>JAWWNH010000075.1:0-2830870 GCA_034641385.1 Darevskia mixta
TTGCAGGCCCTGCGGAAGGATGCCAAATCCTGCATGGGCCCTTGTCTCTTGCGGCAGATCATTCCACCATGTCGGGGCCAGAACCAAGAAAGCCCTGGCCCTAGTAGCTGCCAGCCTGATATCCTTATGGCCCGGGATCTCCAGGATGTTATTATTTGAGGACCTCAAGGTCCTACCCGGGGCATACCAGGAGAGGCGGTCCCTTAAGTACGAGGGTATATGTGTGTGTGTGTGTGTGTGTGTGTGTGTGTGTGTGTGTACACACACACACACACACCACACACACACACATTAAAACATAAGTTTTGTATGAATCTTTAAAACTGAGTAGACTTGCCCCAAGTTTTATAGGACCAATTAACATTTTAACTTCCCATCAAGTTAGAAATTGCTCAGTGTCCTCTTCGCTGTGACATTTGTAGGTCTGAAATATTCAAAAGTTCCTGTGCCGGAGCTTTCCATTTGATATTCCCATCAAAACAGCCCACATGTCCTGTTACACTGCTGCCATCACAACGACTTCCTGTTTAATATCAAGCTGCTCAGTAGAATGCCAGAAGCACCCACTCACTGACAGCATGTCTCTTTCAGACACTGATCCAGGCCCCACACTGTCAGTGAAATACCTATTTGCTCTAATGGATTTGTAGCCAGGCTTCAAATGTCTAGGCCTGATTGGCTGGGATTCAGAAGGGGTTTCACAGTTCCGTAGACAGCAGCAATGTCAAGTGAAACTCTGTCGGAGTGCAGCTTAATAGACTTGTTTCAGCAGTAAGTTCCAGTTGATTAGAAAGGGTCTTTGTTTTGAGCTAATCCCACCACCCCCAAAGATTATATTGGTACACATGGCAACTCAGGTGCAAGGGCTGATTATTTCAGATGAGGGAGAAAGTGCACTGACTATGCATTTCTGCACATGATCTGTTCCATGCATATATATTAATTAGGCAGCCCAGGCATGAGTGTAAATCAGAGGTAAGAAACCCATGGCTCTCCAGATGTTGTTGGATTCAAGTTCTTATCAGTCCCAGGCACCACAGCCAAGAGACAGGCGTGATGGGAACTGTAGTCCTGCAGCATCCGATGTTCAAGATGTCAGCATGCATCCAGAAGATGTGAACATTTACACAATCTTCAGAGTGCATTTTCATTTTGCCCCTCCCCCAACTTTTTGCTGGGCCTAATACTAATAGTTTCCTAGTTGCAGGAAAAGATAGCATTCAAAAAGATACCACCTTCTCCAGTCTTATGTCCCTCCTACCATAAAATCCTCACTATCTTCGGCTGCCCATGTCTAAATCATATCATGGTCTTCCATATCCACAGCACTCTGGTAGTACAGAATCTACTGAATTTTTAGATGTATTTCTCTTTCTCCAGTTGAGCTCATGTACCATGATGAGAAATGATTTCAAGTACTTATTTGCTGTCAGTGTAGCAGCCATTTGCCAAAACACTGATTTGATTTAGAAACTGAGAAGATACTTAACTTGAGTTACAAAACTGGCAATCAAGGTGTCGCTAGCTTTCAGCCTTGCTGCATTTATCTGAGAATGCCCTGGCTATCTTGGAAAAGACCCAAGAATCCTGTATAACCACTTAAGGTTCATATACTAACTCAAACATAATGGATTGTTACTACAGTGGTACCTCGGGTTACAGACGCTTCAGGTTACAGACTCCGCTAACCCGGAAGTAGTACCTCGGGTTAAGAACTTTACCTCAGGATGAGAACAGAAATCGCATGCCAGCAGTGCGGCAGCAAGCGGGAGGCCCCTTTAGCTAAAGTGGTACCTCAGATTAAGAACAGTTTCAGGGTTAAGTAGGTTTCTTCCCGAAAACCTTTACTTCTAGATGCCTTTCCCTATAAAATTAACTCCTTTCATGAACATTTCCAAATTGGATGCCACATTCTCCCCCACCCTGGGAGGCTAGTAGAACACTTGATTGCTTGAGATCACAAATGTTGTATGTGGTGTGCATTTGCTAGATCACTGGCTGCCCAGGAGTCCCAACATGAAACTGCAGAGTCACAGATGAGTCAGAGATGGGGAACAATTCTCATCAGCCCTGAGCAACATAGCCGGTTAGGAATGATGGGCATCACAGTTACACAATATCTGTAGGGTCACAGGTTCCCCCACTCTTGACCTAAGCACTTCCACAAAGGGCAGTACTGTAAATCTCCATATATGCATCTGGCTCTATGATAAATGGAGCCTGATCCCATGCATAGAGTGCAGGGTGCAGCTGATCTGGCACCCTGACTATGTTGTCCAATGCTGTGCTTTGTTAGAAAGAGACTCCCAACTGAGCATACACAAAGTTGCAGTCTTTGAAAGAACAATAAGCTCAAATGTAACTAATCACTGGGTAATCCTTTGCTTTTCTTCTTATGCTTCATGTGCATTAGGCACAATTCAGAGAAACTAACACCATTCCTGCACATCAATGACGTCATAGTTAGGAGCTCATTCTCCATCATTTTTGTAGGGCTTCTTCCCATGGCTCTTACCTCAAATGCCCGTCCACCTTCACTAGCCAAGGGCTCTTTTCTTTGCCACTAATTTTCTCTCTTCTCTTCCTCATATCTGTCATTTGTACATTTGGAATAGGTTCAGCTCTTTGCCTAAGCAATGGCTTGCCCTGTGCTTGATGACCCTGTCAGCACAATGCATGTTATTCCTATATGCCCTCACTTTAGCCCCCACCCAGGAATGAAGAGGCAAGACAGTACATGGGAGAAATGGGGAACACATTTATTGACTTTCAAAGATCTGTAAGCAGCAGAAACTGTTAGCAACAAGCTAATGGTCCCTCAGTAAGGCGCCATAAACTTCAGGTGAGAGCGGGAACATGCCTCTTCTGCTGTCCACCTGGTATGGGTGACTCCACCCAGCTCCCAGAACTAGATCAGTTTTCTGACTGATTGGTGCTTGTCTTTGCCTGATCACTTAAAGGTGTGTTGAGGAGGCACCTGAGCACCCTGGACTACTGTGGCTGGAGAGCCTTAGATATGATAAGGCTGCCAGAGCCCAAGAGTAGCAGAGCAGTCAACCTCGCAGAGCAGTCAGCTTGGAGAGGTCACTTGGATAAAAATAATAGAAGTGTAGAGTTGCAGGGGACCATGATGATCATCTAGTTCAACCCCCTGTAATGCAGGAATAATTTTTGCCTGACATGGGGCTCAAACCATGACCCTGAGATTAAGGGTCTCGTGCTCTACCAACAAAGCTATCCCAGTTTACCATGAAGATGACTCAAGGTGCTCACTAGGGTAACACTCGCTGAAGTACTTCACTACCCAAATGAATAGATTCACAAATCCATGCACAATCCATTAAGGTATAAAACTTTCAGAGTCGGGGGTTCATCAAAAGGCACAGGAAAGGGGGAGGTTGGTGGTGAATGGGATGTCATGTTGCACTCCTCCACTGAGCTGCAGGATTAGCACAGGGTGAGAATCCAAGACCCATTGGGATGGAGGAGGACATGAAATGACCAGATGTCTTGGCCCATCACTATTGTGATGTATTGGTTTTATTAAGAAATTGCTAACCGTTTGAGTCAGATGGAAGGAAGGAAGCAATTCACTTCTGAGATGGAGATAATAAGCCTGGGCAAATATGTGGTTGGATGCATGCAGCATATTAAGGGGGATCTAATGTGTGTGTTTCATTACAAGGTACAAATAATGTCCTTTAAAAATTCTGCCTAATATGCTATTTGATGTTTTAATTACGGCTATCAATGGAATGTGGCTCTAATATAGGCTTTTCCTTTCAGCGGAGTCCTGCCAGGCTTACCAGATTCCAGATGGTACTTTAGTCTGACTCAACGTAGTGCAAATGCTTACCAAAACAACAGGAACAAAACCAAACCATGGACGCTCATCCCCTAACCCCAGTCCTGTTAAAGGCTTCTTACCTAAGGAATATTTGGATTTCTATCCATATTTCTACAAATTATCTAAGAGAGCAATTAACTGTATGTCCCCTTGCAGGCAGCATTATGTCAGCTGGTTCATCTGCATAATGAGGCAGCACTCTAACTTTGTCGAGTCGCTTGATGAAACATGGTGGAACTACAGGGGGGTGGGGAGGGAAGGCATTCCCGGGAATGTTAGCAGACCTGGTTTGAGCATTTGCATGGAAGCACAATTCCCTTTAGGTATCTGGCAAAGAAGTCTGGGTGGGAAAAGGTTGGCTGGTCTCCCCTTCCAAATGATTGTTCTGTATACAAGTGAGGGTTGTAAAAAAGAGAGAGCTGAGTTTCATTCATGAGTCTGCGCCCCCCCCCCAGCCCACAACAAAACCTTGCCCTTTGTTTTAGCTGCATAGTGCACAGCTGAAAACCTGCTTCTCTTTGGGGTGGTGGTACAGTAAGGCGTATCTCAAAGGAAGTTGTCCTTGCACAACTGAGCAGCTCTCAATTGTTTACAAGGCAAATATCAATTAGAAGGAAGCTGTCCCAGTCGCTATGCTCTCACCCTGCGCCTAATTACAATAATGGCTGCTTACCTCTGTCTATGAGGAGGTGGTGCTTGCAGCTCAGGTGAGTGGTGCCAGCAGGTACCCATCCAGGGTCCAGGTGGCTGGGGGAGGACGTCACTTCCTCCTCCTCCCTGGCTGCCCTGGGGTCTAGGGAACACCCACAATGCCAATCAATCATGGGTGAGCATGTCAGCACAGCCTGGGGGGGGGGGGCAAACCAGAGGGAACATTTCACTTCCTGCCTTCACTCTGGTCCACTCTAGGCATAAAAGAAAGCCATGCCTGGGCACAGCTCTCAGTTGAGGCTTGGTCTCTTACGAAGAAGGACATCTCCAGGAGACTCCCACAGCAGCTGAAGAGGAGCAAAGATCTGGGGCCTGGGAAGTGGCTGAAGAGGTTGTTTTTCAGTGAAGAAGGAAGCTGGGACTGGGCACTGGCCCGGTGGAAAACCAAAGGCACTTTTAAATGCCAAGATGCAATTGGAGGGAGTAGTGGGCAGCGGTGATGGGGAGTGCCAGGTGCCAGGTGAGGGAGTTAATCCCCACCCACCCACCCTCAGGGGAGCATTGCACTGCAAGGGTTAAAAGAGGGTAATCCCCACTCCCTCCACTTAAGTGGTGCTGCCTTACTTGGGGGTGCTTTTAGTAAGTGAGCACCCCCCCAAACCACCAGGGCGGCACCTGGGGATGAGATACTCCCCTCCCCCACTGGGGAGTCCAGCACCACCAAGTATGCTTGGGGTGAGGGAACCACCCCAGCTCCCAGCTATGCTACCAGGGCAGCACTTGGAATAGGATATTCCCTGACCACATTAGGGAGTCTAGTGGTGCCAGTTGCACTCAGGGTGTGGCAGACAGCTGCAGGACCAACAGGGCAGTGTGTGAAAGGAGATAATTCCCTTCCCCTGCTCCCATCGGGCTGTCCAGTGTGGCACTAAGGACTGCTGCAGTGCCACTGCCTGCCATTGCCCCGCCTACTGCCAGGGGACAATATTAAGGTAACCCACCCAGTCACAGGGATACTTTTACATGCCTTCAGCATATATATAGTTCTTGAAATTGACTGGCAGTGCTGTCAACAGCACTGGGGTGCTCTTGACTGTGGCCTCTGAAAGCGAAGAGTATGGGGGAGTACTTTTGATTCTCCGTTGAATAGGGTGTGGTCCTAGGAGTAGCAATTTATCTTTCTCTCCTTTGATTGTGCTGTATTGTTGGAATTAATAATAATTAATAATTTACCTTATCTCTGTGGCATCTTTCAGATCCACGTTATGCCTTCTAAAAATGTGCCATTGCCTGTGCACTCTGCATTGCCCCCTCCAAACTTGTAGGTGTATCCTTGTCACCCGGGGGGCGGGGGACTAGTCAACTCACCAGCAGCATCCAGGGCTGTGGGGAGAACTGAGGAGGCCAGACATATCGCCAAGAAGGCTAAGTGTTTAGCCCTGACAACAGTTGCATCTTCAAAAGGTTCCTTGGCACCAAGCGTACCCAGGGCAAGGACCTCCAATTCAAAGGGCTTCATACAGGCATTGGAGGCTATAACATTGTGCGTAGGCTGCATTGTGTCTCAAAACTTAGTGCCTTAGTGCAGCCACCCTCTGCTCCCCCTAAGGCCAGCAAATGGGGGTGTCAGCATCCAGTGGAGCCTTTGGATTCCTCCAACTCTACTAGTGAGGAATCACTTCAGAAGAGCAACAGAAAAAGCCCATCCACACAGGAAGGCATCCACACAAGAAGCGGCATCAGGAGTCCAGCAATGCCGCAAGTCAGTCAGCAAAGACAGTACAGGTGAGTCATCTTCCTCAGATAGTGATAGCGGGCATCGTGGATGGGTACTGGCTCACTGCTGGTGCCAGGCTTGCCAGGATGGAGCTGGCACAGATGCACTTGTTCATTTTCTTTTGAGCATGATGGATTCATGCTGGCTCCGAAGGACCCCTACAGTTCTGCTGCTCCAACAGACACCCAGACAGGAGCTGATGGACCATAGCTTCACTCCAGTTATTTTGGGTGGGCTGCCCTGATTTGGTGTGTGTCATATGATGATCTGTAACTTTGGTGAACGCTGCCAAAATAATCAACCAAGAGATGGAGTGATTGATTCAGGATACACATCCCATGTCTTCACCAAGGCCTATTGACACCTGTAATCGATAAAGTTGTGGCCAATTTAAATCCCAAATGGTTGTCTGGTGTGTATTGCAATTTTACCAGCCTTAGGGCCTGCCACCCACAGCTTCACTGCACCTGGGCCCGCAACCTCAATCCTGCTGACCTATTAATTAATTCTTAAGAATACTAAGCTCAAAATGTAAATGCCTGGCAACAGGGAAGGAGAAGCCTCCAGAAATAGAGCTGGGTCTTGCTGTCGGCTGTGTTGGCTGAATGAGTGAGATGTTACAAGAAAGAAGGATGTGGGGGTGGGGGATATAATTGAAAGTCATTAGGAAACAACAATTTCTACCAATTAGTCATTCCAGTGTTGTTGCTCATTTTAAAAATAAACAACCTTTTGTGCGCATTGTGAGGACATGAGGAAATAGCGCTGGAGGTCAGTACTTCTGATCATTTTAGCTGAAGCATTATCAGGATTCTGCTGAAACAGACTGGGAGGCTTCAAAGGCCGGACTCCAAGCTGAGTGCTGCTTCATACTTACAGGCTGGCGCATGGCACAGTCTCCTCAGGAGAGTGGATCATTTTAGAATGAATGTGGAGAAAGACTTTTTTGAAACCGAATGCAGCTCCACATCAAACGTTCCCTATATGTGGAAACACAAGAGATTAGAGAAAAAACTTGTCAACTTGTTTCTCTCTGACATGTTTGTGCACACACAGTTTGACAGAGAGACCTTTCAAACAACCATCTCCATGTGTAACCAAGGTACGGTCCTGTTGCACAGTGTGTGTGGTTTGAGCAGTGCTTCTTCTTCTTCTTCTTCTTCGAAAAAAAGGTGCTGGTACTCACCATGAAGGGACCCAGGTGGCGCTGTGAGTTAAACCACAGAGCCTAGGGCTTGCTGATCAAAAGGTCGGCGGTTCGAAGCCCTGTGACGGGGTGAGCTTCCGTTGCTCGGTCCCTGCTCCTGCCCACCTAGCAGTTCGAAAGCACATCAAAGTGCAAGTAGATAAATAGGAACCGCTCTGGCAGGAAGGTAAACGGCGTTTCCGTGCGCTGCTCTGGTTCACCAGAAGCGGCTTTGTCATGCTGGCCACATGACCTGGAAGCTGTACGCCGGCTCTCGGCCAATAAAGCGAGATGAGCGCCGCAACCCCAGAGTCGGACATGACTGGACCTAATGATCAGGGGTCCCTTTACCTTTTTTACTCACCATGAAATTGTTACAGTAAGTGCCACACTTTTAACATTTGGGGGGGGGGGTGCCGGTACTGCATACCCTTGAGCCCTCCCTCAAAAAATAGCACTAGTTTTGACCAAGATGGATTCTGCCCCCACCAAAGATCAGTAATGTGTGATGGTGAGCTTATCTGATCAGTTATAAGGAGAAAATCACCATATGGTGACATTTTCCTGACTTTCTGAGAAGTCAAGGTTTTCTTGTGAATGTGTCACGGATCACTTTTTGTAAATACTATCAGGCTGTCTCCCTATCCTCAAGATCTGTGTCATGTCTAGGCATGACCTAACTGTGCCTTGGGGATAAATAGATAACTATTGAAAAAAACGTAATCAGAACTGTATTGAACTGCCGTACCAGCTAAAGGGACATTGCTTGAGCCACAAGTAGGACTCTTGCTAGGGTAAGCTCAGAGGACACAAATCCTTTTACTCACACATTATCCTTACATTTTATTCCGATGAATGCTGAAAGTCAATAAGAGGGGTTGCCTTGGAAGTCAATAGCAGCAACATTTTTCTGCCACTCCCATCTCTCTTTCTAAAAGAGCCCATGCTGCTCCTGTTCTCAGTAAGCCTTCCTTTTCCATTGCTTTCAGCCCAAAACCATTCAGCCCGTCTAGCCCCTAGCCATGTCTCCATCTACTGCCAGCCAGGCATCTGGCTGGGGAGGAGTCCACCACCGGCAGCATTCTGGAGCCTCTGTTGGCTTCACTCCACTGTACCGAGTGTGTTCAAAATTTAAAGCCGTGGGACAGAAGTCCCTGAGCACTGGCTGTTATTTATGCGCATGCTGAAAAAAGCCAGGGGGAACCATCCAGCTAGCACAATCTGGTGGTTTTGGCAAGAGATGTCATTGGGGATATATATAAATATATCAATAGAATCAGGAAGTGCAGGAGGACTGTGAGAAGTCTGCCGTACTTGAGGACCCCAAGGATGTGCTACATAGGGTGGTCCTGAGTCCCATCTGGCTCCCAGTTTTAAACTGCTGTAACTCAGCCAACTTTCATCCAACTTCTCTAAAGTGTAGACAGCTTTACTTCTCACCCAAGATACTCTCAATACTAAATTCCATAGCAATAGGACATATAATATACAGAACAGTGGGTTGTTTTCTTTTTTTTAAAAAAAAGCCCAGAATATGGTATGTCTTAAACACAAAACTGCTCTGCATTTTCATATAGCAATTTGGGAACATGAATAATGAATTGGAAAGGCACGCAGACCAATATTTCCTGTTCCTTTATGTGGTTATATTTCCATGAGCCCTATCCTGATACGTACCCTCCTGCTGTAAAACACAACTAGCTGTTTATTATATCTGTTACAGAACATCTTTCATTATTTATAGAGATTCTGCCTGGAAAGATGGATCACTTCTATTCATTCTGGAAGCAATAACAAAGTGATAATGTTTCCGTTTAATAAACAGCGTCTCTGTCTACCAGCAGCCCTGCTGCCTACTTCTCTAATTGTAGAACTTCATACACAGCCATCAGAGACAGAGCAGATTGGGCTGCCATATTTTATTGGCTGACACATAGGTAAAGGATGACTCTTTTGTTCAGTTCCATTTTCACTCCTAATGTTACTCTCCGTCATAACTGAACTGTTTCTTGAAATGGATGGCTTAATTTTGAAAACAAAAACAAGTAGCGTAGGTATTCATGAAAATGATAGATATTCTCTCATTCTCTCGCTTTCTGCGTTTCTATCTTTCTCTATGGATTTCCACAGACCAAAAGGCAAATTCTTTTGCAAAGATAGCCGTGCTGGATTTTTGTATCATTAATTTAAATCGAACAAACAAAAGTACTTATCGGTGACATAAGGGATATTTAATGCTGGTAGCAAACAATAGGTAATCAAACCTAGTACTTCCTGGAGCTTGGAAGAAATCTGCTCCATCCATTAAAGCGGGGATGGTTAACCTTTGCCACCCACCTTGATGCTGTCCAACTCCAACTTCCATCAGCCCCAGCCAGCATGACCAGTGGCTACAGATGATGGAAGTCAATTCCAACAACGTGCAGGGCCACAGGTTAGCCACGTGTGCGGTCTAAACCACTGAGCCTGGGGCTTGCCGATCAGAAGGTCGGCGGTTCGAATCCCCACGACGGGGTGAGCTCCCGTTGCTTGTTCCCTGCTCCTGCCAACCTAGCAGTTCGAAAGCACGTCAAAGTGCAAGTAGATAAATAGGTACCGCTCCAGCGGGAAGGTAAATGGCATTTCTGTGCGCTGCTCTGGTTCGCCAGAAGCGGCTTAAACATGCTGGCCACATGACCTGGAAGCTGTAAGCCGGCTCCCTTGGCCAATAAAGCGAGATGAGCGCCACAACCCCAGAGTCTTCTGCGACTGGACCTAATGGTCAGGGGTCCCATTACCTTTACCTTTACCTTAAACAGGGATTCTAGAAATCAAACATAGGGACTCATAGAGATAACATGCTCTGTTAGAATTGTACAGTAAATTAACAAGTGCAATTATCTTATGCAGGTCGTGCCAGTAAGAATACACCTTTCTGGCAATAAGAAACAGAAGGAGCGATAAATAGCCCATTATTATGTATGACTTGTGATGTTCAGCTATTATTCAAAATAATTATTCTCTATTGTGAGGATGCACTGTTTAAGCAGAGTTCTCTGTGTAATGATTTCATCTGTAATTATTATTTGTTCCTTTCAACTTAATGCCAGGAAAGCCATATTTGATTAACTTGCTCCCTTTACCCTGTCGGCATGCAATCATTACTACAAGGAAAAACAATCCACATCAGGGTTTTTGGGTGGGGGTGGAGGATTGGAGCACATCTGAAGAAAAGCTTGAGACCATAATCCCAGATTAGCACCATGACTAGAAGCCTGGCGAACGTTGGAGAGGTGGAATAATATTTCCCCTGAAGGGCCGTGTTCACAGTCTACTGATTCTTCAGGCCCAGTTAGCAACATCTCCCCAATACAGCAATTGTTACTTCAGTTGGTAAGTGTGGTGGGCTGGATTCAGCTATTTGAGTTGTGCAGGCCTGCTGTTGTATATCATTCTGATATTATGTACTGAGCAGCACCATGTAGGATATCCATGCATGCAAACAGTATGAACATTTGTATTTTTTTTTACCACTTTTGTTGTGCTATGCCCCACACATGACCACAAAAATGGGCAGCTTTGCAGGAGAAACTTAAGCAGAATACACCCACAACTATGCCACTATTAATGTGCAAAAAACCATTTTGCAGAATACACTCACAACAAAACAGCAGTCTGGAGGGCTACAAAGTAGCAAATGCAGAACCAAGCACTATAAGTTTTTCTTCTTCTTCTGGTTACAGAGACATTTTGATGCATTCCATTCCAAAAGCTCAAAAAGTTTCCAAGTATCGCTGTTCGTATCTTACGATTTGTGGATTCAGTACTGTTCATTGTACAACAGTTATTAATTGAAGTTAGCAAATAAATCAACATCATCAACAACCATGGATTGCCAATGTTGGAGAAATTTACCATAATATGGATTTTACTGCTTCGTTACATGGTTGTCTGCATTAATCAGGTGTCTAGACAGCTTTAGCATGATTCAGTGTTAATTTAACTGTTAACTTATCGATTGTAACTGTAACCCAAGGTGCAGTGGAACAGACACAGTGCTGAATGCAATGACCACAGGGTTTAATGAAAAATGATGCATTGCTAATATTCATTGATGATCTTGTCCTCCATGAATATTTGTCTCCTCCCCTTTTGAAGCTGTCCAAATTTGTTCTTCTGCTGCATAGGCCTCACCTTCCTACTAACTTGCTGCTTTTTCGAAACAAGGAAGTGTGAATGAAATGCACAAATTAAAGTGTTAACCTATAAATGGATTGTTTCTTGAAAAATGAAGAGGTGGGGATCCAATTACTAAGGCTTTGGAAACAATTAAGTGCATACGTCAATCTTTTCTGAGCAGAAATTAGGGGACCCTTTGCATTTTAAACTGCAGTCATTGGGATTTAATTGCAAGTCACCTCACCTAGAATGAATCGAAATATTTGTGTTGGAAGACTTTGCAGTATTGAGTAATTTGGCCAGTTCGCTGGAAGGTATCTGGCATGATTTCCCGTAATATCTGGCAATAAATTGCAACATTTAAATTCTGCCCCTATCTGTTATTCAAACCAGTTCTAGTAAATATCACCTTTGCAATAGGAATATAGGATAATTAAAGAGGAAATGAGATTAATTGTTGTGTGCTAGCATTTATGTGGAATTTAAAGAAAGCAATCTTTTGCATGCTGAACATATTATTTTTGTGAGCATTCACCTAGATCCACAGATAAATCTGCTATGGCCACCTTATTCATATTTTTTCTAGTTGCAAAAGGAAACTTCATCTTCTGGGAGAAAAAAAAATGAAGCAATTTGGACTGCAGGTGAGAGATACTATTTCTCACAATGGATCCTGTGCTATATATGTGTAGGGAAACAGTCTTTTCATGCCTCTGTAAATGTGATGGTTACTTCAAAAGCTCTAGGAAGGACTTGGGAAACCTCTGCAGCCTTTCATCAAGGATGCTGACTTACAGCAGGAGCCCAGGGCTGAGCCAAACCCAGGAAAAGGTCGGTGCAGGCCAGTGGTTATAGTGGTATCTCAGCTAAATTCACTTTTGGGAGTGCTTTTGCCTGAATGTAATGCGGTAACGCCCCTTCTTTGCCTGGAAGGAGAGATGCATGAGGAGGGGTGTATAAAGCTAAAAGTCACACCACGTGGTCTGTTCACATCTGCCTTTAGTCCTGCTCGCCACTATTATGTGGCTTCCAGAAGGTGGCCTATGAAATAATGTGGCCCTTGGTCTGAAGACAATTCACCACTCCTGTTCTAAAAGCAAAAATCTTCACTGCAGCATATGAAATTGCTAGAACATTCCGGAACCTCTTGGAAGTGTACCACCTCACAGTCAAAATCATTCTCAGGATAGCCCAATGAAGGCACTTGCAATAGGTCCTTATAACTGGTTATCTTGCCTGAACTTTCATATTCTGTTTCTTGGATGCAGGCCCCACCCCTCCATTGGTGAATTTCCCCTTCTCCCGCATCTTCTTGCACCCTCTGAAAATCCATGTTGTTCGGTTACAGTGGGTGGGTGGGGGGTTCTGTAAAGGGGTTCTGGGAGGAAAGAGAGAATTGCCTCCTTCTGCAAGCTGGATTCCTTCATTGGGTCAAAAGCTTTCAGTAGATGGAATGAGAATCTCTCTGACTATATGCTCAGGTGATTTCACAAAATCCCCTACAATGGCCTATTCTGGGAGCACAACAACAACTGCATGCCTTCTGCTGCATTTTCCCCACACTGAGGGCTTTTTTCCCCAAGCCGGAACTCACCAGAAGTCAGTTCTGACACCTCTCAGGTGGGTACCATTGCCATTGTAAGAGAATAAGGAAGGTGTTCATGGATAGTTCTGGCACCTCTTTTTTCTAGAAAAATAGCACTGCTATTGTTCAGGAGGAATAAATGAGTCACCTTTTTCTCTCTCCTACTGGTCTTCTATTTGATGAAGAGGAACAGGAAATTCCACAAGTGTTGTTACACACAGGGATGCTTAGAATAGGATAAAGTGACAAACTAACAAAGGGGTTTTGAAAGACTTCTTGTCTTACCAAAGCGATCATTTAATGTGAATGTATTCCATTGCATCTAAGCATTATTGTTCTGGCAAATTTGACATTCCCAGGGGGAAAATAGCACACACATGCTGCTCCCGACTTATCTAACCTGGAAATAAGAACAATGCAATTGTTTTCAATCATATTGAAATCATTATAATAGCCTACAAAATTAAAAGGGTTCTCTGGTTTCTGGCCAACCCTTCAACAATTACAGTGCATTGAACTTTCCCCTCAAATGCCTATGTTTTCAGTGAGAAAAATGTGTGGGCTGTGGAAGCTTTTTAGTATAGGTTTGCAAGTTCTAGCCCTATGTTTTACTTGCACAAAACAAATACAGCTCCATTCAGATTCTGTGGTTTCCACAGTAATGCAGCATGAAGAGGTTTAAGGATTCAAACAGCTCTTAAAGAAGGTAGGTAGATCATTTAAAAAGAAAACACCCACACAACTGTCGCTCTCTCTCCCTCTCCCAAGCAACATGGGATTTGATGATTTTTGACCTGTTGCCTGTAGCAACAAATCCAAAAGTAAGCCTCTGTGATGTCAGCTGCTGTATTGGTTGCTTGTGAGCTTGAAAAAGGTTCTGCTGTATGATCAAATAGGGGATCATAATCTCAGGCTGCAAGCTTGTAGGTCACTTGCCTGACCTCTGATGAAAAGATGGCCATTATGGCATGTAGCTGACACGGCCTGTTAGGATTGGCAGCTGGACTGTGAAATCTCCTGTCAAGATAATATCATTGCTTCCCTGTCACAATAGGTCTCACTGTACAAGGCCCTGCAAAATCAACAGATAAAATATTTTCTAAAGAGTGTTCAACATATGCGCTTATTAATGTCTAAGTTCAAGGTTCCAAGCAGCCTTTCACAGTTGCTTTTCTCCTTGATGTCTGCCAGCTCTCATTTAATGCTGAAAAACCAGATTCAACTTTACTGCAGTGGGCAGAAGTGCAATAATTTCTATCTTGTAAAAGAAATATTGATATAGCAACATTTCTAAAAGTGTGCTTGGTGTGTGTGTGGGTGTGTGTGGGTGTGAGAGAGAGAGAGAGAGAGAGTGTGTGTGTGTGTAGATATATGACCTAGAGGAGAAGAGAGTAGAGGCTGGAGAAAGAATTGTGAGTTCCTTTGTCTTACTACATGTCAAGAGAGAATATTGATGAGGAACTCATCTCCAGATTTGCTCTATGATGCCAGATCTTACCACCTCACCGTTCAGAAAGAACAGTACCTTTTGGAGTCAAGACCTTGTGCGACATATAAAATAAAAATTTGGTGTCTTGGGAACTAATTTTGCAATTAGCAGGATCTACTTTGCCAGTGTATACCCTGAAGGGAATGCGCCGGCAAAGCAGCACACAGCAGGATTGAACACCATGTTTCCTTCCCTCCCAAGGGCACATGCTTAATTAGTGTTTAAAAACCTAACTAAACATTAAGGCAAGCCTCAGATTGGATTTGGTGCCCAAATGCAGGTCAGCCCCAGATCACCCCCGGGTCAGATTGGGGTTGATCCAAAGTGCCAGATTGGGCCGTAGATTGGATTGGAGGGGGACATGCATGTACAGCCCTAATACAGCCTAAGGGAGAGCTCAATTCACTTTCACCAAGCAGGGCTAGCATCTTGAATGTTCTGTGAAAGAAAAGCCTACCAACAGAATTTGCTTCTGTAGAATACGTTTCTTCATGACTGGGATGTAAAGTTTCTTAATGACTTGTTATTCTCTCTGCTCTCACATACAAGTCATCCTTTGGGGCTTTGCGCTGTCTTTGATCTCACTGTTCTCCAAGCAGGTGCTGTTTACACACCATGCACGCTCTCTCTCTCTCTTCCCCTCTTTCCAACCAAAGAAACAGTTGACATTTCCTCCTTGATTTCCTTTCCCTCTATTTTAAGCAAGTGCTCTTTCTGCATTTTCGAAAAGACAACTTTTGTGTTGTTAGCTGCTGCTGCTGCTGTAACACTCTCGAGATTCTGCTTGGCTTGACCTTCTTGGGTTTTAAAGAAAGAATAGCTGTGCTCCATGTGCTGATAAAGGAAATAGAGGAAAAGAACTTATTCGGCAAAATTACCAACCCTAAAGCTGATGCTTTTGTGTGTGTGATTCCTGAACGCTGCTGAGGAGGAAGAGGCTGACTTCGCAGTTGTATTATTTTGGCCAGGTTTTTTTTCCCCTCCCGCATCTCGTCTACATCCTTCTTTCCACCAGCAGCCTGGTACTCATGTAGCTATTTAGTAAGTATGCTGTAATTATTCCACTGTGCCTTGTTGACTATGGATGCACGTGTTCTCATAGATAAATCTGCAAATTTGCAAAGGAAACAGGGATTCAGATTTTTGTCTCTTGTTTTTGCACGATGACAGCAGGTGACACACCTGATATGAAAGCCCTGTGCACAATGTTAAAGTGGTTCTTTAGGTGGGGAGGATCAGACCCCTTATTTCCTCATATCACACACACATGTATTTAACAACAGATGTATTGATCCGACTTATGGGTAATAAATAGATATATTGCTGCTCTCTGTATTTATATATCATTTGCAAACAAGCAGATACTTCGATACAGGAGCCTAATCAAGTATTTACATTCAGGAAAAGGACTGGATGTTGCTTTATCCAGCTGTCTCACATTTAATGTATAATAGATAGATAGATAGATACATAGATAGATAGATAGAGGTAGATGATAATATTTTAGTTGCATTAATATAGATCACTGTGAGATTCTCATGTTATAAGACACTAAATAAATGCATTATTATTATTATTATTATTATTATTATTATTAGTCATTTTTAAGCTTTCTTCCTCCTCCAGCTACTTAAAAGAGGGATGAATAAATTTCCTTGTATCTTGTAATTTCACATATGGGAAGGGTAGTGGGATACACAAACACAAACTTGAAAACATAGACAGGACACACTCTTGACTATTTCACAAGCTGGAAAGCAGCAGACTTCTTGAGTGCTGCCCCATAGCCATGGAGTTGTCATCTCTTACAGCTCTACAACTGAGCATTTCCTGTGTTGGAAGAGTATGGCATACCCCCTAGGGCACTTTTGAAGTCTTGCAAGAAACAATGGGCCAAATTCAACTAAGCAGATGCAGTCGTGGGAGCAAGTGCAATGAATCCCACCAGCACAACAGAACCTGCCTGCTCTCTCCCCCCACATGTACCCTACGCTCACCCCCAAATCAGTTCTAGGGGGTCTGGGGAACCCCCAGAACATCACATGGTGGGGGGAGGGGAGGTTGTTCCATTGGGCAAGCTGGAATGCTTGTGCTTATGGAACGATTGGAAGAGTGAGCTGGTGAATTTCTCCCAGTAATTCAACCCCAGATCCACAAAGCAATGCAAATAGAACTGGTAAGGGGATTAATCAGACCTGCCTTTATTACACTGATCAGTTTTCTGGCTGCTTTGTTGTTCCAGCAAAAAAGGACTCCTTGGGGGTGTCATTAATGGCTTGGGAAGGGACTCACAGTAAGGCTAAAGCCAGCACTGCCTTGCTGTGCATGCATTACCAAGGAACAGTAAAAGGCCACTCGGCAATGCAGGAGCAGGTCACTCTCTGTTCTCACTGCCGCTGCTTCGTCCTGCAGAACAGTTAAAAACCTCTATGGCTTGCTGCTCCTCTAAATGTCACTCACAGCTGCTGTGACTTCACTCATTGTCTAAAAACACTAAAAGGCAAGAGCTCGCTAGATTCTTGCAAAACGGTTTGGCAGAACAGGACCAGCACATTTTGCTAGGGTTCACCTGGCAGCACTGGTGAAACATCTGGGGTTGAATCCAAATAGCAAACAAGGATAGGAAGCCAGCAGGGCTTACACCCTGCTTAACTTAAGTTGATGTAAGTTACCCCTATTTCAAACTCTGTTGGGGAGCAGCACTGCTGCTGCCTGAACTGGTCCAGGCCTGGCAGAGAAGAAAACAAACCTTTGAAACAGAGTTTGACTTACACCACCCTTTTTGCCAGAATTAGCTTAGGGTTACCAGACGTCCCCGTTTAAGTATCTCTTTGTCCATCCCACCTCTGCTGCACTCCCAGAATGCCCCTTTGTGGGGAATAACACTGGTGTAAATTCCACCGGCTTATGTTCTGCTGGATCATCCCTGGCTAAACCAGCAAAGTGACTTGAGGGACTTGTATATTCCTGGCTGAGTTTAGGATGAGGGAGCTACACCAGCATAGCCAGAGCTGAGCTCCAAGTTATAGCCAGGACAGCCCAAGATCTGCCTGTTCCAAACTCATGGATCTTGGGTTTGCATTACACTGCTAGGCAAACTCACAAGAGATCAATGGGCATGATTAACTTAAGTCCCTAGATTTCAATGAGTCTACTCCATGACTTAGTTGGTTTGTGTCCCAGGTTTGCACAGCCATTTGAGAATCATGCCATGATGCTGCTGATGCTGTACCAACACAGCTAGTTCAGTGAGGAGCAATGATCTGTCGGAGGCCCCACCTGCTTTTCTTCCTGAGTAATGAAACCACTTTTTGAAACTGCCTTGAGATTACTCATTCATGCTTTTATAGATGCAAACAGAAAAAAAATGTTTGTGTGTACATGCTTTATGCAAATGAAGAGAACACTTAGCTGGTAATAAAAGCAATGTTGCTTCCTCTCAGAAGAATTCATTGCTCTACAGCACTAAGAAGATATATGAGCAATATTTATAGGATGCCATTTATTCAAATCATCAGTGTTTAAATTGTGCTTAGAGTTCATATTACCAGGCTGCACAGTGCTTCCCACAATGTGTGCTTAATTAACACAAGCCGAATGGGATGTGAATGTAAATTTACATGAAGGAACCCACATATTTTATTAGCAAAATGGCTCTGCATTTCTATTGAATTAAAAAAGGTTAAGCTAGGGGACATGAGAAATATTAGGTGAACACATGCAAATTTCAAAATTACCTATACATTGCACTTACTGATCTTAGTGTTCCAAAGTGTGTGTGCAAGAGAAAGTTGAATTTAGGCATGCTGTTATGTTATGTAGATATCTGTGAACAACCTGTTTTCCTCTTTCCTCCCCTTTTTGGATCTAGAATATTTATGTTTCATAAACTATTATAAATTATATCCTATGGAATACAAGAACTGATGAACTCACTGTTGTGCAAAACTAAACAACGGGTTTAGCAACAGCTTTAGCAACAGGTTAAAATGTAAGTGTTAAAAGTTAGGCATTATGAAAACTGATACTCACACCCCAAATGTGATTTACTGACTCTGGGATCTAAACATCTCCCCTAAGGAAGAAGTCTGCTCTTGTGCGCTAGTGCAATGGCAACTAATCATACAGGGCATCCAAAGATTGCTTCTGTCAAAGGAAGTGAACTGAGTGACCTCTCATTCTGTTTGTACGCCTGAGAAGTCTGCATTCTGATGGTTGGAAAGCTGATGAAAAGAAGATTCCAACCCATAGGCAATAAATTGCTCCCACCCGCTGCCAATACACTGGTTTCTAGTGCTGGGCCGGGGGATTATTAGGCTGCCATTTCAATGCTTCCTACTCAGCAAAAAAAAAAAAAGGTTCAAATTCAGGGGAACACTTGCCTAATCAGGTGTAGCTTCAAGAACCATCAGAATGCCAGCACCAACAGGACCTCTTGTATCTGAACAGGGAGGACATTCCACAACACTAGTGTCACCAATGAAAAAGCCTGCTTGTGTGTTACCACAAGCCAATATTCATCAGGTTGTGGCAAACACGGGTTCCATTTGCTGATCTAGTCATCACAAATACAATGCCGTGTAACATTCCTGTGAAAGGCTCCAAGTTTTGAGAAATTGGAAACGCTTCTTATGGGGAAAGGCAAATCGAGCAGAGCAGAGTCGGTTTGGCATTTACCTCCACCTCTGCCACCTCTTGTCCTTCTCCTGAAGACCCTTAGAATGTTCCTCTGTCAAGGCAAAGGGGGGACTCAGCTCTCCAACAAAAATCCATTCCCACCTGCCTTCTCTCCAATAGAAACTGACATGAATAGTGTTGTGTTCTGACTGAGGGATTCTGGGAATTGCAGTCCCAATTTGATCCTTGATATGAATGAATGCTCTGCTGGGGAGCTGAAAGGTTTGCTCTTCGTTGTCACCTCTGCCTCTACTCTAGAAACATTATGTGGTGTCCACAAATATTATCTGCATTCTTACAAGAAGCACACCTAAAATATCAATCGTCTTTTGGAGTGAGGACTGGGACACATGTCCATCACTCATGACAAGTGCCACAAGTGAATGATTTCCTATCCTTGCAGCACACCAAGCTGCAATTGAAGGTCTTGTATGACTTTTACTTACATACCCAGATAAGACATCCCAATAATAAAATGCCTACCAAACTGTGATTTTGGAATTCATTTTAATTCAATTCCAAATTAGCTGTGTGCTTCCAATACTAATGCACTCGTCCCTATTTTTCTTCTGTCGCTTCTGCCACTTTCCTCACCTCTGACTCTAATTCAAATATTTGTTCCTCACACTTCATAATAGGTTTGATCAAATTTTGACAGGGTGCATCCTAAATGTGAAATTAATGATAAAAGAGGAAAAAGGGGCAGAGATGTGAGGAGAAAGTATCACAGTATATTAAGAGTTTGAATCAAATGGGGAAAACATGTTTTCATTGCCAGATTGAGAGCATAAAGCAATATTTTCTGCCAGCCCTTTATGCTGTAATCACAGGAGCTGATGTTGAAGAAACTTGGAAGACTATCTACAGTTCTGGTTGCCTCACCTCAAAAAAGTATAATGTAGAGCTGGAGAAGTTTCAGAAAAGGTTAGCCAACATCATCAAGGAGTTTGGGGAACTTCCATACAAGGAAAGGCTGCAGCACTTGAGGCTTTTTGATTTCAAAAAATGAGGTGAATGGGGAGAGACATGGCAGAGGCTTGGATCAAGGGTGCTGAACCTCTGACCTCTGGTCCTAATTAGGCCTTCTGCATTTGGCCTGAGGATGTTTTGGCCAAGCCACACCCACCTGCTTTACAACTGACATCATATCCATGGCTGGGCCAAAGGAACTTGTGTGGTGCTGTGCAAGTCCAGATGATTGGGCTTGCCAGTGTGGTGTAGTGGTTAAGAGCGGTAGACTCATAATCTGGGGAACCGGGTTCGCTTCCCCACTCCTCCACATGCAGCTGCTGGGTGACTTTGGGCTAGTCACACTTCTTTGAAGTCTCTCAGCCCCACTCACCTCACAGAGTGTTTGTTGTGGGGGAGGAAAGGAAAGGAGAATGTTAGCCGCTTTGAGACTCCTTCGGGTAGTGATAAAGCGGGATATCAAATCCAAACTCCTCCTCCTCCTCCTCCTCCTCTTCTTCTTCTTCTTCTTCTTCTTCTTCTTCTTCTTCTTCTTCTTTTGTGTGTGGCTGATCACCGGGACTTGCATTGCAACACATCGGTTGAATCAAATTCCCCCTGGTTAAGATTATGCATGATGTGGACAGTGGTTTGATGTGGGCAAAGCTTGAGTGAGTTGGAACCTGTATAAATCAGTTTTAAATGGATTCCTCCTCCTTTCCTAATGATAGACCCAACAAGCCTGGACAATGTGAAAGCTCAGTATGAATCCTAGAATACTTCCCAGAATCCACTGTATTATACAGGAACCCCCATAGCTAATGGTTAAGGATACACTGGAAGCCAAGTCAGTGTGGAAAGCATTTCACAATCAAATGCCATGTGGTCTGAAACCTACTATTGTAGGAATAGTGTTTCATTCTTCTCTCCCTCTCCCTCCCCACTCACTCGCTATATTATTAGCACCTGCTCAGTCCTTTCCTGTAGGACAATTATTCAACTCACACTAAAATGATTTTGAAATATCTACAGTAGCATAGAAATAATTGATTTTAGGTGACAATTCCCTGTAAAGCCTGTATATGGCAAAGAGCAGATTTAATTTTATAGGATAAGGTCTAGCTTGGATAATTCATGGTTTAACTGTCCTAGACAATGTGTTGCTAAATACTTGCAATTGGGTTGTCAACTGGTTTCATTCATGCCTGTAAGGGGCATTTAATGTACCAAGCATTTTCCCTGAAACATAATTCAGTTTGGATTACTTCAATAGACACATTAATAGTTTTTAAAAAATAAAAAAGACAACTTTGAAAATTAACATGATTATACATTCAAGATTATGAATGAAGATTCATTGTCAAAAAGACCATTATATTAACATAATTAGAAGAGGTGAAGAAGTGAAAGACAGAGGAAGGTGAAATAACAGGTGGATTCATTGTGGCTTCACATTTGTACTGGTCAACAGTGGATCAGTTAGGATCTGGCCCTAGCAGGTATTTGGTGCAGGCGGTTGGAATCAACCAAGGATTTGCTGCACATAGTTCAAAAGGCTGGTAGCCCCTATGGGGGACCACCTGATCAGATCCCAGCCTCGCAAAGCATCTCATGGAGAGTGGCGTGAGAAGAAGGCAACAGTCATACGCCCCTTGATCGCGGCCTCTTGGGGCAAGGCTGTGATCAAGGGGTGCATGGTGTCCTTCTCATGCAGTGCCCCCTCCCCAGATGCTTTGCAAGGCTGGGATCTGATCAGATCCCAGCCTTGCAAAACGGCATAAGTCTGGCTTGGGGAGGGTGGCATGAGTAGCTGGCGTCCCCAGGAAAATGAGCCCAGGGCAATTGCCCCTGCAGATCCCCAATGCTACACCCCTGGTTGTCCTTTAGTTCCCTGAATTTCAAGTTATAATCTGAACACACAGCCATTTTGTTTATTGCACACATTTATTTCAATGTCTAATTTGGCCCACGTCCTGATCTTGAAATTCATGAATAAGATGAACAGTGGGAAGAGCAAAAACTCAGTGAAAGAGCATGTGCTTTGCATGCAAAAGCTCCCAGATTTAATCCTTGGTGTGTCCAGGTAAGACTGGTGAAAACTCATGTCTGAAACCTTGGAGAGCCATTGTGAGACAGTGTGAGACATTTTATTCAAAATGCTTTTGGACTTGTAAAAAGATGCCGCTATAAAGAGGTGGAACAATCCTACAAGAAATCAATCAATGGGAAAACTAAATAATAATATGAACGGGAAATGATGCATTTCAAGAATGCAGGGTTTTCTTTAAAGTGCTTTTCTCTGAAAGTAAATTTTGATGTCTCATGCAATGCAAAAGATCAGGTTAAAGTGTGAGATTTATTCCCCTCCAAGTGGGTCTTTGGAGTTATATCATATATAAATCACACTGTGATGGGACACGTCTTGTTAAAAAAATATTTACACACCTGTAATGAAATGTATCATAAAAATTTTTAAACCACACAGTGACTATGGGGGTAGGTGAAATATTCGAAGAAAAAATAGCTGAAATGAAGAAGAAGAAGAAGAAGAAGAAGAAGAAGAAGAAGAAGAAGAAGAAATAGTTCCTATTGTATCTTCACTCCACAGGGTTGTGTATACTTGGTGTTCTTAATCTATTTGAAAGTAGTACCTATGTGTGTCCTTGCAGTCTTAGAGTTTTACCTTCTTAATGATATTGTTTTTCTGAACTTCCCAATTTACAGCTCTTGGAAATCACCCAGATCTTATCTCTTGCTGATAGTACAATGATGCACTTCTGAACAAGATATGAAGCCAGTTCCAGTAGTCACTGCTTTGATAAGATAAGCAAGATGTGGGCTGCAGCTAGTTCTCTTGGAGATAACATTTGTGAACTTCATCTTGGCATCAGATAGCAGCCACTACATGAGTAGCAGACATGACTTAGTCCCCATCCCCCCCCCCCCCTGTAATTTTGCAGGTTTTCTGGAATATAATACTTTCCAAATGTTATGCAGATCAGAAGAGGCTGATCAGACCCTCTCAGAGAAGCTCCTGCCAGTCCCAGCTTTTGAGGTTCCTAGTCATAATAAAAATGACACAAAAAATAAAATAACCCTCTAAAAGTGAGTGGCTAAATCTTGTTCCATCAGAACCTATATATTTTTATTAACATTTCTGAACATTTAAAACTCTTTAATACGGTACGATCTCTATCAGTTAACAAATGAACAACAATGATTCTAAACTGACTAATAGTGGTTCTCCAAGGTTTTACATAGGTTTTACAGCCTAACCAGAAGATGCCAGGGAATTGAACTCAGGACTTTTTATAAGCAAAGGATGTGTTTTTGTCATTGAGCTACAGTTTGGCCAAGGAACATCCTCTCAAGCAATGGCGTGGTCAGAGGAGTCCTGGAATCAGGTCTAGGTCACAGGTGAAGTGTGCCAAGTGGGATGGCATTCACTCTTCTATTTTCTTTTTAGGCAGGCTTAACTGCATCTGGATTGCCTACCCCACTTATGGCACACACAGACAACCATTTCATTTCCTTCAAAACCACCCCACTAGCTTTTTAGTCCCCTTTCAGGCACTGCTGCCAAGTATTAAAAAGGAAAAAAAGAACCCAAGATCTGATTAGAAGCTTCCAGGAATCACAAGGACATCTTGTATAACTGTGAAGTTAATTCAAGGGTATCCGGTAGAAGAAATATATACCTTTCAACACTTGGATAGCCTATAATTGAGGATAGTTATCAGTTTGGTCAAGAGCATGTTTGTAGGAGGGTCAAGATTGCAAAGAAATCCCCCACTGCTTTCAAGCTAATAGGATCCAGATGCAAGGGTGAAAAGGGCATATAATTAAGTCTGAGTCTCTTTCCCCCCAGAGCCTTGTGGCTTCTATTTTCACATCAAAAGAGAACAAAACAAGACCTTTCGTATTGATGAAAGCAGATAAACACCTAGATAACCTCCCCGACAAAATCATGGAACTCCAAATCAGTTTCCTGTCCAAACATTAAAATAAAGTTGTTGTTGTTTTAAAATATATATACCAGGGCAAAGAAAGAAAGAAAAAGGATAAAATTTGGGTTTTATTCATTTGATTTGCACCCCATCCTCCAAAAGGCTAGCATGGCCTGCTGGATAAAGTGTTATAACCGCACAACTCACATACTTCAGTTTACTGGAACTTCAACCCAAATGTCCTGATGGTGTCATTTTGTTACAGAGCAGGGATGGGAAACCTGTGGCTTTCCAGATGCTGTTGGGCTCCATCTCCCATCAGCCCCAGTCAGTATGGCCAACGGTCAGGGATTGTGGGAGTGGTAGTCCAGCATTACCTTGAGACCCACTGGGTTTCCCATCCCTTTTACAGGGGCAATTAGGATTGCCAAGTCCTCTTCTACAGACAGTGCATATTATCCATTTGTGTGTGTTGAAGGTAAATCTGCTGAGCCTCCCACCATTCCTTCTCTGGCTTTCTTACTTAGTGTCCCACCCCAGAAGCTGCAGAGCAGCATTAGAGTCCTGCGGACTACTGCAGGTTGATGAGGAAGGCAGGTTAAGAGACCTCTTGGAGGTGAGGTGGCTGTAGCCATGTTCTATGACTTAGTGCACTTTAAAGTGTTGGCACCATCTCTGAGGAAGGGTTCTTTCTCCTGGATAAAGATGGATTATGAGTCTGGTATCAACTCTGTGGATCTGGACCATGCATACCTCATTGATATAAATGTGCAGGGAAGTTCAAGGAGAATAGAGAGAATTTTAAGCTGGAATAAGCTGAGGTGTGGCTTTTGATCTTTTCGGCAAATCTTCTGCCTTGTCTTTCTTTATTCAGGAAAGAGGGTGGCATGTAGCAAAATGTTAGTCAGAAGGGAAGAATCAGATTATTCTTAAGTACACTGCATTCAGGGCCCACAGTAGAAATACAGGACTTCAGCTGTAGAATGCATTACAAGTGATCAGGGTCAGTTCACATGGGGAAAGATGGTCCTTGAAGTATTGCAGTCCTGAGCTTTTAAAGGCTTTATTGGTCAAAACCAGCACTTTCAATTTGGCCTGGACAGTAATTGGCAGCCAGTGCAGTTGGGTCAGGATTGGTGCCATATGCTCAAACTGCCTTGAATTCTGTACCAGGTGAAGTTTCCGAAGCATCGTCAGAGACAGCCCCATGTACCAGCACCCTTAGAGAAATCAGGAAGATTGCTTTTGGGTATATAGAGTTCTCACCCTAAGCGTTTGGGGACCATCTATGACAGTGGTAGGAGGCAGCAGGGGGAGTGGAATTTTCAAAATGGCCTCCCCGTTCATCACTGTCTTCTGTAAGCAGAAAAAGACCTTCTGTTTATGGAAGGCATACCTATGATCCAAACCACTGGGCTTAACATAATAAATGTACATAATACATAATACATAATAAACTGTTTTCCTACCCCCTGTTGAAGATCCCTCATTTCATTCCCTTGCCCTTCATCACCAAATCTCAATAGGAATGGCTTGTAATTCCTGATGGAAGTCCATTCAGCCTGTACTCCTAATGGGGTCTATCCAGCTTCAACACCCAGCATCCTATTCTGCCTTTGTTGCCAGCAGCAAGACTGAAAGTTGATGGCACTGCTGCAAGTGATGTGATTATACAATAAGATGATATATAAATATATAAGCCTTTAAAGAAATATTGCTGGACATTTTCAAACTGACACAGAAATAATCAGTTTGGTTAAAGATATCTACATGCATCAGTCAAATATTCTTCTCGGCCTCAATGCTTTAACCGAAGATGGAGGCGAGATCAGTGAAGGAAAAGAAAATGTTGCTAGGGCACTCAATCAAATGATAGCCCTGTGATTAAATTTGACAAACAGTAATTTTTTAAATCAAAGTGGCAAACTAGTTACCACCAAAACAAAACAAAACAAAAGTTATGGCTTCAGGAAGATCAGCTTGAATGGCACGAAAATGTGTGTGTTGATAAATTGGATAGATAGACTGTGAAGAATGAAAGGTGATTTGGTTGGGGAGAAATGACTGCTGAATATAGATGACAAATACAGATTATGGCCAGATATTACAGATGAGCTTGTACGGCCTCTGGAAATACTTTTAAAATAGATCAGTCAAGAAAATGGGCTAAAGGAAAGAGCAAACAACAGGGCATTAATTAAGCTCGCAAATACTTGACAAAGATGCACAAGAGAAACTTATGCCACATTCATAAATATTAAATCCATCTTAAAGTTTTCCTTCCTGGCTCCATGAAAGATGGCTTAACAGAAAAAAAATATGAAGCCTTTCTGGTCAGGAATTGCAATGAAATCAACAAGGCTGACAATGAGAAGCAAGTATCGGATCTATGAATATTATCTTGAGATGATGAAAGATTGGCTATATTACTTTGAGCAATGCTTGTAAATCACTGAAGAAAGACTGTGAATTGTTAACCCAGACATCTGAGATAGATAGAAAGTCGGGTTGGCTGGGCTTCTTTACAGCATTTCAGTAGCACTAGTAGCCCCCAACATCCCCAAACGTGTCGTCAGTTGAGAGCAAAGGCATGAAGGGGGATTTTAAGCAAGTTCGGGTCATTGTGCTTAGAATTTCCTCTGAAATCAGGTTCCCTGATCATACAGGGCCCCAAATCACAAGGAGACCTGGGCAGAATCTCCATTCTGACTCTCCCTCTCAATGCAGGAAGATGAATCCAACACAAGTGGGGGAAACTTGTGGCCAGGCTTGCATATACACACTTACTTGATACACACATTAAGTCAAACACTGGAGTAGGGCTTTATTGCTGAATGGAAAGCCAATGAATTCATAACAACATAGAAACTCAAGTAGAGCAACAGCGGACATTTTGTTTTCTGCTGGAAAAGACAACAAGGCAAAAGGCAGAGGACCAAAAGACACACATCTGCAAGCCACACGAGCATCAATTGTGAAGTGACTAAAAGGCCAACCTGGTTTACTGCCCCTTTTATCATTTGTAAGAAGCATTTAATTACATAATATTCAAAATAAAACAACCCTAAGTGAGAGGGTGGAATCCACAAATTGTCATTCGCTCTTCACTCCAAACTGTGCATTAGAACAATCTGAAGATGCTGCTTCTAATTTCATGGTGATTAAGAGGCTAAACAGCCCATAATAATAACACATCTGTGGAAGCTCAACCAGTCTTAAAGGACTGTGTTTTATAGTGTCTGAGCAAGGGCTGAGTGAAGGCTTAAATGGCAGGTTCTGTGCTACATCACCCTGCGATAATTACAAGAGTATCAGGAGAAGAGAGAAATAACATCTTCCCTAACTTCTTCCCAACTCCTATGAAGATAAACTGTCTGAATCCTTGAAGGAACAGAAAAAAAAGTGTTAGCAGCTGGCAGAAACCTTTCAGATGTCAAATTATGCATAGATATTTAAATGAGGCCTTATGTGGCAAGCTCTGATAAAGGGGATGTTTCTCAGCTGGGGCACAGTCACAATTGCTGGTAAACTTTACAGTTCTGTATTATATAATTTATCATTGTATCAGAGCCTTGCTAATTTGGGGTTATTTGTTTTTCTCTCTCTCTCAGTCTTCATCTCACAGAACACAATGCACTAATCAGAGTGCTCAGCTGAAAAAACAACTTTCTCTTGTTCAAAGGTGTAGATCCAAGTTCTCCAGCAAGGGAGCATTATGATGCAGTGAAAAACACAATTGAATATCTGGAAAATTTGTTCTGTCATGTGTGTACACAGGGCCAGCTCAGTCATTAAGCAGAGTGAGGTTATTCGCTTCAGGCGGCAGATTTGGGGTGCTACTGAAGGGCAGCAAAATGTCAATTACTTGGCTTGCTCTATTTTTTACCACCAGGGAAGGCTACCATTTAGAATTACCGCCTCAGGGACCTAGACAGCCTGGATTGTCTCTGGATGTGCCCCCTTTGTCTGCCAGACTAAGTTCCTTTATTTTACTGCAATTTATAACTCACTCTCCTGGGTGAATATGACACAATTTGGGCAGGTGTGCAATTTATATAAATATACGGCTAACACTGCCATATTTCTTAATCCTGACAAAAACATTATTGCCTCAATAATGAAACCTACTTCCCAAGGATTGTATGTGCATGTTTGTTTGTGACTCCTCTCCCCCAATATGCCCCTCAAGGTAGCTTTTGATCATTAGCATAAAACAATTTAAATAGCTAAGCAACATAATGCATCTTTACTATGAAATAATGAAAGGCGCTAACTCAAATCTGTTAAGACAAATTTATTTATGCATAGGCATTTACAGCCCAGTCTTCACCATGCGATCCCAGCAGAGGTTACATGCAGCTCAATATGATTAAACCATGTAACATATTCCACTTCCCAAAAGGCCTGGGTATAAAGGTGCCTTGACCTAACACCAAAATGCAATAAGAAGGATGCACCTCAGAGAGGTGGGCATTCAACTATTTGGGGACCACCACAGTAAACATCCTGTGCTACACTACCACCCCATGAAGTTTGTATGTCACTGGAACTTGTATGTATTTTATTCAACTCTGAATACAATAGACAAGGACTTTGGCATGTTGGCATTAACTCATTTATAGCCAGAATTGGGAACCTGTGCCCCCAGATGTTAATAGACTCCTAACTTCCATCAACTCCCACCCAGCACAGCCTATGGTCATAGATACTGGGAGTCCAACAACATCTGGAACTGCCCATTCCTAATCATACCTTTATAGGTTGCAGATGTATAGCACCTGGCTAACAACAACAACAACACCCTGCCCATCGGACTGGGTAGCTTCCAACAGATATAAAAGCATAACAAAACATCAAACATTTCAAACTTACCTATCCAGGGCTGCCTTCAGATGTCTTCTACAAGTCGTACAGTTATTTATCTCCTTGACATCTGATGGGAGGGCGTTCCACAGGGCGGGCGCCACTACTCTGTAGCCTGACCCTATCTAAATTCTAGAGATATGGAAAGCTGCTATAATGTAACATGAAATTAAATATGAAGCCATCTTCCCCTTCAGCCACTAACCCACCCTCCCTTTTTCATCTGGAAATATTTAATAGTTTCAGAAATCATATTCAAGGTAGGGAGAGGATTCAATGTAGATGAGAAACAGTCATACCCTCCACCTGCCTGGTATATATCAGGCTTGCATGATATATTCATTTACAAGAATTAAAAGGAAACATCTGTCTTGGAATCCTTTTCAAATTTTATTCCTTACTTAGCCTGCAAATAAGATGCATTTCCAATGCAAATTATCCTTCATGCCCACGAAAGGGATTTTAAAAAGTTACTTTCAACACGGCTTTCAAATTGTCATCCTCATTCATGTATTTAAGCCCTTATAAATGGAGAGAATTTACTCCTTTTCGGAAAGCTGTCAATCTACGTGCAGTGTGGGAAGCCTCTGAACCAAGCTTCTCCCACACAGCTTGGTCAGGCTCAGCAATCAGCTTCATTTTACAGAAAATGTGTGAGTCTGTATAGGCTGCTCAAGTCCCAACCAACTCAATGTTGTTGACACTGAGTGACAGCAGTGGTTCTCCAGGGTTTCAGACGGGCCGCTGTCTTCTCCCAGCCCTGCCTGAGGATACCATCAGAAATTGAACCCAGGACTCCCTGCATGCAAGACAGATTATTCACCACTGAGCTACTTTGTCAAATAGGAACATAGAAAGCTGTCTTCAGATATCTAAAGGGCTGTCACATGGAAGATGCAGCAAGTTTGTTTTCTCCTGCTCCAGAGGGTAGGGCTCAGTGTATTTAAGTTATAAGAAAGGAGAACCCAACTCGACATTAAGAAGAACTTTCTGCTGGTGAAAGGTGTCTGATAGTGGAATCTACTTCCTTGGAAGATGGTGGACTCTCCTTCCTTGGAGGTTTATAAGCAGAGGTCGGATGGCCATATATCATGGATGCTTTAGTTGAGATTCATGCACTGCAAAGGGTTGGGCTAGATAACCCCCAGGGTCCCTTCCAACTTTCAGTTCTATGAGTCTATCAATAGTTCCTCTTAAAATTTGCTTTTATGAGTAATACGACTGTTTAAAAGAGAACTTGTGGAATAAGAAAACGGCTCCAGTCATTAAATTATATGTATTTTTCTCTTCACAATTTTCTTAGATTTGTCAGTTGCATTTTAAAATAGAATTTAAAAAGGAGGAGATTGATCAGGAACACTATTCTCTTATATGAATTAACCTTTAGTTTGTTAGTCCTCATCCAGCGCATTACCACCTCCAAGCACTGATTCAGAACTTTTTCTGGAATCAGATGAAAATGAAAGAGAACTGTGTGTCATCAACATACTGATGAGACACACTCCAAATCCTCCAATGAACTCTCTCAAAAGGTTCCTGTTGATGTTAAATAGCATGGGAGACAAGGTTTTCCCAAGGCCTAGGCATCAAACAGGACTTTCCCAGCACTGCATTGTGCAAATGACTCTCAAGAAGGATTGGAACTACTATAACATAGGTCTCCAAGGCCTATTTTCTCTAAGCAATCCATGGCCAGTGGTACTGAAAGCCAAGGAGACTTCCAGAACAATAACACCACCATTATCCAGTTACTGGAATTCATCTACCAGAGTGACCAGAGTTGTCTCTAGCCTCCAACCAGGCCTGAATCCAGATTGGAATGGGCCAAGAAAATCTATCCCACCCAGTGACTCTATAACACCATCTGCTCAAGCTACTTTTCCCAAAGCTTGAACTTCTTTGACCCAATGGGCTCCAGAGACCAGGCAGCTGCCTCGAGTGGCAGGTGCTGGGAGGTGGGCAACAGCAATGGAGTGTTGGAGCTTTGTGTGTCATTCAGGTTCCCCTGCTACCCCATTAGCTAGTCTGCTGCCCTCAGGTACAGCAGAGGACACTGTAGAGTTGAATTCAAAATTTCAGCTACAAATCTGGTTAGCTTCAATACTTGGAGGGGAATGCACCATCTTTGCCTCAAACTGCAACATGTCTTGGGGCATTTTGTCTAGAGAGGGTATCTCTGGGAACACTCTTTTGGCTCCCAGTATGTTTCTGAGCACAATTCAAAGTGTTGGTGCTGACCTTTAAAGCCCTAAACGGCCTCGGTCCTGTATACCTGAAGGAGCATCTCTACCCCCATCGTTCAGCCCGGACACTGAGATCCAGCGCCCAGGGCCTTCTGGCAGTTCCCTCACTGCGAGAAGCAAAGCTACAGGGAACCAGGCAGAGGGCCTTCTCGGTAGTGGCGCCCACCCTGTGGAACGCCCTCCCAGCAGAGGTCAAAGAGATAAACAACTATCTGACATTCAGAAAATACCTGAAGGCAGCCCTGTTTAGGAAAGTTTTTAACCTGTGATATTTTAATGTATTTTAATATCTGTTGGAGGCCGCCCAGAGTGGCTGGGGGGACCCAGCCAGATGGGCAGGGTACAAATAATAAATTATTATTATTATTATTATTATTATTATTATTATTATTATTATCAAGGAGGAAGTGAATTCCTACTCACCATTACTCTGTGTTACAAACCACATAGGGTTATACTTCAGGAGCACCTATTGCGATGTAGGGAAATTATTGGCTCTTCTCCCTCCATTTATCCAAGAGTATGCTGGGAAGCTTCCTTCACTCCACACGTACATATTCACAGACTAAAACCTCTTTTTCTCCCCACCCTGTGAACCCTGAAATGGTGTTCTTCCCTCTTAAACTCATTGCTTCAGTACAGCAGGACTTGTGGAGTAGAAAAACACATGGAAGTCTAGCTCCCCAAGTCTAGTTTAATTTGGGATATTTCACTATTTAATGATGCCATAAATTAAAATAAGTTCACCAGACTCCTCAGACATTGTCCTTGTTTTCTAAAGAAGAGAAATAATAATAATAATAAAGGATGGAATAGTGCGGGTAGATATTGTTAAATATGATGGCCCTTAAAAGCCTGCAAAGTTTAAATCACCTTAATGGCCCATCACAGTTTAGAATAGTGTGAGAAATGGATAACGGTGCTATTTGTTCCTCATGAAACAATAACGAAAGTTGGAGGAGAAATCTGAGCACTGCAACTCCATTGTTATCTCACTTTCATATTGGAAACTCAGCTCAAATTTTATTTAGTATATAATGATCATGCATGCCACTGAAATCAAGATAGAAGGTGATTGAAAGTCACCTAGGATGCTTTGTTTATTCCGTCAGCAATCTTTCATTTTGACTGGAGCCACATCTGCTGATCTTCAAGAATGAAGCAGGAACTAGGCTACTTTTTTGCAGGCGGGAATGGAAAGGAGGGGGAAGGATGGATCTGGTTTGGTTCACATTTCAAAGTGTTCCTAACTAATTCATCCTTCCTGAAACAAAATGCAAACTGAAATGCAACTATATTTTCATATTCACGTTGCTAAGAATTTTACAGTGCTGTTTTCCAGCCAAATAATGTGTACAGAAATACGTATACAAGGACAAGTATATCCAAAATGCACACATTAGTGAAAACAACATACAAAAAGTGCATTATGTTGGGGGAAATTTACTTGCAGGAATATGTATTTCAGGCTGTACCATATCTATTAGGAGAAGTGTGCACTAAACTGCTGATGAATATTTGTGATTTGAAATTTGCAAAATGGTGTGGAAATGTGGAGAACTGAATTTAAGACTAGGAAAAATGAGAAACAGAGAATTTGGAATTAACAGGCTTATTTGTCACTATTCTAAAAAGGTAAAGGTAAAGGGACCCCTGACCGTTAAGTCCAGTCGCAGATGACTCTGGGGTTGTGGCGTTCATCTCGCTTTACTGGCCGAGGGAGCCAGCGTACAACTTCCGGGTCATGCGGCCAGCATGACTAAGCTGCTTCTGGCAAACCAGAGCAGTGCACGGAAATGCCGTTTACCTTCCCGCCGGAGCAGTACTTATTCATCTACTTACACTTTGACGTGCTTTCGAACTGCTAGGTTGGCAGGAGCTGGGACCGAGCAACGGGAGCTCACCCCGTCCCGGGGATTCAAACCGCCAACCTTCTGATCAACAAGCCCTAGGCTCTGTGGTTTAACCCACAGTGCCACCCACGTCCCCTGTCACTATTCTAGGACCTATTAAATACACTAAGCATCTGCAAGGGTCTACCAGAGTGAAGGAGGGTTGAGAGGGTGCTATCATTGGCTAATAGAGAATATGATGCCATCTTCAGATTAGTAGGCAGTTCTGATACATAGAAGTGTTCTGATATAAGATGCCCATGGATAGCAGCTGTCACTTGGTAAGTGGGACATGCTCATAATAAAAGTTCACTGAAAACCAATCTTTTGATGACTTTACTGTTATCCAATGTGGATTGGTTCTGATTTCCAGAGCCCAGCATCAGCTTTGTTGATGAGGTTTTATGTAACCCGCTTTGTCCAATTGCATGCCATACTCTGCATATTGTGTGTGTGTGTGTGTGTGTGTGTGTGTGTTCACAGAACAAAAGGTGTCTCCATCTGGGAAAACATCTTTCATATGGAGCATCTAATATTTATAGCACCATTAATACTTCGGTAGGGAAACCAGTGAGGAAAATAATCACTTTAATAAAGTCTCCTCTGAAGTCCAAACAATTTGTTCATGCATTTTTAATTTTTTTCTGATTTGTGATATGGAATTAGATCATCTCCATCCAACACTTCCTTAGAGCTGACATCTGGAAAACTGAAATGTGAAATAAACAATAGACTATTTTGTCATCTGTTGATGCTATGGTCGTGTTCACTTTACTGCTTGTTTCAGATTCAGGGGGCTCCCACTGCTAATTTTTGAAGCTGCATTCACATGGTGTTAGCCACAATCCATATCAATCCTGCCGTTTCTTGACCATTTCTGTTGTTTGATGTGTGTATGGTTTTTCTCTCAAGACAACTTCAGATCACTAACAATAATATATTGTTATTTATATGCCGCCCATCTGACTGGGTTGCCCTAGCCATTCTGGGCAGCTCCCAGCAAAAAATAGGAAAAACACAACACACACTAAAAACTTCCAGCTGGATGCAGAATAAGATGTAATATGAACATACTCTAATAGGTGTCGCACAGGTGCAAATGAATGCACAAGCACAAATGGACCCACAATTCACATTCACAAATGGAGGTGGGGTGGCAGCACTGGAGTAATGTTGGCGAATGATGTATGCTGGAGCATGCACGCATGCACAAACATTCAAGTATATTTCCTTCTTTCATTAAATCCTTGGAAGTACTAGGAATTAGACAGAAATAAGAGAATGTTTTCATGTCTCAAGTAGATCTGTATTTAGTAATGTGGAGGGATTATAGCTTTTTCTACCCCCATCCCCAAGGAGCTAATTTGATCCAGGCTGTTTTTGGTCTTGTAATCCATTTCTCAATAACCCATTTTTGCATGGTTGTATAACAAAATCCTCAGTCTGATCTTAGCACGGTTTGTTGTTGATTTACAGATTTGCTTTGATTTACCTGGGTGAGCTGTACGCACAGGTCCTTTTCAGGCATAAAGCTCAAAAGTCCACTCTAGTTTCAATTGACTGTGAAACTCACATTGGCCAAAATGCTCATCCCACAACACAGAACCCTCTCTTTCAACTTATTTTATGCACTGATAATGCTTAGCAGGCGAGAGAGGCTCAGAGAGGATTGCAACTTCATATAGGGAAAAAGAACTCAGTGTTATGACTTCCATTAATATAAAGCTAAAAGTCCACAGGCTGTTTTAATTTGAAAGCATTCACTTCCTCACTAACTAGAGTGAGTTACATTATTATTTTTTGCCAATGTTATATGCAAGCATTAAATTATCCATTGTGCATCTCACTGAATTGTGCTCTTCTAGGGCCCATCATTAAGGGACGCGGGTGGTGCTGTGGTCTAAACCACAGAGCCTAGGGCTTGCCGATCAGAAGGTTTACAGTTCGAATCCCCACGACGGGGTGAGCTCCCGTTGCTTGGTCCCTGCTCCTGCCAACCTAGCAGTTCGAAAGCACGTCAAAGTGCAAGTAGATAAATAGGTACCGCTCTGGTGGGAAGGTAAACGGCGTTTCCGTGCGCTGCTCTGGTTCGCCAGAAGTGGCTTAGTCATGCTGGCCACATGACTCGGAAGCTGTCTGTGGACAAACACCGGCTCCCTTGTCCTATCTCTAGGGCACAACCCCAGAGTCGTCTGTGACTGGACCTAATGGTCAGGGGTACCTTTACCTTTACTTAGGGCCCATCATTAGGACAAGTTGCATGCGCTTCGTTCTAGTCCTGTGACATCTGTACTCCTGCAATCTCTTAACTAAATTTCTGATTCTTTCCCCAACTCTCTTGATAGCACTATTCATGCATGATATTTAGTAAATTGGGTTAATAATATGGTGCCCCCAGGCACCAATGTGCCTGCCAGGAGCTCCTCTGTTGCCTGCAAAAGCTCTTGGTAAATGTCCATTGAAAAATCCAAAATGCACAAGAGACAGTTTGCTCCTCCTGCTCAGTTTATCATGTTTCATATTATTTCTTCATTGTGCCTTGCATTTTGTTTTATTCTTGTGAACTGCCAAGAGTGCAAAGGTTGTATCCAGTGGTACAGTGGAAACAGCCTTGCACTGAGTCGGATCATTAGTCTCAGTGGTGTCTACACACTGACTGGCAGATGCTCTTCAAAGTTTTAGGTGGGAATCCTTTTCTGCCTAAGCTGGAGATGCCAGGTATGGAACAGGGAACTGTCTGAATGCAAAGCCATTTTTGCTCACTCCCTCCCGAACATGCTTCATATCCATGACGGCTCTTTGGAGCATTACAAAAGGTTGCACTGGTGGGGGGTGGGAAAAGGTGAATTAGCAAAAATATCCTCTTCGTTCCACTTATGGGTGCCTCCACTGAATCAAAAAGCCTTTTGTGAGCAGAGGAACAGCAATGGCTATAACTGAGAAGAATCCTAAAATAAATATTGTAAACATATATTGTGACTTTGAGGTATTCTTCTGAATTTCCCATGATTGGAATGTATTGAGTTTGGGAGTATGTAAATATATATATATATATTCAGTTTAAAGTCCCTTCCATTTCTTTCTCAGGTTGGCTCAGTACGTATTCTAATAAATTCTTCACTTGACCTGCTGTTGACACCATATTGGGTTGGGGCAATTAAACTCAAAACTATTCCTTGAGGCAAGGATGTAGTAGACTTATTGATGAACACGTACCTAACTGCCAGATGTTTTCTTTGTCCTTCTTTCTTCCCTACTGGCAAAATCTTCTGCTTTACATTCTGCTCCATACTACTACTACTTTTAAAAAAAACAACAGAATTTGTTCTGTTAAATTAATGAGCAATTTTCAAGTCTGATCAAGACACTATAGATAGATCAAAAGATGAATACATCTCTAATGTAAAAGTAAGCTAAATAATATCTCCTGCATACAATAAACATGAAGAGTGTACACCTTAAACAGATTTAACTTTTATCTGTAGCTTTGAGAAACAACCTGCTCTGTTTTTTGAAGTCACTTTGGGTCTTTCCGGTTTTACTGATTGTTTGGGAGCATATTCAATCATTTAAAATGAAACATTGGTTCACTCTTGTTCACTATAATAGGGAATCAGAAAAAAACTATAACTCCCCCCCCCCCGATTCACAGAACTGAATAGGAAAATTCGCACAATATTTTCTCATAAAACACACAATTTAAAATGGTATCTTTTCTCAAATTGCACAATTCTCAATGTATTGTATGCTTTTCTCTCTCTCTTTGGGGGTGCATCTTGGTACATTTTGGGATCCCAGGACAGTGTCACAAAATTAATAGACTTGCATATCTGAAGGATAACTTGCGTTCTAATCCCCACATTAGTCTGGGAGATGCAGATCAGATGATTTCACAAATAACTATCCCTCAGGTATCCCTGGCTATTAATTATGAACTCCATAACTGCATAACATTTGCAGGGTAATTGTATTACAAGCCGTGAAAGTTCATGGTTACAGGCCTGTTGTTTGTGAACTGGAAGGTGAATGTTTCCACCTGCCTTGCCTCGTCTCCCAACCCTGAAAGTCTTCAAAGGGGAGCTGAATCTAGAAAAGCTCTGATGTGACTTTCTGGTCTTTGGGGTTGAGGCAGATTTGGTTGGGAGTCTTGCTAGATCCTAAGGTCATTGACTTCGGAGCTACTTTGGATGTGAAAGATAATTTATTTGTTTACTAACAGATTTCTTACTTGCCCTTCACCATAAAGTCCCAGGGCAGGTTACAACCATAATGCTAGAATAATGATTAAAACAGTTACAACCAGAAAAACAAATGAAGGCATTTTTGAACAGAACAGTATTAGACCTTGACCTATGCTCTCCTATGTTGATGTATTTATTTATCTTCAGTATTATGCTGTAGTGTTAATATATTTGCTATCTATCATTGTGCTGCTGTTTTTATGTGAACCATTTTGATCACAGATACAGGGCCTTTCTGCACTTACCTTTTTGTGGTATATCACTGGGTTTTCTTTGGGGTGGGGGTGTTGGCATGCTGCCACATGATGTCATCCATGGTCAGCTAGTATTCCAGAATAATGTACTCTTTAAAAAAAACTCATTGTTTTCTTCGACCACAAATAAAATCAAACTTCTGTAAAAGATCCATAGAGTTCTCATTTCTGCACAAGCATCATCTTGCTTTCTGTGTGGAGGGGTTGGTGGCTGGTGGGCATGGTTTGGGGGATGTCTGTTCTGCACCAATTTCCTCCGACTGGTCCAAGCTGCCCGTTTGTGAGTTTCGTTCAGAGGAAAAATATATTAGATTGGGATGATGGTACAGAGTCAACATACTGTCTGTGGAAACAATCATTAGCTGCAGATAACATTTGATCACAATAACCAGGTTTGACATAGCTCAGTCAGACATGTAGTCCCTATTCTAATAGCCTATATAGCCACAAGATTCTTGAATACTAGGCATTAATTTTTTATTTTTTATTTCACTGTTCACATAAACTGACATTTACTGGCTGAAGGAACATGTGGGTACAAAAGTGATGTGACTACAACCAGAGAACTTTTATCAATTTGGACACAATCCATCACTAGTGTGGAAAGGAAACCTGCCCCACACATACACTCTAACAACAGCTACCGTATTTTTCCGTGTATAACACGACCCCTATTTTTGGCGACTCCAAATTTAGAAAATGGGGGGAGTTTGCCTAGAGTTGTTAAGCTTTTGGGTTGCCCAGAGTTGTTGAGCTTTTTTGGGGGGATTGCCAACAATCGCTCACCCACCTGACCATCGATGTCAATCGACGCATCGATGAAGCAACCAATCGTCTGCCCACTCACCGCCACCAGCCGCCAATTGCCCACCCAATTGCCACAGCAGCCAACAGACCTTACCGCAGCCACCACCCACCCACCCAAACGCCGCTGGCAATCTCTTGCTCACGGCACCCACCCATCGCCCATCAAACCTCTGCACTCTCCATGTATAAGACGACCCCCAATTTTTTGCACTTTTTAATAATAAAAAACCCTCGTCTTATACATGGAGAAATACAGTGTGTGACCCCCAAGGTTCAAATTTACTTTAAAAAACTTTGGGTCAAACAGCAACTATAGCACTATAAATGGCAAGTGTGGGAAATGTGATATGTAAATAGACTATTATGAGTGTACATTCCTCCAAACAATATGATTGGTCTGCCAGAGCTCACAGCACTCTCCAGCTGTTTGACAGGTGTGCTGTACAATTAATGCAGCTGCTGCTCAATATGAGCATCTCTGAATTGGGGCAGCAAGCTTTAAGAATGGAACAGAATTCTTTGCTGCTGAGAATAATCCCACTGCCATTTTACATAAGCAGGCTTAAAGAGGAGCTTTAATATTCAAATTGGAAGGCTTTGAAGATGTAGCAAAGCATATGTCTAATTGGATTATTATTATTATTTCTTTAGGAGTGATAGCATTTTAAAATGATATTATCCTCACATTAGGCAGGTTAGGCAAGCCAGAATTTTGGTAATTAATATTTTTGACCTTAAAAGCTATCCCAGATGATCTGGGCTATCAGAATGTGAAATTAGTTTTCTCTGAGATTTGTAAGCACCAAAAATAGTCAGAACAAATTACAAGAATTAACAACTATCACATCAGAGAGACTCACCAGCCACAAATGAAAAGCTTCAGTATCATTTATATGGAGTTTTGGCAAGGAAAGTGTCCATGAAGTATACTGGTACGAGAAATACAGGTAATGAAGCTATTGGAAAGACATGTAATAAATACGTTTAGAATTGGTGTCTCCAGCTGCAATGGGTGCAAGCTACACTGAAGTCCCTTTCTTTTGTGAAACATTGCTGTACTGGTTTTGTTTGTTTGTTTGTTTGGCAAACACAATTGCCACTTATGGGGAACACTGCAGGAAATGCATGGCTGTATCTGCATTGTTTATAACACCCTGCCATGCTACAAGTCACTCTTAAGTGAACGAAAAACAGGGAGGGTCTTAAGTCATGTGTTTTGCAATGCCTACACCATGCATTGTGGGAACTAGGTGGTGTTTGAGATGCCATCATTTTCTTAATCGCCTGCACACATGCACACCTGTGAAGACAAAGAAGACAAAGTGGGGAATCTCACCCCTGAAGCAAGCAATATGTTACCTCAAGGCCCCTTGTAGCAGGAGGCCATGAGATTTCCCTCCCACCATTTCTGGGGATGCAACCTGTTATTTCCTGCCATTCCGATGCAAGTTAATGGAGACATTGCTCTTGTCCAAAGCAAGTTAATGGAGGAAGGAAGAAGTTGGGTTCCTCCCAAATGGCTGAGGGGAAGACCAAGAATCTTTGCTGGTTGTGAGATCCAACTCCCAGCTTTTTCTGGAGATCCACCACAATCATATTGCTTTAAATAATGAGCAAAATTTTCCTGCCCACTGTTAAAAGTGAAGGTTTGGCAAAAAGGGCTTTATAATTAAATTCAGTTGTGCACTGTGAGAATTAGTGTGTGTGTCCCTGTCCGCCCAAGAAGATTTTAACAGTTCAGTCACTGAGAGTAAAACAAAGGATAAAAGTTCATTCTCTCTGATTCACTTCCATCCTGATATTAAAGGTTAATGGTGGGGAAGGGGAGGTACGTGGAAGGGGGGAGTTGTGCAGGACTGAAGCAAATTTGTATTTAAGAGGTAGAAACTGAACACAAACTCACTTTGTTGACCAAATCAAAGGGCCAGCTGAACGTTTCTCAAATGGAACAGGATATCTCCCTAGTTGGAATTATTTTCCAATTTTTTAAAAAAACTACTTCTGCCACCTAGGCTTCTCAATGCAAAGAAATTAGTTTCCACAAATAAATGGCACGGCGTTCATTTTCTGTCTCTGTGGGCTAGATCCAATTTCCTTTTAAGTGATACAGAGCCTTTTCATTGATTTTAGTAGGAATTAGAACCACTTTTAGCAATTAGTCTATGAATGAATTGGACTATGCAGCCTACCAAAAGTAACAAAACTAAGATATTAGTATGACATGTATTTTTTTTCCCCAGAGCAGAGAACAAGCTAAAAATGTAAAACCTTAGCTTATGTAAGAAAGCAGAACTATATAAAAACATGTGCATGTATAGTGTTGCAGTACAAAACTTATCACCTTCAACCACTGAAGTGGGTTACAAAGTTGCTGCAAGAGGTCAAATGTTAAATTGGAAATGAAAGGGGACTACTTGTCAGGGGAGAAGGGGTCAGGGAAGCCTGCCAGGCAGATTGCTGCTAAGGGCAGGAAAGAGAAGTGGATAGAAGGCAAAGGGGTCTGTGTGAAATGCAGTAAAGCAGGGAGGGCGAGGGGTTGAAGGCATGCGTCTGTGATAAAGCAGGCGGGCGAGAGACACAAAAGCAGCTACTGTACATTGCTCTGAAGAGCCAGGTATCAACTACCTTTTCCCCATAGTCTTAAAATGGCTGGCAATAAATTTATGAGAAGGAGGAGCAGAAATGTGCCTGCTTTCTCAAGACTACAGCAGCTCTGTGCATGCAAAACATGCCTCTGACATCACAATAAACCATGGTTTATTGTGGTGAGAATAAGTTTAGGCAAGTCTCAGGCTTGTGTGCATGCCCTCCCCCTCCTCCTCCAACACAGCCATATCTGAAGCTTGTTGATTTAACTGAATTTGACAGGCTGTGGTTAATCGTAATTATGGCCCTGTTGGAAACAAGTGAACTGGGTAACAGAAAGTCCTATTTACAAGCCACCTCTTTCTGTAGACTAACCAGTGCTTTTGTTCTAAAAAATGTTTAGGGGTACTCTCATTTTCCTATTCTTATTGAAAGACTGCCCCTCAATGAGGCCAAACGTAGATTCACAAAATGTTTAGTGCTATGCGTCCCCCCAGAAAAAAGCAGTGAGATCAACCATGCAGAGGGCTAGTGAGGCATGTGAGCAGCCACAGTGTCATATGCGCCACTGGCCAAACATCAGCACCTTCAAAAAGAGGACACAACACATGGACAACTAGGTACATGTAGGGCACTCCGTCAGTTGCACAGGGTTCCTGGTTACAATGAAGGCCTTAGTGTGTATAGTTGTAGGCATGTAGGCTAGGAATATAAGGAGGCAGCAATTTTCATTTCCACAGAGAAAAGCTAAAGAGCATTCTAAGGGGCTTAATCAGAAAATCTGAACACCACTAAGCTTCGTTTGTTTAAATATGGGGAACAAATATGGGGAACAAATTAAATATTTGTTGGCATTCAACAAAGTTCTCTTGAAGGCCCATTGACACAAATGGAAAAAAGGGCAAAAGGTAAGAACTTCCTAATTCTGTTATGGGGTTTCCCCTAACCTCCTGGAGAAGATTTGGGGAGAGGAGGAGTTTTGCTGTACAGGGGGAAAGCCTTGCGCCAGCAGATCTACTTCATTGGATACTGCCTATGGCCCCATCAGGCTGCCCCACTTACCAATCTGGCAGCCCCACTCTGCACTGGCTGCAGTCTTCAAGGGCAGCCCCAAAGGGCTGGTCCACATAGGGCATTTAACTGCTATCTGTATTAGCTCAGCTTCCTCAGAAGTTTAGGAACTTTATAAAAAGAAGAAGGCAGCATCAAGTTATAAGATTCCAGAAGGGTTGGGGTATATGTTAAAGCAACATCTTTGTTATGTTTGTTATCTGATAAGCCCACGTATTTTTCTAGGTATCAGTGACACTTCTACAAGAACTAGTGAATTGCCTTTTAAGCATCATTCTGACACACAGCCAGCTAGAACCTTGCCTGGTCTCATTTTGAAGAAAGTGCAACTGCTTTATTTTGAAAATTATCTGGAACTGTAAGCCTCCTTGGAGATAGGGTTCTTCATAAAGCTCAAAGATTAAGAAAAGCCCACATCAACAATGTTTGACTATAGATATGTCATTTTTAGGAAGACAGTGCTTGGCAGTGGAGGGAGTTTTTCATTTACTTGCAAATCGAGACATTTACAGTCTGTCTGCGTCACATGGCTATCGTCGCTGCAAAACCATTCTTGGAGAAGACAGTTCATTAGATACTGTAATTATTTTAATATGACACCCCCTCAGTATTGCTCTCAGTAAAAAGAAGTGAGGAAGCTAGCACATAATACCATGCTATAGAAGGCCCGACAATGATGGCACTGTCATTTTCAAAGCTTCTTCCAGTCAGGGACTATGAGGTGATAGTTGCAAAATAGATGCTTTCATTGCAGCAGTGAAAGGGAAATAATAATTCAGTTAAACCCTAGCACAAAAAAACATACTTATCAGAGTTGTTAAGTGCGCTGCCATAGCCTACATCAGAGTTCTTCAGTGGAGGAAATGCAATCAAGAGAACAAGCCTGTCAAGTTCGATATTTACTGAAGTGATTTTATGTAGGCTGAGCCTCCTGCACAAGAGAATGGATGATAACATACTCAGGCCCAGTTCACATGCGGAATCACATCATGTCATTCCACCCCAACTAGGTGCTTACTGATAAATGTGAGAATTGACACCACTGAAAGTGTCTGTTCCTGAGATAGGTGAATTGAGTATTTGAAATGATATCATAGTTCTATCTACAACATTTGATCTGTGTTGGTTGATTCCTGCAGGCAAGCCCTCTCTTGATGCTGCAATGAAAACTGGTTAATGGATGTTGGAGCAGTGAAAGAGGCAGAGGGGTAACTCAAAACACTGCCGGAAGCATTTTAAGGGAAGAAAATTGGAAGTTTGGAATAGTCCAAACTGATTTACAAGTTGAACTGAAATCCAAAAAGATCTGGATTCAAATCATATGAAAGTTAATTATTTCTGAACTGAGATGGCTTGCTTTTGGCTCTCCCCAAATGCAAAATTTTGCAGTATCACTAAAGCGCACACCAAGATGTATAATAAATACTTTTATTTGTCTTCCAGTAAAGAATCTGCCTGTTTCCTTTCTATCTATTGCAACGTCAGGCTGATCTGGAATGACTTCTCAAGCTTTGTGTTTGTTTTCATAAGTGTCAGCATGCAAACACTTCACATCTGCACTGGCTTTTGACACCTGCCATCATGTTTATGTTTCAGTGCTAGGGATGGGGGCAATATTTGATTCAGTTCATACTTAAAGCTGAATCTACCTGGTTTGAGCTTTCTAAAACAATTCACAAAACAAAACAAAGACATCCTTCAGAATTTACACTTCCCCGAATCTTGCAAATATGTGTGAAAATAACATACAAATATGCACCATATTAGGTGATATTGAGAATATTTGCATGCTGATGAATTTTCATGAGACCAGTTTTAAAACTGTTATGGGAATGTGAAGAACTAACTTTAAGGTGGGAAAAATGAGAAATAGAGAGAAGCCAACATTGACAGATTCACCTACCCATATTCAGTGCCCTTCAGCATCCTTTGGGTTCCCTAGCTACTGTTTCTCACCATTGTTTTTATTCTTCATTGTTTTTGCCCTCTGCTTCACTTTAGCTCATTTTCAGGTAATCTACTTAGCCAAGGCAACGCCCATGATTTTGTGAATGATGTTATATCTGATACAATTACTTCCCGTGTCAGAGGAGAGGAGTGTGCTCAGGCTTTGGGGCTGAATGCAGCCTTCAGGACCCTCCTTATGTCCCGCCCCACACTGCCACCCCAATCCTACTCCACACACCCTTTGAGTGTTTTTTCCTGGCTTGTGTCCTTGAACTGTAATCGTGCCTCTTACTTGTCTGGGTGGAGGACCCAAGAGAGTTGGGGCTATATTAGTTTCTGGGCCAATGCATACCTCAGTTGGAGGCCTGATATCTTTGTCCTTAGAAGCAGCTGGAGACCATCAGTGGAGGATGTGAGCTGCCTCCTTAGCCCTGCTCCATAGCTACCTGCACTCCTTGCTCCTGAGGAAGCTGGTCTTTTCTCATTTCTGGGCAGCAGACAGAAGCCTGTCCTGCCCCTGCTGATTGACTGAGAGCCATCCTAGACTCAATTTCCAGTGGAGTTCATGATATATTACTTCTTTGGACAATGCGGTGACCCCAAAGGGCTATTCCCCTTTGAGGAGCATTTCATGTGAAGTGCAAGGGCAAGAGTCAGCTCCTGAACATCTGAGGACTAAGTTCGGGACTTTGTGGAAAACATGGCCTCCATGGGGCTGTCCCTAAATAAGTTTGGCCCAACCCGTAGACATGGACATGCCTTAGACCTGATGTTCACTTCTAAGGCAGATCCCAAGTGGTGTGGATCTACATGTGGAGCTCTAAGCCACCACACATTCTAACATGTGAAATGGCCCTGACCCTAGAAAAGCTACTTTAAAACTACCTTGGCCCTAGCTAGGGAAAGTAAAAAACTGTAGTTTATGTCAAACTCTGGCAGAAGTGCCATTAAATATCACTGATTTACATAGAATTGCCTCTGTTGTAGTTGTAACAGGAGAACCACACATTTAAACTGAGTGGTTTGCAAGAGACAAAAGCCTCTCGAGTAACAATACATTATTATTATTATTATTATTATTATTATTATTATTATTATTATTATGTTAAATATCAGCAAGAACATGTGTTGGCAAGTTCTGCAACAATGCTGCTTTAAAAAAATTACCATTTCAAGTGAAAGGAAATACTTCTTGATGAGGAGTTCCTGACCTGCATTGTTGGTCTTTTATGAAAACTGGGTCCATTCTTGTCTTTGAGCTTAACTTTGCAGTGCGAACATACCAATGTATTCACCAGGCACTAATCCAACAACATTATAGGTGCTCTGAACTCCTTCTGTACAAGCTATAGTATTCAGCCAGTGAGACAAAGCAAATCACCAGAGATTTCACGTAAGTGATCTGGCTATGAATACAGCATTTTTTTCTGTAAATCATCAACTATTCAAGCTGCAGTCCCTACAGAATAGTGCATGATTCAGTGCTAAAAGTTCTAATGTGCATTAGATCATCTTTAGTATGCCGCTTGGGGGAGAAGCTGTCAAACCGTCATTAAACTTTTAAGTTTCTCTGTGCTCTGAGAAGCTAAGAGGCAACAATTCAAACAATGCTGGAATCAAGCAAAGAGGACTTCTCAACAGATCACAACAGAAAATGATGTATTCTTGAGTGCAGGTAATTACAACAGGGCCGAGATAACAAATAGAGCTGATTTCTTTCTCTCCAAAAGGCCTTCAGTGAAGCAGGAGAGAATTCACATCCACACCCACTTCCTTGATAATATACTTTCCTCAGTGAACATTTACTAACTGAGATCCTTTCGTCTGCTGAACTGGAAGTTCTGGTAATCTACTTCATCTAATAGCAAAGCTGGTGCTCGAAATTTATGGTTTTTAATGAAAAAGGCATAATATCTAATGGACAACTAAAAACTTTTGTAACTATAGGGTCAAATTAAGATGTACTCAGAGTAGAATGACTGAAATCAGGCTCTGTGATTTCAGTAGTACTGGAAACCATACACAGATATAGATTACTGAAGGTATGGCCTATCTAATTCTCAGGGTGCAGGTTTCAGGGGGCATAAAGGTAAAGGGACCCCTGACCATTAGGTCCAGTAGCGGACGACTTTGGGGTTGCAGCGCTCATCTTGCTTTATTGGCCGAGGGAGCCGGCGTACAGCTTCTGGGTCATGTTGCCAGCATGATTAAGCCGCTTCTGGCGAACCAGAGCAGCTCACAGAAACACCGTTTACCTTCCCGCCGGAGCGGTACCTATTTATCTACTTGCACTTTGACGTGCTTTCAAACTGCTAGGTTGGCAGGAGCTGGGACTGAGCAATGGGAGCTCACCCTGTCGCGGGGATTTGAACCGCTGACCTTCTGATCGGCAAGTCCTAGGCTCTGTGGTTTAGACCGCAGCACTACCCGCATAAACATAGATAAAACATCTACTTGATACATTGGCTTAAAGGCCAACTTGTAATAGTTGTAATATGCTGTTAATGATAGTCATGCTTGGGCTTTGGCAAGTCTCCAGTGAGATGAAGAAGCCAACAATCTATGGATCTGCATAATTCAGGAGTAGCCAACATGGTGTCCCATCAGCTGCAGAGAGCATGGCCAATGGTCAGGGATCATGGGAGCTGTAGTCCAACATCTAGAGAGTCCCACATTGGTTACTCCAGCATAGTTAACATGGAGAGAAACTGTCATCATGATGTGAAACATTCCAGTAACTCTTCTCCATTATATAATCTATACTTGTAGAGCCAGCATGGTGCATTTTTAGACCTTGTAGTGTTACCTCACTTGACTTCCCTTTTTTAGTAAAAAAATAAAAAATTATTTGATTTTACAAGTGTAAGGTTATAACAATACCAAGTACATATCCATATATAGAGATTTCTCTAAATATCCAGGCTTCCCACCCTCCCCTCCGTGGGTCCGATTGTCAATATTTTCAACTGCATATTATTTCATAATCCATATTTTGTATCTCTCCATATTGTCCATAGTGTTTGTTACATTACAAGTGTTATTAGAATCCTGCTAATGTTTTCATCTGCTTACAGAAAATTATAATTTTCCCCCATTCTTAAAGTTTTTGTCTTCTTGGTTCCTGAGCTTCCCAGTCAGTTTTGCCATTTCAGCGTATTCCAACAGCTAGCTCACTAGATTTCCATGCTGGGTGTTTACAAGAGAGTCCAAAAACATTTGGAGGGCCACAAGTCCTGTGAGCCATAGCCATTCTCCAGTGCAATTCCTACATCTTAACCAGGCACCTGTTCTGGCCAATTATGGCCTGAATGTGACACTGTTGCAGCGACAAAGCCAAGACTACACATACGTGATAGAAGTTGACAGCCAAACACGAAGGTACTTACATGTGCATAACTGTTGGTGAACATAATCTCAAAGCAAGTAATAACTAGTACAGAACAAAAAGTGCACTTCCTCCCTGATAATGTAATATTTGGTGAAGACCTTTTATATTCTATCACACTATGCACAGGATGTGCTCTACAATCCTGTGGATGTCTATTCAGAAGTAAGTCGCATTAAGTTCAATGAGGCTTACTTCTCAGATAAGTGTGTATTGAATTGCGCCCTTAATCTTCATAAGCGGCTTATGCCCTAGTTTCAAAGCCATCACAGTTCCTTAGCTCAATGGACCTAGGGTGGGTGTTCTCATTCTGCCCTTTGGCTTGACTGCTTAGGATTGCTCTTAATAAACCCAAACCCTGTGATCCTTTAGTTCTTGGCAAAGGCCTCAGACATGTAAATGCCATCCTCAGCACCATTGCTTTAGGATTATTTCAATTCATTAGTTGCTTTCCACATAGGGAGTCTCCAAGCGATTTACAACATTTTCAGACGATAAAGCATCATAAAATAAAAAAGAGCAGCACATTACAATAAAAAACCACGGAATAACTCAATAAAATAGCAGGAAAAACTTAATAAGCAGCAAAATCATTATGATTGTTGCTAACTTACAACTCTCCCTTCCGTGTATCACACCTGAATTGGACTTGGAATTATGCAAAACTAATCAGAGCTGATTTGAAGTGACTTGAAATCGTTGTATCCAAGCATTTGCAATGTCTTAATAGTGAATATATTTTATTTACTCACGCAGCAATCTCTCTCTTTTTTTTTTCACCACCTATCCTTTCTATTCTACCAGCCCACATTATCATTAACTTTGAGAAAACAAAGAGTTAACTATGTTTCTGGCACACAAGTGAGCAGACACATGAAGACACCTGAAAACGCACACACACAAAGTCAGGTGATGTGGCAAGTGACCTCAGTATTGGATGAATTATCTCTAGCTCACTTTTTATTTATATTCATTTGCACAATATGCACATAATCTCTAGGGAAAAAATCAAGTTAAGACCCTACTCCAAGCAAATGTAGGCATTCCAGAGTGCAGGCTTGCCATCTGCAGTTATTTTGAATGTATACACCTCTTATAGGTTGCCATAAATCATTCTTTTCTATTTTCTGCGAATTTTGGGATTTTTCCTAATTTGTCTTGCCAGCTATGTGCTGGGCATTCTGCCATTGTCACTTTTTTGTTTTCCTGGCAACAGATTAAACTTAAGTAACAGATAATCTCAAAATGCAGAATGCACAGACACAACTGGGGGTGGGCACTCCGGTGATGTTTACCTAGAATTTTAAATCAAGAGTGTTGTAAACCATCTATATATCTATATCTATCTTTATATCTATGTCTCCAAACACAGTGACAACACACTAATAAAGATAATTCTTTAGCCCAGAAAGAGCTTGTTTCTTGTATGTGGTGTTGTCCCCTTATTTCAATGTCCCTATTTTATCTTTTGGATAGAATACATTTGTGAGTTAACAACCATAAGTACCATCATGAGTATAACAAAAAAAGTTGCTTTATGCCAGAGGTCAAATGGGTGGCCTTCCCCCCTCACCTGGCTGGTAGTTAGAAGCCAGAAGCCGGGGCTGTTGTGCGTGAGCTGAGCTGGAAGCAAGCGGCAGACAGAAGCCAGAAAATGAGAGCCATGCTTGATTTCTGATTGAATCCAAGGCCGTCACTATGGAAGAAGCAATTCCTACTGGGGTGTTGACTCTGTGAGCCCCTCCATTGTAGGCACAGGTTGTATATATGCGCAAATAAACCATATATCACAAATACACCACAGCCTCCATTGTCCTTCGTGCCAAGAAAACTGGAGCCTGGGTAAGCATCTGGAAGTCTCCATCACTCGGAGACACTGGTGGAGGAAGAGGAGTATGGGGGAGCGCCCCGCCCCCCGGCAGCGTGATCCCACGCAGATGGTGCGCCATGCCCCCAGGGTGCGCACCAGCCCCGCCCCCGCCTGCTCTCTGCCCCCCGGTGCCGGAGCATGAAGCCCCGCCATTGCTCGGAGATTGGGGTGGCGTGTAACACAGGGCATGCCTAGCTGTGGCTAAGCCCTATAGGCAGGCTAAGCACCCTTCAACCCAGGTCAGCTGACCTCCAGAAGCACCAGGTACCTGTTTACCTCTCTGCCCATCAACTTTTCCCATTCCTTCCTGAAACAGAAGCCGCACCAACATGCAGAACATATTTAAAGCAGGAGCTAGATTAAGATATGTCACCTTAGCATCCATTCCACATACGCCTCTCATAAAACTATAGTGTGTTGGGATCACCTTTCCCCACCGTCTCTCTCTACCCATCTGAAACCTACTGTTTGCTATTTATAAACTGAACATCTGCACCATGCAGACTTTTCTTGTCCAAGAAAAGTATATTTGAACAGGGAGAGACACCTTTACTTTACTTCATTTTGTTTTTTTAGCACTGCTCCATGGTCTGCTAGCAGGAGATACTGGCTTTAAAGAATATAATTATTATTTTGGATGGAAATGTTCAAACTTGGCACCTGTCCTTTGCTAGTTAATATGTAAACACAGTTACTCTCTGAATATGCTTTATGCTGCTTCCCAGCCATACTTTTTATTATTAATCACACTTCAAGTGTCTGTACTGCTCCATTCACCATGGTACCTGAGCACCTAATAGGTTTTCTCATTTATACTCCTCAAATTCTTGATGCAAGGAGCGAACAGATTAGAAAGGATTATTTATCAGCAATAAGGGGGGGGGTCTTTCAGATAAAGGATGAAGAGTACAGAGGCATTGGCAATGACAGGATACAGCAGAGAATAAGGAGTTATAAGGGACAAAAAGAAAAACCATGGTGTTGTTTTTTTAAAGTCACCTTGAAGCGTTTGATATTTTCATTTGTGCTGTTCCTATCTGCAGCTTGGGTTCTAAGCATGTTTAAGAGCTCAGGTTTGGGGACTACACAGAACCATTTGGGCCATTTTGTCCCATTTTAATTATAGGCCCCTGAGATCGATTGATACATCGCCCATCTTAAGCCTGCTTGTTAATCGATGGCGTCGAGAGGATATTGTTACAGCTCCTAATGATGTAACAACTCTACAGCCTGAGACTCAGAATAGATTTCTGCATATAACATGCAGTATAATTTGATGATCATTTCCCCCTGGGTTGGTGAGTGAAGGAGGAATTAAATCATGGCACTACCGACTCATCTGTGCCCCATCAACTTCGCATCTTCTTCCCCCTGCCCTGGAAGTCCAGGTTTCAATCAAGTCTGGCAATGTTAGCTCATTCCAGTGTTTCCAGTAGCTTGTTTGGATGAGCGTTTAAAGAGATGATAAATGCCAGCATGCTGGTGCCAGTGGGCAATTAAAAGAGGGCACTAAGTCCATCGATCAAAATGTGTCTGCATTCTCTCAATCAATGGGAGAGCTTACCGCTGCAGTTTGTGCGCTGGATGGGATAAATAACACTGTAAACAACATTTATAGAGTTGAAGTCAGGGGCAGTAGTAATACATAGTTAGTTTGACTTTACGTGGTCATAAATGGCAGCTCTTAATGTATCAGCAATGACACTTTCATAGCACAGCAATGAACCAGTTCATTAAAGCAGGTGTTTACAGACAAAGCTGAGAGCAAAGAATTCATTTCAGGCACCGTCCGTAATGACAACCTTAAATGAGGTTTGCCCAGTGGGAATGATCATATGGGCAACAATTATGGTGCTGCTGTAGCTGCTAAGAGACTGATCTGGAATGATAGAAACTCACCCAATATTCAGCTTTGGTTACTCACTTTGGAAGGATAGTGTTTAGAGTCTTGTTTTTGTTTCATCTGGACAGTTTTATAGGATTCATTTCAATCTGAATACCAGACCCCCTTCCAAGCAGCACAATTTTTAAATATTTGATGTTAGTACTTATTAGCTTTGCAATAATGGAAAAAGGTACGTTTGTTTACAATTTTCTTTTGCATCTTGTTTATGAAGAAAGCGTGTTGATTGTGATAAACTGCCATCTTATATTAACAATCAGTCAGTAAACTATTATTATTATTATTATTATTAAAAATACATTGATTTATTTAAAATAAAGGCTTCAAAGAGGCTTCAATGCAGCCAACTAAAACAACAAAATGTTTTAAAAACCTATTTAAAAAGCATTAAGGCGGCAGAGGTTAAAACAATAATTAAAACCACACACCCAAATATTACAATTAAAATAGCTTCCACCACATTTATAACACAGTTAAATACAAACCCCTTGGGGAAGGGTGGCCAAAGGACTACAGTGGTACCTTAGTTCTCAAACTTAATCCATTCCGGAAGTTTGTTCCAAAACCAAAGCATTCCAAAACCAAGGCACGCTTTCCCATAGAAAGTAATACAAAATGGATTAATCCGTTCCAGACTTTTAAAAGCAACCCCTAAAACAGTAATTTAACATGAATTTTTACTATCTAACGAGACCATTGATCCATATAATGAAAGCAATAATCAATGTCCTGTACGATAAAATAAATAAGACAGTATTGTTGATGATAAAAAAAAAAATCTTACCTGCACTGATAATAGTCATTGTTTGGATGGGGGACTTTTATCCATTTCTGCATTCACACAATCAATCCATCAGTAGCTGAACTGGGTTCCACACAGTCACAAAAACAAATTAACCGAAAAAGCCTCAAAAACAAAAACACAAAATAAATAGCAAAAACAAAAGCACCAAACTTAATCCGTTCCAGAAGACTGTTAGACTTCCAAAATGTTCGAAAACCAAGGCGCAGCTTCTGATTGGTGCAGGTACCTCAGAAACAATTGCTGACAGCCGCATCGGACATTTGGCTTCTAGAAAACATTCGAAAACCGGAACACTTACTTCCGGGTTTTCGGCGTTTGAGTACCAAGGCGTTTGAGAACCAAGGTACCACTGTATTGAGTTCCAAACTCCCCCCCCCCCCCATTTCCACAGGTAGAGAAGATCCAATGTTGAAGGCTAACTTGTTACTGTGGAAGAAATAGCTTGGCAACCATTGCTCCTCTGCTATTGATGCTCCAACTGCAGTAGGGGGGTGAAAAGGGGTGTGTTGGCATACATTGGGGGAGCCCTCTGACCTACTTTTCATCCTGACCAGCGTGAGCTTATTATATACACACAAAATGGCATGTGGTTTTGCCTGTCAGGATAAATGCAAGTTAAAATGCGTCTGGATTTTCATGTGGACTTTTGAAAAATGAATAAATCACAAGCTCACATGGAAGTGGGGCAAATTAAAAATTGGAACTGAGAAACCAAAATTGGCAGATCTGTCCACTTGTCTAGAAATGCTTTTTATGAGTTCTGCAGTATTTGACTTATTATCTCGTCCAGATGTCCCCAACCATTTTAGGCATAGGGGGCCCATTTGGAAAATGTCACGAAATAGTTGTCATGAGGGTGAGTTTGAGTCTAATCACAAAATGGATGCTGATATTCCCTGCCTTGTCGCAAAGGGCAAATGACTTTCAACAAAACCCAAGTACAAAACCAAGGTTAGGTTTGAGTTTCAAATCACACAGTTGTCACCACAAATGTGAAACGCGGCGGTGACACTCAGAGAAATGCATCCACATCCAAAAGCAAACAAAACAGGAGACTCCCCAGAGACAGTGGTTTTCAACCACTGTGCTGTGGCACCTTGAATGATGGTCAGGGGTACCATAGGCAACACTAGCCTCTGTCCCTCTTTCTTTCTCTCCCTCCTCTGATGCTCTCTCACGTCTCTGCCTCTCAAAGGCTTGAACAGCTGTCTACTGCAGCAGCCCTGGCTATAAGTTCTGCAAGGGAATGGTGCCTCTGGGAGGCACCTCTCTTTGGGGCAGCAGCGAGGGGGGCAGCTCAGAGACCAGGGACAGCAGCAGCAACTCCCAATGAGAGGGGAGAGGAGAGGAGGTTGAGGGAACACTCCAAAGGGGATGGTGAGAAGCTGCTAGTTCTGCAGGCAAGGGGTGACATAACTGGGCTCCTGAGCCCCACAGGGGTGCCGCAGAAAGAATGTAGTTGGTCAAGGGAGCCGTGGACTCAAAAAGTTTGAAAACCTTTGCCCAAAGTCAAATATGTCCCTTGCCAGTCTAGTCACATCCCAACATAAAAAATAAAATTAAATAATCAGAATGGGTAGATGTTCTCCGCAGGCACCTAGAGGGTGTCTAAGGGCATCTGGATGAGGTGCCCCATTGAGGATCCCAGGTCTTGTCCTAAACATGTACTCAGAAGTAAGTTCCAGGGAGTTCAGTGGGGTTTATTTGCTAGCAGCTATGGTCAAGACAGGATATTTAGGCTCAACGTGCATCTTGTTATGGCCACAGGAAAGCATTTGAAGATTGATACTGCCTTAGCTAAAGAATGATCCGGAGGATATAAGAAACAGTTTTCATGATCAAGGAAGGTTGGGGAAGAGCTCTGTTTGTAATCACTGCCAGGATGGAAAATGGTTTTCACATGACTTTCTATAGCTTCTTTCTAGGTGAGGAAACTCTTCATTTATATTAGTACACATCAATGAACCAAGTTAAAACACAACAAAAAACCCTGACGTGACAGAAACCAAATAAAGGCCCAAAGTGGGAGAAAGTCTATCTTGCTTTCATACTTCAGATACTTGAATATGCTGACTGGGTAGCTTTGAAAGGTTGACCCATGGTTCAGCTGGTGACATCCAGTGCTGAGCTGAGCACACACCAGAGTTCACCAAACAAATATATAACTTCTTTTCCTTTCCCAGAGAAACCAAGGTCACATCAAAACTAAATTTATAGAGTAGACTTAACTGCTATTGCATTAAGTCTGCTTTTACCTTGCTGAGATACAAAGTAAAACTTGCATTAGATAAATTAAATTTTTCAATTCCACTTTACACATAATTTTCTAATACCACATCTCCAATGACATTAAAAGTGTTTGATACCTTAAGCAGACTTTTGAAGTGAGTGCTCAGATAAAATACAACTTGATTCTATGGCCTAATTAGGTCTGTAGTAAATCACTCTCAAAGTTGGACATTTTAGGCATTTCTCATCTTATTCTATCTGAAACAAATTTATACCTCAGCTTTACTTTGCACTTAATCAAAATGTGAAGCTCATAATATTCAGGCGCCGGTGATGGGGGGTCGAGGAGGGAGAAATCAGTCTTCCAGCACCACAGATGCTTCATTGGTAATAAAAATGAAATGGTGTCTAAATTGTAAATTGTATGGCATCTGATAGAGGAATCATGCTACCAAAGTTTAGAGTAGTCATAAGAACAGAGGAAACTGTTTTATACTGAATCAGGCCATTGGTCCATCTAGTCCAATATTGTTGATACAATATTGGACAATATTTTCTCTTTTCAGAAAAGAGTCTTTCCCAGACCTTTCCGGAAATACTGGCAATTTAACAGAGGACCTTTTGCATGCAAAGCAGATGCTCTACCACTGAGCTCCTCCCCTCTTGAAAGTTGCTACTTGCCTGAAGGCAGCACTTCTTTCATAGTAGTGGCAACAGTCTCTCCCACCGCTCAACCTGCTCTACTGCTGTTTGACCTAGTCAGGAAATCATAGCACTGTATAGTCTCCCTATCAAGGGAAGTCATAGTTCTGCTTTATTCTGCCTTGGTCAGACCACTCCTAGAGTACCGTGTCCAGTTATTAGTGCCACAATAAAAGGAGGATATTGACAAGTTGGAACGTGTGCAGAGGAGGGCGACCAAGATGATCAAGGGTCTGGAAAGCAAGCCTTATGAGGAGTGCTTGAAGGAGCTGGGTATGTTTAGCCTGGAAATGAGACTGAGGGGAGATATGACAGCCATCTTCAAATATTTAAAGGGCTGTCACATGGAAGATGGAACAAGCTTGTTTTCTCCCGCTCTGGAGGGTAAGAAACAAATGAATGGATTCAAGAAACAAGAAAGGAGATTCCAGCTAAACATCAGAAAGAACTTTATCATGGTACATACTGTGTTCAATAGTGGTACAAGCTCCCTAGAGAGGTGGTGGACTCTCCTTCCTTGGAATGTTTAAAGCATATGTTGCATGGCCATCTGTCATGGATGCTTTAGTTGAGATTCCTGTATTACAGGGGTTTGGACTAGATGACCCTTGGGATACTTTTCAACTCTACAGTTCTATGATTCTGTGAAGAGACTTTAGGAATTCTACGATGTGACTTTAACTTTTTGTTCCGTACGCTTAAGGAACTGGGTGGTTTTTTTTAAAAAAAACATACGTTCAAGTATGGTTTTATGGTATCAGCTTAATTGTGTAAAGGTGCTCTGCTTGAAAGAGAGAAGTTCATGATGAAAGCTAATGAATTTCAGAGGACAACATTCATAATCATTTTAGCTACCTTGATCCATGGACTTAATTTTGCTGCAATGACTTCAGTAAAGCTTCGCTATCAAAGACCAAGGTCAGTGGAGTAGGAGCGAAAAAATGTTACAATCACAATTGGTATTTGCATCTTACACTTTTTAATGACTCATTATCTCTGGATTCACACTACTTATGACATTTTCCTCCTCTGTCTAACAAGATGATAATGCTTTTTTCCCCTACATTTGCTTGTTTCTTTTGATGGCTTATTTGATAATCTGGTTACCTTTTCATCTAAATTGTTTGCAGTCTTACCCAGGAGACAGATTGTGTCAAGGTTATCAATTACAAAAAAAGGAGAGACTTTCATTATTGAGTGACCACAAGTTTTGTTTTGACTCCAATTTGGTGCTTCAGAAAACACTTGGACTCACTTTGAGGTATCTAATTCAGTTTAGAGTCTATTTAGAGTCCACTTCATTTCTATACCACACCCCCACCCCCACACCCACCCACCCCTATTCACTATTAGGAAATGAAAAATGGCTATAACTTTTTTATTTATGGCAGTGTGGATAAAGCCTTCCAAGTTACAGGCAAATAGTTATAGGAAACATTTTCTTACAATTTTGGGGGAGGAGATTTAAATGAAACTTGCAGGGAAGTTTGACCCTTCTCAGGGTATGAACCCTGTCAATATTCCAGAAGGGTGGTTGTAGAAGATTCCCCACAAGAGCAGCCATTACAGTTGTAGGGGGCACTCATTTCCCTCTTTTCACTATTGGGAAACCAAAAAAGGGCTAAATCTCTATCTTTTTTTACTGAAGTATATGAAATTTGTGGACTTACTCGACTTTCCAGAGTGGATAAATACTGCTAAATTACAGGTGAACAGTCCCAGAGGCTTTTGTGCTGGATAGAAAATATGATTTTGTTGTTTTGAAAAAGAAGTATCTATAATAAATTCTATTTTTGCAAAGCTTCTCCTTCTCCTCTTTTACCTGATACACTGGTGCTTTCGTTATATGGTAAGTTTAGAAACATAGTTTTGTTTTTCATTGATGCCTGTTTGCAGGCTGCCATGAACAGTTTCAGGGTTTGTGCTTCGAGTTGTCCATACCAATCTTGCTTCACCTCAGAAAAACCCAAAATCTCTCAAAAGCACGCTCCTAGAATTTATAGGTTTGTGTTTCTATAACAGTTTTGAGCATTTGTGTTTGTTTGTTTGTTTGTTTGTTTGTTTGTTTCCTTATATGATGGCTTGACAGGTCTGGAGAGAATGTGAAAGTGTTTTAGTTAGGACAGCTGCTAAACTAATAATTTTATTCTTCACTGTAAAATGTTGGTGCTGGTACATTTTTTAAAATATAGTTTTATTAAGTTTTGCATAACAAATTTAAATTCAAACAAATCATCCACCTCTTCATTTAGGATTCCCTGAATCCTTTGACTTCCCTCTGCCCTTCCATGGTTACCATTATCAATCCCCCCCCCCCACAACTGCATATCTTTCTTATTTTCTCTGTTAAAAGAGTAGTAATCCATTTTTTCATTGTTTTTCGTACATTACAAGCATTACTCAAATCCTGCCAAAGTTTTTAGTTGTTTACTGTGTTCTCTTAAATACATTATAATTTTTCCCCATTCTTTCTTAAAATTCTTCTCTTCCTGGTTTCTGATTTTCCCAGTCAATTTGGCCATTTCAGCATAGTCCATCATCTTCATCAGCCATTCATCTCTGGTTGGAACTTTGTCTTCTTTCCATCTCTGGGCCAGTAGTAGACTGCTGTCATTGCAAATATGAAAAGTCATTTCTGCTCCTTCGGAATCTCTAACAAAAAAGCCTCTGGTTTTTTCACAAATGTTATTTTAAACATTTTTTTCAACTCATTGTAAATCATTTCCCAGAATGCTTTTGTTATCTTGCACATCCACCACACATGGTAGAATGTGCCTTCTTTCTCCTTACATTTCCAGCAAACACTGGAAGCAGTTCTATATATTTTTGCTAATTTTACAGGTGTTAAGTACCACCGATACATCATTTTCATATAATTTTCCTTTAATGCACAGAATGTTGTAAATGGTGCTGGTACATTTTAGCAACTGCATAGTTTTTCTGTTGACTTACACATACCCAATTCTTTCTTTCTTTCTTTCTTTCTTTCTTTCTTTCTTTCAGTCCCATGTTGGGGAAAAGGTTCCTGCATCACAGAGGGTTAGACTAGATGATCCTTGTGGTCCCTTCCAACTCTATGGTTCTGTGATTCTGTGACATCTATTTCAAACACTCGCTCATCTGTATTACTCTAGAGAGTCATCCCAGGCAAAATCGACAGTCTCAGCATGAATGTGCAATAATAATATATAAGTGAAGGTTTTCATCAATCTGAAAAATCCAGCTGCTTTGTGGCGTCTGATGCAGGCTAAGGCATGTCTCTCAGGAATAGGTTCTTTATAGAAAAATTGCTCCTGCCCCAAATTAGCATGAAAGACTTGTCAATGATTTCTTCTTCCGTCTTTTTTTTCTTTCCAAAAAGCTAGACTTTTTGACCATCTACATTTTATCAGACTCAAGATCAATACATGAGCACAGCTTGAAAGATTCTGATCACTGCACACTTTGCGTCGCTGAAACTTATCAGAAGAAATAGGTCAGAATGGGCATTAGAATTGGGGAAGGCGGGTGGGGAGGAGAGAGAAAGAGACTGAGAGAGAGTTTCTTTGTAAGATTTATATATGTATATCCATATTTAGCCCAGGAACTTTGATTTGTTTCCTAAGCCCATTTGCCTTTCTTGAAGTCAGCATTGTCTTTGGTTACTTTTATCTCTGCCTTGTTTCTCTTTCGTGGGTTATCGTGATCCGCAGAAAACTTCTAGCTGTGCATAAACTGAACACAGCAAGCAGCAGCTCTTAAAATCCTGTAAGTGATTCACATATAGAAAAGCCGTTTAGAGGCTAAAATGGGAGGTTTGCATAAGACAGGAGAGCATAGGCCACAATTCAGTACACAACTATGTAGCCCTGGAACCTGTTTTCATGTTAACCAGCCAAATGCTTCTGGGGAGCTTGGAAGCAGATTATGAAAACAATTATCTCTCCCCTCTCTACTCACAGATATACTACCATTGAACAATTAGGTTCAAAATGTTGAACCTCAGTGTATAAGAACAGTATACAGTGGTACCTCAGGTTACAGACGCTTTAGGTTACAGACTCCACTAACCCAGAAATAGTACCTTGAGTTAAGAACTTTGCTTCAGGATGAGAACAGAAATCACGCGGCGGTGGCGCGGTGGCAGCGGGAGGCCCCATTAGCTAAAGTGGTGCTTCAGGTTAAGAACAGTTTCAGGTTAAGAACGGACCTCCAGAACAAATTAAGTTCTTAACCCAAGGTACCACTGTATCTGTCTTAGATGTTAACATCACTAACATTTAATATTAGGTGTATATAGTTAATATTACTAGCAAGAACCCTTCTAGTCTGCAAAGCAGTTGTTAGAAAAAATCATTTTGTGTTATGCCTTTTTTATTGTAAGGCTGAGAGCGGGACTGTCTTATTACACTGATCTTTGTAGATTGCTCAGGGTGCATTTTTGGTCTGAGGTCCAGAGTGAAAATTCAGAGGCCTGGTTTAAACTCCCTGTCTGGCAAACAGAAATGCTTATACTGACAGAACAATCAGAGTTCAGGTGGTCCTCTGCCCCACAATGCTTTCAAATTATTTCTAGTTTTGTAGTTTGCAGTGAGAAAACCAAATAATGTTTGCTTTCTCTCTGGGTTTCTCCTGAAGGGCAGCTTTGAAAACAAGAGATTCCTGGTTATATATTATTTTCAGTTGAATAACAGGATTTCTGGAAACAATTTTTCTAGTTATATTTCTATAATGTTCTTTTATTCCTTATTTTACTCCATATTTAAAGAGCAAGATGTTCTTTCCTGCCTGCTTTGCTTATTCATTGCCCCATGGTAGAACCTTACACTGGCTGAGCTTCGAAACTTGGAATTGTGGGAACACTGATAGGAGCAGAAGCTACACAAGACTGTAGAGTTGCTTGTGAAACCAAGGTGAGCCTCATACGTTCTTAGCCTTCGAAACCTACTATCTCCTGTGGGGGATTTCTCTCTCTTTCTCTTTGTTTGCAAACTGCTTTCTCTAATAGCTGATCTGTGTTTTCTTGCATTTCAATTTTAGACCCCCAGGGATATTATTTCAAACACCTGCTACTCTAACCCACAGTTCTTCTTTGCATTCACAATGTTGCTCATTATAATATATGGACATCTGGGAAAATTTTGATTTGTAAAGATTCACCTGTTGCAGAGCTGGGCTTTGTCTTGCTTGCTTGCTGCTCTAAATAGTGAGCAAGTCACAATCCGCTTGGGAGTAAGCACCATGCACCTAAAATATTTTATTCTTTGAGCATGTCTATATCAAAACGGAAGAAAGCTATCAACAAACCAAAATGTTGTTAATTGCAAAAAACAACAACCGTACAATACCCAAAGCTTGCATTTTGAGGATAAATTTACTAACACTAAAACAAACTTCTACTTAAAATAGTATAGGTTTGTTTTAGTGTTTATAACTATCTTCAGAAAGCTTTCGGTTCTTGTGTGTTTAAAAAAAATTGCAATATGGTGGTTTCTTGATAGCTTTCTTCCATTTTGACTAGATTTGGGAGAGAAATTCAAGTCAGCTTACATTCAAAGGGGGACTTGGCAAATTCACACTGTTCAAAACAATATGTGAACTGAAATATTATCATCCTTCAGAATTATAACTTCTCTGAATTTTGCAATGCAGTTCTTCAGCCAAATAATGTGTACAAAAATGCATATACTAGTGGGAAGTGTGCATGTAAATGCACATATTGGTGGAAAATGTGTATATGAGGAAACATTGCACAGAAAAAATGTCTGCATGAAGAGAATTTTACATTAAAATGCTGATGAATAGTTTTGACAATGAGAAGAGCCAAACTTAAGATTGAAAATCGTAAGTTACCACTGTCGTCTGTCTGCAGCATAAGACACTATGCAGGCAGCAGAAAAAAGCAAAAAGCAACATGCAAAGAGAAAGGGAAACATATATTTAAGAGAGGCACCTCCAACCTAGAATCCAATGCAGTAACATCAATAGTTATAGTAATGTTCATGATGAAGCCTGTTGAAGCACTATGAAGGCTGCAGTCTGGCGCACACTTGCTAGTGAGACCGTTTAGTCAGACTTAGTTCTAAGCATGGCAGGTAACATCATGTTACATTGATTTCAAAGGAATTGAAAAATGTTAGTTAATGGCCATCAGCTGCACACAAACACACGCGCACACAAACTGTGAGTGGGAACTCTGAAAATGCACAGAGGGGGAGAGGCTACTACTGCAATGCCTTCTGGGATACCATTCAAAAAGCCCACAATCTTGTCAGGAGGACTACCATCTGAAGTAGAGCAAGACATCCACTAGTTTTTGACCCATCCATTAGCTGGATTGCAGCTCATGCTTCATTATAGTTTCCTTTCATTTCCTTTCAAGGGCACTTAAAGTGCATTTTGGTATTTCGGAAGATTCTGAAAATTGACCCAATAAAATGTGCAAGATTTATGCACAACTAATAAAACATTCTGCCTTGCTGACTGCAATACTTAAACCATTTGTTCTCCTTGCAGTAACTGCGTGTAGTTAGAAGCTTTCTTGTGAGGACAATGAATCAGGACCACGTTCAAAGGAGAGAAAGCAAATTTTCTTAAAGCACGACAGTCAGAACATACCAAGTTTGAAAACATCTGCCATGGAGGGTTTAGAGGATATGCAAACTCAGACATGCCAATGCTGGCAGCTTGTGCAATGGGCAACAAAGCGTTCTCAGATCCTTTGATTGGTATATTTAAATATATGTATTTTTATTGGATTATTAATATAAACAGTGCTTCACAATGCCATCATGAATATATAACTGTGCCTTCAACTATAATGTGAGAACAATAAAGTGAATCAATGCTTAATAGTACAAATAAACTTTGGTGCGATAGGGAAAGGAAGAGAGAAAAATATGTTGATACTGGTCCATGAATCCTTATTCATAACAGTATAAAAGGAAGCCAAATATCACTGAAAGGATCATGCTGTGATACTCCCCTCATGGCTCTGTTCTGCTACATCAACCACTTGTACAGCACCAACTGCTGCACCTTACTATTTCATGAATACTAAGTAATATTTCCAGTGGTACGCCATCTCCATACAAGCCACTGCCAAGAGTATTTATTTTTATTAAAATTTAAAAACCACTTTTCTGCTCTCTCCCCACAAATAATATCTCCCCAGAGCAGCAGGCAACAAATAAAGTGGGTATGCCAACAACAGGCAACAACCAAATCAAGCAACCCAATTCAACAATAAAACATTTGAACAGCAGAGAGAACATGATCAGAATCATCAAGAAAGCCAAGCATTGGTTTAGGAACCATACATACTGCGTGGAGGGTGGAGGCAGAATTAACTGAAATTTAAAGTACAGCAGAAGAAAAGGGTTGGGAGGGGAGAGATTGTCTTCAATAACAGTTGATAGTCTAATAAGGAAAAGGGCTAAGTGGGTCTCTCAGGGCAAGGAATTCCACTCTACAATGAAGAAACCCTTCTCCTTGCCTTTACTTCCAGTGACAGCAAGACACAGAGCATAGGTCCCTGCCACTGAAAATCTCACACAGTGGGCAGGGTCATGTGGCTGTAGCCTGCCTTTTAATTAATTTGTTTATTCTGTTTGTTAAAATATGTCTTTAAACACATTGATATAGAAGCAGATGGTCCTTTAGATCACATGGACCAGGCTATTTGGGAGGTTTTATAGGTCGACAGGACTGGCCCTGCCATTAGGTATCTTCCATAGGTGGCAAATGTTGGGTGTTAGTAGCAGCAGCAGCCCCAGACTGTTCCTTCCTAACCTCTTAACCATTCTCCTCTGTTGCCACATAATCTCTCCTTAGCTCACTAATCTAGCCTGCTGCCTCAGGTGTAGTGAGGAATGGCATCCCCTCATGAGTGGTGAAATACAGTTCAATAGCCATCTTGTTTGCCTCAGGCAGCAAAATGTTTTGGGCTTGTCCCTGCTGGTCAGGATGAGACCTCTGAATGGCACTAAAAATGACCTGGAATGATATGTAGTTAATATACAGAGCTTCAGGGCTAGAAGTAGATAAGCAAAACAACTGGTAGTCAAACATAGTAGTCACTAATATAATTCAGCTCAGTGAATCATACTTTTTTGTAGTGTTGGAAGCAATGGTGTGTCATACATCATTGCTATAACGTAGCAGCAACTCAGTATTTCCAAGAAAAGCAAACCTATTCTATAACATCCATATGGATACATGCAAATTGTATATGCATAAACATGCAGTGTAACAGAGTAAACACTATTAAAAAATCAATCCAGGACCTGTTGCTGGGTAGAGACCTGAAATGATTCCCAAACAGATAGGCATCCAGTTAGAGTAAAAAGTAATAAGGAACTTGGATTGCAAGAGGATGACTACATCAATGATACCACAGATCTTCAATATGCATATCCATTAACAGAAATAGGTGTAGGTAAGCAAATATCTGTTATTCAGAGTTCTAGGCGATCTGATTTTGTATTCACTTCTTTTATTTTTTTAAAAAACCCTGTTTTAGCTGTAGGTCATCCTGACAGATTGTCAGCAATGATGGCCGCTTCAAAATTTCACTCAGAAATCTGTTTCCATGACTGAGGCACAAATAAATGCGGTTGTCAAGTTCCATTTTATGCTAGTCTTGTTTTGGTGTTTGGAATCTACTCAGACCATTTTAAATTGGGTTAGAGAACTCTGATGGGAGATAGCTTTCGGCTGATAGAATTTCATTTACTGTATTATGTGTGGACAGTCTCCTGCAGAAGCCACAGGCTTGTTGTAATGACTTGTGACTATTCCACTTTATTGGCTCAGACTGTCTCAGAAACCTGTCTGAAAGCTTGTTTCATAGGCCTTGCCAAACTACTGGCATCTTAGCAGCACGGCAAAGGGAAATGGAGCATTTGGTTCCCATCACCACCACCACCAATGTCACAAAGCTTTCCAATTGAAAGAGAAGTGCATTATCATGAATTACATCAACATCAGGAAGAGGGGGAAGGTTACACTCTTGAGAGGATGGTTTTGGATGACAGATTCAGCTTCTTAATAAATAAGACTGAGGGGACAAGAACTAGTGAGAGAGGGCATAGGTATGGAAAAGAAGAAAGACGAGTCCCTGGGGTTTTAAACATGTATTTATATGAGTGCCTTTCTTTTCCCTGCTTTGTTTAACCTCTGTCTATCTAATTTCTAAATTGATCCCTTGAGGAAAAGATAAACGTTCAACATATGAATAATTGCTTTCTCTGGCAGCTGGTCATGTGAAAGACTGGACTACAGACAATAAAAAAAATATGATTTAACTTGTTTTCATTCAGACGTAATAGATTATGACAGGATAGAAATAGTCCCATGGCCACAGGTAGAGTAAGCCGGGTGGCTGGCCAAAGTGGTTCTTGTGGCTTCCCTCCACAGTAAACGGCCTTGGCCCAGTATACGTGAAAGAATGCCTCTCCACTCCCATTGTTCAGCCCAGACACTGAGGTCCAGCGCTGAGGGCCTTCTGGCGGTTCCCTCCCTGCGAGAAGAGAGGTTACAGGGAACCAGGCAGAGGGCCTTCTCAGCAGTGGCACCCTCCCATCAGATGTCAAGGAAATAAACAACTACCTGGCTTTTAGAAGACATCTGAAGGCAGCCCTGTTTAGGGAAGTTTTTAATGTCTGATGTTTTATTGTGCTTTTAATTCTGTTGGGAGCCGCCCAGAGTGGCTGGGGAAACCCAGCAAGATGGGCGGGATATAAATAAGTTGTTGTTGTTGTTTTATTGCTCGAGAGCAGGCATCTGGAACTATCCCCATTCCCAACTGCATTAGGCACAATCATCAGGTCCTCATTTGCTCACCTCCTATAATTCCTCTGTGCTATCCTGGAGGTGCTGCTGATTTTTAGCTATGAAACACTCAGAATATAATTTAGGGGTATTCTCGGTATCAATAGTGTGGCACATGTTGGCCCTTACTGCTTTAGTTAGGGCCTCTTCAGCATTATTTTTAATGGTGCAGGATGCAGAATGTCTCTTCCTGGTATATCACAGGGCCAAGGTAACATGGGAGGAATGACTCCTGAATAAGACTATCAGAGGGATGGGAAGCAGGTTCTGCTGAGAGGCCAGTTTCATTTGGTGTTTTCTCTTGCTCAGTTACTATCTTTCAGCTGCCATTCTACCTTTTTCCGCTAGAGATGGGAATCAGGATACACTCCATTGACTCATTGACAAGCTAAATTTAGTTTATCCTGTTTTATCCCAGGTAGGAATTGCTTTTTTAAAAAATTATCACAAATATTTTATTGAGAGAGGAGAAGGGACCTCAGCCCCTAGGAATTGGCACCTATGCAGGGTGGATGCATTGGGATACCAAATATCAGTGATCACGGGCAAGAGTGTTGGCAAAAAGAATTAGGCGTGGCAACTACACCACAGAAAACGTGCTGAGGAGACTGCACATAGGAGGCAAAAGTAATTCCTTTGCATAGTTTAATTATAGAAAAGTAATATAACAGAAATTATACTAATACCACACCTGTCCCAACCAGCCACCCACCAGGGTACAGCAGAGATGCACAACACTCCTTATATACTACATATCATTACTCAATTAACATAAACTTGATAACACCTGTTGTACTGTCCCACAGCTGCAAAAATAGGTCATGAGATTTACCGGTACTTTTGCTTCTTAAAGAGGTATACATCATGTGGAGCAATAATGAACCCTTGATATGTGAACAACTCAACAAAGAGGAGTTACACTAGGACCAGACCATGTCATAACCAAGGAGGCAGGTTTAGTCATTCTTTGAAGACTATCCCTGCCTCCGCATCTTGTCCTGACCAGAAAGATACAGGTATCAACAAAGGTGTCCCACATGACCTTAAGGTGCTGCTGTTCAATGCCAGATCAATGATACATGAGGCTGTTGCCATCCATGACTTTATCATGGAATTGTCCTGGCACGTACAACAGAGACTTGGTTGGACATGGCATATGGGCCTGTTCTTGCTGCTGCTTGTCTGCTGGGTTTCTCTTATGCACAGCAAGCCATGTTTACTGAAATGGGCCCAGTCTTATAATTTGATTATGTAGATCCCACCCTTCTTCCCAAAGGCGCCCCAGGGTGGCAAACAATAAGTGACAAAACAATAGAAGCATCACTCCATAGTGGAAGAAATGTGGGATATAACCACTAGTATTTTAGTGTGTGTTTGTTTTAATATACACATCCCTAATATAATTTCATCTAATATAATTCATTTTTATGTTATTTTCACAAATACATGCATTTTGATGCACATTTCTCACCTAATATATCCATTTTTGTGCAACATTTTGTTCAGAGAACTGCTCTGATGGGCTCATTCATGGAAGCCTTTTAGCCTTTCAATCTGCCCCGAATCAAACATTTCTATTGGGAAAGGATGTGCTTTTGATTTCTCAGATCACAGTGTACTACCCTGTTTCCCCTTTTTTAATACGTAGTCATAAAGTAAGTCATGGCAGGTTCTTTTTACCTTTGTGTAAGACGTACCCCAAAAGTAAGCCGTGGTGCCGCCATTGTTCCTGTCGCCTCCTCAGCCCCTCCTGCATGCGCAGGGAGCCAGCGAACCAGTGAGAGGCATGGGGGGAAACGCGCCTTTTGTGGAGTTCTGCCCCGCCTGCTTAGCACACAGGGAGAGGCGCGGGGGGGGGGAGATGCCTCTTCCTGCCCCGCCTGTTCCCTGTGCGCAGGGAACCAGCAAGAGGCGCTGAGGGAAAACGCACCTCTTGTGGAGTTCTGCCCCGCCTGCTCAGCGCGCAGGGGGAGGCTGTACTGTACCATACTGATGTAATAAAAATAAGACACCCCCCCCGAAAATAAGCCACCCTGTGTTTTTTTGAGGAAAAAAAATTATAAGACGGTGTCTTAAAAAGGGGGAAAGATGGTATTTATTGTCTTGGTCGCCCAAAATATAAGCATGTCACCATTTCTAAAACAGTATTATTTTCTTCTTTGCTCATACGCCCAAAACAATTGTTTCTGATTTTTTATTTTTTTTAAAAAATTGGGAACTCCTCTTGATACTTTTGCCTTTTGTCCTCCTTATATTACTTTTTTTAAAAAAAATCTGTCTTTTCCTTATTATTTCATAACTATGATTTTCTAGTCTAGCTCCTGCCCTCTTTTCTGATATGAAATGCTACAGAATATTGATTGCCACCAGACAGTGCATCGACCGGATCAATAAAAGGAACTGGTTGTCTGATAGTTTTTCTTAATCCTTCAATGGGGATACCTAAAGTAAATCTGAAGAATATATAGCAAGATGTCTCCCATAAAAGAGGTAAGAACGTTTATCTGACCTACTTTGAGATGTCCCACATGAATTTGCTGCACAGGTTGTCAAGAAAAATGACAGCCATAAATGTAAAGCAGGGATGCAATGCATAGGCATATAATATATGTGTCATTGAGATTTTGTGTTCAAGATTGTTCCCTTCTCGTGGAAGATCACAGTTCTCTATATTAAAGATGTCTTATTTTAAAACACCAACAGCACAAAAGGAAATGACCATGGCAGTTATCCAGCATCCCTTGCTTTTGAGAAACAAGTGTGACTAAGAACTCAAAGCTCGGCTTGCTCAGTGTAAATGCTGGGCATGTGAAGAAACCTCTTGCAGCCTGCAGAACAGATCACTGCCCAGTTACAGAATGTGTAATATTAATAGGACTGTTCACATTTTCATGTGAACCAGCCTGGACCCCACAGTCCTCATCAGAATTCCTTCTCTAGTTCCCTCACCAGAGGCAGGTGCAGAGGGTGACAAAAAATGGCGCCCCCTATAGAATGTTATCCCCAGGGAAACATACATGGCACCGTCATTATCTGTTTTGAGGCACCTACTTAAGACTTTTTTATTATTATTCACTCAAGTGTTTGGTAACTAAGCTGGCCTCTGTGGTGGTGCTCATCTTTTAGCAAGGCAGGGTTGGGCTTCTTGGTGTGTTTTTATATGAGCACTTAACATATTGTGTATTACACAGCTAGGGAAGCTACAAAGGGAAGGTACACACTTCTCTCCCATTGCTACCTCTATATTAGTTTTCATACCATGTGTGAAGGGCTACTGGGCTTTTAATAGTTGTACAAAAGAGAGACTTTCTCTAAGTACAATTTTTCTCGTGATTGCAACATTGTGATGTGAGAAATTTGTACAGTGGTACCTCTGGTTACGTACTTAATTTGTTCTGGAGGACCATTCTTAACCTGAGATCATTCTTAACACTTTAGCTAATGGGGCCTCTCGCTGCTGTTGCACTGCCTCGGCGTGATTTCTGTTCTCATCCTGAGGTAAAGTTCTTAACCCGAGGTACTACTGGGTTAGCAGAGTCTGTAACCCGAAGTGTTTATAACCTGAAGCGTTTGTAACCCGAGGAACCACTGTATTTGCCAAATTCTCTTTTCCCCAAAGCTGTTTAAAAGGTCCTGGAGGATTTGTTGAATATGATCACTCTGCACCTTACACAGAATCCGACGAGCCCTTGGAATGAAGTAAGGAATAGGGAGGATGCATACTAATTCCCTGGAAGGTGATTCTGTTCCATTTTCCAGCGATAGGATTTAGCTTCACTTGCATTAATGCAAGCTTTCGGCAGTATTGCCAAGTCAAGGAACACATTTGCCTTTTTTTTAGTTCCTCTCATTTGCCTTAAGAGTTCCACACCTTTTGACTTTAAGAGCCGGAAAGAAGTTAAATTACACCACATGCAGCTTTTCCTAGTTGCAGGGAATGGGAGAACAGAAGGCTACTAGACTTTGTTTTCCATGCAACCCTTACAGATAATCTTGGTCACCATTGCAAAGAGCAGCTTAAGACACCACTGTGGATCATGGGGCATATACCTGGGAACATGCCTTGAGGTAACTTGTTTATTAAAAGCTTGACATTTTTGCTGTCTGAATACAATCACTGTCTTAGTGTTGTTAGTGTATTCCTCCACTCAGTTACTATGATTCCTTACAGTGTAGATATGTTTTAATTGTGCCCACTGGAAGTTGCAATATCACTTTGAATTAGCACAGAAAAATTAATTGGAATATTTATGAAGTGGCATTTTCATCAAGGTTTGTTTCCTCTAATTTCACCCACCACATCTGACTCATGGCTAAGATAAGAAATCAGATGTAGGTGTTGCCGAGGGAGGTGGGAATCAGTTTTGCCTATCGTTCAGAGCCAGCCTGCCACAGACATTCTGAATAAGCTCAGTGCTACAAAACCCAGAATGGTTTCTTAACGGTTGCTAGATAAAATTTATTTCCTGCAGAAAGGAGAAAAATTGCATGGATGTTGTTTGATGAAATCCTCCAGACTTCAGCTGCTGCCATGTATTATGGAGGAAATCAGCTGGATTTTCACTAACAAGAAATTGATTTTTGTTTTAGCAGCAAACTCTGTTCCCAAGTTGTCCTTAAACTGTTCAGCATCACAGCACTAGGTCATGCAAATCCCCACAACCTGGAAAGGGGGAAAAGATGTTGAATCCACCACCTTTGAATCCACCACCTTGTTGTGTTAATACTTATTATTTCAGTAGGTGTAAAATGACCCCCACACTTTTTTTGGGTGTGTGTGTTGTGTGTGGGATGGGAAACATAAATCAATGTGATCACCCAACCTGAAACATAATATGCATGTTTATGGCAAAGGTTGATCCCCTTCCCCACCAAAATCAGGGTTGAAAGAAGCCTTCTATTGTAGCCAATAAGCCTGTGGGGTGATTTCAGGGTAGGGGGTATTAGGAGAGTGTTTCCTTTCCCCCTGTGAAAAAGTCCCTTGTGCCACAATTAAGCTTAAAATAAGACTTCAGTTGGCTGCAATGGTATTCTATTATACCCAACAGAAGGCATTTTTCAATCCTATTTTTTTTTGGGGGGGGAATGTTTTTGGCAAGAGTCTAGCTTGAGAAGTAAGGGTTAACAATACCACAGTTAGCATTCCAATAGAGGAGGGACGATTTTGGCAAGCTAGTGTCAGTATTCATTCTCTCATTGCAGGATCATGTGATCCTCTGTTTACATTCCATAACACTGTGAGTGTAGGAACGGAACTCAAGGACTAGAGAACTTCCGTTCTGTGTGTTTTTGTTTTCTGCTCTTTGTTCTCTGCTCTTGGACAGAGAAGACCTATGTGTGAGATGCTATTCACACTAGCCATGTTTTGTTGTTTTTGATTTGCTGTAAAGAAAGAAAATTCGTGATGCCACATACCTACACAGCCTCGCTTCTTGAGGAACTCTGCTAAGCGTGCATACAACTCCATTGGATGTATGTCACAGATCTCCTCCGTACAGGGGATATATGGAAAGCTAGGGTATCAAAGCTGGGGAGGGAAGGATCGCCACATCCCTCAGTTGTGTGACCATATTCCACCCAAAATGCCCTGCCACAATTAAGCCTTGATCTTCCTGGAGATTGTAGCTGAGGAGGGAGGGTTAACCCAGGCTGCAGTCTCCAGGAAGAACATGTTGTAATTCCTTTCCACCTTAAGCTGCAGACATGGGACCTTTGCGTGTGTCACGTGTCTGCCACACACCAGCACAGATTGCTGGAAACTCCCGTTGTGTATAGCTGTTGTATTTCTCACTGTCTCTTTGAGAAGACAAAGGAAAGACGCCATGATTTGTCTGTCCTGAACTATGCTTAATAAACTGCTGTAAATTATGCTTCTGCATAATCCTCTCAGCGCCTCTTCTGTTGCACTGCAAGAGCTGCTAAACTGTGTTCAGGCTCGGGTGGTCTGAAGCATTTCTATGTGACTTCAGAGCTCGGTGTTCGCCCGGCCAGATCGACCGGGGAGAGCCGGTAAAGCTGGGGCTAGCCAGCTGCTCTCCCGATGTCCTCTGAATGTCAACAGAACAGTCCCACTTTCCAGGCCTGATGAAAAAGCAACAACACTTTCCTCCACCCTAATAGCTGGTAGAAGAGAGTGAGTCTGCATGCATACATAGTTGTAATGTGTGTGTGGTGCTCACATAAGTTTTTTCCCATTTCCAAATGGGCCCACAGGCCCCAAAGGATTGGCAATGCTTGTGTGACCACAATGCTGTGTCTGTGTGACTGTGCATGGCCCTCTCTCATCTCACTATTGCTTTCCCAACAGCTCTCCATGACTTGTGGGCTGAACTGAAGAACATAACAGCTCCATCTAGTACAGCACCCTATTCTCATAGCTGCCAAGCAGATGCCTTTAGGAAGCCTGTAAACAGCAACTCAGTGCCTCAGCACTCTCTCCTCTTGTGATTCCCAGGAACTGTCTTCGTGTCTGAGACATAATTCTACAGCAGGGAGCCCTTTCTTGCTTGTGGGGGCTCCCCATGCAGTTAAGGACCCTGATCTCCTACTGAGGCTGTGATCCTGTGCTCACTTTAAAGTAAGACCCACTGAAGTCAATGGGCCGTATACTTTTGAGTAGATGCGTTTGGATGTGAAGTCCTAATCTAGGAGACAACTCACTGCAAAACGCAAGTACAGTTGCTCTAACAAGATGGTGGCTAAAGGGGGGAAAACTGAACATCTATGGTTGACCTCTCAGATCATTCTGAACTTACTAAGTGATAATAATAATAATAATAATAATAATAATAATAATAATAATAATAATAATAATTTTTTATTTATACCCTACCCATCTGGCCGGGTCTCCCCAGCCACTCTGGGCGGCCTCCAACAGACATTAAAATACATTAAAAGTGGACTTAAATGAGCCATTCCCCACCACCACACCTCAGCCTTAGCCTCTCCATTTGAAACTGGGTTATAATAGTACCAGTCTACTGCAGAATGTTGTGTTAACAGCTCCTGAGCTGTGAAGGGCTTTGAGCATTTAGAGGAAGTGTGATATCCCTGATAAAGCCCACTATTATATATCACTAGCTTAACTTCAGAATGAAACAGACAGATACAGGACAAGACTGCTTGGACAGATGCTTAAAGTAGTCAAAATCCAAACCTAAGCTGCTTTGCCCAAATGCATGTCTTCATAGCTGAAAGAGAAAGGTCTCTGGCATCTCTGAAGTTTCCGCCATTGATAGGCCACTTAACACTAGGAATGGACTTCAGTGGGTTTAGCACTGGGGTTGGGAAAATTTTTCCACCCCAAGGGCCACATTCCCATCTGGGCAACTGTTTGAGGGCCACATACCAGTGATAGGTGGGACCAGAGGTAAGAGTCAACAGAGCAATTAATGTAAATTTTACTATTGTACAGTAGGCTAGTTTCTACACACACAACACTGCTCTCTAGAAAGAATCTGCAGTACCTGAAATGCTTCATTTGGATAGAAAATCTATAGTTGTTGATATACTGCCTCAGCTAATTACCTTAAGACAGTGTGATTTTCATAGAGCCCTCTACTTCTTATATGCAGAAAGGTGACCACTGATGATGGAGCTCCAAAATATTATTTAAAAACAGGCATTTTCTCTCTAATTCTAGTAGGATTTGTCTCAAAACCTTAGGAACTAACCTTCTGAATAAAGGTTAGCTGCCAAAACAGTGAGTACAAATTGTGCTCATGTCTACATTGGTGAAAAATAATAACCAACAGATGTACCCGTCAATCATTAATACTGCCAGGATTTCCCTTTAACACATGACACCATGTTAGCTCCAATCTGACATAGCTGCCAGTGCGTGATTTGGATTTTTATTATGTGGTTCATGGAATGAGAACTTACAGTTTGCTTCTGAACAGGAGGTCAAGGCCCTGATATTGGAGCACAATGTTATAGCAGCCCAAAGCACCACCGAGGTCACTGTTGCTTTAGTAAGCTTGTGGGAGACTTTGTCCATCCCCCATGGTAAGTTCCTTTCTAATCTTGCTAAAACAACAGCAGCAACCTCAGTGACACCATTAGGCATTTGATTATCTTCAGACTTGTGATCCAACTTCATCAGTGTTACGAAGGTCAGGTTCACGGCCTCTTCCTTTTGGGAGAGTCGAAAGGCATCTGCTACCTGGAACTGAGTCAATGAGTTCATCTGGGCAGCAATGAACAAAGTAAGGCGGTCTCTTGCGGTTGTCATCCTGCCCTGGCTGAGCTAGAAATGTAAAAGTAGACCTTCAGGTTAAAAATAAGGTGTTGCCATGCCATACATGAAAAGAGATTTAAAGACGCAGTAACACTAGAGGCAATTGACATCAAGCCCTTGCATTTTAACACACCTAGATTGTATCCAGTCGTCAAACAGTGGCAGGAGTGAGATGATGGAGCAGCATCCTTCACATACCTTGTGATCTCTCTCTATTATTTATTGATTGCACTTATATGCCACCTTTTTATCCAAGGAGCTCAATGTGGTATACATGGTGAGAGCCAGTGTGGTGTAGTGGTTAAAAGCAGTAGACTCGTAATCTGGTGAACCGGGTTCGTGTCTCTACTCCCCCACATGCAGCTGCTGGGTGACCTTGGGCTAGTCACACTTCTTTGAAGTCTCTCAGCCCCACTCACCTCACAGAGTGTTTGTTGTGGGGGAGGAAGGGAAAGGAGAATGTTAGCCGCTTTGAGACTCCTTCGGGTAGTGATAAAGTGGGATATAAAATCCAAACTCTTCTTCTTCTCTTCTCCCCCCCCCAATTTAATCCTCACAACAACCCTGTGAGGTAGGTTAGGCTGAGAGGCAAAATGAGCTTCTTGGTCAAGTGTGGATTTGAACCCTGGACTCCCAGGTCCTAGTCTGACACTCTAACCTCTACACCATACTGGCTATCATCTGTTCACACCCCAGAAAGAGGGGTGCCAGCAAATGGGTAGCAGTGACAATGGAAAGGAGGAACGGATCCCACAGAGATTAAGACCACCTTGCTTAAAGACTCTCCAAAACCTGCAGTCAAGTACTAGTGATTTCTCCCATTAGAATGGGATTTTTTTAAAGCAAACTGATTCACAAAAGCAGACCAGAGTGAAGCAATGATTCACTGCTAGGTCACAAATCAAAGAACATTGTGTGGTCAGGTGCCCAAGAGAATAGCTTTAGGAAGAAACACATACTCTTGTGATTGGTATTTGCCATTATGAGTGCCACAACATTTAACCTTTCTTCAGAAATTGACTTTATTACATTGCCATTTGGAAAGAATTGTTTAATATTTCAGCCATGGTAAAGGACCTCCATATACACATCCTAGAAACTGATTAAATTTGTTTCCACACATTTAAGTTTACTTCTATGTAGGTTTCATTTGTTGGGTCCCCTTATTTGGGCAATGGAAGGAAAGATGGTCTTTCAGGTAACCTGGTCGAGAGATATTTGGGGTTTTATATGGAAGTAGCAGGACCTTGACCGGGACGCGGGTGGCGCTGTGGGTTAAACCACAGAGTCTAGGGCTTGCCGATCAGAAGGTTGGCGGTTCGAATCCCCACGACGGGGTGAGCTCCCGTTGCTTGGTCCCTGCTCCTGCCAACCTAGCAGTTCGAAAGCACGTCAAAGTGCAAGTAGATAAATAGGTACCGCTCCAGTGGGAAGGTAAATGGCAATTCCATGTGCTGCTCTGTTTCGCCAGAAGTGGCTTAGTCATGCTGGCCACATGACCTGGAAGCTGTACGCCAGCTCCCTCGGCCAATAATGCGAAATGAATGCCGCAACCCCAGAGTCGGTTACGACTGGACCTAATGGTCAGGGGTCCCTTTACCTTTACTTTAGCAGGACCTTAAAGCTGGTGCAGCAGTTATTAATCAACCAGTAACTGGCATGATAAGGAGCACCACTCAACGTTTGGGCATCTTGTACCAGCTGCAGCCTCCAGACCAGCTGAAAGAGAAGCATGAGAGAAACATATTGATTAATCTACATACTCTCTATTCAAATAGTACAGTATATATAAATGGCAAATAAATCACAACCAAGCCGCAAGCAACATGAAGGGTATATCAGAAAATCACAGCCTCCTCATATTTTATAACAGACAAGTCACCTAACTGCCACATACAGTATTATAGTTTATTTTATTATTATATTTGTATCCCACCTTTCCTCCAAGTTTCTCAACCCTGTGAGGTAGGTTGGACTGAGAGATGGTGAATGGCCCAAGATCACCTAGTGAGCTTCATGACTAAGTGGTGAGTTGGACTTTGGTTACCCAGGTCATAGCCCAATGCTCTAACCACTACACTGGTTAGTGACGAACCCAAGAGTCTTCCTAGCCCCTTCCTCCCCTTCCTCCCCCCTTCTTCTTCTTCTTCTTCTTCTTCTTCTTCTTCGAACTGGACACCTAGAGATTCTTTAGCTTAGGCCAGGGATGGACGGTCCATAGGCTCACAAGTACAAAACAGGCCTTGCCGGTCACCAGCGACTATTTCAAACCAGAGGGGAAAAGATGGGTTAAAAATGCCTGAGGTTGTGAGAGATAGCCCATACTTCACTGTGACATCCCTCCTGGAGTTTTATTCACAAAAGAGTTTTATACACATAGCTAGAAGCGGTGAGAATGGTTTCAGAAGTAATGAAACACTATATATTGTTTGTGTATTGCACTTGTTGCAATCTCAGGGGCATTCCAGAAAAGCAAAGGAACCCCTGAAGGTATCATTTGAGAAATACATTTGTTTTCAGCCCCACTGCAGTGATCACCTTAAATCACTTGAGTACATATGCTCTATAACTATATAGGCTTTATATCTAGTTGCTGCCAAGCTTACTATAGGCCATGATCAATAATGGGTATGGCAGGCTCTGTGTCAAAATGCACCTCTGGCCCCCAGATTAGATTCTTGCATGTTCCCCAGAGGTCTTAATAGCATGGACAAGCATGTGCATGAACTATTTTCCAGCCCAAATTCCATCCAGATGATCAAATGCCTAGGAAACGGAATAGGCTTTTAATGGTCTATTTAACTTTAGGGGATGTAGCAAAGGGAGAGGTAGAGACTAAAACATATTACTTTCATTCTGATCTGTTTGTTTTACTTCTGTATTTCTGTCATGGTTTGTTTTCTGTAAGGCCTTAAGATGGAGGGAATTCAGTCGCTATCTGGAAGTACGTCCAACTCAGCCCAAGTAGATATGTATAGGATTGCTCCTAATGTACCAAGACATTGCATATGTCTCTATACAGATATAGATATATGACATAATGTGATGTTAACACATCTTCTTTTTTTATGAATGCATTATGGCTCCTCCAAAGCTAATCTCCTTCCCCGACAAGAAAGCACTAGAAGCTCAAACTTTTGTTTTTACAAGGGGGTAATCAGGTGGCGCTGTGGGTTAAACCACAGGCTTGCTGATCAGAAGGTCAGCGGTTCGAATCCCTGCGACGGGGTGAGCTCCCGTTGCTCGGTCCCAGCTCCTGCCCACCTAGCAGTTCGAAAGCATGTTAAAGTGCAAGTAGATAAATAGGGACCGCGCCAGCGGGAAGGTAAACGGCGTTTCCGTGCGCTGCTCTGGTTCGCCAGAAGCAGCTTTGTCATGCTGGCCACATGACCCGGAGGCTGTCTTCGGACAAACGCCGGCTCCCTCAGCCTATAGAGCGAGATGAGCACGCAACCCCAGAGTCGGACACGACTGGACCTGATGGTCAGGGGTCCCTTTAAAAATATATATATATATTTTCTAGAAGTTGAGGAGCTTTCATTTAAACTAAAACAAGTCTTATAAATACAAAGTGGGAATTGTAATCACTTGCACATACCCAACCAATCACTGCACTCTGCAGGAGTGGGTCTCCTGCAGATACCATCTCATCAGGAGATCCATTCCAAACAATGTGGGAATAGGTCCTTTAATGTGGTGTTGTCTACTCTCTGGAAGTCCCTCCCATTACACATTAGACAGATGCTATCTCTAGCATTTTCAGTGCCTATTAAAGGCCTTCCTTCTTTTGACAAGCCCTTGAAGTAGATATTTTCATAACCCAGTGTATATCTGTATTGAATATGATATTGTTTTTATATATGAAATTGGTTTATAGCTGCTTTTTATTGGTAAACCAAGATGTTTCATAGAAGGATGATACATAAATGTATCATGCATCAGGCCCACTGGCAGACCAACGCTGAATTACAAAGATGTCTGCAAATGTGACTGCAATGTCTCTCTCTCTCTCTCTCTCTCTCTCTCTCACACACACACACACACACACACACACACACACGTGTGTGTGTGTGTGTGTGTGTGTGTGTGTTACAAAGAAGAAATAGGCCACACCGTTAAAGTTAACTCACCCTCACCCAAAAGTTCTTAGATCTCCTCCACTTCAAAGATTAATGCAACTCGGCTCCTCAAAACTCAAAAAAGGAGAAAAGTCTAGGGTTGAATACTAAACTTCACTGTGCATGTGCTATTCTATATATGGTAAGGCTGGCTCACCAAAAGGCATATCAGCATGAGCTGTACTCTAATTTGTAGGAAGCTGTTGATAACCCAGGTTCACGGAGTAGCTAGTTATAAAGAACGCTTCTTCTGACAGCAATACTCCTGTCTGACTTCCAGGCTGATAACTGTGATGAATTGTGATCTACAAGGTTGCGTGACAATGCCTTCATTCGTTTTTTTCTTCACATCTATCAAGCTTGAATTGTTTCCTTTCTTTGGCTGCTGTTCTTTGAATTACCTCTGTATCTTGAATTTTCATCATCTTTCATTGTGTCAGTCATGGGTGAGCAACCCAGTGGTGTAGTTAGGTAATTTTAGACTTAATTATCTTGGGCGGGGGGGGGGGCTTATATTTACTTCACTTGCTATGGTAAGCCAGTCCTGCTGAATTTGGGGGCCTTCTTGCTCATTCTGCTAAGAGTGGTCCTTGAGTTCTACCTTAAAGTCATTCCCAGACAACACAACTGGATCAACATGAATGCTACATCTGACACATGTGGTGATGCAGAGGAAGACCTTTTCACTGGTGGCTGAAATATGAGAGGCTCAATCAATATTTTGCTGATAGTCATCTTAGGAAAGAACGTCACCAGCACTCCATGTATTTGCACACTGAGGTGGTAGACAATTTTGTGTACTTGGGCTCCACCATAACCAGCAATCTTGCCATTGACATTGAGCTGGACTTTGATGCTGAGCATGTTGGCAAGGCAGATACTCCAAAAGGGTATGGGAGAATGTAATCCTAACACCCAGTACCAAGATTAAGGTCTACCAGGCTTGTGTGTTGAGCACACTGCTTTTTAGAAGTGAGTCATAGGCAACTTACAACCATCAGGAGCAACATCTCAACGCCATCCGCATGTCCACGTGTCAGGATTTTGGGTATCACATGGCAGGACAGAATTCCCAACAGAGATGTGCTCTCCCAAGCCCACATTCCCAGCATGTTCTCACTCCTGTCTGAGCAACATCTATACTAGTTTGGTTATGTCCACAGAATGAAATATGGCAGTATCCCCAAGGACATGCTCTATGGGAAGCTATCTTTTGGCACCAGGCCAATTGGCAGACCAACTCGGTGTTACAAAGATGTAGCTTGAATCATGCTTCTTCAAATGCTACTTTGGTGATCTTAGAGCTTTCAATTTATTGTGGGGTTTTTTTTTTCTATTTATGTGTAAACAGTTTTATTCTTTTTATAAATTATGTTGGTGATATGATTGAAGGGTGCTATAAAAATACTAAACAAACAGGCAAATGAATACGGGCCACATATTGAGATGATGCTGAACTGAGCAAGCCAGTAAATGCTGCTTAGGTGTTCTGTGCCTAGTGTACAGCTAGATGTAGCACCGCTTGCAGTGATTATGCTTGGAAACATCTGTCTTGTGCTTGCTTATTTATTTATCTATTCCTGAGAGTCAGAGCCAGCCAGGTCCTCAGGTGTTATTCAGGAAAGCTCCATTGAAGTCAGTAGAGCTGCACTAATTTGCATCAGGTGAAAAATCTAGCTTTTGGTCCATTGCTTTGTTTAATCCGTGTTCTTTAAAACTGTCCTTTACAATAGATTGCAGTGTCGATGTTGGCTATCATTTGAAAACAGCACAGCTGGATTGATTCAAACATTTATTTTTAAATGCGCACCCAGTGCCAGGCTGTGTTGTTCGCCCTTGCAGCCTACAAAGCAGAACTGCTTCCTCTTAAAGGAATGTGTGTGAGAGAGAGTGTGTATTTGGAGAGGGGCTTGTTTTTGTTTTCAGGGTTTGTTTAAAGTTTTTGCCCATTTCCTTCCCATCTTGTTTTGCCACTTGGTTGGACACAATATGTTTCCCCCCCTTTGATGCAGCGAAATGTGGAAATAAGCTGGAGGACTTGACACACATCTCCAAAGTCACCTCTTGCCTCCCGTAGTGCTGCTTTCCCTCCATATTGTTCCAGCATCATCTTCTTCACTTTGAGCAGAAAGCTGAGGGTTTGTCAAAATGGTCTTTCCATCCTTCTTCTTACTGTTTCCTTTGAACTGGTGATTCAAGACCTTTCCTTTGAAACTGGTATAGGAAGATGGGAATTATAAGAAACTGGGAAATGAACCAACCCACCCACCAATATATCAAGATATGTATGCCATTTATTTCAACGAGAGAAATCCTCTGGCTAGAATTGTGGTTTCTGGTTGCTCTGCAACTACTATTATAGTAGTTTCCTTTATTCATGCATTACTCCAGGGCTGTGGAACCTCAGGCCCAGGGACCTACTTTGACTCTATGGAGATAAAGACCTCTCTATCCAGCTCTTGGGACTTTCCCCAGACTGTGCCCCACCCCTGAATGCCCACATACTGCCTTTGGCAGTGGAGTTGAGAGCCTTCTCCTCCATGGATTTGTCTGATCCTTTTGAAAGCCATCCAATTGGACATCACTACCCCTTGTGGAAGTGACTTCCATAATTTAACTATGCACTGAGTGAAGAAATGCTTTAATTCATCTCTCCTGAATCTTTCAGCACTCAACTTTATTGAATGACCCCATTCATTACGAGAGAAGGGTGCCAGAAGATGAAGGGCCAATGTCATAAATTGTGATTGCAACCACACACAAGTGATTTCTCATGCTGGGGACATGTAAAAACATGTGAAAAATACGCATTCCTGTAAAAGAATTTCCAGAGGAGCAGCTGTGTTGGTCTGTTGCAGCAAAAATGACAATAATTATTGTGGTTGTTTAAGAACTGTGCATCAAGATAAGCTTTGCATCTGAAGAAGTGGTCTCTAACCTGCAAATGTACAAATATGTACAAACATGCAAAAAACCAAAACAATAATCATTCTTTATAAATGATATTTAAAAAATAGTCCTATAAAATGCTACAGAGGAACTGTATGGTCAGTACTAAGACCATTCTATTTCACTTTCATTCTTTTATTTCTCTGTTCACCTAACTCACTAGGGAAGAAACACATCCATGTTCCTCCATGTTTCATGCCATACTGCCAAAAATGAATCATTTCTACATTTGCCCTGCATTACTTTAAACTTGTGTGTCAATTTAGCAAGTAGTGTTACTTCTCAGGTCTTTTAGTGCCAGGAGTCTATAGTTACTCCATGGAAGTTATTTTGCCATGTCACCAACACTTTGACTGCTGATAATAACTTAGCAGCTCCCTACTTTTCAGATATCTATCCTGATCTAAAAATAAATAAATTTAAGAACTAATTGTGGAGAGGGTTGTATAGCTTGTATTGTAATAATACTAATTTCATTTTTTTAAAAAAATGTTTCCAATACCCCTGTACTCTGTGGCATTTCTATCATACATGAATCTATGTTTCAATAACCTGACATCCTCTCCAACACAGTGTAGAAGTTTGTGGGATAAAAATAGGTATATTCAATAGAATAAGATACCATCTATCAAAAAGCTTTAATGATTGCTCATTAACACAAGTTGATTTGGAAGGAAGTTTTTTCCCCAAAGTGAGGCCCATCAAGATCCTGGCTCCTACCCATTCAAATGCCATCTATTGATCCCTGGTCCAGGTTTATCAATAACTTATAGAGTTTTGAGATCTCTATTCTCCATCTTAGAAAAAATATTCCTTGCATATCGAAAAATAGCATGTAAGGAGGAAAGATTTAACCTAGCTGTTTTTGTGTGGGGATATTCAAGCATATGCCTTCCCCACTCCCTCCCGCATGACCTGAAGTGCTACCATATAGAAAAGCTTTACCAACTGATGAACTTCAACTGGCAGTGGATGGAGGAAATTAAGCCTTCTTGATATGGCAGGGTCTTTCAATGACTTTTGACACTACTGAATATAAAAGCTGGTTGCAAAATCTAGAACATGGGTAGGCAAACTAAGGCCTGGGGGCCGGATCCGGCCCAATCACCTTCTAAACCTGGCCCACGGACGGTCCGGGAATCAACGTGTTTTTACATGAGTAGAATGTGTCCTTTTATTTAAAATGCATCTCTGGTTTATTTGTGGGGCATAGGAATTTGTTCATTCCCCCCCCCAAAAAAATAGTCCGGCCCCCACAAGGTCTGAGGGCCAGTGGACCGGCCCCCTGCTGAAAAAGTTTGCTGACCCCTGATCTAGAACATCTTATTGGTTTAAAAATGGCCTCAATTTGGTCTCACCTATGATTTACCCATGACGCTTCTGTGTAGATTCTCTGTTCTATAAATGCTGATAATCTCTCTTCTGCTGTCATGGAATCCAGTAAAGATAATTTCAGTTTTGCGCAGGCTTCATTTAGGGTACTGCTATTATTTGGCTATCGATTCCAGTTGTATCTCCTTCACTAAGAAGAAGCAAAAGGAAAATGCTTTCTCCAGGAATCCAATGACGATAATTTTATTTTAGTGGGGGAGGGGGTGCTTACTGTGATCCAACTCACATAAATTTTAACATGGCATCTTACTATTGTTTATTTATTGTTTCATTGCATGCATTTTATTGTTTCAACTTATGCAAACAGTTCTGGAATCATCGGATCAAGAGCAGTACATAATTTTTTTGCAAACCAACAAATGGATTAAACGTAAATATCTGTTAATCATAATAATATAAAGCTCCCTGTTATCAGGCAGGTTAAAAAATGAAATGGATAAATCAAAGAGAGAAGCGCACACAGAAACACTGGGCTGTGCAGAAAACAAAATTGGAAACGGGCTCTCCACATTCATGGTACGTAGGAAGAAAGATGAGAACACAAAGAAATAACACATGTATAAATATTTGTCGAGATAAAAGAAGCAGATAATCTTAGGCACAATGGCCTTCTACCCCTCAAGATTCAGCCAATTATTTATCTAATATTCACGCTGGAATTCCAATTAAATGTACGAATTGTATTCTATTTATGACCCACACAAGAAAGAGCAGAGGTGGTGGTGGGAGTATTAGATCTCTACAGAGAAAACAAATTAACAAATTATTGTTCAAGTTTCAGCTGCAAAATTAGGAAGGGTCCATGGCTCATTGGCAAAATGTATGCTTTGCATACAGAAACAAATTTTGCACACCGCACAAAGTTCCATGTGCCTTTTCTCTGATGTTTTTAATGGAAATATAGAGCTGGAAGGGACCCTGAGGGCCATCTAGTCCAATCCCTTGCAATGCATTCATTTAGAGGTTGAAAAATGGCATTCCACCCTTTCATTCCCAGCCAATTCTTTCTCTCTAATTTTGCTCTCCAACTTAACTAAAGGGGGGGGGGGGAATACCAGCCCTCCAGATCATTACCTTCCTGGCAACAGAAGCATTTAGAAGGAGAGAAAAATGGCTCCAGCTTCTCACCTTCTTTTCATCTGCTCTTGACTATAGTCTCCAGTGAGTGAGAGTTCTTCTTCAACTTAAAAACTGGCCAAATTTGGGTGATCATACGTATATCAGCTTAATCAGCTAAGCTATGATTGAGCTTTTTGTCCTCCACCCAGACCCAAGTATCCTCGCTTTACAATGTGCCACAATAAAATACGGAAGTCTCTAATTAACCACCGTTTCCCATGTTATCCAATTCAGGAAACTCTGGTTATCAGCTTTGAAACAAGTCAAGATACTAAACCATGGTTTGAAGTTTGTGTAAAAATATGGTTTGTTTTGAACTGGATAGCTATAGTTTCCCGAGTTGCATAAAATGGGAAACTATGGCTAATTGTGGAGGTACACGTTTCATGAAAAGAAGAGAAAGGGACGTATACACAAGCAAAAGGCTCATTCATATTTCAGCTTATTAACCCAACATATGATTGAACAAAATCGTTCAGTTTCAGGCTAAACTACTGCATGTGCTATACATGACCTGTCCTTTAAAAGCATTCTGAAACTTCAGCCGGTGCAAAAGTGCAGGCTCTATTATCAGCTAGAGTTAGCCAATTAGAACATATTACACAAGTTTTGCTTGGGGTGCAAATCCTCAATGGCTAGAGACAGGTCTCTTAAGCACCATGTTATTCCACGTGTATATCCATAAAAGCACTGTGTTTAACATAGTGCTTTGCTGAAAGTTAGGTCTGCAACTGTTTCAGCCCATTTGTGATGGCTGGGATGAAGGAAGAGAAACGGGTGAGCAAAATCCTTTTAATCTTCATTGGGCTGAAGGAGCTATTTAAAATCTATACCATTTAAGGGAAGGTGGACTTCCCTCCCTGCTTCTCTTTCTACACATTCCAGAACCTCCGCGTGTTCTGGAACCTCATTCCTACAGCCAACATGCATATGTTTCCTCAGTATACCACTAAGTGCTAGCTATCCCAAGTGGATAGATTGCTGAGTGGTTTTGTGGTATAGAGAGCCAGTGTGGTGTAGTGGTTAAGAGCGGTAGACTCGTAATCTGGTGAACCAGGTTCACGTCTCCGCTCCTCCACATGCAGCTGCTGGGTGACCTTGGGCTAGTCACACTTCTTTGAAGTCTCTCAGCCTCACTCAACTCACAGAGTGTTTGTTGTGGGGGAGGAAGGGAAAGGAGAATGTTAGCTGCTTTGAGGCTCCTTCGGGTAGTGATAAAGCGGGATATCAAATACAAACTTCTTCTTCTTCTTGTGCTCAGGCCCTGCTTTCAGGCTTTCCACAGGCATCTGGTTGTCTCCTATGAGCAGAGACGGAGGAAGGGGGTGCAGTGGGAGAAGGCCGCCCAAGGTGTCACCACTGAGGGGGGTGACAAAATGCCAGGTGGCACTCACCGCGGGGCCTGCAGCGGGCCGGAGCCACGCGTCTCTCCTGGGAGTGACATGGTGGCTTTTGCGCCCGCAGGCATGGATGCTACCCAAACGGTCTGCCTGCCGCCTCCCACTCAGCTGTAGGGCAGCTGAGTGGGAGGCGGCAGGCAGACCGTTTGGGTAGCATCCATGCCTGCGGGCGCAAAAGCCACCATGTCACTCCCAGGAGAGACGTGTAGGGCAGCTGAGTGGGAGGAGGCAAGCAGACTCCTCATAGGCCCCGCTGACCGTCCTGCCCCGGCTGGCCCTGCTCCTGGGTGCAGGGCACGTGCGCTGCCCCAGGCACCTGATTGGCTTCCTCCGCCGCTGCCTGTGAGGACAGGATGTTGAACTAGATAGGCCATCAGCCTGATCCACCAGGCTCTTCTTATCATAAGCAAACAATGCTTGTAGATCTCAACACTGCAGCCTGCACCAGACATACATAACCTCATTTATTTAAGTAGATGAAGCAATGTTTGAACAACCTGTTCTAACTTATTGTTCACCTCCTAGGAAAGACTTCGAATGTGTCTGAGAGTGCTGCTGCTGACAGTTTGTGACAAGGAAGTTACTTCTTCCCTGTCAAGGTTACCCTTATTTCCAGCAGGCTCTGATGCTACCAGGGGAGCTCATATAATGAACTCTTTATGGCAGATTATGTTTTATGGCCATGCATTCATTTAATGTGTTCTGCCTTCAGTAAAATGTGTAATATGTATGAATTATAATGACTTGTACATAAATAGCGAATCTGCCTTCAAAGATCTCGGAGTTGTGCTTATGTGATTTAATTAAATGCTTCGCCATATTCCCATGAGCCAGGCAAGAATCTGCACATGTAACTGTTCCCAGGGCTGTGTGAGCTTTCTAAAAAGGGACAGTTTGGTACCCATAGCAGAATGGTCCAAACCCTCATATGGCACATTAAATACACCAGCCCCTGGATACTTACCTTTGCACTATGTCAGCAGAGTAGTTCAATTGCATAACCTTGTGTGTTATGAGCATTTTAATGGATCTTAATGGTAACTTCTCCAGCGCATTACCTCATTCTGAAATGTTAGGGCAACTTTAGCTCTAAGAAGGAGTTCAGTCCCCATCATTCATGAGCTGCCAAGAACCTTCCCTGGAGCACCACAGTTATGGATCGGAGAAAGATGTACAGTTAAATGTGCAGCTCATTAAGCAATCACTGGTCTTAAGAGACCATATCAAAAGGTCTGTGAAATGCACAGCAGCCCTGTTGGTTAGTTCTTTTCCATTAACCAATTGCCCTTTCTAGTCCTCTGGGTGGTTACAGAAGACACATTTCACAATAACTCTGCAGGAATAATAAGCAATTGAAGATGCATAGGAGCAGATCCACCGTTACCTAGGAGAGCATTGGTAGGAGAGAGATAAGATATACAACAATGGCCTGCAGAAGTTTATGTAGGGTGCTTTTAAAAAAGTGTTGTGTTTGTCAAAAACTTATGCAAAACATATCCACATAAATGTCCAATATAACAATTGTCAATGTTTTCTTGCTGCTATAGTAACTGTTCTGAGTTTTATATTTATCCCATTTTACTATTTTGACTGGTGGAAAATGTATGCCACATCACACTGTTAAGCCTCATAGTATGTAGAAAGAGGAGAGGAGAAGAAAAGGGAGGTATTAGTGTGCACTTCAAGGCTTCCAACTCTCCTTTCTGTTTTCTCGCATTGTTTTCCTACAGCTTGTGTACATTTCTGCACATCTAAATCAAACAACTGTAGCTTTATCAACTATTTACAGACCTGCGTCTTCATTCAAGCTGAGCTTTGATATTTTTCATTATTATTACACCAATGGGACTGCCACTATCTTCCATAGGTAATGCTGGATTTGGGGTGGGAGGTGAGGGATAAAGTCATGGTGTTAATTAAGTACTGCTCCTAAATGCTGCTGTTGTTTTTAAGAATAATAATATTAGTCATATTTATATCCTGGCTCTGGGAACTGGATATCAGAATGATATTGGTCTGTGCTGTATATATTTGGCTTGTACAGCAAATGGATGATTCTCCCAAGTATTTGATGAGCTTAAAGTTGAAATAAAACATGCAAATAGGGAAGTGATGAAGAGGATGACTGAAAATCAAGATTGCCTGTTATACAAACCATAAGCTTTGCTTTCTCATAAAACATTTCAAGGATACAAGCTATCCCTCCCCCTCCCCCATCATAAATAAATAGTTCAAAACTAATATTTCAGCAGCAAATGCAATGCTATTTTCCAGTGTTTGAGTTAAACATTAAGCTAGTGAGCAGGATGGCCGATGGATTTTGACACAGAATCACAGGGAGAAGAAGGTATCAAAATGCCGTGGAACCCATCCCTGTAGCCCCAAACAGGACTTTCCCCACATCCACTCTTCATAGGTTGCCACACATAATCCAGAGCACATTGTGTTGGAAGGGGGAGCAAAGGATGTGTGCTTCACTGAGGTGCCTACTTTGCACAGAGCAAACAGCACCTGCTAACTCAAGCAAACAAGACAAGCCACTGCTGCAAGAGAAGGCAGTCATCGCCTGCCACAAAGGTGATGAGAGGTTACCATGAGGCAAACCTCCAGAAGGAGGAAAAGGGAATATTAATAGGAGCTCTCCAAGGTGCTGGACAGAACTCTTTTCCAGCTCTGCTATCGGCAGAGGTTAAACAGACTTCCTTAAGCAAAGAGTACATTTTTAAACCAGATCACTGACATATATTTAGTCTATTGGATTAATATATACCTTCTTTGATTTAAGAAGAAATTAATTACACTGGGGTCGTAAAGTGAATTCCTCAAGCAGATTTGGATTTAATCGCTCCAATACCTTTAAACAGAAAAAGGCTTATGGGCTTAAAAATGCCTTAAGCAGATGAGGCCATTTATGCAGAAGATGAAATGTTCCCATTAAGCATTAGGGAACCACAAAATTTCAAGGGTGGCAAACTCAGCCATCTTGTGCTGCCTGGATATAATATAATGGAGCACTTGAGATACCAAGTGTATGAGGATTGTCTGTGCCACTAAACATGCAACAGTCAATTCTGCTAAGAAGACATAAACAAGTTGTGTCACATTATGAGGGGAGATAGACTTTTTAGCCTTTGCTTTAAGGTTCTTTGGCAAAAAAAAGAAGGACCAGGTAAGTAAATATTAAATTATAGATTATTATTTATTGTAAGTATTTTTATACTGCCCTTCAATCCTCGGGCAGTTTACAAAAAGTATAAAAGAAAATGTTAATAAGAGAGAGAGGCCACAAAAAGCTAAAAGCAGCATAGAACACTCAGTAGGATCAAACTGCATTTAAAAGATTCAGGAAAACAATCAAGTTTTTGCCTGGTGCCAAAAGTGCAATTAAATAGGAACCAGAATATCCTCTTTGGGGAATAGCACAGCTGGGGCACCGCACTGAGAAAGCCCTCTATCTGGTAGCCATCTGCCTTACCTTAGATAGCAGGAGCCATTCACTGAAAAACTTAATGAAAATCTTAATTGAAGGTAGGCACATATGGAGAAAATCCTTCAAGTACAATGGTCCTAAAAGGTAAAGGTAAAGGTACCCCTGACCGTTAGGTCCAGTCACAGACGACTCTGGGATTGCGGCGCTCATCTTGCTCTGTAGGCTGAGGGATCCGGCATTTGTCCGCAGACAGCTTCCGGGTCATGTGGCCAGCATGACTAAGCCGCTTCTGGTGAACCAGAGCAGAACACGGAAACACCATTTACCTTCCCGCCGGAGTGGTACCTATTTATCTACTTGCACTTTGACATGCTTTCGAACTGCTAGGTTGGCAGGAGCTGGGACCGAGCAACGGGAGCTCACCCCTTCGCGGGGATTCGAGCAGCCAACCTTCTGATCGGAAAGCCCTAGGCTCAGTGGTTTAGACCACAGTGCCACCCGCATCCTAGACCAGCTAAATAAAGCATCACAAGAGAACCCTGATGCAGAATGGGGAGGGGAGGCACATATGCATTAATAGAAACCTTCTAAGACCCTTTAAACTTATGGCACACCTTAGTTCACTGCTCATAGAATCTTTTCATTTGTGTCTATAGAGCAAGAAAGATAAATATACATCTTGAAAGTATGTTTGTAAGGCGCAAACATACTCTGAACAACTTTGCTAATGTTTCAGATATTGCACTGCAATGCTTTTCTCATGATCAGAGGTCTATATTTGCATCTGTTTGGCTCTGCTCTCACTTTTTAATATATTCCTGGCTATCAGTCCATTATAATAGACTTGAGTGTAACATAAAGTGTACAGGATAAGTGTGACTTTGCTTCAAAATTTAATAAGAGTAGAGAGCTTGGGAAAGAATAAATTGCTGTTTCCGAATACAAACACCTCTTTGCTGATCTGAAAGTGTGTCTAAAGTAATTACAAAGTATGAATTAGAAATGAATTGGTCTGGATTGTTGAAAGCCTCCCCAAGCACAGATATTTCTTCTTAGGAATGTTGACTGGAGGGGAACCCAGGTGTTAGACAATTCTAATCTACACTTTTTCCCTAATACCAATATTTATAGCAATGGGCTGCTATCTGGAGTTGTTGTTTTGTTGTTATTATTATTATTATAAGTGATGGTGCATCTTTGGTACTCGTTTGCCATGCTTTCTTTATTATTAATATGTTATCAGATATATTTTTATCCATATTTAATCATACTCCAGTTGCTCTATATCATCATCATCTTCATCATCATTTACAGTAATAACCTATAATTGCAACAACAGTGCTTGGAGATGATAGGTAAGGCGATATTCAACTTAGCTTTACAGAGAGTAGACCCATTGACATTAAAGGATCAAATTTGGTCATTATCATTAATTTCAATGGGTGTATCTGAGTTTGAATACCACCCATAGATAGAATAAAATATAAAACCATAATTGAACAAGCAAATTATTCTACCAGTAGCTTCCTGAAACCTACCAGAGAAAGATATTGTGAATTCTGCTCTCTGTGGAGAATAAAAATGGGCAGATGAGGGGAATAGGAAGTATGATGGGTTGACTTCCTCCTTTCTACCCCCTGCCCTTCCTCCTTTTTTTGCTAGTGAGAAAGGCATGCTTCATTGTAACTTGAATAGTTTTGTGGGGTGTTGTGCTGCCTAGAAAATCAGACGGCAGTCCCCCTCTGGACTGTGCTGCTGTTATTATCTTGTGTTTTATGCAGTCAGTGATTTCTGGACTCACTGTGTCTGGTCATTGAAGCAATGTGGTATGCGAAATGAGTGTCAGCGTGTCAAGTAGATGTGTGAAGTGAACACAATTCAGGGTTGAAGGGTGTACAAACTGGGATCCTCAAAGTCACACTAAAATTCAGGACTTTCATTGGCTTAAATAACTCTGCCACTTTGGACAGTGATGACTTCCAAATAAAGCAAGAGACTCCCTGGGAGCTTGAATGTTTTTAAGATGGGCTGTATGCATGTATGCCCATGACGTTGAACATGGCTTTGTGTAGCTGCCTGCAAGCTGCAGAGTTTTGCCTTATTTAGGGCAATAATTCCAGTTATTAATTATGTTCTGTTAAAGTCAGGCCAAAGAAATCAAGAAGAAAGTCCTGAATTTTAGGAGTTTCTGGCATTTCCTTTCCTTTCCTTTTCTCTTTATCCTTAAAGACTTACGCACCTAGCATATTTCTGCTCATTCCTCTTTGCCAAAACATGAAAAACCCTTGACTAATATGCTGAGCAAGAAGAAGCATTTCCCATGGCAGACTTGCAAAAATACGCTATTCTTTAATTGATGCATGCATATACTGCACAAGAGGCAAATCCTACGCCATGCTACCATGAGTTGTTCTTAAGTAATTTATTTGTAATTAAAATTAATTAGACCATATTGTGGCCCAGGCAGCTGCCAAATGTATTTTTAAGTTAGTCCCTCAAGCATATGCATATCACAAGCTAGTAAAGTTTGGTTTTTAAAAAACCATACACAAGAAACACAAAAACTACTACAGAGGTTCCAGATCAGTTCCCATGAGAAAAACTGAAACTATCCCTGACTGTTAAAATGCCCATCAGTGGAACCTTCATCTCATCTGAGACAGGTTGTCAAGCTCTGTTACAACAATCGTTACGCCATGGCATCCATTTTGCTTCATACACCATAGCATCCATTTTGTGACTGGCACATTCCCATGGCACATTCTCAAAATGTGCCCACTGGCCCCAAAAGATTGCTGGCATGTACACCAACCCATATGTTTAAGGAGGGATTCTAACTTTCCTTCCCACCCTAGCAATACTTTATTGCAGCCCATTTCATATTTCCATTGGGACAGCATAATTCACAGCAAAGACCACTTATAATCAAAACTGAAAACACGTATGTTTTGTGGTTACTTTTTTATACCTCGCAATAACCAGACATTTAGGTGTTCTGAGGAATAATTGAATGTGATCTGAGTCACTGGAGAAGGCCTAATGGTGACCTTTAAACATCTCAGCAACACAAAAGTCAGGAATATTAGCAAAGACATACAAAAGGAAAGGCTCCTTTTGGCCAGAAAGCCTTGCAAGAATCCAAGGCAAAAAAGGGGACGTAGGTTTATCAGTAGGATTATTGTTTAGCTCTAGACGAAGGTTGAATGTTGTTTGCATGCTGTAATTTCTCTGCTAACTAGATCCCAGCGTTTGTAAAACAGATGACAAACTGGTTGAGATAAAAATGGGAAGACAGATGCTCAGGCCATTTGGGACAGCTGGTTTATCCCTTTCAATTTGCATTGCATTCAAGCAGGAGGTGAAAAGACTAGATAACCTCAAACCCTTTAGCCATTTATGAGAACATATCCCCCCCCCCCCATGTGATTTTCTTTGTAACAGCCAAAGCTGGGAGGATATATTCCCTCAGTGTGAATTTTTAAAAAAAACAACGCAGCAGTAATGTGACCCGGTGGCAGTAAATAATTCTGCCACCTGTACTTGAATGGAATTTCTGATGTCTTGTTTTTCATCTCCGCCACTGGTGTATCTTCCCTTAAGACAATATTTTATAACCCTTATAATGAAAATGATAATATGGCCTTGGTTTATTTATGGGGCGCATTTCTGCGTGACTGGGAAAGTCTCCTCATTTTTATTTTTATTTTGTATTATTAATCAAACGCCAGACTGATGTTAGTGCAGCAGTCAAAACCCAACAAATTATATTTCTACTGGGCATGGAGGGATTTTATAACCATAAGCAAATTTGCCACTATAGTTGTGACTAATAAAATTCACTTTATTTCATTGGAGGACTAGGCAGAGGGTCATGAAACATTATGTGAGGTTAGCAAGCAAGAAGAAGAATGGATGCAGACTGATATTTCCCCTTCAGGTACTTTACCACCAAAAGTAAGACAGTTGAACTGTGGTCCCCAGTGACACAAGGCCAAGACTAAATGGAGGTATCTTGGCTTCTGTATCTGACAATTGATTGTTTTTCTCATATTTTCCAAGGATTTGGATTATTATTATGTTAGACTGTCATATTTTATAGACGAAAAGCTGTCAAAAGATTCCTAGTTATTTTAGTTGTGAGGGGAAAGAAATAGTGTGGCTTTATTGAGTGTTCTACTACCTGCTGTATACCATCATGAAACACACAGTTATGGCTGCATCCTGCAACTGCTATAAGTGCCAGAAGCCTTTATAGGCTGCCATGGACTAAAACTAAAGACAAAAGTAGATATATATGTCCTCCATGGAGACGCCCCCAAATGGAATCTCCATGACAAATTCCTTCCATCTCCCTGGAGTATGTGGTTGCCTAGTAATTGGCTAAGTGTTTGCATTAGTTCTATTGTTAAAAGTGAATTGCAGTACAATACCTATCAAAATGCTTCCTAGGCTACAACAACATAAAAGTTGGATGGGGTGTGCCAGCTTGTACCCGCGACCGTGGGTGCCCAGGGTCGAAGCACATGCAGAAGCAGACCAAGAAGTGTGTTTCTTCCCATGACTTAAACTACAAATGGAAAGCCATAGGACCAACCTCACATAAGGCCAACCTATTGGTGTGGATGCAACATCTCAGGATACAAATACAAGACAAAGCAAAATTTGCTAGAGCTTCCATTGTAACTGCACTTCCAGCTGCTTCTGGGATTGCATTTCAGAATTAAAGCAGTAAAAGGCTCTGGTGTGGATGGCTTGAACATGAAACATGACATTAAGCAAATTGATCACATGACTTTGAAGGCATTTATTTATTTATTTATTTATTTATTTATTCAAAGTGTGCCTTCGTGTTAGAATGGAATGAGGGAAATGGGAATCTAACCAAACAAAACATGGTTTCAGACACCATGGCTCTAAGAATGAAGCTGCAGAACATGGTGGCCACATATGATAAATGTCATGATAAGAAGGTAATTCAAAAGAAGTCCCAAATCAGTATGCTTTTAATAGAGCTGAGTCCAAAATACTCATCTCATTTCACCTTTCTTTTCATGTCAAGGGTTCTCTTGTTTTTTTGCAACATTCATCCCTTTACAAACATATTCATGTGCTATTTTTCACAGTGCCATCTTCTCCTCCATTCCCCTCACAGTCCTAGGTCACCCTGCTGTTTAATCCAACTGCTGTGCCTCCCCATGTGATGTTTTTAATGTGGGCATCTAAATCAGACCCATGAAACATAGTTGAAATATATTTACTAGCAACATCTCTAAAGTTCAAGGCACAAGTGGATTACCACTTCATTCAGTGGAGTCATATGAGCTAAGGAGGCACAAGAGTTTGATCAGTGGAAGGTCGGACAAGGGGATGTATTGTGCTGTCAAAATAGCCAATGAAGCAAAGAAATAACTTGAAGATGAGTATCTTTACCATACTAGATATAATACAAAATAACCTTTCAATTGATTCTTGACAGAAAGCACCTGGAACTCAAAATGTGGTGAATCCACTTCACCCTCAGACAATCAAAATAAGCCACGATGTAGGTCCGCTGCTTGAATCCATTTCCAAAGGAAGATATAGTGATGACAGCATCAAATGAAATATAAATAAAAGCAAGGGGAGAAGATGCACGCAAAACGTTGACCTTGAAGGTCAGCCGTTATTGCAGAAGTAATGAGAATGAAACAAAGACAGAGCATATCCTGGAGACTGACTGCCTGGAGACGGAGCCCGAAAGAGATTTACTCACCAAGAGATTTTTTTAAAAATTCACTTTGTGTCTCTGCTGCTACAGCATCAGCTACTTTTAATGTATGCAAACTGGAACAGTCAGTGCTCACAGTTCCTTCCCTATGGCTTAGCTGCCAGGGGGAAATGCTCTAAAATAAGTCCATCTGATGAAGGTGGGCGATAGAAACCTCTTTGCATGTACATGAGAGTACATGGGAGGAAAACATTCTGATGCCCCATCCTATAAAGGTGGGCAATGTTGCCCTCCAAATAAAAAGTCATGGGTTTCACCAAGTTGACTAACTGAGCAGTTATCTCACAGTCCTATTAACGCACCTCCTACTTCAGAATCCAGTTCTGCCTTTAAAAATAAACCAGAGATATGTCAGACATTACCACCAGCTATGTTAAATGCATATGCAAACAGTTCTAAAAATTATCTCAATTCACAGACATCCCAATCTAAGCAGGAGGTTACATTTTAAGGAGGTGTGTGTGTCCCATTAGAATGTATATGCTGCAGTGTGTATCTTCTGGAGCAGGACAATCCACCTTGAATCATCGTTTGACCTGTTCTCCAAACTGGATTGATTTCAAGAAGTTGGGGTGAACTGTTCCTTATGTCAGTGTAGAGTAACAGCTGTTGAGAGGAGGAAGTGACCGTGGGTTCGAGAGGCACTGCTCGTCTTGGTTTCCCAGCTGTATGTTTAATTAGGGTTCTAAACATTATCCCCACCCCTGAACTTGTTTGGTAACAGATCTGGGCTAGGGTGTGTCAACCTGATAACTCCCCCCCCCCCCGCTACACACACACACATTGGAGCCACAGTGTGGATTGGGTGGCTGTTAGATACAAAGATGTTAAGTAGTATATAAATTATTGAAATTGCCTTGGCATATAAATAGTTGAAATAAATAATAAACCAATAAATAAAGTTGGGGGTAAGAAAAAGGCTACTGCTGCTGCACCAAGCCCTCTGACTTCACTCCCAAAACAAAGCAAATCATTTTCCACCCAAAACGGTGGGGGAAATGCAATCTGACAACACAGTGGCGAATTTATAAACTCTGGCAATTCCCTGCACAAAGTCTGCTGCTTAAACTTGTGCAAGTGTTTATGCAACACCACCAACACTGTTCTTAAATGCTTAACCTTTTTTTGTTTAGGCAAGCCTTATCCAGACATATAGGAGTAAACCACCTAGAGGTTTGTTTGTTTTCACAGTCAATCAGTATAGAAACTATGTTAAATTAATAAAATAATAAAACATTTCTGTTTTCAGCTATTTCTTTAGGTTTATATAACAGCTCGATAAATGCTTTTGTATTATCTCCATTGTACAGAATGTGAAGGTGCCCTCAGCTAATTTTCTTTTTCTATAGAATGGGGTTTGAGGTGCTTGACGCCACATCTGTTTACTCTCCCTGAAATCAGACCGGTAGTGGATGATCCCTGATCAGTGACTCCAGGCTGGATCTGGTACAAATAGTGCAAGATAATTTTCAGTACTCAAAAAAGGCTTTCCTTAATATTGCTGAACTAGTTTTCATTGTCTTTATTAACAGATTTTGTATGCACCAAGAAGGAAGATAGTTGAAAAGAAAAGACATCATTTTTGTACATATTGAAACCCAAAACAACTAAATGTGAATTATGATAATATTTTATCTTTATTATGATTTTTTCCCTTTAGAATTTCATAAGTAGCAGATTGTTTTGGTTGCCATATGGGGACTAAAAGTATTGCTCCATGTGGTAATTAATAAATGATATCATGATTTAAACCTGCAAACCAGAAAATTGCTCCTCTCTATATAAAAAGGCATTGCTAATTGTCTTACCCCATATGTGTCCACATAAAACCCATTCTGTATTTATAAAAAAATATGTTCTTTTTAGCGTGGCAGCCTGTGAACTTCCAACATCCCTGCCTGTTGACACCAGGAAGGCACTTTTACTGCACTCTTTTCAGCACCTGCTTAAAACATCTTAGTTTAGATAAGCCTGTCTAGACATGTAGATGCTGATGAGTTTTAATCTTTTACTTTTAGTTATCTTTTAAATGTTTTATTTACTTGTTTTTAATGGCTTTTTATTGGTAATTTTAATATTCCTTGTAAACCGCTCAGAGGTCATATTACAATCAAGCAGTACATAAATTTGCCATATATGGATATGATTCCTTGGGGAGAATTTAAGGCTGAATGTGGTATTTGAGGAATAGTTCATGAGATGCTTTGGGAAGGAGATCCTAACTTTCCTGGCCTCCTATGCATGTTTGGCATGCCATCACTAGTTGGATTTAAGGAGTAGCCGTCAAGTGTCCTCCAGATATTTTTCAACTACAAGTCTCATTATCCCTGACCATTGGTCATGCTGTCTGGGGCTGATGGGAGTTGTAGCCCAGCAACATCTAGAGGGCACCACAATGACTGTCCCTGGTCTGGAAGGTGGAAAGTCAGCTAAGGCACACTTCTCCCATAAGGTTAAAATCCACAGGCTCAAACCAGAACTTGGGAAATGGCTCAGTGGTAGAGCATCCATTTTGCATGCAGAAGGTCTCATATCCAGCACCTCCAAGCAGGGCTAGAAAATACTCCTTGCCTGAAATCCTGGAGTGCTGCTGGGAGTCAGTATATAGAGCTAGATAAACCAATGGCCTGACTCTGGATAAGGAAGCTTCTTGTATTCCTCTGCTCCAACTTGCAGCTCAGAAAATAACCCCAAGAATAATGAACTAACAGCAAGCCTAAATTACATTTCAGCTTAGCATTGCCTCTCCCTCTGCCCAGGGAAGTTTACAAACTTGCCATATTTCTGGGCTTGGTTAAACTTACATTGAAGGAGAGGAGAGTTTTAGAAGCCCCTGAATTCTTCTCCGGTTTAGATTAAATTCTGAGCAAGAGAAGACTCTGGGCTAAAGAGCTGATTGCAGGAAAACTGGGCCTAAGGACAAAATTTTCCCCACAAAGGATCCCCTCTTAGTGTAAGGTTTTCCCACAGATGAGTAGGGTTCCCCCCCCCATATTCAAGGAAACTTCTTCAATACACCTCCCCCCACCAAGGAAAACCATTGAGAAATGTTTCCATCACTTTGCCATAGATTGCTTTGAAAGCTGTCCATGTTGGTTCGGCAAGGATCTGAACTGTTTATCAATTTGATGGGAAATAGTTCGCCCCATTGCCAAGCTAGTGTCTTGCGACCAAAAGAGAGCTGACCCACCTCTACCTCTGCCCTTTTGCCATCAATTTGATTTTGAAATCAAAGTGATTTAAGCATCTGCGCATCTGCCATTTACCTCTAGTAGTAGCTGGAGGATGTACGCCAGCCCCCGAGTGGCAAAACAAAATGCCAGAAGCTGAGGCTTTTGGCAAGCTTGTCACACACACAGCAGAAACTGCTGAGGGCTTCCTTTCTAGCCAAGCACCAAGGTTATAGCATTCTAGCATTAAAACAATCTGCATGTCCCCAGCACCCAGCACACAAGGCCATGTCCTTGTTGTCGTCCTACATATTTCAAGCTTGAAAACCAGACATGCAGGCTACAGAAGTGTGGAATTATTAGACTATTGATATCCCTCTTTCTTGAGAGATTCGAAGGTTAGTGAATTTGACATTTGAGTGTGAAGAGAAGCATGCACTGACTTGGGTCACCTCCAGACTATCAGTATTTCACAAGAGCAATTCAACCACACATCAGAAATGCAAGTTTGCACAATCAAAATGAATTAAAGCACTCTTTAATTATTGTTTTTTAATGGTAACTAGGAAAGAGGAGGAGAACTGCATTAAAAAGTGTGGGATCAGTGAACGACTGAGTGGATGTTCATTGTTTTATAACCTCCCTGCAAACAAATCACAACAAATGCTTAAGAAAGAGCAGTCATCGCATAATCTCTATGTAAGCTTTGTGTAAGCAGATCAAGAAGAAAGCTCAATCAGAGGTCATTTTAAGAAGGTGTGCAGTTAGTGGTGTGTTAGCCAGGGTATTTGGGTGTCCCCTAGTTTGCTTTGTATTTCTTGTGTCAATTTCTTGTTATTTTTATATAAGTCTGCTAGGCAATATAGGTCTTTGGCTTGCCAGGATTTATCTAGAGATTTTGTGCTGCATGGTGAAATTGTGAGCCAAGGGATTAGTGGGGATGGGGTTGGGGACAGTTTGTCTACTTCCTTCCATGCTTTAAGCATGGTATGTGTCACCTGTTCAATCCAGTAGTAAAATCAACAGCCACTAGGCCCTTGACCACCTTCAAAAACCTTCTCCTAACAACAACAGGACATGGCAAGAGAATGGTATCCACAATATACAAAACACTGCTCCAAAGCCCCACAAAGCCCCTTGACGCAATCAATAAACAATGGGAGGATGACATAGGCTACGGAATTAACCCCACCCAATGGACTAGAATGTGGTCTAAACCTCCCTTTAAATCCATATCAGCGAGAAGAAAAGAATTCACTCTGAAACTCACTTACAGATGGTAGCTAACACCATGTAAACTGGCTCTGATACACCCAGGAACCTCACCAAAATGCTGGAGAGGCTGAACCTCCACATGCATATACCTCCACATGTGGTGGGAATGCCCCCAACCCAACTCTTCTGGATAGCAGTCATTTAAGAAATAAGCAAAATAACTAAACAGGTACTAGATGTCACCCCAGAACTGGCCCTACTGAACAGCTTCCAAGATAACAGTGCCCACTCACACTATAAAGAGCTCATAACCCACCTACTCTCAGTAGCAAGAAACATCATAGCCAAACATTGGGGGGACCTGTCAGGAATAAACAAGGAACACTGGTATCAAGTAGTATGGAAAACAGCCTTACTAGAAAAGCTAACCAATAGACTGAAACTGACAAGGGGACAAGTAGAAGAGGACACCTTCACTCTGGTATGCCTCCCCTTTATCACATACATAGCCCAACAAGACAACAACATGAACCCACGGACAGCATACAATTTAATATGGCTAACTTAACCCAACAACACCCCCCACATGCACAAACAAATCCCACTGCAGCCAACCAAAGACAACCCCACCCTAGGCCACCCCAACCTCTCTCACCACCAAGGAAACATAACAAGCGAATAGAAGAGAACCTACCCAAGTGACGCTGACACAAAAACCCCACACATACAATAAGTAAAAGAACATAAGCTTTCCCATCCCACCCCCTCTTTCCCACCCATCCTCTTTTCTTCCCAACCCTATACTGCATATAACACCAGTCTCACAACAAATGTAACTGATCTGTAGAAAATACAGCCTGAAGACAGAGACAATGCATGTGCTTTTATAAATTTAATAAAAATTATTACTATTGTTAAAAAGGTCATTTTGGGGAGTCCTTGAGTTTTCACTCAAGTGCAAAGGCTTCTGTGACCAAACTGGTGTTTTAGGAGGCAAGGAAGGTAGTCTGCTGCTTTATGGGGGATTTCAGAGGAAAAAGTGGGACAAATGCTCTGACGTAACATCATGTATTATTATATTTTAAGTTATTTGAAATCCAGCTGTACCGGAGCCTTTTTTGTTTGAGTGATTTCTTTCCCTAAAACTCTCTATTTTCTGCCTATAATCATATGAACTCATGGAAGAGAACGTGCATAAATTTATAAGGATCACTATAATTAACATGCATGGTTTCCACCTGGAGACTGCCTATTGAAAGTTTATGTGGAAAGTTTGCGCACATTCTCCATGCATTCATATGAACACAGACAATCATTCTCTATTCCCCGATCCCAGCATAAGACCATCCATTTGTTCTCTCTCTCAGACACACACACACAGAGTTGTGTTTTTTTTGTCAGTTACCATTGTATAGTTTACTCCCATAAACACATTATAAGCAGTATGGAGTTGTTGTGCACAAAGAAAAGATAATGGTTGGGGGGGGGGTTCCAGTAGAACCTGTCTGAAAATCTACTACTGGGTTTTTCAATTTCCTGCAAATAACATGTAATTTAACAAAAATAAAATAATCCTTTTGAATCAGTCAAGGATTTCTCTCTATATTCATTGAAGAGAGAAAAGGTTGTATACATATGTATTAAGAATGGCTGTGAATCTAAAATGAATGTTGCTGGCTTGCATTTCTGCTTATCTTGATGTTTTGTCGGAGTGAGTGTTCATTCTGAATCCCAGCCATTTGTAATCAGATTTCCCCACCATCTAAATTAAGAAAAAATAGGGTTAGGGTAGACAGAAAACTGCTTAGACAGATGCTGACATTTGTGATTAGAAGGGTAAAGAGGTTCCTTTCATTCTCTCACTTTCCCTTTCTTTCCCCCATAGTACTTGAACAGCCAAGGTATGAAAATAAATCTTGCACTCTTGCATGTGCAGCACTTTTCTATTTTAAGGCAGCTGATTTCATAGATGGCACCATCCTTTTCAAGAGGGCCAGCGGTGGCTAGCATTTAAGAGATGAGTTATTGGCTGGTGACAGATTGGCATGTTCATACCATGAGGCCATGGAAGCTCAGGCATCAAAGGCCTGAACAAGGGTTGGTTTACCATATTTGCATAAGTTGAAATATTTTACATGACCACAATGTGGGTTCTATCTCTCAGTAATCGATTGAAAGGATACCTTAAGTATACCTGAAGGAGTGTCTCCACCCTCATCATTCTGCCCAGACACTGAGGTCCAGCACCAAGGGCCTTCTGGCAGTTCCCTCACTGCGAGAAGCGAAGTTAAAGGGAACCAGGCAGAGGGCCTTCTTGATGGTGGCGCCTGCCCTGTGGAACGCCCTCCCACCAGATGTCAAGGAAATAAACAACTATATGACATTTAGAAGACATCTGAAGGCAGCCCTGTTTAGGGAAATTTTTAATGACTGATGTTTTAATGTATTTTTAATCTTTTGTTGGAAGCCGCCCAGATGGGCAAGGTAGAAATAATTTATTATTATTATTATTATTATTATTATTATTATTATTATTCCTACCCTTAACGATCAGAAGCTGCAGCCATGTTCCTCATGTTTCAATGAACCCTTGAGGGATGGGATATTGTTTGGGGCTTTTGTTGCTGTTGTGGATATATATTTATATTGTATAATTTTAGATCTTATTATTTATGTGGAAATTGTTCGATTTGGTTGTGTGCTTTTTGATGAGTTTTATTTATTGTCTATGATTACTTTTGGGTTTTTTTGTAATTATGTAAATACTTTTGTCTTGAAAGCTGCCTTGAGAATAGTTTTAACTATAGAAAGGTGGCATACAAATAAAATGATGAGGATGGTGAGGCAGAAAAAGCCCCATCCTCTCCAGAACAGCATTTGTACACTGTTGAAAGCTCCACATAAGTGTGAGGGTGGAGGTCGGAAAAGTGGGAGCCTCTTCTATTAATCTGATTTAAAACCTGATTGCTCAGCAACTGGAATTCTGCATGTTATCTCTCTTCTTCCCTATAAAGGCAGATAACATAAACACATATGTTGTGGAGCAATGGAAAAGTTCTGAAAACCCACTCAGCTGTCTATGGCTTTTCTCGGCAAGTGAAAGCAGGAGCACCTGGCGGGGCAACTTAGGAAAGGCAGTTTTGTTTAATTGGCTTTCCAACACCAAATAGCAGTGCTGGTTACTAAGAGGAAGAGGGGTAGATCAAGGAAGCAGGGAGTTCCAAGCGATGGGAGTGCAGTGGCAGGAGTATGCAATAGGCTCTGCCACTGTTGTACGCAATGGGAACTTCAGTTCTTAAAATAATCGCCAAACACAGGATTGAGAAGTTGAGAGTAAGGTTTTATTGCTGGCAGCAATAGGCCCAGAGGAGTACTCTCCGAAGTCTGGACCTCGAATCACAGGTGCCCAGAGGTTTTATAGGTACATTCAGATATTACATATTCATATATTGCATTATGCGTCAAGCCAATAAGCGTAAGACAGCACCTCAGATATCCCACCCTCGTCCCCAGAATACTCTCCGAACTTTATCCTAGTTTGTCTCACTGAGAAGAATCACTTCTGCTTTCTGGTAACGACCTTCTATGGACACTTAAACTTTCCCCAATTACTCTCATTAGGCCCTTGATTTAGCAGTGCAAGCAAATAAATCTACTGATGTCAGAGTACCTTTGTCCCAGTTATGTCTCGAGCACCCAGCACCCAACTGCAGACATCCTGTTTCACCCAACATCCTGTTTTAGTAAAACACTTGGAGACACAAGACTCAATGACATAATTGATTTCTTCCTTGGTCAACCTGCTTGTTGTTGTTCAGTCGTTCAGTCGTGTCCGACTCTTCATGACCTGCTTAGTTCACCTGTAAACCACAGAATTACATTGTGAGATCAGTTTTCACAAGGCACAATCTTTAAATGCATAGAATACAAAATGCAAGCATATAATTATCAGAATAAGGCAAAAGTAAGATTATATGTTTCCTGCAGGTAGTCTTAATACACCACTGCATATGCACTGCACTGCACCAAGATCCCAGCTGCCTTGCTCCTCACTCTCTCAGTAACCAACAAAGAAGAGAAACTGGGTAAGCAACACTGCCTTGCCACTGCTGGTGGAAAGGTGAGTCAATGTCTTTCACATGTCAGCAGGATCAGATTAGAGTTCAATGTAAATTTATTCCATTTTTGTTTTTGTTTTAATTATCCCTGTCTTCTGTGGTAGAGCATATGCCTGTCCAAAGTTATCAGAAAAAAAGGTAATGCCATTCCCTTGTACCACTGCTCATTTATGACATGCACAGATAATATGCACTATAGTCACTGAAAACAGACTTCTGAAAATACGATGCAAAGAATAAAATAAAGTCAGGGCCTTTCCACATGTCAAAACATGCCCAAAGTTATAGTGCCATAAGGTAAATGATCATTTATTACATTGTAAGTGATGTACGAGAGAATTGATTTTATGACACTGTGAAATATCATGCTATATATCACCAGCCCCAACACATCCATGGCTTCAATAGAAGCCACAGTTTAAGAGGACTGTCAAAAATCTCTAATCCGACCCCGCTGGACATGAGAGACATCATCTCACCTTTCCATCTCACAGGCTTCAAAATGAGAAAACCCATAAAACCAATCAGAACATCCACACACACCTGCAACTGCACTGCCAAGTTCTCCTTCATTTCCACTAGCTGACTGGTTATCTGCTTTTAAAGCAAGGGAACAGAGCGACGGGAACAATTTTAACTCCGATGGTGGAGGAGGCAAACTAACGTCAGCACTCCAACCGTCTCACAGCCGCTCAGAAGCTGTGGCTGAAATATTCATTTGAAGAAATCCAAAGAGAAAATAAGACAGAAAGTGTTAGCACAGAGAGAATTGAAGGAACATGCACAAACACGCACAAGACATAAGGAAGTCTTTATTAGTGAGTACCGGGGGGTGGGGGTGGGAATAGGTGGTAAAGTTGAAAGTGCCTTTGAGGGGAAAAGATGTGAAGAATACTCCCACCATCAAACATGTGTATATCTGCAGGGGTCTTTTTCCAAGCATCTGCAACAACTTAACATGATCTATGCTCCTGGAGTCTCTGAAGGAGGTGCAGTAGAAAGAGAATCTGCTTAAGGGGGTGGGAGGCGTATTAGCAATGAATGGAAATGAATGCATACACACACACCCTAGGCTTTGAGGATCTCATTATCAGAAGTGGTTGGGTAGTGCAGGCTCAGGGGATTCCCCCCACCCACAGTTCCCCCCCACCTCTCTCTCTTATGTGTAAGTCACCTCTGCTTTGTTGAGCGATGACAGCTCAGCTGTATATGAGGATCAATATTTTGCCGCAATCTTTGAAAGGTAGTATTCCAAAAGGGGATTTTCCCGGTGCAGAGTTAATGAATGAGGAATTTGCTTTGATTATAACGTGCCGTTTTGTTCATGCTAAGAACAAGAGGCTCGCGCCCAGGATGTTCAAACCTCGGCTGCCCAGGAAAAAGCCATTTCCTTAATTGAGAAATCTCATTTGGAAAAGAGCAGCATGCCAGGTCGCCAACGCATATTGCACACAGAGCACGTAGAGGAGAGATTATGCTTTCATCTTTGGCTTTGATGGGGGCTTTGCCTCCCACAGAATTTGAGTTTAAATCCGAGCTCGGTTGGCACATGGGGCTCCCTGCAGTGTGGCATTCATCTCTCTGTCTAACGCCGTGTCCTTGAGGTGGGCAGCCTTTGGTGTCATTGTTTCTTGAAATCGAGGCTTCTGACTTCTGGCACAGAAGCATGGCCTGTGCTGTGCAGTGGTACCTCGGGTTAAGAACTTAATTCATTCCGGAGCTCCGTTCTTAACCTGAAACTGTTCTTCACCTGAGGTACCACTATAGCTAATGGGGCCTCCAGCTGCCGTCGCGCCACCACCACACGATTTCTGTTCTCATCCTGAAGCAAAGTTCTTAACCCAAGGTACTATTTCTGGGTTAGCGGAGTCTGTAACCTGAAGCATCTATAACCCGAGGTACCACTGTATTGCTATGGAGCATAAGGCCTATATATATATAGGTGGATGACACAGCGAAACAGTCAAAGGCTACTGTGGAATGCCCTTAGTCTTTGTTGGGCTTACAAAACAGGCCTTTGGCCATGTTTTCATAGAATACATTTGCTTCCTTCGTTTGATTCTTTAATATAAGAAGACGTTTAGTGGGTGAGAAGTACCAGGAAATCTCAGGCAGTATAAAGCAAAGGGGATTTTGGTAGGAGACATGTGGGGATAAACTTAAAGAAAAGCAATGGGACAATAAATCTACAGTATGGTAGGGGACCTGTCAATCTCATTTTTTCTCAGTTTCTCATTTTTCCAACCTTAAATTCCATTGTCCACATCAGTGTGTGTGTGTGTGTGTGTGTGTGTGTGTGTGTGTGTGTATTCGAGAGAGAGAGTCTCATGAAAATTCATTGACATTTGAGAGTCAATTTCTCCTATATTTGTATGCAATTTTGCCAAAATTCTACAAAGCATTTCCCCCCAATGCAATGCATTCTGTACATTTTTTATACACACTTTACCTTGTACACATCACTTCACTGGAGAACTGCTTCACAAAATTTGGAGAAGTGTGAATTTCAAAGGTTGGCTTTGTTTTGGTTTGTGCATTCTTTTAGAAAGTGTGAATTAGATGAGTTCATGTTTAAATGCCTGCTAAAGGCATTACAATCAACTAATGAACCCAGTTAGTTTTGCCATGGCCTCATGATGCCTTGTGGTAACATGGGGGCAGGTTTTTTTCACTAGTGGTCGTGAAATGACCTCCCAGCTGAAAGGGAGGGCCAATCAGTATTGGTTTTCCACCCCTTGTTTAGGAAAGCATACCCCTGAACTGATCCTGCTTCATGTATATCATCTCAGTAATCCTTACAACAGCTCTATAAGGTAGGGTAGGCCAATCTTATTATCCCACTATGGCAGATCAAGTATAGAGGCTGAGAATGAGTGTCTTGCCTAAAGCCAATATTGAGTTCACAAAACTATGATTTGAACTGGGAATTTTCTGCATCACCACACACAAGATCCAGCCTAATGAACTAATGCAGAAGCCTTATAGTGTTCAAGAACCTGGAAACAAGTATTGCTATATAGAATATGCCCAATGAATTTAATGTGCAAAGAAAGAAAAATATATGCAGTGATAGATCATGAAGCACATGGAGCACCTAGAGTTCCAGGAAGGTACCTGAGCATTTTAAATAGGTCCATAGTACACAATATGATTTACAAAATTCAGAGAAGTGCAGATTTCAAAAGGCAGCTGTGTTTTCGTTTATGCATTTGTTTGAGATGTACAAATTAGGCAACTTCTCATTAAAAAAAAACCAACACAAATATCTGCACCATTCATAGTCAGGTGTAGGGAATGGTAGGAATAACGTGGCCAATATGGCCTCCCAAGCCAATTGAAAAGGCATACTGGGGCTGGAGATTCCACACCACTGTTCTAAATGATGTGGCAGTGTTGATAAAGCAACCTGAAACACACTCAAATGAGATTGTTGGGTGTTTTGCTGCTGGGAATGAATTCTTGCCAGGGTTTTATAAGGAAGCGTAGCTGAAGGAATGAGAGAAGAAACTTGATATAGCTTCCTCTACAGCAGGCATGGCCAAACTTGGCCCTCTAGCTGTTTTGGGACTACAACTCCCATCATCCCTAGCTAACAGGACCAGTGGTTAGGGATGATGAGAATTGTAGTCCCAAAACAGCTGGAAGGCCAAGTTTGGCCATGCCTGCTGTAGAGGAAGCTAAAAACCATTGTGGCCGCTGCATGTTTTGTGCTTCTCAGCTGTATGAAGGTGAGTATGCATGATTTCTTTCAGCTGACAGTATTTTGCCAGCTGGAATCAAAGGAGACCTAATGTCTGTGTTTAAAATGGTAGGATTTATTGCACTGGCATTGGATGGGTGGGTGGTTGGAGAGTGCCGATAGGTAAAAAATACTATTCTACAAGCTGTGTTGTGTATTTGGGGCATGGTCTAGGACTGTATTCTGTGATTATATTCATTGATCTTGCCTTTAGGTGCTGCCTTTTGGAGATAAATATAAATAGGAAGCCATGTATTCCACCTTGACTGCAAATAGATGTTCATTTGGTGCACTCTTCTGCCAGCTGCTGTGAATATCAGAAAATAATGATTTTATTATCCAGAAAGCTGCTTTTTGCAGGTTGATCTGTAGATTAGAAGGCTGGACAGTAATCTGTCTCCAGAGAGGCTAATGTATAGTCAAAGCAAAGAGATCAGACATGCTCGCCAAGATTATTATCTGCCTCCTCAGAATCATGCTGGGTGCTAATTCTGTTGCAATTTCTCTGGTGGGTCACAGAAGAACCTCTACAGGGCACAGAACATTCACCTGTCAGACACAGGAACATAAGAAGGTGCCTTACAGGGAGTCAGAGAATTGTTCTATCTACTTTCTTGTTGTCTACACTGACTGGCAGCAGCTCTCCAGGGTTTCAAGCAGGGAACATTCCCAGCAAGAGATGTTGGGATTGAACCTAAGAGCTTCTGCATGCAAAGCAGATGCTCTACCACTGAGTTGCAGCCCTTTCCAAAACCACTAACATGAGCAGCAATGTTTTTCTGCAAGATTTCCAATGTGGGCTATGGGAATTTATCCAGGGCAGGTGGAGGGAGGGAGACTAAGCAGAGACTTGTTCCCTCTCTCGTGGTAGTGCTGTGGGGGAAGAATGGAGATAGGTAGGAATCAAGCAGGCAACTCAGTGGCACCTTTAATGTAACAGGGAATTCCTGAAGCTTGCCACCAGGAATATAAGGACCCAGAGGCAGGATATGGGTTCCTTTGGGATGAAATTGTTTCACCTACCCTGAGCTGTGAGAATGGGGTGAGGGGGCAGATGCTGAAGAATGGCCTCCCTCAATACCTGAACAGGCATAAGCTAAAGGAAATGTGGGAATAACTGATGGTTCCCTCCCCAGCTCAATGGGCGTAATTTGGATAGATTTCAGTTTCTTTTCAGTTCCTCTCCCCCCACAATCTTTAGTTCAGTTTGCCTACTTTCCACATAAGGTTTTTTTTTTGGGGGGGGGGAAGTATTAAGTCCTCATGAGAATTGGCACATATGGAGTTAGTGTGAGGGCAGCTCAAGGCCCCTTAATTTCAGAAAGCAAGGTTCTTGGGGATACAAGACAGATCAATGTGTCATCCAACAATGTGTCTATCCAACAAGCTCTCCATGGAAGTCCACCTTAGCATTTCACAGGTAATACTATATGAACCCAATTCGGATTGGTGGACATTTAAACTCTTAAGTGTTCTGATTGCTTATGCTTTTACTGTTCGATCAGTGGTTGCTTTTAAACTGATTTCAAAATTTGATTTCAGTTTGGCTTTGTGTTTTATTAGAAGCCACTGGAAAGTTTTCAAGTGAGGGAAATAAAAACTGTAAATCACTAGCTGCCAATACAAAGGGCCAAGGTCGTCTGCATTTCTATACACAACTCTGTGTCTTTCCTTGCCCTATCTAGATAGTTAATGAAATGGGCAGCAGGAAGAAAAACAAGAGCAGTATATATGCTAGCTGTTTGGCAGAAAGAACTATCAGGATAGATCGGTTAGTAGTTTTGACTTGGCAACTCTCCCTGAACCATCAAAATGTTGGTGCGGCTCTTTAGAAAGAAGGATGTAGAAATTATGGTGGCTCCAGAGAGCTATAGGTCATATATTTCTGGCATTCCAAATGCAAGTGACCATGACAGCAGCAAAGGGGCATTGTCATGAGGACCAACTCCAGAAAACAGAGCATAGTTTTTCTGTTTTTTTTTTTTTTTAAAGAGAAGTTATAAGCTACTAAAGGAATGAGGGAAAAGAGTGGTGAAGGATAGATCTCAATGCAAAGGTTGGTCAGAAGTATGGAGTGAAAAGGAATAAGATAATTCAGCAAAGTGCCGGTGTGGCTGTGGATGTGCTGGACCGTTGTCTTGCCTTGATAATGGACTGTATGCCAACAAACTGAATCTTAATCCGGATAAGACCGAGACACTGATAGTGGGCAGTTTCCAGTAATAAAGAATGAAAGATGAAGCCTACAGTGGCCTTCAGCTGGTGGGAAACAGCCTGATCCAAGGTGAGTTGCAACAGGAACACTTCCACCATGCAAACATATTGTAAAAGATTAAGAAATGTGTCCCCAAATGCATGTTTGGGTTAAAAGGGAGTCCTGGGTCATAAAAGGTTGAAGTTGTCTACCCCACATCAGAAAACAAAAGCTACAAGAAGGTTGGGGGAAACTCAGAACCTTTCCAACGGAAGGGAGGAAACCACTCAGAATTTATGTTTAGCATCATAGTATCCACATAATAGATGGGATAATCTTGTGCAGAGCATGCTTACAGAGAGGTGGGCTCCTGGTGCTGCAATATTCATTCGACTTGTTTAATTTGGGTTTGGGGGGGGAAACGAGGGAGAGTAAACCAGATTAAAAGGATCCATCCCTGAAAGCCTTACCTATCTTATGTCTTTTCACATCTTTATCAAATTTTGAAGGTAAGGCAAGGAAGTAATTCAGGTCTTTACTTACTGGTTTTTACTTAATTAATTTGAACCAGTCAGGGTCTGGAGTGGATCAATGGAAGAGGGGAGCACATAGAGGTCATAGGAAAGAAAATTAAAATTACAGTGTGGGGAGGGGGTCAACAAGGGAATGGAGTGAGTATGGGATGGGCAAGTTGTGTCAATTAAAAAAAACAACAGTTCCCAGTGCTGGCAATTTTATTTATTAGGGAATTAAGTGCCCCACTCACCCATGGTGGCATGGTGCTTATCCTTTATCAGGGATTCTTTAGCTGTGATTCCTACATCTCAGGTGGTTGCACTAGATGAGCCTTGGGGTCTCTTCCAACTCTACAATTCTGTGATTCTTTCAGTGGTGATATGTGCACTTCCCAAGATGAAGCCATTGTACCAGCCCAATGACATTAATCCACACAGCACTCCAAATATAGTTTAAGAACATAAGCAGAGCTCTTATGGACCAGACCAAAGAGCTCTTTCAGTACAGGATCCTGTTTCCCATGGTGGACAAGCAGATGCCTATAGGCAGCCCAGAAACAGGACAGGTGAGCAATAGCATCTATTGTTCCCCAGAACCTGGTATTCATGCTTCCTGTGATCCTAGAGGAAATACAGCCAGCACTAGCTGGGAGAAAATAATGGTATTTTACCACTGACAAGATATTGAATTATGAGTGCTGGGGAAGTGTGACTTCCTTCCAGCATAAATGCTTCCTTGAGGAAAATATTTTTGACAACTTTGCAAAACCTGTACATTTATCATGAAGGAAACCGTGCCTCTCAGACACCTGATGGATCAAACCACAGAATGAGCCACAGGAGTGATTGCCCTGGGAACTGAAGCCTTTTGATGTTTCAGTGAGCTGAACTCGAACAAGGTTTGATTCTGTTATGAAATGTTCAAAAACAGTTTGTGAGTTTCCCAGCTCCATCAGGAACCCCCAAAGCCTCTTTTAATTGTCATTATGGTCTCAGGTATCAAGTAGGGAAAGCCATTTCCTGTGTGAGTTAAGTGCTCTGCTGTACGGAGGCTCCTGACGTCTCTTTTTAATGTGCCCTATTGGGTATTAATAGTGCTTAGCTTTATTTTACATAATTTAGAGGTTGCCTTATCAAATATTAAAATGCTTATTAATGTTTTGGGAAACTGGCAAAGCAACAAACATAAATTACGGGCAGTGGCGAGAGTGCTGATCTGCGCCATACTAATTAGCTACACAGCAACACTTAACTGTTATTCATGTGGTAACAAGTTGGAGGCAAAATCCTCCTGTCCCCTTCCCAAAAGTATCACTTTTAAAACTTTCTTTGTATTCCCTAATACGTATTTGCCACACATTTAAAAACACTGAATTGTGTATAGCTGGATTCCGGCATAGTGATTTCCTGTTCACTGTCACCAGAACAGCCACAAGCTCCCCCAAATCCCCTGTTCCTCTCTTCCTTTAGCCTAGGAGAAACCCTGCTGCAGGCCACACCTGGGAGTTTTGCCAGAGAGCTGTCTATAATCCTGCAAACAAAGTAATTCATTTACAAAACAAACAAACAAATCTTTATGGAGCCTGAATTCAACAGGCAAGGGTCAACAGACGACGTGGCCTAGTTTCGACATAACTTTAAGCTGTGAGCTTCCATATTGTTGTTTTACTGGTTTTACATTATTAGTCTCACGTTTTAATGCTATATTATTTGTTTGTTTTAGACTGTGCAACACTTAGAGATCTTTGAAACATCAAGCGGTGTATAAATGCTTTTAAATTTAAATCAAATCACTATGTTATAGGTACAAAACAAGCCTAAGGCTCACACAATTCCCTCTGCCTTCTCTTCTTTTGGTTTGTGTGTGTGTGTACGAACATTAGAAGAGTTTGCTGGATCAGACCAAAGGCCCATCTAGTCCAGCATCTTATTGGTCCAGTAGCACCAATCTGTCCATTGTGATTCATTCATTCATTCATTGATTTAGTCTTAATTTCAGTTTTGCCCCATTTCCACATGCTTTCTTTGTGATTTAAAAAAGATTTTTTAAAAAAAGTTTCCATGGAAATATATACATGTTTTTATGGTCATTTCCCATAATATATTATCAGCTCACATATTTCAGAAAGTGTGGATTAAGTAAGCTTGCCTTTAAATGCAAACTGAATTGAATTTCTCCTCATCTCTAGTGACTGTCTAAATACACAGTTATTTCCACAGTGATATTAATTGATGCCAAATTGGAACCCTGTTACTGAACACCTCAAAAACAGAGCAATCTCTTCAATCAAAGACAGCTCGCCTCAGCTCTTAAAACTTCACAGGTTATGCTGCATTTTATGTACATCACATATCTAAAACCAGTGCAAGCTTGACTGGGCTTTAATGTTAAATAAAAGTCAGTAGAAATGGGGATGAGTTTCCAACTTTTAAATCAGGGAGGGAGATGCAAGACGCTCCGTCTATTTTAGCACCCAACTTGAGTGAATGAGCTCTTTGGCTTTTACAGATATCACAGTACGGGTAGCTCAGTGGGAGAGAAAGGGAGGTTTTAAAATGAAAGAGCAACAGACCTTTCAGTCTGGTGAACTTTGTGTGTGGGGAAATGTCAGCTGCATAGTGTAATGCTACTGGGAATTCTTCAACAATTTACCTCACTTATTTGTGTCAATAGAGTTTGCATGTGGTCCCTGAGAAGTCAGCATCCTCCCAGTCCAAGTCTTCGCTATCGGTAACGGAAATCTCTCCACATAAAAAGAGCAGCCAGTCTCGGAAAAGTCATATTCATTATCCAGAAAAGATTTCATGGGGAGTCATCTATTTTAGCACTAGTCTTGGCTGGGTGGACTTCTAAATTCTAACTCTAAATTTTCCTATACATTTTTTTAAAAAGTCTCTCCAGCCCTCCTGTTTTAGTGCCACCCAAGGGTAAGAAAATAACCTGAAGGAACAGGAATCATATCTTCTAATATTTGCCTCTTCCTGTGCCTCAGTCTCACAAATTCTTCACTGTGAGATTTATTAGAGGAGGACTGCCCCCTACTGCAAGAAAATGAAAAGTATAAATGAAGCCAAGGCACAAAACGATAGCCAGTTTGAAGAGCAGCTGGCAGCAAAAAAGGAAGCAGGGGTGGCCCTGCTGGTTTTAATACAACACAAATACAAACTGATCAGAAGGAATAGGGAAGTAAACACATTTCAGTAGTGACATCAAAAAGTTGGCATATAAATAAGAGGCAAAAACAAAACAAAACCCCAAAGCTGAACCTAGTTGAGCTACTGCGGTGTTGTAGAATCCATAGCAGGACAAATGTATCTGAAAAACCACCTTCCCCTGTATAGACCTGTAAGATTACTTAGATCATCTGAGGAACTTCTACTCAAAGCACTATTCAAACTTATGAAGAGTATAGGCAAGATTCTATATCACTTGCAGTTTTACACATCACTTCAATCTTTGAGGCAATAGCGGAATACCATCAGAGACCCACTAGATTACCATACTGCCCTTGATGTGTGATAAAATTCTCCTTACTGCTTAGCAAAATGGCCGACATAACCAAGCTATGATGGGTTGAGAGAGCAATTGGGAGATTTGCATAGATTGTTCAGGTTCAGTTTGACATGCTGCCACCGCTGTCTCCTGTGGGAATGAATGTCATAGTTTAACTATGTGCTGAGTGAAGAAGTGCTTTCTTTTTCTGTGATGAACTTTCATCATTCAGCCTCATTGGATGTCCACAAGTTCAAGTGTTATGTGAGAGGGAGGAAAACATTTCTTTACCAACTTTATCCATGCCATGTATAATTTTATAAACTTCTACCATATCACTTACATTTTCTCTAAATTAAAAAGTCCCCAGTGCTGCAGCCTTTACTCATATGGGAGTTGCTCCATCACTTTCACTATTTGGGTTGCCCCTTACTGGTTGCACAAATCATCACAATGCACAATAAAAAAAAGACTTCTGGAGAGGACATATGCCACACTCTGAAAACCGCCCTTGCTCCCTATTCCCTGGCCGCACTTTGCCCTATTTTGGCCAATATCTGATCTTACAATTTTGCTGTCCCTTCTGCAGCCTGCTCCTTTATGTATAATGTACTTTGTTACAAGACCTCATCACAACCCAAGTCTGGCCTTCTGCTTTTCGATTTTTCCAAAGATGGGCGATGAAAAGTTGGTAATTTTCATACCAAAAACTTCCAGGACATTTTAGGAAAGTGTTGAAAACCAAGTTTCAATCTGACTAAAATGATAAGGTAAATCTTAGGTAGACAATGGGTAGATTATTTTTAGAACCATATACATCATAATTCTTGGCATATTGTAAGTAGTATTTCTATATAACTATGCAATCCAGAGGCACTGCATTTTCTCAGCTCAGGAGGCAACAGGAGTTTTTTGGCAGGAGCACCTATCCCTACATGTACAGAACTGCAAACCACTTTGTAGGGTGCCTCATGTTTCTTCTGACTAAAAAGAGTCATTCAATACAGTATGTAACAAAAATACTAAATAGTCTGTTTTGCCCAGGGCTAAACTACTAGTTTTAAGGTAGCTATGGTGTAGCATAGAGAAGCATAATACAGCCCTTTCTGTATGCTTATATTGCTACAATACCTCCGTAACTCCCACAGGATTCGAAGGCTCTCCCCCACCCCCTCAGGAACTATAGCAATTCCCCTTTAAAATCACCTAATGTCCTTCCCTTCCCTAGATCATGTGCCAACAACAGTCTAAGTGCACATAAAAAAACAGGAGACTGTAATTTACATCTGAAATGTAATTGTGTTAACTTTGTAATCAACACCATTTAAATTGAGAACAGGTGGGTAATTGTCAGTATGGCAGTTTCCTTAACCAAAGCAATTTCCTTCCTTCATGGGTTAGGAAGATACAGAGCAGGTGTGTTTGAGGATTCTCACTTTTATGATTAGTGTGTGTTATATACACAATGGGTAATTAATATTGACAGTAAGTCAATGTTACTGGTTTTTGTTTATTGAAAACTTACCTTAAGATGCCTCTGCTAAAATTATTCGGAATATCCCTACAGGTTTTCCTTTTTGCCTGCAGTACAATCCCTAGGCCCTTTGCCTTGCTCTTAATCTGACTCGGTTTTCAAAATTAACCACAGCTAATTATTAGAAACAAATCTTAAGCCTCAGTTCAACATAGTCCATAGACTGAACAATTAACCTTGCAATCCTAGGCAAGGATCCTACTCGGAAGCAAGGAAGGTGACTCTGTCAATTTTTCTTTTTCTGTTTCTCATTTTGTTCAGACTGAAGGGCATTTCTTCACATTTCCACATTAGTTCACAAATTATTACTTTTTAAAGTCCTCATGAAAATTCATCAGCATTTTAGTGTAATTTTCTGCTAATACCCATATTTTTGTGTGTAATGTGCCCAATATGCACATTTTTGCAAAGCATACTTTTCCAACTACAGTGGTACCCCGCAAGACGAAAAACTCGCAAGACGAAAGAGTTTTTCGTTTTTTGAGTTGCTTCGCAAGACGAATTTCCCTATGGGCTTGCTTCGCAAGACGAAAACGTCTTGCAAGTTTGTTTCCTTTTTCTTAAAACCGTTAATACCCAGGGTGCATTGCTTGAAGAGCTGCAGTTGCGACTTGACTTCGAGGAGCAACTCATAGCACGCGGTGTGGTAGCCTTTTTTGAGGTTTTTGAAGACTTTGGTGATTTTTGAAGCTTTTCCAAAACTTATTTTGCAGCCATTTGGTAAGTTAAACTTTTAAAACTTTTTTGGGGGTTTTTGGATTTTGGGTTGGGGTGTTTGGAATTCAAGGACTTGGTGTTGGGGAGGGGTTTGCAAGAATCTGGAAGCTTGTGTGTTTTTTTCTGCATTATTATGGTTTTTTTTGTGACCATTGGGGCACTCTGCTGTTGTTAAAAAAAAGATTTCTGGGTTTGGATTTCTGTGTGGTGGGTGGCTGGGGGGGTCAGGGAATTGTTGAGAAGGGGTTTGCAAGAATCTGGAAGCTTGTGTGTTTTTTTCTGCATTTTTATGATTTTTTTGTGACCATTGGGGCACTCTGCTGTTGTTAAAAAAAAAGATTTCTGGGTTTGGATTTCTGTGTGGTGGGTGGCTGGGGGGGTCAGGGAATTGTTGAGAAGGGGTTTGCAAGAATCTGGAAGCTTGTGTGTCTTTTTGTACCAAATTTGGCTTTGTTTGGACTTTTTTTGACCATAGGAACGCATTAATTGATTTTCAATGCATTCCTATGGGGAACCGTGCTTCGCAAGACGAAAAATTCGCAAGACGAAAAAACTCGCAGAACGAATTAATTTCGTCTTGCGAGGCACCACTGTATAAGGCATTTTGTTGTGTGTTATTTTCACCAATATATGTATGCTTCACCACAGTATATGCATTTCAACACACAATACTTTGCTGGGAAAACACATTACAAAATTCAGGGGAGTGTGACTTTCTAAAGATGGCTGTGTTTAAATTCTCATAGTGTTTCAGAAAGTGCAAATTAGGAGAACTGAATTTCTACCCTATCCTTCCTCAGAAGTAAATCCCATTAAGTTCAATGACACTTTCTCCCAAGTAACTGTTTATAGGATGGCAGCCTACACACTCTTCCAGTAGGCGAGAAGTGCTGTTTGAAAGAGAATTTAGAATGAAAGAGAATAATCTTTGAGAAAATTGGTCTAGTGCTAATGAGTTTAAAAGGAAAAAAGCGTTAGAGAATTGCTTTAGTATAAGAATGCTGGAGTGTGTGGGCGAATGGAGGATCCTGTAAAATAACCCTTATTTGTCCAGATGCTAACAAGCACCTCTCCGTGACTCCAGAGATCCTTTCTTTCCTACAGAACTGCAAGATGTCTCTGCTTGCCTCCCAAGAGTCTTCTTATTAGGTTGCATATTGCTAATATGAAGCCTACATTTTCTCTTCCTTGGGGTTTTGGACTAGAAAGAAAGTACATTTAAAAAATTCAGAAAATGTGTAGCTGGCAGATATGATTAGTCTTACAAATTAATTTCTCTCTCATTTTCCAATAACACAGAAATAACAGGGGCAGACCTGCCATATAACAGGGTGAAACAACTTGCTCCTTTGTTGAAAAACCACACCAGTCCATTTCAGCCCTGCCTATACATAGTTGTTCTCTTCTCCTTTAAGGCTGAGGCCTCATTCAGATGGCGATTTTCATAGGCAGTGTGTGGAGAGAAAGCACTCAGGCCAGCATGACATTCTCACTAGGAAACAAGTGGCTTAGACACCTCAGGGTGAGGCATCAATGGGCTAAGTGGAGTTGCATTGGCTCCCTGAGCTACCTAACAAGGTAGTGAGTCAGTTGATATGGCCTTTAATGCTACTTAGGTGGGGCATTACAGTCAAATTTGCCATTCCTTTAGACCAGGCATGACCAAACTTGGCCCTCCAGCTGTTTTGGGACTACAACTCCCATCATCCCTAGTTAACAGGACCAGTGGTCAGGGATGATGGGAACTGTAGTCCCAAAACAGCTGGAGGGCCAAATTTGGTCATGCCTGCTTTAGACAGTCTGCTGTTTCGGTGTTGCAAGAGATACGTTGCCAAAACATGGCTGCAAGGACTCCCTGTTTGGGTCCCCTGGCACTTCATAGGCCATGCAGAGGGCAGGCTATCTTAGATAGGCAGGTCAAAGCTATCAATGGCTTTCAAGGTCAAAGTCAGCAAATTTCTGCTGAAAAGATCATAGGAGCCCATACAAATGACTGAGCACCTAAAGAACCTGTGGTCCTCCCTTTGTTGCTGGACCACAACTCCCATCCCCCCCTAGTGATTAGCCATGTTGGCTGGGGATCAAGAGAGCTTGAGTCCAACAGCATCTGCTCTCTTGACCTCAACAAAAGAGTTCCATAGATGGATAGATTTCCCCAGAGCCAGTGATGGAGGAGGATGACACCCTGTGTCTCTCAGAGATGGACGGAGCTTTGGCTCCTGGCCTGTGTGTTGAAAGCTTAGGCTTGTCACTTTCTGTATCGAGGACTCAACAGCCACCTCATTCCCCACAAGAGCATACATGATACAAGATAATTTATGTCTTTGGCCTCGGTGTTAACCTTCTATCTTGGAAGATCTTTGAGATGGTCAGCTTAGTAATATGCCCTTCATTAAAGGTTGGTCCCCTGCTGATTTATGCTACCTAATTGCCTTCCAAAGCTGTCTCATCTCCAGAACAATTCAATAATCCCATAAAAAGCACTTTGAACAATAATGTATTGTAAACCCTGAGAAATGTACTGGCACTCATAAAAGGCGGTAATAAATTGTGCAAAACGGCGAGTGTTTTATGCAATGCAATGTTTTAGTTATAGTGCTATTCTCTTTAATAGTCACCCTGTGCCTCCAGATATCATTAATATCATATTCCTCCATTTTGAGTTTAGGCTGCTTGCTGAGATTTGTCTGCGAAATTGCTTCCAGCTGTTTGTTCAAAGCAAAAGGGCATCGTTTTCAATGTAGTGAACGACAATATTTACTAGGGGTGTGCACTGGCTTTGGATGGATTCTGAATGCTAAGCTGCAGTGAATGTCTCAGAGAGATTATTGGCTTCTAAGGCAAAGTGGGATCCATACTTGGCACCCCAAGTCAAAACAGAAATCCCTTGAAGCACTTCATGGCTCCTTGGCAACCTGGATGCCAAAAAAACCTCTGCAGACAAGTGTTTGCAAAAAGCAAGACTGTGCCTCTGAATTTATCATATAATGTCAGAATGTAGAGGGAGAGGGGGAGAGGGACCAGTTTTACGAAACTGAAACTTATGTCTCTAGTATAAGGCAAACACCAAGATTTGGAGGGGGAACTCCTTTGTGATTGGCAAGCCTAGCTAGTAATCAGATGGAATTGTTTTACCAGTATTCTCCAAACCCAGACCATTGGGGAAGGGAGCAGCTTTGCAAGAGCAAAACACATGTAAGCTTAAGGAAGATGCCAGGAGGCAAGGAGGAAGGGGGAAAGCCTTCATAACTGACACGCCTAGCTTGTAATCGGAGAGGATGGTTTTCCTGGTTGATCCGTTATAGTTCTTCCCATTCCAAAATCAAACATGCCTAGCACAAAAGCTCTTGGACTTACTTGTCTGAACATTTGGCAGGTTTCCTACCCAGGGGCACCTCTCTCACGCCTGTAATTTTCAGACAAATTGCCCTCAAAAAAACTAGAGGAGAGTTGTTCCTTTTTTTAAACTGCCAAGCCACTACAGATATCCTTCTGAATTTCAGCAAGATTCATCCTTTGAGAAGGGGTGTCCTGGCTTACATATTTCACCAATTCCACCCAAAAATAATAAAGCAAAGTTTATTTTAAAAAATCAAACTTTAAAGTTGTCTATGAGGGTGGCACTGTGGGTTAAACCACAGAGCCTAGGGCTTGCCGATCAGAAGGTCGGCGGTTCAAATCCCCGTGACGGGGTGAGCTCCCGTTGCTCGGTCCCTGCTTCTGCCAACCTAGCAGTTCGAAAGCACATCAAAGTGCAAGTAGATAAATAGGTATCGCTCCAGCGGGAAGGTAAACGGCGTTTCCTTGCGCTGCTCTGGTTCGCCAGAAGTGGCTTAGTCATGCTGGCCACATGACCCGGAAGCTGTACGCCGGCTCCCTCGGCAAGTAAAGTGAGATAAGCACCGCAACCCCAGAGTCGTCCACAACTGGACCTAATGGTCTGGGGTCCCTTTACCTTTTTACCATAAAAACAAAACAGCACCCCTGGGCCTTGCTTGTAATTTGACAGGCTTTGTTGACTCTGGAATGGCAAGTATTCATGCAAATACCATCCATTTCTGACCAAAATAAAAAAAGTTGTAGCTTTTTAAAATGTTTCATTTCCCAGTAGTGAAATGAGTGGATTGGGGGCGATAGGAATCAGACTCAGGTGGACCCTGGTTGAATTGGGCAGCCTACCAAACAGCTAAGACAGAGGCAAGCTGCTTCTCCAAGTGCCAAATTGGGGTCTGAACTAAGTATGTGCACACTCTTAATATTTACCACCGAGATAGATGTGTATATATCTCCAAGCAGATAAGATGAAGCTGATAACCCTCGTGACATCTTCTAAAAATAATGAAGAGAATTGGTTTTGCCATTAGATCAATTGGGCTTGAGTGCTAATAGACCTTATCATCCAAAAGTGTTCCATTACATCTTGATTAAGTCAGAATCAATGAGAAGTTGGCTGGCACCGGCTTATTTCCATAGAAAGCTTGTGGGGAGGCGAAGGGACTCTTAAAACAATAAGTAGGAGCCAGTCTAGAAGTTACCATTGCCAGGAAGATCGGGGTCTCTGTTGGTTGCAAGTTTCACATTTCCTTGTCCCTGGCTTTATAATTACAGTAGATACAGTTTTCCGTATGAGTTTTTGCTATTGCATAGTGCATTTCCCTAACCCCTGATTGACACAATGATAGCAAGTACAGGCATACTTCATTTTATTGCGCTTTGCAGCTATTGCTGCTCCCAAGGACATAGGTGGAGCTGCAGGCAGTCCAGCCACTTCCAGGGGAAGGAAGCCCCCTGCTGCCACCCCTCTTCTGGCCACAGGAGTGGAGCTGGCTAGGGCTGCAGCCTGGCTTTTCCCATTCCGCCCCTGAAGCCAGGGAGCAGGGCCTGGCTTAATACACTACAGTATAGTGCAGATGTAACTTTTATATGCACTGGGAAGCAAACAAAATTGTACAGTTCACTTTAATGCAATATTCTCATTATTGTTGTGGCCTGGAGCCAAACCTGCAACATCTCTGAGGTATGTCTGTATAACATCAGCATCTAACACAGTTTGCAAATCAAAGAGCTGAAGGAATCAAAAATTTTCTAATGCAATATGTATGGACCAGGTTACAGTATGGCACAATGATGGGACTAGATGAAATGGAGATCAGGGCTCCTAACAGATCTGGGGAAAGGGTAATTTTGTCAAGTGCAGTTTATCAAGAGTGAGACATGTGGCATCCAGCTAACATCAAGTAGGACTTTGGATTACATGGACTATAAGGCCCTCTATGATTCCAAATGTTTTCCCATGCATCTCCACTTGTATAATGCTGCACTGTATAAATGTAAGTGCAATAACAAAAGTGATTAAATTGCTTGTGCTTGTGAATCATTTAAGGTGATGGGAGAAGAGGCTGGCAGAATCACACGAGATAGTTCTCAAGCCATTCATTGTAGATAGTTTTCTGAATGTTGCATACCATGTGAGAAGCACAAGGGTGAGTATATGTATAAACAGCGGGCCCAGTTCACAATAACATCCTGAATACACTGCACACACTATTCTATAAAGAGATTAAATGGATTGAGCAAAACACACCCTCACGCAGATTGACTGTGGGATACGTTTAACAAGAAATGTTCAGATCAACCCAAAGCATCACCTCGTGTTACAGATGGGCAGAACAATCCAAACTATAAGATGCCAGTGTAATTTATAGCAGGGGAAATTATGCTGGTGTAACTTACCCTTGTCGAAAACTCCATAAAGGAGAGGTGCTACTGCTGGCTGCATTGGCCCAAGTCTTTTAAGTATAGTTTGGTTTTCCCCAGAAAACACACTCATTAGCACTGAATCAGAGCAAATGTCAATCTGCAGGAAACCCAGATGATGTTTGCTTTGATTCAGTGGTCAAGATCAGGTTACCCCGGGGGGGGGGGTGTATGGAAGCGGTGGGACAATCAGAAGTCTTGGTGATCCCTGAGGACTTCGGAGAGTATATATTTGACTGAGCTGGAATGGGGAGATTTCAGCTGGCATGGTCCCCATTGAACCCAGGCTCAGCCACAGAACTAACTACAGTCGTACCTTGGAAGTCGAATGGAATCCGTTCCGGAAGTCCATTCGACTTCCAAAATGTTCAAAAACCAAATTGCGGCTTCTGATTGAAAGCTCCTGCAGCCAATCAGAAGCTGTGGAACTCCCGTCGGACGTTCGGGTTCCAAAAGAATGTTCACAAACTGGAACAATCACTTCCGGGTTTGCAGCGTTCGGGAGCCAAAAGGTCTGAGTTCCAGGGTGTTCAGGATCCAAGGTATGCCTGTATTCCAAACTCTGCTCATCCTGGCAGATCTTAGATTTGGATTGCTTCCTAGTGCAGTTTAATCTCCTGAACAACCAAGTTTGCAATCCAGTTTGATTTTTGTCTGACAGCAACTTCCACTGGTCCATTTCCCCCTACATATGCTTCTCAGGCAGATGGTGTTCACATGTGAGAGGACGTCTTCAAGTCCCATACTTTCCATTGGAGACCTCTGAGATTTGCCTTTCCACTCACAGGTATCTTGCAGGAGAATATTAAGGCATTTCTTCATAAAGCACAGTTTCATTTTTCAATGGGAATTCTTCATAGTTTATTTGTTTCTTCTGGAACAGCACTTTCCCGTCTATACATTATTGGCTGTGCTCCCAAGATGCTACACATAGCCTTAAGCCATCCAAATATTAAAGGTCCCTGTGTTATTTTGTATGCATATGCCTCCCATATTACTAAATTAAAACTATAAAATATGGGTGAGAGCGAGTTTCAGACTAAAAGCACGTGAAGTAGAGGAGATGCACCAGAGGGAAGCTTCTCCCCTGTCATATCCAGCAACAAATATGTTTCTTATTGCAATAGATTCACAAATGGTAATGAGACCTTTGCCTTACGCCAAATGACTCAGACTTTGAGGATGATTTAGCCTCCGAATTTACCATTTGCTCACATCTCTCTACACCTGTCCCTGCAGGAAGACATTTAGGGCAAAATAAATAAAAGGCATCCCTGTTAAGGTACATTAGTGTATAGAAGCTAATGAAAACGCAGGACATTGAAAACGAGCTCTGCCTTTGATTTATCTTGGAGAAAGAGACGTCCTTTATCATTACCCTGCAATCTAATTGGCTTCTTTGTGTGTGTTTCCTTCTTGAATGGCCCCAGAATAAATCAGTTACCTTTGTAATAAACAGCATCTGAAAGAACAGATGATTTTAAAAAGCCACTTAGACCGCAGTGGAGAATTTTATTTAATGTCTTGTCAAGAAATAACAAAGGAGTCAGTACTCTTGCGATATTTTTTAAAAGAAAAGAAAAACAGCCACTGCAATGGTATTTTGAGTTTATCTTGCAATAATTTCATATCTACTGTGACTATACACAGGCTCTTTCTACCTCCTTGCAGCCAGACAATAATTGGTTGTCAAGTCAGACCTATTATGTTTGCAGTATTTTGTCTCCTATGGTCCATCTACATCTTCTCCTGCTTGTCGGCTGCATTACAGCTTCTAACCCTGTAGTTAAAATCTCCACAAGATTCAGGCAGCAAAACTGCCAATGCTGTGAAAGACGAGGAAGAAAGGAGGAATCTCCTTTGGTGGGAGACTGCTGCCCACCTCAAATTGTCCACCAAAGGTGTGATAAGCGACAAAGCCCATCTCCTACCCAGAGGAAGCCATGTGGGCCTTCCTCTCTTGTGAAAGGGAGTTATGAGGTGGCAAAAACACTCCCCTCACAAAGGGGGGTGGAGTGGCAGCAAAAAGAAAAGTGCTGGTATTGAGTTTATTTGATGGAGTTTTGTCAGGAAAAAAGCACTGCCTGGGAGTAAGCTCCACTGAATTCAATGAGACTTACTTCTGAGTACGCATGGTTTGGATTGTGCTGTTAATTTCTATTTTGAAGGAATGAAATGATTCTTAAATAAGATGGATAACCCCCTAGGTTTAAAGCATTTGGCAGTGAAAGTTGTGCTGTTTTCATCATGCGGTTACTTAGTCACTGTTGGGCGTCATTTGATAAAATGAACCCTACTTAATGGGAGATAAAGGCAGAAGATCAGTGCATCCAAGGCTTCCTTATGTCTCGGTCTCCTCTGAGATGGATGGGGCATCTCTCATCTCCAGTAAGTGGCACAAAGGATGGGAAGGATGCAGGGCAGGAAGATCTCATAGCTATTCTGAAAAAAAGTAATTAATTACAGGCATCTGGCAGATTACTCCCTCTGATTAATTACCAACTCGGCCAGGGGTGTGTGTTTTTATCTTTTCCTGGAAAGGAGAGCAAGGAAAGAGAAGGCCGGTTGAGAGAAAGTCAATATACAGTTTTTCTTGTTTTTTTCAAAAGACAAAAGCGAAACCTTTTTCCTTGGGGTGCTCTGCAAATGCCAGTCCAGCTGCGCATTAGATGCAGCCCTTTACAGGTCGCAGTCATCAAATATATGTCATTCAATGGGCTTGTATATTTACTTTCTACTTCTCATCAATTTTAAGTACATCGGTTGTTTGATTTTACTCTAGCTATAAACCAGAGATCATATGAATGCAGAGGAAAATAACTGGGCAGTAACGAAGCAGGGCAGGCTGGTTAGCACTAACAGCAGTCAAAGCATCTGAAAACTTAGGAAAACAAAGAAGGAGGCCCATAACCTTTTTATCCTAGCTTCTAGTGCAGCTGATGAATAATTAGTTGTGTTATGTTCATGCATCTGCGATACAAATCAGTTTTATGGCCACTGTTTCCCATAGAAACCATACTAGAGCTCAGGAGCTTATGGCTACTAAAAGAAAGGAAACCATTCCAAATATTTAACTGCACAGCATCATCATCTAGGAAAGTTGTAGAATTGTACAACCATAGAGCAGGGAGACTCTGGAAGCTCATGAATACCGATTGCCTACTTCAGAATAGAACCCTCCACACAAATTCATCAATATACATTGCCACCAGTATAATTAGATTGCAATGTCTTATTTCACCTCTGCCGGTCTTGTTTTTAGGGTGACTAAGGGCACGGTAGCATGTGATCATCTGGAGCGACTGTCTCCTGATAATGTTTGGTCAGAGACACCAGCAAAGACCACATTTTGTGCTTCTATGCACACTCAATTAATGCAAAAATTCAAGTGACTGACTCATGGCTAACAATTGCAACCAAGGAAGAGGTGAATTAGACAGCACAACGTTTTTATGCAGCTCCTATTTGCAAAGCCTGAGGTCATGTAAGCTTGACGTAGCAGTTGCTAGGACGGCTTAAACTTCCCACGTGGGAAGGATTCCAAATGGCTCCCCTTCCCCTCCTGCTGTCAGTGCTGGAAGTCAATTCAGTATCGCGCTGTTTTCTCCATTTTCCTGTGGGTTGCCTCTCTTTTATCCCCTCTCCCTAGGGTTAGTTTAGAACAATCTAACTTTACACTATGGTCTCTGAAGCTGCCTCGTTTAAACTAACTATGGTGAATGTTAATCTCAGTTATAACTCAGTTATAACTAAAATAAAAGCAGAAGCTATTATTCTCTTCCCCTTGGCGGCATAGGAAAGGGAGAAAAGAGTGTGCGAGTCCAAAGCTCACTATGGCTTATTTTGTTGTTGTTGTTCAGTCGTTCAGTCGTGTCCGACTCTTCGTGACCCCATGGACCAGAGCACGCCAGGCATGCCTGTCCTTCACTGCCTCTCGCAGTTTGGCCAAACTCATGTTAGTAGCTTCGAGAACACTGTCCAACCATCTCATCTTCTGTCGTCCCCTTCTCCTTGTGCCCTCAATCTTTCCCAACATCAGGGTCTTTTCTAGAGAGTCTTCTCTTCTCATGAGGTGGCCAAAGTACTGGAGCCTCAACTTCAGGATCTGTCCTTCTAGTGAGCACTCAGGGCTGATTTCTTTAAGAATGGATAGGTTTGATCTTCTTGCAGTCCATGGGACTCTCAAGAGTCTCCTCCAGCACCATAATTCAAAAGCATCAATTCTTCGGCGATCAGCCTTCTTTATGGTCCAGCTCTCACTTCCGTACATTACTACTGGGAAAACCATAGCTTTAACTATACGGACCTTTGTTGGCAAGGTGATGTCTTTGCTTTTTAAGATGCTGTCTAGGTTTGTCATTGCTTTTCTCCCAAGAAGCAGGCGTCTTTTAATTTCGTGACTGCTGTCACCATCTGCAGAGATCATGGAACCCAAGAAAGTGAAATCTCTCACTGCCTCCATTTCTTCCCCTTCTATTTGCCAGGAGGTGATGGGACCAGTGGCCATGATCTTAGTTTTTTTGATGTTGAGCTTCAGACCATATTTTGCGCTCTCCTCTTTCACCCTCATTAAAAGGTTCTTTAATTCCTCCTCACTTTCTGCCATCAAGGTTGTATCATCAGCATATCTGAGGTTGTTGATATTTCTTCTGGCAATCTTAATTCTGGTTTGGGCTTCATCCAGTCCAGCCTTTCGTATGATGAATTCTGCATATAAGTTAAATAAGCAGGGTGACAATATACAGCCTTGTCGTACTCCTTTCCCAATTTTGAACCAATCAGTTATTCCCTATCCAGTTCTAACTGTAGCTTCTTGTCCCACATAGAGATTTCTCGGGAGACGGATGAGGTGATCAGGCACTCCCATTTCTTTAAGAACTTGCCATAGTTTGCTGTGGTCGACACAGTCAAAAGCTTTTGCATAGTCAATGAAGCAGAAGTAAATGTTTTTCTGGAACTCTCTAGCTTTCTCCATAATCCAGCGCATGTTTGCAATTTGGTCTCTGGTTCCTCTGCCCCTTCGAAATCCAGCTTGCACTTCTGGGAGTTCTCGGTCCACATACTGCTTAAGCCTGCCTTGTAGATTTTTTAGCAAAACCTTGCTAGCGTGTGAAATGAGCGCAATTGTGCGGTATTTATAAATGGCTTATTTATGCTGCATTAAACCAGTGATTCCCAAAGTGGGTGGTGCTGTACCCTGGGGGAAGCAGTGAAATTGATTTGGGGGTGGAGCTAAGAGGTAAGTGAGTAGCAGAGGGGCTGGAAGTGTAAACAACTATGAGATATTGAAAAGCTGCTATCACTGGATCAAGTTAATCAGTTTTGTTCAATTAATTTGAACTAAATAGTTCTAACTGGATGTTGAAGTAATGCAGCACACAGGCTAAGGAACTTGCTCTCCCAGGAGGCAGTGATGGCCACCAACTTGGGCGGCGTTAATAGAGGACTAGACAGATTCATGGAGGACAGGACCATCTATGGCTACAAGGCCGTCTTACCCATAGGCGCTAGGGGTGCGGGGCACCCAGGCGCCGGGCTTTCAGGGGCGCCAGGCCAAGAGTCCAGGGTCTGAGAGTTGAGTGTGGGGAAGAGCCCGTCAGTCGGAGCGGCGCGGCGGGCTCTTCTGCTGCGGGCGGCTCTGCACCGCGAGTTTGGGGGCAACCGAGCCAGCGAGACGCTGAGGCGGCTGGCCGGCTCCACCCTCCTGGGCTCCACGCCTGGGACTGGGCAACCAGGGGGCGCCAGGTGGATCTTTGCACCCCGGCGCCACATATGCTTAAGACAGCCCTGTATGGCTATGCTCTATATCTCCACAGTTGGAGGCAGCAATGCTTCCAAAAACCAGTTGCTGGAGACCACAGAAAGGTAGTGTTCTGTTTGCTGGTTTCCCATGGGCATCTGGTTGGCCACTGTGAGAACAGGATACCAGACTAGCTGGGCCATTGGCCTGATCCAGCAAACTATTATTATGTTATTATGGTTTAGCATCACGTTCAAATCAAACTCATTAAAAATAGCCCACCTCAAAGCGTAAAAGGGAATACTGTATTTGGTTCCATTTCTAACCTTTTGTATCTTTTCTATGCAACTTGCAAACTTCCTGTGCACAATCAACAAGGTCTGAATAATTCATATTATTTTATGACTTGTGGTTTGCCAGCTCTTTGAGAGCTTTACCTTCTGTCTCTCTCCCCCTCCCCTTCTGACTTCCCTATTGTTCAGTTTCTTTCTTAAAAGACAGAGGGCACTTTCATCATCCCTTTGCTTCCTCTGTAGAAATGGCCAGTTTGCTATTTTGGGAAGGAACATGTCATATATTGTTAGCAACCTTTTGATTTCCTAGTTTATCCTTCAGCTACGCTTCATTTACTTACAAAATGAGGGCTTTGCTTTGTCTCATTGGAGTATTTTAGACCTTGATGACAAAACAAGTGCTAATTCCAACACTATTCACAGATTTTCCACGCATAATCTAATTTGCAGATTATAAAAATGTACCATAGCCCATAACCAAGAAACAAGTGGAGCCCTATTAAAAAAAAATACCTTCCAGAAATTGAGACAGCAGCATATGTAGAATTCAAAACTTAAATAGAAAATGTTTTTAGTGGATTACAGGAAGTACCTTTTATTAGCTTCAGGAAAATCTGAATACAAGGTTTACAGGGGAAATTCAAAATATGATCATAGCATTTGTAATGGTGACTCCTACTGTGGATGACAACCACCTTGTACTTTCCACTCAAGGAAAAGCCCCAGAAGGACTGCCATGCCATATATGACTAGTGGTCGGTTGCATTTCACTGAGTGGTTGACATTGTACTGGCTTGCTCTATTTGGTATGCAAAACTGGTGTGTTGCATAAGAATGGACGGTATTTTTATGTGCAACTTAATATCCCCCCCCAAAAAATACCCCAGTTTTCCAATGTATGTTTTCTATTTTGTGCCTCTGGGAAGCATCTTAAGACAACTGAAGCTGTGCAATGCTTTCAGCTGTTTAAAATGATGGGGCTGACATCCTGTTTTTATCTCATGATGATTTTTATGCCGTATAGCTTTTTAGGACTTAATAGCACAATTCTTTCTTTCTTGCACTTTGATACCAAAGAAGTACTTTCTGATATTAATAAGGTAGGCAGCAGAGAAATGTCACGAAAGCTTAGCTCATTTGTCTTAGAAATATCCTAGTAGCAAGAGGAAAGTGCCTTCTGATCTCAGTGGTAAAATATTTTTCATGACCCACCGTCACACTCACATGGTAACTGAGAAGTAATCCATTGAATAGGGGTCCCCCTCCCTGAAACCTCAAGGGCTCAGAAGTGAGAGACGGCTAGAGACTTGGTTCTCTGGGGGAATATAAATTTCCCTTGGGATTCCATTAGCATGTGTAGCGTCTCATTAGAGAAAGGATGTATGAGTCTTAAAACACAGATACATTTGAGTGCTGCTTGATTCATAAGCTAAAAGTTCCAGTTCACTGTGCAATAATCCCGATTCTCAATTAAATTAGCATTTTTCTTCTTGAAAAGTTTAATGTCTGTGAACTTCAGAAGTTTGGGCTTTGCAACAGTTGATGTAAGTTTCCATAGACAGGGCAGAAGTAGAGGAAACACTGGCTCAATTCCTGTGCCACTTTAGCTCACTGTTGCTGCTTATGGAAAAAGTAGAGTAAGGATGCTGAAGTTCAAATTATGGAAGAGTGAGAATTAAATCCCCATTATGAACTAGCCACTGTGAGTGGAGTCCAAACTCTTGTCTTGGCTCCTACTGGAATGAACATTCCCACTCTGCTTCCAATCCTCCTCTCTCCCAATACTCATCCTGGCAAGGATAGCAGTAAGGCAGGTTGGGATGAAGGTCAATGGCAGTGATGTCCTGACATTTGTGGCCAAGGAGTTGCTAGATTCTTCTGAGGGTGTTCAGAAATAATCTTTAGTGCCTAGGAAATGGAGTTTGTAATACCCATTGGCTTCCCAGCAGCAATGGTAGTATGCAATCCATTGTCTCTTAGTCTGAGTTCAAGATGGCACAGGTCTGTTTGTGAACATACCCTGTTTCCCCTTTTTTAATACGTAGTCATAAAGTAAGCCATGGCAGGGGTTTTTTACCTTTGTGAGAAGTAAGACGTACCCCAAAAGTAAGCCGTGGTGCCGCCATTGTTCCCGTCGCCTCCTCAGCCCCTCCTGCGTGCACAGGGAGCCAGCGAACCAGTGAGAGGCACGGGGGAAAACGCGCCTCTTGCGGAGTTCTGCCCCACATGCTTAGCGCACAGGGAGAGGCGCGCATGCGGGGGAGGGAGACGCCTCTTCCTGCCCCACCTGTTCCCCGTGCGCATGGAGCCAGTGAACCAGCGAGAGGCACAGGGGGAAACGCGCCTCTTGCGGAGTTCTGCCCTGCCTGCTCAGCGTGCAGGGGGAGGCTGTACCGTACCATACTGACGTAATAAAAACAAGACATCCCCCGAAAATAAGCCACCCTGTGTTTTTTTGAGGAAAAAAATTATAAGACGGTGTCTTAAAAAGGGGGAAAGACGGTACCAATTCAAGACACTGCAACACCATTTCTAGTTACACTTTCTAAAGTTCTACACATAACTAAACTACTAGAGAAAATAGGAAATTTGTTTTAATGTGTTTTTAAACAATTGCAAAAAAGGAACCAATTCATTGAAATATGCAAAATAAATCACAACTTTAGTTTTGAGCTGAGAATGAAGAAGGTGCAGCAAATAAAAGGAAGTTGTTCCCATTGGAGACAAGCAAGAATGATCAATATTTCATATTTTAAAGATGGAATTTATGATGCAATCCTAAATCATCTTGCTAACTTGGAAAATCCATTGACCAGCAAGATTTATGAGAAGATAAATGAGTTTGGGGTTGCAGCCATAATAATTTCCAAGTTTATTTTCTGGGAGAAAATAAGAGCCACTGGGAGAAAATAAGAGCACACTGAGAGCCAATGTGGTGTAGTGGTTAAGAGCGGTAGACTCATAATCTAGTGAACCAGGTTCGCGTCTCCGCTCCTCCACATGCAGCTGCTGGGTGACCTTGGGCTAGTCACACTTCTCTGAAGTCTCTCAGCCCCACTCACCTCACAGAGTGTTTGTTGTGGGGGAGGAAGGGAAAGGAGAATGTTAGCCGCTTTGAGACTCCCTAGGGTAGTGATAAAGCGGGATATCAAATCCAAACTCTTCTTCTTCTAAAAGATTTTCTAAAAGAGAAAAGCTTGTGCTAAATGCTGAAAATAAAAATGCCTCTGACAGCAGGGAAAACAACTTTAAAAAATATCGGTGATAAAGATACACAAACAGATATATAGATAGATACTTATAGACAGTCTCTCTCAATAAAACAAGTAATGCAATTTCAATCCATTTGAGGACTGCTGGAGATTTTACTTCTCCACAAGAAGTGAAGCTTATAAAATAGAGGTGCCCTCCTTCAACGATGAGCTAATTCAAGCACATTTTAAAGCTTCTGGACAATAAAGCCAGCATGAATGCCAATGGAGAAGACATTCCCCCTAAAGATGGGATTTGCACAAGAGCGACACTTGAGCTCTTGGGCTTCTGTTGTTCATTTGAATGTGCCTGGGGAGTTCCCTGGTGGATCGTGCCCAGAGTCCTGATCCCATTTTCAAACATAAATTGTTTGTTTTTTTAAGAGACTACAGTTTTAAGTGGTATATAAATTGTTCAAATGAAATGATTGGCAGGCACCGTTTTAGAAGATGCCGTCACTACTGTGCGAAAGAGGAGCCCTCTTTCTAAGATTATGCCTGCCACCTGCTGTTATCGTAAGTTCTTATTTTCAATATGACGAACATATTTTTAAAATGGCTTTCAGCAGCAGCCCATGACATTTTTGTCTCCCTGAAACTAAGGACGGAACAGCACTTGCAATTCCACGTGCAGCAGCTGAACAGACTGGCTGCTGAATCCAACTTTGACACTAGGCTTGTTCACACGTAATGCTGAAGGCAGGTACAAGCTGTCTGGACACAACTACAAGTGTTTGGATGGGAGGGTTGTTGATTTGTGCAGTTCAACTGTTGTGTACACAGACTGTTCACTTACTGAATGTTATATGTGAATAACGGTACAAGTGTACATCTCAGCTATTTGTGTACACAGCTTCAGAGGTCGTACCCTTGTTGAATGTCATATGTGAACACTTGTGAACTGCCCTAGTACCTGTGGGTGTATACATTTTAATTAAATAATAATAATAATAATAATAATAATAATAATAATAATAATAAACACCCCAACTGACTACCTCTGCACACCTGTGGGCAGCTGGCTAGCTCAGTAGAACATAGGAAGCTGCCTTGTACTGTATCAGACCATTGGTCCGTTTAGCTCTGTATTGTCTGCCCTGACAGGCAGGCTCCCAGAATCTTCTCTAGCCTTACCTGGAGATGCTGGAGACTGAACCAGGGAGCTTCTGCATGCAACACTGATGCTCTACCATTGAGCTTATGGTGGTAAAATTCCTCTGTCCAACTCCCTAGCAACTCCCCACCAGAGTTAGCCAACCCTCTCTGCCTAGTGGCTGAGCCAGCTCTGGTGGGTTGCCTGGTTAATCAGGGTCATTTTTTAAAGCAAAAGTTTTCTCATCAGTCTGCTAACTATTTCAGCCCTACTTGTGTGTCCCATTGAGTTGAAAACAACCCACCAGCATGTGTACTGTGACCTGTCAGTCGCCTGATAGTCTCCCATCAACAAAAACAACTGGAACTCCTTGACATGGTCCCGATTAAAATCACTCCCCCCCAAAGGTGCTCTTTCTTTTGGGAGGGAAATCTTTTGGTGCCAAAGGAAACTTTCCTCCCATTGCAAATAGCAGCTTCAAGGGGGACCATTTTTATCAGGACCATGACAGGGAAAAAAGAGTAAACTCTTCTTACCCTTCCCCTCTGTGGTCCTGCCGCTGCTCAGGACTTTCCTGAAATATGTTGAATTAAATCAGCATTGGCCAAGTTTTGCACTGAAGCTGGCCGTTTCAAAGAACCAAAGAGCATAGGGCTCACCTGCGCCCTAAGCACATCCCGCACAGTCTGGACCCCTTTTCACATGGAATACATTCCATTCATCACACATTCCATTCATCTCACATTCCATTCATCACATGCCACAAGCACCCATGCCCTGTATATTGCATATAAATGGCATAATCCAGCCCTTGTATGGTTCATGGGGAGGGGATGGTAAGGATAACCTGTAAGCATACAAGCCATTAGGGAACAACAGAAGCAGCTAGATGCAACAACTCCAATCCAGCCTAGGGATGTGCTGTATGCACACACAAAAGCCCCAACCAACAGCAAACTGCCTCCTATCCTTGGGCATCAGGCAGCCTAGGTTCACAGGAAAAAACCTGCTATGAAACTCTGCTGGCAAAGATGTGGGAGCAATAAGGGCTGGTTTATATCCAAGGTGTTTAAGGTCCCTTATTTACACATCAGAAAAGCAATCTGAGATGTCTGCATATAAGCAAATGACCCCAGTGCAGCTTTGGACACCTTGCCCAATTGGGAAGGAAGAATTAATTGCTCATCTGATGCCCACATTTGGCAAAAGGGCTGTTTGTGACAATCCTTGATTTGTGGATATGTCACTGCAAGGTATAAGCAGTATGGGAAGAAATCAAAAATAGCAAGCACATTTTCATATCAAGTTTCTATCTCAGCAAGTTCTCAAAGCACTTTGCAAGACAGATTATTTCAATGTCATGTTGTCCCAGTTTTACTCCTACTTAGAGAAGTCCTGTGCAATCAAGAAGAAGAAGTCTCATTTTTTAAACTTCCACCTCGCTGCCTTGATAAGTATATTTTTAACATGTTGAATAATATACTAGAACCAGTCGCAGGGATAAGGCTATAGCAATTACAATTCCAGGCTGAAAACTTTGTGCTGAAACTGCTTGAGACTCTTAGAACACAACTCTGAAAATGTGGAGGTGACACTTGTGATTTATTTATTTGATAAAAGCTGCTGTATTTTTTATTTAATTTGCGATTTAAGAGTGTCTTGACACATATTTTTGAAGTGTATATATCTACAAACACTTAAAATTCACAAGAGAGAGAGGTTAATATTTTGCTCTTCTATGAGCTCTTGCATGTTCAACGCAGCCCTTGTGTGGAACAGAACCTGCTTTGGAGGAGAGATGTATATCTGGGGTGTCTTCCTAAGATATCAAATTTGCCCATGTACAGATTTGTACATGGTGTAGTCTTTTATTTGAACAGGTGTAGACCGCAGGGGGCAAAACTAGTTTGCAAGCCATATTGTCTTGTACAGTGTCAGACCATTGCTACATCTGGCTCAACTGACAGTTAGTAGCTCTCCACTATTTCAGGCAAGGGACATTCCTAGCCATACCTGGAAATACCTACCCACACACATAGAAGATTGAATATAATTAACATATCCTCTTACCAATACCCATCATACTGAGTCGGTTTCCGGCAGCTCTGCCTCTAGTGCTGCTGGTTCCATAGACATGTGGTAATATGTTTTTCAAATATTTGACTCCATCTAAATGTCCAATTCTGGTATGTTTTCCATATGTTAAACTCAGTCTTTAGATTTCCTTTGAATAAATTCCTGAAGATATCAACAAAGGTAAGTTCTCTGTGATTTCCAATAGCGTGAGGTGTTGTGATATTACAAACAAGGTAAAGATGTAAATGAAGAGACAGGGTGCCGCCGTTTTCCACCTGTTTCGCCCAGGCAATCCTGTAGTTTAGGAGGCCATTATTCACCCCCAAAGGAGCCCTTTGATTGGGGCTTGCAGGTGTCACACTCCCATGAAAGGTTCCAGGCTTCTTCAGTGCTCAAAACATGGATACATATACAGACATTCAAATTCATGAAGAAAATTTTTCCTTGGCTTAAGCTGGAGATACCTACCCACACAAATAGAAGATTGAATATAATTAACATATCCTCTTACTGAGTTGGTTTCCAGCAGCTCTGCCTCTAGTGCTGCTGGTTCTATAGACATGGCTGGCCTCTCCCATCTGGGTTGGAATCAGAATCCAGACTGCTGCACAGAGGAGGCCCATACGACAGGGAGCACGCTGCCAATTAAAAGCTGTGCTTCCACACAGCACTCATTTCTGTACTCAGTGGGGTTGAGGGCACTGCCTACTGCTATGATCCTGCTCCCTCTCCACCGCAGGGCATGTTCAGCTTCCCCGGCTTGGTCTTCTGAGCAGGGCTGCATAGGAGCCTCTCAAAATAGCAGTTGCATCTGCTAAGCATCTTCCGCATTAATTCTAAGATGTTGCCTCTCCTTTTGTTCCGACTTCATCCCAATTGCCTGTCAAAAAAGCATTCGTCTTCCATCAAGCCAATTCAGATTAAATTGTGTGCTGCGCTTGCGACTTCAGAGCCATGCCTCCATGCGTGCGTGTGAAGTAAACTGATAAGAGAGACAAAAAAGGGGGAATTCAAAAGACAGAAAGATGAAAGAGGCACTTTTAGCAAACCACTTCTGCTGTGAAAGATGAACTGTATAATGTTGCCAGCTTGGGCATGTTGTAATTAGCTGCAGCAAATTCTTGGTACTCGCTGATGGGGAGGCAGTTTTTGTGTGTATGTGTGCCGTGCCCTTTGATTTCCAAACAATATAATAATTAACACTTGTATTACAGAACCTTGAAAAGTTGCTATCATTAGTCAGGCAGGTGTATCTACCGTTTTGTCAAAAGGGTTCCTTTGAAAATGAATTGGTGGCTTCCTTTTCACTGCTGAAAACAACACTCTCTGATTTGATGATAGAAGTCCCTTTAAACAAAACGTCTGCATTTAAATTCAGGCATCATACTCACACACAAAATGCATTTAAAGGATTTCTCTTCCAAAACATACTTTCACTGGTGGAAGAGAAGGGAACGTCCTTGGTTTAAAAGTAGGCAAGTTATAAGAAAAGTAAGAAATAATGTAAAGCAATCAAGTTTGGGGGGGTGGGAATCAGATAGGGTTGCATTTAGATGTGCAGTTGGTAGCAAGATACAGCCAACAGCAAGCGGGCAGCTGAAAACCTGAGCGCAAGTCCCTTGGCTCTTGAGAAATCTTTACCATTCCCAGGTGAAAAGGTTGAGATTGAAAAAATTAAGAGGATGTGAAAACAGAGTTTATACAAGAATGAATTCTGAGTTTTAGATATAGGCCACTTTGGTAAATAGTTTAACGCTGATTTCAAAGAGTCCTCCCAAAGGACACACATATTTAAAATTGATGCATGTTTTAAAAGCTGAGATTGTATGCTGTAAATGGGAAAGAAATTTAAAAGGGTTTTCTTCCCTTCAAGTGAAAACTGGTTAAACCTCTCTCTCTCTCTCTCTCTCTCTCTCTCTCTCTCTGTGTGTGTGTGTGTGTGTGTGTGCACGCACACACGCGCTAGGATTTTGATGTGCTAATACTTTAGGGATCAAAGCATGAATGGAAAACCTCTGGGAGCCCTCTGTAAGCCACTTTGAGCTTTCTAAACAAAGATTGGGATATAAATAGAATGAAAGAAGGAGCTCTTTTTATCATTGGCATATAAATTCTAGCCTTACAAAGTTGACCTTGCTACTGCAAAATCCCTAAGGCAGGCTTCTTAGATTGAGCTTTCCCTTCCACAGCTTCATTTTTTTTAAAAATTGCTTTAAGCAAACTAATATTTAGATAGTGACCTAAGAAGAGCCTGCTGGATCAGACCAATGGCTCACCAGGTGCCAACCAGGTGCACTTGGGAAGCCTGCAACCAGGACCTAAGCACAACAGTCTCTTTGGTTGTGAAAGTTCTTGGGACCCCAATGTGCTAGGAGTGCTGTCCCTCACCCCACCATCCAAATAACTAGCCACCTATGGCTTTCCCTCCCTGCCCAACTCCCATAAGAATGAAGAGTATCACCAACAGTGTAGATAGTGTGTTGGCAGGGGTAGCGGGGCTGATAGTGAAATATCACGCTGGAACATGGTTAGAAAATGGATATCCTGCTCCAATTTACCCCAGTCTCCCCTGCTTTCCTCTTCCTCTGTTGTTTCTTTGGTGTTGAATTGTAGCTTGTAAATTCCTTGGGGTCAGGAGCTGTCTGTCTGTTCTCTGTAAAATCTCATGCTCGCTAATGGCATAACTAATTTTAGGACTTCAACTTCCTCCTCTGCTTGGACATAGCAAGCGCAGCAGCTGAACAGTGAAGAGATACCTGATTGGGAAATGTTTAAATGTGATTAACTTTCTTAGATATGGAAATCGCTCTATTCATTCGCCTCTACTTTGAGTTATTATGGTCTTGCCATCACGTCCTGTTTCATTAGATTTGTGTAAGAAAGGATACAATTTGCATGCATGAATATATTCGTGGCGATTGTTTTCTCTTTGTACAATTTCACTTCTTTCAGAAATATGCAAAACACTTTTTCCTTCTTCCTCTGCAGGGTGGTGGACGAGACACTTTTGTTTCATCGACAATGGGCGGGGAAAACACAACAACCAGGAATACACTGTACCATGTCCGTTGTAAGAGCACCTTGTACTGTTCCTGTGATTATACAAGATCTGAAACTGGCTGTGGTTTTCCAGGGCTCTTTTGCTTTTCAAATATATCTAAATGATTTGGGTTTTCAGGGCAAGAATACTTGGATAGTTGCTGGGGGCCCAGTAACTATAAGGCTCACCAATGACCTCTACCCTGGGTGCCCATTTACATTTTATTCCAGGCTTACACTAGCTGCCATTTAAATTTCCTGCAATGTCCCTGATGTCATATCACTCTGGACATAATGGGAAGTTGAGATGCCAGCTAGATCCAGCTGCCAGTGGCTACTTGGAGGCAGGCTACCTGCCTGCTTCCATCCACCGTTGCCTCCAGGTAAGTCCATTACAGATCACTTTGCTTGCATCACAAAGTGGTGCCCTCTGCATAGTCTGTATGGCGAAGAGGATGGTTGGTGCATGTGCTCCTCTATTGCCTAAATCTCTCACTCTCAGGTAAGCTTGTGTTCAGCTTACTAGGTAGAAGGTGATGTAGAATGCCTGCACATGCCATTATATCTTTTAGCCATTAAATAACAGACATAAAACACTGTTGCCGATAACTTCCATTAGCATGTTGGGAAAACAATCTGCAAAAGTCAAGAGTGCATTTAACAATAAATACTCCCCTTTAAAAGAACTCACTGCAATTCTTAACATGCTGGCCCCACTTGTGTTGAATTTTGACTAAAGCAAACACCAAAAGGTAAAGGGACCCCTGACCATTAGGTCCAGTCGTGTCCAACTCTGGGGTTGCGGTGCTCATCTCGCGTTACTGGCCGAGGGAGCCGGCGTACAGCTTCCAGGTCATGTGGCCAGCATGACAAAGCCGCTTCTGGCGAACCAGAGCAGCGCACAGAAATGCCGTTTACCTTCCCTGCCAGAGCGGTTCCTATTTATCTACTTGCACTTTGACGTGCTTTTGAACTGCTAGGTGGGCAGGAGCTGGGACCGAGCAACGGGAGCTCACCTCGTTGCAGGGATTCGAACCGCCGACCTTCTGATCAGCAAGCCCTAGGCTCTGTGATTTAACCCACAGCGCCACCTGGGTCCCTTAAGCAAACACCAACTTTTATTTAAATCAGCTTTATGGGCAAAGGAGAACCAAATGCTAACCAAACCAATACGTTGTGAGCAGTCTTGGGAGGCTTAGGCTTGTTAGGTGGCCTATAAATGCTGTGATGAATAAAGGCTTTTCCTAAGTAGCCTTTTCGAGGGCAAAAGAGACTGATGAAGGGGAGCTGAGAAATTCCAGAGTATGTGCAGAAGCTCCAGGATGAGTGCAGAAGGCCCTTTGGAAAATACACAATAAGGTGTGAGTGCATTTACTTGGCAATTCACAGGACTCAGGGGAACCGGCTTCCAAGTGAACATGAATAGGTTTGTGCTGTACATATGATGGTGGCCCACAGCTAACATAGAGATAGTGCTGCATACAAGGATGTTGGGGAATAGGTTGTGCATTCATCTCTTCCCCCATCCACCTCTGAGCAGCCACATGTTCAAAGACCTGAGCATGCCTCTAGCAGTAACCCATCATTCCCCTTATAGTTTTTTGCTATGTCTGCAGAAACCGATTTTCCTCCATTGTTTTCTGTACGTAATATTCTCAAATGCTGCTTTCCTGTTATCAGAGGCACTTAATGTTGACTGTTATTTCCCCCCTCTGGCTGTTTCTTTTACAGGTAAGATTTAGGTTGATAAACTCTCCTTCTGACAGGGTCCTCAGCAGACCTTGAGATGCCCTAATAAACACAGCTAGTCTGGTGACATTGCTTGTTTTCTACCTAGCCATTGTCCTTATAAAAATGGTGCCTTTCCCGGAAGGTCAGAATCTGTGTGACTGTAAAATGCAGCAGGTGCTAGAGTTAGGTAAAGTTCAGAGAATGAATGGCAGCCACAAGGGGCGGAGATGCAGAGCACGACAGATTTGCAGACCAGCACAGGAAAATGTAATAATGTGTGACCTTTCAAACATTCCATGTGGCAGCTTATGACTTCATTAGCACCTGTGTGATTGTCACACTGAAAGGGTTGAAATTTTCTGGGTCTAGATTGCAAGCCGTGGTTGTTGGCTTAAGGTTACGAAGGGGGCGACACACATTTGCACGATGTGTTGCAGCCTGCCACAAATGAGTAAGTAGCTGCGCTTTTGAACATTAAGTTGTTCAGTGGGTCCACAGAGCAGCTGGTTTGATTTATTAGACTCGTATATTGCCTTTTACTGTTTTTAAAAAAGCCTCAAGATTTGCATATATGTATGTTAAGGGGAATTTTAAAGGAGTGGCTAATGTGCATAATCACTGGTCATTGTGCACATGCACCAGGCCTCATGGAGAATGTTCACATATTCCTTCCATGAAGAAAGAAATGGGTATGTTTCCAAATCAATATATATAATCCCCAACAGACCTTGGGAATGCAGAAGTCTTGACGGCATTTGGTACATTTTCTGAGCAATATAGTGTGGGGTGTGGCAGGCCAGGTAAGGGGCACACGGCACAGGCAGTTAGTGACTGTACCGTGTGCCAGCCCCTCCTCCAACCTGGGAGACTTTGGTTGTCCTATCAGCCAGCCCTTAGGTCTGTGGCTGCTGTAGCTGAATGCCAGGGCAGCTTTGAGTAAAACCTCCCTCATCCATCTGGTCTGTATCACTGAGACCTGGGTGAGTGAGCAGGGTAGAATTTTTATCACGCACCTGTTCCCACCTGGGTACTTAGTTCACTGCAATCTTGACTCCGCTGTTACAACAGACGAATCTCAAGGGCTGTCCTGTCAAGTCCTGTTGTGTTGGATGAGTTTCTCTCTTTTTATAATAATTTTATTGGTTTTTACAAATTTTCAAAGATGACAACATCTTTATATAATAAAAAGAAAAAAATATTTGGCTATATATAAGCCTGGGACTCCCCCCCCCCCAAAAAAATGATGGTTTTCATATTTATTCTCTAGTCCTGCAATTGATTAAATTTCATTATTATTAAATCCTGGATGAGTTCCAGTTAATAAGGCTCGAGGATGTGGACAAGGTGCTTGGGTAGGTCAGGCTGATCGCTTGTGCTCTGGACCCTTGGCTGATAAAAACTCACAGGGAGGGGACAGCCGGCTGAGCCAGGGAGGCAATTAATACCGTGAGAGGGGGTGGTCCCTGCTTGCCTGAAGGAGGCAGTGGTAAAACCACTCCTCAAGAAACCCTCCCTGGATTTGGAAAATCGAAGTAACTACCAGCCAGTTGCCAATCTCTCCTTCTTGGGCAAGGTTCTTGAGCAGCTGCTCGCAGACCAGATCCAGGCACTCTTGGGGGAAACTGATTTTCTAGATCCAATTCAATCAGGTTTTAAGACCCAGTGTGGGCACAGAAACTGCTTTGGTTGTCCTATATGATGACCTCTGTCAGGAGAGAGACAGGAAAAATGTGTCCCTCTTGATTCTTCTCAACTTCTCAGTGGCTTTTGATACCATCAACCATGGTATCCTTCTGGAGTGGCTGCCCGAGTTGAGGGTGGGTGGCACTGGTCAGTTCCAGAGGGTGATGTTCTTTGACCCTGTGGAGCCTTCAATGTGGGGTTTCTCAAGGTTCAGTTCTATCCCCATGATGTTTAACATCTACATGAAACCAATAAGTGGGGTCATCAGGAGTGTCATTAGCAATACGATGGTGACACACAGCTCAATTTCTCCTTTACATGTAGAGGTTTGGCAGTGGATGTGCTGGATCATTGTCTTGCCTAGACTAGATGTTAGCCAATAAACTGAAGCTCAATCCAGATAAGATTGAAGCACTGTCCATGGGTGGTTCCCTAGATTGAATAGATGGGGTTACAGTCCATCTGAAGGTGTGAGTATGTAGTTTGTGGGTACTGCTGGGTGTTGCTTGAGGCTAAAGTGGCCTCAGTCATGTGGAGTGTCTTCCATCAGCCTCAGCTGGTGGTCCAGCTGCAGCCCATGATCTGGACAGGGATAGCCTAACTCAGGCTTCCTCAACCTCTGCCCTCTAGATGTTTTTGGCCTACAACTCCCATGATCCCTAGCTAGCAGGACCAGTGGTTAGGGATTATGGGAATTGTAGTCTCAAAACCTCTGGAGGGCCGAGGTTGAGGAAGCCTGGCCTAACTTATGTTGCAATGCTCTGTTAACACTTCAACTATTGTTAAGCTAGACTACTTTATTTTGAGGGAAAACTCCACTGATTTTCCCCAATTGAGTCTCGCTTTTTTTAATAATAAGAATAAAAAATTCCCAGCATTCATGTGTGTGTTTTTTATCAACATGCACCAAAAACTTGATTTACGTATCTTTTATCTTGCACATTCCTTGTTATTACATTAGTGTGCTCATGAACTGGCTTTAAATCCTGTAAGCAGAGTGAATCTGGCAAGCCTCACAGTTTCCTTTACCTCCCCACTGTGAGGAAAATGGTTGAGGGAAGCAGAATAGTGCTGGGGACAATTGATTTTATTTGGTATGAGCTTATCTACATGACATAGTGCTCTTTAAAAAGAGAAGCAGGGGAACTGAACCACGAAGGGAAACATTGTGCTTAATGTGTCTCTGAGCTGGGGTTCATTAAGGCGCTCTGAGCAGAGGAGAATGTGTTTTCTGTTTCTTTTCTCTCCCTGCCCCAACTTGAGATGCGAGTTATGCCATGATATGAATCGGCAGAGGAAATAATCTCTTTGCTAGGCTAAATCAATATACGAGAGCTTACAAATAGATTTTTATTTTATTTTCATTGATTTTTTTATTTTTGCAAATGGGCAATTCCATGTGCCTTATTACTGGGTAGCCCTTTACTACATCTCTTCTATATATTACTGTTCCCCTTGAAGAACTAAGGGCTGCTTTAAACTCAAAGCTCTGAGGGAGCCAGTTCATTCATTTGAAGAAGAAAAAACCAAAGTATTGTATCCAAGCAAATAATTCCATTTGTGCAAGGACTGCTGCTTGCAAAATGCAACTTTCCCTTCCTCTACTACCCCATCCACACCCATGTTTTCTGTTCTGGGCTTTTCCCAACCCTTTGGGACAGATTTGGGGAGGCTTGCGAGGAGCAGAGAGGGACAAGTTCTGTTGTGCAAGCAGAAATCTTTGAGCTAACAGGATAACTTTGTTTGATTAAGGCATACTCAAGAGTAGGCCAACTGAAATGAATGGTTTAATTTCAGTGACTGATTTAGCTTGATCCAACCCAAATAGCATGGATTTTCCCACTTCAGTCTACTGGTGTATCAGGGGAGCAGGTTGCAGAACGAGAAGATAAGCAGTTTTCCTCCCTGACATGGTATTTTTCTAGGGGTAGGGCAATGCTTACATAGACAGAGCACAACACCTACACACCTGTAGCCAAAGCAATAAAATCTGTAGCCAAAGCAATTGAAATGTACCATGGCTGTTAATACTGGGCATGAGGTTGGCAGATAAGCTAACCCAAAGCCACAAAATGAGCTTCATGGATCATTAGGGAATGGCAACTGAGCCATCCCAATCGAAGTTTAACAATTGATCCATTACACTTGCCAGTGGTTAGCAATAGCCAAACCATTGGAACAAATAACCCCTGGGAAATCAGGAACGGGATAGAAACCTGGATAAGTCCCCCCCAAAAAACCTGTTAGGTTTATCTGCCCCCTCCCAGTGGCAGAGTTACTGCATGGGCACCTGGAGCGGCGGCTATGCCATGCACCCCAGGGGGGCGATCCTCCGCACGCTGCGGCGGCTCAAGCCACTGCGCAAGGGGATGGTGGGGTGAGCCCCCCACGGTGTGCCTTTTTGTCATCCCCCTCAGAGATGACACACGGGGCGGACCGCCCCCACCGCTCCCCTTCCTACACCCCTGCCCCCTCCCATGAGTCTTTAGGGAGCCTGCTGTGAATGTTTAATCTTTTGGGGGGGGAGCAGCCTCTTAAAAAAATGAAGGCAAAAATTGCATAGCAAGGAACAAAACAAAAAATGGTGGATCCACATTTCATTGTCATATAATCAAAAGTACAACTGTCTGTACCTATGGTGGTTCACCAGTGGGCTGTATAGATTCTACCCAAGTCCTCACAAAGGAATACAACTTGCATATGCCTTCATGGGCATGTGAATAGTTCGCTATACAACCTGGCATGTTAACAAGGCTTGGTTTGCTTCACTGAATACGTAAGCAGAATTACTGCTTTTATGATGCCCAATATTCCCCATAGAACTCATAGCAAATTATATCTAGCAGCAGGTAATTGCATTTTGACTAAACTTTCAGCCCAGAAATTAAGACAACAGTATAATTAACTCCATCTTAAGAATAGCAACATGGAAATATAGTTTTGCTGTACAGTTCCTTAATTTGGGTGTTTTCAGAACTGAATGTCTGGGTGAGCTGATGCATTTTTCAGCCCAGGCAAAGGACGGGGAGTGAAATGGGACATGGCAAAGGAGTGCTCAATGCATTGCTATGATAGCTGTGATTTTGCATGTGTAAACTGCAGCACATATTCACCTCAACAGTGATCCATCAACACACTCCTGTACCTCTTGGGGTTCTTCTCACTTTCTGACTGAAGGCAGTTTAGGGAAGCTTGAGCCCTTTGACAATATTGTTCCCAGCCACTCCCAATCCCTGCCAAGCCATATGGAATTCCAGGGGTCTTGGCCCTCAACCAAGGTCTGTGCTCCTTTGGAAAATTGAAAATGCAGTGGATGTTGCCGCAGCTTTAAGAAATATGATTTTGTCACATATTTGCAGCTGGGCTAGGATGGAGGGAGGCCAGATCTTACAGCATGGTCATCTCAAGAGGGGCTTGTTCCCCACAACAGTGCAGCGCTTGAGCCCAAGGCATCTCTCCCAGCCTGCCCAAGATGGATCTCTCATTTTGTTCTCCCTCTTCTTCCCAGCATCCCCAAACCTATAACAATATAAAGAACTATCACTAGAATCCAGAAATGAAGGGATATGTATTTTGCTGCCCCATAGAAACTAACAATAAATATAGTCATGATTATGGACTTGCATCCCTTAGTTTTGTTAGTCTGTGAAAGCTTTTTCTTCAGTACAATGCCATTAGTTGTATGTACACAAGATAGGAGGATGCAGCTAGGCTTGACATCAGTGGTGGTGGTGAACCTTTGGCCCTCCACATGTTGTTGGACTTCAATAGCACCGACATAAGACCATAATTTTGAATTATGGTGTTGGAGGAGACTCTTGAGAGTCCCATGGACTGCAAGAAGATCAAACCTATACATTCTTAAGGAAATCAGCCCTGAGTGCTCACTGGAAGGACGGATCCTGAAGCTGAGGCTCCAATACTTTGGCCACCTCATGAGAAGAGAAGACTCCCTGGAAAAGACCCTGATGTTGGGAAAGATGGAGGGCACAAGGAAACAGGGACGACAGAGGACAAGATGGTTGGACAGTGTTCTCGAAGCTACCAACATGAGTCTGACCAAACTGCGGGAGGCAGTGGAAGACAGGAGTGCCTGGCATGCTCTGGTCCATGGGGTCACGAAAAGTCAGACATGACGAAACAACAACAAAAGACCACAATAGGCCACTGGCCTGTTGCATCATGCCAGTGCCCCCCTAGTGCAGTATCCTGCTCTCATGGTGCTACCCAGATGCCTATGGGGAGCCCGCAAGCAGGACATGAGCACCACAGCAATCTGTCCACCTGTGATTCCCAGATAATCAGAGGCATACAGAGTCTTCCCAGTTGCTGCTGATGCTGCCTCCACCATTATAACCATCCACAGGCCAGCAAAGGGGAAGTGAGCAGTTGGGCAGGCTTCATGACTCATTGACAGGATTCTGGGTATGTTTTAGATTCTCAGTGATGTCATCTGGAGCTCAATAGAAACTGAGCTGGGCTTGGAATAAAATTTCATTAAGGAAAATTCCTCTATTTCCAAGCACAAAACTGAATCGAGAGAGGGGGGAAATGTGCATATGTGTTTGCTCATGTTCATCCATGTCTAATCAAACTCTTCCCTCACACTAAAGGTGGATAGAGAAGTTTTTTAAAGGCTCCGGTGAAAGCAATGGTTGCTAGCTTTAATTTGTTGGTTTTCCAGCACAGTGTAAATTATTCAGAGCAATGTTCTCCCAATGCACTTCTAAGCAAATATTCATTTTGACATTGCATCTAAACATCCACATTTGTTAGGCTTCTCTCCATTCTTAACTTAAGGTTTGAAATCTGTAAATCAAATTACCTTTCCTCGTAGGGCAATGTTCCATTCCTTGAGGCTCACAACAAAGAATTAGGAAAAGGTGAGGATTTGTAAAGTGAAATTGAATGTGTTCTACTTTAATTGACTCCCCCTTTGCCTTAAAACGCAATTATTTGTTCTCCTAAGTATCTCAGCATGGCGCAGTGGAAAATAGTTTGACATTTCTGTGCTTCTCGGGGCTGTCCCTTAATTGTTTTAATTACTCCTTAATCCCCGTAATGTCACTAACAGGCATGTGCTCCCCACGGCTCCAAAACTTCACAGGCCTTGAAATCCTGAATCTGGAAGAAGAATAGGGGTTTGGAATATGGAGGTTTTGTGGCATTTATTTGATGTTCCTATGTGAATAGGTAGGTGAAAATGAACTTTAGGCAGGTTACAGATAGTGATGTATTTTGTCCCTGTAGCTTCAGATTTATGATCTGAGTGTACAGCAAAAATTAGAAGACACTGGCACACTTGAACCAGAGACTCTGTTCTCTCACTTTTCTTCTCCCTAGAAAAGTTTGACTCTTGCAGCCTCGGACATCAGAGAGCATGCTGAAGTGAGAAGCAAACATTCCCACCATCCATGCACATGGGAAGATGCTTTATACCAAGTCAAGACTGAAGGTGGCTCTTCAAGGACTCTGGCAAAGGTCTTTCTTCAGTTCTGCTACCCAAGATCCTTTAACTGAAGAGGCCAATATCGAACGTGGCACTTTCTGCATGCAGCACATGCTTCGACACTGAAGTATGAGTTCTTTCTAACCTCCTTTGGGCTACTTTTTTTTACGGGTGTGAATTATCCAGTATGGAATTTCTTCTCTCCCCTCCTTTAAATTCAACATCATTTTATATGTCGGTACTTTATTGGGCGGGTTTCATCTGTTGAGTTTTAAGACCAAGGGGGAAAACAGAATGATTCTGTCAAGCACTGAGGAGATTGTCAGCCAAAGGCAGAACGCAAAAGTGTGAAATTAATCACATGTAAGTAAAGCATAACAGCATGCGATGGAATGTGACTAATTACCACAGTTCAGATGGGCAGAGGCTAGTTCTGTTTCAGTTATTCTGGTTCTTTCTTCTTCTTCAATGCTTCCCCCCACCCCAAAAAAGCTTCAATGCTTTGAGATGATTAGAAGCCTGTCTGATCCCAATGCCCTAGTTGGTCACCAGCAGGACAAAGAGAAGAGTCCCACCCCCACCCCACACACACACCTACCACAGGGTCCAGATCAGTTGGTATGGGAAGAGGCTCTTCAACAAATAACCAAGTTGATTGCACCATTAAAGTTGCCTTTTCTCCCCCCAGATTACCTAAAAGTGGGGCATTCTTCTTGTATTTTCATTACTTAAGAGGGTAATAAGGATGGGCACTTGACTGATATTGCAGCTTACATATACAGAGCAGAGTGCACAGAAAAGAGAGATCTGCCTCTGCCTGTAATGCAAAGTATATTTTTCGTCGAATAAAAGAAGCCCACATAATCAACCTGCCGCATTTCACTCCGCCTCATCTTGGGAGCCGTTAAAGGCACAGTGCAAAAGGGCTGGTGCATTCATGGGGTTTGCAAAGCAACCATTTGTACAGACTGTTTGCAGGCTCCCTGGAGCTCTTGTTTTCAGTAATTGAATCCTGGCAAGTAACCAAAACCATATAATTCCCAACCCCCAGAGTCAACGCAGTAGATCAGCCAAGGAAATAGGAGCCAGAGTGTTGCGATTAATAAGATCACCCTTGCCCTTTGCCTCCTTTGTGCGACCTCAGAAGAGTCACTCAAACTGTTCCTGGCATTTCTAAAATTAATATAATTGCTTCATTTCCTCACAGGTTGTTGTTGTTGTGGCAAGGACCAATTAGCCATAGTACATTTGAGGCTATGGCAAACGCCTCTCTGTTGTGATTTTTGATGCTTTAATAAATTGACACGGATACTCTTCCATGCATGATTAGCAATCCTGCAGCTGTATAAAGAGATGGTTATTGTAGAACAGTGAATTGCCATACATTTCTTAATTGGTGTGTAGGGGGGGGGGAATCTTACAAATATTAGAATGCTATTTTTCTTCTTCATGGGAACAAATGTTGGAACTCACAAAACCCAAAGGTAAAAGCTCCCAAATATTGCAACCATATGTGATCATCAGTAGAACAGGACAGGCTATGACACAGAGGACTGTGTTGGGGGTGGGTAGGCAAAAATTGGGTGTGCCCCCTTGTGTGAGTGGAAGCACTTTCTGCTCCTTGGATGCCTTTAAAAGAGGATTGGACAAATTCATGGAGGAGAAAGCTACCAATGGCTACTAGACATGAGAATTATGCTCATAGCTGTCAACTTTTGGATTTGAAAATAAGGGATGCCGCGAGGGTGGTGCAATATCACCAAGTAGCCTCGCCACCCTGCGCTCCAGAGGCTGCGCGCAAACGGGTGAGCGAAAGAGCGAGCGCATAGACGGCAGGCAGGCTCTCTGGCTGTCTGGTTGGGCGTGAGGGTCTGGCTGCACAAGGCATGCAAGCTCCGCCCCCAGTCAGTCTCAGACTCCTTATTGGCAGCCGAGCAACGCAGCTGAGGAGCCTCCCTGGCCGGCAGGGAGGGAGAGGAGCTGCTTCCTTTGAAATCCGGGAAATTTAAGGGATATCAACAATCAGGGATAGCAGCGGGAAACGGCATTGGAATAAGGGAGTTTCCCGCAAAAAAAGGGAGGGTTGACAGCTATGATTATGCTCTGCCTCCATGGCCAGAGGCAGCAATGCTTCTGAATGCCAGTGGCGGGAAACCACAGGAAGGGAGAGTGCTCTTGTGCTGGGGTCCTGCTTGCAGGTTTCCCACAGGGATCTGGTCGAGCGCTGTGAGAAGAGGATGCTGGACTAGCTGGTCCATTGGCCTGATCCACCAGTTTATGCAAGGTGCAGTCCGCTGCACTGCTGCAGCGTCTATATGAGAGAGTTGTGCAAATGGTTTCCTTTCATCATGCCATTAGCTTCCAGTGTGAAGTGGATCCTTTGGATGAGTGTTTGACCATGCTGAGAGCTGATTTATGAGATTTTCCCCCTGTAACAATGGAGAAACTAGTTTACAATGGAGCCTGAGTGCAAGAGGGAAGAAGCTTGTATCATTCTTCCATTATTTTGTATCAACACTCTTCTCAGATAAACTGAGGCATTATCTATTAAATAGAGGATGGAATCCATCTCTGCACTATATTCAACCTTACAGTCTGCCCTATGTTGAAGAGTTCTTTGCCAACTCAGTGGGCAAGAAATAGCACCATAAAATTACAGGCCTTTTTGTAATGGAATGCCACACCCCAACACAGAAGGAATAGGACTTCTGGACTGGTCATAGCTCAGATATGATCCTTAAACCTACACAGCTATGCAGGAAAACTACACATACAGTTATTGTTCCTATTTATCTAATCATTCCAATAGTCTAATGCAGTGTGGACATCTAAGTCAGTTGGCTAAGTGATACTGTACCATGTTTGCTTAACAATAAAATTAATACATGCTTTGAGAGATGTTCACCAAATCACCACAGCCTTCCACAGCTGCAAATGTTGAGAAAAGCAAGAGGGCTTAGCAATTTTTAAATAGTCCTGAATATTGTTCAAAGATGCTGGATTTTGCATTTGACTTCAAATTCATCCAGAGACCTATGGATCCAGAGATATTAACACATCACACCTCTTGCTTTTTATTAAGCTGAGTGATATTCTTATTATGTATTGCGGTTATCAAACTGCACTTTGGCTAGCATTGGGTTCTGGGGTTTCATGCCTCTGAGAGCTCCATAAATCATACAAGCCCTTCTGCTGATGAGCTAGTGTTCTTTTCCACCCAATTGTTTTAAAGTGACTACTTATTGCTAATTCTAGTTATTCCATTAAATGCAGAATTAGAGACAAAGGGTTCGTGTTTCAAGGGATGCTCAGTGTTGCTTTTTGGCACCCACAGTGATAATTTGCCGGGATTACAGAAAAAGATTACAGAATGGAGTAGTTATCTATCATTCAGGGTCATGCAGGAAAAAATTATCAGAGAGTGGGAAATGGATGGGGAAGGATAGTGGGGAATTTTGGGGGGGGGGATTTAGAAATACAAAATGGGGTGGGGTGGGGTGATGGCATTTACCTGACCTCCTGATAGCTGAGAGTGGGAAGAGTGAGGCAGCAAGGTCAGCATTGTGAAAATGCACCAGGGATGTGCGCAATAAATTAGGCTTAGATGTTACACCTCAAGGCTCAGCTTCTGTTTGGACTCTGCTAGTCGTGTGCTCATGTCCTTGGATATGGGTCACATCAGCGTGACGGGACACCGGAGTGATGAATCCCAGGCAATGCTGCGTTGGGGGGAGGCAGCGGCCTCGGCGTTATCACCCAACACAAGCCATCCACTACTGGTGCCAGACATACTGTGGCCTCCCATAATTGTTTTAATTATCAGAAGAGAATTGCCATCAGCATCAGTTTGTTCCCCAGTTGCTCACATAGCTCATATTGAGCTCATGAGGGTTTTTTTCTTCTTCCAGTGAGGCTAATTGAAGAGGCAGGTAATTATCCAAAGTGGAACAACCTGGGCGTGGTCAGATGAATGCCTATAGAGTTTTGAGCCAAGCATTTTCTTGATCAGATCGTTGCCGAGGGTCTGAATTGTCACATGAGAGACATCCTATTGTTTGTGTCTCCATCCTGCTGTGATAAATGTATTCTCTCATGTAACAATTTTATCCAAAGGTATCAAGGGAAGCTGGCAAACGTACCATTTGAATGCACGTGTTCCAGAACTATGAAAAGTGGAGGCCTCTTGTGAATGTAGCAGTAGCAGCAGAGGCTGCCTATTTGCATTCCATATTAATCCCCAGTGCTCTCTTTGGCCAGCATGGCAAGAATTACTTTTACCCTGAGCAGCCCCATCTGAACAAATAAGACTCATCTGAAGAAAAATGTAGATTATAATAGCCTTTCTTTCTTTCTTTCTTTCTTTCTTTCTTTCTTTCTTTCTTTCTTCTCTCTCTCTCTCTCTCTCTCTCTCTCTCTCTCTCTCTCTCTCTCTCTCTCTCTTTCTTTCTTTCTTTCCTTCCTTCCTTCCTTCCTTCCTCCCTCCCTCCTTCCCTCCCCGCCTTTCTTGGAATTAAATACATATGTGAGCAATGCAAAAGCTTGTTTATAGTCCCCAAAAGCTGCTATATGGAACTTCTTCTGGACAGGACAATTTGCAGCAACAGAGAAGCAGTGAGTGGGGAAAGGGTTGTGGATCCATTGACATGTTTCCCATTGCTGGCTCCCAATTCTCTGCCCCAGGTTGACATGTCTGAAAGGTGTGTTTAATTACAAATAGTGGTTGATGGAGATCATTACACATCTTTGCATGGAGTATTAAGTGAACTTCTCAGATAGGTCCCTCTAGGTTATATCTTGCTACACTGCTATAATGTGTGTGTTTGGCAGAGGTGGACAGATAGATTCAATTTTGTTAATGCTTTCCACCACTTGCACCCCATTCAGCCTAAGATTATTACTAGGGTAAGGTTGTGCATGTCCCTGTCTCAATCCAATTAAGAGGCTGATTAAGTAATTTGGATTGGGCCATAGGAGCCAACTCCTTGTGGCCAAGGTCCCTTCATCCCAATAAAATATTTGAGGGGACTTGGGCCCCCAAATAATCGATGGGCATGACCATTCAAATTGATTATGCAGGGTGGGGCTTGAGTCCCCCACCCCCAATGTTTTATTCAAGTTGACACCCCTGGACTGGGACCTGATTCAGTTCAGATCGACCCAGAACCAAATCAGACCCTGGATATGAATTATGATATGGAACTCCAAATCTGTTTTTCACATAAGTGCATTAAATTTGGAGACATGGTAGCCCCTCAAGATGGAATTAATCCTGCCCATTGCATACAAGTGGATCCAGGGATTTACATGCTAGCCACTTCTAAATTTTGTTGTTGCTATTTTAAATACTGTACAAATAAAAGTGAGGAGGAATTAAAGAACCTTTTAATGAGGGTGAAAGAGGAGAGCGCAAAATATGGTCTGAAGCTCAACATCAAAAAAACTAAGATCTTGGCCACTGGTCCCATCACCTCCTGGCAAATAGAAGGGGAAGAAATGGAGGCAGTGAGAGATTTCACTTTCTTGGGTTCCATGATCACTGCAGATGGTGACAGCAGTCACGAAATTAAAAGACGCCTGCTTCTTGGAAGAAAAGCAATGACAAACCTAGACAGCATCTTAAAAAGCAAAGACATCACCTTGCCAACAAAGGTCCGTATAGTTAAAGCTATGGTTTTCCCAGTAGTAATGTACGGAAGTGAGAGCTGGACCATAAAGAAGGCTGATCGCCGAAGAATTGATGCTTTTGAATTATGGTGCTGGAGGAGACTCTTGAGAGTCCCATGGACTGCAAGAAGATCAAACCTATCCATTCTTAAAGAAATCAGCCCTGAGTGCTCACTAGAAGGACAGATCCTGAAGTTGAGGCTCCAGTACTTTGGCCACCTCATGAGAAGAGAAGACTCCCTAGAAAAGACCCTGATGCTGGGAAAGATTGAGGGCACAAGGAGAAGGGGACGACAGAAGATGAGATGGTTGGACAGTGTTCTCGAAGCTACTAACATGAGTTTGGCCAAACTGCAAGAGGCAGTGAAGGATAGGCGTGCCTGGCGTGCTCTGGTCCATGGGGTCACGAAGAGTCGGACACGACTGAACGACTGAACAACAACAACAACAAATAAAAACCATCACTTTACTGCTATTGTAAGTACTCCTGTTTGGGCTGTTTCATAAAGGTGTAAAAAAATGAAATCAATTGGAGGGTACAGCTGCATCTCTCAGGCAGCTAAGTTTAAGACAGACAGACATGCCAGACAGGCTAGCATCTCCTAAGTGCAGACTTCAATTGTTGCACCAAAAGATGGGCAGGCAGGCAGAGGAGCAGTAGGGAACCGAGTCTGAGGAAGAGAGTGTTGCCAGGCAGGCACAAAGGTCCCTTTAACAGTGTGGACACTGTGCTTGTGTGAGACACAGAAGTCTCCTGAGTTCAAAATTGAAGAACTGCACTGAAAGGCAGTAAGGTGGGGTGGCGCGCAGTTACTGTGTACAATTTGGGGGAACTGCTGGACTGGACAGTTGCTGCCAAAACCAAGATCATCCCTGTCAAGGGAGACTTTCTTCAGTGGAAAGGTCCTTGGGCACACATCGATGAAGACATACCCTCCTTGACTGCATTGTTCTCCGATGATCATCAGTAAGAGCATCCCTTAAGAGCTCAGGAACCAGTGTATCATATCAAAAGATTCTGGGCAGTGTTGCATGTGGAGAAGTCAAGTCAGCCTTTGAAGACACCTGCAACAAAGGCTGCATGAATGAAATAAGTCAGTGAAGGTTTATGGCAGAGAATCAGGACAAGCCTTTTAATGTGGAAACAGCCTGGAGATTTTGAAGAAGGTTGACCATCCCTGCCTAATCAAGATAAAAAGGCTTCTTTGAAGAAAAAGACTTTCATTCTCTTGGAATTTATGGAAGGCAAGAAGCTTGTTTGGCAAGGATCTGTATCCATCAAGATTAAACGAAGTGACCTCCATGTTTTATTTCTATCAGATACGGTTGGTTATGCAATACCTTTATGAACTTGGCATTATTCACCGGAACTTGGAGCTGGCACACCATGACAAAGCGCCCAGCCCTACTGCTTCACAGAAACTGGTCCCAGGCAGCCAGAAAAGGCAAAAGCACAGAGTCCATATGACATTGCTGAAATAGCAAGGAGAGTTGAGCCATCACACTGAAAGGCAGCAGAGGTGGTGGCAGAAGTGGCAGCAAGCCAGAAAGAGAAAGTATATGTGCTTGTTTATGTACACTGACTGTGTATATTGTATATGCAATATTACACTGTAGTGTGTGCTGCTAAGAATGGGCTGTGTACAGTGTACTGGACTGTGTACAATGTTCTCACAGGTCTTACTGAAACAAAAATGATAAACAACTAATAAAGACAACCACAGAAAACAGAACACAGCGGTATATCCCCCCCCCTCCACAAGCACATTCTTCCTTGCAAGCACTGTGGTTGAACAATGTTGGGTGAGACCATCAATGATCGAAGTCAAGCTCTTCTCCTACCTCCCTGGAATTTTCCTTAAATGGTGTTGTTGTCATGTTTTGCTACAATCTGGAGTCTGGTATTTTGAGTTCCAGATTGCTCTGGATCAACTCAGGGCAACCCAGTCTGGACTTTGCATGAATTGTCTAAATTTGGTTTGGGAAACAAGATTTGACCAAATTGGTTTGCACAACCCTAATAATTACTAAACAAATATTAAGCTAGGTAATGATAATAGCAGAAACAAAAACAGACTGCAGCAACACAAGAAAGAAGAGAGGGAAGGAAACTTCTGCTTGCACCCTTCTATTCCATTCTCTATATAACAATATATTGGTTGTAAATTGCTTTGAGTTGCCTTTGGCAAGAAAAAGTAACATTTTAATAATAATAATAATATTGTACTGTGACCATCATCCCTATATTGAGAGTTCAAATGCCAACCATTTTTTAAAATAAAACCTCATAATTTCCATCCTTTTCCTTGTAACTGAAAATTATGAACCCCCACTTCATATGCAAATAAGGGTGCTTATTCTGCTGTTCTAGTAAAAACACATATTCTTTGGGGTGTGTGAATATTTTTATTCCTTCTCCTGGCCTCGCCCTCATTCCAGATGCTACAAGTACTTGGGTCACATAAAATGCAGTAATTTCTAATGTGGCTATTGCAGTAAAGTGATTCCCCCCCGCCATGGGACGGGGTTGCCAATGCAGCTCCTTGCAAAGTGCACAAGGGACCCTAGGTACATCTCTGAGTTCTGGAAGACGCTGATAATCCATCTTGCTGCAACCCTCCACCTAAAATTAAGCCCTGGTGTGAATGGCACAAGAAAGCATATACCAGTAGCCAGCTACTTTCGCCTAGCTAGAACATAAGAGGGGGGCTGTCTTTCATATAACCTGCTGGGATATCTTTTTACCTGAAAAGGTCATTTCCATCAGCAATGCCTGTTATTCAGAATGGCCCATTATTTTTCTCCAAGCTTTCTACTATTTCATTCTTTTTGGAAACAAGTCTGTGCTTGTCTCAAAGGTCTGTGCATTAATATAATCCCAAAGCATGCTTTAAGGATTCACTGCACAATCCCAATACTTCTGCTGGAAAGGACAAAGAACAGATTGCATTTTTAATGTGGTCATGCATGGAAACACTTTCGCCAAAATTAAATGGCTGCCATAGAAATGTATGGGTTGGATTTATGTTATCAAGTCCGGTTTGCTAGGGTTAATAAGGTGACCCTAAACTGACGTGACCAGTCTTTCCCCTTACTCTTTTTCCAGTACACCAAAACCACAGCATATTGAACTGCAGAATTCAAGACAATGTGCCCTTTTTATCTGGTGTCCTTTTCTGCTAGCACCTCACATGAGCCCAGGAGTCCTTGCTCTGTCTGAATGAACCACACAATTAGAATGGAAAATTGTAATCAGAATTAGACTGGAAACAAATACATGGAAGGGTAGCTGTCCCTAACCCAAGATTGCTTATAATCTTCACTTGGGATAATAATTCTCTTTATTTAAATGCTTTTCAACATATCCAATTATGCTATTACAGCCTGCATCTCGATGCTAGATGCAGATGCATGTGACCAAATCCAAGAAGTTGCTTAAAATAGCAGCTTTGGGGTGGTGCTGTTTAGAAAGAGGATCAGCCGAGGGGCTGCTGAGCTCTTTCCCCATTTCCCTGCTCCATCCCCCAAGGGGATTTCAACCATCTCCTTCCCCACTCCCCACTGTCCCCAGGATAATAGTGTGAAAGTATTTTCCATTTGACGTGAGCATAAATCTAGTTCAACAATAAACACCACATCTACTTTATACTGTCAAAGGCAAATGACCGTGTAGCAGCAATTTGAGTTGGCATACTATATTGCTCTATGCCCATCACTTTACCAATAGACATTTTAACAGTTGTCCTTCAGGAACTAGCTTTGTCCTCTTCCCATATTTTAATTGTGATATAACTTTTAACTTCTGCAGTCATAGTTTTTTCCCCCTGGGAAACCTAAGTGAACATGGAGCTCCTATCCAGGTATGACAGGCAACCTAATCATGTCTACTCAAAAGAGCCTCCTCTAAACATGTGCAGAGTGTCTTCCCCTCACCCATTGTTTCCCCACCTCCACAATGACTGATCTTCTTAATACACTCAATTTTCCTTCTCCCTGTCTCTATTCTCCAGCCCCCGCGTCCCCCCCTTTGGCGTACTCTCACTAGTTTCCTTTTTAGGGGCCCACCAATTTCTCCTTTGGAGCATACTCATTAGGCCCCTGTTCCTTCATACATCCCATTCCCCCTTTCTCCCCCATTCTCACTCCCCTTCCAGTTAGCCCTACTTGCCTGGACAAGGCACCTCCCCTCCCACAAAGCCTGACTCCCAGGGCAACATTGATTTGGGTCAAATCTAGCCACACCCAACAAAATAATGACAAAAATCTACTGACAGCATACAAATCAATATGGCTAACCTGACCAAAAATACCCACCTACCCCACTCACACAGGAAAACAAAGATCACAACAGCCAACCACAAATGAACAATCACACCCTACGCCAACCCCAACCACTCTCACCGCCAAAGGAGCACAAGCGAACAACAGAGAACCTACACAAACAACGCTGACACCAAACCCTACATATATCAAGTAAAATAGAAAGATCGTCACCCCACCCACCTCCTTCCCCCTTTTCTTCCTAATGTCTCAACAAACGAAACTGATCTGCAAAAATGTTACATGGGAAAAAATACGAGAGAGACATTGCACACACCTTTGTAAATCAAGAAAATCTTTAATAAATAAATAAATGTTAGAAAAAATAATCTAGCCACACCTTTCTTGATTACAGATGCGGATGTTTGGCACAGTCTTCGGCATAACCATTGAACCACCAGCTCACCTGTTTGAGTATACCTATTTGGGATCAACCCAAGGCAAGAGGGCTACGATCTACTTCTCCAGCCACGGTGAGGACCATTTAGGGGTTGCACCAGCCGGGAAAGGCCATTGGAATGCAGTTCCTTGTCAGGTCAGGTCATGGGGGAGGGGGGGGGGTTGCTGTCCAGCAATGCCAACAAGAGGAAAAGGCAGGGTGGGGTGGGGTGGGGAAGGTGAATCCCAGCATCAGAAGCAGTCTCCAAGTGGCAAAGGAAATGTTTCTCTCCAGGATAGGTCCCTGATGCAGAGGCAGCAGCTCAGCTCCCAGCACCACAGGCTGCCTTGGCTCCTTTGTTCACTTCTCTCACACAACTCCTCCAAACCAGTGTGTCATGAACTGGCAGGACAACGACGAGGAGGAAGAGGATCCTGGTGAGGGGTGTAGCCAAGACTGGGACACATCGGAGCAAGCTGGGGATGGGGGAGAGAGGGGTTGGTGTAGGAAGTACTCACAGGGTCACAGAGGATGGCAAAGGGATGGAGGTCAGGGCACAGGAACCAGAGCTGCAGGACCCACCCCAGAGTCAGAGGGGTCCCTGTCTCCACAAATATGATGGGATCATGGGGATCAGCAGAAGGGGTGCCCTAGGAGGGTGAGGCGGGCAAGGGCTCACAGCCCAGTTCCTTAGCTGGCCAGGTGGGGCTCGCTAGCCCTGGGAGGAGGGGTGTGATTCCTCACCTACTCAGCAAGCCAAGTGTAAAAGGGCAACAGAGCTGAGGTGCTGTGTCTGCTCAGCTGCCTGTGTTGATGAACCTTGACTTGGATGCTCCTGGACCTCCATGGGTTTGACTCTGGACTGTCTCCTGCCTGCTGGACTTCAGACTTGGCTACTTGGGTTGACCCTGAACTTCATTTCCTGCCCTTTGGGCTTCGCTTGTGTAAACTGACCCCTGAACTTTCAACTTTGGACTTGGCATACTGACTTGCTGCCAGGTAGGTTCAGGACACAGGGCTGGCCCACCCATGAGGCAGTTGCCTCAGATTGGGGGACAGTTGGGAGGAATGGCAGATCTTTGACGAATGTGCTGTGCCGCTCGTTGCCATCTGCTTCTCCACTGCTGCCCCCTGCTCCTCTCTTGCTATCCCCCCCCCACCAAGGCAGCTTGGGAATTAGGGGTGGGCTTTGGCAGCTGGCAGCGACTTTGGCAGTGGTGGCAAAGCCTCTCAGGCTGGCCCCGCTCCAAACCTATTTCCTCACAGCTTGTTCAACCCTCAACACTATCATTTATCCACCACCACCACCACCCCCTGTTGCCAATCACTACCTCACAGTTCCCCCCCTCCCTACAACTTGCCCCAATCCTAAAATTACCGCTGCTGCTTGTGGAGGAGAAGTGAATGAAGAGGAAGAGGTCTCTCTCCCTTTGACCGTACTCTGCTGCCCACATCCTTCTGTCAGTGGCACAGAATGAACAGGGAAAAAACTATCCCCTCTTCATTCCCTTCTCCTCTGTGAGTGACAGCCAGTGAAATCTTAGGATTGGGTCAAACTGTGAGGAGATGGGGCAGTGCAGAAAGCCCTGCAGGCCTGGCTAGGCAGGCCACTTGTGTCCTCACTCCTCCTGACTCAGAGCCAGTGTGGTGCAGTGGTTAAGAGCGGTAGACTCGTAATCTGGGGAACCGGGTTCGCGTCTCCGCTCCTCCACATGCAGCTGCTGGGTGACCTTGGGCTAGTCACATTTCTCTGAAGTCTCTCAGCCCCACTCACCTCACAGAGTGTTTGTTGTGGGGGAGGAAGGGAAAGGAGAATGTTAGCCGCTTTGAGACTCCTTCGGGTAGTGATAAAGCGGGATATCAAATCCAAACTCTTCTTCTTCTTCTTCTGACTGCTCAATCAGTTGGGCCGCCCACCCATTTGGACCTGGGAGGGACGGGGCTTTCCTGCGCCCCACCTGGCATGACTCCACAACCTACCTCTGCATCGGCTGAAGGCCTACAAATGAGGTCGTTTCATCTTGCCTAGTACTGGATCCTTTAAACTGCATTTAACCAGCGGCGTTAGACATGACAAGCATGTGCTCTACCTCCGAGTTGTGACCATATGCTGAACCTAGTTGCTGTACCATGGAATTTTCTATGTGGGACCATGTGCTCTTTCTCCATCGCTTCCATCAGTCCACGTATGAGGAAAGGAGACCAGGTGGCAGGCAGGGAAAGTGTCCCATGCACTCAAGGATATGCCACATCGCATTTCGTGGCCCTTCAGTCTTAACGAGGACTTTTTAGCATCCTTATACATGCAGTCATTCTGTGTCAGGTCATATAGTGAAAATAATGGGCAATGACAGTTTCCAGATAAAGTGACAGATGAAAAGACTCGGCCTCCTTCATCATTTAATTTAGCTCCAGGTTGATGAGTTTCAGCAGGTTTTGCATTTCACCCTGAAATGGAAATCTTTAAGATGGAAGCATGGTACTCACCAGGGAGCGTCCAATGTGTCTAAAAGCAGCAAATGAACGGCAAGGCCTGAAACCCAGCTGGGTAGAATCGCTTAGCAATGCAGCAAAACAAGGCAGTGCTACACTCTGGAGTAAGATTAGTTTCTTATTGATCCTGCATGTTATGTGTCTAGGAGCTGGATATTATTTCTGAGAGCTGACTAACCAACCAGGAGCCCCCAAGCAACAAATAGGTCAGCTTTCCTTTTCGGCAATGTCATTCTCAGAGGAATCTTTATTCTTCTGGATTCTAAGTACTGTGCAATCGTCAGTTTACACACTCCAGAGTATAAGCAAGCAATGAAGGAAAGAAAGGCTTCCAGCTCAGCAGGGACATAGGAAGGCCTCAGGTTTAATCCCTGGGAAAGACCACCACTGCTGGAAGTCGGGTGGACTATTCAGCCAGATAGCTCTACAGTGTTCTGACAGCTTCACAAAACATAAAGCAGGACAACAGGTTAATACTCATGGAATCCTGCAGTCAAGTGTCTGTCTCTGCTACAAATAACAGAGGAGAAACCTGGAAGATCAGAGAGCCTGCAGGATGGCCTAGCATCTGTAGCTACGGACAACATATCACACCAGGAAAGCAGATGGGGCAGGAAAAAGAGAAGCCTGGAACTAAGAGAGACTACAGAAATCTATAAAGGTAGCCCATTTGAAGTTGTAGACATGACCCACCCTAATCCCAGTCTATTTCCTAGTTGCATGTTTAGGATTGACATTTTAATAACGAAGCACATTTAGGTAACTGCACACAGTCATCAAATTTCTCTGCTATAGAAGTTGTCCCCTGGTTATAAGGTCCTTCTGATATTCCTTTGAGATAGGGGTGGAAAGCACTTTTTAGCCTGAAGACTGCAGTCCTTGGGTAGTGAGGGTGCATGCCTGGAATGGGCATGGGCAAAGCTGGCAATGGGCAAGAGACCGTATTTCATCCACAGAGCTCCAATCCCCAGAGTTCTCTGCGAAGAGGGATTGATTGTTAACACTGGCGGAGGAAGAGGGGTGCGGGGGGAACGCACCACCCCCGGCAGTGCGATTCTGGTGGGGGGGCATTGTGGTTGCGCCCCGCACGCTGGGTGCCCTGCGCCAAGGACGCGCACCACACCCCTGCGGGCGGCACGCCACGCCATGCCCCCAGGACATGCACCATGCTCCCAGGATGTGCGCCAGCCCCACCCCCACCTGCTCTCCGCTCCCCGGTGCCGGAGCATGAAGCTCCTCCACTGATTGTTAAACCACTATTGGAACAGTAGTTCTGGCAGAGGGTCTCCTAACAACTCTCAGCACCCTTAACAAACTACAGTTCCTAGAATTCTTTAGTGGACAATTGTGATTACTTAAAATACCATAGTAGTGCCTTGAATGTACAATGCAGATGTGGCCTTAGTTGCAGTTGCCATTCTGGGCAGAACTGCACTGAAACCATTTCATCAGTTGTTTAAGTTTTCTCTATTAGAACAGGGGACCTTCCAGAGGACAGATGTGGTACATGTCTTTCACAGAATCACAGAATCATAGAGTTGGAAGAGACCACAAGGGCCATCCAGTCCAACCCCCTTGAATTCAATTTCTTTGCTTGAATTCAATTTCTGACTACGGAATTGAGTCTAGGCTGTTGCTTAAAAAGCTTGATGTGAGGTTGACGGCTGAAAAGATAAGCTCTTTTTCTCTGCCTGCTACTCATTTGCTGCGCCAAAATGTAAAGTCTGAACTTTTAGCAAAAGGTGCCGATACACAGTTTGTGGCGTCTCATAAAGGCTATTCTCCATAATGGGCTTTACAAAAATCCTACTCAGAGTTTTTTCGCCGCCTTCTAAATAATCAGTTATTTCGTCTGTTATCTGGCACTTGCAGGTCTCCTGAACCACAACAGCAGCATTGTGGTAAGCAAAAAATATCTTAGTTGCCAGGAGAGCTTTCCTCCTGGGAGTTGTTCATTTTGTACCGTGGGGCATTTATTTGCATTGCATATGTTGACACTGGTTTAAGCTTTGAAGGATATTTGGGAGTCATTTTTATTTACAGCTTATTTTTATTCACATATTAATGTTTCCTATATCCTAGACAAAAGGTCCAACTCTGCAAAGTGAATGCCAATGCAGGCCCCAGCCAGGAGTCATCTTTTAAGCACCATGGTATAGAAAAATCACATGGCACAAGGAGAAGGGGACGACAGAAGATGAGATGGTTGGACAGTGTTCTCGAAGCTACTAACATGAGTTTGGCCAAACTGCGAGAGGCAGTGAAGGATAGGCGTGCCTGGCGTGCTCTGGTCCATGGGGTCACGAAGAGTCGGACACGACTGAACGACTGAACAACAACACCCTCCTGTGGGCCTTTGCTTCTTTGTGTGGTGGGAAGCACAGCACAGCAAGCCTAACGGTGGATGGTTTCAGACTTTGGAATCCAGTTCAAGAACTGGGATGGAACACTATGAGCAACCTTCTCCCCCCATCAAAACAGAATCAGAGCCATTTCAGAGTGGATCAGCCAAACAGCAGAAAGTGTTATTTGAAGCCCCACCCCGCACCCCGATTTAGGCGCAATAGTAAAGTTTACCCCAAGAAGGCTGTGCTGAGTCATCTTTGCCACAAATATTAGATGCAGAAAGGAATGCTTATTTCCCTCTCCCTATCGCCTCTGCCACTGCGAAACAAACAAAAATAATAAAAAAATAGCCGCACAACATCCGCTCTAATAAGTTCAGAAGGAAATATATTGGCTTGTGCAAATGAATGACAGACATCAAGGCAAAAAGTAATTTTCTATTCTTTTGAAGATGGTTGCCGAAGTAAGCAGGGTGGGAACTACCAGCAGAAGTGTTATCTGGGCAAGCCTCTTTAAGATATACCAGTCTTGCCGGATGGAAGGCGAACAGCAGGAAAAAATAACACTCCCCCCCCCCTTACCAAACACCCCTTACAATTCATTTTTAAAATGTGCAGCTTCTGGTTTCTCCTTGACAGGAAGAATTGTGAATAAGAATTTTTTTTAAAAAAAAATCCCACGAAATAATTTTTCTCCCCAGGAAGAGAAATCTTTAACAAAAGATTGAGACATGATTTTTGAAGAGGGAAGACTTCAGTGAGGGTGGGTGGGTGGGAAGTCAGGTGTAAATAACAGCATCTAGAGAAACATCACTGATGAATAATTTAAGTATTAAGACAAGAGGCGACGGGAATGATTTCATGGTGAGTTCCGAGGATCGAAAATGTAACAGCAATGCGGTGAGTTATTAGCCCCGCATGCCTTGTAGTTGTCTGTTTTCTATGCACAGTACCCAATCAGTGCATCAGCAGTGACATTCTATAATGGCATTCTCTCTGCCTTTCAGTCATGCAGTAAAAAGGCCCATTGTTTAAGCCCAGGTTGCTACGCAAAATGGAAGCATCTCATCTCTGCCTTTTATCAGGAGGCTTAGCTTTAGTTGCAGGGAGTGACATTTACTAGCCTTGCACAAGGGATTAGGGTTCTTGTTTGTCTGGCAGTGCTGAGAATCATCCTAAGTGGCCTGCATGCCAGATCATACTTTGTATCTGGGATCAATTCCACTCATCGACAGCACGAACCAAAATGTCAATCTTTTTCTGACCCACTGAACATGGAATATTATCATACTGCCCTCTGGAAATACCCCCCTGCCTTTTTATCTGTAGATGGGAATGGACCACAAAGACTCAAGATTTAAAGCGGGGGGGGGGGAGGGAAGGGAAGAGCCTATTTTAATACAGCACCAGAATGTGTGGGTGCTTTTCAGGTAGGGCGAAATTTAAAAGCCTGGTCTAACTTAATGATCTGGAAGCACAATACCTCCACATATCAGAACCTTGGCAGAGAGTTCACCTTGATCTAGCCTGCTAGACGTCTGATTTACAGCTCCGCGCCAGACTGGAGCTAATCACTGGGGGCAGGATGGCAAAGTGAAGCACATAAACAATGACTTTAAAATAAAACAAAATGCTAAAGAGGCTGGGAAGATTGGGCAGGATCTTTACAGAAAATCTGTTGGTTGCTTGTTTATCAAGAATCCAGTGCTAAAGGCAGCAGTAATGAAATGGGACTGGAATATTAATCTTTTGTTGAGCAGCTCCTTCGGATGATTTCAGGCATATTAGAATCCTCTAATTAATTTTATTGGAACACAAACACTGATGCGTGCATACATGTTTCAGCAAACGGTGAAAAAATGTTGAGAACGATCCATTTCTAATTTGGATGTTGCATTTTCCAACAATCAATGCAATTAGTGATTGCCCCCTGGATAAGCTGCAGCAAAATATGTCATTTTTCTTTTTTATACGTCTTTCCTACAGCCTTTGAATGCTGAAAAACAAAACAGCAGCAAGTCCTGGTGAAAATAGCTTGAGCACTGCCATCCCTTACTCCTAATTTTCTTATTGATCCTACCACAGCTCATCCATACAGATTTAGCTTTTGCAACCTTAGGGCAAGTAGGAAATGCAGCCCAAGTGGAAGAAGCTGGCTTTATTTTTAATTTTATTTGAAAACTGTTCGAGAAGAATGCTTAGGCACCCTTGGTATTAGTGATAGTTGGGCCTGGCTCACACATGCGCACCCACCCACACATACATCACTTAATTTCTCAACTCTGCTGGAAGAGTGCTCCACAGCATGGGACATTACGTTCTGGTGTATTTATTGTATTTCTATTTTATCTTTCATTTGCATTAATATGCTGTTCACCACTTTGGGCCGACGAAGCAAACTATAACATAAAAGCTTACTCAAGATTGCACTCATGGACCAAATCCAAAAATACTCAGGAATACACATGGTTCTTTTGCGCATGCAGGCAAACGACTTATCTTTCCAATGGAGGGATCTCATCAGTGTATGCAAAGCTATGACCAGAATGGATATATAAAAAGAGGAGGAACTCTGGGCGTTCGTTGAAGATCTTGCCCTCACATCAGATTGATGAAGCATTGCTAATGACTACAGCTTTGGGGCAGTTCCTGTGAGTGACTAGTAAAATTTAACCGTTGTAATGTATCTCTGAAACAGATGACCAGTAGGCATTATGACATTTTCCATCTCTCTGCCAGCATGTAGTATTTGTGTGCTTAAGGTGCTAAAGGTTTTAACTTTGTTGTTGTTTTTTAATGTGTTTTTATTAAAGATTTTCTTGGTTTACAAAAGTATGTGCAATGTCTCTTTTTTTTCAAGTAACATTTTTTACAGATCAGTTTCATTTGTTGAGACATTAGGAAGAAAAGGGGGAAAGAGGTGGAGGAGGGAAAGGTGAGTGGGGGTGGGGTCGGGTGGAGATGTCATACCTCAGGTTACAGACGGTTCAGGTTGCGCATTTTCGGGTTGCGCACCGTGCCGAACCCGGAAGTACCGGAACGGGTTATTTCCGGGTTTCGGCTCTCACATATGCGCAAAAGCACTAAATTGTGCTTTGTGCATGCGCAGAAGCGCCAAATCGCGACCCGCTCATGCGCAGACATGCAGGTTGCGAATGCTGCGGGTTGTGAACGTGCCTTCCGCATGGATCCCCTTCGCAACCCGAGCATCCACTGAACTTAATATATGTGGGGTTTTGTGTCAGAGTCGCTTGTGCAGGTTCTCTGCTATTCACTTGTGTTCCTTTGGTGGTGAGAGAGGTTGGCCCTACTAAACATCTTCCAAGACAACATCTGACACCTTGTTCAATGGCTACAGCTGTTTCTACCGTCTTTCCCCCTTTTTAAGACACCGTCTTATAATTTTTTTTCCTCAAAAAAACACAGGGTGGCTTATTTTTTTGGGGATGTCTTATTTTTATTACGTCAGTATGGTACGGTACAGCCTCCCCCTGCGCGCTGAGCAGGCAGGGCAGAATTCCGCAAGAGGCGCGTTTCCCCCTGTGCCTCTCGCTGGTTCACTGGCTCCATGCGCACGGGGAACAGGTGGGGCAGGAAGAGGCGTCTCCCCCCCCCGTGCACCTCTCCCTGCGCGCTAAGCAGGCGGGGCAGAACTCCGCAAGAGGCGCGTCCGTCCGCCCCCCCCCGTGCCTCTCACTGGTTCGCTGGCTCCCTGCGCACGCAGGTGGGGCTGAGGAGGCGACGGGAGCAATGGCGGCACCACGGCTTACTTTTGGGGTACGTCTTACTTCTCACAAAGGTAAAAAAAAACCTGCCATGGCTTACTTTATGACTACGTATTAAAAAAGGGGAAACAGGGTATGTGCAGGAGTCAACAGGGAGCAGCAGGGCTGGCTCTCATTTTGACCCTGTTTGCTCTTTGGAGAACAATCTTGGTGCCACAGCACTGCATTCAGAAGCATTCCTTCATAATCAAAAAGAAAACGTTTTCCCCAATTAAACCCTTTCATGCCAATAGCCACTGAGGAGCCTTATTTGATGTTATACATACAGCCACTGGGCTGGGCAGCTGCTGCATATAAACCCTGAGAGGAAGGAGCGGGGAGCCCTAATTGAAAGGGTGAGCTATGTAGCCAAAGGCATAATTAGAGACCAGCATACTCTCGAGCCAGAAGTCAGGCCATCAATCACAAATCGCCAGAAGACCAAGAAAGAAAATGAACAAGTGTTCAGGGCACAGCTTAGAAATCCCTTTTAAAGATTTCCAGGTTCTGATCTCAGTAGCACCAAATCTCAGATATAATATCACAGCTCCTATTTTAATTGCATAAGAAGGGAGGAAAATCTCAATATAATGATCTCAATTTTATTCCTTCTTCAAGGACAGATGAATTTTATTGATGTTTCCTACCCCTGCTGCTTGTTCTTGAAGCTGTAGACTTCCAAGAGTGAGTTTACACAAGGCCCCAAAGGGTTTGTTTCCCTTGTGTGTATTATGGCACAGAGCTCTTTCTTCTGAACCTCCTGTGTGTAAGGGGAAAATGCTTCTGGCCACACTTTAGTTTTTAAATTATTTTCTTTCTAGGTATTTTTAGCCTATTTTATTTAGCTTATTTAAAAAAATGCCAAAAATATTAGCTTCCAAGACCACACAATACCAGGCATGTTCTGAGTGGTATGGCCTTGGTTGCTGTATACACTTGAGTGCTGGAAGTAATCTCAGTGCTGGAGTATCATTGCTGCTGCTTCCTAGACTTGAAGAATGAAGAACCTGATTTGCTGTTGGTTTAGGAACATCCTCTCAGAGCAGACTTGGGGGTGACTCCAACTTTCCAGGGCCGGCCCTACTATGAAAAGAGTGAGACAAGGTGGCAACTGTGCCCTCCAACCGTTTTTCCTGAGCCTCCCAGCCATTCTCCTTTGTTGGAGATCAGAGGTATGTGTGCCAGAGCCCTGTCATATACCCACGAAACAAGACTTCTGCCCTCAGCTGCTAGTGTTGAAGTAAAAGTCCAACACTCCAACCAGCTTCTGTATATGGAATTCAAGAGCGGGGAAAAGAACCAAGTTACCTGAGGCATTTCATCTCCCCATATAACCCAGCCTGACAACTGCACTCTTCAGATGAGGCACTGCTGAGAGCACCACATATGCCAGTGACATGCTTAGTTTGAACCAGAAGCCGGGTTTTTAATGTTGCATCTCCACTCCACTGGAATGAGTTGCCAACTGAAATTAGACAGACCAGCTGGCATCTAGGTGTTTGTTCAGCTACCAGATATATGTTTGTTTAAGAAGGTTTTCCCTGAAAGGTGCCACATTCATTTTATGAAATATTCTTCTTTTTTTTACAATTCTGGAAATGGTTTTATTACATTGAGAGTCTCTATATTGTGTGTTTAATCTCTTATTTCTTATTGTACACTGCTTCTACAGCTTCTGGCTGTGAAGCAGTCTGAAAAGCTGTAAAATAAGCAAATATTCTCTTCAGGTATCAAAACATCCTGGCCTGGCTTGGTGTCCCTGGGCTCCTTTGGTTTGGTCTGGGGAATCCTGGCCCTCCAGATGCTACTGGACTGCATCTTCCACCATTCCTAATAGGCTGACCTGGCTGGGGCTGCTGGGAGTTGGAGTCCACAACATCTGGAGAACCAAAGACTCCCCAGTCCATCAATATAGGCTTGAGGACAGAGAAGCTCTAGCTTTCCGGTCGTGCTGCTTGGTGACAGATAGTGATTACCCCCAAAGGCTGCCCTCTTCCCTCTCGCTGGCTGAGTTTCTTAAAAAAGCATGATGCTAGATTTCTTAATGAGAGAAATCTCATGTTAATGGCTGTTCTTAATTTTCCTATCTTTGGAATACTCCTGATGTAAAATGCATGTGAAGCCTTGTGTTAAGAACTCTTATTATTGATCTAAATCCATGTGATATAAATTTCAGCCAGTAGATTATTAGGACTAAGTCCAGAATGGGTGTATGCACTCCATAGTGCAGGGTCCCCCCCCCTTTTAAATTTAAATCTAGTGTGCACTGAAAGTTAGGATAATGAATAAAGAATTAATTTTACCCGGGCAGACGCTGCACTTCTGGCTCCAAGTGATTTGGCTGCAACATTCATTACATTTCCTTTCCAGTGTGGTCTTCAAAAGCCTTATGTACCTAGGGACCATGGCTTCAAACTCGCTGCTCAGCTTTATGCAGAATGAATTTCCTAAGAGTGAGTGAATGAATCCAAAGTCATCTAGACAGATGGCCTCTCTTTCCACTCACTTGCAGTCTTGGTACATAATTTACTGAAAAACGCAAGCCCTGCCAAAAAAGTCAACTCTGTTCTGAGTCCTGCTTTGCTGTGTATTCTAGCAAGAGATATTTCTGTTCTGTCGGTTTGGGACAATCAAAAGTGAAAGTCCGATGTTGTGTTTGAAGAGATGGGGTGATGTATACGAAGGTGACTCTGTACAGCAGAGTTGGCAAATCTGCCTGGCTCTCCAGATGGACACCAACTCTCATCAGCCCCAGCCAATTTGGTCAATGATTCGGGATTATGTGAGTTGGTGTCTAACAACATCTGGAAGGCCACAGGTTAGTTACCCCTGCTGTAGAGATCGAAATTCAACTTCTAGACTTACGTACTTGATTCCCTCTTAATAGGATGGGACTGAAGACACTTTTTTGGGGGGGAAAGCACTTTTGGTTATTCAGTTCCTTCTTTATAGAAAGTGACATATCTGCAGATACCAATGCAATCAAATGAAGTATAAAATCCTAAATGAACCGCTCCAAAGACTTGGGGTTGGGATCCACATAGCTGTGAGAAGCCCAAGGGTTGCCATACATCTGGAATTTCCTGGACATATCCGAAGTACTGCAGCCGAAAGCAGTGTCTGGGTGGAAATCAGCTAAACGTTTCCTTCTGGGAAGGTAGAATCCAACAATCTTCATTGAGCTTCACCCAGGAGCAACTATTTCCACTTGATTCTGATTTTAAATTCAAGAGACCAGGCTGTTATTTGGGCACCAGCTCCTTCAGAGATAAAGCTGGAGGAAAAGGAGAAGTTTTCCATGGTAAACCATCGTTACTCCTTTAATTGGTCAAAAAGAAACTGGAGAACAGGCAAATGAGAAGTGGGGCAAATGATAAACAAAATATCTAAGTACAGGGGTTGGAAGGGTGCTTTCCTGTCTAGATGCCAAAGTGCAGTTGAAACGTTTGAGAAAAATTATACGAGCTTTCGAGTTGCCCTTTTCAAGCCACAAGCAATGAATAGATGATTGCCTTGCTAAGCTGCTGTGTGATATTTCAGGATGCCTAATCTGCCCTAATGCAGAGACTCAATTAGTGTGACGCTTTATGAAAATAATGGACTCTAATTGTCTGCCATGGGTGCATATCATGTGCAGCACACTCTCAGAGTGGTTATTTTCTGCAGCCGTCAGGCCAGGTATACACAAAAGGAAGGAAAGCCAGAGTCTTCATCATCACAGTGCAAAAGAGCAACTCTGAGGTGTCATTTTCTGTGTGCACAGCGGTGGCATTTTAATCAAACGGCAATGAGAATTAATTACTGTGCAACCCAACTATCTAATTGCTTCCCCAAACAGGATTCTTGTGGTGTATGCTTCTCATGTTTCAAACAGGAACGCTTCCAACAGCCTTTCTATGGTGAAGAGACCAAACATACATACTGATGATGCAGAGGAACTTAATCAATAAATACTGCTATCTTAACTCTATACTTAGTCAAATAATTATTTTTGCTCCACTTTCCCAGAAGCCATTTGTATGCAGCTTTGGAAATGAAGCTGTTCTTTCTTCTTTTTCCCAGATGTTGTTGACTCCCATCAGCATGATCTCCACCCAGGGATGATGAGATCTGTGGTCCCACAATTATCTGGGGGGAACAGGTTCCTCAACCCTGGCCTATGCACTACTCAGGCAATGCCACCTTTTTAACTTAAGGTTACCAGACATCCCCGTTTCCCAGGGACAGCCCCCGGATTTAAAAATCAGTCCCCTGACAAAATCCATCTATTTAGTAGGAAACTGAAAAGTGTCCCCAGATTCATTGAAAAAAAAATCTGGTAATCTTATTTTCAGTCAGTCAGTCAGGGTAATCTTATTTTAACTTGTTCCATCAGTGGCATGGGTGGGGCTAACGGAGGGAGAATCAGTACAGCATGAATGTGCATGGAACCCGAACAACCAGGTATGTTGTACAAGCACAATGCGCACCCCCCCCCAAATAGAACTATCTACATAGGTATGTCCTACAGATCATAGCCATTTCTCACTTTTATATTTGTGCAGTCGGGTATGGATATTGGCATACAAAATACAGAAACTTCTTATGTACAAATAAAACCCGGGTCACATCACTTTAAAATGCCCAGAGGTGGGCTGTGGTACATTCCTAGTTGCCATTTCTAAGCATGTTAAAGAGCCCCAGCATGCCAAATTGACGGAGCGCCTACTCCCATATCAACACTAACAGCTGCCAATAGCCTTCTGCAAGTGCTCTTCCATCTGTGAGGGGACCAATGTCAATTAGACAGAGGTCTGTGATGCCACAATTACTGAATGCCCTCGCCAAAGAGGCTCGGCTGGAACCAACACCAGTAGCCTTTAAATGCCAGGCTAAACATTTCTGTACTTCCTCAAGCATTTTACAACTCAGTTTTTATTTTCTTTCTTGAATCTGCTGCTTGTTAATGCTTTGGAATACTGTATTTTTAGCTGGGTGGAATTTTTTTTGGTGAATAATTATAACCTACTTTTCTTAGTTACAAAATAGAACACACAACAATCGGGTTGTGTTTTTAATTATTGCAAACCTACCCTGGAACTGATTGTGATGAAGTCACATCAACATTTTAAATTAAAATAAAATAAAATTGTGCACACGCCCACCCTATTTAGTAGTTGTGTGTCCGTAATGGGGTACAAAATGGGAACAGGGAAAATCTGGCCCTTGATCTCTGTTTTCTAATGAGGTTTGGAGGAGGCAGTGCAACTGACCTGTCTTTTCAGATTTAAGAGACTTTGAAATAAACCATCCTATCATTATAACTAACTTTCCAAAGGCTTTAGGCTTAGTCAAAGTCCTGCAATTCAGAAATCATAAGGAGGCTTCCGTGGCTCTCTGGTAGCTCCAGACAAATCCAGCCACAAACTGAATTATTTGCAGCCACGAACCGAGTATCATTGACAATTCAAGGCTGTGTGAGTGAGGTTTGGTTTTGTGCAGTGTTGTGCTGCTGGAGGGTGCTGCCAGATGTAAAATGGGTAAGGCAAAGGGTGTGACTTCACCTTTGGGCAATAGGCTACAATGCAGTCACACCAAAACAGAGGTTTCTACAAACACAAATGGCCCAAACATCTCTTCATCTCGGCAAGGAATAGACACGATTAACAGTTTATTATTGTTTTTATTCATAAATCCATGACATCGCAACATCATTCAAAATATATGATACACATTTTTTTGACATAGCAATACAGTGTGCAACAGTTTACTCCATGTTAAAAGAGAAAATTCAGAAGCACATGAAATATATACTTGGCAATGACAATCATGGATTTACTTACAGGTAGGTAGCCGTGTTGGTCTGCCATAGTGGAAACAAAATAAAAAAAATCCTTCCAGTAGCACCTTAGAGACCAACTAAGTTTGTTATTGGTATGAGCTTTCGTGTGCATGCACACTTCTTCAGATCATGGATTGCTTAGCTATCCAGGTGTCTTGATAATAAATCTAACCATTTCCCCCCCTTAGCACTTGTAATACACCTCCCTGGCCTGCCAAATAATGCAAAGAGGTCCCACTTCCCTGCACACTTGTCCCTCCTGCTTTCGCCCCTCATTACCATATGTCTTTGTGTAAGCGTTTCAGCTGGGGCAAGAAACCAGACTTTGGGCCTCCATCCTTTCAACGAGAACTGCTTGGAGTACTTCCAATTTAAATTTACACCCTGCTCTTCCTTGCAAAGGAGCCCAGAGCAGCAAACAAGTGTTTAAAAAATAAATAAAAAGACAGCATCTTACAAACAATTCCAATTCAGATGCAGACTAGGAAAGATGTCAGCTTAAAAATGACTGGATGTAGTTTTTTGCAGCTCCTCAAGGCTGTGTCACTAGAGTAGAGCTGAAAACTACCGGTAATCTTCTGCAGCATGATGGACTCCCATCATGCCTCTCCAATGGCCAAGCTGGCCAGGGCTGATGAGAGATGGAGTCCAACAGCATTTGAAGGTCACAGTGTTGGGTATCCCTGTTCTACAGTCTCCCCCCCCCAAAAAAAAAGGGATTCAGCGTGTAAGTTTTTCTAGGCTTTAATTCACAAGGATTCAGTTCGTGTCACACAATACCTTTGCTGTGCCCTAGTTAGTTTTAGCAGAGGCTTTAATAAAAGAAATTTAAAATAATAATAATAATAATGGGTGGTGCTTATACTCTGCTCATACAGCTGCCTAACTCACTTGTTACCTTGGGGCCAAGGTGCTCCCCTCTTTCTCTTACTGTGGGCTGCCCTACCAGGTTCACTATGCAGATCATGCTCTGGCAGAAAAGGACAGACACTAAACAGAAGTGCTATCAAGGAAGACAAAGTCTCTTGAGCATCACTTCCAGCTACACATTAGCTATTAAAGAGGCACTAGTCAAGGTATCTCATAAGCATCATCCTGTGATATGGATTTGATTTGACCCATGCACCAGCAGCTTCTGCAGATGCATGAGCCAAGAGCTTACGTTAGAGCCACTCAAACAATTTCTAGAACCAGAGAGATTTCAATCAGAAATTCCCTGGCCCCTTAGCTCCATATTTAACAAGCTGCAAGCTTGAGGCCTAAATGTAAAAATTACCTTGCATCGATATTAAATGGCTTTTAAAACCGCAGTACACACAAGCACACAGTCCCTGGTACTCGAAGTAAACCTGAATAGGATTGCACTATAACCCGGTTGCCTGAAGACCTAAGGGGAGTACCAGCATTTGGAAGCAACTGGCGCTACTCTGCAGTTCTTTATGTAGCATGTAGCACAGTAAAAGGAAGAAACATGGAAGGTGAAACCAAGTCTATAATTATGAAAAGGAGGAGGAGGAGGAGGAGGAGGAAGAGTTTGGATTTGATATCCCGTTTTATCACTACCCAAAGGAGTCTCAGAGTGGCTAACATTCTCCTTTCCCTTCCTCCCCCACAACAAACACTCTGTGAGGTGAGTGGGGCTGAGAGACTTCAAAGAAGTGTGACTAGCCCAAGGTCACCCAGCAGCTGCATGTGGAGGAGCGGGGACGCGAACCTGGTTCACCAGATTATGAGTCTACCGCTCTTAACCACTACACCACACTGGCTCTCAACTAAAGAACTAAACTAATCCTGATTGCAGACTGACCAAATAAGAACATAAGGAGAGGCCAGTTGCATGAGGCCAAAGGCTCATCTAGTCCCCCTCTGGTTGTTATACTGACCTGCCAGATGATAGTGGGAAGCCGACAAGCAGGACCTGAGTGAAAACAGTGTGGCGATGAAGCTTAATACAAATGCAACTGTCAGAGGCCCTTTTGGTTTTGGGTGCTAAATTCTAGTAAGTGCTACCGCTACAAATACTTTTCATTCTGGCCCCAAATATCCATTTGTGACATTGCCTCCTTGAAAAAGGTTTTCCTTGGCTCAAGTGTTTGCTGCAGCATGAAGTTAGATTGTAGTTATTACTCCCAATGGAGCTGCTGCATCAGAAACTACAGGAGCACACAGCTGAAATATATAGGACGTCGAAGGTGGGTGTCTGATATCATCTGCCTGTTCAGCCCTTCAATCCAAGTAGCAATGACTGCCAAAATGAGAAATGATGTCAAAGATTTTCTGTGTTGAAAGAAGTGCATATATATATATATATGTGTGTATTTCAACAAACAGAAAGTCTTTGATATCATTTTTTCATTTCAGCAGTCATTGCTATTTGCTACACATATAAACAATCCTTATGTTCTTGCACCGCAATTTACGATTTAGCTCAAAAAAGTAAGAGTGCTTGCTTTAGTGGAAATTACAATGCTTGCAATTTGTGCCCTCTAGTTCTCTTCCAGTTATTTTACAGACACTGTACTTGGAACAGGCTATTCATATCAGAATAGAAGCTGTCAACATGAATATTTATACATTAGAAACAGAGATTGGGGGGGAGAAAAGGTTCTTTTCAGATACATAGCTAGATGGACTCGGAAAGGCCACAGTATCTTCCTCTATTCCCAGACATTGCTATTATAAATTATGCTTTTAAAAAGCTACTATTTGTATTTGTATTTAGCAACATATTATACTTTATTTCCTTGGAGGGGGTTGACATCTGGCTTACATGAACAATCTGTACTGAATTATCAGATCAGCTTAAACATCCAAAGACAGCATTCCTCAGCTGCATTTTATAAAAGGTAGGCTCTCATTTTCATCTTGAAATTTTTGAAATGCATACTGGATAAAACAGTGCAATTTCCTCCTGTAACCTTACAAGTGTGTACTCAGCAATGGATAAAATCCAAATGTGCCAGAATATGTTCCAAAAACATCTGGCTTTTGAGACCCACAAAGTAAGTACCCTTACTATGTAAGACCCCCAAGTAAGTACAAGATAATGCATGCTTTGCATTATTCATTTTGCTTGTCAGACTATGCTGGACCCTATAGCCTCAACCCCCCAAGTATTAAACCCCAATAAAGTTTAGTAAGGCCCACCCTGGCACCTGCAATTTCAGCTGGCACTACCCACAGAGTGTTGTTACAAAGCCTATCTTTGCAGCTCGAAGGGGCAACCAATTGCCTGTTAAAACAAGGGTTTTAACACCATTGGCTTTAGCCCTCTGTGTGTCCTTCTCTGTTCAAAAAGGAGCACGGCATGAATAAAACATGGTGGAATGTGACAATTGGAAATGGATGAGGTTTCTGCTTCTCATTTTCTGCCTTTCTCCTGTACCCAATGAAGTCATCTTGCATCTCTCACTAGGACTGTGCCATTGCATAATTTACTTTGGCCTTGTGGCGATTTATTTTTTTGGGGGGGGGAGTGAAGCTGTTCTTGGGCACACTATTTTTAACTTGGAATAAATAAGTGAAAATGGAGCAGGTGAGTATTTCCAACTCCAGCACCCATCAGACTGCATTTGGAAATATCGTACTTGTAGCTTTCCTATCATGTACGTATCTTGGGGAGTGCCTTTAGACATTTTGCTAAACTTATATTTGCATTAGTCGTTGCAAAATACATGAACAACAAACTGTAGAATTGGGATTCCGACTCAAACCAAATCAGGCAGTTGCTTTGGATGGAGTAAGGATGCCATGAATTGGCCTTGAACCCAATCTTGTGGTTGGTGTACACCCCTAATATAAACACCAAGCTATACCCAAGGCTATATTTTGATAAGCAAAGCAAGTTAACAGTGATACAATTATTTCTCCCAAGACCTTATTTGTTGCCTTTTTATGAAGTTGCACCATAAAGCATAAAGATATGCTGATGACAAGCACATAAACTGCCTTAGTAACCTGGAGGGCCACCGTATAGACCTTACTAATAAACAAATATACAGGTGATTCCCCATTTACGCGGGGGTTATGTTCCGAACCCCCACACACATATGCAAAATCACCTAAAATGGGGCGTTGCCTGTATCAGCTCAGCTGATGCATGGGTCAGAACCTCCCTATTCATCAGCTGTGGGAGAACCAAACTGTTCCTCTACTCATGCGCACATTACTCCACTTCTGGTCCACATCATCTGCGTCAGAGATGCACTGTCCCTCTGGCTCGCACATGCAAGCAGAGGGTCAGCTCTGCTCTCTCACAGCTGACAGGTAGGGAAGCAGCTGTTTCCGTGCTACCCTGAAAATCAGCTGTTAGGCAGGAAGCCCTCCTGCTCACGAGATCCTGCCCAGAGCCTTAAGAGGACATCCCATTCAGGCTCTGGGAAGGGTCTCCTGACAAGCCAGGACGCCTCTCCAGGGTGTCCCCCATTTCCAGAATCCACTTCTGAGATCCTGGCACCACGTGTGTTCGTGGTCACATGCAAACAGAGCACATGCAGATAGGGAATTGTCTGTAAAAGAAATCACCGAGTTTAAATTCAGCATGCCAGCCAAAACTGTTCACCATTACACAGGAATGCACATTTCAGAATTTTGTGATCATGTTTGGGTAAAATTCAGCCAAATTTAAGCACTTTTAAAGTCCCAGTGATTTCAGTTTTTTGATGTTTAACTTGCTAATAAATACATATACCTACTGGTAATTTGAGTGCACCATAAAAGATGCCCACAAACATGTAATACCTTGGAGAAGCCTGCAGACAGCTTAACTCCAGATCAACTGGAAATATTATTAGCAATACTCATACACTGACCTACTTGCTTTCAATTTTGGCATAACTGAGAAGTCACAAAAACACAATAAATACTGCATATTATCATAACAGGAAGTTTAATTTGTTCAGCTCATCAAAACATCAAGTAAAGGTTTTAGTGTACATTGTTAAAAATGACTACAATTCTACTGCAGACTAAGATACTCAGAATGGAGAATCTTCAAGGACGTTCTGTTTCCTGACCTTCGAAGGTCAATCTTGCTACATTCAAGGAAGCAGCTCTGCCTTTATTTATCATTATTAAGTAAGGCTGGGTTTTCAGAATGGGGATTCATATTACTGTATCTTATTGGCAAACTTGTATGCAATTTAGAAATTTAAGGTAGATGTTGAAGAGAAGCAAAGTTTAATAGTATGGAAATCACTCCAAGAAAATATAAGCAGGACATTTAAGTAATTCAAGGGCAGGTTCTGAAGCCAAGTGTAAACAAGGCTATGGTGCATGGCTAGAAAAACACATTATTTTTCAGATGAACCAATTTAGAGGATGTCTTGTGAAAGCGGAATGCTGAAAAGCCTTATTATTGATTTGGCAGTATGTACATTTAGAATGAATGCATTTTTATAGAGAAGTATATAAAACAAATAATCAGTGTCCTTTTAAGAACGTAACTAAAATTTGAAATGAGAGGCTTATTTGCTTGATCTATGTGTTCTGCACTCTAATGTTCTTCATGTCTCTTAGCAGCACTGGTCTGTAGGTTAGAGCCAAGTTTTCCATGTATTTGAAATAATCACTCACTTGAAATCCATGAAGTGCTTCTTCCTGCACATTGCACAAAAGCAAAGTATTAGCCGGGGGGGAAATGATGCATATTAACATTTGAGGCTTTCCCAAAAGGCAACTTGTTTTATTTTTTCATCCCATTTAGAAATTTGTTCTGTTTCCATTGCAATGAGCAGATACTGCATTACGACAAAAGCGAAAAATAGACACATCCGTTTCTATACAATGGTTTCTAATGACATATTTACTAACGGAATTAATACAGCAAAATGAGAATTTTGAACTTTACATATTTCTTAGCTGTATCAGTATACATAATTTGAAGTATAAAATAAGCTACAATTTATCAGTAGCCCTAGTTAAAATAAATTACTGTTTAATATAAATGAGCAGTGTGTTATTTCATGCTGCTCCAAACTTCCCAATTTGCTTCAACCTGGTCCTACCGCCGCCACGCAGCGAGAAAAGCAGCTATAGTTTGACACTAGTCTCATTTGTCTCCAAATAAAGAACAAATGGAAGCCAATGTTTGTTCTTAGTTTACTGCTTATAGTTTGGAAATAAACAAGCCACAAGCCTGATGCAGACAAGGCAACCTGAGGTTTGCTTCCTCAGCATAGGAGTAGCATGTTGCTCTATCACACTGAACCATAATTTCTTTTAACTACGGTTTACTGTGATGTGCATACTTGGCCAAATAAGGGTTGAACATTGCCTTGTCCCATACACTTTGTTTGCAGTTGCATGCCATGTCCTATTTTGTTTCTGACAAATTAAACCAACCATCTTGTTAGAAGGTTAGCACTAGTTGCATTATGAACGGCACATTTTGAATGTCTTTTAAAATAAGATAATTGGGAATTAACCCAAGGACAGACAAGTTTAATTATTATTTTTGTAAATTTCTATACAGGGCAGTTTATGTTAGAAAAACACAAACATGAATAACATAATAATGAACAAAAACAATAACACCCTCAACAGAGTTTAAAAGGGCATAGATGGTTTAAGGCCTGGGTAAAGAGGAATGCCTTTGCACTGATTTGCTATTGAGGGATAAGGAACTGCAGACTTTTGTTCCCCCAGCTCCTACCACAATGCTGACAAAAGCTGGAGAAGGATATTTTCAAAGCTATTCACTGTTAAAGTAATCTTAGGGACATGGTAAAACTTTGCAGGGTGCAGAGTATCGGTGCAGTCGGTAGTTCTAAACAGAAGTGGTTGTGAATTCCTCTACAGAACAGCAAGTGTTGCAGATGCTAATATTGGTGTCTCATTTGCAGCAACTGTAGCATTAATGGCTAGTAAACACTGGGGAGAATAAGTAAGTTTTTAGTATACACTGAAATCAATGCAGTGAGAGATTTTACTTTCTTGGGTTTCATGATCACTGCAGATGGTGACAGCAGTCAGGAAATTAAAAGACGCATGCTTCTTGGGAGAAAAGCAATGACAAACCTAGACAGCATCTTAAAAAGCAAAGACATCACCTTGCCGACAAAGGTCCGTATAGTTAAAGCTATGGTCTTCCCAGTAGTAATGTACGGAAGTGAGAGCTGGACCATAAAGAAGGCTGATCGCTGAAGAATTGATGCTTTTGAATTATGGTGCTGGAGGAGACTCTTGAGCAGGAGTCCCCAAACTAAGGCCCGCAGGCCGGATGTGGCCCGTGCGAGCCAATTATCCGGCCCCCGTTGACTCCTCCCCGCCACCTGCTTTTACTGGCGTGGCTGCCCATCTCCAGGTCGGCGTGGCGCCAGAAATAGCTTGTGCGTATGCACAAGCGTCATTTCCGGTGCACTTCTGGGTCTGCGGAAACCCGTGCGCACGCGCACAAGCTATTTCCGGCACCGCCTTGACCCGAAAGTGCCCAGGAAATTATGCTTGCACATGTGCACAAGCTACTTCCGGCGCCGCCCCATGCCAGAAGTGCGCCGAAAAAAAGAGTGCGCACGCGTATGGGCGTACGCTCCCCCGCCCTCCCACGCGATCGGCGCTGGAGGAACCAGCCCGAGGCTGGGTAAGTTTGCTGACCCCTGCTCTTGAGAATCCCATGGACTGCAGGAAATCAGCCCTGAGTGTTCACTGGAAGGACAGATCCTGAAGCTGAGGCTCCAATACTTTGGCCACCTCATGAGAAGAGAAGACTCCCTGGAAAAGACCCTGATGTTGGGAAAGATGGAGGGCAAAAGGAGAAGGGGACACAGAGGACGAGATGGTTAGACAGTGTTCTCGAAGCTACCAACATGAGTCTGACCAAACTGCGGGAGGCAGTGGAAGACAGGAGTGCCTGGCGTGCTCTGGTCCATGGGGTCACAAAGAGTTGGACACGACTAAATGGCTAAAGAACAGAAATCAATGCTTTGCCAGTGCTTTCCTTATCCTAGAGGCAAGTTTAGTTGTTTCTTTGAGTGCTGTGTAAACTATATGGAAATACAAGATTAGGATTTTACTGCCTTTCCACATTCAGGTTTTGATGGGGGAAAGGCAATTCAGATATTGTTTTGTTTGTCAATAATTGTGTGCATACCTGTATGCTGTGTACTAGATGCTTCAAATCATTATCTAAAATTGCAGTAATATATATTATTTTATGTCACTGTGCAAAAAAAGTGAGACACTTGGTTGGAGTATTATGGGCCACCAGAAACCTCACATACTGTAATGGAGGATAGTGGGTTAGAGAATCTTCCACTTTTATCCATATATATTATTATGAAGTAATAATGTGGCAAAGAGCAGCTGGCTCTTCTTGAAACACAGCATAAGAAAAATCGGAATAAGAAAATGCCCACATAGACTTTTGAGGTGTGGGTGGGTAGGAGAGGAGGAGGAAGAGAAGAGGTGACCTGAAGGGAAGCCCACAATCCTAGCTACAACTAAACACTGACTTTTAGTGTCAATGGGATGAGTAATTAGAAATTATTTGCTTTATGAAGCAGTTAATAAGGCTTTTATTGGAGGGATTTGCAGTCAATTGCCTCAGCCTACTAGGAAGGGAAATCCATGTGCAGAAAAAACCTACCACGTAATAACCAACATGGATGCAGATGTCCGTTTGTATTACAATGCACACCTGAGTTCCATTAATCTGGCTTGTGCATTTGATGTAAATAGGTTTGTACATCCCTATATGTAGCCACAAACTGTTGCACACAGCTACAAGTAGACTGGGGCCTCTTAATTAGAGTTTCCATTTTAATGATGCACTGTTTTGTTTACTTAGTACTGTGTTTCCTTTAAACAATATATTGTATTCTAAGGGTGTAATTCACAACCAATTAAGTCCAGAGTATTCTAGTTAAAATTAAACTGGAATTGGATATGGCGGGTTTCTTTTCCAAAATCTGCCAAGTCAAGCCTAGTTATTAAAGTCTAGTTAGGACACTTTGACAGAGAATGTAAATTAAAATCTTGTTCTTTCCTCAAAAACATTTATTTTTCTCTTTTATAAAAATACAGCAAACCCCATGATTCCTTCTAAAATGTGTTCAGCACACTTTTAATGAGAGTTTCATAAATTTTGACCTATTATTTGGCCTCTGTATCTTAAGAACTATTTAATCATGATGGCCTGTCATCAGATGTTAAGATGAATTTTATTAGGAGGAAGAATAGCTCTGGTGTGTTGTCTCCTGCTATATAATGAGGACTACAGATCTGTCATGCTATTTTAAAATGAATGTCAAAGATTTTAAATTAAAAGTATATTTTGGGAATCACATTATACAAAATAGCTATTATAGACAGGCAGCAGCTAATGGCATGTTTAAACAATTAACTTGATATTTCTTATTTAAAAAGTATTATCCAGTCTAGAATGATATATTCAGCTTTGATTCTGAAGTTATGGATATCAAACAGGGTTTGTTAAATTTAATATATATAATGCCTGAAGCAACTACGGTATATTCATATAGAGAATTCTACTTTGGAGTTTTAGTTTGCGCATTCTTAGAAAAGGTATGAAACTTAAATAGAAAAGCAGCTTTCAGAAAATAATACCTCATTTAATTTCATCTTTAAAAATTATATCCCTACCTCTTTGCCCAAAGACTTAGGGGCAGGGGACAACAATAAATACATAATTAATATTAAAACAAAACAATAGTAGTAGAATAAAAACAGTCTGCCTAGGTGTCAGTCTACATTTAAAGAAGGTCTTTAGCTGGTACTAAACCTGAACAACGTCAGCACCTGCCCAATCTCTGGCAGATGTGCTTTCCGCAACTGGGGTGCTACTACTGAGAAGGCCCTCAGATGGGTCATAAAGCCCCAAACTATTCTCAATGGTGGAACCATCAGAAAGGTCTCCCTAAAAGATTTCAATTCACAGGCAGGTTGAAATGGGGAGAGGCAATAGGGATAAGGAAATATATATATTCTGACCACCTAAATTAGTTACCAGAATATGCAAAGCACCGACATAGTTACCATCTCAATTACCAAACACTCATGCAGCTTTGAATTAACTCAGGTTTGCCAAAAGCTCATTTCTAGTTCTGAAATTCTTCACTGATCTTCCTTTTCTGAGTTAATACAGCCGCTACACTTATGAGGAGACAGGACTGTCATGGATACTTTAGCTGAGATTCGTGCATTGCAGGGGATTGGATTAAATGACCCCTGTGGTCCCTTCCAACTCTACAATTCTGGTTCTAATAAAAGGCAGCTACTGTTTCTGCAGAGCAATGTAAAGCTTAGAAATAAACAAATCTATAGCTTAATGTTATTAAAAATGTTAAGAGCAGCCCTGCTGGATCAGATAAAAAAAATCAATCTAGTCCAGCATTCTGTTCCAACATGGTTCAGCCAAGTCTCCCTGGAAATCTCACAAGCAAAGTATTTTGTTCAAAGTCCATCAAGGATATGGCATTCTGTAAAACAGAATGACATATCAAGATCAGGCTCATCATCAATACCCAGTGAACAAACAAGGAAGAATCTATTTCATATACATTTGGCATGTGCATTTGTTTTCTTTAAAGGATTACAGAAAGGATATTTTCCTTTGTCACTAAGTAAAGCTACAAAGTAAGAAAACAGATTGTAAACAAACACATATTCAAAGAATGATTTGTTAAGTTTTTCTAAAAACTTGACATCAAATCTTCAACACTGTTCTATTATTCTAAGTCATGAAGATAAAGAAGAAATTACTTTAAGAAAAACCTGGAGATCCTGAGTCTGTGTATGCTGAAGAATTTCTTGCTGTAGATGCTTGAATACAGATATACACATATAAATCTGATAATCTGGGCCAAGAATAATACAAATGGCAATGTAATGGCAGATCTCGCTCCAGTCCAAGTAATTCCAGAAACACTGAGTCAACCATTGTTGACAGATCTAGGAAAAAACAACAATCCAATTCATCACTTCTGACAGCAACTTTTCCACATAATGCAACCAGCTCTGTATACTCCATCCTGAGGTCCCTTGTTATTGTCAGCTACCATAATTGACAACAATTGAGACAGAAATCCATCCCCCATTCCCCGCCCTTAGTCATGTTAAGGGGGGGGGGGAGGCAGCACATCCTGTTTAGCCACTGGAAGTGAAACGTTTTTCCCTGGAGGTTCCCAGCGCTCAGTGAGAACCCTGAATCACTGCTACTAGTCAGGGCTTGTCTGGGAAGCCAGCACCTCCCTTTGTAAAAGCAACTAAAGCTCTAGACCACGTCCCCTAAGCTGGGGGGGGGGAGGCATCTTTTCTCAAAGAATTTGAACTAAAAAGGAATGAGGGAGGTGTGTCACATCATCCTCTTCCAATTGTTCATTTGCACTGCATCTTCTTTCTGGCCATCATGGGTATAAACAAGTTCCCACCCTAGTGTAGAATCATTAAAAACCCGGAAGAAGAATTGCTACATGAAAGAGTTTACTAGTGAAGAATGTCACAAACAGTAGTACTCTGGTTTTGTTTAATGTGTTTGCATTTAACAGAAGAGGAGCTCTCCAACATTTTAATAAATCTGACATTCTGTTATTAAACCGATTATGAAAAAACAAAATTAGAATAACTGTTCTTTTTGTTGATCTCTACCACAACAATTTCATTTAGCTGTGAACTTATGAATCTTGTGTTAATCAGCCTGTAAATATTGACAAAAGTAAATCAGGCAAAAGTACTAATTTGATTGCAAAAGATAAGGTTTAAAACATATTTTAGCTTGCTTAGATTGTTTCATCTGTAATCCAACAGTGACAATGGACTGGAACCAGACTTTTTCTTTCTGTGGACAGCTTCTAATCCAACAGAGAACCCCATTTTTTGTTGAATCCCCCCTACACTCTATGACTCCAGAAAAACTTACCTAGAGGATTAAGGATCCCTTGGAAAATAGCACTGGGGATTTTGAGGAATGGAGAAATCACTCCTCCTCTTTCATGGGAGTGTCCTGAGCAGAATTCTGCTTAGGGGATCCAGCAGGAGCAAACTCTGAGTCCAGCCCAATTAGTGTTTAGGCAGCAAAATAACTTTTGCTATTTTCACTAGAAATTATGGTGTAAGAACTGGCATCTAATACATAGCCCAATTCTATGTATTTTCATTCAGAGGCAAGTCTCATTGTTATTCCTAAGCATTCAAATACTTTCAGCCTTATTGTAGAAACTGTACAATAAATAGTACATATCAGCAAAACAAACTGTTTTTTATTGCAACAGCAATAATTCATTTTTTTGTCTCACCTGTATAACTTGATTTCAAGTATGGTTATGAAGAACTACCAGACAAAAGCAATTCAATTTCAAAAAAGCTCTCTTTCTACAATTCCCAGCTGACTATTCATTAGCAGTAAATATAATTTATAGTTAACTCTGCCCACTGCTGTGCATTTAAGGGTCTGACAAAGCTATTCTTTTTACCACTATGCTTTTTTTAAGAGAAAAAGAAAAATCTTCCTTCCTGTGAATTTCTTTTCAGAGTTGCTTCAACATGAAATGATTTAGCGGAGGTCCTACCCAGCTGGAATCTTGTCTTAATTTCCCTGTAAGCCTCATTTAACTTAATGAGACTTACTTCTGAGTAAACACGTAAGGGGCTGCACTATTGAAGAGGAAAGTGCTTTGGCTCCAGTTTTGCAGTCTCCCTTTCACTGACACAGTCAAAGCAACCATTAAAATAAATAATTGGAATCTTTTTTATTACCTGTGACGATGTAAAACCAGACATATGGAAAGCAGAAGAGACTAGGGGTAACTCAGCCTTCAGCAACATCTCAACATAGTGTGCACTGCAAAAATAGATTGGATGGATACCAGACGCTGCTGTGTCAACGGGCAGGTGAATCTGGTCAATGAAGCAACAATACAAAAAAGTTTCCTTATTATACAGTTTTTCAAAGGTCTCCCTTCAAAAAAGTTGTCACCTTCCCTCTCTCCATTATGCACATGCAGAATAGAACAGTGATCGCTTTTCCTAATTTATGTCTAGGTGTAGAAAGTTTATTTGCTCCCAACACAACTAGAAAAAAATACGGCAAAGTAGCCAGTAACATTTACCATTGCTTTGGCAGCAATGGGAAGAGGGGACTACCCTGCCTCAGTAAGGAAGCAAAATATGCATGCAGATGCAGAAAAAGGGAATCAGGAGGAGAATTTGCAGTGAAGAAAGAGTTAAGCACTTTCACTGCTTCAAACCCTAGTAATCTCAAGTGGCTTTTCTTGATAAAATGCATTGGGGCTGCCTCACATGTCATGTTATAATCATGTGTCAAGAGCAAACATGGAAATAGGAACATTAATTTATATGTACCAATCTGCAAAATCATCATCATCATCTGAGGCTCACGTTTGGAACAGATCTGAGCATGACTTCTAATCAGATCCTAACTTTTCTTCCCCCTTCCCTCCACAGTCCCCTGATAATCTGCTCCTGAAAGTTGCCCCCACCCTGGGAATATGGGACATAGTGATGGGAGCTGCAGATGGATGTGGAATTGGCGAAAATCGCATGTCCCTCTTAAATGAACGGAGAAGCGCCTTAGGATCCAAGTCACAGTCCTTGCCAGGGCCAGTCATTTGGCTGTCTTCAAGCAGCTGCATTGCACATTCCAAAATTTGTGTTTCAGGATCCCTTGGAGTGTTGTCAAAGGTGTTGTAGCACATCTCTAATGCTGGGCTGCTTCACAGAAACCAGGAGCTGCACACTAGCAAGAACTGTGGCTCTTCAAGGAATCCTGGCATGCACAGAATTCCTTGGTGCCTATAAAAGCATTTTGGTCCCAAGTGGACTGCTTGGAGGGACCCAGGTGGTGCTGTGGGTTAAACCAGAGCCTAGGGCTTGCTGATCAGAACGTCGGCGGTTCAAATCCCTGCGACGGGGTGAGCTCCTGTTGCTCAGTCCCAGCTCCTGCCCACCTAGCAGTTCGAAAGCACGTCAAAGTGCAAGTAGATAAATAGGAACCGCTCTGGCGGGAAGGTAAACAGCATTTCCGTGCGCTGCTCTGGTTCGCCAGAAGCAGTTTTGTCATGCTGGCCACATGACCCGGAAGCTGTACGCCGGCTCTCGGCCAATAAAGCGAGATGAGCGCCGCAACCCCAGAGTCGGACACGACTGGACCTAATGGTCAGGGGGACTGCTTGGGGTCTTTCTGCTGACCTACCTTTTGCAAGGAGAGGTTTACTATCTCTAAAAAGTAGTGTACAGGAAAGCCTGTTCTTGCCAGAAACTCCATGAATCGACTGACAGCCTGCTTGCCTTAAACTGCGTTTATGACATTTAACTGCTGATTTGAGTACTTTGTTACCAGTGTTAACAATATGATTTGGCTTGTGGCTTCCCTACTAGATGTGAACCATTGCTTTGACCTCTAATGGCCTTAGAAACAAGCGGGCAACAACTGCGCAAGCATCGAGGAAGTTCCAGAATATGATTTCGAATTGTCACATGTCCATAATGTTAATGAGTAGCACTTCTTGACCATGCCCTACACTATTTCTTAAACTCTTTTTCAAATCTTAGTCCCTCTTGCCATATGGCTATTGTTTTGGGGTGCTGACATGTCTCAAGTGGGGAGCCACACTTGCCCTGTTTGCTCAGTTTTCTAATATGTGGAAGTTTATGTTAGTAGGAGAGTAAAAAAATTAAATATACAAGGTTTCATTTAATTCTGTGATTATTTATGTTAAAGGAAACTTGTATAGATATCGGAGATGCTAAAATAACGAGGCTCCGACTAGCAGTGACAATACAAGCTGGCTTACTTTTTTTTTTCCTTATCCAAAATTGCTACTTTGTATCATTTAATGATTTTATAATAAAGCAAAAGCTAATAATCTAAAGCATGAGCTTGCACATAGCAATAATAATAAAAAGGCCATTCAATAGTTCTCTCTGCCTACATACAGAATTTAACACTACTAATAAAGTGAATTTTATGGCTCACTTTAAAATTCAATAACACCACCACTGCTATCTGTCTACCTGTTGCTTCCCTGCTGCCAGACAACCATTTGAGCAGATGTCAAATCCATATTTTTCTGAGACAAATTTTACAGGGCAAACATTTGGTTAAAAAAACCTTTAAGTAACTGCATTGTGTTCTGTTTATAAACAACTTTGGAAATATTAAAATTAATTTAAAATGTTCAGAGCAATCTTGTCAAGATGAAACCTTTTTTGAAGTCTTACAGAACTGTGCAGCCGTGGTATCCAAAGGAATGCTGACACAAGAAGACGGGAGAACTGGTGGAGAAAATTTAATGTTTTTTCCCTGTCTCCCATCATTATTAGAAATACAGAAGATGCAAACCAATCAAAGCCAACATATCCTCCCTGCAGACCACCTGTAGGAAAATGTTAAGGAAATCCAAGAGTCTGTTGTTAAATGCAGGAAAACCCTGCCATCAAAAACACATATATTAGTAGACCATTATGAGAAAAGGATCGGGCCTAGATACCAAATCCAGAGACTCGAGGGTATTCACATGCATCATGTACAAAGTGTACCCCTTTCATTCCAATTGTGAATGCAAATCTGTAACTGTGGGATGTGTGTGGATCTGCTTTCTACACTGGAATAAGTGGGGAAACCACTATAGATTAAAAAAAACTCTGGGCAGAAATAGAAACTTAGATGGGAGAGCATTTGCTTGGAAAATATGCCTGTTGAGTAAGGAAAATGTTATGAAGTTCCTGCCTATATGGCATAAATCTTGTGCCATCTTAAATAATTCAAGAAGGCATCTGAAAAATTATTTTGACAGTTATACCGACAAAAGACTTGGTGACGTTTATATTATGAGAAAGGATACGCAACGATGTCCTTAGAACTGCCTGTTGTCGTTTCAAAAAAATTTGACAGTGCATTATTACATGGCAAAGATCATCTTCGGCATTCTCTCGCAGCAGGTTCAAATGTTTACCATAGCTAAACAACAACAACAAAGTTTAACTTAACTAGAAGCTATACACATTTTCATTTACTTATTTCATTATAGAAAAGAGCACACCAGACATTAATGTGAGTGATTTGTGGCCCATTGGCAGAAGCCTTAATCCACATCATATTTATAGGCAATCTATACAGTGGTACCCCGCAAGACGAATGCCTCTCAAGACGAAAAACTCGCTAGACGACAGAGTTTTTCATTTTTGAAGTCGCTCCGCATGACGAATTTCCCTATGGGCTTGCTTCGCAAGACGAAAACGTCTTGCGAGTTCCCAATGCATTCCTATGGGAAACCGCGCTTCAATGCATTTCTATGGGAAACAGCGCCATCTAGTGGTTCGCAGGACCGTGCTTCGCAAGACGAAAAAACTCGCAAGACGACAAGACTCGCAGAACGAATTAATTTCGTCTTGCGGGGCACCACTGTACTGGGAAAACATCTCTGCAGCTGTTTCTTTCTTTTAAACCTTGCTACTTTATGTAAGATGCATAACATTACACATAAAATAATAATCTGAATACAGAGAGTTGCTTTATGCTCATGGAAGGGCTTGGTACAAACGCAACAATATTTGTGACTTCTTTCTTCGAACAGCTGAACTCCATCACCACCACCCACAGCACATCATAAGCTGCATTTGAAAGTCCCTCATTCCCAGATTAAACAGTTTTCCATGTGTCTTAGATGGCTGGTCTTCAAAAGAAATCACTCTAAAGGCCCCTTGGGTTCGTGGTACTAGTTTAACGGTTCTTTGAATCCTGGCCTGACCTCTTTCTCCAAATAAAGCAGATTCTGCCATTTAAATGAGACCACTGGTTAATTTCTGCGTGAAATGTAAGATTTAATGGATTAAGGCACTGATTATGTTGACAAAATTATGCTCTTTCTGTTATAGATGCTGCGACTGCATGCAAAAATGATGCAGTTACTCAGATATTTCTGTTCCACTATTGTAAACAATACCGTAATCCCAAACCTTCCTTATGCCCAGCTCCAACCAAAGTTGGTGGTGGTGGTTTTGCTGGGGAAGTAGCAGGAGCTGGGTGTGAAGCCTCAAGCTAGTTGCAGGAAGGTACAAAAAAGTCTATTACATACTGTCAGGGAGCCCTCGGAGGGCAGCGGAAAGCCTGGTGAGGTGGTGCTAGGGCTCTTCGAGGGTGAAGGTTCCCAACACCACAGAAGCAAGGGGAAGACTTTCTGTGGGAGTGACGCGGGGAAAGGGAGCTCCAGGGTGGAAGGGCTGTGGGATGTTGCTGGTCCTGAACACCTACAAAGGGGAACAGGGATGGAGGAAACCACCACAGTTCCGTCGCCCCAATTGCATAGAGGGAGGAAACGCAAAGAAGGAAGGAGGAGACTCGGGATGGCGAAGATCTTTTGCTGGGGGCGCTCCAGAAGAGCGCCACTTCCGGGATCTGGGAGTGACACAGATGGTCACTGATTTCTGAGCTCTGCACTGTATATACTTGTACAATAAATCGTTGTAAATATACGGAAAGGGAGTCGAGACTCGTTACTCGTGAGAAGCCACTACAGAACCCTTACACATACACATCAGATTGCATGTTCCCAATCACAACTGGCGCCGCTACAGCAAGACCAGGATGCATAAGAGGAACGTAATGTGCAACATAAAAATAAGCAAAACAGAATTTTTGAACCTGTTCCTGGTACTTTCCATGACTATCTATCTGCATCTGTTTGCAAATCCTATTTGCCTTTTTAAAATTGTGTGTGTGCCTGCTCATCAAGGCAAGGTAGCAAATAGAACAGAAATAATGGCACAACAGTATTGTACAAGCATTTGCACATTTAAAATGTCAAAACAAATGGGCTGCCCTACAACTATAATGTGTGCCAGCCTAGTGAAAGCATAGATGTGGTGTGTATTTATATTTTTATATAAAAAATATATACAGCAAGAATGGCTAACCTTTCTGGGCCTGAGGGCTGCAGTTAACCTTGACCAACCCTCTGGAAGTTGCATACCAGCAGTGCATGTGATCAGAAGTGTGTGTAGCCATCTCACTCTCTTGCACACGCACACACTCACATGCATATCCATTGATACTAGACATTTTTAGTATAAAAACTTATTAAATTCTTCCATAAAGCATTCTACTTTGCTTCAGGCTTCCATTTGCACCCCACTGTTCACAGCTTAAGTCAGCTTTAAAATGCACATTCTGTTGATTTAGATTATTATTCATTCTAGGAAGATCAAATAAAGCATATACAATGGAAATATGTTGATAGTTTAAATAAATGAATGAAACATTAGTGGTTCAAGAGCAAGGAAGAAGATTACTAGGTCTCAGTTGAATTAATATGGATTTATTAAAGCATCTGTTAATAGTATTTTGGTAAGAATATAGCGTTCAGAGCTTGGTTACTCATACTAGAACAGCTTACTACAAAAATAATAGCATGTATTATTAAGATGTTTTTAAAATATCTGACGCTCTGTGCACTTCCTATGAGGAATGGCTTGAGGGAAGCAATTGCTTCCTGTGGCGCTGTGGTCTAAACCACAGAGCCTAGGGCTTGCCAATCAGAAGGTCAGCGGTTCGAATCCCCGCGACGGGGTGAGCTCCCATTGTTCGGTCCCTGCTCCTGCCCACCTAGCAGTTCGAAAGCACGTCAAAGTGCAAGTAGACAAATAGGTACCACTCCGGCAGGAAGGTAAACGGCGTTTCCGTGCGCTGCTCTGGTTCGCCAGAAGCAGCTTAAGTCATGCTGGCCACATGACCCGGAAGCTGTCTGCGGACAAACGCCAGCTCCCTCGGCCTATAGAGTGAGATGAGCACGCAACCCCCGAGTCGTCCGCAACTGGACCTAACGGTCAGGGGTACCTTTACCTTTTTACCATACCATGTTGAATTCACACTGTGTTCATGACTTTAAAAGCCCTAGAGGCCTGGCTGATTTAATGGATCTAGGTGACCACAGATTCAAATAACTGTAGAATTGGAAGGGACCATGAGGGTCATCTAGTCCAATTCCTTGCAATGCCGGAATATTTTGCCCAATGTGGAGCTGAAACCCACGATCCTGAGATTAAGAGTCTCATGCTCTACCGAATGAACTACTCTCACTCCTAAATCCTGGTGTGAACTTATTCATTTATTTATCTCCTGCCCTTCATCACAACTTATCTCAAGGTGAGTTACAAAAAAGTTACAATATACAATATTACTTTACAATATACAACATTACTAAAATACTGTTAAAATCATCAAAGTAAACCCATATGGTTGCCTATACCTACTCTCTGTAACTGTGTGACTACACAGAGATATTTAGAAGGCATGATGGAAGAGAAAGCAATTCAGCTGGCACTGAAAATGAATGGCATCAGCTCAAACTTGGAGAGAGGGACATTCCTTAACTGATGGAACTAGCGCTGAGAAGCCTCTAATTTCATTTTACGGTGGTACTGTCAGAAGGACCAAACTAGTTCATTTCAAAGGCTTGGCAGGACAATATAGAGCAGGGTAGGGCCACCCACCTGTCAATCACCTAATGTCATAAAGATGTCACAAGGGTCTTGCAAAGCACTTTGCAAGACCCCAAAATCAGAAGGCAGTCGGATCTGGGCTGCCCCCTACTGATACTGGGGAATGTACTCCTTCCAATAACCAATTCCCAAGCTTATATTGTAAAATAACCAAGAATGTTCTTCTATTTCACTATTGCTCCTACTGTGACCAACAGGGACCTTTAGATAGACCTTCTCAGTAGAAGTCATACAATTATACTGAAAAGGCACAGTGCACAGGGTTAATTAGAATTGTTGACTGGTTTCAAGACAAAACAAAACATGATTTTTGTATTCAGTTAGGGGGGTTATTTTTATCATGGCAGTAATCAAGCACTTTTCTTTTTGTGTAATCTGGTTATATATTTTTTAACCTGCACTAGGCCTCCAGGGGTAGAGCAAATAACCAACCTAAAATAAATTACATTAAATGTGTCTGAACACCATTATTAATCCCTTCAGTGGAACAAAAAAGAATAAAAGCAAATTCCTAGTTTTCAAGGACAAGCTAAATGACCTTTATCAAATCTATTCTGAAAACAACAATTATGGTAATTATGTTGAAATATACAATTCAAACTTACTTAAAGGAATGAAAAACATACAAACTATACCAGGAATTATATATTGGTAAGAACATCAGTATTCGTTATAAATCTCAGCTATTAACTCACTGGGGTAACTTTAACTCTTCACCTCAGCCTGCCCTCCTTTTCAATGGCAATAATGGAATATTTATTTCTTTTAAAATTACTGACAACTTTTCAGGATAAAAAAAATGACAAGATTGTTTATAAATAAATATAGTACAATAAAACATAAAGCAAAATATCTCGAGTTCAGTAAAGCTGGTACTAAGGATTAGAGTCCAGGAACGCCCATATCAACCGAAAGGTTTTTACCAACAGCAGAACATCTGCGCTGTAGGTTCCTGTCATATCTGTAAGGGGATGTCATTCCAGTGTGGGAAACTGGTCTATTTTATACAGGTCGTCTTATGAGGATTACCAAGAAAATATATGATAACCGCATTGCACACTATTCACTCTTTATCCAGTTTACAGCAGGTGCATGGCTTCTGAGCAGGATCCCCAGAGGTAAACTGGATGCAACCCAAAGAGAAAATGCAAATCCATCATTTATACAGCACAACTGTTCAGTCGGCATAAAAAGGTAAAAATAAAGAAAGAAGGCTACTGAATCCATTGTAAGATGGGCACTACTTAGACCTGAAAGCTTGATATTGGCACACAAAAAATACCCAAGTATGCAAACCTCTGGAGTATTCCATTTGCATTGGGGCACTAATTTTAGTACATCTTTGATAATGAGTATTGTTTTGTTTTGATAACATGAAAGTATCCTTATACATTAGTCATGGTCTAGTAGAAGCACTTCAGAAGGATTTTTATATAGACACTTAACTTGGTCTGGTGTTGTTTTAGCACACTATAGCCCCATCTACCGTATTTCTAAGATGCTTCATGGAGAACACCCAAAGGCAGACAAAGCTGGCTGAGAGGTCACTTAAAGTGATGTAGGTGCTTTTCTGCTGGTGAAGCCTGCCAGCAAACCAGCCCTTACACTGCTGCAGGTCACCCACAGAAAGCTCCACAGACACAGATGTTCTGCTGCCACTGAGGGTTTGCCCAGTGTTTCATGGGCAATGGAGGATCTGATGTAGTTCATCCATTTTTTTTGTTACAATTTCAGAGCAGACACTAGAATATAGTCCAACACATCTAATTTTACAGAGATTATAAATTTGGGATTACTACTACCAAAAGCTAGGGTATGTTTGTGCATTGCCATACATTCATAATCACACTAGAGTGAGTTTTTTGAGTGCTAGTGTGGTCGGTAGAGAGATGTAATCATCTGGTTCCTGGTAATGCATGCTGATGCGCATAATTTTGCCACATTGATGAGTCTGGTGTAGTTAATTCCCTTCTGTTGACTGCAATGAGCGGTGTGGGGAGAAAATAGTAGAAAAAAGTCCATGGACCTCCCACAATAGATGCAGTGAGCCAACAGGGATTGGGAAGTACCAATAGCTCTATCGTAGGGTCAGCGAGAGGGGGAAGAGCTTGCTCGGCCATTGATTCATAGAACATTACATTATTTTGGTGATGTATCTGGGCTGGAAGGTGAGAGAAACCGTGTGCAAATACAGAAACCGTGTGCAGTTCTGTGGTTCCAAGCCATTCACTTTACAATAATGATTTTCACCATAAAATTGTTCAATTTAAATGTTGTATTATGTTGAATGGATGGTTTCAATAGCATTCAAGTCATGACAAATAAAAATGAACATTTTATAAATACCTAAGTGAGATATTTTTACGTAATGTACCTGATTGTCATTTTAATGCCAAGCTGCTGTACAGATGAAAGAGTTTTGATCTCCACATTTGCATCAGCTGCAAAGAAAAGAAAAAAGTCACATAAAAATAAGTTCAGGTAGGTAGCCATGCTGGTCTGACGCAGTCGAAATAAATAAAATAAAAAATAAAAAATTTGTCCGGTAGCACCTTAGAGACCAACTAAGTTTGTTCTGGGTATAAGCTTTCGTGTGGTATCTGAAGAACTGTGCATGCACACGAAAGCAAACCCAGAACAAACTTAGTTGGTCTCTAAGGTGCTACTGGATTTTTTTTTTTATAAAAATAAGTGTTTACCCATTTTCATCTAAATTTCTAAGAACTGTTTAAAAGATGAAGTTTGGTGGCAATCCATAATACAGTGAATTTAGTGAAAGCAGTGAACAATAGTTTTTATAATTACAATAAGACAACACTTTGGACTATCTATGGCCTTACTGAACTCCTCAAGCATCCATTTTATGACAGATATAAATAACTGTCAGCTCATGGTTCATCACCCCTTACAACCACATAAAACTGTCAAAGTGGCACCTTGCCTACATATTGTCTGTAGTACTTATGCACAATCCCATGGATGTTGCGATGCAGTTCCAGGAGCCATAGGATTTTGCAGATGAATCTCACCATCTCCATGGGCTCCGAAGAAGCTTCATCCTTGTTGCTATGAAAAGATCCATAACTACTACTTCCCCACAGAGAAAGAGGGCAAAAGGGAGCATTTTGAGGGTGGATTAAAGTGGTGTCTTTGGATCTGCTTGAATCCAAAGTTCTTTCACCCCAGCACAACTCTGAAACCATGGGGAAAGAATGCCAACCCTTTGGGCTGGTGTCCTTCTTTTCCCTATTCAAATTCTTGAAAAAACTAACAGCCAATAGGAGAGAGAAAATGGGGAACAACACCATCACACCACCTTCTGTCCTGACAGTGCATTCCCAGAGGACTTTGGATTTTGTGATTTGTCTTCCATAACTACTAACCACTCGCAACACTGTTGCTCCGTCTGAACACTTATCCAGCAGACAGAACTTGACATCAAGTGCTCTTCTCCAATATTTGACTCAACTCAGCCTTTTGCCAAGTATGGGTAAAGGGACCCCTGACTGTTAGGTCCAGTCGTGGACGACTCTGGGGTTGCGGTGCTCATCTCGCTTTACTGGCCGAGGGAGCCGGCGTACAGCTTCCGGGTCATATGGCCAGCGTGACTAAGCCGCTTTCTGGCGAACCAAAGCAGTGCACGGAAACGCCATTTACCTTCCCGCTGCAGCGGTACCTATTTATCTACTTGCACTTTGACGTGCTTTCGAACTGCTAGGTGGGCAGGAGCAGGGACCGAGCAACGGGAGCTCACCCTGTCGCAGGGATTCGAACAGCCAACCTTCTGATCGGCAAGCCCTAGGCTCTGTGGTTTAACCCACAGTCCACCCGCCAAGTATGGGTAGCATCCAGTAAAAACAATAGCCTAATTCACTATAATCAAAATGAACAAACAGATTATTGTGTTTCACAGTCTCTTATATATACTGTATTTTCCTGCGTATAAGACTACTTTTTAACCCAGGAAAATCTTCTCAAAATTCGGGGGTCGTCTTATACGCCGGGTCGTATTTCTTATACGGCGAGTATATCCCAAACTCTAGATTTTAACTGGAAAAGTTGGGGGTCGTCTTATACGCCCAGTTGTCTTATACACCGGAATATACGGTATGTGTCTATTCATGACATAAATTAATGTGCAAAATTGTAGCTAAGTTGTCATTATAGCTATGTTTTCCTATTCAGAAGATATTTGTATCAACTCTTTCAGAGCAGATTATAAAATGGCTTGCAGAACTCTTCACAATTGAAGTACACTTAATATTAACCAATGAGTGAAGCACTGGCGTGGTGTGGTAGTTCTTAGATTTTTCCAGGCTAACAATATTTTCATCCATTTATAAAAAGTGGTCCTACAAGTCTTTCTTTGTACTTTGTTCAATACATTAGGAGCTCAACACCTCTACAGGGAAGGGGAGGAGGCACAAAAGCTGCAATTGTAATGATGCACAAAATGTACTTTGTTTATTCCAAGATACATTATTTAATTTTCCACAAAATCAATGTGAAGCCTATTTTATTAAAATGTCTTGAAATAATGTGCCTTTCAGAACAAAAGCATCAAAGGATCAATTTTCTCAATAAGAAAACCATTTTCTACTTAACAAAAGGCAGAGTATCTCTGAACTGTCAATCAGACAAAGAGGTGAAACTGCTATAGTAGTTAAGCAGAATGAATAAAATATGCTATGGCAGCAGCTCCCAAGCTACCAAATTCAGGGAAAAGATTTAAGTATACCTCACAGTTCAAAGAGAAATAAAAATTGCACAGAACATGTGTAATTCATTTTTTAAAGAAGAAATCAAACATTCAATTGGATGTATCACAATTCATATTTAATTTCAATATATAGTGACTGTCAGAATTCCAGATAGTCATGTTGAGAACTTGTGCTGAAGTAGCTTAACAATATTGACAATTTTTGTTTTTCAAAACACATCCTTAATTCACAGTTCAAGGGCTTCTAAGCAGAATAAGGCAGCCTCCCCACCACCATACACTATTTTTTAATCAGATCTATTTTGTGCAGTTCTTAGGTTTTCTATCAAATTTAGGTTCTAAAATAACAATTTAATAGTTTATTAAACAATACCAAAAATGTCGCACAGAGGGAAGAAGCTTGAGCAACTGCTGCTCTTCCACCTCCATACTGTAGCCACTGAAATAGGAACGACCTGGACAGGCAATGAATCTCTCTCCCTGAAGCCACTTGGACCCAGAGGCTGTATCCAATCACCTTGATGTACTAGCAGAAGCTAACTTAAGGATTCCCACCAGTGCAATGGGACCTTTCCCCTTCTCATCCCCCGTGCCCTCCCCCACATATGCTCCAGGGGATTGGGTGAAATCCCAAAACAGTGCATGGTGGAAGAAGAGAGGAGACCTTAACTGCAAGAGTGAGAATATGCAGAACCTAAAGAAGGCCTTATCTTTATGTTTATTCCATCAATAGGAATCTGGATGGCTCTCATGCTGGCTTACAGGGTATGATAGAAAAAAATAAAAATAAAATCCAACATAAAACTAAAACTCAAAAGAAATATGGTAACAGTGGCTGAAAACAGCAGCTAGAACACAATTCAGTTTAAAAGTTAAATGCCTTTCATAAAGGTCAAGAAAACTAAAAAAAAAGAGAACAATGAATAATCTTCTTTCCTAGAACACAAAATTCCAATCTCTTACAAATCTACACATAATAAAATAATTCTTTGTACTTGCATCCTTAGATACCATCTAGCAGATGAGCAATCCTGTCCTCATGCTAAATTACTACTGGTAAGAATAAAGCAATTTCAAAACATAAAGGTCAATTTTTAAAAGTGCAATCCATGTTCCAGGATTTTCAGCTTTTATTGCTACCTTGAAAGGAGATGCAAAATAATGTGTATGATCTGTCCTAATTCTAATTACATGAGACGTGTTCAGCTCGAAATATATACAGCTACTTATTTCTAAAATGACATTACACTTGCCAGAATTTTAAAGACTCTCTTCAGCTGGAATTGTTTCTCTATTAACAAAGTACTCCGCAGAGTTTTGAAGGAGGAAAAAATAAAACGTGAGCAGCAGAAGTGCAGAGTCTTAGTTTTATAGAGCTCAGTAACCCCATGCAATCAAAGGCAAGCATGAAAATAAAAAACCCGTGGAAGACAACAAAGTAAGAAATGTTCTTTTAATAGCCAAATCCCAAATGGGAAATGCAGCCCAATTTATAATTATTGCTATGCTCTCCAATTAAAAGGGAGGCTTTGTCCACTTTCACTTCATTGCCAAACTATGGGCAAGAACTACATGGAAGGGAGGGATGAGGGAAGATATTTTCCAGAAAAAAGGTCAAAGGTTGCTTTTAACACACACACACACACACACACACACACACACACGAGTGAGGTTATAATGTTTAGTCTTCTCTCAGGACAATCTAGCCAAGTAGGGTCAACCATTAATGATGGGCAGGAAATGATTTTCATTGTCCCACTTTTAGAGATCCTTTAATAAGAAATAAGATTTCAAACCTATGCCTGAAATAGGCTACCCCCAACATGACTGACTGTTACTCCACACCGAAACAAATATTTAAAAAACCCAATCCAGAGACATTTAGGATGCCTGTGAGATGGATCCTAAAATGAGTTTTGTCTTCAACATGCTAATTTTCTGCGGAAAAATATTAAATCATGCAGAGGGGCCCACCTGGTATTTCAAAAAGCACAGCCCAAAAACGGGTTTGCCACTCCACATGTTACCTTATGAGTAGACTTAAATCTGGGGTTTCACATATGTAGCTGGAAAATGGTGTGTCTACTACCATAGCATCTTAATTTATAGCAGATGATCTGATGCAAACATTGCTGTTAGCACTAGCAAGTACGCCAGTACCACCTCTAGGGCCAGCAGGCTGCCATATGGCGATGGAAAAAAGAAACAAAGAGGAAAGATTTTAAAAATCTGTAGTGTCAGTTTTGTTGTGGTGGTTTGAGCTCAGGAGTGATATTTAAAGTTATATATAGCTAGATGCATGGATCATATTCATAAGTCACCCATATATTATATGAAAGACAGAGGCTGGATTTCTATAAGTCTTTTTTCATAGAAGCTTTAACTTTAAGCGCATCTTCCACATATGCCAACAGACAGGCAATATAGAGTTAAGTGTTGCTATTGTTTATTATAATTTTTTAAAGCCCTGCAACTGTATAAATGTCAATATATTAGCTTATTATTCTCCCTCATCTTTAAAACGCTAACCGAAACTAATTTGATTTTTCCAGATTTGCAAATTTTATAATGGATTGAAATCCTGAGGGATTTCACAACAGCTGGATGAATTGTGTTATTCTAATTTCAACTACCCAAGGGTTTAGAAAGCTGCTGTAGTTTAAGATAATCAATTTCTCATTTCCAGAAACATGATAACACTGAATATCAATGCATTGTCCTGAAACTACTTTCATATAACACATTGATTCTATTCATTAAAAAGCCAGGCTAAACTATTGTTATACTCCCTGTTGATCAAAGCCTAGCCAAGGTGTGTGTGTGCATGTAGAGGGGGTGCACTAAGTAGTCTGCTGGCTTATTAAAACTCAAATCCATCTGCTCTCTTTACAAATAATTTGGGATACCGAACATCCTTATATCAGATTTCTTTTGCTCAATGATCCTCTGTGGTTTATTCCAGTATATGATTCAAGGGCTCAATACAGAGAAGAGAAACAGGGAGCCATACTGTAACAAAGGTGTCAAAGGAATATATTGAAAATATAAAATTATATTTAATTTTTAAAACATTTCAATTTCCATTGATATGTGGAATAAAATGCACTACAGAAGCAGTGAACTAAAAAAACAAAACAAAACATGTTCCAGCTACTCTTGAACCGTAATGAGATGTAAATAGCTATGTGGTATTTCAGAGGAACCCCCCTTATTTTAGTGAAATCATGTGTGCTTTATGTCAGATTTATGCCTATTGGAAAAGTCTAAGAAAACATTTTTTTTCCCAAAAATGAGGTGACAGGGTCAAAGTGACTCTGCAAAAGCCAGCTAATGTTGAGAGTTACATGCCGTACCCCAGACACAGAGTGCAAGCATACTGGACCAAAGATTACACACAAAGTCAATGGCTGGGGAAAATATGGCCACAATTTTTTTATTGATAATGGAGATTGTTGTGGCATGGCAGCAAGGATCTTGGTATTGGGGTGACCTGACTTCTGCCTGATGTTGTCAGGAATTAGGGAATGGCCTACCTCACTGTGGGTCACCCCACTGGTCGCTCACCCACATGGGTGCAAAGAGGCCAGCCTCAGTCCCCAGAGCTGCAGCCAAGGCCTTAGGGCAGCGCCACCAAAGAACCCTTATGGGAATCCCCCTATTTGTCTATGAATTCTGTCCCTTGCCCCTCTGCCACCAACTGTATGCTGTGACAAATACTCACTTTAGAATAAAATAGTAAACTCAGTATCCTACAACCTATGCATGTTGCTATGAGAAAGGTGAAAACTTCATCACTACGTCTATAAAATGCCAAGATCTACCATCCTCCTGTTATAATGCATTAATTATAATTATAGCCTGCTTTTCCTTTTCAGTCAAAAAGTGAAGGTCAGCTGGGTTAAACCAGATCAACAGAAAGGAGCCTGCTATCTCTACCTGTTCCACTCAGTTACTGAGGGAGGCTGAGAAGCAAGAAGTGTGGCAGTTACCTTTCAGTTGACCATTGCAAGCCAAAAAACGACATGGGAGAAGAAAATTACCTTCACATGCTCTGCTGGTGAAGTAACATTCTGATGGTGTTTCAGAAAGATGCAAGACAAACATTTCCATTAATTCTGCCAAATCTGCAATAAAACCAAAATGATTAAAGCATCAATACCACAAACTTTCCTTTAAAAAGGAAATCATGTCATGTTTTATGATTTGTGTGTGCACAATTTTGTAACAATAAGCTAAAAAAATAATAATTTAAAAATGCCACAAAGTAAAATGCAGAACTGTATCAACCAATTTGTTTGTTTCCCTTATACCCTGCCTTTCCTCCACAGAACCAAAGGTGGCATATGTAGCTTGCTCCACTCCATTTTATCCTCTCGATCACCCTAGGGCAGTGGTGGCTAACCTTGGCACTCCAGATGTTTTGAAACTACAGCTCCCATCATCCCTAGCTAATAGGACCAGTGGTCAGGGATGATGGGAGTTGTAGTCCCAAAACATCTGGAGTGCCAAGGTTAGCCACCACTGCCCTAGGGGATAGGATAGGCTGAATGAGTGAGTGACTCAAGGGCACCCCGTGAGCTCTGTGGCTGAATCTTAGTCCCCCTGATGTAAGCCAATTCTCTGACCACAGCACAACAGTGAGTAGAAAATGAACCAAAACTAAAGCCTATAGGCAACTAACAGTGCAATGTACTACATATGCAGGCAGAAGAAAGCCTCACTGGGGTTCAATGAGGCTTACCCCCAGGTAAGTGCTTTACAGCCTAAAGCTGTCTATACGACCGCATGTTTATTCACAAAAGCATGGGAAAAATAATTCAAAACAGGCATTCTGTTTTTGTATTCATAACAACATTCCTGGTTTAAATTAAAATTTTAATGGCTTCTCTGACAATCTATTCAGTGTAAACTGAAAGGGAATCGTTTGTTATCCTTGGATCCTCTAAGGATTACTTCGGAATTTGTTAGACAGTTTCAACATAAAGAAAATTAGCTGTAATTAGATTGCACTGCCTACATTCTTCTACAGAGGTTCTGAGGAGGGAAGTTTGGCCTTCATCTTGCAGCAAAGGTCAATGCACTTTAAGAGTTTCTGTCCTCCTTTGTGAAAAGGCGTTCCAACACAGTTACCTGCTTCCTTTTGCATCTCAGCGGGAAACTTTCCAAGCTTTCCATGGAAGTCTTTTGCACTTGTCTTACTCATTTAAATGAGTAAGAAAGCCCTAAATGGGAGAAGAGTTCTATGTTCTATGCACACAGCATAGTTGAGTACGATTGTTTTTCATTCTTTCATGGATAGTTCCCAAAGTTATCTTTGCAAACACAGGTTTGCCTAGAGCAGGCTTTCACCAACATCTGAGTTCACTGACCCCTTGATGAGCTTATAAAGTTGCCATTGACCCCAACCCAAATTCTTAGGAATGTAAATGAAATGACATCCAGAAATATCAATATATAATCAACCTTTTTTAACTACCAATCACCATTACAAGGAATCATAAAATGGAAAAAAAATAAGGAATACTCTTGCACTGTAAAATCATCAATTAAATACAGAGGTTCCTCATTGGCAAGGGCGATGCACTCTGTACATATTAATGTTCTTTATTCCTGAGGCTCATTGCATTTCCACACTGTCCCTTGTGGTAATTGTTTCCACCCCTAGGCCCTTTCTGACCTACTCTGGAATTCTAGATCTTTTATTCAGCCCCTGCACATTCACATCAATATCAACCACTTTGGGAAACCACTGCCTAAATAATGTATAATTCTGATGTAGTAATTCATTTGGAGTAACTCTATCAGGGATTCTTAGAGGGGTGTTTAGGATATACTGCTATGGATACATGATGTCTCCAGGCATTGCAGTCGTCTGCAAGGGATTCCAGTCTGACAGAGTTGATGTTGTCAGGCTTCATGTCACATTTGCAGACATATTTGGAATGCAGAGTTGGTCTACCAATGGGCCTGGTGTTGGAAGCCAGCTCCCCATAGACCAGAGGAGAAATAACCACTGGGAGGAGTGCAGAAAGAAGAAACGCCATGGTGCATCTGCTGCAGCACAACTGGATGCCTTCATCTGCCCCAGCTGCAACAAAACATGTCTCTCCCACATCAGTCTCTACAGCCACAGCAAGCGCTACAACTCAGCAACATTTTGACTTCACCTCAATTGTTGCTTGAGACAGGCATATTCTAACCAGTTTAGGATATACCGGTAGCAACATATAATGCAAGCTGGTTTAAATAAATAATAAATAATAATAATAATAATATTTTTTTATTTGTTTGTTTGTTTGTACCCTGTCCATTCGGCTGGGTTTTCCCAGCCACGTCTTCCCCTTTGACAGTCCTCAATCATACCTCACTATAAAGAATCATCAATATAACGTAGCAAGGATAAGCAATTTCCCTTTAAAAATAATTATACTTACTGGTTCCACTCATAACAGTAGGCTTGCTTCCCATGATTTCACAAAACTGTCTTTGAATATTTTCAATCAATTCCAGCGGTTTATCTGGATTATTTAAAGCACATGCAAGCTTGCTAGCATCACCATCTAAAATGAAGATGAAAATATTGCTATGAAAGCTATGGTTTTACTTTTGCCTAAATGACCACAACGATCAGTGAAGAACTTAGTAAGTCTGCCTCAAACCAATAAAGCTCCTATGCAAGGAAATACAAAAAGATGTTCACAGTTCAGAAGACGACTGGACTGTGAAGGTGAGTTGCTTGGCTCAAGCAGCAGATGGGGGCTGGGAGGCACTCCCCTCCCACCTGGCTGCTCTGCCTATTTAAATGCAGTATTAGAATTACTAAATATTACCATAGTAACAGCAATTTCCTGAAATTAAAATTCCTGCTTTTTACAAACAGGTGCTTAGAAATGGCTCTTTATGAGCCTCCAAGAAGCTTTCAGTGAATTTCTTAATTGTAAATATCAAAGTGATCAAGATAATTTCTCCCTGCTATCATCCTCCACCAAGTTCTTGTTTGTGCAATATCGTACCTGTTTCTAGGCTTTAAAATTGCCTAAATTCATTTTAAGTATACACAATAAAACATTTCTGTAGTCAGACTTTTAAAACTTTGTTTAAGATACTTATTATTCCTGCTTCATTTCAGCATTTTAGTATCCTATTTAATATTCAACTTCCTAAATGAAATCATCACTTGCAAATGCTGTTAGCCTTTTTTTATTAAATAGAAAATATTTGCTTTCTGTTTCTTTCACCGCATAAAATGCATTTCAAAATAGTGTTTGGACTTTAATAATTTATACTTAAATTGTTTTCCTGTCACTGGAATTCATTTGACCAACCCAGAGTATTTTACGAAGCTGTACAATTCTTCTAATCTATTCCATATGCACATTCAAATGCCAAGTAATTACACCAAAAGGCTTCATTTCTCAAAGGCCCTCACTGGTACAAGCCTAATTTAGTTCTTCATCTAATGTTCACTTCATGTAGCCAGGCACAGGGGAAAAGAAGCTTCTTACGCAGGTTAGATCATTGGTGATGGTGAAAGTCCTCTGGTCCTTTCTCCCTGTATGATCATGACTTGTTCCCACTGTAGCCACCTGCTTTTCGTAACTTTGCATGAGGAAATTCTTTCGGGGTGTAGGGAGCTTAAAGGTGGAGCCTAAACCCAACTAGCAGTCCTGCTAGCCAAGGAGGAATAGTTATTCATTTCCTACTTTCAACACCTTTTGTTTCTATTTGTAAGTGTAAGGTATTCTATATGTCTTATCATGCTTCTCAGGATCCCACTTTTTGACTCTAAATGATTGTCCTTTCCATTTATGAGAATGAAAGGTGGCAAAGATGTAAGATTAAAGGTAAAGGTAAAGGTACCCCTGACCATTAGGTCCAGTCGCGGATGACTCTGGGGTTGTGCGCTCAACTCGCTCTATAGGCCGAGGGAGCCGGTGTTTGTCCGCATCAACAACCAATTAACCCCTGTGCTGCAAACTCTGAAACTGGTTTCCAGTTTCGGTGTTTGTCCGCAGACAGCTTCCGGATCATGTGGCCAGCATGACTAAGCCGCTTCTGGCGAAAGCAGAGCAACGCACGGAAACGCTGTTTACCTTCCTGCCGGAGCGGTACCTATTTATCTACTTGCACTTTGACGTGCTTTTGAACTGCTAGGTGGGCAGGAGCAGGGACCGAACAACGGGAGCTCACCCCGTCGCAGGGATTCAAACCGCCGACCTTCTGATCGGCAAGCCCTAGGCTCTGTGGTTTTCTAAGCTATTCTTGTACCTAACAAGAATAGCTTAGAAAACATAAGACTCTGTCTCTTTTAGGAGACAGATTCAATTCAGGACCACACCAAGAAACTTGGCTGCCTAAGCAAAGTATAAGATTATAATATACTGTCACCAGAGGCAGCTGCCTCACTCTGACAGCCCTGATTCAACCCCAGGCAGAAAGTACTAGAGTAGGGAAAGGTTTTCTAGAACAAAACTGAGTTTTCTTTATATGTTATCGGGTGGGAGGGAAAAGTAATTTGTTCCCATATTCTGTTTTCCCTCAGTTTGATTTTCATACGTAAAGGAATTGGGTTCCAATATCTGATTGCTTTTATTATAAAAACCCTGCTGTGTTTGTATTAAATTCAAGGAACAAATGTCATCCTGTGTTCAATTTAACACTTGGTAATGTACATGTATTTTAACAAAAATGTTAAGCCTAATGGATAATGTGCGCATCTTAGAATTGAAAGGGAAAAGCACAGTAGGCACAGATAAACCATGCAATCCCGGCAGGTTTTGAATGCATAAGACTCTTCTTTGGGGAATAAATGCTGCCTATGGGACATAGGATACATTCAGTAAAATTCCTTGATTTGTGGAGTTAAGCTCCATGAAGATTTTTATTTTATCCTCTAAAGAGCCTTAAGTGTTTGAAATGCATGCCGTTATTGTACTGTTTGTCTGGACATAAATATATGCACCTACTGTGTTCTCTCTTTCACAAGGGATTTTGCTTGGAGCTACCCTCTCCGTGACAACACCTTATGATTCAAATGTGAATGAATACAGATCCACATTGCATCTCAATGATAAAATACAAACCAAGCAATGCAAACAGAAAATCAAGAGATAAAAATAAGAAAAAACTATCACAAAGGAACATGGTAAACTCCAGCTGCCATACAGATATGTTCAGCTCATATTCTTTACCCTCGTGAGCCTTTCAAAAAGGTTCCTCAAAACAAGACATACCAAGATTTATGCATAGCCTAACACACAACCACAACTTAATACATATTTGTACTTTTCACATACATCACTCCAGTAAACAAATGTATTATACCTTGCCTTGTGTCAGTTTTTCTTGGAAATTCAGCAAGATAGCATGTTGGTAAAGGATATGATGAAAACATGGGCCAAGGATATGGATCATCACCCTAAGGGAGAACCACCAATAATAAAGTGATGTTATAGGTAACTTGCTGATGGTTTGTCTGTTTCACTCTGCCATTTGAAGAATCTGCACTCTGTACTTACAGGAAATCTTCAGATATTTCGTGCATTACCTACATATACAACACAGTGCACTTGACACTGTATTTTAATGCTATCAGTGTAATGAGTCAGGATGATTACATAGCACAACCCTTTTAAACCCGCTCAAAGGGCAGTAGCTGCAGTTAGTCAGCAGAGGTTCAATGGAATAATCAGCTCTAAATAAATGGTAGAAATAATAAATAAATCTCAGTTTGCAGCACTTATCCCCAAAGAGGCTAAATGTGAAGAAAACTGAAAAGCACATTTACAACCTTTTGCAATATTCTTGGAGGCAAGATCCGTTCCGTTGGTCCACCAACATGATTTATTCTAACAAGAATATGGTTTCTCTCTACTGATAGGCCATCAATTATAAAGTCTCTGCAACAAAACAAAATAGAATTGCATGTGGAAATTGCCATGAGTCTCATGATTCTCAAGAGCTAGATTACTGAGAAAGTACTTCAAGCCTGAATGTTAGCATGGACACTGAATTGCAGTTCTGAACAAGGTAACAAAATCCTGGCACTGGATTCAGGGGAATTCAGAGGTAGAAGGGAATGCACTATGTGCGCTTTGCTTAGTCTTTTCTGACCAGAATATAGTACAAACTACTCATTTTATGGCATTCAGTATTTACTTATGGTGCATTCACCAGCCTTAATGGTTTTTGAGATAATATATCAGCACTTCCCAAGATCAAATTACAAGACAGAAGCCAAAAATGGGTTGTGGTTAATGAATAGTTACTTCAAAGGAGTATCAAGCTTACAAATTATTCCCCTCCTTGCCAGCCCAATAAAGGTTGTGAATACATCAGGGGTGTTCATTTTGCCTCATGTTGGTTGTACCCCTTCATCATCATCATCATCATCATTTATTATTTATACCCCGCCCATCTGGCTGGGTTTCCCCAGCCACTCTGGGTGGCTTCCAACAAAATATTAAAATACAATAGTCCTTCGGATATTAAAAGCTTCCCTAAACAGGGCTGCCTTCAGATGTCTTCTAAAAGTCTGGTAGTTGTTTTTTCCTTTGACATCTGGTGGGAGGGCGTTTCACAGGGTGGGTGCCACTACCGAGAAGGCCCTCTGCCTGGTTCCCTGTAACTTGGCTTCTTGCAGTGAGGGAACCGCCAGAAGGCCCTCGGTGCTGGACCTCAGTGTCCGTGCAGAACAATGGGGGTGGAGACGCTCCTTCAGGTATACTGGACCGAGGCCGTTTAGGGCTTTAAAGGTCAGCACCAACACTTTGAATTGTGCTCGGAAACGTACTAGGAGCCAATGTAGGTCTTTCAAGACCAGTGTTATGTGGTCTCGGCGGCCGCTCCCAGTCACCAGTCTAGCTGCCGCATTCTGGATTAGTTGTAGTTTCCAGGTCACCTTCAAAGGTAGCCCCCACGTAGAGCGCATTGCAGTAGTCCAAGCAGGAGATAACTAGAGCATGCACCACTCTGGCGAGACAGTCTGCAGGCAAGTGGGGTCTCAATCTGCGTACCAAATGGAGTTGGTAAACAGCTGCCCTGGACACAGAATTGACCTGTGCCTCCATGGACAGCTGCGAGTCCAAAATGACTCCCAGGCTGCGCACCTGCTCCTTCAGGGGCACAGTTACCTCATGCATGCTTCCTAGTGGCTGTATAAAGCCAAGTAGTAAAGAACGATATGTTCTTCCAAGAACAGTTCAAGTGGCACAACAATGAGGACAAGAAACAGAACCCATTTTCATGCTTTCAATACCATACTTTTTGTATCCCCAACAAATGAAAAAAAGTGTCTCATGCCAAATTCCTTAACTCAATGAAGCCACACATTAATATTTCATTATTATTATTATTATTATTATTATTATTATTATTATTATTATTATTTGAAGAGCTTCCTTCTCCACTGATATTTTTCTTTTGGGGGGTGAGGCTGGGGGTTTATGTAAAAATCTCCAAGTAAAGATTACACAGAACTATAGAGTGGGGTGATAATTTTTTTTAATGAATATTCCTTACCGAGAAGTTTCAGAAATGTAGATGGTATTTTCTCTTTGGGCATCTAAGAGCACTTCTGATACCTTATACTGAGATTCTAAAAGTAGAAGTGTATCTAGATCACAGCAGAGCACATTTAATAACCTGCAGGATATAATATTTTGAAATATCAGAACATCAGAAGTTATGGGAAATGCAGAGAAGCACTACACAACAGTTTAAAGATTTTGGAGTTGAGTTCTTTTTTTAAACAAAGAAACAAACAAACTGCTGTAATACAAAACAGAATTAGGAACCTAGGACACAGCACATGGTTTGCATGTAGAATATCACTGACCTTTCCTAGAACACCATTTGAAACAACACTGTTATCCACAGCTAAGGATTATTTCTATTATATTCTGGCGTGCACACACTGCCTTTTTATTCCTTCTTGTTGAATATTGCTAAACTGACCGTCAATTTCTTATTGTCAGTTTTTGTTCCAGGGAGAAGGGGCTTTAATTACCAGTTCTTCCTTTTCTTTTTTCTTCTATTTTTTTATACAATAAAAAACAACATTGTCTTACTATATAAAGCTCCTTTCTGCAATAGGAACAGAAACTGATTGATAGGGAACAATGTAGAAAGGCTTTATAGAAACAATTTACAGGCTATTCATCAGTAAGCCCACTGCTACACAAAACAGAAAGAAAAAAAAAGGGGGGGGAATCACCTGAAACTAGGAAGCTTGTAACTAAAAGCACAGGAGTGCTGAATACCCTTTGGGATGTCCACACCAGACAGGCTGTGTCCTGCAGTTGTGTTTTAATTTATATACAAAAAAATCAGCAGAAATTTTGCCAGAAAAGGGAGAGCACAATGTAAGGAAGTAACAACTTCTCAACAATGCCACCCATTTTCTCTGGGAAAAGTGAATGAACCAAGCATGGCAACAATGCAAGCAAGCTAGCATGGAAACAACCTTTGGTCCCTTTATGAAAGAAAATTGCCTTCCCAGTGTTGTGATCCTATACATGGGAGTAGGTGATATGATTTAGTCCTAAGTTGACATGTACATAAATGCACTGCATTTTACATGGCTGGTTTGTCCAAATTTATCTCATCCATGCCATGTAACCCAGATGCTTCATTTCACGAACAGGTGGAAGAAGAGCCCAATATAATATTGCAGTGGACCCAGCTTTCCTTCTCATTTGGCTGCTGAAAAAAAGCTACTAGAGGCAATGTAGTAATAACTATTTTTAGTTTCAAAAGCCTATTCATTTGCTTCAATGTTTTATTCATAAAATTATTCTCCATAATCTTCAGGACAAGCATTCATTCGTTAGTATATTTCAAGAAGTGATACAGAGAGATTAATAAAATCAATACTGAGACATTTAATGCTTTCATAAAGATTTATGGAACAAAAGAGAAGCATTCATATTTTCATTACTGATGATCATGTCATTCTAAAACATTTTCAGTATGAAAAGATTATTATGAATTACTTATGAGTAATCAGTGTGGGGAGAAACATTATGATGCATTCAGAAAATCAGTGTGATATCAAAATAATTTTTCATATACAAATGCCCTTTTCTGCATGGCATGTCTTTGACGGTTTAATTTGAATATTACTAGCAAACAAAGGAAACAAAAGTGCCCATTGATATTAAAACTAGAATACTTTAACCCACTAATCCAGACCATTTTCTATCCAAGTTATCCACACTAAATGCCTTTGCATGAATTATACTGTACTTTCATGAGCTCGTAACAGATGCACATCTTCTATATAACTTGTGAAATAGCTAGTGGTCAGCACTTTATCCCTTGGTCTAGGACTAAAAGCCCTGATTGCTCTTTTGTGCTCATAGCCAATGCTCCCTAGTTGTTTCAAAAGGTATGGAAAATGTGACACTATTCTTTAGCCCTCTGTTCTGTATCTGATATCAGTAATGGCGGTTTCATATTGCAAATCTAATGCAGTTCAAAGGAACTATTTCCATTTACTGTACTTGTTCTGCTAGCCATGCTATTTTAGGTCTTTCCATTTTTTTCTGTTAACTTCTGTTAATCTTGCTCTTCAAGATTTCAAGTGTTGCTTGAAATTTAAAAACAAATGCAAATAGATGTGCTTAGGTACAGATTGTGACAAGACTGTTCGAAAGCACGTTAAAGTGCAAGTAGATAAATAGGGACCGCTCCAGCGGGAAGGTAAACGGCGTTTCCGTGCGCTGCTCTGGTTCGCCAGAAGCAGCTTTGTCATGCTGGCCACATGACCCGGAGGCTGTCTTCGGACAAACGCCGGCTCCCTCGGCCTATAGAGCGAGATGAGCACGCAACCCCAGAGTCAGACACGACTGGACCTGATGGTCAGGGGTCCCTTTACCTTTATAGGTAATACACTGATTGCAAATTAGCTATGTTTTGGCTGACAGAAGCATATTCCCAAGCAAAGTTTGTGTGCAAACTAGACAGGGAATACAGCAGCAGCCTCACCTTCCTATCAAACCAGGTTCCCAATTTGGATCAGGGACTCTGTGAGAAAGAACTGGTCTACAAAGACAAATTATGTGATAATGCTACAAGTAGTTTGGACCTCAGTCTTCCCAAAATATAAGAGGAACTGGTTGTGGTTTGTGAGCCTGATTCTACCCACCCCCCTGTTCTGGATCTGCAAAGAAAGGTGAGTACAGGGCTGCTTCCCTGTGCTTCTCCTGAGAGCGTGAACAACTATGAAACATCTAATACAGGAAATGAACCAAAATAACGTTATTAAAAACTAGAGTTGACAGGTACTAAGATTACTGGAAGAGAATAAAGGTTTTAATCCAGATAATGTATCTTCAAAGTAGAGAATCCAATTTAAACTCTTGATGCACTAATGGAAAATCTTGTGGCACTTCAGGTACAAATAAAAAGCTAAAATTAACCCGAGGCTTCTCATTATATGTTCAGAAAGAAGGACAGGCACATAACCTAATGACAAGTACTTGCACATATTTTCTTGAGAATATGATGAGCTAGTTTCTTTAGGGGAAAGCTACACATTCTCCTGAGTGTTAATTAACTGCAGCTAGGGAGCTTGGGAAACTGCTGCCTTTTGAGCCAAGATCCCATTGGGAACTTCATTTCTCAGATTCCCTAGCATACAGGCATCCCCAACAGACAATGATTAAGTTTAGGAGAAAGGGAAGCAAGCAGTGAAGGCTGTCCCCTGTGAAAATTGTTTTTGAGAATTGTTTAAGAAAACTCAAAAGGGCTCAAAAGGGGACAAACTCAAAAGGGCCTTTGACCAGACTTGAGGGATATCAATGTTTTGCAATATCCATTCTGATGACTTGGTTGTGGACCACTGAGATTAAGACCATCAAGAATACGATTCTTTCACTTGTATTAATATGAAACCTATTAAAAAATCCTACTGCAAAAAAGGAAAAACAAACCACAGGACTGTAAATACTCTCTAAGAAGATATACCGGTAGCAACATATCACTTCCTATTTGAGACAGTTTTATTGTGATAAATATGTTAGAGCAGCTAGACTAGGGACAGGGAACCTTTAGCCCTCCAGAAGCCGCTGGACTCCAAATCCCAGCAACCCCAGTCAACATAGCCAATAGTCAGGGATGATGGGACCAGAAGTCCAACAACAGCAGACCATCATTGCAGTGGCCTACTGTCTCAGTTTTTATGGTGGTTTTACTGCAATTTCATTATGCTTTAAATTGTTTTAAACCCTTTTTGTAAGCTATGATGTTGACAGACAAGGTATAATTTTTAGAACACAAATTACAATAATGTATGATAAATGCTTCAGCATATAGTATTGTTTCACTGCTTCAGCATAGTAAATTTCATTGCTATAATGTAGAGAGATGTTAGAATTGACACTGGATTTGGTAGTCTCTTTCCTATAATTATTTTGTATAAAATTTCTTAACAAGTGTTAACATTGTATTAGACATGGGTTGAGATATGGTGGGAAACAGCTCTAATATGTGGATCTGGCCCTCCAATGAGCCCTCCTCCCTCTGACACATGTTGCTGCGTTAGATGTAAACTCACAACTGTCAACAAGCTCTACTGAAGCTGATCTACTTCAGCAAAGGAAATTTGTCAGGAACAGGGAACAGGGTCTGCCGCATACTAACAACACCTTCCAATCTGAGGCAGAAGAAATAGAGAGATATTGGGGACAGACGGAGGACCAGAATAGCACAGCACATGGCACAAGTCTAAAATTACAGCAGCTAAGAATCACACTTTCACTTCACACAGAAGTGAAAGAAATTGACCTACAGAAAGTGGTAAAAGTGAGTGAACTGAGCAGGAAGAAACTTCTTCATTCTGTGCTAGCAAAAGATAGTAACTCCTGAAGCATCCTTCTGCTGATCAACTTGTTAACATATATAAAGCCCTGAACAACTCGGGACCAGGTTATCTGAAAGACTGCCTGGTCCAGTATATTATTATTATAGTCATTGCTATTGTTGTTGTCATTTATTACCCAGCTGGTGTCTGTGAGCTCCCAAAAGGGCCTTTGGTCCACTGGAAACCCCCACTAACTGAAAAGGAGGAGGAACCCATTTTTGCCTATTCTCTCTTCTCCATGCCACCTTTTACATTGCTCTGGAAGGGCCCCCAACCCAATTTTCAGGGTGTGTGCTGGGAGCTGCAACGGAAGGGTGAATAGGGTTGCCATATGTCTGGGAATTCCTGGACATGTCCTCTTTTCAGGGTCCTACATGCCTTCCCTTTGCCATACACAAAGCAAGCAATCATCAGTTGTTTCAGATGTGAAAACTTCTCTTCCACTAACCCATTAAGACTGGACCCTGTTTTACATGTTTGAATCTTCAAGAGTTTTTTTCCTCACTGTTATACTTTTTTATATTGCTGTTTTACTGCTTTAGGTTGTGCTTTTTTGGTTTAATAACCTACTCTTTGTTTGTTACACTATACACAGCTTAGAGATTTTTGTAACGTTAAACAGTATATAAATGCTTTTTTAAAAATAAAATAAAATAAAATAAACAATAACAAAAAAGGTTGTGCTTCAAACCAGGCACAGGAAATCCCCGACATTCAAAGATCCAAGACTGTATACAGCCAATAAGCCACAAAACATCAGTCAAAACCACTGCAGCTCTTGATTAAAATTTCAGCATCCTGTTTCTTTCCTCATCCAACAAGAGACAGCAAGGAGTAACGGTTTAAGTGCCTAAGTTCTTTCTATTGTGCCAGCACAGCAGAATTTGTGGCCTGCATCCCAAGCAGCTAAGAGTCCCAACCCCAAAAGCAACCTATGATAAACAATAAAATGGGGGGGGGGGGCAACAAAGATTTGCATTGAGATTATTTTCTCTAAACCTCATATGAACTTGGGTACAATACAAGCTGTCTAGGGGAAATACTTCCTTGGTGCATAGTCTGATTTCCCTGAATATTTATTGACCTTCATTGCCATACAGCACTCAAACTGTATATTTCACTCGCAGATACTTACACCCTCATCCTCATATCGGCCGGATTCATAAGCATTTTACCAAGACAGCATTGCAGAACAGAAGAAACTAGCAGATTATTTTACCTTAAGTGAATCAGAAAATTCAGTATCTTACCTCAGGCCAAAGATATGAGACTGCTCATAATTGAACAATGAATGAATTTTAGCTTCTGTGTTCACAATTATAAGCCTGTCAATAATATCCTGAAATATAAGCACCAATTTTATTAATATGTGACCAGCACTTTGAGTAGACAACATTATTACTCAACCATTTTCATTAAGCCACATTTTTAAAGTACGGTATATGGACAAGTATATGATTTGGTTGTTACATTTATTCACAAATAGCTCTTAAACTAGCAAGAAGCACTTCAGCAAACTGTTCTTGTGTTTAAAAAGGAAGTATTTTCCCCATTTCATTCCAGTCAGTTTCTCTGACTCAAGTGAAAACAGAATCATAAAAATAGTCATTATCAGATACTTTACATGTATTTAATACCCAGTGCATTTATTTTTAAATCTATGTGTACGTCTGGGAAAAACACAGTGAATAAGTATAGAATAACATTCCTATAAAGGAAAACTGTTCCTAATTGGAAGTTTACTTCCTTAAACAAATAAATTTATACAACCTTGCTAATGTGAGACTGTAAGTAACCAGCCAATAATAGAGATTCGGCAACAACTTTTGATTTGACCTTACATCCAAAATACTTTGACACCTTGAACAGCTAACCAACTCCGTCTACACTGAGCAAAAAACATTTTGCCCAGCTGTAGCAGCCAAGAGTAAGGTTTCCAGATTCTTTCCCAAAACCTCAGAATAAATGTGAGTAGCCAAAGGGGATTTAACACTATACTCTTTATTTAAAGTCAGATCATTGGTCCATATAGCTCAGTACTGTCTGCACTGACTGGCAGCAGCTCTCCTGGTTTTAAGCAGGAGTCCTTCCCAGCCCCACATGGATACCAGGAATAGGTTCTGGGCACAGAGCAGGGTTACAAAGCACACACAGCTGTATCTACTCCCTCCCTTACCATCTTTGGAGGGGGAAGCAGGTGATTGGCTTTTCCCCAGTTGGGTTTGTACATGATTTTTGGTTGTTAAATGTTTATAGTGTTCAGCTGAAGTAAGAATTGAGTGGCTGAAGTGGCATAATGTGTGCAAAGGAAGTGTGATGGCTGAATGAGCGGTATCCAAGTATGGTTCTTGAATTCCTGATTTATATTATTCATTATAAGGATACTTTTTTGCAATATTGATATGTGTGTGTGTGTGTGTGTGTGTGTGTGTGTGTGTGTTTTAGAGATAATATTGCAATTATGTTGCATTCTGTTGCTGGATTTTGCTGCTGTATTATATTTTAATGGATTCTTGTTTTTTATAGATTTGCTTTTGTTTTTTATTTTACATTGTTTAGATATTTGTTATGTTACTTAAAACAGTTACTTAAAACACTTAGATCAATTCTATAGTCACATAGAACTGATCTAAGTCCTACTACAGAGGGATAGAGGGATAAAACTGTCATGAAACAACTCAATGCAACTTGATCAACATTACACCAAGATAAGTGTTCTGGTCAAAAGAAAAAGCAACGGAATGAAGAAATCCAAAAAGAACCATTTACACTAAGATCATCTACAGGGATGGCAACACAAGCAAACATCTGGTTGACCAGAAAGCCCACATATGCATCACTGGAAGTGGGAAGAGCCATCCCCAAGATTCAGGAACTTCCCTCAAAAAAGAAAGGTCACAGATACCTTTATGGTTAAATTACCTTCAGGGATGGCATAATGCACAGCAACACCAAACACAGTAATGTCTCTACCCTGGATCTCCCAAGTGGGCCACAGGTAAAAGACCAAGAAAAGGAAAATCACATTCCAGTTCAGGGAACGTCAACCTTTTTGAGGCAGTGGGTGCATATGCAATTTTGAGGAAGTGCTTGAATGCCAGTCACTAAATGACGGCCACGAGGGTAAGGCATAACACAAAAATGGCTGCCATGTCTAAAAGAGCAGGAATACAAAAAGTATTCAATCCTTCCCTATCAACGAAGAAAAGGCATGTGCATCAGTCACCACCACGCTCACTCACAGAGGAAAGCTCTTTGCACCTCTCCTCTGCTCAGAGCAGGAGGGTGGGTGTCCAATCCTGGTATCCAATGAAATGTGGGCATGTCTGAGGGGGCATGAGGAAAGGCCGAACCAATGCAAACACAACCTGAACAGGATGAGCAAAATCTTGCATCGTGGATTTTTGAAGGAATCTTATTGAAACCTTTCTCAAGAACCATAAGAGGTGCTGCTAGGCAGGCTGGCACACACAGGTGCCAAAATTGTGACTCTTGTTCTAGTTTGACACTGGTTATAATTCTATATATATATATATATATATATATATATATATATATATATATATAAAATCTTTAGATATGCAAATGATTTTTATACATATACAGATTTTATATGATATAAAGAATAATTTTATTATAATCAAATCCATTGCTTACACTTGAAAGAAGAGATTTGTCTTTAGACAAGAGAAAGCAGCATCTGCAGATTATTATTTAAGTATTACATTTTCCTATGACTGTAGGAAAAATAGATTCACACTGAGGACACTGTGCATATACTGCCCTCATGCTGCATGCAATAAATGCTGAAAATGTACTCAGAACCTACCGTAAGCAGCAACAGAACACCAAACCCATATGAAGCTTCTTATTTTTATTGAACAGATTTGTAAACCACTCATCATATGATTGTCAAAAGGAGATACAAAATTATAAAGTTAAAGCAATAAGAAAACATTAAATCCATTTGCAAGAAAAGCTTGTTTCAACCAGAGCAGTATAACCATTCAACAGAGCTTTTCAAAAAGGATTGAAAACCAAGCTACTTACTACAATATCTGTAGGAACTTCACGGAGAGAATATTCTGGTTTATTAGGTATCGCTTGATCACCTATCAGTTCGTAAACAGCAGGGTAGGATAACAAGTTTATCAGAGCTAGAAAAGACTAAAGCAGGAAATGGTGACACAGTAAACAAAATGATTACTGGCATTTCATTCCGGCAGGCGTTCTAAATGAATTCTGATTTTATAGTTTTAACACATTTTTAGTCTTATTGTATCAAGGCTTCTGTACACTGCTTAGAGGCTACTGTCATTGAGTTATACAAATTGTCAAAATAAATAAATAAATAAATAAATCTAAAGCCTGTTACAAAAGCAGTTAGTATGACTTTGGTTTTCACAAATATGATATATAAAGAGTGACCTTTTATTGGACCAAATCCTATCAGTGTGGGTGTTTTCAAGCTGTAGAGTTGCACAGAATGGAAAGGTAAGTTTACATCCCAGGCAGAGCAGGGCTATTTAAAGGTAATTAAAGACATTTGCAGGGCGCCTACTGTGGAAAAGAAGGCGGAAAGGAAATCTAATGCAAACAGCTGGAATGAACACCCACTGCAAATCACAGACGTTAATGCAATATCAACTGGCTTAGCCTTTATAGGAGAAGGGGTGGGAGAATGGCAGATCAAGCAAGGTTGAATCGAGGTATGAGAAAGCAAATAGTATTGAGGGCTGCCACAAATACAAACGCTGCTGCCTTTAGCTAGAATCCAGACTGCATTTGCACTTTAAACCTGGAGGGCAGACCAAGGTAATCCAAGTCTTACTACAGGGACACTACCTTCCAGTACAGTATCTTTGCACCATGGCATTATACTGGTAAGAGTTAGCATAGCACAGCCCTTATTTTCCAATTAGAACATTGTAGCAGGCTGGTTAAACCCCTGCTTTAGGACAGGCATGGCCATTCATAGACTAGGCTGCTGAGAGCAAATAGGATGAGCTCTATGTACTGTATACCCATTTCTCTCTCAGCCTGAATAATGTATATTTTAAATATACAAGGCTATGCTCAACCGGTAAGATCACTGAAGAGTGATATTGCTGCATCACACAGAGATAGAAAAAAAAGATTGTACAATAAAATGCAGGAAGTCCCAAAGGAACAGCAACTACATTATGAAGTAGGAACAGTCACTTATTTTCTACTTCTCAAGATACACTTGTTTAAATCCTCCCAAGGAATTACGCTGAGGTGGTGATTATTTGCAAGAAGTGTGGATTGTGACTTTCATATGGGTACTGTTTTATTCTGGATAATTGTCTTTATTTGTAGTTGTTAGTAATTATGTTCTGTATTATGGCCTCTGGCCGAGATAATAAAACTGATTGATTGAAACATATTCACTGAATCCTGATGCGATTATACGTGACTCTTCTCAAACTGATTTTGCTCCTCTTCTTTAATCTGCTAAACTTCAAGAATATTAACACTAAACAAATTTAGCACTTCTTTTTCTTTTTGAATTCTGGAGTCACTCTCTATCCTTATTAGCAAGTTTATTGAGAACACATCCTCAATAAAAAGCATATCAGAGCATGGTACGGCAATCCCATGCTATTCTTTTATTGTTTCCCCAATACCCTACCTTAGCATAATACATAATTTACAAGCAGCAAGCTACAAGCAACTTAAGGAATATCCCAAGGAAAACGTTCTGCTTCGGATAAAAACTATATTCACATATTAATGTGCAAAAGAAAATTCAAACCACCTTCTGACAGCTCCGATCAATGGGATCAACTGGTATTGATCTGGGGTGAGTTACTCGGACATCATCTCTTCCACACTCTAGAACACCCCACAATTCGGTAACAAGTGCTTTTATAAATCCTAGGAAGAGAGTATTTTATTCACAAGGACTCTGTCATATTTTATAGCAGAGGTCATAGCAAACGTTATTGGACAGGAACCACACTGACAACACTTTCCATAAGGGTTAAGCTGATAATGCTACCATAGCTCTTCACTAATGAAACTATTCTCTTTCATAACATGCACAATTTTGAACATGGTCTCTTAATCTGTACTGTTTCACACCATAATAGGAACAGTTGGTGCAGCCACCTCCACATTTCAGGTGGGGGCTCTGTGTTTGGTTCCACATGGACTTTGCTCTGGCACACTCAGTTCTTCAGTGGGTGGAACTGCATGTAGCACTTGGGTGTGCACATGGGAAACAAGGCCCGCTCGTGCACTGGGACTTTCCCACCTCTCCAACCCCAGAGCCCTCTAAGCCTGTTCTGAGGGTTTCCCCAATCCTCCAGGGCAGGTCTAGGAAGCCCCATTGAAGCCCTAATCCCACACACACAACAATCTAGTTGAACCCCACGTCATGATCTGACATTACATGACCAAGCATGGCAGCATCTTTGGGCTTGCATGCTCCTTTCCCTACTTCCCTTGTGAAAAGTTTCTCCCTCATTTCCTTGTTTGATGCAAATCATGGCTTTTGGAAAACCACGGCTTGCCTTTTATCCAGACTAGCAAAGGAGGGAGGCATCTGCAAAGTGGAGGATGGAGAAGAAACAGAGTCTCGAATATATAATGAAAAACCATGGTTTGGCATTCTGTCTGAACTGTCCCATACAGAAGCATAAATACAGGATGATAGAATAAAATAAATTATTTGCTCTGATGCTTGCTGACAAAAGTCAAAGCTATAGACACAATTCTAACCATGTCAATAGGAGTTAAGTCCTACTGAATTCAATGGTGCTTGCTCTCCGGGAATTGGGATTAAGATTGCAGCCTTAATTACCAAGATTTATTCATGATAATCTATACAAAAAGTTACCTGAACTCTGTAGAGCTACAGCACCTGCAGCTGTTGCAGCTACTTGCGATACAATTGCTCCATAGCCAAACTTTTCAAATCCACAGACCTAGCACAAACAAATGATAACAAGCCATAAATTTCAAGGGCTCAAACACCTTAGCTATACAGGAGGAACATGGCATATACAAGATAAGAATAATGGTCCTTTTTATAGACATAGCCCTTGTTTGTTTTGGAACAAACAATTCCATAATCAAATGTATCATTAACAAGCATTACCTAATTAACAGTCTGATGCTATTATACTGCTTTAACAGAGAAAGATTATGGCATAGGCAATAAAGACTGCTCAGGCAAACTAAGTGATGCAAATATTGTTTCATGTATGTATATGTATATGTGTGTTTGTGTGTGTATGATTATACCTACTTGGAGGTTTTTTGTGAACCTGTTGAACATGAAAGTCACACACTCGTTTACTGTTCCTGTATTCTGCAGCAGCAAAAGCCCCTTAGGTGTAGCTGCAAAATTTAGCAAGTCATCCAACAACGTCTCTTCCAGTACAATACTGGAAAAAAGCAAATAGATAAAAACTAAATTAAAGTACCCACAAACAACAACAACCAAGTAGCCTCTCCCCCGATGAATAAAGGGATTCTTTTAGTAATGTTTTGCATAAAAGGCTCATTTGCTATAGCAAAGACATAGACTGGTCTACCAGTATATAATTTGTTAGAAAAAATATTTCCATTCAATATTGCTTACACTACTCAATTCACCATCTGGGTGCAATTAATCCGTTTAGGAAAGCAGCTGTATATCTGTGCTTGTTCTACCTACGCTACAGCTGTCTCCCCCTGAAGGTCTAAAGTCCTTCTCTTGGATCTAATAGGTTTGTCTGTTAACTCTTCTGACACATTTCCCTCCAACAATGATACCCTTTCGCCATATACAAAAGAGGCTCAGAGCAAAGCAAGAGTTTAACTCTATTACTCGTCTGATTATTTGCTTAAGTTTCTGCTACCTGACAAAGAGAAAACAGAATCGTTGGTAAGGTAGCAAAGCATAATGGTGATAATGCCAACTCAGTGAATTGCACATACAAGCAAACTCTTCCCGCAGCAGGCAAGGATCCACAAGTTGCACCGATTGTTACTGACCATAGGATGGTGTTAGCTGTTCTCATGGTACCCAATCACTAGTTCTGAAGCTGCCTTCCAGATCATATATAAGCATGCTTGCCTATTGAGAGTTCAACAGAATTTGCTTCTAAGCATGCATATAACTGTATTCTAAGGTCCAGTGCCAATGTAATGTGAACCTGCTACAAACTCAGGTCTGCAAATTTGGCAGCCTGAAGAATACTAACTCCCTTCCCACCCCCTTGCTTTCCTTTGTTTGCCTTAATTACATTTTAATATCATTTATTGCTGCACTCAGATGATCGAATCTTGAGTAACCTGCAGGCAAGCCCTTTGCTTCCCCTTCATGTGAACATAGAAGCGAGCCAGGAAGCAATAGTTAACCATAACTTCCATTACTTTCCCATTACTTTCAATAATTAATGGAATCCAAAAGAGCTGAATCCTAAAGCTTACTTACACTTGCTTTTCAGAACCTGGCTTCTTTAGAAGCCATTAACCAAACTTCCTGATTCTGATGTAACATGAACCTCTGTTTTAACTACAGCTTCTCAGCTTGTTCGATTACTTCTGCAAAGGAGCAAAGCTTGTGAATATCTTCACTCATTAAGCTGTGGTTCGATTATCTGAATGTGGTCAGTAACATAAAATGCATACCTCGTTCTTCAGTATTACAAATCATGTAAAACAATTAAACACAAAAATCACATACAAGGCAACAGAAACAACGGAACAGTAAAATCATAAAAGTCATATGCCTAACCTGAAATTGTGGGGGTACATTGAGAAGGGCACCTGAAGATGATCTTGGCGTACAAAAAATCTGTGGGAGAAGGCAGTCCTAATATTACACCTGCTCCAACACTAACCCTAGTTAATGCTAACCAGGTTCCTTAATACAGTTTTTAGCAAATCTATGTGATATTCTGGTAAGTCTGGCTAACACTACCCATGATTAGCATTTGTACAGATATAACAGAAAAGTGTTATTAAAGGTGACAGGGAGAGAGAAACAGGTGAGATCTGTGTTGGAGTGGGATGTGGCATTGGGATGCCTGTTCCCAAGGCTGGCTTTTAATAGGCAAACCATAGTTTGCAGCAAACAAGCATTGCACCAGCAAGGGATCTACTATTAGCCCAAACTTTGTTCACCACTCTGAAAGGACTGGAAAGAAGAAAACACTAGAGCAACAGAATCATCCCATGAGAAGAGAACATACAGAGACTAAGAACACCCATATCTAAAACTAAATTCTTCACTGGAGAAAAACTCTTACAGAAAGTGAAATCTGAACTATATATCTCTAATATTGATATAGGTTTCCAAAAGCTACCTATATTCAGTGACACACACACACACACACACACACACACACATTTTGAGGCTGCTAATGTACCACAAATTTCTTATATATTAGTACAGTCATGGGAAAAAGCATGTGCAGCCTCTTTGAATTCTTTGGTTTTACATATGAAGACATAATAGCAATCATCTGTTCCTTAGCAGGACTTAAAATTATGTAAATACATGTTAGGTATTAAATTGTCACATGAAAGCTGATATATCAATTATGTTTTAATCAAAACTTTTAAAAGATCACTTCAAAAGCTATTAAACATGATTTTATATTATATAGTGCTTACTTTTTAAAAATGCATTTATATGCTGCTAGATTTTTCTTCTACAGAATTATCATTGTAAGCAACATATTTTTTAAAATAAAGTGATTGCTGTCTTATAGTCTGACAGTAAAATGACTCACTTCATTTTATAAATAGTCAGTGGATGCTGACATTACAAAAAAGAAAAATGCCTGTTGAGAATGATTTAAACCAATTGTAATTAATATATACCCATAAACTGTGATGTCTTCATTGCCTTGGCCAATACATCTTGCATGGAAAAATGACACCTTATAAAAGCTAAACAGAATTTATAGCCTGTTTCAATTTGCATGTTACATGTCATCATTATGAAAAAATAATATGCCAGAATCCCATTTCTAGGAATATAGACTTAGGGAACAGGTAATTGAAAATAAAAAGTATGAATAATAATCATCTCTGTAATAGTAACATTCAGTGGTGAAAGCTGATAGCTACACACACCCAAAGAAGAGGAAAGATGTTCATATTCAGGAGAACTACATGCTATGCAGAAGCAGAAAAAAATGGGGGGACTAAAAGTGGACATATTTGTACCCCAACCACTGAAACTGCATCTCATGTACCAATGCCTGCCTCTCCCAGGTCCTTTCCCATGTGAGGCTTGCAAGACAGATGTCAAAAAGCCACTGTGAAGATTCCTTTCTGAATGTGTTCAGAATCGAAAACGAAGGAGCAAGAAAAGCAACAATAACATTAGTAAACAAAACGGGGATGGGGGCAGATGAAAAAGAGGAAGCAGATGCAGCTGACAGGAAGAGTAAGATGGAAAATAAGGAGGGCTGATGAAGGCAGAAGTGACAACATACTGGACAGCTGAAAAGCAAATGAGAAGGGAGGGAAGGAAATCATAGCAGAAAATGGGGAAACGGCAGGATAAATGGGAGAAACAACAGGGAGTAAGGAAGACAGAGCAAGAAAAGGGGAAGGGAAACAATAGAGAGAGAACTGAGGGGTTGTGCGAGCCACTAAACTGTCTTTTATTTTGCCATGCAAAACTTTGCTTTTGCCTCTGCCTGGTAACAGCAATACAACTTTATCAGAAAGATCTCACATTTTTAAATATTACCTAAGCCCCATGTTGTAGCTTTGAGGACTTTTCTCATGTATCTCTGAGCAGGTAACCCAAACTACCCGGTAGTACTTACAAGCTCTGGGATTCTTCACTTGCTGGTGATACACAATCTGCCCCCACAACAGGAGTAGGAATTCTCTCCGAAAGCAAACTAGTCTGTCACAAATGAAAAACAAATTGCATAAATTTACTATTAGCAACAGTAGCAAATCTAAATTCTGATTGCTAACAACATAGTGCGATAAGGATATTTGATTAAGCATCAGAGATATCTTAAGGTCCAGTGCCGAGGGCCTTCTGGAGGTTCCCTCACTGCAAGAAGCCAAGTTACAGGGAACCAGACAGAGGGCCTTCTCAGTAGTGGCACCCGCCCTATGGAACGCCCTCCCACCAGATGTCAAAGAGAACAACCACCACCAGACTTTTAGAAGATATCTGAAGGCAGCCCTGTTTAGGGAAGCTTTTAATGTTTGACTGACTATTGTATTTTAATATTTTGTTGGAAGCCGCCCAGAGTGGCTGGGGAAACCCAGTCAGATGGGCGGGGTATAAATAATAGATTATATTATTATTATTATTATTATTGGCAGACATATCTGCAGATTGTCGGAGGGCCTGGGTGGGCGCCTTTCTCTGAGTGCCTACCACCATTTTGGATCCCAGCAGTGACATTACTGCAGTTATCAGTCAACATTGCTTGGCCATTGTTGGTGGTGGTGCTGCAATAGGTGTGGTAATGACAATGCTGTTTCTGCTGTCTGATAAACCCACTTGTGTGCAGGTGTGATGGTGGTTGCCTAGTTCCCCAGACCATTATAGCGCCACCGCCAGATATGCCTGTTAAAGAAACCTGCCAGCTACCTGCTTGCAAGTGGGATTTACCCAATTGCAGCAACACTGCAATGCACCAGAGAGCCAAATGGATGCTTGGATCCTTCACCTCTTACATTAATAACCTAATAATAAATCCTGATGCCATCAGATAAACTAGCTTGCAAATGTGCAAGGTGAGCAGCAGCAGCTGCAGCAGCAGCCACCCGTGTGATAGTGGGGGCAGCAAGTTGTCACTCTCAGCAGAACCGTTGGGGCATGTGGAACCCCAATATATGCCCCTGTATGCTGGGCGCCAACCTGCTTATGGGCATCACAAAGTTACTTGGTGAATGTTTCTAATGTAACTCTTGGAACCAAAAGCAATGCATGCAAGAAATGCAGCACTGGACTTTTCATGACTAATGAAGATTAACAAACAGATCTACTTGCCAACTTTAAAAAAAATATTTCAAGCTCCCAACATCTATTCAAGCCTATTTCACATATAATATAAATTAGAATGTACACATCTGTATACTATACTGGCTATATTTTCCACAGCCTGAGAGGACAAGACTTGCCTATTTTTTAACTACATGTGTACACTGTCGGGATCCAAGAGAAATTGCAACTCCCCCTCCCTCTTTGCTACGCTTGTTACAAAGAGGGCAAAACTAATAATGATCTTTGGGATATTATGATGTTAAGGTGCCACTTCCATGATAAAATCTATACTACAATACTATTTCAGCATAAAAAGTACCCTTTGGGAACAGATGCACACACAAGCCAACATAAACATCCTTTGCATAACTTCTATACATATACTTTGTATAAACAAGGATAGGACTACCTTTTTCCAAGCCTCAGAAATAGATCCATGTAAATGATAAGGGAGCAACACCTCTAAGCCTTCGCAAGTACTATACATCTGGTGGCATACAAAGATGAAAGCACCTTTGAGCACTGGCAGCATCTCAGACCCAGACAGAACAGAAATGTCTTCATCAAGAAGCTTCTTTGTAAACTGAACGATGGTATGTGCACCCCTAAGGCTACAAAGAATGAAACATTTAAAAAAAAATGTTTTATTGACTCAGCAGAATTATGATGAAATAAGGTTTTTCAGTTAGTAATTGAAATGTTAATTCTTCTTCTGCTTATACAATATGCTGAGACTTAGCCTAAAGAAAGACTTACTGCCTAATATCTTCCCATGTAAGATGGGAATAAACATGAGCAAAACAAAGTAGGAAGGCTTCTCTCCCCCTTCCATAGAGATCACCTATAAAACTGCTTTATTCTTAGTTAAGCTAGACATCCACCATGTTTTTGAGCAGCATTGCTTAGGACAGTGATGGCTAACCTTGACACTCCAGATGTTTTGGAACTACAACTCCCATCATCCCTGACCACTGGTCCTGTTAGCTAGGGATGATGGGAGTTGTAGTTCCAAAACATCTGGAGTGTCAAGGTTAGCCATCACTGGCTTAGGACTTGGCATGACTGTTTCTTAACAAATAAGCAACAGGAAGACCCAATCCATATTGCAACCTTATTGTTGGAAGATGCTGTATAACTCCCTGCACCACCAACTTCCCACCCAATTCATTTGGATTGTGGTCATAATGCAGAAAGCTTTGCCAAAGCTGCTCTTTGTTAAGAAAGTAATATTGCATTTGCGTGTTTTTCTTTTTTTACATTCTTTTATTTTTAAAGAACTCAATTAGTTTAACATACAATTTATATCAACCCACAGGACATAATCAATGATACCAGGTGCTAAATAGGTATGATCTCAACTATTTCGAAATGTTTGTGTTCATTTCTAAGACAGAGCAACCTGGCTCAGGGAAGGTGTATGAAGGCATTTACACTGCTGTGAAAATGGTGATGTATTCTGAGCGGCACACAATTTTCATATATCCACATTTCCCAGGATAGCAGAAACACACCTTCAATTTAATAGGGAATATGTTCCTTTAACTATTTCCCCTTACATGCCACCTTCTCCAGAATGCTCTGGAGATGGAAACATTCCACTTCGATTGTTGATTAACCAGAGTTTATGATACATCCAAATCATAAACTGTAGTTAAGTCTTAGCTACTACTGCAACAAGCCAACCTCATTAATCCAAGGTTTGCCATTGGCTTCAGTAAACAGTAAACATTAGTTAATTCTAAGTTTGTCTGGGTTCAGACACAATGTTTAATTGCAGTTAGTTTAAAACAGAAATGAAACCTTCTGATCTCCTCTTATGGAGGAGAGAAGAAGGTAGGTGAGAGTACACAAGCCTGAGGTTTGTTGATAAAACAAGAAATCATAGTTTATCATTACAACCAAATGCAGTAATACTTTAAGCCAAGAAACAAAAGCATGACTAATGAGAAATAACATGAAATTACAGTGTACGAACCATTCAGGTATTGCACACAGACTGTTTTCTACAGGTATGGGAGCTATCTCCTTAGGTACATTTGCATAAACAACAAAACATGCAAGCTGTTCATTTTATAATTCAAATCATGGAAACTTCTCTCAAAACTTACATACAACTAATTAGATATGAGAGACAATAACTTATTTCATAACACTGTTTGTGTTCTTTTAAAACACATTCTCTTACCTACCACCCTCCATGGCAGAGGGCTTTTCTCCTCCGTAGAGAAGGAATGAAAGACCATCATCTGCAGCAGCAATCCTTGCCAAAATATCAGCTATATGTATTAGAGTTGTTTCCGGAGAATTTAGACGCACCTGCACATACATTTAAAAAACTCTGAAGACTAATGTTTTATAGAGACTTTTGTCTACAAACCTTGTGTAACTAAAGGCAAATTAATGTAACAAGACTGAAGAATTCTTACATTATAATCCAGCTTATGTCAATGGAGCTCTGATTTTTTTTTTTAACAATACAGTTGTAAATGATACTGCTGACTTGTATTTAGCTAAAAGTAGCTGTGAGAATTAATCTAAATGTTAACTGACAAACAAGAAAAGAAGAATCCAAAGTCCTTTCAAAATGAATTAACATTTATTTCAAATATAAAATAGAAACAGATGGGGCTAACTTCCAAAATACACTAGCATGCCAATTCCACATTCCTTCTCTTACTGAAACAAGGATGGAAACCTATGACTCTCCAGATGTCAATAGACTATAATTCTCAACATCCCTTACCGGGATGGAAGCTCATGATGGAAGTTGGAATCCAACAACTGGAGGGTTATAGGTTAGCTGCCCTTGACTTACATGAAATGCAGCTTTCTTCATAATCTTCCCTGTTTCCTTTCCCCACAAATCCCAAGCTCCATTTTTAACTTTGGCTCTTGTAATTCATTACAGCTTAGCCCAGTCAACAATATGTTTTATTTCACGGTGGTGTGCACAGCTGTATTGAAACAGATACAGACACAATGTCCCCAATGCAATTCTCACTATTTTGCAATGCACATCTCCATTCACTCACTACTGCATACCACAAGTTATATGCAAGACCACATTGTGCCTGACAATTAAATGGATCACAGCCATTACATTTTTCTACATTAAGTTTTATTCATGTTTATTTGGAGGAAATGCAACCAACCTCTGTTCCATTCAGTAAATAATGTATTGGCTGAAGAAGTGCTTCTATCACTGTATTAATATATAGACATTCAGTTGCACATTCTTTTCTCTCACAAAGAATTCCAAGCACATCAGTAATAAGGCCTGCTGGAGAATAATTGCCTGACAAATAAAAAGAGACTTGTTTCAAAATAGTAAAGAACAACAGAGTGAGCAACACAACCAGATAAAGGAAAAGAAGCAAGTGATATTTCTTCCCTCTTGCCAAGCCCACCACTTCAAATACCCATCAGATGTGAAGAGTCATTCAATTTTCTCTTTAAATATGATGTCATCGTGTCTACAGACACAGAAATGATTAAGAAATATGGAAGTGAACAAAGCTTTATTCCCAAGGAAGAAAATTAAAGAATAACAGAGCAAATATAAAGGGCAATGTTACCTGAATGAACTGTAAGAGTCTTTGGGCAATTTGGGGCGCAATAGATAAGACGAGTAAACATTATGACAAGGTCTGCCAAGGACATCAAATCTACAACAATGAGAATGGGAAAAATAACTTCATGTTACTTATAATTTAATTAGGAACAACAAACGAATACTTGAATACAAATTTAAGTTAAATTGCTGTAGCTTTTCTTCCATTTCCAACTGCTTCACAGACAGAAACCATTTAATTTAATTTATTACTGGTAGAGCTATTCCAGCAATGTCAAATAAACTGTTGGGTTCATGTTTTCCCTCCTGTTTTTTAGTAACAGCCACAGGCCAAGGAGAACAGATGGAAGAATATTTAGATAATTCTGTAAGATGATAATGTGTACTTCTTCATAGCCATAAACCAACCTGCCTTGGAAAAACCATAAGTCAGCACTGCATGAATAAGTAGGAGCGAGCCCCAGGCGCTTGTCCTCACCCTCCTCTTCCAGTACAACAGCAGGAGGTGGAAAATAGACAATTGCGGGTTAAACGACCTAGAGTTTTGTTGCATCCCACCTAGGGAAACTGATTAATTTAAACTATGCCATGTTTGGAGAATCATAAACCGTGATTCGATGCTGTCTTATTGCAACTAACTATAGTTTAAACTAACCAGAGTTCCAGTTCCATTGATATCAGTTCTCTTACTGAGCCATGAGAACTTCCCCAAAGTAAGCAAGGTATTCCAATGCAATGCAATTCTGTCTTGAGTGCCTGCCATTGTCTCCAGCAAAGAACTCAAAAGCAGTATTCTAATTTCCCAATTTTTTCACAGGTACACGCAATAGATGTGTCCATGCAAATTTGTGAACTGGCACACTAGCAGATCTGGTAACTTCCCCTCACTCCCAAGGTTTGGACATAACAATAAACACCAGTTACCGGTAGTTGAAAACAGAAAACACATGCTTCCTTGAATCCTCCTCAGGAAAGACAGGTTAAAGGAAAGAGAATAGAAGTGCATGATCCGAAGGTTGTTCACACTGCACTAAGCTATGGTTTAGCATTATGTCCAAATTGAGTCACTATGTTAGTTTTGATAAACATCTCAGCTTTGCCACTGTTACAGAAAACAACCAAGTCTTGCATATGACAGCACTTTGGGAGGGGGGTTATAAATAGGTTTTTAAAAATCCAGATAAAAATAGTCAGACATGAATTTATGTGTGATCCTTCTATATAGAACAGCATGTGATAATGCACCAGGCACTCCAATAACTGTCCTGCTTACATAATTTACGCCACATAATTTACATTCTGTTGTACAATCTCCTTTGGATACCTGTAAGCCCTCTCCCACTAAAAACAGAACCAAAGCTGAAAAAGCATTAGAAAAATGGCACTAATAGAACACACTATCATGTTTCTATGCTTCTATGTTCTTTAACACGCACTTACCTTTTCTGTTTTTCAGCTGAATAGGAAACAGTCTTCTGCCTTGTTTATATATCAACAATCTTCCTAAGAGGCTCAGGGAATGAACAAAATATATGTACTGTAATTCTTTTCCAGTGTAAACATTCTTCTGTTTATTACCTTGAAAGATAAGACAGTTCATGTCAATAAACCTGTGCTGTCTCTTGCTTTGTTCTTGTATACTAGAGTCCAAGCAATCACTGCTATCATGGGCAATAATGTATTTATAAAGAAAACTGCCAAGATCACAAAAAATGCAACCACCAATAAAAATTGGATTTGCCATTTCTAGGTGGGAGGGAAGCCTCACACAGTTGAAATGTTATTTAGAAATTCTGAGATAGAACATATTCTGAACATTTGTCATAAAAAGCACTACTGGAATACTGCTACATTTTTTATTAAAATGCAAGCAAAAAAGAAGACTTTTCAAATACAGTAGCACCTCGGCTTACGTTACCCTCAGGTAACGTAAACTTTGGGTTGCAAAAGCGGCAAACCCAGAAGTATTTTACTGGGTTTTGCTGCACACGCATGCGCAGAAGCTGTCCTCCAGTTGTGAAAACCTCGGGATCCGGCCGGACCTCCGGAATGGATCCCATCCACAACCGGAGGTACCACTGTAAATATTTATTATTCAGCATATGGAAAAATTACTTACCATTATGCAATGTGGAGAAAGAATTAAACCTGCCTGTTGTATCAACCACTGATTCACAAGTTTCCAGATAGGAAACACACTGCTCAACAGATGCAATAATCTGACGAATAAAATGATAAGGTATTATCAAAATTCACAGGAAATGCCTATTGCACAATTCCCTTTAGAACCATTAATGAAGATTCACTTCACTCACATCATTAGCAAATTTGCATTTGACCCTTTTCACATTAATTTTGAGTTGGCAGAAATATATACAGGCAGTAATATAAATTATAAAGTCTCTGCAGAACATCATATTTAGAATGTGAAACTTAACTTCCTAAATGGCCATATTGATAAACAAAAATCAATTAGGGAGTATGTAATATTTTAAGATGTCTTGGTTCAATTGTAATTGATATGTACTTTGTTCCTTGTATTGATGAGAAAGAATATTGACTGATGAAAAAACAGACTTACCAAAGATTTGTAATTTTTTTCAAGTAGCCTTAGCACCACTGTTCTGCTATAATATGCATGCTAAAATGACAAAACAGACATACATTACACTTAAAGCACTGAGTAAAAGATCAAAATGATTCAATTATTTTTCAACTGATTACAAGATTAAAATTGAACAATAAATTCTGAAGTTAGTCCATGTTAACATATATCGGGTTGGAGACAGGTGTGCAGAGAAGCAAATAAGTGCTTCGTATTTACTGGAAAACAGTTCAAATTGTCTGGAAACCTACAGCACTATTTTAATTTCATTTTGACTACTGCCTGTTGACACCAAGGACAATTCTACCCATACTCTACAGGAGGGGTGGATGTTGCTGGATTTCAGTTCTCATTAGCCCCAGCCAGCATGGCCAATGGTCAGGGGTAGTGGAAGTTTCAGTCCAACATATGGAGAGCCCCCAGTTCATCATCCACGCTCTACAGCATGGGTAGGCAAACTAAGGCCCAGGGGCTCGATCTGGCCCAATCACCTTCTCAATCCGGCCCGTGGACGGTCTGGGAATCAGCGTGTTTTTACATGAGTAGAATGTGTCCTTTTATTTAAAATGCACCTCTGGGTTATTTGTGGGGCCTGCCTGGTGTTTTTACATGAGTAGAATGTGTGCTTTTATTTAAAATGCATCTCTGAGTTATTTGTGGGGCATAGGAATTCATTCTTTTTTCTTTTCTTTTTTCAAAATATAGTCCGGCCCCCCACAAGGTCTGAGGGACAGTGGACCTGCCCCCTGCTGAAAAGGTTTGCTGACCCCTGCTCTACAGCCTTCTAAAACAAGGAGACGTTCCACATGTGTAATAGATTAAGTCATCTATTTCTTAAGCAGAGTCCAGACATCATGCCTCCAGGATGCATTTCCATTGTAGGGATCATGCAGTTAATTTACTTACTGTGGAATTTAGTGTTACATCCATCATGTGCTAGCAGAGTGCTATAGTACTCCTACAGTGCGAGTTTTTTAGTTTGTTTTTTTAAATACAGATATCCTCCTCCTGCCATGTTCTTAAATTGGTTTGGTTTAGTTTGAAATGTTACTGTGGGTTGCATTCTTTCCTGGTGAGCCCATACCATTCCCAATAAGCCAGATGTAGGAGAAACCTGCAACCTTCCATGCAATTCCTCAGAAATTGCACCTTATCTCATCTATTGCATTACACTGACACATTCAATATCAACCTCTTGAAGAAAAGGACTAAGAGGATTATTAGCTCAAGGCATTATCAACAAAGCAATAACCTTGAAGGACACAGAAGAAGCTGCAATCAGCAAAATACATACATTTGCTTACCATCCATTTTTTAAACCAAACAGCCTTGAGATCGACTAGAGCCAAGAAGTACACAGGATCCAAAGAAACAGGGGGGCTTGATTCACGCTTTGCTGACAGAAGTGACAGGGTACTCTCCATTATTTCTTCCATGTACCTAAGTATGTTATAAAGAACGAGCTGTTAAATAAAATCCCAATGTTCGTACTGATGCCATTTGTATTTAGACTCTCTGTCATTCAAAAAAGGAATTTGAAAGGGGAAAGAAATCAGATGCATTTTAATATTTTCTACTTTACTGTGAATATGATTTTTTTAAAGTCAAGAAATTGTATGTACTATTTTTTTTCTATACACCAGAAGAAAGTCACCGTAAAAAGGAGATTAAGAAAGTTACAATGAGGAATATTGTGACTTTGTTTACTGGGGTACTGTGAATACATTTTGGAGTTAAACTGCAATAATAATTTAGAGTATGCAGAACACCATTCTTCATGCTTAAATGTTGTGAAAGACCAGATGAAAGGGAAAAGTGATTGTGATCCTAAATCACCAAACAGGAAACAGAAGTGTGACCTGTAGAATCCATATCAGGAAACCAGTAACTGGCATAAATCAAACAGCACAAAGAGAATAGTTGGTTTGGGGAGTTTTAAGTCAAGGAACTTTGCCTCATAACACATTACTCAAGACACAGATTGACTTATGACAGCAAGGAATGGAACCAAGAAACTTCACTATCGAAAGACAGACGAGTAGCAGTAGTAATTTCATGTTTAATAAATCACTGATTTCAGCAATTTAGAACAAAGAAATTGCAACAGGCAAATGAAAACTAAGGAAACAACTGGATAATTGTGACATACTTTTCTGGATGACGAATCCAAAAAGATGGGACTTCCCTCTGGTACTCATTTAGCAGACGTATCTATGAATAAAAGAAAAACAGCTTGTTTGCTTTTTTAAAGACTGGATGGGGAAAATAACTAAATTTGAAAAAGAAATATGGGGAAACTGATTTGTACCTTTTTAAGTAAACGGATTATATCTGGGTTGCTTATATCAATACCTATTGATATGGTAGGGACATAACTATCTTCAGAAAGGAAGTACATCTCTAAATACTTTGCTGTAAAGAGATAATTGCCAAATAATTTAAGAGGCAAATTTTAAAAATGGTTGCTAGCTACAGAAAGCAAGTAACATTTCTCCATTTGACTTAATGAACTTACCCAAACTTGTATACAGTTCCCTTGTCATATTTAGTGGAGAGGAAGAAAATGTTTTGGCATAGAATTTCAAAACTTTGTCCTGAAACAGTAAAAATGAAAGCTAGTTCATAAAATCTAAACTTGTTAATTTATTTCATTTCATTTTTTACTCACCATTCTTCAAAGGCGTTTAGAACTGTTGTCTTTCCACCTCACAACAATCCTATGAGGTAGTTTATGCTGAGAGACTATCAGTAGCCCAAAATTACCTAGTGAACTTCATGAGTGAATGGGGATTTAAATCTGGGTTTCTATAGTCCTAACCTGAAACTAACCACTATACCACACTGGCTTCTGTAGCTCTAACATACACCAGATGCACCTGTAGACTTTTCATTCTAAATAAGAGTATTGTGCAAAAGCTGAAAATTATTAAAATAGCATAACTCCCTATAGATTGACAGCTGAAGCACTTGGGCCTAGATATAAACACACAAACAATGGGCTATATACACAAAACATGTTGTACAGAGGCTATACCAAAATTTACCCATGGGATCTCTCCCTCGATATGGAGTTGCCTTGACAGAGAGCACACTACAACTGTATCAAACAGGATAGCTTATTGATATATTACTATATTGGAATGAAGGTTTGCTATAGTCCTGCAGGCTTTCTATTTCAGTGTTTACATTCATTCAAAAAATGTGTAACACCACATAGCCCAAAAGCCAAATGAGACCCAGCAGTGCTCTCAATTTGGCCCGCAAGGCTGTTTTCCCTCAAACCATGTCATAGGTGGCAACAAGTGTGGGGCAGGTAAGGAAGTACTTACCCGGTAGAAAGGAACAATCAGGAGCTTAAACTAAGCTTGCAATTATTCTTTTGCAAGCAGTGACACTGGGATCACCCATCAGCACTGACAGTGAGCATGCCTGAAGTTGCCACCTGATGTTGTAATGGTATGAAGTGGCTGACAGGTTGACAGCTCTGTTCACCTGTCAAAATGGCTTGTGGGGAAGTTCAGGATTCAGCCTACCAAACAAAAAAGCTTCCTGATCCCTGCGACACAACAGGGACAATTAAAATGCTGCATACATAATTTTATGCATGCTATTCAAGGAAGAAGTAGTAGTAGTTACAAAGAAAGACATACTTGACCTGCTTCATTTAAAATCCCAATGGTCACTTTTCTACATGGAATTTCTGAGAGGTACATAAAATCTTTGCATGTGCTTTGATTTTGCACACTATATAAATTATGATCAAGCGATACATTAGGAATGGTAAAAAATAATTTCCTTACACTGAAACTGGAATCCGGATCTGAAAGTGCTGTTGCAAGATGTTTACGTAAATTAGCCCAACTCTCACAGTTTAATATATCAGATGGAGGAGCAGAACACAATGTCTGCATAGCTTCCTGACGCACCTGCAACATCAAGGTAAGATGTGGGTTTTAAAAATCACAGAGTATTATCATAGTAAAACAGAAAACTTCAACCAATGTGATGACGCATACACACATAGAGAGAGAGAGACAGAGAGAGAGAGAGAGAGAGAGAGAGAGAGAGAGAGAGATATGAAGATAAAGGACCCCTGGACGATTAAGCCCAGTCAAAGGCAACTATGGGGTGCAGCGCTCATCTCTGCTTTCAGGCCGAGGGAGCTGGCGTTTGTCCACAGACAGCTTTCCAGGTCATGTGGCCAGCATGACTAAACCATTTCTGGTGCAATGGGTGTGTGGGTGTGGGTGTGTGGGTGTACTGTAGTCTGCCCTCCTCTATATGTTGTCCATCTTTAGCTCTCCTGCACAATGCCTCCATACATCTGCTTTCCTTAGAGTCTAAATCTCACCTTCCTCTTCCTAACACATATAAAGAATTAATAACCAATCATGCCCCTTCCAAATGAGACTATCCAAGTTCACTCAAGCAACATGAGCTTAAGATATGCTAAAATAAAAAGTACTGTCGAAGTGGGTGTGTCCATTTGCCTTTTAGACTCACCTCCTTAGGTTGTACCGGATCAAGCCTCTCTACCAGTAGTTGCAATTGTTCTTGATTCATGAATGTATAACTCTGTAACACATTGCAAAATGCTCATTAAGTAACTCATTAAATTAAAAAGATTAATAACTATAATAATTAGCTACTATTAGTGAAATAAAAATTATCTTTAAGGGATTCACATTATCTTAATGAAATATTAAGGGGGATATTGTTAATTATCAAATATAAGGAGAAAATGTTACCTTTCTATTTTTAATAACCTTTCTATTTTTAATTATACAACATGTGATGCATGGTTTACCAACCATAACATTTTGTAGAAATAAAGGTAAGACATTTTGGAAAGACCTAAACTTTATAGTGCTGCTTCCAGTAAAAAAAAATCACAGAATCATAGAACTGTAGAGTTAGAAGGGACCCTAGGATCATCTAGTCTAACCCCTACAATGCAGGAATCATTGAGAAGGTTTAAGTACATAGTTAACATTTTGAATATTAATTAACTTTTATCTGGGAAGTAAAGTATTGTAATTAGGCTTAGTACTTAAATTGTATGGGGTGCATATACACCTCTGGTCCCCACCCTGCACTCAGCTCTAACCTGTGGTTCCTAGAAGCTGTCAGAATATGACAGCTGGCCAGTTAAGCCAACTGAAGATAGCTGATGGGTCTCAAACCCTCAGTGAATTAGGCACTTCTGCCTGCATGCGAAGATAGGCTCCGGCGTATTGAGCCCTAAGGCGGTTGTATGCCTCCTTCCAGCAACTCCTGGTGTCAAATGTATAGCTTTGCTTTCCATTGGGCCATATTAGCAAGGCCAAGAGGGGGGGGGGGTCTTGTCATCTGGGCAGCCCAGGACCTCCATACCCACTGCCCAGGCTTGTACCTTGGGGAGGTCACTTCCGTGCTGCTAACACAGCAGTTTGACTACACCCCTGGAGGAGCACTCCATTGTCTCTCGAGACACAGAGACGCCAACAACAACAACTTAAACTGACTTCAATATTGTGGGTACCCCGTGCACACAGTGGAGATGTGTAGAACTGCACTGAGATTGATGGGAAATCTTAACGCTGTGAGAATTCTATGCATGCCCTCAGATAAAGTATTCTAACTTTCAGTGGAGATAATACAACCCCATAAAAACCAATAGGCTTCCAGCCCTCGATCTAAATGGAATGGATTTTATCTATTGATTTTGCAATAACAATTTAAAGAAAATATAGCCTCAAGTCTGGCAGTGTAAGTCAGAGAAAAGAATTTCTCATTGATTTCATCAGCAACAAACAAGACCAGGAACATGAAGATGAAATCGCAGAAACCAACTAGGGCTCTCCATTAACTCTAATGGGAGTGTATGACAGCTATTTTGGTGGCATAGCTCTATGTCAGCAGGGAAGTAAGGCCCAGCCCAGGGGAGGATAGAATGGCAACTATGGCCAGCTAGTCACTCTTCCATTCCTTACCACATCCCTGCCTTCCCCTTACACCCTTGTTGTTACAACAGCATAAAAGATGGTGGCCCAACAAGATTATTACATAGACTTGACCATACCTGATTAAATGAAGAATCACTATCAGAGCAATTTCCGGTATCTGTATAGTAATTGCTGTGCTGTTCTGTTTTCACTTTCCTCTGAATTTCCTTATAGCGCATCTGATCTTCTTCAAACTTGTTAATTAAAGATTCAACTACAACCATCATAACATTCTTCAGAGAATGCATCATTTCTCTATACCTTCAGAGCAGAACAAATGTTGTAAAAACAAACAGACTAAAGTTCACAAATCATATTGCACACAGGCTGAACTCCTAAGCACTAACATCAATGGGACTTAGTTGTGTGTAGGTAAGTACAGTCAACAGGAAGTGAGTGGTCTCTTTTTGTGGGGGCTTTGCACTGGTAGCACTGCAGTCAGAACAGAAACTTTTAAGGGGAAGCAATGGTTGGGAAGTTACCTTCAGAGATGTCCAACCATACGAGAGGGAAACCAAACAAATGTATTCACTAAAGGACTTTTACACAATAAACTTGAAAGCGGAGACTTAACTGGAAAATAGAAAAGGTCACAGATTGCCATAGCAAACTGATTTACTTTGAGATACAAAGCAACCAAGCCAGTATCGGGACCAAAGAGCAACAGGAACAGGAAAATACAGTCTCTGTATTGCTGAACCACAAACCATATCTTTGGGAAACCTAGTCAAGGCTGCCTTGGGTGTTTAGGTTCTATATATTTTAGAATAGAATATATTTATTGTCATTGTCCCCTTCGGGAACAACGAAATTACTTGGCTGCTCCATCCACCCAGATAGGGCACTCCACGCAAAGACAATTTTCTGACAAGACAAAGGTGCTGTTGTGGGCAGAAGGGGAATAAATCTGTTCTGGATGAAGCCACTATCCCCTGTAGGAGCAGATTCAAAGACTACACCAGTTTTGTTGCTTGAAGCCCAAATAATCTCAGTTCTAGGAATGCCTATCTCCAGTTTAAGTTGATCTGCCTTCCTAGATTGCAACAGCTTTGCTGCAGTGGTCCGTGCTCTGTTGAACTCTAGATTTGACTACTGTAATGCAATCTACATAGGGCTACCATTGAAGAAAGTCTGGAAATTGCAGCAGAACACTATCATATTATACTTGGACTTTCGGAGGAAGAGAGGGGAACTAGCCCCGTTGTATATCGGGGGGTTGTGTGGAGAGAGTCTCTTCCTTTAAATTCCTGTGAGTTTACCTTAGTGAAGACCTCACTTGGAAAAACAATATAACTCAGGTGGTTAGGAAGGTCCAACAGAGATTCCATTTTCTCAGGGTATTGCGAAAGAACAATGTTAAACAACAATTGATGACCTCCTTCTACCAGTCCACAATAGAAAGTGTCCTCTCATATTGTATCACAGTATGGTATGTTGGCTTGACAGCCACAGACAGAAAGTCTTTACAGAGGTGGTGAACACAGCACGTGATATCATGGGCTGTCCCCTGGGCCCGCTAGATGACATCGCAAGGGATCAATGCCTTAGGAGAGCGAGAAAAATTCTCAGGGATGATTCACACCCCAGCAAGCACCTCTTTAATATTCTACCCTCAGGCAGGAGATATAGAAGTATAATCAGTCGTACCAACAGGCTAAAAAACAGTTTCTACCCGTGGGCTGTTAGGCTGCTGAACGGAAAATAATATAGTGCAACTGGCGTTCAGGGTTGGTGTGTTGTGCGACAAGCACACAGAGTGCGATGAGATTGAGTGTTTGTGGGGGGGAGGTTGTACATTGACAATAAAGGTACCATCATCATCATCATCATCATTATACCTATCCTTCTGGAATTGCACTAAATGCCCATTTGCTACCAGGCCCAACTCAAGGTGTCAATGTTAGCATATAAAACCTTAAAACAATTTAGAGCCCAAATGCTGTAAATACTGCCTCTTCCTGTATCTGCCTAGTCAGACACTGTAGTCTGCAGGGTAGGTCCTTAATGTGGTCCTGTCAACAGATGTATCAATGATGCAAGATAGGGCCTTATCCTTGGCAGTGCCCAGATCATGGAACTCCCTCCCACTAGAGATTCAGTAGTCTGTCCGCCCAGTGAAAAGGGAAAGGGTACTGTGAAGTAAAGGGTATATGGGCTATTTATTTGTGCTTTTATACACTGCCTTCCTAATCACTCCTTTACAGTCTTAAAAAAGAAACCCATGAAGATTGAGAATCCTAAATAACAGTATCTAGCCTTGGGGGTTTTTTTTTATAAACAAAGGCTACCCTACAGGGATGAACACAGCCTGGCATTCATCTGTGCTCTCTAAAAAGTATTTCTTTGTGTGGTTGGCTCAAAACTGACATGCCATTCCTAAATGTAAATAAATGGCTTATTAAAAATACAGCAGTCCACACATTAATTTATAAAAGCAATTAAGCACTGATTAAGTAACGAAGTTTTTCACAATGACATTTCTAATTTCCTCTCACAGAACAAGGCCATCCACATATCATTGAAATTACTATTAAAATGTTCCTAAGATTGATCTCATCATTAGAGGTTCACTGAACTTTTCTACAAGGGGTCCTCCTTACCCTTGGTACTTTCACATTCGTCTTGCAATCTCCCACTGTCTGAAGGTTATCTGGCTATATTTAAAGTGATCAACCCTTCCAATAACATTTTGTTTGGTAAAAACTCATAACTAACTGGGCTGACAGAAACATTTCAGTAATTAGTATTTATTGAATGCATTTCTTTCCAGCTGCAAATAATTATAATGGAGTTCTAATTTTGCTACTATTCACAGAAATTGTTGACAATCATATACCCTAATCCAATACCACCTATGAACACAAAAGCACAAGTATACACACAGCAGTGTCATGCTCACACAGGCCTCCTCAATTAATGCCAAGGACAGATATGTCCTCACATCCAACAGTACCAATGTAATTACACTGAACAGTGAAAATCCCACTTAACCGAAATCTTTTTACTGGACCACCTGACGGGCTCCAGATTAGATTATTGTTTACAGTCCGTCCGTCCCCCCCCCCCCCGAATCCCTTCTTAGAGGTAGAAAAGATGCATAAACATTGTGTGCATACCTCTAGCTTGTTACAGTGAGGTATTCTGCAGCACAGTGCTTTAAAGTAGCATTAAATAAAAAAAGATGCAGAAGAAAAAACTACTGCAACAAATACTAAAAAATAACACCAAAGATTAATTCTTGGTGAAGGCTTGCAGATAATAAATTGGCTGTACTTATTACACTGCTTCCTTCCAGAGACATTTTGTAAAATGTACTGTAAATGCAGTGAAACTTTGAACTTAGGGGGGTGGGTTGCATTCTTTGGTAAAGTACTTAGTGTAAAGAGCTTATTGTACAAATTCATCTGAATTAGTTTTAAGCAGGACATATATTCTCAACATTTCTGGTCGAACTACACTCTACAATTTTGGCTACAATCCTATGCACATTTACATGGAAGACCCACTGAACTCAATTGGCTTACTCCTTGAGTACACATGTATAGGAATGCAACACCATGCCATTATTCAATGGTACCTAGCACACTTGTTTGAACAAAGTAGCAGAAACAGTCATTCAGGGGGGAAAACAGCATATGCATGAAATGTGAGGTGCGCATTAATACCAAGTCTTCCCATCATCATACCACTGACACATGAGAGCGGTATAGGCAGACTCAGCATAATTCTGAGGTACATACAAGTACCAAAACTCTGCAGGGTGGAAAGCTAAGGGAGACACCAATTCAAAAAAACAAACCCAGCCCCTGAACTACTCCACAGCACAAACCGAGAAGAATCTGCTGGATCAGCCCAGTGAACCATCTAGTCCACCATCCTGTTCTCATAGTTGCCAACCAGAACTATTTAACTATTGAGATGCAGAGGAAAAACTAAAATGGTTGGGAGGGAGTAGAATAGAGCTGCAGGAACAGAAGGAGACACACACAACATACATTCCTGGTTCACACTGAAAAACTATAGATATCAACTGAAAAAAATAACAAATGTAGCTGGAATTGGATACCAAGTGCGTCTACCCCACCCCACCCCCAAAAAGGTCCAAAAGGAGAGGGAAAAACAACAACCCAACATTAGCCTAGTGAGGACTGGGCATGTTCAGTTGGCCTGGGATGCTGGCTAACGTTCAAGGAGAGGAAAGGAAAACCAGGGGGTGAGGACAGGATAAAATGGCTGGAAACCTGAACAGCATTATTCTACACTGCAGTATTTTGTTGCAGGGTCACTTGTTTGAGTTTTAATGCCAGCATAAAATATAATTTTTGTGGCTTAAGCATGGAAATATTACAATGTCAAATCTGAAGTCAATCTTTCAGAAGAGTTACAATAATGAAGGGACACAATTTCAGAAGGACAGTGTCAGGAACCGATAAAATCAAGGATAAGCAGGAAAGAACATTTGAGGAAAGTCATTCTTTTTGGACACTGTAGGTTTTTACATGAGTTTTGTACAAGTACTCACTCTTTTGATTCTCGAGTCTTTTTAGTAACATGCTGTACCAGTGTATCATAGCCAGATCCTTCACCCTGATTTTGTGCAGATGTACATTTCTCAGTTTCTTCTTCTATTACGGAGCCCAGCATGCTACTTATATATTGCCTAAGATATTTCACAAATTCATAGCTGCAATAAACATGTAAAGTATAATTTATTTTGTGCTGTTGTATTTTCAATGTTACATAAACTGTATTTCATCGGGCTACTGCTAGAATTCTGTACAGCAGGAGTTGGTCTAGGAACCTGTGGTCTTCCAGATGTTACGCCTATCATATTTGACCACCAAGCAAGCTGACTGGGGCTGATGAGACATCTGGTTGTTAGATTCCACAGGTTCCCCACCTCTACTGTAGAGGCGTCATGAAAGATTAGCAGATTTTTAACAGTAGATTTGCAGAGGTGAAAAGAAACTAGGTATTTAACTCACGCCGAGCTTTAAAAGAATTTGTGGTCTATCTGCCAACTGGAAAAAATAAAGTATTTCTCCATAAATACTTAGTGTACATAATCCCATGGCTGCAAAATTATCAAACACACATAAAAAAGAAAAATGTAAAGATATATCTAATGTCTCAAAAACCATAGTTCACAAATGTTTTCAGTTATTATACATAATGCCACAAAGCAGCCTGCTAGATTTGTACAGATGGTTCAGTATTTTTTTCATTCCAAAGTATCTTACAATTAACCACTTGCCCACAGACCTGGGGCAAGCAATAATCCTTTCCACATGAGTAGCTTGGTAGAAACACCCCGTGAATGACAGACAAGCATTTAACTAAGTTGGAAATTGTTTCTTAAAGACATTTGCAGGATTGTAACATCTCAATTTCCAAAATCAACTGACTTGAATGTTATATGTATGAGTTCCCGCAATGTTCTAACAACACACAATCAAAAACATTGCTTACTGCCAGTAATCAGCTGCAAAACTGCAGCAGCAAGTTTCCCCACATAGATCAGCAGTCACTATTCAATTCCTTCAATGATGACACAAAAATAAACTTTCAAAAAAATTACTTGTGAAAATTTTCATCTGTTTCCTCCAGATGCAGAAGAATCTCTTCTGCACACTCTACTGATGGTGCTCCTGTGATTTTTTCTTTGACACTTTGCAGTAACTGTCTGAGCATAGACTGCAAAAGAGCTTCATCTTCACTAGAAAAATGAGACATCTAAAGAAACATAAACATAACATTTCCGTAATACTCATTAATACACAACTCACTCTAAGCTTTTACAGATTTTAGACTGAAAGGAAACGATGCATAATAAGTTCTTAGTTGAAATATGACACATACAGAAGTCTAATTCTAATTTTATTTGATTATTAGCTGTTGTTGCTATATTACCTGCATTACCTGGGCCCAAATTCCTGTTTTTTCTTTCCTTTACTGCCTTTCTCTCAGGCAGCAGTAATATAGTTTTAAAGGAGTGCTATTTTATTTGTCTTTACTAGTGAATTTAGCCCGTTAAAAACGGGCGCTAGCGGTGGCGGCAGCCGGCGCTCCACGAGCCAAACACCTCCCGGCTGCCGCACTTTCCCCTCCCCCGCCCCTTCCCCTCCTGCCGCTGCCGCCCCCCACCTCAGCCCGCTTTCCTCGCAGGACGTCGGGAGCCGCTTCGGGAAGCGCAGAGGCTTGGGGGCGCGGGCAGAGACAAAATGGAGGCGAATGGGAGCAGCGGCAGCAGCAGCGACTCGGCGGCCGGCGCTGTCCCGGCCGGCTCCTCCGCTGCCGGCGCTGCCTCCGCCGACGTGCCCAGGCCGGCCCAGCTCGACGCCGCCTCGGCGGAGCAGCAGGAGGAGCTGCTGGCGCTCCACCCTGGAGGGGAAGGGGGCGGAAGGCGGGCCGGTGTCGGCGAGGGAGAAGCTCGCCAGCAGCGGGCAGAGCGGGGTTGGCGGGGCCTCCGTAGGCACGCGGTGTGCGAGCGAGCGGCGGCCGTTGGGGCCGCGGCGGCAGCACCTCTGCCGCCAACAGACCCGCCTGGCTGGGCTTCAAGCCGCACGGCTTCGGGGGAGAGGCGGCGCCCTCGCCTTCAGGGCGGCGGCAAGCCAGGAAACGGCCTCGCCTCAGGCCGCCGGCTGAGGCAGCAGAGGCCGCCGGCTGAGGCAGCAGCGTCAGGGCCGAGCGGGAGTCTTGGCAGGGCAGCTCCAGCTCCGTGCGAGGCGGCGGCAGTGACCGAACTGACGGCGCGCATGCGCCGCCGCTGCCTCTCGGACACGCCCCCCTCTCCCGTCGTCCAATCCCTGTGTCAGTGGGGCGCACGCGCAGTTGCGAATTCCACTGACACACGGAAAGTACGGACGGACACAGGCTCTTTATTATATAGGATTAGCATGAATGGGCCTACAGATATGGCTTTGGGCTGACAAGGGGTGATCAAGTTCATAAAAATAAAGTGTTAGGTATTCTTGGCATCCTTAAATATTCCTCCATCCTTAGAAATGTGAAATCCATCAAAGTTTTGGGGAGTAAGAACAAAAGGTACAAGAAAATTGATTTTGGGCAGAGGTAAAGACACCTTAATACAGTATCTTGTGAGGAACTTAGGCTAAATGTTACTCAAAGTAAACCCATCAAAATCAAGTCAGCTATGTCCATACATTGCAAAGGGGCCACTGAGTTTTATTAGCATTAGAAAAACACCTTGATCTAATGTAGTACTGAAGGCAACTCAGTTAATACTTGAAACTTTCATGGCAAAGGACTTCAGTGAGATTAAATGAATGCTTTTTACCACATCAAAAACAATGGTCAAACATATGGAATCATGACTACACCCAAACAAAAGTGAATTCATAGAAGTACCTAGGGAGCAATCTATAGGAAGAGCCACCAGAATGTGCAGGGTTAGGATCTAGATCTCTGGCTGAGAGTTGCCAGCAAAGCTGGGCTACATTGGCTTAACTCCTTCAATACTTGGTTTAGTGGGAGATACTCCAGCTTATCTCCCCCGCCCCTGCCATGTTCCTGGAACATCTCACCTGATGGTCTTGGCTCAGCTGGAATGGGGGAGATATGCAAAAGGGTGTTTTAAATGTTTGTTTTCCCTCTGCCAGGCTTGGGCCAGCTCAGCCAGAAGTAGCCCCATTAGGCTCTGGTGTACGGTACTTTACATCAGTTTAACTTGGCAACACTTTACACTTCCTGTGTATACGATTGCTCCCCTAATGCCACATTTCTCTGCACCTCGAACTCGGGAATAAATCCTCCTGAACTCCGTAAAGATAATTCAAAAGTGAACATATGCAGAATTATGTAATTTTTAAAAAGTTAACTGTGTACTTAGATTCCGCCGATTTCGATGGAATTTAGCTGTGAATTGAAAACCATTAAGTCAACTATCTGCCCTTACGTATTCTATGTTTGGGTGGGGGAAACCAAGAGTTGGAAGGTCCCCTAAAGGGGCAGAAAGGCAGGAAGAAAGGTGCATTGCAAGATGGCAATACAACATTGGTAGCTTTAAACCTGATCGTTGATTTTTCGAGACAGCAGAGTGGCCAGCTGACATGAGAGACGCAGTTTCAACAGAAAGTTTCAACAGCTTTTCACAGCAACTTGGTCCGCAGCAGTTTATCAGGCAATCGTTCCCTTCCACGGCATTCAAAGCATCACCTGCAGCGCAAACTCCTGCTTTGCGCAAATGGCACCGAAATGAGTCGCGGGGCGGCGGACAGAGCATAGCCGTAGGCGGTGGGACAACGGCGAGGAGAGACCAGTGTGGAAAGAGCCCGGTAGGTGTGCCCGCCCGCGCCCCCGGCGACCTGCACAGCCCGACCCTGCGCTGCCAATCCCGGGGGAGCTCCACTGCCCAAGAAGCGCGCACGGGAGGATGGCAGCCTAAGGCTGCGCGGGATGGGGAGGCGCAGCGAGAGCGCTTACCTTGGGCGAGAGGAGGGCGCTCTCTGCCCTCGGCCGCCGAGGGGCCTATAAAAGGAACTGGGGCGCTCTCCCGGGAAGGAGCCTCCGGAGCGACGCCCTCCACTCCGGACGGCGGGGAAGCAGGAGAAAGAGCGAGGGTGGGATTCGCCTTCCAGCTGCTACACAAACCCTCCACTTCTCCCCCGGGCGCGGCCCTTAGCAACTGCCCGCCGCAGCCTCGCTCGCCGCACGGACGTCCCTAGCAACGGCGCCGGGGAGAGATGCGCCGCGCGGAGGTTGCCGGGAAAGGGGCGGGGCGAGCAAGTGAGAATCCTTAACGCGCGCTGATTATTCCAATAAGGGGCTCCCCGCCCACAAGGCGGTGTGCAAAGGCTTGAGATCCCGTTTGCATTGAAATCAACGTGACACAGATCGTATTGCATAGCTGCTCCGTATTATATGTGTATTGACCTGTTGGCTGCATGTTTCTACCGCCCATTGACAAGCTCTCTGGACAGCGTACAGTAAATGTTGTTTATCGAGGCTGCGATCCTATGCTCGCTAATGCAAGAGTAAGCCCCATTGAATTTAGTGCATGGGGTCTGGCTAAAAGGGGTAGGCTAGGTTAGGAAAAAAACAACACCCATATTGCGTGCCCCCGAACGATTGTTTCAAACCACAGTCTACCTCCTTGTTCCCTAACTTTTCCAGGCCACCCCCTCCTTGATTGTATAAAGTCACCCCAAGGGACTTTATACAATTATATATACAATTATTCAGAACAGTGGTTTGCACAACCCGCTGAGGAAGAGGATGACACAATCAAATTCCAAACAGCAACAATTCATTCACAATCCAAATAAAACTAGTTTAATTAATTCAACAAAATTGATGAACTTGAGCCTGTGATCATCATTTACACCTCCAAGGCCCTTCTGCCACCCCCTTGCCTTAGTGCCCCCCTAGGTAGCAATACAACCCACTTTGGGAAGCAATGGGTTGCTTGTGTTGAAGAGGAAAACAATAATGATGGTGACATGTTGACACAGGATTTCAGAAAATGAGTCCCAAATCTTGAACAAGGCCACTATTGTTTTAACTGACTAAAATAAATGCAGTGTCTTTAATAGCTAATATCAGATTAGACCACTCATTTGGTGGGCTACCAGGCTTGAGTTTATGTTATGAAATAACAGTTTAACATTTTTTCCTCCTTCAGGGAGCCATTCCTGTCAAGGAACTCCTGTACACTGCATAGGATTGTGGAGCATATTCTCTGGGGCACACAGTCAGCTCACACTGAAAACTTGGGCTCACCGTCACACTTTGTAGCCTGACTGTTGTAAGATAAGGTAAAGGTAAAGGACCCCTGGCTGATTAAATCCAGTCAAAGGCTACTATGGGGTGCAGCGCTCATCTTGCTTCAGGTCAAGGGAGCCGGCGTTTGTCCACAGACCACTTTCTGGGTCATCTGGCCAGCATGACTAAACCTCTACTGGTGTATGGAGGACCATGATGAGTGCCAGAGCACATGGAAACGCTGTTTACCTTCCCGCCATAGTGGTACCTATTTATCTATTTGTACTGGTATGCTTTTGAACTGCTAGGTTGGTAGAAGCTGAGACAAAGCAACAAGAGCTCACCCCATCACGGGGATTTGAACTGCCGACCTTCTGATCAGCATGCCCAAGAGGCTCAGTGGTTTAGACCACAGCTCCACCTGCTCCCACAATTTGTTGTAGAATGCAGCCAATAGAAGTCTTGCAGATTGCACAGGCGGGTCAGTAATTGGATGGCTAACCAGGTTTCCTTTCAGGGACATTTTCCACCATTATCTTTTCATTGAGGCATTCCTGATAAGCTTCCCAGGCATTTCAAGGTTTCCTGGAGCATAGCTTGAAAGTGCTGCTGCTCTATGAGTAGGCTACAGCTTTCTGTGACCCAGAAGATCACTGCAATTTGTAAAAAGTATTAAAATAATACATTTTTGTGAAAGAGATGCAACATGGTCTCTTGGCTCTGAATGCTGGCTTGAAGAAGAATTCAAGGGGCTTGGATGCTTGCAGACCTTTTGTAGAGCTAAAAAGAGAGTGGCTTATCTTGGCCTTTCCTTTTGTGAGACTGAATATACCTATCATCAAAGCAAAAATTGGTATTGCCCAAGTATGATACAGTATTAGGAACTAAAGAAACTGAAGGTACCCTGTGGCATGAAATCGAAAGCAGCTTATTTTGCACAAGTTTTCCAAAACATATGGAAGATAGTTCCAAATACTATCTATGGCAGGGGTAGCTAATGTACCCTCCTGGTGTTTTTTAACTACAATTCGCATCACCCCTCTTTACTGGCCATGCTGAATGAGCCTGATGGAAGTTGTAGCCCAACAACATTTGGAGAGTGCCATGTTGGCTACTCTTGATCTATGCTGTCTCAAGCCACTGCAGTTTTGACCCTAGATTCCAAAATCTTTCTTTTGAACCCTGCCAGTCCATCCCTTTATTTGCTGTGCTGTTTCTGTGAAAAAATTGTCTCTGGCAATACTGGAGTGGTGGGAGTACAGAGGACCCTCTTTTATGTGATCTGCTCTGTCTTTAGTTCTAGTTTTCTGGCAAGAAGAAGGTAGCAACAAACTCATTTTGCCACATGGATCCTCTGCCTTCCCTTTGCAAACAGGGAAGGGATCAAGTAGCTTATCTACATCAAGAAAGTAGCTATCTACCACCACAACTAAAAAAGTGTGAGTTTTACCACCACTTGAAAATGCCTGCTGCAAAAAGTTTTTTGATTACTTTTATTTTTAAGTAATCCAAACTTTTTGCAATGAAGACGTTTCAGCTGGGTTTTTAAAAACCCTTCAAAGACACATTTGCAATGCAGTGCAATGATCTTGAAATGTTAAACACACACGCCATAGTTAATCCTGAAGGAGATTCTTTCCTCCTTATAAATGATCGCTAGAAATGTGTCAGAGTAATGCTGCATCATACATATTAATAGATGGAACACTTTTCAGCAGCTGGCTGTTCTAAATAATATAGAGATGCATTACAATTAATACACATCATAGAGAATTATGATGTAGAGCATGTATTATACATAGCTAAGCATTGTGCAAAGGCTATATCACTTTTAAGAATATTTATAAAGATGTTCTAGTTATTTTGTACCCCAAATAGGCTTAAAGTATTTTCGGTGCTTATCAGTGTATCAGTGTGGCTGCAACATAGTGGTAATATTGGTATATCCTATCCTATTCAAGTGGACTCTTCTGTATGTCAAATCATTCTGAACATAAAGGTGTATATGAAGCTAAGTTCAACTATGTCTCCATCTAGTCCAATATTATCTACTTTGATGGACAATAGCTTTCTAGGGCCTCCAGTTCTCTCCCATCACCTGCTACTTAGTCCTTTAAAAAAATGATATGTCAGGGGTTGAACCTTGGACCTTCTACATACAAAGGATGTGCTGTACCATTCCATCTGATTGGGGGTGCGGGGAGCACATCTCAAGAATTTGAAGTGCCTTAGCTTTATGGAGGCCCAAGCAATTCACTTTTTGACAACTGAGGTTCAATATTTTATACCCTCTTTAATGCAGAGTGTACCGACAGATGTTGTGAGCATGACTGAATATTGTGTCTTTATGGTGATTGCTCAGATGGTCACCCAAACAGAGGCAGAGAAAAATGATGCCATCACTGAATAGGTAAAACTTTGCCTGGTTTAAGTAGACTATCGTTTTAAGCTATATTGGGAGTTTCCTGGACCTCTTTATTCCAAATCTCCAACTTTTAATGAGATGCTGTGTGTGCCTCTTTCATTTTGCAAGTTTCCTACTAAATCATTGAATAATTATATTGCTGCTGTATTTCATTCATTAGTCTTCCGTTTATGTACCTTATGGTGTTGTTGGGTATTAGATTGCATATAACTCAGATATTTGATTGCATATAACTCAATATAATACCAAGTCACTGATTTTCATCAACTTAACAGATGTCTACATTGTATGTCAAAGGAGCTATAAACAAAAGGTGGCAAATTGTTGTTTTTCTTTAACATTTACTAAAGGAAGAGCAGAACACAACAAATACTCTCATTACAAGGAAATATATTAACCAAAGATCTAGAGACAATACCATTCTTGAACACCATATCCCATATAGTGTTTTTCAAATTTGAATTTTAAACAGATGGCTTCATTTTATAGCACACCATTTGTCACCATATTCTATATAAAGAGAAATAACATGATTAAGTATCATAGAATTCTGGAGTTGGAAGGGACTCTGATTATCTGTAGTCCAAACCCCTGCAGTGCAGGAATATGCAGCTGTCCCATATGGATATCGAACCTGCAAGAATCCAACATTATTGCATAGTGCTATCTTCCATACCACTTTTCCAGGAGGCACTACTGAGCTGAATTTGAAAATACCCAAGAATATGCGTGGACACCCTGCGAGGTTTAATTTGCAAGGTTTCGGTTGTGCTACTAAGGGAAGCAAACACTAAAATGAAACGAGCATTGACTAGCCTGCTTTTGATCATTATCGTTTCCTGTTTGGCCAAGGTAATATATTGTTTTCTCAGTGCTGCCTTACCTGAATCTTTCTTGCAAACAATAAAAAGAGGGGGTATGTTCTGTCTGATTCATGGTTATTTACAAAATCAGGTTATTTACAAATCTGCGTTAATTTGTGCAATTTGCAATCTATAAAGTGACAAAACATAGTTGCATACATCTGCCTTCCTAGTTTTTTGTTTTGGTTTTAATGACACACAAGCAAAACCTCAACCACTGTGATGACAAACAGTACCATGTTAGCAAAGCTTCAGAATTGGCCTTTTTGCATGGAATACTTTTCCAGGATGCAACTCAGTCAGAGGACTTTCAAGGTACAATGTTAGTAAGACCTGTGAAGCATAATGAAACCTTGACCGTTTATTCTTAAATCTCACTTTTTGGATGATTTAGCTCAACTATGTTTATGCACTCAAAATTATTGATCTCTGTTTCTTCATAATTGTTGCCAGATTCAATATGCCCAGATAGCAAGACAGAGATAGCAAGACAATATGCCCAGATATTCAGCACAGATATGAAATTTTCAACTGCTAGGATTATCCCTTTTATGCTGTCATGGCCGCAATCCTATGCATCTTTCCATGAGAGTACATCCCACTAAGTGGGTCTTGCTTCTAAATAAAGTAAACATTCATATGGTTGCACTCTATTAAAACCAACTGCCTTGCACTAAATCTGACCACCATAATTCTATACGCATTTTAAAAAGGCCGTTTTCATTAGAAGGCAATTAAACTTCCATCTATTTTCCAGTGTAAGCGACTACTCTCCAATTCAGGTGATAGTTTGAGGAGAGTTAATGAAGATAGCTTCTTTCTCAAATAAGCTTAAGCACATCTGCTGATTCAATTTTTTTGCAATTAGACTGTTGCCAAATGTATTCCTAAAAGCTGAAATTTAATATGCTATTTCATTGAGAAACGGCAATGGTATTAGAGCTATGGAAATAATATGCTACTGGGTACTTGCTAAAGCAAGAACAACTTTTTTTTTGTTCTTGTATGTAGGGTTGCCAACCACAATAAATAGATTGCCAATTCTCCTTCCATACCTAGGTAATATACCACTTAGGCACACCATTTTTTTCTAGCCCTCCAGGTTACGGATAAAAAATCCTGTTAAGGGTGCAGTGAATTAAATTTGTTAGATCTGAAGTAGTCTGGTGAACGCTAGTCTTGCTTCCTCTCCCTACTATCAAACAGGAATTTTACTCATATCAAGTTACAGTCCATTGTGTCTACAACACAGACAGCCAGTATTGTGGCTTCCAGATGTTGGAGTAAAACTCCCATCATCCCTGACCTGAAGCTGCTTGGGACTGATGAAATTTGGGTTCCAACAACATCTGGAGGGTACCACATTGGCTACCCCTGGCCTACACTTGAGTAGCAGCAGCTAACTAGGGTGTCAAGAGTTTTTCTCTTGGTACTTTTAACTGGAATTGCCTGGGATTGAACCTGCAACCTTCTGCATGACAAACCTTGTGCTTTTCCACTGAGCTACAGTCCCTCTCCAAAGTTTACTAGCATTTCTTACTCTTCAGTTTAGATCCAATCAGTTTTCGTTGTCATACATGACTATACAAGCTAATTTTAGACATGGGCATTGATAATTTAAATATACCATTATTCTCTTGCTCTTTGTGTTTCCACAGGGTTGTGTGGTTTTTTTTATTTGTTTGTTTTTTGTTTTTGTTTTTAAAAAAACATTCTCCAAATAATGAAAAAAAGAAAATGCATTTTTTAAAATAATAATAATAATAATAATAATAATAATAATAATTTCTTGAAATTCTCATGAGTGGGGTACAGGTTTACTTTACTTTTGAGGTGGCCAAGAAGTGTTTGTGAGTGCCCTTTCTTTCATTCTACAAATGATCTCCCCAGTGCTCTGCACTCTGCAGCCTTCCTGTGTGCCTGTACTCCAATGAAAGCCCAGGGAGAAACATTGTGAGGTAATTCCTCCCATGGGGCTTTTTCAGATGAGGAAATACAAGAAGACTGCAGAGTGCGGAATACATTTTTACTTGGAAGTGGGGGGGGGGGTCACCCTTGGCCACCTCACAAAAAGGTAAACTGAAAACCCCAAACCCACCCAAATATGGAAGCAACCTGAAAATGAAGCAGAAAACTAGAAGCCTCATTCCCAGAGGAAGGAAAACGTTGACAAACATCCTTAGAAATTTATCCCATTATTCAGTGAGGGGCAAATTCCACCCAGATTTTCATAATTGGTTTGTGGTTGCTTTTTAGCTTTCACAGTGAGCATTCAAAAAAAAAAGCTTGGATGCCGTCCAAATGTTGGTGCATACACACTAATGGTGCTTTGAATTTATCATATTGCCTTGGGAATTATACATTGGTTTCACCTGGCCTCATAGCACTAGTCATGGCAGTGAAGAACTCTGCAATATTATTTCTTTGTCGGTCTAAAGCTCTTCAGTCAAAACCAGCTCCCAGAATGGATTACAAAGATCAATAATAAGATATGGTGGTTGCTGCCACCAGACTTGCAATCTAAAATACACAACACAAAAGTTAAAGAGATTAGAAGGGAGGAGGGAAAATACAAATTCAAGAGCAGTACTTCATAGGATGATTGGCTGGAATGGAAAGAGTTCAAAGAAAGGAGGAGCCAAAAATTGCTGGTCCCAGCAATCGATTGACCTTGCTTCTCAAAGTGGCCTCTGGTGCGGCCTGATGGAATGCCTGTTGCAAGATGACAACTGAGGGATAGGAGAAGCCTGATGGAACTGTGTCACAGGAATGGTCCTTCTTCCATTCTTTTCCTCCCATGCTGCCTGCTGGAATAACTATTAATAGAAGGCAGTTGAAGGAGGGTTATTCCGACTCCAAACATTTATATAAACATCTAGCTCATTGTATCTCAAAACCTTGGGATGAACAGCAGCATTTAAACAAAATGAAACCCACAGAATAAAATGAGCATTATAATATAAACCTCCATTTAGCATGTCAGAGTCAATTCACCCCCATACTGGTTTAACCTTATCCATTAAAATTCAGCCCGAAACAGATTTATCACACTTTTGTTAGTCATAGCATCATAGAATCATAGAGTTGGAAGAGACCACAAGGGCCATCCAGTCCAACCCCCTGCCAAGCAGGAAACACCATCAAAGCATTCCTGACAGGTGGCTGTCAAGCCTCTGCTTAAAGACCTCCAAAGAAGGAGACTCCACCACACTCCTTGGCAGCAAATTCCACTGTCAAACAGCTATTACTGTCAGGAAGTTCTTTCTAATGTTTAGGTGGAATCTTCTTGTAGTTTGAATCCATTGCTCCGTGTCCGCTTCTCTGGAGCAGCAGAAAACAACCTTTCTCCCTCCTCTATATGACATCCTTTTATATATTTGAACATGGCTATCATATCACCCCTTAACCTTCTCTTCTCCAGGCTAAACATACCCAGCTCCCTAAGCTGTTCCTCATAAGGCATCGTTTCCAGGCCTTTGACCATTTTGGTTGCCCTCCTCTGGACACGTTCCAGCTTGTCAGTATCCTTCTTGAACTGTGGTGCCCAGAACTGGACACAGTATTCCAGGTGAGGTCTGACCAGAGCGGAATACAGTGGTACTATTACTTCCCTTGATCTAGATGCTATACTCCTGTTGATGCAGCCCAGAATTGCATTGGCTTTTTTAGCTGCTGCATCACACTGTTGACTCATGTCAAGTTTGTGGTCTACCAAGACTCCTAGAGCCTTTTCACTTGTACTGTAGTCTGCAGCTTGGACTTTGGGAAGACTCCAAAAGAAGATCATGCCCACCCATCTGAGGGCTGCCATTAATCCAGTTTTGTTCTGGTTCAATCACAGTCAGCTTGTCTGCATTCTTAGTCCCCCACTGTGAGGGAACCTAATTCAAAAGTCAATGTTTCATTGGGAGTGGAATGTTGTCCTGGGCTCGCAGCCAGCTCACATCTTCTTCTGATTTTACTTTTTATTGGCACAGATCTTACATATATGAGCTTTTCTCCCAGACACATTCATGGTACATCTCTGGAGAACAATTTACCTGTAACTTATACCTTTCGAATAATTCTTGGCTGACTTGACTGAAACCCTTTAGGTATATATCTGAAGAGAGTTTTGTCTGCAAACTTGGATGGAGACCTTGCCTGACTTTTTTTGATGGTCCGTTCATTTTCTCTCTCAACATCAGATTGTCATCTTTAAAACTGGATTTGGTAAGGTCTGTCTCTTAGGATAATATTAGCAAAAAAAAGAATGAAAGTTCAGGTTGTAGAGCACTTTAAGTACAGTATAAAACAATGAAAGTTAACTGTGTTAGCTATTTCACAACTGGGACCTTGCAACAAAATGTTGCTGTGTATCTCTGGTGGATGGATGCTACCTGTGACTGACAGGGCTAGGGGTGGGGCAGAATGATAGACAGATATCCCGCCTCTAATTTGGGTCTTAGGGGAGACAGGTTCAGCAATTGATGGCAGCAGGTGGTGAAGAAAGCAAGAGCAAAGTCAGAAAAAAAGGGGCTGCATTGTTTTGGCAGTTGGCCATTGCACCTCATATTCAACTGCTGCATTCCTGACTGGCCAGCCATACCCTCCACAGGAAGTCTGCAAGCAGAACCTAAGTGGCATAGCTTCCTGTCCCTCCCTCTGTAATGTCCAGCAATTGGTATTTAGAGGCAGACTAATGGACATAGAACATAGCCATCATGGCTAGCATACCTACCCTCCATGAAATTGTCTAATCAATTTTTTAAGCCATCCATATCGGTGGCCATTGCTACCTCTTGTGGGAGCAAATTCCACAACTGAACATTAACAATAATGTTACTGTGTGAAGGTACCAAAGTCGGGGAGGATGGTAACTTTTGGCTCATCCTTCATTTGATGGAAGGAAGAGATTGGTGAGCATCCCTTCCTGTTTCTCTGATTCCCATCTCAGCTTTTCCTTGCCTCTGCTTTCACTGCCTTTTATCCTTTTTCTACTACCTTACAAGTAGCCATCCCATGTCCCTTTCCCAGTTTTATCCCAAGTAAGCCAAGCATCTTGGGACAATGTCTAGGGTGCTCATCAACTTTGCTCTTCTCTCAATGTCACCTTCTGTTTATCTGCTCATGTGACAGCTAGCTATCCCTTTCCTAATAGGCAGCCAGGGAAGGGCTTTGCCTACGTAGTACTAAGCTCACAGGCCCTCCAAGTGTCCCTATTTTCCAGGGACGTCCCTTATTTAGAGAAGCCGTCCTGGTTTCTGATTTGATCCCGGAATGTCCCGCTTTTCCTTAGGATGTCCCTATTTTCACTGGAGAAATGTGGGAGGGTATGGAGTTATCTTACCCTGAGCCGCCTGAAGGCAATCCTGTATACGGAAGTTCTTTTTAATGTTTTGTTGTGTTTTTATATATGTTGCAACCCAGTAAGATATTGAAATATACTCGGAGTCAAGTGTGAATTTCATGCTCTTTATTCAGCTCATAGTAGCAAGGAATGAATCTTTCCCCAAAAAGTCTGCTATATATACATTATTTACACAATGGGCCCCACGTGATTGGCTAATTCCGGGCTACTCCTGTAGGCCAATCAGGTTGCGGATTCACTTCATCCAGGAGCCTGATTGGCTGCTCTTGCAGGCCAATCAGGTCACTGATTCACTTCCACCTGGAGCTGGACTGGGTGGCTCCTGCGGACCAATCAGACTGCTGCATTTTGGATTCTATTGTTCTAGGATTCAGCTCAGTACATAACAGGTATAAATAGTAAAATTATCATTATGGAATGGGACATCCCTATTTCCATCAGAGAAATGTTTCCGGGTATGAGCCCAGGGCATGCAAGCTGCCTACAAACGGAATGGCTGAGACAAATGGTGCAGATGCCAAGTCTTGAAGGAAAATGGGTCTGCCTGAGTAGTGTAGCAGACGACTCCTTCTATTAATGTCTTTGGATCCTAAGAGCATGGATGTGAACCAGAACGTAGCCCCTTTTCAAGTGTTATTGGAGACAAATTCAACTCTTAGAAGGCAAGCAGGAAATCAACTCATAGCACAATGACCTTTTAGATTGAATGCTGCTGTAGAAGTTTGCATGTCCAAGTCAATGGATGTCTTGCTAATGGCTCCATATATATTTCAACCAGGACCACTAAAATACATCTGTACTTTTCATTCAAGCATGAAATATTGCATTGTGAGAGAACAAAGGAGCCACATTGAATCATGTTATTTGGTTCAATGTGGCTCCTTTGTTCTCTCACAATGCAATATTTCATGCTTGAATGAAGAGATTTGAATGAAGAGATTGGGAGATTTGAATGGAGTTATAAATCCGGAATTGGATAAGACAAAAAGTAAAGGAAAGAAAAAAGATAATAAATTACCAATTATTTTTAGTGAAATTACCAAAAATTTAGATTTGAAGGATGCGTGGAGAGACAAATTCCCTATTCAAAAAGAATTTACGTATTATTCATCAAGGTATCAAACAGAATCGAGAATTGATGCAATATGGTTATCTAAGGAATTAATACCCGAAATACAAAAAATTCAAATCAAAGCAAGGGTCTTATCAGACCATAACCCAATAGAAATGCACCTGGAAAGAATGGTAGAAGGGGAAAATAAGAGATGGAGAATGAATGTGTTTTTGCTAAATAATCAAAGGATAAGAGAAGGGGCGGCAAAGGTGCTGAAAGAGTATTTTGAATTGAATGGGAACGGTATGGTTGACCCGCAAACGGTTTGGGAGGCTGGAAAAGCAGTGATAAGAGGTTATTTTTTACAACAAAATAAAATTATGAAAAATATTAGAGAAAAAGACAAGGAAAGTATATTAAAAGAAATTAGGAGTAAGGAGAAAGCTTTATATAGAATGGAAAAGGGAGTGACACAGCAAGAAATAAATATATTAAGAACTCAGTATGAAAATATGATAGAGCAAGAAATGGAGAAGAAAAACCAATTCTGGAGATATAAATATTTCGAGGGGGCAAATAAGCCAAATAAGCTACTAGCATGGCAAATAAAAAAGAGGAGAAGTGAAAATTTGATAAATAAAATAGTGAAGCAAGAGAAAATAATAAAGGGGCAAAAAGAGATAAAACAAACCTTTGTAGATTATTATACAGATTTATATAAAGAAGAAGAGATAGAGGAAGAAAAGATGGAAGAATATTTAGAAAGGACAAAACTAAATTTTGTAGGAAAAGAAAAAATGGAAATTTTAAATAAAGAGATTACAAATACGGAAATCATAGAGGTAATCAGAGAAATGAAAAAAGGGAAAGCCCCGGGCCCGGACGGGCTGCCTATAGAATATTATAGTGCAATGCAGGAACAATTAATACAACCATTAAAAGAGCAAATGAATATGGCCATGATAAAAGGAATAATACCACAGTCGTGGAAAGAAGCCCTGATAATTTTGATTCCAAAACCTAATAAAAATCCAGAAATGATGGAAAATTATAGACCTATCTCCCTACTTAACTGTGACTATAAAATTTTCGCTAAAATCATAGCAAAGAGAATAGGGACAGTTTTGGATAAAATAATACACCAAGACCAAGTGGGGTTTGTTAAAGGGAGACAGGCAAAGGATAATATAAGAAATATAATAAACATCATAGAGTGCCTAGAATTCGATAGAGGGAAGGAAGCTGCAATATTAACTTTAGATGCAGAGAAGGCGTTCGACAACGTCTCTTGGAAATTTTTTAAAAAAATGCTACATAAAATAAAATTAGGAGATAATCTAGAAAGGGCAATTGACGCAATATATAAAGAGCAAAAAGCAAGATTAATAATAAATGAAACATTAACAAATGAAATAAAAATAAAAAGAGGCACTAGGCAAGGGTGCCCCCTTTCACCTACGCTATTTATATTAGCATTGGAAAGTTTGTTAATTAATATAAGAGAAGAACAAGAGATTAAAGGAGTAGCGGTAGGAAATAAAAAACATAAAGTTAAGGCGTTTGCTGACGACGTGATTGTTACAACTGAAGATCCAATAAAAACCATCCCGAAGGTAATAGAAAAAATAAAAGAATATGGCGAATTGGCAGGGCTGAAAATAAATTATAATAAAACAGAAATGTTAATTAAAAATATGGAAAAGAAGGATGCAGAAAAATTAGAAAAAATAACAGGAATTAAAATAGTAAAAAAGATGAAATACCTAGGAATCTATATGACAATAAGAGGAATTGATCTAGTCCAAGAAAATTATGTAGGGGTATGGAAACAAATTTCGAAAAATATGGAATTATGGTCAAAGTTAAAACTATCTATGATGGGACGAATATCTCTAATTAAGATGAACGTGCTGCCCAAATTAAATTATTATTTCCAGAACTTGCCCCTACTTGGAGGTTCAAATATATTCAAAGATTGGAAAAAGACAATATCTAAATTTATATGGAATGGCAAAAGGCCAAGGATAAAATACAAAATAATGATTGACAAAAGAGAGCGTGGGGGCTTTGGTCTGCCTGACTTACAACTTTACCATGATGCAGCGGCCATAATATGGATTAAAGAATGGATAACTCTGCGAAATAATAATATAATAGACCTAGAGGGACTGGATTTGGGAGCCGGCTGGCACTGGTATCTAAGCAAAGAAAAATTAAGTCAAAAAAATGGGTTCCATAATAATGTTATTAGAAGATCACTATATAAAGTATGGTATAAATATAAAACATTATTAGAACCAAAAACACCCTGGTGGCTGTCCCCAGTAGAAAGTATAGCGGTGAGAAGAAGAAATATGGAAGGTACATGGCCAACATATAAAGAATTATTAGTAGAAGAGAAAGGCGAATTAAAATTGAAAAGTTATGAAGAAATAAAACCTCTGCTAACTACTTGGCTACAATATTATCAAATCAACCAAAGATTCAAAATAGATAAACAATTGGGATTCGAAAAAGAAAGATCAGAATTAGATAAAATTTTATTGGGACAAGAAAAGAAAATTGGTAAAAAGATTTATGAGTTATTGCTAAAGTTAGAAACCGAAGAAGAATTAATTAAAGAACAAATGATTAAATGGGGACAAGATTTAAATAAAACAATTATGTTAGAAAATTGGGAAAATCTTTGGATAAGGGATAGGAAAATTTCAACAAATTATGATATACAGGAAAATCAGTTGAAAATGCAATATAGATGGCATTTAACACCAGCCAAGTTGGCGAGAATGTATAAGGGAGCAGAAAATACATGCTGGCGATGTAAGGAAGAAGTAGGCAGTTACATCCATATATGGTGGCATTGTAAAAAAATTAAATCATTCTGGGAGATGGTCTACAAGGAAGTGAAAAAAATACTAAGATATTCTCCAAAAAAACAACCTGAACTCTTTTTATTGGGAATGATGAAAGAAGATATACAACCTAAAGACAGAACAATAATATTCTACGCAATGGCAGCAGCAAGATTATTAATAGGAATGAATTGGAAATCACAAATTGTACCTACAAAGGAGGATTGGCAAATTAAAATGTTAAATTACTATAATTTAGAAATGGGATATAGAGAAATCAAAGAAATAAAACAAGAAAAAATATTGGGAAAATGGGATAAATTTAGAGAATATATCAGTCAAAATATAAAAAATACCAACCTCTTTGCAGCCACTTAAAGGACTCGACTAGAAAATAAAAGGAAAAATTAATGGAGAAAGGCATGAGAAAATAATAGGAGTAAAAGGAAGAAGGGTAATTCCGGATAGGTTGAGAAGTTACAAGGGGCAGGGGAGGGAAAGGGGAGGGAACAGGGGAGGGGGGAAATAGGGGAGATACAGAAAAAAGGAAGACTTAAGTGTATAATGGATATGTTGGTTATTTTGTTAACCTCTTCTTGGAACAGGACTGCAATGGAATTTTCTTTTTTTGATGAAATGATGTATAGAAAATATGAAGAAATTAATCCTGTATTATTTATGTTAAGTTAAGGAAGTTTTCTTTATTGATTTATTTTTTACTTGATTATCCTTTTACATTCTGTATCTTTTAATAAGATTAAATAAAGATTCTTAAAAAAAAAAAAAAAAAGAATCATGTTATTTGGTGCCTTTTAAAAACCGAAAAATAAATGACTGACATTCTCCACATTTGACAGCATGTGTCATGCAGCCTGCAGTGCTTTTTTCAATGAGTGCTTTTAAACAGAAACAGAGATTTTTAAATCCTGCAAAGGGGGGAGAGGGGTAATAAAAACTACTGAAAATCACAGGAGAGAAAAGAAAAAAGAAAAAAAGATGTTCCAACAAGATGTACAGCTAGTAGATGGACGTGTAACAAGGTGGCTAAAGGATGCTAATCCTTAGTCAATTATCCTGAATGTGCATTCTAGAAATTACTGCCAATCAGAAAGTTTAAAGCATATATGGCTAGGAGTTTTGTTAGTTAGATTAAACAGAGCGGCTAGTAAATCTTGCATCATTAGGGGGGGTTGTGCATTTATAAAAAGTCCCAGACTCTTTGTTTCTAATCTCCAAAATCTTTACTAAGATTCATGTGTCTAAGAAACATATTTGTGGTATTAGCTTTAAATGGCCATTGTTTTGTGTGCATCTATCAGAGGTTGGAATTGATCCATTTACTCTAGAGAGATTCACTGCCTGAACTTAAGAGTTTGACAGCAGGCCCATTCTCTCATCCTCAGTACTTTTAAATTATTAAGCTATGCCCATTTCAAAGGACTAAAACAAATTGAATCTGGCAGATGTTTGTTTCCTATTAAATGGGGAGAAAAGCATGGTGGTGGTTGCTGTGAAATAAATCTCATTTTAAATGGGAAAGCAGTCTGTTTACTAATCCAATACTGCAAGTGCTGTTTATTTATACTTTTTTGTTGTGGAGGGGGGGGGAGAGACCCAGAGGACAGCAAGAATGCAGAATCCTTGGAATCTGTTTTGAAATTGCTGATCATCCAAGTTCCGTGTTCTGTATTAGACACACAATTACCATTGACTGGCAATAGTGTTTAGCTCAGCCTCGGTGGATAGATCTGTCAAGCTGGTGAAGAAACGCTGAGCCGAGTTTTGGGAACCACATCACAGAGCCATTTCCCAAATGCAACTGTGGTTGTTGCCCAACAGTCTGAAGAAGTGAGAGAGAACAAATGGAAGCATGAAATCAGGGTAACAGATGCGTCCATAAGGTGCAGAATACCAAGAGAAATAGGACAGAGAAACTAAGCAATTGTGAAGTCACGCTTTATTCATCGTTTCTAACATCTGTTCGTGTAGGCTTGGGAAAACACTGAAGGTAAAGAATGTAAGCTTTCGATGTCATTTGAACTTGATTGGACTTGACAATTAAGCACTGAAACTCAGGGAGAGCTAGATGACTATTGGACAACTTTCCATAGTTCTGCATATGCCCTACAGCAGCGGAGGGGAAACCTCAAGATCAGGGACCAAACACAGACCTCCATTTCTCTCAGTCTTGCCACTGGGAGTCTCCCAAGCTTCACCCTCACACCAGCCACATTCCCTCTCCTAAGGTTGCATCCTTCACCAGGCCTGCTTTACACCCTCTTCGGGTTTTCCCTGGGTAGAACGTGTGCTTGAATTCTGATAATGCTTCTAAATTGCCTGGATGCAGAAGGGTGTGCAAATGTCTGTAGAAACAAGTCTAAAATCCACATTGTTGCTTTGCCTTTTATGGCAAGCCCCACCCACCCCAGCAACTGGTACCCAGAAGAGAGTACAGCCTTTGGGCTGAAAATGGTTTCCCAGCCCTGACCTATAGTAGTATATTTGTTATGGTCCATTCCTGGTTTCTGCACCATTTTTAAAAAAATGAAAACCAGAGCAATGGGTCTTGAAGTGTCATTCAACTACACAGTGGCTTTCAGGTTGAAAGCAGGAGGGTTGTATCCAGTGGTGGTTTGCACTAGCAGAAGTGCTTCTGCATGCCCATAACCTGGTCCTCCATTTTCACCCATCCCACCACCAGCAATGGCAGCCCCCTCTTCCAGCTTTTCTCAACCTTGTTTCCATCAGCCCCAAGCATCTGTCTGTCATATTCTCTGTGCCTTATCCCATTCTGTTCCAGAGGGCCCAACAACCCCCAGGAGAAGCTCTTGGGAGACACACGGTGCTGCACTGGGTAGGTGGGATCAGCAGAAATCAGATTGTCCAGTTTGCGCAAATGGAAATGCTTCTGTTCGCACAGAGTCATCACTGGATACTGCATAGAAACTTAGAATTGGATTCAGCCTTTTCAGGGGAACAACACATAGTATCTAACCCAGATAAGGTAGATAGCCGTGTTGGTCTGCCATAGTCAAAACAAAATACACATGTATCTGAAGAAGTGTGCATGCACACGAAAGCTCATACCAAGAACAAACTTAGTTGGTCTCTAAGGTGCTACTGGAAGGAAATTTTTTATTTTGTTTTAACCCAGATAAGAATGGGTAACCAGGCCCTTGGCTGAATATACCATATGACCTTTTAAATGTGTTTGTGGGAGAAGGGTTATTGGGTTTTAATTTTATTTATTTTCCTGTTGCATATTCCCCCCCATATTGTATTTTTATGTTGTGAACTGCTGTGTGATCTTCAGATGAAGGGCAGGATAAAAAAATTAATAAATAATAATAATAGTATTTTAGAATGGTGCTGTTCTGAAACTCAGTAGGGATTATGCGCTCAAATCAGTGCATTGTGTCCAACTAACTTTTATTGAAGCAAACCCAAATAAATGAATGGGCTTACAACAGTCATGCCCATTAATTTCAGTACATCTACTTTGAGTAGGACTGAGACTGGATACAACCCAATGGTTTTAACTTAAGTCTCATTGAGTTCAGTGGATCTACTATAAGCATGACTAAGTCTGGATTGACGCCTTTGTTGCCGGACTCCTTGTTTCATGACAATGTTCTCAGTTACCTTCTAGATTTCAAAACAAAAACCACCTTGTTATTCTTCAATGAACACTTCTCTCCTTTGTTTACCTTTAGGGCAGTATGTGTGCAATAAAATGTTGCATGATGATTTATTGCCACTACTATCATAATCTCATTGTGAACTTCGATCATCAGTCAACCAACCATTTGTGTATCTCTACACTTTCAAATTAGCCAGAATGATTGCTTGGTTAAAGTCGCAATGTGAAATCATGTAAGATCCTGCTTCTAAATTCAATTAGATGAAATTGCCTATAAAATAAGTACACAGTTGCCCTTCAGGATCTGTCTCTGCATGTGCAGAAGGGCTAAAGTGATAGGTTTGGCCACTGTCCAGCTCCAGCAGCAATTCTAAAGCCATACAAAACTGTAAATAAAGGAAGCATACTACTGCTGGCTCCATCTTTGCATATACGGGTATACACACACACACAGGCATTATCATATCTGCATATTATAAATACAGGGATGCAGGTGGCACTGTGGTTTAAACCACTGAGCCTCTTGGGCTTGCTGATCAGAAGGTCGGCTGTTCAAATCTGCGCAATAGGGTGAGCTCCCGTTGCTCTGTCCCAGCTTCTGCCAACCTAGCAGTTCGAAAGCATACCAGTACAAGTAGATAAATAGGTACTGCTGTGGCGGGAAGGTAAACTGCATTTCCATGCCCTCTGACTTCTGTCACGGTGTCCCGTTGCACCAGAAGCGGTTTAGTCATGCTGGCCACATGACCCACGAACGTCAGCTCCCTTGGCCTGAAAAGCGAGATGAGTGCTGTACCCCATAGTCGCCTTTGACTGGACTTAACTGTCCAGGGGTCCTTTACCTTTACTTTTTACGTGTTACAATTACATGCTCCAAAATTCTATCCTTTGTAGCTTAGATACATCATATTAAAAGCTTTATCTTCTTACGGTAGATATCGTTTTGCACTGATTAGTTTAATGTAATGCACATAAGTATTTTGAACAAGCCTTTTTTACATGTTTTACATTTAATAGAATTTAATTTTAAAACATATTTTATAAGTAAATGTATACTTACCCACTGGAGACTGTACTGCTTTCAAGACAGCATTCTTAGTTTTTATCAGATAATGTTGTTTCTATTTTCTTAACGATAGTGGATTATTTGAAGTGTAAAAATTGCCAGTATCTGAAAAAAATAACATTTTCTACCATTTATTTCATGATAATAGACATTCACATTGACAAAGTTAGAGTCAAAGACTATTTTCCACAGCTTCTATTTAGATACATTTTCAAATAATGATTAATTATTTGCTTTGATTTTTTTAAAAAAAAACCACATGCAACAAAAATGCAAAGAACAGAAGATAGAGAAATGCCCTATTGATCACCTTATCTGTCACTTTTTTCAACAGAAGTTTGTTTATAGACTGTGGCTTCAAAAGATTACACTAACTGAAAAAAGAATCTCATGAGATGTTTTGTTTATAAATCCAGGTTCAGAGTTGTTCATGATCCTGTTATTTTCCTGATAGGTAATCTGTTGGAGTAATTGTATACTTTTTATTCTGATCCCCTCAGCAATATATGATGATGTTCTGAGATGCTCAAATAGCAAATGCATTGTTCAATTTTCCTTTGAGAAAAAGGTCACAGCACTTGGGGCTTTTTATTTTAGAAAAAAGGCAGGGGGGCATGATAGATTTGTATAAAATTATGCACAGTGAGGAGAAAGATAAGTTTTTCTCCCTCTCTCATAAAGTTAGAACTTAGGGCCATTCAATGAATCTAAATGTTGAACAATTCAGAACAGACAAAGAGATGAAGTGATGGCTGTTGTGTATTAAGCAATAACACAGTCAAGACGTTTTAATATAGAGTATTGTGTTGTATTACAGACCTTATTTGAATGTACGAGTTACAGTGGGAATGGCAATCATTTGCTGGTTCAGAGAGCAGGATTTGGATCCTCTGCCGGATTGGTTTCCGCGGGAGGGAATCTGTGCCATTGGTTCCCGCCAAAATGTATCTTCTCCCTACTAGCCTACTGTTATTATATAAACCCCCGTTTTCTCCATTCCTGTCGCCGGCTCTTCCCTGTTTCCGAAATAAAGAGATGTTGTACCTGATTCTCGTCTCCAGTCTTTGATCCACGACATAACAATGGCCACTAAACTGGGTCACTTTAAAAGAGGATTAGACAAATTCATGGAGGATGAGGCTATCAATGGCCACCTGCCACAATGCCTTTCCACTGAGCTTGGAAACGGTATTGAATTGGGTGGTGTTCCTCCACCCATCGCTTGCGTCCTCCAACTGTACAGCTTCCCCTCCTGCCTGCTGTGAAATCCCTTCTGGCAGCAACCAAATGAAAGTCCCCAAACAGGCTGTCCCAGGGCAGGAAGGGTGAGACACTGAGTCTGCCCAGAATCCCTTGGATCCCCACTGCCATCATGTGCTGAAACTAGGCCTGACTCATCACTGCACTAGCTCCAGGCTGGCACAATGATTTGCCTCCCCCCACAACCACCACCTTCAACCCTGGCCCAGGGATCACAGCAGGGCTGTGAATGTGGCAGTAGTTCCACTGCTCCATTAAGCACCCCCTCTCCCTAGGCAGCAACCAGGGGCTGGATTGCACCCTTAGCCTTCTATCGAAAGCAGCCCTAAGCAACTGTTCGACCAGTGCAAGGATTTACGTATAAGCTAAACAAGCTATAGCTTAGGACCCCACTCTCTTGGGGGCCCCAAGAAAATTTAAAGGGGGGAAAACTGGATGTGCATTTCCAAAATATAAGATAAAAAACAAATAAAATAAAGCCTACACACGGGAACAGTGTTTTGTGTTGTATAGGCTCCTGTGATGTGAGTAATGGGCCCCGCCTGCTAGCCTGCTCCCTAAAATATCACTGGTTTGCTCATTTCTGTATATAGGGTGCCTACATTCTGCATGGACTGGTTGCATGGGAACATGTGCAAATGGCTTTAGATACCTATTAGGTCCATAAATTACCATGTAGCATATATTCAACACAAAAAACAGCGACAATTTGTTGTTGACAAAGGACAGCTGGACATATAAAGGGCCCCATTACCTTCAGTAGCTTAGGGCCTCATCAAACCTAAATCTGGCCCTGGCAAGGATTCCCACTTGCACAACTCCTTTGCCGCTCCTCATCCTCCCCAAATTTGCTTGGGGGGGGAGGCAAAGCAGATTTAGGGGGTGGGGTGGCAGGGAGGAGAGTAGGGAAAATCTTGTTGCACATGCTTCTTATGCTAGTCTGATTGTTGTTTTGCACACAGACAATTCTGGACTGAACTCATTGTGATCAGGACTGCAAAATCATTACTCATACGACCAAATGGTGCATGGAGTAGCTTTTACGGACAGGAATCCCAAATTGTTTCATTGTGTAACTTGATGTTTATAGCAGCCTTTCACAACGTGCATGTAAGGCAGGCCTGTTTCATTACCCTCAGTGTACAAACCAGGCAACAACAGAAGTTGAAAACTAAAATAAATGCAGTTTGTGGATATCACAGCTTACAATTATTTTTTTATATAAAAAAATCAAATAATATTATGTACCAGAATATGGATCAAAATCTTTTTATGTTACAACTCCCCCTAGTGGGACATAATCTATCATTTCAATATGTCTCTACTGTAATGCTAACAACATGAAATGTTGTGAATTTTCCTTTTCAATAAAAATGTAATCATCAGTCCTTTTCATATATTTGGGTAATCACTGTCATAGACAAACTTCTTCTGAGATTGACATATATTTTTGTTCATTTCCTACCTCGAGTGGAATTTTAGTTTGTAGCAAAGATGGGTTGGATCCAGACTCACACATACTTAAAGTATGATTCATTTCAATGGGTCTACTCTAAGCATGACCAAGTCTAGAGCCATCCCACTATGAAAGCGCTCTAAAAGTCAACCCGTTTTTAATTATTGTAGTTCAGCATCTCTCCTTTATGTGAACTGGTTTATTTAAATGGCACGCAGGTGTCCTAAACATTGTACAGTTTGTACAACATATACTGTAGGAAAAAATATTTAAATAGTTTTCAAGTCTGAAACATACTTCTTAAGAGCCATCTCACACATTTTTTTTAAGATGGACTTGTAAAACATGTGCTGCTGCTGCTGCATTTTTATAAATCACTTTTCATCAAAAAAATCAGTGTGCTTTACAGTACCTAATAGAACAATAGCATTGCATTCAACAAAACAATTTGGTTGACTGACATTCAATGCCCTTTTAAAATGTGTTTTGGGGGTGGCTATTGGGTTGTTCTTGTTTTTATTTTGATTACGTATTCTATGTTTTTATATTGTGATTTTATCCTGTGAAGCGCCCTGAGACCTGCAGGTATAGGGCAGTTTAATAAAATAAGAAGAAGAAGAAGAAGAAGAAGAAGAAGAAGAAGAAGAAGAAGAAGAATGGTAAACATCATAGAAACAGTCCAGCAGCAGATTGCATGATACAAATAACCGTGCATAGACACCAGCATGTTCCAAAGGCCTAGATAAATAGATGGATCTTTAGTTGGTGTTAAGAACTCAGCACCGAAGAAGGTTGAAACCCTCTCCAAGGGTTGGAAATTCCACATGGTTCCTTGGTAAGTATATGCTTGTGGTAAACATGGGTTTGTTGTGCAATTCATCATTGGGAATGCTATATAAAAACACTTTAATTGCATAAACACTAGGTGGCAGAGTAAGTACAGAAAAATCTAAATGTTAGGTGCTATTTCTAAACTTCACAGCAATTTGAACAAGTCAATATATTAGGGTACACTTTTTAAATTTGTAGTAATCTCTTTCCTCCTTTGTTTTTCTCTTCCAGAAATGTTCCTGATCAGGTGTGAAACTGCAGGTTTTGTCACCCCCCCAAAGCAAAACATATGGGACATATTAAAGCTTACAAGGAATGCAGAAACAAAACTGTATAGAATGTCAAAACTGAGTTAGCACAATGCTACTTAAACAACACATTCATATTTACTGTATATGCAGGGTTTAAACCTGTATGCACTTACCTGGGGGAAAGTCCCATTAAAGACAATAAATGTCTGTGGTTCTTTTTAATTTACACCATGGACTGAAATAAATTGATTTGCCGCAATAGGAGGTCTGCCTCAGGGGAAAAAAACACATATGTTTACTAAGCTTTCATATATTTGGTACTAGGTAATTTGAAGGTTTCCCCCCCCCCCAGCAAATTTAAGATACTTAATGCCATATGGCAGTGGGCCTCAGCGCAGGGTAGGAATAGAGGAGAAATTCAATTCAGTTCACATTTCAAGGTGATCCTACCAAATTTGTACCTTACGAAACCATAGGCAAACAAAAAACCCATCCCTCAACATTCCCTCATCTCTGAATTTTGCAATGCAATCCTCCAACCAAGTAATATGTACATCAATGCATAAGCTGGGATTAGCGTGCTTTAAAATGCATGTGTTAATAAAATAACACATAAAATGCATTATATTAGGGAAAGAATGCTTTGCACGTTAGGCATACCAAAATTTGGAGAAATTCACATTAAAATGATGAATTTTCATGATTTTTGTTTTTAAAACAACAACAACAACTCGTGCATTGTTGCAGAAAACTGAATTTAAGATTGGAACAATGAGAAACTAAGAAAACAAAAACTGACAGTTTGATCCATCCCCAACAGAGGGGGGGGGTAAATAAGTCAATAATTCCTTTGAATTGGGTAGCCACTAAGGACAAGAGTACAGAAGTCTTCAAGCTGGCTGCACCGGGCAGAGATTGGTATTGTAACATGTGGTGACATAACACATGCACATTCCACCTTAGGATTCTTACCGGTACCATATTCAGTCTCATGACTTTACCACCAGTCGTTTCTTTTCTCCTTCTACTCCACCCCACCCCAGACTTGCTTTGTTGACATTCTAGCCTGATGAAGAGTTTTGGAGAACACAAAAACTTGCACACTGATTCGGGACATGGACTGGAACAGTAGGATGGAAACGGCAAATCAGGTTCCCCAAGAAGTACCGTATTTTTCGCTCTATAAGGCGCACCTGACCATAGGACGCACCTAGTTTTTAGAGGGGGAAAGCCCCATTTTTTGAGGATCAGCTCAAATTTCTGCAGCTTCTTTTGCAAAGAAGAAAAGCCCCATCTTTTGAGGATCAGGTCAAAGTTGTTGAGCTTACTTTGCAAAGGGAAAATACCCTGTTTTATGGGGTTTAACTCACAGTTCTGCAGCTTCAGGAAGCCATTTCTACAGTTTCCAGACAGATAATCTAATCAGCCAGTCACATATCGCTGGGGAAACAGCCTCCCTCTGAAAGGGGGCGGGGCTGGAATCTCTCTCCCTTATCTCTCTCCCCGATCGTTTGCTGAGCAGCTGCTCAGCGGGCTTCCTTTCAACACCCCCTTCTCTTTTTTTAAAAAAGCACGATCTGCTTTTGCCCCTGGGCAGTTCAGCTCCAGGGACCACACATTCGCTCCATAAGACACACAGACATTCCCCCTTACTTTTAAGGAGGAAAAAAGTGTGTCTTATGGAGCAAAAAATACGGTAAATTCAGCTTGCTGCACCCGCATATAAGCCATCCTACCAGCCTTCCCAAAAGAGTTGCTTTCAAATTGAATTGCACTTTGTGGCTGTGCTATGTTGGTCATGGTATTGTTTTTAACACTTGATTGGGAGCCGCCCAGAGTGGCTGAGGAAACTCAGCCAGATGGGCGGGGTACAAATAATAAATTATTATTATTATTATTATTATTATTATTATTGGTCTCAAAACAGAATGGGCTGCTATGGATCTACAACCTTAGCTGCTGTGGGCACTATACAAGCCTGCAGCAGTCGTGGCTGGATAGGACCGCTCTTTGTCTCAGTGTTGTTCATCCTTCACAGATAAAAACATATCTGGGGGAGTGTCTATGTTTGTTCTTGATTTTTAAAACATGAAACTGCCTTGTGGGCTCTTTGTCAAAAAGGCAGGGTTTTAAAATGGAGATATGTAAATAAACACCCAACTCAACAGGGAAGAGACATGCCTAAGGGCTCTTTAGCGGAAAACTGTCTTAAGAAGTTCTTGGGCTGGGGAGGGCTGGACCAGCGAGGGACCGTCCAGCTCTACGGAACCAGCAGACCTCACTTTGCCAGCAGACAGCAGGTGTCTGGATTACAAACAGGCCAACTATGAAGCAATGGGTTGTGGTGACTACTTTCCAAGAACAACAGATTTTCTGCTGTCTTAAGAGCTTTAAGGTCTTAAGAGCTACAAGGAAGACAGATTTCAAAGGCACAGTTCTTCCCTCATGATATTGAAGGGATCGGTGGTGCTGGTGGAGCTTTGCATGCTAAACTTTTCTCCTCTTGGTTTTGTACTTTTCGATGCTTATGACTACTTTTGTTATGTTTGTAGTTATGGAACTTTTTATATGTTGCAAGCCACCTTGAGCAGGGTTTTAACTAGGGAAAGGTGGCATACAAATAAAACGATGGATTGATTGATGCCATGAGTATGCAGATGGTATCCAACTCTGCTTCTCCTTTGCATCTAAATCAGGTGAGGCTCTGGGAGAATGGGACAGGCGCCTTTGAAGACAGCCATTGAAGGTGGTCTGGAAACCGCAGCTGGTTCAGAATAACACAGCCAAAGTTCTAATCAGGGCTGTCTGGGCTCCCTTGGTTTCTGATTCATTTCCAAGCCCAATTCAAAGCGCTGGTTTTGAGCTGTAAAGCCCAGCATGGCTGTGGACCTCAGTAGGACCTAAACGAACACCTCTTCTTATAGCATAAAGGGTAAAGGGACCCCTGACCGTTAGGTCCAGTCGCGAACGACTCTGGGGTTGCGGCGCTCATCTCGCTTTACTGGCCGAGGGAGCCGGCGTACAGCTTCCAGGTCATGTGGCCAGCATGACTAAACCGCTTCTGGCGAACCAGAGCAGCGCACAGAAACGCCGTTTACCTTCCCGCTGGAGCGGTACCTATTTATCTACTTGCACTTTGACGTGCTTTCGAACTGCTAGGTTGGCAGAAGCAGGGACCAAGCAACGGGAGCTCACTCTGTCGCGGGGATTCGAACCGCTGACCTTCTGATCGGCAAGCTCTAGGCTCTGTGGTTTAGACCACAGCGCCACCCGCATCTTATAGCATACCATCCAGCAATTTCTCTGATGAAAATAGAGACGTCTCATTGCATAATGATAATTTTACTATTTATACCCCACACATCTTACTAGGTTGCCCCAGCCACTCTGGGCAGCTTCCAACATATATAAAAACATAATAGAACATTAAACATTTTAAAAAAAACTTCCCTATACTGGATTGCCTTCAGACATCTCAGGGGTCGGATAACTCCATGTCCTCCAACATTTCCCCAATGGAAATAGGGACATCCTAAGGAAAAGTGGGACATTACAGGATCAAATCAGAAACCAGGACGGCTTCTCTAAATCAGGGATATCCCTGGAAAATAGGGACACTTGGAGGGTCTGCCATAGGCACCTACTTGGAAAAGATCAATGGAGGTTCTCTGAGTGCCCCAACAATTTATGGTAGCTGTGGGTTAAACCACAGAGCCTAGGGCTTGCTGATCAGAAGGTCGGAGGTTCGAATCTCCACAATGGGGTGAGCTCCCGTTGCTCAGTCCCTGCTCCTGCCAACCTAGCAGTTCGAAAGCACGTCAAAGTGCAAGTAGATAAATAGGTACCGCTCCAGCGGGAAGGTAAACGGCGTTTCTGTGCGCTGCTCTGGTTCGCCAGAAGCAGCTTAGTCATGCTGGCCACATGACCCAGAAGCTGTACCACGGCTCCCTCGGCCAATAAAGCGAGATGAGCACCGCAACCCCAGAGTCGTCCGCGACTGGACCTAATGGTCAGGGGTCCCTTTACCTTTACCTTTATGATGCAGAGAGTCTTTTCCATCATGGTGCCTGGGTTGTAGAATACTCTTTCCAGAGAGAGCCCTAACTGGCACCTACATATTTTCCCAGCACCAGGCAAATACATTTTTATCATCCCGGACCATTTAACATCTTAGCAATATATTTCAACATATTTCATAACTTTGGGGGATTATTTTATTTTTAGTGGCTTTTTAAAGATTGATCTAAAGATAGATGTTACTAGTTTTGACATGGTTCTGTCTTCTTATTTCTTTTTTTAAAAAATCTTAGCCCTTTGAGATTGTTCTTAGCTCTCCCTATGCCCTTTGGCAATCTGAGTATGGTGATATAACATGTTTGTATTCTCTGCTGGGTCTGGGCTTTATTGTGACATTTGATTGCTCTACTTGCGTTTTGTCTTGATGTTTGTTTTAGATGCTTCTATTGTACTCTGCTTGGGGGGCTTGGTTGGGAGGCAACTAATAGAGGTAAACAATAAATAAACATGCTGTCTTGCTTGCTCACACTCCTAAATCCAGAGGCCGAAATGCAGAGTTGGCTTCAATGAAAATCCATGTAAACAGTAATTTGAGATGGAAACAAAGAAGGATTTTTCAATGTTATTCCCAGCTGTACCTCACAAGTTTATGTTTTGATCTTGTTAAAATGCTTACTGCCACATTTAAATGCTAGTTCTACAATTCTTCAAAGGCTCACAATAGGCTTTTAAATTAGTGTTCCGTATCTGGATTAAAAAGTGCTATATGAATGTTGAGAGGTATTTTTTTACATTATATCATTTAAACCTGGAAATATTGAAGCCGATTAGCAGAGGTGCTATTTTAAAAAACAAAGGGTATAATCCAACCCAAATTAAGTAAATTTTAAACCCATCAATTTCAGAGAGAGAGTTAAGCACTTTCCTAAAACTCTGTCATTTGAATCAATGGGATTTAAAGGTACTTAGCTTGTATTATTTCTCACATAAATAACCAACTTTGGTTAGATTGTGCCCCAAATCTATACATGATGAAATGGCAAGTGCTTGTCTGTCCAATTTTTTTGTGTACACTTTTATAACACAATTCTAAGTAGCATGGCATCATTTTATAGGTTAAATGTCCATATTAGACCTACCATATGTAAGAATGACAGTAAATTCGCTTCACATGATTCTGAAATCCATTTGACCAAGGATCCTTATAGATTTAATAATATAAACCTTGCCAGGACTTTTTTTCAACTTTTCAGAAGCCCCTTGTGCTCCATCTCAGATTGTCCTTATCCTTCAGAGAGACTTTCTGGGAAATGCACTTAAGTGAATAGGAGAGAAGGGATCATGAAACTTTACTTCTATAAGATAACTCAGGCTGGGATCCAATACATTGAATTTAGCCCATATAAAGTATGGAGAAATTATGACACTATTCTACCGACTTACTGGTCTAGAACAGACTAAACCCCACTTAATTTGATAGGTTTTATTTCTGAGTAGGTGTGGGCACGGGTGGCGCTGTGGTCTAAACCACAGAGCCTAGGGCTTGCCGATCAGAAGGTCGGCGGTTTGAATCCCCACGACAGAGTGAGCTCCCGTTGCTCGGTCCCAGCTCTGCCAACCTAGCAGTTCGAAAGCACGTCAAAGTGCAAGTAGATAAATAGGTACCGCTGCAGCGGGAAGGTAAACGGCATTTCCGTGCGCTGCTCTGAATCGCCAGAAGTGGCTTAGTCATGCTGGCCACATGACCCGGAAGCTGTCTGCGGACAAACGATGGCTCCCTCGGCCAGTAAAGCGAGATGAGCGCCGCAACCCCAGAGTCGTCTGCGACTGTACTTAACGGTCAGGGGTCCCTTTACCTTTATTTCTGAGTAGGCACGCATAAATTGAACCATAAATGACAGAAAATAAAAGAAATAGCCCAAGGTTTCCTAAAATGATATATACACATTTCACAAATATATCCCACCCCCACTCCCCAAAATTAAATAACATTCCAGGCAAGGATTTCAACCCTTTGTTTCATTTCACTTGTGTACAGAAGGGGGAGCCAAATGCAAAAAAATGAAGGCCATGCATAGCCTTTGATTATATGCAGTGTTATTGTATCTGATTTTTTTATTTATAGAAGCTTTTTAAAAAAATAAAAGTATTCTACTTTCTAGGAAGTGTACTATGCTTAATCACTTGTAGTGGTAGGCTGAAGGATGCTTTTCATGAAGCAATGTTATGAATGACAACTGAAGGGACTATATTTCTAATTTTTGGCCAGCAGGCAGTAAATCAGGGTTGGTAACTACGGTATTCCGATACTTTCTGTTCAAAGTAGACAGGACAGAGCGTTATCAAAGTCAAGTCATGGGGGCAGAGAGCTGTGATATGGCCTTTGGCATCAGGAATATACTACTGAAAGTTAGAACTTGTTGACTTCTCATATTTAAAAACTTTGCTGCAGAAACTGAATCCAGACAAGAGAGAAGTTTAGAAAGTAGGAGGATTAGATAATTTGGAGACAGAAAGATTGCTATTAATGATAGTATCACACTCCCTTTGGAAGACAGAAGGATAGAGCTCCGCAACTCTGCCCTGTTCCTGAAGTCCCCGGCGATAGCAGTGTCCAAGAATCCTTTTCACTAGCTGCTTTGCAAGTGGGATCTGCCCCACCTGCTGCCAAGAGATCTTGCAATTTGCATCCATGCACCGTATGGATTTAGACTATGGCCTAAATCTGCGAAGAGGTTTCTGTGGGACTTCCCTTGAATACAGTTTATAATCTTCAGGTGGTGCAGAATGCCAAGGCCTTGTTTGACAGTCTTCTAATCTGAAAATATAGCACAAAGGAAGTTGTGGGGATAAAAAACTAACCCCATTCTACCCATCCCTTTCCCCATCAACCACCATGAGTTGAAGAAAGACTATCTGAAATGGGGAGTCGCCTGCAGTCATGGCGGCTCCCTGAGTGATGCAAAATCTTGGAAAATCAGGGTTCCACAGGGAATCTACAGGAGTAGAATGGGCTCCTTGCTTGGGGCAGTTGTCCATCAACTCACAGGGTGTAATGGAATGGGGGTAGAGCTAGTGCTCTTCCCCCTCCAGGAACCTCAAATGGTGCGTTTCCAGATTAGAAGCATATTGCACTGGTTTCAAGGCACCTCTAATGGCTAACGGTGAGATCCAGGTTGAATTTATCATGCTAAATGGGTTGAAGGCTGTTGAAGGGCAAATAAAATTCATCTCAAGCCTGTGGATAGGCAGGCTATCTTGGTAGCAAAGAAATTTGTAAAGGAATTTGTTTATTTTATTTGAGAAAACCTTTTGAATATCCATTTAGAGGGGATTTAGTGACAATAGGAATTGGAAGCTGAATTATAATGTATCTTATTGTTTCTTTTTCAATTGTTATTTTCACAATGGCCAATTAGTTGAGATTGCCTTTATTTCCTAAAACATGCAACATACATTCTATTATAATCAATCCCATTGATTCTAATTTCTCAAGGTTGCATCCCCAAACAGTGGGCTTTAAAATTTCAGCAGTGGCCTGTGAAACACTAAAATTTGGCGCATCTCCCTCCACCCATCTTGTCTTCCCTTCTTGTTGCCATGCCCCCTGCAGCACCCTCTCAGCTCAGCACCCAAAGCGGGTGAACTGGTTGCACTCCCCTAAATCTGTCCTGCCCAAACTCTCAAATAATATTTTACACTTTCATTAGAAAAAAAACCAGAGCTCTGCTTTTACTAGTTCGCAGAGCCTGTGTGAATCTTTTTATTACATCCGAGCTGAACTGGGGCCTTAGCTAATCCGTAAGCCTATAACAGTGACTAAGACTGCATATTAGCTGGCATATAATAGTTCATCTGAGGTCATTGTGAGAAGAAATGCCATCCTCCTGATTAGCTGCCTAATTCCCCAGAACAGCGGTTGAGAAAATTTGTGCTTTGTGTTCCGGTCAGCTGGTCTTGTTGTTAACTGCCTTGCTTCCTCAACTGATTGGAAACAGGCTACTTGGTTCAGCAGTCAGTACAAAGGAAGATGGCCTCATGCATCATCAAAAAGAAGGAATGGATCATCCAAAAGGACCAAAGAGGACACAGATTTGTAAAATAATAAAATAAAATAAATAAAATGAATGCACATACTTATGTACATGCATAAATGCAAAATTTGCATTGATATGTTACTGTTTCAAATTCATTTGTATATTTTGCAATGTACTTTTGTGTCTTGAGTTGCCTCAAGACTTTTTAGCAGTAGGCATTTAACAATTTGGTGATGATCTAAACAGGGACGATCCCTTTGGCTTTAATGGTTAATAGCCATTGCTAGACCTTGTAAACAACTATAACTTTTATTAAGCCCAATGGCTCAGGAAACTGCTCTGCATAACAGCTGCGGCATAAGGTGCAGAGGACAGGCAGATTTCTGCACCAGCTTAGAAATGTTGCAAAAACTGGGCACCGTGCTGTCATGTGACAGCAGTGAAAGTGCTTCAAAATCTAATGGATCTCCTAACAGATCCCCAGCCAGCTCAGCCCCTGTCCCTTCTTACACTTGGAACATCACCACTTCAGGACTTTTTGCTGGCTGCTCCTGATGAGAATCTCTGCAGCAGCCTCCCAGCTGTCTGCATGGGCAGCGATAAAAAGGGATGGTCAGCACCAGAAGGTCAGATCATCCAGGAGAGCTGGGCAGGGGGACACCTCCACAGTTTCCAAGACAACACCGTTTCCATACCCACACACAGTTGAGTAGGTTGCATTGCTCTGCAAATCACATTTCATATTTCTGTGCGCCATATCTGCTAGTTATGCACTTTTATTATTCTCTGTGCTGGGAATTTTTCAGCTGCAAATGGTCGTTTTAGGATATTGTGTTTTTAATTATTGTTTTATCCAGCAAACCACCTAGAGAACAATGCTACTGGGTGGCTTTCTAAGAGCTGAGTAAATAAATAAAAATGAATGGATAAACATCAATGTCAGCAGCAGCTTATGAGTATTCCTTGTCTGTTACAAGCTCTTCTTGCTCTTTTTCCTGACGCCACCCTAGAGTGTCCGGCAACTGTTCTAGTATAGAGAAATTTCCTCATCCCTGGCAGGGTGTCAACTGCTGCTCTTTAGCCATAGTAGTTTGTGAAGGACAGTAAACATGTTTAGACACCATTTAACAGATAAAAGCAGCTTTAGTTAACGGATACATGTCTACATGCAGCTGAGGGGAGTCTGCCCAGATATGGGTGACAATGGCCTTTGGACTGCAGGCCATGTGACAACTCCATTTGCCTAATTAGTGAATTCTTTACATACTCTTTATTTTCCCAAGTCCCCTGTTGGGCAATATCTTTATTGGGACTCACGAAAATGTCTCAAAATAGTGTTCAGGCTTTTGAGCTTTCCAGAACTTTGGTTGTGAGCCCACAGAGTCTATGTGGGATGTTCTTCCCAGTGAGGCCAGCTGGCTCCAGCAACCTTTCAGAAGAACAGAGAAGATGTACCGGTAAATCTTCTTCTGGGCATTTGAAGGGAAATTATTGTGATGCTTCTTGCTGTGTCTGCATTCTTATTTTATTTTTGAGGTATTAGGCAAATATAATAATAATAATAATAATAATAATAATAATAATAATAATACACAAATCGGATTGGAGAAATGAGAGCGGAAAGAGGTAAATTATGCTGGACCTTGAATTACTGAAGTTTGCCTTTAGGCACAGTGTGAAGATGGAGATTACAGACTGAATTCTGTCTTCATTGTGTGCCTGCAGGGACTTAACATACCTAGACTAATTCAGACTAGAATCTCCATCTTCAGACTGAGTCAAAATGCAGACCTCAAAGCATCAAGAACCAGCCTTTTAAAACTAAAGGGGGTACCCATTGCCCTCCTTCTCCTGCTTTGTGCAACATCTCACCTGATAAAGAGTTCTGGAGAACCCCAAAACCTTGTTGACTAGTTTTGCAAAACATTTGGGAAGTCCCAAAAGAAGCTGTTGACCAACTGAGGGGTTGGGGGTTTCCATTATGGACCAACACATCTTCCTTTGCTCTTTATTTTCCTTCTCTCCCAGTTAATGGAAAATTAGAGCAGACTTGAGTTTCACAACTTAATTTGCATCTTGTGAGCAATTTCTTCAGAAGAAATGTTCACAGTGTGGACCGAACTAAACCCACTTTCCTTATAGCCCTGGTTAATCTTATCAAAAGCAACTCAGAACAACCAGAATAATCTCTCTTCAGCAGCCAGTAAAATCTTATCTGTGTGAGGCAACCTCCAACTTCAATTAGACTAGAGACAATGGCTTGGATCAGAACTTCCCTTTCTATTGCAGTTCCCAGTGTGCACACACACAGAGAGAGAAAAGTTGATTCTTGAGGCATGGGTTGTGGTGTAGAGGGCTGCAGTAGGCAGAGGGAAGCTGTGGGGAGAAACTGGGGGAGGGCTGCTCATGCAACAGAATGTTTGGATCCAAGCAACTTTTGAACAGAAAAGTCCATCATCTTGTAAGTGAGGGGTTCCTTCCAGATGTTGCTAGCTGACAACTCCCAACATCTGTAATCATTGGTCAGACTGCTGCTGGAGCTGATGGGAGTTGTAGTTCAAGAGGGCACCATGCTGGCTGCCCCTGCTGTAAGTCTTTTACTAATAAGAGAAACATCTGGTTTTTGCTTTCCTTGGGATTCCTCTCAGACCCGTTTCCATGAATGTGTCTAACCTTTTTTTTAAAGGCCACTTGCACTAGCAAACATTGCCACAACACGTGGCAATGAGTTCCACAAGTGTCACATAGTATGAAGAGGGTTCTTTATTTGTTCTGTCCAGAACTTAACCTGTCAAATATTTCATTGTGTGACCCCAAGTTCGAGGGATATGAGGTATTTTTTTGGTTTGTGATTGATGCTTTGTAGCACAAAGACCATCAGTATCAGTTGGCAGAACTATGTAGCTCTGAAAAATAGTGTTTGTGTTTAGATTAAGAATCAGAAAGCCCCCTATTACAGGTCAAATCTGAACTTTTCACCTACTTAGCATACTTTATCCTGGCATTTCTGTAATTTCCTGCTGAGCTCAGAGAGAGGAAGCAGGATCCTCAAAAATGACGTTTTCTTTTGTTAATCAATTACGTTTTTCCATGGAATCCTGAAATGATAAATCCCAACATTATCTAAACATTATGATACAAAGTGCCAGGAAGCAGAAGGAAAGAGAAAGTCTTTCAGTTCATAAACAACAAACCTCACCAGCAAGTCAGGTGAAATGGCTGAATTTTTATATGCTGAAACCCAGTAGTGAAAAGGCTTTTTGTTAACTAGCTACATCAGAAACCAAGTGTTGTTGAAAGACTAGGAGAAAAATATTAGAATAATTAAGCTCAGGCTCAACGTGTTACTTCAGGTAAAAATAAATAAATAAATAGTGATAGTGAATTCATTTGGTTGATGAATTCTTAAGGTCCAATATTATATCTATTTCTGAAAATACTGGGGAAATGGATCAATATAAATGTTATGAGAGCACGCCCACCCAAATAATAATCCATGGCATCATATTCCATCAAATGCCTGGGAGAAGACGACCATTTTAACCTGGTACCAAAAAGATACTGTGCCAGGCAATCTTCTGGGGAGAGCATTCCATATTTATACAGTGGAACCTCAGTTTTCAAGCGTCTCAGAAGCCGAACATTTCAGAACCCGAACGCCAAAACCCCAGAGGTAATTGCTTCCGTTTTTGAACACGCCTCAGAAGTCGAACGGCTTCCGAGGCGCGTTTCTCAATTTTCTCAACTGAGTTTGCCGACTGCCCATTGTGCCTCGGTTGTCAAACGGGAAGTCAAATGGTCTTCCGGAACGGATTACATTCGACAACCGAAGTTCCACTGTAATTATTTATCTACTTTCTACCATCACTGGAATCCAATGTACCAAACATTGTATCAAACTTCTAGATAGAAGCAGTTGAGTTTAGATTACCTACAGATAGCTTTTGAGGGGCATGTAAAAGGGACCGAGAAGCCTGCTCTATACTTCTGAGCTGTTTCCTGTCCTTTCAAATGAGGCAGCAATGCAATCAGCAATGCCCCCCCCCCCATTTCTGACACTATATGGAGGAAAATTTGTCTTTGGCTGCACGCACACCATAAACTTAAAGCACATTTCCACCCCAAAGGATACTGGGAACTGCGAATTGCAGCTCCGTGAGAGACAAACTACAATTCCCAGAATTCGGGCCTGTGTGCTTTGAATGTCTATGTAATGATACTTGCCTTCAATTTTTAATATCGTTTGAGACTAGCCATCTATTTTTATTTATTCTGTCTTATTTATTTATGATCTGATCAAGATTTATATTGGAAACATAATACAGTGGATATGTATTTGGATTAAAAGCTGCAGCTGGATAACACAGCATGCATGTAAGGCTTGAGAAACAAGTGGAAATGCGACTGCTTTTCACTTAAACACGGACGCCTGTCTGTCATAAAGATTGTGCTATGATATCAAAAGGTTGCTAGCCCAGGACGAGCACCATCCGGGTGAGGGCCTTTGATGAACCTCCCGAAACCCAGCAGTGGAGCAAGAATCCTCAGCTGTCAAAATATAGAAATACAACGGAACAATAGTCTTACTGAACTATCCAAACAAGATGAGCTGCTGGATTATTTGTTATGCCTTCCAAGGAGTTGCCCAGCACTGAAGGGTAGGAACACAGTAGGAAGGAAGGACAAAAGACACTTCCAATTGGCCACAGCACATAGGACAGTCACGAATCTTCCAGCATTTAACACTTTCCATAGCACTGTCATCTGTAGGTTGGCGATGTGAAGCCGTATCACAGCAAGACGGTTCTGAAGTGTTTTCTAAGGAGGGAATTATTCTACAAGTGTTTATAAGGGACTGGTTCCAGTCCAAAAGCAGTTCTGCTCCAGGACAAAGAGAATTCTTGTTTTGTTTCCAAACTGTCCTCAGAAATCTGAATGTCCTGCTTTGTGTTTTGTCCTGAGAATTCTTGGTGGAAAACGACACTGCCCTTTCCTTGGACCCCTCACACAGAAAAACACTTCAGATTTCACCTCCTTACATTTTGATGTTGATTATTCACTGCCTTCTTTGAATTTTTGCCAAGAAGTCATGCAGTGTTTGACATCTGCATCTCAAATGGTGATCACGATTTGATTTCAACTGGACGTACAATGATTTTTAATCCTTGACGGTTGATGTGCAAAGGTATTTTGATGTCCAAAAGCACTCAGTTTTCAAGTACTGAGATAAAGCTGCACATTCAGTGCTCAGATTCCAAATTTTACATTATAAATTTGAATAGCAAAATGGGAAGTGTTGCAAAAATATTCGCAAACATTTCTTTCAGCTTAAGATGCAAGCCACTGTCCACCATGGCAAGAGTACAAGGTGTTTTTTTCCTGCTGTAACTGACAATGAAAATACCTATTCTTCCCATACAAGGCTATGGGACTGGAAGTGATATGTACATCACCTCAGTCATATGGACAGGCCAGTGGTAGCAGGCACCGAACTGCGTTCTGGTTAATGTGAATGAGAAGGAAAGCAAATGAGAGCGTGATAACCAAATAAACAAATGTTCGTACTCAAGGCTCTCAGCGACCCCCTTCTCAGAAGATTTTATCTGGAAAATGGACAATGAGTGAGGATTAAAGGTGATTAGGTCATGTGGGTTGCTCTGCAAGTGAAAGAACCTGACCAACTGGCTAAATTCGCACATTTTTATAGGCAGACTTTAATTAAAAACTGAGCAAAAAGACTGAACATTTAAACTGAACAAAGGTGGGGCTTGTTTGCCTGCTTGTTTGGATTTTTTGCATTTATACCCTACCTCTCCTCTAAGGAGCTCAAGGTGGTGTACATAGCTTTCTTCCTCCCTAGTTTATCCTCACAACATTGTGAGGTTGGTTAAGCTGAGAGGCAGTGACTGGGCCAAGGTCAACCACTGAGCTTCAGGTCCTTGTCTGACACTAACCACTACATGATCCTATAAATGTCTATGTAGAAGTCATACTCTCCAACACCTGGAAGCAAAAGACTGGGGCACCATCTTCTGGGATGCCATCTTCCTGTTTTTCCTTGCAAGAGAACGGTTGCCATTTTGGGTGCCATGATCTCGTGTGATTTTGCACTGCAGTCCCCCCCCCCAAAAGCACACACATTTTGGGACACCTTGTGAAATCACAGGCCCCAAATAGTGCTCTTTTCAGAGGAAAATCAGGGTTCAAAATTGTGCAAGATCACCACATCCAAAATGGTCACCATTCTTTCGTGAGAAAAAACAGGATGCCCTGTTTTTTCCAGGAAACTTGTGGGGTATGAGAAGTCTAGGGTCGCCATATTTCAAAAACTATAAACCAGGACACCCCAAAAGACCCCCACATTTTGGGGGGGGAGACGACGCATTTTTTCGATTAACTTGCCAAAGATCTGGGACAAAGTGCCACATTGCGGAAATTCATTTCTGCCTTTGAAATTCCAGTAATGTCCAGACGTAGGGCAGCCTTATGAGAAGTCAGCCCACTGAGTCAAATGAAGCTTACTTTCAGAAAAGTGTGTATATGATTGCCAACTCAAAGCTTTGAAGGGGAAATCTACATTTTTATTTTTAACTCACACAGAGGCTGTACCGTGGCCAGACTTATATAACCTATATACAAAATTTTACCCCTTTCAAAATTAGCTTTAGTCTAGGTTTCTACTGCAGTCAGGCAAAAGCTCTGCTGCAGGGGGATTAGTTTGTGGCCCTCCAGATGTTGTTGAACTTCAACTCCCATCAGTCCCAGCCAGCATGGCCAATGGTCAGCGATGATGGGAGTTGGAGTCTAGCAGCATCAGGAAGTCCCAGGGCCAGCTCTGCCATTAGGCAGCATGAGGCAGGTGCCTCAGCAAGGGGCAGGTCTGCAAGGGTGAGGTGCTGGCAGACAGGGCTGTGTGTGCTACCTGGCCTGGCCTGCGTCTCCCAAATTAGCCTGCTGTTCTGTTTCCGATGTTGAAGTAAGATTTCACAGCCTAGTCAGCTTTTTTACATGAAATAGGAGAGGGCACTCTCTTTTCTTCTGAGGTGTTCTGAGGGCAGGCTGGATCCCAATCCAGTGTCACTACCATCAGACAATGGCATCAGGCCCAAAGCATGGATTCCTGAAGGATAACAATATCAATGGCTACCAGCCATGATTGCTGAATGTAACATCTGAATGCTGCTTGTGGGCTTCCCAAAGGCACCTTGTTGGGTCACTGTGAGAGACAGTACTTAATAGTACTGATCCCTCATCCAGCAGGGCTTTCTTTCTTCTTCATAGCTGTTTAGTGCAATGTATTTTTGTCCACCCATACCAATTTCCAGAGCTGAAAGGAAGATAAAAAGGCCATATTTAAACAAGACCAATCTGCTGCTCTGCACTTAAAAAAAAAAACCCAGGCAAATGGGTTGTGTTAACTGCTGTGGTGAATTTCTTCTTTGGGCTTGCCTCCCCTTTCTCAGTGTTTCCACATGGTAAAACTTGCCTCGTCCTCGGTGCTTTTTTAGCATGGCTGTGGAATTGCGTGAGGAACCCCTTGCCTCGTTCACAGAGCAACCGGCTGCCCTGTGCCAAGATGCCTATTTCCAACACTTTGCTGGTATTCCTTTTTTTTTTCCTCGCTCCGTTGGCAGAAGGTTTGTTTGTGCCACCCTGGAGTACTCTCTATGTACTGTATGCAGAGTTCACCGGACAATCCAGCAGAAAGGAGGCGAGAAGGAGACACAAAACTATAAGCTCTGACAGAATATGGGAGTTGGCACAAGGGGTGGAAAGAAGCCCATCTCTTTCTCCACACTTTGACTCCTTAAAAGCTGTGGGGGAGTGCGCACCTCCGTGTGATTGACCTGAAATGGTGCCAATGCCGTTTCGGGAGGCACTGCTTCTGCTGCTAACACCCAGGCAGCTTTCGGAAATTCCTCTAGGCCAGCTGCTGAAGGAATCCACTTCAACTCATCGCCACTGGTCTGCAGCAAATTCATGATGTAGACAAACCACGCACCTTGGGAGTGTTGTATTTCATACCGTAAATTAAACTGTGTCACTTCCCTACAGCAAGACGGCTCTGGATACCATCCCAGTTCGGTCTCTTTCATGTATCCCACCCCCCTTTCTTTGAAAGTTTGTGCTTACTCAGCCACTTTGATGCTCTCTCTCTCTCTTTCCCTCTCTCTCCCCACTTTACCCCCCACCCCATACTGTCTACACAGCTTCTGTGTCTTCTCTCCTCCTTTCCTCCTCCCCATTCCTTAGCAGCCCCACCTCTTATGCTTTCACCCCTCCTTTTCTCCTCCTCCCTCACAGTTAGTGGCTTCAAAACTTTTTAAAAGCTCTTGCAGCGCTTCAAGTTAGGATGAAAAAGGGTTTTTTGTTTTGTTTTGTTTTTTAAATGAGTTCTCAGCACTTTTCTTTCAGGAAAGGGGGAAGGAAAGGACGTCACAAGACAAAAGAGCAGGGGACTTTTAAAGTTTAAATAGGCAGGTTGAGTGCCTGAAGAAGTTCTGCCTTTTGAGTTTTAACCCTCTGAGGAACTTTGTTTGACTTTCTTCACTGCTGACAAGCAAGGTAAGGATGGGAAAGGGTTTGGGTTTGAGGGGTGTTGGTTTTTTTAAACTTCAAGTTAGTTCCAAGCAAATCTTTTCAGAGGACTGTGATTACCTCAGACTTTAAAGAAATGACTATTTTAAGTGCAAGAGTTTTACTACTGTTCTTTTTTTAAAAAATTGCCCTGTTAACAACTGCAAAGACTCCTGTGGGTGTCCCTCTTTGGGGGAACATTTTAAATGTACCAGAATTTTATCAGAGAAATGTACTTAGGGAGAGATGTCATTTACTTCAGTTGATTTAGGCGCTTCATTTTCACACTGTAACATTTTATTTGCCAAGTTTTTCCATCTCGTCTACCAAGGGAGCCTGTTTTATTGTACCTCACCCCATATAACAAAAGAAATTCTTTCTCTGGAGAGAGCATCCAACTTTGGGGCACACTAACCACACCACAACAGTGTTGTGATCTCTCAGTTGCTTTGAAAGGGTCACCAAGTTAAAGCAGATAGATGCTACCTCAAGTGTTTCCAAATATCCCCTCTCGACACACGCGTACACACATTCCACTTTCATATGGAAATCATGGCTTGTCTTTAATAGTTCATACAATGCAAGGTCCTTAATTAGGGGCTTTGTTCAAATGCTGCCTGGGCTTCTGTTCGTAATCGGATGTCTTTCAGGCAGCCTTTGCTTATTTCCTCCTTATTTTCTATTTTGAATAATCGAGCTAAAATTTGATGGGGATTTGAAGGGAATCTGTACAGTTAGTGTTCAACCCCAGATGTGGACTGTGCTGTGTGGGAAGGGATCTTATATCTTCGCAGGCCGACAATGCCTGCGAAACCTTTTGGTTACTCTAGACTGAAATTGTGTACCGTGGTACCTCAGGTTAAGAACTTAATTCGTTCCGGAGGTCCGTTCTTAACCTGAAACTGTTCTTAACCTGAGGTACCACTTTAGCTAATGGGGCCTCCCGCTGCCGCCGCACGATTGCTGTTCTCATCCTGAGGTAAAGTTTTTAACTATTTCTGGGTTAGCAGAGTCTGTAACCTGAAGCGTCTGTAACCTGAAGTGTCTGTAACCTGAGGTACCACTGTATTACCAAAGTCTTTCAGAGAATATTGTCTCGGTCTGCATCAAGCTACATTCCCGCAATCTCTTATGAAAACCATAGTGTAGGACTGGAAAGAAAAGAGTCTTGGCATCTACCCTGAAGCTGTTCCCCCCCCCCTTTTGAAGGTATAGGGGGGGCGGCTCTCAGAGTCCCTGCTATGAGTAAGCTTCTTGTCAGGAAGGGAAGAACAAATTCAAGGCAACAAAAGTGGATTTTTAACATCACTTCCCCCCCTTTCAACTTTCGCACACTTTTATGCCCAGTTTCACCTCTCCGATCAGGTTATGCTGTAGTATACATCGCTAGTCCTTCAATCTGGTGCATTGTGTTTTAGAAGCAGAAGAATGTTCACAGAGAGATTTGTTAACGCCAACAAGGTCAACCAACAGAGGAACATGTCTGTGATTTCAGAAATCTGTTTGTTTCTCAGGGAGGAAGGAGCTGGGGGGGGGGAGAGAAGGAGCTGACCTGTCTCAAGGTCCCATTCAGCCATATTAACATCTGGAGTTTTGAAGCCTCCAGACTTTGAAACTGTTTACAGTAATGTTTGCTGGAGGTGGGGGGGGGGGTTGGCGGTGTTCAAAGCTAAACATTGGCGCTGAGCCACGATACCTAACTAGAATACAAATGGGAGAAGGATGAACAGGCGGAATTTGAAAGGGTCAAGGGGAGAAGATGGGGGAGGGGGAAATCTGAGATTTTAAAAATAATGCACTCTGTACCAACCATGATAAATCAGCAATCACTAGCAGTTATTGTTCAGCACTTTCAGTGTGCAAAAGAACTGTATCATTCCTATCTTGTTCATCCTTTCAGAGAAGCTCTATGAAGTGGGACGCTTCCCAGTTAAGTGAGCCTTAAGGAAAAGCAATCTTAGAGAGTGGTTAACTGAGCAAGGAAGCAAAGGGGCCTATGTATCTTTGCTCAGAATTTATTTCAGGGAGATGTGCGGCACAATCCTCCTGTATTTAATGGGTCTTCCTTGGTGAGTGTCTTGCTGCTATAACTTTGCAGTAGAAATGAGCTCAGAATTGCAGTCTGATCCCCTGTATCCTACACAGTCAGCCCCACAGTCAAGTGGTTTACTCAGAGTTACTACCGGTACTGCTTAAAGATGCATGCACTCAAACAGATGCCAATCAAGTAAACCCAAAGCTCCATCCAGCAGGCAATGGCTCTCCTATCTGGCCTGAAAAACAAGCTGTTCTTGGGCACTACGAGGAAATGCTCCTTGGGGTTGAATAGAAATGCACTTGCATGGATGACATCTGTTCGCCACCGAGTAATATTTCTGAGTAAACAAATAATATTCTCCTCGAAACATGCTTAGATTGGGCTATCTGGTATGTTGTTTGCAGGCATTTTTATGAATGATTACTGGGCTTCCTTAGCTGTTGACCTGAGTACCACAGTTGAAGCTCCTCATGCTGCTTTTCCTCCTTGCATTTGACTCTCCCTGCATCTAACAAAGGAGCTTGACGCCTTAATCTTCCAGGTGTTAGCAGGACTCCCTGTCGATTTCATGCTTTGGTAAAAGTGTGTAAAAAAAACCCTCACCCTCAGTTATTGGACAGACCTTGGAGATTCAGCTCTGGGACTAAAGAAGAGGAAGAGCCTTGTTGTCCTATTTCTCTGCATACTGATTTTGGTCCCAAATGTAGTCCCTTTAGTGATTGATTGCATTTCTTTTTATCTCACCTTGATCCAAAGAGATCAGGAGGTATGCAAGGTTCCCTACCTCCCACTGAATATTCACAACAACCTTGATGGGTAGTTCAGGCTCACAGAAGGTGACTGGCCCAAGGACACCCAGTGTGCTTTGTAGTTCAAATGGGATTTGAACCTGAGTCGGTGCAGTCCAAGCCCACTGCTGTAACCACTGCAGCCCACTGCCTCTGTAGTGAAATCCTACACATGTAAGACCTTTAGTGTCTCAGCTGGAGCTGGATTTGTAGCCTTGTTGGACAGTAGGAAAGGCAATTTGGGTGCTTGGATTTAATTATTTTTTAAAAAACCAACAACTGTAGATCTAGGCAAAATGTCTTTTCCAGCTTGCATGTGAAATTTTCTGCTACTTTCTCTGCTCACCAAATCTCATTTTCCATATCCAGTCTGGTCCTCATTGGTAAATCACTATCCATACCTTTTCTTAAGAAGTTCTCATGTAATTTCTGACCCTCTCTTTATTGTGTCCTGGTTACTCTTTGGAAACATCCACATCTCACATGCTTGTACTCTGTTAGAATTCCAACAGGTAGAGCTGGCTGAAAGCACAAGTAGTCCCAGTCTTTTCTGTAGGATTTTATTTGAACCGAAGAACTAGCCGGCCAACTGTAATATGCGCACATGCTCCCCACCACAATCCCACAGGACCATGACAAATCCTTCCTTCTGACCTTCTGACATTATGCTCAGTCATCATCCTAGAACACTGAAAATGTCTTATGTGCCCTGGAAAACATGAGCCATAAGTTATGGCACACGGCACAGCTTCACTTTCCCAATTGTGGTTTGCAGATCAAATTTTTCCTGCATATGGTCACTTAAACGCTAACCAAATAGTGCTGCCATTATTTTATTCCTATGACATGCTCTTTTTCTGAAAAGACACTAAGGACAGGCCCCTTTTAAGACTGGATCTACTGTTCTGGCACCTCTGATTGCTACTCGTTATTTGTATGGGTTGCTTCAGACGTGATGGTCCCACACAGCCAGCAGAATGTACAGTTCTTTCCCTGTTTGGCTGGTGGAACAACATCAGTTCCTCTGAAGGAGGAAAATAAGCAGAGACGTTGCACAAGCAGTGGATACACATCCACAGCTTGTGCATAGCTTCCCTCCATGAGTTCCCTGGGGGATGTGATAATCCTGCGCCACCAGCCAAGTGAAGTGGCTGCATGTTCAGCTGGTTGTTCGAGATCACCCCACGCAAAGCTTGCCTTGAGCTGGTCTCCGGAAGTCTCTGTGTGTCTGACAGGGAGCGACGCAGAGCTAGTGCTGACTGTGTGGAACTCACATCTGGTCTGGCAGAGCGAGAGCCGGATTGCGGCACAGGGAAAGGCACCTTGCATTTTCCACAGATACTTCCCAAGGACTGAGCCAGCAGTGCAGCAGCAGCCTTCTGTATGGAGAAACAGAATGCAGTAGAAATCCGGCCGAAATCTTCTTTTCATCACTGGGCACAACACTGCAAACCACTGCAGACAAAACTGGGATTCCACCTCCACTACGTTGCCAAATCATTAGTTGGTTTTTCAGCGATTGGTTCCTGAATTGTAGCCACATTTATTTGGAAATATCCAAGTTCAATTGGTTATTCTGCTAACTGTTCCCAATCAAGTGACTTCAAAAGATCAATAATCCTGTTAATGTTTACTCAGAAGTCCCATTCAGTTCAATGCTGCTTATGCCCTAGTAGGTGTCTATAGGACTCAGAGATCAATCCTGAATTGACTGACACTAAATTGGATTTTCTATTTCTCCTGGACCTGCCCTACCATTAGACAGAATGAGGTAGCTGTCATAGACAGTTGATTTTGGTGTCCTGAAAAGACAGCAATTTGATAGTTACTGAGGGTTGTGCTCAACTAACTTTTACTCAGAGTAGAACCATTGACATTAATGAACCAAAGTTAGTCGTGGTCATTAAGTTCTACTCTGGGTAAAAGTTACTAAAATATAACCCCATATTTATTGTTACTGTATTTTTACTGACATGGAGGAGGAAAGGTGCTTTTGGGATTTTTAGCCTGTGATCTCAGACTAATTCTTATGTACTTCAACTTGAGCCAGAAGGAAAGAGCGCCATTTGATGCTCTGACTCAGGCAGCAGAAAGTCTTGGGCTGGCCCTGCAAGGCTGCCATGCAAATATGAAACCTTCATGGGCTAGGGAGTGTTGGCTTTCTTCCACTTTCAATCCTGCATTGTTAATATTCAAAGATGAAACAAGTGACTTGCAAGAAATTAAGATGCTTTTGAATGTCATGCTTAAAAACCATTTATGCTGAGGTGTGTTGCTACATAAGTGATTAGGTCAGGGTGTGACAAGTATAAAGCATGATTTTATGCCAGCACTGTAGGAACAGCATGTTAGGAACATAACTAACATCATAGGTGGGCCAACCTAAACATTTAGGATCAGGGTTTGATATTTATTTACATTCAGTCCTCAGTGGGGATTATAATATGAAAGCTAGGATGGATATTATTCCAAGAGTTACTTCCATGGTGTATTCACCATGGCCATTCCTCACAATGATCACATGCCATCTCCAGGATCAGAGGCAGCGTTGCTCCCATGTTCCACTTGTGGAGCTTCCTAGAGGCATCTGGTTGGCCGCTTTGGGGGACAGGATGCTGGCCTTTGATCTGATCCAGCAGAGTTCTTCTTGTGTTACCCAGGATTTGTGCAATTCCATTCAGTGCAATTCCATGCATGTTGACTGAAAAATGCCACCCTGTGTTCAACAGAGCACATTTCCCAACAAGTATGCTTTGGATTGCAGACTTTGTTCGTTAGTTGCTAAATCAAAATAGTGTCACTCAAAAATTAATAAAACTAAAGACCCACACTAATGCCATGGCTTTTCACTGTGCAGTGCAACTTCCGGGTCGCCTCCTCTCCACATATGTCCCCCATGCCCTCCTAAATCTGCCCAGGAGAGTTGAGGGAAACCCCAGAGCAGATCTAGGAGGTGTACAGGGAGAGGAGAGGGTGGGGAAGTCATATTGTACAGCTAAAAGTTGTTGCGCTAGAGTAACTGTTTAGTTGGATACCATTCTAATTTCCCCCAAAGGGGATAGGATTCCTTGTTTCTTTAAAACTGTATCTCTTTAGAATCTTCTGATGAGCTACTAGCAGGGCTTTAGGGATATTTGCAGTGAATAGTTTTGTTGAAAAATATTTGTGTTTTTAGTAATTCACCCAAGGAATGCTTCCTCCTGAAGTAAATATAGCCTAGAGAAATAATGAAACTTCATTTTGCCTACTAAAACAAATTTAAAAATTATTGATAAATTGAAAAGAAATATTGCTGACATAGAGTTAAACAGCTAAGACTTGGAATATATCTTCCCATATTAAAGGACCAGAGAGGAATGTAATTAAAAACAAATAATCCAAAACTTTCCAGCAATAACGCTTCTTTTGTTTTCAATCATACTTTCAATCTGAAATAACACTATGCTGTGAAAAAAACCCCCACCATTAAGCCTGGAGGGAAGTCTGATAATGGCATATTTTAACATCGGCACCAAGCTAGTTAATGAAATCAAGAAGTTATTACTTGACAGCGGAATGGCTCTCTCTCGGATAGAATGAAGAAAAAGGAAGCCTTTCAAAGACACGCTTCATAACTTTCTATTTAAACACTTGTGGCTTGCAAAGCTGCTTTGCATTCATAGTCACCCCACGCAACCATGATGACCTACACGTAAAAGCTTCCACAAATGGTTTCTGCCTCTTGATGAAACCCTCCATGCCCAAAACAATGCTATGCAGGGGCAAAATTCCAACATTCATCACAATGTAATGTCACCAATCACTTGTTTTGGGGAATGATATCAGGCACCTTGTCTTTCCCTCTCCTCATGAGTCATGAACACTGTCAAGCTGACAGCACCAGCCACCTGTCCCAGCAGAGAGATCATCAGTGTGGAATTATGTTCACAAATCCCACTGTTGTATGTTAGGTGCTCAGGACAGGGGCTACAGTCTTCACCATACTTAATGACCCGCAAACATCTGTTGGGTACATGATCAGTCTTTGGGGTGGTAAACTTAGTGGTGAAGCACATGCATGGTATGCAGAAGGTCGCAGGTCCCATCTCTTTCTTGATCTACAGCATGAAAAGAAATAAACTACATAAACAAATGTGAAATTGCTGAGACCCAATTATGAGTGCTTAGAACTAGAATTATGAGTGCTTAGAACTAGACTCATGAGTGCTTAGAACTAGACTCATATTTATGAAAGTGGTAGATTTTTTAGTCTTCTGTGTTTTAGCTCTAGTTGCTACCATATCTCTTGCAATCCATGATTCAGGTGTGACAACTCATGCATCTCCCATTAAGAGCACAATATTTTGACTGTACAGCAGGCAATACTTGAGCAATTTTTGTTGTTTCTCTGTAGGTAGCAGGCAGTGAAGATGGGTGACTGGAGTGCTCTGGGAAGGCTCCTTGACAAAGTCCAAGCCTATTCCACCGCAGGAGGAAAGGTGTGGCTTTCTGTCCTTTTCATTTTCCGAATCTTGCTGCTGGGGACAGCCGTGGAGTCTGCTTGGGGAGACGAGCAGTCAGCATTCCGGTGCAACACCCAACAGCCTGGTTGCGAAAACGTCTGCTACGACAAGTCGTTTCCCATCTCCCATGTGCGCTTCTGGGTCCTGCAGTTTATTTTTGTGTCCGTGCCAACCCTCATGTACTTGGCACACGTATTTTACGTGATGCGGAAGGAAGAGAAGCTAAGCAGGAGAGAAGAAGAGCTCAAGGTGGTGCAAAGTGAAGGGGTCAACGTAGACCTCCACCTCAAGCAAATAGAAATCAAGAAATTCAAGTATGGGATTGAAGAGCATGGCAAAGTCAAGATGCGCGGGGGGCTGCTTCGCACCTACATCATCAGCATCATCTTCAAATCTTTCTTTGAGGTCGCATTCGTGCTCATACAGTGGTACATCTATGGGTTCACCCTGCACGCCATCTACACGTGTGAGAGATATCCATGCCCACACAAGGTGGATTGCTTCCTCTCCCGACCCACGGAGAAAACCATCTTCATCATCTTCATGCTGGTGGTGTCTATCGTCTCCCTTAGCTTGAACATCATTGAGATTTTCTACGTCACCCTCAAGAGCATCAAGGATCGCATGAAGACAAAAAGCAACCCTTTCTCTCCCAACAGTGGCATGAGCCCCTCCAAGGAATGTGGATCCCCAAAATACGCCTACTTCAATGGCTGCTCCTCTCCAACTGCCCCCTTGTCGCCCATGTCTCCACCAGGATACAAGCTTGTTACTGGAGACAGGAACAATTCGTCCTCCTGTCGTAACTACAATAAGCAAGCCAGCGAACAGAACTGGGCAAATTACAGCGCTGAGCAGAATAGGATCGGACAGGCTGGGAGCACCATTTCGAATTCACATGCCCAGCCCTTTGAATTCCCTGATGATCCTGAGAACACGAAAAAAATGGGCTCTGGGCATGAGCTACAACCTCTCAAGGTGGTAGACCAACGGCCTCCAAGCAGAGCTAGCAGTCGAGCCAGCAGCAGACCTCGACCTGATGATCTGGAGATCTAACCCTCTGTAGCAAAAGTAATACTTAACACAACTATGATATGAAATGCATTAGAAGATGCACATGTGGTGTTCATGCAGTTCCATTGGAGGTGGTACTTTAACAATCTCAGCTTGGAGATTTTAACAAACAAAAAAACATTGGGGGTTTTTTAAAAGTGGGAAGCTGGGGTGATTTGGAGACATACAGCACATGTTGGTATTTAAAGTAGTCAGTTTTTAAAATTTTAAATGCTAATTTTAATTTTTTTAAAACTTAGTCAACATTACAGTAGCTGGGTTTGGGTTTGTTTTGTTTTAGAAAAGGTTATAAAATGCCTGGATATGTGTGTGTATAATATGCTGATTTTTCTAAAGAGTTTTGTTTTTGTTATACTAAAAACAAAAGTTAAACCTGAGAAAATTCTTTTGGTCAGAATGAAATGGAGATGGTATTCTTTTATTGAATAACTGGCAGTCTTAAGTCAGATTTTGATCATTTTCCTATAAAGAACATTCCATTGTTAATGTGCACTTTCAAGGAAAATTTCCTGGTATAAACTTGTCTGTGTCTATACATTCAATCATTTAATTCATTGGACTCAATCCATCAATCAATCTACATTTCAGTTAAGGCCCACCCACTATGCTTTGCCCAGTTGTTCCCAGGGCTTCAGACAGAACAATCTAATTAAGAAGCCCTGTTCTACACCATCACCCATTGCCAGGTGTGAAATGTAAAGCTGGATACTGAAGTCATTTTTATTTGTTTAATTTGTGTTTATTTAATGCTGTCTGCTGTCAGCAAACCAATTTATGGCAGAATTCTATTAACATAAATGAGATTTGAATGGTGAAGATGGAATCCCAGCAACTAGAATGTGGTTAAAATTGATGGGAACGCTTCCACTAAGTTCAACAGCGTATGGATTAGGTCTATTCACTGCCCCACCAACCCTTTCCAGAGCCCTGATATGCACATATCTAGTTAAATTACAACTGCTATTTAATGGAGAGATCTGTGCATTCATTAGAACCCTTATATCTGCGTTTACGTCTGTGTTGTTTTTAAAGACAAGGGTGCCTGGAGTTGATGAACTCTCAAACTAATATGCACACAAAAATTCTTAAGCATTTTGGGATATTATGGGTCACTATGATGTTTACATTAAATGATTTCAGCAGTGCAAACAAGTCAAATGTTAGTTTTACCAATCTTAATATTATTCTCATGTATCCTGTAGCGGATAATTTACCATTTTAACAAAATACGAATACAATCTTAAGAACCAAGCCCTGACAACCTTTGAAAAACTTCCACTTGCATTCCAAATAGAAGCATTGCTTGAATTGTGAGTAGAACACCGAAAGCCGCATGCTTCAGAAGTTCTCGATTACTTTGCTTCATAAAAGAAATTAAGGAAGAAGGAACCTGCTAGGTTACTGAGTCCATTTCTCTGACTTGTTATAACTTATGCTTGAATAACAGAGATGATAGTACTGGGGGGTGGGGAGGGGGAGGGGGGAGTGTTAGCCTGCCAATAATGTGAGAGACTTGGGTACAATTTACACATCCATGTAGATCACGCAGTAACTGCAGTTATCACATGATAGTTTAAGGTTGCGCATCATAGATCCCATCATTGATGGAAGAAAGGAATGTGAAAGAAAGCACTTGATAACTGCAGCCTCAGTGGATTGTGTGAATGGACCCTTATACAAACGGCTTTGAGCTGTACTAATAATATGATGCCTACATCTGTTTTTATAGAAACAAGCATATCTTGCTTGTCATTCACTTACAAATCAGCTCAACTATAACATGGATCAGTTCAGTTTTGATAGTTCATTCCTTCTCAGTGACAGCTTTGATATTTGCACATAATTTTTTTTTTTGTTTGGGGTGTAAGTGAGGCTGAAAGAGTACAATTCTAATTTATTTGAAATATATGCTAAGGAAATATATCAGTTTTTATTTTCTTTTTCAACCGCAGTGCCTTATACTTCAACACAGTTCCACAAGGAACATAGCCTTGGTTTCATTGTGCACCAGTACAGAGTTTTGGGTTAATATGCTAGGTTTTACTAAGTTGTTTGACATTCCATGTTAAAACCATTGCCAAGCTCATTGATTGCATGTATGCCGCCATAGTTCATCAAATCACCTTGTCTGGAGAGCAAACCTTAGTCAATAAAGTTTAATTTAGTATAAATAAATTTGCCAATAGTCATTTTTGTGTGTGTGTATAACTTGAAATTAGGTATTGAAAAGGCAGCGTAGCCTGCAGTTTTCATCACAGAGGTATCTCCCATGCTGTAGAGGTAGGGGAGAAAACACTTGCTGCTCAGTTACACTACAAGCCAATGCCTTTTGAAACGGGCAGAAATTTGTAGTCCTGGTTTGCTTCTCTACAGTTAGGGAAGGGGAGCTGGTTGCTGAAGCAGGTAGAGACCAGCAAGCAAGGAGCATTGGTAAGACATTGGCAAACAGAGCTATGTGTACCACATGGCCTGCTCTGCATCGCCTAAGACAGTCTGCTGATCTGCAGCATAGGATACTGTCCTGTCACAAGCCTGGAAGTAAGATTCCTCTGCCAATCCCATCAGCTTCTGCATGTGGAATGGGAGTGGGTGGCATCAGGCTCGGCATCAGTGGCTGTTCAGGTTGGGCTCCAAGCTGCCTGACACGGCTGTGTTGCCACTTAACAACCTCCGAGTGACCATTTCAGCAGTGAATGGACAGAGCTGCTGCTTTTTGAAAGGTTGACTCCTGTCTGCAGTGGCTGTTCACCATCTTAATTTACCCCAAATGCACATGCTTGGCTGCTGCTGCATTAATAATTTCTTAACAAAACCATACCTCATTGGGAGTGTGGGTATATGGGTGCTGGGGGGGGTCAGTAGCTGCAGGACAAGAGGGGCCCCCTGACGCCTGGCCTTGGATGCCATCTGATTCTTCACCTCAGGCAGCAAATGGTCTTGGGCCAGTCCAAGCTGTTGATATCAGCTTCATGGCAATTCATACAGCTCCATGTACCATCTTGGATCTTAGGTTCTGCATTCTGCCAATTCCCTTTCAATCCTCATAGAAGCACAGTGTCCCCTGCCCAGCACAGCCAAGCCTCACAGGATTTGGGGAGAAGCCTTCAGTTACTGATGGGCACATTCTTTTATTCCTATTCCAGGAAAATGGGAAAATTTGGTGGAGCAAGCTTTTCTATTCAGGTGTCCACTACCAAACATTCTGCTTTTGAAATCCATCTTGGATTATAGAATGCCTAGCTCCTCCTTGAAGCTTATCATAAACCTTCAGGTTCAAGTTTGGCAATTCCAGAGGTTTCTCCCATGCACAGGTTATCAGTCCCCACACAGCACAGGACACCTCTGTACATATCAGGTTGTGTCTACTGTGTTGAAGAAGTTTCTAGAACTGAAAGAGAACTGTGAAGTTCCAGACTGTTCTCTTGTCTGTTTTTAGTATGATTCCACCTGACAAAAATGACAAATTCACCTGTGGCAAACTTTCAACACTTTTCTAATGTAGGTTGATCTTATCTTGTGTAGCACTCCTAGGGATTAGATTTGAATAAATGTGTGAGAGAGAAAGTTATGAAAAACAAAACAAAAGCAAGCTAAGAGTCTGGTGCATCATTTAAAAATTGTCCCTTTATGCCAAGAACTCAGGATTCTAGTCAGCTTCAGAATTATACTTTGTTAAGATTAATGTGTGTCTTTACTGTTCCTTCTGCCGCTCCTGCGTTCCACACATCAGAATATGCCTGGAGTCCTCTTCCTGACATATTGCAAAATGTTTCACCTGAAGGGGAAGGCACTGATTTTTTTGGCTCTTCAGAACACTTCAGATAAATGATAATAATTGTGTCATGCAAAAATAATTGCATCCTATGATGTATTTTTATAATTTCAACTTTAGCCAGATACATATGTGAAATCTAAAATCCTCACTCAGGGACAACTTGTATTTCAGGAGTAGGGAGCTTTTTTTTGTAAGACATTTCTATGTTTGAAAAATAATGTGGGCATGAACCGTCCCTTAAAGTGCAAATTGTGCCCACTGCCTGAAGATTTACGGTCTTACCGAAGAAAACAAAAGAGAGGAAAGGGGAATGAGAATCAACAGTAGAAAGCCATGGTGAACAGTTGCCCAAGCAGACCACATAAGAACATAACAAGAAGCCTTGCAGCATCAGACCAAAGGTGTATCTGGTCTAGCATCCTCTTCTCACAGTGGCCAACCAGATGCCTATGGGATGCCTGCAAGCAGGTCCCAGGTCAAACAGCACTCTCCGCTCTTGCTGGTTCCAGCAAACTGGTATTCAGAGGCGTACAACCTCTGACAGTGGAGGTGGAACATAGCCATCAAGGTTTGTAGCCTTCTCATCCATGAATGTATCTAATCCTCCTTTAAAGCCATCAAAACTGGTGGCCATCACTACATCTTTAAGGAGCAAATTCTTTAGCTTAACAATGGCCAGCTGAAAAGTCTCTTTTGCCTTTTGTCTGATGCAGAGTGGCTGCTGGCTAATGCTGGAGTCCAAGACAGAAAGGACTTGATGGTTCTTGGGCCAGGCAGGCTATGGGAAAGCTTGTTTTCGGTCTAGCTTCCTCTGCTAAGCCACATAATCAACTATCGCATAGATAGAGGCTTAATTTGCAAATTGTCATTGACAACAGGGTTATGGGTTTTCTTTGGGGGGGGGGGTGACGGGGTGTTATTTACTGGATATCCCCCTGAAAGGATAAATCTGGATTAAATGGGGTGGGGAACATGGACTGTAATTGTGATGCCATCATCATTATACGATGCACAAAATTTGCATGCATGAAGAGTACTATTCCCACAACAATACTCTCCTAGAAGCACCCACAATCTGAGAGGGAAGGGACCAGTGGAGGCTGGCCTTTCTCCTTCCTTCTCCTAAACTGCAGAATAACTTCATGTGTGTAAACTCCATTTACACACAGAGGGCTCTGGAGCCTTCCTCAGACACAGAAATAATTATCCTGTCTGCGAAACAAAATGTTTCATGTCGCCATGGGCTGATCTCACTTTACCTTTTGTCTCTGACAGATGCTCAGATACGGCATGCTTACTAAGTTGCAGTGAAGAGAATGCGGCTGTCCCTTTAAAAATGCTCAAACCTGGGACTCTGCTACCTTCCTTACTGCCGTTTCTGAGTTTTTTTTAAAGGAGCACACAGCGGATTACGCTTGTTTTTGCCGTGTTCATAAAACACAGTAAGGTACCTTTATAGTACGAAAGGTAAATTGACCCTATTTGTTGGGAAAGAGAAACTCTTTTTGACATTATTGCCTCTCTTGTGCTGGCAGGACCAGAAGAAAGGAGCCCTGTGTGCGAAATCCTTGCTCTTGGAATGATGCCACAGCCTATATAAACTGCCCTAACTTGCCTGCAGATTAGTCTTCTTTGCTGCAGTCTCCAGATCAGGGGACTGCAAGGTTAAGTTCTGAACAACTGTTCTATTGCCCTTATGATCCCCTTTTCTGCTTAACAGCCAACGCAATAGCTTACTATGCTTTTTTCATGCCTAGATTCTGTTTCCCTTGACAGCTGGTGAAAATTCTTTTCTCTGGTGAATTTCTGAAAGGATCTGCCATAAAGTTTGTAACCTGAATGAAAACGACATTTTTGAATGCTGTCTATCTCCTAGTTCCTCATGAAATGCATTGACAAAGATGACAGCCACGTCAGGTCTTAAGTACTTAGAGCTTTAAATATATTATTTGCCTCGCACACATGCATTTAAGCAGACACTGTTCTGAAAAAACATGGAACCCACCTTCCTTACTTGGAATCAGCAAGTAAACCAAACAAAATACTGTATGTTATTTTGCACCCAACAAAAATATGTTACAACTACAATCCTGTTCATACATACCTGAGAGTAAGCCTCATTGAAGTGAAAGTGGCTTCCTTCTGAGTACACATGCATAAGATTGCATTAGGCATTATAGCCTCAAGAATAATGAGAGCCATCACTTTAATTGTCATAATTTATTCCTTTATCTTTCTATTAAAACGCTCGAGGCGGCTTAGAATAATTAAAGTGAGAACATTGCGAGATAAAACCACAAGATAAAAGATAAAGAGAGAAGAGCAAGTGTTTAAAGAAACCCTCCAAGAAACAGAGGTTTAAAAAAAGTTTGGCAAGAGAAAGGTCTGCTGGAAAAGAAAAGCCTTTGCATAGTGGTGGTGGTGGGAAGCCATTAGGGAGGGCTCAGGGCTGAGCTCCCTCAGAGCAGAGTTCCTCAATTTTGGGCCTGGCTACTGAGAAGGCCACCACCTTTATCTCAACCGGATCTCATTAGTAAAGACTGAAGGGGAGCCTCACCATCAAATCTTACTATGTAGGCTGGATCATATGGAAGAAGATATCCCGGTCCTAACCTAAGCACTTGGTATTGGACCCAGAAAGTGGAACAGGAATCCAGTGAAGCTATTTCAAAAAAAGGAGTCACCTGTGTGAGAAAGTGTGGATAAGGTACCAGGCTGGTATATCCAGAAACAGAGGCCTGAAGACAATCTATAGAAACATGTTCAATCTATGAAACACATCCAAAATAAAAGTACTTGCTTACATTTTTTAAAAAAAGTATTGGGCCCCATCTGAACATACACAATTTATGCATATTTAACTTGTGTGCATACAGACTTATGCACTTGACAATTTAAAAAAATATTTTTTTTAAAGGGGTGGAAAGCAGGTGGTTCTCCGGGGAAAGACTTTGGCACTCCCACCTACTATTGCACCCAATGTGTTTTGACGATACGTGATTTTGGCTTTATGTACTGTCCCCCAGAATGTAACCCTTGGGTAAGCTGAGAGTCACCTGCATACATTTCTCAGAGTGGTTTAATAATCAATTCCTCTTCCTAGGGAACTCTGGAAACTGTAGCTCTGTGTGGGGAACAGTGGTCTGATAAAAACTCTCAGCAGCCTTAAAAACTACACTTCCCATGATTCATTGGGACAGCACAGTTTTCTGTGCTTTATTCCAGGTGTGTGTGGAAGCATGAGGGACACCCGCACTTCCAAACAAGAGAACTTATAGACTTACCAGCTTAACATGAGTAATGTTCTTCTGTTAACTCTGTTCAATCCTGCTGTGGCCCATTACAAAAGCTACATTATATGGGTCCCTCTCCTCCTACCCCCACTTCTCTTCCTCTTCAGCGTATGGAAAAGGAAGAAAGAAAATACTGTCCGTGGTTATTAGAAAAATAACAATTCAGGGTCCCTACAAAATGCCAGGCCTAGCTGAAACAATAATTTTCAGTTTCTGCTTTAGCCTGAACCACAGAGTTCGCTTTATTCTAAAGACTAGTTCAATTCAGAGCTGAAGTGGCTCTGGGATCACTCAATCCAGCTGTTTAAATAACAACGCCACTTACTATGGCTGTTCACAAATAATTGCTGCAGTCAATAAGCACAACAGTTTGATCTGTTGGTGATACAATGTCAGGTTTCAGCACTCGTTTCCCCAGTTTTAGTGTGTACATTATAAACTCTCAACCCTAAGAAATCCAGTTCTCTACAAATGTCATGTGCTTTGAAGAATATCCTCACAGCTGTCTGAATCTCAGCTAAGAATCAAGTAGCAATTTGCTTAATATGTATGAGTAGAAACATGTTTCTTTAGCTCCTGTAAATTATAGGGTCTGTTTCCAATGTAATCATTCCCCATTGACTTTAGTCTTTTTCTCCCCAATGCTTCATTCTGGAAATGCGCCCCACAATCCTTTGCATCAGTGAAGTAGCCAGTCAGGCTGACAATCCTATGCATTTTTTTACCCTGAAGTAACTTCTACTGTCTCAGTGGGGCTTACTCTCCAGTCTCCTCCTCACAAAAACTTCCCTGGACCCAGAAGTGTTAGGCAACTATTGCCCAGTGGCAAATATCCAATTTCTGGGCATGGTGCTTGAAAGGGTGCTGGCAGTCCAGCTTTAGGAAAGCTTGGGTAAGACTCAGTATCTGGATCCATTTCAGCTTGGTTTCAGGCCTGGTAATGGCACTGAAACTGCCTTGGTCATACTAGTTGATGACATTCTCCTGACAAATGAGGGAATGCAACCTTGCTCCTTCTTTTTGCATCACAAATACTCCCTTCAGAACCCAAGGGTCAAAGGGGAGGAGGGATTGATAGACTTGAGAAAAAAAATACTAGAAGGATTAGAACTGCCTGAACTTCCAGAATGACATTGAAAGATGGCACTGGTTATGGTGCTGTTTGGAAACAGATTGATTCACAGACTGACTCTTGCATCTCTGCAGTGCAAGACTTACATGCTTGATATTGGCAGTTAAATTGGCAGCAAAAGTCAACTTGGAGGGAAAATCAGAATAGCAATAAATGCAGTAGGACAATCATGTTAGCTTTGTGCGGGTGGGCTGGGGGGAGACAAAAAGAGCCAACTTTGAATGCAAAGATGAAAAGCATCCCACAGAGTCAGCCCAGTTTAGGAATTTCTTTAAAATACAAGAATGCACACCCTAAATATCACAAGCTGAACAACTTGACTGAGCTGAGCCCAAATAATTTGAGCTGCTGTAAGGCCTGCAGCTTGTGGAAACCAGTCAATTCTAAAGAGAGAGGGAGAGATGAGAAAGAAGGAAAGTGAGAATGGAGAAAATGGGTCCTGCCACTTGCCCATTCAAACAAGCCAACAGTCAGGTGGCCATTTCTGGCTCTGCCAAGAGGAAGAACAAGACTGGAGCAAGTAGAGGTGACTGAGGACAGATGGTCTGAAATGTGTTGCAGCAAGAGCTGTATAGGAGGAAAAGCTTGCAGATGTACAAAGACATGGAGGAAGGCAATTCTTTGAAAGCCATAGCAGAGATCATAATACTTCACTAGAAATAATATTTCATTGGAGATATCTGGCCTTCTACATCAAGAAGAAAGGTCCTCTGCTGAGAGGGGCCTGGGAATCTTCCGGAGGACTAGAAACTCCCCGTCAGCAATAGCTCAATCCAAAGTGAACAAGGGCACATAAGCCTCCTTAAATCAAGGTCATCAGCTTTGGTGATAGGGCATTGAAGGGGAGAAACTGTTTGGACTCCTCACATGTAATGAGACAAAATAAGGGTGGCTTTAGGCAGTGTTTACATTTGTCCACAAAAATCAAGGACAGGAAATGAAAGCAAAACAATGAATTGTACAAGTGCCCAGTGATTCTAAGATACCCAGAGAATTATGCCAGGGGAGCACAGAGCATGTGAAAACATAGTCCTGCACTGAGATTAGAGACACAAATGGAGTTTGCCAGGCTCATAAAATGCTGACTGAGACTGTTGGTAAGCTGTGTAGCATCCCTGGTGTTTTTGATGCTATCAGGATGCTGGAGGCGAGGGAGTGGTGAGACACAATCTGCAATCCTATTCACAGCTACCTGGGAGTGAATCCCATTGAACAAGGCATACATAATTGATTCCTTGCTTTTTGCTACATTTAGAATTAAAATATTGTAGGTGAGGCTTGTAGTAATCCTGCTCAGCGTTCCAGCCAGGCCATCTTCCAGGATGCTCTATTACTTTATAACTTTCCCTGCTACGTTTTCCCTTTCTTTACCTCCCTCAGCAATCAGTCAGCATTCTGTGCCCTCTGAGGATGTTCAGTCTTCAGTGGGCTGTTTTGAGGTTGTTGTTTTTCTTCCAAAGATTTTTTTGTACTTCTGAAAACCTTGGTGTTCCTCCAGGCCTGCTGATCCCTCCTTGATGTGTTTGGATGGTGTTGTTTTGACTTCGTGTGGATCTGCTGTCATCTCTAAAGTTTGGAAATAGAGAGATACAGGACCACCATTCAGCTGGCCCTGCCTGGTCACGTTCCGTTCACATTTCAAGGGGCAAGAGGAGACTTTAAACTCTTCAGCAGGAATCTTCACAATATACACACAAATTGCTCAGTCTCCCACCCTTTCCCCCCCACAACACAGAGCCCTATTCTTGCTCCTACATATAATGCACACAGGGATTCTCCTTTCCCCACCCATATTGAAGCAGAGCTAGCTTTCAAACTTTAGGATCCCCTGTGCAAAATGGGGAGACCAGGGATTATTGACTGGGGTGACCAGAAACACCAAATAAGTGGCCCTTTGCCCTTCCTTTGAGTCTGTGCTAGCATTTATTTTTTGTTTGCAGTTTGGGAGAAAGAGAAGTGTTTTCTTACTGGATTGTATTGTCAGGGCAGTATTTAAATATTTTTGAACATCCTGTTCTACGGAACATTCTTTTCAGCAGCAAGCTAGTACTTAAGGCTTTCTCCAGCTGCACAGCTCAGGATGAAGCCTGCAGGTGTTACTCATTGTAATTAAATAGTTTTGGGGCCGAATAGCTGGAGAAACCATTTTATCTCTCCCTTGACAGTTGCACAAACTTGCCTGGGCTTTTCGTTTCTGCGGCACATTATAATTAAGGCAGACCGAAGTGGCACTCAAGGTGCTAGTTATCTGGATCTCCCAGTTCCTAGGCTGCAGCAAGAGAAGTGCGGACAGTGTTACAAAGCAATGAATTCATCCAAACCTTCCTTTTCATGTGCATCCCAACAGGGCTTATGAGCAAGGTTTCCATCAATGACTCCTTATGTGCCACATAAATAACAACCCATTTAAACAAGGTCTTTTTATCTTCAAAGTGCTTTGCAGCCATTGCATATTTAATGTGGTGCCAAGTCATCGCATATGATAATTTCAGATGGTCCTGATGATCTATGGTGAGAACAAAGAAGAGATTCTTCAGCCACATGAAACAAAGGGAAATCACCAGGCACCATCACTTTTTAATAATATTTAATAGAGAGAGCAGAACAGGGGCCTTTCAGTTCGTAATGGATGTATGACGTATGGCTGAGAAAAGAAAAAAAGAAAAAGCCAACATTAGCATATTAACAATTCAAAAATTGAAAGCCTCTTTTTGTGTCTAATAGGCCACATAATGTCCAGAATTGTTTTCCAGGTCTATAGATTTGTCACAGGGATTCTCAGTTTTCATTTAGCCCTTTTTGCTTTGGATATCTAAGGAAGAAATTAATGAGGATTTTTTTTTCTTTAGTGTGAAAGCAGGCTTTTTAATGAGGGTTTCTATCTATGTGTTTTCTTATGCTAAAGCAGTAAACTAAAATTTGGTGAGTGCTCTTATGCTCCAACCTGGTGCCCACCGGACACTTTGGACCACAATTCCAATCATCCTTGGCCTTGGGCTCCGCTGGTTTTTGGACTGATGGCAGTCCAAAATATGTGGAGGGCGCCAGGTTGGGGGAAGGCTGCCCTAAAGGATAATTAAGGTGAAGAAAGATCAGATGCACATTGTTAGGGCCAATGACTACTTTCTGTGTATGATAGTTCATATGCTTTCCTTTTAGCAGAGAAAAATGTTATCCTTACTTATCAGGTTTCAAATTCCAAATATCCCTCTGCTAGTACCTTGCATTTTCATGATTATCTTACCTGATGTGTCCTGGGCTAACAGATTTCCCTCAGCAGAATGCCGGATTTAATTGGCTGTTATTTTATTTTTATATTGTTTCAGTGCATGCATCGCCTTTTTTTGTTGCACATGTTTTCAAAGCTCAAATAAATATACGAAAAACAGAAAAAGCAAAACCTGCAGCTGGAGAGTTGATAGTTGAGAAGAGACAGCCTAATGTAGCCCCAAAGCCAACTAGATTTTAAAGAGTGGTGTGTTCCCTTGCCATAAGGCACTGAAAATTATACAGCCCCTCCTTGGGAAGATGTAATCCTTGATCAGTACTAATTTTATGAAAAGGTCTGAAGAGTTATATGGGCTTAGTAAATAACACTTCTTACACTTCTTACATTATTAGAGGGAGTGGCTGCATTCAGATGATCATATCTAGGCTTATTAAAGCCAGAAGTTCCCTTTTGTTTGTTTTTGCGCAAGCACACACACACACACACACACTCACAAATACATCCCTTTTTCAGTGAACTGAGATTGAACCAAGAAGTCTCTAAGTAACCGAACAGACAAACTATGGTTTCCTGCTTCAGGAAAAAAAAGCTAGGATTTTGAACCATAATTTGAAGATAGTTTAAGCAGCTGCTTGTTCCAAAGCTGCTAACCATAGTTTAATGGTTTTGACAAAGGGACATTCAAGTAGAGGATTTTCATAGCTCTGCCTACCTGAGAAACTCACACTGGAGATATGCCAGGGATTAATCTGGAACCTTCTGCATGAAAAGCATGTGTGACATATGAGTCTCTCCTAGCACTGTGTCTCAATTCCCATTTGTCTCTCTGGAGTTGCCTGGAAAGGAAGCAACATATATAAGCACTTAGCTATCTGAGGCAACTTGCATGCTTGTACATGTGACAGCAAGTTTGGGGGAGCAGAAAAGGAGAGAGGAAATCCTAGAAAGAAATATAATCAACTCAGAAAGAATTTACAGAAAGAAGTGAGAATGACAACCTAAAAATGTTGGAGTCTTACAGCTGGGCAATCCTGCAGTTTTCACTTGCTCAGTCTTTCCGATGTTACTAACGTAATAAATGTTTCTTCCCCAAGAATGTTGCTTTTAGGAAAGAGCTTTATTCCAAATAGCATTCATTTGCTTCATGAAAGCTGAATGTGTGGTGTGGTTCAGAAGCAGTGTTTCTTAACCGGCTCTGACATCACTGAAAAGGCTACTAGCGACTGTCTCATGTCAAACAGTGTTTTAAAGGACCAACTGCCCAATAGTAACTGTGTGGCTCATACTGTGTCTGGAAACAAACACAGGCTTAGCCTCACGTACACTCTATTTTAAGGATCAGTCATTTCAGAAACTTTATCCTCTTTTCCTGTTAACTTAAAAGTATTACACAAAACCATAAACGCAGCAATATATCTCAGGTTCTGCCACCGAGAAACTGTTTGTGCTCAGCTTCCTTGGTTTATTTTTACCTCAGAGTCCCACTTTTGGTCGGTGAAGAGTATTTTCTCTGCCACCTTACCCCAAAATGAACTCATTACAGTAAAATCAACAGATGATCTTAAATGTGGCATAGTTAGGTAAAGGTAAAGGGACCCCTGACCATTAGGTCCAGTCGTGACCGACTCTGGGGTTGCGGCGCTCATCTCGCTGTAGTGGCCGAGGGAGCCGGCGTACAGCTTCCAGGTCATGTGGCCAGCAAGACAAAGCCGCTTCTGGCGAATATAGGAAAAGACCTGCTGGATCTGGCCAAAGGCCCATCTAATACAACATCTTGTTCTCACAGTGGCCAACCAGATGCCCATGGGAAGCCCACAAGGAGGACTTGAAGACAACAGTGCTCTTCCCACTAGCATGCATCCCTGCTGTCCACAGTACAGGTAAAAAATATAAGCTCTGCAATCCTCTGAGTCCAAATTTAGCACTAACACTATTAGCACACTGCCTGCCTGCCTGTTTGTCCCTGCTCTACTCCAACTATATTACAGTCGAACCTCCGTTTATGTAACCCTCTGGTTACGTAAACTTCGGGATGCACGCGCGGCAAACCCGAAAGTATTTTGGCGAGTTTCGCCATGCGTGCATGGGCAGAAGCGGTCCTCAGGTTGGGGAAACCTCGGGATCCGACCGGTCCTCTGGAATGGATCCCGTCAGCAACCGGAGGTACCACTGTATATCCTAAAGGCAAGGGAGATATTTCCAGGCTATAAAGGACCATTAAAATTGTTCCTTACTTATTTATTGTAAGCTATCTAGAGAAATGGGACGCGGGTGGCACTGTGGGTTAAACCACAGAGCCTAGGACTTGCCAATCAGAAGGTCGGCGGTTCGAATCCCCACGACGGGGTGAGCTCCCGTTGCTCGGTCCCTGCTCCTGCCAACCTAGCAGTTCAAATGCACATCAAGTGCAAGTAGATAAATAGGTACCGCTCCGGTGGGAAGGTAAACAGCATTTCTGTACGCTGCTCTGGTTCGCCAGAAGCGGCTTAGTCATGCTGGCCACATGACCCGGAAGCTGTACACCCGCTCCCTCGGCCATTAAAGCGAGATGAGTGACACAACCCCAGAGTCATCCGTGACTGGACCTAATGGTCAGGGGTCCCTTTACCTTTACCATCTAGAGAAATATATGCAATGAGGTGACATGTAAATGCCATAAACAAACAAACAAAGATATTTAGTCAACATCCCAATACAGCAGACACACAAGCAGAGTAACAGGTCCATTCGTGTTAGGCAAGGTAGTCCAGACTTGTGACACTATTAACGCAAGAGGTTGGAAGGTAACTTTAACGTGCCACGTGACCTAGCCAGTCAATGTTATCACCAGTGTTCTGTATGCAGTATTCACAGTTTATCTCCCCATGTCTATTTTACTCTCACAATAACCCCGTGACTCACGGGCCATGATTTAGGTTAGACTGAGAGACAGTCAAAAATCCAAGGTCATTCAGTCCAGTCTCAAATCCCAATCCTAGTCCTACACCCTGACCACTGTAGCTCTCATGAGCCATGCAGTAGCAAGAGGAGGAATGTATCTTTGGAGAGTTTGAATTATACAAAGAGGACCACGCTTTCCAAATCGCCCTCTTTAGGTTTAGTCTGTGGTGTTGTTGCTTAGATTTATATCCCACTTTGCAATTTGGCTCAGAGTGGCTTGCGGATAATACACAACCATAGTGGGGAAACCTACAAAACTATGCAACTGCCAGACAAAACGATTTCAAAATAATCTCAGTAGCCCTAGATTCAAACAATCAAAGAATGAACACAGGCAAGGTGACGTCAAAGTGTCTCTTTTATTCAGGAGGGTGATGACACGACTGCATTAAAAGACCTAATGAAGAAGGAAAACCATAAAGCAGGCAGGATGCCTTTGATTGTGTTTATAAGCAAAGAAAAATAATTTAGATTTGGTTTTGGCTGAATCATGGGCCTTACCTCAGCCCATTACACTATTAGCAAATATTTATATCACTAGCGTGCTTTAAACATATTTCCTGGGCAGAAACATTAACAGTTTCACCGCAGCTTGTATGTGAGACAGTGGGAAACTATCATAAAAGGTATAAAGGAAGCTGGAGAGCTACTGGATAGGATGTCCCAGGAACGTCTTATGTTGACTCCTCTGAAATGAATGGGGACTGTGTAAGAGAGCCGCTTCTTTCTTACTGGACTCCTTCTTTCTTACTGCACAGTCGAAATAAATATGGCATTGCACAAGAACACAGCTGTGTCCTTCTTAGTCACCTCCCATCCATCTCAGTTTTCAGGAGGGCTAACGTAAGATATGTTCCCAATGGACTGCTTGCTCTTACGTCCTAACCTGTTGTGCTTCTCTTTGCTTTTTAAAAAAAAATCTTTTCCATGATTTCTTTGCCTTTTGAGAACTTTTTGAATATCTGTTTCCTTGCTAACCAGCTATTGGTGACTTTACCATGAAAATATTTTGCAATGACTACAAGTCTCTAGGTGTTAATCTATTTTTGCATGGTGTAGTCATTTCAAACTTGCTAATCCTTGCCAAACAGCAAAAGCGATCCAAGCATAGCCTGTCAAAGTGCTGCCTTCCAAATACTGCTCTCTCTTTTTAAAGGCATAACTTTAGTTGCAAATGATTACTCTGGGTCTTTGCACCCAGAAATCTTGCCGCCAGAGTCCGAGAGAATCAACAGCAGGTGCTGAAACAAGAAAAGGGAGATGTGGCGATAGCAGCAACAGCACCTTTAGGAGAGCTTTAATAACAGTGCGTCTGGAGTCTAATTGTGCTATATGTGCATACTGTAGAGAGCTGCTTATGCTGCACAAAAATTAGCATTTATTTGCCATGGATGACAGTGACTCACAGAACAACCATGCAAAAATAGACAAGCCAGCACAACACGAATGATTCCTCGCATGTTGCATGAACACACATGCCTTGGTTGCATCAGGGCAGCTCCCGTGATCCTCACATCTTGCTAGCCATAACACACCCCCAGGCAGATGTAAACCTGATGGGACTTTCGCAGCAGTGTGCTGCTGTGCAAGCACATAATTTTAGAAGAGGCAAGCACCCACCTTGGGAGAAATTGACCCTAAAATAAACAAACAAACAAACAAACAAACAAACAAATAAATAAATAAATAAATAACACAAACATAGGCATTCCCTGCATATTCCATTATTTCAAGGCCCCGTCTATCTGGGAAGATAAGAAGCTGCCATATAGCAAGACCGACCATTGATCAATCTAGCTCAGTATTATCTACACTGACTGGCAGCAGCACTGCAGGCTATCAGACAGAGGTCTTTCTCAGTGCTGCCTTGAGATTCCAGGGATTGACCTTGGAACGTTCTTCAGGCAAAGCAAATGCTGTACCATTGAGCTATGCCCTCCCTTTTTACTCCGGTATATATGTAATTTGCAAATACTGACATATTTGCATATTAACTCATCGTAGCACATATCTCCTTGATGAAATCAAATTCCTGCTGACACTACAATTCAGAGCAAAAACAAAGAAAGCATTTATTACATAATCTCTGTATTAATGGAAGGCTGAGCTCGACACAACAACAACAACAACAAGATTTAGAAATTTGAAAGAGCACAACTCTAAAGCAAGGTCTCTTGGATTGTTTGCTGCAAAGCTAACTACAGTGGTACCTCTGGTTAAGTACTTAATTCGTTCTGGAGGTCCGTTCTGAACCTGAAACTGTTCTTAACCTGAGGTACCACTTTAGCTAATGGGGCCTCCCGCTGCCGCTGCACCGCCAGAGCACAATTTCTGTTCTTATCCTGAAGCAAAGTTCTTAACCTGAAGCGTTATTTCTGGGTTAGCGGAGTTCTTAACCTGAAGCATATGTAACCTGAAGCGTATGTAACCTGAGGTACCACAGTATTTTGCACTCAGGGGCATTCTGTAAAGGAAGTTGCTACCACTCCAGTTCAAGGAACAGTACCTGCTCCCCACTATATGAATATAAAGGCTCCAGTAAAGATTGCAAATAAATACTGATCCCAACAACCATTATCTCCTTTTATTCCTCTTCAAACCTCATCTTCACTGACCTAAGAAAGGAGAGAAGCTGTACTGGTCAAGGGGACAAGGCAGCAGTAGGGATGTTCTCCCAATGCTGTTTTAAGGTAGAAGGTTACCAGGTGCAGTGGAAGACAGCACACCTGTGTTTTTAACAGTAGCACAGGGGAGGGAATTGTGTAGTTGCCTTTTCCTTATTGTATAATGCTGCAGAGTTTAGAAAAAGCTGGTATCTGATGAAATGTCATCATCTGTACAGCCATAAGTGAGATAAACGAGTTCTTATCTTCTGTGGTGTCTTATCACCTCAACAATGGCAATGCAAAGTGTCTGACTAGGCCAGAGGTAGTTTCAAACAGTGGTTCCCAAAGTGGGTGGAGCTGTTCCTTTGGGTGGGGGGCAATGGGATTACCTAACAGGCAAGGGAGAGGTAGAGAAGCGTTGGAAATGTAAATGACTATGAAAAGCTGGTATCAGTGGACCAAGTCCATTGGCTTTGTTGAATTAAGTAAATCAAATACTTTTTATTGGATTTTGAATAAATCTGCTTTGAATTTTATTGTGTTGTTATCTTCCTTTGTGGGCCTTGCCTTTTTCTGATTAATGCTTTTCTAGGGTAGGAGGCACTGGAGATGAGTTTATGGAAACAAGGGGGTGGTGCCCCCAGAAAAGTTTGGGAACCACTGGTTTAGAAGCTCCTGTCTCTCCCCTCTCCCCAGCCCCGGCCCCATGTATTACAAACCAAAATGAGGAATAGACTGCCTACACATTATACAGTACTGGTATTCGAAAACACGGCGCCACAAAGAATCAGGCAATTGTCAAGTGGAAATATTCTACTACATTGTCTCATATCAGAGCCTAATTGAGCTGTGCACGAGTCCTGCACCTTTGCTAAGTAGAGGAGACGTGTTTAATTTAACATAACATTTGTGAGTTTAAAGTAATAATGATGATGATCTCTCTCTCTCTCTCTTTCTCTCTCTCTCTCTCACACACACATGTATGCAGATTCCTGACAGCACTTATGGAACCAGGCAGTGCACTGAACACTGTGTTAAATGATATATGACATCTCCTGTGGAAAAAAAAATGTCAGAATGTTCCGCCAATTGAGCCATCTGATTAGCTTCAGGTGTTTTTGAAAAGAAGTGGTATGCACATATCTCCAAAAATACTGAGGCAGGCCTCGCAGAGTGTAACTAAGCTGCTCTGACCATAATCTCTGTGTTCCCAGTGGATGTCACTGTGACGAGGGGAAACAATCAAAGCTCTGTCATAAAACAGGCCAGTGCATTTGATAGCAGCATGGACTTCTCGGGACAGAGGGCTTTTGGCACTGCTGCCTGATGTTATTGACTAGGGAGCATGCTACTTCAGTTCAGCTTCGTTAACCATTTTCAAGTGGTAAAGAGAAAATGCTTGCTAATAAGCTAATTTCAAGAAATGTTTCGCTTTCCCTACTCTGCCCATCTTTCTCTAGGAATCTATCCATTTTCTGGTCAGGGGAAAAAAATCCCCTTAATACATTAGTTAAAGAGGGACGCGGGTGGCGCTGTGGGTTAAACCACAGAGCCTAGGGCTTGCCGATCAGAAGGTCGGCGGTTCGAATCCCCGCGATGGGGTGAGCTCCCGTTGCTCGGTCCCTGCTCCTGCCAACCTAGCAGTTCGAAAGCACGTCAAAGTACAAGTAGATAAATAGGTACGGTAAGGTAAAGGTAAACGGGAAGGTAAATGGCGGGAAGGTAAAAGGCGTTTCTGTGCGCTGCTCTGGTTCACCAGAAGCGGCTTAGTCATGCTGGCCACATGACCCGGAAGCTGTACGCCGGCTCCCTCGGTCAGTAAAGCAAGATGAGCGCCGTAACCCCAGAGTCGTCCGCAACTGGACCTAATGGTCAGGGGTCCCTTTACCTTTACCTTACATCAGTTAAAAGGTCTATATCTGTACTGCTATTCTATGCAGAATATGATTCATTGCTATTGCATTTATAAATCTAGTTTATTTTTGTGTGTGTATACTGATGAGGAAGTGTGATCCAATCAGCAGCATGTGTAGGAGGGGCTGTGTAGGAGGGCCAGGCTAGCCAATGAGGTGTCCTCCAGATGCTGTGGACCAACACCCATCAGTTAGCAGGCCCAATGGTCAGGAGTGGTGGTCTACAGCATCTGGAGGCACCACATTGGCACGGGGCAGCCATCACTCCAACAGTTTAATGTGCAAAGTTGTTAATTTCTGGTAATACACCAAGAGAGATCCCCTAGACTAGAGATTCAGCTGCTCATTCATAGCAGTCTTTGTATCTGCCTGAAATGACCCTCTCACCCTTACGTGCATAATAGAAGGTAATGTGGCTAAGAAAGAGAATGGCAAAACCCAGAAAAAGACAAACCCACCATCGTCTTTCATGTCATCTGGGGTAAATGAATTGTGGCCTGCAACCAACAATGGATAGCTGCATCAGCTAGACCGGTAGAGCCCAAGAAAACAATGAAAAATATTGGTCAGCAACTTGGACACTGACCTCTATACTTAAATCACCTAATGCTGTACACGTAATAGTTGTATAGAAGCCACTAAAAATCTAAATTGGAATATGTGTCATAAGGCAGGCTTTGTTCACATCTATTTTTCAACCACAAAATAGTATTCTTCTGTTTTGAAAGACACACCCACTGCTATCTGATGACACTGTTGTAATTTCTTTTACATCATTGTATTGCTTCTTCCATCCCCCCCCCAAAAAAGACAGCAAGCATCCATTTGGGACTGCCTGTTCTCAAAGGAGGAACTGAAGATATCTGTATGCCTATAGTAAATGTACCCAAAAAGTGTATCTTTTCGAATTAAATATATACACAGCAATAAAATACATAGGAGAGCAAAATTCTCAGCAAGATCTAAAAACCTTCTCTTTATTTAAGACTAAATTGAATGAAATCACTGTATTTTTAGAGTATTTGTTACGGTTAAGTTGTTCTGTAATCCACCTAAGTCCTTTTTTAAAGCAAAGTAATCTGCACATTTAACATGCATGTGCCCATTTGAATTATTTTATTAATTTTAAAATAATTTTATACCACATTTCATTTAAAAGAAAACTCCAAGGAGTGGTACAATATTAACAAAGAACAATTCGATATAATTACAGAATAGGCAAAGAAATAGCTGGAAAATGTCAGGGCGAATAAATACATCTGAATAGATGGTGAGAGCACACTACTGTAGATGCCTGTTGCATCTGAGAGGGAGACCATAAAATAGGTATCACCACCTGGGTCACGTCAGGATGGATTACTTCCGGTCATGGCATCCTCCAAATATAGCATGTTCACACAAGAGATGAAGTTCTTTCACATAACCAGCTCCCAAATTATTTGGAGCCTTAGAGGCCAATGGAAGAATCTTAAAGTTGGCTCTGTAACAAACTGGCAAACAGCACAGTTCCTTCAACAAGGTTTTACATGATTGTGGTAAGACGATCTAGTTGGCAACCTAGCCACTCTATTTGGCACCAGTGTCAACTTCCTAACAAACTCTAAGGGCAGTGACACACAAGAGTGTTTTACAGTAGCCCAGTCTTGAGTTTACCAGTGCATGGACCACTGTGGCAATGCTACCCTTATCTATTGGTGTAAAGGTAAAAGGTGCTATAGGCACCACAGCTGCTTGAGCCTCTGGTAACAATGATGAATCAAGGAGCATCCCCCCACCAAAAAATTCCCTTTTGTGCCTGCTTTTTCAGGGAGAGTTCAGCTACATCAAGAGAACGCAGTTCACTCAATTCCTCAATCCAGAAACCACTCATCCACAGGGCATTTCATCCAGACACATTTGAGTGGCGGAGGAAGATGAGTGTGGGGGGAGCACACCGCCCCCGGCAGCACGATCCCGGTGGAGTGCCATCGCGGCTGCTTCCCCCACCTGCGCTGGGCGCCACGCCCCCGCAGGCGGCGTACCCCGCCCCTAGGACACGCATCACGACCCTGTGTGCGGTGTGTCACGCCCCCAGGATGCACGCCAGCCCTGCCCCTGCCTGCTCTCATCCCCCCGGTGCTGGAGCATGAAGCTCCGCCACTGCTTAATGACAACATCATATAGCTGTTGGTTCTCTGTGTTAGGGGGTAAAGGGACAGTCACCCAACAATTATCATTGAGGAGATATAACCAGCGAGCTGACTCATGAGAAATAGTTTTGGCAAGGGAGGTGATCATTTTGGGGAGGTCTCTCCCCTCATTGGCGTAGTTTTTCCTTCAAAACCGGAAGCTTCTGCAGAATAGCAAGTCTTGGCAATTTCCAGGAAATGATTCTTCGTAGTTGTTTTGTTAATGCAAGTTTGTTTGTTAGTAGCATAGTGGAGCAAATAGTTTTCCAGCCTCTGCTGATTTGGTATGTATTAGCAATATCAGTTGGAAAAGAGAACTCTTGCTGAGACCTGCCCAGATGTTCACTGAGTCAGTTTGTGAAAATGTTCACAGCTGTTATGGGATGCGTTCCTACCATTTCCTTCCCTTCATCAGTGTACTGTGGATCTCTATAAAATAAAGATGAATGAGGTGTGTGTGTATATATATGAGAAAAAGAGCAGTTCAGCCAAAAAATGCAAGGATCCTTCATGGAATTTCCCCCCACTTCCATCTCCATTCCAGACTTCATGCCAAAATGGAAACAGATCAGAAAAAAGCCTTCAGACTGCAATCCTGACCTAGTTTTTCACCTACAAAATGCATGGATTTCAGTGTGACTTGAACATGCATGGCAGCACCCACAATTGCCACCCTAATAATTAAGAACCTTTAATAACAGGCTTTACAACTCCAGTCTAAGAAGCTTTAAAATTTTGCACCATCAGTGCAGGAGGTGTACTTCATGATTTTGCCAGGAAGCTATTGAAGGTGCAGGAGCACTCTTTAGCTATTGACACCTGCATTTAAGAAGATCCTGCTTGTTCTAAGTGGGAGGGGGACAAAAGAGCTCAGCCCTAACTCAGTTATTTCCTCAGTTATTGATCCCATAGAAGTCTAGAGAGATGACATTCTGTATTCAAGGCTCTTAAGAGTGCTCACACATTCAGATGAATGTGTGGAGGCAGAAGTTGATGACAATTCATTTCCACCCTCCAACTTCAATGCATGGAGGTAAGGGGATGGGACCAACAAATTTTGCATTCTCTCACTCTGTATGTTAACCGACATGTAAACAAAGTCTTTTATTTCTTAGTTGTAACCTGAAAAGATTCCTTCATTAGGACATCTATAGCAGGTTTAGGTAGCAACACCTTATCAGTTCTGTCTTCTCACTGCACATGTTGGGTTTTGCTCATATTTTGTTGGTGTTTTATGACTTCTCACCGCAGACCAATGTCCAGTATGCTCAGAAACCATTCTTCCCCATAGCCTCTTGCATACCTTTGGCCTTTGAAAATCTGTCAACCCTTTCCTATAATTGTTTTTCAACCACAAACTTCCCTCTCCCCTTATAATGCTTAGCTGACACACTAATTCCAAGCTGTCCGAAATTGAGAAGGCCTGCAGACTGAATCATCAACCTTGTGTATTTGAGCACCTGGACTTTCATTTGAGGCTTCCCCATTCAAACACTTTGCTAAACAGGCCCGGCCTTGTTTACTTTATGTGCCCTGGCACCATCGCAGCCCAAGGTGATATGGCTTCTGGCCAAGGGCACAAAGCACTTGGGTCTCGAGCGTATGGAGGCACTTATTCCGCACACAAACACAAAACCTTTAAACATTATTGTTCCCCTGTCGCTCACCGAATCTCATATACCCATCTGTCTAAGGAATGCTTTCAAATCAAATGGAGAGCTTATTGTACAAATGTCTGTTTAATTTTAATGCTGGCTTTTGTGAGTGTGCAGAACAATAAAGGAATGTGAAATGGAAGGCCTGTGGATCAAAGGGGAATTCGATGCCATGCTTATCACGTAATAGAGCTGCTAAACATACTGGCAGAGGGAGCTCTTGTATCTGATTGCATGGCAAACGTCTTAACTTTGCAAAGAGGTGCTTGCAAAACACACACACATAGATCTTTTTTTTTTTAAGGGTTGAACTAATAGTGCTCTCACAATAGGTGCAATTCACCATACAAGTCTACTGAAACAGAAATGAGATTTATGCCAAGATACAGGCAGGTATGTTCCGGTAAAGAATTCATTCAATGGGCCTTGTGAAAGAGAACTTCCTGGCGAGTGTGCACTTACGTTTCCCAAGAGATGTGCGGGTGCTGCATCTCCCTTAGCAGTTGATGCGAGCGTAACAAAAAGACGCAAAACAAAGAGCGATCCATTATATGAGGAGTACAATACTAGCAGTGCTGCTTGCACCCCTAGGCTGTGTACACACTATGTCCTTAAAGCACATTCAAAGCACATTCTTTCCTCAAAGAATTCTGGGCACTGTAGATTACCCCTCACAGAGTTTATTTATTTAATAAATTTGTATTATCAGTTCCCAGCACCCTTAACAAACCATGGTTCCCAGGATTCCTTGGGGGAAGTAACAATATTTAAATGTATGTTATGGTGTGTATGGCATGTACATTATTTAAACGCATGGTATTGGGACGCGGGTGGCGCTGTGGGTTAAACCACAGAGCCTAGGGCTTGCTGATCAGAAGGTCGGCGGTTCGAATCCCCGCAACGGGGTGAGCTCCCGTTGCTTGGTCCCTGCTCCTGCCAACCTAGCAGTTCGAAAGCACTTCAAAGTGCAAGTAGATAAATAGGTACTGCTTCGGCGGAAAGGTAAATGGCGTTTCCGTGCGCTGCTCTGGTTCGCCAGAAGCGGCTTTGTCATGCTGGCCACATGACCCAAAAGCTGTACGCCGGCTCCCTCGGCCAGTAATGCGAGATGAGCGCCGCAACCCCAGAGGCGGTCACGACTGGACCTAATGGTCAGGGGTCCCTTTACCTTTATGTACAGCAAATACAATAAGCTCATTAAAACAGCAGCAGAGGGACAAAAAACAAGGGTTTTGTTTTATGGTTCACAGAGTTACAATTCCCAGAAACCCTTAATGAACTACAGTGTCCAGAATACTTTGAGGGAAAGAAGGTGTTTTAAAGGTATGCTTTAAGGTTGGTGAGCATTATGATGCAGATGAGACTATTTGTCCTCTTGTGCATCTACATTAGCTGTCTGTGCAAAAACCTCCTTGCACACGATGACCTCCCTTACTTGGGGCATAACAGTGCATTCCTGCACATGCCTATTCAAAAGTAAGCTTTGTTGAATTAAATGAGACTTATCCCCAAGCAAGTGCATATAGGGCTGCAGTGTGAGCACCCAGTCACTGATGTCATTTTGGGCAATACTTTCCCCTAATCGTTCCCTTACATGCAATGTAAGTCTAGTGTCACACTCCTCTATTATTTTTCTATGCAGCTGTCCTGCCTGTTTGTCCACACTGATTTCTATAGAATCATGTAGAATCTGAACATTCTTAATTCCTATAAAAATGCTCAGAAATTTTCACTCCATTTGACTGGAAGGAGCAGTCCATGAATCAGAAAACTGAAATGTAATCAGTGGAGTTGTCTCTAAAGTGTAAATGTAAAGATGAGGTGAAGCAATGGGGTGAGCTCCCGTTGCTCTGTCCCAGCTTCTGCCAACTTAGCAGTTCAAAAGCACACCAGTGCAAGTAGATAAATAGGTACTGCTGCAGCGTTTCCGTCACCGTGTCCCGTTGTACCAGAAGCGGTTTAGCCATGTTGGCCACATGACTTGGAAAGCTGTCTGTGGACAAACACCAGCTCCCTCGGCCTGAAAGCAAGATGAGCGCCGCAACCCCATAGTTGCCTTTGACTAGACCTAACTGTCCTGGGGTCCTTTACCTTTTTTACCTAAAAGTAAAGAAGTACTTTGTTATTTGGTTTAGATTACTGATTTCATTAGATGTCGCTTTTATCAATACTTGTTCCTGGCAATAATGACTTGAATTCAGACCGCAGTGTAAAGGCCTTATACTAAAGGTAATGGTTGAAAGCAAAGGACTTGAAAAAGCTAGGATTTGAGCTCATGTGTGAGGCATTTTCTTGTGTACTTTGACTGAGGTTGCTGCAGCACTCCAGGTTTCTCTTTTTCTTTCTCCTGGGAGACAAAAACAAACAACAGCGAGGAAGGAAGACATTTAAGGATAACCAAACATTTTGTTCTTCAAATCTCAGTGCTCATAAAGCAAACTTTTCATACAAACTTTTCACGCGAGGTCTTATTTCAAAGTGCCTTTATGAGATTTCCAGATTTATGTGAACTTTGTTTATTAAAACATTTGATGTGTTTGTAGTTTTGAATTATAGCTTGAAAACCATACTCTATCAAGTACTCCCCTCCATGCCTCACCAACAAATAAATAAATACTGGAAACAATTGCATCACAAATTATAAGTAGCTGATTTGGTTAGATTTTCCAAATATAAAGGTGAGGAAGGTAATGAGAACATGAAGTGAGGGGGAGGCGGGAAGAATTAGTGAACATTTTATTTTGCCTTGCAGCTACTGTCATCGTAAAGTGCTGGGTCCAGGCTTCTCATAGGATTACAGTAGTACTGTAATCCTATGAGAAGCCTGGACCCAGCACTTTATGATCCTGACTTGATACTGTTGGAGGACTAAAAGGTTCTTTCTGAGGAGCTTTTGACAAGGAGATCCTGAGAGGGAAAGTTGAAAACAACAGAGAAGAAAGAATACAAAGGCCTCATCCTCACCATCACAAGTCTCATGCCATACCTTGAATGTTCATGCATTTTTTAGCATTCCCTGTGTTCTGCGGACATTTTGCAAGTGTTGTAGCAAACACACATTTTTAACCTACCGTCTCCAATGGTAGTCATATTCAGAGTGGACTTATGAAAATTAATGGGCATTGCTGACTTAGGACCTTCAATTTGAATGAGTCTACTCTATGTTAAACATAATTGGATGCAGCCCATAAACTCTGGGGAAGACTCCCGTCCTTCCATGATCCATACTCATGCTTAAGAATCCATTTAAATTTAATTCATACAATGCTTTGTTTTTCCTCAAATATCATTCCATATCATGGATGACTTCTAAACAGTACTGCAGTTTTAAAGCAACATTTGGTCATTTAATTCTGTGAAGGTACAAAGGCAGTAAACGTCTTTATGGTATTATTGGATTCAGAAATCATTAAGCCCAGCAGGAAGAAAAGCACTTCAGGGCTTTCAAAAAGATAACAAGCCTTGAAGTGCTAAGGAATGAATTTCTTTTTATTAGAATTTTCATACAAACACAGCCCTCATGGGCTGCTCTAATAATAAGAGCTCTTGTAACAGGTCAAAAAAGGAGAATCAAAGATAAACAACCAGTCAGATTTTTTAAAAAGTGTCCTATAAAAATAAACATCAAATGAAGAACAGATACAGGTTTAGCTGAATCAGTAAAATGTATGGGCACATTTCAGGCAAAGTGGAGCTCTTTTTAAATCCCTTTATTCTGCTAGAACTAAGCATGTGATTATATCTCTCCCCTTGAAATTAATAAACCATCTAATATTATCCTATGCATTCAATATTATCCCAGGCATGTTGATTCAATGGTACTTCCTTCCAAGTAAGCATGCATAGAACTGCAGCTTTTAATATACTTAACTTTGCAAGGGTTGTATGCTACAATTGCATCAAGTCCACTGATGTTAGTGGGTCTACTCTGAGTATGACATAGTTGGGTACAACAGTTAATAGAAGCTAAATTCAGTAGCTTTACCTTGCAGTTGGAGAGAATATTCCCTCAGAGAAAAAAGGTCCTGTTTTCAATTGATGCAAAATCCTATTCCTCCATTTTAGGGTCTTCCCACTGAATGGCAGAAGTAACTATTTTTCTGGTCACACAAAAAGCAAAGGTAGCAATGTTGGTCCATAAGAGAGCGAAAAATCCACATGTTCATATTAGGGTAATAGCTTTATTAGACCAAAAATAAATCATAAAATTGTGTGCAAACAAATAATAAAATATATTTTTGTCAAGCTCTGCAGTCATAGTTTATATATACTACGACTTCATTACTGACAAAATGCAGACACTGAAGCCAACACTAACTCTAGTAAAAGGACATATATGAGAGCATTCTGATAATTTGGGTTCGTAGTTGATGTTTCTGGCACAGCCATATGAAAAATGAATATCAAGCTGACATAATTCCCCAGAATGGTGTTGGACTAACCTTCCTAGCACATTGTGTCTACCACTAAATTTATTATAAATGATCCCGCCCCCCACTCTTTGCCTGATAAATGACTGCTAAGATTCCTGAAGCACTGAGATGACATCATTGAAATGGCAGTTATCTAAAGCAACATATTTCTTTATATCAAAAACATACAACCCAAGTGATGCAGCCAAACTTCAGTCAAGGTTCACGATGGCTGATATCGTTGTGCTTATCATGGGCATGGCAGGTTCTCCTTCCTCTTCCAACTCTTTATCTGCACCAATGTATCACACTGGCTTGCATTGTCAAGCTTGCCTGCCACTTTCTCAGCTACTCGTTTGTTTCCTCTAGCACCGGAAAAAGAGATGGTACAGTGAATGGAATGGTGTGTGGCTATGTAATAGTACTAGTAGTAGTAGTAGTAGTAGTAGCTTGCTGGCTCAATAGTGGGACTGCCATCATGTCCATGCTCTGGCCCTGACTGCATGCAGCAGCTGCAACAGCTGCATTTATGGACCCAATGTTTTCTCCAGCTTTCGGAGGGACCTTGGACAAGACGCCTTCCATAGGCTCCTTCCCACTGTGAGACTGTTTTCTCACTGCCAGGACCGGTGCTAGGGGTTTTGGCGCCCTAGGCGAGGGGGCGGGCCACGTGACGTCATTGCGCATGACGTACGGTGCCCCGCCCCCTGCCCGCCGAGCGCCCCACACCGCCGTGATTTTCACCGCTGGTTGGGGCGGCACCGGGCGGCGGGGGGGGCGAGGGGCAGGCTGGCCAGCACCCCCTCCATTTTGGCGCCCCCCGCCGTGGTTTTCGCCCCAAGCTGCTTGCTCCGCCGCTGCTTGGGGCGGCGGCGGGCGGCGGGCGGCGGGCGGCGGGGGCAGGCTGGCCAGCGGCCCCTCCATTTTGGCGCCCTAGGCAACTGCCTAGTTCGCCTAAATGGACGCGCCGGCCCTGCTCACTGCCATCAATGCCAGCTGCTGCAGCTCTTCTTCATCATCATTGTTGCCCTGTGCTTGGATTCCAGGCATAAAAGGGCCAATAAGCTAGCAATAGCACCTGCTCCTCCTCCTTCTTGTCATCGTTGTTTTTGGGTCCAGAGTGAGAGGCAGGTGGGCAAGCAGGCAGGTTTCAACGGTGAAGGGGATGAGCAGGTCCAGGGGGCTTGTTGAATATGAGCCCTTGGCATATGCCCAACCATGCTGAGCCTTGACATTACAGTGATGCAGTATAGCTGATTTGGCTTACAAAGCCATTTTTTAAAAGAGGGCAATGCTTCCTGTCCCAACTCTCTCCATAGGCAACTGTCAGCAAATACCCCGCCTGGGGCAGTTTGTGAGACTGCCCCAAAGCCAGAGCAAAGCCGTGTGCGCACATCCCCGGCTACAGAGAGTCCGGTGGCGCAGTCATATGTGATTGTTCCCAGAATGAAGAACAACACACACAAGCCATAATTAAGGCTAAACTATTTATTGTAGGAATAGTGCAGAGAGAATCTCTGCTGCCAGCTCAAATAGGACAGAGCTGCCATAAAGCCGTCTGTCCGGCTTCTAGGTCTAGCCAGAAGAGAGAGCACAAAGGCTAGGATTACAATAGTACAGTGAAACATAAACATTCCATGTAGGAAAAGATAAGGCAGCTTTCTCACGGCTTAGTGCAGTGATGGCTAACCTTGACACTCCAGATGTTTTGGGACTACAACTCCCATCATCCCTGACCACTGGTCCTGTTAGCTAGGGATGATGGGAGTTGTAGTTCCAAAACATCTGGAGTGTCAAGGTTAGCCATCACTGGCTTAGTGAGACAGGCAAAAATCAGACCAGCCCTCACTGCAGCTGTTTGCCGCTCAGCTTGGACAAAAATCATAACAGCAACCTATGTAAGAATGAAAAAATCAGCCATACCATGCTATATGCAGTTTATGAGCTAATACATATTGTTTATCAACGGCTTTCTATGTTAGGTAGTAGGTGCACAATGACCTCATGTTTATGCATTTATTCTCTATAGTTGTTGGTGTTTTTTTTTTTTTTCAAAAAAGGAAATCATTGACAAGGCAAGAGTATTGGAAAGAAGCAAATGTTTAGCCGAAGGTGAGTTAAAAAAATAAATCAGAGGCAACTACAAATCTAAAAGCTTTTCGTTAGGACAACTGGCATTCTAACACAGGCACTTCCATCCATCATTCCTCTACTATTAGGGCACTGCCAATTTTGTGCCCTTTAACAGGGAACATGAAAAAGTAAATAGAAAGCCTTGGGGAAACATAGCTATTTCTGTCTTCTTTGATAAGTCCATAATTGATCTGTTTGGTCATTAGAGCCTTTGTACACTAAACTACGGTGCGTTGCCAGAATTCGTTTATAATGATATACCACACACACCCCACTGTGGATTTTGTTGTTGTTCCATAAGAAATACAGATAGAAAAAGAGCTGAGGAGAATCATTTATGCTCCAAAGAAAATGCTTGAGTTGGTCTTATTAAAGACATCACATCAGGACTGGATGCAGCTTCACCATTCCTGTGAAACCTTAAATCTTTGATATTTTACAAAACATTTTCATAACCAGTGGAGAAAATGTAGAGAAATCATCCTGACAAATGCGAGCCCTTTTAAGTTGTATTTATTTCTGTGTAATTTAAATTTCTTTGGGCCCCAATGTAGTGGAAGGCAGTTCTAGCAGGGCTAATGCCATCCTAATGGAGTCGTGCTTCTCATGCTTGAACATCAGTCGAATCAACAGCACAAGAATAGCTGTGGAAACTAGTACTGTGTCAAAATGTGTCTGCCAGTTTCTCAAATGTATTACCTCCCACCCCACCCCACCTGCAAAAGAGGCTTCCATTTGTCACACTTTCTGGAAAGCCATAGGAACAACAGGCAATCCCATGAATTACTATATCACAAATTACTATGAATTACTATGCTACATCAATATATTTTGTAATTGAAGAATAGCACACTATTTGATTCATGTACTGTATATGGAAGGATACATAAATCATTCAAGATGTGTCAGGACAGCATTTTTTTTTAATGTGTTGATGCTTAAGCTGTTTCTGGGGAAAGAGTGAGATCACTAGGCAAAACACCTAGGCATAAAAAAATATTTTGGATATTCGAGTGGATTAATAGAAGTTACTAAGAGCATCTCCTGTGAATTGTTATAGATATTTTGGTCTATATACAAATTGAGAGGGACATCTCTTAGGCAGCCTCAGGACAGAACTTGAGCACTAAGACATTGCTATATATTCTAATTTTTATAACCAGACTTTTGCAAAGGTAGTTGTAGATAGCTGTGACATTCCTCATTGTTTACCATTTACAGGTAGGTAGCCGTGTTGGTCTGCGGTAGTCAAAACAAAATAAAAAAAATTCCTTCCAGTAGCACCTTAGAGACCAACTACGGTAAGTTTGTTCTTGGTATGAGCTTTCATGTGCATGCACACTTCTTCAGATACGTTTACCATTTGTCAGACTTGCTGACTTGACTTCCTTCAAGCTGGGCAAGTAGTGTTTGACCAGGTCTGTTTCTGACCTAAAGTTTGCCCTTACTAAAGCATACATTGATCCTTCTAAATATTTGGTAACAAATAAGCAATTTTGCTTTCTTTGTGCTTTAAATTCAACATTCAATTTCACTAGTTACTGGGTTTCTAAATGCCAAAATAGGAAATCAGGGACCAAACATATTTATGAACTAGAGGCAAATAAAATAAAATAAAATAAAATAGAAGTTTAGCAGTAGTTTAAAAATATTTACAAAAAGAAATGCAATAAAAAATGAATGGAACAAAAGAGTCCATATGCTATTATGAATGTATAATGCTTCTGTTTTTGATGCATTGGTTTATATTATGTATTTAATGAGCTCTCACAGATGGCAAATAATGACAGTTTTAGAGCAAAAGGTTTTTAGCTACTTAAGAAACGTTTTAATGCCAAGTTTTCTGACATTTTTTATTTCACCGTGTTTACATTTGTGTGACTTAAACATATAAACTATACTAATATTTAGTCTTCATATGCTTCATCTTATGTTTACTTTGCTGATGGTTAGACTTACAGAGAATGATGTATCCAGATTGTCATCATAATGCCATCTAGAATAATAATGATCTAACAAAGAAAAGCTTGATTTTAACATTCATTTATTTCCAACACTCATTGCAGAACCTTGATTGAAATTACTCATTTACAAATAATGTCATTCAGAGTTTTAAAGCACTGGTGAACTTTAAAATGTTGACAGAAGTGTTGAACTCCTACTATTAATTTCCAGGCTGTTATACTGCTGGTAAATGTATATCATGAAGCAAAGCAGAAACTCCATTAGTAGCAAAAATGAAATAAAGGATGTTGACTAGATATAATGTAGAAACTTCTCACCAGACAGACAAAACAGCAGAGACCATTTTGGTTTGTAATGATAAACACAAAGGAAGGAAGACTCTTCTCACACACACCTTTCTGTTCTTTTAACAGAATATAACTCATGTAAAAACATAGTCAATTCTAGTTATAGACCCAAATTCTACACATTAGAATATCCAGTGGAGGGAAATGAAAAGAAACAACCAGCAGTTGCTTTGGGGTGTGTACACCGTAATATGAAGGGTGTGCTAGAAATTCTCAATGTTTGTTTTCCTGCTGCCAGGAGCCCTGCTCCTGAACAGAGTTTGGAATATGGATATCTTATGGCAGCTTAATTTAAACTGGTGTAAATGACATTGGCTTCTTATATTTAGGATTGCTCTGTCCCTCCCGGGTAAGTGTGTCTACGATTGTATCCTTATATGATTACTATTTTTTGCTTCCTTGCTTGTTTGTACAGTGGTACCTCTGGTTACGTACTTAATTCGTTCCGGAGGTCCGTTCTTAACCTGAAAACGTTCTTAACCTGAAGCACCACTTTAGCTAATGGGGCCTCCTGCTGCCGCTACGCCGCCGCTGCCCGATTTCTGTTCTCATCCTGAAGCAAAGTTCTTAACCCGAGGTAATATTTCTGGGTTAGCAGAGTCTGTAGCCTGAAGCCTATGTAACCTGAAGCGTATGTAACCTGAGGTACCACTGTATAGGTTTTCACCATCAAGGTGGGCTAGTAAAAGACATCAGCCACAAACAAGGCAGCACCTGAAACTTAAGCAATTTATGTTGGACTGGGTCACAATCCATATTTAATGCCTCTAATCTTGTGGGAAGTATTATTATTATTAATAATGATAATAATAATAATAATAATAATAATAATAATACCCCGCCCATCTGGCTTGGTTTCCCTAGTCACTCTGGGCGGCTCCCAACAGAACATTAAAAGTTACCAAATTCTAGTACATGAAGAAATAGAGCACATCCAATCACTGTGAAAGACATTCTAGATTTTGGCTTCTTCTTTTGTTTTGTTTTTGTTTTTTTTGTTTTTGTTTTTTAATTTAATTTTTATTAGAAAATTTATAATTACACAACATACCAAAGGCAAAACATAACAAAAAACATAACAAAACGTAACAAAAACACAAAATAAGCAATAACAGTAACAGAAACATTGCTATGCAATGACAATATTCATTCCAACATTCCTGCCAATGATCGAACTGTATCTTCTATAATTATCACTATTAAAAAGACTTCCACCACAGTAAACGGTGAGACGATTTCTAATTATTTGAGACCTTTCCTTGTCTTTTCTATCTTAATTCCAAACTTACTTTATAAATCCTGGTTTGTTTGTTTTTTGTTTGTTTTTATTTTAATTCTATTTCTAACTTTATTCCATACATAACCAATATTTCTCATGCAAACCTTGTTTATTCATATACTTGTTCAAGCAATTCCATTGTTTCTTTATTGTATTTTTTGTTTTCCCCCTTATGATTTCGGTTAGCTTTGCCAGTTCCAGATACTCTGCTATCTTACTCTGCCACTCTCTTTTGGAAGGTATGTAATTCCCTTTCCAGTGCTGGGCTATTAGGTTTCTCGCAGCCGTGGTGGCGTATAAAAAAATATTTATTTTTTCTTTGGGGATGTCCTCATTAACTATCCCTAATAAGTATGCCTCCGCTTTTTTACTATGTGTTGTTTGTATTAATTTCTTGATTTCCTCATGTATCATGTTCCAGAAATTCTGTATCTGGGGGCAGGCCCACCACATATGGAAGAAGGATCCAGCCTTTTCGTTACACCTCCAGCATTTCCCATCATTAGATCTGCTTATTTTAGCAATTTTCATTGGATCCATGTACCACCTGTGGTGGATCTTCATGTAACTCTCCTTAATTTGGGTTGATGCTGTGAATTTTATTGTTTCTGACCAAAATTTTTCCCATCTCTTATATTCTATTTCGTATCCCATATCTCTTTCCCATTTTATCATATTATTACTTTTCACCCCTTCTTTTGATTGATCATCTATTAATATTTTATACATTTTTGCTAACGTTTTCTGTTTACCCCTTAACATCTCGTCCAATCTTGTTGGTCTGGTTTGGAATCCTTTATCTTTCAGGTCTTTCTCAAATGTGGTTTTTAGTTGACGATACTCCAGCCAACCTACGCCCATTGATTTTAAACTCTCTTGATCTTTCAACATGGGTTTATCTGATCTTTCTTTTACTAAATCTTCATAAGTCGGCCATCTCCTGCCCCTGTTAATTTTCAATGTCGCGTTGGCTTCTATAGGTGACGTCCACCACGGGGTTGATTGGAGCACTTTCTTATTCGTCCTCTCCCAGACTTCAAGCAGGGCCTTCCTCACCAAATGATTTTTGAATTTATTATGTAATTTAACTTTATTGTAAAATAAATACCCATGCCAGCCATAGATTAAATCCCACCCTTCCAACCCTAATATCTCTTTATTTCTCAACTCTATCCATTCCCTAACCCAAACCCAGCACGCGGCCTCGTAGTATATCTTCAGGTCTGGAACTCCGAAGCCTCCCTTCTCTTTAAATCTAGTCATTGTTTCATGTTTAATCCTCGCTTTCCTTCCTTGCCAGATAAAACTGGCAAGGTCTTTCTGACAATCCCGTAGATATCTTAAGCCTATTATTATTGGTGCAGATTGGAACAAAAAAATTAATTTCGGCAATATTACCATCTTAATCATCGAAATTCTCCCCAACAACGACAAATTCAATTTTTCCCATTTCTTCAATATCACTCTGATCTCTTTCCATTTTTTGACATAATTATTTTTAAATAGATCTCTGTTGTTATTCGTTATATACAAACCCAAGTATTTCACCTTTGTTTCTATTTTCAATTTAGATTCTCCTTCCAATTTTCTTTTCTCTCTTTCTGATAATTTTTTAACCAATAATTTGGATTTTTCGTTATTTAATTTAAATCCTGAGAATTTCCCAAATTCCTTCAATTTCTCTAATACTCTATTTGTACTCTCTACCGGTTCCTCCATTGTTATAATCACATCATCGGCATATGCCCTCACTTTGTATTCTTGATTCCCCACTTTTATTCCTTTAATTCTATTATCCTCTCTTATTGTATTAAGAAGTATCTCCAATGCTGTAATAAATAATAATGGAGACAACGGGCACCCCTGCCTTACCCCTCTTTCTATTTTAAAGGCTTCTGTAATCTCATTATTTACAATTAATTTTGCTTTCTGTTCTTTATAAATAGATTTAATCCCATTCATCATTTTCTCTCCGATCCCTAAAAGATCTAAAGTCTTTAGCATAAAATTCCAGGATAAGCTATCGAAAGCCTTTTCAGCGTCCACTAATAACATCGCTATTTTCTTACTTGGGTTCATCTCTATGTATTCCAAAAGATCTATAATCACTCTTGTGTTATCTTTTATCTGCCTTTCTGGGAGGAAGCCGGCTTGATCATTATTGATAATTCTTTTCAAAATCTTTTTTAATCTATTTGCCATCACTCCTGTATATATCTTATAATCTATATTTAATAAGGAGATGGGTCTAAAATTTTTTATTAGATTTAGATTTGTATCTGTTTTGGGAAGTAAAGTTATTAAAGCTTCCCTCCATGAGTCTGGGATTTTCTTTGTCTCAAGAATTCCATTCATTATATCTTTTAGTTTTGGGGCCACAATTTCTTTTAAACTTTTATAGTAAATCACCGGAATTCCATCAGGGCCCGGTGATTTACCGACTTTCAGATTGTTTATTACTTCATATATTTCCTCTATAGTTATTTCAGAATTAATCGATTTGTATTCAGTTTCATTTAATTTTGGTATTTTATTATTTTTGATATATTCTGCCAAATCTTCTTCATCTCTCTCTTCTTCCGATTTATACAATTTGTCATAGTAGTCTCTAAAACACATCTTAATTTGTTCTGAATCTGTTATTTCTCTTTCATCTACCACTATTCTGTTTATCACCTTGTTCATTTGTTTTTCTTTTGCCAACCAAGCTAGCATTCTTCCCGGTTTGTTTGCCTGTTCAAAAAATCTCTGTTTAGTCCAGCAAATTTTCTTCTCTACCTCTCTATTAATCAACGTATTTAGATGTGTTTGTAGATCTTTAATAGTCTGTTGTATTTCTACACTTTTTGGGTTTTTGGCCAGTTCTTTTTCTTCATCCCGTATTTGTCTACTTATTTCTGCCAAATTTATATCTTTATTTTTCTTTATTTCCCTCATCTGTTGAATACCCACCCCCCTTATGAAGGCCTTAATTGTGTCCCAAACTATCGTCCTTTCTGTCTCTTGATTTTCATTTATTTCAAAAAATTCTCTCAAAACCTCTTTTAATTTATTTATTCTTGCTTCGTCCCTCCATATTTCTTCATTCATTCTCCATCTTCCTTTCGTCTGCCTTTTGGATTGTATATATATAGCCACCGGGTTGTGATCCGAGATAGATCTATTTATTATCTCTGCTTTATTAACTTCTAACATCAATTTTTTAGTTACCCATATAGCATCAATTCTACCCCCTGACTTATGTACTTCAGAGTAGTGTGTTATATCTTTTGTCGTTGGGTTCTTCATCCTCCAGCTGTCATACAAATCAAAATCTGTTACCATATTGAAGAACGATAGCGGTAGTTTCCCTGATCTTGGGGTGTTATCTCTATCTGTTCTGTCCATCTCATTAGAAACCACCCCATTAAAGTCTCCCATAATTATCATATTCTCTCCTATATATTCCCAGAGTTTACCTTCTAAATTTCTGTAAAATTCATCTTTCTTGTTATTTGGTGCATACACTCCTACTAACACAATTCTCCCTTCTTTAACTTGTATTTCTACCGCTATCGTTCTTCCTTCCTCATCATCAAACAGTAGTTGTGGTTTCAACATTGGGTTTATATACATTACTACTCCTCGTTTTTTTTCTGCACTTGCCGATGTAAATTCTTTCCCCAATCTAGCATTCTCCAATATTCTTATATGACTCTTGGAAATATGCGTTTCTTGGATGCAAATGACATCCCATTTTTTCTTTTTTAAGATATACTCTAGCTTATTCCTCTTCACTTTGCTATTCATCCCATTTACGTTCCACGTAACACATCTCAAATGCATCCTACTTTATTATACTCCAACTCTCTTTCTTATAATTCAAAATATATAAAAATACGGTTAATTATACAGACAAAAATCCCAATCAGTCTTTATTACCCTTTTTCCCGAATAACTTCCGGTTGTCAAATAGTCTTTCTCAAAGTTATGATTAAGATTTTTTCTCCCTCTTTAAGAATTCTGGATAGTTCCCTCTGGACGTTTTCCTCCTCCCAGCTCCTCCCCATATTTCTTCCAGAACATTTCCAAGTCATTTACTGATTTAAAGAATCTTCTCCGCTCTTTAAATGTGAAGGACAAACCCTCCGGGTATTCCCATTTAAAAGGGATCCTGTTTTTCTTTAAAGCTGATGTTATGAATCTGTAATTCCCTCTCTTTTGGAGAAGACGTGGTGGAATTTCTTTCATTATCTCAATCGTGCTTCCGTACATCTGCAGGGGTTCTCTTCTTCCTTTTATCAGTAATTTTTCTTTCAACAGTCTAGAATTTAAGAAAATAAGGCAATCCCCAGGTCCCTTTCTGTTCTTTGCTTTGTTTGTTCTAATTCTGAATATCTTTTCTATGTCCATAATCAAGTTTTCCTCTTGTACTCCCAGCCATTCCGCGAGTGCTTTTATAATTATTGTTGATATGTCTTCATCTTGAATTTCTTTAATGCCTTTAAAACGGAGAATTAATTCTTTCTGTTTCATTTCAAGGACGGCCAAAGCGTCCCACGTTTCTTCCTGGATCTTTTTTAATTCTTCAATTTCACCTCTATCTTTCTCTTGATATCTCCTTATTTCTCTTTGATCTGTCTGTATTTTTTTCAAGCTTTCCTCCTGTTTTTGCATCTTTGTCTTAGTCTCTTGTACTGTTATGTCCAATTCTTGCTGTTTAATTGTCATTTGATTTACTTGATTCGCGAGATCCGTTATTAGAGTTGCATTTTTTTCTATTTTAGTCCCCATGGACTCCACTTTCCCATTCAAAGTCTTAATGTTGGTATCCAAAATTGTGATGTTAGTGTCAAGAGTTGTAATTTTATCACTCAGATTCTTCTCTAACTTTTCTATTGCAGCTGCTAACTCCTTTAAAGTCATGTTGCTTTCACTCTCAAGAAGAGATCCTCTTCGCGACTGATTTGAGAATGCCAAATGGTTATTTGGAGTTTGTCCCTTCTTAGATCCCATCAAAATTCAAAACAAAGCACACCCTTCATGATATAGATAAATTCCACTCTTCCTGCAATTTCCGATTCTTCCACTAGTGGCCGCTATAACTTAATTATGCACTCCCTCCGGCCGATCCTTTCTCTCCTTCGCCTTCCTGCCACTCTCTGGTCTCAATGGCGTGCCTCCGCCTCTGACTCAGCACAGCCTCGGCTTCCCTTCACTGTTCTCCCCACTTTAGGTAACTTTATTCTTTTCCTTTTAAAGAATCTTTATTGTGCGAAGGATTAACTTGGCATAATCAGACGTTTACACAATAACCGCTCACCCCTTTGCGGTTTGCCAATTGTTCCTTTATTTAACACGTCCGTCTGTTAATCAGCTTCTCCCAGCCACGTTAAACTCTTGTAAAACTCGGGGCGCTTATCATTTAAATCGTGAGTAAAGCACGTTTAGATATTGAGACAAGTTTATTCACACCGCACTGTGGTCCCCTTTCCTTCCTGAGCTTTATCGTCCACACCTTAAAAACTTCCGTCTGCTTTGTCACCACTCCTCTACTCGCTGTTCAAAGGACCGTTTGTCAGTTACTTGTTGTTATATACTATTCCATTGAGGAGGGTATAGTTTTTTGTGGTTTTATTAACGTTGGAGAGCCCGACGCCACTCCCTCGGGTTTGTGCACGTTTGTGCTGCGGAGGGGTTCTGCCCTTTTGCACTGGGGTTTCCCGTTGCCTAATATGTGGCGTTTGTTTGCCTCTCTTCCATGATTAGGGGCCCCAATCCGTGCCGCCGTGGGCTTTTGCCCCCAAGTTCCCCCCTTGGGGTCGGTAGACTCACGCTTAGTCCTTCCGTTTCACCTCCGATAGCACCGTCTGCCTCGAGTTTGCAGGAGCGCAGACTACCACCCGATCCCGAGCGCGCCGTTCCGGAAGTCCCCTCGGTCAGTATCAAAGGCTTCTTCTTTTGATACTGACCTTTGAAAGATACCACATAATTTTGTATGACCTTATCTAATTATAGTGCTAGTCCTTTAATCATATTCAAAAGTTAGCAAAGTTGAAAGATTGTACTGTAATATCTATTTACCCATCTAAGGCAACTGAAACGGGAATTGCATGGCAGTGGTAAAAAGGGCAGAATGTCACAGAAATGGATTGGCCGCCTCTGACCTAGAAATCTCCAGAGTAAATCATTTTACTGTTTCCCAGAGAACTCCAGGAAGATGAAAAATGGAGGGCATATTGTGGAATCCATTTGCTAGCATGTGTCATCAATAAATAGGAAGGGCTCTGGAGGTTCAATATGCTGTGGTTAGCTACTCATATCACTTTATACTTATTTAGAACCCAAACAAAATACATGCATACTCTGCAAGAAAGTAATTATTTTGCTGCACATTTTGTCATTGTTCCATCAAAAAGAAGAAATGATTGTTAGTTTAGGAATACTGAATAAAGTAGTCTGCCATTGGCCCTCTTCATTCTCTTCTGCCTTTCCTGTCTCAATAAACTCTGCCAGTTTTCTCCCTAATGCACCTCCTGATCACTTTCTGGACCAGGAAACATCTACAGACAAATTGGTGCTGTGTGTGCAGCTCCCATACTGTCCCATTTATAACATTCAGCAGAGATTGGAGAAAGTAGATAAAGAGACTTTGCCGTGCAGGACTTCCATGAAGCTTAGAATTATAGAATTATAGAGTTGGAAGAAACCCCAAGGGTCATCTAGTCCAACCCCCTGCAATGCAGGAATCTCAACTAAAGCATCCATGGCTGATGACCATCCAACAGCTGCTTAAAAACCTCAAAGAAGAGTCCATAACTTGCTGAGTGAGCCCATTCCACTGTTGAACTGCTTTTACTGTCATAAAATTCTTCCTGATGTTTAGTCAGAATTTCCTTCCTTGTAACTTGAAGCCATTGGTTTGGGTCCTACCCTCCAGGGCAGGAGAAAACAAGCTTGCTCCATCTTCCATGAGACAGCCCTGTAGATATTTGAAGATGGCTATCAGATCTCCTCTCAGTCTCCTCTTTTCCAGGCTAAACATACCCAGCTCCTTCCACCATTCCTCATAAGGCTTGGTAGGGATTGTAGGGTTTGTACGTGGGAAAATATATACCTACACAGGAAGGTGCCTTGCCAGGTCAGAATATCTGTCCATCCAACACTGAGCTATGGTGCTGTGTGGCCATGTTAAATACCCATTAAAAACATACTCTAGAATAGGAACCTTTGGTCCTTAAGATGTTGTTGGACTCCAATTAGCATTGCCAATGGTGAAGGATGAGGGGAGTTGTAGTCCAGGTTTCCCACCCCCGCTCTAGAATATAAATCCTCTGGGGAGGGCCCATGTGAATTCTCTGTTACCACACCACTGCCCCAGGATTGTCATCAAATGAATGCTTGCTTCTAATGCTAGATAGCACCCGAAACTGGATGATGCCTGGTTTACTCTGGAGTCACACATGTGGCAAGAGTTTACCACAAGGAAATGAGGATTTAGCAATATTTATAAAACAATAAAACCCTTAACAGCCTGGGAGCAGTTTACTTATAAGATCGCCTTACCCTATACATTCCACTTGACCACTTTGATCAGCGGAATTGGCGCTCTTATAGGTGCTACATCATGCCCGTTCCACGTTTATAAGTGCCTGCAGTTTAAAACTACCTGCCTGTTGATATCAAACAGGTGCCTTCACAAGTCTTCCCAGACAAGCTTAGAAAATTGAGGTAATTTTAATCTGCTTTAGTATTTTCACTTTTGTATGTTTTAAAGTGTGGCTGTAATACTTTCTTGATCTTCTTGTTTTATATTTTTGCAAAATGCTTTGAGGATTTCTTTAACAATTAAGTGGTATATAAATTTTATGAAATCAATAAATAAAATACCAATAAATAAAATTTTGAAAATCCTCAGTATCCTGGCATGAAGGAGAGTGGAAAAACAATTAATTACATTTGCTACATTACATAAAAGACTAAGATATGCTCTAATGTTACTAATTCTCACGGTGATACTAAGAAGTGTGGCATTACTTATTTGCAGATAAAGCAATTTCCTGTTGAGGATCTCAAAATACTACACAGGTGACCATTTACAATGTCTCAAATTATCCATGCTTAAAGCGCTGATAGTATACTGTGACCTTAATTGTTTCATAGATAAGTCTCCTCGTAAATGTGGTTTATGGCTTTATGGCTTATGTCTTCAAGTGCTGTCAATAAAACTGAGAAAGTACAACACAAACAACCTGTAGCATAACTGGAAAGAGAACACAGGCACTCATGTATAAGTCAAAAGAGTATCACATCTCCTGAAAATGTTTTCATTGGTAAATAATCTAATTTAGGTGTCACTTCTTGTGCCAGAGAAAATATTTTCAGGAACACAAAAGAAAGATATAAGAAGAAAGGAAAACAGTTATTTAACTTCACTCCCCAGATCTAGACCTTTTCAAGTAACCGATACAGTGCAATGTTCTTCAGAATGAACAAAGCATTCACTACATGGCTAAGGAATTATAAATAAAACCCTTTCATGACGGGCAATAAATTAGCATTGCATCTTTCTGGGAACACAAACACATTAGCCTCACAAGCATAACAGTGCCAGGATACATGAACTCTCCATTGGTTAATGACCAAGGAATGTAATTGCACAACTGTATATCAACATATGGGGGGCGCGGGTGGGGCTGTGGGTTAAACCACAGAGCCTAGGGCTTGCCAATCAGAAGGTCGGCGGTTCGAATCCCCGCGACAGAGTGAGCTCCTGCTGCAAGTAGATGAATAGGTCCTGCAGCAGGAAGGTAAACGGCGTTTCCATGCACTGCTCTGGTTCGCCAAAAGCGGCTTAGGTCATGGCCACATGACCTGGAAGCTGTACGCCGGCTCCCTCGGCCAATAATGTGAGATGAGCACCGCAACCCCAGAGTCAGTCATGACTGGACCTAATGGTCAGGGGTCCCTTTACCTTTATATCAACATATGCTTATGCCAGTCCTTGGCACCAAAGAAATATGGAGACAAAACAATGTCTTTGGGGTGTACAACTGATGTAGCCTCTGCAGTCTAGTTTAGGAATCGTTCACATTTTCAAAGCTATGAGATATTTATGGATGAAAAAAATGGGTCCCTGAAATGACTAAGGTGGTTGTCGTTTTGAAGGACAAAACTAAGGTCAGCAAAGTTCTGCAAAGCAGAGATTCATTCATCTGAAATTAGCTAACCCACAATGTATGCACCTTGCCAAATATGTAAAAAAAAAGACTAAGTCCATCCAATGTGAAACGAAGCTCTGGGGCCAAGGTCTTCATCATCTTCTTTAAGTCCTGTTGTTACACATTCTCAGTCCACCATTGTCTGTTTGCCAGGCCAGAAAAATCACAGGCCAAAAGGAAGGTTATAATCTGTGGTTGATCTTCTAGGAAGATAAAGATATATCTGGTGAAAAGTGCTCTGTTTGGAAGAGTTATTCATAACTTGGGGAAACTGCAGTATTTCAAAACTACACAAACTCTTTAAGAGCATCACTTAAGAAAATGACAAAAATAACATCCTACAAACAATCATGAAATTACAGCCATGCATAATAGTGTTGATTATGCTGAACTTTCACAACAGGTTCTTTGAAAAATTGGCACGTTCCAAAGGTTGCGGTGGACTCTTTCATCTACAACCCCACCTACTTTGCAAATGACAGTATACTCTTGGGAAGGTTCGTCTAGATTTTGAAAAGTATGGCAAGTGGGACACATCTACATTTCCTGGCTTCCCAGCAGAGATATCCTTAAAAGAAGGATATTCAAAAAGTAAAGAACAATTTATGATATTGCACCATGAGGAAATGGCTCAGTGTAGTCTCCTTTTACCAGAACGGTGCTGTAAGAAGTGATCATCTTCTTGGCAGGTAGAGACAGACAGGTAGAAGCATGCACCAGCAGGAAGGCAGCCCATTTCATTTTCATGCAATGCGGCCAGAGTCAAAGCAAATAGCCTAACAAATTTCTCAAGGCAGGACACCCTGTATCTAAATTACTCATTGAAGACATTTGGCCAACTTTTATGCTGTAGTAGCCAAGGGCCAAACCTGAGGAGACATTAATCACTTGAATGCAATTAACTTACAACTTTTTTGTTATGTAGGAGCAGCCCTGGGAAAGTCAAAACAGCCTCAGGAGCATGGTGGGTGGAGAGGAAGAATTTTAACTCTTCCTTTTCCTGATGCTGCTATTTATTGAGAGGCCCCCACACATCTCACTTAGTTAAGGCCACCTCAATAAATGTGCCCATGGGGGACTCTCTTTAAATGGGGTGTCATTTATTGAGGTGGCCTTAACTAAATGAGATGTGAGGTGCCAGGAATATTGCAGCTGAAATCCTGTTGCTTCAGCCATGAGCTCACTGGAATGATGCAAAAGCTCCCATCTCTCAGCCGCCTGCCCCATCTGATAAGTAAGGTTTAAAATATTGGCCCATTTTACAGGGATGTTGTATGTTGAATGTGGACATATGAAGTTCTTAATACATTTGAACCCTAACCACAATGATTTATTCTATATCTCTCTTTAAAGGGTAAAGGGACCCCTGATAGTTAAGTCCAGTCACGAACAACTCTGGGGTTGCGGCGCTCATCTCGCTTTACAGGCTGAGGGAGCCAGCGTTTGTCTGCTTCTGCAGACAGTTTTTCCAGGTCATGTGGCCAGCATGACTAAGCCTCTTCTGGCAAAGCCAGAGCAGTGCACAGAAATGCCGTTCACCTTCCCACCGGAGCAGTACCTATTTATCTACTTGCACTTTGAAGTGCTTTCGAACTGCTAGGTTGGCAGGAGCTGGGACCGAACAACGGGAGCTCACCCCGTCGCGGGGATTCAAACCGCCGACCTTCTGATTGGCAAGTCCAAGCAGCACAGTGGTAAACCCATATATCTCTCTTTAGAGTTCACTTATTAAATTCATTGTAGCAATTTCTGAAAGCAGCAGAAAGCACTGAACAATCATGTTGCCTGCTATTACTCTGGTGAATGTCATTTAAGGCAGATGGAGGTCTGATTCAAACTTTACCTTTGAGGCATGGAAGCTATTTCAATGCAATCTGGTCTCATGCGGCAGTGTTAGCACAAGCACCAGATGACATCAGTTGCTTCTCATGTCACCATGACTTTGCCTGAGGGGTTAAACTTTTTATCATATTCTTGTTCATGCACATCACTGGAGAAGGGTGAGACCAGCTCAGCTTAAAGTGACCTTCACACATAGAGCAAAGATGTGGAACCTGTGGCCTCCTGGTGTTAGACGACAACTCCCATAATTCCAAACTATTTGCCGTGCTGGCTAGGACTGATTGGTATTGGAGTCCAACAACAACTGCACGGCCACATGTGACCCATCCCTGCCCCAGAGGTACTGTTTACACAGGGTCTGGGTGCAACTCTGATCTGGCAAACTGGACTCCTGAACTCTGCCTGGATCAAGTAGCCCCATGAAAAACAATGGGAGAACTGGAGAGGATAACCATGTCATAAGAACATCAGAGGCCCACTGGATGAGGCCAATGGCCCAACTAGTCCACCATCTTGTTCTCAAAGTGGCCAACCAGATGCCTACAGGAAGCTCAAAAGCAGGAGCTGGTGCAATAGGACTGTCCTCAGCAGCTAGTACTCAGGGGCATACTGCTAGTAGCCACAGATAAGCTGTATTTCCATGAATACCATTACATTGTTGTTTATGTGCCGACGGGGCACGGCAGCAGAAAACAAAGGAATCAAGAAATGTGAGAGAACATATGGGGAGAGCTATATCTGGATGCAAACCATGAGGACACTTTTCTGTAGGGATTTCAGAGCGTGTGTGAAGGGGGTCATTTAGGTTAGCCCTAACCCTGCTGCCATGCCCTCCCCCTAGCTATGCATTCAGCCAGCACAATCCATTCTGCCATATGCACATAAAAAAATTAGTATCTGACCTCTCATGGAGAAGCTCTACATGTGTAACCTTTTCTAATGCTAGCTGATGCATAGTCATGACCTTGGTGGGGGAAACAAGGCTAGCTCACATAGTCCTGCCCCCCCTTGCAAACTTTTAACATCTGTGGGAGGGGGTTGCCTGTAGTTCCCTTACAGGATGCACATTAAGGAATATCCTTTGTCATCTTACCAGGAGATCTGTGTTTATACCCAAAGGTGTACTTTAAACACTATTGATTAGCACAATGCTGTCATCCAATCTGGAAGAAGGTTAGATCATGGGATCCAGCCCAATCACCTTCTCAATCTGGCCCGCAGATGTTCTGGGAATCAGAGTGTATTTACATGAGTAGAATGTGTCCTTTTATTTAAAATGCACCTCTGGGTTATTTGTAGGGCCTGCTTGGTGTTTTTACATGAGTAGAATGTGTGCTTTTATTTAAAATGCATCTCTGGGTTATTTGTGGGGCATAGGAATTCATTCATATTTTTTTTCAAAATATAGTCCGGCCCCCCACAAGGTCTGAGGGACAGTGGACCGGCGCCCTGCTGAAAAAGTTTGCTGATCCTTGGGTTAGATTATTAAACAAACAAACAAACAAAATACCTCTGTAATGAATGAATGAATGAATAAATGAATGCTTAAGAAAGGTCCAGTAGATCAGGAGCAAGAATCTTTGGACCTTATACTCAAATCCAGAGAGGAAATACATCTCCATTTTAGAAGCCAGGTAGGAGTCTTCACCTGAACTCTTCTGGGGTTCATTTGGTGATGATAAGCATAGCAGCTAACAGACATATCAGTGGTAACTGACTTACTCATCTATACCTATTTATCAGTATTTGAAAAGAATCTGAATAGATTTGTCACCCCATCCATGTTCAAGTTTATTTTAATTACAAAGTTAGAAGCAAGCAGCCTGACCAGTTAGTGCTGAAACTTCCTGAATGTGTTTATACATGCATGCCATAATGTCAGCTTCAGTCTCTGTTTTTTGTATTGTCCAGAGAAAGGTATGACAGCTTTTTGTTAAATAAAGGGGGGGGGGGAATTGTCCAGTTTCCACAGCAGTTCTAAGCAGATTTACTTGGAAATAAGTTTCATCAAACACAATTTAGACTCCCAAATGAACACATTATGGATTACAGGCTTTCAAGCAAAAATATCTTCAGGGGTTTGGCCTTTGTTTTTTAGTGTTTAGCTGACCAAATTTTTAAAAATATACAGACAACAGAAACAACCACGGTGAATGGGAAGAAGCATGCTGGCGTAAGAGTAACTGAGATATATCATTACATGCTAGGGAAAATGAGGATTCAAATTTCTACAAGGCAGAAAGAAGAAATTCTACAGGCCAAATGCTTTGTTCAGCTAGCATTAATTTTGAAAAGAGAGGACTGGTCCTGGTGGGTAAATTTTAATTCATTTTATTGCACTTAGTTTGATGTACCTTTTGTTTGTTACTGTAAGCATAACAAACCTGTGCTAAATCCAGAGCTTTATTTTAGTAGGCCTGCTCACCCAGGTCAAAAACATAGGAGGAACACTCATCTGAAATTTCTGCAGTCCAAAAAGACACAGCACATAAAAGCATATCTTGAATTACCCCCATAGTTGGTGCCTCAACCTATCTCTATACAGGAAGGGTGGGGAACTTGTGGCTCCAAAGGTTCCATCTATCTGATGCCTGTTCATACACATCTCTGGAGAAGGTTGAGACTAGGCCTGGTGTTAAAGTGACTTTCACAGCACAGAGCAAGGATGAAGAACATGTTGTTGGAATTCAATTCCCATCGAACCTGACCACTGGCCCTGCTTCCTGGGCCTGATGGGAGTTGGAGCCCCCAAAACTATCTAGAGATCATGTGCCTCACAACATGGACAGTTGGTTGTCTATAGTCCCTAGAGTTGAATCAGAACTATGGGTAGTCTCAATCTCATATTTTCCGAAAGCACCTCTGTGTCCAGCACACCTTTGGCTACCCTTTTGAGTTTTTGTCTAGATCTTCGATGTTAGAAGACGGCATGCGTGACAGGACAGGGCAGCTTTAATGCTCCAGGGAACTGTACAGTTTGGCTAAGCACAATAAAACTCCTAGAAATAGCCAAGCTGAACCTTAGGCAGAGCCTGAAAGCCCTGCCTGCACTTTCCCACAGTTCCACCTTAGCCTTGCCTCTGTAATAGGAAGGATGTAACATAGACACTATAAATGGACTCTGCCTGAGCTTTGCCTCATTCAGATCAGGGAGCGTGTCCAAACTTGATCAGAGCAGCTCAGGAATCATACTTCTCCTTTGCTCCTAAGCTGAAGCTTCCCTAGCTATGTCCAGTGGGCTAGATGAAAGAGATGGGCTATCTGTAAAGCATGAGGTTTTGGGGGCAACTTTGAGTTGTGATCAATGTCCCATTGGAGATAAAAATGTGAAGAATCACCCTTCAATCTTTTCTCAGCTTTCCATTTAAAGGTCCCTTTTCATTAAACATGTATATTTTGAAGCAGATATTTAAACTTGGTCTTTGTTAGCTATTATGGAGCAGAAAAGCATGGTAAAAACCAGCACCTCATTACATGAGTATGTCTTAAAACAGCAACCACATGCGAAGTCGTTGTCTGTCCTTTCCCCATACCAGCTAAGGCAGATTAAGTGAGGCTCACTAACTACAATAGCTTTGTGTTATCTCCAGGCACCATGCCTTTGAACATCAGTCACTGGAGAACAACAGCAGGAGAGAGCTATTGCACTCATGTCCTGTTTGTGGTCTTCCTGAAGTCTTCTGGTTGGGCCACAGTGGGAAACAGGATGCTGAGCTAGATAGGGCTTTGGCCTGGTCCAGCAGGATTCTTCTTTTGCAGTCATGACTGTAAGTCAGTAATAGAAAGGGTCCTTGTAAGCAAACACAAACCTTTTTGTTTTTAAAGAGAAAACACTGCATTTTCTTCCAAAGCAACATTTCTGTCCATTCAATGCTAGCAAAAGGCAGCTCTGAAAAGGAAAGTGGTCTCTATGGTTTGCACGCTAGCAAAGGAAGAAGAACCACAGTCCACATTAAGCAAAAGATGTCTGCCAAAATGCTTGCATAAGCTTTGAGGTTAAAAGAGAGAAAGGCCACATGTTCACACTTCTCAAATAAACATTGCTGACTGGAAGTTTATTTTACATAAAATTCCTACCTCTTACTTTTCTAAACCTAGAAATAGTTCATTTACATTCTTGCATATGGTTAGTGGAACTCTGTGTTTCCTGCTCAGCAGTTCAGCTGCTTTGAACCTTTAAGAAGAGCAATATCTGACTGGGAGAAGACTGCGGTTAATATTTTATATCTCTATCATAACCAATTTATCATATGATAGCCGATTGTTATTGTGAAAATTAAATGGCTGGGAATATTCCCAGTATTTCAGTTTATCCCCACATCCTGCTGTTGTTTGATCCCACTGCTGAAGATGAAGACAATGACCTGGCAGAAAGGACCTCTCCTCTTTTATGCTCACTCTTTTATGCTCACTCTTCACTCCCTAACCATACTTGCTCACCTGACTCAACCTGGTTACCTCTGGACCACAACACCAATGAGCCCCATATCAAATATTACATGGGGCTGATGCTGTAGTCCAAAAGAGCTGGAGAGCAGCAGGTTGGCGATTACCTATTTTCCCATGATTTATAATGTAATTATTATTATTATTAATATTGTTATTATTATTATTAATATTGTTATTATTATTATTAATATTGTTATTATTATTACTTTTTTAAAAAATCAGTTATTGCAATTGCTCACCATCTATTTTGCCTTGAGTTGAAATAGGGAGAACCTCTCTCTTTGAAAAGAATCACGATAACTACTGGTGATAGAAAAGGGGAAACAACCTCAGAAGAGATACAGTATGACTGATTATGATGGGGAACCCTTTGAAATATAATGCACACCAGATGGATCAAATCTTTGGGCTCCATAAACAATTTTATTTAGCAATGGCAAGCCTTAAAAAACAATAACCCCAGGGGAGGGGTGTTTGCTTAGCTCTATCTAAGCAGGGATTTGTGTCCAGGACCTGAACTAAAATGTACTTAAACTGGCATCAGAACTCAATTTAAAATGTAATTATTTGACTCCCTAGTCAGAGGGGGAAAGAGTTGAAAGCAATTAAACACAGGTCCTACTGACCAACTCTGCTCTGGGCCAGCCAAGGACAACCTTGTAGCGGCCAGAAGCAACACGGATCAGTTGAAGTTCATTACCTGAAATGGGCCAATTTGGCATCTATTTCTATGCTCACACCCAACATTGTCTGTTGTGCTGTGACCCAAGATCAGCTGGATTTGGGTCATGGGCGGTGCTCTTATTGGATGCTTGAAAACACCCCAAGAAGTTCTGAAAATACAGATTTTGAAGCTCATACTATTCCGCCCAGCTGAAGCAAATCTCTGGACTGTAACAAGACTTGACTACGCAGTGCCAACAAATGCAAATCTATGCCTACTCCTGTATATTGAAAATTACAGCTCTGTAAACTATCACTGTAACACAGGCTTAGACTGGATGATCTGAGTGCAACACTAATAATGCTGAAAGCACATGGTGCCTCTTGAAGGCTCCAGTCCTCCTAATGCCAGTGCTTCCCCAGTGGCGCCATGAATCAGCCCCCGCTAGTGAAATATCTGTACATCAATACATCTCTTCTTTTGTCGGGGGGAAAGAAGGTAAAAATATAGGTCGTTCTTGTTCCAAAGGCTTTCACTCTTAATCTTCAGAAGAGCTGATTCCTGTGAGAACATTCTTGCCACATTTATTCATAGTATTGGATTTTATTAGACGCTCAGACTTATATGTAATACAGTTACACTTTCAAGGGAGGTGAATTTAAGGGTTTGGATGTGAGTCTTGGGACAGCTTCTAAATTACATTTAAGCTGTTTTTGCTCCAGCCTTCATGTTTGTCTGGCTCTTCATATTTGTCAGATGTAGAAAGATACTGTGCGGTTCAGTTGCTTACATTACTTTGGAACCTCATCTAATAAAGTGAGCTGCAGTGCCCAGAGATTACATAGAAATGCAAAAGGTTCAGAATGCCCCTAATCAAACATATTTGTAACTTAGGAAGGCTCTTTTCTACTTATTTACATTATCGATCTGGGGTGGGGAACCTGTGACCCTCCGGATGTTGTTGGATCGCTACTCCCATCAGCCCCACTCAGTGTTCAGGGATGATGGGAACTGTAATTCAGCAGTATCTGGAGTCACAGCTTTCCCATTCCTTCCCACATAGCTCTATAATGCCATAGACAGACAGACAGACAGACAGACAGACAGATATCTGATTACACACATTTGCACACTCAAGCACAAATCTATCTGTGCTGAAGCCTATGAATATTGTTGATGGACTTCAGAATGGCTTACTCTGTGCAGCTTTTAGCATTTAGAATGGTTGAGTTCTCCTCTGAAGGGTTGTCTCCAGTGCTGGTCCTACCTAGTTGCCTACAGCCCCAAATACTTAACACATATCAAAGTTCAAGTAATTAAAGATACATTTTGACTGAACACTGTGGGTCTTGGAACCATTTATGCAAGCAACAGAGTGCCTGGTGTTCACCTTGCATCTGTCTCTTTCCCTGGATACATCATCAGCAACATAAAGAGATCACAGTTTTCCCTAAAGCAGGCATGGCCAAACTTGGCCCTCCAGCTGTTTTGGGACTACAATTCCCATCATCCCTGACTGCTAGTCCTGTTAGCTAGGGATGATGGGAGTTGTAGTCCCAAAACAGCTGGAGGGCCATGTTTGGCCATGCCTGCCCTTAAGTGTTCAAATGCTAATTTCTAGCTACATGTTGCAAATTCAGAAATAATTGTTGCAATTTAAGTAAGATCATTGTGGCGGGGGATGGGGGGGAGAGACTGTGACCAGGTGCCTTGTGTGGCTAGTCCATCTGCTAGGTATTAAATGCTGATTTGTACAACTGGGGAGGAGGCAGCATTTATCTTTCTCCAGCTTGCAGCAATTATAAGGCCACAAGTCTGCTACTCAGATGACACCCTCACCCCCCAGGAGCCACTGTGAGGAACCAGCTGGCATTTTCCATGTACCTGATGACAATTGATGATGTGAGGTGATGTTAAAAGCCCACAGATCTCATGAATGAAGATGAAGACAAGTCTGGCGGCTATTTATAAATCCTTTCCCTGCCCTTCCTGCCTTCGGTCAGAGACAACCTAAGTCATTTTGGTGCCTGAGGCAAAATAGTGACCTGATCTCCACACCACCACAGTTGTAAAACATCTTTGAATAATTGTCCACTTCCTGCCCCTTAATGAAGGAGGACTAGTAGGGTCCAAAACATGTTGGATCAACTGACATCTCTTACTACCCCGTTGCTTCTAGAGCCTGCTTCCAGTTCCTTTAATGCAGTCTTTGCCAACCTGCACATGCTGGCTGGGGCTGATGGCCCAGGAATAACTGGAGGGCAAGAGGTTGGCAAAGCCTGCTTTAATGGCACATCCATTTTTCTCATCGGTGGAAGACTGCTGCTCCCACTAGCTCTGTCTCTGTTCTGTGGCCTCCGCTACCAGGATATGGAATAGCTTGTAGGCCTGTGAAGTCTTCTGCAGAAAGCTTTGCAAAAGAAAAGTGGGAGGTGGGAAGTGCTCTGTTGCTCTGAGCATCTGGTAAAGGTCTGCTGACTTTGTAATGTATTATATAATAAATGTGTGTTTTATTAAATGTGCATGCCCAGGCAAACTTTGCCATTTGTGCTTTTTTTATGGCTACGCACTTCGTACCCCTGCACAATTACTGACTCGCTGCTGTTACATTTATGACCATTTTTGTTTAAAAAGGGCTTCTTGTGGTTGTTTAATAGCCGTACAAGTGGCTCTCTGTTCTGAGTGTTTCTGACTCAGTTTTGATGACGGGAGGGCAAGGAGTAGGTGGGAATGGTTTACTTGACGGCCCCTGCTCATGTGGCTGTGGCTTTCATGAATGCTCCTGGATGGTGAGGTTCCTACAGCTTACAGAAGTGGGTTCCATGCTGCTGGGGGGGGGGGTGCATGTGAGTCTGGCCCAAAGTCCTTCTCTCGCAGCCTCCACTCCACTATGTTTCACATCACATCCATTACAAATGCAAATAAGTGAGGGTGGTTCTTCTTCCAACCCAAGTGCACTTAAATAGACAAAGGATGGAGGAGGAGGACTGATGAGGACACTGTTAATAAACACTTGTCTAAATGTTCTTTTCCCCTGTGTGAATAAAAATAAGAATTAATCACAAAGAATAGGAGTTCTGTTTTGCTCAAGCACAGGATAACTTTGTGCGGTAGGACTTGATTTTCTTATTGAGCCGCTTAATATATATAAAAAGGATATTAAACTTAAACATTTGTAATCTGATCACAGCCTAATTGTAGTACTATCAGGGGTTCATCATTGCTTTAATTAGCTAATGCCTTCGCTGTGGTTAAGCGCAGCTGTTTTGAAGAATACCATTTTATTAAATTCCCAAAGAGTTATTATTTGAACCACAGCTAAGACACTTTCATTAATTATGGAGCAAGAGCATGAAAGGCAAGAATTCAGCTCTGCCCATTATTATGGCAGGAAGAGGCAAAGCAGCAGCACTCGTGAGCCCGCTCTACCCGCATCTTCGTAATGTTTTGAAACAGCTTGGCTTTGACTTCCAGCCAGATCCTGCAGTCATGTGAACCCTGTTGGCATCTCCCTTGGCGCAGGCAATATGAAGCATGAGATCACAGATTTCACTTGCCATAACTTGCATGATCAAGTGCAATCACCAGGAGTTTTTCCCATGGGTGCAAAAGTCATCACGTATCAAGGTCAGACTAAGGTGATGGGTTGGGGGCCCAGGGCTGCTTCCAAAATACAATCCCCATTCCCCCCCCAAAAAGGATCCATAAAATAAGGTACAGTCATGCGGTATCTTGAAGTTTTACAAGTAGGGTTAGGTTCCGTAGAGTGCAAAAATTAATCTGAGCATGTGCATTTCTGCAACTCTAAGCAAAACACACACAAATTTTGCCAACCTTGATATACAAAAAGAAAGTACTCTTGTGTATGTGCAGTTTAACATTTTAAACTCACTTACCTCGTTTGATTTGCTCCCTTCCTGCCTTGGGCCAGTCACCAACTCTCAGCCTAACATAGCTCACATGATTTTTGTAAAGATAAAGAAGAAGATATAAATGGTTGCAAAGGGGGACTTAGTGTTTGCATTATAGATATCAAACTGTGGTTCCTTTAACCAGAGTTATGCAACATTGTAGTACAAAGGGCCATGATTTTTTTTCTGAGCCTGCTGCAAATTTGTACAGCTCTAATCTGGTAACCAAACAGCTCACTTATCAGTCACAACTCTGACTTCACTCATTGGCTGAAAACTATGAAAGTGGGGAGCAGCCAGTCTGGGTCATCTGACAGAAATTGCTGATAAAGTTGCCTACAGATTTTGCTTCATAAGGCTCCTTCTAGGAGGGCTAGATGCTTCCTTACTTTAAAAATGAAAGCTCCAAGTCTATGCTCCTTGGTAGGCAACTGCACAATTATAACCCAGCCTTGCTGAATCAGTCCTTAAATAACCTTATATATTTGTGGCTTTTCACCCTCCTAGGCCTGGGAAGGACAGGCAGCTCTCAATCGCCACCACTCTCTTCCTCTCCTTTTTTGGTTGGTATTCTCCATTCTAATTTGAGTTATCTTAAGTCAACAAATAGCAAGAGAGAGAAATTGTAACGAGAGAGTGAAAAGGAAGGCACATAAGCTAGGCGAGAACTGCAAAGTGATCAGGGCTGTGTGGATTTTATCATAAGTCAATAAGGCCATGTCACACAACCCTACATAAGGGCTGGACTGTGGGTAGAGAAGAGGCACTCTGAGTGCTTGGCCCGTATGGTATTTCTACTCAAAACTTTCAGTCTGTGCTGACATTTCAGTGGATCAAAAAAAAAAAAAAAAAGACTGCCAAGGCTTAATATGAACTAATACATTGGTATGCCACCCATTGAAAAATTGGAAGTCATGCCACCAGTTCCTAAGCAGATGCCCAGAATCCACTATGCTGTCAACCCACGGTTTGGCATACCTTCAAGGTCATGTGAATCACCTGCCCTCTAACTCATTGTGGCCAGTATAGGCAGGCCCAGCGCCTTTATGCTTCGGAAGGCACTGAATTGGGGAACGCCAATAGCAAGCATCCCCAAGGGCCTATACCTACACAGGATGCTCTCAGTTAGGATGCATGAGTGCCTCCAGCTCTTTATCCTTTCTCTCCCCTCTGCTTTTAGCATAGCCCACATTTAGAGCTAAGCATAGGTACCCAACATATTTAAACCATGAATGATACGCCTAACATACAATGCAGACTAAAACCCACTCTCTTCAAGTACCACAAAAAAGCCAGGAAAGGACTTGTAGTGCATTTGAAAAATACCCAGAAGTGTTGTAGCTTTGGTAGGAACAGGCTTTTATTTATTTAAAAGATTGTTTTACCACTGTATAGCAATGCTTCCAAGGAAGATTCCCGCCCCCAAGACTCAATATAACATATAATCAAAGATGCACAGATTTAAATTGGCAATACATTAGAACAGTGTTTCCCAACCAGTGTGCCTCCAGATGTTTTGGGACTACAATTCCCATCATCCCTGACCACTGGTATTGCTAGTGAGGGATGATGGGAGTTGTAGTCCCAAAACATCTGGAGGCACACTGGTTGGGAAACACTGCATTAGAAAGCCTTGGGTGCCTTTAAATAATCTCTTCTAACTTTTCGCTCACTTTTACCATATTGCAGTCGTGTGGAACCTTTGTTCTGGTACTGAAAACCAATCAAAGGCACCCTGTTCCTTAATTCTAAGCATCTGTCTTTTGCAGTAGGTGGGTTGATATTGGTGTTCCGATTGACAAGTCTGAAGTCCATCTAGTTCTGTTGTAGAGCATCAGCTTTAAGGAAATGGATAGGGAATAAGTGGAGACATTATTTCTGAAGACCCCAGTTGATCCTGAAAGCATCTTCTAGTCCTCTTCCGGCTATTTTAGACATGCATAGCTCTTACACATTGAAACTAAGGGGATATAAGTGCTTTTAACTTAGGCTGTATCAAGCGCTTGGCTTTTACCCAAAGCACATGCACAGCTCATCTCAACACCTTCCCCCTCTGTGCTTTAGGAACAGGATATGAAAATGCTTCTTAGACAGAGGATGCATATTTCTGAGGTCATGTTTCAGCTGAGCATCTGCATAACATCTCATCATCAAGCCCTTTATTTCATCTCTTTGCTTACCGTTTCTAAAATTATATTATTTTGGCTGGCATTCAGGTGGATTCCCCCCCCCTCATTAGAAAACTAACAAATGACAGACCAAAAATACCTAGGGTGGTTAAACTTACATTTTTTCCCCTTGTGAAACTGTCTATGAAGATAAACGGAGGATCTTGGATGAATGCCTGCTGTCAAAGAAGGCACTGACGCACATCTCGTTTGCTGCAAGGAGGGCTTTACAGTATTTCAGAACTGCAGCCTGTTTACACCCACATCCCAGGTTACTTTCACCAGTGAGAAAAGTCCTTCGATAGACCTCCTCTCCTGGGGTGCCTGCTGCCACATTGCTGGCCTTGACAAGCTTAAATCCAGGACTTATATGCCTCCCTGAGGAGGAAGGAGGCTTAGTAAACCAAGGATGCAATGATCCTTTGACCCTGATCAGTGGGACATAGATGGACAGCCTGAAGATAACCTCTGGCTGGGGGGGGGGGTTTGAAGGCCACGCCTCCTTTCTCTGTGTAGAGGTCCTATTGAGGTCTAGCTATTCCAGCTTGCTCCCTGTGTATCCACTGACCCATTTGCTCTTCATCTTCTTCCTCCTCCTCCTCCCACCCTCCTTCTGCCTGAGGCCCTGCAGCTGGGCTCCTTCCCTTCCACCAGACAGATGTCTCAGAGTACCACACCCTGCTCCATCTCCCCCAGGTGCAGCCTTCAGGCAATGACAACATATGATGGTCTCTGGAGCCATTGCCTGGTTGGTGCTTGGTGGTGTGGATCAGGGCATACTTAAAAGGCAAGGTGCCAGCAAAGGATTGGCAAGCCCTGGCAGCCTATCACATTTATGGACACTTAATTTTGGGCCAATGTAAACAAATCTGGGGTATCTGACAGTTTTGTTTAAGATTTCTTAATTTTCCTACATTCTAAAAGGACTAGGCCAGCCTTTCTCAATCTGGTTGGGCCTGATGGGAATCGTAGTCTGAACCATTGGGGAAGGCTGAATGAGACTCTTGTGTTTGCTTTCATTTAAAAATTCAATTCAGCACAAATATAAATGATTTTCTATACCTGGGGTGTCTAACCAGCACAAAAATGGCCACAGTGGAACAAACGCAGCCAGGTTAAAGTGAATCTCTTGAACGTGTCTGTAAATCACTTTAGATCTCTCCTCTGTTTCTTTTTGCCATGGAAACGATACTACACAGAGTAACTGCCATCAAAATGGCTTAAAAAATAATAAGGATAAAGTATTCTGTTCCGAAATGTCAAGTTAGTTCTACTCTCTGTTGTCCTGTCAGCTGATGATGAAACTGTGGCTCCAAAAATAGGCAGTGTAAACCGAAGACATGACGTTCTTTCCATATTTGCCAAATAAGGGCACTTTCTTTTCTTTCTTTTTTTTACGTTAAGTGAAAAAGAGATGGGGCAAAAACCACGAATAAGCTAGTTTCAGTGGACTGCTAGAGAAGTCTCAGTTTGATGAACAACTTGGGAAGTCCTACTGCTTGCAGAATCAAGACCCACTGGGAAATTGAAGGGGAATTGTTTGATTTATTGATCGATTTACAGCATTTTAGGCTTCACTTTATTAAAATTTCCAAAGCAGCTTACACCACATAAATACTAATAGCAAAAAATCTGTTAGTAGTGAATGGCACGGTGAGTTGCCACCATTCACCTGATATCTGGTTAGTCACCAGATTATAATAATTCTCAGTGTCTTGATATCAATGACCATCAAAGATGAACAAATAAGTTTTCGGGAGACTAAAAAAATCCAACAGTTGGCAACTACTTTATTTCAGATGGGTGATGGCTCCGCAAGCTAGACATCACAACAGGAAAGGCCTTCCTGGTCACAGCCAGATGTACCTCTGCAGGCTGCATCACAACCAGGAAGGCCTCAATTATCATAGAAAAATGGAACCCAAAACAAATGTTTTGAACATTCTTTGAAAACTGTAAAATCTTTTTCATTCACTTCTCCTGCTTTACACTCAATGGACAATAGTGACTGGCAAAACCAAAGCTCTATTGGCTGAATTCAGGCATTATACCAAGCAGTGGCTTGTACTAACCACAATTAAGAAACCATACCATGGTATGAGATTCCAAACGTACAACAGGCAAAACATGGTATAGAGATGCTGGTCTGCTTCCATTTTCCAACTGCTCTTGTACTTAGCTTCTTAGGTTGACTCCTAGATCTGTGGTGCAGCAGCCTGTTGGGGCAGAGAAACAGCTGGAACAGGTTTGTGAACTCAAGATTGTTGCTATACTTTTGCTAGATTAAATCTGAAAAGTGGAATGAGCCAAGAGGTGGTGAGAAACTATATTGATGCATATACCTGATATGTCAGGGCATCCTGACATCCAGTATATCTGAAGGAACGTCTCCACCACCATTGATCTACCCGGACACTGAGGTCCAGCGCAGAGGGCCTTCTGGTGGTTCCCTCACTGCGAGAAGCCAAGTTACAGGGAACCAGGCAGAGGGCCTTCTCGGTAGTGGCACCCGCCCTGTGGGACGCCCTCCCACCAGATGTCAAAGAGAACAACAACTACCAGACTTTTAGAAGACATCTGAAGGCAGCCCTGTTTAGGGAAGCTTTTAATGTTTGATTGATTATTGTATTTTAATATTTTGTTGGAAGCCACCCAGAGTGGCTGGGGAAACCCAGCCAGATGGGTGGGGTATAAATAAATTATTATTATTATTATTATTATTATTATTATTATTATTATTATTATCCTGTTCACTGTTTGCCATGTCAAAGTTTCTAAAAAGTGGTTTCACCACTTTTGTAGCATCTCAAAAGGATCATTCATCCAGCATGTGTATCACTCTGTAGCACCTGTAAGTCTTACACATGTAAAAAAAGCCACCATAAATCAAGCAATTCAAATTCAGCTGTGAGTTATTAAGTGATGGGACTGGATGATGGGTACACAGATATAAAACAATTCAAGAATCCACCCCAAGTAACATTGAATTGTATGTAATATAATTATTGAAATGCATGCAGTATAAGTACATATCACAGCTTCTAACCAGAGAAATTGGAAAGATCTGCCAATTTCAATTCCCTCTGTTTCTTATTTTTCCAATTTAAATTCAGTTCTCCAAATTTTGCAGCAATTTGTATCATCATCATCATCATCATTATAAAATGCTTGTGAAAATTTATCAGCATTTTAGTGAAAATTTCTCCAAATAAACACATTTTTGCAAGACACTTTCCAAAATATAATGCATTTTATATGTTATTTTCAGTAATAACTTCCTTTTTATACAGACTTTCTCCTTTCAGGTGCACATTTGTAAGCAATGTTTGGTTAGACAACAGCATCACAAAATTCAGGTAAGTGCGAATACTTTTCATTAGAAGCCTTAAAATGTTCACAAATAAATTTCTAATAACTAAGTAACTACCAAAGTACTCACTCAATATTGAAGAAAATATTTTGTCTCTTGGCAAGCTCATGAGGGGATGAAGTAATTCTCTGGAGAACAGGATTCAGACTGCAAAGCTGCTTCCCTTTTTGAAAAAGCAAACCTTCGTGCCTTTCAATCATTTTGTAAGGTTTGTCTCAACCTTTCTATTAAAATCCATGGCAGAATATCATGCTTATAAAATCTTAGGCATGTTAGGGTAGTTTTGGAAGAAAATTAGGCTGGGTAAAAATAAAGCTTGAATTGGAAAGCTAGTTTTCCAGCCTAAACTGTGGAGAGAAAATGAATGGGAAAGTCTTCCAAGGTAAACAATGAATATCTGGCTGTGAAAATCTTGTTTATTTTCAGAACAGTACCTCTGGTGCCGTCATGATTGACTTTCCGGTCATAAACTCCAAACCGCCTTTCAATGCATTCTTGGTCTATTTTAACTACTGGGTATTTTGATACCCTTCAGTAAGTGAAATACTTCAGTTCTGTCCATTTACAATGCTTTCCTATATGGGCCCTACTCAAAGTTCAGTGGGTAAGCACGTCTAGGATTTCATCCTTAATGGTTTTGGACCGATAGGCAATGAAAACAAATCCTTCAGTGAACACTCAGGAAAATGACCATTAGAAGAGTCTTTCAGGATCAAGCCAAAGCCCATCTAGTTGAGCATCCTGTTCTCACAGTGGCCATCTAGATGCCCATGGGAAGCCTGCAAGCAGGACCTGAGCACAACAGCATTCTTCTCACTTGTGATAGCCAGCAACTGGTACTCAGAAGTATGCTATGTCAGCGGGTGGCACTGTGGTCTAAAAACCACCGAACCTCTTGGACTTGGTGATCAGAAGGTCAGCGGTTTGAATCTGTGAGATGGGGCGAGCTCCCGTTGCTCTGTCCCAGCTCCTGCCAACCTAGCAGTTCAAAAGCACACCAGTGTAAGTAAATAAATAGGTACCACTGTGGCGGGAAGGGAAACAGCATTTCCATGAGCTCTGGCTTCCGTTGCACCAGAAGCGGTTTAGTCATGCTGGCCACATGACCAGGAAATCTGTCTGTGGACAAACGCTGGGTCCCTCGGCCTGGAAGCGGGATGAGTGCCGCAACCCTATAGTCACCTTTGACTGGACTTAACCGTCCAGGGGTCCTTTACCTACTCAGGAGCATACTACGTCCCACAGTTGTAATAGAACATAGTCATAGTGGCTATTAATAGTAATTTGATTGTTTTCTGTGAATTTGTCTGAGCCTCTTTTAAAGTCATCCAAGGCCATCACCACCTCAAATTCATGGTTTAACTGTGTACTTTCTGTTTAACTGTACTTTTTTTGGGGGGGGGATATATCCTACATTTTCCAGCATTCAGCTTCATTGGAAGTCCCCAGGTTCTATTAGTGTGTGTGTGTGTGTGTGTGTGTGTGTGTGTGTGTGTGTGTGTGTGTGTGTGTGTAAGAGGGAGAGGGAGAGGGAGGGGGAGGGGGAGGGGGAAGGAGAGAGATTTCTCCCTATCCATTTTCTCTTCCATTACTCATCTTTTCTTGCAAAGGCTGTATGCTTATGAATACTAGTTGCTGGAAAAGGCAGAAGGGGAAAGTTCTGTTGCGCTCAAGCCCTGCCTACAGGCTTCCCATTAAGCATGAGGCCGTCCACAGGCTGTTGGACCAGGTGAGCCACTAGCCTGATCCAGCAGGCTTCTTCTCAGGTTCTTAAAAAGCTACAAATGTTGTAACCATTTTTCATAGGGGAGTTGCCCCAACCCTTGATCCTTTCAGTTGCCTTTCCCTGAACCCTTTCCTGCTCTACAGTCTCCTTTTTGAGGTGATGTGACCAGAATTGCAAGTGTAGAGTCACATTGTAGATTTGTGTGTTAACAACTTTGCGATGCTGGCAGTTTTATTTTCAATCATTTTCCTAATGTTTCTTAGCATGGAATTTGCTAGTACAGTGGTACCTCTTGTTATGAACTTAATTCGTTCCGGAGGTCCGTTCTTAACCTGAAACTGTTCTAACTAGAGGCGTGCTTTTGCTAATGGGGCCTCTTGCTTCTGCTGCGCCGCCGGCACACGATTTCCGTTCTCATCCTGGGGCAAAGTTCTCAACTTGAGGTAACTCTTCCAGGTTGGTGGAGTTTGTAACCTGAAGTGTTTGTAACTCGAGGTACCACTGTATGCAATATCTTGCGTTGATTTTTAAAAAGTGTATAGGAACCTGCCACGCAGGGAGTGAGGGTAGCCTTGCAGTTAGTTGTCTGCCACTGCCGATATATTGGGTCTATTTCTTAGCAAATAGAGGAATTTCTTAGCAAATAGAGGAATAAAAGCTAAAGGGAAGTGGACAGGGTTAAATGACTTCATGGCATGAAGGATAATGTTCATAGGAAAATGTGGTTCTTGAGGTTTATCCAGAGACAGTGCTGGGCTGTCTGCATATATAGAAGACATATTGGGCAGCTTGCCCTTCCTTTAACTTCCTGTTTGAAAGTTCCTAGTGTTTTTATTCAGGGCTAAATTAAATTTGGTTATGAGTATTCTAGCCATCAGTAACCAATGATGTTTCACTTCCTGGCACATACTGGCAAAATATCTCCCTATGTCTCTGTCTCCCTCTTTACCCATGCAAAACAAAGGTTTCAAAGGCAAGTCCTCTCCCTACCAGTAATATCACCGTCCAGATTTGTTGTGCAAAATATTGGAAGGCATTTTAGATGTGATATATTTTTACCGCTACAGTTAGGCAGCTCACTTTGGATTTGGTGATGTGGCATTCTCCACTTACTGGTTTGGAGGACTTGCTGACAAGGCACTTGCATCCAAACCACAGTGCAATCAGTTGACTTATTTTGCCCCCCATGATTTCAGTGGGCTATGGATTAAACAGGATGCGCATTTAACCCCAGAGATTGCTAAAATGTGCAGCACTTTTCATATCTTCCATTGTAATAGCTGCTTACAAATACAAGATATGGGGGGAAAAACACCAAAGGAGGTCTGAGACACATTAAAGGCCGATAATTATGGTGTAAGCTTTTGTGGACTGGAGTCTACCTGGTTATGGACAATAAAAGGTGTGTGGAGGGACTTCTTCCAATGCATTTTCTCCACAATATTCATAATTTAATATATCTCTACCATTTCCCCATACAGTGGTACCTTGGTTTACAACCATAATCCGTTCCGGAGGTCCGTTTGTAAACCAAAACAGGTTGTAACCCAAGGCACGCTTTCGCCAATGGTGCCTCCAAAAAATAAATTGTTCGTAATAATAATAAAAAAAAGGGTTGTAATCCCAAAAAAGGTTGTAAACCATGACACACACTTCTGGGTTTGACGTGTTTGTAATCCAAAACGTATGCAAACCAAGATGTATGCAAACCAAGGTACCACTGTACCTACCTTTTACCTAAACTAAACTCCCCCCCACCTGTTTGCTACTGAATTCCAAAGGCAAACCAGCAGCAACCTGCCAGCATGATGCCCCACACACTTTATAATGGAAGCCTCAGGCTTGACATTGCCTAAAATAGAGGGCTCTCTGGGGTGAAAGAGGACGCCTTATTTTTCTAGCTTGCATAAACAAAAACAAGCCTGGAAGTGCTAAGTGCATTCCTCAGGCAGATTCTGGCACCTATTCTGGCACCCTTTTTGTATATTCCAAGAGAGAAATGGGTGTATTTCATAAAAGTACCACAGTCTTTAAAAATATGTAATAAATGCTTTTGTATTAGCAGTATGTGTTGGCAGAGTTCTTGAAAAAAAAAACTATTTTAAAGCATAAAGGCTTTGGCATTAAGGAATACAGTATTGAGAATATTATGCTTTTGGCCTGGAAGATTTTTTTGTGTAATGACAAAATGATGGCTTCTCTCATCTTCTATCCACAAGCCAAGAGTGTTCAAGGAAGTATACTTGTTTACATTAATATATGTTTTTAATGATCTCTGGTAGTAGATAAAAAATGCCATGTTCCCACATAAATTCATTACGGATATTTCACTAGTACATGTTTAAACAGGACACGGAAGCTGCCATTATTGCTCAGCACTGTGGGTCTGGGTTCAGCACATTCCTTTCTAATTTATTGTCAGCTGTCTTCACGGTATATAAATTATGAAATGGACTCCCTCGAGAGGTTGTGGACTCTCCTTCCTTGGAGGATTTTAAGCAGAGGTTAGATGGCCACCTTGATTCAAAATGGTGCCCAATTACTGCCAAACATAGACCCATTCCTCAATTTCAGGAACCATCATACCCAAATATATAGTAGTCTCATTCTGATTTGTTTGCTGGGATGTTATACCACAATGAGCATTCTTCCTGATTTGCTACTGTGGTATTTGTCTGTTTATTCATTAATCAGTTGTTCATCCCACACTTTTCAGTGCATTTCCTAACTGCAAATATGTCAGGTTTGGTGTTTTGTTTTGTTTTTTAAAAAAGTGTGTTTGTTGTGCCAGCCTTACAGAGTGTTTTCATCCACTTTGATTGCGGAAACTTCTTTGTTCAGTATGTGTTTGAATTGCTTCCGCAATATATTGACAGCCTGGAGACAACCTTTGCCGCGTTTATGCTTTCCTAGTTTCTTCCTTTGAAGCTTCCCATATTATTATGGCTTCACCGTCAGCTTGCCATCTGAACAGAACAACCCATTTTTGGCAACTACTAATCATTGTCCCTCCCTGGACATGTCCCAGCTTGCATACCGTCTTTCCCTCTTTTTAAGACACCGTCTTACAATTTTTTTCCCCTCAAAAAAACACAGGGTGGCTTATTTTCGGGGAGATGTCTTATTTTTATTACGTTAGTATGGTACGGTACAGCCTCCCCCTGCGCGCTGAGCAGGCAGGGCAGAACTCCGCAAGAGGCGCATTTCCCCCCGTGCCTCTCACTAGTTCGCTGGCTCCCTGCGCATGCAGGAGGGGCTAAGGAGGCGACGGGAATAATGGCAGCACCATGGCTTACTTTTGGGGTACGTCTTACTTCTCACAAAGGTAAAAAAAACCCTGCCATGGCTTACTTTATGACTACGTATTAAAAAGGGGGAAACAGGGTAGTTGTGTTCAGGGTTTGATTCATATGTGCTTTGGTTTCTGGATCTGTCTTGAATCTATGTCATATTTTTTCCTTACCAAGCAAACTTTGCCACTTGCATACATCAAATTCTACACCAAATGATGCACATGAGGCCAGGGCTGTGCAGAACTTGTCTGACGCCCAAGGCAGGAGCCTTGTTAGAATAAAGTTATGAACTGGACTAGCAGTGGGAGGGGACTGGAATCAGCAGAGCTGTCTCTTTGCCAAGTAATCCTGGCTAAGTTGATCTCTGGCCAGTTGTGGGATACCCATCATCAGGAGCCAGCAGGAAACCAGAAAGTTGCATTCTAAGAGCAACGCAGGATCCACTGGATTCTAAGCCAGACTTACTGCTGTTGTGTGATGGCATCACAGCCTAATCACTATGCTCAGACTAGAGCTGTCTTTACGGATCATCCTGCCCGCCCCTTCCATAGCAGCTACCAATAGCGGACTTTGGATGTCACAGTGACTGCTATGGAAAGCCCCAGTGGCAGGGTGGGAGTTAGACTTACACCCTAAATCAAACTCAGAGGAGACCTATTGAAATCAGTGGACTTGTGTTAGTCATGTCCATTATTTTCAGTGGGCTTTCTCTCAGTACGACTTAGATCATGGGTAGGCAAACTAAGGCCCGGGGGCCGGATCCGGCCCAGTTGCCTTCTCAATCCAGCCCGCGGACGGTCCAGGAATCAGCATGTTTTTACATGAGTAGAATGTGTCCTTTTATTTAAAATGCATCTCTGGGTTATTTGTGGGGCCTGCCTGGTGTTTTTATATGAGTAGAATGCATTTGAAATGCATCTCTGGGTTATTTGTGGGGCATAGGAATTCATTCATTTCCCCCCCAAAAAATATAGTCCGGCCCCCCACAAGGTCTGAGGGACAGTGGACCGCCCCCTGCTGAAAAAGTTTGCTGACTCTTGACTTAGATGGTGACAACCCTTTTGCATATATTTTACTAATACCAAAAGTGGCCACAATAATTGAGGTAACTGCTGCTTATGGTATTGCAGATATTTTCTTGCCCTAGTGATCTAAAATCATGCAACATGTTTATTAAATTTAAAAGCCACCATATATATGTAACTAGCTCTGTAATCCAATAGCGTTATGATTGTTTCACACCATCCAGTCTTCTTCACACCATCATAACTGGTGAAATAATTCATAACTGTGCTGTGTCTCCCAACAAGGTGTCCACAGACAGTCTTATTGTCTGCCTTTGGAAGTGTAGCTTACCCTTCGCAGAGCTATAATTCCCAGCACCCGTAATGAACTACAGCTCCCAGTTTGGGACAGGCATAGTGTGTGTATGTATGTATCCCTAGTTCCAAATAGGACCATCTTATTTTATCTTGCCCTTGGTGGCCCTACAAAACTTGAGCAAAGATGTGGTTAATAAATTGGCCACAATTTCCATTGTACAAAAGAAAAATATGTCTCCATGTGTATTTCCTATCATATATATATTTACTGCAGTACTATCTCTTAGACGTGTACTGGAAAAGCAGAATGTCACTGCCAACCTTCCTCTGCTCATGAACCAAGTTTCTTCTTTCTTTCCCTTCCTGCTATTTTGTACATATTTACTGTTATACATACAAAATAGTATTAAAGTAAAAAGAGAAAAGAAATTCAGTTTCTGTCTGGGTATGCCACAAAGAGAGGACCATACACTGTGTCGTATTTTGTTGTTGTTGCTGGAGTCTGTCTGTTTCTTTCCGTGATTTCACGTGCAAATGTGAATCGCCTGGATGTCATTAGTCATTGAAGAAGGCAAAAAGAATTAGAGCTGCCGGAAAACTAGAAAGAACAAGTTCTTTTTGTTGGCTGATGTTAAAGACTTCTTGGCTGAATTTCTTATACTGAATTTTCCCACCTGTCATTTCTTTTTAAAAGACTTCTTGGTTTCAAAACTTTCTTAGACACTTTAGCATTACATGCCCCATTAATGGCAAATGAACAATTCAGACAGGACACAGCATGCATTTTAACAAGTATGGTATTAATTCAGGGAGCCAGGAGCAATAAAGGGAATAAAATATACTTGTGAATCATATTTTTTTCCATGAATTTTATAGGAGAATACAATGTTTGGAGTAAAGTACTAAAAAAAAGTGATAAAGAGTTCTATACATAAATCTATAGAGTGATAATTAAAGTATATATACCTTTAAGCTCTCCCCCACCCTGCCTCCAATAACATTTCGGTTCACGGAGCATGTCTCATTGCAATCCATGAAGCTAACGCTACAGAGATAAATGTTTTGTATTTTATCAGCAGGTTAGATACTCAACTTTTGTACAAATAACAAGAACAGTGGATTTAATATGCAGCACATGGGGTTGAAGATTTGTCAGGATTAAGGGATTTTCACTCAATCAGATTTTGAACATTTTTAATGAATAGGTAAAAACAAAACAGAATCACGGGAAGCTAAATTTAAATCCATCAGTTAAAGCAACTTGCATTTTGGGTTGAAAAGCTCCTTCTGGGAAAAGAGAGTAAAGGTCCTTTCCCCTTAAATGTCAGTTAACATTATTGGCACAGAACAGTTTTCGTAAATGTTGTAATTGGGTACATTGGGATTTGAGTGTTTTGAACAGGAAGTGTAATGCAGGTAAAAGATACCGTATTGCTTGCAAGTTGCTTTGAGAAAAGATCTGATCCCAACTTGAATGCCTGTTAGGCTGGTCTGTAAAAATAAAAAAGTGCCTTAAAAAAATACCCATGACCAGATGAGTTACATATCCCATGATCCACTGCAAAGTCACGAAGAACATTTCTCTTTTCAGATGTGGAATATTGTTTTACTTGAAAATTCCCAAAGTCGTAATTGATACCAACAGTGTTAAAGTACATTTCAAAGCAATTACTACCCAGAAGACATCACTATCAACTCATACAGAGACACAATTGCCTTTAAAAAGAGTGGCACAAACTTATAGGACTCCTTGGAGGCTGGTTCATAAGGGAGAATAGTCTCCTTACAATCAGCCTGGCGTGTGGCCCTGAATGTGAATTTCCGGGGCGGGGGCATGCAATACTAGAATTACTGGGCTCTGCATGTCATTGCCTTTGGCTCCCCCTACAGTTGGTCTCCCTGTCTTCTGCCCTACGAGTCCCAATAGGCACTAGTCTCCACTGGTAGGAAGTATATGAAGGAGTTAGGGAGGGCTGAATTAAGCTGTCCAGAGTTTATAGTGTAGATAAAGCGGGTTCTCCAGTCATGGAGAGCACGTATTGCGGAAGGGTTAACAAAACAACTCCCCTTGTTGCTAGGTGGGTTAGTTTGGATGGCCACAGTTGTGTTTGGGCTCTTCATGTTGCTGGGGAGAAAGGTATGTAGCAAGTTAATGATGGACAGCCATAGCCGTTTAAATTCCTGCACGCAGCTTGCGCTTTCACTTTGGCTGCGTGCAACTGATCTCCCACCTGCCCTCCCTGTTTTCAGGGCCTTTTTTGCGATTGACCTTGCTATGCCTGTCATGGGGTCGCCTGCTTTGGAGCAGGGGCCTGGTAGGAATTTTGTCCATTTGACTGATTGACTGGTGCCATTTGGTTTTTGCCTACTGTGTAGCAAATTGTCACAACTTGTAAGGTTGCGGTTAGGCATTGGTTAAAATTAGTTGGTGCAAGGGTTAAGGAATCGGCTGTGCCTGCATTTGTACGGACAAATGCTGCTGCTGCAAGGATATTCCGTTAAAGGAATCCAGGGGCTCGACATGCTTTTGTCCGTACCCCCGCAAGGGGCTAGGGCCACGCAAGAGCCCCTGGGAGCATTTGGGGAGGGGTGAGGGCCTGGCACCCAGCTCTATCCTCTCTCAGGAAGTGTTTACCCTTATTGACTTCACTAGATGGCTAGCGGATGTCAGTTCTGTCCCAGGGCGGGGGACAGATTAGGGCTGGGAGAACTCTGACTGCACCTTTATAGGCTGTTCAGTTTTTTTTGTAAGAACAGAGCATCATCATGCTCTGAATAAATGATCTCTCACTCTCACCACATCCCTGCTCCTTGTGCGAGAATAACCCTAGACCACAAGAGAGCTGGTGGGAATACTGGTAAGCCAGCTGCCACCTTCATTTTACTGCAGTGGATGAAATATAATGTACATATACATGGGAATGTTCAGCAGGACGTGAAAATAAGATTCAAATCCCTCCATGCAGACCAGTAGCCATGAACGTAGTTTTATTATTTTGTGCTCTCTTAGATCCTTGAATCATTCTTTCATTCACTGAAATATATAGATCATCAAATAGAGGGCTGGGTACAGCCAGAGTTTGTTTTATTTTATTCTTATACCACCTTTCAAGAATAAAATTCTTCCTGAGGCAGTTCACATGAAATACCACAATAAAATACAGTTCACATGAAAAACCACAATAAAATACAGTCAATTTTTGATATACCTGTATATGTTTGGTACGGTAAAAGTGCAAGGAGTATGATATTAATGACATGTATTGTGGATAACATATAGTTAGAGTAAAGTATTATACCTCTTGAATTGTATACATATATATACATACCTTTCCCCCCCAATCATTTTTTTCATTTTTTGTCTTTTTCTTTTTTTTCTTTTTTCTTCTTTTCTTCTTTTCTTTTCTTTTTTCTTACCATCGTGGTTTTTATTGTGAAATTTTGTTGTACATTTGTGAAACATGAATAAAGTTTAATAAAGTAATAAAATAAAATACAGTAGATAATATTTTTTTAAAAAATGTCAATAAAACAAATCCCTCATTAATAAGTAGCAACCCAGCATAAAAAAAAAAATCAGCATAGCACAGTCACCAAGCCCAGACTACACGATGAGATTCCCAGCCACAGTTAGTTTCTGAAATACGAATATGATTTTTCCTTACAGCAGGCCTGGGGAACATTTGACCCTCCAGATGTTGCTGGACTACAGCTCCCATCAGTCCCAAAAAGCATGGCCTCTCCCCGGGGATGATGGGAGTTGTCATTCAGTAACATCTGGATGGCCAAAGGTTCCCCATACCTGTCCTAGAGGGTCTGAGGTTACATTCCTAGTCTGCTTTCTCTGTGTGTTCTTGATCAGATTTTCCACAGAAAGATCAAACCTGGATTAAAACCTGGCAGGGGGCACAAGTTAGCATCTTGATGCCAATGATGTGATGCAGATGCTGTGAAAAGCCTGAATGTGTGAGGAGCCCCAATCCCACAATAAACACTGTTCTGTATCCACCCTTACTCATGGGACCTGCACCAAAACATTGCTCTTCTTCAGGGTGCCAACCAACCATGATCATTCCCAGGATATTCTCCAGAGTTGCATGCAAAAAAAACCCCCAAAACAGTAGTTGACTTGCTGACCAATAAATATAGGATTTCAGGTAACCAAGAAGAAAACTCAGATTCTGCCAGGCTCTGGCAATGACTCACCATATGTTGTCAAAGCCCATCCTATCAATAACCCGTTATGTTCTGCACTGCAGGGGGTGGGGGCCATAAGGTCCAAGCTATTTTTCCGCCTGAACCACAACAGAAAAGTCACCACCCCATGCCAAGGTTCATCATGCTGAAGGCTGGCCAAGTTATTTTGGCAATGAGGTAGAAAATTCCAACAAACATCTCTCTCCCTGGGAGCAGAAATTTGCTGTCCTTTCCTAACAGTCCAAATCATCTCCCTGAGGCATCTATCTCACTCTGCTTATTGGCAGCAGAGCATGGGCTTCGCGTGCAGAGGTTCAATCCCTGGATTCTCCCTGTGACCCCAGAGAGACACGGCAAGTCACATTAGACAACATAAGGCTAGTAGGATCAATGGTCCCATAGCAGATAATGGTTCAGTATGCATATAATGGTCTCATTATATGCATATAATAATAATAATAATATAATAATAATAATTTTTTATTTGTACCCCGCCCATCTGGCTGGGTCCCCCCAGCCACTCTGGGCGGCCTCCAACAGATATTAAAATACATCAAAATATCACAGGTTAAAAACTTCCCTAAACAGGGCTGCCTTCAGGTATTTTCTGAATGTAGGATAGTTGTTTATCACTTTAACCTCTGCTGGGAGGGCGTTCCACAGGGCGGGCGCCACTACCGAGAAGGCCCTCTGCCTGGTTCCCTGTAGCTTTGCTTCTCACAGTGAGGGAACCGCCAGAAGGCCCTCAGCGCTGGATCTCAGTGTCCGGGCTGAACGGTGGGGGTGGAGACGCTCCTTCAGGTATACAGGACTGAGGCCGTTTAGGGCTTTAAAGGTCAGCACCAACACTTTGAATTGTGCTTGGAAATGTACTGGGAGCCAATGTAGTTCTCTCAGGACCGGTGTTATGTGGTCCCAGCGGCCACTCCCAGTCACCAGTCTAGTTACTGCATTCTGAATTAATTTTAGTTTCCGGGTCACCATCAAAGGTAGCCCCACGTAGAGCGCATTGCAGTAGTCCATAGTAGTATATGGTTCTACCTCTGCCTGGTTGTGACTGCTGTTCCTCCAACCCTTAGACATACCCAGGGAGACAGTGTTGCTGAAGCCCAAAGTTGGGAACTTTGAAAACAGCTATTTCACCACATGTGTATTACATAAAATGACCAAATGCATATTACAAAATCATGCAGGACAAGCCAGAGCTTAGGGATTGTGTGTGGCCCACCCCCCAGATGTCATTCTACAATTTGTATCCTCTCTGGCCGCTGGCCATGTTGGCTGGGGAAGATGAGGGTAGGAGTCCAACAACATCTGGAAGCCACAGGTTCCCCATCCATGGTGGGTCATTTTAGGCTCTAAGACGTCCAAAAAGGAAACAAACATATTCCACCCTTCAGACAAATATTTACCATGAATCTCAAACTCACATATTTGTTGTTGCTCTTTTTATTTCCTGTAATTTTTTTCTTGTGCTTTTAAGGGGGTTCTGTTCATTCAGTCCTGTTGAACGCTGCTGCATAGCTACTAAATTCTAAGATGCTTTGAACTGACTGCCCTTTTATCTGTTATCAGATTGAATCTCCAAGTTTAATGAGAGGCAAGATTTATGAGCACCTAATCCTTGCCCGAACAGCAAGCAATTTTCCCAATGCATTAAGAATTAGATCAACATGCACTCAATACTACAGACTTCTCAATGCAACTGCGCAAGAGCCAACTTGTTTTCAAGGCATATGGCAGCTTTATTGGGAGTTTACCTCTAAAAAAATGGGCTGGTGTTCTTCAAATAGACGTTAACATTTCTTGACATCCTCCTGCTTTTGCTGAAACATTGTATCCATGGCCTCCTAATCTTCCAGCCTCCTAATCTTCTCTATGTGATCGGTGACCCATTATATGCTGTCAAATCCCATCTTCTCAATAACCTGTTTAATCCATCATGTGTATGTTGCAAACCAGTCATTGAGATCATCTGAGGGTGCACTTTTTGGTATCCATCATGAGCCAGAAGCACAACTCATTTCAACTTCAGTGTGGTGGGCTCCACTATCTGCAGCTTTTTCCCATTAGAAACCAGGCAGGCACCATCCCTGCTGAATGGCTTTCTCCATTTGGGGAGGTTGAGAAAACGTCCAGAACAGCAGAGAGGGAGATTGGCAAACTGTCTGGCAAACTGAAAACCTTGCACTGATGGAACAACTGTCATAGCACTACATTGAATTCTTCCCTACAGCTGGTCTAGAACAAGGTTGCAGGGTTAGACAGGGTGGTTTGACCATATTACTCTAACTCTTTGTTAGGCTTTACTCACTGTGCTTGTTTTTATCTTTAAAGGCCTGAATGCATTGGGGTCAGACAATCTGAAAGATTGCTTTCTCCCATAGATTCTGTCTGAACCTTAAGTTTCTCTCCAGAGGCCCTGCTCCAGGTGTTCCCACCAAATAAACAGAGGCAAGCAACCACCAGGGAGAGGGCCTTTTCAGTAGTGGCACACAGGACATGGAATAGTCTTCCCAAAGAGTTTTCTGGTGCCACCTTTGTTGTCTTTTGGGCACTAGGTGAAAGCTGTTCTGCTTACCCAAACTTTTTAAATAACTCCCTCCTTTAAAAAAATAAAGTTTTATGTTTGGCTTTGTATTTTGATTGTGGGTGGCTGTTGGTTTGCTTACTGTAAGCCACCCAGCTAACTTTTTTTTTAAAGGGGGCAGCATACAAATGTCACACAAAAAAAGGATGTGGGGCTGTGCATGCCAGCTCTGCCCAAAATGTTCTGCACAAGTCCCAGCACTGCATGCTCCATCAATATCATTATATTAAGCAGGAAAGTCCAAAGGGGGCTTCTAAGTGCATCTAGCAGAACATGGTGAGAAGCATCCTCATGACTGGGAACCCTGATAATGCAGGAGGGTCAGGAGTAGAGTGGATGGGAACGCTGGCAGAGGAGGCAAAATTACCATGCCCTGTTCAGGCCTGACACCTGCAGAGGCCTTCAGTTTTCTCTGGCCAGAGAGCATATGTGCAGGGTTCAATAGAAAAGGCTAAACATGTTTAACTGAGTTAGCATTTTAGTTAGCTAAACATTTTAGCGCATAGCTTTAATTATATGGTACTGTGCCATGAAATAATATAATTGTCTCCAGAAGTGTGTGGCAACTCTTAAGAATAATTAAGTGCTTAAGTCATAGAGAGTGAGAGTTATAATTTCAGGGGCATAAGCTTCAGATTGCAACCGTAGCATGGCTTAAATATGATTTAAGGACAAACTCTAATAACTAAAATAACTTGTTTTGGGAGATTTGCAAGCAAGTATGTCCCCAGTTCTGGGTGGCATTACTTTCTTCCCACCCACCACACACACTATGCAAGCATGCAGAAAATGTCTTCCTGGGAATAAATTTACAGAGGGGTCATGGTTTTGATCTGTTGCAGCAAACACAACACATGGCATCTTATGGTATCTTGTGGCCTGAAGGCTACAATTTGTTCCTCTTTAATGAACCATAAGTCTCCATTGTTCTCTGCTGTTCTACCTCCAGTACACTTCCTTTGAGGAAGCTTTTGTGGTGCGGAATCCCCTTAGAACCCCCCCCCTTCCCTTTCCACCCAGAACAGAGAGAGTTCACCATTCTGGCACTCCAACCTGTTTTCAGATTCCCTTCTGAAGAGGGCCAATATTTAGAGGACACTTTTGTTTCTCTCCTTGGCACACTGAAAGTGGGGTGAGGAAGGGGGTGCTATTCTCTGAAAAAGTTCAAGTGGGTCTTCCCTTCCCCAGAAGGGAAGAAATGTAAAAAAGGAAAGCAAACTACAATGGAATTACCACCCAGTGGGTGGCAAAACAAGCACAAGCTCTCTGGTGTGGGATTCCTTCACACTTCCCTGCTACGAAAGTAGGACAAGCAGAGACAGGGAAGGCAACAAGTTATAGCTGAGCATTTATTCCAATTCTGATTCATGCTCCAGTTTGACTTCTTAGGCATGTATATTGCCTGCTAAGGAACTGAAAAAGCTCAGGTCAATTTGTGTGTGTGTGTGTGTGTGTGTGTGTGTGTGTGTGTGTGTTTTCAGGAGTTGGCCCACTTATCTGTCTGTACACAGGGTGGTGATGGAAAATGTGAGAGTCAGAAATACACAGATCTCCTCTGCAGACAGATCTATGTGCTGAACAAAATTGGTTCTGGAGTCCATAAATCCGATCGGTCCAATTATTTACATGTTCTATTTCCCCCCGAATATGAAGAGTGCTGGGACACAAAAAGGGGAATGTGTAAATGACCCTTTGATATTGCCTTTGATTTTCCAGAAACTCATCACTGTTCATCACAGCTGACCATTTTGGCTACTCATTCAATGCACTAGTATTACAGCATTGTGAGCCTGACCAGCTTGAGGACATGTTGCTAATTCTTAGGACTGTAGCATGGACAGCTTTCTGAATGGGTCATTCACACTGGGGCTTGAAGGCGTTCTGTAGCTCAAAGCACCACGCCAAGGCAGGACTTGCTGTAATGCAATCAAAGCATGTGGAGACAATGAGTCCAGTGCACTAGCAACTGCAGGCTGTGGGTGGCCAGATGACCTGTTTATGAGCTTCTTAAAAAGGCAACAGATTTCTGAAGAACCAGACATGGTAGCCATCAAACCATTGACTGGTTCAATGCTATGGAACGCTCTTACAGTAGAAATTCAGCAAGCATCTTTGCTTTTAATTTTCAGGCATCTCTTGAAGATTTTTTTTGTGCTTGAAGGCCTGTGCAGTTGTTTACAACTTTTACTGAGAAACAATATTTGTTAGTCAACAATTACAAGTTTGCAAATTTTATTGAGTAGTCAGTTATTTTAATGATGGTTCTGCATTGCTTTTAAAAGTTTTTATGTTGTGGTATGCCACCCCAGTGTTTAGTGAGAGGGTAGTATAGTAACGTGTTTATAAATAAGTCTAACAGCCTCTTGTGTGCTTTCTTTCTTTTCTCTAAATGTGTTTCTATGTGTTTCCCTTTAAAAATCCACAAAAATGTAACTGGATGGACTCACTGCTTTCCCCATGAGGAACTGAGAGAGATCAGACTTCAATTGGCAAATAAAGCAAATGATTTTAAGCAACTTGTCTCCAGTGTTCTCCATCACCATAAGGAAATTAAGCCCTGTATTATTCCTCCTGAATCATCTCACCAGTCAGGGCAGTGGGGAGCATGCAACATGACTATGTTCATTGGTGCGCATGGTGACTCTTAATCAGAATAACTAGATCCTCAAATGTTGTTTATAACAATGCCCTTCTAGAAAATGCCTGCTTTCTTGAATATATTATGAATTATATTTCTTTGTTCCTGTTCACAAGAAAGCTTGATATAATTATGGCAGTTATTGCATGGTTGGGACTCAGAACATAGTTTAAAACATGTCAGTGTAATCTCCCAACAGATTCTTTATAACTCTTGAGAAGGCCACTTAACCAATTAAATTTCCTCCTGGCTTTGAGGAAATGAGAACAGTATACATAACAGACAGACATCTACCTCAGAAGCAGTTCAAATTTTCTCATATTCACACATTTAGTCAACCTGCTGGTTTTTGGCTTTGGATGAAAATACGGCAGAGATAACAAAATGAGCAGTGGGGCTATTTCAGCTCCCATTGCCCCAACTACTCTGGCACAGATTCTGAAGCTATGTGAGTTGCTAGTGCATATCTAGGCTTAAGTATGCCTAAGAACCTTTTCTGATTTATATTGAACTGCCGGTAGGAAAGTTCATATCTCAATGAAATTTTGAAAAAGAAGAAGAAGCTATTTTCCCCCTTCACCCTCATTTGGAAATTCAGATCCAAAAGCCACTTTTGAGAATCACTGTGAGCAAGACTAAATGTTATGTCTTGCAGATAAGAATTATGGCACTCATTTTATATACTAACTTGACAAATTAGATAACTTGTGCCCTGTTCAAGGTTATGAAAGCTTTACATTCAGTATCAGCCATTCTTGGGAATGTAAAAGTAATTTAAAAGTAGGGATAATGGAAGATCCATTTTGTAAGCAGACCTGAATTGGAAAAATGTGTTTTAATATTGCTCCCTTACACATTCCTACCACTTTACATTTGAGTCCTTTCGGCCAGGCTTTATGCCTCAATATTCTTTTGTAAACACCAGAAAATCCAGAGACCTATTTTTTTTTCATAGAGGAAAGAGCCTCAAGTAGTTTACATCCACTTCTAGAGCCCACATTCATTATAATAATAAAGCCATGCAGCCAATGGGAAAACACTAGAAATCCTGTGGTCTGAAGTATGCAATTTGTCATCAACCTAGATTATATGAAAAATGTATCCTATGGACCTAGCTTAAAGCTATAATCCTAATTTACACTAGGACACTCACCTGGAGGCCATTTACATTGGAATCAAATGGATATTTTTCCAGGACACTGTCATCCTATCCTATTTCAAGTTTTCTGCCTTTGTCCTCCAGAGACAGCAGTCTTTCCATTTTATTAAAAACGCAGAATGTCCTCAAAGCACTCAGTATACTTTTCTGTACAGATTAAAATCCTCAGAAGGGTGGAGTGCCTTCTATATTTAGCAAAACAAGTACCTACAAATGACTGATACTGGCAAATATAGACCCTTGTCAACTGTCATTGAGCAAATGCCAGTGGAGAATGTGTATATAATTTTCTGTGTGGGTTTAACAGCTGTGCATATTGGTATGTATACTACAAGCCTCTGCATGGTTATTCTGGGGATAGCCAATGACAGATTACACTTTTACGATGTAGAAGAGCCAAGAATAAACATAAACTGAAGAACTAGGTCATATTTAAGCTTACCAAGTCAACAATTATTTTCTGTAAGAGAGAAAACAGCGAAACTCTGTTATATCAACTCTTATTTTTAAAAATGCATGCAGTTAACCAAATGGTCTGGGTGGGTGTATCTGTCAATTTCAGTTTCTCTCCATTTCTCATTATTCCAGTCTTAAATTCAGTTCTCTATTTCCACACCAGTTTTTTAAAAGTCCTCGTGAAAATTCACCAGCATTTTAGTGCAAATTTCTCCTCAGATGCACATGTTTGTATGCCATATCCCCTTATATAAAGCATATTTGCATGTCATTTTCAGTAATATATGCATTTTTATGCACACTTTACCCCAGTATATACGTTTGTATACATGTTACTCGGCTGGAGAAATGCATTGCAAAATTTGGAGACGTGCAAATTTCAAAGGATGGCTGGGTCTTGGTTCACATATTGTTGACAAATGCACAAATTAGGTAAGTCCACCTTTAAATGCAAACTGGATTGAATTTCTTTCCCAACCTTATTCTCAAGTACCCCTTCTACCATTGAAAAAAGTATTTGGTAGGTTCCATGCTTGGTGCATGGCCGGGGTGTATGGATCCAGCTCAGACTTATTTTGGGCTGCCCTTGGATAAGATGCCTTCAGTGGTGCAGTTCTTTCTCAGGGCTGTTCATTTTAGGTTAAGGGGGCAGGGAGTGTCAATAGGGGCCAAATTGGCCACTTAGTTGGGGGAAATCTTTTCTACTTCAGATAATGAAACCCTGGCTTCAGGTAAGAGAAGATCCTTTTCCTTGTTGAAGGTCCCCATGATGAAAGGCTAAATTCAGTATTTCCATGGTCACACAATAAGTAAAGGTTGGCTCATAAGAAATAATAAGGATTGTATCTGATATTTCACCTAAAATTAATTCCCACCCTATTTATCTTCATTCCTGCATTCTGTCTACCAGGGAACCTGTGTCTTTCACGTAATGATAGAGGCCAACCTGGGTCACAGCTGGTTTTGTATTTCCTGAAACGGAGATTCGGCCATTGCTATACTTTATCTTCCCTGTAGACCTTGGTGCAACCTGATATCTTCATAGCACCTTATTCGACTGACTGGCATCTCCACTCTGCCTTAAGATTCTTACAAGATTCAGACTGGGGGCATTGCCAGCAGTAATATCGCTCTCTCTGATTACCATCTAGCCTGAGCTCTGGATAACGTGAATGCTTGTACACTATTTTGTGAATTTTTTGGTGCTTTAAACGAATTACCCTCATATTGTGCTTGATGAGTCAGCCATCACCAAACAATAGGATAACAAAAGCTGTTTGTCAAAGTGTTTCCTTTACTTTCACATAACAGCACGTTGTATGTATGGAGCTGGAATCACCGTGTTTACATCCGCAACTGCCAATAAGATGTCATAACTTTTCAGTTAAAGGAAAGGATTTTCTTTCCCAGCAGGTTCACATAATTCAAAGGACTCGTTTTGTCATATTGTTGTTTGTCAGATATTTTCTTAGGAGTCACACAGGGTCAAACTCTTATATAATGCTTCCCCCCCCCCACCCCGTACCTTCTCAAAATAATGCTAGTTGATTCTTGGTAAATTAAGCAAGATAATGCAGATGGCTTATGCTAAATGTGCCAGTATTTAGCATATTGATTGAGTTTGGTTTTTCTAGTGAAAGGTTTTACATTTCTTCTCTGACAGCTTCAGTGGCTAAATGGGCTTTTAACTATGTGACTTTGTGCATTGTGTAACCTACTTTTCTTTTCTTAGTTTCCCCCCCACAACTGAAACTGTATTGCCAGAGGAACGGAGCAAATAAAGAAATTGATCACAGTAATGGATTTCGGCAAGAGCTCTCCTGAGTCTCATTTCCCTTGGCTTCCCTACTGCCATTTTTTGAAATGCTATTGTGGTTTGATTTCTGTACTAAATAAGAGATTTTGTTGATGGAAACTTGCCTTTATGCAGCAATACTGTTAATCACAAATGTATTTTGATGCTGTAAATTGAGAAATGGGTTCTTTTGGATTAGAAATTCAGCAGTTGTGGTGGATCAAAAAATTTTGTGGCTGGGGTTTTTCAAAGGTTAGGAGGAAACTATTGTTTTTTCAGAAAGTTGAGCACCGTTACTGTCCATGATGCACCCACACTGTTGCTTTAGGTCAGGAACTTTGACCAGACATAGAATTTAGAACATGTAGCAATTCTCAATTCTATTTTACTGATATGCAAAACAAAAACAAAATCAGAACCTGCTATGGTAAGTTCCTTCTAAATCCCTCCCAAAAACACTGACAGAAAGTAAAAGGATAGCCTTTGTGTGGTCATTTTCTGATTGGAAGCTAGAGATGTCTGTCATGCCGCCACCCCTCCTACGTCTCAGACTCTTTCCTCCTGGTGTTTTATATTTGTGAGTGGTTTCGAAATATGTATCAAAGTGGCCAGGAAAAAAAGTAAAAACACCCTTCTGGGGTGGTTCTGAAGCAATAAGATTTTTCCTTCGTTGGTTTGAACTGCTTCAGGGTGACCTAAGTTACTTCAGATCAGGCCATTTCAGTTTGGTTTGTGCTTCATCTGAACTGAATGCACAACCGTATGCTTTTTGCTCTCTTAAAATCTATTGTCTATCTCCAGCAAAGCTATTTCACCTTGCTTCCCCTGAAATATAAATAGCTGCCTAAAATTGTAAACAGCTAGAACCTCAGTGTGTATTTGTTTGTCATGTTTGGATTTGTAAAAACATCCAGGAAGACATATGTGGCTTTATTCTGAGCTGCATGGCATGTTAAACTGGGGAAGGGTGAAATAATACATGAAGTGGAAAATCTGTGGTTGGATCCCCCAATATATTTTTCTTTCCTTAAAGGCCACAGAAGAGTCCTCAGGTATCCCTTTCCTCATGACCCCTCTTCCAAGCTACTATTAATCATGAAGGAGAGAGGGGAAATACATGGCCTTAGTGCCTATCTTTAATCCATTCAATTCAAAAAATTAATTCTTCTTACCACTGTAGCCAGAATCTGACCTGGGTCCCTCACAGCTCTTGTTGTGTGAAGATTAGCATACTGGGAGATCTGGTCATAGGTTAGGGTAAAGCAGGAATGAGTGTTAGTTGCTGCTGCTGTTTCTATTCCGGGAAGTATACAAGATCTACTGTGAATATTTGCCATTGTTGTTGAAAATTAATAATAATAATAATAATAATAATAATAATAATAATAATAATAATAATAATATATTTATACCCCGCCCATCTGGCTGGGTTTCCCCAGCCACTCTGGGCGGCTTCCAACAGAACATTAAAATGCAGTAATCTATTAAACATTAAACGCCTCCCTAAACAGGGCTGCCTTCAGATGTCTTCTAAAAGTCTGGTAGTTGTTTCTCTCTTTGACATCTGGTGGGAGGGCGTTCCACAGGGCAGGTGCCACTACCGAGAAGGCCCTCTGCCAGGGTCCCTGTAATTATGGTTTGATGGAGAAGCTAAAGAACTAGCTCTTCCCACCATGCTGCACCTTCCTCACTGTTTAGTGCTGCAGGATTGGATCTTCTCCATTGCGCCTCCACTTCTACTTTTCCTCTGTGTCAGCTGGAAAAGAGTGTGGAACAGGAGTAACCATTTCTCCTGGCTCCATATCAGCAAGTCAGCCACTGTTGCTGCTAAAACTAATTGATGGTAGCGGTGGACAGGAACCAGGTTTTCTTCAAAGATTTGCCTAATAGGTAAAAGGCCAATGAACTTGTATGTCCTGTTCCAAAATCAGCCTTAAGAATGCTAGGGGGAGGTGGCGATGGAGTCATGATGCGTAGTGAGAATTGTTTGTGCTTAAGTACTAACACATAGTTGACAGAACAGAGGCATTCAAAGGGAAGAGGTTATTGTCTATAGTGTTTGCTTGCAAAATAACAAGGTTTAATGCTTGGGATACCTTCATGTCCAATATACATTACCAAAAAAAAAGTGATGGCAAATTGTTAACAATCCTGTGAGAAAATTCTCCCAGCAGTTCACAGGACAAACGTGCTGTAGTGACAGGAAAGCAACACAGAATCCCACACAGGAAGTCAAGGGATCTATGTATGGCTTTGGGGATGTAAGAAGCACAGCGTGCTCTGGTCAAGAGGATGCCCACAAGTAAACAGGAAGTTTTTGCAGGCACGGCTAAGCCCTTCAGTGTGCTCTATGATGATCTGGATTGCACTGAAACAAGTAATGGGCTGCTAGTGGTGATGATCATTTGCACAAACACACTAGTGGGATATTGTTTTGACAATAAATTGTAGTTGTTTTGGTACGGGTGATATAACTGGAGCTTAATTTTGGAGACCTCCATGGACCAGCGGTATGCGGGCACAGATGTGGAAGCGGTAACGCAGTCCTCAAGACTACATGGGTTTCTTTTTCTGACTTGGTTTCTAGTCAAACTGATTTATTATTATTATTATTTTTAGTTTCTGCAGCAATTCAAGCAGTGTGGGGAAAGCTGAAACTAGTTCTCTGGCCAAAATGTACGCCACATCTTTTCTCAACCATTCGCCATAAATTAATAAGAAAAGGAGGTTTATCAAGGGGAGGGCGGTAAAATCCTCACGGGTCAAGTGCAGCTGGGCTTTTGTTGGGCTGACTTTAATGGAAACGGAACAGAATGGACTGATGGGTGATCTCATGTCAAAGCGACACAGACTAGGAAGACACTGAAACATCCATTTCAAATAGTAATACTGGCTTGCCTGATGTAACCGTCACCAAGAAAATTATGTGAAACACTTCTGAACACTTGAAGCGTGCTCACTATTACTGGTTGCTGGATAGAGAGAACAGGCTTTAACAGAACTCTTTAATGCAGCCTTCTCTACCCCTGGTCACAAGATCAGTAAGAAGCGGTAATTTGTTGAGCAATATCAGATAAATGGAAGTGATGGAGCCATAATAGGCTCATATAATAGCAGCAGGACTTCAGGTTTTTCAGTGATGCTGGCAGCCAAATTTTAGTGAATTGGACATGAAATTCCTAGGTTTGATGTTTGCCAGAAAAAGCCATGCCTGTGAAATTGTAGGTTTTTAATTGGATGTTATGAAAGTTCATGCCACACTGAGTTGTTTTCAACCTGTTGGTAAGTACTTATCAGGCAACCTTTTAATCTGTGCAGGGCAGGTAGAGGTCAGCTCACCCTTCTTACAATAGTATTAAAGGGAAAGTATTTCAAGGGGAAAGGGAGCTGTAACTTGCTGAACACTTTCAAGCCGAAGCATCTTTTTATGTGCTATTGCTCAGCAAGTTGGGAAAAAAAATCTGTTTTTTAAAATTGTGTGATGTGGCACAGGACATCTCATTCCAGACATCTGCGCTGATTTATTAGCTGGCATTCATTTTACTGACATTTTGCTGTAACAGCCAGAGAGCGCTTAAATGCTTGAATTTAATGAAGCCTAATTTCTTTCTGATGGCTGATGATGCACAAGCGTCATTCAAAGGATTCAACCCTACCCACACTTTCTTGGGAGGCGGACTCGACGGGGTTTATTTTTGAGGTTGCCTGCCAGACAGACACAAGAGAAGGGCAAGAAGAATTAAATAATACAAAGCAAAAATGGGAAAGGAAGGGGGCTTCACTAAAAACACTTGTACACATAATAGTTCCCTGATTTCAGTTGGAACTAATTATCGTTTAGACTTAAACAGCACAATCCTATTATGCATATTCAGTCAAAAGGCATAGGGACTTCGAAGTTGCCTTTTTCTTTTTATATAAAATAGCTTGCTAGCTTTGTTTGTTTGTTTGTAATGAGAACTATTCCAAATTAAGAAAGCATCCAGCATCTCATGAAGTAATAGATAAATAGACCATTATCTCTCTTTTGCCACAGGCATCATTGACACCGTTCACTGTTCCAGGTGAGGCCTGGTCAAGACCCTCTGCTGTCTAGGATAAAGTGATGTTGATCTGGCCAGACTAGATCCTGGTTCATATTAGTATTTCTAAGATAAAGAGACAGAGATATCTTAGTGCTGTCTGGTTTTACATTTGCCATTTAATAAGAGAGCTTCAAACTCTTGCACTGCCTTAAATGTAGTATGGTTTCATGGTTACCCCCTCAAAGCATCACTGAAACACTTGGTGTTCATCCTGGAACATCTGTAACAATAAAATTTACCACGTTGTCTACTCTATAATATGTCTCAAACACTTCCTCCCTGCTTGTGTTTTATAGAAATCCAACCATTTTCTTTACTGCTCTAAATAAAGTGCTCATAAAACACACTCTATAGTCCTCTTAATGGGATCTTGGGTTGCTTTGTCCTCTGTTATTGATGTTGGACATTTGTCTGTGCGCACGCCATGAAGTGAATTTCAGGCAATTAACTTACAGGAAAAGAACTGTGCATTTTTATTAGAACAAAATTAAAATCGGACATAGCATTTAGTATTTGTTCTTAGAAGTAACAGCTATCCCAAACCCGAAGAACCTGGGCTATAATAAATAATGACAGCTTATTTCATTCCTGACTGCCCATTAAAGCAATCCTTACTAATTTTGATAAATAACAGTAATCAGCTTCAGTTGTCTAATGAGTAGCTATTTATTTACCATCAAGATATGCTGCCTAATGCACTTTCTTGTGCCTTCATGTCAGTTTGAGCTATTCCCATTTTAAAAAAATAGACATTGGGGAGGGGATGATGACTTTGAAATACTGATTCTAAGGGGTGATTATCAAATAACCAGGTCCTTTTCTTTCTTTTTTAACATGGTTCTTCCACTTTTCTACTGTATGGCATCTCTACCACTCAAATATCCTCAGGTTTATTTGTCAAACTGATATCTCTATTGTAACAGGCATGCTGACACTTAAAACTGTGTTGTTGCTTTGCAGCAGGGATGTGTGTCTTTTTAGTGAAAATACGATTTCACCTGTATGGACTTCTACCCAGATATGTTAAGTAGTGAAAACAGCGACATAATTCATCTGCAAGGAAAAGAAAATCAAAATCTTCAGAATTTTTAAAATTATAGTTTTGTGTCTCATTTATCTTTCCTCTCCAGTCTTAAAGCACTTTTTGTACAGCATGAGTCTGTGCCCAGAATTTGACTATGTATGTTTTTGAAGGAAAGCTTGGATTCTTCGGAACAATTGGGAGCTTATCCTTCACAAATGGATTTAAACCATTTCCACTGGATTTCACATCAGCAACCTTTCAGTTTCAGTGACAATGGAGAATGGAGAACTGGAAGAATAGACACACCTCATTAATTCATCCAAACAGCTGTGTTTTCCTTAACTAAAATTCATTTTATAGGATTTTCACTTACACTTTGTACAACTATTTAACGGGATAGTTGTGTGTGTGTTTTCCCCACAGAGTTTTCATATTTCTTCCCTTGGCTCCAAAGCAATAAAGCAAAACCATGGATATATATCCAAAAAGATGGTCACAGTCATGCCAAAGCTAAGCATTTTTAGCTTGTGTCACATTAATACTATTTTCAGGTAATGCTGGACACCTTAAAATATTTTATTTTATTATGCAACATATGTCAGTAATCAAAATTTAAATGCATTGAAGCATTAGTAGCATTACTACTCCAGCTTTTGAAACCAGATGCATCTTTTTATGGAATCTGATGCCCTGCTTCTCACTTAGAATATTCCATTCCCTATCCATGCACATGCAAGACCTCTGCATGTGGATTTCTTGTATTTGGAATCTTGCCTACAGACCATACTGTTTGCACAGCTTTTCCTGAAATTCGGAAATGATTTACAAGGATGGGGATAAAAAGGAAGGAACCTGTGCTTTTATATATGTAATTTTCTCAGAAAATAAAGGAACATTGTAACTACATAAAGGAGCAGCTCATTCAAAATTATAACAATGACTATGAACAACACTTCAGTTTCCTTCCATTGTAACACTGACTTCCTGAGTGTGTGTATGTCCTTCTAATCATAATAACTTGGCACATGACTGCTATGGCCACTGACAAAAATTGATCTATTCCTTGGGGTTGGGTTGTTGTTGTTTTGTGTACCGTGGGTACCATTCCACCCCCACCCCCCACGCAAACGCATACACATAGGATGCATGTAGTGGATATCCTGGTTTGGGCCGCAGGCTGAGAATCCCCTGCAGATCTGTTTCCCATAAGTGGCAGCATCTATTGTTATGAGCACAATGAGCCCATGAGAATCATGTGGACTGTATTTGGTGAGCAATTGTAGATATGGCAGCTGTGACGTTTGCTGCAGGGAAAACCTGTCATATCTTGCTCCTTCCTGTGGGAACTTTACTTCCTAATGTTTATAAATACTTTCAGGTGCGACATAGGATGGTCTTAATTTTAGCAAGAAAAGGAAAGACATTAAACAGGAAAGACATTGACACAGAAATGCCATCTGCGATTCACAAGTATTCCATACTCAGAAATAAACACTGAAGATTTCAGCTGTTCTTCTTTTGAACTGTGCAGTTCATTAAAAGCAGGTAAGCCATCCATTTAATATACATTTTAATGGAATGTATATGAAACAGGATTTAGGTCAAACCTTAGGAAGAATGTCCTAAGACACAATGGGCTGTATTCAACTAAAGCCTTTTCAGTGTATATCCACTTAAATTAATGACATTAGTCATATATATTAAATTCAATAGGTCTACTCTGAGAAGGACTACCACCTTACGAGCTGTTCAAGTATGGAACAGACTTGCCTAAAATGTGCTGGACTCCCCTTGAGGTATTTTAAGCAGAAACCAGGTGGCCACTTAACAGGGATGCCGTAAGAATGATTTCCCTGTGTTGGCAAGGAGTTGGACTGCATAACCTTTCACATCCCTTCTTAGCTCTAAGGGTGATAGCCAACTAGGCCAAACCCAGGGTAGACCCATTAAAGCTATCTGAGTTAGGTAAATACATTGATTTCAAATATTGTACCAGCATTGGATATCACCCGATGATATTACGACCTTCCAAGAGCAATGGGGGAAAAAGAGGACTAAGCCTAATCACCTCCAATACATGCACACCCATTGCTTAAATGCAGATGTTTCTCACAATATGGCTCTCACAATTGTCTTCTGTGCTCTGCAATGTAGACTTTACATCTCATCCAAGTTATCAGCCTTTGTCTTCACCTACAAGCATGCCGTCACCTTGAGTCCTGGCTATTTCCATATGCAGAAGGGGGAACAGAGAGAAGATTAAAGCAAAAAGCAAAAACAAAAAACAAAACCCTTGTGTTGAAAATGTAAGTGTCCATTGAATTGTCATAGAGCTGTACCAAGCAGAGCAGCAGAAAATGATCTGACAAGATCAAATTTTGTATTGACTGTCTTGTGAGATTTAAAAAAAAAAAAAAAAAAACCATCAGAAATGTGCACAACTATTGTTATGCTTCTGTCTGAGTTCTCGCTTGAGACAGGAAGTGGGAATGTCACTATAAAAATAGACCTTCTTGAGCTATGTTGAGTATGCCTCAGCCTTTCTCATTACTTCCTCTTCAGTTTCTTTGCCAAAAAGTAGGAGCGGTAAATGAAGCTAACTGGAAGTGATGCTTACATTTTGCACTACCATCGCATAATTGCCTCTGTCCAGAGACAGGATAATCAAACATGGGTGGGTGAAGTTGTCACCGAGTGAAACTTGGGGCTGTGAGGTGAAAGATACAGCAGTGCATAAGAGGATGAGCTCAAATTTCACCTCAGCCTATTTTTATGCCTAAAGGGGCAGAAAAATGACTGGATTTCTTGAGGTTTGGGTATGTTTTAAACAGCCATAAGGAGCTTTGGTTTTGATGAGAGTGGTGGCACTTCAGTGGGGTTCCCATATGTCCGGAATTTTCCGGACATAGCTGGTATTCAGCCCTCATAAACAGCATCTGGGTAGAAATCGCTAACATGTTCAGTACTTGAGCTCTAGGCAAAGCTGCTTTAAATTTAAGTGAGGGTATCTCCCTCATCTGTTACAGCCCTAATTATCCTTTGTCATATTTATTTTGAACATCTCAAATGTGTTGGATAAATAGTAAGTAGTTCTAAGTTTTGCTCATTCTGGACATTTAATATTTTGCTCAAGGAACATTTAACATTTAATATTTTGCTCAAGGGACTACTACAGCAGCTTAAAGCATGATTCCAAATACCGGTGCACTAAATTTTGGTAAGGGAAATAATATGACATTTTAAAAGCCACCCAAAGAACTGGCTGCATCATTCATTACAGCACACCTGGCCTATAATGTGCTGAATCACAACTTCTCACACTTCAGCATTCTGCCCCCAAATGATGAAGCTCTTGTGAAGACACATTCTTGTGGTTAATGCTTCACATCTGTGCAGGTGAAACAGAACTGAATATTTCAGTTATTGCTTCAGGACACAGTTTTAAACATAAGAATGTAGAAAGGTGGCTTCTAATATAAAAGGGTTACCCATTATGGCTTGTGTGTCCCAGTTTATTTGTAAAGTAGAAATAGGTGACAAAGCCTTTCCTGAACTACACCCAGTTCAGACTGCAGATAAGGGCTGGAATGTATGGATGCATCTCCCCCCCCCAATGCAAAACATCCTTTGCATGTAGAAATCTAGCATGTCAAGAAGAATTCAGCCTAGCCTTCTCTCTGGCTTGCTTATTTTCTTTGTGCACACAGTTTTTTATGGACCAGGAATAGATATAGATAGATAGATAGATAGATAGATAGATAGATAGATAGATGATAGAGAGAGAGAGAGAGAGAGAGAGAGAGAGAGAGAGAGAGAGAGAGAGAGATAGATAGATAGATACCTAGCTGGGAAGGGTTGGCAATCAGACTATCTATCATCTATCTATCTATCAGTTAGTCTGATTGCCAACCCTTCCCAGCTAGGCAACACAATGGAGACAAAAAGACAACATGGAAGTATGGGGGACAAAATGGAGACCAGCATGCAACAGTAGCACAATTCCCTTAATTTTGATTAGTTCACTTTATTACTGCCACTCATTACTGCCGCTTAAAATCTTTCTCAGCAGTCTTTCTGGCTGCTGAGATTTGCCAGGCTTTGCTCACACAATTGTGAGCATAACAACATCACACTCCTAAGGACTAGGAACTTGCATTTTGTGCAAAAAATAAAGGAAGGCTGCAATCCTGTACAGACTTATGTGGCAGTAAACCTAGTTAGACTTATCTCTGAGCAGACATGCATAGGATTACAGTTCAAAATTGAAATTCTCAGGGAGCTTAAAACAGGTGGCGCTTTATCATTACTTGTGAGAACTCACGGCATCTACAGCCCTGTTTATAGTAATTGTTTCATGCCCAGAGAGCCAAAGAACAGGCCCAGATGTCTTAATAGAACCAATTTGTATTCCTTTTATTCACAGCACCTGAGGGGGGCTAAAAAACTAACTGTCTAAAATGAAATCTCTTGGCAGGCAGACTTTATGCGGCATTTATTTTGTGCAGCTTTCATGCTCAGCTATGCGTAAGTAGTCACTGGAGTGACTTTGGAGGATTAAAGTCTTAAAAACCCATGGATTAGCATGTTCAAACATATCTTTCAGCTGTCAATAACTGGAAATTTTGAAAGCATAGTTTTGTGAGTAGTAGATATATTGTGCTTTTTTTTTTTTCATATTGCAAGAGACCCAAGAGAAAGTTTTGATTTGCATGTAGTATCCAGCCATTACTCTCTTTAGAATCCTCAGAATCTCAGCTCAGAGATTCTTCATCAGAGAAACAGACAGAACAGGGCAACCTAAGCACACAGCCAGCATTTTGAGATATCTAGGCTGCAAAGTGAAAATCTGAGCACTTTATACCAGTGGTCCCTTAGTCTTCAGACAGGAGAAGAATTCTTGAAAATGAACACAGCTCATATATAATATAGGGATTATATCAGCCATTTATTATAACTATCATAGAATTGTACAATTGGAAGGGATCCCAAGGGTATTCTAGTCCAACCCCCTGCAATTCAGGAATCACAACTAAAGCATCTCTGACAGATGGCCATGACAACTCTGCTTAGAAACCTCCAATGAAGGAGAGTCCACTACCTTCTGAAGGAGTCCATACCTTGCTCTATTATTACATAACTGAGAAGTCATATCTGTCCTCTTTGTGTTACAGTGGTACCTCTGGTTGCGAACTTAATTCGTTCCAGAGGTCCATTCTTAAGCTGAAACCGTTCTTATCCTGAGGCGCGCTTTCGCTAATGGGGCCTCCCGCTGCGCGTGCGCCTCCAGCACGCGATTTCCGTTCGCATCCTGGGGCAAAGTTCACAACCAGGAGCAGCTACTTCTGGGTTAGCAGAGCTCGTAACCTGAAGCGTTTGTAACCAGAAGCATTTGTAACCAGAGGTACCACTGTACTAGTAAAAGTCAGTTGACTTGAGTTTTTTTCTGCCTGGACTTTCCCAGTATTTTCAGGATTGTGTTTTAGTTTGGTTCAGCTTGTGGTTGCTGCTTTTAAACCACGAGTGTGCATTACACAATGTAACTGCTTCAAATACAATATGTAGCACTGCATTTAAGGAGTTACTCTGCAGCTTTGATTGCATCACTTTCTGCACCTTGCCATGTGACTTTTAAACTCTAATTGTGGTTTCAACCACCTCAACTTATAGATAACCATTATACCTTTAGTGGATCCTATTGGATCTTTCTGCATCATGTTCAGTTCCCTGATCGTTAGGCCATGATACTCATTTGAGAACAACATCCACACAATACATTCTGGAAAAGCATCAGAGCTCTGTTCCACACACATACCCCCATATGATCTATTGGAATCTTGTTATTTGAATTGAGTGATGGGCAAGTGACTAAAGTTATGCTAGAAATGTGTGGCGAAATACCAGTTCATCTTAATCTTTGATTGACTGGTCATCAGTAGTAAGGTGCATGCAATGCAATCCTGTGCATGTTTACTCAGAAATAAGTCCTGTTATATTCCAGCTCTACAATTCTATGACTGTATTTTCTAGTCCCATCATTCCCAACCAACATAGCCAATGGTCAGGGATGATAGGAGTCCCATAACATCTGAAGGGCCACAATTTCCTCTGCTTTGGAGATATCAGCTATGAAGAATGTCCTTGCTTCCAAGTCTTTTCAGAATTCTTTTAATAATTGTTTCCAGAAGCAATGTGTGCTGCTATCCTGTTATCCATCAGCCCACATTCTTAGGGGGGGAAACCTCCACATTCCTATACACTATAAATTCATACCTCTCTCCCACCCAGAAAGATTTGGGGCTTCTTAGACGTCATCTCCCCTGGCATAACATTTACCCGTGGCAGGTACATTTAATATTCAACCAACAGGTTTTCTCTGTATCCAGAGAAAGGGGGGGGGGACTGCTAATGAGTTGAAATGAAATCTTTTGGCAGGCAGTCTTTGACAGCATGTGGTCCTTGATGCAATTTTCTTCTTCAGTCAATTCTACCAAGTCTCCGTGTAAACGACAGAGCCAAAGTTAAATGACTCAGGTGAACTCAATAAGAAACAGTAGTATTTACTCACTTAAAATAATCATAATCATCTGCCCTTTTGTTTGAAATCAGTTGGAAAAAAGCAGTTCAACTGAGGCAACCTAGGTTGAAAGCCAAATACTTCCCAATCTAGGAACATCTGGACAACAGGAGGAAAGGAATTTGAAACTTGGACAAATGGCCAAATGTGGGTGGTGCTACTCTGAGTTGCAAGTGGGGACATCATCACTAGGAACAGCTTTTGGTCCCTTATAAACACCATCCAGATTGGCTCCCCAAGTAGCCCAGTGTTGAGCTTGTTATTTGATCACTTTGGTTCCTGGTTGTGTAAAAATGCTCATTTGGTTCTCCTGCCTGCAGGGAAATCTTCTTTGGAGGCCGCCTTCCTAGCTATCTGAGGTGAGGTGTGTGGCCAGAAGAGACAGGTCCAATAAATAAATAAATCCCCGCTTTAAAAAGGAATGAACTTTGTTTAGTTAGGACAGGGAAAGGGTGACAGGGAAATGGACAGAAAAGTGTGAAATGGGTGAATGGTTATATAAACACCCTGTAAGCAAATCAGGATGAATGTTCACTGTGCAACATCCCCACAAACAAATTAGAACAAATGCTCCATCAAGACCAGATATAATCTCACCTCAGCAAAAGCTTTGTGCAAGTAAATCAGGATGAATGCTCAATAAATACCGGTAGGTTATCTGGAGAAGCCCTTAGAATTGTCCATTTATAACTGTGTGATGCATGTTGTCCATGGGGTTTTCTTGGCAGGGATACTGGAGTGGCTTGCCAGTTCCTGCTCCAGGTCCTGAAGCTGAGACTCCAATACTTAAAGATGGAGGGCACAAGGAGAAGGGGACAACAGAGGACGAGATGGTTGGACAGTGTTCTTGAAGCTACCAACATGAGTCTGACCAAACTGCGGGAGGCAGTGGAAGATAGGAGTGCCTGGTGTGCTCTGGTCCATGGGGTCACGAAGATTCGGACACGACTAAATGACTTAACGACTAAACAACAACAACAAACTGTGTGATGGATGCATTTTCGGGAAGGGGGACCTTTTCAGCAAAGGGCTTTTGGTCATATGTGTGATGACTACACATTTCCAATAATTTAGAAGCTGTAAAGGTTTCATAAATTTTCCAGTACACATTATTAATTAGCCCACTGCCTGAATCTGTCAGAATAAGCAAGGATTCCAGGAGTTACCCATCATACCTAGACATTATTTGTGTAAATCCATGGAAGCGATGCCCTACATTAAATGCAACAGAGAGAGAGCAGCAGACTTTTAATTCTAGTAGGACAAAGTATAGTCTCTGAGTGTCCTGTGCAGCTTATCTGAAGCAACAAAATGCTGGGGGAGGAGAGGGGGAAACCCTGCCTCTCAGAGCTTCTCTGCTGATGGCCACGCTTAGCATGGACGACCTTGTGCTCCCTATCATCCGTTGCTGCAAAACTGCCAAAAAGGAAACAAATTGGTCCAGCCTTATCTGTATACCAAGGACCTTGAAACCTTTCAGCATTGTATTGTTTGAACTGGCAAGCGCAGCGATAACACCTTGAAGCTACTGTCCTTTTCCCAAGGGTACGCGTGCAGAGCAGCAGTGCCACAAAATTACAAACAGTTCGGTTCAGTTCCTACAAGTAACACAAACATGTACTGTATAACTAGCAACAGATTAGGCATTTCTCTCTCTCCCGGGAGGGAATCCTATGTCAGGGAATGAAAATAATAGTGAGTTATGCCCACACCAAACCCACAAGCGGCGGGAAATTTCAGGGGTGCCAGTGCACCCCTCGGGTGCAGTTTCCTCTGAATGAAGGTCTCTGTGGTATCTTTGTGATATACGCAGGGTAAGCATAACATGAGAAGGGCTCACAGCATTAACACTCCAACAAATCTTGCTCCTCCATTAGGTTTTGGGGTGGGTTCTCAGAGAGAACAAAATCAGGCCTCTGTGCAGGGTAAGCCTGGCTTTTCTTCTTTCACACTCATCCACAGCCAGGGGAGAGGAAGGGGGACTTGAGCCCTGATTTCTCAATGGCTCTCCTTGCAAGAATTGCCTGTCCATTGAGATATATCTCCTTCACAAAGGAAGGTCACTGAGATTGTGCCAAGGCCATCAAGGTAACCTTTAGCAGTTGTGTTTATTGCATTGGCTCTCTCCTGACCAAACCTCATAAATCCTTGGTTGAGCATCCTAGACAAATAATCTGTCTGGGTCAATGCTCTCTCATTAACTGAATTCAGGCTTTTAACCCAATTCTTATGTTATACAGAACCTCACTCTGATCCTGTTTTCGTCTAAGCTGGTGCTACCTGTTCTATCTATCTATCTATCTAGCTTGCAAAGCATGAAGCCTTGCCTGTCTTCTGCTTCTTATCTCTGTTATTTTTCTTTCTTCCTGTGTTCACAAGACACACATTAGGGAAATGGCTGGAGATGCACAGCTTTGCAAAATGCAGAGATGCCATTCAAGTCATATCCAACAAACCCTGACATGTCTCAAACTTAATTTAGTTACCCTTTCCCATGGGGGGGGGGGCTTTTCCCACACACCTTAAAAAACAAGAGTAGCAAAAAAGAATTTCAGAGAGGCTATGACCTTTATTGGAAAGCTAGAGGAACAATTTGAAAGTGCTGAGAATTGAGGCGGTGTGTGTGTGTGTGCTTTACAGGTGTCATTGGTTATGCTTAAATAATGCTTACTATGGCATGTTACTTCCAGCCCTGGGGATGGATCTTTCTTGGCCACCTGCTGCTCACTATACAGAGTCAGACCCTTCCATGCCAGGAGGAAAGCAGGGCTGGCAAAAACCCATTCAGAGTCTTTGTATGGTTACCGAAGGCAAGAATTTTAATCCTTAACAAAGACCTGGTCAGAATCTGGCTTTCCTAAGGAGGTATTTCATCCCATACTGTGCAAGAATTAGGTGGATGCTAACAGCTGTCGTGTGAGTTTCTTCTGCTTGAATGTATACGGTTGTGTCCTGGTGTGCATAGGTACCAAGGCAGGTACCAGGTGTGAGGGGGACCCTGGCAACAAGCATCCAGTGGACCTACCCAGTGTCACCCCCCACTCCACTGGTGGTGGCAGCTGCACTACAATCTGCAGCAAGCACTTGCGAGCCACTTGCCATTTTGAAATCCCCACAATGCCCTCATGCAGCCTCACTCCAGGGCATTATGGGCAGGGCTTTTCTTCAGGGGGAACTCACAGGAACTCAGTTCTGACACATCTCAGGTGGGCACCATTGCCAATGAGGGAGGTGCTTGTGGTGAGTTCCAGCACCTCTTTTCCTAGAAAAATAGCACTGGTTATGGGGGTGCCAAAATAGTGGTTGCCGTGCCTCCGTACACAGAGATGCCACAGCAAAGGCAGTGCCAGACAGTGCTGATGGAAAATGAACCAGCTGGATGCCTCTCTTGTTTTTCATGCAGCAAAGCAACAATAAGAACAGAAAAAGCAGGAAATGGTTGTGGGTTTAAAAGTTTTGAAAGACTAGTGCTGGGGGTCTTTTTCTAAACTAGATTTGGGATTATATCTATCTGTCTTTCTATCACCCACAACACACACAGAGAGAATATCTGGGCTTCAGAGTGAGAAATAGCAGCTAGGAGTCCAGGACTGAAGTGTTCTTCTGCATTATTCATACAAGGACTCTCTGAGTAGCTTTTGGTAATTCATTGTCCCAGCCTCAGCTTTCCCAGTCTGACAAATGGGAGTAACAAGGAACCAACATCTCAGTGAAATCATTGTTAAATTTAAGGCTAAGTTAGGTTGCAAACCTAAAGTCCAGCACATTCCTCTGCTGTAATTTACTTCAAGAGAAATCTCTTAATATATTCTTGGACTCCTGTTGCTTTGTTTCTGTGTTAAATATTTTAAAGGGTTTTAGTGTGGCCAAAGGGTATGGGTCTGTTGACTTAAATAGGAGTTGTTTGCACAAATCTTCAGTCTGAATTTGTGCCTCGGGTTGATTTATTGCATACAGTTTGCCTAAGGCCATAAAACATTTCCCCCCTGATAAACTAGCTGTCTGTAGAGAAATACAGGCATAGGCTCATTACTGCTGGAGAGATTAATATTCACTTGTCATTTCCTATCTTCTTTTACTATGTTATTTTGGCTTTGAAATGATAGGGATATTTACTGCAGGAAAAGAAAGAAGGCAAGGGAGAAGATTGAGTATGATTTTTTAAAACATCTATGGCTACAGTTCTCAAAACCGCAGTAATATTTAGCATGAATCAAGAGATGTACGGATGGCAAGATGCACTTAAGATCCACTAACCAGATGGTGCAGAATAGTGGCTGTAAATTAGAGCCAAGCACCTGCTTGAAATCTCCCCTCCTCCCCGGTGAGCTCACTGAGACTGTAATCTAGTTGTTGTTGGCATGCGTCTGTCTTGAGAGACAATGGAGTACACCTCCGGGGGTGAAGTCAAACCGCTGTGTTAGCAGCACCCAAGTGACCTCTCTGGGGTGCAAGCCTGGGCAGTGCATACAGAGGTCTTGGGCTGCCCAGATAACAAGGACCCCCTTCTTGGCATCACTGATGTGGTCCAAAGAAAAGTAGAGGAATACATCTGGCACCAACTTGGCTACAGGAGTTGCTGGAAGGAGGTATGCAAGGTGCCATCCAAATGTCTTAGGGACTCCACTCTGGATTTGTGTAGGGTTTGCTCCTTAGCCTTTTCTTCTCCCAAAGATATCCTGTAGCACAGGAGCCAATTCCTAGGGGCTGTGGGGACTTTAGCCCCCTCAATAAAATATTTGAGGGGGCCGGGCCCCCACAGAGTTGATAGGCATTCCCATTCAAATGATGTGTGTGCACTGCATCATGTGATCAATTATGTGAGGCAGGGCTTACCTGGGCCCCCACAATATTTTATTCAAGTTTGCACACCTGCCCTGCAGAGTTTTCCTTCTCCTAGATGGGCTATTTTCCCAGGCTGACAAGCCCCACCTGCCCCATCTACAGCACATGCAGAAACCGCCTTCTTGACTATTGGACCCACTATTGATCTCGTCCACTCAATCTGCCAGAGCCTGTATTCGCATGCAGGGGAAGTCCCTAACTCACTGAGCGCTTGAGACCCATAGGCTACCCTCGTCTGATTTAGCTGGCCGGTCAAAGCTAAATTTGTGAAGACACAAATTCTGGGGGAGCTTATTTTCTCCATTATCTGCTCATGGTTTTACAAAGTGAGTCAGATAATCATATCCTTGGAAGTGGCTGTGAAGCAACCACTTGAAAATGCTTCCAATTGCATCCGTTAGGCTGCAGATGTAGCCGATGTCCCGCTGAGAGAAATTGTAGCAATCTTTCCTGTGACTCCACAACAAGAACGAAACCTCTCTTTATGCTAGTAAATAACAACATTCTCTGGCCATTTGTTTAAAGCCAATCATGTGTGAAATGAGGCTAAATGTTAAAAGTTACTGGCAACAAAATATGTTCGGACTCAAACATCTGCACAATGCATTGCAGTGTTTTCTAGGTGGCGGATGGTAGAGTGGTGGCTTCCAATAAAACCAAAGTGGAGGGGGGGGGAGAGAAATTACAGATTTCAGGAGGGGGACAAAATTCCAAATTTTGTTTAAGAAATATATTCAATAATACATTGCTTTGAAGTTAAACAGATGTGCTGTAGTTACTCTTAAATAATAATAATAATAATAATAATAATAATAATAATAATAATAATAATAATATTTATACCCCACCCATCTGGCTGGGTTTCCCAGAATAACTGCAGGAACGTTATTATGTCAGGTCAACAAACATTCTTTTTTAAAAAAGCAAAGGCATTGTACCTTTGACAAAGGGTATCTTCCACAACAATAGTCATTTAGTATTTAGAACCAATGAGTAGTCCAAAAATACTGATGTTTCTGGGAAATAATCACACTTGGTCCGTGAGAGGGTATGATAGCCTCACTCTGCTACCTCTAAATGATTCACCTTAGAGCAGGACCAGGAAATCTGTGGCCCTCCAGATGTTGCTGTTGTTGTTTAGTCGTGTCCGACTCTTCGTGACATCATGGACCAGAGCACGCCAGGCACGCCTGTCTTCCACTGCCTCCCGCAGTTTGGTCAGACTCATGTTGGTAGCTTTGAGAACACTGTCCAACCATCTTGTCCTCTGTCGTCCCCTTCTCCTTGTGCCCTCAATCTTTCCCAACATCAGGGTCTTTTCCAGGGAGTCTTCTCTTCTCATGAGGTGGCCAAAGTATTGGAGCCTCAACTTCAGGATCTGTCCTTCTAGTGAGCACTCAGGGCTGATTTCTTTAAGAATGGATAGGTTTGATCTTCTTGCAGTCCATGGGACTCTCAAGAGTCTCATCCAGCACCATAATTCAAAAGCATCAATTCTTCAGCGATCAGCTCTCACTTCCATACTGCAACTTCCCACCATCCATGATTATTGGCCGTTAGTCTTACAACATCTGGAGGGCCACAGGTTCCCCATCCCTGTCGTACACACAGGCATGGAGCGTGTGAGTATCTGAATGAGTGAATGAGAGATACAAGAAGTCATATTTCTAAGGGAGAAGCTGTAAAGATCCACAATTGTAACATTTTAATAGCACTAATAATAAACAATTGAAATTGCTCACCCCCTTTTTGGGGGGTTAACTCCCATGATACTGGCCTATTGTTAAAGTTACAGGGCTGTGAAAATTTAGCAGCACAGTCACCCACCTATATGTAGCTCTCTTGAGACATCTAACAGCCATGTTTTACATTGGCCGTGCTAGGAGCATTTCAGAAACACAAAAATACCGATTTGGACTTTCAAATAAATAGTGCAGTTCAACAAAACCATTTCCAAATTAGAGCACGGGTTTGGATGAGGGAGGTTCCCCTTCATATCATCCTTATATGGGAGAATAGAGTACATATAGAGGGGAAATTGAGGCTGGAAAAGATGGCAATGGCTGACCAGAACTCTAGTTCCCTAATATTTCAATATTTCAATGTAAGAAAGAGCATCAACAACTTTCTTCATTCTAAGTGTTATGTGGGAATTCACAGATCTCTCTTGTAGTGAGAGATCCATTGGCAACATGGAGAGATCTTTCAGTCCTAATACTCAGAGAATATATATATATATTTTAAAAAGCACTAGTCCCAGAGAGCCATTGCATATTTCTATTCTTTTAAACTCCATTAGCCACAAATTGGCACGGGTTTAGTTATGGGAACTGAAGTGTCTCCTTGCGGTAGAGTTGCTCAGATAATATAATCAATAAATACACAAGTATTTTTGCAAATAAAGTGCTTGCTTTTGGCTTGCTGTGATTCGTGCGGTCATATTATCTGTTACTCATTAACATTTGGACTACCGCTGGGAATTTGTGAAGTTATTAATGAATCCCAGATCCACCACAAGTTTAAGACTGCATGTGTATTCTTTAAAGTCAAACCAGACATGTTCTTTTATTTAGACAACCCTTTGCTTATTGCCCTGGAACAACCAAAGCATATATATGAAAGCCTGGTAATAAAGTGGGCACAATCGACTGGGGACATTACATGAAAAGAATGAGTGCCTGGGGACATTACATGAAAAGAATTGAGCCTTGTTTAGGGCACATCAGTTGTGCCCAATATCATTAAAAGGCAGGAGAAAATAATGATGATGATGATGATGATGATGATGATGATGATGATGTGTATAACTTAAGTGTTGTTTTGCAGGAGCAATCCATAAAGCAAATAAAAATATGTGCTAAATGATGAATTCCAATATATCAACCACTTGCATGAATTCAGAGTACCTGAAGTCTGATTTTATGATCATCTGGTCCCATTTCTATCTAGCTTCAGAAACATAGGAAGCTACCTTATACCGAGTCCAACTGTTGGCCCATCCAACTCAGTATTTTAGCCATGACTAAGTTGCCTGGCAACAGATTTCTGACATGTCTGGAAAATCTCTAGGTTTTAGACTGGGAACTTGCCAGAGGCTGAACCTGGGATAATCTGCAAGCAAAGCAGATGTTCTATGACTGAGATATTCCTCTTCCATTTGGAGTTTGGCACCAAAATGAGCTTGGTCACCCTGGTTGATGACCTTTTGTTGGAGAGGGACAGAGGAAGTGCCACCCCATTCAGTCTCCTTGAACTCTTGGTGATTACACTTTTTTAGGTGCCAGTGAAAAGTATATCTATTTATTGCTTTGGATTGCCTTGAGCAAGATCAAGTGACCAACAAATTTAATAAATAATCATAATTTTAATCCAGGTCTTTGGTAGGAAGGGGTCATAAGAAGGTGCACTAGGTGGAGGTGTAGTGACGATGAAATTCATTATTATATGCTGTGAGCTTAATTTTTGTTGTTGTTGTTATTTAATGGTTGTTACTGTATGTTTTGGTTTTATTGAAACCCACCCTGGGATCACTGTGTGATGAAGGATGGAATATAAATTCAACAAACAAATAAATGTTCATAGTATTGGATTCAAGTAAATAATTGTGCATGAATGAAGCCCACTAGTACAAAGGGACTTTCCTCCCCTTCCCCCTGTGCAGGCCCCAAATTTGTTCTGGATGGCTAAGGAAAAGCCCAGAACAGATTGGAGGAGGAGGGAGAGCGGGAGAACATTCCATTGTGCATGCAAACCTTGTGCTAATGAAACATTCCACTTAGCATTTCTTTTAATGCAAACCTGAGCTGTCTAAATGAAGAGTAGAATATTGTGATATTCATGCCTGCAGAAAGCAACCTTTAGCTCTATCGCCCATCACCTGATGAGTGGTATGGCTGATGTCGCAGGTGCTTTAAAGCACGACACAAGGCTCACTCTTTGCAAGTACTATGCGGTGCTTTGAAGTCCCAACTTCAGGACTTAAAAGCACCTCCCCACCTGTCAAATTTGGCCTGCAAGGCTAGGATCTGAAAAAGGCTCTGGTCCATGGACCCAAAAAGCTTCCCCACCCTGCTCTAGCACCTTACCTTCCATGACCCAAGTGCTTAATTTATGTGCCTAGCAACACATTGAGCTTTGAGGGACTTGTCTGCCTGAGCACTCTCTGTATACCGGGCACTGTGAAGCTGAGCAACTTGTCCCATGGATGAGCATAATGCCTGACTAAGCATCTGTGTCCATTCTTTGGTTGCTCCTCTGGAACTTGACCTGGATCTGGCTTTGATGAGGCACCTGCTTCTGGTCCTCTTGATTGTCATTTGGTGTCTTGACATCTGCCTGTTTGACACCAGGCAACTACTTTGGTCACAACTGAACTAATGGTGTGGAACCCAGCCACTGGACCTTGCTCTTTGCTGAAGCATGTCATATATAAATAGAAGGAATGAATGGAATCATTAAGTCTTAGCACAAGTACATCATCACCAGTACCCTTGTTCTGCTGCTAGAACCTGACCTGCACTGCCATTGATGCAAGAATAGTCATTGGTGCTCCTGAATTAGTAGTGGCTCCCCTTGGCCATTTCCATGGTCTCTCCTATTGGACTTTTCAGTCTCTACTAGCTATAGTTAGGGAAGGGTTGGCATTTCTTTTAAAGTAGGACAGAGCCAATTCTTACATCACCAGTGTGTTTATAAGGGTTCTTTATTCATTTTGCAGCAGAAAAAGCAATGTGCAGATTTATAATCTTCCAGCAGCTGAGAGCTGTCAGAAGAATTCATATTCAAAGCACCTAAGGGAAAATCCAGACAGAATCTATCAACAAATTCCCAAAGACATTGGACTCTTTGAAGGAATAATCAACATACTCTTTTGCTATCCTGCTTAGTCAGAGCTACTCTTAAACCTTAAGTCTAAATTCAGGGTTGTTTGGGTCTATGCTATGGGTTGTATAACTCTAAATCTCTGCAGGCCTCAGAGTGCGGGGCGGGGGGGGGGGCTCTGAGAGCTAGTGTTTATTCCTACTTTGAAAGCTTACTGAATGTTTACAACATTCTAAAAGTTTATGTAGCATTTCCCTTAGTTTTCAAAGCACTTCACATTCATTATCCCAGTAATCCTTATAGCAACATCTCAATATAGTAGGGCAGAACTGGCATACCATCTTTTAAAATTAATTTGAGTGTGTTTTTCTGCTCCCCTCCTCGCTCCACTCAGAAAGTAGCAAGCCATTTAATCTCCACATCCTAACTCTCTTTCCAGCCAAATGGGAGAAAGATGAGGCAATGTCCCTTGCCCCAAACTCGCAGGGCATCCTGAATGACACACAGGGGTGGCTCAGCTGGTAGGAATGCCAGTTCACCTCCACTTTGAGTTGAGCAAAGGAGGAAGAGGATTCATACAGAACCTGATGAGCAGAGCTGGTCCCTCTGCCATCAAATAGACAGATGCTCTTTCCACCTTTGTTCAGTGTGGAATGAGAAACATAATGTGACCAAGCAGGTGCAGTGGTGACGGCAGCTCTGTGGGTTAAGCCGGGAATGAGGGAGTGGCTCTTTTCCTATTCAAGGCAAGCTCTTGAATGGGTCACAACCACATAGCTTGCACAGGTGGCAAGAGGGACTTCCTGTTGGGTAGCCCCAACAGAGCCATGGAGTTCAGCTAAGCATGGAAGAAGAATCATCTCCACACTGAGAACCACTCATATTAAACGATGCAGGTGGCACACAAGTTCCATGCTTTCCAAAGGATTTGAATGATCCTGGGAGTGTGACCTCCCTTGAGTCACAAAAACACATGAAGGAGGAAGTGGTCAGCTTCCCACACTCTCTGAAGGGACAGCCTGTTTTAGACTATACACAAAGCAAAGCAAGGTCTTTGGGATGTGGTGGCTGACCCACAGAGGCAAACACAGCCTAGAATCCAGGAACTGTCTAGCTAGGTTTTTGACATTCTATTCCATAACTTAAGCGTGAAAACAATATGAGGTTACATTATTTTACAGAGGGTCTGTTTTCTTATGTAGAGCATTGACCTCTACAAGAGCAAACAGGATCTTTCTGTTTTGTTCCTGGTGGGAATTGCATCAACAAAGGAAATATTGTTGACTTCTCTGAAAAATACAGCCTGGAAATGCAGTTCCAGAACAATTATGGGAAGCTGTTCTAAAGCATGTCCTCTTTAGCATGCAGAGAGGGAAATGCTTGTCTTTTAATTTGAAGTTCAAAGATGGGACATTGTGAAGTTCCTGAAACTGGCTTCTACTTGAGATGTAGCACTACCCATGGAACTCGAAAGACGACAAATTGTTTGGAGGAACTGATATTCACCATTTGTTTTAAATAGCCATGTCAATGATAAAAAGGAAACTGTTCAGTGAGGAACCTCTAGGAATCTGGCAGATAAATCTCTTCTGAAAAGTTGTTAAACATGAAGCAATGGAGCCTGCAGAGACAGACTCCAGAAATGAGCATCACTCTGTCACTGCCACACTACTACACATCAGAATTAAATTTTGCGTTGGGTTTCTGCATTTTATATGGGGTCTTACCCATTTAGCAGATCACTGTTATGGAATCTGTGTGAAGCATGAAAATATTCATTCCTGTCAATAACAGTTCACTATATTAAAATAAGATCTCACAGTCTCCCCATAAATACCTTAACAAAACAAGCACACTAACATGATCAGTCTACAGAAGTTCAATGAAAGATTTTTGCAAAGTGCAAAGGATTTGAAGTAACATGTAAGCTCCTGGATTCATTCCATGTTAGATTCAAGGTAAAACTGAATAATTTACAACTTTTCCCTCAAAATCAGTTCTGTATTAAATTCTTTTTAAAAAAACAACAACAATAAGTCACAATACAATTTGGTCCACTGCCATAATACCACAGAATGATCACTCCAATGCACTTTGGGAGTCATGCCTTATGCCTTTGTTCCTGGCTTCTGGTTATAAAGCTGGGGGGAAATGTGTTTGGTTAAAGGGTTTATTCCTGGTTTACCACAATAGAAAAAACAAAGCATGTCTGGCATGAAAAACAATGCTTCAATCTTTCGAAGAAAGAGTGGGAACCATTAATGAGGGAGGTGTGATCCTCCTTGATCTCTTGATGGATTTTAATAGTATTTCCATAGTATCCTTCTGGAGCTGTTCATGAATGGTTCTGCTCCTGCCTCCTAAACGTCTATTCAATACAAGGTTGAAATGTACACACTGACAAATCAACAGGGTGGGAACTTACATACGTTATCCCTTCAGGAATAGGTTCCTAGCTTCAGCATGCTCTTGAATCTGGCTTTGTGGCTGAGTAAACATGTCTTGTTGGCTGTGAAAAGGAGCTCTTTTGAATAGCTGTGGTTTGTGTGCCACTGACTACCATTCTTGGTGAAGGTAGACCTTACCACAGTTATGCATGCATGGGTAACTTCCAGGTTAGACTGCAGTAACACATTCTACGTTGCATTATCCTTGGAAAGTGTCTGGAAACTTTAGTTGGTAGAAAATGCAGCCTGTATTTCAGTGGTCATCCACCGGAATCACAGTCTAGCCTTTCTTTGGTCTCTGCATCTTTGGACTCAGATGACTGTCACGTTCCTCTGGGACTGTGAGCACTCAAAATCCTTTGGAATGAGAGATTAGAATCTGGGCTCTAACAAGCTGAGAAATACAAGCCTCCAATACAGTTATTACTTCCCTAGTCCTCTTCCTCTATTCACAAATCCAGCTCCCTGTCAGCAGAAGTTTGTTTATAAAGCCAAACATAAATTTCTATGTAATTTTTTAAATTTGCTTTTCTGATAACATTCCACATCAACAAAGCATAAACTTTGTTGATATGGAATGTTATAACAAAATCAAATAAATTATTTTTTTAAATAAAAAAAAGCCAACAAAAGAAGACATATTAAACTGTTAGAATATGCAGATTTAGCAGGGATGACCACTAGAATAAGAAACCAAAATGATGAAAGATGGATACTATTTATAGAATATATGGAAAAGTATTATAAGCAAACAATTTACCTAGCAGGATGGTAAAATTTTCAGTAGAGTGAGAAATAAATTAAGTATATAAAAACAGTTGCAATAGACAGGGTGAACTAAGAAAACACAAGGAAAAGAGGGGTTAAAAGGAACCATGGAAAGAGAGGATAGGAATGTTTTATGATTTTTTGTTGAATCTTTGGAAGGAGAGATTTTTCTTTGTTGTATTGTTTTTGTTTATGCTTTGCTGATGATACATTTCTATTTAAAGGACTACAGTTATCCCGGAAGTTCTTCCCCCCCTGGATTACACAATCTGTTCTTTCCAGCAGTCCATTTGAATGTTGATTTAAGGTTTGCTCACTGATACATTAAGGCAGCATTTCTTCATTCCTACTGGGCAAAAGCAGAGATGGGACGATTTTATGATCATCTTACATGTTTACTTTGACAAGTTGTGAGAGAAGGATAGGAATCTTGAGGATCTTAGGGTAGGCTTTTTAGCTAATATTTTGACAATTGCAAATGCTTCTTTCAAGGAATAGCTTGGTGAACTCCCAAGAACTTGAAGCATCACTGGGGGCCATTTTTGGAATAGATGTCAGCCAAGGGTTATCTAGTTTAACAACTGCGTAACTGATGAAGATTAGAAAGAAAGCACACAGCACTTCAGTGAATACACATTATTGCAATTTGGGTTGACTTAATGATAAGCTATGAACCCACAGAGGTAATGCAAACAACAACAACAACAACCTTGACTACATGGTCATGTCTGCACAGAACATTTTTTGTTGCCTTCACGAAGAAGAAGAAGAAGAAGAAGAAGAAGAAGAAGAAGAAGAAGAAGAAGAAGAAGAAGAGTTTGGATTTGATATCCCGCTTTATCACTACCCTAAGGAGTTTCAAAGCGGCTAACATTCTCCTTTCCCTCCCCCCCCCAACAACAAACACTCTGTGAGGTGAGTGGGGCTGAGAGACTTCAAAGAAGTGTGACTAGCCCAAGGTCACCCAGCAGCTGCATGTGGAGGAGCAGGGAAGTGAATCCAGTTCACCAGATTACGAGTTCACTGCTCTTAATCACTACACCACACCAGCCCTTACAGCCAACTGTACCCATGCAAGCATGACCTTGCCATGAAATTCAAATTCAAATTTATTACTACTGTCACAGATCAGTTCCAACCCACATACAGTATCAAGAAAATCATAAAACACGATAGGGATACATTCTGGTGCATGGCAGTGACACACTGTTGAGGAGTTATGGCTGTAGCTCCTGTTCACAAGTTGATCCAGTTCTGGTTTGCATAGTCATCTGAAGTACTAAGGAGTATTTCCAAAGCAGTCAGGGGTGTTTGTGAGTGCCCTTCCTTTCTTTCTGTGAATCATCTCATCAGCGATCTGCACCCTGTAGCCTTTCCAGGTGCCCAAAGAAAGTCCAGGGGAAGAAATGAAGGAACTCACCCCGTGAAGCTTTTTTCAGGTAAGGAAGTGCAGGCAGTCAGGGAACCTACAGAGTACTGGAGAAATGTTTACTAGAAAGAATAACATAGTACCACAAGTTGAATTTAGGTATCTAGTGATTTTGGACACAACGTAACCAGTTAGGAGCCTGGACTATTCATATATATATGCACTTCCATAATTACTCTGACATGATATTTTTTTCACAACCATGAATCATAGGCAGCTTCAAACTCAGGAAAGCTGCTACCAGCTGACGCCTTTCTTTAAATCCTGGCAGCAAGAGTTCCTAGTGAAACACAATCAGCAATAAAACTGATGTAGATATATGCATACCTCTCTTAATGAACTCAGGTGGCTTTCCAACCATGTCATGTAAATTAAATCAGCAGAGAAATGTTTTCAAGTAGCTTGAGACTGTTTGTCAGTGGTGCTGCAAGTATTTCTGAACAACTCAGGGCAAAGCAATGAAACTGTTAATCAAAAAGTGAGATATGCTTAAGAAATAAATGAACAGACCTTCAAGCATGTAAAGAATAAAATAGTAGTTTTCTAACTAATGCACTGCTCAAGCTTGGGTGTTAATTGCTGTAGCAAGTGGGGCCTAAAACTAAACTATGATAGGAAAATAGCATAGTCTTCCCTAAGTAAACATTAGGCTGCAACTCTATATCCCTTACCTAGAAGTGAGTCCCGTTGAACTCAACTGTGTTTGCTTCTGGGGAGATAGTTATAGGATTTTGATGTTAACGAGCATAATGCTCTCTCTGAGAGAAAGACCAAAAAACTGAGATGAACATCTGTTTAATGCTGTCCAGTTAATAGTTACTTAATATGCAGATGAAACAGACTGTTGTCAAGGGCCTCTGGCAAAAGCCAAGAAGGGGCCATATAAACAATGCTATCTCACTAATGGGTGGAGAGTTCACAGTTCCACAGTGATATACCGTACCTAATCTGAAGCTGACCCAAGACAATCAGCAAAAGGCAGCAGTTCTGATATTAGTGACTTTTAGATGGTGATTGTGAAAGCAGCCCTAACTTAGTCTATTGCAATTGCATATTTTTAGAATCAAAAATCTCTTTGATGGTTTTAAACATTCTTTCCATAGCAGTTTCTATTGCGCTTGACATTCTTTCCATTCTCGACCCTGACACATCATGGCCTTAGGATTTCCTTCCACCAGTGTTACAATGTTGAATAAATGGATCAGAAATTCTTGGTCTTTCATTCAAGAATGGACTATGTCTTCGAAGAAAAACACATGGGATGTGTTTACAGTTACTACCATTGCAGATTTGCTGTCCTTAAGCATCTCCTTAAAGTGCACTATATTGTAGTCATTCCCTGCTACTGTACATTTTCTTCTTATTATTATTCTTTTAATCTGAAGGATTCCTTTATCCATAAAACTCCAAACATCAAGCATGGGAATAAATATATTCCCCCCATTTGTGCATATTAAATTAGACCTCATTCTTCCCATTCACTGCTTTTAAGATTTTGAATATTACGCCCTCCTCCTCCTTCATTCGTCCAACTCTCTGATATTTGTCTCACATTTAAGATGGCAGAATATTGGTTATTGGAACAAAGACATAGTGTTCTGCTGCCTCTGTTTTGTGTAATGGGTACTCTAAGAACCCTCTGTTAGGTGAACAAGTGAGTGTTAAGATGCTGTCAGATTTTGACGGAAAATTAAATCCCTTGGTATTCTTTATTTTTCCTTGAACATTCTCATCACACCATCTCCTGTATATATTCCATAATTGGCTTTAGACTTCAGGATTTTGACCATACAGGGAGGGAGTCAGGTATACCTTCCAATAAGCCAAAATTTCGCATAGATCACATTGGCATCTATACAGAAGTCCTTGCAAAGCAGCCCCAAACATAAGATGAGTAGGAAAGGAGAAGGGGTGCAAATGGTCTACAGTGGGGGGAAGGAGGTTCAGAAGTGCTTGGCCTGCTAGTGAGTTTGTGGATCTCTAAATAAGGACCTCTATCACATGTGAAACCAGGGATGATGGGTCAAGGAATTATTCCATGTGTGGGATGTGGCCTCTGTACTAGATTGGAGACATTATGTAGTTGCAAATACTCAGCTTTGTGTCTTCATAGAGACATCAGGTGAGGTGGTAGAAAAGATGAACAGCTGTCCAGTTTCAGTAATGGGCTGGATGAGCACCAATAAACTGAAGCTTAAAACAGAGGCACCATCAGTAGATGGTTCCCAGGTCTGGGAAACCAAGGTTCAGTTTGGTCTCATCTTTGATAGAATTTTGCCTGCAGAATGATTTTTCACTCATTCTTTCTGGCAACAGGGGAAAAAAACAATACATCTTTATATGTAGAAAAAAATGTTTAATTCTGCTGGACTGTTTTTCATCAGTGGAGTATGAACAGATGGTGTTAAGTTTTACCCACCCCCAAATGCTTTTCTTTGCACTCAAGTTTCTGAGAAGTGGTTTGTTTAAAAATTTTAGGGGCTTGCTTCTAAGTGACAATGGGTGCCTGTTAAAACCAGCCTAGATATTTAGTTTCAGATTAAGGATGTATTTAAACATTCAGCTGTATATAGTATGTTTTATTGGCGGGCGATAGCTTATAGTTTCATCAGCTTCCAGTCTGCACAGCTTCCTTTTTATTTTTATTTTCTTGCTTGTGTTGTTTTTGACGAACAAATGGAATGTAGAGTCATGGCTGACTGCTTGCATGCATAAGGGACAGGAAACGTAAAAAGGCTGATTGAGAAGCTGGATCCATTGAAGAAAATGGGATCGAGGTTTCATTCGCTGGCGGCGGGTTGCTTATTGTAATGTGCAGTGCTAACCATAATTGAAAGGAAGCTGCTTTGACATTCATGGGACTTATTTAAAGGTAAGCATGGATAAGGCTGCCCTGTAAAATCTTAGCCTTGGGAATGTATACTTCAAGGCTCTTTCTGTGAACTGAAAAGTTAAACACGCCTTTCTTCTACGTACTTGCATTGGCTCATTGTTGGTGCTCTGCAGGTCCCTGGTTGTACTGTGCCCATTGTCTCCTTCTGGGAGGGACCATACCTTGGGGTGGAGCAAACATCCTATGAATGAAGGTTACAGCATTCGGGTTTTTTAAGGCTACACAAAAGGCAAGCAAGAGGTGATATGATAGAAGTGTATGCATGGCATGGAGAAAGTGGGTGGAGAAAGGATTATCTCCCTCTCTTATAACACTGGAACTTATGGACATTGCATGAAGGTGAATGTTGGAAGATTCAGGACAGATAAAAGATTCAGGACAGATAAGATTCAGGACTTCTTCACACAGCGGATAGTTAAACTATGGAACTCGCTCCCACAGGAGGCAGCGATGCCTGTCAACCTGGATGGGTATAAAAGAGGATGATGATGAAACGTTGGCAGCATTAAGATAACTTCAACAGTGTAAATAAGTTTTGATGGATGTAATAATGGGATACTGTTCCATTATCGGTCCTGTATACCTGAAGGAGAGTCTCCACCCCCATCATTCAGCCTGGACACTGAGATCCAGTGCCGAGGGCCTTCTGGCAGTTCCCTCATTGCAAGAAGTGAGGTTACCAGGCCTTCTCGGTAGTGGCGCCTGCCCTGTGGAACACCCTCCCATCAGATGTCAAGGAAATAAGCAACTATCCTACTTTTAAAATACATCTGAAGGCAGCCCTGTTTAGGGAAGTTTTTAATATTTAATGCTATATTATTTTTAATATTTGATTGCGAGCCACCCAAAGTGGCTGGGCAAACTCAGCCAGATGGGTGGGGTATAAATAATAAATTATTATTATATTATTATTATTAGACTGAATGGTTTAGTTTTTGTAAAATATGCAGGGATTTATGATGTGCAAAATGAACCATGGAAAGAGAAGAAGGGAAGTCATTGGTATTTTAAGGATGTTTAAATGAGTATTTTAAATTGTAAAACAGAAAATTTAATAAAAATTATATTTATATTAAAAAATAAAATATGATGATGATGATGATGATTATACAAATTCATGGAGAATAAGGCAATCGATGACTACTAGCCATGCTGGTTATGCTCTACCTCCATTGTCAAAGGCAGTATGATTCTGAATACCAGATGCTGGAAGCCACAGGAAGAGAGAGCATTGTTGTACTCAGGTCTCGCTTGCAGGATTGCCACAGGCATTTGGTTGTTCACTGTGAAAACAGGATGCTGGGCTAGATGGGCCTTTGGTCTGATCCAACAAGGCTCTTCTGACACTCTTAAGCTTTGCATCATGTTGAGCAATGCTGTAAAAGCACATCTGGTGAAGATGGTTGATTGCAACGTAGCACACAAACCAACCATGCCACGCCATTCCAGATCAGTATTCAGCAGGTCTAAAGCATCTGTGCAGCCTAAATTCTAATAGTGGCAGAATTTGTGGAATGCTCTTTTTAAAAACAAAAAAACAAAGAACTTCAGCTTCATCATCAGAAAAGGAAAGATATTTTTCTTGCTGTTGTTTTGATTGTCTACCAAAATGAAAGCATTGTTTGTGTCAGACTCTTGCATTAGAGAGTTGTCTGCAGTCTTGTTTATTTTTATTTCGATTTCTCTCCTCCCGCAGCCTTACCTGCTGATCTAAGCATCTTTTCAGATGTCAATGTTAGGCCACCATAATTACTGTAAATTCAAACGTGGACAAAGACAAACTGGCCTTTATTCTGAAATACAAATTTGCTTACTAAGTCACCAGGACTACATTTCAAAATCACTTTCCCGAGAACTTCTTTAATCGCAAGCCAGAGAATAAACAGTACCAATAGGGAAGATTTGTCTCCGTGCTTAACATAAGAGCATGCCAGCCAAATGATTCGACAAATGTGAATCAGTGCTAAGACTACAAAATCCTCCAGCTCTGCTTAATTTTCATAAAACCATACTTCTCCAGGAAACTCTGAAATGAAGTCAGGAATCAGGGGCTCATGATCTGATGTTTCCAAAGCCGTCATTAAAATTATATGGCTCAGGAATTCAAATCAACATAACTATGGCAGTCCTCTTCTGTGAGAACTCTGGTTACATATACTGTACTGACATCACCTGAATCTTAGTCAAGTAACAAGAGACTCCCCCACTTCTGCCACACTCAGTTGTATCCTGTTTTTCACCTGCTACAGGTACACACACACAAAAATCAAGCAAGCATTTTCAAACCATTCTTTTCGCCAGGAACGTTATTAAGATCTGCAATAAACTTTCAGTCCATTGTGTACATTTTACTGCCACAACTAAAAAGCCAGGCCATAAAATGTGACAGCGTGCAGAATGCTTTATTGATTACACTTCCAATAGAGTTTGTTCAGCCTTCTTTACTTACTCCTTGGATCGCTACCATCCATTTTATGGCCCCTTTGCAATTCTGTTACTATCTTTGGGGAAGATTTCAAGCAAACTAATAGTTGAAAAAGGGGATATTTTGCAATGCAATTCACTTGCTGGAATGCTCTACTTTTGTCTTTTGTTAAAGGCTAGCCAAGAACACTTACACAGAGATGATGTGAGAGAAAGAGAAGTATGCAGAGAATCACGTTTGGTCTGAAGCATTGTGTTCTTTGCATGTTCTGGGGCGCACATGCTGGGGCATGGAGTTTGAACAAAGCCCACTGTGCCGGCCCAGCCCTCACCACTGATGCCACTAGGTGGGCATGGCACACGGAGGGTTCACAGGACCATACTGGTCACTTTAATCTTCTCCAAACAGGGTCACAATTGGCATACCAATCTAAGATATTATAGATCCCTCCTAGTCACTGCCACCAACTAGTGGTTTCCTCCAACAGTTCTGAGTTCAATAGAACCCCAATCTCCATACTTTGTTCTTCACGGGGAGTGCAGCTCTTTCTAGGACTTGTTGCAAATCTCCATCTGGGTCAGTCATTTTCTCCACACACAGCGCCTCCATGTTTGTCTAGAGATAATGTTTCAACTCGTTCACCCTCATTCACCTCAAAACCACCCCCAGACATCAGTTCAAGAGTTCCATGGCCTTCCTAGAATGAGCACATACAAACAAGAGGTAAAGCTGTGTGTTATCCACATAGTAGAAACACTTTAGCCCCAATCTCCAGATGATGATTCTCCTCAGTGGTTTCTTGAGTGGAATACTGTAAAATGGGGCAGAGGGGCGTAGAATGAAGACACTTATGTGTTTCTAAAATGGTTGTGTGCTCTCTCACCTAGAAAAAGTTTTTCCAATTTCTGTTCCAGTTGGTGAGCTGAGCTTTGTTGATCATGAGAGACAAGAGGGTGAAATATGTGCAAAGGTTGTTTTGGTTCCTGGGCTGGGTGGTATGTTCCTGGCTCGGGTGAGGCACAGAGATGGGAAGAGGAGTGGAGAATGTTTCAACTTAGAAGTTTGAGTCTGTTTAGTTGCACATTTAAGTGCCTAGCTTGTTTAATCTGCTGTGTTCTTGAAGCCTTTGACCCACCAATAAATGTTGCGATGCAGACTGTTTTGGAAAGAGCATTTCTTTGTAACCCACCCCTTGGGATATGTTGGGATCAAAATCTGAATGAATGAAAACGTACCACAGGAAGGTCCCACGCTATAGCACGGTATTGTCCATTATGGTGAGATAAGGAGATGTAGGTTGTCTAAATATTTCCTGGAGTTAAACTTGTGTGAAATAAATTAGCACCAAAGCACATGAGACTCAACAAGATCTGATAAAGCCCATGTGACTTTCTAGGCACATAATCTGATTACTCGTTTAAGCACTTGCACGGTTCATTAGAAACCCAGCAGGAAACCACATCACTGCCGGTCCTGGACTGGCTAAGCATACAGTACTTGACGCATGGGCTCTTAGACACTAGTCTACCTTCTTCTTTAAAGCACCTCTTCCCTTTTCAATAAAGCTACTGAATAAGTATTTGTGTGTGTGTATGTGAATAATAAAATCCAAAATTATCTTAAGATGTTTATTCATCTGTTTCCACTTGGGAAGTTGCTATTATTACTACCTTGAACACATGTTTATGCTGATCTAGGGTTGCTTTTTTAAACAACCACTTCTTGAGAACAAATTGCACTGCAATCCTGGCCTTAGTATGACGGGGAGGGAGCTGAATGAGTTTGCCAGTGTACAAAGCTGTGGCAATATTTGATAGGACTGCCAATCTGAAAGCACCAAAATTTGCAGGGGTGTGCATATGAATGACAATGAAACACACACACACACACACACACACAGAGAGAGAGAGAGAGAGAGAGAGAGAGAGAGAGAGAGGATGTTGTGAAGGAAACGATCGCTCAGTACTAGATTTGCTTTATTTTGTTCTAGGCCATTCAGAATATTTTGTTTTGGAACTGAAGAAGCTTCCAGACTCTCACAATTGATTCAACCACATATGGGCAAATTCAGGTTGCGCCACTCAAATTCCTTTAGCATTCTTGCGCTACAAATCTGTCCCGCGCTCCCCACAAAAAAATGGACTTTGTGTGATAAGGAGAATGCACTGGAAAGTCTACGATAGCATTACTTGATGCCATGTCATCCAACCACCCTGCAAGCAATCAGAATGTTCAATGAATAACCAACATCATCTACCCTCCCCACAAACTTTGTGCAAACAATTCAGGATGATTGCTGAACGTTTAGGTCATCTGGAGGCGATGTGAGTCAAGGAAAAGTAGCCAAACTGGGTGTTTAGCAAAGCAATCCAATATATGCCTACTCAGAAGCAAGCCCCATAGAATTCAATGAGTAAGTGGGCAAGATTGCCACCTATAGCATTCATTATTTACTACATGTATATGTCACCTCCAAAACACTCAAGGAGATTTAGCATCAGCTCTGGCTCCACCCACCATTGGCTTGTGGCCCCCACAACAACAACAAACAGTGTTCACCCCTTTGTGTGCAGTATCAGCTACAAAGCTCTTTCCAGCACATTGGTATTTCATGTACCTGCAACAGAATTGCTACGTGTGACTATCACACATGACACTCTTTACATGTTTTCCTCATCTCTCAGTGCCTTTTCTGTGTCTGAAACGTGGTGCAAGACACGCAGTAAGGTATCACTATACTCAGGCATCAGCCTCAGGGTATAAACTTGCTTGCTGGGAAACAGCAGCTAACCCCTTACATCCCATCGAAAGGAAGAGCCTGCCTTCTTGAGGGACATCCTCAGTCTCCACTTCTGGAACTGGAGGAAAACTGAAGGACATGGCTTTTCATAAGCACCCTTATATGAGAAATGCTTTTGATCCCTGCTCACCCATGTCAGGGTACATCAGATAGTTTTGATAAAACGTGCAAGAGATTAAACTGTTCCTGAAAATGATAAAGGGTTTATAACAGACGGTGTAATTATATTTATAGAAACAACAAAATGCACAAACAGTGTGCAGCATTTGGTCCTTAAAAAAGGAGGCTGGGTTTTGTTAAGAACAGAAGTTTTTTGTTCTCCCGAATCCTTTCTAACCCCAAAGGAAGCTCTCCTCGATTTGCTTTTCGAATGGAAAACATGCAGGGCTCTGAAGGCTGCGCTGCCAGACAAGTTTGCTTACAAAAGCTTAGGAGCATTTCAAATGTTGATGTTTATCACAACAAACATGGAACATGTGCTGCAGGGAGTCTATCCAGGCATGCAATTGCCATGTGCTTTTAAAACCCCACAGGATCTCAAATGTGGATTCTCTCTCTCTCTCTCTCTCTCTCTCTCTCTCTCTCTCTCTCTCTTTCTTCTTCTTCTTCTTCTTCTTCTTCTTCTTCTTCCTGCTCTTTAAAGGCTTGAGGGAAACAGATGTCTATAAAGGTGACAACCATTGTTGATCTAAGAGTGTTTCACCAGATTCATATGCAGCAGGGTTAAGACACCTCCTTTTGAGCTATGCAACTAATTAACCATCTGGCCTCTTCTTGACCATGCTGGGGAAGAAAATAAAACAGGCTTCAGTTCACACTTGTAGGGAAGAATTCCTACACTGAGCCGCAGCTGGCTGGCAAATGTCAACATATTCTCAATGGAAGGATAATTTTTTTCCTCATTGAATGATGTTTTCATTTGCAGCGTCAAACTAATTAAGCCCAAAAGCACAACCCTGATATTTGCTTAATCCTGGTTTCTTTCTCTTCCCTGTGGGTCAAGGATAACCAATGGGGTGACCCCCCGATGTTGATGAACTACAATCCCCAACCAGCATAGGTAATGGCCAAGGATGATGGGAGCTGTAATCCAGCAATATCTAGAGGGCATCACTGTGGCTACTTCTGCATTAATTGTTTGCTAGATGTCTGCTGCTTCTCAAAGGAGACCAGCTCTAATGGGGCCTGAGCTTCTGTGTCCAGCCCTACTGTTAAAGAGAAATAGATTGCTTCTGGCTAAAAGCGAAAATGCATCACAAAAAAGTGACTTGAGAAGACACTGATTTGCATAAAATGTGCAGGTCTGATTTATATGTAGATTTGCCCATCCTTGGTTGCTGCAGCCATGCATCAGTAGCCTTAACTACACTTCCATCTTAATATACTCATATTGGTACTTTGTATATAGTTTATTATTAGTTATTCATGGTTTAGAATATTTCAGTTCTTGTAATTTTGTAAAAATTGATAGCAGTTCCATGATTTTATTTTATTTTTTTTAAATCTAAAAGGATCCAATTGAAGAGAACACACATACTGCAGCCAGTATTTTGCAAGTTGGGGGAATAGGAAGTCTGTAAAACAGGCAGTCCATGCAGGAAAGAGAAAGTCAGAAAGATTGTGGAGAAAAGGGGAATCATTGCTGGAATGCTATCACTGCATAAACCAACAGACCTAGAGGAGTGCAATGTAAGATTCTAAGTTCTCCTTCCGTGCTGAAACTTCTACAAGGATTCCAATCCCATAAGAACTGGGCATAAATGTTGGTAATTCTTGGAAAACTGAAATGACAAGCCGGGTTCTTTGGCAAAGGATCTAAGTAGGAAGACAGCTGAAGGCTCTGCAGTGAACACAGCACTTGCAGGCTTCCTTTTTATCTGTTCCATATTGCCCATTGATGGGAACCTTGGCTTTGTTTTGATGAAAAGCAGATGCTAGAGGCAGATGTTTGGAGCTCAAAGGAATGAAACGCACACTTATGAAAGGCTTCCCTTTTAGGCAACCCCAGCAACAAGCAGAAGGACTGCCCGTCTCCAGTTCCAAACTCTGAAAGTAGCTTTCAGTATTTCTCTGCACTGCGCATGGTCAAACCATGGAACTAACCGCCACAAGGTGAGGTGATGGCTGCCAACTTAGATAGCTTTAAAAGAGGATTAGATGAATTGAGGGAGGATAAGGCCATCATAGCTAGTTTCTAACTCCACTGGTGGAAGCAGTATGCCTCTGAATGCCAGTTCACAAGTGGGAAAAGTTGCTCTCAGGTCCTGGTTGGCCACAGTGAGAACAGGATGTTGGACTAGCTTAGCCTTTGGCATGATCCAGTAGGGCTCCTCTTCTATTCCTATGTTCCTCAGGCCAAAAAGGTAAGTTAAAAGGTCTGAAGCAACGAGAGAGGAAGATAGAAATACTTCACCTCCCACCCTGTTCCTCCATTGTCTCCTTCACCTACCTCTGCTTGGTGCAGAACCAAAGTCCTACTTGCTTTGTAGGTGGTGCTGGAGGAAGGTGGGCAAAGAACCTTCCACACTTAGAGCCAGTGTAGCCAATGTGGTGCCTTCCAGATGTTGTTGGACTACAACTCCCATCATCCCCACTCATTGGCCATGCTAGCTTGGGTGAACAACATCTGAAGGGCACCACACTGGCTACTTAGAGAAGCAAATATATGATCTCGGGGATGATAGCTGGCAATCTACTTGGGTTGTATCCAATAAATTATCCTGTCAGCGCAAGGATGTCCACTTGTACAATGAGACTTCTTTCCCTGCATGCCTGCTACACACACACACACACACACACACACACACACAGAACCAAAAATCCATTCCAGCTGAGAAGAAGAACAGATGAGACTGTGTATAGGTGGCAGCTCCCTAGAGATCTATCTAGCTGAAGTTCAATGGACGCTTCTTCATCCAGCTTCTTCTTTAAAAATAAATTTTAAAAATCCTTAAGGAATCTTGACATTTAAAAACTTCTTCTTTCTGCAGCTTTCAGTCAATGCTTAGTACGTTTGTGGTTGCATGTGTTAAATTCATTAATCCTCCCCCGAATAATGAAGTTCTGGGAAAGTGAAATGGAGATGGTTGTTAGCATTCCTCAGGAAGCTATGCACTTTTATTTGCACATTAGTCCAAATCACAGCAACAGAAGCTGCTGAAGAAACTTGTGCTACTTAACAATAATACAGGGGCAAAAACTATGGTATGTCGTTGTATATATTTGTTCTGTAAACAAATACTGTGCCAGTGGCCTTGCCTTATGGTCCTCAGGAAAGCGGAGCAGTGAGGTCTTCACCAAGCTGTAATAGCATTTGCTGAAAAATTATATACAGAAGTTTGTAAGCCAAGTATAAAGTTGTTCTGATGGTTTCTCTAAGACTTATATGTTACTGTTTCTTTCATCGATGGTGTCTTGCTTTTTAGCCCTGGTATGAATGCTGTAGGCCAGGTGACCTGTGGTCTTCCACATGTTGTTGGACTTCAGCCCCCATCAGCCCCAGCCAGCATAGCCAATGGTCAGGGATGATGGGAGATGTCCCACAACATTTGGAAAGACATGGGTTCCCCATCCCTGCTTTAGGCAGTGGATGAATACAGTCAATTGGATGTGAAGTCTCACACTGTGGCAAATTACCATTTAGTGCCTGCTTCTCTGCATTCACTCCAGTTTGTTGGCTACTCTGAGAATAGAATGCTGGTCTAGGCTTGATCTGAATTTATTATTGTATGCAACAAACTGAGAATAAAGGTGAAGGTTGAATTGACAGGCAATTTTTGTTTGTGCCACAGAGAAGCATAGGGAGGTATTTCAGTTTTGCCCATTCTAAATAGGGGTAGAGAACCTTTTTCACATTCCCTTGTGAGCAATGTTCGGGGGGGGGCATGCTAAGCTGGGAAGCACCAGTGGCAAAAGTGGGCAGACTAATGGTTTGTCTCTTACTTTTGTTCAGAAGGGAACATTCCATCCATACAAAGGCTGGAGAATTCTTCACATACACTCACCTCACCATCCTCCATCCAGGCAAGCAAGAGGCAATTGTCACAGTTAAGGACTCAAGGAGCGGGTGGAGGAGGACCAGTAAGGGATATGACTAGGCGCAAAAAGCTAGCAATGGTCAGCACCAGCCATATTTGAGAGAGGGAACCCCATCCATTCAGTCCCATGAATTAAGCACAGCTACTTATTTACTAGACAGCTACAATGTTCTCTTTCTCAGCCCTGTTTAAGAGTACTTCTGGCTTGCCTGGCTTATTATCATGGCGAAGGAGGCCCTCAAAAAGAGCATTCTTTGTAGCAGAAAATGCATAACATTATTTGAAGGGGGGACACCAATCAGTGGTTCTATCTTCTACAGTAAAACAGTATAAGTGTATTTCAATGTTATTTTATTTTAATGTTGTTCTGGTAATTCTAATGCAGTATAAGACATGAATTGTTAGACATTTCCCTTTTGTAATTCTTTTAAAATTACTATTACATACATCAATACATTATATTTGATCTGACAGACATTTCCCTTTTGTATAAAGTAGTGTGGGAACTTCAGGCCCAATGGAAGAATGTGGGACCCAAACTCTCTATCTCAACTTCAGAACTCACCCCAGACGACCACCACTCCTCTCCTCAGGCCGTATCTTTTTCCTGCCCTCCCATCTGGAGTGTTTTGGCTGTGTTGGAATGTGTCCTTGAACTCTGATAGTGCTTCTTGCTTGCTTGGGTGGAGGATATAATACCTCTGTGCATGCAGAAACTAGCCGACTGTACAAAGGTAAAATTTGCATCCATTACTTTTGCTTCTAGCTCTTCCACCACTGGCATGTAGCCCAGAAAGCGAGATGAGCGCCACAACCCCCTAGTTGCCTTTGACAGGACTCAATCGTCCAGGGGTCCTTTACCTTACCTTACCTTTTACCTACCCAGAATGGAATGCGGCCCTCTGGCTGAAAAAGCTTTCCCTACCCCTGATACGAAGCCATCCATTTCCTTCCAGAAGAGCAAACTGAGGAGAAGAGTCAACTTAAGTATTACAGTTCCAAACCAGGTTGCAGGTTTTCAGCTGCCAAAGTGGCACGACTGTACAATCTGGTTTTGCACGTGGAAATTTGCTTGAGTGTCCCCCTCCAGCAATGTGCAAAGCTTTGCATGTTGCAAAGGTTGTGTCAAGAACAGCTTCTCGGTTCTGCTTTGCGTGGAATGCAAGTTTACCCAAGGACATTTTCCAGTCTTCCCTATAAAAGGAAGCTGAAAGAGGCCGCAAGCAGCCAGGTCAACAGTTCCCGCTTAGAGCTGCTTGCTACACCTTCTGGTTCCTTTGCCTTTCTCTGTTTTGTCTTGCTCTTAATCCTGACTGTCCTGTGTGCCTGTTCCCTGTGTGTTTGCTCTTGGTTTTCCTGCTGACTCAGGTATGGCACCACATCCTGAGGGAAGTCTGGATGGAGCCAAGTTTCATATTGGGTTGCCTTCAAACAAATGATTCCATACTGACAAGCGAACTTTGGACATGGCCAATCCACACCATGAGGCAATTTGATAAAGTTGTATTAGGCAGTGGGCTTTGGGGTGTTGGCAAATTGGTACCCCCCTAGGCCCTCACTTGCTTTGCTCTGCTGAAGGCCCAGGTGGGCCCACGGAAGCCTCATATGGGTGGCTGCCTCACTCTGAGAAAGGGTCAAGAGGAATGAGGCATTTTGGGTGAAGTGGCTGGGAGGCATCCTGCAGTGGCACCCAGAAGATTTGCTTGTCAGGTAAAAAACAACAACAAAGTTATTTCAAAGTAAATGGGCAGCAGCGGGAACAGGGCAGGAAGGGCAGCAATGACAACAGAAGCAGCCGCTGGGCAGAGTGGAGGAGAAGAAAGCAGGGGGAGTGAGAGAGACAATAAGAGGAGTGACGGTTCTCCTTACTCCTGCTTCATGAAGCGCAGACCTTTGCACCACTGCTGACTTTGAATGTGAAGAAGTGAGCTTTTCATGCTACCAGTGACAAAGAGGAAGCATGTGCATTTATCCATCTCTAGTCCAGTGCAGAAAATAGGCCCAATTTGCCAGTGGCTAGACCAGCTTAGAATCTGGAAAGTCCTTTGCCAATTCAGCTCTTGACAATACTTCATGGGTAGGTCATATTTCAGAATCGCATTCGTTTGAAATAAGTCATACTGAACTGTGACAAAGATATTTTCAGCTAGATGAGGCGAGCCCACATTTCCAGCTTAAGTTTTTGTTTCATAATGGAAAACCGTAAGTGCTGAGAAATGATTTTCCCCAGAAAAAGTCCTACAATTAGTGTTTTCCCTAAAGGAGCCCCCTTTTGGACTCGCAAACATGATGAAGAGCACATGAGAGCTTCCCCTCTTTGTTCTTTATGACATGAAAAGAAAAACGATGCAAGTGAAGTTGCTTTTGAAAATCATAGTTAATATGTGAAATCAATATTTTATGCAGAGAGCTGACCAGACACAATAGGGGAACGAGAACAGATGGTTCTTCCTTTTCCAGATGCAACTTTGGCTTAGCTTTGAAGAGAAGCCAGGGCAGATGGACCACTGAAGATGATAGCAGAGTACAGCATAGGCCTCTTTTAGGGTAATGGTAACTCAGATGGTGTGGGGTTTGGCCACATGCTCAGTTTCTTTCACTGCATCGTATGGGCATGGAATCATACATGAGTTTGCAACATGATACTGAGTTTAACATAATCAAAAGTGCTGTTTGGGGGGCTTATCCGCACCTACCTCTTGCTCTGCTCTTTCCAGGCACAGGTCCTCAATTAAAAGCTCTGTGGCCAAGCGTGGTCCCCACTCCCCGGAGCTTTCCGCACGAAAACCCAGTCTTTAGCACTCAATTGGAGCAAATGTCAATTGGAGCCGTTTGCTCCAGTTCAGGGTTAAGAATGGGTTTTCAAGGGGGAAGTTTGAGAGCAAAAGAAAGGGCACAGAACTCTAAAGCATGGGCTGTGCCTGGAAAGAGCAGAAGAAAAGCAGGTGAAGATAAGTCTACATTCTTCCAATTGATCTTTTGACACCCTGACAAACTTTATTTTGGTTCACAATGTCTCACTCAGATAAAATAATACTTAAATATGTATTGTCTGACAAAATACAAATTTAAATATAAATTCTCATATAGATTTTTAAAATAAAAAAATCACAGATTAATGCCAATTAATCTATATAAATGGAAACGGTTTGGATTTGTGTCCCAAAAGAAGACACATCAAAAGATATGAATGTGAGCCATCTCATGGTTTTCACGAACAGATTATCTCTCTGCTCACATGTCCCTCTCAGTTAAACATTAAGCCTGAGTAAGGAAGCTGTGAAACATCTCACTTTTCTGTGATTATTTTTGTGTTTTAGTCCAAATAAAGATACTGTTTCAGTTTGCGTATCAGGACTCTCATGCCAGCCCACCACCACCACCAAATAAATCAGTATGGCTCCCTACATTTTGTCTTCTGAAATATAATTATTTCCTCCCCTACTCCTGTTTATTCCCAGCCCTTCAAGTTATTAGGATTTGGATGAGTGCTTGGGTGAGTCTTCGAGCCTCTCTTGCAAACATCACATCTCCCCAGGTGTCCCAAGAGCCCAGCCGGCTTTATCCCAGAGATTATTTTTTGCCAACTAATTGTGTTTATAACAATAGCTGGGGCAGAGCGTGGGAAACCGAGAGAGAAGCGCTTTTCACTGCCTGTGTTCTGATGCAGGATATCAGCACAGAATGCTGTCATATGATAGAGGGTTTGGGGCTAAGAGCAATAATAATGGCAGAATATGGGCTTGAGCAAAGTCACCTAGCTGAGCTAATGTTCCCTTTCCTCATGAAAGCTCAGAAGGATGGCGGCCTGGGCTGGCTTCAGAAGTGTGCCTTGGACAAGAACACTCTGAACTAGCTCAGGGAAAGTGGGGAGGAGGGGGGCCCAGGAGCCATGTGAAGAAGAATAGGGGAAAGTGTTCTCTTTTTAGTGCAGAGAGAAGCTTTTTTTCTTCCTGCCAACTTTCTGAGGGTTTTTATTCTGCTCAGTTTGACACAAAAAGAGAAAAGGCCAGAGTTAAGGCACAAATGGACTTGGGTAAAGGTAGTGAAAATTCAAGCAGGGCAAATAATAATAAAAAAGTTAACTCCTTTCTCTCTTCAATTGGGCAACCGCCATAAGTACCTCTAGTGGCTTTTGTGTGGGATTCAGTCCCATACCTGCACATTCAAGTTGCACAATTATAGCCGATAGGAAGCTGCTGTGCAACAAATCACTTTCCCCCAAAGTTCAGACTTTTTGCATTAAGGAAAGTGGACAGGAAACGCATTGGAATGTGTGGGGTGACCATTGCTTTGTCACAACATCACCCAACCTCCCTGCAAACAAATCAGAGGGAATCCTCATTCAATGGCCATGTTGTCTCACCTCCCTGCAACGAGGTCAGGATTGAATACTCAATGAAGAGGCCATCTGGAGGTGGCCCATGCCTGCCTTCCTGTTAAGGGAAATAGGCAACACACAGGGAAAAAACATAAGGAGGGGCAAAGTGAATTCCCAAGGCAGAAGCTTTGCCCCACATATTAGATTTCTGAAAGAGAAATAGTAGTATATTTCATATTAATGCTACCATCCTAAACATGTAACTCAGTGATTCTCCATCCCACTTTTAAGTCCATGCCCTACTGGGATCATGTTTCACCAAACCCAAGAACTTCTAAGCTATCAGGACCACTTTGCAAATCCCACCAAAAGCAACAGAACCTAAGTTAGTCATCATGACTAGCCTGTTCCATAGCTTCAGGGAGACCCATACAGCTACCTGGAAGCAAATCACACCTTGCCCAGTAGGACTTATGCACTAGCGGTGCTTCCAGGATTTCAGCCCTAGTAAGGAGCACAACCAACTCTGGATGAGTCACAGGGAGCCCAGGACCAGCACAATAGGACAGTATCCAGTTTCTGTCATAAATTCTCTTTTAATTGTTCAATTGGGTCTTCACCAAATGTGGAAGTAAGGATGCAAGCCAAATCCCCTTTATGCCAGGCTGGTTTGGGTCAGCTAGACTGAGTGAAGGCATCCGTCCACATGCTTTTGCTGACTCAACTTGCCACCGGCCAGCACAGACATCCATTTCCCACCTATTGAATGTGTGGGCAGGCAGAAGGTCCACCAGTACAAGAAACAGCCCCCAAATGGGGGATTACAGGGGTGCGGGTGGGGCCGAGCTGCCCTAGAATCCACTGGTTCCTGAGCTGCTCTCACAACTGTTGATGGCCAGCATTGGGTCTGATCCGGGGCCAATTGCTGCATGAGCCTGAACCTGGCACAATGATCTCTCTGCCTTGTCCCCCATCTTCTGGTACCATGAGTAGCTCGGCTGCAGAGATGGTGGTAGCTCCTCTGTTCTGGGGTGGAAGCAGGTTTGGGTTGCACCTTCTGAAGTTAAATTTCAAGTAAGGAAGTTTAGGATTGCTGCATTATTTTAATTTCCCCTTTATGACTTTGTTATGATTTGCATGTGAAAGTTCCCTCAAGTAAACACAGGGATCCCACAAAGGAAAAAGAAGTGGGAGGCGGCTTGTCGTCTTGTGGGGTGTGTTTTTTTTCACCCCTGGTGCTGCTTAGGAGAAAATGCTTCTAATAATATGGCACTTCATAATCTAATCCCACAAAAGCTGATGCCTTTATAAATTGTGTCTTTAACTTGTCACATGATTCTGTTGGTTTCCTGCTATCAGTTGATTCTAGAAATGTTCCCGTTTAAGATTCGCTATGCACCACAGACACAACAAATTGCAAATTACATTATTCTAATTGCACAAGCAACTTTTACAAAACCACTTCTGTACATGCTACTTTTTAGTATCCTACCCAAAAGCATAAATAAGGAAACACAGATGGCAAATGACAAAAAAAATGAAGAAATGCATATGGTTGTTTTTTTCATTATTAAGGCTTAGATTTATGAAGCAATCAAAACAGTGGTTTTGATTGCTTCATAAATCTAACGCAACAGTAACCTTAAAGTTTTCAGTGGGACTATGCTGCAGTAAATAGGCTGAAGGCGTGCTTATGCACCAGTGGCTGCAATTCTCAAATTAATTGCATTTTTCACCTAATTAAATAAATGGTGAGGCATCCATTAGCAAACAATCCATGTTCATGCTGGAGAGGCATTTCTGTTGCAGGCTTCATTAGTATTCCTGTGAGCAGCATTTATATACACCCAGAGCCTCCCCAGAAGAGAGGTTGCAGGTTGGGGAAAGAGACCGTCTCTGTAATGCTGCCCTTTGTACATTCATTGCTCCCTTGTGAATGCCTTAAATGTGCCTTAATCATTTATATTTCAGTAAAATAACCCATTAATCTGTTTCATCTGAATCCATGAAGAAAACATCAGGCAGATCTAACAGCATCCTTCTGCAAGTGGAACACATGTCCACTAGTGTAATGAAACCTCCCTCTTCTCCTCTTCCCCTTGTGTACCCTTGGGCATCCTGATCTCGAGGGTTGGGGGACCCTGAGGACTGCATTTGGGGGTGCAGGGGAGGGGGAGGGGAAGTTTCAAGGTCTGCTCACATAACATTGGATAGAGCCCAGTGGTTCTGAAAGAAAAAGAACATCTTGTTTTGGTTTAGATGATGGACATATTTATGACAGCAGGAACCATTTTAGAAACGTTGTCCACTTCTGTGTAAGAAAGGGAACGAGCTGCTATAAGGTGGTGCTTGTCAATAGTATTTGTAACTGCTTGTAATTGAAAATGATCACTTATTTTTAAATTGCTCTCTGATTCACCTAGAAGGTGACATTTTAGTCAAACAAGAGGTTTCTTCCATCATGTAATCTAACGGATTAGTTTATCAGATGTTGCGGTCCTACAAATCATTTAATCTGATGGAAAATGGTGGCTTCAAATGCCAAATTGAATGCAGTAAACTGGAGCCGTCTTGTGTCCTTGTTTAAATAATTATATAGTAATAAGAATAAGAACAATATGAAGCTGCTCAGTCATCCTCTGCTCCCTCTCCAATGGGAGGCGACAAGAGCTGAAGAGGAAATCCTGCAACCTGCTGGGTCTCCAACTCAGCACTCTTCTCTTCACCTTCCTGTTTCCCTCCATTTTAAAAGGCAGAGGGTGGAAAGGGAATCAAAAAGTCAACCCTTACCTTACGTGACTCCTTTTGAAGGATGACAGAACCTGGCAGAAATACAGATCCGTTCTGTCAGGATGTTATTCTTATTCTGTGTGACCAATAAAATAGGTAAGATGTGAGCAATCTTGAGGGGCTCTGTCACAGTGAGTCCAGATTTTCTGAGTCAACCTCAAGTTACCAGAGATCCCTCTGGAAGCACATCCAAAAGCCTACATTGGATCAGGGTGCCATGCCAAGGGTTCCAGTGGAGGCAGGGCCTAAGCTGATGAAGAGATTTCAGCAACTGGAGACAAGATCTGAGGAATCGCCATACATGGAGCACATGTAGAGGGTTCCAGGCTCAATCCCTGGCAGGAAGGGATGTCCGGGAGCTGCAGCCAGTAATACTGAGCTAGATGGCACTTCCTGTGCCCTAAGATTCACAGCAATATTCAAAGGGTTGTTACTTAATATACAAGAGACTAAACTGCAACAAAAGGAAGAGGGAAATGGCATGTAAGAAAAAAATATATTACTTTTTATATTTAATAATAACCAGAGATATGTGGGGTTCCTAATGAATGTGGTCTGAACGTCAGAAAGAACCTTCTACCATTAGAGTCGGGACAATTGGCCTGTCATTGATTTGACCTTACTGGGCCCATGTATCACCTAAACCTGCTGCCAATGGCAGGGGGGAAATATCTTCAACAAACAAGCTGATTCACGTGCTTTCTAGCATGTCCTTCAAACCCATAGATCACTAATGACTTGGGAGTGTCTTCCAGTTGCATGGAACTATGGCGAGGGATGCGATAGCCAATTATTTCTCTTCCTGAAATTCATCATGTAACTTTTTTCACTTCCATGACTGAACACTTCCCAATAGTTCCCACACTTCTGCCATTGTTCTTCAGTTATTCAAGCACAGCAAGCCTATTGTTGAACAAAGAGCATTTCCTCCAGGCAGCTTTATGAGAGGCAGACCAAACAGTGTAGCCAGCACAAAGATTTCATCAGCCATCAGAAGTACCAGGCTTAATAGGGATAAAGGTGCAAATCCAATACATTTTTGAAAAGTGGACTGATTAAACTACCCTTTGGACTCCTCAATGGAAAGAACACATAATTGTTACTTTAAAGTCAATAGCTCTCAATCCATCTCCCAGAAATGACTCAGTCATAAAAATATGAAATATCATAAGGGAAAGACATCCCCCCCCTTTTTTAAAGCATGTTAATGTTTATCTGTCTTCAGCCACAGAGATCATGGTTCCTCACTGCAGGGTAGAATTCCATCCTTTCATTCACCATGACGACCAGACGATGCAAAAGCCTTTCCTCCCACAGGACAAAACCATTTACAGGTAAGTTATGCAGGAGAGGCTTAAGAAGCAGAGAGCTGTACACAACCCACTGTTTCAAGAAATGATGAAAGTGGTTCTTGGGATGACATGACGCAGTAGGTGCTGTTTATGACTTTTCTTTGATTTGGCGCCAAATGTAGGCTTATGGCTGAATATTATTATTACAGTCATACCTTTTATTGCAATGCAGAAACTCAGCCAACTCTGATCACTTCTTCTAAAGCAGCCGTTCTCGAGCTATAGCATCCCAAGCTCCTAAGGTTAAGAGGGGGAGGGTTTTGGGTTGGGTTTTTTCCATTTTCTTTCCCTTTATTCCCTCTCCAAATGCAGCAAAGGCCTTTCAACTTGGCTGGGGGAGCTAGTGGGGCTGTGCAAGTCTTTGGCACATGAAAAGCTTGCATATACAAGTTGCTGTAGGGTGTGTGTATGACAGTTGTTCCTACACAGGAGAAGCACCCGCCTAAGCTGGGCTCACATGCATACGTCTCACTTGACATATGGCAGCTAGATACAGTAATTATTTACAGTGCAATCCTATGTGTTTCTACTCAGAAGTAAGTTCTACTAAGTTCATCAAGTCTTATTCCCTGTTCCTTAAAGAAAGGCTGATGGTTATTGTTATTGTCTCCAATACCAAATTCTGAATCAATAAATCCTGAAGTTTCGCATGTGGGCGCTAAAACTAATATTTTTTATTGGGTGACAAGGGCATGTGGGATTGAAGTCATACTCACTGAAATAAATGGATGTGATTTTACTGGATTGACTTTGGATATGACTTATTTGTATACTACTCACTTCTTTGGGCACTATGGGCATTATTTGCTCTGGCATTTGCCAAAATAAGGGCATGTCTGTTAAAGGAAGGAATTTAACAGGCTGCTAATGTAGTGTTGACTGTATGGAGATTGTGCATGTATTATATTTTTTATTTTGAATCTGTTGTTTACATTGTTCTGCTCTGTGCTGCTATGGGTTGATTATATTTCATGCTGGCTTTTGGATGTGAGAAACCTATTCATTCAAAGATGGTATCGTGATTCTCTTGCTTAAGCATGCAGAAAAATGGTAGAGAAAGGCATCAAATAGATGCTTGCACTTTGCTTAGCAACAAGAGGGCTTGCCTCACCCATTTAAAATGATGTAATGGTCTTGTAACATTGGAAGGGTGTGTATCACATTTATTGTGGCCTCCTTCTTGTAGGCATGTTCCTTGCTGGTGAAAACTCATGCCACAATAAATGAACTTGTCTCTAAGGGCCAAACTAGACTTGATGTCAATCATATCATTAGTATTTGTGCTATATTTGCAGCCACTGGAAGCTTCACTCCTGAAGAGAAATGGGAGCCATGTGTGTATGTGATGGGGATGATTTCAGTTAGGACAATGCTGTGGCCCTGATCCAGTTCACCCTCCACCATGACTGCTAGCTAGGGTTGATAGGAGCTGTAGTCCAAAAACAACTGGAGACCCAAGTTTGAGAAACCCTGAAATAAATAAAGACACAAAGACATTCAAGCCTGCTTAGTGTCCTATTTTATGTCCCCTTTCCTCAAGTGTTGTTTCTAGAGAAATGAGTGTTTGGACAAGGTTTCTCTCAGGTGATATATCACAAGTTCTCCAAGCACAGGCTATTACTATGTCTTTGTAGTCATCAGATTGGCAAATTGGTGTAGGAAGAGCAGGCATCCACGTGCACAGACAGAACGTGATACAAATAAACAATAAATTCTGTTTCGTTTTCAATGTCTGAATTAAGTTTGGTACCTTTGATATTTGGCAACACATGTATTTTCAATGTGTCTTACCCTAATCCCAACCGACCATCTGATGCCATTGTTAAAAGAATTATTTAATCCCCCATCTCTAAAGGTAAGTCATGTCCAGTTCACAGTTCACATACAAGAGTTATGGGAATGAAAGCAGAAGGATTAAAGTGTCATATTCCCATGCTGCGGAGACATTTCTGCACCTAAGGAAAGCCGTGGGCCCCAGAGGTCATCTGGTGCTAAATCTGCAAATTAATACTCTGAGACATTTGATGACTGAGCTGGAGGTCAATGCAAATCCACTGGCAAAGTATCTCAATTAGAGTCAAACCCTTTGCCAAATTATTTAGGCTACCTGAAGTAGCTCTTCTCAGATCTGCCCCAATGATATCTTGAGCTCCTGATTAATGAGGCCAGAAGCAAGGGAGCCAGCAGAACAAATTGTACAGGGTGATGTCATCGAATGGCTCCCCTGAGAAGGGAGGACAAGTGATTATTCTACAGCTGGAGTTGCCCTTATCATGCAAAAAAAGGAGTGAACAATATCGACAGAAGGTCAATTAACATCCTTGAGCAGCATAGCTTCAAGAAACCGTGTGGTTGTGAAACTCCTTTCCAAACATATGCACTTGCCTTATCAGTGGCCCAGTTAAGTGTAGTTTGTGTGCATCCCTAGGGAACATTTGCCAAAAAACCTCCAATAGACAACGTGCAGCCAGCCTCATCTTTTTCTGTTGGTGGCCCTTCTGTGCAGAAGATTCAGAACTGAGCAGAAGTAAGGTAAAGGGACCCCTGACCATTAGGTCCAGTCGTGACCGACTCTAGGGTTGCGGTGCTCATCTCGCATTATTGGCCGAGGGAGCCAGCGTACAGCTTCCGGGTCATGCGGCCAGCATGACTAAGCTGCTTCTGGCGAACCAGAGCAGCGCACGGAAAAGCTGTTTACCTTCCCACCGGAGCGGTACCTATTTATCTACTTGCACTTTGATGTGCTTTCGAACTGCTAGGTTGGCAGGAGCAGGGACCAAGCAACGGGAGCTCACCCCGTCACGGGGATTCGAACCGCTGACCTTCTGATCGGCAAGCCCTAGGCTCTGTGGTTTACCCCACAGCGCCACTGGCGTTAGAAGAGCAGAGGTAGCTTCTTCTAAAAGAAGACAGCATGTTGGATTTCAAGCTGCTGTGGGGACTGGCTACTTCTGAACTTTGGCCGTGCCTTTAACAGCAGCTTGGTGCACAGACAGGAGCAAATGGCGTTGTTTATCCCCACACTGTGATTTCAGAAAATCAAGCTGCTATTAAAGATGGTGTGTGTGTGTGTGTGTGTGTGTGTGTGTGTGTGTGTGTGTGTGTGTGACCAAACTGGAACAAAGGAACTTCAAAGGGAGATGGCAATGTGAATCCACTTGAATTACACTTCTTCAAGAAGTTCAGTGCTTTCACTTGTGGACTGCATTGGAACAGGCACTACATCTGTTAACTGGCTTGCCAATGTCAGGTTTGTGTTGTATCAACAAGTGTGTGTGTGTGTGTGTGTGTGTGTGTGTGTGTGTGTAGCCGCTGTTAGTAATGTGATGATCACTGTCTGTACTTTACTGCATTCCATTTCCTTCTGACTTCACCGTTTAAAATTTCCTCATCACGTATCTATATACCTGTAACCCAGTCTTACCCATCCGATGAAGTGGACTGTAGTCTGTGAAAGGCTATGCCATAATATTTGCTAGCCTTAAAGGTGCTACAACACTCCTTTTGTTGTAAGTAGCACAGCTACCCCTCTGGGGGAACATAGCAAGACTTTGATTCTTTTTCTATTTTAATTTTCAGTCTGTGTGATTAGATCATTCTTAGATGTTTCTTCCCGTGATTTTTAAAATCCATGCCTTGGGGAATAGTCAGTTTCCTGTCAATTTCACATACAGATGGGCCTGATAGGATATCTGTCAACTGGCACATATTTAGGAATGGGCAGATCTGTCAATTATGCTTTCTTTCAGTTTCTTATTTTTTCCCATTTTAAGTTCAGTTCTCCACATTAGTTTGCAATTTCAAAAAGTTCTTATCTGCATTTTAGTGTGAATTTCTCACAATATACACATTTTAATGCTATTTTGGCATTAAATATACAATTTTGGGCAAATGAATTTTGCCTAATATAATGCATTTTTCTACATCATTTTCACTCACCTTATTACACCTTTAACCTTTTGCTAAGACCCGTAAAAGGCAGGAGAGTCAAAATCTATGTCTCAACAAGTAGCACTAGACGTGACCCTTGCTGAGAGCTTTAGCTTGGTGAAGTTTGTTTTCTATAAAGTGCTAGAAGAAATGTACAGACCAAACCTATCCTATGGTAGATTTATTCCATGAAGGTGGGGGAAACAATTGAAGAATGTTACAGTGTAGACCAAAATAATATCTCTTTGCAAACAATGTTTCTTGCAGTTAAGTGCAGTCAAGAAGCGATATACGTGCAGAAGCAGACATTCGTCAAGGGGACCATATTAGGCAAATCTATTAAACAAGAACAGCCATGCCTTGTTTTGACATGAAATTGCTCTTTGCCTACTGTTTTATGCAAGAGTGAAAGTGAACTCTTAGACTGATTAATGGGCTGAGATCTTCAGTTCCGCAGAATATGAAAGGAAGGGTGGCATCCTACTGCAGAATTAACGTCCATCTGTGATGCTTAGGAAATCTGATGAACAGAAGAAACAAAAGAAACATTTGATGTGATGGATCTGTTGCAGGGCTGTGCTGTTTTCAGACTTAAGCGGGGAAGGGAAGACTCAACATGTTAACTATTCCCCTACACAAAACACTTTCGCATAAGAAACTAGCATATCAATCAAAAGGCTTACCGAAAGACATCTCCCTGGCATACTAGTTTTGTTTGTGAAGAAAGTGTATAATACAAGGAAGCAATCCGGCATTCAGTCCCCTACACCAGCAGTTGTGATGGCGCAACCTGGCCATAGATACATCATAAGGAAGTCCTGATTTTCTGTTTTGTCTCATACTGTTTCAGCCAGAAGTATTTTCATGCCCAAGCTTGGTTACCTTTTAAGCAAGCTGCAATCACTGTATTAACAATGAAGCAGTACAGTTTGGGTTGCCAATTATGCTTCAACCAGCTGTACTTGGCACATGCCCCCACGGAGAGACTTGGAAGGCAAACTGGTCCCCTTGTAAATTACAATGCCCTGCTTGTAATGCATGCATTGTACACCAAAAGTAAACACGTTTTACGAAGACGCCGTATACGGCTTATAAAACGATACCTGAAAGCCGACCCAAATGACAAGCAGCGCATTTAGACAAAGAGAAAACAAAACAGAAAGGGAGACAGAGAGGAAATAAGAGGCTGCCTGTCATAAAGGAAGTCCCAGTCCACCATTTGCAATACTCTTAAGAAGAAATGGAGAATGCAGAAAGCAGAGCCATAGCTATGAGGGGGCTAGCCGGGTTTTTTGCCCTGGGTGAAGTCTCCAGAGGGGCACCATTGAGGTTCGTGTGTGTGTGTGTACACAAAAGTGCTTGGGGTGTGCCAAACTGGGTCTTTGACCTGGGTGAAATAAAGCCTAGTTTTGCCCCCACAGAAAGTAGTAGTAGTAGTTTTTATTACGGCCATTGGCCCATATCAAAACAACAATAACAACAGTACATCATATAACATTTACCGATACAATTTAAACAGTTTTCCGATTTAAAACGACCTCTATGTATATACAGATTTTCGACTAATTAGGACAGTTTTGTTCAATAAAACTCGTTCATTCATCCATCTAAAACCTACTTTCAGCTCTATCAAATAAAATTTACTTTTGCAGCTAAGATCTTGTTCCCTTTAGTGGTTATTAGGTTTAATTAAACTATCAAAGTCATAAAGTGATCCAGTTCTACCCCACAGAAAGGCATGCTGTGACAAAGAAGCATTGGCCATTTCCCCCTTAGAAAACGTGATGCCAGCATGTATTCAAACCTGAAAACACTTGACCTAGGAACATGTTTCTAACATTGTGATTCAACCTTTCAATTTTCACATCATGTGAAATATCTGCTACACTTGCTCTGTTGCAAGGATCCAAGCACCATTTTTGTTTGTTATCATTATGCACTTTACATGACGCAACCCTGGCACAAACAATGATGCTGCTCCCATGCTTACATGGTGTGGCACCTGGGATCATAGCAACAGTGGCAGACTTTGGGTCTTAAAATTTCAGCAGCATCCTGTGCAACGCCAAAATTCAGTGCCTTCCCCTGCCTCTTGCCTTCTGTTCTTTGTCATTGTTGCAGCAGCCCCTGCAGCACTCTTGGCTCAAGGCCCAGTGTGGGCGAACCAGTCGTGCTCCCCTAAATCTATCTCTGTTAGCAGCTGTAACTCAGGCTCCATTTTATATTGTTGAAGGCCTTTTCAGCACTGAGAAATAGCAGTGCTGTCTCCTGTTTGTTCAATGAGACACAATTGATTATATGTATTCTCATCTATATATTATCCTTCATTTCCTACTGCCAGATAAAGCCAGTTTGGTCTACGTTTATGTATTGATTCATTGTAGAATTTAATCTTTTTGCCAATATCCCTGTGAAAATCCTATAGTCTATATTTAAGATAGAAAGGTAAAGGGACCCCTGACCATTAGGTCCAGTCGCGGACGACTCTGGGGTTGTGGCGCTCATCTCACTTTACTGGCCGAGATGTACAGCTTCTGGGTCATGTGGCCAGCATGACTAAGCCGCTTCTGGCGAACCAGAGCAGCGCACGGAAATTCCGTTTACCTTCCTGCTGCAGCAGTACCTATTTATCTACTTGCACTTTGACGTGCTTTCGAACTGCTAGGTGGGCAGAAGCTGGGACCGAACAATGGGAGCTCACCCCGTCGCGGGGATTCGAACCGCCGACCTTCTGATCGGCAAGCCCTAGGCTCAGTGGTTTAGACCACAGCACTCCCCGAACCCCAATATTGTACTCTCCCCCAAATCTCTGCTGAAGCTGTTACTTGCCCTGGAAGGGAAGCTTCTGGCATCCATGCATGCAGCTCAAAGTTGTGCATCTGAATGGTTCCATGCAGTTGGGAATCACTTACAGTGCAATCCTGCCTTCACATTTAGTCTCCTCAGGTGTAAGTTCCATTGGGTTTTATGGAACTTAGTCCCAGGTAAGTAGGAATGGAATTGCAACCTTACTCTCTTCTAAGTGTGATTCGGACTGCAGCCTCACTTTGGTACTTGAATGAATTTTCAGAATGTGTCTTTTAAGCTTAAAATGTTGCAAGCAATTCTTGAAAGCTTTTTTTTAAAGGCCTTTGATGTGGCAAAGTCAAACTGTATTTGTGCCTTATACAGTTTCTTTCCTCTGAAGTGGAGTTTGTGAACTGAATGGTGCTTTGCCAAACATGATCTGACTTGGTGACTGCATCAAAGGTGCCAGCTTCCCAAACTATACTGTCTTTGTGCTTTTCATCTCTTTGAAGAAGGAGGAAACGGAGCGGATATTGGGACATACTAATTTTCTTAATCTGTCACTTACAGCTGAAATATCAAACGCCTAGCAAAGGTATCATAAGTTAACATTGAAGAGCTGTGATTTTGTGCCTGATGTCTTCCATTAAACTTTATTACAAGTGGCTGAGGCATATATTGAGATTCAGTTGTATTTTAAAGCAAGTGCAGATATTTGCTTCATTCATTGTAAAGACTGTATAGCATTTTCATTGCTCAGCCAGAGATATTTTCATGCTGGAAAACAAAAATAAATATATTCGTCGGTAAGGAAAAATATGTCATCTGCATCTCCATCTTTGTCTTCTCCCCCCACCCGCAAAATGAGACCAAGTGCCTAATTATGACTGCTGGCAACAAATAAGAAATAAATTCACTCGTGATACACACAATGATGGATGCATCATCTCATGTGAAAGGCATGCCTTTCAAGGGGACAATGGAACTCTTGACATAGCAGTTATAAGCATCTTGTTTCCTTAATTGGTTTTCTTTTGTGATCTGATGGCGTTTGAGAGGATGCAGAAGAACTTAAGATGGAATGTGTAAGGAACTAAGGAAGCACTTTCTGCACTGCCACATTAAATGAAATGAAACAGGCTGTGATAGTCAATTGACACTATTATTTAGTATTACATTATTTACCGGTATTTTGAATATGCTGGTTCTTTTAGTTTCCCCCACACCTCAGAAATTGAGATTGTGATAAGTCCTCAGGCAATTTCTGTCTAATTTTGCTGACTTGTACTGTATATTTGTTGAGAAAACATGAGGTAGACTGGCTTCTTCTATATGCCCTAGTCTTAGAGGCCACTGAACTGTAGCAGTACAGTAGCTCAGAGAATCACTCAAACAAAACTCCAAGCTATCACAAATGGAAATTTCATGCACCGAACACAAACCAGATTGTGCTACACAACGCATGGGCAGAAATAAGGGAGGTTCTGGTACTGGCATCTTAAGAGCTGTTCATGATGCCGAGAACTGGGAACACTCTGCAAACTTTTGTCTCCTCCCCTAGTGAGAAGGGGTCTTTGAAGGCAAGCAGTGCTTCCCTACTGTTTACCCAGGCATTTGATGGGTGAAAGAAACTGTTTCTGGCAACAGGGAAATTATTATCTGTGACTGTTTAAAAAAATGTTTTTAGATCTTCTTATTGTTCTTAATATGTTTTTATTTTATTTTAAAATGTATTGTTTTATTGCTTGGTTGTTTGCTACCCTGGGCTCCTTTTGGAGGAAGAGAAGCATGTTTAAAACTACCACCATAAGCCACTATTTTGCTTTCCCCCCTGAACAACTCTGTATTCCTATGGGTATATTTCATTACTTTAAATTAAAAATCAATCAATCAATATGAATGAATGAACTAATACATTTGCAAACTGATTCAGAAGATTGGGGGGGGGGGAGAGAAACTGAGAGAAAAATGACAGGTTTGTCCATTCCTAACATGACACACACACCCTGCATAGAACCATCTCTTGATTTTCTCAAAATTCTTACAACTCCCCTCAGAGTTGACACATTTCATCTAATGAAGAAGAAGAGTTTGGATTTGATATCCCGCTTTATCACTACCCGAAGGAGTCTCAAAGCGGCTAACATTCTCCTTTCCCTTCCTCCCCCACAACAAACACTCTGTGAGGTGAGTGGGGCTGAGAGACTTCAAAGAAGTGTGACTAGCCCAAGGTCACCCAGCAGATGCATGTGGAGGAGCGGAGACGCGAACCCGGTTCCCCAGATTATGAGTCTACCGCTCTTAACCACTACACCACACTGGCTGAACTGAAGTGCACTGAACACTTTCCAAACCCACCTTCACTTTCACTCTAGGGCATGGCAGCCGAGCTGTGGAGAATCTAAACTATACTAGATCAGCTTTCACCAACCCTATGTCCTCCATGGTGGGGCTGATAGGAGTTGTGGTCCAAAACAGATTGGCAAAAGCCGTCCCTCTCTATGATTTAATGCTCTTGTTTCCAAGCAGATTTTTTTTTCCTTTGCCGTTTCTCCTGTTGATAGCATTGTATCTGAATTTAACTACCAATAAGTGTCACTTCTAAATCAGCTGTAAATGCATTTATAGGAATGTTGTGCCAGTGCCTGAAATTTAACACCAGGGAAAATGCCAGACAGTGCATTATTTGTGAATTCACATGAGGGCTGTGGTAGGAAGCAATTCAAGCAGGCAATACATAACAGACCAAAGTGCTGCTTTATGTGCAGTTGGAAACGCAACCACTGTGAATAACAGGAGTTGAGCTTGATGTAAACAGATGTTTGTGTAAATGGACAAAAGAGTGTGCTTCCACAAATAATGATTTATTTTTTTAGGAGGCAAGCACTTTTTCATAGTAACAGCTGTACAGTTAAAAATGATACTTTGAACTTTAAAAAAAAAAAATCTGAGGAAAATTCCCAGTATGCCACACTGGCATGTTCCAAGAATTCTGGACAGCATATGATGCATCAGGCCCAGTTCCAAAAATTGACTCATATTTCATACTGCCTGTCAAAAAATCATAACCACTCTAGATGGTTAAGTTGTGGATATCAATGATCAACTAAAGCTACCAATCCCATATTGAGATTTTAAGAATGGCTTTCAAATACATCTTTTTTTGTTATGGTTTTCATTTGTTCATACTGTCCATTCTGAGTGTAAGCAAGGTGCTAAAAATGGACTAGGCAGTAAGATAAAATGTAATATTCTTGTAAGCCCCAAGTCACCGACCACAGGTGAGCCCAAAATATCTCAGCACAGTGTGGGAGTAAAAAGGACTGGGGAAGTACAAAGTGGGTAGGTTCACTGTGTTGTGTGAACTAGGCCATTGTCACAGGAATGGCCTCCCTGCGGTGGAAAATTCATAGGAAGTTGCCTTCTACCTAATAGGAAAATTGGTCCATCTAGCTCAGTATCATCCACTCTGACTCCCTGAGGGTGCCAGGGATTGATACTGAGCCCTTCTGCATGCAAAGTGGATGCTCTAGAACTGAGCTATGGACCCAGCTCTCACAACTGCTAACAACAGCTCTCCGTGTTCCCATTGGTTCTAGTAGAGAGCTGGAAACTGACATCATGATGGCTCTGATCTGCTTAGCAAGTCCTTGCCAATGTTGTGATAACTGATGGTCAGTTGAAACATGAAGGTACTTGTTAGTCTTTAAAGTGCTGTTAAGACTCTTTGAGGGTTTTTTGTTTCCATTACTTTCTGGAGGGTAGTGGCCAAATCGTCTATGCAAAATGTGGAGGAGCCGCCTTCTGACCTTGTCTTCTTAGTCTTCAGTCTTCTCTCAAATGGTTTTCCTGAATTTCCCTCTGGTCATGGAAATAAGATGTGGTGAATGAGACGAGTCCCAATCACCTTCTCAATCCGGCCTGCGGATGGTCCGGGAATCAGCGTGCTTTTACATGAGTAGAATGTGTCCTTTTATTTAAAATGCATCTCTGGGTTATTTGTAGGGCCTGCCTGGAGTTTTTACATGAGTAGAATGTGTGCTTTTATTTAAAATGCATCTGTGGGTTATTTGTGGGGCATAGGAATTTGTTCATTTATTTATTTATTTATTTATTTCAAAATATAGTCCAGCCCACCACATGGTCTGAGGGAAGGTTGCTGACCCCTGGTTTAAAGTAAAGCTTAGACCATTGCGTTTGGGACTGATTATTAGATTTTGCTCCATTTCTGACTACTATATCAGCATATACCTCAACTGTCCCGGGAAAACCAGGGGTTTGGGTGACGTGATTGCGCACCTTGATCTTGCCCCCCAGAAGCACTTTTGGGGGGCCAAAATCCAACATGACACCCCAAAACACACATTTTGGGGTGTTGTGCTCTCAAGCAAAAACACCGGAGTTACATGACTCGTATGGGAGTGAAACCCTGGAAAATGGCATCCCAGTTTTTACCTTGACATGCAGGAAGGTATGCTATCAGGTATGGAAAGGAAAGCAAGGCTGACAACAGGGTTTAACATCATCAAGCCTCCGGAAGGGCCTCTGCCCGATTGCAGGCAGTGGGGAGGGGTGTGTGGCAATGAGAATCTTTGACAGAAAAAGCAATCGAAGGGGCACGGAGGAGAACATTCTGTATAGCTTGTCCATTCTCTTAGGAAGATGCTATGCAATGAGCTCAGAGGGAAATACAGGTCAGTGGGAGGCTGAGATAGTAAGGGGGCCAGTGATGCATTGCCAAAGAAGAGGATTTGCATCACCAAAAAAATCACCAAATTTGCATAAAATGTGCACATAGTGACATATATTTATAGGTGCAAATTTAGACACAGTTATTATAATTTAAATAGAAGTACAATACATCTAATCATGAAGATTCCAGGTGACTTGTGTGTGCCTGCTCAGTCTAGTGAGCAGATGCAACTGATTGTTGATGGACACCTTCCAGGATCTCCCTATTTATGGTTCTTTATCTTTAAACCAGACCTGGAATGGACAGTCCTGAAATAGGGGACATCTTCAGAAATGAGGATTGTCTTATGAGAGCCCTTCAAAATAGAAGGCTGTCTTATGTAAAGAGGCCACTCTTTACAGTGGAGTGAAGAAGATGATGGATAAGCACAGGCGGAGGGCACCTTTCAAGCATCTTGCTCAAGAGGTACCAACAACCTAGAATTGGCCTGAAGGAATAAATGGTGCTGGACAAAGTTTATTTTCCCCAGCTCTGTAAAAGATGGAGCTAATTCTATCTTCCTGGATAAGATTAATCTGCAAATGTTGGGCAGCTGTTCAAGCCAGCCTAGAATTCTAATGTCAACTTTTTAAAAAGATCAGTTTAAACATATTTTGTGTTGTTGGTTTTTTTTTTTTTTTTTTAAATGTAATGCTGTTCCCCTAAAACCCTTCTTGTCCTTACGTTTCAGTGTGGGCAGGGGAACGTTCCACTTGAAATCTTGAATTCTTTGGGGAAAACACTTGAGAACAAGAGAAACAGAGAAAAGCTAGTGAAGCGACAAGAGCATCTGTAGTGTTTTGGCTCTTTGCGAAGGTTGCTAATCTGATCTCTTCAAAGACAACATTCTCCCCTTTGTTTTCTTTTTAAAGATCTTACCCTGTTTAAAATTCATCCTGCTAAATCATGGCTATTTGTTCCCACTTACCTTCTCAAGGGGATGTTTTTCCAAAGCAATTTTAAAACAAATATTATTCTCTTCGCCAGCGCCTAAAATTTGCATTTGTCATCTCTGTGCAAAAGGCAATAGATGCTGGTCGATCACCGATAATACAAATCTAGGAAGGAATTTAGCACTGCAGTAATAAGAGATGGGTGCTGAAAGGGAGCTGACCGGAACACAGCCAATTCCCTGTAACTTCCTTATTTACTTTGCTGTCATCCAATCAGGCTGCCTAGTGCTCATCAGTAGTCAGGCAGCAGCATTCTCGACCCACTGACGTTTCTGAATCAGTAAGAGCAATGCCACATAGAGCACATTAGGGTAATCTAATTTGATAATGCTGGCAGCCCTGCTTGGCAGGGTGGCTGTCTATCAGCCATAATTGTGCCTACATTTCATCTTCTTAGTAATTAATTATGAAGTCAGAAAAGGCACATTTTAGAATACGAATCAAAGCACAATTTCAATTATTATTATTTTTGCACAGTCCATTGTGCAACATATTTAATGCACAGGGGAACAGGAAACCTCACCGCCCCTCTTTCATTGCTATTCATTCATTATTATTTTTTGCTGTTCTGTATTTTGTGTCTTTGGTTTCTGATGGGATCTGTGCCCCGTCCACATTTAATCTGTATTATGCTGTTCCTGCAGCCAAGCAGGGGGAGAAAATGTGTCCGAACCTAACCAGAAACAATGCATCTCTTCACTGCCCTTTGATATGTAATTCTTCAGCTTGAGCAAGCACAGTTGGAAGAATCCTTCCCATTGTTAGTGCCCTGCTGAGAGTTCTTAAGAAGCAAAATAGTGAGTGGGGTACAATAAGATGCCTAAACACCCAGGAGAATTAGAGCCATTCTTAAATTTCCACTTGTAGACCATATTTTATTATCTTTCCCTGTATTGAGCAAGCCATTCCTAATTAGTTGCGGGCAGCAAAGAGGTAGCACAACAAGAGAGCAGGGGAAAGGAGTGTTTGAGGGTCCACACTGTGCCTTTGAAATGCATGTCGCTTCATGCTAACACAATATATATTGCTCAGCTTACAGACTAAATTATCCCATTCGCTGAAGTCACGATTGCAAAATCTCCTTGTGAACTCCATCCTTGAATGCACTGTGTGGAATTTCTTGCAGGGGCATTTGCTAAAAAGCAGCTACTGGGGCTGTCTTTAAAGTAGCAATTACTTACACGAGGTGTGTGGTGCGGACAGAGCTCTTAATTGCTTTAAGGATATAAACGAGCAGCCGCCTCCCACCGTGAAGTTGCTTAATTAGAGGCCTTGAAACTTTCTGGAGGAAGCAGCCGGCAGAGGGGCACCTTCTGCTCTCCCCCCTGGCTGTGCCAAATATCCTGGGTTGCCTTGTCTTTTAGCAAAGTAATTCCCTTATCAGCTGAAGCATTACTTTGTTTTGGGTTCCTCTCTTTTAGATAGCAGCAATCAGAAAAATGGGAGTCTTGTGCAGCTGCTCAAGTGCGGGAGTGGGTGACGTGTGTGCGTGTGTGTTTTTAAAAAGTGCTCCAGATAGCGTCTTCAAACGCTAGGGAAGATAAATTACCACATTCAGCTGCGAGACCTTGGTTAACTGCTTTACATATCAGAGTATCTCCTCTGCTAACGATCTGTGCGGCTGCTGAACCTCCAAATGTGTGCTGATACAAAATAATTGCTTGGCTGCATAGGAGAAGCACCAAAAGGCAGAGTGTTTGATTTCGGCTTTTGGCTTAGAAGCATGCTCACTCCTTGGAGCATATTCTTTAATGTCCGATCCAGGAAAACAGGGGCCCTTTTCTCCCTTCGTGTTGCCAGAGCTCTAAGCACACAACAGGACTTTCCCGGCCTTCCCACCACATGGGAACCCCACCTCTGCCCAACTGAAGCCCACTCCTGAGCATAGCTGTCAACTTTCGGATTTGAAAATAAGGGATGCCACGAGGGCGGTGCAATGGCACCAAGTAGCCTCGCCACCCTGCGCTCCAGAGGCTGCACGCGAACGGGTGAGCGAAAGAACGAGCGCATAGATGGCAGGCAGGCAGGCTGTCTGGTTGGGCGTGAGGGTCTGGCTGCACAAGGCATGCAAGCTCCGCCCTCAGTCGGTCTCAGACTCCTTATTGGCAGCCGAGCAACGCAGCTGAGGAGCCTCCCTGGCCAGCAGGGAGGGAGAGGAGCTGCTTCATTTGAAATCCAGGAAATTTAAGGGATATCAACAATCTGGGATAGCAGCAGGAAACGACATTGGAATAAGGGAGTTTCCAGCAAAAAAAGGGAGGGTTGACAGCTATGCTCCTGAGGGTTGAGGAGTGCTGTGGGATGGAGAATGGGGACCTGCAGAAGCATGGGGGGGGGAAATCAGGCAAAGTTTGGAGCTGCCTTGAGCAAGCGGAAGTACCATTTTTCACAGGCAAGTTTGGTTCTGAGCCAGGGTGTTTTAAAAGCACTTTAAAATAAGCTGGTATGGAATGTTGGTGGATTCTCCACATCTTCTGCTGTGAGGAAATTAATGGAAAAGTTGCAGATCATCTTGTTTTAAAACTATATCTCTTTCATATGGTGCCAGAACAACAGCAGATGCTTAGTTTATGAGTCCTGAGGGTTCCTTCCCCACCCTTACCTTCATACCCACATGCAAACTCTATTCCAATGAGCCACGACTTTCGGGAAACAGACACCCAGTAGCTGCCAAATAGGACTGGAAATATATTGTGCTGAAGTAAGAGATAAAGAGATAAAGAGTTAGGTGAAAGGACTATCTGGACACGCTCCTCTATTCAACCTGTTAAGGCTTGTGCTACTCCTATGGTTTCACATGGGAAAATATCTAAAACAATTATAGTTATAGTAAATACTTGTGTGTGTGTGTGTGTGTGTGTGTAACTAACCTAACATAAAAAATGTTGACGAAGAGCTTATCTTCTATGGGAACATAGAAACTAGTTTTTTTGGAATGCAGAAACAAATTTTCAAGGGTTATAATTGGTTGATGTCTCTAAATCTGCGCAAGTGATGTCAGTTTGCTCCTGTGGCTGTTTGATTCCAGCAGTCTTCGCCAACCTGAGGGGGTTGCCAACCTTCTGGGTGGAACCACGATGCCAGCTTCCTGGCTCGTGAGTCACTGCTGCTTACTGGGAGCCACTATGTGAAGCCATGGCCAAAGGCAATCTAAGTGACAGCGATTATAGTTAATGATGTGTGGAAACAGAAATGGAAAGGATCCATGACTGTGCAAGGTTGCCAAAAGAAGACTCGCTTAGTTGTCAATTGGATGCACCGCGAAGAACTCACACGGTGTAACAACTTGAGTCCAAAGGTGATCTTGAACTGAGGGATATCAGACTAGGCCTGAATGAATGTGGGAAAGGTGGTTGCATCTCCACGAAGCCACCTAGCACCAATACATCAGCTGATACTCTGCTGGACTAGATGATCCTTGGGGTCCCTTCCAACTCTACAATTCTATGATCCTTTATGAAAGTGTCTGGGTGCACACACTGTTGTGCACCAGTTTAGAATCATAGAATCATAGAGTTGGAAGAGACCACAAGGGTCATCCAGTCCAACCCCCTGCCAAGCAGGAAACACCATCAAAGCATTCCTGACAGGTGGCTGTCAAGCCTCTGCTTAAAGACTTCCAAAGAAGGAGACTCCACCACACTCCTTGGCAGCAAATTCCACTGTCGAACAGCTCTTACTGTCAGGAAGTTCTTCCTAATGTTTAGGTGGAATCTTCTTTCTTGTAGTTTGAATCCATTGCTCCGTGTCTGCTTCTCTGGAGCAGCAGAAAACAACCTTTCTCCCTCCTCTATATGACATCCTTTTATATATTTGAACATGGCTATCATATCACCCCTTAATCTTCTCTTCTCCAGGCTAAACATACCCAGCTCCCTAAGCCGTTCCTCATAAGGCATCGTTTCCAAGCCTTTGACTATTTTGGTTGCCCTCTTCTGGACACGTTCCAGCTTGTCAGTATCCTTCTTGAACTGTGGTGCCCAGAATTGGACACAGTATTCCAGGCGGCGTCTGACCAGAGCGGAATACAGTGGTACTATCCCTTGATCTAGATGCTATACTCCTATTGATGCAGCCCAGAATTGCATTGGCTTTTTTAGCTGCTGCATCACACTGTTGACTCATGTCAAGTTTGTGGTCTACCAAGACTCCTAGATCCTTTTCACTTGTACTGCTCTCAAGTCAGGTGTCACCCATCCTGTATTTGTGCCTTTCATTTTTTTTGCCCAAGTGTAGTACTTTACATTTTTCCCTGTTAAAATTCATCCTGTTTGCCTTGGCCCAGTTCTCTAATCTGTTAAGGTCATTTTGAAGTGTGATCCTGTCCTCTGGGGTATTAGCCACCCCTCCCAATTTGGTTTCAGGCTACCTACAGGCATCTGTTTGGCTACTGTGAAGAAGAGGATGCTAGACTGCTAGTAGACCGGGTGGGCCATTGGCCTGATCCAACAAGGCTCTTCTAGGCTCTGATTTAGAGGCCCGGAGATTATGAAAAGTTTATCGTGCCCATGTGCATAATTCACAATAAAAACAGTACAATAAAATAGTATTTTTCAAAATCGCACAAAACGTACAGGTTTGCTGAAAGAGACATACATGCATATAATGTGCAACGCATTACAGAATCTGTTTTCCTGTTTACCGGTAACTGGGGATAAGGAATAAAAGGAGAACAGAAAAATGTGGAGTGGAATGTAAAAAAGTCTTGGCAAAGGTCTAATTTTTCCAATGATAACTACTTCAATTCTTTTTTAAAAAAAAATATCAAATGTAAAATTCTTTCTGGAATTTCTCTCTCTCTCTCTCTCTCTCTCTCTCTCTCTCTCCCTTCTTTGCTGATGCCCCAAGCACATGGTTAGTCTGCCTGTTGGGTAATCTAGCACTGGGCTCATTTTATACTCTTCTTTGACTGCACAGGCAGTATAACAGCCAACCTCATGGGTGTAGCTGGGGGAAGGCAGGGAGTGGCAGCTGTCCCCCCCCCCTAAATCAACAAAAATCAATAAAAATACATAGCTAACTGAGGTTCTGCCCCTCCCCCAAGCAAAAGGCCTGCCTCCCTAACAAAAATCCTGGCTACGCCCATGGCCAGCATGGTGTAGCAGTTAGAATATCAGACTAGGACCTGGGAAGGCAGGGTTCGTTTCCCCTCTTGGCTATGGAGTTCACTGGGTGACCTTGGGCCATGTCAGTGTAACCTTCCTCACAGGGTTGTTGTGAGGATAAAATGTGGAGAGGGAGAGCTATGCCACCTTGAGCTCCTTGAAGAAAAAGGTAGGATATAAATCCAAGAAATGAAAAAAACTATTTGTCTTACCCCCTTTCATCTGATTCAAAAAAAAACCAACAACACATTTTTGGTGGCATTTTTGTAATAAAAAAAAACCTCAATTGAAATATGGCAACCCATAGGCCCATGCAACACACCATTTTTAGACACACACATTGATCCTCAAGTGAAACAGCTAGGTGGTTGAAGGAACATAGGAAGAACAGACAATATTAAAACAGGATTGTCTAGTGACTTAATTGCTATGTTTAGAAAAAAACTTTCCTTTTCATAGATGATATTCTTAGGGGCTGCCACAAATGAAGGTCAGGGTGGAGACCTCATTGGTGTGATGAAATGCCAGACAGCATGCTCCAGATGGGAAGGAAGCTCACATTATCAGGATCTCTCTGCTGACCCACCCATGATAACACATGCAAGACAATGTAATTTCTGCAGCAAGATAAGACAAACCTGTGCATTTGCTGGCAGTTCCTCCCACTCAAACTAGATCATACATTTCCGAGTAACTGCGTTTTGAATGTCTTATCTGATTGCACTGCTTGTGTGAGGGTGCATCTATGACTCAGGAACTTTATCTACGTGCTGATGTGACTCTAGCTGTGCTGAAAGCAATGAGCTAATTTAGCACAGCCAAACAAGTCATTGCTTAATTAAGATTTATGCCCCGGTCTTCAACTATGTTACTAAAATGATTTACAACAAAATATTTTAAATACCATAATGAAACACCTTAAAATAAGCTTTAAAAGGCAGAGCCTGGTGGAAGTAGGTGGAGGAATGCTGCCGCCCAATACACCACCATCCTATCCTGACACAAAAGGAGGCTGGATTGCAGAGTCATTCCAAAAGCAGACATTGGTGGAATCTACACACATATAAAAACTGTTCTGAAAATGCTTTTTTTTAAAAGAGCTTTTAAAAATACATTGAATTTTCCATAAGGCTCACCATCACCATGAAGTGTCACATTGTATATTGCACTTAAAACACTCTTAAAACGTTTTATTTGCAGCTGTATAGCTGAGTCCCTTAAAGCCCACCTCCATCAACCACATACACACAATCACAGTCACTAATAAATGAGCCAGCTGAAACATCCACAGGCCTCGGCCCAGCATACCTGAAGGAGCGTCTCCACCCCCATCGTTCAGCCCAGCTCTGAGGGCCTTCTGGTGGTTCCCTCACTGCGAGAAGTGAGGTTGCAGGGAACCACGCAGAGAGCCTTCTTGGTAGTGGCACCCATCCTGTGAAATGCCTTCCCATCAGATGTCAAACAGATAAACAACTATTTGACTTTTAGACGACATCTGAAGACAGCTCTTTACAGGGAAGTTTTTAATGTTTGATATTTTATCACTTTTTTATATTCTGTTGGGAGCTGTCCAGAGTGACTGGGGAAACCCAGTCAGATGGGCGGGGTATAAATGATGAATAATAATGTATCTGAAGAAGTGTGCATGCACACGAAAGCTCATACCAAGAACAAACTTAGTTGGTCTCTAAGGTGCTACTGGAAGAATTTTTTTTATTTTGTTTTGACTATGACAGACCAACACGGCTATCTACCTGTAACTGGAATAATAATGTTGTTGTTGTTGTTGTTGTTGTTGTTGTTGTTGTTGTTGTTGTTGTTGTTTAGTCATTTAGTCGTGTCCGACTCTTCGTGACCCCATGGACCAGAGCACGCCAGGCACTCCTGTCTTCCAATGCCTCCCGCAGTTTGGTCAGACTCATGTTGGTAGCTTCGAGAACACTGTCCAACCATCTCGTCCTCTGTTGTCCCCTCCTCCTTGTGCCCTCCATCTTTCCCAACATCAGGGTCTTTTCCAGGGAGTCTTCTCTTCCCATGAGGTGGCCACTCAAATGCCCAGGGAAGGAGGGAATTCTTTGACTGTCACTGAAAATATGTCAGTGTACTATAGATGCTGGGCAAGTCTCCTTGGGGACAGCATTCATGATGGGTGGACCACGACTAAAAAGACCCTTTCCTTTGTTTCCACCTTCCAAGCTTCTGTCAGATGGGGTACGTGGAATAGGGGCCTCAACAATGATCCAACAGTGATGAATCGTTGATCAGTTTTCCATCTCCAGGTAAGGCTGGAAAAGAACCCTACCTAAAATCCTGGACAGCTGCTGTCAGTCAGTGCAGAAAACATGGTGCTAGATGGACCAGTAGTGTGACACAGTACAGGGCAGCTTCTTATATCAGGCTTATGTTGGAAGAGACTTTTCCACAAGCTATTGTGGTCACAACCTAGCAGAGGAGATCTGGACCTGAGAGAACAGGGCCCGAAGCTCTGCTCTGTCCTAAAACCATTGTGCTGAATTGCCTTGAGGAAGTTATTGGCTCTCATCCCCAGGTTCTCCATCTGCAACTTGGTGACCTTTAAGAAACGACAACCCAGCATCCACACAGGCATGTCACATGGATTCCTAATTCCTCCAAGGAGCTCAACGTGGCATACATAGTTCTCCTCCCCAACAACAACCATGTAAGGTAGGTTAGGCTGAGAGTGAGTTTCTGGCCCAAGGTCACTGAGCTTTATGGCTGAGAAGGGGACATGAGCCACTGTCTCCCAGGTCCTAGCCCAATACCCTAACCACTACACCACTATTATACAATGAAATGCTTTAAGGGCAGTCACAGATCAAACAGTAGCATGCTTTTGAATGCCAATTATCTTGTAGTCAAACTTACTACAAAAGCCTTTTCTTTTTAGCTGGGGAAAAAATCCAGTGCTTTCTGATTGGATTAGTTTTTAATGCCGGAAAAGGCTTTCTTTCACGAATAGCAGATTGTAAGGTAATTCTTCGATGCCCATAATATCGCTGCTTTTCCCTTGCCTCTTAGAAGAAATCTGCTTCAGATTTTATTGCTGAAGCAAACGTCCATTTGTACCGCTTTTCGCAAAATTGCATTCCTTTCCTTTCTTTCTTTCTTTTTCAAAGTGAGGAGGACGTAGAACACACCTGCAGCACCTTATTAAAGTGCTGGTTCTTTTGAGTGAAATGTGGAAAATACTGAATTCCACTGAAACAATGCCTTTCCTTTATAACCCAGAGCCCTGCCCAATGTGGCAATAATATATTACAAACTGTGATCTGGAATGAAGTGTCAGACTGCTGCAGCTTTTGCCGTCACTGTCGGGGGGCTGGAAAGCAGTGGAATCACACACATGTGGACCGCAGGCTGTCTCCTTGGCCCAGCGCAGCCGATGACCAACTCTCAATAAAATGCTGACTGCTGGACATCTCTTGGCCAGATAATTGGAAGCAGAATGACCCAGGCCTTTGGTGCCTTCCTTTCAGTCCCAAAAGCCTACTCTGTTACAATTTGTGCAATCTTGGCTACAAGACATGCACACTTACTTGGGAGACTGCCCACGGAAATCAATGTGTCTTCCTTCTGACTAAACACCCATACATTTGGGCTTATTTATCTCACCTAGTCGGATGATATAATGAGAGGAATTGAAACCCTCACTCAGGGGCAGGCAACACAGCACCCTCCAGGTGCTGCCGAACTACAACTCCCACATGTGGGGTAGCATTCCTGTTGCGATAGGACAGGCACCCGCTCTCTGCCAGCGTGGTGTAGTGGTTAAGAGCGGTGGACTCATAATCTGGGGAACCGGGTTCGCGTCCCCACTCCTCCACATGCAGCTGCTGGGTGACCTTGGGCTAGTCACACTTCTCTGAAGTCTCTCAGCCTCACTCACCTCACAGAGTATTTGTTGTGGGAGATGAAGGGAAAGGAGAATGTTAGCCACTTTGAGACTCCTTCGGGTAGTGATAAAGCGGGATATCAAATCCAAACTCTTCTTCCTCTTCTTCTTCTTCATCTTCTTCTTCTTCTTCTTCTTCTTCTTCTTCTTCTTCTTCTGCACTTTTTGAAAAATATCTGAAGATGCTTTTGTTCTAACAGGCTTCCTCATCTGGATAAATTGATTTTTCCCATATGTGTCCACTTGTTAGGGTCTCAGTCTTGTCTGAAACGTATTTGTCACTTTTCTGTTTCAAAATGTTTTTAATTATCTTTTGCGTAAAACTCCTTGAGATAGTGGAATAGAAGGCAATTCATAAATCAACAGTTATCATAATAATCAACATCTGCCTTGTTGGCTGAGGCTGATAGAAGTTGTAGTCCGTATGGATGGCACTACATTTGCTACCCCTGACTTAAATATGTGCAGCACTGTGAGCAGATAGTACAAGTCAAGATCATAGCTGTCAACTTTCCCCGTTTTAAAGGGAAATTCCCTTATTCCGAATAGGATTCCTCATGAGAAAAGAGAAAGGTTGACAGCTATGGTCAAGATCCTCCTGCAGCCACAGGAAGTTGAGGGAGATACACTTACTCTTTGCCTGGACTGAACACAGCCTGCGCATCTTCACCCAATATGTCTGGATCATACAAGATCCTCCTTGGACTACACTGCAGTAGTTTAAGGTTGCGCAAAGTGGAGCTGCCCTTGAGGGGTTTGGTTCCACTCTAGAACTGGGTACAGACGAATCATGGGGAAAAGGGGAAGGCGAGAGGGAGAGAGGGAGAGGGAGAGGGAGAGGGAGAGGGAGAGAGAGAGAGAGAGAGAGAGAGAGATGGAACTGTTGCGACGTGAAAAGAGTACAGGCAAATCCTCACTTATTTGGAGCCCTCTTTTCTGGACTTTTGGCTCACTGGTGTCCTCTTTGGGCTCTGGGGAGGGTCTCCTCCTGAGCCACAAGGACTTTCCAGCTCTCTCCTGCCATTTCAGGTTAGAATTTATTTACTTCCTGTCATCTCACATATTGATCATGTGCAAGCGGGGATTCCTATACTCCATTTAACCTGATGGTTGACAAATCTCCTCCAGTACAAATAATCTGAAAGGGCTCCTGAAGGGCTCCACAAGCATACCCAAGAACCATCAAAGTTGCACAACTGCTGGTGTCACTACACTATCAGTGGCTCCCACTTGTATTTTTTTGTTTTCAAGCTGCACTGCCACTGACAAAGCTGGCCCCACTGAGGCATGGCTTTTGCTCTGTGAATTTATTTTTCATTCAAGGGAGAATGCCATTGCACACTCCATTTCTTCCCCCTAGCAGCAACACTGCTACAGAACTTGCCACTGCCAACAAATCTGAGAGGGGTCAGCTGAGTCACAGAGAAGTCATGGTGGGTTGTATCCAGCCCACAGGCCTGTGGTTCCCTACCCTAACATACAACCAAGCTGAGCAAACACTGCGTCAACTTTCCAATAAACCACATTTCTGATAGGCTTGTGGCTTGAGAGGAGGATTACACAAGGGTAAAGCACGATTAATAAAATATCAGAAAACTTTCCTCTTGTTTCCACCACCACACCCATGAAATTTTCAAGGTAATATTTGTGGCACCAGAAATGCTGTGAATTTCTTTTTTCACTACATTTTGATAGACTGTCCAGTCAATCATAAGCAAAAATGAAAGCAACTACAAAGTAAAAATATAATTATGAGTGAAACATTCAGTCACATGTTCCCATACTTCTGATGCATATCAAATCAGTAGGTATAAGGTACAAAACAACACTTTCGCATCATGAGAAGGTTAAAGATAAATGTGCTCCCTTTTGAAGAGGCAGAAGTCAATACTTCATTGTGATAAGTTACCTTTCCCACTGCATATAAATTCAATATTATTTTCATATCACTAGGCTTTTGCTGGCAGTAAGGAATATACAGAAATGTTATAGAAATGATAACTAATCATTGTCATTACTATGAGCAGATATAGATTGCTAACCTTTTCTGGTTAAACATAAAATGGCGGGCATAGAGTGTGGCACAACACAAAATGGCTGCTACAGCTTATGAAAACAGAAAGGAGTATTCCTGCGATAAGAGAAAGGAAAAGGAGTAATGGGATGCATGATAAAATTTATGAGGGACTTTATAGTAGCTGGCTTGTAATGTTTAGTTGTTAGTTTCAGTTTATTTTTTACTGGATGTATTTTGATATTTTTGATACACTTGTATCCAGCATGCATGTATGTATATCCAGTACAGTATATTAGATTAGATTAGATTAGATTAGATTAGATTAGATAAGATAAATTTATTGTCATTGTCCGTATATACACAGTACACACAACAACGAAAATCAAACACCCAAAGACCGGATTTGCCTTACACATTTACACATATCTCCAACACTCTCATCCTATTAAGACATAATCTATTAAAACATACCATAATCCAGAATGTAACATAACCTATTAAAAGCATAACATAACCTAAAACCTATCCCCTTTCTTACTATTCACTGCTTGCTATTTCTTACTACTGGCCCTGAGGTCATTATTTAGTGCAATCAAAGCTCTTGGATAGATATATATCCAAATAAATCTGTATGTCCAAAAAAGCAAGCCCCCTCAATGAGCAAAAGCACCTACATCAGCCACTACTTCACGTCTTCAGAGAGAAGTTCTTTGCAAATTGCCTTTGTTCAGAATGGAAGAGGGTCTAATCTAGGCACCGCATTAAATGTGGGCTTCTTTAAGGGAAAGTGTTCAATGGATGAGAGGCCAAGCCAGTGCAAACAAAAACTGCACAGAAGAGGAGACATTTTCTCCTACAGTGTGCATTTTTCACGGGATATTTTCTGAGACCTTTCACGGGTGCCAAAGATAGTACTGGTGCACATGGGCACTGCGTTGGCGACTCCTGCGTTGGTGTCTACCTGTGCCAGTAAACAAAAAACTCAGTTGTAAACTATCCTTTTCCTAATTCCTAATTCCACCTTCCATTTAGCCTAGATTGGACTGTGTTCAGGACAACTTCCTGATGCTGCTAGGTAATCCATAGCTCAAGCCACCCCCCTCCCCTTTCCCCTCCACCTCATATCATAAGAGAGCTGTGACTGTGGTGATGAACAAGCAGCTGGGTGCAGTGAGTTCTCACACCAAGGCCACCAAGGCCTGTCGTCACATATACTTTGTACACTTACAAAACCAACCACTCTGTCATGTTTCCAGAATGCTATGGCGCTAACCACTCTTTCTGTAAACCACCCTCAGTCATCTGTGTTCACACCATTATAGTGTAGTGCTGCACAATTTATTTCAGCCCTCCCATAATTATATTTCACCGTGAAAGAATTTTGCTCTCTCAAGGATTTCCCTTTAACTTGCTTCACAGAGTTTGCTTTCAAACTACGTACCTGCTGGAAATCATGTGCGCCAACTTGGAAATACTTTTCCTGAGCTTTTAAGCTGTAAAGAAAAATGACAATATTTCGGCGCAATCAGGCAAGAGAGGGGAAGGTTTGTGTTTGTTTCATGAGTTTCCAAGACACCAAGGGGGGTGGGGGAAGGATGTACCACAATATAAAGTTTTCAGATTTCTTTAGCATGAGGGAACAATTTCCAGCTGTCGGAAGATTCTTTATTAACTGATGGCTTTATATCACCTGATACTTCATCCTTGTGCTTTCATAAATCATCCCTCCAGTGCAACATGAAGTGGGCAGCCTCCTGGGGTCTCCCCAGACCTCTTTTAAATGAAAAAGGTTGAGGTGTTTGTTATGTAGCAGAGAGCCAGAAGTTAGTCTTTACAAAGGGCCTAGTTGGGCTGCCAGACAGTCTGAGGAAAACAACACCCCGTCCTCAGCCATCTTGCTTTTTTACATGCTGATTCCCCAACCCCTTGAGATTGTCAAGAGTGGCAAAGAAAGTGCAAATAACAACGGACAAATCTGTTTTGTATCAGTTCCAACCCCCTTGAATCGGAGGTTCTCGGATTAAACGTAATCCCATGCCAAACAGGCCCAGCTGGCATGGATATTATCATCTCTGCTGTTAAATATCCAAAGCCTTACTCGTGTCCTTGGATTAGAGATGGAAATTCCTCTGGAAAGCACTCTCTTCCCTTGATATTTCCGTGGAAAATACCACTGGATTACCAGCTGTCCTGAAAAATGGGGTGGGGGATGGAGAAAACTGTATTTTCAATTTATTTCCTTTCAGACATTAGGGGCACTTTGGTCTTAACAGCAGTCTGCTGTCGACAGGGAAACCAATCATTCTGCAGCATTCCTGCAACTAACTGATCAAGGGGGGAACCTGCTTGGGACTCTTAGCCTACTTCCAAATCCACAGCATTAAATTCTTTAACTTGCATACCACAACAGTACCCATGAAACAAGTTGGGTTTTGTGATTCCCCCCTTCCTTTAACGAAGGATTTGCAGGCTTCCCCCCGCCGCCACCTTCTCTCCATGGCAGCAAGCCTGGACATTTTTGTCTCTGATCCATCATAAACACTTAGCTTTCCAGCTACCCACATTCCCTCTCTTTGAAAGCCGGTGGGTACATTTTGGCAAAAAGCCCACTTCAGCTCTCTTGCCAAAATGTAGGCACATAAAGCATTATCTATTGAGGTTAGTCTTATCCAACCAGAATCAAAGAACATCTATTGCTGCTTTTGCTATTCATGAAGTGGGGGAGACATAAGACCCCAACCCTTCTTCTGCCATGGCCTGTGTACCAAAGTGAGGATAAATGGCCCTTTTTGCCTCTCAAGGCAATTCCTCCTTCCTCTGCCTTGCTGTTCCCTGAATTACATAATCTTACTTTTCTACTCAAATAGGCTTTTTGCAATTAATGCTTAAGGCTGCAACCCAAAACGCACTTGCATGGGAGCAAACACCATTTGGGAGGTAGGCATGTATAGGACTGCACTGTAAGGCAGCAGATTTTCTATATGCGTCTGGAAAGGGGGTACAGCAGGGGTGGTGACCCTCTCACCTATGGACCAAAATTGGTCTGGTAGAGGTTCCAATTTGGCTGGTGAGACAATTCCTCACAAACCACACCCAACCGCTCCATGCCTGACATCATATGAGAAATCAGGTGTGGGGTGACCAACATGGTGACAAAGGAGCAAACTGAGAGCTTAAAGTGAGGTATTTTGCCAGAGTAAGATGCGCGCCCACCATCCATTAGCTGGGAGCACACCTTGCTCCAATGACACAAAGTGGTTTGCATTGAAGCCTGCTAAAATGGAGCTTTTTTCTGTAGCTGCTACAGAATAATAGCAACATCACTGTATGATTTATTTGGCTTCAAACGTGCTCTGCATGGCATCCATGGGCTCATATGCACAAAGAGTGCTCTGTTGGAGAGAGAGGTTTGGGAGAGAGATTCTTACTCTCTCGGAGCAAAGTTAAGCACAATGGTGATTGCTCCAAGCACATTAAAATGTGTTTAGATTTGCACCTGCCTTCATCCACTTGTAAACAAATGTTCCCCGCAAAATATATGTAGGCTAGAATAAATCACAGACACTTAGCTTTGCAAATAAGTGAATGTTTTACTTACAGATTTTCCAGATGTAACAGTAAACAAGTCTCCACCCGCTGGCAGCAAAACAAAGAAGAAGAAAAGTTCCAAATGACTTAAAAAGAAAAGTACTTGGTTTCCTTACAAAAAGGATCATACAATTTTGGGGTTAGCAAGGATGCAGGCTGTAAACTCTCTTTTTAGAGCAATTCACTTCACTTGTAGGGAGCCATAGCCACATGGCTTCTTATTTGTTCCAGAAAGAGCAAAGAGAATCAGGAGCAGAAGCTACTGCAGTCCTTCTAAGCCACATCTGCTAAATTCGGGGCTTAGGTTAACTCTTTCATGCATGCAGGTGTCAGTCAGTAACTGCATCTTACAACAAGGCCCTCCCTGTTGCCCACAGGATCCCCTTTGTTGCCTCTCCTCACTACTGAAAAAAGCATTTGATTATAACCAACAGACTAGGCTGTGGCATGTTTCTCTCCAGTTTGCAAATGTGCCCACAGGCCCAAAACAGGTTGGTGACCCCTCTTCTGCAGAAATTCAGCAACACAAAAACAGAAAAAAAGCTTAAGAAGAAAGAATCTGACATTGAAACAAATTCCTGGGAAACAGGACGGGGCCAAAACAGAGAAAATACTGGTTTTTTAAAACCCCAAACCGAACCTTTTTAGAAGTGCCTGCCAGAAAACTTTTTTTAAAAAGTAAATTGCATAAAACATCCACAACAAATGTTTCGTTTCTCCAGCTAGAGTGGCAACCTAGCCCCATCTTCAGCATTGGCCTTTACGCACACCAGCTGTGAAATGTCACAAACACTTGCCAAATGCCTACCCGGGCTGATGTGTTATATATATATTTATCCCTCTGGGAGAGCACTGTTATGAGGACCCAGCTTTGACAGCCAGCTAAGGGAGCAAGAATCTGGGGGTTGAGTAAGACAGGCAGAAACCATAAACAGAAGGGTACTAGTGCAACCAAGAGCCAGGGCTTCTTTTAAATTGGGCTTTGATCTGATTCACCGGGGCAGGGCGGAGATGATCTGATCAAGATGCCCTGACCAATATTAACAGTACAGATATTTAGATGAAGAGGATTCTCAGCTCTTTTTGGAATATGTTGATAATCTTCAATTCTGTATATAATAACCACAAATGATGTATACATTTTATATGTATTTTTTTTTTAAAAGGTAGAAAGGGGAATTCTAAGTTTTCTTATATCTGCTTTTTGCCACTTGACTTTCACTCATTTTCTGTCACATTCTATTGCTGCTGTGTACATAGAATGTCTTTGCTGCAGAATATGGCAGAAAAGGAGTAAGTCAGACTCTTATGTGTTGTATTACAGATGCTTACCTGCTAAGTGAACTGTTTAAACCATTATTTCAATAGCTGGTTTCATGTTGCCTTTTTTCTGGAACAGGAATAAATAAAGACCTTTGAACTGAGTATGAAGCAAGCTTTTTTCCCCCTCTGGGCTGTCCCAGGCAACCTGTTTGTTGAACATTCAACTTGATTTGTCTGCAGAGATGTTAGATGAATCATAGAATTGTAGAGTTGGAAGGGACCCCAAGCATCATCTAGTCCAACCCTCTGCAATGCAGGAATCTCAGCTACATCATACATGACAGATGACCATCCAACCTCTGCTTTAAAATCTCCAAGGCAGGAGAGTCCACCACCTCTCATGGGAGTCTGTTCCACTGTCTATATAACGTTGGCTATTTAATGAGCGTAGATTCTGATTCGTTTGCAGGGAGGTCAGATGCTGCTGCATCTAAGCAAGTCTTACCCCACACTTTACAGTGCAGTTTCCCATTGTTTTCCTTACTGTATTGCAAAACATCTGATCTTTGGGGGAAGTGGGCTTGTTGTGTGGGACCTGTCAACCACTCACAGTTGTGGAACCTGAATTTGCCAGACTGTAGTTGAATCCCACCCTAAAATAACCACAGTTTGGAAGCGCCCCCGTTACGCTCATGACAATTTCAGTCATATGCAGACATCTAGGTGCAGTGAATATGGCAGAAGGACAAAACAATATGCTCATAGGCACCAAGGCTCCATGCATTCTGAAGCCCTGACCCTGAACATCAGAAAAGGGCACTTGTGTTAGCCGAATCTAAGAGTCCTGGCTAAGCTCAATAGCCACAGAGGTCCCAAGGTGATTTGTGACATTACTGATGGGATTGTACTTGGAGCAGCAAGGAGGACAGTTCCTTGTGAGTGTATACAGGGTCGCTGAGTAGAGGGAAAGGCCACAATATGGAAGAAACTGAAGCTGAAATGATGCTTCTTGGAATCTGATTTTTTTCTATCCTCATATCGTCCTCTCCTTCATCCAAGTTGCTCATTTGTATTAACAAAACAAAACCCCACAAATACAATCAAAGGTTATAGGGAAGAAAAATGCTATAGGGCAAATGGTGTTTGGAGGACTCCAGTTGCTTGTTCCATGTTGCTTGAAATTTGCATGTTGGAACAAATTGAATAGAAAATTAATTGGTCAGAAAATTTGTATGGAGATGAATGACTACGAGGAATCGAATAAACTACTCTGCTGACAGTAAGCAAACAAGCTTTATGCAGGGCAATTGCACGTGGTGGGCCACACATCATGCTATCAACTCTCTTAGCACAGGAACAATAGACCACTTGTTTCACCAGCTAATCAACTTAGAAGCACACTCATGTTGACAATCAAGGCAATACATTTGCTTTTCTGAGTCTGTTTGTTGTGAATTACCCAGTGCATACCATGATGTGCATGTTTCATTTGCAGCTTTTGATGTGGGGTGATTTTCTTAATTTCCAGTGATGGCTGCCAAACCCAGAGTTTCTGTCATGCTCTCTTTTCCGTCCTCCTCCCTCTGTTCTCACATCCGTTCCTTGCAAAGTTTCAGGGGAAGACAAAGCGACCCTGTGGGTCTCCCACACAGTGTGCAAGACAAGGACAGGGACCCGTACGCAGCACAGTTGGGCACCTGCTCAACTTTTCCCCATGAAAATCAATTAGAGACTTGAAAGTGTTTAACTTGGGAGGTGTTTAACACACACTATTTCCTGCCTCTCTGAAAAAGGAGGGGGAGAAAAAAAAGACACACACACACACTCACTTTCCTAGGCTGTTGGTGTCTAAAAGAAAGGCAACAGAAACAACAGTGACAAATAAAAATGCACTCTCTCTGAAGGAGGTACTGCATAGTTTAGGGGTGCTCCTGGATCCAGTTCTCTCCCTGGAGGTGCAAGTGTCCTCCGTGGCTAGGAGTACTTTTTACCAACTTGAGCTGGTAAGACAGCTATGGCCATTCCTGGATTGGGATAGCTTGACCAAAGTTTTGTCCATGCATTGGTAACCTCATGGTTAGATTACTGCAATGCACTCTATGTAGAACTACCCAATGATGTGGGTGGTGCTAAACCACTGAGCCTCTTGGGCTTGCCGATCCAATGGTCGGGGGTTCGAATCCCCGCGATGGGGTGAGCTCCCGTTGCTCTGTCCCAGCTCCTGCCAACCTAGCAGTTCGAAAGCACGCCACTGCAAGTGGATAAATAGGTACCGCTGTGGCGGGAAGGTAAACAGCGTTTCCATGTGCTCTAGTTTCCGTCACAGTGTTCCGTTGCACCAGAAGCGGTTTAGTCCTGCTGGCCACATGACCCGGAAAGCTGTCTGTGGACAAACACCGGCTCCCTCAGCCTGAAGCGAGATGAGCGCCGCAACCTCAGAGTCTCCTTTGACTGGACTTAACCGTCCAGGGGTCCTTTACCTTTTTATTCAATGACTGCAGCTGGGGCTTGTGGGATTTGCATTGGCTGCCACTCCAATACTACAGGGCCAGGCTTCAACATTTTTTGTACTAACTGATTGGACTAACCCTGTCCAGAACTGTGTCTCCAGTTTGGCCAAAACTATGTCCCTCCTTCTCCATCACCCTCCTACCCTACAGGTATATCCCCCCCTTTGTGTATAACCCTGGGCAGTGCTTTTTTTCTGGGGGGACATTTTGTGAATCTAAGTCTGGCCTCATTGAGGAGCAGTATTTCAATATGAGTAGGAAAATGAAAGTACTCCTAAACATCTTTTTTAGAAAGAAAAAAAGCACTGGCCATGGGGGTGTCAAAATGCTTGCTTGCTGATCCCTACAGAAAAGACTCAATGCTGCACCACGTTATGGTAATAGCAGGTACCAGTTTCTACACTGTGTGTTCCCCATAATGCAAGAGCCATGTTTTTTCCACATGTACACATGGTTTGGAGCCATGATTGGCCCTGTTTCCTCAGCATGTATATTCTGCATACAAGCAAGACAGGGCTGAGTGCTGGGGAGTTACGAGTATTGTAAAATACTGAATTTGACATATTTGTTGCCATCTACTGGCCAAAATGCAGGTTAGTTTAGCAATATAGGATTGAGCATGCTACTGCAGTTCAGTTCCCCATCAGCCTCCTGGATGCATGTCAGGCTGGGAACGTGTGGACTCTGAAAAAACAATCAACTCTAGCTGGCATTTCTGCTGCAATTCTTTCTCCTGTCCCCTTTTCCCCTTAGAGTTCCAGACACATCCTTAAAAGAAGATACAGCACTACAGAATATCTGAGGAACCATAACAAGAGGGCCATGTGCATCCTCATCCACACAAGAATGCTCAAGGGAAGCAAATATTCACGATAACGCAGAATACTTCACTCGTTTTCTCCATCCCACTTTTCGGGACAAGAGTAGCAAAATAGAACATAAATACCAAGGCAAGATTGTTGGCTCCTAATATAAGGAGGTCGGTAAAGAGCTGGGGATAATTGAGAACATTGTTTCTGCCCATCAAAATTTGGCAATCACTCTGCTGTTATTGTTTCTTGTTATTACAAAAGGAAGGTACCAGCACAGCGTAGATGAGGTGAAAGTTTTGCTTTGGATAATGTATCATAACTTTGGTGCCGAGGTGGGAATGCGATGAAAGTTAAAAGAGATAAGAAAAAAAACATTTCCTGGAAATGCAATTGTTTTGTATGGAATTCTTTAGAACACACTCACACATCTAAAATGAAGACAGATTACAGGCAAGCTTTGCGCAATCATTATCATCCCTCTTAATAATTAAAACAAGATATCTAAACACACACGCACACTGTATTGCAAGACTTAACAAAACTAAAGGTGAAATGCAGCCTCCTAGTTTTGGGGATGAGGTGGTGGAAGGCGCTTGACTACAAATGGGAGAAGGGGGGTTAATGTGGGGAAATTGTGGCTGGAGCACTAAGCACTCCTTCCTCCATACTGCCTCTCCACATGAAAACACACACAGCCCCAAATCTGCTTTAGTTTACTACCTGAAACTGATCATCAGGGCCAAATATGGGCAAGTTTGTGCCCCTAAACGCTGCTATACTCATTTAAAGAATACTGTTTAATGCTTATTGGTGCACCACCAATTTTCTCCTACGAACAACCTGGTGATTGAGCATTTATCCTGATTTGTATGCAGGGAGATTAGATGACACTGGGCTATTTAATGATCATTCATTCATTTGTTTGCAGGGAGGTTAGATGCTGTTGCATCAAAGCAAGCAGCATCCCACACTTTCCAAGCACATCTTTCCATCACTTTCCTTATCACAAAAAGTTCGGTCTTTGGGGAAAGCGGGTTTGTTGCACAAGACCTTGCAGTCAACTGTAAATGCACAACCTCAATCTACCAGAAGGTGTTTGCGGCCCACTTGAAAATAGTAAGAGGCTACGGATGTGTGTGAATTTGTATGTTTATGAATTGTTAAATTTGTTTAATTGGAAAATATAATAAAAATTATTTAAAAAGAAAAAAGAAAATAATAAGAGGCTTTAGAAACACTCTTAGACAGCTAGAGGAGAGATTATCAAATATTTCTTTGGATTCAAGTTTTTGACCCCATTCATTTTCTTAACAAAAAATGAACATAAGCTCTTGGGATGGTCTGGTATCTCTGTGGCCCAGAAAGTGTAAGATTCTGTGGCCTTCTAAGAGCCTCCTAAGCCCCGTTCATCACTTAATCTGCAGAATGAACCCATAACAGATAATTTCAGGCACTCCCATTCCAGGGAATAGTTATCTAACCCCTGTGACATTTATAAACAAGACCTTCTCCCTGTTCTCTCATCCCTCCCTTGTTTCTTCTCCTGGAATGAATGATGCAACATTTTCAGGTCCTTCCACTTATATTTCCTGAACTACTATTTGATGGTTGTGAAAAAGGATAAACCTATTTATGGGGGCAGGGGGAGATACATGCAAAGAAGCCATTATTTTCTGTTAGATGCTTACATCTAATAAAACCATCTCTTTATGGACAGTCACCATTGTGACAGTGCCTATAATGGATATATGTGGGGTTTTCTGTCTGAGTTTAGTATCTAGAAGTTGTTTTCCTCCTTTTATATATAGTTGTGGCTTGTCCTGCATATACCTCTAAGGTATGTCCCCGAAGTATCATTACATGCCACCCCAATCCCCGCAGTGGTATGAGATTCAAGGAATCCAGGCGCTTACCCAGGGTTTGTGTTTTCTTTTAGAATTGAGGCACAGTGGAGATTGTGGTGTATTCATGATATATGGTTTATTTATACATATATACAACCTAAGCCTATGATGGAGGGAATCACAGCATTACACTCCAACAAGTTTTTGTGTCTTCCATGACAACAGTCTTAGATGCCAGCAGAAATCAGCCATGGCCCTCTGTCCCTCTGCTCCAGCTTGCTGCCTTTTACAGACTGCAACCTTTCTGCCAAAAACACCAATCCTAAACTCTCCGCTTTCCAGCTCTGGCCTTTGTCTCCAAAATAACTCAGAGACCATCCTATTGCCAAATGGCACAAACTTTGGCTTCTTAGTGGCCATTCCTGTGATCCATTACCTTCCCTTTGTCTGTGGTTAATGTCTGATCTCCCAGGCAATCTCCTAAACATAGAAAGCTGAGTCGAGCTGTTAAGAGCCTGAATCCCAGTTTAACTCTCCAAGCAATGATTAAATTCTAACACTTACTAAATAAAAAAAAATTAGGGAAATCTGGCACTCAGAAACCCTGGCACCCAGAACTCATTAGCAATATTTATTCAAATTAACAAGTGAATGCAGAAACACAAAGAGTAGCACAGAGAAAACCACAACAAGTTCAGAAAGTTCCCACTTCCTCCCAAGGTCTCCATGTGTTAACATCAGGCTATGTCCTTTGGTCTTCCTCAGTCATTTCAAGGATGCAGTCTGCAAGTTGGTGACTCACACTTTGCTCTGGCCTAATGCAAAGTGTTGAGAGTGTTGCAGTATACCAACCCAGCAGGTGGCAGCAAACAGGTTCCTGCTGTTCATTTTGTAGTTCCTCTTGGTCTCTGCAGCTTCAGCCAATGGAAACAGCAAACCAGGATCCAAGTTCCCAGAAGCCACTCTGGTAGCTGTGAAAAGAGTAGGTGTGGAAAAGATCTAGGGGTCTTAATACACCACAAGCTTGACATGAGTCAACAGTGTGATGCAGTAGCAAACAACAACAGCTAATGCAACCGAAGTATAGTGTCCTGATCAAGGGATGTAATAGTACCACTCTATTCTTGGCCAGACCACACCTGGAGTACTGTGTCCAGCCAAGAGGATCATGGGTTTGGAAACCAAGCCTTATGGGGAACAGTTGAGGGAGTTGGGTATGTTGAGCCTGGAAAAGAGAAGTCTTGAGAGGTGATAACAGAGCCATCTTCAAATATCTGCAGGGCTGTCACACAGAAGATGGAGCAAGCTTGTTTTCTGCTGCCGTAGAGTGTAGATTTAATGGATTCAAATGATAAGAAAGGAGATTCTGACTAAACATCAGGAAGAACTCTCTAATGGTAAAAGCTGTTCAACAGTGAAGTGGACTGTCTCGGAAAATGGTGGGCTCTCCTTCATTGCTGGTTTTTAAACAGAGGTTTGGTGGCCACCTGTCAGGATTTTTTTTAAAGCTATGATTCCTGCATTGCAGGAGGTTGGAGTAGATGATCGAGTTGTCTTCACCAAGGCTTCACCAAGGGTTCCTTCCAAACTTCCTATGTACCCATCCCTTTGAAGATCTGGGTTTTAATATTTCTCTGCATGCCCGTCTAGTGGTCTGTGTTTTTACTCAGCCATCTGTTTAGTTTCTTTAATTAAATACTTGTTTATGTTTAACATCCAACTTTAAAAAAAGATTAATATTTACTTGTTTAGAGCCAATCCTGGGAGGTCCATAGTAAATGATGTGGAGGTATACACTGGTTTTTGCTAGGCATTGTTAAATGCTGCAGAATTAAAGATAATGACTTGAATAAGAGTTTGGGTTTTCCTGTTTCAGCTTAATTGGTACTCTCAAAGAATTAATTATACAGTTCAGGCAAGACCCAGCAATTTTCTTTTGTAAATCATACTTGAATGGGTTTATCATGTGGGGTAATTGCAACCGGTGGGGTAATTGCAACTGCAGATTTTAAATTGTATAGGGCTGCAATAGATATGAGAACTATAGTGTGGGAAACTGAGAGCAACTTTCTCTGAACAAATTCCAGAGTCAGGAAAGTTTGCTGCATGGTCAAGTGCATTGGAGGGTCATGGGACGGCATTTCTTATTGTTCCTAATCCCTGGGTTGCTATTACTTTTATTCACAGCAGCAGCAGCATGGGAACCAAGCAGGGACTATGGGAAAGGCATCATACACCAAACCTTCTACTGTATCTGCAGAATAAAGTTCATTGATAGGGGAGTTGAATCCAAAGTCTGGAATGGGCTCAGGAAAAATAAATTTCTGGTTGTTTGTAAGCTAAGTGATTTTACCTTAAGACAGGGGACATCACCTGTAACCACTACCCACTTCTTTCCCTAGTTCACGCTTTGCATATTTTGGAAAATAAACTGTGAAATGTTAAAGATTAAAATGCATTATATTTTGGGAATTTGGCACAAATATAGATGTTGGGCAAAACTGCATACAAAAAAAATGTACTATTAGGAGTAATTTGCAAAAAAATGCTGACCTATTTTCCTGAGGACTAGAATAAAGTCTTAGAAAGGAATGTGTAATGCAGATGAGCTTTCTCAAAATGAGAAAGTAAAATTGACAAGATTTGTGCACCCTTACTATACAGACAGCAAACAGTCTACTGTAAATGGAAAGGCCATTACATTACCTGAGGTGTCTTTATATATATATATATATATATATATATATATATATATATATATATATATATTCAACGTTGTTTGTCTAAGCATTTTGTTTTGACTAAATAACATTACAAAAGAAAGAAGTAATAGAAAACATATCCCTTGTTTTGGTCTTTTCTTCTTGCTTTGAATGTTATTATTACTAACTTGATTAAAAATAAGAACACCAGTAATATTTTTTTAAATGATTTTGTTGATATTTAATATTAATATTTATTTATTAAGCATTTTTTATTGCCCTTGAGCTGAAAAGAAAGTTTCCAGAAAGTGTTATAAAGATAACTAATAAGACAGTCTAAATGACATGTCATGAAAGGAAACAAAATTGTAAGGGGAGGAAGCAAACTGAGGAACTAGTTCTTAGTTACAAGATGACACCATCGGCCCAAAATGAAATGGATCTGTTCTAGTCACAGTCCTACCCTGCTGGTACAAACAACAAAGAGGGAAGAAGGTGAAGATGGCAGTTTGCCTTGCTGACTGTCCTCTTCCCCAAACAACAGTTGGTTCCAATGCCTTCTTGAGAGAGAGGAGGCAGTGCCATTTTTCCAGAAGGCTAGTAGAAAGCATTGCACTGGTTTAACACCTAATGCAAAAGAAACCACACTGTAATCAAGAAGGCCCCAGTGTCTGCCTTGTAAATACCTCCCAGTTAGCACCAAGGCAGCCAGGTATTTACAAGGCAGACACTGGGGCCTTCTGGGGCCTCGCCACAGGTTGAGGGGAAGGCTTTATTCAACACTTCAAAGTCGGGGAGCCAACAAAACCGTCACTGAAGTTTGTGTTCTTTGTTCACCTAATTAAAACAGATTGATAAATTCAGTCTGCACAATTCAGGTCCTTTGTTTCCAACGGTAGCCAAACAGATACCTCTGGGAAGCTCATGAGCAGGGCATGCAGCCCTGCTTTGTTGTTCCTCCCAAATATCTGGTGTCCGGGAGAATTCAGTATAAGGATACAAGAACATAAGAAGATCCCTGCTGGATCGGAACAGTAGCCCAACTAGTGCAGCATTTTGTGCTCATAGTGGCCAAGCAGATGCCTATAGAAGCTCACAAACAGGAGATGGGTGAAACAGCAATCTCCAGTCCTATGGTTTCCAGCATTCAGAAGTATGCTGCCTCCAACAGTGGAGGTAGAATATAGCTGTGATGACTAGCAGCCAGGAATAGCCTTATCCTCCATGAAACTATCTAATCCTCTTTTCAAGCTATCCCAGTTGGTGGCCATCACTACATCTGATGGGAACGACTTCCATGGTGTAACAGGAAGTTCTCCCTTTTGTCTGCCCTGGATCTTTCAGTGCTCAGCTTCCATGGGTGGCCCCAGGTTCATGCCATATGAGAGACAGAGAAGAACTTATTTCTGTATCCACTTTCTCCACATCCCTTAAGGTTTCCCCAGCCGTTAAAGATTTCACTGATACAGAGATGAAGAACCTATTGTGCAACTGCATTTCCCATGCTACGTTTTTATATATGCAGAGTGGCTGGGGTAACCCCATCAGATGGGCAGGGTACAAATGAATTATTATTATTATTATTATTATTATTATTATTATTATTATTATTTATTAATCCCTGGCCCTTGGCCATGTTGGCTGGAGCTGATGGGTGTTGGAGTCTAGCAACAGCTGGTTGGGCCACAGGTTCCCCACCTCTGCACCAAAGGATAAAAAAAGGTAAAGGACCCCTGACAGCAGCGCTCATCTCGCTTTACTGGCCGAGGGAGCCGACGTTTCTCTGCAGACAGTTTTTCCGGGTCATGTGGCCAGCATGACTAAGCCGCTTCTGGCGAAACCAGAGCAGCGCACGGAAACGCCGTTTACCTTCCCGCCGGAGCAGTACCTATTTATCTACTTGCACTTTGACGTGCTTTCGAACTGCTAGGTGGGCAGGAGCTGGGACTGAACAACGGGAGCTCACCCTGTCGCGGGGATTCAAACCGCCGACCTTCCGATCGGCAAGCCCAAGGCTCAGTGGTTTACACCACAGTGCTACCCGCATCCCAGCACTAAAGGATAGTTCTCAGCAATTGCTACTTTCTTCCCTACACATATCTTAAAGATGTGAATAGAGGAAACTTAGTAAGATCAGATGTGCCAAATATTATTGGTGGCATTTGCCGCACTTCTGAACAACAATGTGCAAATAATACTCATTTCTTGTGTTTAAGAAAGAATATAATACACAGCTTAGTGATGGGCTGAGTTTGGGGGTGGGGTCAGCTGCATGTGGCAGGGACTGGTGGTGATGCTCAACAGAGAAACAGTGAGTGAAGCAGCTGCTGCAGCCACTGCTACTGTCATTTCTTGGAGGGGGTAGCAATAGGTGGTCAAGAGTCATATAGGGCCCATGCCTACCCCACATCAAATTGGGTGCTTGCCTTTTTATAATTATTATACAATCGTATGTACACATAAATAACTAAATAAAAAAACCTTACAGCTTCAAATTCATTAAAGAAAAATGGTAGAACACTTTTTTAAAAATTCAATTAACCATGACTATGACAGCAGTCTTTTTTGCCTAGTTGTTACAGGGGGAACTCAGCCCTCTTTGGTCAGTCTTAGGGGCTCCTCTAGTCTCTCTGCTTGCCCAATTCTGGGCTCCATGCTTGCTGAGGTACCAAAGATCCTAACTAGGTGAGGTACCCTGGTTGCAAATCCATTGTGTACAATCTTTTTTCTCTCTCTCTCTCAATAAAAGTCACAAACTGTATTTTGGGTGTTTTACATTAGCATTGCCCGTTGGGAAGTTCTGTTTATATTATTTCTGTGGCTAAAACATTTGGACTAAATATGAAGGGAGAAAAGTCATGGAAGGAATTCTCCAAGAAGAGAAATGCGCTCCACGCCCTTATTACAACATTATGTCTGTTGAGCCAAATATTTTCCTTTGACAAATGGCCTGATAATAGAACCTAATTAGGAAAAGGTGTGAAAGACCTGATGCAGCCAGGCTGCTCCAGGAAAGAAACGCTGGCAAGCAGACAGGCAGGAAGGAAGGAATGGAAGAAAATGGAAACAAGGAAGAAAAACAAAGAAACAGAATGGCTTTAATTTTGTCTACAAGTAGATGAGAAGAATATGGAATGTGTACCAGCTGAATAGACAACAGGACAGAAGTATCACCCTCTCGTATACACATGCGTACACCCCTAGTAAGAACAGCGAGAAATTTCCGCAACACAATCCTAAGAGGTCATAAGATCAGTATGAAGGACCAGGGTCTTATTCTGTTCATGTATTGAGGCTACATACTGTTAAGTGACCAAAGGCAAGAGAATGTCTTAAACTTTAAGGGCTAAACTACATTGAACTAGTCTTTACATCTAGCTTGCAGTTTTTTTAAAAAATTACAAATTACATCAGCTGTATGTTTGTGACAATTAATGGAATCAAGGCAGACTTGGAGAAGGGATCTAACCCTATTCTCCCTTGCAGCAGTCATGAGGAAGATCTCTCCTCTGAAGATGCTATTTGCCTTGTGGGTGGAGAATCTGCGACTGGCAAATGTGAGGGATCCCACACACACACACAACAAATTCCAGCTTTCCTGTGGATAGGAGGAGAGAGTTACCTTCCCCCTCTACACCTGCTCTGATCCCATTGGGCTGCAATCCTAAACACACATGGGACTAAGCCCCATCAGACATGGTGGAACCTATTTCTCAGTAAACATGATTAGGATTGAACTGTATCTTTAGGAATGCAGTGCTAGGCCCACTGTAATTTAGGGTTGGACTGATAGAAAAGGGATCCTGCACTTTTGATGTTTGTGTAGCAGAAGGAACTTCCCTCTGCTACACAACTATTAAAGGAACGGAGCCGTGTCACCTTTTACATCTGGCTACCCTAATAAGATCCGACTACAAATGTGCAAGAAGAATTTAAATGGTTGGGTCCATCATTGTTCATGGTTTAATTTAGGGCAATGATGATACATGTGCAGTCGGATCTTATTAGGGTAGCCAGATGTAAAAGGTGACACGGCTCCGTTCCTTTAATAGTGTGTCATCTCCCACTCTTAAATTATTCTGCTGTTTATTAGGGTTTCTTTCTTAAAATGTGGGTGAATATAACACAATCTCTACTCTGAAACACTTTAGGTAAGTTGGAAAAAGTTGACCCTGTTACTACTTACAATTTTCTTTGATTATGTGAGCGGACTAGGTACGTCATGGAGTAACTAATGTTATGGAGTAACTTAAATGAAGTTATAAACACATGTCTTCTGTCTCCACACAAAGAGGACTGAAAATTCTGTTTCATTTGTTTGATATAGTTTATACTTCATTTACCTACTGAGTCTGCAAATTATCTGCAAATAGAAGATAAGGCAAAAGGAGCAGCCTCTTTGTCCAAGGTTCATAGCTTAAAGCAAGAATGTTTGGTCTACCATTAAGAACAGAATTCAAGAGAGTGTCCTTGAAGTGAAACAACTTTCCACAAATGATATCCTATCTTATATCCAAAATTTCCCTCCTTTGGCTGACCGGGAAAATATTACAGAACATAGGTCTGTGAATATAGGCCTGTGTCAAATGTCTGATGATTTAAGTGGGGCAAAAGCAGTGCTCTCCAAAAATTTAAATGTACTGTTTTCCATTTTTTGTTCATGGCTGACTGCAACCATTGCTGCTTCAACACTTCTTTAAATGCTTTTCTTAAATATTTCTTTCTGCAGTGATCCAGCCAATCAAGACCTACATAGTGAGCATGATTATATCAGGACACTGCAAAGCCAATTAGATTTTACTGAATCATGACATCAACAGGAGCAAACATAATCAAGTCTGAGTGAGGACACTGGAGGAAGTAGTCACCTCACTCTTAATAGGCTTTCTTTGCCCTTAGCCAGAGCAGCAGTACCATGCAATATAATGAGTTGGAATGGTGGATAGTTTTGTTATCACTCCAGTGATGAGCATTGAGTAGGACAATGCCAGACACAGTAGGAGTCTGCTAGGTTATAAGATGCATAACCTCTGCTTTTATTTCGAATGGGAGGGAATCATATGAAACTGTCTTCCATATGTTTGGACATTCACACACAGGGCCTAATTCATACCAGAGATTGTTTGCATGATGGAGAGAAGAGGTCCTCAATGTGGGTGATGAAATTCTGTCTAAGATCACAAAAATTATCTTGCTGGATCAAAGTCGAGCGGTCCGGAGGGTGGCAACATGAGAACGGGCCTTCTCTGCAGTGGCTCCCCATCTGTGGAATGCTCTCCCCAGGGAAGTTCGCTTGGCGCCTTCATTATACACCTTTAGATGCCAAGCAAGAATGTTCCTTTTTAATCAGGCCTTTGGTTTATCTGATTTACATCATATGCCCTTTTAAAATGTGTTTTGGGGGGCACTATTGGGTTGTTGTTTTTATTTTTATTATGTATTTTGTGGTTTTTATATCTTGATTTTATTCTATGAACTGCCCTGAGACCCCTGGGTATATAAATTCAATGAATAGTAATAATAAAGTCTAATCTCACCCACTGTTCTGTGACCAACATGGGAAAGTCAGATCCTTATGGATCCATAGGCAGTGTGCCTCTGAATACCAGTCTCTAGGGAATGCAAGTCGGGAGACTGCTGTTGGCCTGAAGTCCTGCCTGTGTGCTCCACAGAGGCATCTGGTTGACCACTGTATTAAACAAGATGCTGGACTAGATAGTCCTTTGGTCTAATCCAGCAGGGCTCTTCTTATATTCATATGGACACATACTAGCTAAGCATGAAGATGGTCACCTTCTCCTGTTGCTTGTACCCAATACTTATTAACTGAAGTTATATGCCTGCATCTGTACAGGTAGAGTCTGTTTAGGTTTTGTAGCTCAAAGACCATGAGCTCCATGAATCTACCCCATCATTTTAAAAAGCCATTTAAGCTAGTGGCTGGTTCACAAAAACCTTTAGCTTCAACTGCCTAAATCAATGTTTGTGCAGCTGCAACTTAAGCCAATCAATAGGACTGAGGTGTATGCAATCAGAAATCAATGGAATGGAACTTCTTGGATACTGAATCAAGCATTTGGACCATTTGTTTGAAGTTCTGTCTTAACGGCCTTGTTGTAGATTAGAGCTGTGGCTGAACCATACAGGGTTAATTGAGGTCTATTGAAGGACATTTTCAAACTGTGCTAGTAGAATGAAGCAGAACATTTGTGCTCAAGGTTCTGATGTCTGGCGAGGTTTTCCTGTTTTCAAATAAAACAAAAGCCAGTAGTTAAAACCCACAGCTTTAGCACCTCAGAGAGCTGGGAGATTAATTTATCATTAGGTGTCCTCAAGCGAAAGCCAAATTTGTTCAATCCACATCTGCTCACCAAATGAAAATGTGGTGTGTTTCAATAGCACCTTGATCACAAGAATTTATCTTAAAATGAATCTGGATAAGATTTATTTGTAAGTAGCTCATTTCCTGCTGACATTTAAGGATCTCCTCTTTAAAAGCACATGCAAAGGTTTAAAGTTAACTATTCCATCATTCCTTTCATAGCACAAGATATGTGTTTCAGCTAATGACTGCAACTGGATAGACTTGCAGAAACCAAAAAGTCATATAGCAAATGGAATGTTCCATACCTATTTGCACATACAGATGTTGATGCAACATAAGTATGTGCTAGTGTGTTTGCACAAGCATCTGCTATTTGCAAATATTTACATAAGAAAAAGATGTGATTTAATAACAGCTAACAGATGTACTAAACTTCTTTTATCTCAGGCTCCTCCACAGCCACTTGACAAACATTATTTGCAGTTCTCAAGACGTACAAAATCATATCCAAATTTCTGGCAAACTAAACATTTTGCAATCTGCTTTCATAAGAACCTCTACTTGGATTGGTTTTTGAATGCCCTATGTGCATCTGCACAATGTCCTTATACAAACCAACATAATAAATGTTCAGATGTTGACTTTCAGAACATGAGGCCTGCTATTTTCTCCCATGGGGAAATCACACCTGCAGGAGGCAGAAGAACTGAGCGGCAGATAATGCACCTCTCTTTATAGGAACAGGATATGGTACATTCACCAACGCGTGAGAACCACATTTCTGGGGACTGTCATTTGGGTCAATAACCAATGATGGTCTCCACATCACAAGTTACAATACAGAAATTGTAAGGGGGGGGGGAATAGAGGGAAGACTGGAAATACCGGTATTTTTCCACAAGGCCCTTGAAATGAATAGGAACCATAGAAAAGCATGGAGAACATCTCAGTGGATTGTGCCAAAAACTTGGAGAAGGGATGCTTGATTTGTTGTTGTTCTTATTTTTATTATGTATTTTGTGGTTTTTATGTTGCGATTTTGTGTTGTGAACCATCCTAAGATCTACAGATGAAGGGCAGCATACAAATTTAATAAATAGTACTGTAGTAATAATAATTCTGGGCTGAACGAAGTCTAGCTGCTGAGCCCCACATGCTTGCCTCAGATGTCCTTATTGTAGGAGCTGCTGCGTGGCTATTGCCAACTACTGGTAAAGGAAGATTGGCAATGTCCTAGAGCCTTCACACCTCCTTCCCAAAGCTGGGAAAGTGCTTACTAGCCTTTGGGAAGAAGGTAGAAAGGCACCCCCCTTGGCCCCCGTGCCCTGGGGGGGGGGACCAGTCATGCTGCCTTAAACCCACCTCTGCTTTCAGCACAATCCAATACGTATCTACACAAAAGTAAGTTCCAGGAAACTGTGTATGGGATTGAACCTGAATCTGTAGCTTAAGGATTGCTCTACACAGGATGCTGCTCTACTCTACAAGCACCACATCTACTCATCTACTCAGAAGCAAATCCCATGGAGTTCAGTGGGACTTCCCCACAGGTAGGTGCACATAGTTTCAAAGGACAACCATTAAAAAGAAAGCCTGAACTGGAGCACTGCTATTCTGCAAGCTGACATTACTCAGGCTTGAGTTTTCTACTTGTTAAAATGCTACGAGCATCTGCATTAATAAAGAAACAAATAGCACCATCTACTGATGCAGCAAGAGCATGTTCAGAATCCCAAGTAGGGCTGCAAAGACATGTTATGCAACAAAGGATCTGAAAATGTTTATATTCTATAAGCCTTCTAAAAATATTGCTAATAGTAACAGCAGTTCCCAGGACAGATCTTGAAGCCAAGCTCTGCGCAGACCATTAAACAAAGATAATAAAATAACAGATAATAAAACAAAGCAGGTAATGAAAGAGTGGGTGGAATAAGTTTGGCATAGACTCTGCGGAAAGGCCACTTCACTTGACTACCTGGTTAACAACTTGCGAAAGGCAATTATGGGCAAAGGCTACCAAATCTGACACCTTACATAACATCACTATTTATTGGCAAATGAGGGGACACATTTGTATGTGAAACATCACGGCTAAAAAACTACATGCTCAACCTTTGGAACCAACAAGTTTAGTATGTCAGTAACAAGCACAAGGCCAGGAAAATCCGAGTCCCAGGACAACCTTTTCTCATGATGCCAAGGTACTGCAATATGTGTTTGTAATGCTCTGGGGACCCTGGGACATCAAAGGCCAAACACAGTGAGGTGAAGTGAGGATATAGTCGATAGGACTTGCTGCTATTCCTTTCCATTCCTGTTTTATTTTAAGGCTCCAGGAGAAAGGCAGTGAGCACAATTTTCCTTTAAGATACAGTTTACTAGTGACGAGGTTGAGCCTGCACTAAAGACAACTCAAGGCTTTTCCTATCCTGCTCTCCTTCTTCCATATTCACTTTGACAAGTACTAGCTCATTCCCAGAACAGACCACAATTTAACATATACTTTAGTGTACTGAGGTCCACGGAATTCTGAGCTGTTTCCATGAAATCCCGCCTAGCCCCTTCCATAGCCTTTCCTCTACTTGCACCCAAACAGCAAAATCTATTTCTTCGTGAAAATGCTTCCACCTCTTCCTTTTACACATCTTCCTCAAAATGAATTTTAAGCAAAGCCTTTCTTACACCAACCAACTGCAACTGGTATTCAGAAGCACCCTGTCTCCGACAGTGGTGAGAAGGAACAAACCCATCAAAATTAGCAGCCACCAATATCCTCAACCTCATGAATTTGTCTCAGCCTCTTTTAAAGCCATCTAAGTTTTTGGCCATCATTGCCTCTTGTGGGAACGAGTTCCACAGTTTAACTATGTGCTGTGTGAAGAAGTACTTCCTTTTGTTTGTCCTGAATCTTCCAATGTTGAGCTTCATTGGCTAACCAAAATTTGAATATATCCAAGTTATGGTACTTTGGCTTTCAGTGGAGGCTAAGCCTCTAGTCCAGGGGTCAGCAACCTTTTTCAGCCATGGGCCAGTCCACTGTCCCTCAGACCATGTGGTGGGCCAGACTTTTTTTTGGGGGGGGGGGATGAACGAATTCCTATGCCCCACAAATAACCCAGAGATGCATTTTAAATAAAAGGACACATTCTACTCATGTAAAAAGACGCTGATTCCCAGACTGTCCATGGGCCGGAATGAGAAGGCGATTGGGCCGCATCCGGCCCCCATGCCTTAGGTTGCCTAACCCTGCTCTAGTCTGTCTGACCTGCTGCTGTTTACGTGTAACTGTTTTATATTGGATCTTAGTTTATTGGCATTGTATGATTTGATTAATTTTTATTATGCTCAACCACCTTCGATTTCATTTGTAATGAAAGGTGGTCTATACTTTTTGTTTACACATATATACTGTACAGGTGTGCATGCGTACACACTGCTGAGAGGAGAGAATTTTAATGTTTAGGGCAAAAACTTGGTACAGTCACCATATTGCAACTACTTTAAATTACTCAGTGTGATCATTGCCACACAGCAAATTGTTCTAATGCAGTGGCTCACCAATGACTTAGGATGAGGCAGCAGCAGGTTACATTTGCACTGGAGTGTGTATGGAGCATGCAATAAGCTTATTGAGTCACTGCAGCAGTTTTTTAAGTGACCTCACATGGTGGTAACATGGAAGACAGGCAAATATGTTCTTTCAGGCAATCAAGGCTGTGTTTTTTTTTGGTTTTTTAAAATTTTTATTAAGGATTTTCTTGATTTACAAAGGTATATGCAATGTCTCTTTCGTGTTCTTTCCTTGTAACATTTTTATACAGCAGTTCCGTTTTTGAATCAAAATCCATATTTCTGAAGAGCACATACACTAAGGTGGCTTGGCAGTACGTAGCGATGGATGGCTTATGAGAGCGTGGGGTAGGAAGAGATGATTTAAGAGGAAAGGGAAATACTTCAAGCAAAACACAGTGGGAGTGCAGGGATGGATGAGAGTCTTACTGAGTAATGAATAATTTTGCCCCTAGTGTCCCAACTCACTTGTGTTAATCTAGATTCTGCCGAGCTGGACAGCAATGCAGAGGAGGTATGACCACTTAACGGGCTTTCCAACTGACATATACAGAATGCTGCAGCTAGAAAGAAAAAGCCAGGGGTCTTGCTCAGCTTTTAGTTCAAAGGCATACATCCAAATTCAGATGACACTGGTGGAAGCAGGCAACAATTCTTGCTGGTTTCCCCTTCTCCCTACAGTCCTTTTGCCCCCTCCCCCCGAAAATCTACTGTGGAGGGTTGGAGCAGTCTCTGGGGCAGTGTGTGAGGCTCAGAGAGAAGGGGAGATGGGCAGCAACAACAAAAGCCGCCAACACACACACACACACACACACACACACACACACACACACCACTCCACTGGTTCCCATCTCCTTCCATGAATGGAAGGCTAGTGAGAATCCAAGCCAAAGAATCTCTGGGATGTTTTTGCAACAAGAACAAACAAACCAACAAAAATCCAAGAAATTAGTGATGATTAGTCAGCTGTTCTAATTAAAACGACTCTGTTCTATTTTCATAGATTTGCAGTCATGGAAAATTCTTTCCTGTTGTTGCTGGAGTCATTTGTGTGCCATGAAAAAATAAATAGGAACTGTTTGCCTTGAACATTTTTGGATGATTTAGGACTAGGAGGCCCTTCTTTTACACTGATAGCACATGGGATATATTTGATACGTCTTCCTAGAGCCCCGCTGCTGGGCTCAAGTCAGAGTAAATCACAATGGTGTTGTTTTTACGCCTTTCCTGCCAGGTTAAATACTTCTACAGACAAGATCCACATCCGCCTGTAGTGCAAATTGTAATATTGCCAAGTTCAGTCACTGGCATCTCCGTTCCAAAGGATCTCAGGTGACAGAGCTGAGAAGGCCTCTGACAGAAATCTGAGAGAGATGCTGTTGGTCAAAGTAGACAGACAATACTGAGAAAAATGAACCAATGGTTTGTCTCTGGATTAAGGCAGTTTAATATCAGCAAGAAGGAGGCATAAATGGTTGTGAGCAGAGGTGTGATTTCCTCAGGCTTCTCAGCATTGTTGTGATTACTTGTTATGTTAGTGATAGCATAGGAGACCAGTGGGACAGGTTCCCCAAAGGCCTTATTTTTGTTTGTTTATTTTGCAGACCATTGCAATCTTCTCTTGGGGTCCATTTGTCTGGCAGGCACACAGAACAGAGCCTTTTCAGTGCTGACCCTGTAGCTGTAGAATTCAGTTCCACAGGCTATCAGGTAGGTCTCATCCCTCAGTGTTTGTAAATGCACCTTAAAGGCCTATCTTTTTACTATAGCTTTCAATGGTTGGTAGACACAGTGCTGTAGTTGTGTTGATATGGCATGCTGAGTGATAACTGGCTTTGCATAAGCTTTGTAGTAGCATGGTGAATTGTGAAACTGAATGTTTTAATTATACTTTATTGTATAATGTTCCGTTACACTATTATGCTGTAACATTATTTTGTAAACTGCTTCGTGCAGATGTCTTTCTTGAAAAGTGGGTGATAAGCCTGTTTAATAAAAGAAAGAAAGACATTATGTGGACTCACAGTTGCCCTATGTTCATTCTGTTCCTTTATTCTGCCTATTATTGTAGCCAATCTGACTTTATTTTATCTTCATTACTCTTGAAGAGGCTCATCAAGCTAATTAGAAAATCCACTGTAACAAATGAATCGTAAGAGAAGCACAATAATGTACAGACTTTTTCCCTCTCTTTATATATAAACACAAATTACCCTAAACACACACACACACACACACACACACACACACACACACACACACACACACACCAGCATACCAGTGTAATGGCTATTTATTACACCATGTCAGTCCATCCATGCAAAATGTGAACCTATCCTGCCTTGGATAAAATGTGTTTTCACCAATTTCTCAAGTGTACGAAAAGTGTATTCTATGCAAACAGAGTATTATTGTTTTAAATTACACCCATGCCTATCTACATTTATGTTTCAATACACCAGTGCTCATTCATTTTAGCCACACAATGGATCCTTGTTATAATGGAATTCAATTATATGCTTTAAAACATTGTACTTTATTAGAACTGAAAAATGAGCAAGCATTTATATAATTTGTGTGACTGTCGTTATTTCTGAGCTTGAAGTGGCAATTCTGCATGTTCTCAATAGCAGCACCCCAACTCTGGCATGCCCTCCCCTCTTAGGTGTGAGAAGTACCAACATTGATGGAGTTTCAATGGCAATTAAAAACACTGCTATTCCGCCAAGCATTTGCCTAAAGTGGTCCCCTCACTTGACGGAAGGAGTTATGTTGTTAGTATATTGTCCAGGTCTTAGTCCAACACTCCAAGTACTACACCACACAACACACCATCCATGCTGCTGAGGTAAAGCATACTCTTCAACATTTCTTCAATGAAAATAGGGTCGTAATAAATAAATAAATAAATAAATAAATAAATAAATAAATAAATAAAATTTACACCCCAACCATCTGACTGGGTTGCTCCAGCCACTATGCGGGGCTTCCAACATGTATAAAAGCATAATAAAACAATACAGGGCTGCCTTCAGATGTCTTCTAAAGGTTGTATAGTTACTTATCTACTTGGCTCGGAGGTCGCATAACTCCATACCCTTCAACATTTCTCTGATGAAAATAGGACATTCCAGGATAAAATCATAAACTGGGACGATTTCTGTAAATCTGGGACTGTCCCTGGAAAATAGGGACAAATGGAAGGTCTAGGTAAGGTTAAAGGAGCCCTTCAAAAAGACCAGATGAATATTGGTTGAAAGAATGGCAGTTTCTTCATCAGGTGACCCAAGAAGGCCTTCAACAGCTTCCAGTGTGAACATGAAATTATCCGTTGTCCGGAACAGTCTGCAGTTACAGAACACTCATGTGGCTTTGACTCCTGGCAGCAGAAATCTTTCCAGAGTCTGCAGCCTTGATGACTTGGCTCCAATTCTTGCCTAAGGTAAAAAGCCCTGAAAATACAAAGGAATCACTTCAGTTCTTATGAATGTGGGTGTGTGAGCCACTGGTTCTGGTGCGGATATGGGCCCATTTCTGGTTTTTGGTTTTTTTCATTACAGGAATAGTTGTACAGGAAAATTAATGGGAAATGATGCCCAGGAATGCGGTTGGAAACCAAAGAGAAAATTGTTGATATAAAATACATATTCCGCACTTCATAAAACACACATAAAGGGGAAAGAGAAACCTAAATGTTTTGGAAGTGATGGGCGAGCCTCTTACAGTTTGGTTCAGATAAGCACTCAGAGCCTTGGCAGCAAATCTGCAGCGCTTGGAGCTGGTCGCTTAGCCTGAAAGCCCCATGGAAACAGACTTGCCAGCCAAAACTCTACTGCTGTTTTGTTTCCACTCCCAGATGAAATCTAAAGCTGTAACCCTTAACCTGCTTAACTCAGTTTAGCCCCCAATGAAATTAATACATCTGCTCCGGAATAGGAGCTTTAAGGGCTACAGCTTAAAAGTGAAGAGGAACATGGGGGCGGGGGGGGGGGAATAACGTTAATAAAATCCTACAGCGGCGGCTTGTTTCCTCCCGATGTGTTTATGGAGATCCTATTCACCCGCACTCATCATTTAGAGGGTTAGGGCCAAAATACACTTGCTAGCAACGGATCCAAGTCTTTATTTGTGTGGCAGCCCAAATCATGTAATAAAAGCAGGTTTCACTTTATGATTTCATTTATCGCCTCCTTTCCATAGAGGCGCAGGTTGCAGCCACAGCAAAAGTGGCATTTTTCCATCTCCGACGTATCAAACAGTTGGTCCCTTACCTTTCTCGCCCTGATCTGGCCACAGTGATCCATGCGATGGTCACCTCCAGGCTTGATTATTGTAACTCGCTCTACGCGGGGCTTGCCCTTGAAGCTGACCCAGAAACTCCAGCGGGTGCAGAATGCCGCGGCGAGGCTCCTTACGGGGCCCTTGCCACAGGACCACATTCATCCAGTGCTTTACCAGCTGCACTGGCTCCCGGTGGAGTACAGGATCAGGTTTAAGGTGCTGGTTTTGACCTTTAAAGCCCTATGCAGCCTAGGACCCTTGTACCTACGGGACCGCCTCTCCTGGTATGCCCCACAGAGAACCTTAAGGTCCACAAATAACAACATTTTGGAGGTCCCGAGCCACAAGGTTGTTAGATTGGTCTCAACTAGGGCCAGGGCCTTTTCAGTACTGGCCCCAACTTGGTGGAACGCTCTGTCACAAGAGACCAGCGCCCTGAGAGATTTGACATCTTTCCGCAGGGCCTGCAAGACAGAGCTGTTCCGCCTGGCCTTTGGGTTGGACTCAGTCTGATGTTTCCTCCCCTTATGGTCTTGATTATGGGCGATAAATGAAGCTGCATTTAAATTTTAAATTGTATTTTAACCTGTATTTTAATTAACGGTTTTTCTGTCTTTTATATTTTATTGTAATTTTATTGGTGTTAGCCGCCCTGATCCCGGTTTTGGCTGGGAAGGGCGGGGTATAAATAAAAATTATTATTATTATTATTATTATTATTATTATTATTATTATTATTATTATTATTTAGAGCACAGGTGTGGGAGCATGGGGGCTGCTGATCCCTCCATCCACCTCTCTACACATTTCCCCCTACAGCCCTCTCTGTCCTAGTGGTGGTGGTTTTCTACTCAAGTTGACTTGCAGTATGGGAGCCCAGCTGTGGATGCTGGTCCATGAGGGCAAGTGGGGCAGCCCCCCACCAGCTTCAGTCTGCCCTCAGCCATCCTCCACCTGCCCGGCCTGCTTACTTACAACCTGTCAGCTTCCTCCTCAGTCTCAGACTTGCTCTTGTAGAACTCAGCAGGGAAGAGGATGGGTAAAAAACCTGGAATGTGTTGGCTTTGGCTGTCATTGGCTCTGGTTCCACCTACTGATGGGCCCCCTGCCTTCTGCTCTACCAATCCAAGTGGACACCAGCCAGTACTATACAGACCACAGCTTAGCCCAAGAGAGGGCTGTACCAGGGAGGTAATAAATGGAGATGTTACTTCAAGGAGAGACACATCCCCAGGTGGAATGGCTGTAGAAACCCAGTGTTAAGTGAGGCTTTCAGACTCCAAGGAAAGATGTAATGGCCATCATCTTATTAGCCCTGTCATGAAAGGTAATGGCATACCATTGGTAAGTAAGTAAGATGAGTCAGCCAGATAGTTACTGTGGTGTATGTGTGGGCTCCATACCTGCTGTTTGAAATGGGGGGAAAGAGCCCATTGGTGCAAATGGGACTTTTCTACCTCCACTGCTGGAGTACCAATTGCTGGGAATCACAAGTGAGGAGAGTTCTGTTGAGCTCATGTCCTGCTTGCAGGCTTCCTATAAGCATCTAATTGGCCACTGGGAGACAAGGATGCTGGACCTTTGGTCTGATTCATCGGGGCTCAATGGAAAACCATTTCCAGTGAGGATCACTGCAGGGACAAAGGATTAAATCCCCTCCTCAACCATGCCATGGCCCTAATCTCACACTTTCCCCTACCCTATTGGTACCAGCTGTTTCTTTTTTAATCTGTTTTGCTTGCCAGAGCTACCCACACGACATCTGAAAGTAGTTTATGAAATCTTCTTTCTTAGGAGTCTCCAAGGAAAAGTTTGGGTATCATCATAACAGTGTCAGAGATGCTCTCCATGTGTAGGACATGGGCAAGGGATAAGACCAAAACACTTGCAGCCTTCCTTCCAGCTCTATTATTAATCAACAAATCCACTGAATGAAGATTGCCAAGGCAGATTAAAAAAACAACAAAAAACACCCAAACTCCAGAAGATGAGCAAAGCTAGCTAGCTAGCATATGCTGCACACTTAGTCATCATGATGAATTATAGACTTCATTGTGATTTACTCCATTGCTATTGTGGCGGTTACTCAGTGCTATTTTTCTAGAGGTGCCAGAGCTCTCTGTGAACTTCTCCCTTGTTCTCTTAGAATGGCAATGGCGCCCACCTGAGAGGTGAACATATGGGTCTTTCTTCCGCCTCCAGGTACAGTGCTCTCCAGCATGCCCATGTGCGAATGGGATACCGCACCGCAGCCATTTTTAGCAACATGCATCTGTATAATTTGCAAGCAAAAGAATAGAAAAGAAGCACAGAGTGCAACTTAATGTTCAGACACTGCTGGGGCTCAGTGTGTATGTACCCAGGTCCACAAGCCCTCACAGATATGGCATAGATGTGTTCATTGTACAGCTCTCTGCTTCAGATGTGTTTCTTTTCTTTTAGACTTTAGAGGTGTGGCTGCCACCAGAACAAGGAACTGTACCAGCATCTTTATTGCTATGTAGAGTGGATGGTAGAAAAATTATCCGGCTCAGTAATCAGCTGGCTGGCAGCTGTTCGACAGCATTTCAGATGGGCTGTGTTGTTTCAACCTAGTACCTTCTGCATGTAAATCATATGCTCTGCCATTGAGCTAAATCCCTTCTGTAGTGTCTGTTGTGGATTGTTCTCTTTTTAGTGTCAAAATGTTGAGTTGGGGTCCACTGAAATTATTAAAAGCTCTGACAGTTATCCAACTATTCTTGACTGGCAGCACAGAGCCAGTCAATGTGGTGCCCTCCAGATAATAGAATAATAAAATTGTGGAGTTGGACGGGACCACCAGGATCATGTAGTCCAACCTGCTGCAATGCCGGATTCTTTGGCCCAATACAGGGTTTTAAGCCCATGATCCTGAGATTAAGAGTCTCAGTCTCCACCAGCTGAGCTATCCCAGGCAATGTTAGACTCCAACTCCCATCCTGCCCCACCTCTGGCCATGCAACATTCAACATCTAGAAGGCACCACATTGGCTACTCCTGGACCAGCACATAGGGCTAATGGGTTATTTCCAAATTACAGTACAATCCTATGCATATCTGCTCAGGCATAAGTTCCACAGAGTTCAATGGGGCTTATTCTCCAGTAAGAGGGTGCAAGAATGCAGGGGTGTAGCAAAGGGGGGCGGGGGGCGGTCCGCCCCGGGTTCCACCCCAGAAGGGGGTGACACTTTAAAAAAAAAAATTAAAATTTTAACTTCATTGAAAAAAAAGAGATAATAGACACACACACAACCCCCACACACACACCTCACAAAGTGGCACCATCAGAGGGGGGTGACACTTTTTATTTTATTTTTATTTTTATTATTATTATATATATTTTTAACTTTATTGGAAAAAAAGAGATAATAGACACACACACACAAAAACCCCACACCTCGCAAAGTGGCACCATCAGAGGGGGGTGACACTTTTTAATTTTTTTTTAAAAAAAAATTAAATTAAAGTGGTGGGGGTGACAAAAAAAATTCCGCCCCGGGTACCACCTGGGCTTGCTACGCCTCTGCAAGAATGCAGCCTTCATCTGCACCAAAAGGACTGGTGAGTCTTTCATGCTGCATTTTGAAGCTTAGTCTACTGATTCCCACTAACAAACTTACCTTAATACTATGGTAGATGTAATGGATCTTGAGAGCCATGTTTTCAGTGCTAAGTAACTGCAGCTGGCACTTCTAGTTTGCAAACTTCAATGTGATGGAAAATGCCTGTTAAACTGAGAAAAATGCCTCTTCATTTCAGGAGGCATTTTTATAATTATTCAGCTAACTAACCCCCTATATTCCCTACAAACAAAGACTAGGTTTCCAGAATGCATTTGCTATGAAGTGTTTTCATCTCAGCATTATAAAAGCATGGCTCAGCTTGAACTTTTAATTATTTTACGCCGACTCTCAGATTTCAATGGTCATTTCATGATGGTAGCTCTGTTTAGACCCCTGAAAGTGCTGGGAAGTTTTTAAGATGGTATATTAAATTTTCATAGTTTTATTTGGCTTTAAAAATAAAAAAATAAAAGTGGCCTAGTAAAAAATTTAACAACTTTTTCTTTACATTAACTCCATTTACTGGCCAGTTTGAAAAACTCACAGTAAGAAGGCATTTCTACCCATTTATATTTGGACCACATGGGATGGATAATGGCACCAACATGCCCAGGGCTAACTTCAGGGAGACAAAGCTATGTATAAAGGCTGCCTGTCTTGAAAGAATGTGTTCTTCAGAGAAAAAACACCCATACACACACCCCAACACACACACACACACACTCAACACGGTGTAATCAAAAGCATATTACTTTGCCAAAGTTTTAAAAGACCTTCTGACTCAAGGCATGCTTTTCATAATCACCCCCAATTCTACAGAACACCCTTTGACTCTGCTTACATTAGGCTTGTTTTTTATCCCAGGGACACTTTCTCATTGTGAATCTGTTGTAATGTGATGTAATTTATCACTTAATAAACAGAATCTATCATCAAGTTAAACATTTTCTTTCCCTGTAACATGAGTTCCAACACATAAAGTTTTAGTTGACAGATCTGGAGTTTATATCAGTTCTAACTACCGGTTGTTCATCCATTCATACTTATATGCCCTATCAACTTGAGTCACAATTTGACAGGGACCCAAAGAAACTAGACGGAAAAAAGGCAAACGGGGGGGGGGGCCAAGGAGAAGAGCTCTGAAGGCTCACATAAGAATCCAAGATTTGATGAAGGGCAAAATATCCTGTGTGCACAGAAACCTGCTCTTTGCATCCCCGTTTTCTTCGTTTTTATCCAGCAGGAAGAAATTGTTCTTCAAGGGAGTGAGAGTGGAGGCGGGCAAGTTGACAAAAGACACCCATTTCCTTAAAATGAGGAGGTCATAAAAGCGCAGTAACACACCAACCACTTGCTCTCTTAAGAACAACAGAGGAAAAAGAAATTGTGTCGCGGAAAATTTTAATACCAATTTTCCATTGCATGCAGCACATTTCAGTATTTCAGAAATATAAACCACCTGTAGCAGGAGCCCTAAGGGATTAGCAGTAGTACAGGCTGGGCCATTAACGTCTTGGACCCCCTCCTGTTTGCACTACATCCCAGGCAATCTTTTTTTCCAATGAATGTTTCATGATCTCCTCCTGCAATAATTATCTGGAATTCATTTGTAATAAATGCCTGATGTTTCTCTATAGGGAGGCATATACGCTGAGCTTTCACAGCCGTTAGTTTGTGGAAGGAGCATTCCACTAAGAACTGTAAATGAAGGAAAATAAAATTGAGTGTTTATTTTAGCTCAGGCAAGGAAATAAGACATGTTTATTATGCATGTCCATCAGGGCCTTTTCATGTCGTATTTTCCTTAGAAAAACTAACAAATGTTGTTGGACAGCCCCAAATTATCCTTGGATAAGTTATTCAAAAAGTTCTGCCAAAAGGGAAGATTAAAATTACCACTCACTTTCAAGGTTCATTTATACTGTACTGTACATCGGCAAAACTACTAACTTTGAGCTGAAGTTTTAAGCAGTTACTCACTGCTTATGAGTAACTGTATTTAAATGTAAAGGAACTTTATAGGCAGTGGTACAGTCTCGACAGGCTAATATATTCTTTTAAAATTTTATGTGCACTGCATGAAAATGTCATTCTACATCAGAGAGGTGCTCAAAGAACGTGCACATCATTTGCAGAAACTGAACATGCATATAACGTGAGCCCGATCCAAAATCCCATGCTGTTGGATGTTAGGATTCACCACTGGCTTCAATGCTACATATAAGAACAGGCATATGTTGGCTTACCTGCTGCTGATGCCAACGGAACTCCATGTTCTCATTGGAATTGTTGTACCTGTAAGGATCCCATGATTCAGAATGAATATCTATTAAATGTTTTTTTTAAAAAATCTGCTTGATATTATCTGGCCATGTCTTGAAGAACCGAAGCAAGGAATTGTCCAGGAAGGAATCTCACATGCAAATAATTCTCTTTAGGACTGCTGGATAGGTCTGGTGCCAGCAGTTGGCCAGGCCGGGCACTGAACAAGTGCCCCAGCAGCTCAGAAGGGATCCTTATAATAATAATATTTTATTTATACCCCACGCATCCGGCTGGGTTGCCCCAGCCACTCTTACTTGTCCAACCCAGCTGTGTTGCCATGCCAACCCTCTTGCCTGGCTCCTGGGTGGACATTATAGTGTTGAGGGGGCACTTTTGAACAGGAGCCAAGCAGTAGGGACCCCATGTTTCCTGGACTTCTATAACTTTTAGTTTTTGTCACATAAATTGAGACATTCCAGCTGTATCAGTAGAGATGCTAAATATCCTTTAAAAAGAAATAAATAAATGAGAAACAGCAAAAATCAAAGAACAATTGTAGCAAGTAATGGCACCTTTCTGAATGGTTCAAATGATTTTAAAATATTTTAGGATAAGGTCTACAGGCTTCTTTAAAAACAGCAAGCACCCTATTGCATTTACATAAAGAACAGTCAATTAAATGGAAAATGATCCATTCTTGCCAATGTAATTTAAGCAAATTAAATTGCCTCTTTCCCAATCTATTCTTCTATAATCCCTGCATCCATAATACTAAAATATCTGGTCCTGGCAGTAAGGGAACTTTTCTTAGGACATTAATCCTTTCTTATCTTCTGGTGCATGTCATCTGGAAATTCCTGCTGCCAGAATAAGTCAATCAAGACGGCTTACTACACCAAACAGGGGCGTACTTCAAAGCCAAATGCAGAAGAACTAGAAAGATGAAGACTATTATGAACATTACTGATATTACGGTAGTCTTTGATAGTTGTATAACTAGTGGTACCCCTGCCAAGGAAGTTGCAATAGTGATGTGAATTACTGACATTTGTACTATAACCATATCTCTGAAGCATTTCAGTGTCAATTTCAGCTTCGTAAAAATGGGATATAGGCCAGCTTTGAAACCACCTGCAAAATGAAAGCAAAAAAACAACAACCCTCTATGTCTTCAACAGCATATAGACCTTCCCAGGTTAAATTAAAAAGTGCTAACATATAGTTGATGAATAAGACAATGTGTTGCACTTGGCCTCCGAGAGGCTCAGTTGTGTAAGACGAGGCAAAGCTTTAATCTGGTGAACCAGGGTGTTTGTAGGAATCCGCTTGCAGCCTGGAGATCCAGTGAGAGCAAAATCTTACAATGCACAGTGATGATCCGGGCAATGAAATTGTTGACCAGTCGTGAGCAAGTGCTCAACCTCAGCATCTTTAGCTGTGGCACAAGTGGGATAGGGCTGGTCAGGTGCCATCTTTTCCCCAGTAACTGGGGGAGCAGCTTGCTGAAGGGCCCCTTAACAGAGAAAACATGGCGCTTGAACCAGGCGTCCTGCGTATACCCAGCCACATTCTCCAGGCACAGCCTGTGAGTGGACTGTTCTCCTCTTGGGCATGGAATTCCTTGGTGTGCTGCTGTAGTACAACTTGGAGAAGCAAGTGGAATGTTCACAAAACATACATGACAGGCAAGCACCAAAGCACTTGAACCTTTTGTGGATCTTTCATTTCAGTTTGTTTTGGGAGGTGGGGGTTAGTTGATGTTACATCAAGCAAATGTTATCCCACACTTTCAAGTGTATTTTCCCATCACTTCCTATATCCTGCAAAACGTCTGGTCTTTGGGGGAAGCAGGCTTGTTGTGCAAAACCTATAAATCAACTATAACGGCAAACTATTGCGCAACCGAATCTTACCCCAAAATAGGAAGAGTCTGGAAGCGCCCTGAAATTCCTCATCAGAGTGACTAATTTCTTGAGTCTGCATTGCAGGGAGCACACAGTGTGCCAAGAAAATATCTAGGAATCCAGCTAGTTTCAGAAGTTGCTTTGAGGAGAATATAACCGTAGTTAAGAACAAAAAAGTGCCAGCCATCTTTTCGGGGTTACTTGTTAGTAGGCGCTTTGCTTCAAGGCAGCTGCTGCCCTGCTTAAAAGAAACTTGAACCATGGTAGCGTTTTTTGTGGGGAAGGTTAAAATATCTGAAAACCAATTCAGCCTGAATTTCAGAAGAGAGAAATAGTGCTTGTCAAATATGATATAATGCTTCTGCAGTTGTCCAAGAGCAGCCTTTGCACTTTCCCTCAGTGTGTTGAAAAATGCAAACAGACATGTTAAAGCCATGTTTCCACGCCAATCACATTCCCCAAAGAGGACTCTGAGTAAGTGCTAGACAGGTCTGTGTGTTCCAGGAATGGCAGGAGGCTGCTGAGTCATCCTATGCTGAGTCATCCTATGGCTGGAGAGATGTAAGGAACCAACAGGAATGTAATTCTCCCTTAATATTAGTGTTGTTTTGCAGCTATATGATTCCTAGATTTCCTTTTTGCAAAAATTGTGTGTGGAGAAATGCATTTCCGGTTGGTTTCACTTTATAATGTTCACTCTAACTGCATGGTTGTTGTCTAAGGATGTGTCTTCATGGTGCTCTATTTTGACCTCTGTTAGGACTGGATGTTTAATCCCTCCAGTTCATGTGTTTGGGAGATTTTTACTTGTGCTTGTCTCCTCATCTGCAAGGGTTGGGAGAGAGAAAGTGGGCACTTGCAATTTATAAACACGTTAATTTAAGCTTCATAATTTATCAAATTATTCAATCAGTTAAAGAGGTGAAGACATTTTTTTAAAACAAACAAACAAGCACAATGTCCAAAAGGTTATTCTAGTACCGGTATGTATACAAAATGGTTCCAGCTTTCCAAAGGTTAGCATTTAGGATTTTCCAGTTCTTGGTCCATGTTTATAGTTACTGAAATATAATGAAGTAATGTTGAATATCTTCCTGATTTTGGCAGAGAACAAACTGGCCAGTCCTTCCATATGGCAGAAGTAATGGAGTTTTTCAATGAACAACGAGAAAGGCTGAACTGAAACACACTTACTAGAGGATACGACCGACAAAACACAGTGTTTTCTCACATCCTTATAAAATCAGGAGATTTGCGCTAGCTCTACAAATTAGTTGTTCAGATTTTTCTGTGTGATTCCTTGCTATTCCACCGCTTGCTCCTCTCACCAGTGGGTGGAGCCTAACAGAAAATATCCCAGGTAGGGGTTTTTCATCTCTCCGCTCAATCATTCTTCTCCACTCTTCCCTCAGTTCTTACAGGATTAAGCTGCAGTTGTGTTCTTTAATCATTAGTTGTTACCCAACATTTCAGTTCTGTTAGTGCAAGAAATATCTGCTTGAAGAACAGAGCTTCTCTTCTTCTCTGCTGTTCTCTGCACACCCTCAGTCAGCTCCAGGGAGTTGAGGGAGGAGAGGAAGAGGAGGTCCCACTACATGAACAGAATTCCCCTTTGGGAACATTGGCTACATTCCTTTAAGAAAAAAAAGAACGCACAATTCTGATTTAACAGAATCGTGCAAGATCTGAAATAATAAAAGCAAACTTGGACTGCTGTGCTAAAGAGCTTTTTCACCAGCAGTGATGTATAATGGGTTATCTTTACTTAGCAGCTTTTCGGTGGTAAAGGGAAAACCAGATTAAGGTAATGGATTGCATGTCATGGGGATGCTGTGGAAAGCTTCCGAGGATGAGCAGCACCACTGTAAACTGCCCTGTGGAACTGCCTAAAATGTATAAGCAGGGGAAGCCCCTTGGTGCCCTTATAGAAGCCACTGGTCTCTCCAGCAGCCCATCTCCCTCTCGGGATAGATTCATCTGTCAATTTCAGTTTCTTACTTAAATTCAGTTCTCCACTCTGCACAACTTTAACAACAACAACAAACCTTCATGGAAATCCATCGGCATTTTGGTGTGAATTTCTTCTAAAATACACGTTTTGATTTGCAGTTTTGAATAATATACATATTTCTGAAAGCAATTTCTTTCCCATAATGTATCTTCATATGTTATCTTCACTAATTATCTCATTATCTTCACTAATCTCTTCATTATCTTCACTCATTATCTTCACTAATCTCTCATTAAAATGTGAATAAATCTGAATTTCTCCCACCCTGCCCAATCTGGAAAGTCAATAATATTGGCTATCATTACAAGACTACTTATATATGAAGTTCTTTGAATACTTGGAAGGTGCTATATAAATGCTAAGTGTTATTGTTACTAAATGGCTATTTGGAATATTAACCAAAGGAAGCTCAAGCCAAAACAACAGCATCAGTGGCTTAAATTTCTCCATTGCAGAATATAAATGATACATAAGCACTGACTATACAATGGAGTTGGCAGCTAGACATTTTAAAATGTTAGACTAATTGATACCATCAGCACTTAACCACACAAATATGCCACGGAGTTTACAGAAGTAAACGGGTCAGAGAAGATAAGGTACATAACATACGGTAATGGTTTAGCAGAGTGGTAAAAGAAAAATGCACTGCGTAAAGGAAGCTGGTTTCGCGCTACTGGTGGTAGATGGTTGCAGTAAGACACGGTATCAGTCTTTAAATGAGAACAGAAGATTTCTGTTCTTCCAAAGGCCATTAAACTTTTCTGCTGTGTGGTCATAGTTTACAATATAGCCTAAGGTAAAGGTAAAGGGACCCCTGACCATTAGGTCCAGTCGTGACCGACTCTGGGGTTGCGGCACTCATCTCGCTTTATTGGCTGAGGGAGCCAGCGTACAGCTTCCGGTCATGTGGCCAGCATGACAAAGCCGCTTCTGGCAAACCACAGCAGCACATGGAAACACCGTTTACCTTCCCGCTGCAGGGGTACCTATTTATCTACTTGCACTTTGATATGCAGGAGCAGGGACCAAGCAACGGGAGCTCACCCCGTCGCGGGGATTCGAACCGCCGACCTTCTGATCAGCAAGCCCTAGGCTCTGTGGTTTAACCCACAGCGCCACCCGCATCCCAACAATATAGCCTACTTAGCCCTTATTGCATTAATTCTCTCAAATGCTATGCAGAATAGTGTTCGCTACGGATTTCTAGCAAAACGCATGGTTAAAGCTACTATGCTATTGACATATAATTGTCATCATCAAAGAGCAATGGCAGAAAATGAGAAGACAGAAGGAATAGGAATATGTGCAAGGGATTTTAGAACTATCCAAAAGGGGAGAGGAGAGAACAAGAGGGGTCACCAGAATAAATGAACATCTTTTCTGCCACAGGAATTGTGGGGCAGCTCTCTGGAAACTTTTGACCAGCAAGCAGGAGTGAAATTTGATTCAGTTTGCATTTACAGGTGAACCTACCTAATCCACACTTCCAGAAACAATATGCGAACCAAGGCACAGCCCTTTTTTAAAATTTTACATTTCTTTAATTTTGTAGTGAAGTTCTCCATCAAGAAGACCAAGAATAATAGGCCAAATAATGTTTTTCTAAAGGTCCACGATGGACTAATAATAATAAATATTCATCATTTGCCAGAATAATAGAACGGTGCATGACCTTTTGTTTCGTGTTTATATTCTCACTTTAAAAAGCCAATTATTTATCCCTAATGTGAAGCCTATTTTCCTTTAGATTAAAACAGGCTTCACAGCACAATTCTCTGCATGTTCACTCAGAAATAAGGGTGCCATTCTTACTATGTGCACTCAGAATTTAATGGACCTTACTTCCAGGGAAGGAAGTAGGGATAAGTCTATAACCTTAATTAATATGTTACAAAGGGTCGTGGATTCAATTTTCAAAGACAACTATAAAAATTATTGAGTCCTACCCTATTATATTCATATTGCATTTTAAACCAAGTTACTATTTAAAAATGAATTAAAACACAACCGATTAAAAAAATAAACAAACACTAATTACATTTTAAAATCTGATTTAATGGAAACCTTTTAATTAAAAATAAGTAAGCCCCTTTTTATCCACCCTGACCTCAAGACAAGAACATGGCATAGCATGAAGTTTGTTGTTTTTCCATATTACATACCATGACTAATATTTCTGTAGGAACTTGGTACTCATTAAAATCAAGAGTTATTATTTCTGGCATCTGTCAAATCTCTTAAAATATTTAAATATTTTTTAAACAAATATTTGTCTGTAGTGATCTTAAGGCCCACTCACAATTGTCCTCAGTATTCTTGGACCCTGCATTCAGAAACCTATCCTTCGCATGTTTGTACAATGAAATCCTACTCAGGGAAGGCATTTTTCCTCAATTCAGGGAAGTCAGCAACTCAGCTGGCAGAAAAGACCAAGGAAAATACATGTCATTCCAAGATGCACAGAAAGAGCTCAAGAATGCCACTAAGTTCACTTCGCATTACAGTCATCATATTCTGTCACATCCACCTCTGTTAATTTAATTTAAGGAAATGTTGAAAGGGGCACTCCAGGGCTTGGGAGAAAAGCAACACTAAAGCATGTGTCTTGTGAATTCAGCTGAGGGGCCAGAGGATGATACAGACTTCCCTCTCCCTGGCTGTATAGTCACATGCAGCCCCTTCCCCTGGTATAGCCACAGAAAGCGCTACCAACATTGCTGGTGGCTGGGGACATAGCAGCTCCTGAAGGAGTGTCTCCACCCCCATCGTTCAGCCCGGACACTAAGGTCCAGCGCAGAGGGCCTTCTGGTGGTTCCCTCACTGCAAGAAGCAAAGTTACAGGGAACCAGGCAGAGGGCCTTCTCGGTAGTGGCTCCCGCTCTGTGGAACGCCCTCCCATCAGAGGTCAAAGGAATAAACAACTATCCTACGTTTAGAAGATATCTGAAGGCAGCCCTGTTTAGGGAAGTTTTTTTATGACTGATGTTTTAATGTATTTTTAATCTCCTGTTGGAAGCCGCCCAGAGTGGCTGGGGAAACCCAGCCAGATGGGCGGGGTATGAGTAAATTATTATTATTATTATTATTATTATTATTATTATTATTATTATTATTATTATTATTATTAACACATTGGCGGTCACTTTGGACCCGCTAGAGCAAACAAACAAACAAACAAACATTAGCTGGACGTGCACCTGGATCAAGATAAAGAGTATGTTAGCCTTTTTTAGTATATTTTATCTCCAATCGAAATCAATGGGAGGAGGAAACTAAGGAGCTGTTTTCCTCACTTTCTGCCCTGGCTGGTACAAGCCTGGCAGGACTTAGGAAGTCGTCATCCAACATAGGATTGCTTGACCTGACTTGCTTTATACCAGGTTAAACTACTTGTTCAGCCAGCCCAGTACCAGTTACAATAATAACTAGCAGCTCTGCAATATCTCCAGTGGAAGTCTTTCCCTCCCAAGTCCTGCTACCCAGTTCTTTTAACTTGAGATGCCACGATTGCAGTCTAAAACAATTAATTTAACCTAGCACAAACAATTATACAGCAAAATAAAGCAAAACAGCATGTAGCAGAATAAAAACCAATGGCACAGCAGCAAAGCATGACTAGCAGGAGAAAGGCTCAATCAGTCTTTTTTTTAAAAAAAAAATGCATAGCATTCTGTTTGTTTCATCTGGATAAAAGAAAACTCGATATTTATGGAGGCTTTGAAATGCCATTTCCAAATATACTAGCAGAGCATTTTGGAAACAAATAGACACTCATAGAGAAGGCAGCAAATCCACTAATCCTGAATAAAATTCCCAGGGAACCATCTTTTACTCCAAGATTCTTCCCCTTGCAACCAACTATTTCTTCTTTCCCCCCTCCCCTTCCCCCTCTCCCTCTCTCCCTGGATGTTTCCAGATTGCCACTATTTTGTGAGTGAGATTCAATTGCATGCCAGAAAATTCAGGTTGTGCAAGTGGATTTGGAGCCTTGCACAACAAACTCACTTCCAAAAATGAGATTGGGCATTTTGTGGTAAGGAAAGTGACAGAAAGATCTACTGGAAAGTGTGGGAAACAATTGCTTGATGCAACATGGTATATCCTCCCTGCAAACAACTCGGAATGAATTCTCAGTGAATATTGGATGTCATATAACTTCTTGCAAACTAATCAGGATGAATGGCTAATTAAACAGGTCTTCCGGAAGAGACCTTTCTCTCGGCTGTCTAACCTTCTAACTTCTCTGCAAAACAAACTCCAAACTATTTCCATTTGTTTTCTGTCCTTCATACCACATTTCAGAAGACAAGAACTGAGAAAGTTTCCAAGGAGTGCCTGGAAAAATAGCTCCAGCATTCTGAATATGTTCCCTCAGTTGGGGAGGGGGGTGGTCAACCTATGTTTAAAATGCTCTTAGGTCTACCACACCTTCCCAGCCCTACTTTTGTATGTTGCTCAAATGAACAAATTCATCCCTTCCCCACACATTTCCTCCTTTACCGAACATCTAGAAAGAAGCATGAAGCCTGGATCTTGCTCAGATGCATTACCCCCAACATGTGAGTGGCAGAGCTCCCTGGAGAAAAGGATAAGTAAGCTTGCATTATTCGATCTCCCAAACATTAAGCTTAGCAACTGCTTTGTCACAGATAAAGTTATTCCGCCTGCATTCCCCCCGATGAATAATTCAGGAGGGACTGGGAGTACCAGAACTATAGTCCTTGCCAATTATGGATGCTAAGTTACATAAGACAAAAAGCATGGTGCTCTTTGCTGTAAACAACTATTCTTTTCGTAAGCTTGCCCGAATGCTTCCTTCTTCCTCCCCATCCCCTTCGCCCCTGTAAAATGGGCCTGTAAAAATAAATCAGTCTCATTCAAAGCCCTTGAGTAGGCTGGCTTGGAACAGTGTGGCAAGTTATTCAAGGACAGAATGGTGACATCCCATCCAGGGGGAACAGTTGGGCACTATTTCCAAAACGTTCATCCCTTTTTTACGAGGCTGGGTTTGCCAGCAGCTGCACAGCAGTGACCCCTTATGGAAAAGTTGCTTGTGTCGTTAGGTTTTGCTCCTTCTTTTCTCTCTCTCAAAACACTCGCTTTCTTTGATAATTTACTGTTCACTTTGCTTTGTTACATAGTTTATAAGAAGTTTTTTTCCCCAACATGAACAGGTTGCAGTAAGAAATCCTGTTTTATCTTGTCATAAAATAAATACTCGGTGGTAGTCAGCAGCAGAGCTGCCTGGAGGAACAGGGTTCCACTCTTGCAAGCCTGTCTCTCAGGAATGTCAAGAATGAATTCATAACCTACAGGCCTGAGAAACCATCAGAACCATAAGGCAGGCCTGCATAATTGTTCTCCATCAAACCAATCACAGTCCATCTGCTGTAAATGGCGTGCCATCCACCCCACTGACCAAAGGCTCAAATAAACCTTGAGAACTACTGAGCAATATATATCAGGTGAGTTGCATGGCAGGTCAGAAATTTTGCCAAGCTGCTATGCATCCAGTTAAGAAGGGAGAAGGGAGTAGAGGTGCGGCTAGTTTTGTCAGATGTGTATGCCTGGTAATCAAGCCTTATTGGAAATTGCAGTCTAAAACCAGAGAACTTGTGGTCTTCCAGATGGTGTTCAACTCCAATAGGGCCCAGCAGGCATGGAGGTGATGTGATGTGTTGTCTAGCAATATCTGCTGGGGTATAGGCTCTCCATGCCTTCTATACAGCTTAGTCTGTTCTCCCACCACTACTGTGTGGAAGCTGGCTATGGTTATTCAGCAGTGACGGAAATACATTCAGTACAGGCCCAGTGGTGATCCAGAGCTGAGCTCCAATATGTCTTGCCACAAATTAAGACCTGGCTGGAGGGGTTGCTGTGATGACTGATCAGATATGCTCCAAAAATTCTAGGCCAGATTTAGACACTCTTGTGCATTAGAGTGGTTTCACCTCTGTCCACAGTGACTTTCTGGTAGCTTGCTTTTCTAGGCATGGTCCTCTGGTACTCAAGACTTATACCTCCATATGTCAGCTGCTATGGGTGAACATCCCTCTCCTTCACAAAGGATGGGAAGAAATGCACCTGGACACATTGAAGTCATAATTCGGTGAAAAGTAAGTAACACTTCACAAATTGCTTTTTGAACAAATTTAAACCCACCAGTATGTTTTTCATTTTATTTTTGACATGATCATCAGATATAATCATCCCTAAAGGACCTTTTTTTTGTTTTGTTTTTATGGACTGTAAAATGATCATGCATTCTCATGGGGCATACGCAAGCTATCTACAATGGGATTGCTCCCCCCCCCCCCCGTTTCCACACTCTTTTTTCATTTTCAACCTGACTCTTGCTTTCTGCAAAGATGGGGGTTATAAATAGTATCCAATCACTTTTAAAGTTTCAAGGGTGGAGCGTCTCTGTGCCATAACTCTAGCCTTCAAAATCCTCTTTTTGGAAGAGAAACCATGACATGGCCTGCTTTTGATTTTTGTGGTTTTTGAGGAGTTGTCATTATTTATATATTAATTTCTAGATTTGGCACTGCATCTGTGAATAAATCTGATTTCCAAGAGTATAGAAGCCAAACATTGTAATTTATTCCGACCGATAATGTCTAATGAAAAGAAACAAATTGATGTCTTAAACATCCTGTAGTGACAAGTCTCATTTTGAATACAGCTGTTCCATTTTCTGCTGCAGTGACATTGCCAGTGCCTTCCAGATTTATTTACTACATTCTTTTGTCCTGAGTGCTTTACCACCAAGTGCATGAGAAGAACAAAAACAACGACATGGCACTTGATGTGATGCTCTAAACCAGTGTTTCCCAACCAGTGTGCCTCCAGATGTTTTGGGACTACAATTCCCATCATCCCTGACCACTGGTATTGCTAGCGAGGGATGATGGGAGTTGTAGTCCCAAAACATCTGGAGGCACACTGGTTGAGAAACACTGCTCTAAACAACATGTTCCTGCCTCTTACTTCTGCAAGGCTTCTGAAGAAGGATCAAATGGCATCTTGAAGCCGAGTGTGGTATATACTGGCTTGGAACATGAGTTGAGAAGAATCTGATTCAAATCTCTGCTCAGTCGTGCTCTCAGAAGACGGTACTAGGCAAGTTACTATCTCTTGATCTTAGCCAAAAGACTGAGAATCAATGACAAGCTACTATCTCTGTGACATGGGTATCATAATACCAACGAATACCGTCGGGGATTGCCCGCCCGCATCATCCTCAGGCCGACCAATCAGGTCGGTCTGGGGGCGTGTCCTGCCCCCGTTTAAGCGGGGAGCGGGCGGGAAATCCTCCTTTCTTCGCCCCGCTCCCCAGCTGTTAGGTTCACCCACCATCCCACCCTTATTCTTAGTCCTTTGACCTTGCTATGGACTTTGGTTGGTTGCCTTGTTGACCAAGGAGCCTGGTAGTTCTTTTTCCCGATTGGATTAGCCATTCGGGTTTTTTCACCTACCTCATAGCAAATCGTCACAACTTTGGTTTGGCGGTTAGGCATTGGGAGAAGACGTCATAGATCTGAGGAGGGGAGGTAGCACCATCACCTGCCCCTATCTTGAAGGGTATTCCGGTAAACGGATTCCGGGGGCGTGGCCATGTCCAAAGCCTAGGGAGGTTCGGGCCCGAGGCACGCCCCAACGGTGATCACAGGGGGGGTCCCATTTGATGTGCATCAATGGGGCTACCCACTGGGGATTAACCCTTCCCAGACTTCCAACACACGGGTTGGGGTCGGATATAGTCTGTTAGGGTCCAATGCCTAAGCCAATACCGCTCTACATCTGTAACCAATAAAGTTCTAACTGCCGCTGTCATTTTAGCCAGGTTTAGGAACTCCTAAACGGCAGTTAGAAATATAGATAAGCAGACAGTCAAGAATGAATGGATGTACGTGGAGGAATATTTAAGGAAAGAAGGAATAGAAACAAAGTTGAAAATCTGCCTAGATTAATGAACATAATGAAAGATTATATAAGAATTGGAATAGAAAAGATTGTATATTCGAGGTGGTGGGAAAAAAAAAAGAAGCATAAGAGAAGAATTAAGCGCACGTAAGATAGACAGAGATCAAGATAAGGTACACAAAGTCAAACAGTAGGAGGTTTTTTAATAGGGGGAAAGGGGGGGAAGTGGGAGGGAGGGGGGAAGGTAAAAGGGATAGAGGGGAAGGGAGGGGGGAAGAGGGGTTGAATTGTGAATATATTATGATTGGAATATGTTGTTGTATGTAAAGGGTAATATGTTAGGGACTGTATGTAGTGTATGTTAAGGAATATATGTAATGTATGAAGTGTATGTCAGGGAAGGTATGTAGGGAATGTATGGAGTATAGGTAATGTATGCATGTATATTAGGGAATGTAAGTATTGTATGATAGGGACTGCTAGTAATGTATGTAAAGGGATGTATGAAGATTGTTAGGGGAGATAGGTTATGTATGTAATGGAAAAATGGAGAGTGTATGTGTTGTCTATTTTGTTTTTGTTCTTGTTTTTGCTTTTTTGCTTATTTATTTTTGTCTTTTATACTTAATAAAATTTAAAAAAATAAAAAAAATAAAAAAGAGAAAAAAAATAAAAAAATAAAAAAAAATAAAGTTGTGGCCTTCATGCCCATTAAAATTCATATAATGTGTCTGTGTCTTTACTCAAGGGGAGGGAGGGACATAGCCATGCAAGGCTTCTGAAGAAGGATCAAATGGCATCTTGAAGCCGAGTGTGGTATATACTGGCTTGGAACATGAGTTGAGAAGAATCTGATTCAAATCTCTGCTCAGTCGTGCTCTCAGAAGATGGTACTAGGCAAGTTACTATCTCTTGATCTTAGCCAAAAGACTGAGAATCAATGACAAGCTACTATCTCTGTGACATGGGTATCATAATACCAACGAATACCAATGTTTCTCCCTCAGTGTTGTTTTGAAGGTAACGTTGAATGAAATGGTTTGGGGAATGCACTACATGAGAACACTTGCTGTTTCTACTCCTGTAAATCAGGGATTGGAAATCTTTGTCCTTATTTCATGATATATGAACATGTTGCTTTGCCCAGTGCACAATGCTGTGCCTGCAAATCTGAACTTTTTTCCAAGCCAAACTTGCAAGAGCTACCATAAATGTTGGGACCCTATGAGGACAAATGTAAGCTCCAAAGGCCAAGGAGTATCAGCGTCCATCTGCCTTGATCCAATCTGTTGCCATTCTCCATTGGGCCATGATGGGAGCCCCTCCAACCGTGATGCAGCTGGGAGGAGGAAAAGCCCCACCCACCATGGCCATGCCGCAATCTCAGCTCCCCTATGATTACAGAGGTAACACCCATTTTGTCCTAATGTACTTACTAGTCCAATTGATTTAACTGGCTGCATTATTCCCTCATATTGTTTCCCAATTTTTTTTTATAGATCTGAAGTCATGAGCCAAAGTGTAATCACTGATTAGAGATGACAAATATATGATTTAGGACCTGTTCTGGCAGTCTTCCACAAATTTGTTTCATTTTTATTTGCTGGAGAATAAATGCAGAAAGAGGAAACAACTACATTTCTTGTCAACACAGAGAAGCAGAAAAATGGTTTTGTTTTCAAAAACTCAGAAAGAGGTACAATGAGTCATTAAACATTACTCAAAGGAGATTAAGGACAAATAACAAAAGTAAATCCCTACTTCTACAGCTGAATAATAATCTAGTACCATGGGAAGAAAGTAAGTATCAGCTTGATTCTGGACTTTAGTACAAGCAAGCCCAAGTTCATGTCCCATTGTATGTTAAGGGCTGTAGCTCAGTGGTAGAGCATCTCCTTTGGGGGCAGAAGGTCCCAGGTTCTATCCCCAGAATACTAGGTGGTCTTAGAATCCCTGAAGACCTATAGCCAGTCAGTGCTGTAGACAATGCTGAGCTAGTAGGACCGATGGTCTGATTTGACTAAGACAGCTCCCCATGTTTCCAGGATTACAACTTCTTAAAGTCTCAATGAAGGAAGGTGGTCTTTACATTCATCCAAACATAGAAATCATCAGAAACTGATGAGTGATGCAGTTTAATGTGGCTATTGAAAAGCAGTTCAGAGGAAATTTATAATCCCATTGCTACACTCAACAGGAAGAAAATATGGTGACAACAACAACAACAACAACAACAACAACAACAACAACTTATACCCCGCCCATCTGGCTGGGTTTCCCCAGCCACTCTGGGCGGCTTCCAACAGAAGATTAACAATACATTAAAACATCAGTCATTAAAAACTTCCCTAAACAGGGCTGCGTTCAGATGTCTTCTAAAAGTCGGATGGTTGTTTATTTCTTTGACATCTGGTGGGAGGGTGTTCCACAGGGTGGACACCACCACCGAGAAGGCCCTCTGCCTGGTTCCCTGTAACCCCACTTCTCGCAGGGAGGGAACCACCAGAAGGCCCTCTGCGCTGGACCTCAGTGTCCGGGCAGAAAGATGGGGGTGGAGACACTCCTTCAGGTATACTAGGCCGAGGCCATTTACGGCTTTAAAGGTCAGCACCAACACTTTGAATTGTGCTCGGAAACGTACTAGGAGCCAATACAGATATTTCATTGAGCAAAGCATGCTAGCAAGAAACTTTAATCAACATTGAAAAGAACATTTGCTTTCAATAGTCTTTCTTGTGAATATACATTATATTATTATTATTATTATTATTATTTATCAAATGTAAATAATCCCTTCATCTCACAGGTGTGGAATATCCATAGAAAAGTAACACTAAAAGGGCACTAGCGTGGAGGCAATCCTTTGGTCATTATCTATGATAGTGTTACCAGATATCTATGATAGTGTTACCAGATTATCTATGATAGGGTTACCAGAAAGTAGGGGTGGCTGAATCTGACAGTTTTAGATTCTCTATTTCTTGTTTTTCCAATACTCTTCAGTTCCACATCAGTTTGAAAATTTTGTAAAATAAGTCCTCCTGAAAATTCATCAGAATCTTGGCACAAGTTTCTCTTCTTATACACATTTTTATACACACTTTTGCTTAATATACACATTTTGGCAAAGCAATTTTCCCATATATCTTGCATTTTTTCACCAACACATTCATTTCTATGCACAGTTTATCCTGCATATTTGTAGACATCTCCTGGCTAGAGAACTGCATTGCAAAATTCAGAGATGTGTGAATTTTCAATGGTGGCTGTGTTGTCATTTGTGTGGTGTTTTGGAAAGTGAGAACTATATAGATATGTTCACCTTTAAATGCTAACTGAATCTCATTTGTCCCCCATCCCTACCAAAATGTAACTTTTTTCTCAATTATACACCGCAGAAGAAAACCAGAACACAGAAACTAAATGGGAAGGAATTCAGTGACTAAAGAACAATTTAAAGTGAGATAGGAGCATTTTTTAACCATGTGGATTTCATTACAAGTGATCAAAGTATGACATGGAATACAGAGAAAGGAAATAAACCCACATGGGCCTTTGATTGATTAAACGCGCCCTAAATCTAGCAGTTTGACTGCTTTTAATAGTTAAAGATTTATATGGACACAGTTAAGTTTTTAAAATTAATCAGGTTGGTTTTTGTTCTTTGAGCAGTGCTATGACAAGCTCTCCATATAAGCAGCAGATGCAGCTAGACGAAAAGCTGTTCACAAGCCCGTTAAGGCTGAAGTCCTATACAATTACCTGGAATAAGTGCCCTTGAACTTAATGGGGTTTACTTCTGTCTGGACATGTCTAGGATTGCAATGTTAGAAGCCTTGCTGCATTAAACAATACATGAACTTCTTGGTGGAGAATAGTTATACATGAGAATAGGTACTTAGAGTCTCTTGTTTTTAACAAGACCTCTATTACCGAACCCTGGTCTACAGTTATGTGAAAAGCGCCATATAATAAATGCTCAGAAATTGCATGTTCTGCAGATTACAAAGTGGTAATTACATCTGAAGTCACCCAAAGGCATAGGCAGTGATTAGTGGGAGACCAGAAATTTTGAATCACCAGATTTCACTTTAGGAAGAACCACTTAATTACCTGACTCTTACGTGGTCCATGAATACCCTATAATTACTAGCACTTTAGCAGAACCCTACTGAAAGGATAAGCTTGTTGAGTGAGATGGGAGCTCTTCAAATGCATTTGATCTTTTAATGGCTATGTATTGAAATCCATGGGAAGCAGTTCCCACTATTAATTCCTCAAGGAGCCAGAGCAAGCCTAGATTTCATCAGCTGCTAAATTAATTTTAAGAATTGTCTATTTGTGAAGGTAGAAAATCATGAAAGACCAAAATTGTGCCTGGATCACCTGTGCTGGTGAGGATTAAAGTTCATACAATACATTCCCAACTATTTCTACAGAGGGAAACTTTTTTTAATTTTATTTTTTTAAACTAATTTGGGTAATTAGTACAATTACTAATTTTTGCACATAGAAGCAACGTACTCATAAAAATGGATTTTTAATTATTTCTGAGATTTAACATGTACACATGAATCTAGATGGAATAAGAATATTTTAAAACATTCCCTAACACCTAACTATACTCTATCCATAATGGCCTATATATATGTAAGTGGCATTTTATGCCTTAAAAAAATTGTAGTTTCTTAATAGCCTCAGTTTTTAAGTACCATGGTGTATTTATTTGGGTTTGGAGATAACTATGATTGAATCTTTGTAAGTAGTGAATGAGTTCCACAGCAGTGCCCTAAAGCCCTGCTACCTCCTCCTTATAGCCTGGCCTTGGGAAGAAGGCAGGGGGAGTCTAGGATCCTGTCAGAGCCCTCATGCCTCCTTCCGGAAACCAGGCAAGAACTTTCAGGGCTTTGAGAAGGCACCCTCCTCGGCAGCGCCCCTAGTGCTCTGCTCACAGTACCCTAATCCATCCCTGGCTGCACTCTGTTCTGTATAAGGGCTATTCCATGCTGGCAGCATGACCCGGAAAGCTGTCTGTGGACAAACGTCAGCTCCCTCGGCCTGAAAGTGAGATGAGCGCCGCATCCCATAGTTGCCTTTGACTGGACTTAACTGTCCAGGGGTCCTTTACCTTACCCTTTTTACCTTATTTCTGTACAGTGGTACCTCTGGTTACGTACTTAATTGGTTCCAGAGGTCAGTTCTTAACCTGAAAACATTCTTAACATGAAGCACCACTTTAGCTAATGGGGCCTCCCGCTGCCGCTGCGCCGCCGCTGCCCGATTTCTGTTCTCATCCGGAAGCAAAGTTCTTAATCCGAGGTAATATTTCTGGGTTAGCAGAGTCTGTAACCTGAAGCGTATGTAACCTGAAGCATTTATAACCCAAGGTACCACTGTATAAGGGTTTGAGCCCCACCATTGCAATAGCATCGTTATTCCCACAAGCATATGATTATTTCCACAATAGCATTGTAGTCTGCTGGGCAAAGGGGAGCAGTATTTTCCCAGCAAGCAAATGTAACTCAAGTCCAGGATTGCTCTGACATAGTGTAACTTTGTCATTACGTGTTCCAACCTTCTATGCTCCACACACACACAAAATCATTTTCAATACCCATACAATGTTTCAGAACTAACCTTCTGAGGATAGCATGAGTCTTTTATTTGAACTTAGTTATTAATTCCTTTTCACAACTTCCACATCATTTCCCCCCCTTCAGTAGAAACATTGTAAAAGAGGTAGATGGAAATGGACATGTTTTACAGCATACAGGATTTGCATCACTCAACCACTAAGTGCTACTGTAAATCAGTGTTTCTCAACCTCCTCGGGGCAACGGCACAGCTGCCCCATGGAAAAAATCTCGCGGCACACCACGACCCGGGGGCGGGGTGTCCGCGCGCCCTGGCGGGAGGGAGGGGCGAAAACGGAGTGGGAGATCGGCGGGCCAGGCGCCCGCCCCCCTCCCGCGCCCAGCCCCCCGGCAGCACCTCCACCCGGCCCCGAGCGAGCCCGGGACGACGACGGGCGGGTCGAGTCTACCCAGCCGCTGTCGAGGAGAGAAGGAGCCGGAGCCCGCTCGCCCGCCGCGCAGGATAGCTGCTGCTGCTGCTGCTTCTACGGCCGCCTGCGCCCTCCGCGCCGCCCCAGCCTCCGGGACGGGAGTAGGTGGGGAAGCGGAGCGCGGCTCCTGGGGTGACCTCCCGCCCGATTTCCGCTGGGTTAGAAGCCGGCGGCCTACCTCTGCAGCCGGGGTCTGGATCGGGCCCTTCGGCCTCGCCAGCCTCGCCCGGAGAGTTGCGGTTCCGGCGGCGCGCAGCCTGCCCTCCAGCCCGGGAAGCTGCTCCGAGGCTCCTTGGGCTCCGCCTGAAGTCACCCTTCGCGGGGCTGCGCCGCTGAATCCAGCCGGCACCGCCAAACGCCCCTCTGCCCGACTTGGCCGGAGCAAAAGGCGAAGCGAAGCTCTCCGCTCCGGAGGCCTCTTGAGGGAAAGCCGGCCGGATTCCGACTCCTCGGCGGGTCAGGTGGTCTCCTGCCTCCTCTGAGGAAGGGTCTCAGAGGAGGATAGCTGCTGCTGCTGCTGCTTCTACGGCCGCCTCACTGACCTCCCGCCCGTCCCCGACCGCGACCGGGGCGGCAGAGGCAGCAGGCGAAGCGCCCGGCAGCCCTGGCAAAGGCGGCGGTCGGCGAGCGGGAAGCGCAGCCAAGGCGACGCCAGCCGCCCGGACCGCCCCGGAAGCGGAAGGGCGGCACAGCAGCCGGTGTCTTCCCCTTCCCGCGGCACAGCAGCCGGTGTCTTGCGGCACACTCCTGTGCCGCGGCACACCGGTTGGGAAACGCTGCTGTAAATGATTGCTTCATAGGGGGAAAAATAGACTAGGAATGGTTTGGGGTGCTGTTAATCTGGTAAGAAAGAAGTGACAGTCACTTTCAGGAGGTGATGGAGGGTAGCCCTGGAACATAGGATCTATATGAATCTGCCTTATACTGAGGTGCTCTTTACTTCAACCTGGTGTCCCTCCAGGTGTTCTGGTCCACAACTTCTGCCACTCCTGACCAGTGACCATCCTTGGTGGGGGTGATGAAAATTGCTGTCCCAAAGCAGAACTTCTAGAGGGCACCATGTTGAAGAAGGTTGGTTTGCTCCGACAGGTACTTGATGTACTGAGTCTCAGATGGTGGTCTTTCCAAGACCAACTACCTGAGATCCTCTGAGCTGAAGATGTCAGGTGTGGGAGTTATAGTTTCAGTAAAATGGCGCTGGCAATCCACGCCTATAGAGTTAGTGGAAAATTACAGTAATGGCAAGCCATGCTGACCTAGGGGACCCAGGTCAGGCACACTGGTTGGGGGTGACCAGAACCAGAAGGATCAGGATTTACTGGATCTAACAGGATCAGCCAAGGCACAGCTAGGGAGAACAATGGGAGGTGTTGAAAAACAACCCCAGAGGTCGGAAGGTGAGCAGGGAGGGGGTGCATACATGAGGAGCAGCACATCCACAATGGCGGAGGTTTTAGGGTGTCTTCTCCTTCCTGTACCTACCAGCAGCACCTTATATGGTTCTATGTTAATGATCACCACCTTATTTGGTACTAAGAGTTGCCCTGCGAGGCTAATCATTAACTGTCAAGTGAGCTGTCAATAAATATGGGACTCTCGCTCAGCTCGAGGTCGCCTTCCCGCACAACCATCCTGTCATCGCGTCCCGTTATTCAGTGTGTTGCTTCATCAATGCAACATCTGGTGACCCCTGTGACGTGATCCATCACCCACTCTCACTCAAGGCTGGGACAGTCTTTCGGATCCACAAGCGTTCGCGCTGTGAGTATGGGCCAATCAGAGGTAATTCCGCGGAGTGCACCCGTAGAGGAGTTACAGGACGTCCTAGAGACGTTCGGGCAAACAGGAGCTAGTTATGAGGAGCTAGTAGAGTTGGTAGACGAGATAAAGTGCCATTGCCCCTGGTTTGAGGAGGATTGCGATCCCCTCAGCTCTGTGGAGTGGGAGCGCATAGGTAGGCAAATGCTTACCGCGCCTCGGGCACCGGCAGCTCTTATAGGTCTTTGGAAAAGGGTTGGGGATGCACTTCGAAAGATGGAGGGTTCATGTTCCAAGGCACCCCCTTCGTCACGCCCTAACCCTGCAGGAGAGGGGATTCCTCTGCCCCTTCCTTCCTCAGCTTTGGGCACCTCAAAGTCGCCAAAGCTGCAGGAGTCCAATTCTGGCTCTACAGTTCCCAGAGCCTCTCAAAGGTCTATGGGGGCTGTCAGAGCAGGATTCATGCAAGAGCAGTTAAAAGGAACCTTGTCTAGCGAAGAGCTGGAGCAGGGACTGCAGGTTTTTCCGGTTGTCAGGCTTCCGGGAGACAATGGTGAAATTCATGTTCAGTGGACACCATTGTCATACCAGATCCTGAGGGAACTGAGGAAAAGCATTTCTGAGACGGGCTTATGCTCCACCTTTACGCAGGGTTTGGTGGAAAGCATAAGCACCTCCCACAATCTGGTACCCCAAGATTGGAAGGACCTTTTTAGGATGGTCCTTTCGTCTGCCCAGTACGTTATCTGGGATTCGGAATATCAGAGAGGAGCCATAGAGGAAGGAAATGCATCCGGTGGGGCGTACCTGCCGGATCAACTCTATGGGGCAGGGCAGTTTGCTGCCACTATGCAGCAAGCTGCTGGCATTCCAGAACTGGCATACCCAGCTATCTCCCGATGCGTGCTTAAAGCCCTTCGGAGAGTCCCTGCAGCAGGCAAGACGGCCAAATCTTTTTCTACCATCAAGCAGGGAGCCTCAGAATCCTATTCAGATTTTGTGGATAGATTGCAGGAAGCAATCTCTAGACAAGTGGACAATGTAGAAGCTAGTGCAGAACTAATGATTAAATTAGCTTATGAGCAGGCAAATGCTGACTGCCGCCGTGCGCTGCAGTCAGTAATTGCACGTGGAGATCATAAGCTTGCAGACATGCTGAGGGCTTGCTCAGACATCGGTACTAATGCATTCCAAATGGAAGCATTAGCGGCGGCTCTCAGGAAAGGAAGTTACAATAGCAAAGGAAATTTTAGCAAAGGAAATGGTAACTGTTTCAATTGTGGCCGCCCTGGCCATTATATAGCGGAGTGCAGATCTCCAGGTGGAGGAGGGTCAGTAAAGCCAAAGACCCCTTGTCCCAAGTGCAAGCAAGGATTTCATTGGGCAAGTCAGTGCCCCCATGTGGTGACTCAGCAGGGAAACTAGGTAGCGGGCTGTCAGCAAGCCCAGGTACAATTGCTGTGTCTGATGTTGAGAGGGCGAGGTCAGCCACCCAGGGAAGCGCAGGCATTGATTTGATAAACCAGGAGGAGAAATTTGTGCAGTTCCCAGGGGTGGTTGTCCTTATGCCTTCTCAAATCAGAGGACCTCTGCCAGCAGGAACTGTGGGGTTAGTTCTCCCCCGTTCCTCTGCAGGGAAGAAGGGAATCTTTGTAATCCCTGGAGTTGTGGATGCCGACTATGAAGGAGTCATATTAGTTCAAATTGAAACAAATGTGCCACTGACTCTACACAAAGGGGAGTCTTTTGCACAGTTGATCATTGTTCCTTATGTACTTCCTGCTGGAGGGAAGCAGGCGGTGCGAGGGGAGGGGAGTTTTGGGTCTACTAACCCTTCCCACTCCTTGCACCCGAGTATTTTGGCTGTCACTGAATTTTTAAAAGCTTCTAAACCTCAGCGTACCTATTTGTTGGATGGCAGGTCATTTCAGGGAGTGTTGGACTCTGGAGCTGATGTCTCTGTGATTGCTGCTGACCACTGGCCTCCCGACTGGCCCACCACTGCTTCGCCTTCCGTGTGGGGAGTCGGGGGGGCTCAAGCAGCACACCGCAGTACCAAGTGGCTCACGGTAAGCGCTCCGGATGGGAGCCGCACCGCGCAAATTCAACCGGTTATCCTTCCCTTACATGTCAATCTTTGGGGGAGGGACTTAATGCAGCAGTTTCAGGCGAAATTAGTAATTGAGGATTAAAGTAAAAATGAGCCTTTCTAAGCCAACTGCGCTGCCTTTGGAGTGGCGCTCCACAGATCCAGTCTGGATTGAGCAGTGGCCACTCCCTCAGGAAAAAATCTGCGCAACGTTCAGAACTTGCTGCGATGATTTTGGCACTTCAGGAGTTTCCTACGCAGGACATCAATGTTATTTCTGATAGTTTGTATGTTTGTCAAATTGTTACTTCACTTCCAGGAGCCTATGTTACACCTAATTTGGATGAGAATCTTTTATCTTTGTTTTTGACTTTGCAGCAACTTTTGCAAGTTCGCACATTTCAAATTTTCATAGCTCATATTAGATCACATCAATCATTCCCAGGTCTCTTGTCTGAAGGTAATGCGGTAGCAGACAGAGCCACAAAAGAGCAGGCTTACACTGTCACCCCATGGAGCAGTCATGACATGTTTCACCAGAATGCCAAGTCTCTGGCAAAACAGTTTCAAATACCACTGGAACATGCTAGAGCCATTGTTCAACAATGTCAACAATGTTCTCAAGTTGGTTCTAGTCCTGCAACGGGAGTAAACCCCAGGGGACTACGCTCTAACGAAATATGGCAGATGGACGTCACGCAGTACCGTCCTTTTGCGCCCTGGGACCATCTACATGTTACAATTGACACGTTTTCAGGTTATATCTGGGCAACTCCTCAAAAGGGAGAAGCTACAAAGCACGTTGTAAATCACTGCATTCGGACCTTTTCAGTAATGGGCAGGCCAAAAATTTTGAAGACTGACAATGCACCAGCATACACCAGTCAGGCTTTTGCGGAGTTTTGCCAACAATGGGAAGTTGAACATCGCTTTGGCATCCCGTACAATTCTCAAGGTCAAGCGATCATAGAGAGAGGGAATAGAACTTTGAAAGAAGCTCTTCAAAAACACAAACAAATAAAAACTGGGGGAATAGCCCTGGGTCTTCCAGCAAAACAAGAGTGGCTAAACAAAGTACTTTTTACATTAAATCATTTAAATATTAAAAATTTATCGTCAGCTGTGGAGAATCATTTTGGTCAAAGAGTTAGTTATCCACAGCCACAGGTTAGTTACAGGATGTTGCCTAACCCTGTCTGGCTCGGACCTGCACCGCTTTTAGCGTGGGGTCGAGGGCATGCAGCTGTGTTTACTCCCACAGGAATCCAGTGGGTGCCATCCAGGTGTGTAAAACCGTGGAGAAATGGCGTACCAGCAGGCGCAGGAAAATCCGGGATTCTACAACACCTCGAACCCAATTCCGAGCCTGGCAGCGCTTCAACTACGGGATCCTCTGGGCGAAATGCCAGACCTGGCAGCGATGCAGCTTCAGGATCCGCGGAGGGACCGAAATAGAGTCCCTCTACAACATCACCGCATCACATGGGGCCAGATTAAGTCGCTTTCTGAGCAAGCAGTCACCGCACTTCAAAGACAGGACATTCCGCTGACTTTGGAGAACCATCTGATGGCTGTTTTCAGCTGCCTAACTGTGAACTCTACACGTGAGCATAGTTATGCCCGACCACCCCACTTTGAACCATTTAAGTAAGAAAAAGTGACGCAGACAATTTCTTTCTAAAGTTCACCCTCCGATTGAGGGAACCAAGTTTCTTTTCTTCTATAAAAAGACATTGCAACAGACTTTCAATCTCTAAGCTTTACAACCCTCACTTTGAGAGACTAAATATTCTTATTGTTATGGTTTGAACTGATATAGAGTTTATAAAAGTAGTTACAAAGTATTGCACAAGATACCCAGTGTTATGTACAAAGTATTAATCTAAAAGGTTTACAAAGTATTTATATGCAACTGTTATAAGGGTTCTTACACGTAAAAAAAAAAAAAAAAAGGAAGCATTGTTGGGAAGTGTTTTAAAATAACTGAAAAAGAAGGTACGGAGGTTTTCTGACACCCAGCCCGTAAAAGAGGCAATCGCTTGAGAAAACACATGAATACAAGTACCCTGCTCACCAAACACGATTAGGTATCTCATCCACTCAATTAAAAACAAATTAAAAAGGGGGAGATGTGGGAGTTATAGTTTCAGTAAAATGGCGCTGGCAATCCACGCCTATAGAGTTAGTGGAAAATTACAGTAATGGCAAGCCATGCTGACCTAGGGGACCCAGGTCAGGCACACTGGTTGGGGGTGACCAGAACCAGAAGGATCAGGATTTACTGGATCTAACAGGATCAGCCAAGGCACAGCTAGGGAGAACAATGGGAGGTGTTGAAAAACAACCCCAGAGGTCGGAAGGTGAGCAGGGAGGGGGTGCATACATGAGGAGCAGCACATCCACAATGGCGGAGGTTTTAGGGTGTCTTCTCCTTCCTGTACCTACCAGCAGCACCTTATATGGTTCTATGTTAATGATCACCACCTTATTTGGTACTAAGAGTTGCCCTGCGAGGCTAATCATTAACTGTCAAGTGAGCTGTCAATAAATATGGGACTCTCGCTCAGCTCGAGGTCGCCTTCCCGCACAACCATCCTGTCATCGCGTCCCGTTATTCAGTGTGTTGCTTCATCAATGCAACAGTCAGGGATCTTTGTGTGCAAAGCATATGCTCAGCCACTGAGTTACTCTCCTGAATTTGCCCTATTTTAAGACAGACCACTAGCCAGAACTACTGATCCCTCCTCACAAATTCTCTTTATCTTTGATCAAATGCCCTTTTTGTCAGAAGGGACAAAATGTGACCCCTGGGCTCCTCCAATGTTGCTAAAACCAGAACTGGTCAAAATACTGCTGCATAAATTTACAGCTATCCTTCTGAGCAAATTCCATCCTCCAGCTGTAGAAAGAAGAATTTTACAACAGGAAGTGGAAAGATATGTTCATTCCAGCCAGAATATGAAGAAAAAGGTGGTGGTGAAGGCGGACTGGATTCTTTGTCTACGTAATGAAGAGGCTCATGCAATACTTAAAGTGGATGCAGGGATTAATTTGAACCAGAACAGACCAGAACCATCCTCTATAATAATCTCCCTGTGTCCCTGCGTCCGCCGTCCGTGTGTCAGTGGAAATCGCAACTGCGCATGTGCTCCACTGACACACAGATTGGAGCGCAGAGAGGAGGAGGAGCCTGAGGTTGGAGCGCAGCGCGAGCGAAGCGCTTGCGCTTCGCGAGCCTCCGAACCTCTCCGCTTCAGCCGCAATGGCGGCCGCTCCCCGCGCGCTGCTGCTTCTCCCCCTCCCTTCTTTCTCCCCGCCTCAGCCGCCCGTGGCGGCGGCGGGGAGGGCGGCCGTCGCCGGGGCTGCCGGCGGGGCAGCGGCAACAGGCGGCTCCGCCATGGTGGTGGCTTGGCCGCCTGAGGCGGGGAGAAGGAAGCGCCTCGGGTCCCCGTCGTCGCCGCTAGCGCCCATTATTAATGGGCTTAATTCAACTAGTCAAGTAATAATAAAGATGGAGTTCTTTAAAGAGTATTTTGCCTTTGAGGCCATGTAACCTCAGTCAGCCAATATAAAGTATCCAATATTCCAGGTGTGGGGAACATTTTGCCCTCCAGAAGTCAGTGAACTACAACTGGCCTTCTCGGTAGTGGCGCCCGCCCTGTGGAACACCCTCCCATCAGAGGTCAAAGAGATAAACAACTACCGGTACATGACATTTAGAAAATACCTGAAGGCAGCCCTGTTTAGGGAAGTTTTTAATCTGTGACATGTTTATGTATTTTAACATTTGCTGGAAGCCGCCCAGAGTGGCTGGGGAGACCCAGGCAGATGGGTGGGGTACAAATAATATATTATTAGTATTATTATTATTATTATTATTATTATTATTATTATTATTATCACTGACGATGTTTGCTGAGACAGATGGGAGTTGTAATACAGCAACATCTGGTAGAGGGCATATACCTGCAATATTCTATAACATAATTTGATGTAGGGGGAGGTGTCAAAATCAAAGGTTATCATTCAGACACTTAGGATGCTGTATTGCCTTATAGCCCAGTATTGTCTACTGAGTGACAGTGGTTTTCTCCAGAATTTTAGACTGAGGTTGTTCCTCTCCCTACTTGGAGATTCCAGAGATTGAAGCTGGGACTCTGTCCCTGAGATATGATTCTTCATCTTTTCATTTTAGAACCTTAGCACTCATGTCATGCTCCCTGTTACAGTCATATTCACTTCCTTTTTCAGTCGTACCTTGGAAGTCGAACGTAATCCATTCCAGACGTCCGTTCGACTTCCAAAATGTTCGGAAACCAAAGTACAGGTTCTGATTGGCTGCAGGAAGCTCCTGCAGCCAATCGGAAGCCGTAGAAGCCGCGTCAGGCATTCGGCTTCCAAAAATAGTTCACAAACCGGAACAGACACTTCTGGGTTTGCGGCGTTCGGGAGCCAAAACGTTCGAGAACTAAGCTGTTCGAAAACCAAGGCATGACTGTATTTGTAAACACTCCTCCTCAATATAACACAGTTTTCAGGATTATTTGTGCTGCAATCTTAAACCTTAATGGAGGCGGGGGGGAATGAGAAAAGGGTTTCCTGACAGTTATTTGTCTCCCGATATGAAACCTGTATGCAAACCAGACCTATGACGTAAACTTTGTGGAATGGGATGTTTGCTTTTTCAGTCTTGATGGTGATATCATTTGCAACTCATTTAATAAAAAAGATGCAGATGGAAGATGGGGTTCACTCTTTTTTTAATCCTGATTTCTTGCTATTTTGTATCCATTTGAACATTTTGTGTGCTATTAAAAAAATAACATAGGAAATTGCATTAAATGAGAGGAAATCAAATTAAGCAAGAGGAAATCAAATTAAGCAAACCTGCTCCACTAATGCTAGGCGCTTGACTTAAACCAGGCTTGGGATTCAAAATGTCTGAGGCTCCCTTGACATAAGCAGGGTATTAAGGACCCAGAACCATGGCAGCTGAAGAAAAAATTAACTAATTTCCCTAACTAGTTACTACTTCTTCTCTACTTTATTCAGGCCAGCTTAAAAGTGCCTGTAAGTGTTGCATCTCACATTCAGAGAAAGGGGTGGGAAGAGAAGTGGTTGTGCAAATAGCAAATCATGAGTTTTGCACTTTTATATAATGTTCGGAACAGAAACTTGGCAGCATCTTTCCACTCAGAAGAGGTACTTTTTCTCTCTCTCCATATTACCCAGAATTCACCCACACATCCACTTTTTGCTAAAGCAGTTTAGACAGCTTAGTTGGTTAGACCAGTGGTTTTCAACCAGTGTGCCATGGCACCCTGGGGTGCCTTGAATGAGTGGGAGTGCCACAGGCAACAATGGCCTCTGTCCCTCTTTCCTTCCTTCCCTCCCTCCTCTGATGCCTTCTCACATCTCTGCCTCCCAAAGGCTTGCACAGCTGTTTGTTGCTGGCTGCAAGCTCCCCAGGTAAATTGTGCCTCTGGGGTTGACCAGGGGGTGCTAGTTGCCAGGAGCTGAGGTGGCTCAGAGACCAGGGGTGACTGTGGCAGCTGCCTGGAGGACTCCCAAAGAGAGGGGAGAGGAGGCTGAGGGAACACTCCACAAGGGTGGGTGTTTGATAAAGGGTGAGAGGTTGCCAGCTTTGCAGGCAATGGGTGACATAACTGGGCCCCTGAGCCCCACAGGGATACCACAGAAATAATGTGGTCAATGGAGCCATGGATTCAAAAAGGTTGAAAACCTCTGGGTTAGATGCTTAATTTGACATTCCTATTTAATATACTGATATGGAGTATGTTAGGCAGCAACAAATCACTATAGACAAAGGTAAAGGGACCCCTGATCCAGTTGTGACCGACTCTGGGGTTGCGGCGCTCATCTCGCATTATTGACCGAGGGAGCCGGTGTACAGCTTCCAGGTCATGTGGCCAGCATGACAAAGCCGCTTCTGGAGAACCAGAGCAGCGCACGGAAACCCGTTTACCTTCCTGCTGCAGTGGTACCTATTTATCTACTTGCACTTGACGTGCTTTCGAACTGCTAGGTTGGCAGGAGCAGGGACCAAGCAACGGGAGCTCACCCCGTCGCGGGGATTCGAACCGCCGACCTTCTGATCGGCAAGCCCTAGGCTCTGTGGTTTAACCCACAGCGCCACCCGCGTCCCCTCCCACTATAGCAGTCTTTAATGTAAATTCAGGAAGTAGGTACTTCAAATTGTTCTGTAAGCTTTGATTGGTTTGAACAACATATGATGCTTTATATTGAAATTCTATGCATGGAATTGTGATCAAACCAATGATAGCCTACAGACCGATATGGAGCACCTGTTCAGAAGTTATTTGAAAGGAGTCTGTTCCCATGCAAGAGTGCATTGGACTGCAACCATAGTTGACTAATTGCTGCAGTGAATTTTTATCAGTGGGGCTGAAGGCACTGTTGCTTTTAAAAAGTCGTTTGAATTCAGATACACTGCTGAAATATCAAAGGAGACCCAATGTCTTTTTGACCACTATTGCTCTGTGTCAATGCAGTTCCTGATGGGTATTTTTATTCAGATATTTGTGCACTGGTATACTGTACAGTTTTCTCTTTCCTTTTCTCAATGGAAACACAATCACAAGACCATCTCTCCACTCCCTACCATTGCCATGCCCATTTGGACCACACAGGCCCTTCCGCGGAGTGTAACTTCCAGCCCAGCTGCCCAGACTTGGGCTACTGTGGGATGCTGTCTAGTTTTAATGTGCTGGGGCAACACAGCTGTCAAGCACTACAAAATATTTGTAGATCTAGAAATGCAAAAGAAAAATATTGGTATTTGCCTTTGAAGCATGTGGATATCTTAATGGAGTTCTGTATCTCTTGTATTTTATTAAAAGACTTTAAAACAAATGTATTTGATTACCACTGGGATTTGGATAATTGCATCATTTAATAACTAAACTTTACTAGCATATTGCCACTAGTGCGAGGGTTGGGTTTTTAAAAAACTTTTTAGAGCTAAAAACAGCTGGAAAACTGTTTTTCAAATGTTTTTCTAGCATTTTGTTTCTGTGTGTGTGTCTGTGTGTGTGAGAGAGAGAGAGAGCATTTGATTTTTAGCAGCTGAAAGAGAGACAGGCCATTATCAGACTGGCCATGGTGTGCAAATTCATTTGCTGGCTCCCTTCATTGCTCTCAACAGGACGAGTATGGTTCTAATCAGGGGCAAGATCTCTGAACTCTACCTTTGTGATTTCGATTAAGGGAAGACATTTTTTAAAAAAAAGAAAAGAAAAGAAACCACAAATGTAAACAAAACCACAAAAAAATCTGTTGAATAATACCATTTTTCTCCAAATGATTTTTCCACTTCTGCTGCCAAAGCAAACACATGGTACATGTTAGGCAGTCGGGTCTACATCAATTCATCAGTTGAATGAACTGCACCAGTTCAACTGCCAAACCTGTTACACTAAATCCCACTGTTTTTAAAGCCTAACTCCAAACATCCTTTTAGCCTTGCAGAGAATTCACTGCTTACACATACTGTATTTCTAAAATTTCAAAGAGAATTTCTCTCTCTTGCAAAATATCTTTACAAAATATTCCTCTAAGCTGGAAAATAAAGCTGAGTCGCAGAGACAGTACAATTAAAAAAGAAAGAAAAGCTTTTTCAGCAATTCCGAGAAATGTCTTCCCTTCTGAGCAATTTTTCAGCATTCCTTGCTTACATGTTTGCTTATTCATTGACATTGCCCTCGGTTGCCCTTAGTGGGATCATTGCATAGCTAAACCTGGTTCTATGTAGCAAAGTGACATCATCCCAATTACTGTGTGATCTCCAATTGGATAGAGGCACTCATGTGACTAACAAGGGAGTAGGAAGCAGATGCCACAATGGAAACAAATGGCAGTTCCTAATAAGATTCTGAAAGTGAATAGTCATACAGTCAAATGTTTGGAAGAAGATTTCTAGTTTCTATCTGAGAGCATATGCCTGTTGCAGAGTCAACTGAAACTCAAGGAGCTTAAGGGTGGAATTCAACATGAACACCCCATCAACATAAGTGTTGCAGCTTGTCAGGTGGACCAATCCCAACTTTACCTGCCCTGTTTCCCTCCTCTCTAAAGCCCTGTTCTGTGGGCTGCCCAAATGCCCCTCCCTGTGTCAATTTTGGGGGGCACCATGGGAGGAGAGGGGGGGAAGGCCCATTGCTCAAGGGAAAGCACTGATGTGCCTCATTAGGGGAATTGCTCCCTCAGCTACTAAGAGATGTAGCATGGAATGAGGAACTGAGATAGTTAAATCAATCCAAGTTTAACTTTTAAGTGAAAATGCAGTGAGTCAGTTTTCACACTACACCACATTACCATGGATCAGATCCAGCAAAGAAGTTAGTTAACTTCATTGCTAACTTGTCTCGTTGGTTTCCATGGGACCCAAATTCAACCAACTAAGTGCGCGTCAAGCCCCTTATGTTTAGAAAAGGCTCGTGTCAGCAAAAATACCTAGAGTCGTAGCTCGGCTACCGAACACCTTGGGAGTCGAACATTTCCACTCCCAAACGATCGAACACCAGAAGTGAGTGTTTCAGTTTTCGAACATTCTTTCAGAACCCAAACGTCTGACAGGGCTCCCGGGGCTTCTGATTGGCTGCAGGAGCTTCCTGCAGCCAATCAGGAGCCGCCCTTTGGAAGTTGAATGTTTTGGAAGTCGAACAGACTTCCAGAACAGATTCCGTTCAACTTCCAAGGTACGACTGTACAACTAACACTAATGGTAGTGTACCTGAAAATGGGAGTCCATACATTCCTTTTCTCTTTACTCCCCCCCCCCCCCGATAGACTTTCCAGCTCCCGTATTTGCTGTTCTAAAGATCATTGCTGTCTTTGGAACCAAGTGAATGGAGGGTCACCAGGGTTCTATTTCTCCCAACACATCTTCACATTGACTGAATGTTCATGCCTTCATTCCAATGTAGGTGAACATTAAAGGCTATGCAAGGATCACCTGTATCCAACAAAGGTTATATGCTCCCTTTACGTATCCGGAAATTTGGGTCAATGCAATGTATAGTGAAGCAGTAGTATTAGCATATGCTTTGTATGCGGTAAGTCTCAGAATGAATCCAAGCCCGTCCAGGCAGCCCTGGAAAATGTCCTCTCTGAAAACCTGGAGAGTCACTGCCAGTCAGAACAGACAATTCTGAGCTAGAAAGACCAATGATCTGATTTGACAGAAGGCAACTTCTGATGCTCCTCAGCAAGTCTGTTTCCAAACTCATCCTTATACCTTAGAGTAGACACAGTGAACTACCAAACTACAGGCCCACTGTAGCCAGCTGAGCCTCTAATCAAGCCCTGAGCTTCCCCTTCTCAGCCCTCCTGTGCACCATAATTACGCTACATTAATTGAGGCCACTAAGTGGCTTGTACAAGCCTAAACTTATGCAGGCGTCTATTGGGGGGGTGCATCTGCCTCTCCCTCCCAATAAAAAGAAAACCTGACCCAAATTTAGGCATGTTAACTCTCATATTAACAGTACAAAACAGAGCAGAGACCATCCTATGGTGTACACTGTGATTTTGCCCATTGTTGACCTGGGTCTTTGTACGAATGGGAAATTCACGTAAGATTCGTGTGTGGGATTAACTTTAAAAAATACTTACCGGTATACATTTTCCATGGGAGACAAGGATGGCAAAAGAGGGTTAAAAGCTCCTAGTGCTTTCTGGTTTGATCATTAATAAGGTTTGAACACTGACACTTTCTTGTAGAAACTTTCTTGTAGTTGCCAATTTAATCTGACTTCTCAGAATTCTTTTTTACCTGTTGTTATGGATTTTAACATGCCAAAACTCTGCAAAACATTCTAGGAGTTTTCTTCTCCCATCATGTTGGGTGGTCTATTTCATTCGAATAACTATCAGATGGTGCCCATTTTGGGGGAGGGGGAAATTCCTTACATTTCGGCATGCACCCTTGGCTATGTTGTTTATACTATTTTGTTGCTTAATTTGACCACAAAAGAAATTCCTTGCTGGTACATGACAAAGTGAATTATCGATGCAAATGTTCAGTTAGGCATTCAGGATCAGATATAAAAGCAACAATGCACAAGGGAAACCACAATATAAATTTGACATGATTTGGCAGATAATAAAACATGTCTGGAGAAGAACATATCTGAAAATTCAACCAAACAGTTTGCAGCTTCATAATTAGCCTTAATAAGTCCCTCGTTCTTTCCTGTTAGCAAACCATGTAATAATTGAAGTTGCTTTCTGCTTTTAAAAATGGAGCCCACTCTTTTTCTTTTCAAATATTCATAATTCACTATATCATATAGTTCAGATGTGGGTACTTCATCTCCTGAATGCTTCAGGGTTAAGGCATTTCATCTTAGACGGTCAGCAACATAAATCACATAAATCAGTGCCCTTCAGCTCTCTATATTGGACAAACAGGCCAAACCCTACGCCAAAGGATAAATGGACATAAATCTGACATCAGGAATCACAAGACAGAGAAACCAGTAGGAGAGCACTTCAATCTCCCAGGACACTCTATCCAAGATCTCAAAGTAGCTGTCTTATTGCAAAGGAATTTCAGAAATAGACTGGAAAGAGAAGTTGCTGAATTGCAACTCATTACCAAGCTTAAAACCATGGAGAGACCTGGTCTGAACAAAGACATTGGATTCTTATCTCATTATACATGACAAAGCTTTTTTAACCTTCTCACCCCTTGCTTTTTCCTGTAAGACTAACTGCAGCCGTTAACAGTCGTCAACAGGTTTACCACAGCTATCAACCTTTCACCCATTTCCACCACCCCTCTGAGTAATACCCCTCCCCACCCTCTCATTATATATCAGGGTCTGGTGACTTCTGTTTCAGTGTATCTGAAGAAGTGTGCATGCACACGAAAGCTCATACCAAGAACAAACTTAGTTGGTCTCTAAGGTGCTACTGGAAGGAATTTTTTTATAAATCACAAAGCAAGCTTTGTATTTGATAAGAAACCTGCTGCTGCCAGAAGAAACATAAATTTGGTATATTCTAGCACAGACACTCATATTCTTAAACTAGGGACAGATGACTCTGTAAATTTTGGTTCTCTAACTCTCTCATTTTCCCCCCAATTTTAAATACAGTCCTCCACATTTCTACAGTAATTTGTTATTTCTTTTGTTTAGGAAAAAAAAACCCTCATGAAAAATTATCAGCAATTTTGTGCCGATTTCTCATAATAAATTTTGTCAGCAATTTTGTACACAGTTTTGACTAATATACTTATTTTTGCAGAAATTCTCCCTATTATTCTTTTCCTTTTCATTAATATAGCCTCATTCCTCCACTAATATATACATTTTGTACATATTTGGTTGGAGAACTGCATCACAAAATTCAAAGACGTGAATTTTGAAGGAGAGCTGTTTTTCAGTTCATGTGTTGGTTCAAGAAGTGCAAATTACAGAGTTTCTCGTGGATAGGCAAAGAAAATCAAATTTCTCCTCCATCCCTAAACAGTAAGCTATTTGAGCTTTCATACCAAGCCTAGCTAAAACCATGAATAAAGAACAATCAGTGTAATCCCAGGACAAATGGAAATTTAAATGAGCCTTAAAAACATTAAGAAGCATATTCAATTAATGTGAAATACCAAGGACTGGAACCCTCTGGAGCAGATTTGGAGGTGAGGGCAAGGAAAGAGGAAAGGAAACAGAAGTCCTGTTCTGTGTTGGATACAATTCTAAGGCTACAGTTTTTTTCCATTAATAATGTACTAAGAGAAATTAAGGCATTGGACATGCAACAAAGCTGTTTGTCACGGAGAAATAAAACACAAGCCAGTAAAATATGTAAATGACTTGCACACACAAAAATACTGAAATAATTACTAGGTTTTTAAATAATTCCAAGACAACTGATTTTCAGGCACACAGTTTAGAACAATGTTGAAAATGGATTTGTTGTGCCAAGGTAACTGAGTACTTCAATCCACTTGCAACCCTTCGATTATGCAAACCTCTGTATTTGAATTGCTCCTGCAAAATGCAGACAATCTGTAGGTGCCCTTGGGATGTGTTCAAACTAACCCGTTTGAGAAAAACTACATTTTTTCACTTTAATCTGGAATCATTCAGGCTGGTCCTCAACATGCTGTTTTCAGTCTACACTGATTCTGGATCCTGCCGTCCACAAGGGTGGGTGTGATTACTTGGTATACATTTGAAAAACTTCCACTGAAGTTATCCATTTTTTTCCCTTCCAGCACATGTCCCTGTTGAAGAAGGATGTGGTGTCTGCAATCTCGGTGGAACGCAAGATGGTGATGAGAAGGTTGCATCTCCTTTGAGCTCTGTAGTCTGCAGTTTGTTTTTAGTTGGCTTTTAGTCTCTACTCATTAGCCAGATAAGTTTTTATATAGTTAATCTTATTCTAATACTTCTTGGGTGGTTTTGAAACCTTCAAGGACTATTAGTGAAGTCAAACAACTCTGTGAGCGAACAGAAGATATGCTCTTCCAACTTGGAGAAGACGAGCAACGTCAAGCAGTAGGCCAACACTTAATTATCTCTCTTGGCCAGGAGAACCCAAGAGGACTTGAAAACAAGAGTTATGGTGCTTACCAGAATCTTGGTATAAGCCCACCCATGATGTCATTGGGCAATTGTGGATACGCCCACCCACCATTGTTAAGACTATCTACATCTCTTTTCACATGGAAACACTGCAAGATAATGCAGAATCAATCTGCAATAAACTTTTTGTTTTGCAAAGTTTCTCAAGAAGTGTTTTTCAGGTGCTAATAATATGTGATAGATCTAGATTGTGCATGTACTACATAAAAGTAACAAGTGCGCAGTCTCCATTAATTCTAGAATAAAATATTGTGTGTGCAACCGTAGTCCAGCAACATCTGAAGTGCCACAGATCCCCTGCCCTTCTCATGAGAGAGATGTAGGTCATGAATCTACTCAGATTGTTTCTACATACCGTGAAATACAAAAGGAGACTTTCGTTGCAAACTTTTCAGCTGGAGTTTTTTTATTTAAAAAACCCACTTACACCTTTATTTTCTTTATGTGATTATAGCTCTGCCCTTCATTTATAGAAAAGTTTCCTTAAAGGATTTCTAACACTTCACACTGGTAGCCCACATTTTCCTGCTTTTTATCTCTCAGAGGAGGAACAAGCCAGTTCCAACATAGTAAATGAAACCAGATCACTATTTATTAACACCGTTCAGCTGAGACCACTTTGATGCTGGAAAATCAAATCCTTTGTGGTGCCCGACTCTTTTCACATTAATTGAGAATGACTGTTTGGCTTTTGTGTTCCTCTTTAGAGCATAGTAATAAAACACGTTTTTATTGAAGACAGTGTGTCTCAAACTTTATGAAATCTCGACCCTCTTCCAAACTTCTTTGATCTCTTCCCACCCCTTTTCAACCCCATCATGTAAACTTGACTGGTCCCTATATCACAAGGGCAAAGAATCTTCTTCAATTTGAGGGCCACTCCAATCAGTGTATGCCCCATAACTACCTGCAACTTCCTATTTCATGAATGTTTTTCTCCCACTTTTGCTGCACTATAGAGCAAGAGTGTTAGAAGCATTGCAGAACAACTAATCAAGTAGAATGATGTGTGGGCTGGTCCAGTATATATTCACAATGAAAGCATTATTATTGGGTCAATAGCATTTTCCAGAATATACTTGCAAACAAAAAACCATCAGTCTATAGGACCCTGAAAAGTGCCAAAGCTACAGTCTCTCTTAGGGGAGCACAACCAGTTTGGTTGCACTGGGTGCAGAGCCTCAGGGGCACTACAGGGGGTGCTGCAACTATTATGTAGAATGGAGGGCAAGAGGTGGGGGAATGAAATTTTGGGGTTGCATAGGGCACCGCAGAAATTTGAGACCCCAAGGTCCACCACTGTCTCCACTCCACTCTTTTCCCCAATTGGCTTTTACATATACACTCTCCCTCCAGTGTGGTGGAGAGACAGTGTGGTGTAGTGGTTATGAGTGGTAGACTCGTAATCTGGGGAACCGGGTTCGTGTCTCTGCTCCTCCACATGCAGCTGCTGGGTGACCTTGGGCTAGTCACACTTCTTTGAAGTCTCTCAGCCCCACTCACCTCACAGAGTGTTTGTTGTGGGGGAGGAAGGGAAAGGAGAATGTTAGTCGCTTTGAGACTCCTTCGGGTAGTGATAAAGCGGGATATCAAATCCAAACTCTTCTTCTTCTTCTTCTCCATGCCATGTATGATCCACTGCATTCTTCACACCAATAAAACACACAAAATTTGTTGGTCAAGCAAAAATGGGGATAGTGCTCCTGCTTCAGTGCTTCAAATTGTTGTTTAGAAGAGGGAATTTTAGCAGCTGCAGCTTGTAATGCTGACATTCCCTCTTCTACACAACTATTAAAAATGCAGAAGCCCTGCCCTCCATTGTCATCTGGCCGCCATATGCAAAACAGCTCACTCACTCCTTAGGCATTCGACACACTTTGATTTGACAAACACTGATTTGAATAATTTGCTATAGGTTTGTGTAACTGAGCAAACTTCTCACAGCGATTGGTCAGTCCCTAACCAACTCACCAAACACATACTCGCCAATGTATCAAGTTTGTCTCTCATGCTGCCCTGTGTGGGATCCATGACATATTGAGTGAACGAACGCATGGTCCTCAGAACTGTGAGACGTCTTCTTGAGTTCATGCACTCTTTCGCTGTATTCCTCAGTCTCTCGCTGAGAGAACTGTAGGCATCCTTAATCAAGTTTCCCAAAAGAACCACAAAAGCTTCAAAACATAATAGCCGTGCTTTGATGAGACCAAAGGCCTATTCAGTTCAGCTTTCTATTCCTACAGGGTCCAAACAGAATCATGAGAACACTCCCCACCCCACCCTCCCAAAAATCAGGACATGAACACAATAACACATAGTTTATTATAACAATAACATAGTTTAGAGTTAGTCTTCCTAAGGCAGTGTAGGGAAACCAGTGGTCCTCCATTGGTCATGCTGGCTGTGACTGATGGACATGGAATCCAACAATACCTATCCGAAGGTGTTCATGGAAGGCCACACCAGTGCTAACCAAAACCCCCTTCTTTATAAAGCTACTAAGGCTTGCCGATCAGAAGGTTGGCAGTTCGAATCCCTGCGACGGGGTGAGCTCCCATTGCTCGGTCCCAGCTGCTGCCCACCTAGCAGTTCGAAAGCACGTCAAAGTGCAAGTAGATAAATAGGTACTGCTCTGGTGGGAAGGTAAACGTCGTTTCCGTGAGCTGCTCTGGTTCGCCAGAAGCGCCTTAGTCATGCTGGCAACTTGACCCGGAAGCTGTCTGCAGACAAACGCCAGCTCCCTTGGTCTATAGAGCGAGATGAGCATGCAACCCCAGAGTCATCTGTGACTGGACCTAATGGACCTTTACCTTTACCTTTACATAGCTACTACTATCTTGGTAGCCCCAATTCCAAGGGCTGGTTTACATGTAACTAAAAGCTGCCAAGGAACAGCAACTTTTGGGAGCCCATTCTCCCATTTCCTAACCGGAGAGATCTAGCACATGCTGCAACCTCTTCTACAGACTACAATTGAATCCTTCTTTCAAGTTGAATTTCAGTGGGGGGAGGGGACCTTGTGGGCACCAAGGAAGGTCTCTGTGGATGCATCTGCACTCATGGCTACCACACTGTCAACCCCTGAGCTATGATGATCTCAATTTGAAGAGCAAGACAAGGATAATACTGTTCAGCAAATTGCCAAACTACCCCCTTTTCTCATTTCCGACACATAGACCGTATGGAACATCCATGTGGTATCCTTTCTTTTAAGAACCCCCAGTATATTAAGCATGTAATTCTGAAATGAATGTTTAAAAAACACTAATTCAAACCATGCAAATCAGCTGTAAATGTTCTAAATATCAAAGCAAGGCAAATCATGCTTTCATAGCTTTAATTTTTGAATGCTCTGAACACATTTGTAATTCATTTTTATATTATTACTTTCTCTAGTGTGTATTTTTAATTTGTTAGTCTTACAGCTAACTATTTTTCCACTGTTGTTTCCCACTGCTTCATCTCTTTGCCAAATTCATAATGGTCCTGGAACCTTGCTGGTTTGTTTCGGACAATACAAGAGAGTCAGTGTTTCTATCTGCATCCAAACGTTTTTGGGTTTTGTTTTTTTTTAATGAGATATGCCATTAGTTCAAGACAAATTACAACTCAGCAACATAAATCAGCCAATCTTTCTGCAAAAGCACCCATTTACATCACTTGAACTAGTTTGCACCATTTATTTTTCACCCTAGTTTAATAGTGCAGTATATCATCCATCATGTGCCACCCTATGGACATTAAAACAAAGGACTAGACATTTCATATATTTCAGACAGCTGCATTGCTCACTCTTGGGGCAGTTGTACTCTGCAGTGGCAAGTAGTGACATTTCCCCCCACTTGCTATGGGCATGATTCATCATGCTATGCCCTTGCAAAAACTTTGTTTTTGTGGTGTTTTGGTTATTTGCTGGGAAGATCAATCATGAAAAACTCTGAAGTTCACATAAGTCAGGCAGATGTGCAGTGCTGAATACTTGCAATTATTATTGTTAGGAAAGAAAGGACCAGTTCAAATGAGGTGGCTTCATAAGCCCCATTTTATGAAGTCGGGAATGAGCATTGGGCTACACCCTCCCTCCCCAGATTCAGCATAGATTTTCTGGTTTGTTTAAAACAAGCATTCTTTGGTAAGTCTGTATGGGGAAGTCTAGTTTAATGTTGGTTTACTAACCAGGGTATTAAGCCAGAATGAGATCAAGTGAACAAACTGAACAAACTAGGATTTCCATTCCCAAACTGGGCCTGCAGTCCCAACTCTATGTTCAAACCAGCCCAGTGTTTTTTTAGCAATAAAAATGTTCTGTCTCAATTATGGAACCCTGCCCTGTCTGTAGGTCCTGTGTGGTGACCATACCTTATTCAGTATGCCTGAAAGCAAAGTGGAATACAGCAGCTTTCATATAGATATTTGTCAGAAAGGGATGGAAGGACTGTCAGTTTGGGTTCTCTCAGTTCTCCACATTTCCTCAGCAATTGGTGATCTTTTAATATTTCTAATAAAAAATATTTCAGCATTTTAGTGCAAATTTCTCCTTACAAACACATTTTTGTATGCAGTCTTGACTAAGACACACATTTTTGTGAACAATTTCTCCTAATTGTGTGCTTTATTATGTCATTTGCACTAATATATTCATTTTTATGCACACATTCCCACCCTAATATATGCATTTTTGTAAACATCATTTGGTTGAATTTTGAGTAGCAAAATTCAGATAAGTGTGAATTTCAGAAGTTGGTTATTTCCCTCTTTCTAATATTGTTTCAGAAAGTGTGAATTTCTCCCCAATCCATACTATTGGCATATCAATCATAAACACTGGATTACAGTCCCTGAACAAAATCCATAAAGAATAGCCGCTTCATTGCCCCATGAACATCACTGTCAGTATTCTGTCCCTATTTCTGACTTTTGGGGATCCTAACTCTGTTTGCTGGTGTGAATAGGCAACGTCTATACTGAATATACTGGCTAAATCAATGTCAGAATGTAGCAGCTGGAGTCAATATGGAGATGGAAGCTGGCCAACACAGCTGGCCCACCCATGAGGTAAGGTGAGGTGTCCACCTCTGGCAGCAGAATTCACCAGGGGCAGCAGATCCCAATGTCAATCTTTCTCCCCACTTTGCTGCTGATGTCTTCCCTCACCCATTTTCCCTACTGGGCAGGGGGTGCCATTTGGGGATTCGCCTCCAATACCAAAATGGGATACTTATTTTTCAGCAGAGATCCTGACCTTGGCATGTGGAATGTGACATATACAGGTTCCTATTTTCACCTGTGAAATAGTGGTGGGGTAGGCAGTTGCCATCACCTGTGAACTTCATCATGTGAGATTTGTGGGCTCTGTGGGTTCACAGATCAAGCAGCCAATGACAGAGATAATTTAGTCTATGCAGAAAAAGTGGAAAATATTGCACAGCCCTTACTGAACTCCTGTTCTTAAATGACTGCCCAAACCTGTGCATCTCCACTCAGAGGCAAGTGCCACTGAGTTGATGTTCCCCATCACTAGAGCAAAAGTGGTGGTGGGACCATCCATAATAAATCTGAATAGAATCTTATTTTCCATGGCCACTAAAACATTCCAGGCTTCAATTGCCCATGCCAAAAGCTTTGTTTGAGAACAATCTAATACAATAAAAAGTTAACATTATTGTAAACACTTTGGGTTGGGTAGGAGTGCAACTTCTATTAAGCCATTTGAGAAGGACAAACTGTACTTAGCTCAAGGAATGTCAAGGGCAGAGCCAAAGCTTTATTTATATTGTTATATTACACAACCTGAATGGAATTGTAGGGTGGAGGCAAAAGGCTTCAAACACCACCTGATTCGTTCCTACACTGGGCAAGGCTCACTGTACCTGAAGGTCATGGAAGTTGTTGATCTATTCTGGTCCATAAGGGACGAAATGAAAGCAATTACTTAGGTTTCAAAGATCTAAACATGGTTAGTGATTTCACTTGTTATTCTTTCCAGTGTCAAAGGCTCGGGACAAATAAGTCACATTGGTTCCAATGGGAGAGTTCTATGTGCATGCACAATTCACCCACTGAAATTATAGGGACCTAAATTTGCTTAATAATGATGGGATTGTGGTCTGTATTTATAATGCTAGTACACATTCACAAAAATAAGCTCATAAAAGACCTATTAAAGTACCCTATTTAAGTAAATTTTAGAGGCATATGGTAAAGCTTTTATAGAAGAACATTTACTTAAATATTTCCCCAAAGGACAGAGATGTTTAACATGCCATTATGAGAAATTTCATTTACAGTCATACTGGTAATTGTGTTTTAAGATTAGCCAGGATCTGCATGAATGTTGCTTGTAGCTGTCTCTGACACCTTTTATTGCCCACACGTTCATTTCATTTCTAGCCAATTCTATAGGGTACAACTAACAATAGCAACCAGGTCACGCTTGCCAAACTCACGGTGAAAGTACCTCAGAAAAGTTTGGTGATGGCAATTTCATGATAATATGCAGTAAACAGTAGACTCAAATGTGTTAATTTTTTATCAACAGCCCTTAACACTAAAGTAGTAAAGCAATAAATTTGCTTGTATAGTGATTTCCCCTGGAAAGGCAGGGTAGCCTCACCTAGATCAATTCATCACTAAACAAAAATGTGCCCAAAATGGCTGCCCAGCTACAAAGGTCAGGGAGTTCCTAAGAGTTGTGCAGGCCTTTCCTAGATGGTAGCAACTTATTTGTTATGTTGATCAATAAAGTTTATGCCCTGGGTGTATTTTATTGAGCCAGACACAGAATTCTGCTTATTATTTTGGACAGAAGGGCTATTAAAACTTTTGCTTAACTGAACACTTCTGACATTTCAAAAAGCCTTCACCTAGATTCCTGACTCCTGTTAAGTACCTCAGCCTAAGCACTGCCCAATAAAGAAACCACTTTAACTTTTCCCTGGCTCCTGGCAGCTTCATAGAAATTATGTCTGCTTTGCACATGCTAAGGGGACTCTATTCTTTCCTATTAATTCCCATCTTCCAGAACAGTGCTTTCAGAAGGTTGAAGCTGAGGCTGAATACAGCACACAATTCCTTGCACAGATCCACCTTGTCTGTAGTGATGCCTTTCTTATGGAATGACCTCCCCTCTGGACTCAGGTAGGCACCATACATATGACATATCTTTCTGGACTCAATGGAGATGAAGTATTTGTTTTTCTTTTCTACATAGTCCACACACAATCTAGATCTATTGCACATTTGTTATCCCTGAAAAGCACTTCCTGAGAAATTAGCTCCTTGCCAAAAACAAATGCTCGTTGCAGATTGATTCTGCATTGCCCCGCAGTGTGTCCATTGGAAAACAGTTGAAAACAGATGGAGGCAGTCCTGGCAATGGGAGCATATCCACACCTATTCAATGAAGTTGTGGGTCGGTGCTTGCCAAGATCACAGCCACCAATTCCTTCTTCATTCACTGGGGGCAGGTGCAGTGAGTGAGAAAAGGCACAGATAACCCAATCAAGAGGAGAGTTTTCAACGCGTCTAGTAACCACACACACCCTTGTGGAAGGCTAGAAGCAATCTAGGTAGAAAACCTATTGAGCAGAAGCATGGATGATCTCTGATTGAGAAAAATTGACATTTTTGTGCTACAAATGAATTAGCGTGTATGCAACTGGTGACATTTCAGCTCTGAACCTTTGCTGGTGTTTAAATTCCAGTAGGTGGCTATGATTTTAATTCTAAGTTATTTGCTGGCTTTAATTCTGCCCTAGGTTATTTATCTTTTATTGTGATGCCAATGCTACATTTTCAATATCTTCTGTACCCCAGTTTGAGATGGATGTGGGAGGTGGAATAGAAAAGTTTAAATGGCTAAATAGTGATTTCACAAGCATCCCAGCCAGATAGCAAAAATAATTAATACATGTAATCATTTAATGCACATAACGCATAGGTCACCCTATAACTGAAGGTCTCTGCGTAACTTACAAAACCTGAAACGAAACAAATTCATAATCAAACAATGCCATTATAAAATTGCAACTCACTTTAAAACAGAGAGGGGAGGGAATCAGTTTAAAAACCAAGGACAGAACTTCTCCCTGTCCAGGAGGCAAAGGGGAGGAAAATGCCTATCATAAAATAAGTGGAATGCAACATATTCCTCTATTGGATGTTTCAAGAGGGGCAGACAAAACAAATGGCTAAACATGCATTATAATTTTTACCCAATGCATCATTGCACACTACAGAGCAAACCGAGTTGTCGACATCTTTATTATTAAAATTCATGCCATGTGGTCATGCTTCAGTAAATGATGAAGTCAAAGGACATACTGTCAGAAGTTGGATTAATTGTTGGCACTCCTGTCAATGTGTGGCCTGTTGCATTAATAGTAATTTATTTTCCTCTTAACAGCTCACATTCATGAAGTTTTAATTTCTCTTTGGTCCTACTTTTTATTTGTCTTTGTTCTTTCCATCAATTTATTGAGGTCTTCCTTGTCATTTTCTACCTGAGACTTTTAACAGTCAAAACGAATGTTCAACCACTGAATTGCAGCCCATCCCCAAGGATCTGAGAGTTCATCATAAAAGCGGGTGAAGTGGCAATGGCTGAGTTTCCAGTTCAAATGACACTGTTGCCACTAACTCGCTTGCCTTTAAAAAACTCGCTTGCCTCAGACCAATTCACTCACCTACAATGAGGGCATAACAACACTGGCCTGCTTTTCAGGCTCTTGTGTAAGGTGTTCAAAAACCACCAGCAGAACTACCCAACTGAGGCCCGCTTCACCCAAACATACACCAATCTATTGCAGAACTTTTGGTTATGTTGTGCCAGTGCTGTAAGAACTACAGAAATATGGAAAGGTCATTTGACCAAAGCACATGACAAGAAATGGTGTAACTGTTGTGAGTAGCAGCAGACAATGACAGTTCAACAATACCATCTCCAGATCCCTGAAAATATATTTTCTGTACAAAGCATAAGAGCATCCTGTATCTTATTTAGTATCCTTGTTTCCTGCCTTTCTCCAGGTGTATTATTCTCGTCCTTTATCTCACCAGCCTAGCTATTTCCATCTCCCAGCCTACAAGCCTCAGCACTGTCTGCTCATTATTATACTATTTTAAAATTACTGATGATTTGTTTTGTTTTTTTCAAATTTGTCAATCCAAGTGCCTTGATATACCATCTGAAGCTTAGAAAACTGCCTTATACTGTGTCAATCCATTGGCCGCCCATTCACTGAGCTCAGTGGTTAACCAGGGCTTCAGACAAGGAGTTTGTTCTGGACTCAGCTGGTGATTGAACATGGGAACTTTTGCATACAGAGCATTATCTTTTCCACTGAGCTACTGTCCTTCCCAAACAGTATCTGACCACACTGACTTATCTCCAGCTTACAGATCCATCAATAATGAAATAATTTCTTCTCTTAAACCAGAGGTCGGCAACCTAAGGCCCATGGGCCACAAGCAGCCCACGGGGGTCGTTTTACCGGCCCACGAGCCACCCGCTCAGTGAGTCCCCACGCACTGCGCTAAACCGGCGCAGCATGGCGTGGGGACTCGCTTTCGCGGCACAGATGCAGACGCAGATGCCAGGAATCGCTTCTGTGCAGATGCAGACGCCGGAAATCGCAGGCGCGCACTTACGTGAGCCCGCGATCTGGCTCCGCGGCAGTGAACCAGCCCAGGCAAGGTAAGCCTTGCTGACCCCCGTCTTAAACTATAGATGCTGTATTTACAACACACACACAAACACACACACACATTAACATGTTGCTGATTAGGGAAATAGGTAGGATTTTTATTTTACTACAGGTACTGGATTCAGTCTGTGCTGGAGTCACTTTTTTATGTAGTGCAACTTATTCTGCACGAAGAGGTAAAATGGTATGAACTCATAAAACCAGCAATCTTGGACCAGATGGGTCTCGCTTGAGGGACTCATGCTTCACCCTGATCAATTTAAACTCAGAAGAACATCACAAACAGCATTTCAACAATAACATTATTTATAGCCTAGTCCTGGCCATGTTTACTTGAAAGTCAGGACTGGTACATACTTAACACATAGGTGCTGGTAAAAACAGGCTTCCTGTAAACAGTAAATGGCCCGAAGGCATCTTAAAGACTGATTTACTGCGGCATAAGCTGTTATGAACACGGTTGCATATTCCACAATAAATCTATTAGTCTCTTGGTGGGGGATTGCTGCAGCTAAATAACATGGTTACCTCTCTGGAATTAAGTTTCCCATAGTCCATTATCCCAATCCTGGCCATAAAATCTGTAACTGTTTACCATGCAAATCACTGCCATCTTGTTAAGATGAATCCAAAATGAACATTGTTCATGACTGTCGTTGGCAGCACAAAGAATCTGAATACAAGAGTAGCTTGCCATAAGGGAGGCTGGTTTTGTGGCAGGTTTGTGGTATTAATATGGACACCTGTCCTAAGTTTGGGTTAGCCAACCTGATGTCCTCCAAACAATTGCCATCATCCCTGGCCATTAGCCATGTTTGCTAGGGCTGATGGATGTTTTAGTCCGTTGGCCACCCATGTTGGTTTTCTCCAATTAACTGTGCACAGGGGTGAAACTTTGATCTTGGGCAGCAACTCAGCACAGATGCTTGAGATTGATTGACTTAAGATCCTATGTTCACTTGGTGCCATCTCCATGTTACAGGCTTAGTAAGCCCTGAAATCCTGGACAGTTGCTATTAGACAACAGTGGCAATATTGAGATGGTTAGCGTATTAGAGCCACTGATCTCCCCGATCACAAGCAACAAATTACACATGGAGATGCAATCTTGCAGAGCCTGCTTCATGTACTCTCTATGACCCATGTATTGTATGTAAATCAACTCCAATGCAACACTAGGACAGCATATGAGGTAACTGCTTAATATTTCCAGAAGGTTCTGTAAGATCCTTCCAAGAACAGATAGGAGATATGATTTATTTGGCAGTACACAATAAATCTTTTCATTCGTGAATTCCAGACTAACTACAACCACTGAGGCACATCAACCCAAAATCATCCTGGCACCAATAGCACTTCCTTCCTAAGGCAGCTTTATGGTTGGCATTTGTATGTGTGGCAATTTTAACCAGGAGCACAAGTGTCGGTGGGGATATTATTCCCTTTGCCACAAGCTGTCATCCCAGGTATTTGTAAAGAAAAATACACAATATTGTTCAGCACATACACACTTAATTGGTATTCTTTGGTCTTCAGATGCTCATTGCATGGAAATTCATGCTGTTTCAAGGACAGCCAACATTTCAGTAAGAGACTTTGCCTATGGAGTACCTTAGGCTTAGGACACGAAGGCCATACTTCTCCTTTAACAAGAACAATTGCAGGATCCCCAAAAGAGATTAAAGCCTGCAGGTAGGGGAAGCAGGAAAGCCAAAGATCCTGTGTTCCTCCAACAGTAATTTCTTTTAATAAAGCTTGAATGCCACCAAGTATATATTTTTTTAAAACAACCACAAAGGAACAAAATGGGTTCTGAACACTTTAGATGAGTTAGTAGCGCATGTTGGTTTGGCCGGTTCTATACTTTTCTGTGGGATTCATATTATTTTTCTGGGAAATTATGTGCACTTCTCTTCAATTGTTCAGAGGACTTGCCAAGACTCACAGCCTTTCTTGAAGGTCAGAATAAACGAGCTTCACTATTCATAGGAAGTGTCCTCTTCCAATTACTGTCAGTTGTGCAACACACATAGTCCCATACAAATATGGCCGACAGAAGGGTATATATGGCCTTTGGTAATGCCCTCAAAGAGTTGCGTTTGGAAAAGGAAACGCAGGGGAAACACGAGGAGACGGCTGCCATCAGGTGGCTGTTTACATCTGTCGTGAAGAAACAGGGTGATGAATTGCAGGCTTTGAAGCAGAAGGTAGCCACTCTTGCGCAGGATATTACTAGAGAAGAGGACTTACGATCGGCCACCTGTGAGGTCATAAAGGACTCTGCTACTGAATTACAGCAGGAGGCAGCACAGCTTCTCATCTTAGCATGCCAGTATGTCTCCCCTACTGTGGTTTCCAGCAACTGGTATTCAGAAGCATTGCTGTCTCCAACTAGGAATAAAAAAGTAAATTCCATTGTACAGTAGTCCCTTGACTTACGAAATACTCGACATCCGAATTTTTCGACTTATAAATGAAAAAAGTGGCTGCACGCCTACGAATTTTTCGACATCCGAATGGAAATCCGTTGCTGGTTTTAGATGCGGTTTCCTCGACTTACGAATTTTTCCGAATATTTTTTCTCCCAATGCATTCCTATGGGAAATCGCTTTTTCGACTTATGAACTTTTCGACCTACGAATGTCCATTCGGAACGGATTAAATTCGTAATTCGAGGGACCACTGTATCTGAAAGATGTATAGTAGTGGTTCTTAATGTTTTTTGGGTCATTGAAAAACTGATGAACGCTATGGACCCTTTCCCAAGAATTTTTTTCCCAGCAAAGATCATTCTCAAAGTAACAGGAAGGAAATCAAAGAAAAAAAACCGTTTTGCTCTTGGTTCATGGACTTCCTGAAGACCATCCACGAACTCCTTAAGTGTTCATGGACTGCAGGTTAAGAACCCCTGGTGTATAAGATCATGGCTGTGGATGAGAGCCACATGGAGATTATTAGAGGGAAAACAAAGTGGGTCATGTGCATCAGATGAGGAAATCCCCAACCCTTCTCCATCCACTGGAACAGACAATGGGCAATGTGGAAACACATCAGAGCATACGTAGGAGTGCAACAAGGAGAAAGTTCAATTTGAAATGCAGACCTCATTATGTTTCAAGCTGATAATATGTGCACAGCCTAAGTTCATTTCAGATAAAGTAGTCAATTTAGAAGGTCCATTTCCAATTCAATTTGGCAGCAAATAGAAAAGGAAATGCCAATGGAGCTTATCTTTGCACCCGTAACAATGAACACAATACTGGTTGCAGCCTCTCTGGATTCCAGCTGTGGGCTTTGGCATCCCTATAGTCAAAACATCTTCCAGAAGAATGCTCTCAGGAATCTAAACTTTATCAAGTCTGGTCACCCTTTGCCTTCAAACGGATGTCTTCCCTTCAACAAAACTAGACAAGCCTTGCACTTTTGGGCATTAAATTTCGCCATTTTAAATGCCATATTCCTTCTCCTCCACCACCAAATATATTCTTCAAGTCCTTTTATCTTTTACAGAATCCACCATTGTTCAATGTATGAAAAGAAAACTGTCTGAATTTCTCAAGAAGGATTCCAAGCACATCACTAGTAAACAGTGTGTGTCCTCTGTGTGTGTCCTTGGATAAAAGGATAAAATGCATTTAATTAATCCATACCCTCAGGTATCTCGCCATCTTATAACACTGCATTCTCATACTAAGGTTGTCTATCTGAACATGTTACCTCCCATGATAACACATTACTGATAGTTCTTTTCCATTTGCAACATATAATGTTATATACATAATGCAATAGAAAGTTCTGCGCTGGCTTCTGAAGTGTGTAGTAAACTGACCTTTTCCTTTTTTAAAAAATAGAAGAGTTTAACAGAATGTGTAATCTCACAGTGAATCTGGTTATACTTATCACAGAATAGAAACATTCCACATTCCAGTTCGTCTGTTGCAGCAAAAACAACAAAAACAACAAAGAGGCTTGCGGCATCTTCAAGGCAAACCCATTTATTATGGCATAAGCTTTCCTGGACAGCCCACTTCATCTGTTGCAGGAAGTGTTGTCCTGAGTTTCAGATGTGCATATGCACACGGTTGGGGATGGGCTTGTAAATAGTGTGGTCAGAGTGAAATGGAACGTTTGCTGCCTGGATAAACCAGGGGCTGACAACCTTTTTGAGCCAGCGGGCACACTTGGGATTTTAAGGAACTGATGTTGATGCCAATCACAAAACGGCTGCCACATGGACATGAAACAGGACCACAAAAATAGTGCAGGCATGTTCCACTTGTTGTTGTTGTTGTTGTTCAGTCGTTCAGTCGTGTCCGACTCTTCGTGACCCCATGGACCAGAGCACGCCAGGCACGCCTATCCTTCACTGCCTCTCGCATGTCCCACTACCACCAATCAATGTTAAAAGGCACCTACATCTTTGGCTGTGATTTGTGCATGGCAGTGGGGTCAGACTAGAAGACCCTTCATGTCCATTCCAACCCTACAATTCTGTGGTTGTATCAGCCACTGACACACACACACACACACACACACACACGTACAATATATGAACACTTAGTGCTCAGGAACATTTATTTGCATGCATCTGTACTAGCCTCATCCTTCCCCGAGGCTTAACCTCTTCAGAATCCCAGGAAGGTTAAAACTTCAAGAATTATATCTCTATTTAACATTTGCAACACGCCCCCTCCCTACAAACAACATGACTGCAGGGTAAAACAGGGATAGATATCCACCAAAGATAGGCACAGGTGGTACAAAAACAGGGACAACAGAACCACATGTTTCTGCCACTGAAGTCAACATGATGAAGTGGTGGATATTTTGCTTTGCTGGGACAGAATTCAGAAGTTAAATTGTTTACAGCATTCAAAGATTAACAGCATCATTCCCAGATTTGTAGTGGAAGCAGATTTCAAGCTGAACGCTCAGGCTATGGAAAAACAAGGAGAGACCTCGCACACTGGTTTGCTTCTGATCAGCCTGGCAGCCGAGACTCATCTGAAAGTATTTCAAAGCAGACATCCTTAATGCGGAAGATTTCTGACACCTACAGGCCAACCTATGTCGCTGCACAGTATACGGTAATTCTTCAAAAAGCTGTAGAGCAGTGATGGCCAAACTCGGCCCTCCAGCTGTTTTGGGACTACAATTCCCATCATCCCTGACCACTGGTCCTGTTAGCTAGGGATGATGGGAGTTGTAGTCCCAAAACAGCTGGGGGGGGGCATGTTTAGCCATCACTGCCGTAGAGGGAGAAATCAAACTAGAACAAGCCACAAAACAATAAATTTTTTAAAAGAAGAGTAATTCTTGCAGGTTTTGTGAACAGTTCTAGGCTAACACATGATTGGGCCAGCACCAGATCCCCAGTGCTACCCAGCTGGATGTAAGAACAGCTCAGAATCCAGCAGATCCCAGGCCACCACAGGACCTCCCTCACCTCATCCTCAGAAGGGGCTTTCCACTAGGTTCCACTGGCTAGCATACCACCAGTGACCCTTAGAGTCCCACATTCAGCAACCAGCAGCAGGTCAGCCGAGCCAACAGAAGTGAGCAGAGTGATGCATCCACTCAATCCAAGCCCTCCACAACCTGGCATGGGGTTGCCTTGCATCTTTACCAGGATACCTCTATGTGGGGCTACCTTTGAAGGTGACCCGGAAACTACAACTAATCCAGAATGCGGTACCTAGACTGGTGACTGGGAGTGGCCACCGAGACCATATAACACCGGTCCTGAAAGTGCTACACTGGCTTCCAATACATTTCTGAGCACAAGTGCTGGTGCTGACCTTTAAAGCCCTAAACGGCCTCACCCCAGTATACCTGAAGGAGCATCTCCACCCCCATCATTCAGCCCAGACACTAAGGTCCAGTGCCGAGGGCCTTCTGGCAGTTCCCTCACCACGAGAAGTGAGGTTACAGGGAACCAGGCAGAGGGCCTTCTCAGTAGTGGCGCCCGCCCTGTGGAACACCCTCCCATCAGATGTCAAGGAAATAAACAACTATCCGACCTTTAGAAGACATCTGAAGGCAGCCCTGTTCAGGGAAGTTTTTAATGTTTGATGTTTTATTGTGCTTTTAATCTTCTGTTGGGAGCCGCCCAGAGTGGCTGGGGGAACCCAGCCAGATAAGCGGGGTATAAATAATAAATTATTATTATTATATTATCACCATCTGTTAAGCCTGAATACCTGACAGTAAAATCAATCCTTAAAGGGAATGAACAGCTATCCTGACCCCTACACAGAAAGACTGACACCTTTTCATCATTTAAAGACTTCTTGACTTTGTAATTACAACTTTTCCACTTATTGTTTTATGTTGTGTATGTCTGTTGTAATTTTTATGCTTAGAAACCACCCAATAAACTTCATTTTTATAGGTGTGACCCAGAGCATGGCACTCAGCACATACCTATGAATCTTGCTTGGGAACAGAATAGAAATGTCTAAAAGAAATATACATTCCTAAGATACATTTATCTTCCAAATCCTTCAAAAATACAAGTATTGTGGCAGTGTGGTGTGGAAATGGGGACCTGTCAAAAGTTTTGTCCCTCTTGCACCAGGGGAAACGGTGACCCTTCCAATGTTGCGGGACAACATCTGTAGGGCCATTGGTTCTCCATCCCTCTTTTACATAATGCCATTAAACTTACCAGCACATTTTCTCCCAAAGTCAACTAATAGCAAACTCTGGAGACCCAGCTGTGTGAAAGATAATTAATTTGGAACTGAAACCCTGGAGCCAAATCAAGAGTTTGCTCATCTCCATGCAATTCCAACAAACTATAATTGTCCTTGGTTTGTTATAGCAGCCAAAAGGTTTTTAATGAACTCAGAAGAGGCCCACACTTGCTCAACTATACTGAAAGACTATGGGAAAATAATTTCATGCGATTGCCACACGAGGCTCGAACTTTTCCCTGTACAGATGCATAACTGATCCTTAAAGCACAGCGCTTTGGTTGCAGATGTTTGGCTTAACAGGAGATTACTTCACCGCTGCTCTCTCCATGCGTTGCCAGCTGTTATGCTTGTCAACACCCCTTCCCACCAACAGAGCACAGATCCTTCTGCCTGCAAAGGCGGAAAAATTAGTGCGACACACAAGTCTACGCTTCTGGCTCCGCTACAAAAAAATAAAGGGAAAAGTCAACATCTATTGGGCTGGAGACACAAGGAGGACACTCCAGGATCAACTCTATAAACCAATGTGGGGGCTCATGCTCCACTTGCCTTGCCTTGGTAACCTGGCCTGCACTTGGCCACAATTCCCTTTGTGAATTCCTTTTTCCTCCCAGATTATTTTCTTCTCCTAAGACTATAGGTTTTCCAGTTAAGTATGAAGAGAGATATTCAGTTACTGGTAGGTGCACTCTTAGTATATTTGGCAAATCAACAACTCACTTCAAGAAACTTGGGAAGAATAAAAACATACCAAATGCCAGCCGTAGAACTGCAGTCCTAGTATTTTTTGGGGGAGATGTACAATTTTTCTCTCCAGGAACAAACTTAGGAAAATGGTTCTGCCTGTTGTTTTTTATTATTATTGTGTTTTTTATTAAAAGGGACACGGGTGGCGCTGTGGGTTAAACCACAGAGCCTAGGGCTTGCTGATCAGAAGGTTGGCGGTTTGAATCCCCGCGACGGGGTGAGCTCCCGTTGCTCAGTCCCTGCTCCTGCCAACTTAGCAGTTCAAAAGCACGTCAAAGTGCAAGTAGATAAATAGGTTTCGCTGCAGCGGGAAGGTAAATGGCGTTTCCGTGTGCTGCTCTGGTTCGCCAAAAGCGGCTTAGTCATGCTGGCCACATGACCCGGAAGCTGTACGCCAACTCCCTTAGCCAATAGTGCGAGATGAGCGCCGCAACCCCAGTCGGTCACGACTGGACCGAATGGTCAGGGGTCCCTTTACCTTTTTTTTATTAAAGATTTTCTTGATTCACAAATGTATGTGCAATGTCTCTCTCTCGTATTTTTTCCAAGTAACATTTTTACAAATCAGTTTCATTTGTTGAGACATTAGGAAGAAAAAGGGGGAAAGAGGTGGGCGGGGGGGAGATGGGGGATGGGGTTGGGTGACTATCTTTCTATTTTACTTAATGTATGTAGGGTTTGGTGTCAGCGTTGTTTGTGCAGGTTCTCTGTTGGTCGCTTGTGTTCCTTGGTTCTGCCTGTTGGCATTAGATGCTTACTGTACTAGCTCTGACTGGCAGACAGCAAGGGTGAAACGGAAGATTAAGTCAGTATTGGAATCAGAAGCAAGTCCATCTGTTTGATGTACAAAGATGAGGCAAGATGGGCACAACCCCCCCCCCCCCAAAAAAAAGTCTTTAAAAAAATAAAAGAACAGAATGTGCCAACACCTGTTTTAAGCATTTTCCATGTCTGATTACATGGAGTCTGGTTTCCAAGGCTTATGCCATAAAGTATTTCTTAGCCTTCCAAGTGACACCGAGCTTTTAATCATTTATTGTTGTGTTGTGTTTTGAAGTACAGCCCTTGGGAATTCTTTCCTGCCTAGTAAGTCAATATGTGAAAGCTTCAGCACAATTCTATTTGTGTCTACTCAGAAGTAAGTCCTACTTTCAGTGACACTCCAAGGCAAGTGGAGACAGGATTGCAGCTTTAATGCCTTAGTGGTTTTTGAAAGCTTTAGAATCTACAGAGGAAAAAGAGATGCATTTTGTAAGTTATGGGCCATATTCAACTAGCATGTTGCTCTAGCGGGAGCCAGCACAATGATTCCCACTAGCACAGCAGGGCTTCCCTCCTCCCCAAATCTGCTTCAGAGGGTTGGGAGGACTTCCCCACACCCGCAAAACAGCATGCAAGGAGAGGAGAGGAGATACTTGTTTTATCAGAGACGCATAAATGCTTGCGCTGATGGAACAATCTTCTTGGCGTTACACCAAATGCAACCGTAAACTATTACGGTATGTGTGGCTGTGAGGGTGGAGGAATGCACAGGTCAGTGGTAGTGAACGAGTTTTGCATGCACAAAGCCTCAAGACAATTGTTCCCCTCATCGATAGTTGTTTTCCATGTTAAAACTTACTGAACGCATTCATCTAATTCTAAGAATTCAGCAATTCAAATAATCTTTCAGGCCAACTAATTCCCCATTTGCAATAGCTATTTTGCTAACTGAATTGAAAGCTCCTTGGAGCACATTTAAGTGCTTGAGCATGTGCATTGTTGTGGGTCAGAGCTGGATGAGAGAGGCTGATGCTGGAAAGCGGGGACTTGGACGCCTAAACTGCACACATGTGGAAGGGAACTGACTAATTGGTCCATCTCTGCCTCTTATCAATCTTTTCAAGCCAAATGTCTCTAATTAACAAACTTTTCTGTAAAAATTTTTGTTGTGTTTGATTGCTTATGCTCGCGCTCAGGATTCCAAACTATGCACAGCAAAAGGCATTTCACCACAAGCGAAAAAATCGCCACGCTTATTGCACAATGAATTTCTTTTCTGTTATGCCAACGCGGAGAAAATAAGGAGACCCGTTAAGGGAAAACGTAAAAACACCAGAGAGTACATTCTGTTCATTTGTTCTCCAAACTTCCTCCTTGGTCTTTGTGAAATAATTGATACCAATTATTTTCATAATGTCTTCTAGCCCTGTATGTGTTCAGCAAACCAATTGAGTCAGCAGGAGGGGTGTGTGGGGTGTGTGTGAGGGAATTGGCTATAGGCATGCATCCAGCGACACCTGCCTATTGGCTCTGAAGTCAAATATCTTTCTGCATAAAGGGATTCAGCATGGCAGCTTGTTTGTGGCTAGTTTGGGGAGCCAATGGGCTAGATTAGGAAGCTCCAGATTTGGGTTTTCTGCCACCCCTTGCCACTGAAGGTCACCAAGAACCCAGGGCTACAACATTTGATTTGTCAGCTTTTGGTTCCTTTGAAGACTAGCAGCAGGAGAGGGAGGAATCTGGAACGTGTCCAGAGGAGGGCAACTAAAATGGTCAAAGGCCTGGAAACGATGCCTTATGAGGAACGGCTTAGGGAGCTGGGTATGTTTAGCCTGGAGAAGAGAAGGTTAAGGGGTGATATGATAGCCATGTTCAAATATATAAAAGGATGTCATATAGAGGAGGGAGAAAAGTTGTTTTCTGCTGCTCCTGAGAAGAGGACACGGAGCAATGCATTCAAACTACAAGAAAGAAGATTCCACCTAAACATTAGAAAGAATTTCCTGACAGTAAGAGCTGTTCGACAGTGGAATTTGCTGCCAAGGAGTGTGGTGGAGTCTCCTTCTTTGGAGGTCTTTAAGCAGAGGCTTGACAGCCACCTGTCAGGAATGCTTTGATGGTGTTTCCTGCTTGGCAGGGGGATGGACTGGATGGCCCTTGTGGTCTCTTCCAACTCTATGATTCTATGAATCCCTTGAGTTACCTCTGCTATACTGTAATGCCACCCTCCCGCCAACAGAGCCTACGGTGGTCATGGGAGAAGCACACATGGACACCTTGCTGTGTCATATGCATCCACATGTGAAATGGTGTGCCAGTACACCACAGCAATGGTGGTGAAGGGAGGTCAGGTATATAAGTTATACCCTGAACAGACTTGGACCAAACAACCATATGAAACAAGGCATATGGTGACCTAAGTCAAACAAGGCCAAGTGAATAAAAGTGTTCCTAGCCACTGCTGAGAAGCAACATCACTGGTGCAGAAGTAGGTCCAAGGAAAGGCTGTGGCTCTATGAAGGCAACATACAAGGGGTGTCTCTGCTCCCGGCATTTCTCCTGCAGCTGAGAAAACCATGTCGACTATCAACTTCTGAGCTCTAAAGCCACATTGTGATAGACCCTGTCAGCAACTGACTGTAAACTTCTGCAAACTACACAGGCAAAGGCTTTTTCCACCACTGTACTTAGCAGGGAGATTCCACAGTAGTTGTTACTGTCATGGCAGTCACTTTTGTTATTGTATAGGGTCACAATGCTTGAGTTTATAGGAAAAGGTATATTGTACTTTTGATTTGATTTTTGTTCTTTAAATTCTAGGAGACTAATGTAAGAGCACCATAACCTATTACGGTGTGCTAGATGGCACCAGCAGCAGAGAAGGTTTATATGCAGGTATGTATGGTTTGGTGGGGTTTTTCCCCCAGAATGGTTGTTTAAATAATTAAGCAAACAATGTTTTTTCTCCCAGAAATGTGGTGTGAATAATTAAGCAAATAATGTTTTTAACTTTTCTTTGTGACTTGTTTAGAAGTTTCGAGCTCTAAAAATGAATCAGCTAGGCCATCAAAAGCTTAGAATCATTTTGGAAATTGAAGCAGATGTTCAACTTGACATTTTACCAAGAAAACGGAGGGCAGCTGAGATCCAGTATGAGATCCACCATAGTTGTACATGAGTCTTCTATGAGGAGTTACTAAGAATCATAGAATTGATCAAAAGATGTCAGATTGTTTAAATAAATATGTTACATTCTAACAGATTCCTCAATAAATGCCAGAGCACAGGGCTTTGGAAATAAATATAACATGAAACATTTGTTTTAAAGGGAGAAAATTAAACTTATTTCTCTGAGCCCCACCTGGAGGTGCTTGAGGGTTATAGATGCCATGCCTTTCATTTACAAAGCTCCAAAAGCATTCGGTCACAGCAGATTCTGCCGTGTATTTTCCACCCAGCCATGGGCAAATCACTTAATAAAGCCTTTATTGCAGCTCCATCATCTCTTCACCTACAAAATGGAAATAATACCCTTGGCAATGAGTTTGCAGGAGGAATTTGAGATCCCTCTCTCCCACCTGGCAAAAGGACATGTATGGGCCCCGTATCTCTGGGATGACTCATAAGACTATAAAATGATTCAGAATGACTCATGGATATTTTCAATACCTACAAGCAAATTGATACTATTTGGATGCAAATGCTGGCGGCATAAAACTGTCACAGCACATTTGCAATAGCCGGGTTACCCCTCCCGAAATGCCGGATTATCGCACACCGCAGATGAACTCCTAAAGAGCAATTGTGTGCATGAACTTTTATAACCTGCAGGTACAGCTTTTATCCAGCATGGATGCAAGCTGTATCATATCACACAGTACTATCAAGCGCCAGAACAGAGCTGATATCATCTAACCAGATAGAACCCTTGAAATGGAAATTGGAGACAGGCTATATAGATCCAAGTGTTTCTACAACGAGGCCTTTAGCCAACATGGTTTTCTGACCTTGAAAGTGCCTATTAGACACATGCATGCAACAACTAACCAGAAACACATGGAAGTTCTTTATTAGAACCTGCCACAGAAGCATTACCAGACTCTAAATCCATGCCTACATTAGCAACACTAATAACAGCAGTAGTGGGAATATTAGTGGAATAAAGCCAATTTTTTTAATGTAATTCAGATGCTGGCTAAGTTCTTATCAAAGTTCACTGCTTTCAAGGGAGTTAAATAACAGCTATGTTTGGGCTAAAGAGAGTAGCTCTGTATTATTAATGATATATGGGAGACCTAATCCTAAATTTGCAGCTGCCCAGGATTAACCTGACAATCCAAAATGAACTTTTCCCTGGATAGTTAGGCTCTTTGCTTATGAATGATGCATACAGAGATTTCTTAGGATTTGCAGTAAGTACAGACACCTTCCCTGCAAGGCATTTCCCAATTCACCAAGGCTTCAGCTCCACTCGGCTTTGTCTGGACAATTCAGATGGTGCCAGTGCAGATTTAGGGCTAGAAAAATGGGAGTGTTGAGGTGAGGCAACCGTTCCCACAACTCATACAACAACATGGATGTCCGGGATGTGGGGAATGTGAGCACTGTTGCTTACAGAATCTCTAGATTCCAGACAGGTATCTGCTGTAAGCTGGGTGTTCCTCACACATGCAACCCTAATATAGAACTACCATGCATGCAAATCCCTTTCAGAGAATTCTCCCAAATGCATTGGTGGAGAAAGCCCAGAGCTCAGAATATCCAAGGCAAGTTTAAAAGCTCAGATCCTGAAGTCCCAAAGTCAAGAGGACTTAGGACTCACAATGCCCCACTATGAAGTCGTGGATCCATTTTTAAATATTCCGCATAGAACTTGAAGATAAGATGATAAGATCTAGAGAAGATGAAGTAAAACAGAAAGGTAAGCAATGCAAGAAACTAAAATGACACGTTTACTCTGAGTAACCGGTAAGTGGAAGTCTACAAAACGAGGTATAAACTAAAATGAAGTATAAACTAATTTAATAACCTGAGGAATTTGACAAATGTGAAAAAATGAAGATCAAGCAAGGCAAGAAGAATAGGATGGAGTATGTATGAAGATTGAAACCAATTTTTGTATAGACATACACTATTAATTTATGAACTTTAATAGATACATTTGTTATTTTTGTTTAGTATGGATGATTTAAGTCTTGTATATTTTTAGAGTGTATGAGCAGAGATCTATATGTGCTAATGTTTTGTTTTAAATTTGATTATAAATAAATAAAGATTCTTATAAAAAAAAAAGAGGACTTAGGACTGTGCAATGGCGGCATTCTAACTGACTGCAAGTAGGTGGGACTCAAATGGAGAGACAAGGATTCATGGTCCCACAGACAGCATGTAAACTTTTTTTTTTTCACACAGAGAATTCCGGATCTCAGCTGATGTTACAACATTTTTTCCAGCCGAGGTGTCAGTCGGAGACTTTTATGCCAGTATGCGTATCACTTGGGTTTTAATAATGGAAAAGAATTAATAGTACAGTTCACTGTTTCTTTTCAGCATTTTTTTTTAAATAAAAATAAAATATCAATGGTGCTGCACTTGTCTATAACATAAATCAAGTAAGTGAAATGAACTGGGAACAGATTCTTTGTGCGAGTATTTTGCAAAGCATTCTGAATAAGAAATAATGGCTCTTTAGCATATTAACCAGGCGGGTACAGCATTTGTTTTCACTTCGTTAGAGTCCCCCCCCCTCCCTCTCTCTCTTGGCCTCATGAAAAATTGTGAACAATCAACTTACTGCTGCCAATGTCTGGGACCCATTAAGGAGCAGTAGTTCCGTTTCATAACTCCGTAGCCAGTTAGACTTAGAATAAAAGTATACAGCTGACCACAAAAATTAGCTTTGTACTCATAAAATCTAACCAAAAAATGTTGATGGGGGAAAATATGCGACTGAAAACTTTTTATGCAGAAATGGTTTTGCTTAGCGCCTCATCACAGCCAGCCTTTGTAAGAGCACTTTGGATTTATGTGGTGCCTTCGGTGGCAAAGGATCTCAAAGCACTAGCCAGGCGGGAGTCTGTGCACAAGTGAATTACGGGCTGACTTCCAAGGGAAGAAGACAGCACACAGGGGAGAAAATGTAACATGCTAGTCCTCACCTTGCAGGGCTTTAGTCAGTGAGTGCAATCAAGAGTTGGGCATCACCAGCCAGAGCTGCCTTTCTTCCTGCTTCTGTCGCACTGCTGCCCAGGCATTGCAGATAACGGTGTGTGAACATCGCATGAGTTGAGTGAGTTTATGTCCTTCAGCAGCAGTAGCCCTTCTGCAAAGCTGCCCACAGGGCCGGATTTAGGTTTGATAAGGCCCTAAGCTACTGAAGATAATGGGGCCCCTTATATGCGATATTTTAGGGAGCAGGCTAGCAGGTGGGGCCCATTACTACATCATAGGAGCCTACACAACACAAAACACTGTTGCTGTATGTAGGTTTTATTTTATTTGTTTTTTATCTTCTATTTTGGAAATGTACATCCAGTGGTTTTTTCCTTTAACTTTTTGGGGGGGCCCAAGAGAGTGGAGCCCTAAACTACAACTTGTTTAACTTATACTGTACGTAAATCTGGCACTGGCTGCCCACCATTCTCTCTTTGTGCACATCCAGCACAAGGTCCAGAAAACCCAAGAAGCCCTGCAGCTTTTTGATATATTTCCATTTTATTTCCAAGGAATAGCACAATACACAGCTGACCTATCAGATAGCTTTTTTGAAGAGATATAAAAAGTGTACATTCAGCTTATGATGGCATCGAAATGTTCTGATAATTTTTATAGCTCTTTATATTTACAAAATATTTTTTTTCTGGGCTGAACAGGAGAGTTTATTTGTCTAATTAATAATAGCTTGTTTTGAATGTGGTCCTTCCCAGCATTATTTCTTGGGTGTAAGGCTAAAATCCTAATCCTGTTTACCTGGATACAAACCCGATTCCATTCAATAGGATTTACTTTTGAGTGGACGTGGTTTGGATTCTGCTGTAAGTCAACTGAATTTACTTCTAGGGTTGTATCTACCTCCCCTCCATCCTAATTTTTAGTGCTTACTTAGGTGTCACTGTTGATATTGGCAGCAAACTAATGTACTGATTAAATATATATTATATCTTCAGTGACTAACTGATTTTGACAATAAACCTTTAGACGTTTGTGTGTGTGTGTGTGTGTGTGTGTGTGTGTGTTTACATTTCCACTGTCAGCAAGCTTTTTAAATTTTGTTTTGGCTTGGTCTGATAGAAGCTGGATTCCAGAATTCTGGCAGGCAACAGGTTTCCTATTCCAGCATGGTGTAGTGATAGTGTGTTGGACTAGGACCTGGGAAAGAGCCTCTCTGCCTAACCTACCTCAAAGGGTTGTTGTGAGGATAACAAAAGGGGGGAAATGAACCATGTACACCACCTTGAGCTCCCTGGATGGAAGGTAGGATATAAATGTAATTAATAAATTCCTGAGCTTGTGAGAAGCAACCATCGGAATATGATTCACTGGATACAATTTGCATTTCATCAGTCAGCTTTAAAAAAGAAGTTCTGCAGCTGAACCATAGCTCTTGGTTAGCACAACAAAAACATTCTGCTGAGTCTTCCCCTCAGCAATAATTTGGTATTTTCTAGACATAAAACCCAACGAGCAATATTCTGGTTTTAAGGAGAGAGAAAATCCCAGGGAGGAGGAAGATGAATTAAAGTAGTTTCCGTATTATGGAGCCAATTCTGAATATTTGTGGGATGAGAACCATTGGTAGATAAAATGAAAAGTAAACTGGGGTCAGGAAATCTTTCTTGGCAATCAGCAAGGAGTCAGGGGCAGGAATGTATGAAAGCCACTGAAATTCCATTGCTAATTCCACATTTTCCAGAACCAAACAATAGATTTCTGTGGAAAATCCTTTGTCCGAATCAAAATTTGGTCAGTTCATTATGGGATTCTATTCTTTACTGATTTCTGTATTAGTTGGATCACTAATTAATGGACTTAAAAGATTTTTTGCCTATAAACAGCATGCCTCCCAAAACGGTTTGCAAACTATATATCAACATATACATATTAAAAACCCTTTTAAGCACTCATTTAAAACATCCATTTCTTTCAAAACACTATTAAAATCCAGCATAAACCATACAATAATAGCAACCAACTTATATTGTAGAGCCAGAACACAGTATTGTTTCTATAGCCCAAGCCATGGTTAGCCACCAACATCCTTGAGGTATTTGAGGCCTTTTAAAAGTAATGAAAGCTGGGGTTCTTGCCTGGTCTCAGAACTGAGTTCTACAGCTGTGGGGTCACTGCCCAAACAACTCTGTTCCATTCCAAGAGTTTATAAGATTTCCATTAGGCATGGATCCTATGGTGCCTCAAGCAAAATGTGTTCTGCTTTTCAAACATTTGTAAGGTTTCCCTTTTATGTGCTCTCTTGTGCACCATAATAATAAGTAAAAGGCAAATGTCATACATTTACTATACTTGCAGAACCATTCCAAGTCTGTTTTCTCAGAAGTAAATCCCACTGATCTCAACAAAATTTACTTCCAGGTGTGAATAGACTTGCAGCTGTAAAGCTGTCTGAACACACCATTTTCGTGCATTTTCAAAATCGCACTGCATCATGGGAGTTGAAGCAGCATGAAGGCACCAGTGAAATAAATAGTAAGTATTTATTTCACTGGTGCGTTCATGCTGCTTCAACTCCCATGATGCAATTACAAACACCTTTCTGAGAATCAGGCTAGATAATAATGGTCTAGTTTCTAATCCGGTTACCACCTCTAGGGGGGTAAGACAGGGCTGTCTGTTGGCCCCAGCTCTGTTTAATTTCTATATTAACTCGCTGGTGGCCCATATGGCCAATAATGTTTTTCACCCTCCTAAAAACAATATCAAAAGCATATCGGTTGTTATTAGATTGGACGGTAATGGGAGAGCAAACTAAATCAACAATGGTACAGTGGGCGCAGGACGTAGGCCATAACATAATGTTGGTGCGTTGGGAAAATCTATGGAAAAAGAACTGGAACTTTACTACATGTAATTCAATTAGAGAGAACTTAGTAAAAATGTTCTATTTGTCACTCCATACAAACTCTCACGAATGTATAAAAACTTAAGCAATGCCTGTTGGAGATGTGAAGAGGTAGGAAATATGTATCATATTTGGTGGAAATGTAACAAAATTGAGACTTTTTGGGATGAAATACATCTGGAGCTGTAAACTATCTTTAAAACTAAATTTCCCAAAACCCCAGAAGCCTACCTTTTAGGGATAACAACCCCTGACATACCCAATAAAATGAGAAACCTTTTTTTATATGCCTCTACGGCAGCAAGAACTTTGGTGGCGGCCCATTGGAAAAGTGACACATTACCCAGTAAAAAAGACTGGTTATATAAAACATTAGACTACAGCGAATTGGCTTACCTTTCGGAAAAAATTAAAGACAACCCGAGGGAAAAATATATAGAGGAATGGAGCAAATTTTTGCACTATGTAAAAGAACGGTGTAACATAAACACGACGCTTGTATCAGATTAATTCCCAACTAAGTTTGGAAAGATAAGGTGAATAACTAAATATAGGAAGTTAAATGAAAGACATATAATTATATAAACATGGATGTCAGTGTCGGACACCTTTTTCTTTTTGGCTTTGATTTTTATTTGACTTAATGGAGAGAAGCTTAGGGAAGTCTTCTATGAATATGATAATATATATTGAAATTTTTCTTTAGTATTGTATGGAAAGGATATATTTAATTTTGATTATGCAAGAATTTTAATTGTTTATTTGTTGGTATGTATTTTTGTTTGGTTGTTTGTTAGTATGGATTTGTTAGTTTGTTTGTTAGTATGTATGGTTGATGGTGAAGCGATTGTGAAATGTGTTTGTGGTAAAAGTTCAATAAAAAACAGATTAAAAATAATAATAATAATTTTTTCACACACCCCCCCTAAATTAGCAGGCCGAGCTCTGAACGTTCTTTTGTATGCGGATGATGCCACTCTCCTAGCTAGATCTCCCATTGGGCTGAGGAGAATGCTACAAGCACTCCATGAATATTTTGAAGAACATGAGCTTCAACCTAATTATGCCAAGACCAAGATTATGGTCTCCGCTCGACCGAAACTCCACTTGTGGTCGATGAATGGTACTACTCTGGAGCAGGTTAACTGTTTTAAATATCTGGGACAAGTTATTCGATCAAACAGGTCTTTTCTGGCTCATAGAGATTATATAACTACAAACGCATCTAAGGTAGCCATGCTGATTAGATCTCTATATGCTAAGAATCAGGCTCAATCAGTGAAAGTAACCTTGAGACTTTTCCAAATGAAAGTCCTTCCACTACTCTTGATGGGCATCTCCTTGGGTTCCCGTAGGGATTTTCTGAGACTGGAAGCTATCCAATCGAAATTCCTTAGAGCCATCCTTAGGCTCCCCCCTTCCGTAGCGGGTGCGGTTATGAGATTAGAGGTTGGCTGGCAAGCTTTCCGGTTTGTGGCCTTGAAGGCGAAGCTTTGGCTATAGCTCAAGCTATGCTTTAAACCAGAGGATATGGCCCCCTTGATATTGAGGGATGATTTCCAATCATCGTGGGAAAGGGAGATCATAAATGAAGCACAGGCCTGCGGCCTGTCACATCTTTACTTGGAGTCTATGACATATAGCCAAGCCAGAGCTGTGTTCTCCCAGAGATTGAGTGATATTGCTAGACAAGAGGACATGGCCCTTGTGAAATCAGGGATGTTCCTAGGGGAGCAGATCTATCAGGCTACACCAGCCCCTTATCTCACGGAAATCCACTATGTGGAATACCGTAGACTCCTCATAGCTGCCAGATTAAATGTCCTCGAATCTGTGGTATTGTGGGGAAGGTTCAGGGGAGTCCCATACACTCAGAGAACTTGTCATTGTGCCCTGGGAGTGGTAGAGTCCACTGAACATATTCTCCTGCCCTGCCCTTTCTATGCACATCTCAGGCAAAATCTTATAGTTCCACTCCTATATCAACTTAGCTCTCTATCCAGAAAAAATTAAGGTTCTATATTTGTTGAATTATGTTACTGGAAAAACAGCCTCCCTGGTGGCCAAATTTCTTTTTCTAGCTCTTAAGCGTCGCAAGATTAAAATTGATAGCATCGACATGGGTTTATCTGTATAGCTTCATTTTATTGTTGGCTATGTTTTACTCCAAAGTTCTTTTAGACGTTTTAGAAGTTTTAATTTTGTATGGAAATGTATCTTTTCTGACTGACGGTCGAATAAAGAACTGAACTGAACTGAATCCCATGATGCAATGCGAAAGAGTGAGAAAAGGTATTGGATAAGGAATGGGCACGATTACAGGAGGAGGTTTGGTGCAAAAGTTAAAATATTGTGGGAGTAACTTTGTTACAGCAATGGTGGTGGAAAAAATTCCTGCATAGACATGAATCAAAGGTAGTTTTTTGGTAAAGCTGCCTGTAAGTTCAGCACAAAATTCTAGTTTGACAAATTTCAGTTTGAATTATCCTGTTACTAACAGCCATAACCACATCTACCGCAGCAGTAGCCCTGGTCAGCTATGGTTAAAAATATACCGCAAAGAACTTCACAGTTCGATCTATATTGCTTGAGGACAATGTCAGAAAGAATTACTATGGCTATTGAGTTAATCAGCTGTGTACACAAGCTTCATTCCTGTTTGCAATTTCACCATTAATTGAAGTTCAGCTTTGACTTCGCTTGCCTCAGTTAGGGCTGCACTGCCACTGCGTGGCAAGCTTGTTTGCAAACCTAGCAGTGGTTTCTGCGGCACAGTGAGCAGAAAGGCCACAGCAAACTGGATAGAGAAATGTGAAGGTCAAGTAGGGAGGGAACTGGGGGGGGGGGTATTCCAACCCCTTCCCACTTCTGTTCCTACATTGTTATGTCACAAGGTCATAAAGACTGAATTCAGGAAATTCATTTTTTTGTGACTTAGATGAAACTTGTGCAATATATTTTAATGTGCAGCCATTTAAACACCAGTTACAGTCTGAATGCTTTTTCCAAAAACATGGTAATCCCCGTGTGTTGTTGTTGTTGTTGAGGGGGGGGTTGAAATAACATGCATAGTTGACCTAAGATTCAGTGCTCTGGCAGATATATTCACAGGATGGAACTTGCAAGGTTTCCCATCATACCAATGTGTCAGATCCCAAGGAAGTGGAACTTTGTTCACACAATGTGATTTTCCTGGCCTGCATGCCGAACGTCCCAGGTTCAACCCCCAGCATCTCCAGGTAGGGCTGGGAGACAACTTTGTTGGAAATCCTGGAGAGCCACTGCCAGTAAGTATGTATTGCCCTGAGCTAGCTGGACTAATGGACTGGCTCACTATAAGGCAGCTGCCTGTGTTCCCTTGAGCCCACCCACACCTCAAAAGCTGTTCCCTCTGGAACAGCATGTGATGGGGCAGCAGGAGGCAGCAGTGGCAAGGAAACTGCAAGAATCTGGCAGGTCTGCCTAACTTTAAGGGCCTTTCTGCTCATGCAAGATATTTTTGCATGCAAGTGCCATGTATTAAATATAGATTAAAAAAAAATCCTGCACAAGTGTTTCGGTTTAGCTTCCCGACATGTCTCTGAACATATGTTTGAGTGTGCGAAGTTCAGTGGAAATTATGTAGGCGTGCTCTTTCTATACGTAAGCCAGTAACATTACGCTAATTGAATAAGCTTACTAACAAAAGTTTTTTTTTAATAGTCAAGAAATGGTTCTTTCACCACCACTTTTTAACATTGGAATGACACTGGCACCACCTTGAGGTAGAAGTTAACAGTATACAGTATTGAGATTTTGCAACAGTTATTCCTCTTTTTAAGAAAATTAAATATTTTAGCAATCGTACAATTAAATAACAGACAGTGTTGACACTGTTATTCACAAATTCAGGAAATTACTTCTTCATACCAGCCTCTGAATGGGAACATACACAGATAAATATGTATAGCTGAGCTCGGATATTGCTGTGGGGAGTTGTTGCTGTTATTGATATGAAAAGAATGATACAAGAAATTAACACATTATTTATGTGGAAATTGTTCAACTTGGTTGTGTACATTGTGTGGTGTGTGTGTGTGTGTGTGTGTGTGTGTGTGTTATGTTTGGAATCTATTATCTTTTCATGTTGAAGCCGCCTTGAGCATGGTTTTAAACTATGGCAAGGTGGTATACCAATAAAATCTCAAACTATTTCCTAGCCATTACTTTCCATTGAAGAAACATCAACCAATATCCCAGGCCACTAATAAGCAAGCCTATTAGCAGTGAAAGGCATACAACTTACAAGCATACACACTATTAATGCAGCTAGATTATCAAAGCCAGCTTTTCTTTTACCAAAATTGGAGGGGGGGAATGGCACCACAAATATAAAAACGCTTGACACATTTCATTCAGAGGAGCTAGACTGATAGCAAACCTTCGAAGCATTAATGAACAGAGGAATTATTATATTTTATATGAAAGGGGTTGAGGGAGAAAGAACTCCACACATCAAGATCCACATTTCAGTTTTTTCAAACTCATTAAAAGCTTTTAGACAATTGTATCGTGCTCCACCTAGCATTATGGGCTGGCCCTCACTTTGGAGAAAACATAGCACAAATCATAAAAACCCAGTGCTTAGTGAAGTCCTATAAAAACCTTCCTCTACTAGTTCTGTACACCTATGAACTAAATCAATTTAGGATTGAGGGGGCTGAGGCGCAAAACAGGGGTAGACATTATGTGATGTTTGTCCATTCCAGGCTGATTGCTACCAAAAATATAAGAGACTCTGCCCACTGTTCTGGGCTTCTCAATTAAACAGCCTCCCTCCTATGTTTCTGAAGTGCAACCTTGTTTTGGCAGAAAAAGCTGAAGGGTAGTCAGATGGGGGGTTTTGCACTATCGCACACACCAGTGTAATACTCAAGATGGAAGCTAGCTCTAGACCACATGCAAATTACAAATGTCACACAGAAGTCACGGTGCACTTTTTTAAGGTCAGCAATAGTTAACGAGCTGTGCATACATTGGCATTTTTCAGAAAGTGTCGTCTTTGAGGCTATGCAATGTAAAAATTGAGGTTGAGTTTCTTTTAAAATTCACAGTTTCGTGAACTACAAACTTGTAGCTGTCATGAATTGAATTATCAGCAGAGGCAGGTATCATTCATTAGACCCTTACATTATTTGATTATCCAGCAAATAATCTTTGTCTTCATTGCAAGTTATAGCCATGAGTGGAAATAAATCCAGGACACTTTAAAAAAAATTAAGAACAGATATGCTTGCATCAATTCTTTCAAATCTACTTAAGCAGCATGATGTATTTTTAATTCAGTTGAAATATTAGTATGTTCAAGGGCTATTATTATTTTTATTAAATTTATTTATCCCTTATCTATTCCTTGACAGGAACTTAATGCAGCTTACAGATAAAATAAGAACAGCTGTCGGGAATCATGTTTTCAGATGTGTTAGTGTTGCAGATTCATATTTCTAAAGCATATAAATGCTCTCCCATCATTTTAATTGCTTTAAATAAAGTTCTCTCACTGAAGTGATCTATTGCTTTTTCCCTTCCCCAACAAAATGGATTAATATTTTCTGCCATTTTTTCCTATTCATTTCTGAGGAACTGTAAAGGCACGTTCCAAAAATAAAACTAATATTTTTTGAAGGAAATTTGCCATATAGATCTTCAGATGTGTCCACTTATTTAAGTCATTTTCTTTTGCTTTCCACATGAATTTATTAGGATAGTATTCTAAGATCTCTTTCCATTTTTGTGTGATCCCAGATATTTAACTGGCTGTCTCTCCAAGCAATGTGTACTGCCTTCTTTGGTAGGTTTGTCTATATCAGGGGTTGCCAACCTGGTCCCTACCGCCCACTAGTGGGCATTTCAGGATTCTAGGTGGGTGGTTGGGGGTTCTACGGCACAAGCTGAATCCTCCTTCCATCAAGCACTGGTGGGCGGTAAGGAAAGTTTACCATCAAGAAAGATGCATTCATGGGCGGTATGTATAAAAAGGTTGGCTACCCCTGGTCTATATTACTGTATAGCCAATTCATTTGGGTTTTGTATCCAGAAATTTGTATCTATTAAACTTATACCCAGAGACAACCAAAAGGTAAGAGTCCCCCCCCCAAAAAAAAATCAGGATTGGGTATACATAATCTAACATCACCAGCGCACAAAATAATTTTTAATACTTCTCTGCATATTTTGACCTCGTTAATTGGTAGCTTCCCAGCCACAACAGCCTCCTGCCTACCCTTCTCCCCTTAAAAATAATAATGACCAGTTTTTAAAAAGAGCTCGCTGCTCTTTCAGGGCGCAAAAAAACCCAAACAAATACACTGAAATAATGTGTGAGAGGTGTGGGGGTTTTTTTTAGGTCTACCTGCACATTCCTGTTGCAGGACTCTTTACCAGTTTGTTGTATTGATCTGTCACTATAACACTTTCCCAGGTGTAATTAAAGAGTGTTTTAAGACCATAATACTAGTCGTTAGGAAGATGATTCACAAACATAGTAGTGATCAGATTTCTTTTTAAGGGAAAAAGAATTCTAAGAGACAGTGCAATGGAGTGCTAGGTAGGGGGAGGAAGAACAGAAGCACTTTTCCAGGTGAGCAGCAAAGACAGGGAATTTGTCGCATCAGATAAATGGTCCATCCAAGCACACTTAAGTAGCAGCAGCTGCCTAGGCTTCCCAGGCCCTTCTCAAAGGCTGTACCAGAGCATGGTTCCCCAGCCCTTCTCTATGCAAAGCAGTGCCGGGTTTACTTATGAGCTAAACAAGCTATAGCTTAGGGCCCCACTGTCTTGGGGGGCCCCCAAAAAAATTAAAGGAAAAAAACACCAGATGTACATTTCCAAAATATAAGATAAAAAACTAAATAAAACCTACATACAGCAACAGTGTTTTGTGTAGTGTAGGCTCCTATTTGTTATGTGCAAATGGCTTTAGATAGGCTACCTATTAGGTCCATAAATTTCCATATAGCATATATTCAACACAAAAAACAGCGACAGTTTGTTGTTGACAAAGGACAGCTGGACATATAAAGGGCCCCATCACCTTCAGTAGCTTAGGGCCTCATCAAGCCTAAATCCGGCCCTGATGCGAAGCTGTTTTGAAAATTCTTGCTTGTATGTTTTGAAAATTCAATAAAGCATTAAAAAAAAAAATCCGGCCCTGATGCAAAGCACCTGCTTCTGTCATCAACAGCTAAACCCAGCTATTTGCACGGGTGCAGAGGTTGGACCGCAACCTGAATTACTAGAAGCGTCGCAACTTCAGTGGCAAATACTAGGCTTCTAATTACAACGCCACCACCTCCCAACCCAGAGCCTTTCTCCCCGCTTCTTTAATTTTTGACCACCATTGAGCCTCGCCCGCCCTTCCCTCCCGTTCGCGCGCACCACTCCCCGCTCCCGCTCCGGCCTTCCATTCTTATTTGGAGAACCTCCCCCTGATTGGCCAGCTTACGGCTCTCGCCAAATTTGCATTCCACGTCGGTGGAAATTTCCGTCTCCGGATTTATATATTTATTTATTCCGCGCCCGGAGCCAATGGGAGCCCCTCCGCTCGGTCCGACGCTTTCCCGACCAATGAAAGGCGAGAATTCTCGCTGTTGTGGCACGTGAGGGCCGCGCACGTGGACTCGTTATGTAAAAGGCGGGGCGAAGAACTCGCGGGGGCCCCCCCGCACGTGCGGGGTGGTGCGCACGCGCGTTGCGGGGGGAGAGGGTAGGTGGGGAGGACCGGGCAGGCAGGAGGAGGAGGAGCGGAGGCGACTGCATTAGCAGCGGTAGCGAAGGACAACGGCGGCGCCGACGGCCGAGACTGCCTTGGGCGCACCTCAGCGGGCGACGATGAAGCAGCAGCAGCCGGTAACGTCGGCGGCCAACGCGGGCGCCGCCACCGCAGTCCCGGCCTTCCTCAGCAAGCTCTGGGCGCTGGTGGGCGACGCGCCGAGCAACCAACTCATCACCTGGAGCCAGGTAGGCGCTCCGGAGGAGGATGGGGCGAGGGGAGCGGGATGAGGCGAGGCCTCCTCGCTCGGTAGGCGACGCGGCGCGGAGGGAGGCGGGAATGAGGGAGGGGGTCGGTCTCCTCGCCCCCTCCCCTCCTCGTTTCATGGATCGCGCGCTCCTTTTTCTCTCAGGCTCCCCTCAGCCGCCCATCTTCCTCCTTCGCGTCTGTGTTGCGTCTTTGGCCTTCGATCGGACAAAAGGCCTTGGGGGGGGGGAGAAGAGAAGGGGGCGTGGTCAGGCGTTGGTCACGCTTTCTGTTTTCTTGACGGTCGTGGGGGGGGGGGAGGCAGGGGCTTCGCGCGGCCTACCCGCAAGGGCCCCGTGAGGCCCGAGGCGCACTCGGGTTCGCCATGAGGGCTCCTTCGTCCGAGGGAGCGGGGGAAGAAGGAAGCCTCGGCAGCCGCGTATGCCCACCACACGCTAATCGGAAGGCCGCGCTTCGGTTTCCGCAACAAGGAACCCCCCCCCCCCAAATCTACCAAATAACTGCGAAACAAGTTCCAGGGTAAGGGAGGCGACAGGCAGCCAAATATAAAGGGGAGGAGGAGGAGGAGGATGTGCCGCGCGACCCTTCCCAGACGTGGCTTTGACGTAGGCACGTGTGGATCAGTACATATCTACCCGCTTCCTTAACACGGAGGTGGTTCGCATGTAGGAGAAACGCTTTGTATGGAAACAGTCCGCAACCAGAGGGTGAGGGGTGTTCCTGCGTGTGGTGTACACACAAACAAAGGCACGAGTTCAGAGGACATACGTAGGTCGTCAGCATCTTACTGACTGTGTTAAGATCTGGTTTGGGGGAGTCCCTGGTTCATGCATATTTTTTTCTCCTTGGGCATGAACTTGGTCAATGGTTCTAGGTGAACCATTACAGTATTGCCTATTACCTCCACAACATGGGGCTTTACAAAACTGTTAAGCAGGAGTGGCAGAACTGCCCTTACAGCTACTGGCTCAGCCTCTTCTCATGCACTAACACACATACCTGCCATTTTATTGACTTCCAAGAGTCCACTAATTTTGAGGAAAGAAACATAAATACACACACAGTGTTGGGGTCAGTAGAGAGGTTTAGACCTCTGTTTGTAGCTCCAGGGGATCAGCAAGGGCTGAAGGTGGTCCTCAAGTCAAAAAAGGTTAGTCACTTCTCTTGTAAACAGAGGTAGCCATGTTGGTCTTAGTCAAAACAGCTGTCTTGTGTATTGAGATGTGGATCATTTTGAATGCACTAAAGTGCTAAATAATCACTATGGTTTCTTGCCCTAGGTTTAATTCTAGTAGTTCTCCCCTGTAGCTAGACTTACATTGAGAAGAGGAGGTGGCAGCTCAGTAGCTCCGTAGACCATATGTGGTCCAAAAAAAGGGCTGCAGGTCATTAGATTACTGCTTCTCTGTTTTGCCCAAAATAGGCAAATTCCAAGAATTATGGAAGGAGTTACACCTGTATGAGTAAAAACTTATGGTGAGAAGCAAAGAACTGAGATTGTTATGAACAAATTGATCTATGTTGATTACACTCTTTCTGTAACAATGTAGAAGCGGTCCTCTTTCATTAGCATCACGATTGTCTGGGAACTTGTACAAATTGGAACAGCAGGGTAGGAAAACTTTGGCGATCAATTTTCAGACAGTCTTTGTATGCCTAAGGCAAACAATGTCCAGATCTCAGGAGGCATTCATCTTTTGCATAGTTTTTGTGTCACATTCCCTATCCTGCTAACAGTGACACTTTATTTTTAGCATATGAAGTTTTAGGTATGTAATTCTTTTGTTTGATTCCAGGCTTAGGAACTATTTGGTAGGTAAAAATAGGCTATTTAATCATCTTAATATAAGCGGTAAGATTTACACTGCATTCCTATTGCTCATTTGCAGTCCATTTTGTATGTCCATACATCCATTTCAGGTCTCTCTAAGAGGAAGGACATTTTCTATCGAGGGTAATACAGTTGCAGGAATTTGTGCAGCCATGTACACCAGTTTGGCAAAGAAACAAATGCCAGGGTGTTATGGGTAGATGAAGGGGCAAACAATATAGAAAGGGCATTGGTGGCAGCAAAGGTTAAAAGCTCTGCCTGAGTGCTTGTCCAGGAAATCTCTCTTCATCTTCCCTTGCAGCATTTCTATGGAAAGCTGCAGATGTGGTAATGGGAACAATTGAAAACATCCAATCTCTCCTAAAGACCTTTCAGGAAGTAGTACAATAAAGAATGCTGCAGTGACAGTGACAAAATTTTGACTTGACAACAGGGAAGCAGTAGGTAACAGACCAAGGACAGTGGTGTAGTCACTGGTGCCGCCCGTGGGAAACCCAAAATTTGCAGGGGACAAGCAGAACAGGCCAAATCTTGCAGTTAATTTTGTAAACAAGAATTTTTAAAAACGCCAACACCACCAATAATGTACGCACTACACATGTGTTCTGATATGCACGTGAAACTTTTGTTCAAGTAGACTTTCTCATGGAGAGACAAGTTGGAAGAAGCCTTTTGAGCTGCTCCCTTTCGTGACCAGAGCATTTGAATATTTTCTCAACTAAAAATTCTCGTCTTTGTAACTTTCCACTTACTGAGCAACATGCATACCATACCAATAGGGAATATGGTCTGCCTCCTTCATGTTTTATCTGAGTAACCTTGAGGAGTTGTGGAAATAAGCTTGTAAATGTTTCTTTTGGTTTTGTCTCAGTTTTTATATAAATATAAATAACAATTCTGAAATATTCTAAGCTCAGCCATGATAAGAATGAATATTATTCGGGTATGTATGCAGCAGAATCATTCTGCAGTTGATTCTCATTTCTCCGTTTCATTTTTAATTAGCCCCATCTTCCTGATTTTCCTGATCTTGCTGCACTCTGTACATTGTTTCAGTATGCACATACAAAGATTAGCATAAAAATAGTGAGGGGCAAGATGCAATAGGTGATTCCTAACTTGCATCAGTGGAGTTGCATCCACTGTTGTGGATACACAATCTGACCAACGAAGTTGATGTTGAAGAATCATTGCTTCGGCAATGTTGATCTTTACTTCTTCCAGTGCACTGGCATTAGTTCACCTGTCTTTCCAAGTGATGTATAAAATTTTTTGGAGACACCATTGATGGAATCTTTTAAGGAGTTGGAGAGGGTATTTATTTATAAGTGGTCCATGTTTCACAAGCATACAAGTAAGGTTGGTAGTACAATAGCTTTGTAAACAAGCATTTTGGTTTCCCTGCGAATGTACCGGTCCACAAACACAATACACTTCAATCGGGAGAAAGCTGCACTCGCAGAGCTCAGGTGTTGCTGGATTTCGGTGTCAATGTCGGCCCTTGTGGAAAGATAACTGCCCAGGTAGGAGAAGTGATTGACACTTTCCAACATTACACCATTGAGTTGGATTTGTGGCGCTGCAGAAGCATTGTTTGTGCTTGTTGGTGCAGCGCTTTGGTTTTTTGGATGTTGAGCGATAGGCCAAGCTTTTTATAACCTTATGCGAAGATATTTAGGATGGTTTGGAGGCCATCCTCTTGAGTGTGCACACACTATTTTGTCATCAGTATGCTGAAGCTTTATGACAGAAGCTACGGTAACCTTACTCTTGGTTTTCAGCCTATTCAAATTAAATAGCTTTCCATCTGTTCGATATTTGATTTCTACTCCGGTGGGGAGTTTCTCTTCAACAAAGTGTAGGGTCATGGCAATGAAAATAATAAATTAAGAGTTGGGGTGATAACACAACCCTGTTTAACACCTGATCCCACTGTGAATTGTTCACTTTGAGAGCAATCATCTGCAATTGTTGCTGTCATATTATCATGGACAAGCCAAAAGATGTTCACAAATTTATCTGGGCAGCCGATTTTCAGAATGACAGTCCACACGGCATTACGATTTACAGTGTCGAAGGCCTTAGTCAGGTCAATAAACGCCATATACAGGGGTTGGTTTTGATCTTAGCATTTTTCTGGAAACTGTCAAGTGGTTTGGAGACAGTTTGCTAATATCCTTGCAAGAATTTTGCAGGCCGCAGCTAATGAAGAGATGCTTTGATAGTTTCCATAATCTGTTCTATCACCTTTTTTAAAAGAGATTGATAATTTTGGCATCCCTAAAGTCTGCTGGGATCTCTTTCCCAGATTTTTTCGATGAGCTTGTGAAGTTGTTGTGTAAGTTCAGTTCCACCCACTTTGAAGACTTCGGCAGGTATCACATAACATCCGCTGTCTTTGTTGTTTTTCATTTGGTTAATGATAGTCTATGCTTAAGAAACTGTTTTACATTTCTAACCACATTATTCAGGCATTGAATGTGATTGTGATCTTCATTGCAGAATGGACAGAGTTTCCTTGTGTTGGATGAACAAAGATTTGCCAAAGAGATTCTTCCAAAGTACTTCAAGCACAACAACATGGCAAGCTTTGTGAGACAGCTGAATATGTGTGAGTTTTGTAACAATATGTAGTATTAACCTTTAGATACACTGGTCTACATTTAAAACATTGAACTCCATGGAATTCAGTTCTGAGATGGATTCTACCTTTTATTGTAATAACAGATTCTAACTATTCCTCAGTTTTAATCATTTATTGTACAAAACAGTATCGTAAGGTATTCAGCTGCAGTCACTGACTGGAATGCAAGGCAAAACAAGCAGAATGCATACTGCATATTGAGTGAATCAAAGAAATGTAGACTTGGAAGGGACCCAGAGGGTCATCTATGCAGGAATCTCAACTAGGAGGACAGCTGACGCTGAGAGAGAATTGATTCAAAGCAATGAGCCATCCTCATAGCTGCAGCCTGCAGCTTGGTTTCTGTGTGAACTTCAGTCATGTTTGACAACCAGTAATTTTTATAAGCGTTTTGAGAGCATGTGTGGCAGCTTTATAAAAAAGAAATCCCATGATATTGATAGTATCACCTTCCAGAAGGGACAGGTTTTGACATGACACGTAGCAGTATAAGTTCATCTCCTTATTTTAGGAAGGACACCCATCTTGTAACACAGCATTGTGTTGTGATGATTGAATGTGTATGTCATATTTTAAGTGGCACTTTAAAGCTAGAACTCTAGGTATAGCCTTCGTAGTACTAATATATGAAGGCAGTGGTTGGCTTTGTTCTTCTGCCTTCCAGAGTTCTTATGAGAACGGCCTTGTTATCCCAAGATAAAACCCGGGACCAATAAGGCTGGAAGGGAAACAAAATGGGACCCTGCATAGGTTGATAATGCACTTAGGGTTAGTCACATAGAAACTTCCACAAATGAAAGGCAGCTTGTAGCAGAATAGCTTTCAGTAAAGGCAAAAGGAAGTGTGACTAGGCAGTGTTGTTACCTGCACAAAGACAGCAACATTTTTTCACTCAACTGAATGAGGATTGTAGCCTTGATTATTCCAGTAGGTGTTTCCATAGTTGGTTTGTTCTTTTCAGATGGTTTCCGTAAGGTAGTCCATGTTGACTCTGGCATTGTCAAATTGGAAAGAGATGGCCCTGTTGAATTCCAACACCCCTACTTCAAGCAAGGACGGGAAGACTTACTGGAGCACATTAAAAGGAAGGTTAGTGAAAGGGAGTCTGGAAACTTTGAACCTTCTGTAAGCACTGACGTAGATCCATGTGAGGGTTTGCCAGGATCTTACAGATAGTGTAAGTGGGAACAGAAATCTAGATTGCAAAAAAGGAAAGGTACAATTCAGTTTTACTGAGTACAAAGCAATGCCACATGCCAACAAGACTGCCGTGCAACAGTTCAAAACAACTGCATGCAAGCCTTCAGTCACATCAAGATCTAGAATTACAGATCAAGGATGGCTTACTGTAACCTAAAATATGCCTTCAACAAAGGGGGATGGCCAGTTCTCTGATCTAAAGGCAGAAGCGAGTCCTGGACCTATTTCGATCAGTCTAAGGAAACGCTTCAGCAATGAAACAGAAATCCAGGGAGGAGATGTTCAGAGTCTTTTCTTCATTTGGCACAACTTGAACTATGTCAGATTTCACTTGCTTACCCTTCCACACTTTTTCTCCTCCTTTTTACAAACCCCACTTCTTCCATCCCCTATGCTTGCAAAAAATGTCATCTGACCTCATGGAATGCTTGCATTATTTATTTCTTCAGTTGCTGCTTATTTGCTATGATAACCTGCATAAAGTAGCTTTGGTAAGCATCTGGGTGAAAAGGGAATTCTCTGTAAGAGATGGAACAAGGCCATGATCTCACCTATTTTCTTAGGAGCCCTGACCAGCTTGAATATCCCTCCATTATTCTCTTGACCTTTCTGCCCTTTGGCGAAGGGCGGTGTAGAAATTTTATTAATAATAATCGCACATACATACATAGTACTTCCCTTTTTATTCCTTCTGAATTATTTGAACTCAGCATAGCCTTGTGTTTATTCAGTTCATTTTCAGATAGCATATGATCCCTACATGATCTTGCAGATTCCATCCATGTGTACATTTTTGTTAATTGAAAGCAGAAGTACAAAGCTCTACATGGATGGATTCAGAGCAAAACCTTATTTATCAGTTAAATAGTCACTGTAATGCATATTTTAAAAAGTAACATGTTAACTTAAATTTGTGATGATAATGCTTACAGGTTTCTTCTTCAAGGCCTGAAGAAAATAAAATTCGTCAGGAAGATCTGTCTAAAATCATAAGCAGTGCTCAGAAGGTTCAAAGTAAACAAGAGACTATTGAATCCAGGCTATCTGCTCTGAAGAGGTAAATGAGATTTCTAGCTTGATTTTTCAGGAGGAAGAGTATGAAAGACTACTAGTTCATCTAAAACTGTTTTTAGATATGCTGTAAGCTGCCCAGAGTGGCTGGGAAAACCCAGCCAGATGGGCGGGATATTTATTACTATTACTGTTGTTGTTGTTGTTGTTATCATCATTACTATTTATATCAATCCTGGTGGGTTTATGGCACTTTTAAGGAAACAGTTGTTTATTAAGGCTGGTATTCACCTAAGTGTTACTCTGAGAAGACGCATTGAAAACACTTAATTGTAATACAACATAAAAGCAGCATAAAATACAGCATAAAAGCATGAATAACAATAAAATCCAAAGTTCAAAAATCAATTGGGGAAATCCATCCAATAAACATTAGATAGTCACCAGGGCTAGCTGGCTAAATTAGTCCTACTTGGGCCAGCGAGGAGGCAGGGGAGAATTAGCTGTGGGGTCCCAGAGCCGGTAATCTTCATAAAAAGGGGAGGGGGGAAGAGAAGGGAAATAAAAGATCAAGCTGAGTTCAAATTAAAGGCCAGGCGGAATAGCTCTGTCTTACAGGCCCGGCGGAAGGAGGTTAAGTCCTGTAGGGCCCTAGTCTCATGGGACAGAGCATTCCACCAGGTCGGAGCGATCACTGAAAAGGCCTTGGCCCTGGTGGAGGATAGTCTGATTTCCTTAGGGCCCGGGACCTCTAAACTATGGTTAGTCATGGACCTTAAGGTCCTCTGCGGGGCATACCAGGAGAGGCGGTCCCGTAAATACGAGGGCCCTAGGCCACAAAGGGCTTTAAAGGTCAAAACCAGCACCTTGAACCTGACCCTGTACTCCACCGTGAGCCAGTGCAGCTGGTAAAGAAGAGGTGAGACAGGTCCCTGTTTCAAGGAATTCACAATCTAAAATAGGAAGGGGGGGAATAAGTATGAATATGTGATTATTTTAATTACATACGTTTTGGCTTAGTTAACAATAAGGTATAATTACAATTCCAAGTTTCACTAGGTCAGTTATTAGGATGCGGGTGGCGCTGTGGTTAAAACCACTGAGCTTCTTGAGCTTGCCGATTGGAAGGTTGGCAGTTCAAAAATGTGCAATGGGGTGAGCTCCCATTGCTCTTGTCCTAGCTTCTGCCAACCTAACAGCTCGAAAGCACACCAGTGCAAGTAGATAAATAGGTACCGCTGCGGCGGAAAAGTAAACTGTTTCCATGCACTCTGACTTCTCTCACGGTGTCCTGTTGCACCAGAAGTGGTTTAGTCATGGTGGCCACATGACCCAGAAAGCTTTCTGTGGACAAATGCCTCCTCGGCCTGAAGCGAGATGAGCGCCACACCCCATAATCACCTTTGACTGGACTTAACCGTCCAGGGATCCTTTAACTTTTTACCTTTATCTAGTAATCCTTATATTGACTGTAAACATTTTGAAACAGAGAAAATGAATCTCTTTGGCGGGAGGTAGCAGAACTGAGAGCAAAACATCTGCAGCAACAACAAGTTATTCGAAAGGTAATTATGTAACTTCTTTCTTCAGAAGAATAATTTAAAGTCATCTATAAATGCAGTGCAAAATTGGAAGGGAAGCAGTAAAGTTTGTGTATTGTAAAAGGGAAGGGGTTTTAGTGGAAATTGGTAGCTTGAATGGTGGGTGACTTGCAAGAATTCAATAAAGCTTGAAATTATCTTCTCGGAGATAAATTGGATAGTGGGTGGCAAAAAGCTCAGATGATCTGTTTAGGATATGGTTAAGAGATTAAAGGCAGGGATATACACATAATATAAAACTTACAGAACTCCATGTTTTATATTTCGAATGCCTTTAAGTTCCATCAGTATACATTTATTTCTTCTCATAATTTTTAAATTGTCTTTAGACAAATCTGATATCTAAATCAGTGTTTCTCAACCAGTGTGCCTCCAGATGTTTTGGGACTACAACTCCCATCATCCCTCGCTAGCAATACCAGTGGTCAGGGATGATGGGAATTGTAGTCCCAAAACATCTGGAGGCACACTGGTTGAGAAACACTGATCTAAATATACAAAAATTAGGCTTTTTAGGGATTTGCACTATTATCTCTGCATTAGAATGACACCCAGACCTCTAAATCATCTTATCCTTAACTTTCCTATTAGGAAGGTGACTCTAAACCTTTGATATTTCAGGCTTTAATTATAGCCTACTTGACTGTGTATAGTACCATAAAAATAAAATTGAACTATTGAGTTCAGTTGAACTTGCTCCTAATTGTGTGTAGGATTTTTCTAAAGGCAATATTCTGCCTTTCTCTGCAGATTGTACAGTTCATTGTCACCCTTGTTCAGAATAACCAACTTGTGAGTTTGAAACGAAAACGGTAAGTATCAGGTTAACGATACTGGAATTGTAACACAGGTTTATTTTGTGAATATATACTGTTTCTAGAAGCATAAGTTTAAATCCTTGTGTTTTTTCTTTTATGATTTAGCCCATTGCTTCTGAATACTAATGGGACACCGAAGTCCAACATATTCCAGCAGATAGTCAAAGAACCAGCAGAAAACAAACATCATGTGAGTTAATTCTGAAATATATTTAAGGAAAGTATTAAAAAATGGACAGAATCGCTGCTTGGTTGGACAGAGAAAATACAATATTCCCCATGCAAAAGAGTATAATAATCATTATTCACATAGTCCTTCTGTTGGCTGTTCTCCTTTATATGGAGTAAAAATAGATCAGGCATATAGCAGTAAGGTACCAAGAATGCTGTTGACAGAAAGGGAGGGGGCACCAAGTGATGCTTTTCCATAGCATTTACACCCAATACTGCATTGTCAGATTATTGTTTAGTTTTGATAAGCTAAACGGCGAGGAAACAGGGCAAAATATTCAGCTAAAAGAACAGGTATCATTGATGTAGGAGCTATTTTTTTCCTTACACACAATCTGAAGAAGTCTTGTCTGTACACATTGTACAGATTTTGCATCCTTTCTGCATCTTCTCCCACAAATTATTTCATTCATCATGAACCCTCTAAGGCCCACATTGGTTGTGAAGGAGAAAATGTATTTCCCCCCCTCTTTATTGTGTACACACAAACTTCCTAATTAGGATGGCAACTTTTGTTCAGAACTGTATTTCCTGGTTTCACCCTCATCTTACAAAGTTAAGGGGAGGGTGGTTTCTCCATATTCTCGTTTTAAGCTGCTTTTTACATTTGTCAAGACAGCTCATTTGGAAATTGTATCATTTTCCTCCTAAATGTTGTTTGTTTAGTATGATGTCTGAATTCCTGATGATTTATAAATCTAAATTGGTTTCAGTTTATGGTTGATTTAAATTTTTTTTAAAAAATCATTATGACACTGTTTTGGTTCTTGTAAATGGGCAGGTACCGCACAGCAGGACTGATGGCTTAAAGCAGAGAGAACAGCTGTCAGACGATATTATTATTTATGATATCACTGATGATATTGGTGATGAAGAAAAGCCTCCAGTTACTCCAGAAAGCAGTGAAGATGCTGCTTCAGACTCAAAGTAAGAAAAAATATTTAGTACATAATTGGAATTAAATATCCTCAGGCACACTGACCTACAGAAATTATGTCCATATCTTACTTGATAGTTTGACCCTCCAGGTCTTGTGTAGATCCCAAGATACCTGTGTAATCAAAAGATAAGATCCAAGATATCCAATAGGTTAGTCTATAAATTTTAACATTAAATCAAAATTATTCTGAAAGGTAAATGATGAAAGGTGTAAGCTTAAGGGAGCCATCCTCCATCCTAAAGCCTACGGACCACCTCTCCTGGTATGCCCCACCGAGGACCTTAGGGGTCCACAAACAATAACACCTTGGAGGTCCCGGGCCTCAAGGAGGTTAGACAGGCCTTGACCAGGGCCAGGGCCTTTTCGGCCCTGGCCCCGGCCTGGTGGAATGCTCTGTCGCAAAAGACCAGGGCCCTGCGAGATTTGACATCTTTCCGCAGGACCTGCAAGACGGAGCTGTTCCGACAGGCTTATAGTCGGGGCCCAGTCTGACTACCACCCCTCTTTTTTTGTTATAAGACCCAGTATATAAGTGGCCACCCTAAGCCTTTGCACCGGCTCATATAAGACCAGTTGGGCCTGGTGAGCATTCAATGTTCCCATCTACTGTGGGTTGCCATCTGATTTTATTCTACTCCAAATTTTATGTTAAGCTGTATTTTAATCATTTGATTTATGTTTTTAATGTATCATACTTTGATGTTAGCTGCCCTGAGCCCGGTCCTGGCCGGGGAGGGCGGGGTATAAATAAAAATGTATTTATTATTATCATCATCATCATCATTGGAAGTGGAGTGAGTGTAGCTTTGCTGTGGGATGTCATATAACACCTGCTAGAGTCTCCCTGATGCACACTCACAAAAAGCTCCACAGGCATATACTCCCAGCAGTATAGGACAAAATGGGGTATGTTGGAGCAGATTCCTGGGGGCAGAATAAAAAAATAAAATAAAATATGCTACCACCTGCCATCCTAGCCACATTTTAGTTGGAAGAGGTTACCTCTCTTCTCTTTCCCTGGACATCAACAAACAGGTACTTCCCTCTTCTACCCTTCCTCCAAAAAAGAAAAGAAACGTACTGGTATTCTCAGCATTCGAGCATTTAAGGAAGTGCAAAACAATAGCATTATCTAGCTCATAACAAGGGCAGCAGTTTAATGGCTGTTCTCTACATTAATATGAGCTGCAAAGGAAAGTTGGTGGGTGCCGCTTCTCTTTAATCACATTTTATATATGTATTGCAGTTATAGTCCTGACATTGTAATAGTCGAAGATGACAATGAGGATGACTATGCTCCTATAATTCATGAAAATACAACTGCTGAACCAGCCACAATTCCATCCAGTGATTCTGTCAGTCCTTCCCCTTATGGTGCAAGCCCATTAATGTCTGGTGCTGTTCAGTTAAACAGCCAGTCAACCTTAACAGCAGAAGACCCAGTCTCAATGATGGATTCAATACTCAGTGAGAATGGAGTGATTTCACAAAATATCAATCTTCTTGGAAAGTGAGTCACATTTTTCAAATCATCTTTAAAGTTCACACTTGTTCTCTTTTTTTTAAGAGCTTCAAGAAGAGCTACATGAGTATTTAAATTTGCACTAGTTCTCTGATTTGTTGCTTTCTGAAAATGGCATAGTGGGTGAGATTCAAATGTTTCCCAATTCTGTGCTGATACTGACCCATATAAAGCCTTACACAGCTCAGGACCTCAATACCTTAAGGACCGCCTCTCCCCATACAAACCAACCTGGACCCTGCACTTGTCATCCAAGGCCCTTCTCTATGTCTCCCTTCCCCAAGATGTTCAGAGAGTTGCAGCACAAGAATAGGCCTTTTCTGTGGTGGCTTCCCGTCTGTGGAATGCCGTCCCCAGAAATGCTCGCCTGGTACCATCATTACATGTCTTTAGGCACCAAGCAAAAACATACCTTTTTATCTTGGGGTATTAAATAATATGTGGCCTGTTAAGGAGAGGGAGACTGTTGTTATGTCTATTATGATGCTTTGTATTATATTTTTTATATGCTCGGCCAGTAAAGAGATGAGCGCCGCAACCCCCGAGTCGTTCATGACTGGACTTAACTGTCAGGGGTCCCTTTACCTTTACCTAAAATATGTTTTTAATGTTGTACACTGCCCTGGGATCTTTTGAATAAAGGGTGGTATATAAATCAAATTAATATTTCTTCAGTATTCCTTAGTTTTGGATTCGGTAGTAAAGGTACAGATAGCTTTTAGAGTAGATAGATGCTCGTTTCCTTTTTTAATACTGAATAATCTCATGCTTGGTGTTTACTGAAAGACTAGTGGTCTTCTGTAGAATCAGTGCATGCTTGATCCACTATATACCCCCACTCAACATCATGGATCACTTGCAGATACCTAGAATTATACTCTACCTGTTGAATTCCAAATAATCCTAGCGGTTGTCCTCTTTACCTTCATTTTTCTTCTGCACTTCGATTCATTTGTACAATATATTTCTCAGAAAAGCTAGAATTTCATGGGGTTTTCTTGCACTCCTTTAGGGTGGAACTTCTGGATTATCTTGAGAGCATTGATTGCAGTTTAGAGGATTTCCAGGCCATGTTGTCAGGACGACAGTTCAGCATAGATCCAGATCTCCTGGTTGATGTAAATATTTACACTATTTTCTTTTTACTTCTATTTTCCTCACAAATTTGGCTTTACAAAGATTTTGTATAAGAAAAATGCATTTTTTAAATGTTATACCTTAAAAGGTCTATATTAATAACAGCTTGAGACTGCAGTTTCAGAGAGCAGCAGAATAGTAGTTTGTGCTTGAGGATTTGTGCAGAACATTTCTATTTGTGGCTACCGGTATTTCAGGCACAAATATTAGTTTGGTTTTTAAGTCACCCAATTTATATCTAGAATATAGAATTTTAAAACTTGATGTACATTTTGTCTTGTCCAGCTTTTTTCAAGTTCCGTGCAGATGAATCCTACAGGTCATATCAATAGTACAAAAGTAAGTTTTAACGTAGCACAGCAGTGGGAAATATGGTGTAATGTCAATGGCCAGTTGTCTAATTAATCCAGTTGCATAGCCTGTTAATATTTCTTTTAACATTTTGTGTACCTCAACAAGGCTGATATTGAGACATTATTTAAAGATGCAGCTGTTTTCCTTTTTGTGCTTTCCAGATTTTTTTCTGCATTTTGAAAAAATACACATGTGCATCTTATGTTTTCAAGTTCTATATTGGGGGGCAGCACATGCTGGCAGGAACATCAGTTTAACACATCAGTATTTTAAAAAGTTATTGAAGTGCATGTAGCATTCAAAAGAGGGCGAAAAGCACAGGCCAAGAACTGGTTTTGAAATGGGAGATTTGCATCATTTTGAAATGCATTGTCATTATTTTAGACATGCTTTCTAGAGTAAAATTTGAATGATTGGGTGGATATACCCATGGTGAGTCTAGATTTCTAACACTCCTGTGTCCCAGTTGCTAGATATGTTCCTGAACATTTGCTTGTAGCAGTTATCTTCTAGACAAATGTTTTCTGTTCCTAAAAAAAATTAGTACAAAGTCATCTGATTTTTGTAACCATGCTTGCTTTTAAGGTGGAGACAAAGGGAATTGAAACTATGAAGACTAATAGTGCTGAACCATCTACACAAGATGTGCCTAATTCTGACCCCAAATCAGGTTGATATGCAAGTTCTCTTAGTTTCAGAAATGTAGATTGGGTATAATTTAACCTGCAATTCATAAATACCCTTATTTTAGACACGAAAGGAATAAAATATATGTTAACTAACATATACCCAGTATGTTTGGAAAGTGAGTTGTAGTTGTGCTGTACATTGCACAAGTTTCTCTTCATTCTTTAGCCTTTTCTATAGGAATATGGAGCAGTTGAGTAATTATTTTGGTTTGGTTTGTTTCTTGCCCTGTAGATAAACAGCTCATTCAATATACTGCCTTTCCCCTACTTGCATTCCTTGATGGAAATCCAAGCTCAGTGGAGAATGCAAATATGACACCTGAATCAGTATCTTCTGTGGATAAACCAATAGAAGTGGATGAACTCCTGGAAAGTGGTCTGGATCCTCAACCAACCCAAAGCAAACTGGTTCGTCTGGAGCCACTGACGGAAGCAGAAGCTAGTGAAGCTACACTATTTTATTTGTGCGAACTTGCTCCTGTGCCAATGGACACTGATATGCCACTTCTGAACAACTAAAACAAGAGAGTTAAAGCAAACTATTTATTGAGGCTATTGTTTGGGATCTATCTTTTGTAAATGGCATTTTGTGAGCAGCTACTGTGGAACCTTAAACAGTTTGTTCTATCACTTTCCCCAAAACTCGGGTCTCAAAAGAGCAGTTTAAACATTTATGCAAACCATCAACAGTTCACAATGAGTTCATTCTAGTGCTGTCATATTTGGAATTATGTATTCAGAATATGCCAGATAATTGGATGCTCTGTATTAGCCACTTGCGGTTTTTCTTGTTCACTTTTAGTCCTAATGTATGACATACACAAGTAAATAACTCTGGATGGAGGTCGTAGCACTCAAGAGTTTAATTCTTCTGTACTTTGTTTTCTATTTTTACAACTTTGTTTAAATAAAACTGTGTTAGGGGACCAGAACTGAATATAGTGCTTCATTGAATTGACAAGTGTCCATCTTAATTTCATAGTCGTAAAAGTATCCACTACTTGCTTCACCCCATAGGGACAAATGCTGTTGAATGGGTTGGGGGTTTTCTGTGAATTTTCTTTGTTAAAGGGGATTTTCAGGAGCAGGCTAGAGGAAGTATATCCAGTACTATGAAAATGTATGGCTGAAATGTATTGGATGAAAAATCAAAACAAGACTAGGAAGACCTAAACAGCCATCTTTTCTGAATGTTTACTAAGTTATAGCATACACACAAAATGACTAAATATTAAAGCTACCTTGAAATTGCATTCATGTTGAGCCTAAGTCAGCCATTAAATATATATATATACATAAAGTATTTTTTGGATAGAAATTCACCACTGATACTCAGTAATGCACAGCAGTGCTGCTACAGCTGAAACAACTATTGTCAGCTGTGCAATTCTTAAGGAAAAGCAAACCAGAACTGTACCTTCCCATTCAAGCAGCAAAGCACAGTATTTGAAGATTTCCAACACACAAACTATGCAAAACACAAGTTTCTGCGTTATGTAGACTTAGGATTTTCCAGGTACAAATCCACTGCCGGCAATGGACACACAAACGATAAAAGAGTAAAATAGCTGCACTCTAATACATTTGACACAAGAATCAATGACATCTGTGAAGAGATCAGCTATTAAAATGCAAGTGTGCTTTAACTAAAAATGAATATTGGTATATATCAATTTATCCAGGAAAGTATTTTTAGAAAGATACAGAACTTATTGATTTATAAACGAAGCTCAATTATACCCACTCAAGGAACAGATGGAGCCAGGATAAATTTTTTAAAAAGCTACAAAAATAAACAGCAGTACCTGAAGTCTACCTCATCAGCGTGAAATATACTATGCTACAGCTACCAGCAGTGGGGGGCAGCAATCCATTTCACTCCTTAATTTCAATTTAATGAGTGCTAGCCCTAAATACCTTCCAAGTATTGATTAGGTTAAAGAAAAAATACTATCTTGGTATCAAATGGTTACAAAAATGAAAAGCCTACAGCATGCATTAATACTTCACTGCACTTCACTTTAAAAAACAAATCTGGTCAAAATGGCAACTTTTTGATGTCTAGAAACCCCAAGCACATTTCGAATAATTTCAAGTACAGTGGTACCCCGCAAGACGAATGCCTCACAAGACGAAAAACTCGCAAGACGACAGAGTTTTTAGTTTTTGGAGTCGCTTCACAAGACGAATTTCCCTATGGGCTTGCTTCGCAAGACGAAAACGTCTTGCGAGTTCCCAATGCATTCCTATGGGAAACCGCACTTCAATGCATTCCTATGGGAAACAGCGCCATCTAGTGTTTCGCAGGACCGTGCTTCGCAAGACGAAAAAACTCGCAAGACGACAAAACTCACAGAACGAATTAATTTCGTCTTGCGAGGCACCACTGTACAACCTTAAACATTTACTCCTGTTCACATTCTTTTAAAAGAGGCCTTGTACTTCTTCAAACCTACTAGTACAAAAACCAGTCCTCCTACAGAACTGTAATGGCTGTTTTCTTATATGCTCACACCAGCCCCAGTGACAGCTGGGGCTCTTTGTCGTTTAAAGAGTGGGGAGGAAACCCTCCACAAATTGATTAAAATGGCAACTGAATCACAGGTACATTCTTTCCCTTCCTACTAACCCCACTCCTTGCTCTGCTCTTATCATCAGCTAAGGCTCATTAGAGTTGACATTCCTGTGCTCCAGCTCGTCTGATGTTTGTTCAACAAACAAAAGATCATACCTTCTACATACCTCCTAGCTATGATCTAAAGGTAACCTAGACTTACACACACCTGATATGCGATTCTCATTCAGCATCAGACTCTCCTAGACAACCATCCATCCATGCTTCAGCTGAGGTAATACAGTATCCTCCAAAGGCTTACAACCATTACTGTCTCTCCTATCTGTCATAGCCATATTTTACTCATCTTTTCAGGGCAAATCTCACAGTTGTGAAAGAGTATACTTCCTTGCTAGACCAAAGTTGATATTTTACTAACTAGAAAACTGCTGTGTAACAATTATTAAACTGCAATAAAGGCCAGTAAGATTGTCATAGATAGCCCTAGCTTCTAATACTCTTCATGGTTCCCCATCTGATTATAACTGCAAATATTTGGCTTTCAACCTTGGCCTATCTACGTGCACTGAAAAATACTGTTTTAATGCACCTTTGACCGTACATTATCTAGGACGGGCTGGCAAGATTTACCTCGCCTGGGCTGGTTCACTTCAGTGGAGAGATCTCCGTGGGCCGGATCGCGTGTGCAATTTCTGGCGTCTGCGTCTGCGCAGACATGATTTCCGGTGCTGCAGAAGGGAGTCCCCGCGCTGGTTTAGCCAAGCGCGCGGGGACTCGCCGACTGGGCGGCTCATGGTCCGGTTAAACGACCCACCCATGGGCCTTAGGTTGCCGACCCCTGATCTAGGAGTTCTTCAGTAAGCAGTGGGGTTTGAAACACATGGAACTGCTGTTCTCACATCTAGATCCCTCTCCAGGTGACAAGGGAAAGGATACAAACAGAAGGGATCAGTGGGAAAGATCACACTAGCTCTGCCCCACATTGCCTTTTTCATCACTTTCCAATTTGTGATATTGTGAAGCGGAGAGACGTTTGTATCTGTGGAGGCTTCCAAATGGAAAACCAAGGTTCTCCCCCCCCACACACAGGGGAGTCTCCATGGATGCAAAAGTCTCCCTGCTTCACAGTCACCATTTACAAATTGGAAAGTGACCAAAATGTCAGGGTGGTGGTGGTAGAAACTTCATCCCTACTCTACCCACCATATGCGTTTACTTTCCCCCAACTTGGAAAAGGGCTCAGTATTAATCATTAATATGTATTATTATCATCATCAAGCTCAACTAGAAAACAGTCACTGAAATAGCAAGTGAACATGATTTAAAAGTATAACCATGCAGAAGACATGATAAGCTATTCAGACAATACATACACGTATTATTTACAAATTACATCTCAATGCTGAATACTGTTAGCTTCAAATTAGCAACAAAATAAAGCAAGAGCTTTCAGATGAGACACTTGGCTTAGTCAAATTCACGGTTTGTTAGAACAAGTGGAGCCACCAGAGTCCACACGTAGAGGACTATGCCAATCCAGCTGGAAGAGATCTTCACCCAGACAGATGGCCACTTACTGGTCATTGATGCAGTGGCAGGGTCAGGGCTGAGAAATAGAGGAGATAAAGTGTTAGCCGGCTCATTTGTGGAACAGAATAACTACTTTTCCCTTGATCATCACTTATTTTCTTAAAATTGAAAAATTATGTAAGAATAAAATTCACTGCCACTGATAATCTATGATAAGTGGGAGAGGAGATTATGAATCCAACATTTGCCTCTCCGCCCACTTCCACCCCTACAGGTGATCAGCACCGATAATGTCAATGAAATGTAGTCTCTGGAAGTGTCACCCTTCCATAATTTCCTGCAAGATCCACATACCTGTACCAGTTGGTTAGGGTCATCATGATGTAAAGCGAAGCAAGAAAAAGCATGAAGTGAAAGAATGAATAACTGTAAGTAACTCCGTCTCTCTCATTATCAACAGCACGGTGCAAATCATCTCCTTCATCAAGAGAGCCTTCACTCCTGGGAAGTCCATCTTCTATCAGTGTTGACTCATCACTGGTTAATGTCAGTTTATTTACCTGACTATTATTGGATGTCCGGATGCTGCAGTTAAAAAGTGGATAGTGTCACTAGATGTAATTTTTTAAAAAATAACTGAAAATTGGAAAAGGTTTTCCAAAAGTTCTGCTCACCTTGAGTACAGAACACACATTAAGAACAGGATAAGGCCTACAATTCCTTGGGCATCCCACCAATGGATAAACTGACCCTTACTTGGAGTGCTTGTGGAATTATAGCCAATTATGTTCAGTAAGCTTGGATTGCATTGTCGGTCTAGATCAGTAAAGAGACAAAAAATTGAAAGTCGGATTATTCTACACAAAACAATCTATTTCTCACAGAAGCTATGTCCAACATAATGATATACAGGTGCTAGCCTTTTACATGGCTCGAAACTGTTTTTGAGCTATTTGTTGTGTAGCTTTTCCACTGCAATGAAATACAGCTATGGCCTTTCCATACAAATGATACGGAATTAACAGTGCTTTCTTTGAGCACTGTACTAGCAACATCCCCATGCAATAGAAGGACACTGGCTAGTCTTGCTACTGTGTGGTGAGAGAGCAAGTGTTCAGAACAGTGTTAGAAACTGATATATGAAAGCTAGGAGGTAAATGGCACCTTAAACCTAGGCTATGGGCACTGCAATGGAGCACTTTTTTAATAACAAGAATACAAAGCTGAAAATGAATGAACTGCCCACCCTACAAGAAGTCTTTTGTATACCAAAACTGCAATCCTAATCATGCTGACTTGGGAGTAACCTTCATTCACTCTAAGAATCATTTAGATAACCACAGATTCTCTGTAACAATCAGCAATTTATAGCATTCTACCTTGCACTCTGAAATACTTTTTGTTTAACAGTTTTTTGTCCCTTCAAAGCTTCAAAACATTCAAAAGTTTTAAAATCATCCAAAGTAAGTGTGGCAGCAATAAACAAAGGAGTTCTGCCAGAGTCACTTCTGGATCATAACAACAACAACAACAAACAACAACGTGAAATCTCCTTACCTGGCTCATTGGTCATTGCCGCCCAGGTTAGATACATTGTATAAATGGTGATCACAGATGATTGTAACAACCCAGATCTCGGTTGTGATTCCTATATGCAGACAGAAAGCGAAACAATACAGGTAACTTGCATATTGCGCTGATTTTACTTATGTGATCACACCTTAGCACAGGGTGGGGGAGTAGGAAATAAATAAATGAATTAATGGAGAGCAGAGGAAACCAACTCTCCATTTACTTATCTCCCCCCCCCCCAGTGCAAAGCTGTAATTATAGGCTTGCCAGACTTTGGGAAGGTGGTGTGAGGGCTCTGGCAATGTCCCAGAGCCCTTGTGCCTCCTTCCCAAAGCTGGGTAAGCAGTCCTTCACCTTGTGGGGTGCTGGGAGCAGTTCCAGGGTTTCCTGGCTTTATATGCTTTTGCATGCATGAAGCACCACTTTAGCTAATGGGGCCTCCCGCTGTGCCGCCAGAGCACAATTTCTGTTCTTATCCTGAAGCAAAGTTCTTAACCTGAAACATTATTTCTGGGTTAGCGGAGTTCTTAACCTGAAGCGTATGTAACCTGAAGCGTATGTAACCTGAGGTACCACTGTATGTAGAAATTTGACAAACGGCTGATGTATTAGCCAGATTCTTATGAAAACAAATGTCCACTTAATGTAACCTCATACCTGGATTTTAGGCAGAATTGACATTACAGATGCTCCAATGCACAGCAGCATATTGACACTGATGAATGCCTTATTTTCAGAACAGCCATCGGGCAGAGTATAATAGACATAAAATAGGACAATTGCCACCAGAGACAGAAGATAGTTTAATGCTGTGGCAGACAACAAAGCTGTGAAGAAGCAAACAAAACTGGATTCAGGTTTTATTAGTACTTTTGAAGGAGGCTTACTAGAATCATAGAATCATAGAGTTGGAAGAGACCACAAGGGCCATCCAGTCCAACCCCCTGCCAAGCAGGAAACACCATCAAAGCATTCCTGACAGGTGGCTGAAAAATAAATCCTATGGTACACTGTTGGATAAGAAAAGTGATTTGCTGGATTAACTTTAGTAGGCAGACTAAACTACTATTGCCTCTAGAAGATCTGAAAAAACTACATCAGTCCTCAGTAATTATAGTTGTTACTATAACCCCATGTGATCAATATCATTATTATGCTTCTGGAAACACCAATTCCCTCTTAACCATGGTATGTTGGGGATGGGAGTGATTCAGACTCTCAGTTCCACACATGCACAAAAACACATCCTTCCATGGTCAGCAACTAGTGAGTTAAGAGCAACATCAAAGAGTTCTGAGCTCATGACTCCGACAACTGAAATTTGAGCACTGCATGTCCCAATTTTAATAATCAAACCCTGTGATGCTGACCAACAAACCACTACCGTACATACCTGCATACCAGCATCTTGAGTTTCCTTCTTCCATTTTTTCGACCCAAGATTCATTCCAAGAGTGGGCAAAATCAATAAGTAAAACCAGCTGGATAAGAATGAAGCAGAAAGCACCAGCCATGCCTACATAAAACCACACTAGGAAGAAAAATAATTAATATATTAATTGTTGTAAATAATTTTCTGTTTGAATTGTTAGCATGTATTGAGTGATTCAGAGTCATCAGAGTAAAATTTACTCATAAAATAAACTCTTAAAGAGTTTGACAATTAAAAAATAAACAAGGCTGTGTCCTCAGGTAGCTTATAATCTGAAACCAACAGTGAGGAAAACACAAGGATTTAAGAGACAAATATGAGTATGTGACTACACATACATAAAACTAGATTCTTTGGGAATGAGAATTAAGGGGTTATGCTGGAGTAAGGAACCTCCAGCCTGAAGGCCAAATTTAGCTCAATTTGGCCCACAAAACTGTTATCCCTAAACCATGGCCACCTGACATCATATAGGACATCAGGTATGAGGCAAGTACAGACAAGCACTGGATTAGCTGTGTAACTGAGCTCCACATGGGGAACTCAATTGGACAGCTTATTGCTGAGGAATGCAGCTTTGCCAGTCTTATACTGGCAATAGCCCTTGTGCTATGGTTTCCAAATGCCCAACAATCAGCTGGCTGTTGGGCACTTGAGAATCGCTGCTCAAGGGACATTGACAGGTAGTTGGGACCACCCATCTGTCAAAAGTTGGCAAACTGAGGTAGGGACTGATCTGACCTGCCAAGCCAAAAAGGTTTCCCAACCCTGGGTCATGCCAAATACCTAAGCATCTTCTCCAGTGTGACAAATCAGAACATTAAGATCTGTTAAATAAGAACTCAGTATCACATTGAAAGCTATTGGAAACAGTTTCTGTGCAAAATATACATGACTTTCAATGCAATCATACCTGTTGTAAAGGGTCCTTCTGGAATAAAAAATGCTCCAACTGTAATTGCAACAGCTATGATGAATTTAAAGAACCAGAATCTGAAAAATCACCAAAACCATCAAAGTTAGGAAATCAGCAGCATTTTAAAATGTATACTTTACATAATATACTATATATAATATTTCATATGATCTCGTCAATTACCTGAAGCAACAGCCTTCAGGTTTTGTTATTTATATTCCTTGTGCAGGAAACACGACTACAATTATATATTTTATTATTGATGATGATGATTTATATACAGCCTATACCCAGAGGTATCAGGGAGGTTCACAGAATAAAATCACAATATAAAACCAAAATACAAAATACATAATCAACATAAAAACAACCCAATAACAAAAAAACACATTTTAAAAGGGTATAGGATGTCAATCAAAGCAACCAAAGGCCTGGTTAAAAAGGAACATTTTTGCCTGGAGCCTAAAGGTGTATAAGGAAGGCACCAGGCAAACTTCCCTGGGGAAGGCATTCCACAAACAGAGAGCCACTGCAGAGAAGGCCCGTTCTCGTGTTACGGTACCACCCTCTGAACTTCTCGAGGAGGCACACGAAGGAGGGCCTCAGAAGATGATCTCAGGGTCCATATGGAAAGAGAGAGTCCTCGAGTTATTGCGCGGGGGGGGGGGAGCTTGCCCAAAGATGTTGAGCTTTTTTTGGGAGGAGATTGCCCAGTTGCTGAGCTTTTAGGGGGGGTCAGCACCACCAATCGCTCTACAGCCTGCCCGCCAATCAAAATCACAATCGCTGCGGCAAACAATCGTCTGTACACATGCTGCCAAAAGCCCACCTGCACACTCAACACAACAACAGAAGATTGCACGCACGCCTTGATGATGCCGAAAATAGCATGCACAATTGCCAAAGCCGCAGACAATCGTCAGCAGGCCTTGCTGCAGCAACCTATCACACGCCCAATTGCAGCTGCAAATCTCATGCTGGCTGATGCCAACAATCGCCCGTCCCCCCTCTGCTATCCGTGTATAAGACGACCCGCTATTTTTGCATATTATTTCATAGGAAAAAATATCGTCTTAAATACAGAAAAATATGGTAATCAGTAGCCAGTTCAGTCGGACCAGGATCAGTGTAATATGCTCAAACCGTCTTGCGTGAGCAACCTGGCCAATGAATTCTGCACCAGCTGAAGTTTCCAAACCGTCTTCAGAGGCACATTGCAGTAATCTAACCCTGAGGTTACCAGAGCATTGACAACAATAGTTAGGCTATCCCTGTCCAGATAGGGGGCGTAGCTGGGCCACCATTTCTTCTTACCCATTGTGTACTGCTGCCCTTGGATCACTGCTGCTCTTCACTTTGATCATCATTAAGGAGAACAGGAGAAAGAACATGGCCATACCAAAGCACACCCGATATACTGCTTTATAGCCTACTAGAACATCACAATTCACTTGGCCATCACAAAATCCAGGAATCTGTAATGAACAACATAAAATATGTTAACATATGTCAAAGAAGAAACCAAACTTTTTGTTTTGTTAGGTGCCAACTATGACAGGATTATTTTAACATCTCTTCATTACTTGAAATTTGTACAGATCTAAGGTTCTCACAAGCCAATGTTAAATTTAAGATTTAAATACATAATATATATATTTAAATACATAAAATATAGTCCCCTAGTCACATACATACATACATGTATGTATACTCCTGGTCTGAAATAATAGCTAACTAATACCACGGGAAGAAGGCAAAGTTTTACAGACAACCATTATGCTAAATGTTAAAATACTTCAATGAAAGGCAGTCATAATGAGAGAACTGCTCCATAGTTAGGCCTTAGCCTATGTAAACAAAACACTAAATAACATTCTAGAATAAAAGGAGGTGCGAATACGAAGGTGCTCTAGAGCAAGCAATTCTTCTGAAAAGATAAGAAAATACAAATTAATCCCAAACTACAGTAGCAGTGCCACAATAATTCTACCACAGTTGTCTCAAGAGTAAACTGACCTTCTTCAGCTGTTCTTCCATTCCTGGAATTAACATCACACAAGCAACACCCACTCCAAGGAGCAAGAACAGAGCATATATCACCCTTGTTATAGTGGAGTTATTTCCACTGGGGCAGCATCGGCACAGCAGACATGGGGCACTGCCACACAAACATGGTATCTGATGAAAGAAAGGGAGGAGTATGAGGACAAAATAAAAAGTTATGCTCAGTTAATTACTTGGTTAAAATGTTTAACTACTGGTTCTGATGTCATAATATTTAAGGGTCATACCCCCCCAGTAATGTAATATTTGTAATCTCATATTCCGTAATATGTTTTCCTGTACTGTTTACCCATTACTGCAAAGGCCATGGTTTCGATAGTAAAATGTGTGCAGATATGAGCAGAAGGTCCTTGGGCTCTTGATTCAGTGCTATAACACTAATAGAAGCATGAACAAGTCCTGCGAAAAAGCAAAGGTGATGTTGCAATGCTGCTTCTCAGATGGCTCTGTGATTGCCCCATGTACAGCCAAGACAGTCAACAGACTGTTTACAAAAGTTATTAGTTATGCTTACCAGGGCAAATAGTGATGTACACCATAGCCAGGAAAAAGTGTATGACTTACAGTTTGGGGGAGATTTGTTTTTACTTTATGCCTGCATCAAAGATATATACTCAATTACACACTTTACTTCAATATCCTCAGAGGTGTAGGGGAAAATATAGGACAAGCTCTTACGCTAACTTCCAGCAGAGTAGGAGGAATGCACAACAGTTAAGTAAGCAAAAGTTTAAGCAACAATCTATCAAGTTGCCCAGTCTGACCATTGTAACTTTCCACTCTGCCTATATTATTCCATAGCAGGAATTTATCCCAGGGAACAGAAAAATTTCCACAAATTTCAGTCTAACAAAACAATAATATGAATTTCTACTATTGCTCAAGATATTGTGTTGTTGTTTTTCCTCAAAAAGTCAACATTTTCTCTAGATTGTTTTGAAGTCTCTCTTGCACACCTACAGATGATCCTACTTTAATGCAGGGTTTGTCAAAAAGAGGTAGAAGCCACACTTTTACTCATAATTTTCAGGTCTGTAATCCCACATATACTCCTAGCATGGTGACTTAGCATGCACTGCAGTATAAGATGGTACAAACATTTGCCAGATGCCTTGGAACAATAAACGACCCTATAAAATTAGAGGTGACGAAACCCCACCACTAAAAAACAAAAAAACAACACCCTTTCACATTACAACTTCAAAACCCCTTTATAGAGACATTCCTAAAAATGGCCTTAGGAAGCTATCCATGGAGGAGGAGGAAAGCAGGAGGGCTGGATAAAAGATGATGCTGGTGGTCTAGACGTGGGGGGGAGCAACTACCTAGATAGCAAGCTGCCCTCTGCAGAAAAAGCAAGGAACTGTCAAATTTCAAAGGGCAGATGTGAAAAGAGGCAACATCACCAACCCTGTTGTACATACCGGATTTACCGGTATGTACAAGCTAAACAAGCTATAGCTTAGGGCCCCAAAAAATTTTAAAGGGAAAAAAACCTGGATGTACATTTCCAAAATATGAGATAAAAAACAAATAAAATAAAACCTACATACAGCAACAGTGTTTTGTGTTGTGTAGGTTCCTATGATGTAGTAATGGGCCCCGCCTGCTAGCCTGCTCCCTAAAATATCACCTAAGGGCCCCATTACCTTCAGTAGCTTAGGGCCTCATCAAACCTAAATCCGGCCCTGCACCAACCCATTGCTTTCCATTACTAAGGGTTTTTAATTTGGGGTGCATTGTCATTTTGCCATAGCACCTGCAAGGCGCAGACAACAGGGTCGAGACGTTACCGCGCCTCCTCCATCACGCGGCAAGTTCTAGGGCGTTGGCAAACGAAATCATATTATGTACGATTTAAACAAAGGGGACGCATCACGGCCAGGGAGGGGCCGCCTCGCTGCAGAGAAGGAACAGCGCGCGGGGATGCATGGGGGGGGGGGGCCGCAGTCAGAGAGCCCCCTCACTGCGCCTGCGCCTCTGGAGCTGCTCCTGCTGAATAGCCACAGCCGCCGCCCCCGCGACTCCCCAACCCAGCGAAGGAGGGCCCCGAAGGAGGAGGCCGCGGTTCCGGCCACATTACCCAGCTCGCCATGGAGCAGAGGCCCAAGACAGCCCCCATCTTCTTCTTCTTCTTCTTCTTTCCCTCGCGGCGGTTGAGTTGCGCGGCAGCCCTTTAAAGATGGAGACAGCGGCGGCGGCGGCACCGAGCGGCGAGGGCTTGTTTACTCTCCAACCTGCCTCGCTCGCTAACCACGAGCTTTGACAGGCAGCAGCGCGTCACTTCCGGGCTGAAGGAGGAAGAACCGCCACTGGCCACCTCCCACCTCAGCGCACAGGATTTAGTGGGGTAGACTCGCACGGGCTTCTGACTTCCGGGTTACCTCTTAAAACTATTTTATGTTAGCTGTTTTGTTTTATTTTTGCGGTAAAACAATAGGGGGGGAAATCCAGGGTTTAAACGTAGGCGTGATTGGACAGCAGTGTTTCCTGTCCCCATTCGCTAAATGTAGGTTTAATGTATTTTTAATCTTTTGTTAGAAGCCGCCCAGAGTGGCTGGGGAGACCCAGCCAGATGGGCGGGGTATAACTAATAAATTATTATTATTATTATTATTATTATTATTATTATTATTATTATTATTATTATTATTATATGTTATTAAGCTAACTTCAATAGACAGAATCCAGCTCCTCCATCTCGGAAACCATCATGCAACATGTGGTTATGATAGCTGGAGGGCTGTCCAAATTACTGCAGTTTTGAAAGGTTGAGTCCACTATTTTGGTGGTATCTAAAAATAAACCAGAATCTGCTCCTTGACCTTAGGAACCATCATGCCAGTTTTGGCTACTATATCTTAAGCTCAGTTCAATGCAGTTTTCTAAAGGTGCAGTTCGTCATTTTGTTTCAACATTGCAAACAGGAATATACAAACATAGACAAAAACCTGCCGCATTACCTCAGGAATGACCATGCCAAAATTGGTTAAGATCACTCAGGAGGTGTGTCCCAATGTGTATGAACAAATAATCAAAATATATGATGGAGAACTTGTGCTGTATTTATGGTGTTCTGTTATTTTCCCACTATTGTTTGCAGGCCACTTGGGGCATTTATCTGAAAACTCTTGCATGTGTAGTACATGATGGTAATAATAATTATAATTATTATTATTTATTATTATTATTATTATTATTATTTATACCCTGCCCATCTGGCTGAGTTTCCCCAGCCACTCTGGGCAGCTCCCAATCAAGTGTTAAAAACAATACAGCATAAAAACTTCCCTAAAGAGGGCTGCCTTCAGATGTCTTTTAAAAATAGGATAGCTGCTTATTTCCTTGACGGGCGCCACTACTGAAAAGGCCCTCTGTCTGGTTCCCTGTAACCTCACTTCTCACAACGAGGGAACCGCCAGAAGGCCTTCGGTGCTGGATCTTAGTGTCCGGGCTGAACGATGGGGGTGGAGACGCTCCTTCAGGTATACAAACGCATTCTAGTAGCATTAAGCAAAACAATTGGAAGTCCATGTCACCTGACATGAATACAGGAGCGGGGAACACATTTATTGGAGGAAATCGTAATGTTTTTCATGCCTCTCAGTTTTCCCTGAAAATGCTTCCCGCCTCCCCTGCTACTTTCTCCATTGGATTTATTTCTAGAGGCCAACTGAGAAAGATGACACCCTAGCTGTAGGCGGGGAGGGGGGATCAATAGATATGGAAGGGATAACCCCCTGATTCTTCTGCTCCCTTCCCTGCCCTTCATGTCATTACGAGCCAACTGCAGGGCTGAAAGCCATTGTCCCCTCAAAACGTGTATTTCTGCCCTAACTCCTAGAGGTCAGTCTAAGCCAAGAAATGGATGATCCCTTAAATGATGACCAGCTCCTAAAATTGTACTCCCTCCCTAGGCTAAAGCAGATTGTGTTTTTCCCACTCAGGGATGTCAATTTGAAAAGTGCCATCTAACTAACATTACCACCATTACCCAGGATGTACTGAATATCTCCCTAGATGGCATTTATTTATATATAAGCTGCACGTACAGCAGCATCAGTACAGATGACGGCCGATCTTTTCAGCAGGGCAATCATTTCCATGACAACATCTGTCTGTGCCTTCCCAAAGGAAGAAATGGATTCTTAGGCTGCAATCCTCTACCCTTTCCTATTGAAGTCAATTAGACTTACTTGTGATGAGTCATGCAAAGGATTGTGCTGTCAGTAAACAAATGTTCCTTTTAAAATGCAAGTGAAGCCAGAAGTTCTTTCTTTAAACAAGATCAAACACTATGTTTAATTCTGACCTTCAAATACATACAATATACAGGAAGCAGCCTGTTTAAAGAAATAGCCTTGAGATGGGCTAAGAGCTTTCAGATTACTGTGCTAGAAAGTACATTCCGTTGTTCTCTGAGTGCTGAACTGCTTGGAAGAACGCACAGTTGCACAGACTCAAATAAAACAGTGTTCCAAGTGTTTATTTAGTAGCTGTGTCAGAGACTCCCAGCAATGTGTCACAAACGAGCCCAGCATCCCACTGTGAAGTTATTGCAAGACTTAAAGCACAATCCTAATTTTTATTATCATTCCTAAAACAAAACAAAAACCCTTGTGTGATGTGTCTTGGGTTCCTTGACACTGTTCTTTCTCCTCTTCCTTACTTGCCCGTGGGGAACGCTAATGTAAATGAGTTTTGCTGCTTGCTATAACAAGGCCTGGACAAGGTCAGGGGAGGCCTGGATTGTTGCTGGTGGTACTGCCACTACTAACAACTTGGAAACTACTGCAACCTTTTCCATGCCCCATTCTAGTGGTGCTGCTGTTGCTCCAGCCTCTCTCTCACACCACCACTACATGTTTGCAAAATGTGCACAGTGGCAAGCCTTTCTTAACTATATTGTTCAGGGTTCAATCCTGATTGCAACCTGTTACCCTAGAGGAAGGAAGGAACACTGAGATCTGGATGTAGCAAAAAGTCAAGCTTGCTTATTTTCTACAAACGGATGTATTTCACCTCCCTAATCTTTTGCGACAATTTGTTCACCTGGAATTTTACCAATGACAAATCAGGTGTGGTTGAGAACATTTAAGCTATAACATAACACCTTAGACTGTTTTATGGTTTGCCTTTACCCAAATGTATTATTCAAAATGCTTCTCGGGGAACATTAATTCATTTTGATAAGGGGCTGGACTGCTATCGAATGCCATCTTGGGAAATATATTTAAACACCCAACATTGTCAATTGGGTGAAACAATCTACTGTATAGGAATTTGCTACATTTACACTCTACCCAGATGTGTAGTGCTTTAAAGTGGGTGAACTTCTTTTGATGCGCAATTTTTGTCAGTGGCTTAGCAGCCATTGTGCTATTGCTAGTTGGCATAGCTGGATACTTCTACTACTCATTTACCCCAAGAAAGAATTCAGCAACTTTCCTGTGATTACATGTGCCAAGAGATACTTTGTATCTTCTATACAAACAAAATCTTTATTTGACAAAGGCATGTAACCTAAAAATAGTCTGTGGAATCTGGGTATTTTTGGCAATGGCTTAATAGGTCAAAGTGAAACCAAGACAGTTTAATTCTAAATGGCCTTGAAGCTTTGCTCCTGATATCAAAGCTAAGCTTATACACAGATATCAAGTCCAGATGGTACTTAAATTAATCTGGCTTCTAGATACTTTCTCTGCCTTACCATCTTAAAATAAAAGTGTTTCCAAATTCTGTGCATGCCAGTTACTGACAACATGAGCAGCATTTGCACATTTCAAATTAAGCCAATAGGCAGGTCTTTTGGCTTCTGTAAACTTTTCCTGGCTCCAAAAGCTGTTTGCCATGATATATATATATATGCAGAGTAGAAGATAAAGGCCATTAGCTGAGGAGATCTTTGCATTTGACTATTATTATTTTTTCTGATTTTTTCAAGGAAGCATGTTTATCTGATCTGTAGAAAACGCAACTTGAAAAAAGAGACAATGCACGTATTTTTGTAAACTAAGAAATATATATATACGGTATATATATATTATATATAATGCATGTTTATTTAAATGCTGAAAACTGATCAATTCCAAATTTCTCCTTAGAATATGAGAGTTTATTTATTTAGAAATTTTATCTCCTACTTTTCCATTGTGTGATAACCTTTGAGGTCTTTTCCAGTTCTATGAACCCAAATAAGGTTTACAATAGATTGAAATCACACACACAAACACACGTGTTCAGATCTGAAACCTACACAGCCTGGCCGTCCTTATCCTCCTGACATGGTGGATGGGCCGAAGAGTGCTTCCTTTCCATTCCACTGTCTCAGGAAAACAGGTAGCTGGAGCTGGGTGCTCTTTCTGACAGGGTGGGGCAAGCAAACTCTCTGCAGCTCCTTCTCCTTTCTGGCTGATGGATGGGGCCAGGCTGGTCCGGCACTCACTGTGTTCAACCTCTCAGTGACCCTTTGGCTCCAGGGTTTATTCTAATGTGCAGCTAGACACATTTTGTGCAGCATCCAAAAAAAGAAAAAAATAGTTTGCGGTGTGAAATGTGCACTTGGGCATTTGGGATTTAACAAGAAGCTAAGTAATTTATTTAAAAAGAAAGAAAAGAAATAGATGAGCAAAGATAAAAAGAAATAGAAAATGAAGATGAATCCTGGTTCCTTTCAAATCTGCACGACCTTAATAGTGCATGATGGGGCTAATTACTTGACTAGTCAAAGGCATTTATTACCTCACATTGAACTCTACTTACACGGTATATGTAGGTCTTTAATCGCTACACACCAGTACAAAAGAAACAGAAGATTACACAATTGTGCCATGGTGCTTCATATCACATTATGCTGAGCACATTAAGATTTCTTTTGTTTCGAGAAGGAGTGGGAGCTCAGCTTCATAGATATGCTTTGTAGGTTAAGGAATGTAGATAATTTATTCCCCCCAAATAATTGGGTAGGATCCCTTTACTCCCCCATTCTTTTCAAGGCACCTCTCTTTTTCTTGCTCCCTCACTGCCTTTTTATTATTTCCCCAAACTTTCTTTCTTTTTCTGTTACGCTTTTTCTGTTACCCTTCCTATCTATTTCTCCATTAATTCTTATTTTCTCTTCCCTCTTTCATTTTTGTTCCTTCGGCTAGAATAATTCTCGGGGTGGGCAGAGTGATGGCTACATGTGTGCAGCAGGGAGGAAAGTGTATAAATAAACCCTGCTTGGCTCTTTGGCCAATGGCAGGGACCAGAATGAGCTTCCCTTCAGCTTGCATCTGACTCACAGATCAGAGATGGAGCATGTCTGAGACTGAACTTCCACAGCTCCAGGCTTTCATGATCTAATCACCCCAGCCCACAGTTTCTCAGCACACCTCCACGCTCCTAGCATGGTTCATGAGTGCCTCAGTGTGCAACACAATAGCTGGTTCATAAAAGTGCACGTGTTCTTCCTTCTCCTCAGAGATGTACCTGGCTGCGAGGTGTTTGGGTAGCACTGGGCAAAGCACTTTGCAAGCCCTGGACTCTGCACTTCCCGAACTGGTCAAGAGAGGACAGCTCCATGAAAGGAAAACCCTAGATTTTCAAAAGCAAGTAGGCAAACCTCCACTGGTAATCATCTTCTGCTGGAGGCTTGGCTTGGAACCCACAAGGGGAAGTCAGAAAAGTGCTGTCTCAGCAAGAAGGTGGTGACGTTTGAGGCCCTGTGGGGGCTGGCAACGTCAATGCTGCACTTGACCACACTTCCTGGTGAAGCTGTGCTTCCTCAAAGGGTCCTTTGCCCAGTTCTGCCAGGGGTGACATCTCTAAAGTGATGGAGATGTTACTGGGGACTTGTCCTTATAGTCTGAGGAAGGTGGGAGAGCTATGTCCTCAGGTCAGGAGGTGTTAGGGACTGGCTGGATGCAGAGAAGTGGTGGGAGGCAGCAGCTGGGAACCCCCAAGAAAAGAAGGTTCAGAGCCAGGGGGTTGGTGGTGGAACAATAAGTGGCCAGAGAGAGAAGAGGGAGCAGACTGGGGGGAGGAGGTGTCAGAAGCTGAAGAGCTGATAGGATTTAGTGAGCAAGAAGAGGCTGTGGCAGAGAGCAGTCCAGAATCAGAGGCAGAAATATAGGCTGGAGAGGACGGGGCCCAAGAGGCAGAGATCAGACAGGCTGCTGAAGAAGCCTGGGGGGGTGGTCCTCCCTCTCCTGCTGTGGCCTGGGGGAGAGATGTCTGGAGGGCCTCATTTGGCCCCAGGCCTGAGGTTCCCAACCCCTGCTGTAAGAGGTGGGAGATGCAATCTCACTCGGACCACCTTGAATGTTCAGTGCAAAGTGAGAATGATAGCATTGCTGGGATGGTGGGCCTGTTGCCAGCTCTTGGACCCTGAAGAAGGAAAAATTACATGCTGCAAAGTCACATCCAAAATATACCAACCACACCGGGGGCGGGGGGAAGAAAAGCACTGCAAAATTAACTGATGATCACATATTTCTTCAAATTCTAATGCAAAAATGCTATTAATTTCAAGAAAATGCCATTAAAACTACCCTGGCACTTCCCTTTCTTGCCATCCTATGGACTTGTCTCAGATCTTTATGATTCTAGACATACAGCACAACCTAATGCTTACTCCTAAATCCTATTGCGTCTAATGGGGCTTCCTCCCTAGTGTATTCATGTTTTGGATTCTGCTCTGATTAAGGCCTATCACCAGCCTGTTAGAAAGCAAATCTTTGTTTGCAGCTAGCACCGTTGAGAATTCTTGAATATAGTCTCCAACCATTAGTTATCAAGAGTCACATCACCACCACTTAGATACTCTGCTTTCCAGTTGCAGTCTGCACAATTATTTCATTAACCTTGGACCAATATATTTATACTTGCAAGGCACAGAGCAGATTATGCACTTCATTTCCTAAGAGCATCTTGCCAGTATTAGTGAGGAATCTGTTAAATCAATGCAGAGATAGCAAATCATGATAAATGTCCTGAAATAGAAACTGCTATCATTTATTCATTTAATAAATAATAAATAAATAAACTTTTATTTGTACCCTGCCCTTCCCAGCCAAGACCGGGCTCAGAGCAGCTAACAATCATAAAACCACAACAAAATACAATATAAAATACAGAACAATCGGTTAAAAATGCAAATTAAAATACAATTTAAAATTTAAAATGCCACCTCATTTTGAGCACCCCACCAACAAACCAAAGGAATAAAACGTCAGGGTTAAAACTTTGAGTCAAGTCTGCAGGAAAGAGTTGGCTGTAGCTATTTGTGAAGCATGCATTCTTGAGGAAAAATCAAACTTCTCACCCCTGTTACACCCCTGAGTTTGGGAGTGGAAAGGAACACAGTAGTGAACTTTATAAAAAACAACAACCTTGCTGTGTATGCCACATTGGTCAAGTTAGAAACACACAACTCAGGAATATTTTCTTTGCAAAAGGGAGGTACAAGCGTATTGGGATATCAGGATAACAATCAGATCAAAGGGACCTCCCTGGGGCACAAACCTGGGCAGTGTGAATAGAGGTCCTGGGCTGCCCAGATGCCAAGACTCTCAGCATCACTGATGTGGTCCAAAGGAAAGCAGAGCAATACATTTGGCACTAGCTTGGCTGCAGGAGTTGCCAGAAGGCCCCATTTTAGGGACTCCACTCTGGATTTGTAAAGGGTTTACTCCTTAGCCTTTCCTTCTCCCAAAGATCTCTTGCAAGGCAGTGAGTACCGAGTTTACTCACGAAGCCTTTCTCACAAATGAATATAGCCAGAAGGCAGTGGAAGTTTAGGATCAGAGTTTTCCTTCTCTTAGATGAGCTACCTCCCCAGACTGATGTGTCCCATCTGCCCCCACTTCCTTTATTGACTGCTAGATCCACTATTGGTCTCATCCACTCAATCTGCCAGAGCCTGTCTTCACACGGAGGGGAAGTCCCCAACTCACCTTGGGTTTGAGACCCATTGGCTACCCTCCCTTCCCCTTATTAAATAAAGAACAAACAGATCCGCAGTTAATATTTCCATTGCATTTTTTACGTGGACTACTTAAAGCCGGTGCTGAAATCGAAGGTCACTCAGATGTCATATTTTCACACCTTTGAGAAAATCAACATGGAACATGTGAACATTTCACAGTAAAATCCACATTTTGAGGTGACGCATTCAAACCATGGTCCCATTCTATAGTAACTTGTATCGTTCATATGTACAATTTCCAAATTGTTGCCTTCTATCTGTTCCAGCACTTGTTGTATATCTGCTGTTTTTGACACCACACTATAATTTGCATTTGAAAAAGGGTGAAGGCCCTCCAGTTTTGCTTTTCAGACTTTAAAAATGCCTTTTATAATGCTGAAGAGTTTCAGCCATGTAACAGCTGAGCAATGATAACAGCTTAGAGTATCATATTGTCTTATGTCTCACACATATTACCAAATACCCCAGAAGATGCATAGCTGGCAATCATACACATTTATTTAATTGACTCTGACTTTTAATGAACTTTTACTCCACAGATTTGATAAGAGGTTCATGAATATATTTAAAATTATAATTCAAATTATATGGTACTTTTCTTATTCGCAAGAAGAATCAAGCAATATGCAGCCATTTTTAATAGTATACTCAACTTGCAGAACTGCACTTTTAGCTAATTAATCCCAGTTGGTTTTACATTCATCAGAATTCAATAGGATAGAAATAATAAGGGCAAAAAAACCCACCCACCTTATGATATCTTTACTTTGTCGGTATGATTGAGCTGAGCTGATGATTATATTAATTATCAAAGGATCTGTTTGGCTCTTCATCACAGGCATCATTTAAAATGCATGTCTTTATCTCTAATTGTACTTCCAAATGGCTCTGTAATTGCTTGTTCACTGTTGGGAGCATGTTTGCATGTGGATGTGGGCACACTGGGGAAATGTCTCCTAACTCCTGGCCCCGGGTCATCCAACTCAAGCCTTGCATATTCACTAACACCAAGGCCACGATCTAGCACACGGAGTAATCTTGTGCATGCTTATTCAGATAGAAACCTCATTGGGTTGAATGTAGTTTACTCCCAGGTGTGTGTGCATAGGACTGTAACCAAACTGTAGGTGAATTAGGGTCTAAGATGTTTGAGGTGGTACGTAGATGGCATCAATTTTCATGGACTTAACTGCATTCACCTTGCAAACTACAGTGGTACCTCTGGTTAAGAACTTAATTCGTTCCGGAGGTCCGTTCTTAACCTGAAACTGTTCTTAACCTGAGGTACCACTTTAGCTAATGGGGCCTCCTGCTGCCCCCATGCCGCTGCCGCACAATTTCTGTTCTCATCCTGAGGTAAAGTTCTTAACCCGAGGTACTACTTCCGGGTTAGCGGAATCTGTAACCTGAAGTGTCTGTAACCCGAGGTACTACTGTATAGTTGTCTCCCTTTTCCTACAATACTTTTAGACCACTGAGCTCTGGTCCCTGCTTTAACCTGAACTGCTCCTTTCCCCTTTTCAGCCTGTGTTTAACATGCTGATCTGATCACTTATTTGTTCTGCCCTTCTTTTAAAAAAGTGCAACACTTTTCATATTAAAAATGCTCCTAAAAAAGGAGTGGCGGCTTTGTGACTGATACAATGGCCAGCCGATCAGCACTATGCAAATCTATATTCTGTTGTGGGGAGGGAGGAGAGAGAGAGAGAGAAAGAGAGAGAAACAGGTTCTTTTGAGCTCTCACTAGGGGAAGAGATTGTGTGTGTGCAGGCCCAGGCAGGCAGCCAGGGGTGGGCAGCCAGGTACACTTGTCTCAGGCCCCGGATGCCAGGGAGCTGCTGGACTTAATGCTGTCATGTCAAGAACTCCCCATGCCTCCCTATCACTAATGCCTGATGGCAGTGCTTCTCCCTTTAACAAGAGTTCTTATCAGGGCTGGGCAGCTGGATCAGGGAGCCTCTATTTTAAGTTTCCCCAATGTCTCTTAGTGCTGCTCCAGGCCATTGGTGGAAATTCTAATGGCTGCTTTCAGAACACTGCTGCTACCCACCTCTGTCACTCACTAAACCAGAGTGGTAGGCAACAATGTTAGAAAAGACACATCAGAGGGCACCTTGCCAGCACCCCTCTCAAATCTTGAACCAGACTTATTACTGTGATGCAAATAAAATGCACTGAACAAAGTGGAGGTGGGAAAAAGGACAAAAAGGGGCAGACACACTTTGAATGGAGAGCCAGCAGTAGGATGACAAGAACATTATGATAACTAGTTGTTTGCAGCCTCTCATAACTTCTGAAAGTTTTCCTTCCCATCCTGTCCCTGAAAACTTTCAGAAGTTATGAGAGAAGTTTTATATATATATACACCGTTTCTCTCTCCCCACCCCCCCCCTCTCTAAGCAGCTTCTGATAATGCTGCTTCTTTCTGGAAATGCTTCTTGTAATCCTGGTTTCTGACTGCTCATATATTTCTTTGCAAAAGCAGCACATCAGACACAAGCTGGGATGAATGTATGGAAATTAGCTAGTCAAGGAGAATCTTGGCAAGGGCATTAACAAATCTGAAGTGGGGGCGGGACATCAAGGAGAGTGAAAGCTTGTCTCCAGGAGCTTGCTGAATATATATATACAGTGTGTGTGTGTCTATATATACATATATACACATACACATATACATATATATATTCATCATTTTGCAAATGAATCATTAATTAGAATGAGTAAACCAGGCAAAAGAGGGGGTGATTCAGTTTGTTAAATGTGGCGGTGTAATTTTTTGTGATGTTGACAACATTCAGAATTACCTGTTTCAGAATACCAGTGCATCCACCTTGCAATGCTTAGCTGTATGATGAACCAAGCTCTCCTTCCCCAAAAGTTGCTATCTAGCTCAAAACGGAAGATAAGTTTCAGTGCATGCTTGATCAGTATTCACAAGGACATGTGCAAAAGTGTTTTTTGACATTAAAGCCCATACTGCTGCTGAAATGTAGCTCACGGTAATCAATTTGCACTGACCAGGTTGCTCAGCCAAGCAACTTTTCTCTGTTCTGGTTGGTGCCCTTGATTGTTTATTGCAAACGTAGTATTTGACTGTTGTCCCACCCTGACTCATCCAGGTCTAAAAACCTGTCATTCCCAGGTGTGTTTGGTTGAATTTCTCTAGGTAGGCTGATGTTGGGAACAGCCATTCCCAGGGGGCAACAGAATAAGGTGCATGCCCATGACACATTAATATGCATGTGCCAATCTTATGAAGAAGTAAAATACCGGTACTCTTGGAGAACAGCCAGGTTTCCCCAAACACTTACCAAGAAAGCTTATAATTCCTAAACAGATTCAGAAATGAGATGAGGGCAACTCACCATTTCTTTTTCTTTTAAAGTGCCCTTGTTTATTAATGCTGATCCTTTTTGTGCTCTGAACCTTCCATTAATACAGTGATTTTCAACCAGTGTGCCATGGCACCCTGGGGTGCCTTGCATGATGGTCCAGGGGTGCAGCGAGCAACACTGGTCTCGACACTGTCCTTCTCTCCTTCCCTTCCTCCTCTGATGTCTTCTCAACATCTCCCAAAGGCTTGTACACCTGTTAGTTGAAGCAGCCGAATGGTGTCTCTGGGGCTGGTATGGGGCTGCTGGTTGCCATGAGCTGAGGTGGCCTCAGAGTAAGCAAGCAAGCAAGCAAGCAAGCGGGTGATGGAACCCAGCCAGCCAGTCCGCCAAACCTTGCTGTTGGGAATGGACAGACAAGTCCCAGGCCCCTGTGAGGCAGTGTGAGGAGGCACCTCTATTGGGGGGAGGGGGCAGGTCAGAGACCAGGGTTGGCAGCAGCAGCAGGTGCCTGCAGAACTCCCAAGGAGAGGGGAGAGGAAAGGAGGCTGAGGAAACACTCTACAAGGGAGGGCATTCGAAAAAGGGTGAGAAGCTGCCAGCTCTGCAAGCAAGGGATCCTGAGCCCCACAGGAGTGCCACGGAAAGAATGTAGTTGGTCAAGGGAGCCTTGGGCTCAAAAAGGTTGAAAACCTCTGCATTAATATGTAGAGACAGAGGTGTGGAAGGAGGGGAGGGAGCTAATTTGGGGAGTGTGTATTTGAACAGATGCTTGAATAAAGGAAATGTAATCTCTTCCTCTTAGAGCTGTCAATTTTGTTTAGCTGGCTCTGCTCTTCTCCCTGCTGCTGCTAGCCTAACACTCAGAGCTGCTAGATCAAAGCAGAAATCCTTCCAGGATCCTGACTTCTTTGCAAATTAAGGCTGTGATGAGCCTACACATTCACTGCAGATTTACTTTTCAGAGAGAAGTGGAACAAGCTGCAGCTTGGCTGCAGGTAAAGTACTTTAGAGTGCATGGACTCTGCCTGGGTAGCTGACACCCAGCGGCATTTATTCTGCCTCCTAGGAGTGTTTGCTCTTCGCTTATGCTCTGCTTGTGCATTTGATAATAAAGCAAATATTACAAGTCTCCAGTACTCTCTACTCCAAATGATATTAAGGCTGCAATCTCACACCCGCCTTGGGGGGGGGGGGATTCTATTGAACTCCGTGTTGCTTACTTCTAGGTAGATATAGAATTGTAGAATCGTAGCATTGTAGAGTTGGAAGGGACCCCTGTTTATATTAAAGTCACATTGTTTAAATAAAAACCAACATAGTATTTTATTGTACGGTGTAGCATTTTAATCCAACTACTTATAAAAACTGGAAGTGGCAAGACCTATCTTTAAACAACTGCTCTTCATTCCCACTCATGCAAGAGCAAATGCTTCTTTATCTAAGATGAAGATTTGCATCATCTAAATATACGCACCAACTTCCAAAATCTAAAAAGCTCCAGAGAAAAAGGTGGGATATAGCAACAAACTTTCAAACTTTTTGACTTTCCCCCTTCATTTCTTGTGTTCTACTCATACGAAAATCTAATTAAGGGGAACACACCCAAACCTACTGCCCTGGTATACATGCCTACTCGAGTCCTATTGATTCATTGGGACTTACTCTCAGGTAACTGCGTCTATGATTGCAGCCTAACTGGCAAGGATTTCTCAACGGAGTGAAAGTCCTTATCGGGACTTGACCTGTTTCCTATTAGCAGAGGTGTCGCCGCTATGGGAAGAAATTCTACGGCTGGCCCAAATTACGCCCTGATCTTTGAACCATTAATTGCACGCGTGCTTTCAAGTATATGCACTTCCACGAACACTGACGGAGCCTCCCACTGATCCATCCCCTCTCATTGGACATCGGCAGCTCCTCTCCTATCACAGCGCCAAGTATTTAACACGATCGAGCAGTGCGCTGTAAATCTCAGATCCCTTGCTCGATCCCGCCTACAAACCAACCGGGATTTATTAATCTTCGCGACAGCTTGCGCGGTGGTGGTGGTGGGGGGGAGAGAGAGAAAGGGGGTGGGAAGAAGGAAAAGGAGAAAACTGGGATCCAAACAAAACGCAAGTAGAGGGCAAGATCGCTTTGCACCTTTGCGTCAGGAGAGCCGGATCCTTGGGGTTTTACGGCGGCCGAGCTGGGAGCGGGAGCGGAAGGCAGGGCTGCCATCATCCCTTCCCTTCTGGGGACCGGTAGGAAGGATTTCTTAGGATCTTCCCCTGGCGAAGCCGCAGCGAGCACCGCGCGAGTTCCCGCCTCCTGCCCTCGCTCATTCATTCCCGCCGCCAGCAGCTGCTGCTCCATTATGAGCGGCTCCTTCCTGGTTCCTCGTTGCCAGACGCGCGACTTGGACGGCGAGCCTGAGGCGGCGGGAGCCGGGAAGAGGAGGCGGCAGCAGCAGCAGCAGCAGCAGCAGGAGAAGCCCGGGGAGAAGCCCTCCTTCCCTGCGCCCGGCGCCTCTCGGGGCTCCTACGCCGCTTAAAGAAGGAGACACAAACAACCAGCGACGGGTAAGGACGGGTCGCCGCGAGGGGCTGCTGGGCTCAAAGTTTCCGCCGCGGTCTGGGCGCTTTGGGTCTTTTTTCTTTTCCCCCCGACCTCAAACACCTCCCTCCCCTCACGATCTATCGTCGAGCTTATGCAATAGAGCCAGTCTTCTTGTCCCAGGAGAAAATGGAAGCGCCTTCGGGATTTGTCGCGCTTTTGGCCCCCGAAAGCGCGCCAGCAAAGGGTCGGCGTGTCTGGTTCGAGCCCACCCAGGGATGGTTTGTGGGCAGGATTCCTGCATTGCGGGGGGTTGGACTAGATGATCCTCTGGGGTCCTTTGCAACTCTACATGCTTTGATTCTAAGCCCCGGGCGGACAGGAAGGGCTGGCTTCTTTTGCTCGTTTCCAGGGGGAACTCTCCTAAGTAATGGTTTGTGGGGAGGGGGGTTCTGTCTGTCGGGATGGGGGGGGGAGAGTGGGAGGTATCGAACTTGCTTTTTCTTCTCAAAAGCGTGGGAGTTTGGTACAATAGCAAATTGGGTGATGGGCTGTCCCCGCTTTTGCTTCAAGCACATCCTGGTGCTTCTTTGATACCTGCTCTTGAAAGTCTCCTTTGACCAAGTTGTACGCACGTGTGAATGCTGGTGATTCATGATAGGAAGCGGACAAGAGCCGTGTGTGCGTGTGTGTGTGTGTGTGTGTGTGTGTGTGTGTTCTAGCTAGTGGAGGTATTATAACTGCAGGTGTAAATATCAACAAGTGCCCCCCTCCCCAGCCAGCAGGTGGGCAATTCAGGACAGCAATCTTGTACACACTTACTCCTGAGTAAGTCCGGTTGAACTTGGAAGCGCCACAGAATCTGCCTTACATGCAGAAGGCCTCAGGTTGAGTCTGACATCGCCAGGTAAAGGCTGAGAGAGAACCTTGCCTGAAACGCTGGGAAGCTGCTGCCGCTCAGTGTAGACAATACTGAACTAGATGGACCAGTGGTCTGAGTCAGTATAAGGCAGCTTCCCATGTTCCTTCTGAGACATGCGTCGGATTGTGCCATCAGTAGCCCTCTTCCAATCCACTGCCCCTGTTCCTGTTACTGCTTCTGGAGTTAAAAAAAAAAAAAAAAGTTTTACAATATATACTCGTAATGCTCCTGTGATAATTTGGCATGTTTCTGTGAGCCTTGTAGCTCTGTTTCTGTAATAGGCATGTTGCTATTTATTTATTTTTTTGCAAATGAGGAGTGTTGCTCAGTGTGGTTAGGTAGTCAATAAAGCACAGGTTCCCAAACTGTGGGCCACCCAAACTACTTTGAGGTGCTTACGGTTTCTGTATTAAATATCCAGTATAGAGGTGATGATAGCTTTTTGCCTTGCAAGATCATAAACAAGGATTACCAAGTTGGGGCTCTTAGGCCCTAAGGCAGGATGCTCTTGTGCTGCCTTTCCCATCTTCTATATTCAGTCAATCCTATCCTAAGCCCTGCTGGGACAGGCTGCTGGTTGTATTCAAAAATACTGGCAATTCTGCAGCCAAGGGTAAGGGTCAAAACATTGGCCGTTTCACAGCCCTCCATGGTTCATGCTTTTAAAAAGTGTGTTCCGCACCCAGTTTTTGTCATCTCAGTCTTCTGTATTTCACATCTGGTTGCACTGATGAGGTGCTCTTCCAGGTGACTTTCATGTGTGTCAGACAAAATGATGTATTTTCAAAGGTTGATGGAGGTGTTGTTTCTTGGACGTGGGGCAGAGCTGTTGCAACAAGCACTGATAAACCTGCTACTGGCACAGCCTCCCTTAGCCTAGAAGGCAAGTAGGTAGCTGATATGAAGATGTAATTATTTTGACATGCTGAGTTGCCAGCTGAACAGTGTGCATCTGGAGGGAAGAAGAGTTATTGCCATAAATACTAACAGGATGAGCTAAGCTGGTCCCCCAGTAGCTTAGGAACGAAAGCTTTGGTTTGTTCACAATACTCTCTAAAGCTGTGCATATAATTAGGAGAGATGCTGGTTGTGCATCACCTTCTGCCCTGGAAACTCTTAACCCTTATCCCAGACTGGAAGCTAGTTCTATTAATGAGTTGCAAAAAAAAAGAGGCAGTTCATGATTGCTTAAGTGTTCCACTTCCTCCTTACTATACCATATTTCTCCTGTTCTGTTCCAAGATCTGGTGCCGAAATGACCTAAGCTAATCATTGTATGAACTAATAGTGAACCCCCAAAGAAGCACAGTGAGAACTGAGTGTGCTTGGTGGCCATGGAATGACTTTTGGGGGGGGGGCGTGTTTGGAAACATGGGGGGAGGGCGGAATGGAATATCTTTTGAGAGGGCGTTGTTGGAACCCTGAACATTCCATATGGCTACATTTTGTTGCAGGCCCCTTGTATGTGTTGATTATTTCTGTTGTCAATCAGAATGCGTTCTTCTTTAGGTACCGGTAATTCATGAATTGAAAAAATATGAAATGGCAAGTTGAAACACAAATCCACCCTGATGGGTGCACACACACAGAGAGAGATTAGTCTGCTTCTGCACACAGACCTTCCTTGCTGTGTCTGGCAAATACATGCTCAGAAACTCCTTTCGAAAACAGCTTGGGAAGGAGAGAATTGTTTGCTCAGCAATGTATTGATCATAATTAGTGTGTCCCCGTCCCCCCCCCCCCGTGAAAGTTGCAATGATATCATAATTAACTACTAGATGTTTTATCAGTTGCAAGTCACGTAGGTCCTCAGTTCTATGCACAGCAAAGGCAGCAAAAGTACACACAGTGCTGTAATCTCCAGTGGTTTGTTGAATTATTACAGCAATAAAACAACACAGTGGATTTGCTCAAGCTCACTGTGGGTGCAACGTCCTTGGGGGAGATCTCCGTAGGGTATAATGTAGCACACTTTCCCCCTTTCCCCCCACTTATGGGCACCAGACCATTTCAGGAAAGGAGGCTTCTAGCTCAAGTTCCATGACTGAGTGGGAGGAGGAGGAGGAGGAGGAGGAGGAGGGCTGGATGGGGATCTGGAAAGTGTGCAACACTTTTCCTCCATAAAACACAAGTCTAGAGTGAGACACTAGGGTGATGTCTTCTGTTTCCAGGAACTCCTCCCATTGTGAGACTTTTGTGGGTGAGCTGAGTTTGTTTGAATGCTGAGTGAGAACCCGAGACTGAGAGGAAGGGTGTGTTAGAAGGAAAATGAATTTATGTTGATTTGTATATATTAGTAACTTTGTATAAATGTACCATTTTTATATGTAACTGTGTGTTTTCATACTGTTCTGTTTAAGTTTTCTGTTGTTGCTTCAGTTTTTTTGTACCCCACTTAGAGATATTTTTATTATGTTAAGCGGTATGGAAATTCAATAATCAATAATCAAAGACCTGGCACAGTGCCTGTGTGCACACTGAAAAGGGTAGTGGGGAGGATGTAGGGCTGTTATTCACTGTAAGGAGCCTTTGCACCCGCAGCATGTAATATTCAAAAACTGGATCCTGGTCAATGACAGTAATAAATAGAGTGATTCATACTCTTCAAAAATAGATTTTATTGTGGCAATTCAAAACTGTTGTGGCATACACAGTGGGATTATTGAGTTGTGATCTCCAAAGTACAACAAGCTTATCTTTCTCTTCTGGTTTAATAAATATCTCCACGTGGTGACTGTTTGGCATTATTTTTTTACTGCCATGTGACCAGGCAGCAATTCAGGGGGTGCAGCTTCTCTTGCATTGAGTTACGGCAATGGGGAAATGTTGCTTTTGAATTTTTACTCGAAGTGCAGACATATGCGCTTTTAAAAGGAGCTCCTGATACATCACAGTGACAGAGGTTTGTCCTGATTTATTTAGGACTTGCTCACTTAACCCTGAAAAGGTCAAAACATTTATTAATTTGCCTGTCTTTGGGCACCAAGTGAAAACTTTCCTCTATAACCAAGTTTTTGGCTGATTAAACAATATATGACCTTTTAAGTGTGTTTGTGGGGCAACTGGTTTGTTTGGTTTTTTTTTGTTACTTTGTGTTCTCATTTTGTTTTTTTATGTTGTAAACCACCCTGATATCTTCAGATGAAGGGCAGTATACAAATTTAAAAAACTAAACCTGGGTTGTGTTTGTTATTTACTTACTTACTTACTTTTACTAATCTATTGTTGTTGTAATATTGTGGTTTTTATGTGGTACACAGTCTTGTTATTTTTTAAGTAAGTGTGGTTTATAAATATTTAAATTTAAATGAATAATGTTTTGAGGAGAGCGTAATTATTGCCTACCAAAAATGCAGAGGTTACATAGTCTCCAGGGAGTTGCCACGAAACTCATTTTCTATGTACTTTCTTCCAGTTTGCCTTGCAACCTGTGTGAACTGCTGTTCATTGTTCAATATGACAATGTTTTAAAGACTGAAAAGCACCAGAATCTTTCAAGTTCTTTTTCAGGCATTAGCTTCAGGGACGTGGGTGGCGCTGTGGGTTAAACCACAGACCGTAGGGCTTGCCGATCAGAAGGTCGGTGGTTCGAATCCCGCGACGGGGTGAGCTCCCATTGTGCAAATGTAGAAGAATCTGTTCTCTAGAATTCTTTCAGTGAGGCCTGATTGAAATATCAAAAGCATTTAGACATTCCAGGTATCTGCTGTCTCATTTAACTTGTGCTTACTGGGCCATTCTCATGTAGCTGCTGATTTTCCTTGGAGCTTGCAGATACGCTCTACGCTCACATGGCATTCAAATATCCCAGTGTGTTGCAGTTAGCATCTGTTAAATGAAATGACTGTGATATGAAACGCCTAAATGTGCAAGTGCTTTCTGCGGGGCCTTGTCACATCTATGACTATCCATAGCTTTCTGTTGTTGTGCTGTAGTTAAATGCATGGCTGCTTTTACCCCCTTTCATGATGTGGATTAATACTTTGCCATACATTTGCACTTAGTTTTTGCTTTACTGGTTGGTTATCACACCATTTTTGCTTAAGAGCAAGTTCATATGGTGTTGAAAATAATACCTAGCTTCTAAATACTGTAGTATCCTGTTTATAAACTCTTAATATATGTGGAACACAAAACAGTGGTTTAAAGAAAGGAACTTGCAAAAATACAGTTACAGGTATTCAACTAAGTTCATTGTGTTCATTCATTTCAGTGGGTCTTCTTTGAGTAAAACTTTGTTGACTATCACCCAATATCTTTTCAGGGGGTTGATTGATAAGCCTTAATGTGGCAGGATGCATCCATGTCTGGTTATGTAATGGCATTCTCCTAAATGATTAGCTGTCATCTTAGAAACCTAACGAAGTAATTTAAACCGATGTCAGGCAGCTTACATACTTGGCAACTTATGGTTTGGAGGATTTTTCAATTCTATGTTGAACATAACCTCCTTGCAATTTAAACCAATTACGGAAGGATTGAATTACCACCACGCGGGTTATAAACACATGGGCTATGTTTAGCTTGACCTGAAATGCTAGGCAAGGGAATACTGTGATGGTGTCCTCCCTGCACCCTCATGGTCCATCTGCATTCTTAAAACTATCATAAACAAGTTCACCTTCCTCTTTTCCTGGACATCAGAAACATTGGCCTTTGACCCTCCATAAGAGGATCTGTTTAGCTCACCACTACCCATTCCCTCAGTTTATGCTACAGCAGAGTGTGTACTTGGAAACCACAAATCCTAAACCTTGGATGTCAGCCAATTGTTCTAGGGACGTAGGTAAAAGGTAAAGGATCCTTGACAGTTAAGTCCAGCCGCGAACGACTGGGGTTGCGGCGCTCACCTTGCTTTACTGGCCGAGGGAGCTGACGTTTGTCCTCAGACATGTTTTTTCCGGGTCATGTGGCCAGCATGACTAAGCCGCTTCTGGTGAAACCAGAGCAGCATCATTTACCTTCCCGCTGGAGCGCTACCTATTTATCTACTTGCACTTTGACGTACTTTCGAACTGCTAGGTTGGTAGGAGCTGGGACTGAGCAATGGGAGCTCACCCCGTTGCGGGGATTCGAACCGCCGACTTTCTAGTCGGCAAGCCCTAGGCTCAGTGGTTTAGACTACAGCGCCACCCGTTGTGACTTATTGACCCCCAAAGAGCCAGGCCACTAAGAAAGAGAAGTCTCTGATTGATGGCTCACCAAAGACAACCTTAAACCTGTTGTTAACCTGCTTGACTGTCATGGCTCCCAAACAAGAAGTGTTGAGACTTTTAGGACCATGAGGAAACTCAAACAAAACTTCTTCAGATCTTTCTAAGCAGCCTCAGAATCCCCAGAGTTCTTTGCATAACATCCATCGCACTCCAGAATGACTCAGTTTTTCTTTTTATGTAGAACTTACAGAAACTCAAGGTTCAGAATTCCCACTTTACTTTTTCACTATAGCGGTGCATCCCCTTGTTCTTGTTCTCACCAGAACTGGCTGTTCATTGTGTACCTCTGAATACTAGGGAAACTCCTAATTAGAAAACTTTATTTCAAGCTACATATAGAGAAATGTAAAAACGATCCCAGTGCCTTCTCTTGGAGTTCCAATTACAGTGATTGCTGAGCATTTTTAGGCTCAAGTTTGGGCTTTCCAGGTCCAAGTGCTTTTTATTTTTTATCTTTTTGCCCCACCATTTTCCCCACAAAAACCCACTCTTTACTGTTGAATCAGAGCAAAGAGCAATCCATTGAAAACCTGAATTGCCGTTTGTTCTGATTCAGCAGTAAAGATTGGACTTTCCTGCGGAAAATGTCAGGGCAAAAAAGATGAAGTACTCAGGCGCAGACTTGGAAAGTGCGGACGTATGCCTAGAAAGCATGGCACAAAAGATAAATGTGGATGGTGCAGGATTGTTTTTCATGCTTTATTAAATGCCTAAAGCCATTGCACTCAGGTAGTTCACTTCCATGTGATAATCTCATAAAATAATGCTTTTACATGTAGTGTACTTTAGACTCATGAGCCATTACCTTTTGAACTTCCACTTTTCTAATTTCCCTATTTACCTCATGGTAATTCTCCAGAGCTTTTAATTCTGAAAGCTGTTACCTCTTATGACAGTGCTCTGCCTCCTCTCACTTCTGTGCCATTTGTAAATTTCCTCTTTTTGTCCTACCTGGGGAATGGAAAAAGAGAGAAGCATTTATTCAACCTTAAGAGAGATTCCTGCATCCTATGACTCTGAAACTTTGCTTTGTGATCACAGCCCATCAGCCAGGTTACAGCCCATGTGACTGCGGTTTGTAGCCAAGCGGATTAGAATTAGCTTTAGAGAGTGGGTTTTATAAGGCACTGAATCAAAAGCTTAACTGAAAATACAATACAGCAACCACTTCCTCAGTTCCTACTAATTTGATTGTCTTGGGGAAATGTGTCAGTTTTGTCTGGGTGGATCTGTCTTCCAAAAGTCCATTTTGCTTATCTCAAGTGGTTTTGAAATTTCAGAGATATTTTGTGATTTTTCTTCCCCTGTGTTAAAGGCAAAGGGTTGGCATATCAAGATAGCCTGGGATGCTTTTGTGCCTTTTCCTTTTAAAAATAATAATTCCTAAATATGTGTTCTTTTCTCATTTTGTCATAATTCACTGACATCCCACCCCCAGTCTCTCTCCCAGTTCTTCTCTAGACAAACCAGACATGCTGGTGGCGGCTGTCTTCTTCCCAAGAGGAAGCAGAAGTTGAACTTGTGGCCTGCTGATTTATGCAAATGAAAGTACACATCAATATGCTGAATTGTGGAAGACATTAGGTGCCTAATGTATTTTTGATACATCCATTAGGAATGGCTCTCTGATACTATTCGTTGGCTGCCCCACCTCATCTGCCAAAGGAGAGCCTTACAGATATCAGTAATAAGACCATTCTTGCCCTCACGCTCATACATACAATCTAGAAGACATGATATGAATGGAAAAGTAATTGATAGGGAGGAAGAAAAGCAAATGGGCTTGGACACTCAGACACTTTGTCATGTCCACTGGCTTCCAGTCTCTTTCTGGGTCCAACTCAAGGTACTTAACCTTTAAAAACCCTAAGAGACTTAGGGCTATTTTAGTTGAGGATAATTTCCTTCCACATAGTCCTGCCTGTGAGCCTCCTGAGTGCCTGACCTGGATGACGGTAGAACTGGTGTTAACCAATTTGGCAAGAGGAGCAAAAGTCATGAAGCTAGCCCAAGTTTTCCAATCTTTCACATGGATTAACCTGGACAAGAAACAATAATATCCTTAAGTGGCTGGTTAGCAAAATGCCAGAGAGATGAGAGCCTACCAATAGGTGGCTCATTTGTTAATCATTGCTATCTCCACTAAAGTGCTTTCCAGTGTTCAAGCCTATAAAACTAAAGCTTTGCACTCTTTAATTTTGCAGGCAATTTTGCAGGCATAAGCGTTGTGGAGTTCAAATAATGTTATAAGCTTTTGAATTGTTAACAGTGTTCACTACTTGGCTCCAGTTTGCAAACTTTTCTTTATGCTTCATGGGACTGGAAACTTTGAGGAAAACTTAGTTTCCCAATGAGTGAACGTTGTTTCTTCTTCTTATTGTTATTGAAATAGTTTGGATTCAACCTATTTAAATTAGAAAACGGCGAGGGCAGGAATTTTTAATAATTGGGTTGTACCCAGGTGGCGCTGTGGGTTAAACCACAGAGCCTAGGGCTTGCCGATCAGAAGGTCGGCGGTTCGAATCCCCGCGACGGGGTGAGCTCCCGTTGCTCTGTCCCAGCTCCTGCCAACCTAGCAGTTCGAAAGCACGTCAAAGTGCAAGTAGATAAATAGGAACCGCTCCGGCGGGAAGGTAAATGGCGTTTCCGTGCGCTGCTATGGCTCGCCAGAAGCGGCTTAGTCATGCTGGCCACATGACCCGGAAGCTGTACGCCGGCTCTCGGCCAATAAAGCGAGATGAGCGCCGCAACCCCAGAGTCGGTCACGACTGGACCTAATGGTCAGGGGTCCCTTTACCTTATCCAATCAGAGTAGACCTACTGAAACAGACTTTCTCACTTGGGTCCATTAATTTCAATGGGTTTACTTTGAGTAGCATACAACCCATTGTCCTTTCTCCCTTGCTTCTTCTTACCCTGAGTCCTTGAAAATAAGAACTGCAAGTAGAGGCTGTAATCTATACAGTTCTTTCACGTACATCTAGAGACTTGGGCAGAACTTCGATTATTTTCTTCAACCACATTTCAGGCTACATCATGGACTCTGAAATTCCATCCCCTGCTATAGGGGCTGACTGGTGGCAGTGACCACTGCAGTTTAAAAAAGGAGGTCAAAATAACTTGCTGAGCATTTGGAATTGACAACACAATACTATTCTTGTTTACTTGGGAGTTCCACTGTGCTCAGTGCTTTAGAATTGGAGCTTCAGAGAACAAAACTTTTGAATAAACGTTAAGTGTCCCTCTGTGTTCAGTGCATTCACACACTTTCCAGGAGTAAGCCTCATTGAACAAGTTTGTGTATGTACAATTATCTAGAATAATACCATTAAACACAACTTTACTGTTGAGTAAACAGCCAGTCTTGCAGTTGTCTGGATTGGAGCCTTAATTCAGATTTGGAATTTAGTTCATATAGATGGAAGAATTATAGGAATTAAGAATTATAATATAATATACAATTATCTAGAATAATACCATTAAACACAACTTTACTGTTGAGTAAACAGCCAGTCTTGCAGTTGTCTGGATTGGAGCCTTAATTCAGATTTGGAATTTAGTTCATATAGATGGAAGAATTATAGGAATTAAGAATTATAATATAATATACAATTATCTAGAATAATACAATTAAACACAACTTTACTGTTGAGTAAACAGCCAGTCTTGCAGTTGTCTGAATTGGAGCCTTAATTCAGATTTTGAATTTACTTCATATAGATGGAAGAATTATAGGAATTAAGAATTAATATAAGAAATATATGGAAGAAATATACCAGATTAGGGGCTCTGTGGTGGACTGTACAAAATATGAAACTAGCTTCCCAAATCTTTTCTGATACCATCTGTTCCTTTTGCATATTATCAATTATTCTGATCTTTGAAACTCATGTGTTGAAACCCTAGTTAATGAAAAGTGTTGACTTTTCTTTGTTTTGTGTGTGTGTCTCTTACCTGACCCCCCTTGTGTGACAAATGCAGAAATTACTTGAGACTCATGAGCTGAACAATCTAATTTAGCACAGTGGGCTATCATGAGTCATAATTAGGAAGATCACAGCCAATTTCAACGCATGTTAGGCACCCTTTGTTGCCACCAGCTGATACTTTTCCCATTAAAATGTACATGACTACCTAAAAGAGAGGTTTGTTCTCTGTGTGCTTCATACTGGGTTTTCTTTTTATATTTGTATAGCAGTGCTTGCCTTAAGTGGTATTTCTTCATAGTCAGGAATCAATTACTTCCGTGTAATTACTTCCGTGTTTCAAAGTACACTCCCACCAGTTGTGTCCGCTCCAAGGTGGGAGAACAGAGAGTTCCAGCTTTACTATCAATGTTCAAAACTAATGAATCAGCCTCTTAAGCCATGAGCTGGCTTAGAAATAATTAGTTTTAAAATAATAAGTTTGGGCTTATCTGCCTTTTGGTTCCTGAGTGGAAATTATATTGTCAAAAGTCCATTCCTCAGATTTGTCAGATTGTCAAAGAAAATTCCTCAAAAATACATGAAGGATTTCTGCCCTGTCTTTGCTTGCTTCTGTGCAAGCACAGTCAAAAATATGCGCTTTGATTCAGAGATAGCCAGGACAAGTCCGATTGGCTTTGAGTAATATAATAGGAAAAGGTAAAGGTACCCCTGACCATTAGGTCCAGTCGCAGACGACTCTGGGGTTGCGGCGCTCATCTCGCTTAATCTTTATATTCTAAGGAGACCTTTCTTTTCTGAGATAAGTGTTTCTTTAAAATATCAGCCAGCTGTTTTTGTGCCCTGAGAAGAGCAAATATAAAAAATTCAGCAGCAGCATTTTTGTTCTTTTTTGCTGTTAACGCACAGTCTTTTAAATAGCTTCTTTGGAGTGGGGAGAGTTCAGTAAAAGCTCATGCTAATGAAGTCTCCAGAGGAGATGGGAGTTCTTTGCTAATCTGCTATTAGGATTTATTTAAGACTGCCTGAAAGATGGATTGTGTCTCTTGCTGATCTGGCCACACTTATGTAAACTGGTGGAATCTTGTTCCCTAAAGTTACAGGAAGCAGCCTGGCGCTTTTGTGTGTTTGAATGAACATGTGTATGTTATGTATTCAATGGTCGGTGTTTGCCTGAGCTGGAGTCTGGATTCTGAGCCCCTGTGTTCTGATTCCATACATGATATCCAATCACAGAACAATTCAGGATTTGGGCCTCTGCCATTGGCCCTTAAACTCGTGAGTTATGATTCGCAGCTTGGAAGTCTAGACAGCCAATCACGTTGGGAGTGGGAGTGGCTCAGGCCTTCAGAAATGTATATAAACAGTTGCTTTGCTCCTGTTGTCTAGTTCTGTTAGTTCAATAAAGGTTCTTGCTGCTATCACTGTGTCTTGCCTTCTGGGAACCCACCTACACTTCAGTGTAGCCTACTCTGGGAAAGGTACAAAAACCCACATCTTAGAACACATGTTATATTTATATTTCTGTCTGATTAGTTAAGAAACTTTCCACCCTTAACCTTGGAGTATGAAAGGTCAAAAAGATTTGGAGGCAGAAATGGGTGGGTATGGGTATGTGTATACATAACTTGAACAAATAGTGATTTCTCTCTACCTTGCCTTGGTAAAATGTTGTAAATGATTATAATTCTCCCGAAGAAACCTAGAGCATTTCTGATCTACTCATTTCATTCTTTGTGATCCTGCTACAACAAGGTATCAGAACAGGACACTAAGAAATATTTGTGACAGATTATGTTTTGACTGTGAACAGATGACCTCTTTTATTCTCTCTTTTTAAAAAGCTACATTCACATCTAATCTGGAAATAATGACTCATCCAATTTTGATTTTCACTATAAATGAATGGCTTTCTGGATCCTAGCAATAAAAGGTATGTGAAATCACTCTGCATATGAAACATTTAGAGACTGGGCCATGTTAGGGTCACCAGAAGAGCACTGGGCTATGGTGCCAAGAATCATGACATAGATCAATGCCCTTTTTATGTCTTAATAGTGGTATTATATTTTCTGCACTAAGATTAGCCATTTGAACCAGGGTACCAGTATTAAGTAAAAGAGAGAGTTCTGAAAAGTAGTGGAATGGGTGGGGGAGAAGTGCAACTGATTCATACTTCCTCTACCCCCTTTTTCATATCCAAAGTAGCTATGAAACTTCCAGACCAGAATAGAAGATGTGGGGTGTGGGGTATACTCCATTAATAGTTGAAATGGAGAAATGTTTTGCTCCTACCACATCATTATCTGTATTAGTAAAATGAGGTGCCCATATGCAGGTACTTCAGGATCCTAAATGAGATACAGTATAGGAGAATTGAGAGCTTTCGGTGGAAGGTATCCTAAAGGTAAAGGGACCCCTGACCATTAGGTCCAGTCGTGACCGACTCTGGGGTTGCACGCTCATCTCGCATTATTGGCCAAGGGAGCCGGCGTACAGCTTCCAGGTCATGTGGCCAGCATGACAAAGCCGCTTCTGGCGAACCAGAGCAGCACACGGAAATGCCGTTTACCTTCCTGCTGCAGCGGTACCTATTTATCTACTTGCACTTTGACGTGCTTCCGAACTGCTAGGTTGGCAGGAGCTGGGACCAAGCAACGGGAACTCACCCCGTCGCGGGGATTTGAACCGCCAACCTTCTGATCGGCAAGCCCTAGGCTCTGTGGTTTAACCCACAGCGCCACCTGCGTCCCTGGAAGGTATCCTACATTCCCGCAAACTACAAAAACCAGTAACACACTTGTAGAAATATCTTGTGCACAAGGACTTTCTTTGAATGTTGGGTGATTCCTGCTACCTGAGGAACAGGGATACCCAAAGGGAGTGAGCAGCCTCTAGGTCAATACAATACAATACAAAGTTCAGTGCTGTGGCCTGAGAAGATACTTGGGTGCCTGATTCAGTGTCACTGTTGACACAGGTGGAATCTACACACATATAAAAAATGCTGTGAAAATGCTTTTTTAAGAAAACATTTTGAAAAATGCATTGAATTTTGCATAGCTCACTTTCGCCATCTAGTGTCACATTCGTATATTGCACTTTACAACACGTTTAAAACGTTTTATTTGCAGCTGTGTAGATGAGTCCACAGGCTTAGCTTAGCTGCTCTTGGGTCAGACCCAATAAAAAGAGGCAAAAATAATAGCCAAGAGATCTTCAGCTCCATAACTCCCTTTAGTTTTGGACACTGGGCATGATCCACCCAAAGTGAAGCACACTTAAACCCATTTCATTTTAATGAGAGAGATAAATGGGTATTAAACTGTTTCCATTGAAATGGGTGGGACTTAAATGATGGGTTGAATAAATTGCGCTACATTTTTTCCACACCATTTCCATAGCTTACCATTTTCCTTCCTCCTTTGTACAACCATCGAAAACTACAAGTCAGTGTTCTCTTTGAAACTCACCCTGTGCTGCTTTTCTTTTCATTTTCTTCATCCTTTTTTCATCATAGTTGTCTTTAGCAGAAGGGCTTATGTAGGCTGATAGATTTAGGAATCTAGCGAGAGCATCCATCTTTCTTAAAACACAGGTGTGGCAAGACAGCTGTGAGGTGGATGATAAATCTGTCCATTATGTATCTAGATGGTGGTTGATGGATGGTTGTTTGTGAAGCCTTTACTATTAAGTACTTTAATAAGGAGTTTTGTACAGCAAGCAGGTAGGAGAATCACCTTTAGCCATATACTTGAGTGACTGACACTTCATGTATAAGTCATTTCTGTTTACCATTATGTATAAAAGTCAAGCATCCTTTCATATTAGGCTGCAGCATCATGGAGCCCACTTAAGGTGAGACATAATAAGCACTTGAACAAAAACATTTCCCATGGAGAGGAGGCTGGATGTCGGCTTTCAAAAGCTATTGTGGTAAGCAGGGAGCCTGTCAATAACAATGAGGGCAAGAACTTTTTATGGGTATCTAATAAATAAACCCCATTTTTCCTCTTTCTGCCCCACAGCATGTGCTATCACATCCCCCATTTATTTTGCCTCTTGTTGGCTGGATTGCAAATAGTTTGATCTTTTTAAAAAATTTAGTACACAACATTAGGTGCTTATAAATACTGTAATGTAAAACATTTTTTTGTTTGTCAAAGTGAAGACATTAACTGGGTCAACCCTTATGTTTCTTAAGCTTGATTCACTAAAATAACAGCAAGAGAGGATATGTGACACCTATCTTAGCCAAGCACTGCTCCCTTGGGAAAGACACGGTCTGATGACGTCTGCTTCTGAAATGGAAATTGCTGGATTCAGCGCATTTATAAAGATTTGGCCCTACATCAGGGATTTGAGCCCACCCAGGAGAATCCAGACCAGTTTTGTGTGCGTTTGTTTTTTGTGGGTATATTCTGGAACATGTCAGTGATGCAGTAATAGTGCATTTGTGGTGGATGTATACTGGACCATCCAGACATAATTTTGCCATTTTTAATTGGATTTTATATGCAATTTGATTGTAGCAAGACCTCTAAGTGGTTTACAAGAAATATTAAAAGTGTCAATAAAGACAGTTTAAAACATCTGAAAATAATTAAAGTGAAGGAGGTAAAACACATCAAGATCAGGCTTGCCTAAACAAAAATGGTTTAAACAGGCACCGGAAAAAGTACTGATGTCAATCGGCTAAGTATCTTAAAGATGGATTTCTTGCAACTTCATTAGTTCTGTGATGCTTCCCAAAAGTTGTTGCGTTATTGCTGTCTGGTGGAGGGGCACTCTTGCACTACAGTGGAATAAATGGAATAAAAAGGACGTATGAAGGGCTCTTCAGTTTGCAGTGGGGGGGGGGCAACATTGGAGAAGCCAGAATGGACCAGGTGAGTCTTATTAATTTGTTATTTTTAACTTTTGATCTTCAGCGGCAGGAACTTGGGAAACAATAATGCTTGCAGATACAGAGGATTGCCCCACTCTGCCCCACAGAAAGTATGGGTATATATGCTGTTCCATATTGCATATATTTGGATGGAGGAGCTCTCATTTCCTGGCCTAGCCATGGCAAAAATGGGAACTCTGAGTTAGCAGGTCCTCTGCTCGCAGCAGACTAAGGTGCTCTTTGGAGTCTGTCTTGCTCTTAGAGAACCTTTCAGCAGAATAGTGTGCTTGGGAAACTGACTGGGACTCAAGATCAAGATGGTTTTATTGTAGTTTCACTTTAGGTTAACCTTGCCACACCAAGTCTTATGGGTAGCATAAGTGGGTACTTATGCGTAGGAGAGTGGAAACAAGGATACAGCTATGTACTGTGAGAAAACTGCAGAACAGGTTTAGGGTTGGGGTGTGTGTGTGCGTGTGTGTGTGTTTAAAAATGGTTGTGTATCTGTGGTAACCAACATGGTTGCTTCTGTATTTGGTGGAGTTGAACCCCCATCAGCCTTATCTAGCATGGCCAGTGGTCTAGGACAGTGATGGCTAACCTTGACACTCCAGATGTTTTGGGACTACAACTCCCATCATCCCTGACCACTGATCCTGTTAGCTAGGGATGATGGGAGTTGTAGTTCCAAAACATCTGGGGTGTCATGGTTAGCCATCACTGGTCTAGGATAAGAGTTGTAATCCAGCAACATCGGGAGGGTGCCATATTTGCTATCCCTGCTACTTGAAAGATGTTGTTATAGCCCTAAAAAACTACCAATTGTCCTCTTATTCTACCCACTGAATCTGCACAGTGCGAATATTTGGGGACCTAGTTCAGTGTTAACTGCTGTTTGACAGGCTCTGCTTATTTACAGTGGCTCTTGTGTCCTGGGAAGGGCAAAGTCGGCTGCCATCTTTAAGAGGAGTGTTTGTGTTAGAGGTGGTGATGCACCACAACATTTTGTTGCAGGTCCCAGTTGTACCACATTATTGCTGAACAGTGACAAATCAAAGGTGATGTGAAACACAATTTGGGAGACGCTGAAGACAATCATGAAACAGAGAGCCAGTAAGGCATAGTTTTAAAAATCAAAGATATTAATGAGTTGATGTGTGTGGATGGGTTTACTTTGGATGAGCAGCATCCCACCCACTCAACAATTTCCTGGATGAAAGCCTTGTGATTCAGATGAATTAGGCACTCTCACTACTAAGTGTTTGCAAATTGAAGCTGTAGAGGCAAGGCTACAAGAAAAAAAGGTGTTTTTATCATAGCGAGTAAAGCCATTCATTAAATGGTAACTAAGGTAATCACTTATAGATCTGATCTGCAAGCAGAACAATTAAACAAGCAAATAAAATATGTTACCACTACCTGCCCCCCCAAAAAAAAGATTGACTTAACAAAGTTAGGGATATTCCAATTAAGTGTCATACTTATAATTACATAATTAACCTTTTAATTGACATTCTTGAATCTACAGTACCTTTATGTGACTTTTTGAATTCCCTCTTTGTTTTTTGATAGTGTTTTAAACAAAAATGCATGTTAAGCAATTGTTACTTTTAACCTTTTCAGGAGGAAAACGGGGAAGAAAGCTCAGCGAATGTTTCATTTTGTGGTTAAGCATCAGTTTTGTGGAAAATAGTTCAGATGCACTGTGTTCAAATATCCATATGAAGGGGGGGAAACCTCATTCTGTTGTTGGGTGCTACTTTCTGTGGGCTAGGTCTCCTTCACTTCCTTTGCAGTGCATAGACTTTTTAATAAAGTCGCATTCAGGAAGGTTTTCTGAAGATAACTTTGCTTTGTGCTGTGACGTCTTTGGATAAGGAAAAGGGTTTGACAACAGGCTGCTTATATAATAGAAAAGACGTAAAGCAAAAGGTCATTCTTGATGGGGGCTCTGGAAGCATCCTGTGATGGACATCTTGTAGACTTGATTTGTCAGGACCTCACTACAATTGCTGTTGTGCTCAAATCTTACAAATACAGCTTGTAAGCTGGGGGCTAGTATGACAGTTTGTTGAGGTAGGAATGAAAAAGTTTTGTTCTCTCATGGAAATTATTGGAAGTATGCTGCCTATGCACTTAAAGGTTGGGGTTATTGTGCAGATTGAAATGTCTGGGCACTCTGGGGAAGAACCAGTGTCCTAACATCTGAATATCCGTATAGGTTTATGCAATAATGGGTAGGGACGCTCCAAATGTTGCTGGACTGCAACCCCCATCAGCCCCAGCCAACTTGTCCAATGGCCAGGGATGATGGGAGTTATAGTCCATCAGCGTCTGGAAGGCCACAGGTTCCCCACTCCTGCTGTAAGCAATAAATCCTGGCTTGGCATTGACAGCATGTACTAGTGTACTGCTTATTTGATCACTCCCACTTCACTCCACTCTGCCTGGAGCCAAGAAAAAGTGAGCCAAGAATAAACCATGGTTTCCTCATAACTTGAGAGGAACAAAGAGACCAGGCGAGGAGACAAACAAACCAGTTCCAGGCAGTGTTCAAAATTACTCAGGCACATTTTGCTACTGGCGTGGGTCCAGTTGCAACTACATGGAGATTTCTGGGCACTGGGTTGGCGGCCACAGTTTAAAAACCTCTGCCATGGTCCATAATTAATACAAATCTCCATTTCCACCGTGTGTGTTTCTCTTTCTTGCACACTGGGACAAGTGAATTGTTGTAAGAGCAAGCTACAGTCAAGTAATGTAGTTGAGATCATAGAATTGTAGAATTGCAGCATTGGAAGGGATTCCGAGGGTCATCTAGTCCACCTGGCAAATAGGCGTTCTATTGCGTGTGGACCTGCACATGGTGTCAACAATTGTGTGGGTTGTTTGCATCTTCAATTTTACTTGTTAATCTTCTAACATACTAATATACTTGTTGATCTCCATGAGTCTGGGAGGAGGGGTACCTCCAACACAAAATGTGTACACACACACACACACATTTCTGAGTATACTGTGACCCCCAGTATGGTGTAGTGGTTAAGAGCGGTAGACTCATAATCTGGGGAACCGGGTTCGCGTCTCCCCTCCTCCATATGCAGCTGCTGGGTGACCTTGGGCTAGTCACACTTCTTTGAAGTCTCTCAGCCCCACTCACCTCACAGTGTTTGTTGTGGGGGAGGAAGAGAAAGGAGAATGTTAGCCGCTTTGAGACTCCTTCGGGTAGTGATAAAGCGGGACATCAAATCCAAACTCTTCTTCTCTTCTTCTTCCACGTGCCTTTCAAGTGGTAGTGACTCCAGTACACATGCACTTCCTCTTCCCTGCTTCATTCCATGTTTTTGTGTAATATGGATAAATGTATGCAAACACATGAGTAGCTCACAAGAGCTATTTGATATCTGACAGAACGTGGCGTATTGAATAAGCAGCCTTCTGTGTTGCATTTGTTAGCGGCACAATGTATTCATAGTATCAACCTTCTGAAATTCTTTCCAAAGCTTGCTATTGAGTCATTTGCCTCTGTCCCACATTTCTCTATCAAGACTGATTCTTTGTGTGATTCTTCAGCGCACCCCCAAATATATATACCGTATATATTCACATTTAATTTCCCTATTGAGTGAGATCATGTTCTTAAGTAACAATGGAATGACTATGCATGTTTATGGGCTTGTTTAGAGATTATGTAGATTCATGCTGAATAATGCCATAAACTGGATATTGGTACTATCACTATCTGTTAGCCCATTCAAGTGCTGACGTGGATGATTTGTACTAATGTTTGCACAGTTGATCTGAAATGGTGGTAGAGCCATTACACGCCTTATTTGCTGTGTGTAAACAGCAATCCAAGCTCAATACAGTGGCAGCAATGTTCTCGTCACTCATATGAATTAGCCGCTTGGCTAATGCAGGTGTTACTTGAACATGCTTGTTCTTGGGAATTCATGTGATTCTCTACCCACATTCTGAAATGGCACCATTCCAAAAAGGATTGTTATCATGTGCCTTTTTGTCTTAATGAGATGGGGGGGGGGGACTGCGGTCTAGCAGGTCTCTGTGCAGAGCTCAGTTTACTGAATTATTCCCAAAGAGGTATTGTGCTGCTGACAGAAGAGTATTCTTGAAAGAAATGCCAAATGTATAAACAAGCCTGGGTTGTTTTTTTGGGGGGGGGGTTCCATTGCAGCAGAAAGAATTGGGAAATTCAGCAAAATGATACCTTGCAGGGGGTACCACCACCAGTAGCAGCAGCCTGGAAATAGCTTTGAAATGCTATTGAGACATCAAGGAGGATGTTTCAGGAGGGAGAAGGGGGAAATGACACATATATATTTATTCTGCCCTACAAGGTAGGTGGCCAGAGGGACATGGGTGGCGCTGTAGGTTAAACCACAGAGCCTAGGGCTTGCCAATCAGAAGGTCGGCAGTTCGAATCCCCGCGATGGGGTGAGCTCCCGTTGCTCGGTCCCAGCTCCTGCCCACCTAGCAGTTCGAAAGAACATCAAAGTGCAAGTAAATAAATAGGTACCGCTGCAGCGGGAAGGTAAACGGCGTTTCCGTGTGCTGCTCTGGTTCGCCAGAAGCGGCTTAGTCTTGCTGGCCACATGACCCTTTACCTTTACCTTACAAGGGCTGTGCTGTGTTTTCTACTCTTGAAGATGATTCACAAACTTCAGCTGGTTCAAAATCCAGTAGCCAGATTACTGGCTGGGATTCCATTTAGATCTCACAATAGCCCCCATTTTAAAACAGCTGCACTGGTTCCCAGTTCGGTTCCAGACCCAATTCAAGGTGGTCACATTAGTGTTTAAAGACCTAAATGACTAAGGCCCCAAATACCTGGAAGACTACCTGCTTCCCTGCAGACCTCTTTGGATGTTAAGATCAGTGGAGATCTCTTGTTTCACCACCCTCAGAAGCTCATGGAACAGCAACTTGAGAGAGGGCATTTTCTGTGGCAACCCCTAACTTGGTGAACTCCCTCCCCACAGAGGTGCATCTCGCACCTCTTTACCTTGGCTGTTGATACCTGCAAATATATCTTTTTAGGACCTCCCCCCCACCCCGCTTATTTCTGTGATCATAAGTTGTTTTAAACTGATTTTCACATTGTGTTTTAATAGTCGTAAGCCGCCTTGCAATGGATAGTAATAGTAATAATAATAATTAATGGTAACAATGATGAGAGATGTGGTCCAGAAGAACATCAGGACAGCCACTGTTTCCCCCTCCCCTGCTTTAAAGACTTTGGGATGCAAGCATGCCTGAAGGAGCGAAGTGCCCTGAATTCAACTGCCCCAGATTGGTGTTACTAAACATATCACACTTTAGTTTTTGGAGTTCATCAATAATACATAATACAGAAAGTAAACAGACTGCTAGGCAGGGCCTCTCTCGCCTTATTTGATGTAGAGCAAAGTATTGTCATCTCTCTTGATCTATTTCTTATCCTTCCTAATGAGCAAGCTGACATTACAAGCTCATAAATATCTCTCTCCCAGAGCACACGTTTCTTTTTGTTGACTGAATCTCTGAGAAAGCAGTACCTTCTTCTTTACCACGTAGTTACACTTTTTTATTTCTTGTGTATTGCATGTATATAATACCAAGTAGTATTATAGTTCACACTCACTAGTTAAAGTGATGTGGCTATATTTGTATTGTTCCTTGCAATATCTAACTTGATGGACAAGGCAAGCACTATATTGCCAGATTTTGATTTCTCTACACCCTGGATGCCAGGCATTCTGAGGAACTGGCAAAGATTATTGCTTGATAGGCTTTCTCCTGTTGGTAGGTAGCATGTTTCTAGGCAGTGCTTTTTTGGAGGGGTTCAGGGATACATATACCCCTAAACACATTGTGAATCTTCGTACTTTTGTCCATTTACTGTATTTATTCCCCCCGATTTGAACTATAAAATGGTGATTTTTCTTGAGTAAAAATGAGAGTACCCCTAAACATTTTTTTAGAAAAAAAGCACTGTTTCTAGGTAATTAGAAAGTTATTTCACCAGGACAGCTGTTTCTAAAAAGCAGCCCTCAAAGGACAGCATATTTCTCACCCATAATTCGATTTATAATTTTAATATCCATTTCAGTAGAAATACACTTCAAAAAAAGACCTACACATAAATGTAAATTATTCCATCACATGTGTTAAATAATGTGACCAGCAGAACTGATTCTTACTATAATAAATGTCACAATTTGTACATTTTAAAATGCAACACACATTAGTTGATTCAAATTCATCCCCTCTACTTAATACAGTAACAGTGCAATCCTACATAGGTCTTCTCAGAAATGACTCCATATTACAATTACACAGCAGTTGTGTCCATCAGCTCTTCTTGACTTCTGGTGTGCTGTGAAGACATCGTTCTTTCTGTGGGTGAAAGTTGATTATATAGTTTTAGCTGATGCTTTTGTAGTGCAATTTCTGCCTTTTTTCTGATGTGATTTCATTCTCTTTAGGCTGCTTGTTACTGTTCTCCTTTGGAAGCTTGTTAATGTTCTCTTTTGGCTGACATGTTTTTAAATTGTATTACAGGCAACAACCGATTTATGCACGCTCAGTTGATGTGTGACCGCACACACATCCATCGAAGTGACTGGAAAAGGGAGGGGTGGAGCAGGCTTATACACGCTTCATCACTGTGTGCAGTGACCCGAAACGCAACCCCCTCACAAGCTGGGGGATTGCCTGTATTATGTTGTCTTATTTTTGTTAGCCATCCTGAGAGGTCTTTCCTATGGAATCCTGGGTTAATCTCTCAGTGGAAAATAACAACACTGATGTGCGTGGAATATAGTTTTCCACCACCACAAATAAATGGTGAAAAAGAGCCTCAATTGGGTTTCCTGCGATTAAAGGAGGTATTCACTTGTTAGTTTTGACAAATGTGTCTTCTCTTGGATCCAAGAGGTTGTGAGATGCTCTTTTTGCCCATTCATCTCCATGTTATTTCTTCAGCAGGTAATACAGATGACATAAGTTGCCAATTATATTCAGTAGAATGGTAAAATATACTAACCCTACGCAAGCAAAACCACTCACATGGTTGATTGTCTGTGTGTAGTGTGAACGTTGGGAAGATTCCTCCATAAATATCAGTGGATGGCGCTAGTTTGTGTAGCCCCACTCAAGTGTTGTGGTTTCATCTGTGTAGATCTTGTCTTGATCGGTTGGTGAACAAATGTTGGCAGTAATCAAGGTTTTGTGCAATTTGACTGTGCCAGAATCACCTGCAGCCTGGCTCATTCAGCCCATGCTAATTTGGACATCAGAGCCATTGTTTCGGGAATATAGTAAGTGGCAGGCTTTAACAAATGTTGGTGGTTTGTTAGGAGAGTCGTTGGGCCAGTCACTAGCCCTCAGCCCAATCTACCCCACATGGATGCTGTGACGCTAAAGGAGAAGCCCCTGTATGGGACTCTGAGCTTCTTGGAGAAGAGTAAGCTACAAATACCGTCATTTGGCTGAGCTTTCAGTAGCAGCAAGCATGGCTACAAGTTGATAGAAGTTCGCTTCTCATGATGTTGAATGAGAGGGCGAACAACCCAAATGCCAAGTCCACTTATGTAGGCAGTCCTGAACTGTGATGATGATTATGATGATGATAATAATAATAATAATTGATAATTGATAATTGATACTTGATAATTGATACTTGATAATTGATAATTGATAATTAATACCCCGCCCATCTAGCTGGGTCTCCCCAGCCACTCTGGGCGGCTTCCAAAAGAACATTAAAGTACAATAATCTATTAAACATTAAAAGCCTCCCTAAACAGGGCTGCCTTCAAATGTCTTCTAAAGGTCTGGTAGTTGTTGTTCTCCTTGACATCTGAAGGGAGGGCGTTCCACAGGGCAGGTGCCACTACCGAGAAGGCCCTCTGCCTGATTCCCTGTAACTTGGCTTCTCATAGTGAGGGAACCGCCAGAAGGCCCTCGGATGGATGGATACAGAAGATAGGTTGCCTGGCTGGGTAGCATCTACAGAGTTGACCTTGTAGATTTCTATAGCATAAATGGATATTCTGATGTGAAGCAGGTGGTGTTTGTTTATATTCAAGATGGGCTTGATAGAGGGATTTTTAAGTTTAATTGCACCAGCATTGGAACAGCACATCAGCCCTGGGCATTGGGATTGGAAATGATTTATTACCTTTTGATTCACAGGGGACTAAAGATGCTAAATGCGGTAGTTCACAAACGGAATGGAATGCTGAGCAAGTAACTATGCAGGTGTGGTTATTCGCAAAGGTCTTCCATTTTTGAGACAGAGGCACTCGGGGAAAGTATATTTGTGGGGTTTGAGCTTCTAAAGGAGACAGAGCCCCACAACTGTGACCTAATTTGCTGACGTATTACTCCGTTGTGTCAGAATGTGCTGAGCGATAAGTATCCTGAAGTCATGGTCCTGAAGTTGGCACTAAAGGAGAACGATGAACTGATGATTTAATGCTCCCTCAAGTCAACAAAGAGGCTTGAAGGAGACGACCTTGGATTTATATCCCCGAAATGAGGGCATATTGGCAGCCCAACAGAAACTTTGATGCACCTTTTTTACCAATGGAAACTACAGACCCAAACATGATGGGTATTTGCCACTGGGAAATATTATGTTGAAAAAATATTGTCAATTTTCAGACACAATTTTATCAGCACCAAAGAAGGAAATCTCTTATTTTCACTTCTCCCACTTTTTTCCTTCCTCTCTCCTTTGCACTCATTCCCATGCCTCTTCTTCTCTCCTGTTCTGCAGTCCCCTTTCCACACATGCCCCCCAGGGTAACACATTACTGTATCTATAAGGTAAACAGAATCTGAAGAGCAAGCTTGTTAAGTTAGAGACTATTAAGTTCAGTTGGTGGATGCTATACACATATGTTTGCTTGTTAATGAAATATCTGTTCTACACTACTGCATGGAATCCAGAACTTCTTATAGAAGATAACCCATGCTACCAGGAGTGAAATATACTGTGTGAAGTTACTATGAAATGTATGAGGGCTCTGCATCCTTTATCTCTGATGAGGCAGCTGAAGAATGGAAGAGGGAGACATTTCAGTACAGCGAGAAGGGAGTAACACTGACATATTCCCCTTCATTTCTCCCATTGCCTCTTCTTACTCCACTGCACTGCAAATGCTCCTTTTAACCCTACCCACTTCCACCTGCCTGCTCCTCAATTCTTCCTCCGCTCCAGCTTTCTTCCCTTCTGTCATCAGAGCCCTGAAACTGTCACACACTCGCATCTACCTTCCTACCTCTACCTTTTCCCTCCAAATGCCACATTTATTCCCCCCTCAATTCCACCTGCCCCTTTCCCACTTCCTCCTTCTTCTCTCCTCCCCGCACCACAAGAGGACTAAAACTGTTGCACACAGAGACGCCCTCCCCCTTAGGCCCCCCCTATGTCATTTACTACAGACATGAGTCCCTACTTTTTCTTTCTGCCCCCTCCTTCCCCCACCCCTGCCTCTAGAACAGCCTTTCTCAACCTTGGGTCCCCAGATGTTTTTGGCCTACAACTCCCATCATCCCTAGGTAGCAGGAACAGTGGTCAGGGATGATGGGAGTTGTAGGCTGAAAACATCTGGGGACCCAAGGTTGAGAAAGGCTGTTCTAGAACCTGGGGAAGCAGCCAACGGGAACAGCACAATGATGGACTATTGCAAATATTATATATCCACTTACTTCGGAGCCATTGCATTTTACGGAAGACCCCTGTTTGCTGCAAGTGTATGCATGCACACTTCATCTCTCCCTCTCCCTCCTCTTAAGATGTTAAGTCTGATTGGTATCGAGTGTAGAATACAAGGTGATTTAAGAAGTTGCTATGGTAACTTCTCTTTTAAATGGGATGATTAAGTATGTTTGTGCTAGAAAAAGCATCAAAACCAGTTCAGGGAATAATAACCAGCTAGCAAACAAGTCCTCCATTTCCCTTCCTGCCACTTTTAAGAAATTGCACTGTCTTTATTTAAAAGGCTTGTGATACATTTGCGACTCCGGTCTCTGAAGCAGGTTGAAGGAGAAGTCTGTCCTCCTTGGCTCTTTCTCCCCCACCCCACAATAATCTGTACTGTATTGACACTTGACGGCCTTTTATCCGAGGGCAGAAACCAGCTTGGCATTACTGTACTGTACTGTATACTCAAAACACTCGTTAGTGGAAGGAGATGCCTTATAAAATGGGACACTGTGTGAGATTGTTGCCTTCTTTTTATGAGTAAAGCCAAGACTGTGGCTAACTATAGTAAAGGAAGATGTTTTATCCCAAGTCAGACAATGGCCCATTAGCCAGCTCTTGTACTTCTCTATTCCACTCTGGTCAGACCTCACCAGTTCTGGGCGTTGTTTACCATGTACGTTCCCAGCCAGCTGCCCCTTGAGGATAAAATATTTTTTAAAGTAAGAAAGAAGAGAAAGGTAAAGTGGACCTGAGAATGTGCTCAGTAAATGTAAGAACCGAGGGTGCTGTTTTTAAGGGGAAAAGAGAAACTATTTTGACAGTGAGGGTAGCACCAGCAAAGAGAATGGCCAAAGTCAGGATTATATCTTGGAATTGATTTTGGCCTTTAAATCGCTGCACTGTGATAAAACTGACTCCTAAACTGGCTTCTCTGTCTATGGCGAAGACAGGCACTCCGGATAAATTATTAAAAAGTGAAGCTGCAGTTGTAGAAGCTGCAGTGACAGGTGAAGAAATCTTTCCTTTGGCTGAATGTTAATGGAAACCATATGCGTGCAAGGATTTTGCATAATGTATTTTTGAGAGCAAGCAGATTCCATGTGTGACGTAAAGCCTCGGAGGGCAATAATCCAGCTTTTGATAATGCATCCCTGTCTAATTTTGGTTTTCAGCTTTCTCTTTTTTCTTTTTGCCCTAAAACAGGTATAGAAGTTCTTCTGTTGTGCTTATAGCAGTGAAAGCTTCTACACTGGCTGAGCTGGTGGGAAGAGTCCAATAGCACAGGTGTCCCACCCACACTCAGGAAAACAATGCTACTACCAGTGTTTTCAGAGGAGACGTGGAACTGAGGCAGGAACAGATTGTGAAAAATCTCCTTGGCCCTTTGGTTAGAAGCCAAATGTTATAAGAGTGGGGGAAAGCAGGTGTTCAAGCAAGTCTGGCTCAGTGAGAGGCCAGGGGCCCATGTGGCAGTCCAGTTCTGGTGAACGCAGATCAGTGTTCAAAGAACCAGAGGCAGGTGACTAAGGCAAAGATAGACCTGTGCTTGGGATCCAGGGCAAGGTGAGAGAAGTCTGTTCAGCAACTTCTTCCAAGAGTTATTTCCTTAGACTTGAGATATGGAGAGGGGAGAATGTAGAGAGTAGAATCTATCAGTAGATCTCTGGGTGGTTTGCAGCAGATGACTAAGGGTTTGACTCCCAGTTGCTTTTACAGTAGAAACCACCTCCACCTTCCCTTCAAGTTAGGCTGCAGAAATGAAGGAAGCTTGGAGAGGAAACCAAGAATGTATGTTTGCGTGGTAGAATAGTGTCCCTAGTTATGGTGCTGAAAGCATATTCATGGGCTATGATGCCTGGTAGCACATGGGCAGGTTGTGCAAGCTTTTGAGCACCAGAACAGAGAGCTGCACTGAGGAAGACTTTTTGTGAATATATGGCTAATATTATCTGGGCCAAGAACCAAGCAGGGGTCTTAGAGTTAAACTCCACATACTAATTGAACAAATCAGTTCCGTGTCTGCTGGGCTTCTGAATTTCCCACTATGCAATAAAACGGTAAAGATAGCATAGACACAAACTGTCTCCTCCGTCTCCATTTTTTCCGCTGAGCTTTGGCTTTCCTGGTTCTTTCTGCATTTTGTATTTTAACTATACATGAAAAATAAATGAGGACTGTCTCCCAAACGGATCTAAGGATAGCTAATGGTGCAACGAAAGCCGCTCAAGAATATGCTAATTTATGAAAATAAATGAGGTTGCTTTGCTGACAGGCTGTGAGGCAATACTTGATTAAGGAAGTTATAGAAGTTGAGTTTTAGAAGCAGATAATTTGACAGCCTTAGCAATTACTATATTTTATTCATTCATTCATTCTCCATGTTCAGAAGAGAAGCAAAACCTGTTCTTTGCCAGAATGCTCAGGTTGTCACTACGTCTTTGGCTGTTTTCATACTACTGTTTGCTGTAGACCCAGTGCCTTTCCATTCCCCCCTTTTTTTGAGGTGGGGAAAATGGTCCAAAAAGGGGGCACATTCTTATGATCTTGGCAAAAAGAGTGTAGATTTGTCTAGCTTATTTTTCTCAGCAGATGTCCTTCAAGAGGCACACTGCACAACTCCAGTCTGTATATCAAAGCAACAGTGTTGGATTACCGAATGATTTACTGATTATGCAGATCTCCCTCCCCACTTTTCCTTCCTGCCGTTATTAAAGGAAATAAAATGCCATGTAATGAAAACCAACCCATCTAAGCACAGCTGCATATTAGTAATATGAGAAATCAGTTTGGAGCACTATGCAATGGACCTGACAGAAAAGGTGTTAAAAGGTCACAGGTATCTAGGTGGAAGAAGCAACAGCTTAATATCCAGACACTAAGCAGTTACTGTGCCATTTGTTACCACAGATAGAGTAGGGTTGGTTATGCTTCATACTAGCAAGCCACGGTTTAGCTAGTCATGAAATGGCATTGTGGTTTGTTTCTTCTGAAGAAGCCTTCATCTTCTGTTTGTGGTTTGTTTGGAAGAAATGAACTTTGAGCCTAGGCTGCGTGCCAAACTTTTGCTTGTTTCCTTCCCTGAGTGGCCCAGTCAGGGACAGGTGCAAGCCACGCACATCAAGCCGTAGTTGAAAATAAACTATAATGCTGTGTGCAAATTGGGTCATTTTTGTTTTATCAGTAAGCTGTGCAGCCAGCATCTTCTGGAAAGGAACGTATAAATAGGCTGGCAGGAAACCTGTAAGTGTAATTAAGAGGGCTCTTATCTGCATTGTTAGAAGTGAAGTTATAGGGAAGGAAAACAACATTGACAAGTTAATTTGAACGAAATATAGGGACAATGCATGTGTAGCGATGGAGGTGCAATTCACTGCAAGTGCTAGGATATGATCTGAAGGGATACCCAAGGATGAAATAAAGGTTGAGAATGGAGGTGAAAAGCAGCACTATCAATTTAGCAGGAAGTGGGTAGGACTGCACTGGACCTTTGCATCCAATCATATGGCCCTGCTAAATGCCTAACACAAACCTTGCACCAGCTGTAAGCCCCTTTTAGAGGTAAGCAGCTGCCTGGATCTGTCTTGTCTCTTGCGCACTGCACTGCTATAGTTTTCACTGGCTTCCCAAAATTATCCAGATGCCAGTATATGTGTGTGTGTGTGTGTTCTAGCTATCTGGAGATTTTTAAACTTCAATTACCAGGTTCTGGATAGACAACAGAGTCAGAATGAGCTTACTTTGAGGATGAGTTGCATTTCAAATCCAATTTTATGCTGAGTCACCCTTGTGCTAGTCAGATTTCTAGTCGTAATTTCATTTAATTCATTAAAGCAGGAAAACATTATGGAGATGACGCTTGGAGATTTATATTAGAAGAGTACATAAAGCGTTAACATTATAGCTACCATGCATTAAAAAAAAAGAAAAAAGATGACATTTAGTAGCGAGCTATGGACAGTGGCAACAGAAGCCAATAAGGGAGTGAGGTCCACTCAGGGAAGGGCCCCATGAAGGCATCTCGCCCAAAGACCCTCCAGAGCCTGGAGGTCACACTGACTTCAATCAGCCCGTTGTAAGATTTTTATTCCAGAGCCTGTGTGTGTGCTGCAGTGCCGATTAGTGAAATGGCTGCCTTGAATCACTGCTCTCTGTTTCTTTTTCCAGTAAGTAGAGAGAATTCTGCTTGCATCTTATGACAGGGCTGAGGAACCTCAGACCAGGGCCCAAATGTGTGTGCCTCAGGAAAAGACCTTTTTAATGTTACACCAGCTAACTAGAGTGCACAGCTCTTTTCTTAGAAACTACTAGGGAGGGTAAGTGGGCCTATTTGTGTTTTAGTTATGTATTTAGTGATTCCAGTTATATCTCACCTTTCCTCCAAGGAGTGAAAGGTGATGGACGTGGTTTTCCTTCTCCCCATTATATCCTGACAACAACCTTGTGAAGGAAGGTGAGGTTGGGAGACAGTGGCTAGCCCAGTGTTTCTCAGACTTGTAGTCCAACAACAGCTGGAGACCCAACTCCCAACATCTCTGGCCATTGGTCCCGCTAGCTAGGGAAGATGGGAGTTGTAATCCAACAGCTGGAGACCCGAGTCTGAAAAACACTGGCCCAGCCTAAGGTCACCCAGTGAGCTTCATGACTGAGTGGGAACTAGAACCCCGGTCTCCCAGGTCTCATGGAATCATGGAAATGTAGTTAGAAGAGTCTTGGCTAAATGCAGGAATCCCAGCTAAAGAATCACTGGCAAATGGCCATTCAGCCTGTGTTCAAAAACCTCCAATGAAGGTCCATCACCTTCTGAGGTAGCCCATTCCAAACAGCTCTTGCCATCGAAAAATTCTTCCTAACATTTAGTCTGAATCTCTTTTCTTGCAATTTGAATCCATTGGTCTGGATCCCACCTGCCACAGCAGCAGGAAACAAGCTTGTTCCGTTTTCCTCGTGACAGCTCTTCATATCTTTGAAGGGGTTTCCTTTGTCAATCAGCCTTCCCCAACTTGAAGCCCCCCAGTCATTAGAGGGAACCAGGCTAGGGACACTTGGCAGTTCAATACTAGCCACTATACCAGACTGTCTCTACTGTTTATAAATAGGAGTAGATAACCTGCAGGTGCTGGTTATTTTTCTATATTATGAGCTATGGGATTTTAAATATTACATTTATAAAATTGTTATAAATTGTTCTTCTCAGATTTGATTTTGAATATATGCAAGAATGACCCTTTAAGCTATGCTGAGAAACCACACACACCCCAACAAGAAATCTGAACCGTTGCCTCAATCCAGACCTTAGCACATGTCAGCATTGTCTTATCTTTAAGAGGACAGAATTTACGTCATCTTTGCAGCTGACTGAGAGTGTTTCAAAAGGGACAATCTAAAAACGGCAAGTAGCAATGTGTTTTTCCTTTTCCTTTCAGCACCCTGTGTGGAGTGGAGGCAATTGAGCTTTATAACAATTCCCAAGGAACTGTTTCCTTTCCTGGGTGAACTATTAAGTGTGCATTTGTATCCATCTCTCCCAGCAGCACTCTGCACTTGTGTGTATGAGCCTTGCATTCAGAGGGGAATAATAGCGGAAGAGAGGGAAACAACGGACCACGTATGTCAGAACTTCCTCGTTAGAGAGGGGGTGAGATGGGCACATACATTAAAATATTTCATGGACAAACTCTTCACTCCCATCCACTATGAACCATGTTTGAACCTGAGATTAACTCTTGTGATGGTGCTTTGAGAGATCTGTGTTCTTTTTGTTACTTGCTTGAAGTGAATTCTGTGACTCATTTCCCACAATTAAGCTGGCAGTGAAGATAAGCTGCTGACATAGTCCAAATAAAGAATAAGCAATCTCACTCCCTTTCTTGTATCCCTGCTACAAAATTTGAGCCACATCTGGGCGAACTGTGCTTGGATTTGGTTTAATGCTTTGGTTAATGACAGTCTCGGAATGAATCATTAGTGACAGTTGGAGCAAATACAGTAATATTGACGTGTTTATCTTTGATCAGGTTTCAGAAGTTTTATTTTACATATTCCCTTGAAGGATAAACACCAGACAGGCAAGACCTGCTCATTTTTAAGTTCACACTGGGCAAAAGAGAAATGTCTTTATGACAACTGGAAGCTTCCGGAAACACTTTCTGGATAACTTTCAGCTGGAAGTGAATTCTTGAGCCATATTTTTATGGCTCAGAACTTGGCAGTGAAAATCTTAGTTTTTGTTTTTTACTTGAAGGCTTGCTCTGATGTGTACCAAAGGTTTACAATGCCAAAGACAATTAGAAAGCACTTATTTATATGTCAATTAATTGGTTGGTGGCTTTAAAGCACAATCCTATGCATGTCTACTCAGAACTCAGTAGGGCTTACTCTTAGGTTAAGTGGGCACAAGGTCAGTAACTCAACCGACATGATTTTATAGACTGATTGTGCTCAACATAATTCCCCTCCCCCATAATAGTATGCAACAAAAACCACTGAATACCTATAGGTCTCCCGCGTTTATCTGAACCAAATAAGATAATAGTAAGAGCCCTGTAGCTGCCTACCGGATTGCAGCCAAAATCTGTAGTGTTTTGCACACAAACCCCTGTTGAACACCGTGGGACTTGCACCTGAGTCAACATGCATAGGGGTGTAAACTAACCAGAGCTTGAATTAAGTTGCCTTCATGACTCATGGCTTGTTTTCAGCTAGATGGAGTATTTTGTTGACATTGTTTTGAGTGCATGACCTCCACTGCCCTTATGAAGGCCAGATGACAAAAATATCTTTTTATAGCTGTAGAGTTCTTGTTGTGACTAGAGCAGTCCTGTGAAGTAATAGCCATGTGATCAGATACACTGTACAGCACCAACTACTGCTCCATCTTAAAACCTAGGTGATTCCATATGCAGCTGAGCCCTGGTGTATGTCCTGGTGTGGTCCATGTATCCTAATGTGAGTGAAAGTTTATTCGGTCTGTACGGTTATTTCTCATTTTAAATGAGCTCGAAGCCCGGCTTTTAAACTCAATGCTTCCCCCCCCCCCAGTACGATATTATTTCATATCAGGAATTGATCTTAAAGGGTGGCATTTGTTGTGGACTAGGGTGGTGCAAAGAGGCCCCTCAATGGAAACTCTGGGGAGGAAGAAAGAGAGAGCGAGAGAGCACTAATCTGAATTTATCACCTTATCCTTCCTGATCCTAACTCCTCTTATTATGGGTCTTCACATCCAATCTCCCTTCTACAGCTGCATTATTCCTGCTTCATGGGGTCAGATCTTCACAACTGCACTTCTGCCCCTGAGCAACCACATCACTGGTTCTGTTATGGGGGAAGAGCACTTTGCAAGTTCCCAGCAGCCCCAGGAAAGGCTCTAGAAATAATTGGGGGTGTTCTCCCTTGTAGTTCAGGGGTGCTGAACATCTGTGGCTCAACACTGAACCACTGTCCATGCTGGTTGGGGCTGGTAGGAGCTAAAGAGCTGTGGGTCCATCCGTCATCGTCGCCCCCCCCCCCCCCGCTGTAGTTACATGATAGCAGAGCAGTACTTCTTTCTAACTTCGAAAATGTGCTTCCTGGATTGCAGAGAAAATACATGCTTTTAATACTAATATTTTAAAAGCTTTTCATATGGTTGTGCAACCAGTTCATATTACCATAAAACCATACTATGAATTCCATTTGTATCTGTTTTCTTCAGTCAAAAGCCTGCCGCTAGCTCCCAGTCTGTGCCGTACATTTGAAACAAAAGTTTCCATTCATTCTTTCTTTCTTTTTTTCCATATATTTCAGAATTGTTGGGAAGTTTTCTCTCCAACTTAAACAGTGCACAAAATGCTCCTCTGAGATAGGACAATAACACAGAAAGCTGGTCATCTTCTACCGGTATTTGACTGATCAAACTACCCGCAAAATACACAAAACGAAATTGCCTATTCAGAATTGTGAAAGTCCGCAGATGCTTTTCTTTGTACAAGTCATGAATGTGGAGAGTTTTCTATTATGCCTGCTCAGTACTGGTGGTTGAAGAACAAATGGGAAATGGAGAGAAAGGAAAAAGTGGATTCTGAGGATAAAATTTTCAGCATCGGTGTGCTGAACCTCTGACATTTACTAAGGAACAACTGGTTCTGTGCTCCCTTCAGCCAGCTGACATTTGGGTTTTCAAAAGGCGAGCTACCTTCCTCTGTCAAATAGCAGGGTTACTTTGTGCTCTGACACTAGACTCTTGAAGCTGACAATCTTCTTTTTTACTCTGTGTTTTTCAGTCAATGTTGCTATGGAGGAAAGAAGTCAGAGATGACTGATGTGGAGCCTGTGGTCACAGATTTTGCAGCCTCTGGACGGGCCGGTCGCCGAAATGCCTTACCAGACATTCTGGGTTCTTCCGCTGGTGCTGGAACATCGGGACCTACCACACAAATTAGCTGAGCTCTCAATGTCTGAAGGTAATGCAGGACAAAACAATTGAGAACAAGATGTTACCCCTCATTGATGGCCAAGGGTTGTACTATTTCCTAGCTAGTGACTGCCCAACTGTACGGGCCAACTGGACTACTGCAATGTGCTCTTCGTGGGGGCTACCCTTGAAGGTGACTCGGAAACTACAACTAATCCAGAATGCAGCAGCTAGACTGGTGACTGGGAGTGGCCCACCGGGACCATATAACACCGGTCCTAAAGGAGCTACACTGGTTTCCAGTACATTTCCAAGCACAATTCAAAGTGTTGGTGCTGACCTTTAAAGCCCTAAATGGCCTCAGCCCTGTGTGCCTGAAGGAGCGTCTCCACCCCTATCATTCAGCCCAGACACTGAGGTCCAGCTCCGAAGGCCTTCTGGCAGTTTCCTCGCTGCAAAAAGCGAAGTTACAGGGAACCAGGCAGAGGGCCTCCCATCAGATGTCAAGGAGATAAAGAACTACACAACTTTTAGAAGACATCTGAAGGTGGTCCTGCATTGGGAAGGTTTTAATGTTTGATATTGTATTATGCTTTTATATTTGTTGGAAGGCCCAGAGTGGGTGAGACAACCCAGGCAGATGGGCAGGGTAATACAATAATAATAAATGTATTTATTTATTTTGGGTGCCAGAGGAACTCAAGAACTTCTGAAATGTATATCTTCACAACAACAAAAACAGCAGCAGAAGGCTACCTTCCATGTAGTATGTAATATAAACATGCTTTTTTCCTGCACAATGAAATTAGCATATCATCTCCATTATCCAAAGCTTTATTGTAGAACCTCCCAGATTCTCTGAATTCCGTATGGTCCAATATTAACGCAATCCATTTTTAACTTGGAATTCTCTTCACCAAAGCTCCTAATGATTGGAATGTTTTGACCAAACTGTTCTGGGTACATCTAACACATTGTTTCTCATATCCACCTCTCTTTAGATGAAGGAGCTGCCGGCGGGGAAACGTCCTCTTCCAACACCACAACGGAAAATCAAGAAACAGAAGCGAAGAGCATGGATTCCTAATATTTGTGAAATGCTTGGTTTGTGGTGATCGCCAACAGATTCCACTCCCAGCGTATGCAAGACTCTGAAATACACAATACTTAAAACAGCTGGCAGACATGAATAAGGAGCTGTTGAAGGTTTTCAGTGGTGTTACTTAATCCATGAAATAATAAGTTATTTGTGTACAATAGTCCACAGCCAATATCTGCAGAATGCATGTCAAGGTTTTAGATTTGTTTTCAGTCCTGTAACAAAATCAGCTCCAGCATATCTTCTCGGATACAGTGTAAATAATCAAATGCAACAACCACCCAAATACTTGCTGCTGTTAGGTTGATCTCTTGGGGGCTTTTCAGAGGATAAATCCAAAACATTTCTATTTGTGTTTAACGTGAAACATTCCTAGCCCTGATTGAGAGCCGGTGGCGCACTGTACTAATATAAAAGATGTCGGGTTCACTGTGCTGCAGCAACGGAGCTTGACCAAGGCTTTAAAAAAGAAAGGAGAAAATGAATCCTGGGAGATGGGAGCTCCAGAGTGAAGCAGGAGAGCTCAAAGCCCAGAAATAACAATACATTTCTAAAAGCTATAAAATGGTAGGGCACTGATGCAAGAGAGACAGCCTGTTTTTTGTTTTAAGAGGTCCCTGAGAAATCTCGCAGCACTTCAGTAGTCCAGCAAAAAGGAGCACTATCTAAAAATGTAAACAAATGAATAACACAGGAGCAGCCTTATACCAGGCCAGATTATTTGCCCATCTTAACTCAGTTATTGTCTACATAGACTGGTAACAATGTTTATCAGTGTCTCAGGCAGAGATAGGGAGACAATAAATTGTACAACCCCCACATTCACACAATGTTTCAGGAATGGGGAATGTTGGACGGGCACCATGGGGGCAATCTAGTAGGTGCCCATGGCTCTCATGCGAGCACAATTCACACAACAACGGCCATTGGCTGATGGGAGCTGTGTTCCACACAGCCGTCACCATGGCAATGGGCTGCTCAGAGTACCACATTTTCCTGGCCAGAGAATACAGAGTGTTCAGAACATGGAAGTATCTCTGAATCGTAGGAAAGGTCTCTGGATCCCTTGTAACAATGGCACATGGGAAGGCCCTCCTTTCTTCATATCTGAAGTAACCTTTTCTCTCTTCCCCCAGCCCTATCATTTTTTTATTTCTCCAGAATCCGAGGCTATATTAAGCCGTTTATTTTTGACATAGTAGGCTGTCTGATCTTTGGAGGAAATGGAATGTCACCTGTCTGTAACCCCAAGAAACCCTTTTGAAGTTTGGACTCTACCTAGAGATGTCCTGCTGTACAGAGGAAAATGAAAAATGCTCTTTCCGCACTCCTTCAAAATGTCACAAGGCACTGAGATCACTTAGGGTTTTAAAATCCTTTTGAGAGCATTCTGCGCTGCCCTTTCTCAAATCTGACTTATTTGGTGATCTCAACCTTCTGCGTATCCATAAGTTTCTAAAGTTGAACTAGTGGCATTTGTAATTGATTTAAACTTTTATTTCATTTCAGCATGAAAAATGAAATTGGTTATCTCTTCATTTGGTCTTTGTTAGTCTTTTGTCACTCGTGTCTTCACAAGACCCAGGGACGCAAACTTTCCACTTGAGTTAGGATGTGGGTTTATTGGCTCATAACTGATCCTGTTAAAATCAACATTCAAAGCGTTTTCTTTCAATATATATTTTGCCTGTACCAAAGGATTGATTCACATTTTATAATAAAGGTTGTATTTAAAATATACTGCATATGTTATTTGTACAGCAATTCAGGAGCACACTTGTATGAATTCTTGCACCCATAGCAGGATATTTTTGGATGCGGTACCATCCAACTTTGTTATTTGCTCTGGCATCAAAAGTTGTTGTTGTTGTTGGCATCCATCTGTCTTGGGAGACAATGGAAGAGTGTACCTTTAGGGGTAAAGTCAAACCATTGGAGAGTTACAGCACCTGCTGTGGCTGTAGAGACCAATACGGGAGAGACATGTTTTATTGCAGGTGGGGCAGATGAAGGCATCCAGTTCTGCTGCTACAGATGTTTCTTCTCTCTGCGCTCCTCCCAGCAGTCATTCCTCCTCTGGTCACTGCTGTGGATACACAACCTGACTATCTGTCTCCAGGCACTGCCAAAGATACCTTGGGTGATGAGTTGCAAAATGTAGTGGGTTGTACAGTTGTGCCAATAATTGCCATCATTACCACATGCCATGCATCAGCATCATACAAAATTATCATGTAATTCAGAAATTAGAAACTGGCAAGGTGAGCCCCATCCTTCCTTGCCAAGAATTGACCCAAGCGGAAGTTTGGCTATCAGCTAGAAAAAATAAATACATTGGCTACTAGCAATTGCTTGTTATATAGGCCTTGCAAGTGACAAGTCAGCAAAGCAGAATTTTCTCTTGTTAGGAACACAGGAAACTGCCTTAGGCGTAGTCAGATCATTGGTGCATACAGCTCAGTACTGTTCATGGAGGCCTGTGGCATCATTTGCCTGCACCCAGGCTGGGTTCTGCTAGCCAGTCTCTTGATACGATTGCGTGCAGCATACCTTGGTCTCTGCTGCAAACAACATTCTGTGATAGGGAAATGGGTTTCTCCTCCCCTCTATTTCACACCACAGATGCTGCGTTCATCCCTCTATGCTCCACGACAAGTCTGTAGCAATTTGTACCAAATGCTGTGGCCTGCCTCTGGGCAGGATTCAGCTGAGTTGTGTGCATGGAAAAAGGTTTGCTTGCGCAATGAGACTTTCTCCCTCTCTTCCCTCCTGTGTGCCCCCTGTCTATTCTGGAGGGTTGAGGGGTAAACCAGAACAAGTTTAGGGGAAACTCAGGGAAGAGAGGAGGGGAAAGTCTCATTGTGCAAGCGAACCTCATTCCATGTGCACATACCCCACTTGGTACTACACTGTGTTCCACCCAGTGCCAGATTGATGTATAAGCTAAACAAGCTATAGCTTAGGGCCCCATTCTCTTGGGGGCCCCAAAAAATTTAAAGGAAAAAAACCTGGATGTACATTTCCAAAATATAAGATAAAAAAACAAATAAAATAAAACATGCATACAGCAACAGTGTTTTGTGTTGTGTAGGCTCCTATTTGTTATGTACAAATGGCTTTAGATACCTATTAGGCCCATAAATTACCATCTAGCATATATTCAACACAAACAACAGCGACAATTTGTTGTTGACAAAGGACATCTGGACATATAAAGGGCCCCATTACCTTCAGTAGCTTAGGGCCTCATCAAACCTAAATCCAGCCCTGGTTCCACCCCACTGAGTCCCACATTTGGGGGAGGGGGGTAATTGAAATGTTTGATAGTGGTAGATACTACAGTATTCTGATAATGCTTTCCTACAGGTAAAGGTAAATGCTTTCCTACATTTCACTCAGAAAGGTCACATTTCCTCATCACATGCAAGTCAATCATGTCCTGGGTGTCAGTGATTCTGCATCTATTTTCCAAAGCTAAATGTGATGAACTGTACGTATATGTTACTTTGATGTTGTAAAATATGAAAACCATTCTGCAAAGTCTTTTACCCTTTTACTTTCTTGTTTCCACGGTTCTTTACAAGCTGTAAAGTTCCAAGATAAGGTGAAGGGGCCGCAAAGAACAAAGTTGGTATTGCTTGCTGCAAGCAGTAGATGGCACTCTGCACCCATTTGAAGTGAAGCATGCTACCATTTAATGTCTTGCAGACTAAGCTGTTCCAGGCCTTCAGCTCAATAAGGCTTGTGTGCTAGCTGGACTTTTGAGGAACAGAACCTGTCTTGGACATGGGTTTTCCTCTCTGCACATTACTTCCGAACACCCAGAAACTCCTATGCAAACTACATTATTGTTTGCTGATAAAGTCGTAAACTAGCAATGCACACTATTGAGCTGTGGGGAACACATGCTACACAGCTAGAATATATTATTAATACATTTTTATGACACCTCCCACATTGGTCTCAAGGGAGTGTACAAAAGTTTTAAAATAACATAACATTACAACTGCAATACAATTTAAAACACAGCTCATAACAGCAAGAGTAAACGAAAAGCAATGTACTGAAATTATAACAATGTAACAACAAATGCCATTTTTTAAGGTTCATAGAACTGTTGATAAAACTGTTGCCAAACAAAAATAAAACTTTCAAAATGGTTTGATAGTGTATGTAATAATGGCATTTCATAAGGAACCATATTTTCTGAACATCTTGCTTTGTATGGGGTTGGTTTTTTCCTGCCCAAAATCCTTTGTATAAATGCATACTATAATGCAGGCATGTCCAACAGATAGATCGTGATCCACCGGTAAATCACTGGACGTCTGTGGTAGATCACCGGTAGATCAGTGGCTCCCCACAAAGAACATCTTTGCCCTGCACCCCTAAAATGACCTGAACCACCAAAAGCAGGGCTTTCCTTCCTTAAAAAAAAGCTCAGCGTTGCTTTCCTCTTCCCTAAAGAAGCTCAACAACTTTTACGTGAACCCCAAAAATCAGGGCTTTCCTTCCTAAAAAAAACTCAACAACTTTGACCTGAACCCCCCAAAAGGGGGTAGATCACTGCCAGTTTTTAACTCTGTGAGTAGATCGGAGTCTCTTGGAAGTTGGCTACCCCTGCTATAATGGCTTGCTTCAGCTTTTCCATGTGAATAAAAATATGCATCTATTGTTAAAAAAGACAAAACAAAAAACACCAAGGGTTGTCTGAGCTGGGAGAGAAGATGATCTCAAGAGAAAGGGCGTCGCCCTCTCATGCTAGGACACTCTGGGAAGAAGAGGGTATGAGAAAAACTGGATTGAGGGAGCAAAAAGTGTGGGAAGGCAGTGATTTGGAGAAAAACATAGGCAGTGGAAAATTGTTGGCGGTACAAGAAGCTTACTATCCACATTAAATGGCAGTATGGATGAGCCAAGTGAAACTATCTAGCCTTCTGAGTCCTTGGAATTTCACCGGGTCCTTGGAATTTCACCAAGTCAGATAGCTGTGTGCACAGGATTTGATCATTTCTAAACAGCTTAGGGGACCTTATCACAGCAGAAAGATTAAGGCAGATTCCTGCAACTATTTGTCTCTTGAGAAATTTCCATTATGGCCCTGGTTCCATCAAAAAGAATGCTTTCAAATGGTGGACGTGTTTAGATAGATAGTAAGGAGATACAGAGCCCATGCCCCTTTTTGACCATTCAATGGGTGGGGGAGAAATGAAACCAACCCCAAAGTTGGCCACCTAACTGTAAGGTCATAGGAGTGCTGTGAGCTCCTCCTGGGACTCCTCCAACATTTCTCCGATGAAAATTGAGACTTCCTAATGAAAAGGACATTCCTGGATCAAATCAGAAACCATGACAGCTTCTGTAAATCTGAGACTGTCCCTGGAAAAGAGGGACACTTGGAGGGTCTGTTGCATGTATGTGCAGGGGGAGGGGCTTAGTTCTTTATTTTTTAATGCTTATACAGTACATTGCCTTCCATTAAAAATAAATCTCAAGGCAATTCACAATAAAGCAGTAAAAATATAGTAAAAGCAACAAATACCGCAGCAACAGAATCCCAGTAAATTCAGCATCCTAGACCACAGCATCAACTAGCTTAAAATGTATCAAGTAACTCTGGGGCAGCTGCTCCTGCATGGCAAAAGTGTCGCTCCAGTTCTCTTGATTTCCTTTGGTGATTGGAAGAAGAGGCCATTGGATTTGTCATCCCTGAATGCCATGTTCGTATGTGCAAGGTGTGACAGTGGCGGGAAGCATATACCCTATACTGCCACAGTGGCTATCTACTTAGCAATTTGGGAAGGTGTTTTATCCTGAGTCAGGCCATTAATCCATCCAGCTGAGTACAGTGACTGGCAGTGTCACTGTATCCATCCAGCTGAGTACAGTGACTAGGATTGCAGACGAGAGACAGTAGTACTGGGAGATGCCAGGGATAAATTCTGGGAGCTTCTGCCTGCAAAGGAGATGCTCTGCCACTGAGCTAGGACCTTGGGCAGGGTGTTCATCAGTATGCGGATGATACCCAGCTCTACCGGTATGTCTCTTTCAAATCAGAACCAGTGAAGGCAGTGAAGGTCCTGTGTGAGTGTCTGGAGGTGGTTGGAGGATGGATGGTGTCTAACAGATTGAGGTTGAATCCTGACAAGACAGAAGTACTGTTTTTGGGGGACGGGGCGGGCGAGTGTGGGGGATTCCCTGGTCCTGAACGGGGTAATTGTGCCCCTGAAGGACCAGGTGCGCAGCCTGGGAGTCATTTTGGACTCACAGCTGTCCATGGGGGCACAGGTTAATTTTGTGTCCAGGGCGGCTGTCTACCAGCTCCATCTGGTACGCAGGCTGAGACCCTACTTGCCCGCAGACTGTTTCACCAGAGTGGTGCATGCTCTAGTTATCTCCCGCTTGGACTACTGCAATGCGCTCTTTGAAGGTGACCCGGAAACTGCAATTAATCCAGAATGCAGCAGCTAGACTGGTGACTGGGAGTGGCCGCCGGGACCTCATAACACCGGTCCTGAGAGATCTACATTGGCTCCCAGTACGTTTCTGAGCACAATTCAAAGTGTTGGTACTGACCTTTAAAGCCCTAAACAGCCTCGGTCCTGTATACCTGAAGGAGCGTCTCCACCCCCACCGTTCAGCCTGGACACTGAGATCCAGCGCCGAGGGCCTTCTGGCGGTTCCCTCACTGCGAGAAGCAAAGCTACAGGGAACCAGGCAGAGGGCCTTCTCGGTAGTGGCGCCCACCCTGTGGAACGCCCTCCCATCAGAGGTCAAATGGATCAACAACTATATGACATTTAGAAAATACCTGAAGGCAGCCCTGTTTAGGGAAGTTTTTAATCTGTGATGTGTTAATGTATCTTAATGTTTGCTGGAAGCCGCCCAGAGTGGCTGGGGAGACCCAGCCAGATGGGCGGGGTAAAAATAATAAATTATTATTATTATTATTATTATTATTATTATTATTATTATTATTCCCCCAAATTATTGCTATGAACAGAGGAAACTGCCTTATGGTCCCTCTAACTCAATATTGTCAGCGCTGACTTGCAGCAGTTTACCAGGGTTTCAGGTTCTCACCTAACCCTTCCTGGAGATACTAGGGACTGAAGCTGACACCTTTTGAATGCAAGTGCTCTATCACTGAACTACAGATTTATTGCATGTTTTCTTGGTGACCCATACCTCTGCACATAGGGGGGGGGGAGCAGTCAGTGTTAAGTCACAAATCTTTAGGCCTGTCTTTATTCAGAGTCAGGGGAAAAAATTGTGTATGCACTGTGTTAAGTGACATTGTTGTAACAATATTGTATACCATATCTCACTTCTTAAATACCCTCCATTTTCCTTGGGGAAACAATGTCGCCTTAGTCAGTGTATATTACCCCACCTATTGATACATTTCATTCCTTTTTGGCATGGGTTGGGGGAAAGGAGGGGTGGGCAGATATGCTAATTCTATCTTTCATACTTTCCCCTTTCTAGGGAACAAGGGGTTAATCCTTGCTTTTCTTTGCAAGACAAATAACAGCCCAGTGTCTTTTTAAAATCTTCACCAGCATATAGAGTTTCAGTGGAAACTAATCTGAATGTCTTATTGTGTGGCTCTCCCTTTTGAGGCCGCCACCTCCCTATGCCAAGTTTTCAAACACAACTTAAAAGACCCTCATACATTTTTACATTCCCCTCACTCACAGAAGAGCCTCTTCTCCCTCCCTCCCCTGATTTCCAATCTGAATAGGATGGCTGGTCCAACCAGCTCTGTTGACCCAGTGGCCTGATCCAATCATCTAACAGACTGGAAACCTTCCTTCCCCCAACTCACCCCCCCCTTTACTCTGCCTCAAAGGAGCAATGAGGAGGCCTGGGTGGAGCCTCCAATTTAAGTTCTTTTCGAGTTTGCATGCCTCTTCCCTCAGTAAAGAAGGGGTTGAGCTGGAGTGAAGGTGCAAGATTCTAACACAGGAATAGTAACACCTGCTCTCGCACCAGCTGCTGTCTCTTCCTCTCATTCAACAGCTAAAATGGTCGAGGCATTCTGTGCTACCTGGAAGCTGATTGACAGCCAGAACTTTGATGAGTACATGAAGGCACTGGGTAGGTAGAAGTAACTGCTTAAGCCAGGTCATCCCAGGTAATCTACTCATGCGGTTTGTGACTGTTTCTTCTTTAGCACAGTTATAGAGTTTGGGATTTTGCAGTGTGCTAACTCATTACAACGATGTAAGTCTTGTGATACTGACTGAAAAATAACGATTTCAATGTTTTGAACAAGCATGCATTGCCGCAGGGAAGATGAACTATGTTCTGTAATTTAGACCGGTATGAGCTAATCAACAAATCCTTGAAGTAGATGCTGTTTGCAAGTCTAAATATGCTTGTGAAGAAGTAGAGTCTGAATGAACTAAGGCTGAGATTCTAAGCATGTATGGTTGGAAATGCACTTATATTTATTCAATCAAGTGGATTCGCTTCAAAGAAAATATAGCTAGGATTGGGGTGCAAATGTACATACCGGTAGATATTGCTAGCATCATTTGAATGAATGTTACTCCCAAGTAAATATTTTCAGGAATCTTAGGCTAACAATACGATACCAAGCACACTTATTAAAAAGTTCCATTGGAACGTTCCATTAGAAATTAATGGACTAAAATGCTCATCGCAGTAAATGTTTGAGCATAATAGAATTGGAAACCAAATTCTCTTTCAGTATAGCTGTCGTGGGAACTGTTTCATGTGTGAATTCAAAAAGCGGCTGAGGGACAATGAGGGTGCACTGGCTCAGCTCTGTAAAGGACTGTGTCGCTTTATTTTTTGTGGAAATTAAATGATGTCTGTTGCAGTAGCAAAGGCAAATATAAACCTGGTGCTGATTAGAACAAAAATGTCATCTGTGTGAGCAAAATGTAGCAGTCAGTAGACAAGATAATGATTTGCATCACTGATGATTCTATATCCTTGTTACTGCTTTTCAGTGAGCTAGCTCAAGCAAGTATTGGAAGAGGGGGGAATCCCCATGTGCATAGACAAGTATGCAATGAGTTGCAAAGTAGATGACTGAACAGAAAAATAAAATTCACGAGATCTTCTCCTTTGCAGGTTGACTCTCATGTAAGTCCCATGTAACTGCACCTAGGATTGCAGACTTAACATTCACATCTTTATTACAATCACTTTATCTTGATTCGGTATAATCTCTTGCACAGTGCTGATTTTGTGAGCAGTCTTGAACAGACCAATGGAATGGTGAGATGCAAATACAATAAATAAGCAGAAGGAGATCTAAGTACTTCACTGGGATGTATTTAAGCCGAGGCTGGATGTCTGGATGCCATGAGTGCTGTAGTTGCATTCTGCCCTGATTCTACATTGAGCGGGGAACTGGACTGGATGATCATAAAATGTCTTTGTTTCTAGGGGAAACGTGATTTTTTGAATGGGGCGGCAAGACCTCCTCCCCTTTAAACTTCAAAATCCAATATATAAAATAACCCAGTTTCATTATTTTCATTTTAAATTCTTTAAAAAATCTTAGGAGTTGGCTTTGCTACTCGCCAAGTTGGGAATGTGACCAAACCAACTGTGATCATCTGCCAGGAAGGAGGCAAGGTGGTGATCAGAACCCAGAGTACCTTCAAGAACACAGAAATCAGCTTCAACCTGGGAGAAGAATTTGATGAAACTACCGCAGATGACAGGAACTGCAAAGTAAGTAAGAAACAGCTTGTGCTGCAGCAGAGACTTTTTTTTTTAAGGCTAATCTTTCAGAATTGACAGGAAGTAAAAGAATACAGATATTTTTTGTCTGTTGCTGATGGGAGCACTAAGTAAATATTAAGCAGGGCTTTTTTTTCAGCTAGAACTCACCAGAACTCAGTTCCAGAACTTCTCAGGTAGGCCCCATTGGCATTATAAGAGAACAAGGGAGGTGTTCTTGGTGAGTTCTGGCACCTCTTTTTCAAGAAAAATAGCACAGGTTTTAAGGAAGGCATGAAATAAAGAATGATTGCTATGAACTTATTCAGCACACTGAAACAATGAGGATATAGGGTTTTATTAAATTTTTGGGCCACCTAAGTTATGACACAAAGCACACTTACTTAGAAGATCTGTTCAAACCAATGAGATCTGGTTCTAAATAAATGCATTCAGTATAGGGATGTGATCATATACTTGCCTTTCATCTTTTCCAAAGCCTCTGGGAGTGGCATCACCCCCTTAGCAGAGACCTCTGGGCATGGAAGGTAGGCATAGTGCATCTGAAGAACATTCATGACTCCATTATGCATCATCCCATGACTATGTCCGAAATGGTCCAGAATCTGCTGGATAATAATGGGTCCTTGTTCTGTTCCAGAAATGTTTTTGTTCTGATCAGAACATGCGTTCTTGACTTGAGATCAAACTCCATGTTAGTATTTAGAAATCTGACTTTTAGAGTGAAGGATTTCAACTAAATATTGAATCCATTTACTGGATGATGTTAATCATACCCAGAGAAGACCCACTGAAATCAATGAACTGAAATGTAAGTCCATTGATTTCAGTGAGCCTACACTGAGTATGACTTGGTTGGATGACATCTATTACAATTCACTGAAATGTGTGAATGGTCCCTACACCACGTCAAATATGAATTCTGGTATAGCTTTATTTGAACCAACTACGCATATAAGAATCAAATTAATTTTTATATATAGTATGCATTTTATTACCGAGCTGTTTTTAACTGTATTGTTACCAAGTTCATTGATTTGAAATAAATGCTTCAGACTAATAATTCAGAGATTTAAATATATGATTAATTTTTCCATTGATAATCAAGAGATTTTGAAAGTCCTTAACTGTGGCTGGATGGGCTCAGAATTATTTGGATAAACTTAATGACATTTGTCCCATTCTAAACGAAACATCTGGTTTGTGTTCTTTATACCCACAGTCAGTGGTGACCATGGATGGTGATAAGTTAGTTCATGTACAGAAATGGGATGGCAAAGAGACAAACTTCGTTAGAGAAATTAAAGATGGTAAAATGGTCATGGTAAGTAAATAAAGGTTTATTGAGGCTATATATGCTCATGTTGATAACACTATGAGGTATTATGTCTCAGACTTTCTGATAGTTCCCCCCCCCTTCTGACCACTTATAAAGAACATGTTTAGCAGAAGTAACACCTGCAGTTCCAATGTCAATAATAAACTAAACTGATAATGAACATTTAAAAAAACAGTCAAGGTGTAGCCATCTTACTTCTGAGTAGACACAGGATTGTGCAGTAAGTCCTACTTAATTCACTGGGGTTTACTCCCAGGTGAGTAAGATTAGGATTGCAACCTCAGCTGGAAGTTAGTTGGGAATGTTCTAACAATTCCTCTTCCTGCCATCACATATTGGCGGAAAATCCATGACTTTCTTCTTCGGACATCTAATGAGAATTCTCAACATATCATTGAAATCTCTGTAAAGAGGCTTCCTCTTCTATTACTCTTCATTCATTGGTTTCCCTTGAAATTGCATTTTGTTCCATATCTTCTTTCAAACCCTAATGGTTTTCAAAACCTGCAGTGGTACATTCTAATGTGAACATCATTGCCCTTGGTAAAATGGTTATTGACTAGAACCACATCGTGCAATATACTGATGAAATAAATCAAAATGCAGTATATTGATAAGGTAATATAGTATGCAGGAGGCCCCTCCTCCTTCCCTGTTTGCAGTTTTTGAACATAAGAGCTGGCTGGATCAGGCTGGCCCATCTAGTGCACTATCCTGCTCTCACAGTGCCCAACCAGTTGCCTGCAAGCAGGCTAATTTTTGCAACAATGACTTGTTGAAGAATCACAGGATCCACATGGTGCTTTGTGTTATGTCCAAATGGCACATACTGGTCCTAATCACCCCATCTCTCCTTGAATTTGCAGACCCTCACCTTTGGTGATATTGTTGCTGTTCGTCAGTATGAAAAAGCATAGAAATGCCAATCTCTTGTTGGGGTTTGTATGAAGAACTGTCTTCAGACTATCATCTCTGAAATGAGCAATGCTGACATGGAAGGAAAACCAAGTGCTAGTTTGTTTTTTACCTGTATATCATCGAATTGGCAAACTCTTGCTCTGTAAATTGCCAGCAGTAAAACTTTGCAATAAATTTCTGAAATTCTTGCTGAAATTCTTGATTCCAATAATATTTGACACTTTATACAATTCAAACGAAACTGAAACCAAGAGAATCTTCGGGCTTCATACTAATGGTATGGTTCAGTGAAACTAATTTTGGTGGGATAGCCCTTTTATTCATTAGTTGATCACAGGGAGGGACAAACTACATGTTACTCACCCCACTCCATCTGTCTTTCAAACATATACATATTCTCTTACATGAACATCTATATCTTTTCTGTTACCCATACACATGCCAGGTGTGGGATACTTTTGGCCCTCCAGATGTTGCAGGATTGCACCTCCCATTATCCCTGGCCTTTGGCCATGCTTGATGGGGCTGATGAGAACTGTAGTTCAGCAACATTTGGAGGATCAAAGGCTCTCAATCCCTGTGGCATATGCTTGAATCCCACCTGCAAAATACTGGGGACACACAATCCATATGATAAAATAAAAGAGATTAAATTCCAGTTTCTATTGCCAATATCCCATCTTATCAAACTTCCCTATGGGATTTTATATGTAGTTATACATCCATATACACAGAGGCTGATGCACATGGGGAACTTGCAGTCCTCTCCATGATTGTGGCTATTTCTAAAATGCTGCTGTGATTTTGAAAGGTGAGGTCATCATGCACCACTGCAAAGAAGTAATTTGGTGGTGTATGAATTTATTGTTCACAACTTCATAAGCTGCAACGATTCTGGTCGTTTATAGAATCCCAAAGCTTGTAGCACACACTCTAAGTGGCAGAATTGTAAAATCCAAAGGGTACTCAAGATTGGGTAAATGCTTTATCATGGTGGTGTATATTCAGAGGTCCTTGTCTCTAAAGATCTAACAAGAATAAGAATGGTCCTCTGCAGCATTCTTGACAGGCACCCAAGAGCTGTAGTTATTTCTGCTTAACTAAGGGAAGCTGAAATAGAGAAGCCACGAAACATACAAGAAAGGCATCATATCGATCAATTCATAGTTGCAAGGCATGAGAAAAAGCTACATTATGTCGTGCAGCATTTACATGTGTGGGGTGTGGGGAACAGAGTTAAATATCCTTTGAGGTGGTAAGTTTAGTTCAGAGGAGTGCCTATGCTCTCCAGATGTTGCAGGACTACAGCTCCCACCATTCCTCACCATTGGCCATGCTGCTGGGGTTGATGGGAGTCCAACAACATCTGCAAGTCCACAGGCTCCGCACATTGGTTTAATTGATGGTTCCCCCTACACATTATTAAAAGGTTGATGTCTGGAGAACATACATGACTACTTCTGTCAGTACTGCAAGGATGCAGTACTAAATGTTCAATGCTTTGGGGAAACTTTTGATTGGATGGGAAGTTATATTCATAAAGCCAATGCTGAGAAGAAATGACCACGCAGACAGTCTAAACAACTCTCTTTGGTATTGGTCCCATCCAGACAGGATCATAAACAGCTTTGGAGACAACTGGACTAAATCTGCCGTGGTGGGGAGCAATGAAGGTGTTGAAGCTGAGCATTTTCTTTGTCTTAGGGTTTTAAAATATTCCTGCATTCATCCAAGAATCTTCTGTGCATGGGTGCTGAACTTGCACTTGAATGGGTCTAGGTCCTTATTCATTAACTGCTACACATTTAAATGTATTTATTTATCCAATTTAACAAGCCAAAGATACTACACTGTTTGAGTGCAGTGCCCATTTTATATTTTCTTTGAAATACGTGCAGACTATTTCTTATTACAGCAGCACATGAGAACCTAAACGGCTTACACTGCTGACAACTCATTCCATCCTTTTATTTCATCATATACTTAAAAGGTAAAGGGACCCCTGACCATTAGGTCCAGTCGTGGCCGACTCTGGGGTTGCGGCGCTCATCTCGCATTATTGGCCGAGGGAGCCGGCGTACAGCTTCCAGGTCATGTGGCCAGCATGACTAAGCCGCTTCTGGCGAACCAGAGCAGCACACGGAAACATCGTTTACCTTCCTGCCGGAGCGGTTCCTATTTATCTACTTGCACTTTGATGTTCTTTCGAACTGCTAGGTTGGCAGGAGCAGGGACCGAGCAACGGGAGCTCACCCCATTGCGGGGATTCGAACCGCCGACCTTCTGATCAGCAAGCCCTAGGCTCTGTGGTTTAACCCACAGCGCCACCCGCATCATCATATACTTAGGGCCATCCAATAAAGCAAAAGGCGTTGTGTCGGTAATGAGGTATGCATACTTAACCAGTTGAAATAACAATTGCATAGTTTTTACATTTTAAAAAACTTGTTACATGCCATTAGTGCTATAGCTGGATTAGAGTGTTCCCTTATCAATGAGGAAGGAAAAGGTCTTTTTTTTATTTTACTTAACACAAGAAACTTTAGCACCCCATGGGATGCAACAGGAAATAAAAAACTCACATTTAAATCAGATAAGTGGTAGCATTGCTTTCAGTTACAATGGTGAACATAATCATCTTTCACAAGGCTGACCAGAGATATAGCAACATTTGACACTATTTATTCCAAAGAACGCTGTAAGTGTTGAACGCATATCTCTCCTTGCCTCATTTAATTGTTGCCTACAGCTGCCTTTACAAACCCTAGTTATCAGCATCGCTGGAAGAGCAACCAGTACCACTTTCCTCACTCTTTCGTTATAACAGCGGCTTTCTTACATGTGTACAGTATGAGCGTATGAATGAGAGGCTACCTTACATTACTTGCTATAAGCTTTGTCCTCAGTTCTGTAACAAAGTTCCTGGTGGTGAAGAACATGCATTTGGCAGGCAGGCCCATCTATGAGACAAGCTGAGGCGACTGCCTCAGACAGCAGGATCCACAGGAACCGCAGATCCCGATGTAGAACTTTATTCCCCCTCTTCCCTGGTGGGGAGGGAGGCGCCATTTGGTGGTTCGCCTCAGGTGCCAAAATATCTTGGGCCAACCCTAACATTTGGACAAAAGTCTTGAAGGTGGACAAGTGGGAGAGACCTTTCAGCCAAAGGGCTGCATTCCCTCATGGGTAACCTTCAAGAGCTGCATGCCAGAGGTGGACAGGGCATGGGGCAAAAGTTAGGTGTACAGTAGGTGTACAGTAGGAGTTAGAGGTTTCTACACAGAGAGAGAGTCAGACACACACCAGATCCTCCATCTAGGCAAACAAGGGGTTATCACAGTTCCAGGCCACATTCCATCCATGCAAAAGCACTCAAAGAGATTCAGAGCAAGGCTATTGGGGACCATTGCCATGGAACGAATGGCTGGGGAGGAGTCCTAAGGGCCATGTAGGGAGGCCTGGAGGGCCAAATCCAGATCTCAGGTCTGAGGTTCCCCACTCCGGCCACAATGGAACATAAGGGGCCTTCAGGACCTCTGAGGTCCAGACAGGCCTGGGTCACTTCCAGCTTTAGAGACCTCAAGCCATAATAATAATAATAATAATAATAATAATAATAATAATGACACACACACACAAAAATAATATTCACACAAAAAAATAACATTGTATGAGACTTAATTTTTTAAAACATTATTTAACAAAGGCCTTTCTAGCCTCCTTCTGGGCAAATGAACTAATTATTGAGGAAAAATCAGGATTTCATGCAATGTCAGAGTTCATATTAAGCATGGTGAAGCCTTTCAAATGCTCGTCCCACTTGTAAACAGTGATAGGCCGAGGGAGCTGGCGTTTGTCCACAGACAGCTTTCTGGGTCATGTGGCCAGCATGACTAAACTGCTTCTGGTGCAATGGAACATGGTGACGAAAACCAGAGCGCATGGAAATGCTGTTTACCTTCCCACCGCAGCGGTACCTATTTATCTACTAGCACTGGTGTGCTTTCAAACTGCTAGGTCGCATGGATCCGAACTGCCAACCTTTTGATCAGCAAGCCCAAGAGGCTCAGTGGTTTAGACCACAGCACCACCCGCTCCACTAAGCACCCAGGCACTGCAGTAAACAATGAGGAAGTGTTCTTGCCTGCAGAAAGACCTGTAGATAGAATTAAAAATATTTCCAGGCTGCTCTCCTATCCAGCACTATATTTGGCAGTGGGTCCTACACAGGGAGCTGCCACTGCTAGTGTACTGGGAAGGTCCAATGTATGGATGGAATCAATGTGGAGTGTCCATGACAATAGCATTTAACCCGGAAACCGCATACAGTGCTGATGCAGGAAGTTCTGTCAGCACTAGTTTTCAGAAACTGCAACCCCAGTACAGATGTAGAATCATGATGTATGTGTGTGAATCTATGCAAGACTGTAGCTTATTTGTGTAACCTCATAATACTCTTCTTCAGAGCTTGCAATGTTTTGTGACTGCAGTATGGTAATACACATTGTGTTTGTAATCCATTAATACAGCTCACATCACTGCTGTCTGGCTTGTGAGTTCAAAACAGATGACTGCCTTTCCCAGACCTCCCATTCCCAGGGATGTGAGAACAAGGTTGTTGACTTCATCTCCATGGAAAAAGCCATCATTCGAGTGGCGTTAATTTCCATGGCAACTGATTTATGGTGGTACCAAGCGAAAGAAAAAAGAGGATTAGGTTAAAGGTGGGGAGGAAAGAAAAAAATGGTTGGAAAGGATTCTGGCATATATACTACAGGTATGTTAAAATGATAAATAAATATTTGAGAACGCAGTCTCTTCTGTTGTGTGATTTTCTTCATACACATTACAAACGCACTTCAATTCTCCCTTCTTTTAACTACACACTGCATGTTTTTATGCACCACAACGATACAATACTTTACTGACTTGCAACTTCATATGTAATCGATACCTGTGAATATCGAAGGACAAGAACATGTTGCTACTTGCGACATCTTTTGGAATGTTTCGGGGAGGTGCATGCTTGAAGATGCTAAGCTCATTTAAAACACACACAAGGGAAAAATGTATTTCGCGTGGAAAGTTTACGCAACGTGTGAGCCCCTGGAGACCAATTAATCAGCAGGCAAAACGAAAGGAGAAGTGTTCCTCCCGAGTTTGCACAAAGGTTACGCTTCCTCAATCGAGGCAGGCAAAAAGTGAAGACGTGGATCATTGTCTTCCATGGAAATGCGGGCAAGAGACGGGGGTCAGGCACCTGTTGGGCGCCTGCCGCCGGTGGAGCCCTTCTAGGAGTGGGGAAAGAGAGAGGTGGCTTTTGCAGACGCTTTGCATTTGCGCGACGCCGCTTCAGGATGCCTTTCCCCGCTTCCTGATTTACAAGGCGTCGGCTGGCTCCCTTCCAAGCTCCTCCGAGCAGGCCGCGCCGTCTCGAGAAGCAACCGCCTTTCCTGGAAAGGGCTTGCGAAAAAGAAACCCCGGCTGCTCCTTCCGCAGCGAAGGGAAGGGAGCGAGGCTTCAGCTTCTTCGCGCGCCTCGCCGAAAAGCCTGCTTGGGAAGGGGAGCCGAGTGTTGCGCTGCCGCAAAGCCCTCGCCTTCCTCCTTCCGCGGGGTTGCAGGAGAGCGAGCCCGCTGCAAGGCTGCGGAGAGGCCCAGCCGAGCATGGGAGGGCGGCTTGGCCCTCGCGGCCTGGCCCTGTGGGGACTTCTGCTGTGCGGCTCGCTGCGGGACCTGGCCAGCGCCGCCCCGGCCTGCGCGGCGCCCTCGGACGTGGGTGAGTGGAGCTGAAGCCCAGCGCCGCCTCGAGTCTGGGGCCTGTCAAGCTGGGAGCTGCCAGCCGTGTCGTAGGAGCGGCGACCAAGCAAGGCGCCTCCCTCCTTCCCGCCATAACAGAAAAGTAGGTCGAGGGGCCGCTCCAGTTGGAGGCGAGACAGGGCTGGCCGGCTGGCGCTGGGGAGGCTGGCGCGAAAGCGGCGAGGGAGGAGCGCCTTCTTTCCCCGGGCTCAGGGGCAACTCATCGCCGCGAGGCTCCGCCCTCGCCATTTGCACCCACCTCGGGCAAAGAGTGCGCGCTTGCAACGAGGACTCCTCGTAGCAGCGCGTTTTATTGTGCCTCGAGACAGCATTGCGCAGAAGACGTTAGCAAATTAATACTGATGGTTATGGTTATGTTTTATTGCTATTATTATAATAATAATGGTGAAGGCAGGTGGTGATGATAACAGTTCTACCCGTTGAATTCAGTGGGCGTTGCTGACAGGTGAGTAGGCAGAGGATTGCAGCCATCCATCCAGTGCTGCAGGAGCCTGTTGCAAGTTGCAGGCATATGGAAACTGGCAACATCAAGGAAATGCTGTCAAACAATCCGGATGGAGCTGGTGGAAAAAATATTCCTGTAACTTAGGGTGAAAGTGTGTCAGATAAAGCATTGGCTGCATGAGGGAGATCCCATTGCTGATTTCAGTATTTCACAGGTGTTGCATATGGAACTATGTACAAAACCACGGGGCTGGGTTACATCAAAAGTCTTGCCTAGTTCAGCATTGTGGCTCTTAAAAGTGGCCAGTCAGATGCCCTTGTGGCATTCATAAGTGAGGGCACCCAAGAAGAGCCTGCTGGATCAGGCCAGTTGCCCACCTAGTTCAGCATCCTGTTCTTACATGCACCTTAAGTGGTGCTGATTCCAAAGTGGACACAATCTTGCCCAAAATTGGTGCTGATGACGGATGTGCTTCTCTGCTAATAGCAAAGTTGGCAGGACAGACTCACAGGGGTGCTGCCTCTGGGGCTTCTGCTGTCTGGGGCAATAGCTGCACCCTGTCTCATGGCCTGGCTCTGTGTGTTGCCATAGAGACAAATGAGTGGGCATTCCTCCCTCACCTGGCTGGATGTCATGTCGTCCTATGGGTGAGAAAATAACAGGCCAGGGGAGCTGCTCTTGATTCAGTGACTGAAGTTGTGATAGGAGCGACAGAGAAGCTTGACTTGCTCTGTATGCTGAATCCAAAGCTATGGCTTTGGGGGACCCCACTAGAAAACTAAGATCTTCTGGAATATTAATGTTGCAAGCCCTTCCATCCTGTGCTCAGGTTGTATATAGGTAAAGGTAAAGGGACCCCTGACCATTAGGTCCAGTCATGTCCGACTCTGGGTTTGAGGCGCTCATCTCGCTTTATTGGCCGAGAGCCGGCATACAGCTTCCAGGTCATGTGGCCAGCATGACAAAGCCGCTTCTGGCGAACCAGAGCAGCGCACGGAAATGCCGTTTACCTTCCCGACGGAGCGGTACCTATTTATCTACTTGCACTTTGACGTGCTTTCGAACTGCTAGGTGGGCAGGAGCTGGGACCGAGCAACGGGAGCTCACCCCGTCGCAGGGATTCGAACTGCCGACCTTTTGATCAGCAAGCCCTAGGCTCTGTGGTTTAACCCACAGCGCCACCTGGGTCCCCAGGTTGTATATACTTGTAAATAAAACCATATATCCTAAAGACACTACAGTCTCCACCTTTGTTCCAAGGAAACTGAACCTTCAGTAAGCACTGGAACACTGGAGGCTCTGTTTCTCGGAGACGGGTGCACACAACAATACTTTGCAGTGAGTTTGGGAGCAGAGCTTGAGTTTGGGAAAACGGGAAAGAGGAAGAGAGGTAATTGGTCTGCTCAAGCCACTGCCCTGGCAGCTTAAGGGAAATATCATGAAGGAGGGATTAGAGTAGGGAGGATGCTTTCCCGCCTCTAGAACGTCATGCCCCACCATATTTGTTCTCAGTACAGGGACTTAGACTCAATGACCTTTATGTCCCTTGCATCCCAATAATTCAACGGTTCTATTATTCCATGTCCTCAAGTAGCTTTTACCATCTGGGACTGTTGTTACTTATAGAACATCACACATGCCAAGCAAATAACTACCTGAAGTACAAAGTAAGTAAATGGATATCTTTTAACTAAATCAGTCTCCATTGTTGAAAGTATGCAAGCTTTTGAGTCTATTGAACTAAACAAGAATTCTGAACTTTTCTCAATATTACGTTCCCTTCTGTGATGTCATTCCCAAAGAGGCGGGCAGTGTGCAACTCTTTTTCCAACAGGTTTCATCACTTCTTATCCTTCTCTATTTTGAAAATAAATAAATCCCAATGTGTAGTAATAAGAGAGCTGGTTGTGTTCTATGCTGTATTGACGTCACTTTGGCTTGGATCCAAATCTACAATTGCAAAACTCTGCTTGTATAATGAGAGTTTCCCAACGTCCGTCCTCCTAAAAAGTTTCCCCTGATGATTGGCAAAACCTCAATAAAATGGTTTGACATGGTGCATAGGAGAGAGTAATTGGTGGAAATTGGAAAGCCCTTTTACATGAGTAGAAGTGCCTTCTGCTAACAAGCAGCTTTGGATCCTCCCCCTTTTTTTGTCTCAAAACACAGTCTAATCCTTAAACTGTGAGCAAAGGCAGTTCCTCATTTTCTGTGTGATTTACTTTCCCCATTATTTCTAGAAGTGGCATGTTTGTGTGTTCTTCTGGCTCATGATCTCAGATCCATACCACTGAGACAGTATTGATAAAATTTCTTAAGATTGGCCTGAAAAGCCCAATTGCCCTGAAAAAAGAGTGATAACACTCAAAATGTATTGGACATCAATCTGGTTTGACTAACTATTCCATTGCTCCTTTTGATATTTGTCTCTTCAGCTTTTTGTAATTACACAATGACTTCTGAGGAAGAAATTTAGTTCTCAGAGATTTGCTGCTCTTGCTTCTTCTTCTTCTTTTTAAAAAAGCTCATAAAGTTAGGACTCTAATCCAGTGTTGTTGCCAGTTTTGTCCCAGACAGTGTTTAACTCCATGTAAATCACTTCACCATCTGTATGCCATTTTCACTAAAATTTGTTTTGTTACACTTAAGAGACTTGCCTTAAAAAGTGAGTACCAGCTGAAAGTTACCAACCGAAAGTATTGCTTAGTGTTAGAATAAACATTTATTAAATTCCATATTTTTTCAGATCTATGTTTTGGTTAGTTCACTGCCTATGCCCAAGTGTTTGTGGTATGTTTCAATTTGTCTACTTAGTCACTGTCTTGACCTTTGCCTGATCAGAGTGACTCTCTGGGCAGGAAATTGTTGTCAACAGTTGCCATTCCTGGTCAGTTATTTCATAGTCATTGATGGAGAAAATAAACCTTAGTTGCAGTCACCTTTTAAATCTTCTTTAAAAAAAAACAGCTGTGTTTCATGGAGTGCCACAGATTACTTTAAATTTTTTATCTCCCCCTGCCCTGGAAGTTATGGGATGCAAAAAAAACACAAAAAAAAACACAACCCCCCCCGCCAACTATGAAGTTGTTGTTTAGTCGTTTAGTCGTGCCCGACTCTTCTTGACCCCATGAACCAGAGCACGCCAGGCACTCCTGTCTTCCACTGCCTCCCGCAGTTTGGTCAGACTCATGTTGGTAGCTTCGAGAACACTGTCCAACCATCTCATCCTCTGTCGTCCCCTTCTCCTTGTGCCCTCAATCATTCCCAGCATCAGGGTCTTTTCCAGGGAGTCTTCTCTTCTCATGAGGTGGCCAAAGTATTGGAGCCTCAGCTTCAGGATCTGTCCTTCCAGTGAACACTGAGGACTGATTTCCTTAAGAATGGATAGGTTTTGTCAGGGGACTGCAAACCCCTCCTGCCTCTCCAGCTTCGAGTGAGTACCGTGAACTCACTCCTGCCTCTCCAGCTTTGAGTGAGTACTTGGAGTGAGTACCTATTTTGGAGACAGATTCCAGCGGGACGTCTGGAGGAAGCTCCGAGGAAAGGAAGGCAGTGAGAGGGCTTCTGTCAGCCTCACAGAGCCATCACAGCGTACCAGGGGAAAGAAAGAAGAAGCGCACCAAGTGCTTCCGTCTCCCGAGATGCTTTGGGGGGTGGCGGGAAGGCAGGGTTCCGGTATTGATGCATTTACGATGTGCTCGGAGTTGTAAACCAATTAGTTAGCTATTAAAGCTTTGATAGCTTAATGGCTCAGAGTCTTTTTGAATGCCTAGCTGAAAAGGGGCCCTGTGGGGTTTGACAGGTTTGATATTCTTGCAGTCCATAATTCAAAAGCATCAATTCTTTGGTGATCAGCCTCCTTTATGGTTCAGCTCTCACTTCCATACATCACTACTGGGAAAACCATAGCTTTAACTATACGGACCTTTTTCGGCAAGGTGATGTCTCTGCTTTTTAAGATGCTGTCTAGGTTTGTCATTGCTTTTCTCCCAAGAAGCAGGCGTCTTAATTTAGTGACTGCTGTCACCATCTGCAGTGATCATGGAGTAGCCTTCCATTGTAATCACTACCATGTGGCAAGGAGTTCTTGATTAATTGAAGAGGAAGAAACACTATAGTACAGTGTGTAAAAGCACCAAGCAGCACTCCCATTTACAAAAACAAAGCAGCACAACAATGCCTCAGCAGTGTATAGCTGACTGGTGGAGATTTGCCCCAAGTCTGGAGAAACGACATAGGTAAACCTAGGATTGCTTTCAGAATTGTTGTGATACAATAGTTCATATCTTTAATTCAGAAAGTTCTGTAAATCCAGACAAGAGTTAAAAGAAAAAAGCCTAATGTTTATAGTGAAAGCTTAAAATTCTGCAGGAGTTGATGATTCAGACCTTTTACTCACCAGGGGAAAGCTTTCTGGTCAAATGAATAAATAATTTCTAGGCACTGACCAAGGTGATGAACAGTGACCCATAATGGGAACATGGAGTCTTAATGGGAGTTTCAGGATTTTTCAGTAGCAGTATTTTTTTACATTTTGCTAAGAAAATGTACATCTAATTCTCAGTTTTTTCTTCTCTTTTGTCTGGAAACAGGCCAGTTCTGGCACATCTCCGATTTACACTTGGACCCCACCTACCACATTACAAGTAATCGCACTCAGGTTTGTGCCTCTTCCAAAGGAGTGAATGCCTCAAACCCTGGCCCATTTGGAGATTTCATGTGTGATTCACCATATCGGCTTATTTTATCAGCTTTTCAGCACATGAAGGATTCTGGCCAACAGGCATCCTTCATGATATGGACAGGGTAAGTAAGAAAGACACCAATATTTCTGATGTAAAGCTACTGAAAGGTTAGAGCAAATGTATTTGGCCATTTCATAGCCCTATTTTAACTTATGGAATTAACTTTAAGGGCCAAGTCACACATTTTATTTGACTTTATCTTCTGAAGCCTTGTTTGACTTGTCCCTGGGCTCAGCTTGCAGGCAAGTGGAATGGAGGGGAGGAGCCCAAATTAGATTCTGTTTTTTGGGGACCTGGGATTTCAGTCTGGCTGACAGGAAATGTTGTATGCTACATCCTGGGTGTTCCCCCCCCCCCCCGATATTGACAGATTATTCAGTACGCACAAATGGGAGGGATAGTAATATTGCTTCCTGTAGGTTAGACAAGATTGCAGGTTACAAGGACTGAAGATTGCATGCGTTGAAGCCCAAAATGTCCTTTGAAGGGCCTTCAGTTTCTTTTAACTCTGGTTAGTCATAAAGCAATTTATGTAACACATGAAAACATTTCATGCTTAATTAATTTCTTTGAAACTGTTTGAGTACGTTAATTATAACTTTAATCACTCTCAATATGCTGTATTGAAGTACTTTTAGAGTACTACAGAGAAACTAATGTTTGATTTCAAAAATAATTACACAACTACCAAGTTGAGTTTTTTCTTTTCCTTTGCTTTTCTTAAAGAGACAGCCCTCCACATGTTCCTGTAAAGGAACTCTCCACAAAAATTGTCATTGACATTATTGGTAATATGACTTCTACCATAAGAAGTTTCTTTCCAGATCTCCAAGTTTTCCCTGCATTGGGAAATCATGACTATTGGCCACAGGTAAGACAAATTGTTCAAGAGAGTGAATACTTTGGCAACCTGATTCTATGTTTCTATACTCCTTGGAGGTTGTGGGTGCAAGTATAACTTAGCTGGGCACTATCTGCCTTTGATTAGTAGTCAGCATTATAAAAGATGGCTTATCAATACAACAATGCACATTTGCTTTGAAGAAAGTGCTCCTGAGTTCAGTGAGACATACTCTCAGATAAGTGTAAGTAGGATTGCAGCCTAATGTTTGTACATCTTTTAAATTAGGAAAATCCTGTTGCCCCAGATTGAACTGCCCATAGAAACACAGTGTGTTTCAGTGCTAAAGTACAGAGGAGCAAGCAGTTGGATAAAGTGTGTTGTAACGATATGGAGTTAACTGCTTATGGTTGAATTATTAGCTGTTTCAAACACATTTGTCACTATTTGAGGATTCAGATGTTTAGGGTTTTTGTTCTTAAAAGCATCTCATGCACCTATATGAGAATGTGACCTGATCTACCTGTAGTATATCGGGTAATTCTGAGATGATAAAATCAACAATGCTATTTCAGAATGTAGGTGGGGGGGTATAGAATGATACTCTCCTTTCATCCAATGTAGAGTTTGGGATACATTCTTGGTACATATCCAATCTGAAAAGCTAAGATTTGGACACATAATGATTAGTAAAGCATAGTCTTAAGGGGATGTCTGTATTTTAAAGGATCAGCTGCCTACATCTGTCAGTGAAGTTTACAATGCTGTAGCGGATTTCTGGAAACCTTGGCTTACGGATGAAGCAGTCAGCACCTTGAGAACAGGTAGGATGGATAGTAAAACAGCACACATTTGCTAGGTCCGCTGTCTTTATTTGGCTATGCTGGATATGGGTGAAATTGACATGGTAAAATTTCTAATATTGGGTTCTTATTGTAAGTGAAAATGTTTCATATTTCAGGGCACTTTCTGTCCCTGAATCGCCAAGGCCTAATCATTCTACTGATTTACTAAACATTACCATTATATGTGACAACACCCACAATGTAGTATATTTTGTACTGTATATCCTCGATAGTTTGCATAGGCGTTTCTCAGTGTTTAAAGTGTTTCTTAGTGTTTAAAGTCAGTGTTAAGGGTGTTGTTTACAGGAAAAGAATGGTGTGATACAAGATATAACCCTTCTCTTTACAAATGATCAAACAATAGTTTATTACATAAATATTCAAGCAGTGATCATAGTATCATAGAATTGTAGAGCTGAAAGGGACCCCAAGGCTCATCTAGCCTTGCAATGCATTGTAACTAAGTCAAATAATTGAAGTCATCATCTATTTTTCCCTTGGTTAACAGTTTGCAAATAGTTAGCATGATATCTATAACTAAACTGTTCTATTTTTGCTCTGAGATAAGCAGGAGCTACAACCTGCTTATATCATCGGCAAGCAAATAAATTTCCAAATCTATTGTAGCCTCTTAAGAATTCGAAAATAGAAAAAGGGTTTTCCCCTTGAATTTAATCCTTATTTTGCACATTAAAATTCAGGAAGTAAAATTGAGACCTGTAAATTAAATTTTAGGTTACATATTTTTTTCTAGCAAATGTACAAAATATTAGAAATATGCAGAATTCTTAAATGTTAAAAGATGCAGAAGTTATATTCCATTACTCCTGTTTACCCTTTATTAATTGTCCCATTGGAATTATATCCATAGAACATCTTGAAGAATGGTATTACCCAGCAGGAATATGTATGTTAGATTTAGGCCCATAGAAAGGATATTGCATTTAATTTGCAAGTTAATTCTCAGATAATTCTGTCCTATTCTATTCTACCTGACTTGACACTGGAGAAGACAACCAAAAATCAGTGGAACTTATCCACAGTAAATTAAAGACATACATCTTCTCTCCACCCTCCCCTAGGTGGTTTTTATACACAAACAATTCAGTCCAACATGACTACACAACCTCTTAGGATAATTAGTTTAAATACCATCTTATACTATCCTCCCAACACTATGACTCTGAATATGACTGATCCAGCAAACCAGTTTGCATGGCTGGAACGTGTATTAGAGACAGCACATCAAAACAAGGAAAAGGTAAGGATTTTTTTTTAAAAAAAGTAATAAGAATGTGAAAAGGGTAACAATTTGTTGCAAGAAAGTTTGCAGTTGGTGGGACCTTTGAGCAAGGTAGGTATGTCTCCTGAACTTCCACTGCTCCTGAGTAGAAAGCATATAAACTTGTATCAGTTAATCCAGGGGAACTCCTCAATTTGGTAATAAGGGAGCACCCCAAAGGTCAATGCTAAATTATGGGGACACTCTTAGTCTGGTATGCTGCAAAAAAGTATTCAAATACCAGGTCCCACCAAATAGTTTGGTGCTGCCAAATGCCAAGAGTTGGAGTTGCTTTAATCAGTGAGTGTGAACGGGTTGAAAGCATGTGAACTTTTCTGTGTGGGCTTGAGCCTGGAGCCAGCTCCTGAGTTTCCAGCAGGTATAATCCTGAAGGTTGGAGTGTCATCTAACTCTTCATGGTGCTTATGTCTATACTGCAATCATTAGTTCAAGGCTTCTGACTCCTAAATACATCAGTTGTTGTGGCCAAAAAACAAAGAGACTAATTAAGATAAGTCCTACCTCAAATACTAAAAAAATGCTTTTTGAATGCAAAGCCACTAGACTTCTTGTAACAAGGGTTTGTGCTGTTAATAGGAAATAAGTTGTAATGCATGCCTCTAGTCAATGGCATTGAAGAACTTTGGTTTATTTGACCTGTAATCTATATTCTCCAAGCTTGTAAGCCTTTATGCCTGCTTCACAAACTTCATTCTTAGTAGGGAAAAAAGTGTTTACCTTTCAGAAAGCAACAAATGGAAAAGTGAGATTATAAGCAATTTCTTTCATGTCAACATAGTATACACCTAACATATTTGATTTAATATTAAAATGCCTTTTCTTGTATTTATATTCTTATCCCCTAGGTTTATGTGATAGGACATGTGCCAGTAGGTTATCTGCCTTATTCTCGAAATACAACTGCCATAAGAGAACACTACAACGAGAGGTTGATAGAAATCTTTCGCCGGCATAGCAGCGTGATTGCTGGACAGTTTTTTGGACACACTCACAGAGACAGCATCATGGTTCTTCTAGATGAAAAGGGTAATGATGTTTGCAGATGACAGCTTTCTTGACTGGTGACACAGATTACACAGTAACGGGAGATCTTTTTTTATGGTGCTTTGGGGATAGGCAAAGGCCATACAGTGGTATCTTGGGTTAAGTACTTAATTCGTTCCGGAGGTCCGTTCTTAACCTGAAGCGTACTTAACCTGAAGCACCACTTTACCTAATGGGACCTCCTGCTGCTGCTGCGCCGCCAGAGCACGATTTCTGTTCTTAGTGGAGTTCTTAACCTGAAGCGTACTTAACCCAAGGTACAACTGTATTCTCTAATGGGATAAATCAGAGTTAACCCATATGATGCCTTTCATATGTTGTCAGGTTGCAACTCCCATCAGCCCCAGCTAGTGTGGCCAGGGAGGATGGGAGCTGCAGTTCAGTAACATATGGAAGGCACCACATAACTTAGCCCTGCAGTTGCCAACTTGAATCCTCCTCCTCCTTCATACCCTTGCTGCATGATTATGGTGCATTCTTGCCATTCCTAAATCAACAAATAATCAACGTTGCAGAAACTAATTCCACTTTGAAGAAATAGATGGTTAGAAACAAAGGGGCAAATGCATCCTTACAACTTTAAAATTCACACTGGTATTATTACAATCAGTACTTTTCCAATATTCTGTTGAGAACTCTATCGAATCATGTTTTGCAAATGATTTGGCTTGTGCTTTATTTTCAAATAGGAACCAGAACAGCTCTTTTGTTAGGTTCGCACTTTATCATAAGACAATAGCAGATCCTATACAAAAATCTTTCATTCCCGTTTCTTCAGTGACAGTCACAAATTACACTGGCCAGTTCCTACCCATTGTAGAATGTGTCAAAAGGGAATGTTCTCAAGCTTGTTAGATACACTCAGTTTTTCTGTGTGTTTCCTGCATCATTACTAGGTCTCTGTCTGTACAGGGCTCCCTGCTGCTTCAGAGTTAATTAAGACAGAAACAGAGAGTAAAGATAGAAGGAGAGTGCATTCTTCTAACCCATAATATTCTGTAAAATGTAGCCAACATCCAACTTTCAAGATTATATGCAGTATTATATATTCTTCTCTAAAGTTGTTTCAGATTGAACAAAGAAACTTGCAGCAGCAGGAAGCATTAAAATCTAAGAGACACCACCTAAATATTTGTATCCTTTAAACATCATGACTTAAACTATAAGCATATTGGCTTAGTGTTTTATTTACTGGTTCGGACATCATGCTATACCAAGGCACATTATGGTTTAAATGAACAAATCACACAGTGTTATTTGCAAAGGCAGTTATTATCTCAATAAGGCACTATATTGAGTTTCCAATAGTGATATTCATTTGGTCAATTGATTAAAAAGCAGGAGCTTAACCAACTGGATGTTCTTTAATTTGATGTCAATCCTAATAGTAACATCGCAAAATTACATAAAAAATAAGAAAGTTTGGTGTCTGTATTGTAGAAGATCCACATTTGAGACGTGCTGACATTCATTCCAACTGATGACAGTCTGCTTCAGTTGCCTATGACTTAGACGGGAAAGCAAAATCGTTTCACCCAGAAAAGCAGAGCATGTACTGATTTTTTATATACCGGTACATAGTGATAACCTATCCTCTTCATTTAATCTGGTACCCGTAGACGTAAACCAGTATGCTTGTGTAACCTGAACAACAGCAGGTTTTTGAAGCATCCAAAATCCTTTTGCTTGTTGATAATTGGTGAGCAATTAAATCTTTAGTCCTGGAATCTGGAACTGGAGAGCCTCTGGTTGTTCAACTACAACTCCCATTATCCCTGAGCACTAACCGTGCTGGTTGGGACTGATGCAAGTTGGACTCCAACAGCATCCCTTCTTTAGCTGATTAATTCAGTTAATTGATATGCAGCCAAATCCTACCCATGTTTACTTGGAAGTAAGCCTGACTAGTTCCCATGGAACATACTGCCAAGTAAGTATGTGACGGGTTCCAAAAGCTTTGAACTAGTCTAGTTAATATGCCTGGAAATTCCCACATGTTAAGTAGAAATACAAGGAATTTAATGATGTGAATGCTGGTGCAATTTGACTTAAAAAAAAAAAAAAAGCGGTCCGTGTATTCTTTATGGACAAACTCAGTGTAAATAATTTTTTTAAACCCTAAGTACCGTATTTTCCGGCATATAAGACGACTGGGCGTATAAGACGACCCCCAACTTTTCCAGTTAAAATATAGAGTTTGGGATATACTCGCCGTATAAGAAATACGACCCGGCGTATAAGACGACCCCCGACTTTTGAGAAGATTTTCCTGGGTTAAAAAGTAGTCTTATACGCAAGAAAATACTGTAGTCAAATTGAATTGTGTTTTTCTTTTTGGACAACTGTGCAGTACAAGTCACCATGTGTATGTTTACTTAGAAGTAAGTCCCACATGTGACTGACTCCCTAGTACCGTAAACGTGTTTAGGTTTTCAGCCTAAATTCATCTGAAGATGTGTAAAAATCTAGTCTTGTTTTTACAAAGCTTTCTTAAACATGGCTTTCATAGAGATACCTTGACTGCCTTTCAGAGGATTACCCAGGGTCAGTTCAAGACAAGGTTAATAAAAGTTGCTTAGGTGCACACAAGGGGCTTTCAGTGACTTTTTAAGTCTTTTTTTACTCTGAACAGTAGACACCCCTCCCAATTTCAAAACTGTGTTCAATGTTGTTTAATCTATCCATTGCCCAAAAATGTGAAATCTCCAAAATAAGTTTTTCTTCAGGGAGTTGGCATAACTTTAATGATTGACAAGCATTGGTGGGGTTCCCATGTGTGGTTATTGCATAAAGATTTTTAATAATGTGCCAGTGGAAGGGCAGGACATAAAGTACATGTCCTAATGTAGTGATCATATGTGTAAGTTTAAACATTGCCCTTCTCCATTTCCCCAAACCCTTTGTTTTGTAATCGTTCAGAAAAGCCAGTAAATTCCTTGTTTGTGGCACCTGCTGTGACGCCAGTGAAGGACGTATTGGAGGTAGACTCAAACAATCCTGGAGTGAGATTATATCAATATGACCCTCTTTCTTATAATCTACTGGTAAGTAAAAAAACAAAAAACAAAACAAAAATAAAGCAGGTCTCCTGGAAAGTAAAAATTTAATGTGAAGGGTTTTGTGATTAATTTTTCAGCTAAAATTAGCGGAAAAGCTATTCGTGCTTCCTAAATAGTCATTTTCCACGTTTCCATAATTGCGTATCAATGTTTGACGTATATGAACTGAATTGAAACCAGTAGCTAGAAATGTATGAAGAAGTATGGGGAAACTTCTGTACATTTTGTATCCTTATCTGTCTCCCAAGTTTCACATGCTTTAGAATTCCCTTGTTCCTCCCTTCTTCCCCACTGATTTCACTGTTATTTATTTATTTATTACACCTTTTTCTCCAAAGAGTTCAGTTGCTCCTCTCCCCACTCTCCATTGTCAACTTCACAATAACTTTGTTGAGGTAGGCTGAGGGGTTGTGGTTGCTTAAAGGTCACTCAGTGAGCTTTGTTGCCAAGTAGGGATATGAACTCAGATCTCTCCAGCCCTAGTCTGGCACCCTAACCTCTACACCACACTTATTAGAAGTAAGCTACTGCTCTCGTTGCTAATCCTACAAATGGTCTTCTCCTCTTTCATTCAGTGGTGCAGTTTAGACTCTGGACTTAACAGTCTTATGCCCCCTGCTCCCTCTTTAGATGGCAGTGCAAATTACTCCACTTACATTAAAACTTGGTAATCCATCTCTGCTGTATTTGTGGGTCCTCCTGCTCATTCTGTTGAGTGTGGCCCTGGACTCCTGCCCTGATGGCTCCGCTGCTTTTATATTCATTCTGCCTTGGCTTCTCAAACTGTTTCATTTGCAGGAAAGGAAGAGCAGCAATCAATATGAGGCAGCTCTGCAAAGAGGAGGAGGAGGAGGAGGAGTTGGGGAGAACACGCCTTGTTCAAACGTTATTTGTAGTAATTTATTGAGGGAGGTGTAAATCACAGTTCTTCCGGAAGCATTATTCAAAGCAGCGTACATTAATGAACCCTATTATCGCTAAAAACAATGGGATAAAACAAGCCACAAACCAGGATGGGGACGCAAGCTGTAATTAAAGCAGGCAATAAATCTTCAGGGCGTGCTTGTTAGCAGGCATTTACCAGTTGCTGAAAGACCCATAATGCAAGGACCACCAGACAAGCATTTCCATAGTTTGGAATGTGTCTCCAGAGAGACAGAGAGAATTTGGTTCCACACCTTCACTTTTAAAAAGGAGGACACAGAGCAGGCCTGCCCCAGTGGATCTGAGAACATGGAAATAGATGTATGGGAGGAAATGACCCTCCCTAAGGTGTGCAGACCTAGAGCATTTGGAGCTTTAAAGGTCAGCAACTGGGCCTGGAAACAAACATGCCATTGAGCTAGAACTAGAACAGTAAATGACATGTTCCCATCTGGTGTCGCACATTTTTCACTAGCTGTTGCTGCAGAATCCTCTTCAAAGGCAGGCCCATGTAGACCACATTGCAGTCACCCAAACAGAAGATTGCTGAAGCATAGATAACTGAGGCCAACTTTCTGTTTGAGAGAAGGGGTTGGAGTCAGCTCCTCATCCTAAGCTGGGGGAAGTAGCACTCCTGATCACTGACACAATGTAAGAACCTAATACTAAAGTGAGCTCCATGGGCATACCAGACTCTCAGCCAGCCTTTGCCAACCTAGTGCCCTCCCATCAGAATGTGCTGGCTGGGGCTGATGGAAATAGTAGCCCAGACCAAGAAGATGCAAGTTTGACAAAGACTGCTCTAAGCATTGTCGTTCACGGGAAGTCTATAACTTCACATGGATATGCCACATTCCCTTCCTGTTTTGAGCTGCCACAAGGTCATGATGCTTGTTCTGTGTGGATTCAGTTTCAGTTTGTTCGCCATCTTCCAGCAATTGTTCAGGAAATCCATGGTTGTTCCTAGATTTGCTGGGAAAGGAAAGCTCATGCTGGATGCTGAATGACACAGCACTCCATGCTGTCAAAGAGCTCTCTCAGCAGTTGCCTATAGATGTTAAAAGTCTTGGGGCCAAGATGCAACCCTTTGGTATCTCTGGTTCTGTTGGGTTTATCAGCAGTCACCCAACAGCAGTTGCCTGTCAGGTGGGAGTGAAGCTCCAGCAGGGCAGTGTCCTTAACTCCCATCAGTCTCAAGTAGCACAGAGTTATCTGATTATGTAGTATCAAATGCCACTGAAAGGTTTAGGAGACTGAACAAAGGTATAACTCTTTCCGGTTCTATTCCAGACACAGGTAATAGACTGGAGCAGCTAAGGTGCTTTCAGTCGCAAACTCTTCTTTGAACTTCTATAATATGGGTCTAGAAAATATTTATCATTCAAGAGGTTTTGTTGGTCCGGTACCTTCTGGTCCAGGAAGGCAAATTTATACTGTTCTATATCTGTTCAGATCAACTATCTCAAATGAAGCTATTTTTTTAATCACGAGAAGGTGGAAGCATATTGGTACCATCCTCTCCTCTACTAGTATGTGAGAAGCCTGCACCATGAGCAGTTGGGTTCTGAGACCTTTATCAATCATGCACATTTGCATAGTTTCACTTCTTTTGCCCCAGAATGTTCTACAATAATGGTGAGAGAAAAAGAGTCCTGAAATCCAACTACACCTACTAAAAATCTACTTGGCCAACAGGCATTGGCTTGCACACATTCAAATAAAATTTTGCACTAATGTAGTGCAAAAAGGTTGAAGGTTTTGTTCTCAAGAGGCTATTCTGTGCTCAATTCTGTGGGATGTATAACACTGGTGCAGTCAATCACAACATTCCTAGAGTGTACACAAAGGGGACTTGGTCCTCCAGGTAGAGTTTCCTGTGCCAAGACTGAAATCACTTCCTTTGTGTGACCAGAAGTGGGAGTGGCCTTACCTGTAGCTATTCAAAGATACAGGTGAGCTGCTACTCTCCCTCTCTTCCCACCAGGACTCCGAGGATGCAACATCTCAGGAGATGCTCTCTTGGCTTCCAGCCAAGAGAGGCCCACATGGAGCCTTTCTCCCTTAAGGGGAATCTCCACATGTAAATACATTTAATCTAAGCTAGCCTGCCTTCTGAGACTGCCTGTATGAGCTTGGAATGTCTGTAAGTAAAAGCTTTATACTTTTATAAGCTTATGTGTCGTGTATTTTCTTTTAAGAGGGAACCAGGGGAAATATGTGCCAGGATCTGCCTTGTTCTAGAAGTTCATAGGAACTTAAACGCCACGCTTTGCTGCGCTTTATTGGGGATGAGAAACTCTGCTAGTTTGGAGCTTGTTAGCACAAGCTGGGATAGGAAATATTAATCAATATTCCCTCATCCACATTCCCTCTCATCTCCCACAAAGGGTTTTGAGGCCCAGAACTGCGTATTTTGTGTATTTTTAAAGGATTGCTTTGGATTGTGATTTTTGGCAGAGTAGAATTTTTCTGTTTGTACTTCCTGGTAAGCACATGGTCTTTTGTTCTCCATTGTGCTGTGAAAGGGGGATTAGCGACCCCTCCCCTCCCTCAGAGCTCACAGACCTCAGAGGCAGTGAAGATTAGTTTGCATTTTGAGATTTTTAAGTTTTGATTTTTGAATTTTAGCCATTTTTGGGAATTTTGAAAAATTTTTAAATTTTTGAGGATTAAGATGGCAAGCTCAGGTTTTGATAGTGAAGCAAGATCAAGCTTTATGCTGCTGAATGATCGTAATTTTGTGCAATGGAAGCAGCGCCTTTTAGTGCATCTTGGTGCAAAGCAAGTGATTAAAGCGGTGAAAGATCCCAAACCTGATTCAGCTGATTTAACCAAGACAGCAGATTGGGAGAAGCAAAACAATGAAGCTAAACACATAATTTTGTGCAGTTTGAAAGATGAGCATTTATCTCTGATTGACTATGAAAGTGATGCATCTCAGATTCTAAAGGATATTGAGAGGGTTTATGCACAATCATCAGAGAACTCTTATAGACATTTGTTGGATAAACTGCTGAAGTTAAAGATGAATTCTAGAGAACAATTTACAGGGCATTTTAAGGACTTTAATGAAATTGTTCAAAGGATTGCCCTAACTCCCAGAGCTTTTGATGATGCAACCAAAGTGACTTTTATGCTGGCATCATTGGGACAAGAGTTTACTTCATTTAAGAGTATAATGGATCACACAAGAGATTTGACTTTTAATGAACTAGCAAATCACTTAAGAGAGGAATGCAGAGATTACCTTGATTCTCCGCAAAGGAATCCAAGGAAAATGGACACAAGTTATGTTTCTAAGCAATTTCCCAAGTCTAAGGAAGTGTCCAAAGAATTAATATGCCATAACTGCAATTTAAAAGGGCACATTGCAAGGAGTTGCCAGAAGCCCAAGAATAAGTCCCGCCCCTTTCAACCAAAAGGTGAAAAGAAAGGGGGTCACGAGCGTACATTTCTACTGCAAGAAAAGAGTTTAAATGTGCAAAGAAATGAAAGGAAAAGTGACCAATTTATTTTAGATTCGGGAGCTACAAGCCATTTTGCGCATAAAAGAGAATATTTCAGAGAAATTAATGATAGTGAATGGACTGAAATCCAGATTGCTGATGGAAATGTTCTAAAATCACAAGGTGCAGGTTCAATGCGTTTGAAATTCAAGGTGAACAATGAATCTCTTGAAACAACTGTGCCTAATGTTCAATATGTCCCAGAATTGAATTGTAACTTGCTTAGTGTGTCTGCTTTAGACAAGAAAGGTTTCAAGGTTACATTTGCCAATGGAGAATGCAATGTAACGAAAAATTATGAGGTTTATGCTCAAGGGAAACTAATCAATGGTGTTTATGAGATTAACGTTTCAGAAAACCAATCAGCACAAGTCGCCCAATCCAAGCAGAAGCATGAAGCAGATCTGGAGCTCTGGCATCGAAGACTGGGTCACCGGGATATCAGAGTCATCCAGGAACTGCAGAATGGAGATCTTGTGAGAGGTCTACAGGTAAACAAAAGTAACACACCCACACCAAAGTGTATAACTTGTGTAAGTGAAAAAGGAGTCAAACCTTCTTTCCCACGTTGTGCAGAAAAGAGAAGCACAAAAGTTCTGGACATTGTGTACACTGATTTAGCTGGACCTATGAATATACCTTCCTTAGGAGGAAATAAGTATATTTTGATATTTTTGGATGATTATTCAAGGTTTTGTGTGGGATACCTTCTCAAAGAGAAGAGTGAAACAGTGGAATTGTTCAAGCAATACGTAAGCATGGTCAAGAACAAATTCCATCGAGCACCCACCACCCTAATGTCCGATAATGGTGGGGAGTTTTGCTCACGTGAAATGGAAGCCTTCATGGCTCAGGAAGGCATAGCACATGTGACCACAGTAAGCTACACACCTCAACAAAACTCTATTGCTGAGAGGAAATTTAGGTCCATCCTAGAGATGACAAGGTGTATGCTAAAAGGATCCAACTTGTCGAAGAAACTTTGGGGTGAGGCAGCAAATACTGCGATTTATATACAGAATAGGCTGCCAACAAAAGGCACAGAGCGCACGCCATTTGAACTTTGGCATGGAAGAGTTCCAAATTTGTCACACATACGTGTATTTGGAAGTTTGTGCTATTACCACGTGCCCAAGGAGCACAGACACAAACTTGACTCCAGAGCAAAGCCTGGTATCCTAGTTGGATACGCTTCTGGAGGAAAAGGCTACAGAGTTGTGGACTTACAAACAGGGAAAACAAGTTCACATCACGTGATTCATTTTGAGGAGTATGAAAAGGCTGACACAAGGAACACAGCAATTGACTGTTCCAATGAGCCAGCAACAGAGGAGTTTGTAAGTTTTCCTTTTGAAGCCATACCAGAAACTAATCCACCTCCTAGTATTGTACCTCCTAGTGTTGTAGCACCCCCTACAGATGACACCCCAGAAGACGCGGAGGACCAGATGTCAGAAGGCTCCAGAGACGAAGAGGACCCGTATGCAGGGATGCCGCCATTGGAAGGAGATGAGGAAGCTGATGCGGTTCAACAAGAGCCAGAGGTCAGACGTTCCTCCAGGTCCAACAGAGGCGTTCCACCACTACGACTGTCCTACTTTGCAGGGTCGGCGCCACCACAGGAACCTTCCACGTGGGAACAGGTTCAACGGTTGCCAGCTGCTGAGGCCAGTCTCTGGAAGCAAGCCGCGCAGGAAGAGATGGATGCACTGCATCGCAACAAGACCTGGACCCTGACAGAGCTACCTCCTGGTAAGAAGGCAATTGGGTCCAAGTGGGTGTTCAAGCTTAAGAAGGGGTCAGAAGGGGAGGTGCAACGCTACAAAGCTAGGCTTGTAGCACAAGGATTTTCACAACAGTATGGCGAAGACTATGATCAAGTATTTGCGCCTACAGTGCGATACAGCAGTGTTAGATTACTTCTAAGTATTGCAGCATCTAAAGGCCTATCAGTCCGTCATGTCGACATAGCAACAGCTTTTCTTCATGGGACGATTTCTGAACAGATTTATATGAAGCAGCCCAAAGGCTTTATCAAGCAAAATGAGGCACATCTTGTATGTAAACTTCAGAAAGGAATTTACGGTTTGAAGCAAGCTGCAAGAGCATGGAACCAGAAATTACATGAAATGCTGGTTCAGCTTGGGTACAAGCAGTCAACAGCTGACAAGTGCCTGTACACTAAGAACAGAAATGGACAATTCTCTTACATTCTGGCTTTTGTCGATGATTTATTAATATCAACATCCAATGACAGAGACTATAAAGACATAGTCAGACATCTCAACAAAGAGGTGGAAGTAAAGGAATTGGGACTTGTCCAGTATTACTTGGGAATTCAAATTGAGAGAGAAGAAGACGGCTCATTTCTTCTCAGCCAGAAGCAGAAGATAATAGAACTGATAGAAAGCATGCAGATGCAAGGTGCACACCCTGTCGCGACACCCATGGCCACAGATTTTCTAAAGAATCAGCAAGATTCGAAGCTGCTGCCAGACAACAGCGAATACAGGTCAGCGATTGGTAAACTTTTGTATTTGGTTACTACCAGCAGACCTGACATAGCAAGTGCAGTGGGGATCCTAAGCAGAAAAGTGAGTTCTCCCACTGAACATGACTTGGGTGGGGTCAAGAGGGTGGTGCGTTACCTCAAGGGTACAATGAATTGTAAATTAAGATTGCCAGCTGTAAGGGACCCTAAGTTGGTTGGGTACAGTGATGCAGATTGGGCTGGGGATAAGGCGGATTACAAATCCACAAGTGGTTATGTTTTTATGTTTGGAAATGCACCTATCATTTGGGGCAGTTATAAACAGAAATGTGTAGCCTTATCGTCCACAGAGAGTGAATATATTTCAGCTTCGGAAGCATGCAGAGAGATCATCTGGCTGGATCAACTCCTGACAGACTTTGGTTTGCCGAGAAAAGGACCTGTCAGCTTGATGGAGGACAATCAAGGCTGCCTGCAGCTAGCGCAAACCGAAAAGTTCCTTGCACGTTCAAAACACATTGGGGTCAGGTATCACTTCATTCGCCAGATGATCCAAGATGGACTAGTAGAAATGTCCTACTGTAATACTCAGGAGATGACTGCGGACATTCTCACGAAACCCTTGCCACGAGAGAGTTTCCAGAACCTGCGTGTCAAGCTGGGACTCTGGGTGGTTGAATAAAGTTGTTTTATGTTTGTTAAATGTTGTTCAGACTGAGAAGGGGTTTGTGGGATGTATAACACTGGTGCAGTCAATCACAACATTCCTAGAGTGTACACAAAGGGGACTTGGTCCTCCAGGTAGAGTTTCCTGTGCCAAGACTGAAATCACTTCCTTTGTGTGACCAGAAGTGGGAGTGGCCTTACCTGTAGCTATTCAAAGATACAGGTGAGCTGCTACTCTCCCTCTCTTCCCACCAGGACTCCGAGGATGCAACATCTCAGGAGATGCTCTCTTGGCTTCCAGCCAAGAGAGGCCCACATGGAGCCTTTCTCCCTTAAGGGGAATCTCCACATGTAAATACATTTAATCTAAGCTAGCCTGCCTTCTGAGACTGCCTGTATGAGCTTGGAATGTCTGTAAGTAAAAGCTTTATACTTTTATAAGCTTATGTGTCGTGTATTTTCTTTTAAGAGGGAACCAGGGGAAATATGTGCCAGGATCTGCCTTGTTCTAGAAGTTCATAGGAACTTAAACGCCACGCTTTGCTGCGCTTTATTGGGGATGAGAAACTCTGCTAGTTTGGAGCTTGTTAGCACAAGCTGGGATAGGAAATATTAATCAATATTCCCTCATCCACATTCCCTCTCATCTCCCACAAATTCCACATTCACGGGACACATAGAGTAATGGGTTATGTTGGTGTGAATTTTCCTTGAGCTGGATATATTGTTTGTCTTATCTGCAGGCCATGCCCAAGAGTGTTGTTTTTGTCTCTTTTCTTCCCATCCGTTCCCTTCCCCCAGTATTAGCATATGACAGAAACTGAGCTATATATGAGTCCATGTCTTGTGGTGGGACATGACCTTTCTCTTCAGTTGTGAATAATAGGCAGTGACGGCTTCTTAATCAATACATCACTCTAGAAGTTTAATGAAGCAGTGGATACAATTGTGCACTTTTTGTTTCCGTTTAATTCCAGGATCTTTGGCAGTTCTACTTGAACCTCACAGAAGCCAACGTGAAAAATGAATCAGTTTGGAAACTTGAGTATGTTATGACCAAAGCTTATGGAATCAAGGACTTAACGCCAGAAAGCTTATACGAAATGGCAAATCAACTTAGTGTACCTCACAGCAAATTGTTCCAAAAATATTACAGCCACTACTATGTGAGTTATGATGATCCAAGCTTGTTCTGTGAAGAGCACTGTAGGATCACTCAACTCTGTGCAATTCAATATTTAGACCTCACCACTTACACAGATTGTATCGAACATAAAGGCAAATTACATGGGTAAAAAGTAGTGCTCACTCTAAAGAATTGTGTCCTCTAAGGCCTGGTTCTGATGTAGCAACTTTAACCGTTGTTTCTTCAGCTGAGAACTAGTGTGGTGTCTACCCACTTCTCTCTTCCCTAGCTTTCCATTACAAATGAACTGCTCTTGGTTTTATATCCTGGTTACTAAGCCAAGATTAAACCACAGTTTCTCGGTTGAAATGTAACAGGAAATGGTGGTTTCAACTAAACAGAATAGAAGCACTGAAGGTAACATGCAGTGTGGGGAACGCACAGGCACAACATTAGTTTTTGGTGCAATAAACCATGGTTTATATAAGCAGAGGTCATTACTGCTGTATCGAGCCTAAATAAAGTCCAAATAATATTTTGCCAAATTACAGGCCTGCAAATTAATCAAATGGAATGTTGTAGAGAGAAACAGATTCTATATGTCAAAACAAAATAAAAAATTCCTTCCAGTAGCACCTTAGAGACCAACTAAGTTTGTTCTTGGTATGAGCTTTCGTGTGCATGCACACTTCTTCAGATTCTATATGTGTTAGTGTTGTTGCAAGATGAAAATAAATGAATTGTACCTCTAAGCGACTAAAGAAAATTTCCCCTTAATTTCTTGCTGCTGCTAAGCATCCAAAGCAGGTATTTAATCAACTGGAAGGGTTGGGATGGGGTGCTTCCCTGTATTTTTAAAGCTTAGCTGTTTCTTCAGTCAACTCCTGGAGTGTATGCACACACACAAAATATCTCATTCAAGTGATTGTAAGTGTATATAGCTGCATCTTGCAAGCCTTTTAGAGAATTTTTCTTGAATGTATGATTTTAAAATATTTTTAGAGATTTTTGTATGGAAATTGTACAATTTGTATGGTAAAATTGTCATACGTTGAATCATGGAAAGTATCTGTATATATACAAGGTTATGGCTTTGTTTCTCTGTAAGTTTTAAGAACTTGTGATTTTGCTCAAGGGCAGGCAAGAATTCATATAGCCATAAAATAATTATTTTCCTGACACAACTGTGTCTATCATTCATATCCACTGAGGAATGGGGTGGAAAGTAAAACAATGAAAGGAGGGAGCAGTCTAGTTTCTTACCAAAAATAAAAGATGAAAATAAGAAGAACACAGGCTGCACAATTTGCTTCATATCTCAGGTTCTACAAATGCTGTAGTTGAACTTAGTTTCATACATGTTGTGATTTTTCACATTTGCTTCCAAATGAAGATTTTGGGTTTTATATTTTCTTTTCTTGCTGATTTATATGAATGGCTTTGTCTAGCTGTAATTGTATAGGCTTGGATCCTAAGTTGCTTCTCAATTCATGTAAAGGGCAGATTTTTTACCATTTCCTCTTGGTCTGTAGCCCTTCACTCATGCCATATCCAAGAATCCCACAACCCCCAGGAGCAAAAGTTCAGAGGCTGCTGGTGGATGGGGTGAGGCCTGAAATCCCTGTTCTGTGAATGTGAACTCTGTTCCACTTAAGGAAAGAAAGTTAGGATCCAAGTCATGGTGTTTAAGAAAGATTTGGTTTTATGAATCTTAGGTGTGGGTTCCCCTTCACCCTGGAATAAATAATATGGCTTGATCCTAAGCATAATTTACTTCTATTGCACACAGGCTTGCAGAAATTAATTGGTAGTGTACTAGCTCAGGGACTTTCACAATCTTATTTTTTTATTGTGTTAAAATAAAACTTGCTCATTCCAAGTAAATCTGCTAAAAATGTGTATGTGTATATGTTTGGGTGTTTATAAAAGAAGATCTATAAGAAAAGCTCCAGTGGAGAAGATGGGGACAAGTTACATATTTTTGTTAGCAGATCAGCAATTTCACTTTTGAGTTATTTGGGAACTTTCTGGTGGATACCATCTGTCAGTTTTTGTTTCGTCAATAAGGTCTAGTACTTATCACCACTATTTGTCTCAGTTCCTCAGGCTCCCTGTGAAAAGTTGGTTAAAGCACATGGTCTACCTTATATCTTCCCCTGTGAAGACAGGTGGAAAACATTTATTCAGTTTCTTTGCAATCTCCATTAGCACATCTTTGACTCCCTTGTCATCCAAAAGCCCAACTGCCTCTCTAGTCCTGTTCCTGCTACTCATGTATTTAAATATTTTTTTGGATCTTGGTCTTCATATTTTTAGCAATGTGTTCCTCAAATTCTTTTGTTTAGCATCCCTTTTTGCCTGCTTGTATTTCTTTCGTCAAAGCTCCTTTCCCTCCTTATTTAGACTAAGAATTCCATTTAGCCTCTGGTCTTTGACTATGCTGGCATTCTCTTGGCCTTGTTGGTACCTGCCTTGCTCTGCGGTATATATTCGAGCTGAGCTTCTAATATTGTGACATTAAACAACTCCTAAGCCTTCTGGAGAGATTTGAGCCTCTTGCTTTTTTGGCCTTTGGAGACTCCAGTTGTCATTCCAGAACACACACAACATCCTGCTGCAGCTGGATGTTTCAAGAGAATATGGATAGCAGTGGGCAAGTTGTCTTTTAGAGAACGTTTGTGCAATTACCAGTTTTCTCACTGCAGAATCTCTCAGGCTTCCAAGAAATTGAGGAGTCTTTGGAAACAGCTGAAGCACAGTGGGAAAGCACATGCTTTGCACACACAAGGTCCTAGGCTTAATCTTGGCATCTCCAGATAGGACTGGTGGGAAATACCCCTAGCAGGAGAGTTGCTCCCAATCACTGGAGATTACTGAACTATACAGATCAATGATGACAACTCAGGATAAAGCAGCAGTTTCCTTTGGGTCTCTGTACTATGGAGAAATTAGCTTCCTACATGCCTGGGAACACACATTTCTGTACTGCAAGGCACATTAGAAAAGTAACTAGTGCTGGATGTCCCAGCATTACTGAAACCACAACTGAATAGGAATCTGTTCCATTTATTTTTATCCAAAAGGAAAAATAAAAACCAGTTAAAAAAAAAATCTCTTAACACTGAGAAAGAGTGGATGCTGTAATGCCTAAGTACCGGTAGTTACATCACTAACATAGTTGTAGCATGGGCACAGATTTAATTTGCTACCAGGGCTTCTTAGGAACTCTGCACTAATCCTTCAAATGGCCATGCAAAAATGCAGTGAATTAGAAGAATCTTTAAGCAGGCTGTTGTATTCATTCTATGCTCTTAAGATTCAAATCACTTCCACAGCAGAACGCTCTCATTCATTGGAAACTGATGCAGATTTCCTATGTGGATGGACTTTAAGATATCTGCATTTTCCATCAAACATAAATACAGTCTACACTGTTCCTGGAGAATGGCCTAGAAAGCAGAATCGAAAGATGCCCTTTAGCTACCTATACTATTGCTGCAATCGAGAAAATGAAACTTCTAAGGATCATAAATGAGTGAACAACTTAAAATAGGCTAAATTTACTCATTCCTGTGCTTGATTTGTACCTGCTCAAGATTATGTTTCTTATTTTTCTTCTACCAGTGATCTATCCACGTGTAACTTCAGCAAAGTGATGGCCTCATGTGCTTTTACCGTAAATTATTCTGTGATCCAAGCTATATTTATTTTAAGGCGTTATATATAGTTTTTCAGACATAACAGTCTCCTGAAGTGGGTTGAAAAATGCAACAGAATCAGTAAAGATTCCTAAGGCACAAGGAGATCATGGCAGATGAGCCAGAAAAACTCATCACTCAAAAACTGGAGATTCTTTAAAGGGTGTGTGAATTTTAATAATTTTGGATGGAATTCAAGATCATACGAATGCTAGTGATCCACCAGCTCAAGCATTTCTGCTTGTCAGATGGAACAATATCTTCCCTCCTTCCCCTGCTCACTGTTCTGGGTATTCTCCCAGCCCTTGGGGAATTCATGTTACACTTGCAAGAGTTGTTGCATTCTAGAGCAACGGGTTAGTTGAATCTGGCCCAAAATGTTTTTACCTAACATGGAAAGCTCCAGGGATGTAGCACCACAACAGAAAGTGAAACTGAAACTCCACCTTCATGCTCATGCAATGGATTATTGCACATTAATATCCTTTAAAAAAGACAATATTCTCTAGTGCAAAAGTAGGAGATGTTGTTGGACTACAACTGCCATGGCCCCAACCATTGGCCCTGCTGTCTGGACCGGTTGGGAACTGAAATTCAACAACATCAAGAGGGCCACATGTTTCCCATCCCTGTCCTAGTGATACTTGAAACACCAGCATCCCAATCCAGTGATTACCAGACAAAGGAGATCTGTCATGCACACATATACCTTTTCCATTTAAAAAGACCTCCTTCAGCGGAAGAAAAATGCTCCTCATATAAGCAAGGACACATGTGCAGCCTCCCACCCCCTCCAGTCCAATGAGGTATGACTCTGTTCTGGGCTGGGCTGGTGCAAATGGGGCCAGGGTGGCAGATAGCAAATCTATATATACAGTATCGGCCTGAATATACCTGTAAGCCTCACTTCTTTTTCCAAATTCCGACCATGAAAAGTTATGGCTTAAATTCGCGAAAAATTGGCTTTTACGATATCGCTGCTGAAACAGACATACAGTAAAATGGAACAGGTGTTCGTGCCTGTGGAACTTTAAGGAAGTGGCTTATATCCAGGTATTGTCTTTTCTTCTTTCCCCCCTAGAATTTTAAAGGTGTGGCTTATATTCGGGTACGGCTTATATTCAGGCCAATACGGTACATAGTACAAAAGCGAATTACCGTAACTAAAATTTGTAAGTGAACGGCTGACTTATAAAATATGCATAACGGTGATATGCTCTTAAGTAATATCTGTGCTCAGATATTCCAAAGGCCACGATAAATGTGGCACTGTTGTTTTCCATGCACAACTTCATCTTTGAATATGAGAAAATACCAAAGCTGTATAAAAAGCCACAACATTTCCTTATAACTGTAAGATGATGATGATTATTATTATTATTATTATTATTATTTTGCAGAGAAGCTACTTCACCACATACAGATGTGGTACAATTTTTAGCTAAGAGCTTTAAAAGTATCCAAAATCACACTGGCAGAAATCAATGTGATTAATGGATCCTTCTACTGTGGAACAAAAACTACACAGGGTTGTCACTAGATAGTTGCTATGGTTTCTTGAGGCCTCCTGGCAGCAATTTGCTAGCTTAGCAGGGAGGAAAAGTGACACAATAGAAGAGAAAAGTGTTCCATTGACTGTTCACAGTCATTGCAAACATGTCCCTCTGCATATGTCCTTGAAGGTATGGTTTCATTTTTTAAAAGAAGAAGAAAACGTTGTTAATGACAAATATATTTTGAAGTAGGTCACACAAGCAAAATGTTTTTGTTGAAAAGCAATCCCAAAGATTCCATCTGGTAAATAATGGACTAACCATATATATATATATACCACACACACACACACACACACACACACACACAAACATTCTCTATTTTCTTAGAAACATGTCAGAATATACATTTGTGACTATCACATCTTCAATAACTGCAGGAGTTGGCAGTGCCCCAAAGCTACAAAGACAGGAGTGAAGAGCAGGAAAAAGATTTCAAACCACTCTCAAGGCCTGGCTGCTCTGGCTAGTGCTTTCCACAAATTTATGATGTAATAAACCAAGATTTACCGTAAGTGATTGCTAGATGCCTCAACTTTAATGATGCTTAACAACGATTAACATTTAAAATTGGTTTAGAATTATGTGCAAAGGCTTTTAAATAAATAACTTTCATTATAACACATAATAGATTATTTAATTGATACATAGGGCAGCACTTCCAATCCTTAATCAGTCCAGCCTGTCTAGAAAGTTCCATGGTTGATGGTCTTCGAAGCTGCTGAACAATCCAGAAGAATCAGCAAGACAGAAAATTTGACCAAAAGAGAAGTTTGAACCAAATGCCAATAAGGGTTGTGGGAACTTCCTCTCTGGAGGTATTTGAGCAAAGACTTGATGAGTCATTTTTTGGGGATGACTTGGCGCTAGATTGTTTGCATCAAGTAGAGGCTGGTCAGGAAAGCCTACAAGAGTCCTTCAACTCTATGATTCCCCCTGTCTCTCTTCCGGCATAGGCCATCTGTCAGAGTGACCAAAGCAGTTTCAAAGCCAAACCCAGGCATGAAATCGACTGAAATGGAACTAGGAACTCCGCCTCATCCAAATAACAGAGGCTCCATGGTAGGCATGAAGCCAGAGTTAGTTAGGTGTGTCTTTTTTTCATTATTCCTATTATTAAGAAATAATTACTGTTGCTAACGATAAATTTTGGCTTGGCTTCACTGGTGAGAGAAAGGGAAGAAGCCACAACAAACACAGCATGTTTGCAAGTTTCAAAACATAAGCACAGAAAAGCATTCAAGCTACGTTCACAACCCAGTGATTTGAAGACTGATGTGGATTATTGAGAGAATTAGTTGTCATTTTATGTCATTAGCTGTTTACTTATAGCTTCATAAGCTTCCATTGTGATGTTCGTGTGTACACTGAGGAAAACTGGAACAAAATTGGTTCCTTCACAAATACTCCTCCACCCACCATAAAGAGCAAAACAACTTGATCCCACGGAGCTATGAACCATGTTACAAGAACACAAGGAAACCGTATGTGTATGTTTATTGTACTTAAAGGTTTGTAGTGATGTACATTGGTCTCCAATTCAAGCACTGACCAAGTTTGACAGTGTTGAACAGAAGGTTGGTCAGGACCTCCTAGTAGATCTCTGAGATACCTATTGCACTAGATTAGCCAGAGATTTTACAGTAACAACACACTCTCTCTTGTGCCTCCTAGCAATTAATATTAAGAGATGTGCTTGTCTCTAACAGTGGAGGCATAACGTAGCCATTTTGGCTAGTAGCCATTGATAACTTACCCTCCACAAATTTGTCTAATCCTCTTTTAAAGCCATTCAAGTTGGTGCCTCCTATGAGAACAAAAATAATAATTTAAATAAGCACTGTGTGAAGAAGCCCCTTTGTCTGTATATTTATCTACTGCTATTAATATGCAAAATGAGCCATGTGTTTCGAAGCTATTTGGGATTTGTGGGTCACACTTCAGAAATTATAGAGAAGGAAGAAATGGGAATCATAGTGTTCTGCTCTTTTTCCTGAAACTCTCTCTCTCTCTCTCTCTGAAACATTCATGTTTTATTATCCAATGTGTCTATATGAGAAAGAGAGAGCCATAGTTCATTGGGTCATATACTGTACAATATTCCCTTTTAAAATATATTTGGCACTACATTTCAAGGCTTTTTCCCACCCTGGCAGAAATCACTCCTCAAACAATACAACCCTTTGTTAGGTAGGAGCTTAGTAACAATTGGATTGTGTAGAATAGGCTTTCAGACTCCTTTTCATTGAATCCGCGTCCATCCATTCTCAACACGTTTGGCACTGCCTTTAATGAGCCTGCCTGAACTGTAGTAACCCCTCTGGCAATTTGTAAGGAAGAGAAATTAGATGGATCGCTCTCCTCTGTGTGTTGGGGATGAGGCACTCAGCTTTCATTACAGGATTTTCATTTATAGGTAGCAAATCTCACCCAGAAGTTCCAGCACTGTCTATGGGCGTATGGAGTCTTTTGCCATTCCAGAGGGTCAAATAAATGATCTCGTGTGACTACAGCTGGCCTCCCACTCCACACTCTGCACAGCCAAATTCAACCTTGGCCATTTTCACTATCTTGCAAAGTAATTTGGTACCCTTTGAATTATAGCATTTAATGATATTGTTTCATGTTAATGAAGTTAATTTACCCAGCATGGTGAAACCGTATATTAGGAATATATTGATAGCTGCTAAAACAGTATGGTACAAGCACTAGAAAAAAACCTCTTAACTAGGACCAGCCTATGCATGAGGCAAGGTGAGGCAACAACTTTAGCTGGCAGGATCCACAGGGGCCGCAGATCCCGATTCCCCCACCTTGTTCCTCATTTAGTTCTTCACTCACTCCTTCCACACCAGTGGGGAGGGAGGTGCCATTTTGTGGTTTGCCTCAGGTGCCAAAATGTATTGGGCCAGCCCTGCTCTTAATCTAGCTCCACCGTTTCGAAATGGATAAATTAACAGAAAGAATTGATGAGAAAGGAGGACTTCCAATCCATTCATGTTGCAGACAAATTGATGGATTTTGTAGCTTATCAAAATGTGCCCTGACATCAGACAGACAGTGTTTTGCTTCTGGAACTTTTCTTATATTTGATTTGTTTAATTTTGTTTTCCAATGATATTTGTATTTTTTTTAAAGGGAGATGCCTATTTATTTGTTGCATTGCTATTCTACCCTTTTCTCCAAGGGGCTCAAGGTGGCATGCATGGCACACTGCTTTTCATTTGATCCCCACAACAACCCTGTGAGGTAGGTTAGGCTGAGAGGCAGTGAGTGACTAGCCCAAGGTCACCCAATGAGCTTCTTGGCCAAGTGGGGATTTGAACCCTGGTCTCCCAGACCCTAGTCCAAGACTCAAACCACTACGCCACACTGATGTGCATGTTTCTTCACATGACCCTATTCTTCCGAAAGGGGCCATGGTAGAAGGCCTAGCTGTGCCTTTCTTAAAATAAAACCCAAACTTAGAATGAAAGCACATGGCCAACTGCGCCAAAGCAAGTGAGAACAAGGGAGCAGATAGTGTAGATTAGACCTTGTGGATTTAATAATGCTCTCAGCTGTCACTTGCAGGCACAAAACCTTTGGTTATGTATAGATTAGTGGTTTAAAATACAGCTGATGATGTTCCTCCAACCCCCCCCCCCCCGTGTTTCAAGTTGCTTACTTATGTTGCTGTACGCACCGGGGTGGTGAGGATGCCTTCGCTTGATGCACAGTTCAATGAAACCATCTTCTGTCCATGTGCAACAGCTGTCTCCACCTTAACTGCAGCTTCCATTTCCTAATGATGGAAGCTGGTTTGAGGCAAACAGCACCAAACAGGAATATTTCTCAAAAAGCGACAGGATACCAATGGGTCATCTACACCAGTGTTCCCCAACCTTGGGGCTCCAGCTGTTTTTGGACTACAACTCCCATCATCCCTCGCTAGCAAGACCAGTGGTCAGGGATGATGGGAATTGTAGTCCAAAAACAACTGGAGACCCAAGGTTGGGGTGTAGGGTGATATATATTCTATATATAGAATATATATCACCCTACACCACCCTACAGGGGGACACTGATCTACACCCCTTCAAACACTAGTGGTGGGTATACACCAGACCTGGGGTAAATGGCAATGTGCACACAGCCTTTGCTTTCACAGATTGGAATCAGGGTTTTTTTTCCAGCCAGAACTCACCAGAACTCAGTTCTGGCCCCTCTCAGGTGGGCACCATTGCCATTATAAGAGAACAAGGGAGGCATTCATGGCGAGTTCCTGCACCTCTTTTTCTAGAAAAATAGCACTGATAGAAGTATATGGTTTGTGCAAATGTTTCCATGATCCAAAGACATGCTAAAACAGGCTTTGGAAACATTTGAGATATTCATTTCTGCCATTGCTTTCTGCTCCTATTCAGTAATCAGCAAAAACTGGCAAGTGGGGCAGCTGCCTCAATCAGCAAATTCTGAGGGGCAAAAAGTGGATGTATGTTATTCTGAGCTCTTTGAAGAAAGACTGGAATAAGTAAAGCAAGTGAGTAGAACTGGCTATTATAGCTATGTTCTTAAAGCCAGTGGCCAATGCCGTGCCAGTTCTTGTGCAAGCAATTTGTGGAATGGCACTACCAGCTAATTTCCTTCTGCACTTGTTCTTTGGATCCAACCCACAGTGCTCTGCTTTTTGAAAAAGCAGTATTTTCTGAGGGCTTCAGCAGCGAAGTCCCCATAAACGTATCTCGCGTTGTTTCCCTCAGTGTTTCCCTCAGCTACCTTCGCCTGTCTCCCACCTGAAGATCCAGCTTGCATATCACAAGGAGCAGAAAAAAATTGTCGCCTCCTGTTACCGTACTACACGGCATCGTCGCCAGCCTTTAACTGAAAGAGCTGGCAACTGTCTCTCTACTGAATGCAAGATTTCCTTTGCTTTCATGCTCGGCTGGTGCTTTGTTAGGCTGTGAATGCTTTTCCTTTAGCCGCCTTTTGTAAGGACAGATTTAGCTTCAGTGTGACAGTGTTGTAAACCGACTGCTGTGCCATGTGTGGACAAAACATGACCAGTTTGGCTGCAGCCAGTCATCGTGGATCTTCTCCATTACATCACCATCAGACGATGGCTTGGCCTAACAACGCAAAACAGACTTCAGCTTGTGGGAGGTGGGTTTTTTGTTTTGTTTTTTAAGTTAAGAAGAAAGCCTGGGGGGGGGGGAAGCACTGGTTCCCCAGACTTCTTTTTTGTGAGGGGAAGAATAGTTGAATATCGTCTGCATGGTAATAAAGAAAACCAAGTTGGAAATATCATATTCTAGATTTATACAAGAAGGTTTCAGAGGGGGGAACGGGACCGAGAAATGTTGGGAAGCAATGTCTTCACAATTCCACAATATAATTTATTGGAAGAGAATCCAAGGGATAAGTAAGGGATATTGGTTTCATTACTCTCTTAATAAACTTTTCTGTAGGAATACCATGAGCAACAGAAAATAAAAAGTGAGCAAAGGGATAATTTGTAAACTAGTACATTGGTGTTAACCAAATATACAAGCAACAGTCGTTTCTAGTCCGGCTATAGCTCCAAATCAAATAAGCCCCCCCCCCCCGAAAACATTTTGATGCCGTATCGCCACATAAATATGACACATTTTTCTCCACATTTTCTGAACAATGGTAGGTTCTACGTTCTTTGAAAGAGAGATCATGAGACTTTTTGTTGGTTTTGGTTTTCAATTTTTTACAATTTGTGTATTTAGAAATGAACAGGTTGAGAGGAGTAAGGGGAACGAAACAGCCAATACACCCAAACCTATCTTAAGCTGGGGTAGACAACACATTGCCCTCTAGACATTGTGGACTACAAGTCCCATCATCCCTTACTATTGGCCATGCTCACTGGACCTGATATGAGTTATCTGAATAATAATAACTTCCTGTTCATCCTCCTAAAGGAGCCCAGTGGAATAAGTAGAATCACTAGAATCCTACAAGTCCTGCATAAATCCAACACTCATGCACTATCATTGTGACATACCTTTGGGTTTTTTTCTTTAAATCTGAGACAATTCTTCGATTTAACCATAGCAGTGATTTCCCATAGTTTTTTCTATCCATTCTTTAACAGGCAGAGTACAAGTTGATTTCCACGTTTTTGCAAAAATAATTCTGACTGCGGCCAGCATGCAGGGAGACCATTTCCTGGTGTTCTACTAGGTCACTAACATAGGTTTGTGCTGTCAGTCTGCTGTGACTGTGGTGGATCTTGGTGTTATGTATTAAGTTCTCACCCTAGGCCACTAGGGGTGTTGTGTGTATGAAGTTTCCACTCAGGTCCCTGTCAGTTAGTTTAGGCAGGAAACCCTGGGTTGTGTTGCTACAATGTTGTCAGCCGGCTGCCTATATAAGCAGGCCGGCTGAGCTATTCAGTTCTGTTCTGTTCCAGCCTGAGAATAAATAGAGCTGCTTGAAAATCACTGTGTCGTCTACTATGTCCACCCACTATTCAACACTTGGGGTCTCAAATTTCAGCAGTGCCCTGGACGACACAAAAATTCAGCAAGCCTCTGCCTCTCGTCTTCCATTGTGAATCATAGTTTATAAATATATATTTTTAAAAAAGAAACCACATACCCATATTTAAGATAATATCTACTTTGGCACTGGGAGACCACTATTATATACTCTCTGAGTATATAGTATGGCAAGGCAAGCAACCTGGTACAGGATCAGCTGAAGCTTCTGGACAGTGTTCAAGGGGCGTCTCACATAGTGCACATTACAGTAGTCAACTCAAGCGAGGACTGTGGCAAACACCAGCTCTGAGGGAGTGTAGCTTTCCCTCATCCCAATCTAGAACAGCCAATCCCATCTTCCATACATCAAACAGCCCACCCATCACCACCACCACCCATTCATTATAGTGTAGAGATGGAAGTTCACAGCCAATACCATTGCCCTTAGAGATAAACAGATGATGGAAAAAGCACTATCATCAGCACACAGATGACACAGTCGCCGTGCCCCCAATTTCACTCAGAGATTTCATATAGATTCTTGAAATTGCTGGGGAAGTTCTTGAAGAGCTGAGATATCTGCACATTTCACTTCTTGTAACTTTATTTCAGGTCAAATCTGATGTAATGAGAGTTGATAGCAGGAACCATTTAAAAGCAGAAATGAGCAAGTGACCTCTAAAAGTACTCTGTGACACAAACAGAATATCCTCTCTCTCTGCTTCTAATAGCTTGTTGGAGGTCTAGTAACTGTTAACTGGCCTTTAATGACAGACAGACAGAAAGACTCCCTGGATATGCAGGGGAAGGCTGTAGTAGCTGATAGAGAACATGTGCAATGGATCCAGCATTTAAAGCACATAGGGAATGATCTGAGCAGTTAAATGAGCACCATCTGGTGGAAAGGCAACATACAAATTTTACAAATATACAAGAGACATGTGCATCCCATTGATTCCAACAGATAACAGTCAAACATTTGCTTAACTCTTCAATTAGGATCAATGTGATTTTCAAATTTACCTTGATTGGACCGGGCCCTTAAGGATACTTTAGAGCAGTGCTTTTTTTTGCTTCTAAAAAAATGTTTAGGGGTACTCTCATTTTCCTACTCATATTAAAATACTGCTCCTCAATGAGGCCAAACTTAGATTCACAAAATGTTTAGGGGTATGCGTCCCCCTGCGTCCCCCCCAGAAAAAAAGCACTGCTTTAGAGTATGCTTCATTAAACAAGTTGGGACTTGCTTCTGAATGAGAGGTTTGCACATGTCATGTATACATGATAAGGCCAATAAAATGATTCCAGCTCCAAAATCTATTTTAACAGCTCTTTCCAGATGAGAAATCATTGTGCAACTCTTTAGTGCCCTCCTCTGGTGCATTTTAGAAGTGCTACATTCTGGTGAAGAATCTTAATTTTCCGGAAAGAAGCATCTACTCCCCTCAAAAGAAATTTTGTGAGCTATGTGTTATGCAAAAAGTAGCTTTTCCTATATCCAAATCTAAGCATATCAACTTTTCTAAGATTAAGATGTGGTGCCAGTGAGATTGCAGCACCCAAGTAGATAACATTTATTTCAGTGATACACCAGTTCTTATACTTTCCAGAGTGTCTTAGGTACCGTATATACTGTGAAATCCAAACTCTGGTCAGCTCCCGGCAGGGCCAGGGTCGTATCCACAGTCCTGCCATTCACGTCAGCCAGGGTGGAGGAGACGAAAGTGACTGGGCCAAGATGGGGTTTGATTGTGTCATGTGATGGTAGTGGGGTCCACTTGGTCTGCATCTAAGCCAGTTTTAGAACTTATATGGAGGAGGAAAGGAAGCCATGTGGTCCTGTTTGTTGTACCGTCCGGGTACAAGTCCAAACCTTGGGCTCCAAGTGCTCTGACACCGTTTCAGTCAAGTATCAGGTGTGTCAATCTTGAATGTTTTGGGCACTCGTGGCAATGGAAGTGAAGTTATAGTTTCTTAAGTTCTGTCATTTTATTCACTCCAGCCAACCTATCAAATAACACACATGCTTATTAATTTTTTAATTACGTTAAGGTGGGTACTTAATTCACCATACTTATAATGGTATATTATCTGTTTCAGATCAACCCAGAACATGAATGATGTAATGCAGGCATGTCCAACAGGTAGATCGTGATGTACCGTTAGATCACTGGACGTCTGCGGTAGATCACTGGTAGATCATTGGTTCCCCCCAAAGAAGCTGAACAACTGTGCCCCCCCCAAAAGCTCAACATTTTACCTCCTCCCTGAAAAAACTCAACAACTTTGACCCAACCCCCCCCTCCTTCCTAAGAAAAGCTCAACAACTTTGACCTGAATCCCCCAAAAGGGGGTAGATCAGTGCCAGTTTTTAACTCTGTGAGTAGATCGCAGTCTCTTGGGAGTTGGCCACCCCTGATAATGATATGGTTTCCTGGAAGGACATCCTAGAGGACATAGGATAGGTGACATATATAACTCTGATGTTATGACAGAGAAATCTGATATCAGAACCTCCCTCCTCCGTAATCCTGCCCCAACCAACATCAGAGCTCCAGGTCGGAGGAGATTAAAGGGGAACGATTTGGGAAGCAGCTTGGATCCAAGATTCCAAATCCTCCTGGTTTCCAGGTAGCTGTTTAGTTATACTCTTGTGCATGACTAATCTCTCCCTCCCCGTTCCTTCCCACTGCTTTCAATGGGAGAGAATTTTTTTGTGGTTTTTTTTTTAAAGCAGAAAAATGTATATAGAAATGTAGGGTATTCCCCTTTCTCTCACTTCTGTCTTGCAAATTCAAGCCCAGAGTTGGATATGACAGTGGAATAATCTCCACATTCCCAATTTAGTCACTGTTATTGAACATAAAGTAATACAATTCCTACTTTTCAAAATATGGAAATATACTGATCAAGCTTTATTTTAAGAATACTTTATAAATTATACATGGTTTGTGTTCCTGCAGTTTCCTTCATAAATAAGTTTCTAATTCACTACATTACAAACTTGACAGAGCCATCATAGCCATATGCTAAAACAATATATTCATTATGTTTGCCAAACTACGGCGATTGTGCGTGCACAGTGATAAGCACATGTGCTCAGCTGAAATAAATGGGACTAGTGTAAATGGTTGACTGTGCAGATTGCAGGCCACTGCTTAGGTTATTTAGCTATAAAAATAGTATTTCTTTAGATAATAAATTATTGGAATATCTTTAAATATGATTCTATTCTTGATGTATGATGAACTGCTACATACTTTGAAATGAAGTATATGTCATTAACCATTCACAAACTGTGTAAACTACATAATTTGTGAACACTTCAGATATTCATTGTAAAACAGAATTTTACAAAATCATTTGTTACAAGAATACTCAGTTCAAAGTGCCTAGCATTAAATCAAGGCCGCATCCCATAAAGAGTAGCACAGGGCCAAAGTTCAATTCTTTCTCTTCACGATCAAATCACAAATGCAAGTGATAGATTTTTTAGTATAAACTGTAAATGTCTGTAAACCAAACACTTATGAGTCAAACAGTAATTAAGGCTCAAATCACTTTAGTTTACAGCAATGCAGAGCGAACGCATTACAACCATCTTTTTTGACACAACACAGTCTGGAATGGTTCCTTAAACTTCATTACAGGCCTCTAAGGAGGCTTGCATTACGTTGCGCATCTAAAGCCATCTGGTCGAATGAATTGCGATTCATCAGGTCTCTCACTTTTTCTCTAAGGTCATAAGATGCTTTAGCTATTCTCCTAGACTCGTCTATAGCTGCGTCCTTGTTCCTTATAATCTGATTGCTTTTCTGAGCTTTCCTTCTTAACGCTTCTTGCATTTCCCGAAGGTGACATTTTTCATCATAATCAAGCTTCTGTTTGCGAAAATGGTGGTTCCGTTCCTTCATACAGTTCAGCTCTCTCACCCGCTGCGATCTGTCTTGGATATTTTTGGACATGATGTCTCTGGCCTGCTGGATCTTCATCTCAGCTATCTGCAGCAACATCTCCTTGCGCCTCCTCTTCTCTTCCTCCGTCTCTTTGGCCCTTACCTTGGCTATCAAGCCCTGCTCTTCTTCCTTTATAGTCTTCTCCTTCAGTTCCCTGTTCCTTTCTTCAAGCAGCTGCTCCAGGATTTCCTGGGACCTCTGAAGCTTTTGTTCGATACACAGCCTCTTGTACAGCTCGTCGGCTTTGACCCGATCTTCCACCTGGTCCTTAGCGCTCATTTGCTTGGACGGCTTGTAGTCATTCATATCTATTTTCCTCCTCTTCCTTTCCATATCCTTTATCAGCTTCTTCTCCAGAGCCTGCAGCATCCTTTCCTTGTACAAAGCAGAGTTCTGCTCTTTGGTACGCCTATCGCTTACCCTTTTGTCCCAGAGCTGCTTCTCCTGGCACCGTTTCCGATACTCAGCTTGAAGCCGAGCATTCTCCATCTTCTCCCTCCGCCTGCACTCTTGCTCTTTGGCCAGCTTCTTCCACTTCTTGTCGCGAAGCATCACATCCCTCTCCCTGGCTGCCAACAGCTGCTGCTCCTCTAGCCTGAGCTTGGCTTTCCGTTGATCGCGGTCCCTCTGCCACTGGTCCAGGCTGTCGACCATCTGGTACTGCCTCTCCTTCTCTGCCCTGGCTTTGTGCTGCTTCTCCTTCCTCCTCATCTTATCCCAGGCTTCGGAAACCTGCAACTGACGGTCCTTCATCTCTTCCTCCTCCTGGTGCCTGGCGAGCATGAGGGCCGCGATCTTCTTGTCCCTTTCGGGGATCAGGTCCTCGTACCTTTTGTCCGCCAGGTCCTGCAGGCTGACCTGCGTGTCTCCCTTGCGGGGCTTGCGGCGGGGCTTGCGGCCCAGGAGGTGCTGGTGCAGGTGGGCGCTGGGGTCGCGGGGCAGGTAGGGCTGAGGCTCCTCGTCGTCATACGGCCTCGCCAAACAGTGTATGAGGTCTGCCAGGCTGTGGCTGCTGTCACAGGGCTCCTGCCAGTCCCTCCTGGGGAGCTCCTTCTTCTCCAGGCGAGGGGAGGCCTTGTTGTCGAACTGGGCGAAGGAGAAGGAAGAGGGGCAGACGGAGGGAGGCTTGCTGGCGTCGGTGGGGAGATCCGTGCCATACTCCAATGGCCGAGGAACCGGGCTGGCCCACTGGTCGTCGCGGAGCACCTCCTCCACGCGGGTGCACCTGCCCACCGGGGAGCGCACGGGGAGATCGGGGTGCCCCGGGAAGTCCCCGCCGTAGAGCGTGGTGCACGAGGTGGTGCACGGCGTGGCACAGCCTTCGCCCGCCGGCGCCAGGTGCTGCTGCTGCCAAGTGGCCAGGCGCAGAGGGGACGCGCAAGAGGCAGACGCGGCGGGCCGTTTGCAGCGCGGCGCCGTCGAGCAGCCCTTGCCCTTGCGCGACGGCGGGGGCAGCAGCAAGCCCACCTCGTCGCGGTACGCTTGTGCCAGGAGGTGTCGCCGCAGGCCGCCCTCGCCGCCCGCCGCCTCGGGCTCCGAGCTGTAGGCGTCCGGGAAGGGCCGTGGCGGAGAGAAGCGGCCGGGGCTGCTGCGTCGCCGCGCCATCCTGCGCGGGCTCTCGCCGCCCGACAAGCTGCAGCACGACGTAGCGGGCCCCTTCTTACGGCCCTTGCTGGCGCTGGGCGCGCCTTGGTCGCTCGGGGAGACGCGCCACCCGGGCTCCGCCCCGAGGTACTGGCCCGTCCCGCGCCGCGGCCGACGCCGCTGCTGTTGCTGCCTCATGGCCGATGTGGCCTCGGGCCGTGGCGCACCCCGCCCCCGGCTGCGCAGCAGCACAGTCGGCGCCCGCGCGCGTCACAATGCCCGCTGGGCCGCAGCTGCCTCGGCCCGCTGGCGCCCTCCGCGCAACACCGCCCGCCCTGGCGCCGGCTTGTTCCGCACCCGGCCTCGCGGTCGCCCCCATCCCCATCTCCTCCCTCTTCCTTGGCGCTATCTTCAGACGCGCGCTTGTTCCCGCTGAAACCAATGGGGTGAATGAAGTCATTCCACCCCACGTTTGCATTCAACCCACTGTTTCTTTGGCGGCCTTCAGTTCGGTTCTGGTGGGCACCAAACCTTGGCTAGCCCTGCTGCCCCTAGGTGCCCATGCACGTGTAGTTTACCGAGCTACACTTCCCAGGATTTTTCAGGGGAAGCCGTCTGCCTTTAGGCAGATGTGGCCTGACACGTTATAATATAGCTTTTTAACATGAATTTTTGTAGGCAAGAGTGAGAAAACACATAGTACAGTAAAGCAGTTTGGATAATCTGGGATGCTTTCCTGAGTAAACCCAAGTGGTATTAGAGGGAGACTTAAATTTTGTACAGCGACTTAATGGGATACATAATGCTATGCTAAATACAGCTATAATGCTAAATATATGAATTTTCCAGTGACCTACATCTCGGTTAACACCATATTCCGATCAAGTCCCATTAAGTTCAAGGTGCCTTCTAAGTAAGTGTGCATTGGGTTGCAGCCAGGATTATTGAAGTCACAGGATTACAGTGTTTTAGGCTGCAATCCTCATGAGAGTAAGCCTTATTGAATGCAGTGGGTTTTAACTCTCAGACAAAGCAAGTGTGCATTTTTAAATACTGTTGGCAGCCTTTTGCAGACAAAAGATCAACTGTGGTGTAGTAGTGGATAAACCCTTGGACTTGGATCAGGAAGGAAAATCTGGGTGTATGGCAACCCATGTTGGCAACCCAAAAACTTCTTTTTTAAAAGCTCAACAACTTTGGGCAAATCTTTAAAATGTCACAATTTAGTAGCTGAACAGTCATCTCAGTTTATCTGGAAACTGTTGGTGAAGTTTCCAAAAACAAGGCTATGTCTGCACGAGCTTGTGCAACCAGCCCCTGCAGTTCACATTGCATTGCAGCTGACTTGCATGCAAGGTGCTTTCATCCTGACTTACGCTAAGACTGTGTTCTGTGCTGTTATAAGCCACACTGATTTTGGAGATATGTGCTACTGCATCACCGGTCCATTTGCACCTGCTCTGGAGTAGCAGCACCAAGCGGCACCGATTCAGCCTCACCATACTCTGAAGGAGGCTTCTAAGCACTTTCAGATGAAAGTATCTGTGGGAGAAGGATGTTGGAGGCCAGGCTTGCATGCATGACTCTGCTGCCCTCTTCACTGACTGTGGATGCTTGAAGAGGACTTTATTTACAACTGAATTACAGCACCTGCTTTTTATGCAGTAAGTTAAAATATGCAAACTACTGCTTTTTAATTTTTAATGTATTGCTGGGACTCATTTTGACCTTTAATTAAAAATTATTAATGCTATTTTGAGAAGATATAATTCCTCATACCATCAAATCTAGATAACTGGACTAGGGGGTGTAAACTTATTAAGGTTGCTTGAAAGGGCTTTCTGTCTTCTTGAGAAGATGATAAATATACCAAGTATTACCACATGTGCAGGAATCAGGCTGTTTCAAAAACAAATAAGCATCCTATAGCAGGTTGGTTTGGCTTTAAGGGGTTACCGGTAATTTGTTTCCTGTTATCAAACCTTGCCTCTCAAGTAATCAAATTTGAAGGTATTATAATTTAATTAGCAAAGTTTGGTGCAGATCCTATGGCAGAGCTTTCCCAACTTTTCCTGTTGGTGACACTTTTTAGACATCCATCATTTCGCAACACAGTAATTCAGTTTTACTAGCAAACTGGAGGTTAAACTAGCCCCTTTCCAGCCCCGGAAGGAGTGCGGGGAGCATTTATGTGACACACCTACACAATGCAGCTGACACACTAATGTGTCGCGACACACAGTTTGGAAAGCTCTGCCCTATGGTCTGGTGCCATAGGATCTGTACAACTATTTTCTTCAATGTTTTGAAATATTTGTGGATTTAAATGTAAATCACACCTTACTCCAGGCTATAACTAGCTGGGTTATTGCACTGGAAGTTAGGTCAGGAAGGATCTCACAGAAGGCTTTAAAAAGTTGACCTAATTATGGGCTAACCAGATGTGTTTATTCCTACGTTGATTTCTGTATTTCCGCTCCTTTCGGGAATTGCTTTGTATGCACATCCACTCATCTGCTTAAGCCTCCCCCCTTCTAAGAACAGCTTACCGTTTTAGTAAACATTTAACCATGATTCATAAAACCTTGTGGTCTCCATTATTTTAAGCCACCCTGCATTTACGAGCCAACAAACACCATTCTAGCTAAGGAGAAGGAAGGTCAAGGCAGCCAGGGAAAAGCAGACTTTTGACCTGGTGGCTGTGGACAGCTCCTTGTAAGGGAAGGCAAAGTAGAGAAGAACACATTATTTTGGCCAGATCTCCCTTCCCTTCATGGTCCTGGGTGCAGGGTGCAGCTGGGATGCCATGACAGCACAGTATGTGACAAAGTTTAAACAATGGATCTTTATGCCTCTGAAGAAGTGGGGAGTTAGGTTAGATGCATAATCTTATTCCAAATGATTACAAGAGCAACAGAAGAAAATGAATGAAAGACCTAAGAGCGAGAAAGTCCAGAGACTTCTGATTGTTGCATAATTTTTTGTGCAGCTATGGGTGTACGTGCAATTATTTGGTAAGCTACCGGGTGGATACTGATAAACCTTTTGCCACACAATCTCTCACACATTTTACCATGTTTTGTGCACCTTCATACTGCTGTGTGGCAGCCATTTTTCTGTGGGACTATCTCATGTTGCAGTGGGTAGGCTGATCAATTAATTGAATGGGCTAGTTTCATATAATCCATACTGCGGTGTGTGTGTGTGTGTGTGTGTGTGTGTGTATCTGAATTTCAACTTTCCATTTGGAAGGGCAATACATTTGATGGGCACATTTGCTAGGACAAACTGAAATTCTTCCCCTTAGTAAAAAAAGAAAGAAAAGAAAATGTGTCTACATGGTGCCAGTACATCATCCTGGCTGCTTCAAATATTTGTTTCAGTAACAACTGGAAATTCAGCAAGCTGCAGAAAGAGCCATATGCCGCAGGAAGACATTTACCAGGAACATAATTGTAATTGAATTTAAAGTTTAATTTTCTGCCTTAGAAACATATCATGGGATTAGCCATTTTGACCAGACATTTCCTAGCAAAATTTCTCTGTGATACCTGAGGACCCATCTAATTGTGTGATTGCACTCCACTATAAACTCTACTATTGCATTCAGATCTCTGTGTCTTTTTTGCTCACTGCATTTCAGGCAAAGTGACAGTGAATTGATGCGCTAAGGATTTGCCAATAGAAAATAAATGATAAGCAAAAATTTGGCACCTATTTTTTAAAGGGAAAGATTAGGAGAACTGCAAAACCTATTGGTTGTTTGCCTTTGGGCACTTCCAGACTATCACTATTCCCATGTGGGCTTCAGTCACATCCCAACAAGTTCAGGCTGGGCAATTAAAGCTGTCCTGGAGCCCTTACGAAACAAACCTTCCCCAAAATGATAATTTCGGGATAAGGAAAGTGATGAACAAATGCACTGGAAAGTGTGGGATAAAACATGTTTGGTGTAACATCGTTTAATATCCCCCAAACAAATTGGGATGAATTCGTTTTAAATAGCTAGTGTTGCCTAAACTCCATAAACCAATAAAGTTGAATGATCATTATAACAGGTTGCCTGGAAACAACCATTGTTACTTCTGTGAATAGGGTGCCTGCATTCCTAAATACAGTTTCATAAAGGCATGGATGGAGAAACTGTGGCCTTCCAGATATGCTGGATAAAAGTGCTTATCACCCCTGAGCATGGGCCATGGTGACTGGGGATGATGGGGGCTGCAATCTGACAATGCCTGGAGGACCACAGGTTCCCTGTCCCTGCATTAAGGGAACTTCCTGTGCCACGTGTCAGTGGCTCCATTGCCAGGTATTGCTGTATTGGGAGCCATGGTTTGATTTAAGTCCGCCTTCTCCCTCCTTTTCTTATTTTTCACTAATGTCCTTTACCTGTTTATTCATTTTGCCCCCGAAGTCTAGTTTTCATGCAGTTATAGCCACTCCCTCTTTTCTGTTTTGCTTGTACGATTCTGTAATGAATATTCTAAATAAAAAATGGAGGGGGGGGGGAATTCTGTGTGTAAGAAATATTCCACAGAGAGTCCAGTAGAGAGCACTAAGGGGCCATTGGAAGTGCACCAATCTGGGAATTACACTGAGGGATATAACTTAATTCTCATTTCTCTAGAAATCTAAATATGGCTGTATTTTTAATGGTATAATATGTTTTGTAATAACCTTTATCACATCTATGCTGTTACTTACAACTGCCTTTTTTCTTTTTCTTTTACTGTTCTTCTTCTGGAGGAATTTCATTCTGACACAAATTCTTCCCATATGTTACATCATTAGGCATGTCTGAATGGACACAGTTTAGGAGAATACACTTCTTTTGAGGCACTCCAGCGACAGCAATGGGGCACTAGTTATGCAGGCTTCAGAAAGCATGTGCTAGTTTCACAGTTTTCCTCATCAACCATTTGGCTGCACAGCATCATCACTGTGAAGACAGATAATGGTTTTCAAGGTGAAGAATCCTGAAGGGAACTGGCGCTAAAACTTCATTGACAGTTCCCATTTTTCTGTTTCAAAAGTACTGACCTTTCTGCCTCAGGGCTGAAGCAACTTAGGAAGGAAGGAAGGAAGGAGAAAGTCAAAAAGAGAATCGGCAATATACAGCTCCTACTATCTAAATGTCACTTTGCTAAGCGGAATCTATTTTACATAATAATCAGAATTCATTGGTGTTTTGTGATTTTCTAGCCACAACTTACATGCTTTTCCTGTTGAGTTAAAAATCAGAAGTCTTTTAAAAATAATAATAAAAACATAGATTCAGGTAGGTAGCCGTGTTGGTCTGACACAGTCGAAATATATAAAAAAATTGTCCAGTAGCACCTTACGACCAACTAAGTTTGTTCTTGGTATAAGCTTTCGTGTGCATGCCAAGAACAAACTTAGTTGGTCTCTAAGGTGCTACTGGACAATTTTTTTTATTTTTTTATAATAAAAACATATTAAAGCAGTCCACAAAAGAGCATGCCACAATAAATCTATTAGTCTTTAAGGAACCACAAGACTATTTTTGCTGCAAGAGATTAACATGCCTACCCCTGTGGAAATGGTTACATTTTGATAATGAAAGATTGGTGTTAGCATATATAACTGTAGACTGTTAGAACTTATGTACTACTTAGGACAGATCCCCACCATACATTTCAAGTACCTCTAATACACATTTTAAGCATGTGGCTTCCCCCAAAGAATCCTGGGAGCTATAGTTTCCCCCTCATGAAGCGCCCTTTTTCAGCATACTTAAAACTACAGTTCTTAGAATTCCAAAGTCACATGTTTCAGATGTGTGTTGCATGAGCTTTAAATGTATGGTGTGGATACATGCAAACCCCCAAAACACAATCAGATTTGCCCATAGAAACACAGAAATATAAAAGCAGTATGTTACTGCCAGATTTGTTTTCAATCGCTTTGCAAGTGATCCCCAATATGTAATTCACCTTTTTCACAGTAGCTATACACCGGGTCAAAATTTTCATTGAGCTATCCTCCACACCTTTAAGATTCCTTCCCTGGTCATTCACTGTCAGCTCAGACGTCATCAGTGTATATGTGAAGTTGATATTCTTTTGCTCTGATGTGCATAAGTTTACCGTACACTTGCTTACACTGAACTGCATTACAATTTACTGCTCATTTGGAGACATCCTTTTTGAGCTCTTTGCTATCACCCTAAACAATTGGGTTCCATCAGCAAACCTGGACACCTCCCTGCTTACCCCAACTCTAGATCATTTATGAACAAGTTACAAAGCACCAGTCCCAATGCAGATCCGTAGGGTACTCTACTATTTACATTCCTCCATAGCAAGAGCTGTCCATTTATTGGCACTCTCTGATTCTGAAGAACATAAGAGCCCTGCTGTATCAGATCAAAGGCTTATCCAGTCCAGAATCCTGTTCTATTGGTAGCCAACCAGATGCCTATGAAAGTCCAGAAGTAGGGCATGAGCACAATAGATCTGCTTCATTATCTAGTTTTGTTATTGTTAAGATGACCTCTATGACATGATGGCCAAGTTGGTTCAGGAGTCCTTGGCAAGTGACTTTGCCAAATGTCTTTTGAAAATTCAGGTAAACAATGTCTCCTGTATCGCTGCCTATCCATAAGGTTGTTGACACTCCCAAATAACTCTGAAAGGAAAGGAGACAGGACTTACTTTTGCAGAAGCCATATTGATTCTTCTTCAGCAATATTTGTACTTCCATATACTTGATAGTTTTATCTTTAATAATGCTTTATACCAATTTACCCAGAACAGACATTAAGCTAACTGGTCTTTAATTTCCTGGATCCTCACCCCCACCCCCCTTAAAATAAACTTGGATGCTCAAGTAAGTCCAACTGGACCATCAATGAAAGCAGAAAAAGATCTAATTATGTTACTGCACTGAAGATGATTGGACAAGACACATATACTCAAGCCACCCCTTTCAGTACAGTATAGCAGTTCTTCTAAATCCAGCTTGGCAGACAGTATGTTTAATGATTGGTACATGATTGACAAGGCGGCATGTTAACACGAGCTAGGACTAATTCTCTGGTCTGATGCCTCCTTCTCCTCTGAATGCTAATGATGTCTGTCCCAGTGAAATGAATGAAAAGTACATCAATCCCTCGTGGCTTTGTGCAGATGCTCAGTTGTGACAGCTGAATTTGCCCAGGAGAAAACTCACAGCTATAGGGCCATCTGGTTATATAGCATAAACTTTAATCTGTCCAGCCAAATGTTTGGCAAATCAGCAGCTGATAGAAAAGGATTTATTGTTTTCATGCTAGATAGCGCCAAAACCTCACAGGGAAGAAACAGCTGTATAGGTATGTTATGGAGAATGTGTAGGCTAGGTATAATGAAATTAAGAATCATTTCTGGACTTGGTCAAATAGATATGATTATACCTAGCAAGAAAAGCTGAGAAGTAGTCACCATATAATGAGAATACAAAATAACTGTGTGTTTCTGGTTATTCTGGATAAAGTACCATAAGCATTTGCTCTGTTGCAGGCTCCTTAATCATCCTATTATATCCAGCTCCTGTTATAAAACCCATGACATCCCATATTGTATCAATAAATCATAACTATTTTTTTCAATTTTTTAAGGTAGCATTCTCACAGAATATTATTTCTGAGCTGCATAGTCTATCTTTGAGTATGACTTTTAATATTGATGATGGATTCACACTACTCAGTGCTTATGAAAGGTAGCTGTTACATCTACCAAGGCGTCATCAAGGACTAAGGCATCTGGGTGGCTAGGAACATTCAGGAAGGACCAGAACACTGGTGACATCCATACCATACATCTAAAGACCTTTTGGTGCCACTTTTGCAGTCATGGCTGGCCCAAAGAATCCTGGGAACTGTAATTTGAACTAGGCACAGTTAGCTATGGAAAGCTCCTGTCTGTGTGCTTCCCACATATCTCAAGTTGGCCCCTGTGGGAAACAGGATACTGGTAGTCCTTTGATTGACCTGACTCATCTGAGCTTCTCTTATGTCCCTGTGACATATTTTGTTTGGCATAACGTAAACTCGTAATTTAACAATGTTGCTCTTCCAGCAACAGGCGATTCCGTTTCTGGAACCAGGCAGCCAGCTTGGTAATTGCTGTAATTCTCCCTCAATCTCAGCAATAAAGTTATCATTCTATTCAGTATCCATTTTGGCCTGGTTTCTGCCAAGGCACGACCTCACACTAGCTGTAACAAAAGGGGCTGATGGGAGTTTCAAGGGGTTTGAAGTAGGAGGTATATCTTGCCTTGCTGTCATTTTAGTACGTTTTTAGGGCTGTTTCCAAAGAGGCATGAAATTGTGCTTAGGAAGGTGGGATCCCTTCATCTGTGAATATGGCTTTTAATGTGTCATATCTTCATTAGCAGGCTGTTTAAATAATGCACATGGTGGAAGCATATATATATATATATATGTGTGTGTGTGTGTGTGTGTGTGTGTGTGTGTGTGTGTATAAACTGACTGTGCTATGCTACTCAGTTTCACTTTTCCTTCCAATATTTCTTTCATGCCCACATTTTATTTCCTTTTGTTTGATAAATGTAAGCACAGTTTTATTGATCTCCTTTTATCATTCTTGCTTTATGGTGCAAGAACCAGAGTGTCGTCTAAATCAGTTTGATATTGCAACTGTCATCAAACGTGTAATGATCCCCCCCAACCCTCCCATCTTGAAGTAATATCAAGGGAAGATTTATACATCCATCAGTGCAATATTATTTGCCCAGTGGCAAAGGCAAATGTTACATAATGGAGAGAGCAGCAAAACCAAAGAATTCAGTAGCTTCATATGCTGACTTACAAGGCCATTTAATTTTTATAGAGTCCTGTTTATTCTTCTTCCTTTTCTTATTTGATCCTGATGACCTTTTTTCATTTCACTCCTCCAGCACCAAATACATGCACGCAAGAGAGAGAGATTTCCTTCTTACTGCAGTTTGCAATCATTACCGAAGGATGAAATTTCAGTTTATGTTCAGTGCGGGAGCATTTCAGTCTTATCTTATGTTTCTAATGCTCCCTAATATTTTCCGAAAAAAAGTCTAATGGCAATAACAAAGTAGGAAGGCCTTCCTGTTGTAGAGCAGTTTATGTTACATAAAGCTGATATTAAGTGTAACTTTATAGTATCCCAGTTCCCAAGATACTTGATATCTCCAGCTGATCATTTATCATTCCATTTCCAGTAGCCAGGCTGTGAGTGGTTATACATATACACCATACATCTGAAAGTGCAGGACTTCCCCCAAAGAATCCTGGGACCTGTCATTTGTTAAGGGTGCTGGGAATTGAAGTTCGGTGAGAGATAAATTACTGCTCCCAGGATTCTTTGCAGGAAGTCACATGCTTCAAACAAACTATAAGTGTAGGGTGTTGGCAAAGGATGCTGTTGCTGCTGCTTGCTCACTCACAGAGGAAGCTGAAGAGATGTGCTTTTGAGAAGACTAGCTCTGCTCCCCCAATGCTGGAGATAGGGCACAGAGCAGATGTGTGGTTTGGGGTAAATGGCTTCACAGGCCAAATTGGACCTCCTGGTATGCCCACAGCTATAGATACCTCACCTCTAGTGCAGATTCTGCGCTAGATGGACCAATGGTTTCACTCAATATAGGAAGCTTCCTATATATCCACATTTTACTTTCATTTCATACGTGGGTGGCGCTGTGGGGTAAACCACAGAGCCTAGGGCTTGTTGATCAGAAGGTCGGCGGTTCGAATCCCAGCGACAGGGTGAGCTCCCGTTGGTCAGTCCCTGCTCCTGCCAACCTAGTAGTTCGAAAGCACATCAAAGTGCAAGTAGATAAATAGGTACCGCTCCGGCGGGAAGGTAAACGGCGTTTCCGTGCGCTGCTCTGGTTCGCCAGAAGCGGCTTAGTCATGCTGGCCACATGACCCGGAAGCTGTACGCTGGCTCCCTCAGCCTATAGAGCGAGATGAGCGCCGCAACCCCAGAGTCGTCTGCAACTGGACCTAATGGTCAGGGGTCCCCTTTATCTATCTATCTATCTATCTATCTATCTATCTATCTAATCTATCATCTATCTATCTACATCTATCGTATTTTTCCATCTATAAGACGCCCCCATGTATAAGACACCACCTATTTTGGGGGACTCCAATTTAAGAAAATGGGGGGAGATCTATCTGTGTATATGTGTATAAGATGCCCCCAAATTTTGGATATTATTTTTTAGGGGAAAAACCTAGTCTTATACACGGAAAAATACAGTAATTCTTTTCTACAACATTAAGCTCATCCCAAAGTACATGTGCTTAATATCAAGACACCAGAATCAAACTCTATTATGGTTTAAGTGCGGCTAAAATTCAAAACCGCACATGCATAGAGTATTATTCTTAAAATTCATTGTTGGCAAACTGTGTTTTCTTTGTGTTTCACTCTAAGAATCAGGAATGCAGCAGCAGTTGCAAACTATGGAATGGCTGCGGGATTATGGGGAGAGACGAGAAATATTAACTGGGTGCTTCACAACCTAAGTAAAACACATGACCACCTAAAAGGAAGCATTAAGTCCAAAGTCTAAAATTACCTTGCTCTATCACTGATCAAGGCAGTAAGTCGTTTTCAAGGGAATACTTAAATTGTGTTGGTTTAAGCAAACTGACTGATGTTTTCACGTTCTAAAATACGGGGCTTATCTAGGCTGCCACCTTGCGGAACACATTAATCTCTTTTACATGTGGCTTTAATGTGTGTCTCATTTGTAAGATCTGCACAGGGCACAGCTGGTTAGAAGTGTAGTCCCTAATGCCGTGGCTCAGTGGGAGAGCATCTGCACTGCATGCAGAGTCCCAGGTTAAATCCCTGGCACAGCCAGGTAAGGCTGGGAAATATGCTTGCCTGAAATTCTAGAATGCCGCCGTCAGTCAATGCAGACAAAACTGATTAGGTGTGATTCCTTTCAGACCCTTCCAACTCTACGATTCTGTGAGCTTGATTGGAGGATTGGCGGCCAAGATCTAATCCATTATGTGCAAAAACAGGAAGAAATAACAATATGTGTGCTTGCCACTCTGCTTCCGTGAGTACTCAGCTGACGCACAAGTGATGAGCTCTGACAATGCCTATAGACAACACATTTATCGAGAAGTTATCCTCATTTTACTTGCACAAAGCTTATTTGGAGGTTGGACCATACCTGAGCTTTATTGAACATTCACTCTGATTTGTATGAGGGGAGGTTATATGACCATGAGCATTCATCTTGATTTGTTTGCATAGTGTTTATACGTCTGTCCGTCCATTCATTCGTTCGTTCCACACTCTTCAATGCATTTTCAATGTACTTCCCAGTCAGTTTCCTAACAGCAAAAATAATTGTTTCACTAGGGCAACAGAGCGCTTTAATTCACTCCAGTTGTGCAAACCTATACATCCTGGTTTGTTCTCAAATTCCTCCTGCAAAATACTGAGTCTGGTGATGCCCTTAAGGATATTGTGAATTTTATTAAACTGCTGCATGCTACCCCAATCTCTGAGCAGCACAAGATTCCAGGGGTACCAGACACTGACCCAGGATTCCAGCAGAAACCAGCCTTGGCTCACTCTCTCTGCCTTTCCAGCCTGCAGCTTTTGCATCCAGCTTCTAGCTCAGACCACTCAACTCTGGCCTTTTGTCTTTCTAACTAACAAGACAACTGAGGGATGGAGGCTCACTCATTTGCCCACAGAGCCATTCCCTTTGTTCCCTTAAAGACTTATCTTTAGGTGGCCATTACCAGGCTGGCCTGGCTATTCCAGAAATGGAATCCATGCTGGATCCAGGAATTAAAGGTGGGGTGGGGCTCAGGCATACAGCTGCCCCCCCCCAACTCATAACAATACATTTTGTGGGTTTTATTTTAATCTTGCAGTAATTATTATTTTATGGTGAGCTGCTTACTTACATTTAAAAGTGCAAATAGTTTTTTCCTTTTTTCCTAGAAAATGAATAGCTGATCAAGGGGGGAAAAGTAAGAAATCACCAGTCCCGGGACCACTGCATTTTCAGTTGTGATTCCTGAGACAGCTTCTGAACTGACTTTACAAGAACAAAGTCATGTAGAGAACAGCACTGCAGAAACAGTGGCTTGGTTTTATTCTCCTGTATATTGTTTAATTTTATTTCTGGCTTGCATGCATGATGAGATATTGCTTCTTCCCCTCTTTTAATGCTCCGAACATGGGAAAGAATAATCAGTACTTTTAATTGCTGAATTTAAAAACATCCAGATAACAAATGCCCCCTACTTTTATAACATTTTGCAACTTCAAAGTGGCACGCAGATCTTAACTCATTAATCTCAAAATATCAGTGTGAGGAAGTTAATTAAATATTACTGTGCATATTTTAGAGATAGGGAAATGGATTTCAGGAGACCGGTAAGAGCCTCCAGCAAGGTCACAAAGCTATGATTCACAAAACTGCTTCAACTGGAGTCCTTAAATTTGAGGTGTTGGGCAGCGAAAGGGCTCATTCAGCTTCAACAGAGCTGAAAGAGGTTTGTATTGCAATCAGCAGAGACTAGTCCATTAGTCTGCCCTCAATCAGCCTCCACCTGCCCACTTTCTTATTTATTACATCCAGTCCAGGGAGTGGCCTTGGATTCTTCCAGCTTAGTCTCACTGTTGCCCATGTAGGGAGGAGGGCAGGGAGAAAACCAGAATTAGTTGGCTCTGCCTGTCATTGGCTCTGGCGCCACCTACTGTTGGCCTCCCACCCCACCAGTCCCAATGGCACTAGCCACCACTGATTGTACCAGCCAAAGCAATAGTGAATAGGCTTTGATTAGCAAATTGGGCTGAGGAAAAGGCAACAATTTCCTTGCAATCAAAGAACTGTCACTGAATTTCTCGAAATACTTGTTATTTTTTTTAAAAAAAAGACACCCAGAATTATGCTTGTTGCGGAGATCTGGGCTTCCATAGTTTCGCGGGACAGAATCTAACTGACCATGGGTAGTGAAAAAGATAACTGTGGGCCAGGTACCACACAGAATGTGACCCATGTGAGGTCATAACATGAGGTCCCCTGAGACCATGCATTCCTGAATACACAAGAGAACACAATTTCCTTTCAATGGCAAAAGATGTGTCTAAGCATATGAAAACATGCTGACAATGTTCAAATTTCCTGTCTTGCATTGCAAGAAGATGGCTTTACTGAAACTAATGTCCAATTGAAGAAAAGCATGTGAGTATGGGATTATCCTAGATATTTCCAGAAATTGTTCATAAAATGGAATGCTAAATCTAATACTGCAGAAAACTAGAATTGGATCAAAGGGAGGAGAGATTTGGGCTATGCTTGCAACAACAGATGAAAATGTGAACAATATTGTTCGAGCTAAAAGAATAGTTCAGGGCAACTCATTGCTAACAAAGGTAGAAACTGAATTTAGTCTTAAGAGTCTCTCCCTCCCTCCCTCCCTCCCTCCCTCCCTCCCTCCCTCCCTCTCCCCCTCGTGTTCTTTAGATCCTTCAGAACTAAAAGTATCATTTGGAATACATTGTCATTCTAATACTTTTTTTGGATAAATCCCTCAGTTGTGACTGACGAACCAAACTAGTTAATTCCAAAACTATGAGTGCAATTATACCTGTATGTACTAGATATGACAACAAAGGAGATTAGGATTTGTCCTAAGTCCTAGGCCACCACCAGTGTAACATTACACCAGCCAACAAAAGATGTGATAAGTCATAACTCTCTGGCACACAGGGACACAGGAGGCTGCCTCATACTGAGTCAGACCATTGACCCAGCTAGCTCAGCATTGTCTACACTGACAGGCAGCACCTCTTTGGGGTTTCAGACTGGGGTCTCAGTCCTCCTTCAGATGATGGGGATTGAACCTGGGAATTTCTGCATGCAAAGCAGATACACTACCACTGAGCCTCAGCCCTCCCCTACTCAATGGAGAACCACCACCTGGTGTTCTACAGACCCCACCACTAAGACAGGAACCTCTTTGCATAGCCAGGCTTCCCCCTATACCATTGCACAACCCCCAAGATGTCTAAACCTGTCAGCATAACCGAGCATCCTCTCAAACAATATTTTAGAACAGCGGCTATTTTTCCGTGTGTTTACTGGTGATGCATTGCAATAAATAATAGAGAAGCCAGCAGGCAGAGGGGCACCTCTGGTGCACTTTCTTCACTACCAGCGCAAAACATAAATCAAATATTGATAGAACTTTAGTTTTCAGTTTCACTTTCCACAACTGCAAAGTTCAATAGTTTCTCATTGTGCCTTTCAGCAAGATGTCAATACTGTATTACTAGAGGGGGGGATTCCCAATTAACCTCTCTGAAAGCCTCTTCTACCCTAGAGCAGCCTCCATCCCCATAGCAAACTCTAGATGGTGCTGAGCTCCAACTCCCACCAGCTGCAGCTAAAGGTTGACTGCGGTGGGACTTGTAGTCCAAAACAGCTGCCTGAGAGCATTCATTTCCAAGCTAACTGCAATGAACGTTTCCTTTTTTGTTTAACACACACTGTGTTTTTATTCCCGCTTTCCTTGTGTACTGTAACATTTGGACTGTAACATTTGCTGTTATTCAGTGGAAACTTCACCGACTTTGTTAATATGGAATTAGGCCCATGGATTTTTCATTTTTATAAACAGCTCTAGGGCAGGAGGATAACCAGAAGATTATAGGCTTTGTTGTTTAGTTGTTTAGTCGTGTCCGACTCTTCGTGACCCCATGGACCAGAGCACGCCAGGCACTCCTGTCTTCCACTGCCTCCCGCAGTTTGGTCAGACTCATGTTGGTAGCTTCGAGAACACTGTCCAACCATCTCGTCCTCTGTCGTCCCCTTCTCCTTGTGCCCTCAATCTTTCCCAACATCAGGGTCTTTTCCAGTGAGTCTTCTCTTCTCATGAGGTGGCCAAAGTATTGGAGCCTCAGCTTCAGGATCTGTCCTTCCAGTGAGCACTTAGGGCTGATTTCCATAAGAATGGATAGGTTTGATCTTCTTGCAGTCCATGGGACTCTCAAGAGTCTCCTCCAGCACCATAATTCAAAAGCATCAATTCTTCGGCGATCAGCCTTCTTTATGGTCCAGCTCTCACTTCCATACATCACTACTGGGAAAACCATAGCTTTAACTATACGGCCCTTTGTCGGCAAGGTGATTATAGGCTAGTTAGCCTAATATTGGACCCAATAAGAATTTTAAAGCAAAAATCACCAAACTTATAGAATGGCATTTGCCAATTTGGTAGTCTCATAGCCATGCAGGGGGGATTTTTTTTGGGGGGGGGGAAATGAGGATCATGCTGGGGATGGGAATGGATAACCACCCTCTCCCCATGTGCTGCAGTCACAATAACAATCCCTCTTCCCACACCTGTAATTAAGTAAAGATGAAAACCAGCTGCATGGTATACACTAAGTATACCTTGTATACTTAGCTTAAGAGGAGTTATCACAGAGGTGTACAAAATTATGCATGGTAGAGATAATTTTTCTTTCTCTCACATAACAGAAGAACTTGCTGTTTATAATTTTTTATAAAGTTTTTATAAAGTTCAGAGACAAAACTGTCGTGCAATTCTTAAACTAGATGTTTAACTTGCTCAGTTGATTTTCATATTTCTGGGTGGTTAGAGAACTGCAGGGGATGATTCTGACTCCAAAACAACCAAGTTATCAGTGTCATAGCAGCACTGCTCTGGGTGAAGAGATGCAGCAGCAAATATAATTCTGAGTGGAAATATAGCCAAACAAATTTTACAAATCAGCTAGTCAGACTGAGTCATCACATGCAGCCAACTTACTCTTGAGGTTCATAATAAGAATGTTTGCACATATAAAAGAATCAACCTTAAGAAATCAGATTCTCTCTCTCTCTCTCTCTCTCTCTCTCTCTCTGTGTGTGTGTGTGTGTGTGTGTGTGTGTGTTTGTGTTTGTGTGTGTGTGTGTGTGTGTGTGTGTGTAGGAGTCTTGCAAACAGAAATTAAACTTATATATCACTTTTATTCCTCCCTTTTTTTGCCCTGCATTCCAAATCAGCAAATCAAGTAATGTTTACAGTGCTTCAGTTCTATAATTTAATGAAAGTCCTTGAGAATATCACTTAAAGACTGGCATATTCTTTGGTTTCTTAATTCCATCTAGACCTTTTCTATGCACATACGGGATCTGACTTAAAGGGGGGAAAGGAATAAATATTCCATAAGTGAATTTTTGCTATGAAACTCATCCAAGTGATTAATCAAAATGATATGCTGAGACTCCCTATTTATGGCTTCATATTTCAAGGGACAGAGTTAAATATCATGAAACAGTTTAGCATCTTGGCCACCAGACACAGAAATGACAGGCAGCTGCATCTGAATTATATTACAAATGCACATGTAAAGGTCAGAGAAACCTGGTGACATTTGGAGATACATATTTACTGGAGACTATTTCCTTTGATACAGAACTAACATGTGTCCAGATTGAAAAACCTATTTATTGTCTTATCCCACGATATAGGGGTTTCAGAAGGTGCAGATTCATCACACACATACACACACACACACACACACACACACACACACACACTTCTTATTTGTAGACAATATAGCATTTCTATAGATACCATGAACAGGCTGTTAGCAAAATGTATTCTTCAAATTATTGTATTTTTCCTGGAAAGTGTATATCTGCAATACGGTAAAAGGGGGGAAACCTGTTGGTACCAACAATCCCATGTGGATGCTTTGAAAAATTTGCATGTGTGAAGAGCACCCACCCCACAATAAACATCTGCCTGGAAACATCCTCCTGTGACAAGCCCTCAGTCTTCTTTGTGTACCACAAAGTCTTGGTTTAGTAGCCGTATATCCATGTAAGAGAAGAACTGTACGTTGGGTATATACAGTATACAATCACAGGGATTTATGGAGTAGAAAGATGTGAATAGTGTGAAGAACCCCTTAGGTGAGATGCATCTCCTATGCACAGATACACTTTCTGGTACCTTGTCAGGTATACCTCACTGGAGGCTGGGGAACTATTGCCAAGGATGGGCAGATTTTGACCCTACAGTGAGTGCCCTGGAGTGCGATACTTTCCCCCTGTAAGAGTTATTGGCAGATAACTAAAATGGGATAAATGAGTGAAATCTGGAACAACCATGCTAATATTGTTGTAAGAAAGTAAAAAGAGCCTTGCTGCATCAGGCCAATAGCCCATCTAGTCCAGCATCCTGTTCTCACAAAGGTCAACCAGATGTCAGTGGGAAGCCTGCCAGCAGGAACTGAGTTCAACAGCAATTTCCCCACCCCCAAATCACAACAACTGGTATTCAGAGGCACACGGCCTTCAGCTGTGGCAGCAGAACACAGCCATTGTGTCTAGTAGCCACTGGTGTCCACCAGCTTTGAGTGTGCCATTTCAAAAGATGTCTTTTTGCTGCCAAAAAATTATGAGATGGTAAGAATGATTCAAGGAATACAGATGAGAGTCGCATCATCTGCTGTCAACCGCCGCTCACCTTTTTATGATCGAACAGATAGCCTGATCCCTCCCTTACCATTTATCACATATTACTGGAAGTTACTGAAGCAAAACCTTATTTAATAAGATGGAAGCACTACTGAAAACATTTTCTTATAGGGAAGATAAATCCATGGGAGAATAATACACACCACTTTAGGTCAATTTCCAGTTATTGGTTTGACTATTGCAGTCATGTTTATAGGATATAAAGCCACCTTTTCAGTATACAAAGATCTATGCAACGATCATCCTGCACAGTCAAGGGCAACTATAACATAATCTAGATTTTTCCCCCCAAGTGGAGATTGAACTGCACCTGTCAATCTATGATCGTCACATGTTGGACACCATGTAATATTTAGCTGTGATTTGACACTTTGTAAGCAACCCCCTCCCCCAGTCCCGTTATGTGATGTGGTGGGTGAGGTTCTCACACCCCTGGCATCGCATGTGTGAACATCGTGCCTCCCTCCCTAAGCTGGACAGAAGCTTCCTGGCCTTTGGGAAGGAGGTGCCATACTTTAATACTCTAATTGACCAGGAACATTTAGGGGACAAGCCTAAATATGTGCCTGGCCTAGAGAACCCAAGAAACACTTCCAGGCAGTTCCCACTACTTCCTATATAGCTAGCATTGAGCCCATTTTCCTGCCCTCGCCCTCGGGGTCCTGTCCTTTGGCCTACATAGCAACTAATAACCTATCCAATATTGGAGGCTGTTATTGACCGGCTAGCCACACATAGCTTTCGGCGGCTCCAAAATGCTTTGCCTTTAGCCCCAAACCTGCAAGGCCTCGGGCCCCAGGGAGCGCCCCAAAGCAACCGCCCTAAGCAACTCATCCGGCGCCACTTTGCGCACAAAAGCGCAGCAGCCAAGGCGCATTGGGGCGCAGAGGGCTTTCTTTTTCGGGTGCGTGTGTTTGTGATGTGGCTTCTACGTTCCCGATTCCGAGCGTAGATCGGGGAGGGTTGGCCGAGCAGGTCCCGAGAGCGAGGCATGATGCGGGGCGGCTGGTGGGGCTGGGCTCTTCTTGGGAAAACGCCCCTCCTACCCGCGCCCTTCCTTCAGCTTCCTCCTCCCGGCCAACAAAACCGAAGACTAGCGAGCTAGAGGAAGGGTCGTGCTGGGTAATAACAATGCGCGCGCGGGGGGCGGGGGCTGCATCGGGAGCCACTTGCCGCGGCGACAGCAGCAGCAGAAGCAGCGACGGCTGCCGCCCAGGGAGCCTTGATTGACGTCGACCTGCTCTCGAAGCGGCGCATCGAGCGCCAGGCAGAGCCAAACAGCCGCCGAAGCCACCGGCTGCCTCGCGCCGGAGGAGCACAAAGAGGCGGCAGCTCCATCTTTCGCGGCGGCCGCGGATCGACCCCTCCGAAGAGGAGCTTGCCGAGGATCGCCGCCCGCCTCCGCGCCCTGTCTGCGGCCAGACGGCGCCGGCATCTGGGCAGAAGGGCGAGAAGGAGGAGGAGGGCAGGGAGAGGTTCGCCGGGGACCCACATGGGCATGTCCTTGGCTCGCCTGACCGCGCTCCTCGCCGCTGCTTCCCATGGCAAGGAGCTGCCGTAGCTGATGGATGCCGGAAGGTGCCGCATTGCCTTGTGTGGCTTTGCAGCCTGCTTTGCTGGTGCGGATTACTTGGCTGTTCCTTTTTCGCCCCGGATGCCTTTCTCCTGGCGGATGGCTGTTTTGTTGCGAGGCGACTGAATCCTCTCTTGTCCTGCGAGTCGCGGGGAGCGGGGCGGGTGGCGGGGAGGAAAGGACCTGGAGGATATTTTTACCCCCTGCCTGAGAAGACCTGGGAGCGAACGAGAGGGACATGCGACAGTCTTGCTGGTAGTGGATGAGATCACTGTGTACGTAGGAGGGGAACTGGGGTGGGGGTGGTGGGGAGGGCGAATCCATCCCAAGCTCCATGGGCTAAAAGGGGTGGGGTGGGGGTGCAAATAAGAACCTCGGGTTTTTATTTTTCTAAAGAAGCACCCTTCAGCAGACCAGTTGCATGCCCTTAGCACCCTGTCACGCACTGACTTCTAAATCCACGAGGATCTGAGTTTCTTATTTTGCGGGAGGGAGGAAGTCCCTGGTGGAAACGTTGCATCGCCACCTGATTTATTGATACAGCTCTTCTTGCTATCTCCATTGCACCAGTACCAAGGGTGAGAACACTGGTTTGCACAGAGCAGTGAGGTGGGAATATCTGAAGACAGCTGTGTGTGTGTGTGGGGGGGGGGGAGATATCCAGTACTGATCACCCCCAGCTTGGGGAAAGTCAGTCTACAGCGGCTGTTTGGCCTTCCTCTCTGCCATCATGTTGCTTTAACAGTACCTGCTGATCAGGGAAGCTGGTGACCCAGCCAACATGACTAGTTAACCCAAAGGACAATATTGTGTGGGAGGGAGGCAGGGAGCACCATTGCAGGAGCCGGGCTATAAAGAATACCAGCTCCATCTACTTGAGCCGTGCCAAAGCCGTTATTTCTGTCAATCAACAAGCAATTGCAGTGGAAGGATAGCAATTGGGGGTTCGGTTATATGCAAGGTATAGTTATACTGCAGCTTCGAGCTGTTAGTGGGTGTGGGGAGGGTGGGAATTTGAGGGCGAGGAAGAAAAGCAGCAGCTGAGTGGAGTCACTGTGAACGGGCCACCGTGAGAGGAAAGGGGGAACAAGAGCTGAGCGGGTTGTGCACACTGGACAGCATCAGGGTATTTGTTTCGGAGAGGTTCATGCTGTGAGGCAAAGGAGCACCAATTTGTCGGTTCTGGAAAGGGAAATAAGGAACTCCCCTCTCTCTTTTTTGGAAAGAAGAAGAACAGACTTTGTGGCATTAGGGGCTGTCTCCCTTTTTACTCAAGAGGAGTATTGGACGGAGTGGCACAATGACTCATTTGCAGGCAGGCCTGTCCCCAAAGACGCTGGAGAAAGCCCGGCTGGAACTGAACGAAAACCCGGACACCCTGCACCAGGACATCCAGGAGGTGCGGGACATGGTGATCACCCGGCCAGACATTGGCTTTCTCCGCACAGACGACGCCTTCATTCTCCGCTTCCTTCGGGCCAGGAAGTTCCAGCATTTCGAGGCGTTTCGCTTGTTGGCCCAGTACTTTGAGTACCGCCAGCAGAACCTCGATATGTTCAAGAGCTTCAAAGCCACGGACCCAGGCATCAAGCAGGCACTCAAGGATGGCTTCCCAGGAGGACTGGCTAACCTTGATCATTACGGCAGGAAGATCCTGGTTCTGTTTGCTGCCAACTGGGACCAAAGCAGGTAAACATAAGAGTTTTGGTTGTGGGTAGCTGGGGTCAGATGATGAGACACTTGCCTGAATTTACCATCTTGCTGCAATGTAGAAATGTCACCTCATCATAGCAAACTGAAATCCCATTTGGCCCCAGTGATGAAATGATGTTAATGTTCCTTTCCCAACCAGCAGAATGCCGGGCGTAAGGCATCTTGTTTTGTCCTTCATTCTCCGTGTGGCAAATTGCAATTTTGATGATCTGATCCAGATGTCCTGTCATAGTGGGGTGGTTTGATAGGTGTCCTTCAAATTCTGTCCAAATGCAGAGCTCAGAGACAGGGAGAATCAACATTCTTGGGTTCACATTTGCATTGGGCCAGGTTGGGCCATAAAATGTAGGAGAGGGGAAAGATGAATGGAAACTTGTTCTTTTATCTTGGAGCCTTCACTTGGAGGGCTGTTGGTTAAGCCATTTTAGAGATCCTGTTCAGTAGGGGAAGAGGGATGCTCTTGATATACCACCTGTAATATATTTCTGTGACAAGAGCTGTGATGCCTGTAAAGGAGCAAAAGTGTTGGCTGTTTGTCCTGACACTGACAGATATTTATCCAATGCAGTTTTGCCTGCTTCTGTGAAATAAGCAGTCAGCTGGGACACAAACAGAGGATGACGTTCAGTAGTGTTCATTTGCATGTCACTGTTGTCCACTCTTTCCAATGTGGTTTGCTGTTTCCCAGCTCTCAAAAACAGCTGAGGATGTAGTGTTTGTCCTTCACACTTTGAGAACTTGAGATGGGCTTTGCCATTGTGGGCAAAAAAATTTGCACAGAGGGGGGTCTGTCCATCAAATAGGACAGATGGATTTTAAATTTTGGTATGATAATATTTCATACACCATTTTAATACTGTATCCCTAATCCTAATCCTGGCTGCGACATATAAAAGTGCCTCTAAGGCTAAATATTTGTCATTCTTTTACAGGAAAGGAAATATCTCTTCTTCCTAAGCTTCTTTAACCCAAATGCTCAAAGGGTGGGCACATAGAGGTGCTGTGGGCTTCCCAACATCACAACATTGTTAGAGCAGCCTTCTCCAACCCAGTGCCTTTCAAATGTAGTTGGACTACAGTTCCCATCATCCTTTGCTATTTGGCCTTACTGGCCGGTTCTGATGGGAGTTGTAGTCCAGTAATATTTGGAGGGCACTAGATTGGGGCAGGTGAAGTAAGTGAAAACAGCTTCTTCAAGTCTCTTGGAGGACTTTTAATGTCATCCTGTTACCTATGAGGGATATATTACATATTTTATTGAAGGAGCTCAAAGCTTCTCTCCCTCTTCTATCTTCACAACAGCCTTTTGCATTAGATAAGTCTGAAAGATAGTGTCTAGCCCATTGTCACCCAGTGAGCTTCATTGCAGGAGTCGGGATTTCAACCATAGTCTCCCAGGTCCTGGTCCTACACTATTCAACCCATAATTACTCAGAATTTGCCCCAGTTTAGAGCTAATTTTTATAGCGTTTCCTTCTGGTCATCTCCCATGTTGTAGCAGCAAAGCCTGAACTTCTGCATCAACATGGGTTGCCCAGAAGATAGAGGTACAATATTCCACTTCTCTTGGTGTCTGCATGGTGGAAATTACCCATTGTGATATATAATTTCAGATGATACCAATGAAATGTGGGAGCCAATCATAGTGGGGCAGAAAATTTGAACTCTGACTTGTTAATTCTACCAGTTTGGTTCAGTGGAAGATGATGGAACTCAGCTGAGATAAGTGCTGCACACATGCTGATTAAGCACTTTCTGTCACAATGCTACTGAGTCCACAAGGAGCGCCCTATGGACTTGATCCAACCCTCTTGCAGGTACCTTGGAGAAGCAAGGACTTTATCTCGGAGGCAAATTCCATGACTCCTGCCAGTAAATCTATTTATCCTAAAATTTATCAGATGCCTTTCCAGGCAATGCACATCAGTTGCTTAAAATGTAGTGAAGTGATAATGCAAATGCAAAAGCAAGAATAGTCCTAAAAATATCTTGTAACAGGAAATTGAATATTCATCCCTAAAGAAATGCCTTTATTCTCATAAAATCCTGCAAGGCTCCATCAAGTCTCCAGAACATGCAGACTTCCTGGCCCAGGCTGGTCCCAGTTTCCATTGTCTGGTGTGTGTGAGCACAGGCAAGGGACCAGCCTGGCTTACACCACTGGAATCTCGGATGTGCTGGGGATGGATATGCTTTAGGGCAGTGATGGGGAATCTGTGGCCCTCTAAATGTTGCTGTACTAAACTCCCATCATCCCTGACAAGTGGCCACGCTGTTTTGGGTTGACGGACACTGGAGTCAAACAACATCTGTAGGGTCACAGGTTTCCCACTCCTCCTCTACAGTTAAAAGGGTATTGGCTATCAGGGCTGGCAAAGGCCTTTGCCCAAGGTTTTGGAGGGCAGGAATTACTAACTTCCATGAGTTAGATGTTCTGTGCTGTTATTGTTCTGATTTGCTCATTCTCTCATGTATATACTGAATGGATGGAGAAGGGAACAGAATTAGTGTTTGGCTCCATCTCCAATAGGAACAGTAAAACAACAAAATAGGCCTTATTATGGCATAGATTTTCATTGTCAACAGCCGTATTAATCAGATGCAGGAATTGAACTGAGACGGTAGGAGGCATGAGGTGAAGTGTAGTAGAAAATAAATCATACTAACCTAGTTCTGAATTTTCATTCAAACCCTTCCATTTATCAAGCTGATACATGTAATACAAATGATTGTACATAGAGCAGAGTGAACAATACTGTACATATCTTGTCAAAATGACAACAGAAACCGAAATACAAGGAAGCCACATTTGCTTATAAGTACTTACACTTTTTTTGGGGGGGGGGGCAGTTACACCCAGGAGTTGATGTTAAACACTGCCACCATCATAAGGTGATTGGTGGTGGTGGGGTTTAATTAAAAAGGTAAAGATGACATCATCAGGATGCTGGATTTTGTAGTGTCAATTTTGAGCATTTCCTGCAATTGCACATAACCATGAAATAGGCACAGCCCTGGTTAAAACCCGCCGAAGCATAATTTGTAAATTAAGCCTTTCCAAAAGGAAACTCTACTCTGTCAGTAATTTATCATTTACGCTGGTACAACCCCATGCTGTATCAGTGTGAAAATAACAATAGCACAATCCTATATATCTTTGCTCAGAAGGAAGCCCATTTTGTGCATGTTGGGGATTACTCTCAGGTAAGTGTGTATAAGATTGCAGCCTCAGTATGTGCATTTACTTTTAAATATGTTTTGAGAGTTGGCAGCAGTAAGAGTTAATTTTGCTTATAGCACACAAGTGCTGCAACCACTTTACAGATGCGTAATTGTGTCTCTTTTCTTAAGGCATACAACATTTTAGAAATGGGATAAACAGTGGTTTTCTAACAGCATGCATAAATAGGGGGCATTAAGCACAGTTAAATTAATCATGAATCTCAGATTATCTTTAGAAATTAGTTATACACCACTGAGTACCTAAATGTGACCCATGAGACACTATAAGGAAACTAAGTTTCAGTGAAGGCAGCTGGATATAAAACAGAATTTAATTTACTGGCATGCTAATACAAATTTTCTCTATGTTACTGAAAGGCAATAGTTCCTAATTTACTTTTTCAGCTCTTGACATCCTTTACTATTTCTTTGAGAAAACTTGAAGATGGAGAAGGAAGAGGTTACTCTTACTTAAATTGTGTCTAATTTTGTCTTACAGACACCCTACAGTGGCATTTGGGAAATTACACATAACTTCATATGTGGCAACATACATACTGCTTACTTTTAATCACTTGATAAGTCATTGAAATGGGTTGGGTAAATATTTTATAGGCACTCCCAAAGTTGGCAAGTTTGAATTAGCTCTGAAACAAACTCTGAGGCTGGGGGATCCTGAAGCATATTCTCCAAACTCAGTTTGTACACAGAAATTTGAATGCATGTTGGCCCAGTCCTCCCCCCTCCACACACAGCCCTCTCATGGATAGTTGTTGATGTGGTGGTAGTTGTAAAAGCACCACATTTCCTTCAGAGAGACTAACAGGATTGCAAATTTAAGTGTCTCTCAGAATTGAGCACTTGGGAATTTTTCAGAATTCAAACTCTGAAATGTTGGCAAATTTCAAATTTGAGCAAAACTTCGTTTCAGCTCTACTTCAAATGTAACATTTAAGTCCTTAAGGTCTATTTCAGAATGGAGCATGTGTTGTGTTTCATCACTCAAGAGAATACGTTAATGTAATCTGTCACGAGCCTGTGATGGAACTTCAAGTTTACATTCATCCGCCTTACTGTGCTGTCAGCATAAATAACGATAAGGATGAGGTGAAATGTTGGATATTGCAAGTCTAGGGTGAATTTATGCAAATAGTTCCTTGCTGTGGGAAGACTTCAATGCAGATGTCTTTCATCATAATTTGCTTGATGCTGCCGCTTTGAAAACAAAAGCTTACAGTTTGTGATTCCTACAATGTATCATGGGGCTAATGGTTCGGATGTCTTAGCCATGTCTGGAATCAAGACCTGGTATCCTAACACCAGTTGCTGGGTTTGTCGGCTGCCATTTACACTTCCCAGGAAATTCCAGGCTAACATTACGTTGGGCACTTCGGAGCATTGCTAGAAATTTAAATGCCAGCTCTCAACCACCCTTGGAATGCCACTGCCCATCCATTTTCAGACATGCCTGAGGGATCCAGCAACACGAGAAGGGAAACACAGAGGGCATTTTGCTCATGTCTCTTCAAACCTAGCTTTAGCCCTGGTTTATCACTGAGCTATTATTTTTAAATAAGAAAATTGCTGCCTTAAATTGTGTCCTGTAGTGGATATTATGTTCATCAGTGGTGTTGCAAAATGAAGCTTCCTTATCTCAATGCCATGTAAGGCAAGGAGAAGGCCACTTAAGAAAACCAAGGTATCCCACGGAGATTGCATATTGACTGCTATTTTTAAGTACTTTTAATAGGTCTTTCTGGATGAGCAGGTTCTTTAAATGCTGCAAACCTGAAAACAGTTACGCTTCAAAAATCCAATTGACTTCCATGAGCTTTAAGCAACTCAACAGGGAGCAGGACTGCAGCCAGCATTGCTACACTCTCTTGCTAGCTAGCTAATGAAAATTCCACAGTAGGTAAATCATGGAGAGGCATAGAGAAACATACTGAAGGAACATAGCTCAGTGGTAGCGCTTACACTTTGCATGCAAAGAATTCCAGATTCAATCCCTGGCATCTCTAAGTAGGTTGGGAAAGATTCCTTCCCCAAATCCTTGAGAGCCACTGCCAGTCAGTACAGACGAGAAAGGGATGGGAAACCTGTGTCCTTCTGGATATTGTTTGCACCATCTTTGATAGTTGGCCAGCTGGCTGCGGCTGATGGGAGTGAAGTCCAATTGCATCTGCCCTCCACCCCCAGGTTTCCTAGTACTAAGTTGGCCAATGGTCTGACTAGGTGCAAACACCTTCCTATGTGGATGAGGCTCAGTGAGCCTGAACAAAGTGCTGGGCTTACAAACTCTCCCCTCTCCCTCCTCTGAAACTGGAGGAAGGATTTATGCTAAGTTTAGTTTCACATTTAAAAATACTTGCCTTAGTGTCATGTACCAACCAGGAATCCTATTTTAAAATACAGTATATTCTAGCCAGTTTATAAGAAGCCAACTTCAAAGCTTGGGCTATTACGATATTAAACTAGGCAAAGTTTGTTGCAAACCAAGTAACACTAAGATCAGACGCTTTAAAACTGAAACTATAAACTAAGAAGTGGGTTGGGAGTGTACAAACCTGGCGCTTCACTTGGACTCATTGAGACTCAGTCACATAGTTTCATGTTTTCATACAAATGCTGCTGTGTTGCAGTGTCACCCCAATCTTAAAGGTTTGTGCATTTATCTGATCACATATAGTGAAACTCTGATTACCGTACTTTATCATGTGCAAACTGGATACTTTGACAGCAGATTGCAAAGAATACATTTTCTTCTAGCATCAGAATATTGTTAGCTAGCTTAATACGATCTTGTCTTTGTTGGCAGGTACACACTGGTGGATATTTTGCGTGCCATACTTCTTTCCTTAGAAGCCATGATTGAGGATCCTGAACTTCAAGTAAATGGATTTGTTTTGATTATAGACTGGAGCAACTTCACTTTCAAGCAGGCTTCTAAACTGACACCAAGTATGCTTCGATTAGCCATAGAAGGCCTTCAGGTAAAAAACTTGTTTTTAAGCATTACTCGTATATCTCCTAATCTTCCCTCCTCCTTACCCCCAAAACCCCCCAGTTGGTGTGGTTCCATGCTAAAAACAGAACAAGAAGAATATAAATTCAAATAATCCAGGAATTGAAATTTTAGGATATATATTCATTTCTCTCAGTTTGTGACCTAACTGAAGAATAATCAAGTGGTTGTTTATTTTATGGCTGAGAAACTGAGTCTCATATTTGATGGTTGCCTTAAATCAATCAGCTCTAAATTATTATTGAGGGAAGAGAAATAACAAAAACTCCCAAAGGAGGCAGAGTTAGATTACTGGTGGATGTTGTGCGTTGTCCAGCCAAAGCAAGTTCCTCTTCAATAGTGGTATTAACTTTGGGATTCCCAAATGTGGAGTATAAATTCATTCCCTATGCCGCGTATGCCTCACTCAAGTGAGCTATTTGGAGGCTTCCCTCTGTGTTCTATCTGTCTCATCTTTGCCTGGGGCACATACTAGTCTGGATTGCAGCAGTTGACGTCTTGTGGGTGGGGAAGAGCATCTAAATGCAGGGAGGTGGAGTCAGTGGTGGAGCTTCAAGCTCCGGCGGGGGGGGGAGAGAGCAGATGGGGGCGTGGCTGGCACGCGTCCTGGGGGTGTGATGCGCATTCTGGGGGTGTGGCATGCGTCCCAGGGGTGTGGCACGCTGCCTGCGGGGGTGTGGTGCCCAGCATGAGGGGCGGGGGCAGCCGCAATGGCACCCCACCGGGATCGTGCCGCCGGGGGCAGTGCGCTCCCCTCGCAACCCCGTTCCTCCGCCAGTGGGTGGAGTAGATGGCATTTTGGCCTCTTCCTTCTGTAACGCATGTTTTTTCACTGATATCTTTTCTAATAACACAGAATAAGTTGGTTGTGCTAGTTGCTATGTACCACATATAAGAAAACTGAAATTAACCCCCCCCCAAAAAAACTATAATGTAATAGATGTGCTATATTTGGTTTCTGGTGTGTTCTGAGGAGAGAGACAGAACACATACGGTAACTGGATATCCATGCTTGTACGAAAGATTGCAGAATTAATTTTACAATAGCCACTGCTTCGGCCACCTCAGGACTATGGAGATGCATTTCATGCGAAATGTCATTCCTATGCAAGCTTCCCACCTCGTCTAAGCATTGCTCAGCACATTAGTTGGGTGTGTGTGTGTGTTGCACAGCCCTGCCAGCTGCCACCATTGCCTTGAGTAATGCACAGTGGCCTTGTTTCATGTGGTGAATAAATGCTTCACAGCATCTATTTGGGAGGTAGGAAATTTGCTACTGGGATATTGACCGCTGTGGTGAAAGTAATGTCTAGATTGGCTAAAACATATCTTCATGTCCTCAGGATAGAGTTCTGAGGTGGCCTCAGTAGTTCGCAAACCACATGGAGAGCTTATTGTTTGTAGTTTCAGGCTATACAGTAAACTGGCTGTCACCACACACCCAGTTCTCTCAATTTTCTACCATGTTTAGGAGTGGGGTGATTCTTGGCCTGAGGGCAACAGAAAATGAGTTCATTAGTGTGGTTAGAGGCACCACAGCACAATGTTTTCAGAGGCCACTATGCAGTAAATGGTTGTGTGATTCAACCCTGTATCTTGAGAGTTTGCTGATACCTTAATGCTTAATGGAGGTTGCTGTGAGCTTTTTCTTAGCCATTAACTGCATACTTGATTAAAGTTATCTATAGGTTAAAGTGCTTCTCTTGCAATGTTAAATCATTGAATCATGGTGCATAAGAGCTTTATGTTGTATTTAATAAATGCAAAACTATCTTCATTAAAGCAAATGTTTATCTAAGAGGGAACTGAATTTTTATATCCAAATATTGAGGTTTTTGCCTCACTTCTTACTGCAGTCATTTCTGCTTTTACTCGAGGAAATGCTTTCATTCCCTTATACTTCAAGCTCTGAAATGTTTTTATGACTCCTATAAAGCAAATGAGCAACCATCTCTATGAGCTTTTATGCGCTCTGATATTGCAGTCAATTTTAGAAGGGCCTGCCAGAATTTTCATCGTTCTTCTGTAGAGTTATGATCTAAGGCCACTTTCCCATGTCGATTCTACACCCAATATATATCAGGCTAATGAAATGGATTCGCATGTCCCTGGACTTGACACAAGACTGTTAGATAAATGCCAGGTTGGTTGAGGAAATGCACATTTCTTTGGGGCTGTGGCAAAAACGACTCATTTCTCACCCTCATCCCTGAGTGCAGAAAGTCACTTTCCATTTCTGGAAACTTTAGACACACTTATTCTTCTGGGCACCATTTTCCTGCTTCTGTGCCCCGTCTAGCCCTCTTCAGGTCTTCTAGCTTCTGTATAGAAGAACATAGGAACAGGGCTGCACTCATATGATGCAAGCTGAGAAGCCAGTGTGCTGGCATCCAGCACACTGAGTAGATGTCTGCTGGGAAGTACAGAGTAGATGTCTGCTGGGAAGGTGCCCCCCCAATGCATACAGCTGGATGTACAAACATCTACAGATGTTCTCACTGTTTGCACAGATGCTGGGAGTGGGTCTTCCCAGAACACATGATATTAGGAGGGGGATACTACTTGGCCTGCTCCTGCTCCTGTGTCACTGCATGAGTGAGCTAGAATGCCTGAAGGGAGCTACTGTATTTTGCCTTGTTTGCCCACCCGGTTGTTTAATCTGATTAGTGGTGGTAAGCCATGTGACGTCACCATAGTATTCTGACATGATGATGAAACACAGATTGAAACAAAATCACCTGAGCCCATAAGTTGAAATGACATTGCGGGAAAATCAGAAAGGAAATAGTTTTCAGGGAACAACCAGAAGAACAAAAGGAACAGCATGGAAACAATGGAAATGTTCAGTTGGAACTTAAACCTGCCTCTTATGTATGTTGTTTTCCTCTTTCATTCCACGTGAGCTGTGGTTACTCTTCCCTTGAAAATGTGCACCCTTGGAGTGGATAAAGACGTCCCACAGGTTTTTGAAACAAAAACTAATCTAAGGAGGTAGACTTACTTACAGAGCAATCCATTACATGTCTACTCAGAGGAAGTTAGTCCCATTGTGTTTACTGTGGCTTGCTCCCAGATAAGTGGCTATAGGATTGCAGCCTTCAGTGCCCTTCTCCTGACACCTCACATGTGGATTTGTTTTGGGGTATTATACTTCCTTGGTTCCTTTCCTTTCCTTGCCATGTGACGTGCACATCAGAAACTGGTCTATCTGAGTTACAGAGCAGGTTAGAAAACTACAGATGGGAGATACTGAAAAAGGAGCGTAACCAATAAGTACACACTTGCTGTCTTGATAAACAGCTACGCTATTTAATCAGTGGAATTGTATTTGCTTTGGCTTACAAGACTTTGCCGAGATCACATGGCAGCTGAGGAAGAAAAAAAAAAACTAGCACTCTAGTAAATTAATTGCTTTTACAGGAAAAGAAAAAAAGACACAGAGATGGGTGGTTATCTCAGGGTTACAGGAGAGAGAAAGTTGGATGGGTGACTCCAGCAGACTAGCACAGGCTGTTTAACGCCAAGTGCACCTGTATACCAAATCAGCCTGCTTAAAGGTAGCCAACTTTTTGTACTCCAGATGTTGCACTACAACTCCCATTATCTCTGATTGTTGTCCATACTGGCTGGGGCTGATGGGAGTTGGAGTCCATCTAGAGGTCACCACATTGCCAGTCCCTGATAAGCAGTGACCAGATGGTGGTGGGTGGAGAGCAGTCTACAATAGCTCCTTAAGCTGCAGTTCTAACCCCACTAACCTGGAAGTGAGGTCTGTTGAGGACTTCTGATTGTGCATGATGAGGATTGCACTTATTCCCAAAAATGGTTGGAATGCATACTGGGTGATTCTTTGGTGACCTTTTTTCCTGCAAGGTACCGAAGCACCTTGGTTGTGTGAGAGAGATAAGGGATAAATACATGGGTGTGAGTCTTCCAGGTTGCCCTTTTGTCTTGTCTCTCTGGACCCACATGCATGATTTCCCTCTGAATGTCATTAGGCAATATTTGGTCCAACTCTACCTGATTACATTGTACGGATGACATTTGAATTCCAGAAACATTTCATGAGTTGAAAAATAATTTCATGCAATTGAAATGGTAGAGTTTGGTGCTCTTCTTTGAAGGGCAGCTTGTTGTTTCCTGGTTCTTCATTTTCATTGCTTAGCTCAGAAAAATCTTGCTCTTGGTGTAGAATGGTAAGCAGTGTCATTAATCTGATCAATTTCGGTAGTCAAGCTGCGTAGAAAGCCAGATTCTGAGTGTTGTGATAAACAAATGGGGGGATTTGAACCTTGTTCTTTCGAAAACAACAGGCATGTTGGTCAGAGGTGAAGACTGAGGGCCACATTTTCTTCTAGGCTGTCTTATACCAGTGCTGGGTGAGGTGAGACGTCAACGTGAATAGATGCAAGAGGTCGAGCGTTGGGCTTACGGTATGCTCAGTGCTATGGAGCTTGTGGAGTTGAGTCAGCATGGGAGAACTCATTCATTGTGTCTCCTTCTGCATCATAGGGATGATAATAAAGTGCATTTTCATGTAAAAGCCTACCACAAGACTCTGAAACAGTGCTTTGGCAAAAAGAAAGAAAGAAAAGTGTATCAAATTGTATTGAAGCTTTGTAGGTAACCTGGATTGAAAGTGTGGCGGCTCTACTGTTAGAAACAAAAATCACACTGGAGCTTGTTCGCAGCAAAAACATGTTTAGTTTTCAAATAGTCTAAAAGTCTTAAGCACTTACTGCTGCCTGAGCAGGCCACAATGAAGCCAGATAGATCTGATGTTGAGCAGTTCCACATTGTTGCAGTGGTTGTTACACAGGATTGGGCTCCCAAGTCCCCTCTTGCCCAGCTCTCCTGACTTTCAGGGGTTGGTGAAGGAGGTCTTCTTGTCTGTACAGTGGTACCTCAGGTTACAAACGCTTCGGGTTACAAATCCTTCGGGTTACAAACTCCGCTAACCCGGAAGTAGTTACCTCGGGTTGCAAACTTTGCCCCAGGATGAGAATGGAAATCGCGCTCCGGCAGTACGCCGGCAACGGGAGGCCCCATTAGCGAAAGCGCGCCTCAGGTTAAGAATGGTTTCGGGTTAAGAACGGTCCTCTGGAACGAATTAAGTTTGTAACCCGAGGTACCACTGTATTATTAATGCACCCAACGGCTAACAAGCCTAGTGTTTAAAAACCTGTCCCTGCTTCCTTTCCCCTTTTTATGTTATTACATGTAATTGGCCTTCACACATCGCTGAGCATTTCCAAGGAAGTCTGCTAATTAATTAAAGCAAAAATTACTTAATAGGGATCCTTTTAAGAACATACAGCTCTTCCTTGCTTGAAAATATTGTGATGTTAATTAACACTTCCATAATTTCACACGCATAGGAGAAGCTCTGTGTGTCATGGTGCTTCCTGTTGTCAGTATAACTGAGTGAAGAACAGGGACTTACATCATGATCCCTGTTCTCCCCCTGCCCCACACTTCCAACACCCTAGCTACTGGGAATTCTAGAATTTTCTTCCAGTTCTCAGGAACCTTTTTCAGCCCAAGGGCCACATTCCCTTCCATGCAACCTTCCAGGGGCTGCATGCCAGTGGTGGGCAGGGCCAGGGGTAAAAGTGGGCAGAGCAACAAATGTGAATGTGATCTTCGTTTCTTCACACACTTGCGCACCCCTCCCTATCCTGCAACCGGGCAAGCAAGAAGCGTTCCAGCTGCATAAAACTTGGCACTCAAAGAGGATACAAAAGCATAGCCAGTAAGGGGTGTGGCATGTGAACAAGGGTGTGGCCTGGAGAGAATCCCAAAGGGCCAGATAGAGAGGGTTGGAGGGCCACATTTGGCCCCTGGACATGAAGTTCCCCATCATCCCTGATCTGCTTCCATAGTTCCCTTTCCTGCATACAAGCACAATAACTTATCCCCACTTCTCCTCTCTCTCAGTGCTGAGTGCTTGGCACCTCCCGCAGGGCCAGTATTTTAGTAGTTATATTCCCAGGGACTGATGGGTCATTTGAGAATGGTCCAGCATCATACTGATTCCCAGGTAAGTACTTCTGTGCATATAAATGAGATTCATTTATACTTCCCCCTGACCCCTGCTTTCCCACCATTATGTTGTCCAGATAAGTTTGATATTTGAAAGCCACCTTAGAGCATGATGCTTCGGTTCAAGGATGGCTGGGACAAGGGGGCAGCAAGGCCTGTTCTGTGCTCTCTCTCTTTCTCCTTCGACTGGTTTTGCCGAGCTTACTGGCTTGTTGCTCACATTATGTCGCAGAATCAAAGGCTAGAGATGAACTAGCAGATCAACACACTGGATGGATTTCTGTGAAGGTAGCAGTGTAGTAAAAGGTCTCTGTGTGATATATATAATGGAAAGGGTAGTCAGAGTGCTACATTATTAACATGTCTGTGTCAAGGTGATATTTAACTATTTGAGGCAAAGTAAAAGGGGGGGAGGGAAAAGGATATCCAGTTTAGGTTGCCATCCTTCTAAGGGAGCAATCCTAACTGAACACAATGGGATTTTCATCTGAGCAAACATGCATAGAATTGCACACTGTGGATGTATAAATAAATCACGTGATAGGACTACTTTTTAAAAATTCACTTCAAATGAGGGAAGGGAAAATAGGGAATGTTCTAGGTGTTATAAATTGGTCATGGGTGGACTCTCTGGACAGAATCATTGCTTTTTACATCTTTGTTTGGAAACACATGTTGGGGGAAAAACTTGCTCGCCTTAAGGGTAAATTTAATGTTACACAAAGGCGGAATGCAAATGGCAGAAGTTCTTTTTAAAATTATTATTATTCCATCTCTTTGGAAGTATCTTAAAGCGAAGCTAGAAAAACGCTAAAGCTGCATTTTAAATTTGAGTTGTAGAAAATGTATTAGAAAATTAGAGCAAGTTTGTTTTTGAGAAGCTAAGCTTTCCAGTGTTGTCATTTGGTGAAGTCATTTCTGGGATCTGCTGCAACAGATTAAAAACAAAAACCAAAGTAGGCACAGTGGTACAATACTGCAGCTCTTCATTTGTATGCTGACAGATGGGAGAATGTATTGTTCATGCCTGAGAGGGACAAGTAAGGGCTGTCTGGGTTTGCACTTACAGTAGCTTTCTCTACATTTTGAGCCTTTTTTGTGTAAATATAGTTCTATCTATTCCCCAAAATGATTTTGTAAAAGGATGGCATAGGCAATGGGAAAGAATCTGTATTTTATCTCAGCTATTCAATTTGTATTCATGTTTGTCTAAGGTAAACCTTCATTGCTTTTACTTGCTGGGCTTTGATATGATAAGGTATATAATTTTGAAAAGGGTTCCTGCATCTTTATCTTTGCCCAGTGACAACCTATCATCAAACACATACATCCATGAACTCCCATTTCTTTTCGAGTCTATTGAATGGAAAGGGAAGTGATCATCACTCTTGTCAATCAGCAATTAATTACGATGGCTTGTTCTCCTGTAATGGCATAAAAAAACCATGCTGATGACATTAACGGCTGTTATTCAAGCCAGGCTAATTAGCAGTTCTGGTCTAAGGTAATGTTGAGTTGCAATGAAAATCATGACAAAGTAATGCTGGAAATATTGTCAGTTATCAGCATAGTTCTCTGCATACTTGGGTGCCAAGCAGTTCCTCACTTAAGCTGACAGTTACCATGGTGAGCGCCTTGATCAGTTAGTATGCAAACATGCATTAAATTGTGGTACAGGAGAATAAACATAGATCTGAGATGCTTAAAGCGGGAGGCGAATAGTTGTGAACTATGTGAAGAAAATTGTCCATTTCTTTTTTTTTCCTTTCTAACTCATAATGTTTCCAAAGGGCAGCCAGTAGGTTTTTAAGATACAATAGAAAACTTGAAAATAGACAATTTAAAAAAGTAATCTGCCATTCAAGCAACCCCCTGCTCTTCCCTGACTGCTAAATGACTGATCAAATTAGGCTTCATGTTGGTTCTAGAGCAGATTTTGGTTGGATTTTCTTAGCCATCTGAAGAAAAAGAGTCACCTAATGAACTTTCCACAATTGGATTTGCTGCTCTGGGGCCACCACACAGAGACTTTTCTCAATTGACAGTAAAGTTTGTAACCAATTGTAGGGAAGGAAACGATTTTTTTTTTTAAGTTCCTCCAAATCAAGCAAGCAAGCAGGTCAGAATTGTTGTAGCTTTGACCTGAAAGGCAACGTTCAGGCATATTGATTTCTAAAAAGAGAAACTGGAATATGGAGAAAATGAGTGATAGGTTTCAAAGTTTGGTTTGATTTTCTTTGAAAAATACGAAGGACAGCAACATTCAATTTGTTCTGCTAGGGTTTATAGATGGGGGCTTGGCCTGCTGTCAGAAACTATGCAGCAATCAGACAATGCACTACTGTATTGGGGTTTTATTGCTATTTTCCTCTTCTACTTTTCAGGAAATGGGGAGGGTGACAGGTACACTTAATTGTTTTCTGGCCTGTTGGCAACCCTACTACAATTACATGGTGGGGGTGGTTGCAAATTAGCCAGTCGAATAGATTGCAGGTGGACCTTGGTGGATCAGAAATTATATAAACCTGTAGCAGGGAAATGACTTTGTAGAGCTGTGAATTCAGTGCTTAAGAAGCTGAGCAGAAATGTAGTGGTAGCAACAGAATCCAGGAAATATGCATAGATAAGGTGACACCTGGAAATAAGATTTCATTGTTGAGAAAATAGCTAAGGGTTGTATCCAACATGACAGTTGCAGTTGCTCAACAGACCTCTGCTTGTACAACAGAACTTCCTGTCGTCCCTCTCCTCTGCATTCCCTTTCCTCTCAAAATCTGCTCCAGAGCATAGGCGGACCCTCCAGAACCTGTTTTGGGGGCACACAGAGAGAGGAGAGAAAGAGAGAGTCCTGTTGTGCAAAGAGAACTATGCATGTTCAGCACTGGACACAATTCTTAAGTACTTGCCTGTTGTTTTAGAGTACAATCTTATGCATACCTACTCATAAGTAAGCCCTTTTATATTCAGTTGGGCTTGCTTCCAGGTAAAAGTCTTAGGCTACAATCCTGTACCCCACTGCTTCTCTTTCTGAGAATATATTTATTTGTCGGTGCTGTTAAACATAGGTTGTTGGACAACAACTCAGCATTTTATTGTTTCCCTCCAATATCCATTCACCTCAAAACATGGCCATGAAAGACACAATAAATCCCTCTTTTCCCTCCATAGAAATGATGGATTTTCTTTTGCTTTCACTCACATTATGATGACAAAAAGCCTCAATAATTTTTATTGCTTTGTGTAGGAGTGTAGCACTGAAGGAAACCTTTATGTAAGTGTAACAGAAGAATTCTTTAATGACCGTATTATTTATTTATTAATATCTTGTGGACCCAGTCTAAGCTTTCAGCTCTTAGACTCTGTGTTCAAATGTTATGATTCCTACAAGAGGGTTTTTCTGTGTGTGACATATATATGATGTAGTTTATATAAGGGCATGTTAACCTGTCAGCATCCTCCATTTAACAACTGCTGCTTTGAAAAACGACATTATTTTCAAAGAGCTATATATCTACATTTATTTCTGTGAATAAAAACAAGCTGATGGAGCTTTTTTCTATTCAGTATTTAGCTCTATTTTTGAGTTGCAGAACCCATTCAAAGACCTGTTGAGGTATTCTGTGTGTAGACACCTACACCCACACCCACCCACACAGAGAGAACTTTGTGTACAAATTACTGAGTATAATTATTATAAATTATGTTCATATTTATACTTTCTGTACTGCCACAGGGCACTTTTTATATGCATGTTATATGCATTACAAAAACCATCCATGTCCATTTGGGGATGAACACTTTTAAGCCTAGATATTGGTGCTTTTGGTCAACCCCCACCCATATCTGTATAAAAACTTCATGATCGGAGTAATTTTAAAATTTGTCTAAATGCAAGATATTTCAATCCTCTTTATTTCCAGTACAGACATCCAAATGAGGATGGTAATTATTTTCAAAAATCATTAAGAATCCATAGGGTCACAGCTCTCAGATATGGTGCCAAGACAACGTTCAGGCATGGCAGTCTCCAAACATTCCCTCAGAGCTGCTTTGTTCATACAATATCTAGCAGTCATGTTTGCACCACCTACACTAATGCTGCAATGGGGTGTCCTGCAGGAAACATATATAGCAAGGATGAGGAACCTGTGGTCCTCTAGATATCGGTGATCTACTGCTGCAATCACCTATGATCATTGCTTGAGGCAGGCGGGAGTTGGAGTCAACACCTGGAAGGTCACAGTTTCCTTGCCCAAGATACATAGTGTGCAGGGCAGGTGTGCATCTCTAAATATTAAAGAACACACATTAGGAAGCCAAGATTTGATGCTGCTTCCTTACACATGTCCACTATGCTCATTCAATTCATCCAACCTATTCAAGCCCTGAACAGGGTTCAAGATGATCACCATTAGATCTATGTGAGTTGGCATGTAGCATTACCCTGAGGTTCTTTCATGCCAGTTACTTCGTGACTTTCATCAAACTTAACAAATTGAAATGACAACAACTGAGAAAACCTGAAAATTTTGTTTATTGATTGACCACTGGGCTTCCCACAACTACTCTTTGGGTGTCTCCAAGCAATAGATTTGTCCCTTAAAAAACTTGCCCTCACTAATGGGCAATATATTAATGTGATTAGATTTGCCTGTGATGGTCTGCTTTGATTCCAAAGCCAAGCAATCCTATGATAATGAACAGTGCATGATGCTCATGTTGTGTGAATGAGCTTGAAGAAACTAAACATAATTAAGTGAATGTTCAGCATCTGGAATAGTTCAGGGCGAATTCATACTTGCACTTTCCAACAGCAGTAAATTAGTCCAGCATTAAAGTACCTTACTCTGGACTTTCCACACAGCCAAATCAGTAGGGGGCTGGCTAGCAATATAGACAGTAATGAGGTGAAACACAACATTGTTGGAGTTACTGCTGGAATAAAGTGATGCTGTTTGATTGCATAGATGCAAACACAAACACCCTGATGGTTTTCCATCTTTCTTTCCAAACAAGTTTCAGTATATATTTCCACAATAGAGAGTGATTTCTTTTGAATGTGAGAAGAGCTATATGGTGTGCATTTGTTAATATTTATTATTTATCAGGCATTTAGACAGTAGATTGGAACAGCTACTAATCTCTGCAATTATGTATTTAAACAGCAGGCGATAACAGCTCCAGAACAACCATTAAAACCTGTCTAATCAATAGTGTGCAACTTTCTGAATGTTTACTGATTTAAAGCCCATAAACTCATAAATGTATTGCTGCTGGGACAGCATTCTGTGCATTTTAAATTCAGACGTGCAGCTGCAGATACGATCTTCAGACAAAATCTGTGCTGTTCAAATGTGTGCTGAGCTGTCAGCAGTTTGAACGAGCCGCTCTGAATGCTTCAGGGAGTTCAGTGTGCCAGGAAAGTTGTTGCAGGATCACTAGGCTAATGGACATAGCCCATTTGTGTCTTCTGGGCATGCAGTTACCATCCAGCAGCCTTTAAATATCAATCTGTCTTAGTTATGTGATTGGTGCATTTCAGCACCTCCAGGGCTCTGGACAGAGCAAGCATGGCTTGGAGTCAATAAGTGACTTCTGAAAATGAACAGAATACTTCGAATTCTAGTAAGCAGTTTCTACAAATCTTCCACAAACCTAAGCCCTTATATTGATTTCTACTGGAATTTGAATGAGGGCAAGAAATTCTGAGTAAATTTCCTTCCTTCCTCCTTGTGGGCCCCAGATTGATTCATGGAATTTCCCTCTCAGTTTTTGTCCATCTAATGATTAGGCTAAGGATGCTAATATCATTAAGATTATAGACTCATGTAGCTGGAAGAGAATGAATCACCCCAGGACAGTACATTTATCAGCTCCCTATAACTTGTCACATATAGGGGGAAAGGTGAAAATAAACGTGGCTTGAAATAATGCTAGCTTATCACATCTTTTGTGCACAGGCCATGGAATATGGTAGATTTCAATCAACTTGACCTTTATGAAGATTTCAAAAGAAGTACACATTTCTGGGGCATAGCCAGGATTTCACTTCAATTTATTAATTGTGATAAGTCACTGCTGAATTTACAGTTCTTGACCCATTGTTCATTCCATTAAGCAAATGCAACAATTCCTAGTTGCCTTAAAAAAAGAAAAGAAAAAAGTACACTTCAGGATACAAAGAAAGATTACTGTACTTTGTTTATGTGAAGCTAAGGGAGGGATTTTAGACCAAAGAAAATAGCTCAAGTTGGAATCTAAGCTGAATTTTAAAGATACTTTTTGAGGGTTACTTTTCCAGAATTTTCAATCCAAAACTATTGAGAGCTTTTTAGAATTTTTTTACTGGTTTTAACAAGGTGCAGATTGCTGCTATAGAATGCTGTATGATATCATTCTACATATGTTGTTAGTACTTCAGTTTTAGATGTGTCATGGAAGTAAAAAAGTGTTGCACTGTTGCTTCTTAGAAAAAGCTTAGACAAGGGACATTATTTTTGAATTCTGATAAATCAGAACATTGCATTGTTTTGAATTGCCAACATTAAGTGGAGTAAAAAGATAATACTGCATTTGCAGCTTACAGTGCATTTTTGCTGAAACTACTTCTAGATATGCCCCTACAAGCTGGAGGGATATGTACTTGGCGAGCATTAGTTTGACAATAAATTATTTCAGGAAACTCCAGCAGTAGGTAGCTTCTGTTCCTCCTTGTATATTTGAAAGGGATGGCTCAAGTGAGTTGGTAGTGGATCAGTACCCTGTACAATTGCTAGTATATAGTACTAGCATCAATTCTTTATTAAGTAGGGTGTGCAGAATTGCAACCATAAATGGATTTTCTGTGCCTTCGGTGCAGAAGGGAAATATTAACTTTATACAGTCCTTATTCTGTCACCTTAAATTTATATCAAATGAGTAATAAACACCAAATAAAACATGTCAATTTACTCAAGTTTTGATAGTAACTGCTTTAAATCCCCCTTTATATAAGAAGACAGTTTCAGCCAACATTGCCTTAGATTCAGCACTTTGTCTGGCATTTGCTCTGAATACACACACCCCCGCCCCGCTGCCGCCAACCATGTGACCTTGCACCTGTTATTGACTCACTCAAGTGTTTGATTGCTGGCTGCTTTTGTCTGTGTATCTGTACGGAGGTGTGAAAATGACTTTTTTTGTGACATGATCTCTAGGCTGTCTCAGCACCTGCATCCTCTGTCAATGGCAGATCGGCATAAGCAGAATCAATTTGCATCAAGCAAGAGCAGTTTTGATTGTGCCTCTGCTTGTCATATGGCCTCACTGACGGAGGCTGCCTGCAGCTGGTGAGAATATGCCTCTTTTCTCCAAGGGCGGCTCTTGACTGTTCAGTGAAAAGATGACAATTCTCATTCTGGGATTAAAGCCTCATCCTCTGGGAATGCTGATGCCGCAGATGCCATTTATTTAAGAGGAGCTTGAGCTCGCAGATCCCTTTAAGGAGCACTCTGGTGCAAATCTTTTTGTTGCACACTTGGGCATTGATCTAGCTCTGGTAATGTTATTTATTTTAAGGCATTCTGTGCCATCTTCCTGTCAGACATGACATTCAAGGCAGCTTATAGTTTCATAAAAGCAGAATGAATTTTTCAAAAAGCAACAACCCTGAAAACCACTGTAAGAACAGAGGGTAATGCCTAGCATGGGCATGCACACAGGGTGTGTCGGATGTGCAGTAGCAACTGGAAGGCACCGTATATCTATTTATATACTGTGCCGCAGTCATAGCTGTCAACTTTCAGATTTGAAAACAAGGGATTTTTTCAAACTTTCGGATTTGAAAATAAGGGATGCTGTGAGGGCGGTGCAATGGCACCAAGTAGCCTCACCACCCTTCGCTCCAGAGGCTGCGCACGAACGGGTGAGCGAAAGAGCGAATGCGTAGACGGCAGCCAGCTCCCCAGTCCTCCCTGCCCCTGAGCCTACTCGCTTGTTGTCATGGACAGGCTGGGTGCAAAGGAGTGGTGGGAGGTATACCAGCTGGGGAACCCCCAAGGGAACCCCCAGGGGAAGAAGGCTCAGAGTCAGGGGATTGGTAGTGGGACAAGAGTGGTCAGAGAGAGAAGAGGGGGCAGACTGGGAGGAGGAGGTGTTGGGAACTGAAGAGGTAACAGGGTTTAGTGAGCAGGAACAGGCAGAGACGGAGTGCAGTCCAGAATCAGAGGCAGAAGCAGAGGCTGGGGAGGAGTAGGGGCAGGACTGAAGAAGCTAGGGAGTATTTGTCTCCTGCTGTGACCATCTCCCTTCCCTTCCAGTGTTCCAGAACACGGAGAGGAATAAAGAGCTTGAAGCAAGAGAGACAAGACAAAGGAGCCTCAGGTTGTTGGGGAAGGACCTGGGGGAGGGGTCTTAGAGACCAGTGGGAAGGTGGGGACCTTCAGTCCTTGCAGCTATTGATGTTGTCCGCTCAATCTACTGGAGCCTGTCTTTGCATGCAGGGGAAGTCCCTAACTTACCCACGGTTTGAGACCCATCAGCTACCCTGGTTTAGCTGGCCAGTCAAAGCCATTTCCCAGGGTGTGGCCACTGTTGCATGCTGACAGCTTCTAGGGGCCACAGATGAGAGCTGAGTGGAGACCAAGGCAGACAAACTACCCCAGAAGGAGCACGACCTGTACCCCACCAGAGGTACTACCCCTACCCCACAAACCCCTGCAAATATTATCTTACATACTCTGTCCTGGAGTCTATTGGCTGTTCTCCTCCTTGCACAAGCAATACTGCTTTCACTCCTGTTACAGGTAGATAGCCGTGTTGGTCTGTCATAGTCAAAACAAAATAAAAAATAAAAAAATTCCTTCCAGTAGCACCTTAGAGACCAACTAAGTTTGTTCTTGGTATGAGCTTTCGTGTGCATGCACACTTCTTCAGATACCTTCTAAGGGTACCTTCTAAGGATACCTTCTAAGGATACCTTCTTAGAAGGTATCTGAAGTGTGCATGCACACAAAAGCTCATACCAAGAACAAACTTAGTTGGTCTCTAAGGTGCTACTGGAAGGAATTTTTTTATTTTTTATTTTGTTTTGCTTTCACTCCTGAGAGCAAAATCTGCAGAGACCTGTGCTTCCTATTTATCTCTCTGTAAGCAAGTGAGGTTCCTTTCTTGCTGCTCTTACTTCCTGCCAAGTGTCATCCTGGCCTTTATGCCCATTCATAATTGCCTCCTTGGCGAGTATTGCAGCGAACAATGATTTGGGTAGATTCCTCCTGTAGGGGTTCTCTTAGTTCACTCTGAAAGGCTTTCCCAAGGCTAGCCAGCTCTTATGTGGTTTCTTGCCACTTCCTTCATGTTGCTCTTGCCTCTAAGCAGAACCTTTTTTGTCATCTGTTGTATTTACTGGAAAATGATTCCAAGAAAGCTTAGCCCTTCAATTATCAGGGCTTTGGGGGGCATTCCTTTGGTTGGGTCCTCAGGCTACCAGCCTTTGCCAACCTGTAGTGATGGGAGTTCTCACCCAAAACATGCAGAAGGCATCAGGTTGGTGAAGCTTGAGCTGAGGAGCTTTTTCTTATAAAAGGAGACACATGACAAAGGCATACCCACAGGAACTTCAGGAGGTGTGGATAAATCTAGTTAGTTTATTCAGAGGACTTCATTTTGGACAAAGGTGAGGTTAAAAAAATTAGCAGTTTTTTTTCTTGCAGATCTATCAGAATCACGAAACACACGAATCAGCTTTCCAACTTATAAAACCTCATTCATCAGTAATGAAATGTGTGATCCATAGCTAATGAAAGGTGTAGCAACAGCTGTACACCTGAGGGGATTGTAGAACAGTAACAGATCTGACAGCTCCAACTAAACTCCTAGATTTTGGATTTTTCCATTTCTTTCATTGATATGTCGGTGTCCCCCCCCCCCCCAGTCTGAAGGCATCAGCTGCATGTTATGTCATTCTAGGGTCATATCAACCACAGATCAACTTTATATTGTAAAATAACGGGTAGGAGTGTGCTCTCATCCTGGGAATATGCAGTGATGAGCTATACGGCATTTTAGCTTGGGGATTTAGTGGACCCGTATTTAAAAGTTCACGAAGCTGAACGAGAGTTTCTGATTCGGAACTGCAATGCGCACAGGAACATAACTCCAGAGAAATGATCTATTGGTCAGTTTCATGAGTCATCATCGTGGATTCTTCAAGCCTTCTCTGAGTTGACAACAAATCAGGAACACTGCTGGAGTCTACACTGTCATCATCAGCAGTGTGGTTGAAGATTTTGTATCCACAGCTTTTAGTACCGATAGAAAACAGAAAATCCAATAAACTAGCCATTAAGCTGCCATAGGAACAAAAGACACAGATACTCCGGGTTTTACCCAAAGTACCACATTGCTTTCAGGAGAAAAGAAAAGAAAAACCACATGTGAAGATTAGCACTTGTAGACTGATGATCCTTTCTGCATCAAACGGCTTATTCTTCTGTTTTATACTCTCACCAGGTAGCTTTTCCTGTTTTGCTGACCATGCATTCTGCAACTCAGGTGTTCTGTAGGGAGGGGGGGAGAGAGAGGTGGATGATTCAATAAGATAATAAAAGTCACATTTTAAACTTCTGCTGCAAATAAAAAAGCAAGGCATTCCTAGGAATCATGGAAAAATTCACATTTAAGTGTGTCTGCCACACATTTAGAAAGTGGGTGAAGAGTTTATACAGTCGTACCTCTTGTTACGAATGCTTCAGGTTGCATACCGCACAGGATACGAACGTGCTGCACCTGGAAAAAACGGAACGTGTTACTTCCTGGTTTGGCGGTTCTCGCATGCGCAGACGCGTCAAATGACGTCACGCACATTCGCAGAAGTGCTGAATCGCATCGCGCACATGCGCAGACACGGCGCTTCAGGATACGGACGTCAAGGGTTACAAACGGGGCTCCGGAACGGATCCCGTTCGTAACCAGAAGTACCACTGTATATGAGGGCTCCCATGTGAGGAAGGGCAATATATAATGAAATCATGAAATCATCATCAGAAGATGTTGAGCTGAAAAGGGAAACAGTGAATCTTTTAGCAGGAAGTTTAGGAAAAAAGTCAGTGGGATGATTTCTGAGAGAGGCCCTCAGAGTTGGGAAAACATCTTTGCTTGAATTGTTCATCTGACAATAATCATGGTGCAGGCTTGACTGGAAAGCAAGAAGGTGACAAAGGGTATATGTCTACTGCATAAGAGACTTGGCTGTTAAGTTTGAATGAATATGATCTAGCCTCTTCATAAATCTTGAAAGTCGGTCAACAACCAAAACGTTAACCTGATTGTAATACAAATATATTGTAGCATTAAAAATTCCAAGTGCTCTATGTGTTGTTCCCTAATGAGCTCTTGCTACTATATAGTTGTACATGGATATTCAGCAATTACATTAAATTGACATTTAAAAATCCATTGTTCCTTTGCACAATGACTTGTATAATTTCCCTAAGAGCTAGTGAAGTACAACTAGAATATTGCATGAAGATATGGTACCGTAAATAAGGTTCCAATCTTTTACACACAATACAATGTTTGTTCTACACCTGCAAGGAATAGATCTTTTAGTGTATATTTGTATATAATAGATATTTATGTATACTGTATTTGATATCTATGTATACATGTTTTTAGTGTAATTGTGTATGATAGATCTTTATGTATACAGTATGTTTAAAAGTCTGTTAATTTTATCTATATTTTGATAATTTTTTGTCTACTTGTTTTTGAAGGCTGTTGATTTTATCAGTGTTTTAGTTAAGGTACACAAGGCATTCTTTTTTAATTAAACGGTCAATAAATCTTGCTTTTAAAAAAAAAAATCCCACTTTGCCAGGAACAAATTAGTCTGGTCTACCACACTGTGTTGTTGCAAAAATAAATCAGACACTTCTTCTTTTTAAACACACTGACTTGGTTATTATAGCGGTAGCCTAAACATCTTTACTTGGATGCAAGACCCACTGAGTTTAATGCAGCTTCCTCCTAGGTGATTAGTTTGGGATTGCAGTCTTGCAAGGAAAATGTGACATAAATAAATAAAGTTTAAGAGCATATCCCAGGAGCTGGGCATAGCAGTAATGCATGGAAATGCACATTGGGCTGAGGGGCAGTATGTAGGCGTGTCTCCCCACTTACGTGGGGGTGACGTTCCCAGGTACCATGCAGAATTGTGTATAGTGCGGAACACCATCTGAAAAGCCTGTAAACACCCTCTAAACTTCTGAAAACTATTGAAAAACCCTTTAAAAACCAGCAGCACGTACCAGACTGGCATGAATGGTGGCAATGATGGCTCTCAGCCTTCCTCATCACTGGATGATGATGATGTGGAAATAACGACAAAGGGGGTAGACCCAGTACCCCAAAGTAGGATTGCAGTTGAGTTGCAAAGGTTCCTGGGATTGCTAGCTGTTTTCTTGCTCTTTTCAGGCTGTTTTTGCCCTTTCCATGCCTTTTTTTGCAGTTTAAACAGATTTATTTACTTATTTTCTGGCTTTGCATGTATTTGCTGTTGCACGTAAGTCAAACATGTGTTGGGGTGTGTGTGCCTGTACTGAAGCGTAAATCTTTAAATAACTGAATTTATTACTTGGAACCTGCCAGAAAAGATATTCTTGATCATCAAAGCTCTGCTGAAACTTATGAAATCGCAGCATTTCTCTTGCTGCTTAAAATTAATACAATAACTACGGTACAATATGTTGAGAGAAGAATGTGTTTTAAGTGATAACTTGGAAAGATGTAGACAGAGGCTATGATTCTACAGAGAGGATGGATAATTGTGTTCACAGGGAGAGGTGTGTACATGGCATGAGTGAAAAAAAGTGAGAGGGATAGATGGACTGGAACGTAGATAGGAAGGTTCATCTAGGTTACGTTTTCAAGATTTCCTTTTTTCTTTCGCAACGATGAGGCCTCGGAACTTGCATTTTAATATGAAAACCCAACATTCCAGGGTTTTAACGAAATCATTAGAAACCTGCCCCCTGTATACAGATTCTGTGAGCCGCCAAGTAATGCAGCAGAGTCAAGTATTGCTTGTAAAATTGGTTTGCACGGTTACATTTTCCATTCTTTCATGTTTCTTTAATAGCCGCCTGTAGAGAAACAGCCAAAACCAATTTAGAAAGCAGTTCAGTAGAGAAGCTTTCTCCCTATATTTCTTACAGAAAAATCTCTCTAAGTGTGCAGCATAGACAGAGGTTCATAAATATTCTACAGTCACATTTAAAGAATACATAATGTAGTTTCAGCTTTATGATTTATTGTGAGTACTGAGTATGTATTTACCTGTAACTCCCTCATCTCTTTTAATAATCTATAACATAGGAAAGCAAATATATAATTGTTAGACCGAGGAATGGGAGAAACTACTGTGTTAATTTATTGAAACATTTATAGGTTCCCCCTCCCCAATCAAAGGCTCACAAGGCAGCTAACAACATATATAAAACAAGAATGGTGTTCATTCATAAAAGATAAACGAAAGTGAATTTGGGTACATGGATGGGGAAAACAACTTGTGATGGCAAATCTTGTATCTAGAATGAACATATTTGAACTGCTACCTAGCAGGCAAAATTGGCACTTCTTTATCTGAAAGATTGAGAGAGAGAGAGCTACTGACAGGAAATTGGGCATCTTGGTTATCGCTATCCTGAAATGAAAAATTGGAATTCCATTCTTTAAATATTACCTTACTTTTGTTCTTTGTCTTTTATGTTTAAAATAACGTGGCTACATTTTAGGATAGAGAATTCAAATGCCATGCATGAAATGATTTAGGTGTGATAATTGCCAGTAGAATATTGGATTTGGAGTGAGAAGGTCTGGATTCAGATTCGCATTCAAGCATGATTGCACTAGCCGAAATCTCAGCCAAACCTACTGTAGAAGGTTGTGTGAGGGTGCACTTTGCGATGAGAAGGAAGCAAATTGCAACTGTGATGAATAAAACAAGTCCACTAACCATCTTTTATATATATTATATCCTAGGACAGTTTTCCAGCTCGCTTTGGAGGAATTCATTTTGTAAATCAACCGTGGTACATCCATGCCCTCTATACAGTTATACGGCCATTTTTGAAGGAAAAGACAAGGAAAAGGGTATTTTTCTATTGTTTGTTTGCATGGTTTTGCAAAATTGTTCTTTGTTTCCGGATTGATCACTTTGATTGGCAAGCAACACAAGCAGCAGAGGCAGTGCCCCTAGTATTGAAATAAATTCCTTATGAGACACATTCACTCATTCTAAAACTATGTTTGTTTCATCATGCAGTGTGCCAATGGGGAAGGGCTTCTGTTGTTCTATTAAGAGTTTTAGCTTCCAAGACATTAGGAAGCTTTGCAAAATCATAATACAGTATTCATATTTTTTAAAGAGTAAGAACAATTGTAAATATATTTTATGTAAGAGATAAAACATTGATACTAATAGACTTTAGTATCCAGATGTTAACAGAGACTAAATAAATTCACTTTCAAACACTGTTCCTTGATCAATCAAAGCTAGTCCTGATTTTATAAGTTTTACAGTGCTTTAAAATGTTCTGAACCTAATGCAGCGAGCATAGTTTAAAAATGCTGCGTGTCAGTTAATAAAGAAGCTGTCATGAAATGAGACATAATCAAATTGCCTGTGTTTTAATTTATGGGGATGTACATTTTCACAAATCTTGGTTATGTTGGGTGCAGGTTCCTAACCTATTACTTTTATTGAGATGTCTAATGCTATAAGTAGCCAACATGTGAAGCATTGGAGTAAAATATTCCCAGGAAGCACCCCATCAATAACTGGACTATAGTATTTTGTACCAGCTGATACTTCTGAATATCATCCCTGCAGATGATTTTCAGAAGTATCAGCTGGTACAGAATACTATGTTGACGAGTCAAAGTTATAAAGTCATGAATGGCTCATGTTAACTTAACATTAGACAAAAATACGATGCCTGTGTTTTAACATATGGTGATATACATTTTCACAAGAGTCATAAATGGAAATCTGACCTGCTGGCTTAAAAGAGAATGGTGGTTGGACTCTGGGGCATTGATTACTGCAGCACTCTGTGTTTTCATTCCCCATTTTCATCAGTCCAGTGTACCAATTTGTTTGATGTGGACACTAATCAAACTCCAGGAAAGTACACCAGCAGGAAAACCCACTCATATGTGTTGGGGCTTTTTTCCATCCCTTTCCCAAGAACAGCCCTTGCACCACATTCATACGCTGCCTTTGAAATCCATAGGAAATCCAAAAGCAGCTTGAAATGACATGCTAAGTAGCACTATTCTTTGAAGGGAAAGAAAAGAAAGTTCCACTGTACATGCTGGAGCCCTTGAGGGTACATGAAAAGGCTAGCTAGATGGCAGCTACTAACAGTATCTAGAAGCAAAATGAGATGTAGCTGATGTCCTGCTGTAGTCAGATCAAGTGGAATTTGATGAAGGAAGAAGAAATAAATTCCATGACACACATCACAGATCCCACTCAGTAGGATATTTAAAAAGACCCTGGCGGGGTGCTGTGGTTTATCTTAGATTTCTGAGAAGCAGAGATGCTGTGTTATCCAAGTCATTCTGGGTTTTTCTCTCCAAAAACACTGCAGTGTTTCTCGGTCATATGTCAGCTTTTTTTATTTTTTAGTCTGGAAAATATGCTTGGGGATATTTGGGGGCACTTATGAACCTATGATTGGCTATTCTTTTAATATAAACACACACACACTGAAAAGCCATCTTGCTGGATATATTTGCATTCTCCCTTCAGCTTCTGCCACAAAGTGTCAGCTGCATGAAAGTTATTCTGGCATGAGATGCACTGGAAGTGGTCCGAATTTTAAAATTCTGCCCAGCGGGTTTGTATCTAGTGCTGTGTGAATGGAAGTCCAAATGTACCAAGAAGTATCTTTGCAACCATTTGCTTGCACTAGCCACTTCAACCTAATTTTTGCAATCCTCCTTCCCTTTTGTACCCTCCTGCCCCACACCTCAGGCCATACTTGAGAATGCCTGCCCTTGGAGATGCTTTTCAGTGGGCACATTGGGGAAGAGGTATGTGAACTTCTGATCGCACTGGGTACAATCCAGTACGCATGATTTCTAATAAATTAGAAACCTTTAAGTGGTCCTAAAATGCAACATGACTTGGAGTTTAAAGGTAAAGGTAAAGGGACCCCTGACCATTAGGTCCAGTCGTGTCCGACTCTAGGGTTGCGGCGCTCATCTCACTTTGTTGGCCGAGGGAGCCGGTGTACAGCTTCCAGGTCATGTGGCCAGCATGACAAAGCCGCTTCTGGCGAACCAGAGCAGCACACAGAAACGCCGTTTACCTTCCCGCCAGAGCGGTTCCTATTTTTCTACTTGCACTTTGACGTGCTTTCGAACTGCTAGGTGGGCAGGAGCTGGGACCGAGCAACGGGAGCTCACCCCGTCGCAGGGATTCGAACCGTCGACCTTCTGATCAGCAAGCCCTAGGCTCTGTGGTTTAACCCACAGCGCCACCTGGGTCTCCCGCCTTGGAGTTTAGCAGAACTTATATACATACACATTACAAACATACATTTATTAGCTAGGATCCATAGAATAAGATATGTGCACTGGTGGGATTTTTCTTTACTTTTCCTCGTTGTACATCAGACATCCCCAACATAGCTACTTTTTTAAAAATCCTGCATGGATTTGTCAGGAAGGCCTTATATCTGCTGAAGGTGCTGCCTTGTAATGTCTTTGATTCATCCTTTTAACAGATATTTCTCCATGGAAATAACCTCAACAGCCTGCACCAGCTAATCCACCCTGAGATCCTGCCTTCTGAATTTGGTGGAATGCTGCCGCCTTACGATATGGGCACCTGGGCAAGAACGCTGCTTGATCACGAATACGACGATGACAGCGAATACAGCGTGGACTCGTACAACACTTCTGCAAAAGAAGTCGAAAAGGACCTGTCTCCCAAATCCATGAAGCGGTAAGTTAGTCAGGCCTGTTGAAGCAGAAAAGAAGGGTGCAGACAAAATGGTACCCTCCAGATTTTTGGGTGGACTACAATTCCTGACCATTGTTGATGCTTGGATGGGGCTGATGGGAGTTGGAGTCCTCAAACTTCTAAAGGGCATGTCAGTAGCTTATCTCTCATGTAGATGATTTTCTAGACTGAAGGACTTCTGCTGAGGGCCAGGACAGTAGCATATGATATCATAGGAACATAGGAAGCTGCCTTATGACTCAGTCAGTATTGGTCCATTTAGCTCATTACTGTCGACACTGTCTGGCAGCAGGTTTTCAAGCAGTATTCTTTATCTACTTGGAGATACCAGGAATTTAATCTGAGATTTTTGGCATGCAAAGCATGAGCTATGGTCCTTCCCCTATGTAATTTAGCCATTCCATTAAATTGTAATGCATATTGATGCAGTAACATTGGTTGTTTTGTATTAATGCATTTTGAAGTGGAAAAAGAAAACTCCACTCAAGGCAGTTTGCAGCATAGAACATTACATTTTCATTAATGATATAAAATACAAAGAGAGGGGGGGCAGCAGTTTAAAAAGATTGTAAAAACATTGTCTGCCTCATATAATAAAAGCCTGCCAGAACAGAAAGTAGTGATGGACAGAGACCAAATGCACTTCATTGATTTGATTGACCATGTATTTCTATGCCACCTTCCATTTAAAGGAGTCCCAATGTGGCTTACCAACAATAAAGAACAGCCACAGCTGTAAGCTACAATTACGGTACAATGTCTGGGCCATTTAGGGCTCATCCCACCAAGGCATATAATACTGTTAACAAATCAACAATCACATGATCATAGGTAATTATAAAACAATACAGTGGGACCTCGACTTACGAGTGACCCGACTTACGTGTTTTTCGACTTCCGAATGACTTCCGGAAGAAAAAAAATGGCCGCCGCAACCGAATTTTTCGACTTCCGAAAGGAAGTCGCGGCTGCTTTGAATAGGATTTTTTCGACTTACGAATTTTTGAATAGGATTTTTTCGACTTACGAATTTTTTTCGCTCAATGCATTCCTATGGGGATTCGACTTACGAGTGTTTTCGACTACCGAAGATCGCGTCGGAACGCATTATCTTCGTAAGTCGAGGTCCCACTGTACTAGCAAAACAGCAGCTAAAACACAGGCTAAACATTCACCCTCACCCCTCTGCACATACTGCTTCAATAATCATTTACTCTACTGACTGAAATACAAATCCCAGCAAATAAGAGGACATCGATACAATAGAAATTCCTACAAACAGAACCATACTGCAGCGAACGCCTTGTCTCCTACACACCGATCACAAAGGGGTGTGTTTGTGGGCAGCAGCCCCTCTACTGTTCCCCAAAGTCAAGCTCTCAGCAAGAGGTTGGGATAAGCCCTACACCTGCTTCCTTGGGACTGCTCACTCTCACTGAGGAGTACGAACCATTTGACACCCCCTCACAAGCAATCTCAACCCCAGCAACAAACAAAAGCAGTGATATCCTATTACAGATCTATAGGTGGGCTGTCCAGTAATTGGCAGCGGACACACCTCATCACTCTTCCCAGTAGCTACAGCTCATCAGTGTCCAGGCTGCTAGAGCTGCCAGTGAACTGGGTGGGTGGATGGAATTAGCTCTCCCCCCCCGTCCCTTTGCTCGTACTACCTGGTAGTCTGACAGCCAGTCAGAATTCTCTCCTTCCACATTTCATGCTCCAGCTGCTCACCACTAAGAAATTCCTCTCTTTTGTCCCATGCAGCTGTGCTTCCACACTTAGCAGGACACAGAGGACGGCCTCTCTTGATCTAAGGGAGCAGGCAGGATGGTGTGAAGTTATTGGAAGTCATGGCACTTTCATGCCAGCCCTGTGGAGTGTTGTGTGATTCCAGATGTGGAGGACAACCCATTGGGACACAGATATCAGATATTATCATGGGGGAACCAAGTGAATTCCCTCTTCAGGCATTATGCTGGAAGGACAAAAGCTATGGAATTGAAACACGAATGCAGCAAAGCAAGCCCAACGAGATATGCCCAACTTGTCAGACATTGCTCATTTGCTACACCTGTGCAAGCCACGCTGTGTGCAACAGAGTTCAGAAATTTAGGAACCAGAGAAATAACCTCTCAATAACAGGTTAGACAGTATTGTTAGGAACTACATATGTGACTGCATTATTATGCTGAGATCTGAAGCAATCCAATTCTACAACATCAGTAACAAATAATAAATTACATTTGAAGGGAGGACTTTAGAGAAAAAACAGCATTGCATTTCCAGTGACTGCAGTTTCTTTCTGATGAAAAAAAATGTTAATGGAATGTAGCTGCATGAACTCTGAAGCTTTGTTCTTTGCTAGTTGACCAGCTTTGCTGAAGGAAACTGTCCTTGCTCAGTGATAATAGGGTAACATGTTTCCCTTTGTGTTGTCAGAAATATTAGTGCAGGCTGGTTGTCAGTCCATTTAAGTTCAAGTGCAAGGGGTGCCATGTGTCACTATCCCAAAGTATCTGTTTGAATCCTTTCTTCCTAAGCCACAGCCTGAGATCATTCACCCACTCATGTTTTTAATATCCTCCTTGGGCATTTCCAAGCCATCCACCAGAGATCTACAAACAATTTGTTTCATTAGTCAAGTAGATTAAGCTTTTCTGTTGCTCCTTGGCTAGTGGTCAAGTTAATCTCAAGAAGCTGGCGCATGTATTCCTTCAGTCAAGAATCATTCTGCTCCATGGCTTTGGGGTAAATACTGTTTTGGGTGCCTGCTAATGCTCCTCTTTGAAAAGGCCAAGTAGGGCCTCTAGGTAGCATGTGATGCCAGTTTCAGAGCATTATTAGCCAGATGGTGTGTTGGAAATATTCCACTGCCAGCAGCCTCCAGCTGGCAAGACTTTGTATGAAATCTAATCCCCTTTCCTCAATAACAGGACGTTTTCACCTTCCTGCTAGCACCAATGCATGGAAATCCTTACTTGACTTCAGTAATAGCTAGTAAACCTATTTTTCGTAAGATTCATTGAATTCAGATATGTGTGTTTTTTTAATCTGATATTTCTACAGTCAGTATTTTATTTTTATTTTTATTATTTATCAGATTTATATACCGTCCTTCATCACAAGATCTCAGGGCAGTTTGTCCTCTTTGATCCATAGCAATTTCACTTTTACTAGGTAGCTCCCATCCTGTGAATAAAGTTGATGTCTGTGCACTCGCTCAGGACACATGCCCCTATAGACATCTGTGCACTGTGTTCAGGAATAAGGCCTTTTGAAACACAAAAGACTGGAAGGGAATTTAGCTCAAATGTGCTAGGAATTACTTACTTGGAATGCTGGCTCTTCTCTGCTGGAGGGCAGACTGCTGCCTGTTTGGTAGAGATACTTTTGCCCATTTTTGGGTGATTTCCCCTCCTGGTGCAGCCCCAGACCACACAGGAGCCCACTGACCTGCTGGGGGAGCTTTGTGGGTACAGGGGGCTGCAGAGGAAGAGAAAGGTTGCTCGCTCAAGATGCCTTCTGCTTGCACCCACCAATGAATTCAATTCCATTTGTATAACTAATGTTTCTCACATTATTTCAACACATGACTTATTTCTGTATCCAAAATGAGTAAATTGGATGTTGAAGTGAATTAAAAGAGGTTCATTGATTTCTGCAAGATCAGAAGCCCTTAACTTCTATATGTTTTTATCATGGAGTAAGTGATCATGTCAACTTGAGGGTACCCAACAGAGTGCTCTCCAAATGTTGCTGGACTCCAAGCCCCAGCATCTTCGGCCATTGGCCATTCTAACTGGGGCTGATGGGAGTTGTAGTCCACAACATCTGGAGAGCACCACCTTGGTGATCCCTGATATGAAGAATTCAGTGTTGTTCTCTTTGGTGGGTGGATCAGTTTCATCAAGAGAATGGCATGTGAATGACCCCCAAAAAGGTATTCTTTGTTAGAATTCTTTATTAGTGTAAAATAATGATTGAAAGTGATTTATCTGTTAGTGTAGACAGAATTTGTATCTCAAGGTAGCATTTTGGGGTGACAAACCTCAAAAAATAAATTTTGACTCTGTCCTGAGAAAAGTTTACCAGCTTTCTTTAGAGGAAGTATGGAGAAGCTGTAGCCCTTCAGGTGTTGTTGGACTGCCATCATCTGTGACTATTAATAATGACAATATTATTATTATTATTGGCCATGCTGGCAGGGTCTGGTGGGTGTCAATTTCCAACAACATCTGGAGGGCCACAGGTTCCCCACCCCTGATATAGTGTGTGGAGGAGAGGTGTACATCCTTAAATATTAAATATACACAGGTTGTAGGTATCACACCATATTTACCAAGCAATTTTCTGGATACTGGCTAGCTGTTTAAAAATAAATAAATAAGTGAAGTCTACTTTCATTTGCCTTAATATCAGGCTTTTCTTTTTTTAAAAAAATACTTTTTTCCACAGGTCTCAGTCAGTTGTGGACCCTGGAGTGTTAAAGCGCATGGATAAAAATGAAGAAGAAAACATGCAGCCCTTGCTTTCTCTTGACTAACAATGTCTGAGCATCGAACATGAATTGGGGTGGAAGGTATTGCCTGTCGGCAACAAGCAAACCATTGGGAGGAGAATGTGTACCAGCCGGAATCCTATTTTTCATGTTAATGTAGCATAACGTAATGAGGCAGCAGGTTTTGCCAGTAAGCCTGGAACATGAGTGCCCTGGGCTGGAAAACAGGGTGGAAAGGAAGAAGATGAAAAGGAGCAAATATCAATAATATATTCTGTTAAGTGCCAACCTGTTTGTAAATAGAGTCTATTCCTTCTCTCTGCATTTGTATGTAACGGTAGGGATGTAGTACAGGAAAAAAAGAGTGGCTATTAAAATATGCCAGTTGAATGCACTGTAAAAGAACAAAAAGCACTCTGAGAAAAAAGAAAGAAAGAAATCAGACCTAAGTAACGTTCATCCTTTTTATACAAAGCCATATTACACCTTTCATATGGACTGCTTTATTCTGTTCCAACATTTCCCCTTTAAACGAGAAGATATAGGGTCCTGTAGACATCGTTGTAACTGGTGTGATGTTACCTGTCAATCAGATTGTATTTCACAGACATTGCTGAGATTCATGACGGAGACTAGAAACCATATGAGAGAGAGAGAAAGAAAGAAAGAAAGAAAGAGAGAAAGAAGGTATAGACACAGGGAGCCAAGCACCTTTCTTTGGCATATAAGACAACTGGTTTTTAATCTTTTAATACTAAGTTTGGGGTTTTGAGACCCATTTGGATCCTGAGCATAAGGTGGATCTCAAAGCATCTGCCTCTTATCTGGTCCCCATTTGAGAACTTTCCTCCTTGACTGGACCATTTGTGGCAACGCTCAGCATTCCACACATAATACTCAGCAGCAACAGATTGATGCATTTCTAAACCTTACAAAACCGAAGTCTGAATACATATCTATATATTTTTACCACTCTCTACATATAAAGTGTCATTGGTAGATAAGTATATGTAATCAAGGATTTATAAAAACAAATCATACCTATTTGGTGTGCTTAGAGTTTATTATAGATTGTATATTAAGACAATGTCATCGTTAACATAGTAAAAGATTAAGTACAGCATCCTACTTTGAGCAAGATTTAATTGTTTTAAGTACGGTGTAGTACAATACCATGCTAAGGCCATCTTTTGTTTTGTGATGTAATTGTGTAGATGAAACATGTGCCATATTAGACAGAAAATACATTTTTACCTCAAAAGACCAAACAGTCCCTAAAGTGGACTGAACACGGTCAGCTGTAGTTTAGGGGTATATATTCATCTTTGATGTGTGCTGATATGCTTGTGTATTTTCGCTGTACATCAAGACAAGAATGTACCCTTACAACTATACAGATCTCTGTCATCAGAATTTAATATGCCACTTGAACAGGAATGACAAGATCTCTTTCTCGCAAAAAAACCAAAATGTTACTACCGAACTCTTAAGGGCTCTGAAGAAATATATTGGAATTAATTATTGGATATTTAAGATGCCTAAGATCAGGCTTAATGCTGTGACAGATTGTGTTCCCATTGAAAATATTCAGTTTCAAGACAGTAGAATGACTTGTTTGTTTTAAATCACCTCCATACCATTCAGAGACAACCTTCAGATAATTCTTGGGGAAAGAGGAATTAAAATACATTCTGCCTGTACTGTCTTTGTGTAATTCAGATACTCTGTTGAGACACCATATGCATGTCTGCTATCACTGATTTCCACTGCAAGCTAGTGTTAAAATGATGTGGCGCTGTAGTGTATTCTAGACCACTTAATGCACTGCTGGATGCTCAGTTAAGAGATTTTTATTTGGCTTAATTTTTCTTTTCCTTATTTAAATTATGACAATGGTGTTCTTTGCAGGCTAGAGCATTATGCTTGGTTACATTATTGAAGCATTCATCATTCTAATAACATGGTAAACAAGCAACCTATCTATTAAGCAGGGAAACCTTCATGGTGGGAACACTATGATGAATGCATTAACCAAAACGGATCTGTTTTTGACAGGAATGGCTTGTAGTTGACAAGACCTATGCTTATCACGTCCAGAGATCTTAAGTTGAAGGCTGTGATCTTAAAGTAATGACTGCCTATTGTATGATATCAATTGCCTTTGGGTCACCTCAATGAATAAACACTTAACAGGCAGCCATGGCCAACCTAGGCTATCTAGCATATGAGCCAGGACCAGCAACTGTATCTGGTTTGACCCTTGGTGGTAAGTAAGCAGCCTAACATAGACTTCAGCCTCAGAATTTTCCTAGAAATACAGCTACAGCACCTTTAGCAACATCAGCAGTAAGAACATTGCATGTCTCTACATGGGACTCTACATCAGTTCCCGTGGAGTAATTTGATTAGATATGTGTTATTTCTAAATTGAAGCTCCGGTCTCTAACTTTAGAAGTTTCCTGTACAGCACTAATACCTTTTTGCATGGCTCCTTAGGAATGAGCAAGCTGTTTAGTGATTGGAATCCTTATGCTTCCAAACTGATAAGAGTTAGACAATTTGGAACAGAGAACATGTTAGGCAAAATGAAATGGTAATTTGTTCTTAGCTCTATAGTGGATAAGCTTAACTGCATATGCAGACATTTGTAGAGGACTCTGTCTTGGTGCAGCACAAAAAAAGAGTCTGGTGTTAAAAACAAAAACGAGACACACCTGTAGTTGGCACCCGTCTGTCTCGGGAGACAATGGACGAGTGTTCCTTTACCGGTGAGATCAAACTGTTGGCAGGTTGCAACACTTACTGTGGCTGTAGAGACTGATGGGGGAGAGACATGATCTGTTGCATCTGGGGCAGATGATGACATCCATTTGTGCTATTGCAGATGCACCATGGTGTTTCTTCTCTCTGTGATCCACCCAGAGGTCATTTCTCCTGTGCTATGGATACATGACTTGACTGCCTGTCTCCAGGCACTGCGGTCATCTGCAAGGGATTCCCATAGAGTGGGGTTTATGTTGCCAGACTTCATGTCATGTTCACAGACATCTTTATAGTCTGCCAATTGGCCTATGGAATCCAGTTAAGAGATCAGCTTACCTATTATACAATTTCGTCAAACCAGATTGGCAGCAACATATAATGCATGGCTCTGAAATTATATCTGTGAAATGAATAATGGCATTTGTGGTACATCTTGAACTGTGTTGTGTACATAGATCTGGGTAGGTGGTGAATGAATGATCTTTCTGGTGGTTAGAGTTGGGAGATGTTGTGTTATATGGTACGTTAGTCACTCCGAAGTCTTAAGATTTGAGATCTGCCAAATACATACAAGTTGATAGAGATAGGAAGCTCCAGGAACCCTGGAATTATGCTACAGTCAGTTTCTCATTGTACAATAATATCCTGGCTGAGGCAGTAGGGAAAGAGCTAAGCAAAGGCTTTGTTGAGTGGGAGAGCATGCTCACTTCATTATGGGCTACAGGAGCTATCCTTTCAGGACCATATGCATGTCAGTGCACCATCTGTTTCCCTATAAATCCTTGTTCTCTGGCAAAAAGCTTTTATTCAGAAAGCCTAGGGTTTTGGGGGATAAATGAATTCAAGCCTCAAATACTGTGTTTTGTATCACTAGGGCCTGTCCCCATGATTCTTTCCATATATATGCTGTCATGAAATGGATTATAGGTGGGTCTATTTCATAGGTTGAATCACTCTCATTTAGAGCAATAAAAAGATCTTTTTTTTCTTGCAGTGTCAGAACTAATTTGCCCAGAGTTAACACTTTCCATATTTAAGCTTCAGTGAAGTCAGCGGTGCTTAAGCCACAGTTGACAGTTTCTGAATGTACACAGACAGAACTGCTGCTGGTGTGACTGAGCATAGCTTTATTAATTCCACTTTACAAAAGCTGAATTTCATTAAGGCTTGAATCCTGGCCTCACTTGCCTGGGAATAAGCCCAGCTGAATTCAATAGGACTTACCTCTGAGTAGCCATGGTTAGAATTGTGGTGTAACTCACTTTTAACAGCACAATCCCATCGAGGTCTACTCATTGGATATTAGGTACAGAAAGTGGGTATAGGATGGCATCTCTAAAGGTTACTATTTTTGCAATCTTCATGAAACTTCATAAAGGAAAAATCAATCATCTCATGAAACCTCTGTATACTAAGTGGCTCATTTTAGTTTTATTTTTGCATTTGAATTCTTGTCTCTGCAATTTCTGAAATGCATCCCAATGTCTAATTCAGCTATTGCTCTAATGAACACTCAGATAGTCCTCTCAGGAGGTAACACCATGTTTTTACATAATTCAGCCTCCATATTTTGCTGAGAATAAACTGATATGTTCCAAAGGAAGTACTCTCACTGTACAAAATCGGGTCTTCAGAGAGCACCAGCAGATTCTAGGCGCACTGTATGTCCCATAGCCACAAATTAATTCAGCAGCAGATTTTCAGAGGTGGGTGAGGAAAATTAATAGCTTATTCCTGAGCAGGCTCCCTCCTTTTATGAATTCAAGAAGGCTTATGATGCCAGCAGAAAAAGTCCTTTAAACGAGAAAGCCAGCCCCTTTGATAGCGGTGATCTAAAGGAATATAGGACATGATAAAATCTTACTAATTGAGCCATCCTTGGGTACAAGCTCAAAAGCAGTTTAGGAACCTCCTGTATCTATTTTACATGTTTGTCTGAATTATAAACTAAAACATACTGAGAGCTAGATCTTTGGCAAAGTGATTGTTTTGAATATCACATCATGGAGCCGCCATGGACTGGAGGTTCAGCACCTAAATCTCACATAAGAACACATGCTGCACATTTTTGTTACAGGATCAGCAATTTCACATTTGAGAGAACTCTTGGGTGGATTCCACACTGACCCAGTGAGTTGTTCATTTTATTTCTTAGTAAAGCCTACAGCTTCATCTTTTGTCACCACTTCCTCAGATGATGACTCCCTTTCCAAGAAAGTTACCATAGTTCAGGCACAGGGGTCTGCCTTATATATTCCACAGTTAAAACAGATGCAAACAATTCATTCAGATTCTCTACGGTCTCCCTTTCCTCTTTCAGCAGGCCTTTGACTCCTTTGCTGTCTAAACATCCAATTCTCTGCTCCTGGTGTTTTTCTTCTTGGGGATTGTTGGGTTTAACATTTTTAACAACATGCTTCTTAAATTATTATTTTTCCTTCCATCCGTTATTGTCTACTTGCATTTCTATTGCCAAAGTTTGCATTCCTTTTTGTTCCCATTTCGACAACACTTCCATTTTGCTTCCTTGACTGCTTGATACCCATTCTGGCATCCTCTTGGTCTTGGTGGTACCTTTTCCAGTTCTAGCTAAGCTTCTATTATTGTGGTTTTTAATAACCCTAAGCATTCTGGAGAGAATGGGAGCTTTCTGCCCCTCAGGGCACAGCTGGGACCTCTGCCATGGCAATGATTCCACCCCCACAGTGGTGGTCCCCAGCAGATATGTATATGTGCCATCCTGCCGCCACACCCTCCATCAACATTGGTCATCACCAATATATGGGTGGCAGCTGTGTTAGGATTGGATTCTAACTCTATTGGGTTGTGACTGTTAAATCTCAGTGCAAATCATGACTTCGTTGCCATTGCTTTTATTACCACATCTAGTTTATGTGTAGCAAAGGGTTTACTAAACCCCTTGAAACAAGGTCACATTTCAGCCTAAGTTATGTACATGCTTACTGTTCTGAATGAAATATCTGAATTTTGACTGGCACATGCCAAATCTCTGTAAAAAGACAGGCTTCTAAGAATACCTTTTGGTTTGTTGCCATCAACAGGCTTCTAAGATTTGTTAGAAGATTATGAGCCCAGAGCAGAAACTACAGCCAGGCAGTTTTGTGGTTTTATTTTGGAATAGATGCTTGATAGCAACTGATATGGCATTAACATGGATGACAATATTAAGCATAAGTATGTTAACATGAAATCAAGCTAATGAGATGTCATTTCTTTTAAAGCTTTGAGATGTACTGTAAAGTGCCATATTAATGTGTATAGTAGTGCCTGTTAGATATATAAAGATGCGCAAAGCATTGCTTATCATATTGTGCTGGCATTATAACAAGATTTTTGTTGTTGTTTGTGTCACCGTTCTTCAGGTGAAAAATAGAAACTGAGGCCTAAATGCATGCAGATTTCAGATCTGTATTCTTTGCCAATTAATGTTTGAGGCTGGTGGAAAAAGTCAAGCTGGTAACTTCCCAATTCTTTTCCTAAAATTGCCCCACGTGGTCCGATTAAGAATTAACAACACCCTGGAAAACTGTAGGAAACATTAATCATTGGCCCATCACATAAGGATGGTGGAAACTTCATCACAAAAAAGGGAAAATACACCTCAGGGCAACTGTTCTGTTGAAAAATGGTGCAAATCAGGCAAATGTTTTCAGAGAGGAAATGTTGGATGACTTGTTGATACTCTTAGTTGAGCACTGCTAGTCTGTAGTGAGCACTGGCATTTGTGCTATTTTTATATACACATCTAACATTACGTATTTTGGTCTCTGTGTGATGTGCAGCACAATCCTTCATATACCTTACTAAAAAGTAAGTCTTGTTGAACTCAATGGGGCTTACTTTCCCAAGTAAGTGGGTATGGGATTGCAGACAGAAGCACCTTTCACAGTCACTCTCTTTTGTGTTATATGTTTGTGCTACCTGTTCATGTGACGTTTTTTGACTTGGATGGGGTTAAGAATGGAAAGTGAATGATGCCAACAATTTACAATGGCTTTGTGTAGACCATATTGCAGCCAAGTTACCTAGAGCTGTACATGCTGGATTTGAAAGAGAAAGAATAATCTTTTTTTAAAAGGAAACACTGGACAGTTAATTCAGAGAGGGAAATGGAACTGATTATTTTCCAGTGTCATTAAAAGCCAGCCAGCTTTCAGATGAGGCAGGGACCACATTCCCATGTTCGTTTTTGACGAGAAAGTTACCACGTAATGACATTACCTTTTCAATTTCACCTGGTGACTGTTCTTATAAAATGCACCTCCACATGGTGCCAGGTGGTATTTATCACATTAGGAAATGCTTGAGGCCTGCCAAGTGCCCCGAGGCGATATTAAATAGCAGGCACATTTATAAGAATGACCCTCCCTATGAAACTGACAGGGTAAAATTGTATTGCGATTGAATCTGGGAATTGGACCAAATCCATGTTGCTAATGAGAGTTCTGCTGAGAGAGATCTTTTTTCTTGTTCACTGTACTGACTGGGAAGAACGTATATTTATTGTACTACATTTGTGCCAAAACTGATCAGTATAAGTACATGGAATAGAATGTTTCATATTCATTTATTCGCGCAAGACTCTTTGAAAAGTTGTAACAAACCTTTTCACTGTTTATATAAACAATATATATTTGAACAAAAATAAACAACTGAAGCTAATTAGTAAGGATGGCTTCAATTTTGTCAAAATAAAGCTTTGATGAAAAAAATGGCTCAGGACATCTTGATTTTGTCTTAATTTTCATGGCTTTTTCCTTTTCTGACAGTACTGAGAATCAACAGTTTTAAGAAAAAATAGTAACCTAATATGTTGCTTAGATGATATTAAATATAAACATCAGCTAATTTTTGAATTATTTTTGATCCAAACTCAATTTTTTGATCAGACCTTCTTATTATATTTTTTAAAAGTTGTTTACATATCATAAATCAGAATTGCCTTCCTCCTGGAAGGAGCCCAGGGCCGTGTACAATAAAAATCCCACCAGAACAGAAGAACATATCAAATGAACAAACCATATACAAATAACTATACATTCCCTGGAGAAAGGGGAAAGAAGGCAGCATGTGATGTGCAAAAGGAAGAAGAGATTTTGGGGCTTTAAAAAAAATACTGCAGTGTTCTGCATTGTCTAGGAACTATCGGATGAACTCTGCCTCCCTAGAAGGTGAAGCTATGGCAAAGCTGTTTTGTTGCTGTCTGTTGTCTTTGAGGATGGCTTTGCTGGGTCAAATCAGAGTCCATCTGGTCAAGCATTCACAAACAGAGCACATTGGAAATGAATACTGTCTTCAGTTGTGTGTCTCTAGCCACTCTTAATCAGAAATGTACTGCCTTTGAACACAGAAGCCCTGTTCTGATTTATTATGGCTAATAGATAGAATTTGTTTCATTGATTGCCCCAGAGCTCTAATGTTTTGACAGATAGATAATAATATCTCTCTATTAGCTCTTTGCGCAATTCAATTTTTTTAACCACTATGTTTAGTTGGCCTGATCCACTGGGGCTCTTCTTATGTTCTTAATCCAAGACACATTTTTCTCCATCCTTAGTACAGTCACATGCTTAGCTGACTGATTTAAGAATGTTGCTGATGCTATATCTGAATTCCTCTTTCTTTTAGGCAGGCAAACATTTAATTACATCCTCTTTACAACACTCATGTTTACATCTTTAGCATGCAAGATCAAAAAGATAAAGGTTGCCTATTTTACATCATGGATGTAGTGATATCCTAAATTAATTAGCTACAAAAGCATTTCTAGCTTCAGAGTTCATTTGATGTTCTCTCCAAGGATGAACCTCCTGTCTACTTGCTGCATTAAAAATAATAAAACTAGAACTTAATAATAATGTTTCATTTAAAATATGGATTTACACTTCTGAGAGACAGGGCATATCTGCAGAACACAAGCTTAGGGCAAAAGTAGATGCGCAAAACATGAAATGTAAATAAACAGCAGTCAGGTTTTGGGTTCAACATTCCTGGGGTTTGAAGGAGGTGAGAGGAAGAAAAGGGGATGGAACCATAGCCTTGGAGTAAAGTGTGATCTTCTCCCCTCTGGTTAGCTCCCTCCCTCCCCTCCTTCTTGACAAGGTGTTTGAATGGGTTCACACACTGTATATTAGATCTAGTGGCTTCCTCAGGTGCCTTGCAATCTGTTAGGGAATGGGTGGGGCCTTGCACTCTTTCCCTTTATTCAATCCACACACCTCTCTTTGTCACCATTGCACACATCTTCTGTTATGCCTTTGGTAAGATTCTTTCCAGATCAAGTGTTGCATTCCCACTGTGATGCCCGAGTTCCCTGTGCCAGAACTCAAGTACTTGCATCTGTACTTGCATAGGACTATATCACTTTTGCCTGTTTCCTTGTGAACTAGAGTTCAACAGCACCCTAAAGACTTCAGCTGGAAATCCCCCCTGGATGTTAATTCCGCCTTTGAAATCTCAGATTCAAGCAAATTTTATTGTATTGACTCATCTGCCGTTACCCCACAGCTTCTTGGTTGCAGCACTGCTCTACAGCCAGCTATGACGGTTGCTCCTGAACTTAATTCCCAAGCCAGTAGGTGGAGAAGGATTAACAGTTGCCATGGTTTATTTCAGTTTTATTGGGCATTTTGTGTGTGTGTGTGTGTTCTCCCCAGCAAATGATGAGTCACCATGGAAAGAGTTCATTGCAGGCTGAACGTTGGAAAGCGACCAATTTATACCGGTGCATATTTCTGTTCCTGAGTGTTGTGGTGGATCACAATGTCTTGCTGCTGCACTGAATTTGAAAGATGCATTATGGCAGCAATTACAGTACATGGCAAGACAATTTTGTCAGGAAGCATGATGAGGTTTCAGGGATGGGGCCATCTAAGGTTAATGAAGAAGAAATAGATGGTGTCGCTAGCAGTTAAGAGGCAATTCGAAAAACATGCCGGTGACACTGATGGGAGAGAGAAAACCACAAGGTGGAAAAGTCACATATAGAACTGGGATGGAGGCCCACAGGCTGAATACACCCTCGGGGCAGGTCATGCCCCACTCCCAAGCTCCACCTCTCTCTGCCCCTGCTCCATGCTCTCCTTGAGAGCTTTTGTAAGGTTGGACCATGTCCTTGAACTGTGGTAACGCTACTCCTTGCCTGGCTGGAGAGATGCAGAAACCTTTGGCTATTGTGGGGATGGAATATAGCCTACAGTACAAAGCAAAGAGTCGCATCCACTTTAGCTTCTGACCCTGCTAACCTTTGCCTCTGACCAAGCTCTGCATTGTGTTGGCAAAGCAGCAGACACTTCTGGCATTAATCCTGCACTGTGCTGAGCTCCCAGCTGCCTTGAACCCCACCCTGCCTTGGTAACAAAGTGTTGGTGCTGACCTTTAAAGCCCTAAACGGCCTCGGTCCTGTATACCTGAAGGAGCGTCTCCACCCCCATCATTCTGCCCGGACACTGAGATCCAGCGCCGAGGGCCTTCTGGCGGTTCCCTCACTGCGAGAAGCAAAGCTACAGGGAACCAGGCAGAGGGCCTTCTCGGTAGTGGCACCCGCCCTGTGCAACGCCCTCCCATCAGATGTCAAAGAGATAAACAACTACCTGACATTTAGAAAACATCCTGTTTAGGGAAGTTTTTAATGTGTGACATTTTAATGTATTTTAATCTTTGTTGGAAGCCGCCCAGAGTGGCTGGGGAAACCCAGCTGGAAGGGCGTGGTACAAACAAACAAACAAACAAACAATAAATAAATAAATAACTGGCAGGAGGGCAAAGCAGTCTCACCTGCATCACATTGCTAGCTGCTATTAGCTACCATCAAACATGGACAGATCATAAACCCTCCTCTTCCCTTTTTAATGACAAGCAGCAATCAGGAAAGAACCATAAGATTCAAGTTTGGTTTCCTTTCGTTGATTTCTCTTGCCGCACCATAAATGTATCCTTCCTCATGTCACATATGAAGAATGGAGGGTGGCTTGCACATCCGTTGAACTCATTAACTGGCTTGAAAAGCTGAACACAAAATGCTAAGCCCTGTGGCAGTGTGTTATAATTGTGCTTTCCCACTGGGAACAGAGTTTAACACTTTGGGGCAGTCTGGCAGAGAGCCAGGGTGTTCTCTAACGAGGATGGTCAGAAATGAGTTACAAAAGAGGATAGAGGAGTCCCCAGAGATAATAGCTGAATAATATGAATCCAGCCATGACCTACCTGTGAATGTGTTAACTACCATAATAAATCTCCACCTATAGAACCACCTGGATAAAAGCAGGGAGCTTTTTCCAGCTCTGCAAAACCTCCCTTTCTAATAAGCTGCCTGCAAAGGTTGGAAATAAAAGAGCTGCAGTGGTCCACCTCCACCTACCACTATGGCTGAAAGCTTGCAAACATTTCTCAGAAAAGCTGGAAGTTCCCAGGTTAAAAAACAGGGAAACCTAGAAAGGCATTGGGGCCCTTTAAACTATTAGAGCTCTTTAAACTGGTCATGTTTTAGGTTAGGAGAGGGAAATGTGCATGTGTACAAGCACACCTGGAATCAAAGCAAGACCTAGTGTCATACCTAGTGCTTTTCTTCTAGAAAAAAATGGCTGGTACCAACTATGAAGTTATTACAGTAAGTGCCACAATTTTAACCAGTGCTTTTCTGTGTACCCTTGAGTATCTCCAGAAAAAAGCACTGGTCAAACCCTCGAACACATCAAGACGAAAAACTGGGACACTGTCTTCTGGGGCCACGCTTTTTGGGGGTGAGATTGTGGCACCCAAAATGGCCGCTGTGTTCTCACGCGAAAGAACAGGATGTCCTGGTTTTCCCCAGACAGTTGAGGGGTATGCTGTGTGTGCAAGTCTCAATTCCTTCTTCTCGATTAGCTCTGTTATATTACTATTGACATCAAAGGAAATTTAGTATGCCTTCTTAGAAAGCAGTTTTATCATTGCTTCTTAAGTGGGCCTATTAAATTTCACTTGAAGTCCAAAGTGCTCTTTTACACATACATTACGTGGCTTTGTACATACAACATTATAATATCATCCCCATATTGTAGATGGGAAACTGAAATGGAGAGAGAGAAAAATAAAAAAATTCCTTCCAGTAGCACCTTAGAGACCAACTAAGTTTGTTATTGGTATGAGCTTTCGTGTGCATGCACACTTCTTCAGATACACACGGAGAGAATTGAAACAGAGAGAGTTGAACTCACTTAATGAGTTAAAGGCAGGGGCAGATTCTGAGCGAGAAACTTCTTGTTAACGCAGCTCTGTTGTTTACCCACCACAACACTATGTCAGCAGCGCTTCTGTAGCCTCACCTCCAACCCCAGTCACCCATGATGCCTAAAAAGGTGTTCCCCGAACTGGGAAGGCTTGTTGAGCATAGCAGTATTAGATGATGTGTTTGGGAAAAGAAGGTAAGTTCAAAGTGCCTAATCTATTGACAAGATAAAGAGGGGAAAAGGAAATGAAGGTAAGTATCTAACTTTGTGTTTAGATTTTGTGAGTCACCATAAAATATGTCATAAAGCCACATGATTATTCCTTCGTGCTCATGTAGCAAAAGTATTGGAGTACTGAGGATTTGGAAACAAGGAAGCAGTAAGGCCATGGATGCCGATATTACGTTGTTATATGTGTGTTATAGAAAGGCATTCCGCCTTCGCACTAGTCCTTTAATTGCCCTGTTACATCAGGTGCCTCTAAAGCAAGAGCAATAGTCCCACCAAACCTCATAAATATTAATAGTCCAGAAATAACTTTTAGGCTAGTCCCACATGAATGGCTATATTATGCAAAAGAACAGCATGCAAGCACAGACAGGCAGACTTGTGGGAGGCGATTAGAATGTACGAGCGGATCTATCCAGACATCTAAATCACATTTTCTAAATACCATTATTCATTTCAATTTCGGAGCTAGGATTTTTATGAGATTTATTGTAATTTGACTCCCCAGGTGCTGAAGAATTTAGAATGGCTGTCAGAAGCTGTATCTTCAGGGAATTGCAATCTCTAAATAACACTGAAGGGAAACGTGTTTCAAAGTAATGGGAATTACATCAAATATTACCTTGGTCCGTGCACAGCCCAGCATTCATTAGCTGAAACAAATGTATTGCTCTGCTGTATTTCCCAAGGGGCCACAGGACCCCCAAAAGTTCTAGCAAATGCAACCCTATGAAGGTTGTGGGAAGAGGGAGATGCTGGCGGAAAAACTGCCACTTCCTAAACCATGCAGGGCTCATACCTGGTAGGATGGGGGGGAGCAACATTTTCCCCTTCTCACTGTTGTTTTTCCTTTTTAGGATATTTTCCCTTCAGTTTGTTCCAGTGGGAGGGGAAATGTCTGAACCAGATACAAGGCTGATGTAGTTTCTGACCCATTCTAGAGCCAAACTTGTTCCTGGTCTGCCTCTGCTCTGGGACACCCAGTTTTGACCCTTAATGAGGGTGTGTCAGCAATGGCAGCAGAGTTTTATTTGATTGCACAGGGAAGGTATCCAACCACAGATCACCCTCTCCATCTGCAGAAAAGGAGGTTCACCATATCCTGCAAACTCTCAGCCACTCTCCAGGGGAACGTAGGATTGCTCTCTTAGTTGCCTTGTGTCAGAAAACAAGTACTTAGGGAGGGTGGATTCAAATTTGCCTCCATGTTAAATACGTAGATACCAAGGTGGAATGTAAAGATCATGTATGCCTGCCCTCATAGCATCATGAGCATAAATAATCACGGATGTGCGATAAAAGGGGTGGTTGAAGAGGCCCTTTGACAACCTGCATAGTTAGTAAAGCTCATTCTTAAGTTATCCTGGTGCTTTAGTTGATAGGCTGAAAATATTTAAAGACAGCCAGGGCTTCTGTATCACTAATAGAATCATAGTTGGAAGGGACCACGAGGGTCATCTGGTCCAGCCCCTTGCAGTGCTGAAATCTTTTGCACCACAAGGGGCTCAAACCCATGACCCTGAGATTAAGAGTTCTGTTGTCTACCGAGTGAGCAATGATCCAACAGTGAATGGCTGCCAAGTCAATATCTTAGGTTAGTGTAAATGTTTGAGTGACAAGTACCCATTTGCACATGAATCAAGTATTTACAAAGATCTTGTTCTGAATGACATGGAAATATATGCCCTCTGTGTATGTCTTGGCCCTCTACCAAAAGAAAAAAGTATAGTTTCCTGCTGTGTAGGTACCGAAGTGGAAATGCGTGAGCGTTGTAAATTATAAAGCTCATGAATACAGGAAAAGGCAATCATAAAATGCATGGGCTTCCACAGTTTATATCAGGTTTATGGTACAAATCAAATATATTTACTGGGCAACAGGTATTATAAAGCTGAATAAAGACAAAAAGTCAACTTGTTCATGCCTGGCATCCTCAAACACTGTAATAAGGATGAGGATGAAGAGGAAACAAATGTGAGATATATTGAAAAATCAGTACTAGTAGAGCAACAACCACCACCAGTAGTAGTAGTAGAAATAATTGATGATAATGATGAATTCTTCACTACTGTGGTGAATGTATCACAACTGGGTCATCATTGAGGGGAACCATCAAATAGCTGAAGGGAGGAAGTTCCACAGCTAGGGTGCCACCGCAGAGAAGGTCTTGTCTCATGTTGCTGCCAAGCATATTCCCCCCATAAGCAGGATCACCAACAGGGCCTCCAGTATATAAATGATATAGGCCATTCATAGAGACTCTGAAAAATTAACGCCAAGTTGCATGGAAGTGCATGAGGGCAGTGAAATTATCCAAAGTCCCCCTATATCAGAATTGCTCTTCACTGCTTCCCAATCACTATAAAGTTTCATAATTCTTCACACATTTTTACAGCAAATGTGTTTTAACAAGCATGCTCCTTAAAATGCTGCCAAACCCGTCAGTCTTACCCTGATGACTGAGGCATTAATTTTCAGGCGGAAGAATATTCATCTATTTTTATCTCGTGGCCACTTGCTGTTTTGATTAACTTATGCTGTAAAAACCAGGATCCCTTTTCCCCGAGATTATATTTGTCCTGGATTAAGGCAATTAAATGATAACGATGGTTTTGCTTTCACAAGGCTGCTGCTGACACAGATAAAATCTGACAGATCAGATCTCCGACAATGTAATGGTGTCACAATGGAAGCATTTCTGCTCCACTTACATCTGTGAGGAAAAAGCGACATGATTGTTCAGGAGGAGAGAGAAAAAGGCAGCGTATACTGAAGCACCCAATTAAGCCACCTCTTTAAGGCCAGCTTTCTGCTGGTCTGATATCCTTAGGCATGTTATCATAGCTAGGAACCTGTCCAGAGACATATGTGTTGTATTTGGAAGGCACCACACAGGTAAAATCATATGAGCGTGCAACATCACAGCAGCAGGAAAGGGCTTGGTCCCTTTCTATGGAGACCTACATCTGAATGCTTCCATATTTCCTGAGTCTGATCTGTGAAGAGCAAAAGGCTATGTTTTCACTCCTCTCCATTAGTGTTGTGATGGGCAGGGTGGAGGAAAGCTGTTTCTCTGAAACACTGTCTCAGCATTGGAGAGAGTGTCTGCAAGTGTGTGTGTGCTGCATGTGTGGGTTTGTGTGTGCTGAATATGTGGAGAGTGTGCACGTATCTGTGTCTCTATGGTGTGTGTCTGCACCATGTAAATAAACATTTGCCACAGTTACCACTGGAGGCAGCCCTGATAGAGGTGGCCAACTGGGTAAAAAAAGTTTTGCCGTCCCTGCCCTAAATTGTGATGAAACTTAACTATGGTTTGCTGAAAGGATCCTGTTTCTTAAACTATGGTTTGAAATTAATAAGGCGAGTTTGTTGAGGTTAATCTAGATCAGATCAGAGGTTTTCAGAGAAAGAGGAGGGAGAGGGGAGAATAGGTGAGGTGAGGCTCATCTCTGCCTGTTCTCTAAATGATAAAATATAATTTACCAAGCTACTACAAAGGTAACACACACATAGATACAGTAGCTCATCAGGCCCTGGAGATTTGAATTCCTTTGAAGTACCTAGGTGTTTCCTTACCACCTCTTTTCTTATCTTGAACTGCATCTCCCTCCTTACAACATTTGTCCTGTTATCACTGGGTTGGGCATCGCTTTCCTTTTGGGTGAAGACAAAGACAAAGTACCGGTAGGTGTTGAGCAGTTCCACCTTCTCTCTGTCACCCAATAGCATTTCTCCATCTTCTCCATGCAGAGGACCTATCACTTGCTGGTTCTTCCTTTTGCTTCGAACATAGCCGAAGAAACCTTTTAAATTACTCTTAACTTCTCTTGCAAGCCTGAGCTCCTTCTGAGCTTAAGCCTGCCTCGTATTCTGCCTGCAACTGTTGGCTACTCGTGTATACTCCTTCGCGATTTCCCCCTTTTAACATTTCTTATACATGCCCATCTGAAATCTCAGCTCATTTCCTTATGCAGCCACACTGGTTTCTTTAGACGCCTCCCACTTTTCCTTCTTGTTGAATCGTCTGGATTTGTGCCTTCAATATTTCACCTTTAAGAAACTCCCTTCCATCTTGGACTCCCTTCTCTTTGAGTATTTCTGCCCATGGGATCTCATCCAGTAGGTCCTTAAGCTTTTTTAAATCAGCCTTCTTAAAGTTCAGAGTGCATGTCCAACTACATTCAGTTCCCTTACCTCTGTATAATGAAACCTAGGAGGACATGATCACTTCCTCCCAAGGTTCACAGTACTTTTACTTCCTTAATCAGTTCCTCTCTGTTGGTGAGGACCAGGTCCAAGATAAACAATCCTTTGTTGCTTCTTCCACCTTCTGGGACATGAAATTGTCAGTGAGGCAATTGAGGAATCTGTTGGATCTTATATTCTTGGCAGAGTTTGTGTTCCAACAGATACTGGGATAGTTGAAGTCTCCCACAATTACTGTATCTCTCATTTTTGAATGTGTGGTAATCTGCTGTAAGAAGGCATCATCCAAGTCTTCAGTCTAGCTTGACATCCACAATTTTTACCCATATACTCTCAGTCTGCCTCTAAGGTCATGGATCTCTTCACAAGTCTACACATCCTTTACTTATAATGCTACTTCTCCTCTCTTCCTGTTTGGTCTATTCCTTTTGAATATGTCATATCCCTCAATTTCTACATTCCAGTCATGAGTCTCATCCCACCAGGTTTCAGCAATGCCTATTAGGTTATACTTGCCATCCTGTATTAAGAGCTCAAATTTGTCTTGTTTCCCACACTCTGTGCATTTGGTTTAGATAGGCCTTTGGTTTCATTCAAGAGGACTCATTTGTTTTCATTGATTGCATTAGGCCCATTCATCCCTACCTCCAAAATATGTGTTTTTGTGATGCAGAAAGAATTGCAGCATTATTCTATTTTTCACACCACAGCAAATATATGGTATATTTATTTCCTTGCGATTTATTTCTTAGCAATTGTGATATTGCAGTAGTAGAGCCAATTATAATACACCAGAGAACAATTTTCTTTTTGTGTTACGACATTTGCTGAAATAATATAGAAAAGTAAACTAATGCATTGATTTCAATCTATACCGAAGCCTAGGTTTAAAAAATTGCTTCAATTTTAACTTTGGGTGTGCACACACACACTATATATATATTAATGAATTTTGAAATATGGTTGCTATCTTCATTTATATAGACTACATTGTGGTAGTGGCTCTGTGTTTTTAAATTAATATGGCTCAGAGAGGACTAGAAATATTGAGTTAATTTCTTTTATCTCTATTATTTTCTTTTGCTGCTCCACTTAGTTAACAGAGCTGATACAGTTAAGCAATTAAATACATCAGTCAGTTGCATTCAGATTTTCTCCATGAATGGCTTGAATATATGTTTCAGATTCTGCTCCCAATTTAAAAAAGAAGATAAAGAAAAAGTTTTTCAGTCCCCTGGGATACAACCTATGAAGAACAGGTTCATAAAGTGTGCATCAATTTATGAAATATATATTAGCTTAGGCATAAAATGCATGTTTTCCAATATACATAGTAGCTCTATTTCCAGTTTTGGTTGAGGTTTCCAGATTTAATAAAACAGGCATTGATTAGAGTGAATGTATTTCTATAAAAACAAATACACTGTTATTTTGTAAAGGGTCTTGCAATCTAAAATTGGTTTAATAAATGAAAGTTGTGGAGGATAAGTAGAGTAAAACACCCTGTCTTAAAGCACTTCTACATAGTTTGAAGAAGGAACTGTCATCCAACCCACACACTAACATCACTTTCAGTCTATGCAGTCTAAGTCATATTGTGTCACAGGCTGACACATGATCAGTTCCAGATCCCTCAAACAAACAGTTCCAGATCCCTCAAAGAAGCAAGTAAAGTGGCATGTTGTAGGATAAGGCAACTTTCCATAGATTCTCTAATCCACAAGCACAACCTGCTACCTATGACTCAGCCCCTGTTGCTAAGCTCAGGACACATTTAGGGTCATTTAGATCATCAATCCCAGCTGAACTCCTTTGCCAGTCAACACTGTGGCATGAAGCCCATTGCTCTGGCATGAGTTCAGTGCTCTTGCCTACAGACCTGAATGTCTTGCCATTTGTATGTTGTGCTCTCTGCATCTGATCCAACATTATATCCCAGGCAACTGAACATGATTGTCACAGCATTGGTTGGAATAGAGATTCAAAACAGATGTTTACATTGCTCCCATATTTGTTCTATCCCTCAACAATAAGAATCAACCTTTAACTATGATATCTGTGGCCAGCACCCTATTTGCTGCAGACTGAATTTTCTTTCATTGTAAGAATGGCTGATGGGAGCTTCCCTCGAAGACAAATAGCTACTTTAACCCTCTTCCCACAATCCCAATTCTGCTCAGTTCCCCAACTGCTATTTAAAGAACAAAAACTATGCATATTAAATAGTTACACACATTCAAAATAATGTGTAGTTTGTGTTGTAATATACAGTTACTGACTTGCACTTGCATTCATAAAAGGGTTAACCTGAGCCCTGAGCTCAATTTCCAGGTGGGAAGGGCTCATCAGGCCACCAGAAGCCTTTTCCTTTTCCTTTTCCTTTTCCTTTTCCTCTCCCTGCCCTTTCTGGAAGAAGCTGGAGCTGCAGTGTGGCTCACAACTGAAGACAAACCATGTGAATGAAAAGTCTCTCTAAATGGAGATTTTTACTCAGGGTTCCTCAACCTCGGCCCTCCAAATGTTTAGAGACTACGATTCCCATCATCCCTGACCACTGGTCCTGCTAGCTAGGGATCATGGGAGTTGTAGGCCAAAAACATCTGGAGGGTCGAGGTTGAGGAAGCCTGTTTTTACTGCTTGCATATTTCTGCATGATTCTTTTGTAAGGAAACCAAGTTCTTTCTTTTTAAGTCATTTGGAATCTTTCTTTTTCTTCATTTTACTGCCAGTGGTTGGAGAATTGTTTGCTGTAACTCCTGAAACTCTGTGAGTACATTTTTCACATATTTGCAAAGCTAAGTGGCTGTGATTTATTCTAGCCTAAACAGTTCTGTGAGCAATACTTGTTTAAAGGTGGATGAGGGCAGATGTAGATCTAACCAAGTTTTAATATGCTTGGGCCAATTGCCATTGTGCGAAGTCTGCTGTGCGACAGTAAGAATCTCTCTTCCAAACCTCTCTCTCCAATAGTTTGACCCTAAGTGATATTCATCCCCACTATCTCCAACCTCACCAATTATTGGGGCTTGTTGCACAAATAGGGACTGGAGGGATGTGCATGATTGGTGGTGATCCTAAATGTGGAGACAACAGCATCACACACCAGGTTGTCTGAGTAAGCACCTTTTCCCATATACCTCCTAGCCTACTGAAATCCATTTCTAAAGAACTGCTACAGAGTCTGTCAGAGCCAATGGTGGTCAGAAACAAGTAACAATTTTCCTAGTGGAATTTCTATGTTGACTGAGATGAGATTCAACAAATTTTAGAGTAGAGCTCATTTAAGTGTCTATCTCTCCCCCTCCACCCCAGTTTGAGTAGGTTTAGTTGACAGCAGGTCTATCTGCATCTCAACCCTGCTGCATAATTTGTTGCTTTGCATCAAGATTGTTGCATGATTGTTATTTTCATTAAAGTTTTATTATTCACCATTCTGGGAATGTTTTCATTGAAGTGCAAAGGATTTTGTTTTTCAGACACTACCACTACCACGACCACCCACATCCACACCCAATATTGGGGAAGAGTGCACTTAATGTTCGCTTAATGGATCTACCACCTAAAAGAATCAGTATGCAGAGGAAGGAGATGGTCTGGTCTGTTTGGACCAAGTCCTCTATCAACACAGCACTAGCACAACCATCTGTTTGGTGCAGAGATCCTTACATGCGGAGGCATCGATGGGCACCCTTTGAACTGAGCCAACAACAAAAGTTGAGATCACTATGTATGTATTCAGCTAAAGAAGGAATCTGCCCACTTCCAAGCCGTGGCTTTATATCAGAAAGACAGAAAGAAATGCAGTTTGGCTTCAGCTCTCTATTTTTGTCTCTGGATTCTTCCATTATGTGCAGCTGAAAGTTATTTTGGTTTTGCTGTATGTCAGAAAATAACACAGCTCTCCTTAAGGGGCTTTGATTCTGCTAATGTTATTCTGGTGACCTTCAGAAAAGGAGGTTTCTTGCATTCAAGGGCAGAAAGCAAAGGCTTTAGTGATAACACCAGCACATTATAGGATGCATGTGTGGCATGAAATGTGTGACTTTCTAATTGCAATTAAATATATTCAGGATATTAATTGCAGCTGGAGGGCAAGACAGTTTGAAGGCTGCAATAAGGATTAGGAGCTGGGGCTGGTTTAGGGGGAGGAAGGCACTAGTGTCAGGGGTTGGGGGAAGGCAGAGGGAGATGAAATCCTAAGGGTTACAACAATAAAGACTTTTTATTGCCCCCCCCCAATATTCCAATTAACATTCTTCTTAGGAGCACCACAATGATGCTTTCTAGAGTGCTGTGTAACTAAATTGGGGTTAGGGGAAAGAAAGGAAGGAGGACCTGATCTGCCTCCCTGCAATGCAAAAAGAGCACAACCAGAGTCTTATGCCCTGGCTTAAAGGGAAGAGAAGCTGATGGAAAGCAGGCTACTTAAGTGAAACCTGGAATTCTGTAGGTTGTAGAGAGCACTTTAGCTTTATTGTCTAAGGCAAGATTGCTATTATATGGAGGCAACTACCTATTGGTTCCATATAGACACTGGAGCTAGGAGAGGTTTAAGGGGAATATCTTAACCATTAGCCAGAAATCCCAAAGCCAGGGCTGTGTGTATTTAAAGAAATAAAAACCCCAACTCTTGCTGCAAGGCAGCCCAAAATTCAGTAGTAAGAGGTGAATTCTGATTATTTGACCTAAATCTAAGAAAATAAGAAAATTTGCATACTTGATCTCACATTGCATAATTTGCTTTGCTTCTTAAAACTATTACAGTGGTACCTCTGGTTAAGAACTTAATTCTTTCTGGAGGTCTGTTCTTAACCAGAAACTGTGCCGCCAGAGCACAATTTCTGTTCTCATCCTGAAGCAAAGTTCTTAACCCAAGGTACTATATATGGGTTAGCGGAGTCTGTAACCTGAAACGTCTGTAACCTGAAGCATCTGTAACCCGAGGTACCACTGTATTCATTGTGGGTTCTTGTTCTGTCACAGGAAGAGGCAAGGAAGTATACAGAGTACCTGCCTTGCAATCATTGGAAATCTTATCCAGCCAACCCTTTGGCTTCTGAAATGAGAGTGGATCCACTTATCTTTAGAAATATGTTTATAGCCAAAAATGTCTAGAAATTCACTTTGAAATTATACACACAGTCCTGCTGAAAAATGCATCTAAAGCAATGCCCCACTCAGCCCCCAACCTTCAGGTGTTGAGTAGGTGTTTTGTGTGTGTTTGTTTTTGGTGCATCTTCACTTGAATGCAAGTTGAACCCTTCACATGATCAGGAAGCTTTCTTTATCAGGATCTTCAAATAGTCAGAAAGTTCTGCTTGCATTCACATGAACATGAATAAAAGCTCTATTTGGACTTTTGCCACTCAACATGGGAAAGGTCAGGGACTGAGTAGGCTGGGTGATGGGCACCAGAATGTTAGAGTACATGCCTCTGTCACCATATACCAGGCACCCCCAAACTCGGACCTCCAGATGTTTTGGGACTACAGTCCCCATCATCCCTGACCATTGGTCTTGTTAGCTAGGGATGATGGGGGTTGTAGTCCCAAAACAGCTGGAGAGCAGTCACATGCTATGTCAAATGCTGAAACATGCCTTGGGTGATAATGGAGTTAAGTGTTGGCAGTGTAGTTTGGTTTTTGTGATTCTGAAATACTGTACTTTCCTGTAGTCCTGGGTGCATTAAAAAAAATAATCCATAATTTAACTGGGCACCGTATGAAGAAGTGCTTCCTTATGTCTGTACTGAATTGATTGCCCCAAGTTCTAGTATTAAGAGAAGGACTTCTGCATCCACTTTCTACACACAGTTAATTGGCCGAACAGTGGTCCATTGGAGCATGCAATAGGTACACTGGTGAGGAGGCATCAGCATAACTTTCCTTCCTTCTCCACTTCCCCTAAAAATCTATCTTGTTCTAGGGACATGCTTTGAAACAGTTGTCTTGATAAGACCATAATTATTTTCCAGGGGAGACAGGAGATAAAATTATCACAGCAGTGTCCCCAAAGAACTCACACATACAATTAGTGTAACTATTAGGTGTGTCTGCAGTGTGCCCTGTGCAGAAGAGTTGTTGAGGCAGAAAATATACAGTTGCATATCAGAGACATGAAGTGCCTTTGAAACCTGCATAACTGTTAATGTTCTCAACAATAGGAAAGGGGCTATTGGGTTACCATTGCACACAGCTGCAGTGTAATGTGTAGCTTGGCCCTGTTCATCCAAACTCAGGCATATTTACTCAGAACATCACAAATGAAGCTTACTTCACAACAAGAAGTATTAAAGCTTAGAATGCATAGGTTGGAATGACATCAAAGAATAACATAAGAACTATGTATGAATGTCCTGTTGAAGCATTTGGGGCTCTGAGAGTCCAAGTTACACTTCTGTAGTTTAACCCTGAAGGTCCAACTCTTCCAAAGAGCTTAAAACTGGGAATTAGAGTGTCATCTTTGGCACAAAACTGGTGAAAACCTGTGGAATTGTATCGAGGTGTCCTTTGGGTCAAATATTTGGATTGGTTCATGAGAACTGCTGCAAAATATTTTGGTGGCAACAGATTTTAGCACAGAACTGGACATCTGCTTTATGCCCCAAAGGAATGGAATGGTTCTTTCAATTTCTTGCAACTGCAGAAATGGGCACGCAACAACATCAGAGAATAATATTAAAATGCTGAAAATACTATAAGAATTATTAATATTTAGGAGGGTGGGCTCACAGAAAACTGGGCCACCCTACTTTCAACTGCAACAAGAGGTCCTATTTTAATTTTCCTCTATATAGTTACTTCAGGCAGGGCACTTTTTACCAACACTGGGATACAGACTTCAAATTTTCTTGCAGTTGCTGAGAGGCTCAGAGAATATTGTGTGCGAACCTGGAAGAAAACAAACAGCAAGCTATCAAAGTAAATCGTAGTCAGTTGAAAAGGCTGAATAGAGGTTAATTCAATTATTTAATGGATGTCTACTTCTGTTCTTTCCTTCGGGCAGCTGTGCTTTTGCATGTTCTGCTTTCCACTTGAGACATATTTCTTCAGAGTTCTTTCCCCTAACAGCAAGAATATTTCACCTTCCTTCCTATATACCTTAGTCTTCAGCATTATGACAGTCTTCCCATACAGTTGGATGCCTAAATTTTGTTGTGCCCATTGGTAATGTGAATGACACATTCAGTCCAGGAAAAATGTAGGGTGTTTTTTTTTTAAGTGGGAAGGTTTTAAAAATATAAGTAGACAAAGCTTATGAGCAGGCTGTACCTTTATTTATCAGATGAGTAGTTTTTAATAATCTCAGTGTCTAATACCTTTGGCATGCAACAGGGCCTGAAATTTTGGGCAACTTATGCCCATCATTGCTGCACCTTCAGCTCTTGAAACTATTTATTAGAGGCAGGGTCTGGGTATCTTAGCCAGGTCTCACCAGAATTGCTGCATATTTTCAGACTGGGGTGGCTTGGACTCACAGCCCAGTCCAAATATAGTTTACAAAGATCGGCCTCCTGTCAGTTTGCATTTCTTTGTACAGAAGGTATCTGCTGTGTAGAGATCTTTCCTATTTTATTGATTCAAGTGAGTTCTAGAAGCTTCTCTGTGTGATACAAGCTAGTGCAAGCTGGAATTTTATAGCCGACAAGCAAGTTTTTATTCTGCCTAGAAAGAGGCAGAAGGTTCTGATGTTTGGGTTATTCCTTCAGAGAAGCTGAACAGCTGGTTTAAATTGGTTTTGTTATCTCTTTCACTCAAGGTCATGCTGACTATAATAATAGGCCAGAAGGAGCTCGAGTTTCACTTTCTATCTCTCTTTCCTTCTGGTATGGTGTTCTGTACATAGTATGCTTAGTGTTAAGGTTTTAGTCCTATTGTAAGTTACTGTAAGTTTAAGTTAAGACTGCTGCAACTGGATTTCTTATGGGCAGTGCCAATCCTTAATGTATGGATTTTTGACCATTATGCTCATTTGCTTTCAGTAGCAGCAAAGCTCTGCCGGATGAAATACAATTGCCTCCGTTCTATTTTCTTTGGGAATCCTGCAATGAGCTACATTTATTTTACTCTGCTAACTATACCTTAGAATTTGCTCTGGATCAGAATTCTTGACACCTCCATTCTAAATCCACCTAAAAATCTGGATATTTATCAGAGTTCGGAGGCAATTGTGTCCTTATATAAGGCCTTGCTCCAACATGCTGGTTAGGAGGAGAAAGACAAACCTATTAGGGGTTGCAACCATTTTGGGCCATGGAGTTTTGAGAAAAATACCGGTAGTTGCTGTGGTGCATATGGCAGAACACAAATGGTTGCCATGGGGATATGGCATAGCACAAAATGCCTCCCGCATGTAAAAGAGCAGGGAATGACAAGAGCACAAAATGGTGCATTGTTGGTTTTTGTTGGAATATTTACTGAGACCTTTTATAGGCTCTACAAGCAGTGCAAACCTTGCTGTACCTAATGGTAGGTGCAGCACTGCCCCATCCTATCAGAAAGATGGAGATTCCTGTTCGAAAGGAAAGTGGACTTGCTTAAGGCAGATTGCTTTTTCTCAGCACAGGACAACAGCTGTAGCAGTAAGGCTAATAGCTAGTTGACACTATGCACTGCACATTTACATGCTTTCCACAGCAGTTGAATGAGATGCTTGGAGGAAGGAGATACTTTTTTATAATGTAGCTGTCAAGACACTGCCGCCAGAAAGCGTAACAGGTGCCATTATGTGAAAGCCTATTCAGCTGTCAGATTTTGCTTAGATTTATGTTAGCTGGTGAAGAGAATGAAGCAGTAATGGTCCTTCAAAAATAGGGGAAGAAGACCAAAGTTACATCATGGTACTGTGCATGTTTGTTTATTCAGAAGAAAGTTCAGGAGTTCAGTGGGTCTTTCTCCGAAGGTCTTTGCATAGGTGGCACCCATGATGTTACATAATATATTTGGGATAACATAGGTATGGGAAGGAATGTTCCACCATTTTGTGTTCTGGTTGATTGTTAGAAAACGATTGGGCTCTTTTTTAAGGGGCTGACCAGAAGTTTAGAAGATCACAGGAGGGTCAAATGTTTCGTTTAAGGTACTTTGAAGATATAAGAGTGAAAGGTGGAAAGAAGCACAACAGATTTTCGGAATCAAAACTGAAACAGCATTCTGCTAGAAGCTTGAAGTACTGGAAAGTGTTAGCATGGTTGGAATACTGTGGCAGAAAGGAGGAAGGAGAAGGCCTCTAAGGTTCCCAGAAGTTGAACTGAGAGAGGCAAATTGAGAAGTATTGGTAGGTTAGGGAAATGGTCCAGAACAGGCATAGCAGTATCAGCCCTCAGTCACTCCAACTGAGCTTCCTGGGAGTGCTCCTCAGAGCCATGTGTGCCATAGATCTGTCACATGCCCCTTAAACTAACAACTTGCCACCAGGTGCACTGGGTTGTTGTTTTTATCCCATTGCCATTGCTGAAATAAGGTTTCAGTCCAGTCCAGTGAGCTGCTGTACATGGGTTGGGGGTGGGTGGGTGGGTGGGTGTCATCTTGTCATATGCCTCAGGCAGTCAAATGTCTTTGGCCAGCCCTGGGTTATATAGATATAACATGGAGCACAAAGCAGTGTAGATATAAAAACTTGTGATATTACATTTTGAAAGTTTATTATATATATAGTTTGCTCTGGATTTTGCTGTACAGAGAATGCTTTTCTGTCACAAACACTTTCTTTGAAACATTAACTTTGTACAGTGGTACCTCGGGTTAAGTACTTAATTCGTTCTGGAGGTCCATTCTTAACCTGAAGCGTACTTAACCTGAAGCACCACTTTAGCTAATGGGGCCTCCCGCTGCCGCTGCGCCACCAGAGCACGATTTCTGTTCTTAGCGGAGTTCTTAACCTGATGCGTACTTAACCTGAAGCGTACTTAAGCCGAGGTACCACTGTATAGACTTGTTGAGGTTTGCTGTTCTGCTTTTGCTAAGTTTTCCTTTAGCCATAAAGTGTCCCTAGAATAGAAAGGGGGGGGGGAACCCATTCACTTTCTGTCTTCTTCATCAATCATACTACGACAACCTATACAATCCATTCCAGAGTAAAAAGACAACCACTGTCTGACTGGGAAATGTAGCAATGGGATAAGTAATGCTTAAGAAATCAGTAGACTGTGACTAACTGTGGTTGATGACTTTGCATGTCTCATGCGAGCTCTTTAGTACTGATGCCAATATCCCCTGACACTTCCCAGCAAAGGCAAGGAAGAAGCCTTTATTTACATTGTCATTCAACATACGTCAATAACAATAACACAAAATTAGAAAGAACAGTGTGGTCCATTTTATAGAAAGATGGGGAGACCACATGCAAACAAGAACAGGGGTTCTATAGCTATATTTGATATGGTAGAGACTCCTCCCCCATTACTTCCTTCATTTCTATTATTAAAGACTTCATTTGTTTTTCATTCTTAAAATTATATTCATTTTCTTATTAATTCAGTATTCTTTTATTTGTTTTCATTATTACATTTCCTGGCCTTTCTCCCACACCCATAACTTATTTTCCACTACCTGCAGATGTGGTAGCAATCAGAACTGATTTGGCAGCAGCCATGTTATTTAACCAGAATGCCCCAGAACAATGTAACATGCAAAGCATTGGGATGGGGGGTGCGGTAATGGCAGCCACCACATAAAATGGTCTCTGTCTCTGTCTAGATGCTGACATTTTTTTCTCAGAACACCCAGAATGATTAAACATTGGTTACATTCTGGAAAAATAAAATAGCAGCTTCTAGAAGGCAACTGCTATCAGTCTACAGAGCATTCCAATACGAGTGCTCATTATATCTAGTTTGTGGCACAGGTCATCATCCGTCGAATCTTGAGTGCTGCTGTGCAGAATCTGGCAACGTTGTATGTTGCAGCAGGATTGGAACTTTTATTTCTTACAAAACTATGTGAAAGGCCTTGCGTTCTCTCAGGAAGGATGAGGTTGAAGCATCAGAAGTGCAGGATGGCTTGTGATGATAAGGAGACAGTTTAATCTTAACTTTGCTTTTTACCTGGGTGCATGTAAATAGAATATGAGAATCAGAAAGCAGAGAGAGTTTGGATTTGATATCCTGTTTTATCACTACCCTGAGGAGTCTCAAAGCGGCTGACATTCTCCTTTCCCTTCCTCCCCCACAACAAACACTCTGTGAGGTGAGTGGGGCTGAGAGACTTAAAAAAAGTGTGACTAGCCCAAGGTCACCTAGCAGCTGCATGTGGAGGAGCGGAGACGCGAACCCGGTTCACCAGATTACGAGTCTACCGCTCTTAACCACTACTCCACACTGGCTTATATGGGAAGCCATATAAGAATAAGGGTGAGGGAATAGTCTTTGGGTGCCTCGAGATGGTGCAGGAGGACGTCAAGCACATATCCAGATATTTTGCAGATTGCAAATAAATGGATAAATAGAATTAAAAGTGTGGGATGAACAAATACGGTAATTAATAAGGAAATGTGTAAATTTCCCAAAAACAAATTAAGATGTTTACTGTCATATAATCACTCCATATATAAATAAGAATGAATTCTTAATAAAAACTGGGCACGTGCAATTGTTTCCAGTAAAGTTCTACAGTGGACACGGGTGGCGCTGTGGTCTAAACCACAGGGCCTAGGGCTTGCCGATTAGTAAGAAGTAGAACTTGGTAACTTAGAATATGTGGAAGAGAGGGAAAAGAAAAGATACCAGAGAAGGAGAGGAAGGGAAGTCCTTAGGTGTTTTGTGTTGTGTCCTCGGTTTGTCATGGATTTGTTTCCATTTTTCTTTGTATATTCTTTACTTAACTTTTTTTAAAACTGTATGTAGAAACGCAAATGGTACTTTTTATTTTTTTAAAGGTATTTGTTTATGTGAATGTTTGCATTGGTGCACTGCAGATCTGGTAACAGTTGAGCCCCTATATGAGAAAAATAGTTTTACCATGATTATTATTGCTATGCTAATGATTATGTTCTGGGTGGCGAAATTAACTAACTACATCTTAATGTTTACATGCAGATTGATGTATCCATTTCCATTATGAGATACAATTTCTCACTAAATATTAAATGGTTCCTTTTGAAGCACAAGAACAATAATATGACATTGTTCATACAAGTAATTGCATTCAAATTGCTGTTGCAGGTTGTTTTTTCCTGGTTTTAAATTGAGATCAGTGATGCCAGTCCAATTCATTACCACCGTATTAGTCAATATTCCATACTAGGAACACAAGCTACATGGCTGAATTAGAAAAAATGAAAGTTTGGATTAAATTTTGATCCAGAAGGTAACATTGGGAGATGGTAGCTGTGGGAATATGTTGGTCCCATGAGTAAGGTAAAGGTAAAGGGACCCCTGACCATTAGGTCCAGTCGTGATCGACTCTGGGGTTGCAGCGCTCATCTTACTTTATTGGCCGTGGGAGCCTGCGTACAGCTTCCAGGTCATGTGGCCAGCATGACAAAGCCACTTCTGGCGAACCAGAGCAGCGCACGGAAACGCCGTTACATATTTATCTACTTGCACTTTGACCTGCTTTCGAACTGCTAGGTTGACAGGAGCAGGGACCAAGCAACGGGAGCTCACCCCGTCGCGGGGATTCGAACCGCTGACCTTCTGATCGGCAAGCCCTAGGCTCTGTGGTTTAACCCACCGCGCCAACCGAGTCCCAGGTCCCATGAGTAGATGCATAGAATTAAAACTACTTGAGATTAAAGCCTGGGGGAGGAAACTCCACTTGGGTTAAATGGCTGGTGGGAAAATGTTAACTCTTCCTCTTCTCTGCTTGTGGTCATCCCTGCTTGAAGCAGCTTTCCGTGCTAAAAATGGCCAATGGATTATTATTTGAGCTGCAGAATTTGCACAAGATTGAGAGTGGTTTTTCTCCCTGTCTCTGATCAGAACACCAGTTGGCATCCCATTCTATTTTCCTATTCACATCCTCCAATTTCTTTGGCTTTCTTATAATTCCGACTCCCTGCCCTTGCAAAGTCATAGAAACATCTGATGTCTTTTAAAGTCACAAAAGGAAGGGGAAACAACATTCAAATGGCAGCAACAGAATGATGAAAAATGCAAGCTCTGAAATACTTGCTGGGGGGCAAGGAGACTTGCACGTGCCCCATCATCCGCCATGGCTGTGCTTAAACTGACTTTTGTTGCCATGCAAATCACAAACACCTCTTCGTCACAAATATGCTCTATCCAACCCTTTTCTTATTTGCAGAGTGGATTGCACAGCCTAGGACAGGGATTAAGTCACAACCATGGGTTGAGAAGACCTTTCTTTCAGCCTGATTAGTATTGGCTGTAGCCATGCCAATGAGAACAGATGCCTCTGCCACTGAAGGTGCATCTAACAAGGACAGCTGAGGCAGAGGTACTGCACAGTCCCCTTTGCAAGCCCATAAGAGTGATCTGCTTTGCAAATTATTACAGGCTCCACCCCTCCATCTTCTTCCACATTTTTCTAGGACCCCCAGTTTGCTTTTCCCTCTGCTTCCACCACACCACACATCTTTTTCTTGGAACTCAGTTACACAGCTGCAAATAAAACATTTTAAATGTGTTGTAAAGTGCAATATACAAACATGACAGAAGATGGCGATAGTGAGCTATGCAAAAATCAATGTATTTTTCAAAACTTTTTTTAAAAAAGTACCAGTATTTTTACAGTGTTTTTAAAATATCTGTGTAGATTCCACCTTAGACTTATTCGCTTTCCCTTAGCTCACTTACTTCTGCTAGCACATCCTCTTCAGTGATTAGGTTTTTCTAATCATACAGGTAGTTGTGGGTGGAGTGACAGAATTCATCTACTGGCTGCTCTGCTGCAAGACCAGCCATGTTAGAAACTGAATTTAGTCTTAAGAGTCTTTCTCTCCCTCCCTCCCCCCCCTCTCTCTCTCTCACACACACACTGTAGTTTCTAGAGGGGAGGGACACTTGAGTTGCCTTGCATACTGAAGATATTCCACACTGAGGGATTTGTATCGGACGCCTGAATATTTGAATGACCAGAAGTAGAATTTTAAATCTGATAAGATGTAAATGGTAATGGGGAATCCTCATACGGGGAGAAAATATACTTCAAAAGGCCAGGCAGTACAAAATCAGCATTTATTTATTTATAACTGTTGATTTAATTTAAGGCTATTTGTCCCACAGCTTAACACTATTTAATATTTAGGGAAAGTATAACTATGCCTGCAAATGTGAAGTATTGAGTTTTTGTGACAGTTTGTACCTAAGGCATGTTCTAATGCATAATTCATTTAAGCTGTGCCAGAGAACAAACTAGACCTAGAAAATGATTTCCTTAACAGCCCTTGAAAACCTAGAGTAATGCAAGGGGGTAAGACATGTTATTTGCTAAGTTCACAGTGGCTGAAATCTGTAATTGAATGTGCTTGCTAATTTAATTTCCTCTGCTTGCTCATGAACAAAATAGCTTCCTCTCTGATCTACACAGATTAAAAGTGAAAGGACAGAATATTGGGGTGGGTGGGTCGGTCTGCTTATACCTTTGGAAACTGAAAAGATGTGTAAATTGTAGAATATGTAGAAACTCAGCAAATGTGGGCAGCTATAGATCGACATGGGTGCTTAATTTCAATGCATGCTATGGTGGAGACACCCATTGAATGTTGACTGATATTCCTTCTCCTGTGTCTTACAAATGTACTAGACTCACGGTGGCAGAGAGGTCAAAATGCCTGACTGTATCCCTCATGAAATGAATGAATGAATGAATGAAGGTTCATGGGCAAGCAGGGAGAGCATCACTGTTGAGGTTCAACCTCCCACCTGCCACAGCTAGTATTGTGCCAGAGGCAGTAAAAGTAGCAAGGCCGATCCTTCACTGTTGCCAGAATTGGCAAGAATATGAAAACGATACTAGGGAAAAGGAAATAGAAAAAGCAAAGAGTGTGAGTTACCTCCATAAAGACTGAAGGGAAGGACAGTAGTTGGCCATAATGGTGGAATGAAACATTGAGCCAGAAACTAGCAAATAGGTACCAAGAGTAAGTCATGTGGTTCCTGTGGGCAGTAATTATGGGGTTCCTGGGAATGGTAGTGGTTGAAACTAGGACTTGATAGTCAGAAAGACGCCTCATTTATGGTGACAAGTTATTACAGGTGGGTTACTTGTGGCATAGTGTATGTGTGAAGGTTTGTTCATGCATAGCCCTGATATTAATGACATATTTGTGGTGGAGCACTGCAGTGTAGGCTGTCTCCGCCCTACTTACACACAGCCCAGTGGAGCATAAGGACGGCACGTGTTGATAGGAACTGCAGACATGTATTGGCTCCACACTACACATTGAGCTTTGCATGTGTGGGGTGGTTGATGGTTTGTGAGCCCCGGGCTTGTGTCACACAGGTCACACACAAGATACCAGTTTCCCCTTTCTCCTGTTTTCTTGCTCTCAGCTAGTCCTGCTCGTTTAAATTTTGCATTATCTCAGATAATGTGAATTTGTTTATTCAGACTTTGCATAGTCAAAGGGAGTAGAGCGGTGACAAACAGTAGCAGGTCAAATGCCAAAGCCCAAATGACCCTACATCAAGATGTGAATATCCAAGCTTAGGAACATGAAGCAGTATCATTCTGCAGCAGAGGCTCATCTATTAGGCTGAAGAGAGCACTGCCCCCACCAATCTCAGTCTGCCTTAAGCCAGACTAGTTCAGGTGTGCCACCAGCTATCAATTTGCTCCTCCTTAGTCTCAGCGTTGGCCCTTGTAAAATTCGGCAGGAAGAAGATGGAGGACAATTAGTTGGCTCCTATTCTCATTGGCTTGGGCTCCACTTACTGCTGGTCTTTTAGCTTTCCATCTCCCCAGTCCTAATGAGCACAGGCTGCCACTGGCACTCTGAAGATTTTGAATTATGAATAGTACCATTATCAGATAATGAAGCTGTATTTAACTAAAATAAATGGGAAAGCATTGTTGAAATAATCTGCATTTTATTTAGGAGAATAGGTGAGGCCTTCTAAAATATGAATCACTGACACGTTTTATAACATTAGGCAGTTTGACATAAACCAAACAGTGCATTTGTTTGTTAAATGCCTCTTTGGGTAAGTACAACCTCAAGTTTCCAAACAAGCATCTCAGTCTAAAGGATGATATGCCCCTTCCCTCGTTCCCCCCAAAAGTATAACAGAATTAATTACAACATTTAAGAGATGACAAAATATGTGCATACTCTTGGAACGGAAACATTTTAGTAGTATGCCAAGGTGTGTACCAAATAACTATCCAGACGGAGAATGCATTCAAACACACAAAACATAACATTTCCTGTCCTTGGTTAATTTTAATTGGATGCAACCTTCATCACAACAAGAGCCTATTTCTTTCATTTCAATAGTGAAATGAATTGGGGGGTGTGGTGGGCAGGGCTGAAATGTTCTTTTGTGTGTGCAGGAGACTGTGTTTCTAATTCAGGCACCTGTAATCAACCACTGAGTGCCTACTAGGGCTAAATAATAATTGCCCAAGAAATTAATCAGAATTTCCAAGGGAATGAAATAGGCATGATAGGCTTGATGTCCTGAGATCTGGAGAAAGCCTTGAATCTTGTTGTGGCTTTGCCTCAGCAGAAGGTTCTGCTCACACAAGTTCTGTGTGGAAAACCTCTGGAGAGAATGAGTATGGAGTGATGAGCTACAGGAGGTACAGAGGGCTGGTGAGAACCAATAACCAATAGTGATCTAACACTATTTAACACTAAGTGCTAAGGAACATATTGTAGTATAAACCCATTGTGGGAGCTGCACAACAGCACTATCAAACCCTGATAGTGTGTCATTGTTTCTCAAAACTCAAGACCAAATATTTTACTTTCTCGTCCAGCTTATACTCGGTGTCTGCATGCCCTTCACTTTCCCTGTGCATCTTCTCTCAAATTTTCTCAGCATTCCTCTCCCAACTTCACAATGGTGATCTGTCCCTGTCCCCCCCTTACAGACACTTTTAATGCTTTCATCTTATGACTGTGTTCCCCTCCCATTTGTAAAACATGTCCGCTTCTGTTCACTGTGTAATAATTCTCAGATCTTATGTCCTTTTCGCATAGCTTCCTAGCCATATTTATATTCTCCTTATTTACACACAAGTGCCTCTAAATCTACCAATTCCCACCATAGTATTTCTCTTTGCTTATCCTTGAGCTATTCCCAGAGTGATTCATGTAGTACTGCTACTTGGGCAACTGGGAGATTCATACTGCACCTCATACACAGTGGAAGTTGTGGAAAACCAATCTTAGGTCGTATTCAAATCTTTACTCATCAACGTAACAGAATTTTTTCATGTTACTGATAGCTCTATTTTAATTTTATGTGTTCCTCCCCTGACCTCCCCCCCTTTTCTTGGAGCTCTTAGAGTGCAGTCCTAATCTGTTGATGTTGATAGCTAGAGTAGGGTTAGAACGACACTTTGCTTCCTCTGTGCTGACCTCCGCCAGCAGAGAGGAGCATGGGTGGTGCTGGTAGGGCAAAAATACTGCTGGGCTTCAGGTGATGGGCCACAAAACAGGGTTTTTCAAGGGTGGGGGCAGCTTTGGATCTGCTGGATCCAGTTCCCCCATGGACCCCCCAAAGGGCTATGTCTTTTGAATCCCTCAGGTACACCAGCACATGGCATAGTGAAAAGGTAAGGAAAAAACATCCACCACAGCCTTCTATCCTAGTCATTGTTGGCTGGAAGGACCTGATATGTGATGTCTGCTACTCCTTCCTGAACCCACCTAGGGTTGCTATACAAGATGTCTAACAAAGCTTTATGCTTCTAATCCCTGTCTCCTGTCAGAAATTTAACCACAACATATTTATCTGAAAACACCGGGACCTATATTTTTGTGATGAAGATTTTGTCTTTTAACACCAGGTCTTGATGCATTCTGGTAAGAATAGTTCTTAGACAACATCTCTTGAAGTCTTTGCTCTCACACAAAAGCATTTTTTTTTTAGGAGTAAAGGATTTTGGCTAAAGATGTTGAGTGAAATTGTAACAATGCACACATTGAACATGACCCATGTAGAAAGAGACTCATTATATTTAATTCTTGGTGATAACAATATGCGCATGGACAGGAAATTTGTTTAGAGCTATACATAAACAAAGCTACTTTTAGGCGCCCCCTCCCAAATTCTCACACTGATAAGAATGTACCACAGCCACTAGGAGACATGCATTTTGTTTTGCAAAATCCCTAGCAACAAATATACCCATCTTTAAAAGTTAAGTTTCTCTGGATAAAACATGCAATTCAAGTAATGGCATATCAAGGTTTCAGATTAATTGGCTTTATGAAGCAACATTCAACTCATCTGCAAAGCAAAGCAATTAATACTTCTGAGATCAAGGGCCAATGTCTGATTTCATACCATTTTGACATTGTGATTAAAGCTAGCTATTTACTTCCTCTAAGCCCTACTGGTATTGGGAGGAAAAAAGAAGGAAATCAGTTCTCAAATGCGCTATGGTACTTTCTACAGTTAAATAACACTGAGAAGGTGAAATCTTCAAAAAGCCCAAATTAAAAAGCTAAAAAAAAGTTTTAACTGAAACTCGCAATAATGAGCAACAAATGAAATCTTCAGGAAAACTTGTGCTAATTCTTTGGCTTAAAGAAAGCTAAACTGGCAGGTCTTTGGAAAGCCAATTCATCTATACTACACAATAGACAAAGCATAAGAAAAAGAAATGACAGAACCTTAAGGTTTCTGTGTCTCATAAGGTTGGAGGTAGATGCCATCCATCTACAAGAGGCCAGATCCTGCAGTCGGGATCTGAAACCTCTGCACTCATTGTTTAGCATAGTTCATTCCTGATCTAGGTGGTCTGGTGACAAGTTAATCTGACACCAGCTCCGCAATTTCACATCTTGATCAGGCACTGTTAAAAGTCTTGATGTTTCTTATGAGGTATAAAGTATGAATTATTTCACCAAGCGTGACATGATATCAAAAAGGTCAATCACTTCTGTATCTATAGATACAGTTGCATTGAGAGATATCAAAAGTGCCTTTTGTAGATACACTGAAAAGGCACTGGAGTTGTTGTTTTGCAAAACAACTTTGTTGGTTAAAGTTGGTATCCTTACTCATTTTACTTATCCATGGAAAAGTCTATAGCAAAGGAAGCAGTCCTGCAAGTCTGTACTTCCGAAGAGCTAGTCTTCTCACTAGGACAATTTACCATGTAGTTCAATTACTTAGGTCTCTTTTGATTTAGGCTTCTATCTTATACCCAGTGTCCTGGAAGTAAGTCCTGCTGAACTCAGTGGGACTTACTTTTGAGAAGCTATCTGTAGGCTTGCATTACTAGGTACCAGTCCAACACATAGTGGACTTCCTCCCTTCCACTAGTGGCAGTAATTGGACTGTTATGAATTCCAGTCACTTCTAGCTTGACCTAGAGGTGAAAAAAAGAGATGTCCAAACATTGTCGCGAACTGGTCAAGTCTCTTAAGGCACAGTTAACCTGAAGAATTGTACCTTCCTATAAAAATAAATGCCAGTTCTATGGTAATGTTATTTTCCTCCTGGAGACATAGTCTATACACAATAAAGCTTACATGTGTTAAGTAGATTTGTCTAAAGAAGTATCCTACAAACATTCATGAGGTTTGACATTGTAACTACAGGTGTAAAACAACATAGACAAAACACGACTATATGTTTGCAAGGACACATTATTATTTACAGACCTACTGTAACTGACAATTGGAATAATGATATTCCGACATCCTCATCTAGACCAATATTGTGCATTTCATTTTGATGCTAAGAAATCAGTCTCGAAACATAAAATGAAGATAGATTAGGAGTTAGATGCTCATTTCAAGTATCCAAACTAAAAGTAATTAAGAGTGTAGTGTTTGTGGAAATGCAGCAAAACTGAGCATAATCTTACTTTATCTAATTGGGACAGTACTGCACAAAATAAGACATATATAGCTGAGTACATAATTTGCTTCAATAATAGTAGCATAGTTTCCCATTGTATCTCTCCAGCGCCAAATAGTTACCGTAACTGGTTTTTCCCATTTATACATTGTATGCTAATACTGAATATGATTTGGAATAGTTTGGGGATAATGCATATGAAAAAAATTTAAACACCAAGTCTATGTGTAAAAACCCCTAAACCCTTTATTCTTCATTTAGTTCATCTCTGCTAGCCCAGCATATCCTCCATTTTTTAAAAGAAAACTGGGAAAATTGAGTTTATCTTTACACATACTTAGAAACAAATATATGGCAGGTTTTCACTGCAGAGATCATAAGAATGCTATACAGTTTATACTTTAAGGACAAAAGAAAAGCTCCTGAAACAGAGTTTTGATTCAGCAAATAACTTTGGCATTGATTCATTTAAATGAACACTAGCATAGATTGAGAATACTGTCACAAATTATTCTTCCTGTGCCTAAGTATTTTTGAGTGGGACATGTGTTGTAAATTGATACTTGGAAAATGCTTTTTGTTCCAACAAGACTTGAAAAACACACGACGGAAACATCTGTAAGAACATCCCCCCTACACACACACACATACAACTTTACTTTTTGTCAAGTACTATTTCAGCACCATGCTTCCCTTCAGGAAAGGAGTACTTGGAGATTCTCTAAAATGCTGTTACATCTCCCCTCTTTTTGCCTCTGCTCCTCTGGAGATGAGCAGACAACCTTTCCAAGTGCATGTGACCTATTGGATCACATTTCTATGATCACAGGTGCCAATGGATTTCACATGGCCCTCTGTAGAGGGCACAAAGTGCAAAATTGTCATAATGTCGCAGGTTGCGTGACTCTTATTGTTTTGGTGCCTTGGTCTTTGGCCCAGAAGTCTTTAGCTGTCCGGCCTTCCCTTTGTGGTCTTGAGCTGGAGTAACAGGGTGTTGGGATTTATGCCCATTGTATCCATTTACAAAGACACACTGATAGTAGCGGACAGCAGCTGGGTAGGGAAAAAAAGAAAAAGAATGGTCACTATTGGTTTTGGTCACTATTACATTAAAGTGGCATTAATATGAGGAAACACCAAGTTTACAAAAGTGTAGGTTGACATTCCCACTTTACTTCTATACTGACTGTTGTTTGACTCTAACTCACATCATTCCTGACCATTCGCCATGCAGGCTGGGGTTCAACAACATCTGGAGGGCCACAGGTTCCCCACACCTGATATATATTATACTCAGATAGCTCCCATATAAATCTATAATATTGTCAGGATTGACTTTCTTCAACATAGTTAGACCTGGTGCCATCACACTCAGGTGAATGCTAACCGCTCCCCCCTGCAATCTCATCTCCCCCATGTTTGTTTACTTCTACACAACAAATCCAATATTATGACCTAGAAATGACATGATCTTTCAAATCAAACTGCAATTGAACCCCATACACCATTCTTATTTTATTAATAGAAATAAGATACAGTAAGAAAACATTCCAGTTACAAACTCACATTTATCTTTCTTTGTTGCACTTAGATCAGTGTGTCCCTCTATAAAAAAATGTAGTAAATACAAGGTTCTTTAGTAAAAAGAAACTTAAAGCAGTCTTTGTGTTTCTAGGTCAATGATGGAAAAGGGGGGAAATATAAAATCAGCATTTTTGGGAGATAGAATTAAGACATTGCAATAGAAATATAGTAAGTTCTTGACCATTTGCATTGATTACTAGTTTGCTTCCAGTTTGGCTCAAAGTGCTGACCATACAGGCACTGCAGCAGGGTGGCTAACCCTCTCCTGAGTCTTACAGTCAGTTCCCAGTTCTAGATCCAGATGACAGGATTGGGCTGATAAGTGTCTGAAAATATCAGGCCTCTAGAAGGAAGATAGTATGTGACAGGCACAACCCCAAAACTATGTCTTTACGAGGAACTCTTCCTTATCAAAAATATATATGCAAATATATATTTTTGCATAATAATTATTTTGACTTTCCATCATCTTCTGAAGCAACAAAGCTAAAGTATAACAGTGTCCCTGGTTCCTGCAGCTAAAAGTGTAACCCCTTACCTGTATGTGTGTGTTTATCCTATTCAGTTACCATGTATTATACATGTCCTTTCTCATCTGCTCTTGTTTATCATAGAATTGTAGAATTGGAAGGGACCCTGAGGATCATCTAGTCCAACCCCCTGCAATGCAGGAATATGCAGCTTGCCCATACAGGGATTGAACCGGCAACCTTGGCATTATCAGCACCATGCTCTAACCAACTGAGCTATCCAGGCCCTGTGTATCAACACAACCAGTCAAGTTTTCCAAGAAAGCTGTCTTCTTTTCTTAAATACTTGTGCCATGCAGATGTTTCGTGCATGATGCATTTTGAACTTGGGCACATACATCCAAGGAAAGATTCTCCATACAAGGGGGAACCTTTATGTGAGTGAGCCTGTGGTGAGGTTAGCTTTTCCAGCCCCACAATGCCCCAGTGTTTGTGGAGGGTCACATGAACCTCCCTAAAGACGCATATGCACAGGGACACACATTCTCACTGGGCTAATTGACACACCAATGAATAATTGCCACTTTTCCCTACACACAGAAGGAAGCCAGGTAAGAATGAGGAGTCTGTACTTGAGCATAAAACATACCATAAGAAGCTGCCCTGTCCCTTCACTAAACCAATTAAATCCCTGCTTTGTTATGAAAACTCCATAAACTATTGATGCTGGTCTTCTTCAAAGTTGTTTAAAGACTGTAAAAAAAACACATACCAAGCCACGAATCTTGACTTGAATATAAAAACTCTTATTTTGGCTAATTAGAGGCATCTCTGGGCAATACCATCATGAGCAAAATATGTAATGAGTTATGTGTGTCAGAAGCAGGTCACCCAGCAGACATTTTTAATTACAGCAAAGTAGTTTGGCAGAAATGCCAATGCAGACAGGTTTTTCTTAAGAGACAATGTGAGAAAACAAAATAATTATTCATTTGTATTGACAGGTTAATTGAAGACAGGATCAACATTATGGATGGAAAATTCAACATAGTGCTATGGCAAATGTTTCATCAGCACAAGGATTTATTATTGCAAAATGGCAAATGTCTTCCCTTCCCTTTCCTCCCCCCTCCCTGCACCCCTGAATACTGACCCTTTATTTGGGTTAAGTTATTTTCTAATGAAATCAAACAATTTCAGTGAATCTATAGTGTTGACAGGGCAGAAAACCTCCCTGGGCCTCTGCCTAGGCTACAAAGTACTCAGCCTGGGCATTGGGAGTGTGTTCACCAGCTATTATCCCTTCTTTGAACTCTTCAAATGGTGTATGAAGGAGACCACTGCAGCTGAAAGAAGTTGACCAGGAACAAGGGGGTTTAACCAAAAGAAACTGAGGTGTCCAAGAAGTGGGATTCCTTGAGAAAGAAGAGGAGCATAAACTCTGCCTCCATCTCTGGCAAGCAAACAAAAAAACCCCCTGAAGTCAGGACTGGTAGACAAGAAGCAGAACATGGAGGATGAAGATATGACAAGCAAAGGTGACAATGCGGGCAAAATACAGGCGAGAGGTCAAAAGGTGCTAAGACCTAACAACTCTCAGCACTCTTAACAAACTACAACTCCCAGGATTTTTTAAGGGAAGCCACAACTGTGTAAACTGGTATCATGAGTTGAATGGGGATTTGAACCTGGGTCTAGTTCTACGTTCTAACCAAGATGCGGTCCCTAAAACATATGCTGCTCCTTTGACCATATCACAGGGCTAGAAGGAGTCCTCAATTTTTTCTTTACACGTTTTGTTTAGTAAATTAATGTTTTATCCTTATTTGTGAAAAAAAACCTGACTCATAAATTAAGGGTATCTTGGAATGCAGCTAAACCTATTGATTTTGTCTTCATTTGGCAACCATGACAGGTTAATTATGGGGATGGCAGGTCTCAATGAAATATGGTTTTATTTGCTAATCATAACATTTGTTTTGTATCCTCTTTATATCTGGTCAGTTTTTGTTGCAATTCATTGTGTAATATTATCCCTTGAGAATGTACTTTATGAGGTAACAGCTATGAACCCCCCCCTCTTTTTTGCACAGCCTTTCTTTTTCTTTTTTGTTATTCTGTTCTTTATTTCTTACCAGATTTCTTTTTTTTAAGGATGATGGAGGTCCAAAACATCTGGAGAGGAGCCAGTTGGGAAGGCTGGTTTAGATGCTACGTTTATTTATTTTTTCCCTTTAGATCCACACATACTTCTGCAACCACCCTTGTCTTTATTGTTCACTACAGCAGGGGGAAAAGCCCTTGACCTCTAGGCCACTGTTGGCATATTTCAAGATGCTGGGGGAGATGATGAGCACGTTCTACCTTACATATAACAAAATGAAAGGTCAAAAATGTTCCAAGACAATTCACCCACCTTTTAAAAATGGCAGTCCCTAGAAATACTAAATGTAACCTATTAGATAGTGGGTTGGGGAAAGTCACCCATTTCTGAGGAAACCCCATTATCCTCTTTTCTGTCTGGAATGTGTACTAAAAGAAACCCTGGAAATACGCATCTCTAATAGAAACTGATGGCTTGTAATTGAAGCACAGTATCGTATGACTTTATGCTGGGAGGTATTTTGCCTAGCTTGGGTTCATGGATGGATGCCTAATGCTGCAGAAGTCTCCCCTCTCCCCTGCCAACAACTGAGGTTAACCAGAGTGTGGTTATATAAGACTCGCTCTGTGTTCTTCTGATGAAAGGCAAACAGCATTAGGCACTTTTGTGAGGGTTATGATGGAGGGAGGGTTTTTTTTGGGGGGGGGGGAGGCGAGGCTGTTCTTTACATGAGGAACATACACACACAGAGAGAGAGAGAGAGAGCAAGAGGCAGGCACCTCCTTCCCCTGCTTCACTAATTGTAAAGGGGCTGCCATATTTGTAATCAAGTAGGCCAGTGGGCAACATTTAAAGGGTTTCTACAACATGGAAGATGTACTTCAGGCATCCCCAAACTGCGGCCCTCCAGATGTTTTGGCCTACAACTCCCATGATCCCTAGCTAACAGGACCAGTGGTCAGGGATGATGGGAATTGTAGTCCAAAACATCTGGAGGGCCGAAGTTTGGGGATGCCTGATGTACCTTTTTAAGATGATCAGGAAACAATAACTACCATTCTGGCCTACAATAAAATTTTGCTCGAGTCCAAAAAGCAACAAGACTGGCACACCCTCCACACAAAGATATCCTCAGATAATTGCACAGGACCTTAATCTAATGTTAATATCAACCTCTATTTGGAATTGAAAATATTATTCCTGCTTGTGCAGTGTTTATACACGCCCAGTTTTTAAAGAGTGTTATTGTCCTCCATTTTACTCTGCCATAGGTTGGGTATTGAATAGATCACCTATGTTTGGGGTAGATAAGAACACAATAAAAACAAAACCAGGTCTAATTATTTCTTCAACATGCAAAGTTAACTAATTAGCCTTAGAGCCAGTAGAGGATTATATTCAGTACTGGTTTGCAAAGTGCAAAAAGATACACACAGATACACTCATTACCTCTCTGTGACAATAATCCCCATCCATTTAAAACAGGCATAGGCAACCTTGGCTCTCCAGATGTTTTGAGACTACAATTCCCATCATCCCTGACCACTGGTCCTGTTAGCTAGGGATGATGGGAGTTGTAGGCCCAAAACATCTGGAGAGCCAAGGTTGCCTGTGCCTGATTTAAAAGAATGAAAATGCCATCACTGGCCTGTGAATTGTATCATTAAGCAGTCATCTGTCAGATCTCTTCTTACAGTTTGTAAGTCTTACGTTTGCATTGCCCTGAACCTAAGGTATCAAAGTGGGTTGGAAAATTGTAGTTTTCTAACCCATTAGCATAAGGGATTTAGTATGCCAAATTATAAGAAAAAAACCAAAATATATTGCAGGATAATGGAGATGAAGACTCACGTCTTTAAGGCAATTCAGTCACTGTAACATTCAATTGCCTGCATCTTCCATTTGGTAGGGGTGTGCATTTGTTTCTGTGGGCTTACATTTTCTGTTTTAGCTACCTACAAACTGCCACCAACCTTAGCAGCAAAATTCAGGAATTCTGTCCAAGCAACTGCAGTGTTCCATGCACCAGAAACCGTTTAGTCATGCTGGCCACATGATCCAGAAAAGCTGTCTGCAGACAAATGTTGGTTCCCTTGGCCTAAAAGCAGAGATGAGTGCCGCACCCCATAGTTGAATCTGACTGCACTTAACGGTCCAGGGGTCTGTACCTTTACCTTATTGGAAAGCCTGGTGTGGTCCACATGGAAACCACAGTGTCTAGAATTTCCCATGATTTCTCATGTGCAAGTGGCAACAAAACAAAACCCTTCGCTCAAATCCCATAACAGAATAGCAGCATCAGGATTAGTACATGTATTACATTTCCCGATAGGCCTACGAAGTTTTCAAGGGCAAATGACTCATTCTTTCTCAGTCCCTGACAGAATAAATAACAATATTTTTGATAACCCAAGTTGTGTTTTGTACAATACTGACATGTACTATATGTCACCTGAGAATCAAAGAAGTATGCAGTGTTGTTAACCCTAAGCAGAACTTACTTGCTCTTGCAGCTTTTGAAATCTTGTCTGTAAAGGAAAGAAAGTTGTATGTCAGAGAGACAGAGAGAACTTGAAAGACAATTGAACAACATAACAGCCACCCTCTTTGCTTATTAATACAGGTTTTGATGAAGTTAACTCAGATGAATATATGAAGTTGTCAGGCAGTGATGATGACAATATGCCCTTGAACAACTTCTTTGATAATGTGATTGGAGAATGTTGCTTTGCCCAGGCAAACATCTAAGAAACCCTACTGTTATCTACCACGGTGGGTGCAAAGGGTAAATGTGTTTGAAAAAATGATAAGCTCTGGCAAGAGACACAGCTTCACTTGTCTTCCTACTTGCTACCTAATAATTCATTCATCTTTCCCTGGGGTGTGACTTTACTTATTAGAATAAAGAGCAAATGTAAAGCTCCAATGCTACCTGCATTTAGACTGCAAAGTGAGTTCTCCACTACAGAGAGAGCTCGTGTTGCGGTGGGGGCAGAAAAAGCCACCTCCCCTTGTAGCTGGGGGTTTGGCTTGCTGGCCACAGCTAATATTGACCCAGGGTGTTGCTGGGGAAAAACACATGTATCTATTTGTGATTGACAGCCCAGCGTCCTTTAAAACTGGTCAGCACGTGGTGCGACCTTCCTCTTTGCTGCGAGCTTCGGATCTCCCGCCCCCCCCCCCCGGTATAGGCTTGTGTGTTGACCTTGCTGTTGCCTGTCATGGGGTTGTCTGCTTTTGAGGCAGGGGCCTAGTAGGAATTTTTCCATTTGGCTGATTGGCTGTGCCATTTGGTTTTCGCCTACTACATAGCAACTAGTCACAACTTGTAAGGTTAGCGGTTAGGCATTGGTTGTGTTGGTTAATGGGTGGGCGGTAGCCCCCCAAAAGTGATCATGGTGCGTGGGAATTCCGTTAAAGGAATCCAGTGGCTCAATATGCTTGTCCGAACCCGGTAGGCTTGCAGGGCCGTGCATGAGCCCCTGGGACCTCTGGGGAAGGGGGAGGTCTCTGCGTCCCAGCCTCCATTTAACTCTCCCCAGACTGGTTTCCCCTCGCTGACAAGTGGTCAGCTCTGTCCCGTCGGACAGCTAGTCTTCTTCGCTGACAAGTGGTCAGCTCTATCCCGTCGGACAGCGTGAACCAATGCCTACGCAACCACTCACGTGTTTTGTATTTCAATAAAGTTGTGGCCAAAACTATGCCAAAAACCCAAACAAAAATTTACGTCTCATGTGTGAATTTATTGGTTGGGGGTGGCTTGGTGACCTCTACACGCAACTGATTCGAAATACTAATTTAAGAAAACACCTTTAATATGATCTAAACATGCATCAGGCAAGTAAAATGGCACATAGGTTGTTATGTAGGGCAAACAGTTGGCTTCTGCCACTGAAAAATGAAGAGAGCCATTGTTGTGAGTGGTGGGATCCTGTGCATGTACTGCACTTGGGAGTGATTATGGGGCTGGCAGATTGGCAGTCCAAACTCAAAGTAGACATTCATAAACATGCACTTCATTTTTTATTACAATGGAGTCCAACCTGCTCTAGTTGTAGCTCCCAGGTCAGCCAAACAACTAGTGACTACGTCTCTTCAAAACCAGTCTCTGTTTTATGACCCACATGAACATTTCATTTCTTACAGAATGCTATGGGAGAATCCTGGATGTGAATAATCTATCCCTCTATACTTTGATAAGAGAAATGTGCAGTTAGGTGGATTTGTACTGTAAACAGCACCACTGAGGACTTCCTTCCTTTTCTCATGTGTTTCTGTAGGGTGGACAAAAGGGGAAAGAGGACACACTTTCTGTATTAATCTGTTTTGGTCACTAAAATCCAGCAGGGATGTAAGAAATCTGTTTATCTCCAACTACTTCAATTGACATGTGTGGCCAATAATTTCAAGTGAATAAAGCTGATTAGCAAAGATTATAATCCAGTAGGATCATGTGCAGGAACATAGACCACCAGTACAGTGCTGTCAAGTAACATGGGAAATCTTATCTGAGCAAAAAAATCTGGTAAAGTAGGGGAGTGGTAGAGTTATCCTCGCCAACTGACATGACAGTACAGGTGACCAGCTTGCCAAAGTAATAAACACTGAAAACAAACATGGGAAACCATCATGTATGACCCTTGGCTCAAACTGAGAGAAAGTTGTTATGTAAGTTCCATTGAATTCAAAAGTAACATTCAATTATGGCATATTATGCCCATTAATAGACAAATCCCATTCATTTTAATTGGATTTAAGAAGGCCTATTTTCTCTGGGTTGGCTAATGTTTATATGTTCATCCCTACTAATATTCAGCTTGGGCTGTACACATGTAGCCATGTGGGTGACTTTGGAAACTTAAGAGCAAAAAACTGTTGATTACCTGTTGTCACATTGTGATGGTAGTGGGTTTCCTTTACTGCTGGGACTGTTAAGCAAAACAGAAAGATCCAATTCGTTCACATTCCCAAGGTCAATTTAGGCATTAAAGTTCCTCATTAAACCTATGTTTTATATATGATGTAAGACGCCCAGAGTGCCTGGGGAAACCCAGCCAGATGGGCGGATTATAACAACAACAATAACGACAACAACGACAACAACAACATCAACAACAACATCATCATCAGTTGGATATTACCCCATTAAGTCACACGCATTGTACAGGTTAAAACAACAACAGCAATAATATTTCTGACGCTAATATCACATTTTGGTGCCCTGTTAAACACATTTTTATTTCTAAGAAATCATTGGAATTGGGCATTTAAACAACATGCTCAATTAAAACCAAAACACAAAAAAATAAGGAAAGGGACATTCTTTTGGCAATTTGCTGCAGGATAAGAGGTTCTAATCGGATACTTCACAAAAAACTACCTAAGCAGCATGATCCTATATAGATTTCGGGCCCAAGAGAGATCAGACTGGCCTCGACCAGAGCCAGGGCCTTTTCGGCTGTGGCCCCAGCCTGGTGGAATGCTCTCTCACAAGAGACTAGGGCCCTGCGGGATTTGACAACTTTCTGCAGGGCCTGCAAGATGGAGCTGTTCCGCCAGGCCTTTGGTCAGGGTTCAGTCTGACTCATTTTCTCCTTGTATAGGAACAAGCACGAAGGAGGTTTCCAGCCTGCTCACAGGTGCTTATAATATCAGTGGAAACAGTTGGTAATTGCCTTCAATTTTAACCTGAAGATTGCCACTTGTCCAGTTTTAATTTTAATTTGTTTGAATTAATTGTGGGATGTATCTTAATTTATTGATCACTTGTTTTTATGCATTGTCTTACTTGTATAATGTTAGCTGCTCTGAGTCCGGCTTTGGGCGGGATATAAATATTATTATTATTATTATTATTATTATTATTATTATGACCAATCTCTCTAAACTAGCGCTGAGCCCAGGTTTCATGTTAATCTTCATGCCGAAATCTGTATTTTAACTAGATCAAATCTTTTGTCAAACATTCCTACAAATTACACAGAATCTGAATATGTTTGTTCACCCCCACCCCATCAACCCAAAGAAATAGGACTGTTGAGAGGGAGCTTTGTAATGCTACTGTTTAGTTAAGGGGAGTAGAAATCTTAGAGATTGTTAAACCTTCAGGGAGATCAAGGGATACAGCTCAGGGAAGCTCCTGAGCCTTGGGAACTGTGAAGTCTCTGAGCTACTCTAGAAGTAGTAAGTTTAATAACTGCTATTATTAATACCTGACACTGTACCATCTTGTGGACATCTACACTTAACAAAGGCGGCCATCGCCAATTCTTCTACAATCTGGACATATGCAATCATGGTTACAATGTGCAGAATTATGGGGAAGAAAAAGCACATCCTGGTCTCTTGGAGCTATCGTTCTTGGGTTAGAGAATCATTTAGAGATTATTACTTAAGAGCAGAAAATATTTCAATTGGCTGCTGAGAACTGAAAATTAAGAACATTATTTCTCGCCTTTTAAAAATAAAGGGATGCATCCAATGTTATATTTCCCTAGCTGTCAATTGAAAATACTTATAAGGAATCCACCATGAAATATCACACATCCCTTTCTGTTCTAGTAAAAAAAAAATATGGGGAGTGCATTTGACAAAGCTCCCAGGAGCACCTCCAAAGTTGCTTCCTCACTAGAATCTTGTAGCATTTCTGAGGTATTTCACTCCTCTGGTAATTAGCGGAAAGCAGGATTTAAATGGAGCTTTTACAGAAGCTCTTTATACAGCATTATAACCTATTTCCCCCCATGGTTAAGAATTTCTATAATGTATGCTCAAAGAAAGTCCTGTTGACAGGGCCTGCCCACTTAGGGATAAAGAGCCACACTATTGTATCTCATTCAGGATAGCTTACGTTTTGGAACATCACAACAAAGTGTGCCAAAAGCTGGGTTGGTCAGAATTCAGTGTGTGGAGATGGCACAGATTCATTTCTCAAAGCATTGGTTGATATGTAAGTTTTATTCTTGTGTCTTTTTGTGTGTGGCTGCCACAGGGTGGCCCAGTGCACATTTCCACTATATGTATCAGATGTACAGAGAGCTAATATTTTCTTCAGCATGGAATGTAAATCAGCTCATCACTTCTGGGCTGCCATACGACCGATACTCATGCTGCACACTTCCTTCTACACAGAGCTGTTCTCCAAGCAGGAAAAATAAATAATTGTGTCAGATGTTCCTGATATATCCCGATGATGGAGGGCGGGCGGCATATAATAATGTGATGTGCAGGCCACATAATTCTTTTGAGTATACAGGCATAGAAACATGTGCTTTAGCCATTTCTGTTGGGTAAGTTCTGCAGGAGTTTGATTTAATTGCTTTGTAGGAAAGCTAAGCATACCCTTATTATTTTAGCTGAATATAATACTCTAGAATTTTGCTGTTCTTTCTGTCACTGTAAAGAAAATCCCATGAAATATAAAACCCCTGATTTATGGCTTACAAGGTTTTATATGTAGCTCCATGTATTACCTGTGGCCTTTTTGTCTTTAAAATGTGTCTTCTCCACTTTTTTTCCTGTGTAGATCAAGAAGTGAGAAATAAAGTACAATATAAGAAGCTAAAAATCAACATATGCAATGCACATTGCTGATTCTTTTTGGGGGGGATGGGGGGAATTAGCACATCTGCAATACAACAACCTTTTAAAGAAATCGAGCCCTTACCTTCTTTTTCCTTCAAAGGCGTCTCTTTTTTCTTGCCTGGGGAGATTTCCAAGGCATAATGATTAAACCTTAGTAGCCTTGAATATTTGCACACTTTAGTTTTAAAAACACCTGGAGGACCTGTCTGCTGTGTCACTCCATCAGCAGTAGCAAGAGCGAAGGTGACCAGCAGTGGCCTAGTTACTATATTTGCACCATTCTGTGTCGCTCTATGGACTTCCATTGAGCCATATTTCAAAACCTTCTGGAATACAACATATGCTCTTTTTCAGGCTTCCGAGAACACAGTCAATCATCTGTGTCTTCACACAAGGAGACAGATTTAAATTAACAAAGGTGCAGTGCTGGAGACACTTTCGCCATTCCCTGCTGAGAACAGCAGCAACTATCCGGCAGTCTGCCTTGGTTCATCCCCCACCCCCACCCCACCAACCTGATCTGGTTCAGTATCTTCTACAGCACTTCAGTGTCTTCTACAGCACTATCTGCTAAGCTACAAGCTGGGCTGCCACCAATCAGACCAACCTAGATCAAACTCCTAAGGAACTGGCATGCTCAATCCTATGCAGAAGCAAATCCCACTGATTTCAATAAGACTTGCTCCCAATAAGTCACGAGTTACAGTTGCAGCAACTGTGAAGGAATAAAACAACTGACAGTTTCAGCCAAATCCTTTGATAAGGCAAATCTGATCAGTTTTCATGGAGCTCAGTGGATATGGCAGTTAGTATGAGCTAAAGATCTGGAACTGCGAGGCTCCATTAATTCAAATGGTGAACCTGTTCTTATTGCTCAATATCTAAGGGGGGGGGGAATGATGTTTACCTGTTATTTCAGCTGATGGTTCTTCAAGGAAGGTATGCATGAGTATATGGAAATAATAATAAAAAAATTAGAAAAAGAGGAAGGAAATAAGTGGAAGATCTTGATCATTGGATACGATGACACTTTTGTTAACATGTGCATGAGCTATTAATTTGACACTGGGCACACGACTTTCCTGGGTCCATGAATAAAAATATCACATTTTAAAGGTAAGCCCTTTAACCCTGTGGGGTGTCGCTACCACGCACAAGCACATGTTTGGATTCAAGTCTATGTAATATGGGAAATGCAAGTCTTTAATAATGGGCCATCGCAATCCTTTTCAGACTCAAAACACTTAAGTCAGATGTTATTCTCCCAGGATATAATGAGGCATTGTTTCTGCTTTGGTACATATTCTGGTTTTACTGTGAACCTTCCATCTCTATTACCTTAGTGATCACTGGAAAGAAACAAAACCCAGCACTACCTTGTTCAAATACTTCTTCCAAAATAATCTTGGCATCAATAATGGCATTTCTATGATAATGAGATAATCACTGTTTCATTAGAAAAACATTGTCTCCTATTTTAGGCATCAAGTCACAACAGAACTTCTTTTAAAGCAATCAGCATGCATTAACAATTATTTTAATGTGAATAAAGCTTCTGATGTTGCAAAATTATCAACTCGTGCCACAGGCAATTAATTAAAGATAAATGGAAATAGGATGAATTAGTAATTATTTTTTAAAAAATACAGTGCTAATTAATTTCCTTGATTGCTATTATTATCTATGTGTAGATAATTTAGGGTTTCCATTAAGTGCAAATATCTTTGCATGATCTAGCACAAAGATTACAAAGAGGTTATAAATCCATAGTTAATTAACTTGATATATTTTGAAATCCTGCACTACAACGCTCTGTTGTTATACCAAGAGATGTGAAATAGTCACTCCATTGATATATTTGGTAGTATAAAGTTAATATTTCCGAAGTTTCACCCTTTCACTTCGCAGTGAGATGCTCAGCAAATCTTTAGTTAGATTGAGCCAGTAAAAAAATGTTGGTTGTCATATCAGTAAACTAAAACTACATGAACACACTCTACGTTTGTTTCCTAGGATAAGGCAGAACAAAGTATGCATTTTGTGGCAATGCATTCTAGACACCAAATTCTGCTTAAGTCTTTAAAACAAACATTCATAAGGATCGCTGCCATCTGCTGGCTCCATTGGGAATAGCACAGCAAGGATTTGCCAGAAAATTTTCACCAGTCATTCTGTTTTCAGTGTTTTTGTTTTTTTGTTTGCGGCAAAGTGCTATCTGACCACAGTAATTCTCTAATGGATACACACTGTTTCTAACCCACTAGGCAGTCTGCATAAATCATAAAAAGGTATACCTACCAAGAACAGCAGCAGCAGCAGCTCATATTCTCTTAAGTAATCTATCCAAAACCCCGTTTAATTACATTTAGATTGCAGTGAGGCCAATGCTTCCTATTTTACTTAATATTGCTTTCTGCAAAGCAGTGAATCATTATACATATTTCATGGACTTTCATCGATGGGAATTGAATCAGGAGTTCTAAATCTAATCCTATGCTGTAGGCTGGGTTATTGCATTTAAATCTCACCCTTCCTCCAAGGAGATGGGGAATTTCTCATTTTACCCTCACGTCAAATCTGTGAGGGAGGTTGGGCTGTGTTGTGGTCAGTGGCCCAAGGTTACCTAGTGTTTTTCGTGGGCAAGTGGGGCTTTAACTAGAGATCTCTTTAGTCCTCGTTCAAGTTAAAGCCCACCTGTCTACCTGCTATGAAAAATCTAATCTTTCCCCTCAAAAACTGCTGGTTTTTCTTTTAAAGGCATATGTATAAAACACTTCCTCATAAGTGCAAAAAGTGCAAAATATTCTTCTGTATGCAAATTGCATTTACAACACAATCCTATGCATGCCTGCTCAGAAGCAGAACTCAGTGAGCCTTCCTTCTGAGCAGAAATGCATAGGATGTGCCATAAACTCGGGAGGTTGGTAGCATTTGCTAAGTTAAATTCTGCTATTATTATTATTATTATTATTATTATTATTATTATTATTATTATTCCACCGTTTACACTATGCTTCCAGGGTGAGTTACAACAATGCAACGTTAATATTAAAACACAATTTTAGTATTACACAATATTAAAACCAGTTTTAAACAACCCAATGTTACAGAAATAAGGTGGGTCCTAAAAATATTAAGATGTTCTTGCCAGAGAAATGAGAGTAGGGAGAGGCGTTTTTGCCGAGTTCCCTTTCCTCTTGCAGCTCCTAATGTCACTCTCCACACTGTTCTGAATAGTAATCCCAATATCTGGAACAGATGGGGGGGGCTGCAGGGGGAGGGAGGTAATCAGTGAAATTGCTTCCTCCCCCCCATTTCACCTGTGGGGTCCCTCTGCTAGATCAGAATCTTCTGTAGATGAAAAATGCCTTTCTGTTTGCAGGAGACAAAAACCGGCTGCATCCAATCCAGTTGGGCTTACTTGCAAGCAAGTGTGGATAAGGCTACAGCTGGATTATAGTTAGCTGGATTATAATAGTTAAGTGTAACCACTTCAGAAAAGGCAGATATTATTATTATTTATTAAATTTGTAAACCGCTCAATACCCGCAGGTCTCAGCAGTAGCATAATTAGAGCGACTATTTCAGAGGACTGAATGAAGAAAAAAACAGAGAATATCTCTGTTACCATGCATGCAAAGTTAGTTTCTATTGTTATAAATGTACTATGGCACATACTTTTAGTTTCTTTAGGCTTGGCTGGAAAGAAAAAAGAAAAAAGAAGCATATAAGAATGGAATGAAGTGAGAGAGCTAATGCTGAGGTATAGGCCTTGGTTTGAAAATACCGCACTGTGTATATTCTTGACATACATATTAGAATGTGGTTATACTCTTTAGAAGCAAATAATAATTAAAATATCAAACTAAACAGTTCCAATAGCAAAAGGACTTTTAGCTGGGCAAACGAACTTCCTCCTTCCTCACTTGCCACCACATCTGGTCTGGGTTTCCCTCAAGCATCCAGAACAGATTTGTGGTTTTTTTGAGTGGTGGTGGTCGTGGCAGCGAGCTTGTGAGGAGAGGAGGGGGTTGGGAAGTTAAAACTCCTTGTGCTAGTGGAATTGTTTAGATGGATACCACACATTATAATTATGATGGAAACAATCACTGAATATTTGTGGTTGCTCAGATCCTTGTGTAATTCACCTGATTTTTCTGTCCCAATGGAGTCCACCTATACAACATTCCAGAGCATCTCTTGAACCCTCCAGAGCATCCTTTGTGCAGGGGAAGCAGCCAGAAAAGGCCCACTGTGCAAGTAGAATTCTGCTCAGTATTCTCTGGATCTAACCAGATGCATCTGTTGTCACTCAGTGGTGTTGCTCCATTCTGCTACAACTAACTAAAGGCGTTGAGAACCTGACCGGAGTAGGCTGTGACTAGCTGGGTTTCCTCTAGCAGTAATCCTTTATGCTCTAACACTTAAAGTTTAAAGGGCCAGTTCTGTCAGCAAGGAAGGTTTCTGACCATGCTAGGGCCCATAACAAAAACGGCCCTACAAGTGGACCCAAGTATGTTTCCAAATATTCAGAATTACTGGGTGGATGAATCTGATCTTTTCAAATAATCTGACAATCTTTCCAGAGTGTTACTCAACGATTTGACTGCCTTTGTGCTCATATCTGCTAGGCTTTGAAGCACTGCTTCTTTGCAAGTCCACGACAAGCTGTTCTGCGAAACTTCTTGTCTGACAACAGGTGATGTATAGAATTGCTGGGAAAACTTACCCATCAGCGTTGTCTTCCCAAAAGACTAATCAAGCCAAATGCTTTGTATTCAACATGACGCCTCCTCTACCTGGTGAAAATCTGCCAATCCTTTTGGAAATGCTTGTTTTGCTCATTCCTGTCTGACTTCCATCGGAAGAGTTTTTTCTTTTGATCTCCTAACCAATTTCTGTTGGGTTTAGTATTACTTCCCTTGTTTCACTCCCTTGTTTCATTGTTTAATTATGTATCCATCATTTTAAAGATATATGGCAAAAAGAGTTTAAAAAGAGTTTGAATATAGAACAATCGCCAAACAATCTTAGGTAACTGGTAAACATTCTCTATGGAGGTCATTACTGATTTGATTAGAGATGGGAAAGCAGAATTCTCTCCTTATATGTGAACAAGCTGTTTGCTGGCTTGTTTGTTTTTTTTTGGCATAAATTTATGTTGAACAGGAATAATGCCAGGTGCCCAAGGACATATTAGTCTGCTGGATTAGTCAGCTTTCCTTCCTGCTCTGCCAAGTGACTGTGCAACTATTACAATTTTCTTGTTTGTTTCTGTGTATCAAATGGCACTATTTGGAATGGATAGGAACTGAAAATAGAATATATATTAGGCATGGAGGAGAATTTTGTTTGGTTTGCATTTTAAGCAAACCGATTTAATTCACACCTCCCAGACTAATGGAACATAATTATCCTTCTGATTTCACACTTCTCTGAATTTTACAATAGAAAGATTATGGGAATATTTCAGTGTTGATCATTCCACTAGCACAAGCATTTCTACCTGGCAGATGGAATAATCTACCCTCCACCCCCCCCCCCATGCACTGTACTGTGAGTCATCCTTCCCCCTTGAACTGATGGGGACACACACTGTGTATAGGGTAAGCAGTGGGGGAATAAGTCCCATTGCACCAGCAGCACTCATTGTGCGGGCTCCCACTAAACAACTGTTAAGTTGAATCTGTGCCGATGCATGTAAGGATAAAATACATTTAGTGATGCATAATCTGGGATAAAATACATATTTAAATAAAATGTCTGTACAGTACTTTTTTTAAAGTAATAGATTAACAGGAGTTACAAATGAACAGGAATGAAACTGAGGTGGAATCTACACACATATAAAAAGCACTGTGAAAATGCTTTTTTAAAAAAAGGTTTTGAAAAATACATTGAATTTTGCATAGCTCACTGTCACCATCTAGTGTCACATTTGTATATTGCACTTTACAACACATTTAAAACGTTTTATTTGCAGCTGAGACCTAACGCGGACTGGAAATCCTTCTGTCCCTATACATACCTGTTTTTACTTGGGGAACTTCTTTTTCATGCTTAAGGCTTTCTTGTTCTACAAGGCAGAAGCAGCATAAAATAAACAAGAAGCCAATTTGTCAAATAACCCCTGTCATGTGTAAACTGCCTGAAGAGGGCATCACAAGATAACTGCAGGTCGCATCCCCAGATGAGCATGTATTGCTATGCTCATGTATAGAACTTCCCTATGCAGACTGTCCATCCCAATGTGTTGATGTCTAGGGATGAGCCCAGCACCAGGCCAGACATGGCAATCTTAAGATTCATGCAAGAAGGGGGCTTCTTTCTATTCTACTTCTTCTGAAACTAGATAGGACCCATTCAGGCACCAAAAAGACAATACTGTAAAGGTAAAGGGACCCCTGACCGTTAGGTCCAGTCGCAGACAACTCGGGTTGCGGCGCCCATCTCGCTTTACTGGCCGAGGGAGCCGGGGTACAGCTTCCGGGTCATATGGCCAGCATGACAAAGCCGCTGCTGGCAAACCAGAGCAGCGCACGGAAACACCGTTTACCTTCTCGCCAGAGTGGTATCTATTTATCTACTTGCACTTCGTGCTTTCGAACTGCTAGGTTGGCAGGAGCTGGGACCGAACAATGGGAGCTCACCGCGTCGCGGGGATTCGAACCACCGACCTTCTGATCTGCAAGCCCTAGGCTCTGTGGTTTAACCCACAGTGCCACCCACATCAATACAAAACCCGATACAAACATTAAGAAATGCTAAAATATTTTAAAATATAAAATTATGTATCCCCATACCACTCCTACCCAAAGTCAGTGGAATAACGGAGGAGGTTACGTTACAGGAGGGGGGGGGGAACACAGCATAACATCTATAATCCAGATGTACATTCCAGAAACAGTTTGCTAAAAGAAAAAAGGCAACTGCTTCATACAAGAATTAGCTAAAGCTTATTTCTGTAAATGGAGCCCATCTTTCCATCTTAATGGGAGTACAGACATCAAATGCTTTTGTTAATCACCTTAATAGGGTAAAATAAACTTGTTAATTTTCCTTTAAACTCAAAAGCCCCAAGAACTGTAATGCATAAACAGTGGACCCCCAACCATGGTTATGATCTAGAGAACAAGGAATTGTATAATGGAAGCAACTGGGCTTCCATTTGTGTGATAATTAAACTTCATAAGATAAGGGTCACATTACTCAAGGGAGATTTAAAGTGAATTGGTTCTGAGGAATCATAATGGATTGCCAATTAGGAATGGCATAGAAGTACTTTTTTATCAGAATGAATCTAGTTAATAAGGACCAGTGGAAGATAGATAATGCTGCTTTAGTCCAAGCAACCATCAGCTGCTACTATAGAGAGAGCATGTTTATATGGCAAGGCCATATAAACAAGAATGGCTTTGAAAACACAAAATGTGTTAATAGCAAATAGACTTTTCCTATATATTTGCTTTCAAATACAGGTTTGCTTTCAAATTATCACTCAAATGCATTTGGAATTCTAGTATTTTTGATATCATATATATATAAAAATGCAGCGATTCAGATTCTGTCATGGGAAGCTTTTCAAACAGAAAGAGGAGGGGAGTTATTTGAGCTGCCTTAAGAGAAGGATAAAAAAATAGATCTATTTGTCAGCTCCAATTCATGACACAGTGGCAGAAAGACCCTTATAGCCCTGAGAGAAGAGGAACACCAGGGAGGTGGACAGCATCATTTCATATTTAGGATTGAATTTTTGAAAAGTGTTGCATGGCTTTTCTGAAAGCACCAAAAAGCTCTTTGTCTATTATTGTGCTGTAGAAACCAGGAAATGTTACTGATGGCAGGCAAAATATCTATTCCAGCACCAGAGCAGCATAGTTTTGGGTACTTTTCTGGAGCAGGCCGGAGGAAAAAGGGCTTTTTGTATCCTGCAGATTGCAGACCACTCTGCCCCAGGATGCCCCTATTTTTTATTATTTCATTTTATAAAGTATATAAAACAGATAGAGCAATTATAACAATGGATGAAAATTAAAAGCTGAGAAACAAAACTACAAAACAGGCACATAGAATGAGTAGTTGCACATGAGTTAAAATAACAAACTCTAAGTAAAAAACGATCAGTGTTATCAGATCATCAAGTATGGTTCCAGATTTAGCAGGTTTGTGATGAAGACTGTATTGAAAATGATGGTTCTGCTGTACATGTCAAATAACACATTCCTTAGAGCTGCTCTGGAGTGCTGGGGGAAAACCCAGAGTAATTTTGTGGAGAGAGTACAGGCAATAAAATCCACTCGAATTTGAAAGAAGGCTTGGCATAAGAAAAAACTAACAACCTCTTGCTTTAATATTCAAAGGAAGGAGCCCATCTATATAAAAAACATAAAGCAAGTGCCTTGTTTTAAGGCACATGACATTAGCACAAATAAACTTCAAAAACATACATTGACTTCTCTTTAAACAAAAACTGAAAGTCAATGTGTTGGGGAGAAGGTGTTTTCTATTTTCCCCAGATTCCTTTCTTTAATTCCTTACTGAGCTCCTTTTGTTTTCTTCTCTAACACACTTGCCAGCTGATTGTAAGAACTGCATGCTGCAAACTGTGCGCTCGGCTCCATTGCACAGCGGCGTAACTCCAACTGACAAGGCAGTTTGGATAGAGTCAGAAATATGAGGAAGCCACTGTTTTACATATTGCAGCTCTTGCCACATGTCAGCTGAATTCTAGTACGTTCACCATCATCCTCAGCGGCTTTAGATTTACCTGGCAATTTTAATAGTGGATAGAAGAGACAGCACTAGCATATAATACCGGGGTGAAATTGAGGCAAAGCAGCAGCAGAGGTTCAAAACTATTGCTTAGCACATGAAGAATCTGCAAGGAGTAGCAGTATTTATTTTATTGATTTTATATCCTGCCCGCATCACAAGTAATCACAAGTCACAGTGATTATGTTGTTGGACCCAAAGCATGGTGCTAGGGGGAGAAAAGGAGGACTAAGAAAACGGACAAAAAATGGCCACAACTGTATTGTTTATAGGTTGTGCATGACTTTGGCCAAGGATCCAAACACTGAACACCCTGACTGGTGACCAATGAGCCTGAATGCTGGAAATGCTAATGGAAGCAAGGTGAGATCATGGTCACTCAAAGGTGGGCAGATACCATGGGTATTGCATTCCTAAAACCAGGATTAGGGTTACTAATATGGAACATTTTCATTGACCCAACAATGGCATGTATGACAACGGTTTGTTCATTTTTTTTTTTAAAAAAAAATTCTGCTACATAGTTTAGCAACTTACTTGGTGGTTTATGTTCCACTTTCTTGCCTAGAAAAATACGAAGACAACAATGAGCTACATTCATTCATAAAAATAAAGATTGCAGATGAAACTCATTTGAGCTCCGTAGCTTTACATTGTAATAATAAGACGCACTGGGGGAGCATTTGGGAGACATGGTATAGCGCTGTTTCCATGGTGCCCACGTTGTTGTTGGAATTCCCTTCCCTGCCCAGGCCCTGTACAATATGTACAGCTATCTGTAAAGTGACAATTGTCTGTCTGTTGCATTGTTAAGATTTTATCTTTTATGCTTTGGTTTTAAATGTTGTATTTTAATTTATAGGGTGTTACGCACCCTCCATACTTCAGACTGAGGGACTGTGCATAGAAGGGCCTACTTTGGTGATTTTGCAGCATGGGTAGGTATGTAGCAGCAACAGTGTGTTCATTAACACAATGCCTTTTTCCTACAATTGTGTGGTACTGACCCATGCCAAACGCATTCTAGTGCTCTAAATCCTATCTCAGTTGATAGAGTGTCACATGCTCTTAGCATATCACTACACAGAATGGATGTGTGCACGGCTGGAGAGATATGTTTTTGTTAGCTTTGCCTGTGTTCATTCATAAGTCCACCACGACGCATTTCTACATTAAGCTGCATGGTTTATTTATGTTACAAAGGCACAATAAATAAATACACATGTAGATGTGTATTTTTGATTGTATCTTTTTACAAAGTGCACAGCTACAAACATATTTTCTCTCAGTATGGTCTTTTAGCTGGCAACTATATATCAAAATTCTGAAAAGGGCACATTAGCACATTAATCTGGGAGGTGCAGATCAGGCTAGTTCTTATCAGAATTCACAAATAAGTACTGTAATTCCCCGAGCATCCCAGGTAAAATGCCAACCACACTGAAATGGTTGGAGAATACACAGGCATGGATCCTTTTGCAACATGCAGTATTATCCTATTACTTTGCCATAGAACAGGGATTGTCAAAAACAAAAAGGACTCTCTTTAAATAATTGATTCTGGGCTCTTATGCCCAGATATCGGTGCCTGAAGCTCTATTTTTGAGGTTCACTCTCTCTCTCTCTCTCTCTCTCTCTCTCTCTCTCTCTCTCTCTCTAAGTCATCAGTTAGTACTTTTTCTATATATTCATTTCAAGTGTTGATAAAGTTGTGCCTTTATCAGAATGCCAGAAAGATATTAATATAAACAGCACCTTCCCCTCCCACCCATGGACCAATGATTGGGATTCAGGATGAAAATCTTTCAGCCAAGTGAACCATAAATTGGTAGGGCTAAAAACAGAACATATTTTTTGGTAACTTGTCAGCTACTAAATCTGTCTGTCATTTAACAGAATGAATGCCTGTGTCGGTTGCACTTGTGTTCATGGCTGATGCATGCAATGAAAGAAAGAGGATTTGTTAAGACACAGATTAGCAGCTATTCTAGAATGGGAGTGGGGAACCTCAGACCCAGTGGGTAATGCGGCCCTCCCCTCCAAGCCTCTCTGTGGGGGTCATCAGGACATTTCCCAGGTCACACCACTTTCCCATACCTACTTCACACCCTCCTTGAGTGTTTTTGCCTGGCTGTGGTATGTCCTCAGGTAATGCTTCTTACTTGCCTGAATGGAGGATTGACTGGGCTGTGTGTATGGGAACTACAGCACAAAGGTAAAACCCACAAATTAACTGCTCTGCCCACTTTTGCTTCTGGCTCTGCCAGCTATGTGGCCTCCAGAAGGTTTTCCAGAAGGGAATGCAGGCCTTCAGCTGAAAAAGGCTCCCCACCCCATGCTCTAAAACCATTACTTTTATTCATAAGAACCTAAGCAGAACCTGCTAAATCAGGCCAGTGGCCCCTCTAAGCCAGCATCCCATTCTCACAGTGACCAACCAGAACGTGACATAATGGTCTACACAGCTTTTCAGATATATTTGGTTGCTGGTGCAGTTTAAAGAAAACGGCTTAATTTATTAATAAATTATTTTTAGTTGTGCAGTGCCCTCTATCAGTTACCATGGCTTCATCAATTCATCATTATTTCAAAACTGAGACAATCAGCCAACATTTCCCCCTCCATTCAGTTGGCCTTTACAACATGATGCACAAAACCAATTAAGAGCGTGCCAAAATAAATGCAAATGAAGTAAGATACATGTCGGTATACTTTTGAAAACAGATAGCCACTAAATGAGGTTAATTTTGTTGCAAGAATTTCAATGGTCAACAAAAATTAACACAGCTGTTGGTGTCTGGATTATTTATAGCAACGAGGAAAAAGACTTTACAGTGCATGAAAGGGTTTGTCTCTTGGCATTATAATAGTTTTACATGCATTATGTCTATAAATTGTATTTTCTTATTGCAATGGCCACTGCTAGAACCAGAGGTAGCCAAATGGTGTGTTCCAAGTATTGTTGGGCTGAAATTCCCATTATTCTTGCCCATTGGCCATGTTGACTGGGGCTGGAGGGAGATAGCAGGCAACATTTGGAGGGTACAGTTGGTTTTGGATAAGCAGCATTATTATAATGCAAATATGACTGAATAAAAATATACAACTGAACAAAAGCATTTTGAATGCTGGTGTTGCTCCATTGAAATGTCAGGCCCAATTGCAAACTTGGGAAAAGTTGTGTCTACACAAACAACATGCACATCTAATTATAATATTGCTCTTGTCTATGCAAACATTATCATGGGTGAGATTCTGTTGAGAAACTTTTGCTTTCAAAATTATTCTGCCACTTGGAAAATAAGACCAAGTGGGGGAAATCTGCATGGCCAATTTGTGCATTGCACTAATACCACAGTATTTTAAAATGTCATACTGGTTGACAGCCAAGCAAAATGACGTGAGTTTGTGAGCTGACATTATGGTAATACATTTGCATGACACACAACATGCAGCAATGTCAGGTCACCCACCGTTACATTTTTATTTTGGATAATAGAGGCTCACAAAATTGCTGCTGAGATGTTGAAGGTCCCCCATTAGAGAAATTAAGAACTGAGAAACATATTGTTAGATATATTGACATTTTCAAATTGAGATTATGCCCTTCAAATTGACCAGTGCAATGCTTTATTTAGAGGAATAATTCAGTCTGTAGAAAACACAAATGCTTTCTGTTAAATACAGAAGTATCGCATTACCTGTTTTAGGTAGATTGGCTTCCTTTTTTATGCCAGGTTCTGAGGTAAAAGAGAAACAATTTGTTTAAAAGTCATAATTGCTTGCCATAATTCATTTTACTGCATTCATTATTCCTTGCTTGATATATTTGATACTAGGTTTTTATGGCAGTGCAAAAATATATATTAAGAAATTATCTTTAATTGTCAAGCATATTCAATATAAAAGTTGAAACAAGCAGCTCAGCTCATAAATCACACAATGAAATGAATCTTCACCACCACCCAGTTATGGAAAGAGATTTGATAGGGTGGCGAATAAGCACCATAGCATCTATTTTCTTGTTGGGTGCCTACATGCTATGTAACATTGTCTTGGATTCCCAGTTGCCCCTCCATTAGCAGAAGTGCTTCTCACACTCACCAGTGAAACCGGGGGAGGCAATTTTTGCTGTTCTGGAAGGTCTCCCAGCCCTGATTTTTTGGAAGGCACCGGGGGGGGGGAGGGAAGTTAGTAAAAATATAAGCTGTGTGGGAGGAGCAACCCCACCGTTTCCACCAGTTCTGCACTTGGGAAGTTAGGATTAGGGATGTCAAAGATGGAAATAGGAGCAGAAATCACCGGACAATGTTCACTTGTTCGTTCAATATCTAGAACTGAAATCAATACATTTGTTGTTGTTACCACTTTCAGACTACAAAGCTTGTTGTTTTCAGTTCACACACTTTATATAATTGATTACTTCTCCCCCCACCACACTGAAGTTGCACTAGGTTTCCTTTGCATTAAAATGAATGGGATGGAATAACATAATGACACTGTAGGTAAGCAGTGGTAGCCATCCCATGTCAACAGAAAGGGAAGCAGTTTTCCCAACCTTACCTTTCTGTAAAAAGGTAAAGGTAAAGGACCCCTGACAGTTAAGTTCAGTCGTGAACAACTCTGGGGTTGCAGCGCTCATCTCGCTTTACTGGCTGAGGGAGCTGGCGTTTGTCTGCAGACAATTTTTCCAGGTCATGTGGCCAGCATGACTAAGCCGCTTCTAGCGAAACCAGAGCAGCACACGGAAACGCCGTTTACTTTCCTGCTGGAGTGGTACCTATTTATCTACTTGCACTTTGACATGCTTTCGAACTGCTAGGTTGGCAGGAGCTGGGACTGAGCAACAGGAGCTCACCCCATCACAGGGATTTGAACCGCCGACCTTCTGATCGGCAAGCCCTAGGCTCAGTGGTTGACACCACAGCGCCACCCGCATCCCTTACCTTTCTGTACTGGAAGGCAAAAGTGGAAAAAGGGGTGGGGGTACTCAAGCCAGTGGCACTGTGAAAGTGCAAGGTTGCAGGCGTAGCATGGTTGTTGACATCAGCTGGTGAAACTGTCCAGTCAGCAACTACGGTATGCATTGCTCAGTGCTGACTCTGACACCTTTGGCTTCCACTACCACCTCATAGCTTAGAAAAGCAAGGTTGAGAATGCCCCCCCTTTGTCATGACACCATGAACTGCTTCCACTAAATAAAGACACTAGACAATTTCTACAAAGAAATCACCCACATCTTTTTGCTCATTCTATCTCCATATGCAGCACAGAACTGTAGAGAATGAAACAGCTACATTGCAAATAGCAAGAAAGCTGTGAACCTTATAATGCTAAACGTCTGTCACAGTCAAAGATGCACAGATGATGAAATACCTTTAACCTAAATAGCAATGCTATAGCTGCATAGTGTTTCTTTGCATATTGTTATAAACTACATGGGAGGAAAAATCAGAGTGAGTCTGTCTCCGTGGATTTCTACAGGGCACTGAATCTTTATAGTCACCAGAGCTATTCTTTCTTTTTGCAAGGCCCTTTTTAGACCCTATTTTGTAGGATCTGTGTGGTATGTCACTTATTATTGGTTTTTTTTTAAAGAGAGGTCTAATAAAGCACAGCACTGCACATAAGATGCTTGCAGCCAATTTACACATAGGGGTTATGCTTTTCTGACAAAATGTCAATGTCCTGTCACACACATTCAACATCACGGTGCACATTCAGTTTACTCTGGAAAATACTGTGTTCATATTATATAAATTTCAGCAGATAAAAATGACTGAGAGCTGGTTCAGATCTCTGGTCCCACATTGAAATCCCTTGTGTGGCACAAAATGGTGTGAAAAGATGCTTGCACGTGCCATTGTGTAAACGAGTTCACGTGTGAGTTGGACCTATTTGCTCAATATCTTTGAATTTCTCTGTCCCATAAGGATCACAGATATTGGACAAACTGTGCATATGTTCATAGGCATGAATGCTTGACTCACAAATGTGACATAATTTGTGAAGTGCCAGGTATAGATATTTCCATGGCCCAGTTATTTCCATCTATTAGTAAGATCTTCCCTTCCCATGCTAAATGTCTCAACCTGCCCTTAGTCATAGAGTGACATAACTCCACTGCACTGGAAAGGGGAAGTCAACAATTCTTCTGCAGATCAGATTTCAAACTGAGCCAGAGAAGAATTTGGGGGGGGGGCTTATAAACCTCACCTCTACTTTGGAGGGGGCTATAAGCAGGGCATCTCACCTAATAACATCAGTACTGAAAAGACAATTTAATAAGAAGCTAACTTTTTGAATCCTCCTCACCACCATATGCCTATATTCTGGAAGGAAAAAGCCTTATTTAAGTTGACAGAAAAGGAGTGTAAAAACATGGAACTGAGTGGGGTTTTTGCTTAACATATAACATAGCACGATAGTTGCATTTCTGAGCAACTAGAGTCTTCCTTTATTTTCTCTGCCTCTGAAAACAAAATCCAATTTTCTTAGTTTACAAATATGGAAATGTTAAGTTTTAATTAGGTGCACTCTCTGCACCCTGGAAAATAATATACATTCTAGTTTAGCATAAGATGCTTTAGCTGTTGCAGAATGGGTGCAACAGTGCTTCTGCTGGATTAGAATATAGCTAAAGTTGACCATGAAAGTGAAGAATGCAATATACTCCAACACCCACCATTTTTTCTATAACAGAGTCACGGTTGCAGCTCTATAGTCAAAGTGGATGGGCTTTTCATTATTCAGTCATTTTGGAGCCTGAACATTCTGTTCATCATAAAGTCAAAACAAGTTCATCTTATGATAGATGTTTCGTTTGTGTGCCTTTAGTTTCTACAGTGAAAGCCCATTATGTAGTCCTAAAGTTTGTGGAGAGGAAGACAACTGAGGTTGATGTGTGGCTGAATGGAGGCTAAGTTGTAAGTGAGCATGTTATGTGTTTAGTGCTTACAAGACACAGAAAATGTGGCCTGGTGCCCTGTAACCAATAAACACATTCTATAATAAATAATAATTAATAATAATTTATTATTTGTACCCTGCCCATCTGGCTGGGTCTCCCCAGCCACTCTGGGCGGCTTCCAGCACACATTAAAATACATTAACACACACAGATTAAAAACTTCCCTAAACAGGGCTGCCTTCAGGTATTTTCTAAATGTCATGTAGTTGTTGATCCCTTTAACCTCTGATGGGAGGGCGTTCCACAGGGCGGGCACCACTACCGAGAAGGCCCTCTGCCTGGTTCCCTGTAGCTTTGCTTCTCGCAGTGAGGGAACCACCAGAAGGCCCTCGGCGCTGGATCTCAGTGTCCGGGCTGAACGGTGGGGGTGGAGACGCTCCTTCAGGTATATAGGACCGAGGCCGTTTAGGGCCTTAAAGGTCAGCACCAACACTTTGAATTGTGCTCGGAAACGTACTGGGAGCCAGTGTAGATCTCTCAGGACCGGTGTTATGTGGTCCCGGCGGCCACTCCCAGTCACTAATCTAGCTGCCGCATTCTGGATTAGTTGCAGTTTCCGGGTCACCTTCAAAGGTAGCCCCACGTAGAGCGCATTGCAGTAGTCCAAGTAGGAGATAACTAGAGCATGCACCACTCTGGCGAGACAGTCAGTTACACATACTGTGCTCACTTACAATTTAGCTTACATGCAGTTCAGTTATACCTTTCCTTCGTCTTTATCGATTAGAGTAAAACATCCTTAAGCTTTTGATAATTTCTCTGCTTTCTGTTGTGTGCAAATTTGTATATGTCTTAACTCTCAGCAACAAAAGCCATTCTAATCTTAGAATAGTCCTGGTAAATAAATGAATAGCAAGTTTGCAGCTATCAATTCTCCTCCATGAAAGAACTCATGAACTTAAAAAGGGATGCAAATTTACAAATGGCACCTTTCTCTTTGGCAGCAACTGGAGGCTTCACTTTTTCTTTTGCAGCATCTAGGGGGAAAAATAATAATTAATCCTGTTCTTATGAAATGTTTCTTCTCTACAAGCCCTGAGAAGTATGTGAATAGTTCCAAGTGTTCAGTTTTCAAACTTGCATTGTGAAGTTTTACAGCATCAGAGATCAACAAGCTCAGCTGTACTTAATGAGATGATTATAATACCAGTCAATTCGTTGTGCTCTGAATATTTCATTTGATGTAGCAAAATAATCTGGCCACATGAAGTGTCAATTATCGGTAATTCCTCCCACTAATATGGCTTTTCAAGCATCATAACTATCCTTGGAGGCTCAGGAAAGAGATTGGGTCGAGGAAGAAGACTTAAGATGTTTAATGTATATCATTTCCCAGTTCCCATGGGGTTCTGGAGTTTTCAGGGTTTTCTTGTTTTACAGCATCTGTGAAGAACTACATTTAGCAAGCATTAGTCAAACTGAGCCCAATACTAAATGCTGTGAAATGTTTTGTGACTGAGCCTGTGAAACAAAAGGACATTGAAAGATCCAGAAGCTCAAAGCAAATGGAAATGGATAAATGAGATATTGAACCATGTATTTTGAAAATTGCAATAAATTAACTTCATAGTGTAAAAACTAAACATTGTCCATCCATGAATGCAAGGATCTTCCTGTCATGGAAGGAGAGTTGCATTTGTGGAAGGGGCCCATCCATTCAAATCCATTCAATTCTCCTTCCATATTTAATAAAAATTATTATTAAAAAAAAAATTCTCCTTCCACTTCTAAATACGTACTGAACGCAATTAGAAAATATGGGTCTCCACGCCTTCCTCTAAAGTTCATTCACATCTCAGTGTTTTAGGTTGGAATTCTATATTTTGCTTGGTAGAGGCTAGTTTTGTATTTTCTACGTAATTACAGGGTGCACCTATTGCATTGTTTTATTTTGCAGCAGCTGTCTTCAATGCAATTTAACCAAAGCTGGCACTGAATTTTGGCATTTAAATTGTCATGACCTTGACTCTGCAATTATTTTAGCAATTGAATAAATAGCATGTGGTTCAAATCTTGCTAAATGTCATTTCCTGTTGGTGTTGAACCACTGACCTTTCACATGCCGAGATCAGTGATGCTTTGGTAGGAATAGATTGGGACTGATGTGTCGGAAGCCACAAAATCATTTTGGGACTTCCTGAATATCACTTGGTTGGAGTCAAAGAATGCTGTAGCTTGTAGCAGCCCTAATTGCATCCGATTATAATCTGCTTGACCTGATATGGTATTTTAAATGCAAGCCTTCTTAAAGGCAATGAATAGGCAAATGTCAAGACAGATGAGCTTCCATATATAAACTAAATGTACAAATGATCACATTTCTTGTTATCTCACATCATATAGATACATGCAAATACAAGACAAGTTATGCTGGGTCAAGGCCAAATATTTATTTAGTAGCCTTGGCCGCTTTGAATGAGACAAACAAATGAAAACCTGTAGAAGTTTTCTACCCATGAAACTAACTGTAATGTGTGAAGAGGGAAGCCACAAATCTCTCTTAAGGTAAGAAGAACTGATATGACATAGAAGGCTCTACTTATGAGTTGGGATGGAGGAGAAATTCAGTATGCATTTAAAGCCAAATCTATCAAATTCACACTTTCCGAAGCAATACACAAACTAAAACACAGCTATCCATTGAAGATCACACTTAACTGAATTTTATGATGCAGCTCTCCAACCAACCAATGTTTACAAAAATACATATATTAGGGGAAAGTGTGCATACAAATGAGGATATTAGTGAAAATAGCATACAAAGATGCATTATATTAGGGGGAAATCCTTTCAAAAATGAGTACATTAGCCAGAGCTGCACATTGGAGAAATCCATACCAATATGCTGATGAATTTTCATGAGGAATTTTTAAATCAAGAAATTGCAAATTGCTACAAAATGTGGAGAACTGAATTTAAGACTGGAAAAATGAGAAACTGAAATACAGTAAAAGAAATTGACAGATCCTAATGCATGAGTATAATATAAGATTGTGTTATTTGGGAGTTTGCAATGTGAGTGTCTCTTAGCGGTGAGCCTGGTGACACAGGGATTTTAAATTAGAATGGGAAAATGGAAGTCAAGGATATCTGGTCTTTTAATAGACTCAGGTGTTTAAATGGTTGGAGTGAATGTTTTTTAGCCTCTGCGTTTATGAAGTCCTGAAGGCGTGTCTGTCTCAATCATACCTTCACACCAACCCATATGCTGCTGTTTGACTCCATTTATGTTATATTCGGTTTAAACTGTATTTAAACCTCTCGCACATGTGCAGAAATGCTTATACTTAATTTGTGCAGAAATGCTTATATTTAATTTGGCTTAGTCAATTTTGTGCGAGCTATTTTTTAATTATAGTTTTGATTGCAATCATTCTGACTTACATCTTTGTTTTCGATTGCATGGCATTACCTTTGTCTTTCAATGCTGGATGATGCTTTATTTCTTTTTCTTTGGCATTTTCTGGAAAAAACCCACCACCACCAAACAATTTTAAACAAACAATAGACTTTTTAAAATGTATGTAAATACATGCCAACCAAATGACAGGTAATTTAGGTGAGAATGAATTATTATGAGTGGGATCCAGATTGGCTGTTCTGCAAAGAGCTCTTTCTGAAAAGTTCCTTCTGTTTACAAACAGCACAGAGATCCAGTGGAAGTTCCCTACTGGTCAAAGGGAGGAGAAGATCTTGCCAAGTCTCTCTTCCTCCTGCTGCCCACTTGCACTACCCCAATGCTGCTCTGGAGGGTCCCTCAACCTTCTGGAGTAGCTTTTCAAGAGACAAAGGGGGCTGCAGGGGAAAGGAGGCATCGGTGCAAATTGCTTCCCTCCCCCTTTCCTCCAATGCAAGTAGACCTTGCTACTTAATTTCAAAATATAAAAAGGTAATACACCCAGAAGACCAATAAAACAGTGAGGATGTCCAATTAGGTAGTTTCTGGAGAATTAGGTATTTTCTGGAGAGGTTCCAACTTAGGGAAGGTGATTTCTGTTGGATTCTCTGCAGCCCCATCTTGCCACCTCCCATGTTGTTCTGGAAGGGCTATAGGGAAGCAGGAGTCAACAACAACAACAAAAATCAACCCCCCTCATCAATAGGAACAGCATTCCAGTTATGAGAACTCCAGATCCAAGCTAAATATCTTAAGAGGGCCTACTTAATATTGGGTTGTGACCAGTAGCAAAGGTGGTACATCTGAATTTTGATTGTAAAAATAAATAAATATATTCATATGATTTTCCTTGATGTAAAAAACCCCCTCAGCTCTCATATACAGTGCACACTGATCCTAAACACATTCTCTTCCAAGATTTCAAATGAGCTAGTTTTTGCTGAGGGTTTTATTATTTTTCTTCTGTCCTCATGAATAATAGCATTTAAGTGGAGCTTCCCAATTTACGTCTGGAAACTGCAATATTTAAAATCATGGAATAACTTAGCTTATCGATTCAGAAATTTTCTTGTAACCACCAACAGGAAATATGCACTGCCATTACTAAGAAGAGCTTTATGGCAATTATTTCAAAGAAAGTCATGCTGATTACTTGATTTTAGGAGATCAAACACTTTGGGAGTCTGACTCATTACTGATGTTGCCTTAAATCCCAAGTGATCTGATAAACCAGAAAATCATGCCGGAAATATTTCAGAAGCTAATGTTGTCTGCAGCGGTAATTTAGCATTTGCGATGCTGTCTTACATGTGCAATACAAATGTGGCTGAGGAACTAGAAATAAGTGATTATGGCTAGCTCAAAAAGAGTTTATTTCAGTAATGAAATATATGACTTACTTTCTGCATTATTATTTTTTTAGTCTTTGCTTGATTACATGAGACTACATATATTGCCAGCAAACCTTGCTGAAGCTAACAACTTGAACTATATTTCACTTAAAATTGAAGTACCATGATTCAGGCACAAATCTAAGCACATTTTCTTGGAAGCAAGCACCATTGAAATAATTGTAAATTAGGACAATATAAAATAGGAGATACATTTAATCAGTGTTTTTTCTGGGGGGATGCATACCCCTAAATATTTTGTGAATCTAAGTTTAGCCTCATTGAGGGGCAGTATTTCAATATGAATAGGAAAAGTAGAGTACCCCTAAACATTTTTTTAAGAAAAAAACCACTCCATTTAATTATCACACATGGAACATCACTCCCCTCATTACTTTTATGTAAAATAAAAATCTAATTATCTGAAGTCTATTCCTCCTTCAGGACAGGATATATATATGTGTGTTTATTTATATGTTCCTTTATACAGTGTTTTATATTTTGACTCGTATCTATCTGTCTATCTGAACATACTAGGTGAGGTTCACCTAAGAAGCCCTATCACCACTGTGCAAGGCCTTCTGTTTGCACAATGGGCTTCCCCCTTCTCCTCCCTCCGTGCTCTCCTCACCCCTGAAATTGGCTCAATGGGGTTGGGAGAATTCCCAGAACATCATGCAGAGGGAGGAGAGGGGGAAGAGTTCCATCTGTCAAGCTGCAACACTTGCAATGATGAGATGTTCAGCATAACATGACATTGAATTATATTTTTTTTCTACCTACCAATCCAACCAGCAAATATAAATATAAACTATGCTTCTTGCAAGGCATACTGCATTTACTTGTTGTGCTCCAATTCATGCCTTATTTCTTGCTTCGGTAATGTTCAAGCTGAAACATTTGTTGAACCAAAAGAGTTTTTTAAAATAATAATAATCCTGTGTTATTCTGTGGTTCATTCAAAGAATGTGTTTGCGTTGATCTTGCTGTTTCTTAAAAGGCAGAAAATGTGAACAAATAGTATATACAGAAAATGTTATTGCATAAGTGATGTACAAGAGTCATAGACAATGTCATATGGCTTACTTGATTCTTTTGGTTTTGGTTTCTCTGCAAAAAGAAAAAAAAGTAACAATCCCTCAATTCCCTTAAAGTTACTAAGGCATATAATTTATTGTTAGTTTAGGGTTAAGAATAATCTGTTTAGAAATGTAGCATTTGCAGAATAATTTAGTTGCTTCATACTGTTTCCTCGCTCACCAACACATAGCAAAAGCTCTTGAGTTCCTATTTCCTTCAATTAGATCTGACTAATTCCTTAATGCAGTCAAAACAAAATAAAAAAAAAAAATTCCTTCCAGTAGCACCTTAGAGACCAACTAAGTTTGTTCTTGGTATGAGCTTTCGTGTGCATGCACACTTCTTCAGATACAGGTGTCAGCCCTAAGAATCTTCATTGGACTGGACAGTTGAGTATGATGGATATCTAATCCATCAGTTTACAATGACAGTTGAGTATGATGGATATCTAATGTTACCCAATGGCATTTCTCTTGGAAGAAAAGATATTTTTCAAACAATATTTTATTTCTGTTATCGGTGGTTCATTTCACATAACCAATGTTGAAAGGAAAAGGCCACCATTATGGATGGGACAATTATTCGAATCAGGGATGCTAAACAAGGCGAGAGCCCTGCTCTGCTTGAATGCAGGTGGTCCCATTTTGAGGCAAACACAGTTAGCCCCCCACTGAACTTGTCTGGCTATAAATTGGGACTTGTGACCTGTTTCAACAAACATTTGCAGCTGAATCGTTCAGAAAATTAATTCTACAAATCAGATCAGTTAAAATAATTAAGGCCAGAAATGTTGACCACGTTACAGGTAAATTGAATAGTATGGCCACTTCTCCATCAACAAAAATGTGGACAACAGCAACCACAGGTTTGTATAAAATTTGGAAATGCTGATTTATATGTACAGGTGCACATTTAGAATTAATTACCAGTACATAATGGTAGTTTCATTGGCAGTTTCATAGTGGGGAAGACTGCATAGTGTGGCTGCTTAGCCTGCTGTGCCAATTGCTGGCGAGGCTCTTTAATGATCCCTGTGTCCCCTTCTCAGTAGTGGCACCCACCCTGTGGAACACCCTCCCATCAGATGTCAAGGAAATAAACAACTATCTGACTTTCAGAAGACATCTGAAGGCAGCGCTGTTTAAGGAAGTTTTGAACGAGAGTGGCTGGGGAAACCCAGCCAGATGGGTGGGGTATAAATAAATTATTATTATTATTATTTTAAAGTGGATTTAGAACAGGCACCCATCAAACAGAGGACTGTCTTCTGTGAGGTAGGACACATGGCCACCACAAAACTGAAGATGACTGAATGGGTTAATTCCAGTCACTGCAGAAATATGATTAGTGACATAGAAGCTGAATTTCATCAGAAACCTGATCCAGAATTATCTGTCAAGAAAGAATACTAATAGCTAGAGAGACAAAATCAAGATGGTCCACTTTTTGAATGTGATTTTATTTTTAATGGCTATGGCGTTCTCCTTAGATGACATCAGCTTCACTGAGTTTCTCCTTACCTTTCTCTACCACCTTCAACGGCCTATCTTCTTTCTTTTCATGTACTGCTGCAAAACAAAGATAAGGCTTTTGTAACACTTCCAGTCTCAGGAAGAGTGGCTCATGCAAGCTTTCTCAAAGCACTGAAAACGCTGCTGCTTATTTGAAAGCAACTGACATTATCCTGATATTGATCTAATCTACCTTTCTAATAAATGTTATAAAACTGTAGAGTTCCTTTTTTTTGCCTTCCAATAAATCTGCAGGAAGAATGAAGCCTTGCACAGTTGCAAATGAATCATGGAAAAGTCACCTTCCTATCTTACCATTATAAATGCTGGTATAAAACTCTAATAACATAGGACTCTGGCTTATGCCGAATGAGACCGCAGGCTCACTGGTTCATGAACGTCTACAATGATTGGCTATGGTTGTCGAGGGTTTCAATCAGCCTTACCTGGCCATGCTAGGGAGTAAAGCCAGGACCCAGCTGCACCCTATACTGGTTGAAGGGAGTGAGGCAGCAGTAAATCACAAAGAGTTGAAGTTAACTCTTTGTACTGTGCTGACCTCATCGCCATCTTATCCCTGCTCCTCTACCGCCCATTCCCTGCTATCTAGCCTGCTACTGATTCATCTGCTGGAGCATGGATTAAGGTTCCCACATGACACTATACACCCAGCTCCCAAGATTATTAAATGGCATGGAGGTGCTTCCACAAACCCATCCTATGTTCACCTTGACCATGGACACAGTCCATGCAATATATATTGTATAGATTTAATTTTACTGTAAAATGTAAACAGTACTGACCTTTTGGCTTATGAACTTCTGTGGTCACTGTGAAATAAAACAGGAAAAAAACATTGTGAACATTTAATGGACACCTAGGATTTATCCAAAACACTCTTGTTAGGGGCAGCTGTGTAAATGGAGAAAGTAAATCAATAAAAAGCAACAGCTTTGAGTTGTTGCAACAAAGGTTTCCCTTCAGTTTTAGCAGAGCTTTCAATGCAAATCCTTTCTTGGTTCAGGGAAGGGTTTGCATCAGAATCCCCTGCTAAAATGAAGGTGGAGGTGGGGAAAACATTCATTTTAGCAGCACCATGGGGATCTGGGTTGTGGAGCAAAAAAGCTCGTGCCATCTCCGCTTTAAGGAAAAGGAAAATGCTTTAAGGAAAAGGACAATGCTTGAAGTTTTAGAGCACCTGCATAGCCAGTGGAATGTCTCTGACACCTCCACTTTTTAAAAAGGAGCACTGGTAGCAAGGCTGGGAAAACCCTTTTCCTAATACCTGATATCACTGCCAGGTTAAGCAGTAGTGGATTAGATGCACCCATTATCTGTCTCAATATAATGAAGCTTGTGATATTACAAGATGCCATAACATTATACATATATTCGGGATATATATTTAAATTTTAATCTCACCTTTTGGTTTATGAGCTTCATGTGTCACTGAAAAATTAAACAAAGAATTCCAGTGTGTTCAAACTACATATATACAGCTCAGGGGGGAAGGGGGATAGCTCAGTGGTAGAAGTGCATGCCTTGAATGCAGAAAGTCCCAGGTTCAAGTCCTATTAGCTCCACAAAGGAGTGGGAAAAGATCCCTGTCTGAAATCCCTTGGAGAATTACTGCTAGTCACTGTAGACAATACGGAACTAAATGATAGACCATTTGGTCTGTCTTGGTATAAGGCAGCTTCTTATGTTCCTATGTGCCATGGCCACCTGAAACAAAGCTCTCGTACCCAAGACCTCAAGCAAAGATGCTTTGACCAAAGGATCCACCAGTAAATCATCCCATTTCAAACTGGTGTGTTAATAGTATTGAGGGCCACAATGCATACATTGTCTGTATGAAATTTACATGCCTTAAAACCCCACTGGCCTGCTGGAAACACTGTGATGGGGGAAACCATTGCAATGAACAACAGGTTATGTTGTTTTTGGTTAGTTAGTTAGTTTTATAAATATTTTTATTGATTTTTAATTTCAAGTAACAAAACATACCCACACTCTTGCTGATTTGTTTGCTCACGGAATTTAGATTCTACTTTTTTAACATAAAAAGCACAGGGAACCCATGGTGGTTAGAATCTCATCCAAATTATTTCTAGCCGTGTTCTCCATTTAAATTCACTAGTTAATTGTTGCATGGCATACTGAATTTTATAGCATTTAAATTTAAAATTTAAAATTTTAGCTTAGAGATAAAAATAGGAGAGCATTATGTTCTATGATAACTTTTCCCTCATGTCTTACCAGCTGCTTTGACAGGCACATCCTTCTTTGGGAGCTTGGCTAAAACACAAAGACAAAAGGAGAAATAGTTGGTTATTGCATATCCAGAACAGGTGCATTATCAGTATGTTTAAAGAAAGCAAAGATTTGAAAACATGAGCATAGTTACCTGTTTCTACTGGTTTCTCTTTCTTGTGCGGTTCTACAAAGTTAGAGGAACAAAGCCGGATAAATTATTTCTGCATTTTGAGGTTGACCGTGAATATTAGAACCATTACACAGAATGAGATAGCAGACTGAAATTGCAGAACTGTCAACTGCATTACTTTAGCATGCAGGCAGGAGGTCATGTTTTGAATGCCCCCCCATATAAACAACTTCTGCATGTAATAAGTTGGGGCATGAATGAGCGGGCTATGCAAAATCTTTTTAATGCACTAGTTTACTAGATGCAAAGGAGTGGGCAACATTGAGAAATAACTAAATTGAGTTTAATGATGTACTAGCAGTAGTTTGATTATGATCTTGATCTAACATGGTAGAATGCGCTCAAGCACTTTGTTGGATTCCACTCAGAAGTGGGGAATGGGGTTTTTTTTAGCCTGAGGGATGGATAATTGTGGTGGCCATGGCCAGAGGCAAACATGGGTGGGGCCAGAGGTAAAATGGGTAGATAAATAGATATGATGTTTTGGCTCCGGCTCCTGAGTGCAGAGACACTTTTGGTTCCCCCAATGTTTTTTGTTTTTTAATGGGCCGGCCCCCTAAATGTTCAGAGTGCATTCAGCTTTGACCTCTGGCTCTGCGCGATGTCAGGACATTGCAGGATGTCATGCGAGCCATGTCAGGATGTCAAGCGACATCGCGTGCAAGACATCAGGACATCACTCAATCATGTTGAGAAGATGGCGCCTCTGTTACAGCAGGTTACATTCCAACCATACAAAATTCAAAGGTTTCTACACCCAGCTGTAGAAACATTATCACAGTTCAAGGACACACTCCAGTTAGGTAAAAGGATTTGTGGAACAGCACCAGGGAGGGATATGGCCTAGGGCAGGCACGTCCAGCTCCCAAATGACAGCGATCTGCTTACAGTATTAAAAAAAAAACAGGCTGTTTTTGCCATTGGAGGACCAGAGTTGTTGGGCTTTTTTTAGGAAACCAGAGTTGTTTTTGGAGGAATATCACTAAGGGTTAACCAGGGCACCCTATGATCGACCAGTGGAAAGTGACTGACCTGTTGGACATGCCTGGCCTAGGGAAAGCCCTACGTTCCAGATGGAGAGGCCTGGAGGGCCTTATGTAACTGTTTCTGTGTTTATTATTTTGAAATTCTTCATGTCATAGCCTTTGATTAAGATCAAACTACGTGAACACTCCTCTATGAGCAGACTCTTATTCATTGGGCTCACACCCCAACCTGCCATCAATGGCCTTCTACCTTCACACTAGGGGAAGGGATAGCAGGAAGGGGTGTGGGTGCTCTCTCTCTGCTACCTGTGTGTGCATGAAAACTGGCAAGAGAAGAGAGGATATATGGGTGTCCGGTGAAAATATACTTGCATGATCTTGAGGACTTGCTAAGCCAATTAGGGAGTTGTTTGCCTTTCCCTATGAGAGAAGCCTAAGGTTCCCTACGTTCAGGGAAGATATGAACCAATAACTTCATAGATCACAGCTCAGATCTTAGCCTGTATGCTAGAGTAACTCTGAGCTACTCTATTCTACACACAGCAATAGACTAAGTACTTGGTTCTAAATAGTATACCTTGTTTGCAAACCAACCAATTCTCAACAATCTTAATGTATGTTTGGTAGCAGACATGTCCTTTAAATAACCTCTATTGTCAAAAACACTGACATGTCATTTTAAAATCCCATCAATATAGTTTTGATGTAAATTCATAGTTTGCTGAAATATGCTTCAGGTTTTTTCTCACAGCTAGCTTGCTCCCCCTGCCTGATTCATGCAGTAATCTCATTGTTCAAGTGATGTTTTCAGTGTACTCAATATGATTGTTGAAAAACATGAATCATGGCATCACATCTGTCAGCTTCTTACAACTGCCCCTGACAACACACACGTATGCTCCTGGTAAAATTATGATAGGAGAAAGATGTTCTGAAGTAAAGCTTCAAATGGAATTTTGGGCAGACCACTATACATACACCTATGTCCATGTTATTAATAATTAGAGGGAACCAGATTATGTTGCTGAACGTGTTGCAGAAAATCTAGAATACACTCTAGGCACCGAGGTTCCATTATGTCCAAACATGGTTTCTTGGAAACAGAAGCATTGGGATTTAGTGGACTCCACAGAAGGGCCTCTGCTACTGCCATAAGCCTGCACTGCAGTAGCCAAGGCCATGAGGAACTTTGGGAAACTCTGCAGTACATGTTTCTGTACTGCAGTAGCCAAGGTGGTACCCACAAGATGTTACTCAACTCCACCTCCCATCAACCCTACCCAGCATGGTCAATGGTAAATAAGTGGGAACTGGATTAAGGCATTTCTTTGAAATCCTATTCCCTCTTCTTTATAAGCCTCTTTAGGCCACAAAATATGGGTATTTAAATGTTTTACAGCTCAGAGTTTATTTTATGTTCTGAGGTTTCTTTTAAATCCTGTATCACTGATACTGTTTTAAATGAGATAATCCAAATCTGCAGCTTTGAGTGCCATAACTCTACAAAATTCAGTTTTCACCTTAAACATTTAATTCTTTTAAATTTTCACATTCAAATATCCTCACTCATAACTTCATAGTTTCAGCACTGAGCTTAGGCTGTAATCCAACCCCTTGGCTGGCAGCAGCAGGGCTTGATGGAACGGCGTCCCCCAGCCTGACAGGTTGAAGAGGGTCATATTGGACATGTTGCCAGATTAGACATCATGCGGCAGCAGCAAGGCTGGCTCAGAATCCAGCAGATCCTATGCTGGCCCAACCCCACCTCCTCCCTTCTTTGTTTTAGGGGATTTCACAGCCTATGGGCAGTGGTGATACCACCAGAGGTAGCTTCTGCCTGAGCACTGCTTGGGCAGGCAAACTGTGGTGTACTTTTGTTGGTGGGGATTTACCACTAGCAGAGGCTGGTGAAGCCAGGCAACCCCCACCAGCACAGTTAGATATTTTATTTTTATTGTTGGATTCTAGCAAATCATCCATCTTAATGCAGCGTGGTCCTAGAAAATTTTCACAAATTCTGTCTTATTTTTTTAGTAGGCAAAATATTAAAAAACAGAGATTGGTTCACATAGCTACTGCAAGCCTACCTGCTATTGACTTCTTGGCAGCTTAAAAAAAAGGAAAAGGGAAATTGTTTATTTTTCTTGTATGTACCACAATGGAGTTTTGTACAGTAAACAGTAATTGCTTTATAATGTAGATATAATTCTGCTGAAGGATGTCTTCATTCAGCTGAGAAACACTTATACAATTCCCCTGAACATGCTTTAAGTGTTGATTTAATATTTCCAAAGGAAACATATACTTCAGAATACAAGGTCTTCTTTAAAACAAAGGAATCATATGCTGTCAAGGAAGAGTAGTATTTGGACCAGCAGGAGCCTGCAGTTGTTTCATGCTATGCTATCAAGGGAACAGAACTATTAACGATAACTTGCAGTACATTTGTCAACTGCTATGAAGGCTATCCTGGTCAGTAAGTGGCGTGCTAATGAAGTCCCTTCTGACACACAGTGGTTAGATAAAGTCTGGATATATCCTATAATGTGGAATTGACCCATCAAAGGTTAGTAAGCTTAGACAGGTGTTTATGGCTCATTTCTCACATATAGATAGGATTGTGGTTTGCTGTTCCCATTTATGATAGGGGAGGATTAAAGCAGAAATGCACCCACAGTACACATCATTGTGTGTGCACCATGACATGTGAATGCTGTCAACAAGAAGCTCTCCATATAGTCTTTGTTTTGTGCTTATTGATCACTGACCACTTTATAATAATTTTTGTTGCCATTAGGCTGACTGCACCCTTTTCAATTTCTGTATTAATAGTTTTATGACTGCTGTTGAATCCATCTGTTTGGTAATTAATTAATAACACAAGACTCTTTAAAACTTACTGCTAATGTCTCATTGTGTTGGGTAACACTGTATCCAGTATTTTGAATGAATCTATCACGTTATGTGGATTGTGTGGTATTTATTTCTTGCAAAAACTATAATAAATCAAGTGGGTAAAAAAATTCAATAACATTTCTTCCTTCCTTAACACAGCAAGAGGAAAATAACATCGTTCTGGTGCATTTCATTTTGGATTAAAAATGGTTAATTTGAGGACAGATAAGTACATCTCCCTTGAGAGGGGTACCGGTATCTCAAGAATGAGACCTCATTTGAAGCTCCACCCAATTCAGTCTTCATTTCTAAAAATGTTGTCCTGACAACATGCAGGATGGACAAGAGGGGAGGTCTTCACACAATGCATAAACCAGGCATAGGTAAACTCTGCCCTCCAGATGTTTTGGGACTACAACTCCCATCATCCCTCACCACTGGTTCTGTTAGCTAACAGGACCTGTGGTCAGGGATGATGGGAATTGTAGTCCCAAAACATCTGGAGGGCCGAGTTTGCCTACGCCTGGCATAAACTGTAGGATTCGCCTCTGCAAAATATTGTGGTGACCATCAATTTGGATAGCTTTAAAATGGGTTTACACAAATCCATGGAGAATAAGGCTATTGATTGCTACTAGCCATCATTGCTGTATGCTACCTATTGGTATCGTAGGCAGTCTTCTTCTATATATCAATTGATGAGGAGCACAAGAGGCAAGAGGGTTGCTGTACTGATATCCTGTCTGAAGGCTTGCCATAGGTATCTTGTTGCCCATTGGAAGCACAGGATTGGAAGCCTAGATGGGTGCTTCTCTCTGCCCCAACCTTGCCACCAGCCTGCTTCATCCCAGCCCCATTCAGGTAAGGTGCACTGACAGCAGTGTCGAGAGGTCAGCTCCATGGCTCTGCCCCACCACATAGGCTGTTATCATTCAATGGTCAGCAGACCAAGTTGCTAAGCGCCTCTTTTGAAATAGAAAATACAAGTAAATGGCCAGCAGGTGTTCTTTCAGTAGCTGCAAAACAGCTGGAAAGTCCTGGACTGTTCTGCCTTTGTAGCTCAGTACAGTAGGATGTGGTCTAAGTCTGTGGGTGATATTCAACCACGTTTCATTCACAGTCACTGAAGTTAATGAACATGACTACATCATGTCTTCTAATTTCAACATGTCTACTCTGAGTAAAGCTTAGTAGAATACCACCCTGTGTGTCTATGAAAAGGAGGAGGGCGGAGGGGGGCTTGAGTGTTGGTGTCAGAACTGAATCAGAAGCAGAAAAATAGCTCTGGGCTCTGGAAGGCACCTTTGGGTGGGGCTTCCTCTCTGGGGATGATGAGGAGCAGTGGGATATACTGCAAGTTATACAGTGAGTCAACTTGGGTGCAATACTTCTATTATAGAAACAATGTAAGTCTCTGGCGGATTCTTCCTCCAAAGCAGGCACAGGCAACCTTGGCTCTCCAGATGTTTTGGGACTACAACTCCCATCATCCCTAGCTAACAGGACCAGTGGTGAGGGATGATGGGAATTGTAGTCCCAAAACATCTGGAGAGCCAAGGTTGCCTATGCCTGCTCCAAAGGAAACTAGTCCCTGGTAAGAACTGCTACTGGGACTTCCACATGCTCAGGGAAGTTTTGTGTGCATATAACATTAGTGAAGGCTTTCCTTTCTTAACACGCAACACTTGTTATGACACATGTTAGGAACTATAGACACATGCTCATAGTAGTGACACTGCATCATTATTCACAAACCAAGAAGAACATTAACTTGCAGAACCCAGCAGATGGTGCTATGATGCAATGAAATGCACCATAACCGGAGCAGTTGATTGAATACATTGAAAATAAAGCAAGAGAAAACAATTTAATCACTTACCTGGTGCTGCTACTTTTACAAAAGCTGGTTGGGCTGCAGGAGCTTTTGCTGGCTCTTAAAATGAGAACAAATTAAAGCAATTACTACAAAGCATTCTATAGCAAAAACACAGAGACCCGGGGAAATTTCAGATGAAAAAGATTGCCCTCAGCATCTCTTGCATAGAAAAGCACAGAAATAAGATTATTAGAAACAAAGTGCCTATCTGGTTTCTACTCAATCAAAGGCATGGAAAAAGTAATGAGCAAAAATGGTTATTTGGAAGCACTTGATAATTGCTTTCATTAACAAATATGGTTTTACTATTGTATCACTCTGCGCGGCATCTTAGGACAGTAGTAGTTTTCTTAGCTACATGCAACATTTGCATAAATGGCAGAAATAGTTATGGGGAAATGCTTTTTCCCCCCAGAAGGAAAACGCAACCTTCTGAAAACACACAGCATTAAGAGTTTCCAGGATTCTTGAGGATTCAGAAAAAACACTACTACAGGCTGTTTCCTGAGTCTCTAGCCTAGATTAGAGTCACCCGTGCTGTGCTGTGCTAGTGTCAGAAACACATAGGACTGCGAGGGTAATGTCACTGCAGCATGAAACAGAAGATTTTTCAGTTGCCCTTGTTTTAGTCACAGTTCTCTTTACCCCTTTTCTTCCGCTGTCCAGTGCTGGAATACACATCTTAAACAATAGGTTAAATAAAAAGAATCCCTTTCACCAGTCCCAGCCCTACCCTTATGCTGAGTGAGGCAGCTACCTTAGGCAGCTGGTTTTGGGTGTCATGAAAGGGAAGCAAATTCTTAGTTGCCTATTTTATTTTATATTATTTTAATTGCCTGGGAGGTGGAGAGACAATTGCTGGATTTTCTGCCTCTGGTGCCAAAATAACTTGACTGGCCTTGGATACTATGCATCCTCATAGCATGGGGTGGGAGCACCATTGGGTACTCTGCCTCAGGCAGCAGAATGCCTTGGGCCAGCTTGGGCATCTATTTTGTGAGGATGGAGTTAGTGCTAATAGCACAGCTCTATGCACATTTTCTCAGAAGCGAGCCCCACTCTGCTCAACAGGGCTTATTCCCAGGTTGCAATAAGAACTGTTATTATACCTCAAGTCAGGTACAGGGAACCTTTGGGCCTACACATGTTGCAGAACTACAACTCCCATCATCACTGGCCACTGACCATGCTTACTAGGGCTGATGGGAGTTGTAAATCAGCAATATCTGGAGGTATCTTCACACCATTATATTATGCCTGTATAAATAATGCATAATATAGAAAGGACTTTAATGAAGAGTCACTTGTTTCCCATGTAAGCCCCACTGAAATGGAGACTGAAGAACAGTCCAGCGTAGGCAAATGCTTCCTATATGTTTAAGGTCACGGCATACACAGAAAAGCACAGATGCACAAGCTTCCCAGCTTTTCTTTCCAGTTCTTGACCACCCAGAGAACATATTCAGCTAAGATCACAGCTGACATTTCATTTCCCCATGAAAGCTCTGCTTTTTCGAGATGTTAGATTAAAAAAAACCGAGGAAGGGAGGCAATAACTGTCAGTCACAAACAGGAATGCGGAATTGGAAATACAGTGTGAATTGATTTAGAATGGAAGAGGCAGCTGAAGTCTAAACATGTCATTTTAGAATTATAAATGGTGTCACCACCTCCTTATTTGCATCTTCTTGCAATTTTATAGCACTATCCTATGAATGCCTCTTCAGACATATGTCCCATTGAGCACAATGGAACCTGCTGTCAGGTAAGGGAATAAACGAACGAGCTGTTTTTAATTTGAGTACATTGAAAAACTATCATTTGGGTACATTGGAACAGGCTGTTTTAAAACTGAGCTATATAAAAAAAACAGGATGTACAACCATAACTAAAAACGAGACATACTTTTGAGGTCTTTTGTCAAAACAGCTTCTTTCTTATCTGCAAGAATAAAACACACACAGAGGAATTAGCAGCGACATTGTACCGAATGCTATCGCATATATTTACAAGTGGTTCAATAACACAAATGCCCAAAGAACACATTTGGAGTCTTCATCCTTCATTTTGCAACACAGCACAAACTCAGGTAGAAAGACAGCCAATAGGATTTATCTGATCGACACAAAAAGAACCATATTTATTTTTTTATTTTTCGCAGGAATCCTATTAAATGCCCTTTCTTTGATCAAAAGCAATAAAACGCCTAGAAATTTCAAGGGGAAACTCAATTATTCTTGGGTGTACGTACATTGCTCTCTGAACTAAAAATATTTCTGGGTTAATCTGCTGCCTCTATTAGCATGTTTTCTAGGAATCACTTCAAAGCATGCTAATTACCACATTGAGATGAAATTAATCATAAAGCAGCTTTCGGCCATGGGGGTCTGCTGAAGCATTCAAGAAACGCTTTATAGTTGCCAGATATGGAAATTTTAAAAGGTGTCACTTGTAGTTGATATGAATCATTTATCACAATAATCTGCCATTACTGGAAGCTATAAAACCTGAATACACAGGCAGCATTCTATGCAATACCAGATGTGAGCTACAATTAAATACCCCGAGCTCACTTTAAAAACGTTCTGAAATATTGGGATAGTGTGATATATTTTGGATAAAGAATATATTTTAAATACCTTCTTCATAGCTGTAGTCCATACAAGTGTAGGCCTATTTCATTGCTGGCCTATTTTTCATACTTAACATCCCGATGCTCCAAAGAGTCAAATAAGGAGGTGATGGAATACTGCATGAACACTCAGGAGTATTCTCTCTCTCTTTATTTTTCTCTATCTCTCTACATATATATATATGAGGTTTACATAAACACAATAAAATACAATGGCATTTAATAAAATTTCCTTTACAATAGATAAAAATGAGATTAAAAAAAATTACATAGCACAAATAAAATTTAGCAGTGTTTAAAAAAATTAAGTCTACATTTCCTTGGAAGATCTTAAAGATTGTCTTGGACTGTATCAGTATCTTGTGAGTACACCTCAGTATACATTCATTATATGATCCGTTCCTTATTCAACATGCATTGTATCTATTGGAGAATGAGGATCTTAAGTTTTCAAAATGGAGCAGTAGTGAGATACAACTATCTGAACTGCAACTATGAAAAGAACTTCAATTGCAAATCAAATGTTTATAATGTTGCCAGGATTTTAAGTATGCTGCATGCACTAGTAAATTACTCATCAGTAAATCTCATTTCTTAATCCTTTACAGGTTTATAAAGTTTTGAAATAGCTTCCTCTCTCTCCTGTCCAGTGATGTTGCACAAATACTGGAGAACTTAACCCGAATTCACATTCTGACATAGAAGTAATCTAAACAATGAAATTATGGCCTGGACAGAGTAGCCACCTTTTGACGAAGGAATCAGCAGGCCACCAGTTCAAGCAGTAAAACTGAAGTCATAGAGGTATATTGTACCTGACTGACAAAAACAGACCAGGATTTCTTAAGCAGTACTAGTGAAAGTAGTGAAACTAATTACTCTAAGAACACTGGCACATTTGAAAATAAAAGTAATGCTTTAAGAGGGGATAATAAAAACTAGGAATAGTAGCAATAATGTGAACGTTTTCAAGAAATGCAAGCCACACATTCATTATAATGGATTAGCAAAATATCAATCATTTTGGCATGTAAAGGTAAAGGTAAAGGGACCCCTGACTGTTAGGTCCAGTTGTGGATGACTCTGGGGTTGCGGCGCTCATCTCACTTTATTGGCCGAGGGTGCTGGCGTACAGCTTCCAGGTCATGTGGCCAGCATGACTAAACCATTTCTGGTGAACCAGAGCAGCGCACGGAAATGCTGTTTACCTTCCCGCCGTAGTGGTACCTATTTATCTACTTGCACTTCGTGCTTTCGAACTGCAATGTTGGCAGGAGCAGGGACTGAGCAATGGGAGCTCACCCCTTCACGGGGATTTGAACCGCCAAGATCGGCAAGCCCTAGGCTATGTGGTTTAACCCACAGTGCCACCCACGTCCCTTTTTTGGCATGCAGGAGGAGGGAATTATATTTTGCAAGGTCAAGTACAGTTTGTCACCTTGCATCCTCCCTGCCCCAAAATTCTTACATCAAACATGATATTATTATGAACTCTAGAGAAGGGCTTGCCAATCTTTTGGGGTCTGTGGACACATTTACAAACTGAATAAACTGCAGTGGGCACCATACACATGCCACAACTCTCTTCTCACTATCTATATCCCCCAAAATCCACACGACACAATTGGACTTGAAAAAAGCCTTTTGTTGGCTAAGGAAGGCTTCTTTGAAGCATAAATTCAGCTGAGGGACAGATGGAGGATGGGACCCTGCAGGCTCCAAGGCATGGGAGTGACTTATGAATATCAGGACGAGGGACAGAAGTACTATCTACACAGTAGTAATAAAAACAGCTTGACTACTTTTTTCCAGTTGGAGAACAAGCGGTTCTGGAAAAGAAATACTGTACAGGTAAACACTCTGTTTCTTCATTTTAACAAGCAAATATTTTGACAAACATGATCTATCTATAACTGTGTGTGTGTGAAAATATATGCATGAAAACAGAAAAGCTCAGTCTCCTTCTTTCGGCACAAGCCACTCCATTTTACCTCAGGCCTTGTTCAACATTCCTTTGAAGTAAACTAGCAGCAATACAGTAGCTGCAAATGACATCTAAACAACACACAGGGTGATAAAAACTAAAGCCCCCCTTCGTGCCTTTCATACAACTATATCCCTAGGTGGTTTATAATAAACTGCTATGCCATGCTGCTATTTTTCAGAAAATAGACACTTGGAGCATTTTTTTAACTGAATCTTGAGTGAGTGTGAATCCCAGGTTTATGTTGCCAAGCCTTCACAAAAATGTTTTGCAGAGTGTGCAATTTAGGACAATGACAGACCAGCTTAGGCCATCTAGGACAGGGATGGGAAACCTTTGGCCCTTCAAATGTTGCTGGACTACAAATCACATCATCCCTGACTATTGGAAATGCTTGCTAGGGTTGGTGGGAATTGGAGTTCAACAGGATGTGGAAGGCCACAGGTAGATTCCCAACCTCTTGATCTAGGATTTCATAGAAACGCAACTGTCTAAGTAACTATGATGAGGCTTAAACTGAACACCATTCCATTTCAGTTCAGCTATCACTATAACGTTTCTTTTGTTTAGTAAATAGCCATGGCCATGTCTCTCTTTCATTGAGCAAACTTGGGCCAAAGTGTTGACAGATAAACTAAATTGTTCAATATGTTTCTAGAAGATGAGCAAAAACAGGGAAATGTCTTTCTTCTTCCCTCCCCTGGTTGGAAGTTTGTATCAAGGGGTGTATGCAAGAGGTTAATAGTCTGGCAGTCCTTGAAATGGGTGTGAAAGACACTCAGAAGACTTGCTCTCTATATTAAGGCATTGGTGTTTGCCTTGGAAATCTGATGGGGATCAATATCTGTTGGTGTTAATGCCAAGGACCTTCTGCCATCCAACATATATTGAAAATAAAACCTTGCATGACAGAACTCGTGTACAAAGTCCTATACAACTTGGGACGTAAGTACCTAAAAGGGCACATCCCCCAGTATTGACCATCTCAGGTCCTACAATCAGTAGGTGAGGGCCTGTTGATGGTGGTTCAACTGGCTGCTGCCTGGTTGCACTGATGCGTGTCAGGACCTTTTTGGTGGTGGTTCCCCATTTGTAGAATGTCTTCCCTGGTAAGGTGCTTCTGTCTCTGCCATTAATGTTAAAGAGGAAGTTAAAAACATTTCTGTTTGTGCAGGCATTTGGTAGCTGGAAGAGACATTCCTGACCACACCGCCTTAGGCGTTAATTTTTTTTGGGGTGGGAACATTCCAGCTGTGAGTGGGACTGAAGTCAGTTGTGGGCTTGGCCAGAGCCGAAACTGAACAGTGTGCACCCGGATTTCTCTCTCTCCGTTTCTGTCTCTCTCACTCCTTTTTCTTCCCCTGCTCCTGCTTAAAAAAAATAAATAAATCTCCTGGCCATTCACATGAAATCAGGCTGAGGGCTGTATGTGGCCCTGGGGCCACAGGTCACCCACTGTGCTGTAGAGGTTCAGGTGCTCTAATGGACTGGGAACATAAGAACATAAGAGGAGCCTGCTGGATCAGGCCAATTGCCCATCTAGTCCAGCATCCTTTACTCACAGTGGCCAATGAGATGCCTGTAGGAAACCCGCAAGCATGATCTGAGGACAACAGCACTGCCCCCTTTTGTGCTTTCCAGCAACTGGTATTCAGAAGCCTACTGCCAGAATGCCAGACACGCTAGAAATAAAGAGGCGCCATACAAGATATTTCACTAGGGAAGGAAAGATCATTTCCCCCTTATATTTTGAATCCATACAGTGCAATCTTATGCATACTTACTGAGAAGTCCCATTTTGTCCAGTAGAACTTACTCCATTGTGCTTAGGATTGTGGCCTTACTGCTATTACTGACTTGCTGCAAAAATAAATTACTAATGAAATGACTGAAGTCTTTCCGACTTTCTGCTCACCGTCTACAAACCGATCAGTGGTTCCACTTACATGGTTACTGTATATAAATCTAGCATAACCACTTCCAAGTGCTTCCAAGAAACTAGATAAGCAGAAGGTTTCTAGATACAGTATGTCGGCCATATGTGTGAAATCATTTCCTGCACATTTGACACATTAATGGGGGCTTTTAAACCAATACATCATGCATGGATGGTACTTAATGTTCCATTTGCTGCCCCGAGCAAAGTGTCCAAATGTGTTAAAATAAAAGAAGCAGCAGGTGGCATACGTTGTCTGAAAAATAGCTTGGCATCTGAACATTTTAGTCAATGAGAGACCATTCTTCATATAGACCAGTCTTAAATAGAAGATTTGCCTGACTTTATATATTTGTTGCTGAGCAATGTATTTTATTTCTCTCCAGTGATCTAAAAGCTAGATATCTATCTGGCCAAAGCCAACAATGAATTAAAATTAAATCAAAGCCATTACATTTCCAAAGCAACTGTTATCAACTATACAGCAAAACTCTACATCCATGTCTGAGTGTATTTGAAAAGCCTGATAAGGAGAACTTGTTTATATTTGAGATTATGTTGTTGGGATGAAAGGCTATCAAACATACATTTAGGGTTATTGTGGTGGTGGTTGGTTGGGAAGAGGCATGGTTACAGTTATGTTGTTTTCAACTGGATCTTAATTGAACATTTTGCAGGCAAATTCAGTCTAAAACTGTCTGTTTGGAGCTCTAAAAATACAGTATGCTATACATTTTAACATATAAATACAAGTGTATGTTTTCAATGCCATTGCAGTGATTTGCTGCAATTCACAAGCATTCCTGTATACTTAGGCTATCCTATTCCCTGTAATGGAAGATGTAGCACTAGATGCATCTCTCTTTCTGCACTGGAAACTGCCCTGCAGTTACTGGGAAACCCCACTTGTACAGAAGCTCCAAAAGTGCACACGATGGACCATAAGAAAGGATCTTGATCTAAGCATTTGTTTTCCAACAGACTGACTAGAGAAATTGTGATGGAGAAGCTGCTATTGTCCTGCCTTTGTTTGAGGATAATAGTAGCTTTCTAAGAATTTCAGAGCCCTTAACAAATAACAGTTCCCAGGATTCTTTGGGGGAAGTCATGGCTGTTTAAACTGGTATAATGCCACTCTAAATATACAGTGCAGATGGGGCCTCTGTATTCATTTACAGAACCTCAATTTTTAATCAGCAATAAGGATACTCAACACATCATGGCTACGTAAAAATGATTGCCTAGAACATTAGAAAAAAAATAAGATTAGAGATATATCTGATTACTCTTTAAAATTGTAGTGGGTTACTTTGATTTTTGCCTTGTTAATTTTTGTATTAATTTTATATGTGTAAATTAATAAAACATAGCAACATCCAGAAAGCTATTGCATATGGCTCACAGCAAGATGAGCAAATAGAGAGCCATTTCATTCAAATATTTTATGGAAGAAACTATCTGTTATGTGACATTGACCTGTGTTTTGATTTTGCAGTGTTTTACTGCTGCTTAGCTTAGAAAATCTTTAAGTAAAAAGGAATGGGTATTACTTCCCATTACTTCCCATTTGTAACAGCTACACAAATGGATCCTTGTATACTAGTGTTGCATGTAGAACTCTAAAGCTGCACAATCTACAGTCAAGATGATGAGGACTGAATTCCCATAATGTATTATCTATTTGACGCTGAGCTGGACTAGTGTATTGGCAAGGCAGCGACAGCAATTGCTCACCTCTCTGAAATGATATGGGAGAATGAGATCCTAATGCTCAATAGCAAGATGAAGGTCTACCAGGCTGGCGTGTTGAGCACACTGCTTTATGGAAGTGACTTGTGGGCAACTTACAAGCGTCAGGAGCGACACCTCAACGCTTTCCACATATGCTGTGCCAGGAAGATTTTAGGCAGGGCGGTTTTTCAAATAAAGATGTGCTCTCCCAAGCCCACATTCCCAGGATGTTCATATTCCTGTCTTAGCTATGTCTCTGCTGGCTTGGTCATGTCCATGATGTCCAAGATTCCCGAGAATGTGCTCTACAGGGAGCTGGCTTCAGGCACCAGGCCCATAGGCAGACTAACTTTGCATTACAGAGATGTCTGCAAACATGACACGAAGGCTGGCAACATCCTGGGTATCTCTTGCAGATGACAGCAGTGCCTGGAGACAGACACCTTACGTATGTATAGAAGAGATCAGAGGAGGAATGACAGTTGGGAGGAGAGCAGAGGGAAGAAACGCCATGGTGCATCTGCTGCAGCATAACTGGATGCCTTCATCTGCCCCAGCTGCAACAAAGCATCTCTCTCCCATATCGGTCTCTACAGCCACAGCAGGTGCTGCAACCTTCCAACAGTTTGATCTCACTGCCAGAGGCGCACTCCTCCATTGTCTTCTGAGACAGACGGATGCCAACAACACCAACAACAGTCCATTTGATATTTGCCACTATTGCTTTGTAAGTTGAAACTAAGGTCTTACCATCTCCTACCAAGTCATGCACTTGCTTAACAGTTCAAAGCAAGCAGCGGGTTGCTTTATCACCACACGAGACCTTGCCCCAAGTAACAAAAGGATATAAAGAAGCCACTTGCTCAGGCAAAGTCTCATTAAAGGAGTACATCTGCTGAGGGTCTTCTCTTACATCTGTAAAATTTCAAAACTAAATGAAGGTTTGAGTTTGCAACAGGAGAAAGGATCTGTCTGATATTCTTTTGATCCAAAAGGGAACAAATACCTGCTGATGTTTTTTATATTTGCACATTGGGCATGATTGCTTTCTGCTAGGACATTGCAGCAGAATCATTAAGAATTCTGTTAAAAGTGTGGTGCAGCCTTTACTGTGCCTATTAGCCCTCACAGAAGAAGAATATGCAATAATTATGGTTTTCAGTATATTATATCCCAAGCTGTCTCATTAAACCCACAAACATGCTTTGATCAGGGGGGAAAAACATTATGAAAGATGTTCATTCTATGCCACAAGACTAGCTCTTCAGATCCTGCCTATCACATCTTTCCTGATTGTGCGCACCTCTATGCACAAACAGGGGGGAGTTCAATGCTAATCTAAAATCACTGTTTGTTCATTAGTGACTATTTAACTCAATTTTGGAGTGTACTGTCACATTGTACACAATAATTTGCCAAAACGTGTATTTTATGTGTACTTCAGAACTTTCACACAAGAGCAAGTATGACTAATATGGTTTCTACTGGCCCATTTTAGCAAGGGGTGTCATACATAATTAGAAGTGCACTCTCTTAAAGTGCCCAACCACATATATTTATTGCAATTATTTTCAAGAACATCTGCACATACCGCTTAGCCAATCATTATACAACACTTCATAGATCTTAATAGCTCCAAGTCATTAAAAAGAAAAAAAATGGAGGATGGCACTGCATGAAAAGGAAGAGAACTACAATTCCAGCTGCCTAAAACTGGACACCCATTGAAATAATCACATAATTAAGGATGCAATGGAATACCTTCCATTTATCTCTAACAACTTGTGTTGTTTCAATTGATCTCTCAAAGATGAGACATTATCAAATTCAGCAGTACATGGCTTAACATGCAAGAGCTTCAAAGGGACAAATTTCACATAGGACAAAATGGCGGAATTGTGGTTTGAACCACAAATTCTGCACCTGTGGTTTGGATTCTTGAAGGTACACATGAGTAGTTTTTAAGACCTCTCTAGTCCTTTTCAGGCACAGAAAAGCATATGTGGGGGCTCAAACTGGATAGGGATGTGCCCATCCTACTACCCAGTTTGAGCCCATGTATGGCTGAATAGAGCTTCTGGAAAATTCAAATGTACAGGGACACAGATCTGAGCTATACAGTTCAAAAGGATTGTGTGATTCATCTCTTGCTGAGCAGTAGGGATTCAGGCTGCTGAGGACTGACTTACATGTTTGAAAGTTCCATCAGTACTTACATGCTAACTTGAGGTCTGAAGTGGTACAGTCCAGCAGGACTTGCCAGAGTCTGGAGATAGAATGGTTAACTCTTTGTAGTCCTTGATAAGATTTGGTAGTTTTGTCCTAAGTTAGTAACTTGCTTCTAAATACAGTGGTACCTCGGGTTAAGTACGCTTCAGGTGAAGAACTCCGCTAAGAACAGAAATCGTGCTCTGGCAGCGCTGTGGCAGCAGGAGGTCCCATTAGCTAAAGTGGTGCTTCAGGTTAAGTACGCTTCAGGTTAAGAATGGACCTCTGGAACGAATTAAGTACTTAACCCGAGGTACCACTGTAATTGCAACCAAAAAATTATGCGGGTCATCACTGGGATTTTTTGGTTATCACCTAGGTACCAATTTCCACTGAGAAGTGGTGTGTGTGTGTGTGTGTGTGTGTGTGTGTGTGTGTGAGAGAGAGAGAGAGAGAGAGAGAGAGAGAAACACTAGTATTTTGTTGTTGTAGATATATATATATATATATTGCATTCCTATATCTGAAAGCAGAAAGGAGCAAAAGCTAGACAATGCCAGAAAACATCAGATGAGGAAAGCTTTGCGGGTGCAGGGGAAGAAGTGTGAAGGAATGTAGATGATAATAGTGCTAAGGGCTAGTTGTGAAGTAAGGATGAATCAGTCAGCAGTCCACAAAGGTAAGAGCATCAGTAAACCCAGATAGCCAAAATAAAAATTATGTTTTTCGTTGTTATTTGTTATCTCAAAACTTCAAATACCGCAAAGGCCTTAACCCAGGCTCCATTTCATGCTGAGCACTATAAGATATCCCTAATAATCAGCTGAACTCCTTGATCTCCCTTCCTCATAAACCACTTGCTTTGGAATATAGTGATATTCAATAGGAAGAAAGCAATAACATAGGCAAATAGAAAAGCCCAAAAGAGAGTAATGGATATTTAGCCACAAGGGGTCACCAACATTTCTTTTGTGAGCGAAATCAAATCTATTAACATAACGATAGTTACATGAGACTTTAAAGAAGTCCTTTCTCCTCAAAACATCAAGAAGTTTAAAAATTGTCACAGGACTTTTTTAATGTGTCTATAAAGCAGAGTAACAAAGGCCAACTTGCAGGAGAATGGCTTGGCCTTTTCTCCTCATTTCCCATGTATCGGTGCCCTTTTGAAAGCTGCAGAGATTGGCATTTCAACATCACAGTATTGATGACAATATGCCTGCTGTCATGCTATGCAAAAAGGCAGCAGGGAATGCAAACACAGGCTTGTCTCTGAAGCCTGTTCCTTCTGTGCTCAGATGGCAATGCGGTTGATCCAGATATAGCCAATGACAGCCACGTATCTCCAGGTCGTAGGGCTTGTTAGGCCTAAGCTAAATAAACTGTTCATCACGTGATAAAGCCATCCATGGACCACACCACTTCAGACTACAGCTCATGTTAATGAATGCACCCTAGTTGTGGTTTTTATTGTTGTTATTATTTTTTTAGAGTTTTAAAGTTCAACGCTGGGGCTTTAAACCAGTCCCAGAACAAACTGTTACCCATTTGTTTTGGTATTCTCTTCTTGTAACATGACCAGAAAGCACTCACTTAGATAGAAGGGATCTTTGAGCTCATGTAGTCCAATCCCATGGTCACAACAGGATTTATAATGCAGGTTGCAACTACTGCATCCCTGTCTAGACGGCTGTCTAGAGTGACGGAAAGCCCACTATCTCCCAAGGCAGTATGTTCCACACTCAGACAGCTCTTACCATTAGGTAGTTTCTTTCAATATTCAGCCCAAATCTGCTTGCCTGTGATTTCCACCTATTGGTTCTAACCCTGCCCTCTGAAGCAACAGAGGACAAGTCTACTCAATCAAAGATTCAGGCTTTTGACAGTTGCTTAACACTCCAACAGCTGTGAAACAATCTGCCATCTAGACAAGCCTGTGCAACTATCATGCCGTGCCCATAGCAGTGGAAGGCTGGTCTATGTGGATTTTCGAATAGGGTTGTGCCAGATATTTGTTTTGCCGGTTACTGTTTGTTTAAACGAGGCTTCCAAGTCAACAACAGAATTGTCTGGTGTTGTGATCGCTGTGTGTTTCCTCCAGACCAATTAGCACCATGTTTTTGCATTATTGAAGGTCAGAGGATTAATGCGTTTTATCTACACGAACATTTTAAAAAGCTAATTAACAATCCTCGGGTTCATTTTGTGTTGAAGAGTGAAACATTCAGTATTAGTTTACACTGCAGGAAACGAGAGCGAATGGAATGAAGACTGGGATAGAGTAAATACGAATGCAAATATGTCTCCCATTTAGAGGGATTTGGTTCAGTGATGCACCATGGATGAAAGAGCCCTATTTCTGAATTGGCAGAAATCTAAATATGTATTTGGCAATTAGAGGAACCTTTTAATGAGCCTGCAAAACAGTGACCTTTAAATACAGAAAACCAGAAGGGTGTATACGGAGAGGTTTTGAAAGGGTGTTGGCAAACCATTTTCTTTTCTTTAAAAAAAAATATTTTAGGTGACTGCCTGTCAAAATAGTCTTATATTTTCCAAGGAAAGATGGCTAATGTATGAAATGCAAGAACTCATAGAAGCAACCAGCATATGTGAATTTGGCAGGGCAGATAGCAGAAGAGGAGCAAGAAAGCTGTTATAATTGACTCCTGTCTTCATGAATCTCAACCCCGGGAAAGAAATCAGTATTTTCTGAGCGCCATCTCTTTCCCTTCATAGATTTTCTGTCTGTAGATGACTCTGCCTTCTCAAAGCTAGTCTGTAACAACTTATGCTTTCCTCCCCTCACTTACATGAAAGCTCTTTCCTGCTTATTTCCCCATCTGTTCCCCCAGCAGAGTCTCCCCACTTCGCTCTTTACCTCCTTTGACCCCTATCTAGTATTCCAAGTCCAACACACTCCTGTGTTTGTGCCCTGGAAATTCAAAACCTCCTCCATTCCTTCCATCGCACAGGCTTTGGTTACTGCTAGTTTTTGCTTTGATAATAGAGCACAATCAATATTAAAGAGAACTCCTGCCAAGGGAGGCATTAGGGTAAAAAGTCTTCACAAAGAGACACAGCATCACCTTCCTTTAGTTTTTTTCTTTAGCACAGATGTTGAACTGAAGGAGGTCCTCCTTTCAGCAAGCTGCATTTTTATTATTTTATTATCAGGTTCTGCCTGAAAAATGCTATATGAGGGATTAAAAAAAAAGAAAACAACTGGGAAATCAGTAGATATCTGTGCATGCAAGTGGTATATCTTCTGTCAGTCCCTTATTCATTCATTCTCTCTCTCTCATCCTCCTTACAATAAAGCACAAAGGCTGCACACCTACACATACTTACTCAGGAGTAAGCCTCACTGAAATTAGTGGGTGTAACATGGAGAGAATGAACACACTATTTAAAGACTTGAGGCATTACCAATAAATGAAACTTAAACACATGAGGAAGCCAGTGGAGATGAGTGTGCAAGATCCTAGGGATGTAGGAGAATTCCAACAAAAATGGAAAATTAAGCAGAAATTCCTGCAGTTTGCAGGTTCATCTGTGATCAGAAATGGGAATCAACTGAGCAAATACAAATGGTGTTTGATCACATTGTTGGCTTTTTGAAGTTCACAAATGATGCAGACTTAATGGTGTGTGGTTTTTTTTACATTGTTTAGACATTTCCTTTATATTTAAATATTATATATTTATATTTTTTATTTAAATAAGTGTAAATTATGTAATGTGTGTTGCATAGCCGACAGCATGACAAACATAATATTTGGCAGATTATTATATGACGTATTATTTGTCAGAAAACAAACTGCAACAGAATGGAAACAGTGCTGGCAAATGCTGGTTGAAATGGAAATCACTGCCTTCTAACATCCCTACTAGCTCCTTTTGTATCCAAGGAGGCTACTTGAATATTTTAGAACCCTGGAAAACTTACAGGAGCCTCCACAAATGCAATAAGCTCCCTACTTCAGACAGCCGCCCTCCACAAGTTGAAAGGCAACTGAAATGATGACAAAAGGGAGGGAAGCTAGTGTGCTTCTCCCCATTGCCTTGCTACCGAGACTGCCTTGGTTCAGTCTTATTCTCTATGTTATTTAACATCTATGTGTTATTTTTGTGCTTTTATATTGTAAACCACCCTGTGATCTTCAGAAGATGAAGGGCGGTATAGAAATTTAAGTGAGAATTATTAATAATAAAAATAAGATGATGATGAAGAAGAAGATGAAGCCACTGGTTCTGTCACTAAGGGATTTGGGGGATGAGGTATTATTAATATGTGGGCTCTAATCCCCCCGATCTGAAACAGATGTGGCAATAGAGTATAGACAATATTGGGCAAGGTGGGCCAATGGTCTCAGTAGGTGCAGTTTCAGGCAGCTTTCTATGTTCCTATATTCCTAACTCTTCTTTATATAAGTTGGGTGCAGATGACTCAATGGGGACAAATCAATGTGCATGTGTCTGAGACGATGCCCTTGGCCTCCTCCCCAGCCTCCATAATTAGATTTGATCTTCTTCACAGACCCCCCAAATTGATTTACCAGCATGAGTTGACTGCACCAGATAATATGTGCTGATTTAATGGGCAAAGTTTCTTTCCTTTGGAAAAAATCTTTTCAACAACCCATGATAAATAAATAAAAACTGTTAAACACAAGAAATATATATTCAGGAATATGTACCACAGACTCACAACTTGAATTCAGCTTCATGTGCTTAACCAAAAATTTTTTTTTAATTAAAAGCGGGTTGGCATCTGTGAAGGGGAAAAGATGGCAGTTGCATCTGCCATTGCACTCACTTTGGGAGAGTATCTGGCAGTGCATGGAGAGTATTCAGTGGCACTGGTATGAGCTTTCGGAGGTGTTGAGAGAGTGTGTTTTAACTATACACAATTTTGGCTTTAACCCCCATGTAAGTTGAGAGTTGACCATATATCAGTCATTAAACGCACACACACACACACACACACACACACACGCACACACGCACACACAGTATCAGTCCCAACAAATACTTTGATGTAGCAACTGTTGTTAAAAGCCACAAGCCACAACACAATTAGAGTGTGGACAATGGCCCAACAAACAGACAAACCTTATTCCAACTAAGACGCTTCACTCCGGCTACTCTGTTATCCTTATATAACCCTTCCATCTTGATTGGGTCACATCTTACCTCCTGATGATCATGTCCCCCACTTCTTACTATTAGTAGTTCTTTCATCTCTGTCTGCCTTTCTAATATATACACCAGGAGATGTCAAATTCCACAGGTCTTAGTCATATAAGCACAACAAAATGTTGGGACAGTGGGGTGAAGTATTGATAACCAACAGAGAGAGAGAGAGAGAGAGAGAGAGAGAGAGAGAGAGAGAGAGAGAGAGAGAATATCTTTGTATTCAAATCATTGAGAAAACAATGACCTCTGGTTTTGAACTGGTGCACAACCAAAGGGATGTAAACAAATAATTATTTAGCAGTGTTGCCTTCCAAGGGGCATGTACCAGAATAAGATAAACACTGAAGAAGTTTTAACAAGCTTCTAAGGTGAAATTTCTGTCAGAAGCAGCGTTTATACTTCTGTGTTTGACAGATTGCGTTCCTTTGTTTTTAGCAAAATGCTGCAAATAAAAACCAACAATTTATCTAAAAGAATCCCACAAACCATCTCAGGAAATGAGACCTAGTTGCTATGACCACACATTAAAAAGTGCAGTTTGTACTGCATTATCTGATGGGTAAATGTGGCAAGAATTATTGCTGTATCAAATCAACAAAACAGAGAGAATTTATTTAAAGTGTGACATACAGTATATGTATATGCAGCATGTGTACCTAGAATATATATATATATTAATACTACAGTTTATTAAACGAAGAAAAACACAGATCTGTAGGGGTGGCTTATATTGTGTTTTGGCAGATTCTTTTGGAAAGTGAGTCATAAACTGTTAGTAACAGGTTGTGAAACTAGACACATGAATACCGGTACTTTTACTTTGTATTGCATAATTCTCTTCAAGTGGAATATTGAGGGGGGAAACTGCATTCTTACATAATATGCAGTCTGAAATACAATAAATTATGAAATGTTGATTGTGATGGTCCATTTTAAAAAGGCAATGCAGAATTGGAAAGGTACATTTTCTAAGTACTCATTTGAAGAAAAATATTGTGAAGCAGATTAGAGAAACAAACTAATACACCACTTCTGCATCTAATTAACTATGAAAACTCATGCCATTATAGGCAAGTAATCCTGAGCACAGTTACTAAGGAGTAAGCTCAATGAGGAAAGCTGTGCCTACTTCTGATTAAAGGCGTCTGGGATTTCTCTGTTGCTGCTTTCACAGAACACACAGAAGTAACTTTTGAATTTTGGGTACCTATTTAATGGTAATTTTATCCCACTACCTTCATTCAGATTTTCCTTGGGATGTTGCCAATCTGCCACAGCCTCACGGGAGAATCAAGGGAATCAGCTACACTCAGTCAATTATATCGTTATAACTGCATTAGAAACTTGTGACACCAGATGGCGCTGTAGAACAGTCAAAAATTGCCTATGGGATTTTACATTATGAGCTTTATAACGTGTTTTCCTGTAACGGTTTTTTTTTTTAATGCATGTCTAGATCCAGCCAAGGTTTTTCACTTTGAGCAAGGGTCTATTATTCCTTTTTCAGACTTGTGCCTTTGAGAAGCACATAGATGTGTGCATTGGTTAGATCATGTGACTGAAACAGCTAGATAGTAGCACTTGCATTTAATATAGCTGTTTCTGTATTCAATTCATTGACTGCCATTTGTATGAATTACAGTAAAATGCATTCTCCATGTCACTTTTGTTAAGAACTCTTATTATTTATGGCACCACAGTGTTTTGCTTCTTGCTTCTAGACTTGCATTATTCCCAGTATATTTCTTCTAGTAAGTCTTAACGAAAACATTACTATTTATTGATGTGAGTGTGCATTTAGAAAGGCAACCCAAAGGGATAATTCACAACTAATTCATATGTGGGTACAACTGTTGGAATCAAGAGACCAAGTTGTGACCTTTGCATGGCTCCCTAGTGAGGCTGTTCCAAAGTCAACAGTTTGATGAATGCAGCTTAGTAAGTAAGCATTATAGTCCCCGGCATACTTTTCAAAGATATTTTAATCATGGGGAGGGAGGATCTCTGTATCAAGTGATTTTGCATAGGCCAGACTGAAATGGTTCACTGGAAACTTTTTGGGAGATTCAGGGATGGATAAAATGTCCAGAAGGAAATGGGATTTTTTTGAAGAACCACTTCAAACTGCTGCAATTGGCAGCCAGGTAGGCTGTCAAATTTTCCCAGCAGAGGCAGTTTCAGCCACACTGGGCACTGTGCTGCAGGGGGTGCCACAACAATACTCTAGAACAGAGTGGGAGAGGTGGGGGGCACCAAATTTTAGCACCATACAGGGTGCTGCTGAAATTCGAGAGCCCAAAGTCCACCACTGCTTCCAGAATGCTTCAGATGCAACAACGCTCTGTCATAATGTGGCATCACTGACTCAGATATTGTTAGAGAAAATAGATGGTGCCTGGCACTGTTACCCAGGAAGTCTTTTTGGACAATTCTGTAAGGTTAGGAGAGAGTTCTGTTTCTAGATTTCAACGACAGCCTTTATTATTTTTAGCTGGGTAAGGGTTAAATGGTTTTAGCAATGGCTTCAGTGGCATTTGTTTTTAGTGCTAATGTATTTTAAATGTTCCAGGTAACATCTAGCTGCATGGTTTTCAAATACTACATTTTGAGAGGCCTGGGCCTTTGTTGAGTTAAAACTCCAAATAAATGGAAGAACTAACAGCTCACAGTGCTAAACTCCTTTGCATGTAAATAAATATACTTCCCCCGCTTAATGAAACTTAAATCTGGGTAAATCATGTCTAATACTGAAGCTTATTATTGCTTAAGTGCAAACACACTGTCATTTTTATTTTAGTTTTTTGCTTGTAAATCACAGCCATAGGCTTAGTAGCTATGGAGAGGCTGAATTAATTTGTCACGATTTTGGAATGGTGTGGGAAAAAAAGAGCTTCAGTTCCACATAGGCAAACCAATTTTTATATATGCCTAGTAGCCATATTGTTATAAATTATATTATACTATAATATCTGCATATGACATTTACATAATGTTACAAAAGCCATTTCTCAATTAATTTTTTTGCCTTCTGGAATTTAAAATGCACTTTCAGTAACATCCTTCTTTGTGCAACGAGCATGAGCTTATATCAACATGTTGTAATGACTGGGAATGAATTTGTGTAGACACTCCCCAAATCTCCATAAGAGATCAGCTGCTACAGGTATGAGTGGCTTCCCCATTTATTGCAATACTGAAGGTAGCTCTGTGCATTTGGGGCGGGGGGAATACTCATAGGAGGCTGACTCCAATTCTGCATTGAACAAGGAAGTTCTTAAGAATGCAAGAACTCTGCTGGTTCAGACCAGAGACCTATTTAGTTCATCATTCTGTTACCACAGTGGCCAACCAGTTGTCTATGAGAAGTCCACAATCAGTACATGAACACACTAAAACTGTCCTGCTTGTGTTGCCCAGCAACTGCTTTTCGGAGGCATGCTGCTTCTAATACTGGAGATTAATAGTAGCTAGTGGCTGTTGATAGCCTTATTCTTCCTGAAAGTATCTGAATTTCTCTTAAAATCATCTGAGTTGGTAGCCATTACAACATCCTGAGGTAGCAGAAGGAGCAACTGATGCAGTGCTGCCTGAGTTTTCATCTTAGCTGAGAACATCTACTTTGGGGGGATTTAGATCCAGTCCTGAGATGACTTCTTACACATATAAATTGAATTAGACTATGAAACCTTTGCTTTGGCAACTCACTCAAGGTAGTTAATGCCAGTTTACCTCCCAAAAAACCATACTAGGTTAATACATCCACTGACAAACTGACATGAAGGCTAGACACCCATTTCACTCACTTAAGACAATGGACCATCAACCTCACTACCTAACACCAAAATGTTATTATTTAAGTATCACGGAACCAAACAGTGTGGTGATTATGTGGTTTTAGAGTTGACTGCTGAACAGCAAAGGCAAAACTCAAGAGTAATCTTCAACAATAAAAACATTTCAATGGTTCTAAACTACAGCAGTGTCATAACCAGGGGTAGGCAACCTAAGGGGGGCGGATGTGGCCCAATCGCCTTCTCAATCCGGCCCACGGACGGTCTGATAATCAGCGTGTTTTTACATGAGTAGAATGTGTGCTTTTATTTAAAATGCATATCTGGGTTATTTGTGGGGCATAGGAATTCGTTAACCCCCCCCCCCAATATAGTCTGGACCACCACATGGTCTGAGGGACGGTGGACCGGCCCATGGCTGAAAAAGGTTGCTGACCCCTGGTCAAAACTAAGAGCAGATGTTTTGCATGCAGAACCTGGCAGGGCAGAGAAAGCCTGATGTCTAAAACTCTGGAGAGCCAACACCAGTCAGTATACCGTAATATTGAGCTAAATGGCTTTATTCAGTATTTACGGCATCTCCTTGGGCTCTTAATAATAAAATTAAAATGAAATGATCTCCAGGAACTATCAGCATAGCTGGTGGGTAGGATGGAGCAAGTTAACCAAATGCAAGTATTCTGAGTATATGGGAGGGAGATACAGCCTCTGCCAGTTCCTCCCAGTGCTCCCAAGGTGATCAGCACAGTTGAGACTGGCAGTGCTCAGCACTAAGTGCACAGATCTTAATCACCAGCCACAGCTGCTGAATTCAGAGATCCAGCAACGGGCATTATGCACAGCACCCTTTTATGAATGAAGCTACTGTGCCACAAGAAGATGCACATGCAAAAGCTTGCATCCATATGTCGTTGCTGGATGTTTGCGGATGTCCTTGTAGCTAAAAAAGTTTAACATGTTTAAAGCAGCATAAATCTGTGAGCAGGTAAAGGTGAGCAAAGGGAGCGGGTGGCACTGTGATCTAAACCAATGTGCCTCTTGGGCTTGCTGATTGGAAAATTGGCGGTTCGAATCCGCATGATGGTGTGAACTCCCGTTGCTCTGTCCCAGCTTCTGTCAACCTAGCAGTTCGAAAGCACACCAGTGCAACTAGATAAATAGGTACTGCTGCAGCAGGAAGGTAAACAGCATTTCCGTGCACTCTGGCTTGCGTCACCGTGTTCCATTGTGCCAGAAGCAGTTTAGTCATGCTGGCCACATGACCTGGAAAGCTGCCTGTGAACAAACGCTGGCACCCTCAGCCTGAAGCGAGATGAGCGCCACACCCCAAAGTCGCCTTTGACTGGACTTAACTGCCCAGGGGTCCTTTACCTTTACCTTTTAAATCTGTGAGCACAAACATTCACATCTATTTCCTTCTGTTCATTAGGTAACTAAATTTGTTGGTTGGTATTGTGCTCATAGTTATTCTTACATAGGACTTGGCTTTTATGCTCATTATTTCATCTAAAGAACTGCCTGCATATGTCACTCTCCTAATAGAAATCTTCAACTGACAGCTAGAAGTAATTTTGTTTTACTGATTGCAAGCCTAAGCAGACCTACTCCATAAATGTAGAGGGTGTAGCAATTTTAAAATATTTAATACTATAAAACAAAATAAAGAACATATTAAAATGCAGTTTTAGCCACAAAGCAAAGAACTAGATAAAAGTGAGAAGTGTTTCTGTCAAAAACACTGAATTCATAACATTAAAAAAATCAGAATTTAATGAGCTCATAATTTACATACCTACCTAATTTAAACTTTTAATGTCTAAAAATGCACACATATAATAATGGGATTTCAGAGAAGAGAGTGACAGATTGATATTTCTTACCTGCTTTTTTAACTTCGGGGACAGCTGTCTTCTCAGGAGCTTTCTTTCTTTCCTCTTTTTTTCCTAAAAAATAATTAAAAGGAAGCCATTTTATATGCTAGAAATATGAATCACACACTTCAATGTGCATTGAACCAAGCACAAGGAAGAAAATGTGACATTCTCTGATCTAAATAGCTTCTCCCCAACTATTTTAGTTTCCTAGTCATAGAACAAGGCTCCCAATCCAGATCCCTCTGGGTCAAACTAGGGCTCTATCTGCACTATATATTTAAAGCAGTATCATACCACTTTAAATAGTCATGGATTCTGCCAAAGGATCCCAGGAACTGTAGTTTGTTATGGGTGCCCAGAGTTGTTATGATTAGGAGACCCTTCTCCCTTCAGAGCCTCAGTTCTCAGATTTCCCTGGAAAGAGGGGGGTCAATTTTTAAACCACTCTGCAAATTGTAGCTCTGTAAGGGGAATAAAAAAAGGGATGCGGGTGGCGCTGTGGGTTAAACCAGAGCCTAGGGCTTGCTGATCAGAAGGTCGGCAGTTCGAATCCCCACGACGGGGTGACCTCCCGTTGCTCGGTCCCTGCTCCTGCCCACCTAGCAGTTCGAAAGCACGAAGTGCAAGTAGATAAATAGGTACCGCTGTGGCGGGAAGGTAAACGGCGTTTCCGTGCACTGCTCTGGTTCACCAGAAGCGGCTTAGTCATGCTGGCCACATGACCCGGAAGCTGTATGCCGGCTCCCTCGGCCAATAATGCGAGATGAGCACGCAACCCCAGAGTCGGTCACGACTGGTGGCAGCGGCGGCGGAGGGATGATGAGCGGCACACAAAAGGGCTCTGGAGAGGGGCTGCTTAAAATGGCGGCCGCTCGAGCGCTGCTGCTGCTGGCACCAACAAAGCACAGCCCCCTTCCTCCTCCAGGCAGGGCAGGGAGAAGCCAGGAAGAGGGAGGGAGGAGGCGCCGCCACCACTGCTGAGGGAAGGAGAGGGAGAGAGAGGGAAAGAACGTGTGCGCTGATGATCCACGCGGCGATTCCTGGACTGTCCGTGGGCCTGATCCGGCCTGCGGTCCTTAGTTTGCCAACCCATGTCGTACAGTATGCTATTGCTGACGTGAACACACCCATTCCAACTATAACTGGTTGAATAATATAATACAAAACAAGCACCTTCAAATAGCCCACCTTTTGGTTTAATTTCAGAAACAACCTTCTTCTCATGGGTTACCACCTCCTTTTCTTTTTCTGCTTCTAAGAGACAAATAAAAAGATGGCTTTGTGTCATAAGGACCCCATGTACCATTTTTTGTGTCATAAAGGTTAGACAAATATGTCATAGGAGTAAAGGGGATGGTGTGCTTGTGTGTGTGTGTGTGTGTGTGTGTGTGTGTGTGAGAGAGAGAGAGAGAGAGAGAGAGAGAGAGAGAGAGAGAGAGAGAGAGCACTTCTGTATTCCACCCCAAGGCTCACTGGTGCTCATGCATATGTAGTGCTAAACCATGGTTTCTTGTTGCAGCTTGGTTCCAGTGAATGTATTTGTTTATTTTGAAATGTATATCCTGCTTTTCTTTATAAAACAAATGCAAAACAGCTTACAAAAAAGTTTGTAGAATACATAAAACCCAGTAAAACAGTCCAAAACACTAAATATTTAAAGGCCTTAATGCCAGGTAGGTGTACAGTACATTCCGAGGCAAAACTACACAGTTAGGTCAGCACTATACCCAAATTGCTTCCACATGCTTTGTTCTTTATGGGTGAAATTCAGCTGTGTCGATCTGTCAGCAGAATCAACACCATTGTCAGAGCAAATTCCTTCTCCAGCCTCATTGTACACCCAAAAATCTGCCCCAGAGGGCTTGAGGGAGCTATGGAGAAGATTTGGGGCATGGGGCTAGGTGTGGCGAATACAATGGGATGCTGCCACAAATCTGCCCTCCCAACACTGGCGTTGCTGTCATTTACCTGGATGGTGCAGGAGCAGGTCAGTGGTGAGGTCAGCATTGCACCTGTACATCGATGGGAGCACCGGATTGCCTCTGCTAGTCCACCCCAAAAGGCCTAACTAACCTCACCACCACACCACCCACCCTATTCAGGTAAGTGGCAGCAATGCTGGGGTTAACAAGATAGCTCCATTGCACCACCCATGCATGGGGGGGTGCAGGGGGAGGAGGGGGAGGGGCTAAAGTGACCGCTTGGTTATCTGAATCCATCCAACAAGGCAAGTATCCATCATAAAATTCAGTAATGATCTAGCAATGTCATACTTGTGCAGATAGCTTACCTTTCTTTTTAATTTCAGGAATAACTTTCTTTTCATGTGTTACCTTTTTCTTTTCTTCCACTTCTAAAACATGAATCAAAAGGTGATCATTTGGCTTTGCATCTTACGGAATTCCAGTAGGCAGAGTTCTTTGAACATCAGGTCAATTAATTGCCACATCTTAAAACCAGAAACACCCTACCTTTTGTTTTAACTTCAGGAACAGCTTTCTTCTGTTGAACCACTTTTTTCGCCTTTTCTTCTTCTAAGGAATAAATGCAAAAAGGCATTGTTTCACTGTGCATTTCTCACTTAAAATGTATAGAACTTTTATTTTGAGGATCAATTTTGAGGAAAAATAAGAACTTAACAGGACCCAAACCCAGAAAGAATGCAAAAGGTAGCAAATGTCTGGCCAAGTTGATAGCACATATCAACACAAGTGGCAGGATTCAACTAGGTTGTTGCATGTGTGGAATGAGGTCTGCTTGTGCCACCAAACTTTTTCCCATTCTATTCCCTGTGTCCCCTGAATCTGCTCTGAAGGGTTGGGGGGAACTCCAGAACAGGCTTAGGGAGCATTTGTGGGGCCTACAGAGGTGGAAAGGGTGGGAAAGTCTTGTGCATGAACAGATTTTTATCCCCAAGTGCATACCCACTAAGAACTACGGTACATTGAATTCCAACCAATTATGCCAGGGCTGCAATTCAGTGAGACATTTCCCTATTCATTTTAATGGGGGAAGGAGATGCCTGCATCCCCTTGCATTGGCCATTCAGCTTCTTCCCTTGAATTTAATAGGACAGGGCACGATGTCCAAATGAGAATACGGTGTGTGCATGGGGAGCTCTGAATCAGGTTGTGTATTCCTGGTGCTTTTTTTCTGGGAGGACGCAGGGGTACGCATACCCCTAAACATTTTGTGAATCTAAGTTTGGCCTCAATATGAGTAGGGAAATGAGAGTACCCCTAGGCACTTGTATTCCAATAGGTTGACTTATTGTTCAGGTAAGCAGTCATTTACCATGTAGTCTTATTGGAGAAACACTAGACTAGCAACACCTGCAACTTTTGAAAGTAGAAGATATTTATTTTGCATTATCCCCCTGCTCCCACCCTGGAACGAGTTTGATGAAGAATGGGTGTGAGCTCCTGACTCAAGCTTAGTAAACCCTAGCATCTGGAGTGGTCGCTGACACATTGCCAAAAGAATTATAGATAAAATGTACATTAAAATAGCTTATGTATATTTACTTATGGCTTAAGGATATTTACTATCCTTTTAAAGAGAAATATAGTATAGCTCACTGCAATGAGAAAGATATGGACAGTAACCTGTGTGTCTACTGAGACTGCTGTCTGAATACTAGCGGTCAAAAACCTAAAACACCTGCTCTCCTCCCTTTCTATGGTTCTTGAGCTTTAAACTAGGCTTGGACTGGCCAGCCCTTAAAATAGTGTCAAATGGAGGAATGTCTTCAGACAGCTCTTCCAATAAAGGACTATATCCTGTAAAATAGTATACATGCCACCCAATCTATGTCAGAGTTTTACACCATTGGACTGCAGATGGTACTTATATAACCGGATGCTCCCCATACCATTTTTAAAACCCCTACATATAGAAAAACTAGGTGTCAAGATATAGACTAGGCCAGATTCCTTCTCCCAGACACCTAATTTCTATGTGCATTTGTGTTGGGATAGTGATGGTGTGGAGGCATTGAAGCTGTCATGACTGAAGTAATACACTTTAAGCCCTGTTCATGTGGGAAGAGGAGCATGCGAATGCAAGAGGGAGTCCTGCCCCTGAATCTATTCACATCCATTCAATTAATCATGTGAACAGGCCCAGTGTAGATTAACACAGATAATCAGAAACCCTGTTTTTCTTTGTCTTCTCCACCCCACCCCCCGTGTGCCTACTCAAATGAGCAAGAATATGCACATAAGTTTTTTGCAGGGTTTTTAACTGTATGTGCAATACAATGCAAACCAACATAGAAATACCAACCCAGGGAAAAAAAAGGTGGGGGCGTTAGATCCATATTTTTATTTTGGGGTGTGATGGCCTTCTAGAGTAGCATAAGAAGGTGGCACAAGTGGCTGCAGGGAGCGGGGAAGAGAAAGCAGCAAATATTTCCATCCTCCTTCCTCTGCAAGGGAACCTCCATTGGATCGCAGTGCCTTCCATGAATGGAAGAAGCCCTTTGCCAGATGGCCAATTTGGATCCAATCCAGTGTCTCCAATAAAACAAACAGAATCTACATGCTCTTGGTATGCATTAGGATTTATTTCTGTGAGCAATTAATGATGCACAGGTCAAGAACTGCGCTTGCTGTTGAATTCCTGCTTTATTCATACACACATGTAGTGTGCCTAGACTAGTCATATGAAGAGAGAACTAGGTATCACTGACAACCTAAAGACAAAAGAAAGCAACAATTTATACTACTTACTTATTGGCTTTGTAGTTGTCACATTAGGTTTTCCAACTGCATGAGCAAAATAACATAAATTATGCTTAAAAAATATATAGTTAAGCCAAGGAATAGAAATAATAAATTACAAAGGCTGAAAAAGCACAGCGTGTGCTCAGAAGCTCTAGTAAATCTGATTGAGAATATTTTAAAACAGATATTTTCTCAAGAGCTAGAAACCACATAGTCATTTTGCATATTGGTTCCATAAATATAAGCAAAAACTATAGGGGAGGGTAAGGGAGTATTTAGAAACATGACAGAATTTGCACGAAAACCAAATTGAATCTGCCTGTATGACAAACAATACAGTTCGGTGATATCTAAAATGCAATGGGATCTCCATTAAACTGTTTAGTCACATGAGTGACTCTTTCATCTTAGACCATTTTTCTTTTCACTCCACAGTGCATGGGCCAACTCAGGTTGATCAATTCAATCCAGCACAAGTATATCTACAAGACAGATATATTCTGCATGTACAAAGGATACCGCTTGGATTAAAAGTCCTCAAATCTAGCACCTTGGTATAAACCCATGACCTTCAGGAAAAGGCCATCGCTCTGTGGCAGACTAATGCAGAAGGTCTTAGGTTTAATCCCTGGCATCTCCAGATAGCTCTGCGAAAAGACTCCTGTCTGAAATGCTGGAGGGCTGTTGCCAGTCAGTGTAGACAATACTGAGCTAGGTGGGCAAATGCTCTGAGTATAAGGCAGTTTCTTACACACACATGCTTGTTAAGGGATGCTTAATAAAGTAAGCTCTGACTGTTTATGAACACCTGTTTATAAAATGTAATGTCTCCCCTTGTACGTCCAACAGGCGATCTGTACTATTAGACTTAACAGCAACTACCATCTGTTCTGTGTATGATTGGATTTTTGCCAAGGCCCATTTCCCCCTGCAGCTCCCATGTTGCCTTCCATCCTGTTCTAGAAGATGCCACTTCTGAACCATAAGTCCTTCCATGTGTGCAAGGACACCAGTTGGATTCCACCCTGTATGTCTAGTGTCCTTACATAGTTTAGTCACTATCTGGAACTGGACTTAGTTATATCTGGGCGGTGTGTCCTGTAAGCTTTCATAGACCACTCCAAATACATTGGCAGTCCCAGGAACTTCTTAAGCTTATTCAAAGAAACATGATGTTTGGAGTAAGAAATATTAAGCAATAGGCACTGATGTGGGAAGATTTTGGAATCTTCCATTGCATTAGCCTGTCTCTGTCTCCCAAACATGTCATGACAGCTTCTTCTCTTTCACTCCAAGCCTGACACCCCAGAGATGCATAAATGGGAAGAATAAAGCATGCTCACAGCCCACATAAAGAATTACTGGATCAAGGAGATTGCACGCTCAGTTTGCCACAATATATGCAGCTTATTTAGGCCTTAGAAGCATTTCCAAGGGTGATCTTCTGAGATATCAAAGAACTGTTTTTAAAGTTCCCCAAACCTCATTTTCTTCTGCAGGCCCTATCCTACCTGGTGTCGTGCAGAATCCCAGGTTTATGGGGAAAGTTCCTGGGAAATTGCCTGAATCTAAAAGGTGGTTTTCTAAAGTGAAATTTAACTTTTAAAAGTCACTGAGATTTATTTCTGAAGGAGTAAAGGATTGAAAGATGTGATGAGAAAAATAAGAAGGATTTAATGTTAAGCCTAAAAAGGTCAGGCATATTGTGCTGAATGGTCTTTGGTGGCTTCTGCAGCATCTCATGTTTTCCACCTGTGATGTCAAGTATCTTTTAAGAGATGGAGAGGAGGAGGGGAGTAAGAGTGCTGGCTTTCAGCCAAGTGTCCTTCAAAGTCGATTTGAGTGTAACAACAGCCTGTTGATCTGCTGGTGATGGGAAGCTCTAAATATAGCAATGCACTTGAGTTACAAGGCATGGTGCTACACAAATGAGACCCTCTCTGGAGAAACGCACTGCAAGGATCTGTATTTTCACACTTAAACTTCAAAGATGATACAGGTAGTAAGTCACACTAATGCTGACTCTGAAAGAGCTTGCCTGCCCATCCATCATCTGCAAGAGGAGGAGGTAAGAAAGGTGCTGAAGAAAAGCTATCCTCAATATGCGGTGATGTTGGGGTGGGGGTGGGGATAACCAGAAGCAAAAATAAACTACGCAGGAGTGAATGCCAAAAGGGCCTACAAGGTGGTCTGGTTCACTTAAGTCTTTGATGCATCAAATGCTTATCTTTTGCTTCTTATCAAAATCCCTGGAAACCGTTATGCAGAGACTTTTGTGGGAGATATTTTATATATTAGCTCAGCTTTTGATAAAATATTGCTTTGAAGTTAGAAAAGTACAGGAAGATAGAAATGAAATGTATTACTATTAACAGAGTCTTTCAAAACTAATCAGCAACATGCTTTATGTTTGAGATAGATGTCTGTCCTTGCATTAATCTATATTCATGCAAACACCAACAACATTGTGTTTATGTGACACAGAGATATTATTAAGCATTAAATAAATCTTTAAAACTCCAAATTAAGACTATAATTCATTTTGGCTAGGTCAGGCCTATTTAATGGCGCAGGTACAGGTAGCTTTGTGCTACATGCTTTTGAACTTGATTTTGAGGTGAGATAGAATTAAAGTGGATTCACCTCCCTGTGGTTTAGGGAACATTTGTAGGAAAATACTGCACATCACAAAGGTGCCCCTGGATAAGTATGATGACAAATTTCAGAAGGATTGGTGCATGTTTTAAGAAGTTATGATGAATAAAAACAATTTGTGTGTGGGGGTTTGTTTTCTGTTCAATGGACATGACCCTTCCTTCTACATCCCTCCCAATGATTGGAAGTAAAAAGGGGAACCCTGAAAAAGTTATTTTCTAGGTGGACACTAGACCTGACAGAAGACTACACCCCTCATCTCCTTCCCCACTGTCTTTAAACTGAGAACTTGGGGATATGTTAACAATATTAAAGAGGCAGTCTGAATTTGGCTAAGTTCTTTGGGAGCTCTGAAGCTCTGAGGCAGCCCTGGGGCTTTGAGAGCACCCTACTTCCATTTGACACACCTCAGAGCTCATCTGTTTTGCCCCAGAAGAGCTCCCAATTCCTGTGTCGGGCTCTATGCATGTAGACCAGAACTGGGGAACCACTGGCACATGGGCCCACCAGACTTCCCCATCTGACCCACGAGGCCATTTTGGTCAAGCTATACCCACCTGCTCCTATACCTGGTATCATATATGACATCAAGTGTGGGGCAAGTAGAGATGAATCAGCTGGCTCCTGGGACTTGCAAAGTGTAGTGCATTTGCCTGTATAATTTGATTTTAAACTGCACAGGCCAAAATAGGTCACCTGACTTCACTGTGATGCCAGGTACTGACAAACTTGGCCCTACTGACCTGACAAACATGGCCCAAGTGGGGTAAGTCTCTGACCTGCCAACCAGACCCTTTTCTCCACCCCTGATGTAGATATTGTTTGCATGTGGACATGATCCTCACTGTGTGTCATCTCTCTCATATTTTGTATATGGAAAAATAGGGCATAATACGCACACATACTGCTCATGTCACTCAAAAATAGTTTACTAGAATCCAAGCTCTGTATGTATCTCTGTACTAGTTTTTTAGAATGAATTGCCCTGTGCGATATGCACTATCCTTTCAATTCTTGTTAGCAATGAGGTAAGGGAAATTGCTGCAAATGTGAGCAGTACAATTATCCTGATATTTTACAAGTCCAACACTTGCAATAGTATGATTATATATGCATTTATCATATCTCTCTTTTTCTAAAAAAAAAGAAAATCCCCAAAACTTATGAAATAACTATTTTTAAACTACAGAAATATTACGGCAATCTGTGAGGCTTTTATTGTAATTGTTAATGCTTTGAAATGGAAATTTCCCAATACATAAGTCATGCTGCCCCTGTCAATCAAAATATAAAATCAATCACTTGGATTTGCAAGAGAAAAAACTGTAGAATGACAAATGCTTGAAACAGCTATTGTTTGCTGTCGTAGAACAACACAGTCTTAGAGAACTGTATAAAGAAGCATGTTTTATATATATAATAAGCTTTGTCACACACATGCATAGACACACACACGACACCACACAAATAACTGAAACAGTAAACGACAAGACTGCTGTTCAGTAATGATACAATAGTTAACATATCATTCAATTTCAGACATTTCATTTTATTTTTATTCTTCAAGGGACTGTAGATTGATTGACTGCGAACATGAACAGCAGAGTCTTTATTCTCCATTCCACTTTGTGTTAGGCAACTGAGTCCCAGGGAGGTTTAAAAGTGTGCACTAAAAAAATATACTAGCACACGGAGTGCAAATATCCTATAATGTGCTGGTTGTCTTAGCTCAGGGATGAGCAAATCTAGGCTCAGGAGTCAAATATACTCCTCCAAACCTCTCTTATTTTTCCTTCAGGGCTTCTGCTCGGGCCACATTCCTCACCAGCCCAGCTTTGCACCCTCCTTGGATATTTTGCCTGGCTGGAATGTGTCCTTAAACTCAGATAAAACCCCCTGCTTGCCAAAATGTGGGATAGAGAGGGGTGTAGGAGTGTGTGTGGAAATTGCCTGCTGCATGAAGAGGTGTCATTTTCAGTGAAAGTCCTGTATCACATGTGTAGCTCCCACCTCAATGAGCTCAATGTCAGAAATGCTCTATTTTCCATGAAGAAAACTGTCATTAATCTCTCATCTATTTTGTTGCTTTTTTTTAACCTACAATTTTGTATGTCAGTTCAGCAAACTGTTTCGTTAATGCTCGCTTTCAAAGAAATAATTATCCTTCCATTTTTAATCATTATTTTGTTCATCTTTGCTCGGAGCTTTTCAAATGCAAAGTGTCACTTTTGTTCCAGATAATACTAAATTTATCTTTCTTGGTCTCTAGAATTATTACTTAGTGCTCCATAATTCCAGACTATGCCCACGTAGACTATCCATATGATCCACATTTCTTTCTCAAACTTAAATGCTGGACCACAGCCCCAGACAACCAGCTCTACACAACAGACTGTTTCTTTATGTCAAATTTTGCAAGGAGCTCATTTATTGCCTTCTTTTGGCTCTCTATTCTTGAATAAATCCCATTGACTTCTGATAACTGAGTTCTTGGGAAGAAAATATGGCCCATTTATTTTTCTACAAGGCGCATGGATTCAGCTGTGTATGCCTCGCTCACCATTACTGCAGCTGCATGCATTAATTAGCTAAAACGATTACATACAGCCACCACTGATATGAAACATACATTGTTCATTCAATAATGGCTAAAACTCCTCAAGAAGATGCAGAAGTCATAATTCTCAAGAATAGAAACTAAATATTAATTTCATTACATTTAAAACTGAAAGTAGTGATTACATCTTAAGACAATGTATATTTACTATTATGGCAAACAGGTTGAAACAGCAGCATTCAGTTCCTAAAGGGTATGGATTTGCTAAGAAGCAGAGAAGGAGCAGAACAGTTGCATCCATCAAAAACAACAAGAAAAAAAATGTGCTTAACACCAGACATTGTAAGGTTCAAACTGGGAATCAAGGATTGGTTTTTTTCCTTGCTCTAGCCATAGGACAGTCTGTCAGAGGAACTTGCTTTTTAATTTGATAGATTGATGATAGATTAGATAGATAGATAGATAGATAGATATAGATATAGATGATAGATAGATAGATGATAGATAGATAGATAGATAGATAGATAGATAGATAGATGATATAGATAGATAGTGTTTGTGCATAGATAGATAAATGATCCTTTAAAACATGCTGATCATTACAAGAAAAGCAGTCTGCTTTCATTTTCATTTTTAATGAATATTTTATACTATTACAAAAACCAATAATTTTTTATGATTAAGTGGTATATAAATCTTACTAAATGATTTAAAAAAATCAGAAGGAGAGATTTTCACAATGCTTCAACAAAACTTTATTACATTTTTCTCTTGCCCATCTTTCAAAGAGCACAGGGTAGCGTATATGATGTGTCTCCTGCACACTCACACCCTGTGGCCATTTTACCCTGAGAAGTTAGGCATATTGCTGCTGTGTAGGCTGCAAAATGAAGCCTCGGAACATGAAAGAGAATTGAGTAGCTTCACAGATATTACACAAAATTTAAAGGAAGGGAAATTGTAGGCAGAGAGTAGGCTGAAAAGATGAGGGAGATAACAGATGGAGTATTGTATTCAGTTCTGAAGAGCACAGTTCAAAAAAGAACATTATTGACAAGTTGGAAGAACTATGAGGATAATAAAAGGTTTAGAAGACAAATCACATCAGGAAACCCTGAAAGAGCTTGGTATGTTAGCTTAGAGAAAAAGAAGATTAAGAGGGAATATGTTGGTAGTTTTAAAATATTGTCAAGAAAGGAGAACTGTTTTTCACTCTACCCACTGTGGACAGGAGAGCAATGGATTCAAATTAAAATGCGACAGATTCCAGTGAAGCATTAGGAAATGTTTCTAGCTACAAGGATGATTCGGCAAAAGAATAAACTTTAAAAGTTGCAGAATCTTTTTCTTTTGGGGAGGGAGCAGTTTCAATACAAATTTGAACAGGGTTGTCAGGGCTTGCTATTTAGTTATGGCATGGGACACATGTTATTATCGTCCAGGCAAACCCTATTATTTCTTTCCTGAAAGGGCACACTGAACAACTATTATCTGACTCAGGGAAAAGGGCCTTTGTACTACATACAAATCCCCTCACTTCAAAAGGGGTGACTATACTGTGCTCACAACATTGCCATAGTTATTATGAGGTGTAAAATATAATTGCAAAAAAAATGCTCTTAAAATACGCTGCTGTCCTCTCCTCATCAATAAAAATATTTGAAGACACCTGCTGTCCAAAGGCTTATGTAGTCAAACATCCTGTTTCTCAAATTAGTCAATCAAGTGCCTCTGGGAATCTCATTAAACAGGACATGTTGACAATAAAGGTAAAGGGACCCCTGACTATTAGGTCCAGTCGTGTCCGACTCTGGGGTTGCGGCGCTCATCTCGCTTTATTGGCCGAGAGCCGGCGTACAGCTTCTGGGTCATGTGGCCAGCATGACAAAGCCGCTTCTGGCGAACCAGAGCAGCGCACGGAAACGCCGTTTACCTTCCCGCCAGAGCGGTTCCTATTTTTCTACTTGCACTTTGACGTGCTTTCAAACTGCTAGGTGGGCAGGAGCAGGGACCGAGCAACAAGAGCTCACCCTGTCGCAGGGATTCGAACCGCCGACCTTCTGATCAGCAAGCCCTAGGCTCTGTGGTTTATCCCACAGTGCCACCTGGGTCCCACATGTTGACAAAGTCATTCATTGTGTGAGCTTTGTTTCTGCTCACACAAACACTGGATACAGTTCATAAGGCTGGCCTCAGTAAAAGCAGGATTAGGATTCCCGATAAGAATCTATGAGTAAATTTTTAAGAACAGAAACTGAACTTGCCTTCAACAGTGGGGATTGCAGGTGTCATTGCTGGGGTCTGTGGAAACCAAAGGTGAGGAGGCGGCCCTGCACATAAGACAGGAATGAAAGAGCATTGATAAACAAAGAAAACATTATTTTCAATGTAGTGCCTACTTAAGTACACATGGAATGCACTTTCTTTTTAACAGTCTCTGAGCAGCCTCTTCTGAATTGTTTGTGTTTATTACTAAATACCTATCAGCAATAGAATGGATGGCAGAACAAAAAAAAGGTTCTGTCTTTTAGATTGCTAAGCAAGAAATTGCAGAAGTTAAGTAAAACAGCAGAAAGTTTTTTTTTTTAATTATCTGCCATTCAATATTTCTTCAGGACTAAAGAACACAAAAGATCGTTAATAAATAAATAAATTATTAGGTTTTACATTTTAGTATTCAACACATTTATCAAATAAACAAAGAAGATAGAAATTAAAACAAAACTCCCCCCACCCTGTGACTTCCCTCAACTTCCCCTTCTGGTTGTTTACCAATTTGTTACTTCTGCTTGATTTTTTTTCTTGTTTTTCATCTTTTAATTGCACGCTCTTATATTCTTATCATTTTTAAACCAAATTTTCTTCAAATTACATCTTACATTTAATTAATTTCCATATTATTATCTCTTAACCTTTACGCTTGTTTTCTTAATTGTGTTTACTCAAACCCTTCTCTGAGTAAAGAACACAAAAGATCAATATAATAAAAAGCTTTCACATTTATGCCTCCTTTTATGAATGACAGTACACTTTCTTCTGCTTTTAACATAAAGGGCCAGTCTCATTAACCAATATCCAGTGGATTGTACATTTTTTAAAATGTAATAGTTGTTTCCTATTATGTGTACTGTTCTGCCTAGAACTATAGCGCTATGATGATTTAATGGGCTGTTTATGTTATGTTCAGATGGTGTGTTCCACTCAGGACAGCTTTTTACATCACACAGAAAGAAGAAGGAACATGAATGAGTCCCACTTCCATTTATCACACTTATGAAATAATACGCAATGGAGAAAACAATGTGTTTCCCACAGGTGTCCATGCATCATTGGATCATTGTACAGCATGGCGAAATCTACACACATATTATTTTTAAAAAAAAAAACAAACGCTGTTAAAATGCTTTTTTGAAAAATGTTTTGAAAAGTACATTGAATTTGGCATAGCTCAGTGTCACCATCTAGTTTTATTTGTAGCTGTATAGCTGAGTCCTATGTCAGCCTGCCCCAACCTAGTGCTTTCAAGATGTTATTGGACTCCAGTTCCTATAAGCTCTGACCTTTGGCCCTGCTGGTTGGGGGTGATGGGAGCTGGAGTCCAAAAACATCTATAGGGCAGCAGCTTGGAGAAAAACTGAAATAAACCACAGCCTTAAGGCATGTTCAGGTGTTTGCCCGAACATGTGAACTGTATCTGCGGACTCAGGGCAGGCACCTACACACAAGCCCCATCCTAATGTCCCTGCATGCACCATGCACCATGCTCAGTTCCCAGTCTTCTTGTGCTGACCATGGGTCTTTTACTTGCGTTTGCTTGAACATGAGTAGAACTCCCCACAAAAGCTGGGTTTCCTGTTGCACAGCATTCTAGTCATGTTCAAGTGAGCTTGAGCAGAAGCCCCCTGTAAGACCTTCACTGCTCAACAAGGAGATGGTCAGGGGGTGAAAGGTGTGTCTGATGGGTGTGAGAATTTAGCAATGGAGCTTAAGTATGTGCCCCTTCCTCCTTCCACTGACACAGTGTTCAGAAGTTCAGGCAAACACCTGAGCACGCCATATCCTTTGAGGCTTAAATAAAACAAAACTGGAAGTAATAGCTTCTTTCTGAACAGCATTCCATGGGACTAGAATATTCTTGCTCTCTGCTAGTAAATAGCTCTGTCCATGCTTGGAGGGTAATTACAATTAAAAAGTCGATTCTTCACCATCCCACCACACCCAATTACCGGTACATTTGAGATGTGTTGGCAGTCAGTTTGGCAATAAATAGCTCCTGCACCTGTTGGATTTGGCCTCATACATACATCTTTCTGTGATGCGGTGCCCCCTTATTCCTTTTGTATTTTCTTTTTGAAACAAATATATTACCCTTTAGCAATATTTTCATAAATATTGAAAACAGGTGCCACTCACAAGAGGAATAGTAATACTTATGACCCAAAGAATATGGTGTAATATGGACACAGAGCTAGGACACTTTTAAAGCAGAGATTTCTGCAGGGACTTTTAACAGAGTAGCAAAGTAGAAAGTTTCAGAAGCTTTGCTTCTATCATCACATAACAATATTTTTAAATGCCCACATTTGTGGGAAATTATTTTGTAAATATACACTATCAATTTTTGTTCTGGTATCCCATCCTTCAGGGCAGATAATGAATGAACAAAGGCGTGCTTTGCATATTTTGAAAATAGATCTGATAGTTGATCTAGAGTTTTAATCTGAAATTCCTAATGCTGTCCTGAACACACACCAAGGCAATCCTATACACACTTACCTGAAGAGAAGAGTTTGGATTTGATATCCCGCTTTATCGCTACCCTAAGGAGTCTCAAAGCGGCTAACAATCTCCTTTCCCTTCCTCCCCCACAACAAACACTCTGTGAGGTGAGTGGGGCTGAGAGACTTCAAAGAAGTGTGACTAGCCCAAGTCACCCAGCAGCTGCATGTGGAGGAGCGGAGACGCGAACCCGGTTCACCAGATTATGAGTTCACTGCTCTTAACCACTACGCCACACTGGGAGTACGTCCCACTGAACTCAGCAGAGCTTTCATTTGAATAGATATCTATAGGATTGTACTGTTTAATTTAATATCTCAATCTTCAAGACAAATATTGCAAGGTAACCTATTTTACTTTTCCCCCTGGACTTTTTTCTGCAGAGGTTGAGTTGAGATTTGAACTGTAGAATTATATCCTAAATGTGTATACCAAATTTCACCCTCATTCAAGGCAGATGTTTAATTACAATTGATTTAGCACACAGAAACCCAAAACACAGAGATGAAGGAAGGATGCTTATTTAAACCTGAAATACAGAATTATGGGAATAATTGTAGCCAAATTCATTCTAATATCCTAATGTTCAGCGGAGCTATCACATTATCATCAAACCAAACAGAATGCAGATTGGGCCAGTAGTTATAATACCGCACTTTGCTTGGTGCATACTTCCCAAACCCATGCAAATTCATGCTTGCATTTGCATAAAATGCAAAACATGCAATTCATTTAAAAATGTTATATCCAAATTTATTTAAAAAAGCATGTATGTTTCCATTTTGGTGAATAAAGCTCCTGCAAGAGTATTTTATTTCTGTTAATAACAGGGAAAGGCTGCATAGCTCAAGGAGAGAACACACGCTTTGCATGCAAAAGATCCAAAATTCAATCCCTGCCACCTCCAGTTGCTGCCAATCAGTGTAGACAGTAGTAATCTAGAGGGACCAATGGCCCTACTAGGTGGAAGGCAGCTTCTTATGTTCCTGTGTAATCAGAATACTATGTTCACTGGAGAATTCTAGAAGCTAACAAACCTCCCACACTTTGGAATACTTTGGAATATTGCATAGAAGCTTGCAGGCGTTTGCTTGGTAAGTCATTTCCACAAACATCACAAACATTACCACTATAATATATACATTTTTAAAAGTTATTTATTAATTCATATACAGCTTACATGCCAGAATGACTTCTAAGTGTTTTACAACTATAAAATCAATTATAAAATACATACATATTTTAAATACACAACCAAACAGTTCTATCCAAACAGCAAAACATAATGAATTAAAATACAAACAAAACAAGGCAGTTAAAAACGTATAGCAACTAAAATGGTTTAGAATAAACAAACAAAAAAATAGCTGGTGGGATGCCAATGCTGATGGCGACTCTTGTATTTCAGCAGAGAGGTGATTCTGCAATACTGATGCCACCAGTGGAACACCCGCTTCTGTGTTACCAAAAAGCAATCATCATCAGGCCATGGCAAAACTCACAACTTTGTTGTTGCAGAGTTAAACCAGATGTCATCCAACTTTGCCACGGAGAGCTGCCTAAGCCAATTCTAGAGACGGATGTCTCACATCAGAATACTTCTGAATACAATTCATGAGGAATTTTGACCCATGTCTTCCCAGCTATTGCCCAAATCTTAAAAGCAAGACTGGAAGGCTTTGAAAGCTAATGGTGAGTAAATCTGAAGCAATTATGTGCACGCATGAATTATTTGCTATAGGGAAGACTAATGATGTCACCAAAACCTAATTACCTGGTTCAGAATACAAACCAAACAGTATTCTGTGCCATGCATTCTGCCATCAGCTGATTATACACCCCCAACTAGCTGCATTTTAGGCCCTTATGCAAAAGCTCTGGTGTTTTACTTTGAAACTATCCTAGATTACTGCAACATGAAGTGAAGTAGGTATGTGCAGACTGGTTTTTCTTGCCCAAACTCTTGTTGATTACTGTGAACTGCTTGCCTGGACCACCTGACCAAGTCTTATATTACATGAGTATTTTTCGTTTCTTTCAATCAAATGCATTTAGCTGTTTTCGCTATTTCTATGATTGTTGTACCCAATCCAGATCTAGAACCATCTTTTATTCCTGTTTGTTTTGGGAGTTAGGGTGGTGCTTGAATTGCCAGGCACCATACTTGACAGTGTGCAGATATGGCACCATCCATTTGTACCCAAATTACACGCTAGGAGAGAACTGTAAGAAAATAGATGAGTTCTCTCATGCCTGCATACCCCAAAAGCTAAATGCTCGCTGAGGAAGCCAGTTCCAAAAGGAGTTGACCCATTGCTACATAAAACTCCTCAGACATTTCTTATAATCGGAAACCTCGTCCAACATGGTTCTTTCAAAGGAGGCAAATTACATATTCAGCTGCAAATCACTGAATTTCAGTAATCAAGTGTGAAGATATCAAGTGGACTGTGGGCAAGTGTGAACCATTCCGAGGAGAGGTGAGCAGAGGTCTCTTGTGACTTTCAGGAAAAGTTTTAATAAAGAAATTGAGCTAAAGGATTTTTTTTGTTTTTTTAAAAATTAGTTTGATAAAAATTATTTAAAGCCCAATTAGTTTGCCCATTGCCATGCGAAAGAAATGTGATAAATTACACAATCAGAATTAATTTTTTTATGGAAGATGATAAAGGGCTGATGCTCAGAAGGTTGAGTAAGCCAATAATGAAAAAAGATGGCTGATCATTAAACTGCCACAGACTTCCCCAGAAGAGGACATGGTCTAGCACCTACAGGTGTTTGCTTTAGGGCCTGAGTATATAAAAAAATTAAAACAGAAAAAAACTTCAACTTGGCAGATGAAAAAAGACCCCTAGGTCAAAATGTTTCTTTTGAGAGGGCCCTCTTCTATCCTGATAAAAGGCCTATCTTATGTTTCCATGTGTTATTAAGTGCCTCTCTATTCACTTTGATGAGGAGACACAGAATAGAAGAGCTGAATTAATATTTTATCCATTCTTTTGATTAAATATGTTAAAGGGGGTAGCCTAAGTCAATTTGCCCTCCCCTGAATAGGTTCAAAGCACGGTTTAAAATTACCTCACAACCATACTGAAAACTGAGAAAGTGGAATACAAATATCATTACAGTCCATGTCTAAATGGTCCTTGACATTAATGCCATGCTGTATATAAGAAAAGACTGACCACCCCCCACTAGTAATCCTGCTGTTAATAAGATTGTAGTCATTCAGATGTTTATTGGAAAGATAAGTGGTGGTCATTCATATTATAGCAGGACCCTGTGGAAAACATATCCATTTAGAGCCTTTGTTGAAAGATTTGAAACCCTATGGGCAATATCCCTAAGTCATACTCATAGCAGACCGATTGACTAACCACCTGATAACTCTTGCTACTTAACTCTGCACTGAAGCATAATTTTTGTTCTGTTATTCCTATCCTGCCTAATTTGCCTTGCATAATTAAAACATACCATGACAGCCCATCTTCAAAGCTAATGTCAACCAGGAAGGAGGACACATGCCAGTCGGGCATGTGTCTCTGCCAAGGTTCTACTCGCGAGTAGAACACTTCCTGACATGGAATAACTCTGCAAGCTCAAATCTAACCCCACATGGCTACATCTTCAGGTAACAATAATGACCTTCAGAAGACCATATACATTGAGAATGCAGAAAGAAACCCAGCAACCCAAGTACACCTTCTTTAGTGGTCTTTCCAAGATGTCTACCTTGAGGATGGGAAGCACAATTTAGGGGTACTGGTTGCAGCTAATTACCTCTTTGGCATATCTCACAAGTAGAGGTCTTAGAGCCCACAAACAGGGGCATTCAAATCATCCTTCGTGGTCAGGTTTGTGACAGGAGTAATCAAAGGTAAAGCTAAGGCTTTGTACCTTAGGAGATGATGCTGATGTTGTCAATGTATACAAAACGCACACCGGGGGTGGTGGTACTTTGAAAGGAAGATGAGAAACCCATTCCTTGGTGTTGTTTGTTAGTGATGAACTAACTATCCAAGCAGAAATAGCAGGCAGGCACTTGGACATACAGGTGAGGATGGAAGGAGAATGTCCAGTGCTGAGAAACAGCTGGTTGGATGGTGTGTAGAAAGAAAAGAGTGGAAAACCAATAATATACTCCTGTTTGATGAATTCAACAGATAGAGGGCATATTCCTGAAGAGGATACAATGACTGAAGAGAGGAGCTGGGGTAGAACTGATACATGGAAAGTTAAGGCCTGGTAGAAGTCAAACCAAAGAGGGTACTCAAGTATATCACCATGCTTTCTCAATGCACCATCTCAATGCAATGGAACAAGCATACATTTGCAGATACTTTCTCCAAGAACACGAAGAATAAATGAATAAAGTTATCAGCCATCCACAATTTCGCTGATACAGGGAAGGCTTTCCCACCAAACTGCCAATACTTCTTAGTCTAGCTTCTCAGCTGACACCACACTTTTATGTAAATAATGGCAAGTCATAAGTTTCTGACTAACTTTGTATCACAGAATCTCAGCTTCTAACTATTATGCGGTGTATTCTAGTAGTTTAAAAGTGGAGTGGTGGGTGAAAAACAAGGAACTCGTAATTATGGCTATCTTTAGGAGGCTCAGAGTAGATACAACTCCCATTGCAACCAACTGTTCTGTGCAGCTCAGAACCAAGCACTTAATTAAAAAGATTATTGCTGATATTACAGTATCGCAACCTCTAATGCAGTGTTTCCCAACCAGTGTGCCTCCAGATGTTTTGGGACTACAACTCCCATCATCCCTCGCTAGCAATACCAGTGGTCAGGGATGATGGGAATTGTAGTCCCAAAACATCTGGAGGCACACTGGTTGGGAAACACTGCTCTAATGTTCCATGAGGTCAATGTATCCTGGGGATGCTGTAATAGGACTGGTAAGCTCAGCTATAACAAGCAGCAATGCAATTAATCATTTAAACGTTTATAATCTGGTACACTTGCTATCTACCAGGGAGCACGCAAGCATGCTAATAGGATGACCCCTGCCTCCAATATGAGGGATTAGATATTGACCATCAAAATATTCAGTATGTTTTGCTTCATTTTTAAAAAAAAGAAAATATTTGAGCCCAACCTTTCAGAAACTTCCAGGCAGATTCTGGGGAAAAAGAATGGTGTACCATCCTCTTCCTAAATGGCAGGAGACAGGAATAAAGCACGATTGTGGACAAGTGAACACACAGATATATTTAAAAAATGCTTTATACCAAGGCAGACCCTTGGGCTAATCTAGCTTTCTATTGGCTATTCAGACTGGCAGTGGCTATTCAAGGACTCAAACGCCTTTCCTTAACCTTGCTGTATGAGAGCCTTTAAGTTGAGCCCTGAGCCCTTGGACCTTCTGCATGCAGACTCTATGCCACGTAAACACATTAACATGCTTTATACCAAATCATACCATCAGTCTATTTAGCCCACTATGATGTACTGGTGCTCTCCAAGGTCTCAAGTAGAAACCTTTTCCAGTCCATTTTTCTTTTAAGTGAAGATCCAGTCACTTTAAAGTGAAGAACCTAGGTCCTTAGTGCAAAATCTGCACTCTTCTGTTGAGCTATTTGCACTGATCTAGAGCTAGATTGGGGCATTTATATTCTGAACAATTATATTAATATATTCTACTTTAGGGAAGAAAGTTGAAAAGCATATTTAGAATGAGAAGATGAACATAAATACATTTCATATATAGTATTGTCCCCAGTTGTGAGCTAATCTCTTCAGACAATTATTGCTGATACATTTTTCAGATGTATTTTCTGAATGGTGCACATAATATGTCATTTATTATTGTGCACTGCGGCCTTCTAGAATTTCAGATTGCAGTTTACAGGATCAATTAGGCACTACTTGTCACAAGTCTTTTGCTCTGGTGTGAACTGTCAGCTTCACTAAGCAAATATAAATGAAGCTACCACGAAAGACCAAACAATTTTAAGTCATAAACAAGAGAGAGCAGGTGTACACAATGAAGACGAACTTTAAAAGAGCAAAGCAGTGCTTTGAAGAAGAGACATAAGTTGAGACAATTGCTCATGACACTATTTCTGGAGCTAATGTGAAGCAGCAGTGGTGAGAATTTCTATATAGCTAGAAAATATTCCATGAATCCTAACAAGATGGATTTAATATGACAAGAGGATGTCATTTGATTCCCCAGGATTCCTTTCACTTCGTCCCCTCTGCACTCCAGTGGCCTTCTTTGCTGACAGAAGAGCCCTAATAAGCAGCACTCTTCATCATGCTCACGCTGCTCAAAAACGACAAGAGTCTGTGTGCAGTACTGAAAAAAGACAGCATCTTTTTATGCAGTTGCCAATACTAGCTCACTAAACTGAAAAGAAAACACAGTGAGCAGGACTTCATTTTCAGGACTAAGCTGTAAAAGCCAGGGCTGCTTAACTGGGGTACAATTTATTAAGGTCATCATCAGCATCATGACCCCATCCTTCCTTCATTGAGCTCGGCAAGCATGCTTGGATCTTCCCCATTCCATCCTCACAGCAGCCCTATGGTGTAGATCAGGTTGAGTGACAGTGGCTGGCCCTTGCCACCCAGTGAGAGTCATGGCTGAACAGGGTTTGGATCACAGGTCACTCTAGTTCTAGCCCAGCACTGCAACCGCTATACAACACTGGCAAGAGGTAGGGGAAAATCACACACACACTTCTGTTTTGGATCACATCTCATTCTTTCTATAAGGAGCATATAGATCTGTTGACAACTCACTGGTTCTGCAAACTGAGTGACTATTGTTAGAAACATACATACATTTGGAGCTTGCTTCGGGGATTCACTTGCAAACTTGTGAAGGGGCTTTGCAGGAAACCTGTGGGACTAGCTCCACTCAGCCAGTGATGCCACACCTGCCAGCAATACTCCTGAGCCAACACGTGATTTTCTGAATCTGAAGGAGAGCACCTTCATTACTTGCAGGGTTTCCAACACTGGGATGGGAAGCTTGTTGGGCAGTCTCAAAAGATGGTGCTGGAGGACATCTATGTGATGCCCTGAATAATAATAATAATAATAATAATAATAATAATAATAATAATAATTTATTATTTATACACTGGCCTATGTGGTTCCAAGAGGTTCCAACTTGCCCCCCTGCTATTTATTTAACATGAAGGAGTGTCTCTACCCCCATCATTCAACCCAGACACTGAGGTCCAGCGCCGAGGGCCTTCTGGCGGTTCCCTCCCTGCGAGAAGCGAAGTTACAGGGAACCAGGCAGAGGGCTTTCTTGGAAGTGGCGCCCGCCCTGTGGAACGCCCTCCCATCAGATGTCAAAGAAATAAACAACTATCGGAAGTTTAGAAGACATCTGAAGGCAGCCCTGTTTAGGGAAGTTTTTAATGACTGATGTTTTAAGGTATTTTAACCTTCTGTTGGAAGCCACCCAGAGTGGCTGGGGAAACCCAGCCAGATGGGCGGGGTAGAAATAATAAAGTTATTATTATTATTATTATTATGAAATTACTGGGGGAAATCATTCAGGGATATAGCGTTCAATGCCATCAATATCTGAGTGACATTCTTTGTCTCTCTCTCCTTTTCATCTTTCTCTAGGGAGGCTGCTGAGGTGCCAAACCAATGTCAAACTGATCAGATGCAACAAACAGATGCTTAACCATGACAAGGAAGCTTATCCTGTTCAATAGAGCTGATCCAGACATGGGGGTTCAATATTTGTTAGATGGCGTAAGGAAATGTAGGTTCATATTTGGGAGGTTTCTTGGATCCAACCCTGACCCTGGATGATGATGATGATAATTAATTTTTTGTACCCCACTCATCTGACTGGGTTTCCCCAGCCACTCTGGGTGGCTTCCAACAGAAGATACAAAAATGCAACAGTATGTCACACATCAAAAGCTTCCAAAAATACTAATAAAGTAATAATAATTTGTTTGTTTGTTTCCACAAGATCAGAAGTGCCTTAACCTAAGTGAGGCTAGTGTGACAACTGTGACTTTTGAAAACTGCCATTTTAGCCAGAACAGCATGTGTTACATCACCCTGGACTACTGTAAAAAATGCACCCACATAGGCTACATAGGAAAAGTATTCAGAAACAGCAATTAGTCCAGAACACTGCCTGGGTTGTTATATTTAAAAATAAATAATAGTGGGCCACATATAGGGTACACATAAGCCCTTTATAGACATAACTGCACTGGGTTCTAGTGGCTTCTAATTCATTTGCAAACTTTATGGTTTGGAAGCAGAACATTTGAGGAAATCCTATTTCCATACCAGCTCCCCCCCACTCCCCTCTATTCTATTTATCAGAGTTCCTCTTGTGTGTATCAGTATTCCCAGATGTATGCTTAGCTGAGACCAGAGAGAAGGTCTATTTAGTGACTGTACCCAGACTTTCCACTGGATAGCTAAAACGTATGTAGGAGAAACAGCAAAGAGTCTTGTGGCTCCTTAAAACTATTTTTTTTTAAAGGCATAAGCTCTTGTTGGTTTCATCCCATGCATGAAGTGAAGTATTAATTGGCAGCTATATTTAGGAAGGCTTTGGGGATGTTAACAGTTTAAGATTCTGAACTGATTTGTGCTTTAACTTGCTACACTGGGGCTGTTTTTATCTCAAGTGGATGTCCATTCACACTAATGGCTACCTTTTATCTTGTTTGTACTCTGCTGCTTTTTGTAATTTTGTTTTTCACTTACTACTGTTAGCAGCCTTGAGAGGTGGGCTATAAATGTTTCAAATAAAGAAATCTTTGTCAAAAAAGATCTACAGTGCAGGGCGTAATATACAGAGATGTTTCTTTGCCTGAGCTCCACTGAACTGAAAAGGAGCTGGGTGCAGTTCTGCTACAGTTCAATGGGGTTTGCGCAGAATTACTTCCTGACAAATTGTGATCAAAAAAGGGTTGACACAAAGTAAGCCACTTTTTGATATTTTTTGCATAACTGAATAGAAATATAAAGAAACGTCTCTGGTGCTGGCAATTGTAATTACGGAAAGAATGGTTCGTGATAAATAATACCTGATTAGACTTAAATGATTCAGTGATTAAGTCTTAATTTTCCATGCTTCTCCTAGAATGTGCTTGAAATTATTCTGTATTATGCCTTCCCTTTCAGACAGATTTAAGAATGTGCAGAGAAATGATCCCAGCATGGTGTCAAAGGAGTAAAAGACAAAATGTCAAACCAGCAAATAACCCCCAATTTTGTAATCTGCATGGGCCATCAAATAAGCGAGAGCTTTGGCAAGGATACTGGAAAGCCAGTTAGCAAAGTCTCATTTGGATTGGGGAAACCTGGGTAGAAATCTCAGCTCAACCATAAAGTGATTTGGGTGGCTTTGGGCAACTCACCATTGCTCTATCTAAACTGTTATTGTGAACATCAAAAAGAAAAATAAGCCCACACAAATTACCCTGACCTTCTTGGCGAAACAGTGGGATTCAAATGTAGTGGCTAAATAAAAAACTAGGGCTTTGCAGTGACCACAAGATGTATCTGTAGCATTTGGAAGCCAATTTTATTTGTTACTTGGGATCTGGTAAATCTGAAGCTTTGTTTCATTCCTGTTACCTATAATGAGGAATCTAAAAGCAGCTATAAGCCTTTTTTTTGTTTTCACATAAGTGGATGAAACGTTTAGGCAAAGTCCCCCCCCCTCTTCGCCCCAAGTGAATTACGGTAAACCTGTAGGAAACATCAGTTTTAACTTACAGTCTCTTCACAGATCTCTCACATGCCTTAGAAGCACCTCTTATAACCTATGTCTAACTGAGCCAGGCAGTAGCTTAACATGGAAGAATTTAAGTGCAGCCTTGAGCCTATTCATTTACACTGACAGCAAGTAATCAAAGTCAGCAACACTCTCCCATGGCAGGCAGCAACTCAGATTACTAGAAACTGAATCACCATGGGTATTTTTAAGGTCATATGAAAAAAGAACGCTCAATGAAATGTTTCTTTTAGAAGCAAACAAGGGCACATGTAAAATGTATACTTATACACATTCGTTGTAAGGGAACCATATTTTTTCTTGTTGGATTTGTGTGCATGACAGGCAGAAATTCAACAAGGAGACCATGATGTGACTGCGCAGAAAGCCAAATAATGATTACAGGTGAACAATCCTGTTTTCTTTTCTCCATTGTAGCTTTTGTGCAGTCTCAGATATGAGCTATATCAGAGTAGCATGCTTCCTTACCTGAAAAGGGAAGTTGATAGCTTCACATCAACATTATCTTGTGTAGTTCCTCTCAAAGACAGCAGAAGAGGACCATTGGATGACTTTACTCATATCGGACATTCTTTTACTCTCCACAAAGGAGGAATGGTAAGTTAATGGGTATTTGATAAGAGAAGGTTTCTGCTTCTCTGATTCTGAGATGATATTGGAAGACTCGTCTTTCAAACCACCAGCACCTCTTCCCCCAGTGCTAAATAAGATGCTGAATGTTTTACATAGGTAGGAGGAGAAGAGTCTTCTGAATGCAAGTGAGTGAAAGTCTTTGTGTCATTTGGAAGTGTGGTGGTGGGAGGAAATACTGTAAGACAATGTCTTGCAGGTAAAAAAAAAGTTATTAAGCAAAATAAGATGTCTCAATACCTCCAATGAGAAAACCACTGTAGCCTGACCTTGCAATGCAAAAGCTAATTGAGGTGTTTCAGCATATTTTTACAGTAATTTATGTATCTGGGCTTGACTTTTGGGGTATTTTGCATTTTCAGAATTCTGTTAATATATTGGTATCCTTTATTACCTTTATTCAGTTATCTATTTGCACTTTTATAAATTTGTTGTACAGAGCCTAGGGCTTGCCGATCAGAAGGTTGGCGGTTCAAATCCTCGCAACGGGGTGAGCTCCGTTGCTCGGTCCCTGCTCCTGCCCACCTAGCAGTTCGAAAGCACGTCAAAGTGCAAGTAGATAAATAGGTACCGCTCCGGCGGGAAGGTAAACGGCGTTTCCGTGCGCTGCTCTGGTTTGCCAGAAGCGGCTTAGTCATGCTGGCCACATGACCCGGAAGCTGTCTGCGGACAAACAACGGCTCCCTCGGCCTATAGAGCGAGATGAGCGCCACAACCCAAGTCATTTGTGACTGGACCTAACGGTCAGGGGTACCTTTACCTTTACCTTGTACTTTGGGGGGGGGTATAAAAGAACACGACAGTGGAAAACAAAATGCTAGGTTGTATCCTTCTGTATGTGCAACAGAACTTCCTCTCCAGTCCCCCCCCAAAAAAACACCCCAAAATGGATCCATAGGGTTAGGGGAGGAAAGGAAATGGAAGTCCTGTTGCATGTGTGCAAATCAGCTTGTGCAGTCTTGGATAAACCACTAGAAGGAATTTATTTAACTTCTTTAAGTTCAGTTTTTACACAGCATGAAGAACTGTGAAATGCCCATAGTACAAAAGCAATATACCGGTATTTAGGAGGCATTAATTACTGTTAACTTAGTAAGAATAAGCTATCAAAAATAAATGGAAGAATCTACCATAATGGTGGAAGTAGTAGTATCTGGGTCCTGATAAGGTGGAACAAGTCGCTTGATTTTTGCTAAGATTTAGGAGCCTCGCTTTAGACATCTGGCACTGACATTTTTGGCTTCAATCCTATGTACCTGGGAGTCAGCCCCATGAAACATAATGGGACTTACTTCTGAGCAAGCATGCACAGGATTGATCAGTTTGGCCAGCTTTCTGTGGAACAGATATTCAAAAGTGCAATTGAAATCAATGAGACAAGTAGCTATGCTGCTCTTGGATCAGGAATAGCAACTGTTTTACATCTAACCACTACATTTATTATACAGAGGATCTGAGTTGTTTTCAAGTTTCTTGCATAATTTTCTTGCAAAAATTTTCATTGAACAGTTTCCTAGAACATATTCAGTGAATGGGCATACCTTCTTTATAAGTGGTCATGGCTCAAACATCAGAATCTCATAAATGGGTGTTTTGTCTAAAGATTATTTATATTTCACATGGGCAAAAAGGCAGATTTCTTTGCCATTCATTCTGGTGGTAAGCTCATCACAGGATACAGTTCATTCATTGATACATACCCTACGCACATGTTGAAAGCTGATGCCTGATGGAAGTGATATCCTCAGTTACCATGATGCTTTAAGTTCACTGACAGCTCCAGCATGCAAAACCATCTTAACCAGCAACCATCACAAATTAACAGCAGTGAACACTGGAGTGACATATGATGAATACACTCATTGTGCTGGAGATCCTATTCTAAATTTTTAGCAGATGTGTTTCATATGAACGTTTAACATCTGCATGTAACAAAAGGAGTAAGCTTAAATGTGGTGGGCTTTCTCATTTTCTTTACACTTTTGAAGATGACATAGAGAAATTTAAACCAAACCACCTCTTAACTTTACACATCTATCCCATCCTTTCTATGGCATAAATGCATGCAAAAGATATAAATTCCACGCCAATTGATGGTTAAGGCAAATGGTTTAATTCTTTCTTAGGTTTCCACTGGTGTCACCTTTTAAATCACCATTAATCTCAATGCATGCAATTATAGAAAAGAGTATTAGAAGCTTTAATAATATAGCCATTAGTTGATATGCTTTATTTAAACTCTCTTTGCACAGGCTTCATTTCCATTTTTAACAAATGAAAAAAGCACACACATTCCAGGAGCACAACAAAGCAGAAGCTCTCAGCGAAACAGAGAATGCAATGCTAGAGTTCAGTTCAAGTACCTGTATACAAATCCCCGTGCGAAAACATGTCAATCATATAACGACAGAATGCATATTGATCTAGCAGAACAGAAAGGGGAGGGAGAGTAATAAGACACAGTTTACAGGCCTTTTTCAAATCAAGCGCTAAAGAGAGAGCTTAGCACTAAAACAAAACCTTTGCCAGTTTTTCTGCTCAAAGTAATCAATAACCAAACAGGTGGTGAAATTCATGTTTCTGTTCCTTTTTTTTTTTTTAAAGTGAGCTGCCACAGGAAATGCCTTCTGGCTTTCTGCGCAAGGATCCCTTGATAGCTCATTGCATCGAATCATATAGCTGCCAGGACTAGATTTCAGAGGCAAGTCTCAAATACAGCCAGATATTCTTATACACTGAGGGTGCTACTAGTTTGGAAGACCCCACCACAGCCAGGCTGTTAAGGCAGGGGAATTCTGGTACAGGGAACAAATGCTGCTCACTATTTATCTGGTTCTAGGGGTTCTCACCAGGTCACACTCCTTACTGCCCCTGCAGCACACCCTTCTCTAGTTCTCCTTCCTGGCTGGAATATGTCACTGAACTGCCACAATGCATCTTCTGTTTCCCTGGATGGAGAGATGTATGTATGGAACCTCTGACGTTTTATGTGGCTGGGCAATAATCTATGTTACAGAGTCACATCTGTTGCCCTGCCCACCAGTGGCATTTGGCCCTCCGAAGGTTGCCCAGTATGGAATGCGGCCCTTGGGCTGAGGAAGGCTACCTACTCATGCTCTAAGGGAAATAAAAATGGCCTATTTTGAAATATCTATGGGACGGGTTAACGATAGTTCCTCAAACTTCTTACATTGTGATTTATGTTACTGTGTAAGCAACTTTTTTATTTCATTAACTAATGGCTTTGGCTATGCAAACATATAATATTGTTCTCTCTCTCTCTCTCTCTCTCTCTCTCTCTCTCTCTCCTTCTCTCTCTCTCTCTCTCTCTCTCTCTCTCTCTCTTTGTGTGTGTGTGTGTGTGTGTGTGTGTGTGTGTGTGTGTAAATGGGCAAGTCAATGTAGAAAGCCAGACAGAGCCCTGTGCTGGCATTTGCTCACATTATAAACTGGACCATGACATTCTGTGGACTGTGCCTCTCATGTTTTACATACAGCTTCATATACACAAAGGCATGCTCCAATGCAGAACGATGTGTTAAGAATGCCACATTAATGTGTGTTACATGCCATCGTTGCCTGATACTCATATGCCGGGCTATTTTCACTGAGCTGAAGAAGAGACCTGGCCATTTCCAGTATATATTTTAAATAAGTAAATAAATAAATAAATATGCAGGCCAATGCAGAACGTCAGGCACACCATCATTTTCATTCTACAAAACACACACGGATTCATCAATGAGTATGCATGTATGAAAGAATGAGAAGAACTCACTGATCCAGCAGGGAGGTGGGGAGTGGGAAAGGATGCAGTAATCTGAAAGTATTTGTTCAGAAAGCTAGCCAGCCAGCCTGCCTGCCCTGAAGTCTTAGATGAATTTTGCCCTTGCATCAGTGGACCCAAGGCTTCATGTGCTTCCTTAACACTCCTGTCAGTGGTCTGATTCATTTATCTAGCAGTGATAGGTGACAGTTTTGGAATCAGTAATGACCATTTGACTGTCAGCAGGGTTTGCAACTGACCATTTCAGAATAGTTTCAGTTTCCTCCTCTGCTAGAGCTAGCAGCTTCCCTTTAGGCAGAATTTGTGATCCAGTTATATATTTTCTAAACTAAGTTATGCAAGCCACTAAGAATTAAGCGTTCAGAGATGACAGAAAATTAACCGCATGATAAATTAATGTAACAGAAGCGATATATTACTGATTCTGATTCATTTTCATTTTTCATTCAACAAAACAATATGGGTTGGATGCAGATTTAGTTATGCCTGCATCCAGCCCTGTATTTTTTTTTTAATAAAAAATCTGCAGGTGCTACAAAATAAGTAAACAGCTGTACTCAAGAGATGGAGAATTCTGGATGCTTAGCTAAAGAATTTAGGTCAAGTTTATCTTTCTGAGCTATCACAGTTCCAGAAGGAATTTCCATTAAGTACTACTTCTGCACCAATCCCACAACATAGAATTGAGCTTCAGACAGCATAAGTAAAGCTTTGTGGATCACCTCCTGTGATACTAATCTGGAATAGGGATGTGTAAAACCACTGCCTTTAGTATCACTGATTTGTTTGAAGTGGTGGGGGAAAACTGTGCATGTTCAAATAATAATAAATAAATAAACCAAAGAGAAGTTGCACATATTGTGGCAAAGGGCTGGTGCAGGCCTGTTCATATTTTGCATGCACTAATGCATCTGCAACATTTATTTTATTTAAAATATTTACACGCTGCACTTCTGTAAACTTCACTTGTTTCATATTAGACCAAAAGTAAAGGAGGCCGGCTTCCTAATTGATGATGTCGCAAAGGGACCTAGAACAGCCATGTTCTGTTCCCCTTTCATTGTAGTTTATGAGGGAGGCCCTCTCTCTGCTGAAAGGTTTCTAATTCCTCCAACTCTCCTGATTACTGTACGGTCTCTCTCTAGCACCTACACAGCAACATGAGAAGAGCCCTGCTGGTTCAGGCCAATGGCCCATCTAGTTTAGCATTCTGTTCTCCCACATGCCAGACACCCATGGGAAATATGCAAGCAGAATACTTGAGTGAAGCAGAACTCTCCCCATTTGAGCTTCCCACTGTCTGGCATTCAGAGGCACACACTGCCTCCAACAGCAGAGCTAGAACATAGCCACTGTGACTAGCAGTCACTCATTGCCCCATGCTCCATGAATTTGTCTTTTAATGCCATCCAAGTTAGTGGAGATCACTGCCTCTTGTGGGAGTAAATTTCATAGTTCAACTATCTTTTATCCATCCTGAATCTTCCAAAATTCAGCTTCCTTGGATGTACCTGACTTCTAGTATTAGGAGAGATAGAGAAAAACTTCTTGCCCAACTTTCTCTACATCAATTTTGTTGACCTCTGTCATGTCCCCACTTATTCGCCTTTTCTCTTAACTAAAAAGCTCCAAATGCCATAACCTTTCCTCATAGGGGAGTCGAGGAGATGTCTGCCACTCATGCTGGCGAAACAGTTCATGAGGAGCAAGGAGACCCACAGATCTTAAGAGAGTGGAATATTATAGAGATGGACTGATGACATAGCTCCTTCTTTCAGCTAAGACTAAAGCCTTTCACCTCTTTGGTCTTATATTGGGAAACCCTTAGAAATGGAAGATGTGTTCCTTAAAGAAACATATGGATTGCAGAAAGAATCATTAGTCAGAGGAGCAACACATTAGCCTTCCCACGCATTTTGGTTTCATTTTCATTTTAGATGTGCTAGAATCCAATGCATTCTTATCATTGTTTTCATTCTCATGTGTTAGGGTTAACTCTTTTTTTTCTTTTTTTTTAGGAGTACATGTATGTATCTGGGCTACTTTTAATTCACTGTCTGAATTTCTTTACCCATGCACTTCAGAGGTCCTCTGCTGCTGTCTGCTAGCATTGTTTACCTTTCTTCTCAGACTTTTCTGTAACCACCAGTGCTGTCTCTTCCTTTGCTTTGACTTTGGCAGGTGAAACTACCTCTGCTTTGGTTTCCTTATGCTTCACTCTTTCGGGTGCCTTGGGTTCTGGTTTTCTTTCCTTCACATCCTTCTTAGCCTTGTCTTCAACCTTTATGCTCTTCTTGTCTGTAGATTATATATATGTGTAAAAAGTCAATATATATATATTTGTGCCTGCAGGAAATGTATTTTTAGTAGCTCTTATTGTTCATGCTGATTTATAGTTTACTGTTGATTTTATGAGTTGCATGTTGTCATTTGTATTTTTACAAAAAGAAAAATAGTCCCCAAAGAATTTTAATTATTCTCAAGAAACTCCTTGACATATTGAAGAATAAGGAAAGGAAATAACTTTCGGAGCAACTTCCCCTCCTTTTTTTCTTGTTCAGGTTCTACCTATTCTGTTACTGAATTATTATTTTTTAAATGATTCCCCACCAAAGTTGCTATAAAAACAAGCATATTAACTTACTTTTGAAAGGGAAAAAGTAATTAACACAGACTGGGAGACCCATGCCTATAGATATATTGATTTCTTGGTTTTTTTGAAAGCTAATTCTATCTAAACTTCATCAAGGATTTTGGTGCACGCAGACATGTATAGTACACTTACTAGAACTGGCAATGAATTAGTTCACAATTAGTTTCCTTTTAAATGCAAAAGTGATGTCTTATCATTTTTCAAAACTGTGCTGTTAAAATTAAGCCATATTTTATAGGAATCAGATTTAAATGACTGTGGCATAACTTTCGCGACAACAATAGCTTTGAAAAAATCTTATTTCCACTAGCAATACCAGGAGCGTTACACAGGACATATTTATTTTTCTTATGGGGTTTCAACTACATTATTATCATGTTCATCTTTTCACGTTGTATTATATTCAACAGTAGCTCAGAGCACATGGCAAATGCAAATTAGTGCCGTGCTGAAACCTTTCCTTCAATTTCTCAAAACCATTTTTCCTGTGCAAAAGGAGTTTCCATTTTTCCTGCCTCTTTCTTAGGGCACTTTACATTTTGGGGGCATGTGGGGTTGAGCTCACCTCATCATTGTAAGGCGGCTGTGGGTGGGGTGTGTTTTTCCTCCTGGTCTGAAGAAGCCACATAGGGAAAAATTCTTCTTCAAGCTTTAATCAAAGCATAGGAAGCTGGGAAGATGGCTTCTGAGTGCCTGAGATCAGTGTACTTGCTGATTTCATCTTAAAAAAATAAATCTTTCTGCACTGATTTCTTTAAAAGTAAAGAAGACTGCAATTTTTTAAAAAAATCAGACACACGGCTGGCACCCTATCCACCTTCCTTTGCATAAAGGAAAGCCCAGGATGTCACAGCATTTTCAGGAAATGGGGACACTCAGGAAGGCTGAACAGTGCAGACCGCCAGAGATGATTTGTAGAACTGGAGAAAGGGCACTAAAAAACCAACAACTTTTGGCCACTCTGCAACTAAGGTAAGTGAAAAACACACACACACACACACACACACACACACACATGCATCCCACCCATGAGAATTCATCTGAAAATTTCCTGTCCCCTTTAATAAATTTTGATTGCATTTCCCCCTTGATTAACTGCTGGAGAATGGTCAAAAAATAGTGGCCAGAAATTTTCAGCATAGCACCAGTGCAAATTACAGATGACATGGAGTTCTATTGCATGAGCAAAGGTAAGTTGTTCTCTCATACACTTCATCAGAAGCGGAACATACATTTAAATTCCATTTAACACCGAGGTCTCCAAGAAGATAGCTTGGGCCCCACTATTATCTTAAAAGGTCAAGGAAATGTAGGCTAGAGAGTGAGAGAGAAAGAATAGAAAAGACTTTGGAAAATAAATGCTATGATTTGGCTGAAGAGTTTCTCAGAACTAGGTCAAATAAGCTCACCGACTCCACCATTTCTCCCTATTCCCTAAGGCTCTGGAGTTTTCTGGGCTTTGCCAATAGTGACCAAAAGCCTTAAAAATCTCCCTTTGAGGTATTTGCTTATCCCTCTTTGAAAAGCATTTTGCACCCAAAACTTGAACAAAAATGTAATAAAATGTAAAACCATGTCATACAGTACAGGAGACATTATGAGTCGATAATATTCTATTTTTCAAATATTCTCAAATTGGTGACCCATTTATGAATCAAGCTGAGGGGAATTCACCCATCACTAGAGGATGGTGGAGCTTTTAAGGAGGCTAGGTATCACCATATCTAATTAACTAAGGATGTTGGAACTTTTGCCTCTATCCTAAAACCTGTGTGTGGAAATGGTAGTCAAGGGTATGAGGGTGAATAACCTAGAGTTGAAACTAGAGAAAGGAGAAGTAATGCCAGTGGAGAATGCATAGGCCTTGGAGGGAGTTAGCATGCATGTTCTGGATGAAATGGAAGTATCACCATCAGAAAGTATTTTGAATCTAAGTGTTCTCCTGGGTCAATCTCTACTCCTGGAAAAGCTGGTTGCTCTGATGGCCAGTGGTAAGTTTTGCAGGCCCTTCTCAGAAAGGGGTACTTTGTCGCATGCTTTTTCAACCTCCAGGACTGATGAATAAAGTCGGTGTGGTGTTGCCCATAAAGGCAACTCAGAAACTGCTACTGATACAAAATGCCCACACCCTGATGATATTGGGAGATGTCTACATATTCAACCAATATTGTAGTTAAAGGTAGATAGCCGTGTTGGTCTGTCATAGTCAAAACAAAATAAAATAAAAAAAATTCCTTCCAGTAGCACCTTAGAGACCAACTAAGTTTGTTCTTGGTATGAGCTTTCGTGTGCATGCACACTTCTTCCAGTGTATCTGAAGAAGTGTGCATGCACACGAAAGCTCATACCAAGAACAAACTTAGTTGGTCTCTAAGGTGCTACTGGAAGGAATTTTTTTTATTTTATTTTGTTTTGTGGTAAACCTGTTGACGACTGTTAACGGCTGCAATTAGTCTTACAGGAAAAAGCAAGGGGTGAGAAGGTTAAAAAAGCTTTGTCATGTATAATGAGATAAGAATCCAATGTCTTTGTTCAGACCAGGTCTCTCCATGGTTTTAAGCTTGGTAATGAGTTGCAATTCAGCAACTTCTCTTTCCAGTCTATTTCTGAAATTCCTTTGCAATAAGACAGCTACTTTGAGATCTTGTATAGAGTGTCCTTGAGTGTCCCAGGACACTCTATACAAGATCTCAAAGTAGACTTAGTTGGTCTCTAAGGTGCTACTGGAAGGAATTTTTTTTATTTTATTTTGTTTTGACAATATTGTAGTGATTGCATTGTCTGGGCCCAATTCAAGATGCTGGAATGTATCTTTAAAGAAGGTGTGGTGGTGAACCTGTGGCCTTCCAGATGTTGCTGGACCACAGTTTCCATAATTCCTGACCGTGCTGGTTGTGGCTGATGGGTGCCCCAGCCCTGCTTCAAAGCATTCATGGTCTGGAACTGAGATATTTTAGGGATTACCTATCCTGTTCAACACATGCCTTCACTTTATGAAGTTAGAACATCAGATTTCAAGAGCAGAGCTTTTATTGAAATTGTCCTGAGCCTATGGAATAACCTGTTGAAGTTAGAGGACATGTAAAGGTTGCAAGACTTGTCCAGTTCAAGTAATATTGGCAGCTAATCCAGGTTTATTGATAAACTGCAGAGTCTTTGCTCTTGCTCTTAATTATATTGTTTCTTATTTTTAAATTATTATTATGTTGTTTTTAAGATCTGTCTTATTCTCTGTGCCATGCTGACTGCAGGAAACATGCCATGTAACATAATTCTAGACATGTCTACTCAGACTAAGTCTCATTGTTCAGTTGGAACAATTCCCAGGTAGAGATGGACAGTTTCTCTCTCACACACCCATCTTAAGTTCCCTTAAATTTCAACAAAGGTTTGTGCTCCCCTGCTACAAAAACACACTTCTGTGAAAAGTCACATGTAAATTCATCAGAATGGAAAACCATCAGCATTTAGGTGCATAATTATTTTATATGCAATTTTGTCTAATGTACAGTTTTTACGAAAACATGTTCCCATAATATTTTCACTCACATGTGCATTTTTATGTGCATTTTCTTTTAATATATCAATTTTTCTACAAGAGAACTACATTGCAAGCACAAGTTTTGAAGAACTGCATTGCAAATACAAGTTTTGAAGCTGTGTTTCAGTTTGTGTATTGTTTTGGGAAGTGCAAATTAGGTAGGTTCTCATAAAAATGTGAACTCCCCCACCCCTACTCCCAGGAAATTATGAAAATGGGCTGCAAGCTTAAATAAATAATTTTATCCCATTTGTAAGCAGTTTTTGTCCATCACAAACTTTACCAATCATACATATAAAGGCTGGAAGAAAATTAGATTGATGAGAAAACCTAAAGCTTTTCTTCTATCAAAGTAAATTTAAAAATAGAACAGAAAAATGAAGAATAGAAGTTGTCCTCCTCCTCACAGCCCACTACTCTAGAATGTGTGTGGTAATTTTGAGATAGAAGCATCTTATCCAGGGATCTTTCCTCGCCTTGCTGTAGAAAGAAGTGAAACTGTCAGTGACAGAAACACACATAATCTGCTGGAATGAAAAAGTTGGTGCAGTAAATAAAAGAGGGAAAATGAACGCCTATTTTTAGATGCTATGAAAGTCACAAACAAAAAGATGGTAAACAACCCAAAAAACATCCTGATCCTCACTAAATAGAAAACTGATACACAGGTAGAATAGCTTTGTTAGAAACACATTCCTGGAAACAGTTTTGGAGGGGTAAGGTAAGGGAAAGGACAGCAGCCGCCTCTTATACAATACCTGCAGGATATTACCAGAAAACTCTGAATATTCCCTGTGTTTCCTACGAAGAAGGACTTCATGAAATGGATATGCTTTGTATTAGTACTGGGTGTGTGGGGTGTGTGGGTGGCTGCCTGTGAGCTATGGGCAAATGTCTTGCAGCTGCTCTAAAACAAACACAAGCCCAGGGAAGGTTATTGCAAAACAAATTTGTTACACTTTAAGGTGCCCCAGGACATTTGATCATAACAGAGAAATGTGAGTAATGAAGGGATTAATAGTTCTCCATCAAATCACAACACTAAGTACACCAAACCAAAAGCGTTAAATCCATGATGGTGCCTAGGGCAGAAAATACAAAATGGCAGCCACTAGTGAACAAAATGACAACTACTGGGAAGTTGCACATGAATTGGAAGCTGCATATGAATTGGGCACCACGGACCAAGCCTCCTTGCCTTCCATTTTGCCACACTTAATGACACCCAAAATTCACTGCCTGATGCAGGCCATTTTCACTGTGCCTCATGGTAGGGCCACTTCTCCATGAAATATTGAGCATTACCTTTTGGGGAAGGCGGTGATTTCTTTTTAGGCTTTTCTTCCTTTGCAGGTTTCTCTTTGGGAGGTTCTAGAAAGGAACAGACACAATACAGTACTTATACAAAAAATAGCAACAGAAATCCATTTATTTTAGTGGGTCTACTCTAATTTAATTGGGTACAATCCTATTTACACTTTACATATCACCTATGAAAATCCACATGTGTAGTTGGGTCTATGTTATACACTCTATACAATGGCAAACAGCCAGGGATGCATTCACATACTTTTAAAAACAAACAAACAAACCAAATCCCACCAATCAGCTGTTTAGGAGGACATCTGAGGTGTGGATTCAGTGATTTGCAATCTAACCTGAAATCTCTCCAAGGAGAGAGATTTCAGAATTTAAACTAAGTATATAGGCTCAGCTACAGCTCATCTTTATACCTCTGTTTGACTGCAGTCATACGTCTGAACTTCTTTTCAGCAGAGAGAGTTATTTGAAACAACCAGAAATTAAAGCTCAACACAACATACCGTAAATATGGATTATCACATATGCCTGTGCCACACAGACACTGATAATGAGAACTGGAAATCCTTTTAAACCCTGGTTTATCCATTGAAGTTATTTCAGACAATAGCTGTTTTGTCAATCGATAATCTCATTCCCTGCAGGGTATGAACTTTAACCCCAACTGGCCACTGCAAATACTGAAACATGATTATGCTGGGAGGAAAGTTTAAATTCGATAAGCTAAAATGAAAAATGACCGTAAGTGCTCCTGCAAATACCACATGTCCACTTGCCTTAAGCAAGTCATTTCCTTTTCAGGCAAATACAATGTAATTAGTTTTTCTTTAATTATCATCCATCAGCCTTGGAAGTAGAGCACGAGTGGATTTTGTGCCTGGGAGAACACTGTGTTTTCACGACAATTTCATGGAATAGTCATATAACGGGTAACCCATGCTTTCTGTGGAATCAGTTAACATAACACTGGACAAGTTGCCTCACCTGAATCTTAGAGCAGGTATCATTTCCCTATCCCATGAATCTTGAAAATACTCATGGGAATAACTTCATTATCATTTCCCATTTTCCAGATGGAGATCTGAAGCTGAGGGAATCAGCTCAGTTCATTCTCTGCCATAATTCCCATTCACCCCAATGAATGGCACTTGTGCAGGAAGCACACTTGGTGCATTGGGCCTTTGGTCAATAAGATACAATTCTAGCTATATGTAGACAAAAGTGCTTTTACTTTTCTGAGCCAATGTGAGGTATGCCTGTGAAGCCATGCACCTAAAAATGATTGACAGTGTGCACATGCATTGAAAACTTGTAATTTGTTACTCAAGTCCCTAAAGAATAAGGCAGTTAACATTTTACATAACACTTATCTATAAACAATCCGGCAATCACTAAATTAATTAGCATTTCCCCCCTCCCCATCTACTGCCACTGTTGCAACCAGGCTGGCTCATTATCGTATTTAATTAAAACCAGTGTTTCATATATATTTTTTCACCTCACTGGCCTTCCCCTAATTTTGAAAGCTTGAAACTAATCAGATAAAGTTTTAGGCTTTGCACATATGAATTTTTAAATCTGAAAACAACTGCCAAAAAAAGTCTCTACTCCCTTGCAGCTGAAAGTGTTAGCTTCTTATGAAAAGCAGCATTGTGGCTTGATCCCCATATGGAATAGGGAGCCACCTGAGAAGGTTTGCCACCATCAACAGTCATTCATACAAATGAGGTTTACAGCTACAGCAAATCCTGTTCCCAGCTGATAGGAGGAGTGTCCCTGTTCAGCAGCCTTGTAGCACACTCTGGAGCATGGGTAGGCAACCTAAGGCCCGGGGGACGGATGCGGCCCAATCGCCTTCTCAATCCGGCCCGTGTGTTTTTACATGAATAGAATGTGTCCTTTTATTTAAAATGAATCTCTGATTTATTTGTGGGGCATAGGAATTCGTTCATTTCCCCCCAAAAAATATAGTCCGGCCCCCCACAAAGTCTGAGGGACAGTGGACCAGCTCCCTGCTGAAAAAGTTTGCTGACCCCTGGAGTATACAGGGTCGGGAGGTCTCAGGAGGAAATGAAGTTTGCATAAAGCTAATGAGGTGGAAATCATAGATCATTCAGTAGATGTCAGTCAGCAATCCAGTCAGATGGGTGGGGTACAAATGATAAAATTGTTGTTATTGTTATTATTTTTATTGATTAGGATGTTGGACTAAGATCTGGGAGACCAGGGTTCAAATCCTCATTCAGCCAAGAAGCTCACGGGGTGACCTTGGGTCAGTCACTAACTCTCAGTCTAACCTACCTCAAAGGATAGTTGTGAGAATAAAATTGGGAAGGGGAAGAAACATGGATGCCACATTGAGCTCTTTCGAGGAAAGGTAAGATGTAAATGTAAAAATAAATATAGTTCGGTTGACTTTTGTTCATGGATTGGGAAGAGGCACCAACTTACCCTTTTCCCCAGGCGGCAAAATGTCTTGAGTTTTGCCCCGGCTAGAGTGTCACACAATGGCATTGTTGTACTCCTCCCCAATCTCCCAACAGTGTGAAATTCCAGGGATTCCAGGCGCTTACCCAAGGTCTGGTTTCCTCAGAATGAGGGACAGCAAAGACTGTGGTGTTGTGGATATGCGTTTTTTTTTTACACAGATATACAACCTGAGCCTATGATGGAGGAGCTCGCAGCATTAACACCCCAAGAAGGTCTTGCTTCTCCCATAGTCATAGCCTTGGATTCCAGCAGAAACCAGGCATGGCTCTCACTCTCTGGCTTCTGCCTGAAGCCTGTTTCTAGCTTTTAGTTCACACACATGCCTTTTTCCTTCTTACCAACAGCCAGGTGAGGGGGGGGGAGTCTACCCATTTGCCCTCTGGCACAAAGCCACTTCTGTTGCTACCCTAATGAGCCATACATAAGGGACTACTACCCCTATGTATGGCATGGCTATTCCAACAATTGAATCTTTGCTGGATCCAGGAATTAGGTGGGTCTAACTCCTTACATACAGCCTAACTCCCCGACCCTCCAAACTCACAACAGTATTTATCTTCCCGTGGAACAACATGATAGGTTTGCCTGCCATTTCAAGAGACAGGCCCTTTAGTGGCCGGTGGATCATAACTGGGTCCCGTTTCCACCCCCCTGGCAAACGTAGAGCTTCCTCTCAAAGTAGGGCATCATCTCTCCATATCCCTGGTGGTTTATTATATGAGTCAGAACTCTTGAGTTGCTCTTTATAGAATTCATGAAAGAGCAGTGATTACCTTTGGCTTTCCCCACTTTTTCAGGTCGTTCAGGTTTGCCGCTCCTGTCAGGCTTTTCTTTCTTTTCGGGCTTTTCATGTCTTTCGGGCTTTTCTTTGTGTATCGCTTCAAAAGGACAAGCATATTTAGGTACAAGATATAAAAACGGCATCTTGGCCAAATGGCACCATAGCACAATGGGGCTTTCAGACTAAGCTGAGGACAGATAGCATCCCACCTCCCCTGGAACTGCTGCTGCTTCCCTTCCCTTTATTTCAATGAAACCCAGGCATGCTTGCTGAGGGAATCCCATTTAAATGAATGGCTACAGCGCAGCAGCAAAGCATAGGGGAATTTGTTCCTATCTCCTATCTATTGCTGGTTGACCTGCTGTTTGTTTGTTTGTTTGTTTAATATGAGAAAAGCTAATTATCACTGCCATTTTTTACAACGCACTGGCTTCTAGTATCTATTTTCCTGACAAAATTAACTACTGTCAGCTATTTTTAATTTTTAAAGTATATCCACAGCATTTATTTTTTTTTATGCTAAGCTATTAAAACACACACATACAAAATCCATAATATAAAACTGGCAGGTGTGGGTGCTAAGAGTGCCAAGAAAAACTGGCTGAGGGCCAAAACAGATGTAGCGTCATGGTCTTGATGAACACACACACACACACACACACACACACACACACACACCACTATTTAAGCACAGGAGGAAATCTCCCATGAGTGCCAACATAAACGTCCCTCCCAGGATTATCAGGAGAGAGTGCTGCACTCAGGCTCCCGATAGGCATCAGGTTGACCATTGTGAGAAGAGGGTGCTGGACTAAATGGGCCTTTGGCTCTTCTTATGTCCCTATGGCCTTCAGGGGAGGCAGTTTTCATCAGGACCATATTGTGGGTGGAAGATTACCCGGCTTCCCTGTGTTCATGGCCCTGCAACCCACCACCACAGCTGTTGTCTTGAAATAAAAAACACATTAAATGTATTTGCACATTTAGCATCATGTCTATTTCAGCCCTGAACCTCTTGCATAAGAATGTCATTTGGGCTTTTGCTACTATGTAGTAATAATAACAAATCATCTCTAAAAATGGCGGAAATGTCCTAAACCCTGGTCCAGTGCTTTCAGGGAAAATGGGCATTTATGTATTTCCCAGTCTGGCTACCTTCAGCAAGCAAAGATCTAGTCCAAATGACCAGTCAGGGAAGATTTTATAAGCTTGAAAAGAATCATAGACTTGTAGTGTTGGAAAAGACCACGAGGGTCATCTAGTCCAACATCCAGCAATGCAGGAATCTTTTACCCAATGTGGGGCTCAAACCCACAACCCTGAAATTGAGAGTCTCACACTCTACCAAGTGAGCTGTTCCCAAGAGTTGTTCCCATTTTCATTTTCAATTGTCTAAGCAGGAAAGCAAAAAGGGTTTGTTGGCCAGCAACTTTTGTGGATTAGAATGGGGCTGACCACACTGACATCACTAGGATTTAGGTATCAAGGTCTGCAGCCGATAATTGCAAGAGATGGAGCTTTAGGTAAAAATCTATATTTTGCTTATTTATATATCCCTCCCTACTCACTCCTTCAGAATAAGAGGTTTATTTTGCCTGCTTGCTGTGGAGCACTGGAAGCAATGCAGGGGGAAGGGGGAGCGGCACAGTAGTAGACATAGTCTCAAATGGCTTAAATCAATTTCAGTCAGATCCTGATTCAGGGAAGCAGTTCAAAATGTCAATAAGTGTTTTCATTAATGAATGATCCTGTACATTGCGGCATTATACTGGTGAAAAATAGCATGCCGTTTTCAATGAAAACTATTATCAGTGAGCGGCTTTGCTGGGGTCTAGGACTTTAAGGGAATAGCAAGTTGATACAAAACTGCTTTGTCCAACTATACCACATAAAAAAGGCTAGCTCGGGGTGTGTTATTTTCACATCAAAGCAAAAGCTAGAGAGGAGGGCCGACTCCATCTCTGGCCTTGATTAACAGTATGATTGTTGCAGAGCATGCAGGAATGTGAGAGCTTGTTCAAACCAAGCAAATGAGGGATGTTTGTGGAGGCAGCTAATTACCCTCCAATTTTATTCTGGTTATTGTTTTTACACCCGCTTCTTAAGCACTTCACTTGACTGGAAATTAAAACCAGATATTGCTTCCTCTCTGCTGAGTCAAATGAAAGTACACTTTCACAGAGGAATCTCAGTAGTGTCACTGGCACAGTGAAGAACTACACTCTCTGACACATCGGCTGAGAAGGACTAAAACACTTTCTCATTGGCCTGACTTGCAAAACATGATAGACCAGACCAGGGCATATCAGAGCGGCACACACATGTGGGTGCCTAGAAGGGAGCTCACACCTGCTTTCTCCAGTCTTTTTTCACTCCTATGCCATGCTGAGCTAAGCCAAGACTAGGCCGAGTTTGTTTTCCAAACCTAGGCTCATGCTTAAGCTTGCTAACCACAAGCCCAGGTTCGGTTGACATGCTGAGCTCTTTCCTTGCTAACCACAAGTTGTAGTCAGGAACGAATCATGGGTGCAGCATGTGGTTAGCAAGGAGAGAGTGTAACCACATGCTTAGATTCAGATAACACGCTAAGGTGAACTTTAGCTTAGCTCAACACGGGAGTAATAAACCAGGAAGGAGCAAAGGCAGTGGCGGAGCTTCATGCTCTGGCACCGGTGGGTGGAGAGCAGGCGGGGGGCGGGGCTGGCGCGTGTCCCAGGAGTGTGGCGTGCGTCCTGGGGGCATGGCACGCCACCTGCGGGCGGGGGGCGGGGCAGCCGCGATGGCAGCCCACTGGGATCACGCAGAAAGTCATACCGTAGCTTGGCTTATTGTGTTGTGTGAACCAGCTCGCTGTGTTGGAATTTGGGTCATAGCAATCTTTTATTTATAGCAGCTGTGTTCCTGTGGTTAAGGCCATCACATTATCATCTTTGGTGCCCACAGGGCAAGACTGGCTCAGGCATCCAGGGCTTCACTCAGCAAAATGAACAGGACCACCACCAAGCACAGCAGGACTGGCTTACCACATTTTGAAGCCACACCCATTGTCATCTGAAGAAGAACCATTTTGCTCACTCACAATAATTTCTCCTGTGCAGTAGTACAGGGGCACGGATGCACTGCAGCTACAGTATGTCCCTCAACTAACCACTTACCTTTAGAGACTTCTCTTTTTTCAGGTTTTTCTACTTTTTCTGGCTTTTCAGGTTTCTTAGCTTTCTCTGGCTTCTCAGGTCTCTCATGCTTCTCTGGCTTTTCAGGTTTCTCTTTGGGAATTGCTAGAAATAATAACACCAATATATTCATGTATCTGAAATATACATATAATATATTTTATTATATACATTCATGTATATTCATGTATCTGAAATATACATATATCTTAGAGGGGAACACCAAAGAATGGTGTCTAACTTGAAAACTCATAGATCCTGTGGTGTCTAACACATTGAGGAATAGTGACTTGCAGTACAATCGTAAGCATTTTTATTCCAGACACTGATGCACATGAACACATGTACCACCCACACAACAAACGTAACCGGCTGATGAATTGATCTCAATATAACATAATATAATATTTACATGTAAAACACAGTGAACATACACTACAATAAGATATATGGTATAAAGAAAACAAATCAAATTACAAATATGCAAGGATATAGGAACATTCTACTGAAAAACTGCGACGTCAAAGTTCAACAAGTCCCTTGCAAACCACATGATACTGTTGGAGGTTCCAAAGAGCGAAAAAATAATAAATGGAGATAATAAGTATGGTCTTGCCAGTCCACAATGTAAGAGTGTAATTGCCACGATGAGTATAACAGATACTGTGGAGTCTGGCGATGGTACTGTGTATCTCTGCTGTATCTCCAAGCCATCACCTAAGAGCATTTACACCACCACTAACCCAGCATGACACATTCTCCTCCATGACCCTTTCTGAACCCCTTCTCCTGGTTCCATCCTTCAAGCCTGAATACAACCACCACCATAGCACTCCTTCTCCCACTCCCAGCGCTCCTTAGCAATTGCCTGTTCTGGGCTCTGAAGTGCCACTTTAACATCCTAATTTTTGTTACTTGTGGCTTCAGGGACACTGAATCTAGTGGGTGGTAGTGGGTGAAAGGTGGAGAACCACTGACTTTCTTTATTTTGAAAGTCATGCTGAAGCCCTGGTGTGCTTCCATGGCCTTGCCCCGGAGAATATTCCATGTCACCATTCCAAGCGATGTCAAAATGTTTAATCATCCCTAGAATTTGAAGTCTCCTATTTTGGCAGCACCTGCCATTCTCAGATAAGCACATAGCCTTTAGCCACGGCTCTTTCTGCGTCCTTATGAGGAAGTGGTGGTCACTGTTGTCCTACAATCCGAGATTAGCATATTGTGCTGTGAGGATGCTGCCAAGGCTCACCAGGCAGGCCTGGCAAACTAATTAGAGCAATCCCTTATCCTATATTTGGTGGCAGGAAAAGAGATTTGCTCATCATGCCAATACTTTCTGCACTTATCCACATCCCCCTCTGTTTACCCAGCTAATTGGTTGCACCAAGGAGACCTCGATGCTGCGTAATTCTTTTTGAAACATTTTTAATGCCAAACTCTGTTAATGTTACTGGTCAGTATAAGTGCAAAATGAATACTTTTGGAATTGGTCCTCTGCAGCATAATAAATGTTTCCGTTTTGGTTTGCACCATGGTTGATTGTAAGCCAGCCTGATATTTGTTTATTTATTTTTGCCCGTGGCAAGTTTTTAGTTCAGCCTCCGAAAGACTGCTCAGCAACACAGAGAAAGGTCACTCTGTGTTCTCCCTGCAGCTGCTTCTGTCTTCATGGGAGAGTGAAAGAGGCAAGATATTTTGCAGTGCTCTCCAATGGCTTATGAACACAAGTGTCTGCAATGAAGATTGGCACCTACACATTTTGCCCCATACATCTGGTTCTACAGGGGCTAGAGACTTACTTTTCAAGCATACCAGTAGATATGAAAGCACAGATTCCTGGCCAGCCAATGAAGCTAACAGGCACTTAATGCTGGGTTAGCAAGTCATATGACTGAGCTGAATGGGCTTAGAGTGCCGTCTAATATCCATTAGGGTCAGCTCATCTGGCCCAGCCCCCACTGAACTGGATAACCTATTGATTGATGGGTAAGGCTTTTCACTCCCAGAGCAGATATCTGTGTGTTTTCAACTGTTTCTGAGGAATTCTGCACATTCTTATAAACAGAACACTCTTGGAATAAAATACATAGAAATCATCACCTTTGGGTGGAGGCTTCTTTTCAATTTTCTCATGCTTTACAGGCTTGTCTGTCTGGATTTCTGGAAGCAAAACACCAGTTAGTTCCTGGAAAGCAATTTTAAAAGTACATTGGAAAAACAACAGTGCTAGTTAGCTAGTGAATATTTGAAATTGTTACCATTCTTATTTTCTTTTTTAAAAAAGTATACCCTACTTTTTTCCATCCACAAAGATGCTGCTCAAAGAGGTTTGCAAATATAAATGCAACAATGACCCAATCATTAAAATACAATTCATGAATATAGTGAAAATGGAAACAAAAAGTAAAACACAGAAAAACACAACCACTACATGAAGCAGCAGGATGATTCAACAGCTTGCTCAAGAAGGGATGCTTTCAACTGTTGGCGGAACATAATTAAGGAGGAAGATGTCCCAACAAACTAACAGGGGGACGGACAGAGAACTCCAAATACAGAGCACCAGCATAAAAAAGCCCCTTTGCACGTTGCAACCAATCTTGACTCAGGTCGCACACACAAAGGCTCAACTGCCTATCATAAAGGATGGGCAGATTCACAGAAGAGGAGGCGGTCCTCCCGGTAGCCTGGTTACTTGAAGCCCAGTTTAGAACTTTATTGGTAATATCCAGCACCTTTAATTGCACTCAGAAATGCACTGGAAACAGGAAAAAGGGAGGAAAACATACAGAACATACCCATAATAATTTAAATAGAAATTATTACCTTTGGGTGGTAGCTTCTTTTCAGTTTTCTCTGGTTTTTCAGACTTATCTATGTGGATTTCTGGAAGCAAAACATCACTTAGTTATTGAAAGAGATACTATTGTCCAGTATTTATTCCATGGGGGTGGGGGTGGGGGACGGACAATAGTGGCTCACTCTGTAGGGTCGAGCTAACAAGGAAGGGGAAGGGGCAAAGCCACTTACTAGGACAGGGAAGGGCAAGGTAGAGGATGCACAGATGCACAGATGCTCCTCAGATCCAATCCAATGCTCTGACTGGCACATCCACACACCACACTGACAGTAGCGGAGAAAGGGGGTGCGGTGGGGGCGATTCATCCCGGGTGTCATCCTGAGAGGGGGTGACATTTGGCTTGTCGCCTGCCCACGACTCCCAAGCCTATCAGGATAGAGTCCTGAGCTGTCGGGGGAGCTATGCTGCTTTGCTGGCGGTTTCCCCCCCTTCGTTTTGACAGCTCAGGAGTTGGGGGAGAGTCGCTGGTAGCCCCCCTGGAACACATGCGGCTAGCCCCCCAGGTGCACAGCATGTGCGCCGCTCCAGGTGCTGGAGCATCTAGCTCTGCCTCTGCACACTGCCATCTCACACGCCCACCCAGTAAACAAATAATGACCGTTCCACACATCAAAGGTGGGGTGACGTTTGCGTGGTCGCGTGTAGCCCCTGGTAGTTCGGACAGGCAGCGCCTTCCCCAGGGCAGGGATACCTGGTGTCACCGCCTACCTCAGTTAACCGCCCAATCCCGCCTGGGGGGGCGTTGCCAGGGGATTGGCCAGGTAAGGGGAGGGAACATACAGCCCACACAATCTTGGGCAGAATCCTTTAGTAATCTTCGAAATGGGGGGTAGTGGGGGGCGGTGACTCCACGCCCCCAGTACGGCGGCAATATCAGGATTCCTGTTAAAGGGATATTGGGGGGAAGCATTGTCCACACGCCGAGAGGTTGTCATTGCTCTCCCCCACCAGTAGCAGCGAACGGGGGGCAGGCTATCTGTTTTCCAGAGCCAGCCCAATCCCCAAACGTTCTGGATAACCCTGAACTTTCCCAGATCCCCAGGTGGGGGCTGGGAAAGATAAACGCCCAATGCCTGAGCTAAGGTCTCCCTACAGCTGAATCTTAATAAAGTTGTGGCCAATTTTAATCCCATAGCAAGTTGTCACGTGTCATTATTCCGTTCAGGGGTCGCATGGGGGTTTGGGGGACTCCGCCTGTCCACGCAATATATATTTTTAATGAATTCCTTGTTTCATTCCTTCCTTTAAATTTGCAAAATGGTGCAAGGATGAAATTGTGTGTTAGTGCAACTGAGCAAGACCTCTTGCCTCACGAGTCTTTAGCAGTGAGTTGCTCTTTGCTCCCCACCAGACATTTTTCAGGTGCAGCCTCTTTGGAGCTCCCTGCTGTTTTTATATCCAGGGTTATGCATGTAGAACAGACTCCATTGTAAGTGACTGCCATTGAGTTTTATGGGGCCATGTTCACAGGTGCCAGAGAAGAGACAAATTCCTTCGCCACTCCTAAGACTCCTGATGTTCTTGGGGAAAGGTACTGATGTAAACCCACTACCACATTTGGGTTCCTGATACAACCTGACTGCTACTCAGTGGGGTCAGTTTTATAGCTGAAAAACAGCATCCCTAAAGAACTTGTAACATTTAAGAGAGGGGAGGAATGAAATCACATTCTTCCCCCATCAGCTTCATTTCAGTGCCTTTTTTAAACAGCATCTGCTTTATTCTCTTTGACAAATAGCTTTAATTTTCTGCTAATCACATCATATCTTTTTTGCTGAGTTGCCAAAGCAGTTGTATTCTCATAGAAGACTTGCATGGCCAGTTGAAAGGATGCAATTTATCTCCATCAGAGAGGCATATTGTTAATAAATCCTAAATATTATGAATTCATGTTTAGAAAACTGACAGAATCCAGCAGCAGAAACGATAATCTCAGTCACCAAGGCAACCATCCTGATTCTCTATAAGATGACAGTACAGTTTATTAAATTATTGTGAGAGAGTATGTATTTTTAAAGAAGTATTTCATTGCTAAATTTTCATTAGCTACCAAGGAAATGCGGGGGGGGGGTCCACAGCTTTCTTTCTGCACTGCTGGTTTCATAGCAGTTTAGTATTTTATTTCCTTGATTGTGGATATCACCTTTTCTGATAATAGAAAGATACACATCACCTGTAGGCAAATAATTATTTTATATTCTCTAAGATGAAAAATCAATAACCTGTTCAACTACAATTTTAAAATATTGAGGAGATATGTTTCTATAAAAGTTTAGCAGATCAGCATAGCCTTGCACTGCTCCATTTGGAATTCCCAAGCCACGGCACAGATTTTACAGATTATGATATGAAATTGTTTTCCACATATACACTGTGGTATTTATTCAGACTGAGCTATTCCCCCTGCATTATTGTCCAGGCTTAATCCACAATAGCAAGAAAATGTTTGTGTGCAAACTATATATATAGATATAGTTTTTACTTAATTATTATGTTTCATGTATAATCACACAAAAAGTAGGGTTCAGCCAAAGTTCAGTACTAATCTCATCCACATGCCACAGTAAAACATAAATTGTGACTTGCCGTGCATGAGCAAATGGGTCTTACTTCTTTCCATCCTGCTCTCCTGGCTTGCACTTGGGAGAAAACAAACCATGATCCCTGACTCAGCATTACATCTGAACCAGGGTTTGTTTCACTCCCAATAAACAATTATCTATAGCCAATGTTTGGGTTGGTTTTTTTTTTAGCTTTCTGATCATGAGTTGTTGGACTCAAACCAAACATGATCTCAGATTCAGTTGTAATATGAACATAATGTAGGATCCAAAATTGCATGGACAAACTTCCACTTGTACAACAAAACCATACATTCTTCTCCTTCCCCCTGTAGATCCCATGTACCACCAGATCTTCTCCAGAGTGCCACCCAATCCTCCAGAACATCTTTTAAGGGCATGTGGTGGTTCCAGGGGGCAGAAGGGGAGAAAGGTGAACTACTGTTGCACAAGAAGTTTGTTCTGCTCACACATGGGCAGAATTAGTTACAATCCATGGTTTGCTTCTCCCCAGCTTGGTGCATTCATGGTAAACCATTAATGATGTTTCACTGTGTTGCGTGAACCGAGCCACAGTAAAGTTCCTCCAAGTGACAGTAGAATTTCAACTACTTAAAAGCACCTGAGATCTATGGATATAGGGCAGCATGCAAATTCAGTCATTCAATCAGTTAATTAATAACTCTCCCATTGAGATCAATGGAACTCAAAAGCACAAACATTGCTTGGATTATTCCAGTTTTTGCGATACAAAATCCTGGAAGATTAGAGTTTGATTTCAAATGATGAAATATAATCTTACATTGACCAGCTCCTGCACCAATATAACATGAACTATTTAATTTTAAAGCTCATATTTAAGCATTTGGGGGTGAATTCCGACAACAATATGTCTGTCTTGATTCCTTCATGTCAAACGCATATACCAATATAGGAAAAGGCAGAAAGAAAAAAGCCTACATTATAGAAGTAGTTTGGCAAGCAGTGATCAGAATAATTTTAGCTAACCATTGTTCCTCTCCTTTGACTGCAAAAGTGTTGGGCTCAGTGAGTGGGAAATAACATCTTTAGCAATCTAATTAGCTTGATCCTTTTGTAGTTTTAACCACAGATTAACAAGGGTTTATCTCTATGCTGGTTTGCTGCTTTGAAGTCCTATTTTCTGTCAATTCAGGATGCTAACTGTCCCATACTGATGTCTGCCAACCATTCAAATTAGAAAAGGACATCAGATGTTGCCTTCTGACATCCAAGACCCCATTCACCTGTCCTGTAGACATTTTGCTGCTGCCTTCTGAACCACCTTTGTTGCCATCACTATTCTTGTCCCCTCGGTCTTCCAGTTTAGTCTTTTCAACATCTTCAGGGGTGTTTAACAAATGGATAGTGAATGAACACAAGCTGCAACACAACACTCATGTACTTGGCATAAAAAGTCAACTTCTGCTGACTTATGTATGAAAAAAGCATTGGCAATCAACCAATGTACATTCTGGATTCAGAGCAAGCAAAGAACAGGAGATAGAGGGCATGTGAACATGCATGTTGACTGGGCACATGAAAAGCATGGAGCATCTAGAGGATGAATAAGCATGTGTTTAGAAGATGAAGAAAAATAAAGGATGAGATTGAGAAAGAATGGGTGGAAGAAAGGTGGTGGCAAAAAATCTTTAAGAAACAGAGAAATAGCTAAAAACAAAGACAAAGTGTGTTTGTGTAGGTAAGCAGGGTTAATTTTGTGGTCCCAGTCACAGTGCCACCCTCCCCTAGGTAGTGACTAAAGTAAGGTGCAATAAAATAACCCAATCAGATGATTGTGGTCCCAGTCACAGTGCCACCCTCCCCTAGGTAGTGACTAAAGTAAGGTGCAATAAAATAACCCAATCAGATGATGATCTGGATTAAAATGGCCATTAAAATGTAGGCGGAATTTGACTCAGGCATTGGGTGTATATCCATCTCAGCCTCCCTGCTGGAGGCCTGATACTTTTTCAGGGCCGTGTCAAGGATTATGGTTTCCCCAAGACGCTGATCTACTGAGGTGGCTGTCCTAAGGTCGCCACTGGAAGCTCTATGGCCTGTCTGCCCCACACCAGGGGTGGTAGCTGAGGGTAAGGGACTGCAACCATTGCTCACCCAAGAAAGGGGTGAGCGGCCATTTTGGTCTTTTGAAAACACAGAATTACTTTTTTGTGTTTATAGCTATATAAAAGAAGCCTGTCAAATCTGATGTACAGTGGGCAGATTTTCATTCACGAAACATTCACGTAAATGCCTTTTATGACTCTAAGCTATCCTCTTAAACCATAACAACCATAACAAATAACAGAGCTCCTCAACTTCCTGTAGAAACACACAATACAATTTCAATACAGGAATTCAAAAAGCAGATAAGTTATTGGTAAAAAGAAAAAGAAAGAAAAGGTAAAGGACCCCTGACAGTTAAGTCCAGTCGCGAACGACTCTGGGGTTGCGGCACTCATCTTGCTTTATTGGCCGAGGGAGTCAGTGTTTGTCCGCTTCCGCAGAGAGTTTTTCCGGGTCATGTGGCCAGCATGACTAAGCCGCTTCTGGTGAAACCAGAGCAGCGCACAGAAACGCCGTTTACCTTCCCGCTGCAGCGGTACCTATTTATCTACTTGCACTTTGACATGCTTTAGAACTGCTAGGTGGGTAGGAGCTGAGACTGAACAATGGGAGCTCACCCCAATGTGGGGATTTGAACCACTGACCTTCCGATCGACAAGCCCAAGGCCACACTAGATATTTGAAAGGTCACCTGACATGCAGCTAATCCAGAGTCCCCACTACAAGCTACAATCCTCCATGTGACTCAGTATGATTGATTGCTTCCTTGTGTTCAATATCAGGCCATTTGGCTTTCCACAAGATCCCACTGACATGATGGGAAAGTGAGATGAGCTCCGCCTTTGACTGGACTTAACTGTCCAGGGGTCCGTTACCTTTACCTTTACATGCAGATGATTAGAGTTTGTGATCAGTATATGCCTTCTTACTGCTGTGCTGGACATAGTGTGCCAAGATCAAGCTGTTTGCTCTGTGTGCCACAGTAAACAAAAATACTATGGCTGAGAATCTTAACTGTTCTAAAATATTTCCATTGCAGTCCTGGAACCATTATACAGTACATCCTTCCCTCCCCAAATTACTTTACTTGGATCCACTGAGAAGCAAACAACCACTTTCAGGTCTTAGAAAACCCAGCAGCTCTGTGTTTACCAAAGAGATAGTTGAAATAGTCTGATTTTATGATGCATTCAAATACAAGTCTATTTTGTTTTCAGGAAGAGAGCAATACAGATTTATCATGGATTAAGGCTTTACTGCTGAGAATTTTAAGTGATTTCCCCACTGGGGTGTAGCTCTATTGAAGCCCTCAGTGATGAAAATATTAGTGCCAGCAAGTCAAACACATCCCTTCTTCTCCACAGCAGCAGGTGTTTTGATTTGAGAGATAATAGTTTTGATTATTTCTTTGTTGGGCAATAAGGCAAAAATGGGAGAACTGCATGAAAGTACTTTTGATCCCCCAAAGGGGAACAAATATCACAACTGGAGAGAGACCTGTTGGAATGTATTGTAAAAGTGCTGTCTAAAATGCATAAAATATTATTGGAATGGGAGACAAAGGATGAGCAAGTAAAATCCTCAATGATACACTGGGCAATAGATATTGGTCATAATACAGACAGGGAAGCATGGGAAGGATTGTGGAATAAGGATATAAAATTTACAGCATGTTATGGTCTAAGAGAAAATTATATGAAAATGATATGCTGTTGGTATCCAACACCAAGCAAATTGGCAAAAATGTATAAATCTAAATCAAATAAGTGTGGGAAATGTAAAGAGAAAGAAGGTTCTTTTTATCATATTGGTGGTCTTGTAGTAAGGTTAAATATTACTGGGAAATGATATATAATGAAATGAAAAGGATGTTTAAAATAATGTTTGTAAAAAACCCAGAAGCTTTTCTTTTGGGAATTATAGGGAAAGAACTACCTAAACCGTATAGAAACTTATTCATGTATGCTACTATAGTGACAATAATGTTACTCACCCAGAAAATCCTATGGGTTTGGGATGGTTAAATTCAGAGCTAGCCTAACCATGTGGTGACACGAAACAAATGTTTCAACTGGAGCTGACAATAGTGGGCTATGGTGGCAATTAGTCTCACCAGTAGCAGAGGTCAGTGTGGAAGGGTGGTGGTATTTTCCTGACATGTCACTGCCATTGGATACTTACCAACAGGGGGAAGGGTCAAATATCAAGGAGGTCAGCATGGTGCACCAGCAGAAGTACTGGATTGGCTCTGCTGGGGCATCTGCACTGCACCAACCTCCCTGCTACCTCATCCCTCCCTGTTACCCTCCCAGTACAGCACAGTGATGCTGGTGGCAGAAGGTCAGGTAAGCACCACTACCCTTCCATGCGGACTGCTACCAAGGCTGCATTCACAGGGCAGTTTATTCCATTTTCATGTTTCCCACATTATAGTTGAGCTTCCACACAATGTAAAAGCTTTTTGCTCTTCTGTTTCCTTTCTGTTCTCACACAAGCAGCCACATCTCTCTTCCCTGTGCCTTCCTTAATTTCCCGTCTAATAATTCTGCATAACATAATCTCAGCATGTTGCTCACTTTTTGCCTAGGGTGCAAAAAGAAAACAGGAATTTAAGCTACACCTCCTGTTTTAATTAAGCATACTGTTTTCTTTGACTGAACATGATAATTTCTTTGTTCAGGTGTGGTCCTTTACTCTAGATGTGCTGCTATGGTACGGATGGATCCATGCTGGATTCATTTATGAAGGACATTCATTTTGTGTTGCCCCCCCCCCCCGATGCCTGAAAGGTGGCCACTGATTTCAGGAAGCCTCCCTATGCACAGTTATGCACTACAAAAACAGTTATGCAATCCTGCAGTCTTCCAAAATAAAAGTGTGTATATTTTAACACAAAGTCCTTTGCAGAAAGATTGCCTTCCGGTGAGTAGTAGTTAAGAGGCAGCAAGCCCCCATTGCAGTCCACGGTAAAAGCAATTCACATACAAAAAGAAGCACAGTGCCATATGGAGATATAAAGAGAAAATCAGCTAAACTCTGAAAGCACTAAATATGCAAATTGGGATATTCTTTAGAGACGAGTGAATGGAATAACTAATTACCCAAATGGTGCCAACATCAGCCATACTGGCAAACTCTATAAAACCCCACAGGTTTCAGGAGAGTGTTGTGCTATTCTAGCGCTTGTATTTTAAGTGGCTCTGTAGCTTGAAAGAGGGATTTTGGATTTAGATAAGAATTGGTGTTTTTTGTTGGCTGGTTAAACAATTTCCATAAACATGAACACTACCAAAATGTTACTGCCACCCCTGAATATTATTTAAAGATTGTTGAAGTGGAAGGAGAATAAGAGTTTTCAGTCCTAAGCAGGTGGATAGAAAGGGGACAGCAGAATGTCAACAAGGTGTTAACATTTACAGGTGTGTGACACATACTGTAGGCCCTGGGACAGTGCAGAGGCCATATACCATTAGATTTTGTTATGAAAACAAAGCATTCTCAGTAGTCTTAATGGCATATTAATTATATTTAACATCTCCTGCCTTACACACAGAGGAAGTCACTTTTTCACAGAGCAAAAGACCGGAGGTGTGACTCTTATCCAGGGATGGGGAACTCAAGAGACATATTTCTTCTTGGGCAACCTCCCAGATGGCAAAAGTGGGTGTGGTCAGACACAGCGCTTTCCATCCTCCATCCAGGGAAGCAATGGGTATTATCACAGGACACATTCTAGCCAGGTAAAATCACTAGAGCAGGGATCAGCAACCTTTTTCAGCTGTGGGCTGGTCCACTGTCCCTCAGACCAAGTGGTGGGCCAGATGTATTGCAAAGGAGATATATGACGAATTACTCAGATATCATTCCGAAATGTACAAATAGTCGTTTATTTATTGTTTTGTTTTGCTTTGTTTTACCTTGTGGGCTTATAGCCGAATAAAGTATATCTATCTAATCTAATGACTATATTTTTTTTGGGGGGGGGGAAATGGACGAATTCCTATGCCCCACAAATAACCCAGAGATGCATTTTAAATAAAAGCACACCTTCTACTCATGTAAAAACACCAGGCAGGCCCCACAAATAACCCAGAGATGCATTTCAAATAAAAGGACACATTCTACCCATGTAAAAACACGCTGATTCCATGGGCCGGATTGAGAAGGCGATTGGTCCACATCCGGCCCACGGGCCTTAGGTTGCCTACCCCTGCACTAGAGGATGATACAGAGCAGGACTAACGAGAGGGGTAGCAGAACAGGCCAGATAAAGAGGATTGGCAGACCACATTTAACCTCTAGGTCTGGGATTCCCCAACTCTTCTCTAAGCAAGAAAGCAAATACAGATTCCCAAGAGACTAATTGGCAGTACATTACAAATACCCTGATCCTCCCTTTTTCTCACCACCCTGCTCTGCATCCCATTGCAGGATTCAGCACACATTGCAAATTCACTTGCAAACCCACAAATCTCCAGATTGCACTGCTACAAAATGGCAGCATTTTGATGTTACAAGTACCAGTGTTAGCATTCATTAGTAAGATCAAAAGCTAGGGATAGGGCTATCATCACCAACAACAATTTGGTCCAAAGACCCACAAGGATAGGGTTACCTGCAGTCATTAACCATCTCCAGGAATTACATTTGCTACTTGTTTTGTGAAAGGGTTAATTTCCAGGCCTTTGCCTAGGCTTCTTGGTTTATGGAAATGAAAAATGTTGGAGATACAGAACACCCACTGGAAAAAAGTTATCTGGTCTTGAAGTTCTTTTTTATTGACATTGCTGGATATTTTGCTCAAGCAGAAAGCTCCAGATTCACCTCCAAGCATTTTGATGTGTCACAATATGTGGAAATGTATCATTATAGAGCTGTGGGCAGGGGTGGGGTGGGTGTTATACCTTAACATTCGGTGGAACTGACTGCTATTCTTCATGCATTTACATCTTAATGATTTCAAAGAGTAATGGTAATGGGGTAATGGATTCCAATGGATAATGGATTTCATGAATCCATAGCACTTAATTTTTAAAAAGGTCTTTGGTCAATATTTATTTTTACTTTGGGACAGCAGTGTCAGGGTCTAAATGGCATCTCCTTATTTATAGCACAGCCCTACAGTATGCATGTTTACCCAGAAGCAATTCCCACTGAGCTGAGTGAGACTTAGTACCTAGGAAGTTAGGCAGGCTGATACAATAGGTATTAGAACACTGCAATATTTAAAAGAAATTACAATAAATAACTTGTGACTGTAACAAGCTTTTAAGCAGTAGACAAAGCCTGCATGTGGCCATAACTTTATCTAGTTCTATATCTAGTTCTTTCTAACGTCATTTATCTCCTGAACATTATAACTAGTGAGCCACACACCAAGTGATGGGAATATGTAGGAAAATATGGCTGTATGATGGGGTTTGTGGATGACTGTCAACCCCACAACCTCTCTTCCCAGCTGGTTTTGGCCCACTTTTATTTCCCTTGTTCCTCTCCCCCTCCACACTGGCTCTCCATTCTCTGCCTCATCTGTTCAGTCTCTTGCCTTTTCCCACCTCCACTTCTATTCCAGCTGTGGCCTTTCCGTCTGAAGTCAGCCACCAATGTATATTCAAATATAAGTTAAAGGTAGATAGCCGTGTTGGTCTGTCATAGTCAAAACAAAATAAAATAAAAAAATTCCTTCCAGTAGCACCTTAGAGACCAACTAAGTTTGTTCTTGGTATGAGCTTTCGTGTGCATGCACACTTCTTCAGATACAGGTGTATCTGAAGAAGTGTGCATGCACACGAAAGCTCATACCAAGAACAAACTTAGTTGGTCTCTAAGGTGCTACTGGAAGGAATTTTTTTATTTTATTTTGTTTCAAATATAAGCATAGAGATGAACTGTAGCTGGGTTAGAGGTAGCCCATCAAAATTTGGCTTTGCCTCCTTGCCCATTTTCTTGACCTCTACGTCCTGCAACTTCTCACCTCCCCCCTTTTACTGCCCTTGCCACCTGATAGGTCAAATTAAATATATTATAGCCATTTTGAAATTTGCAGAATAGGCCAATTTAGCAATTGCTGTTTAAAATGCTTGGTCATGCAAAAATGGATATAATGGTTGATGGTGTCACAACTGCCCTTTAACTCTGCCCCTAATAGGGTGGAGGATTTTAACAGGTCTCTCTCAGGCAAAATCTCACATGTTATCCAGAGATGTTATATCCACTCTACCACTGTTATCTTTCTGAAGGTAGCTCTCTTGCCCATGGCAGTGAAGCAGTTCAGCAGGGATAAGGCTGGGAAACAGATCCTCTCATTTGTGAACATCTGAAATGTTATGGTAGAAGATGAAACTAAACTAGCTTTGAAATTTGCTTACCTTTCTTTTTGACCGGTGGTTGGATTCCTTCTAAAAAAAGTGAGAGAAAAAACATAAAGTAAGGTTAGTTTGCAGTTTAGGTATATTTCAATAAATTCTTCTTCTGTGTTCCAGTCATAAGCTGTTCATGTAAAAGTAAGTTACTGTATATTGGATCCACTTCTGTATGGATAGAGGAAGAGGCTATGTATTAGTGGCTACCTTGTGTATCTGAGACACTATGCTGAGAAACACAAGCAGGAGATGGCTATTGCTCTCATGTTCTCCACAGGCATTTGGTTGGCTACTGTGAGATCAGGATACTAGACTAGATGAGCCTTTGGTTTCACCTAGAAGGGATCTTCTAATGTAGGGTCAGGGTACTAATTGCCAATGCTTTCTCTTTTACCATTAACATTGCTTTAGTATTAGTATCTCTGAAATAGTGAGATAGAATACCTGGGCACCGAAAAATATACAAGAATGTATTAGGAGTTGGCCAGACAATAAAATAGGGATGGGAAACCTGTGTCCCGCTAGCTGTTGTTCAACTCCAACTCCCATCAGCCCCTGCCAGCATGGACAATGGTCAAGGATGAGAATTGTAGTCCAGCAACATCTGGAGGAAGGGCACAGGTTCACCACCGCCCCTGCCGTAAATGAGGACCCTATCTACCTATCTCAGCTCTACATTCCCATCTATAAAATAAATGCAGAAATCAGAATGGCTCCCCTTGTGACCATAGCTCTCCCATCTGAAGTTTTCATGATGGCAGGAGCTGAGCCACCCTAGCTCTGCTATACTCTCGCGTGTCACTTGAACTTGAATTCTCATCGTTGGCTGATTCTTCCTACCTCATTCTCACTTCCTCTTAGCTCAACAGATTCAATATATTACATTACTCCTCTTCTGTGCCTTAAATAGTTGGGTAGGAGGGAGATCTTCAGAAAGCTGATATTTTCCTGTCATGGTACTTCAGGAGAAGTGTAACTTGTTATGTTATACGATGTGTTATAGGGTTAGATCCAGACTCGCCTTCCATTCACAGAAGAAGGACTGAGATCCAGCAGAGGCTCCTGCTGTTCTTGAGGGTCTCCCAACCCCCCACAGTAGGTAGGTTTGTTTGTTTGTTTGTTTGTTTGTTTGTTTTGAGGATCCAGTGGGCTGCAGGGGAAATAGGGGAATCAGTGAATATTCCTCCCTCCTTTTCTTCTAGTAGAGCATGTGTAGAGTTCTGGATCAAGCCCACAGTTTATTTCTTTGCTGACATTCAGCTAAAAAAATGGGTTGTGTATATTCAAAATTCAAACATACAGCAAACTATATTTGATACTACTTATTTTCCTTCTGTATAACAACAAGAGGAGCAGAAGGTGTTGATTCTGGCAACCATGTTTCCTTTCCATCCCTGCTCAGTATATTGCATTGTGTTCTTCAATCTTGGATCTTTTACTGCAACTCACATAATCCCCAGCCAGCTTAGCCAGTGGTCAGGGGTGGTAGGAGCTGCAGTCCAGGAATCCAGGAACCCAAGGTTGAAGAGCACTGGTATATTGCACTGTCTCAAAGCCAGGTATAAGCATTGAATGATAGCACTGGCACATTTTTGTGCTAAGATTGTACCATTTAAATTGTCCCTCTTCAGCACTCAGTAGGGTGTCCTGTAATATCAGGGACCAAGACTGTTGGTGCCAATAGGAAGCTGTTCAATCTGATCAAAAACTGATCAGGAACCTTTATTTAAGGGCAGACTTTCCCAAATCAAAATGTGGGTTTGTTTTCATTTCATTCTAGTTTCCCCTCGGTTCTGTTAAGATAACAAGTCCTGACTACTTGAGCAATGAGTTCCCAAGTATTTCTGCCATGCTCTTTTGCTTGTCAGTCTGTGTATTTGTTCAAGGGACTTAAGGAAACAATCTCTCATTTTTCCCTGCTTCTTTGGGGCTTATTGCCTATAACAGCTGGAAAATAAGCAGAATCCAATACGCTTTTTCCGAATACAGTGAAGGGTGTGGAGGGAATCTGCTCTTGAATTTATAAATGCCAGACTGCTAAAGATATGGGAACTCTGCCAGAAAAAAACAAACAAACAGAGCAGTCTAATTCAGGTGTTGTTATTGCAGGTTAGCATTGCATAGGATGCTCTGAAAATGAACTCTACGGTAGTTGCAAACCCTTTGGAGCTTAGTAGCTTGTGTGCATGTATTGTCTCCATTAAGCAGTATCCCTTTGACACTCACATTCAGCAGTCCAGCTTGATACTCTGTGTGTACAGCACAGGAACAAACTTTCCTACATGCCATGCAAATGATTTTAATCTACAGAGAGGATGCTCAATTAGTAGAAAGATGTATGTAATTAGCAATAAGCACTGGCAGCATACAGCTGCATTGTTCCTGCCTAATACCCATCTAATCAAACAAAGCATGTGACCTTTTATAAAGATGAGCAAAACCAACCTTTTATTTTCAAGGAAGGTGCCACTTCACCTAAACCAAGAGAGAAAAGAATAACCAGATGAATAGCAGCATAATCATATATTAGCAATACATATACAACTCCATCTGGGTTATCTTCATATTTAAATGCACTCAAGCATTATGAATTGGACAATGAAAATAGAAAGATTGAGAGATTTTTTATTCTGATGCTTCTATTTTCATATGTAGTTCAGGGAGTTTGTAGCTTTTTGGCTCACACATAATGAGAGGCTTAATGGGAGTTTGAAGATTATACCCATGTGGGTCAAGATACATGTGGGTCACATACACTGGAGCTGCCTCCCACAATTTCCTATTCCAATTGCACTCTTTGTGCTCCCCCAAAGGTACCACTCCCCCAACTCAGGTGGGGTGAAGTTGGATGAAGGGACTGCAAAATTCCCTACATATTTGGATCCCAAAGAGAACATTAATGCCTTGATAACTTGAAATGTGAAACTGCAAGAACTAGTCATCGTGTATTGAGTCATCACATATTTCCTCCTAAATTTAGAATTACCATAATCCAAACAGACCATATCCTTTTTAGAATGTAGAACAAAACTAAAAATAAAATAAGAAATGTATTCCATGCTAACTCTTAAAGGGTATAGGATCTCTTTCAGGTTCAGGGCTTGATAAAGTTAATCTCCCAATCTAGATTTTCTAGGAGGAGTGGTTCATAATGTCAAGTTCTGTAAATCATAAAAGTAGCCCTGAAGTTATTGTTCTTATCGGTCTTGGTTTTGATAAATTATAACAGGCTTTCTATAATGTTCACGTTTCCCTTTGCAAGTATGTTTGCATTATTGAATTATCTTTGTGTTTATTTCATGATTTATACAAGGTATGCTTTACCCCAGAAGCAATTTCTGAGATTAGACCAGAACCCCAAAAGCCTATTGTTGATGCATTCAAAACTAAAAAATTAAAAATTGTATTTCAAGTTTGTCAAGGATTATACTGAGGAACTGCAGAAGTACACCACAGAATAGGGCCTAGTGTCAGAAAGACCTGCTGGTTAGTATTCACATGTAATTCTTATCTAAGAGCTTTGTGGAGGGGAAAACTGGGTACTACTTCAAACTGACGAATCTTATTTGGAGGAACCCATTTTTTAATTCCAGCTGGATTTTAACTGTATTTCTTTTGAAGAGTGCTTTCTGAAGCTACTAAGCAATGATGACTAGAATCACAGAATTGTGGAGTTGGAAGGGACCTTGAGGGTCATTTAGTCCAACCCCCTGCTATGCAGGAATCTTTTGCCCAATGTGGGGCTCGAACCCATGACCCTGAGATTAAGAATCTTATGTTCCACTGGCTGAATAACAGCCATTACATAACATCACCTGTGACCCAAATACATATCCACTACAAAACTGATTGTCTTTTGATGTTCCATTAACAGAGTGTCACACTTGACTGCAATTAGGGGTAATGCATTTTAATTACAATCTTAAAACAACAGAAACACAAGCCTACAGAGGCTTTTGATTATTTTGCCCAAGTTGCTGGCTACGCTTACCTGCACTGCAGGAGTTTTTAAAGTGAAATAAAAAAGGTTTTAAAAAGTGCTAGTTATGCGCTAAGGAGTTCCATTAGGGGTGCACAGGAGACAACAGATATCAGCTTTTTACTTCTTCTGTTTAAGTAGCCCCTGTCACATTGCAACAAAATAATCAAAAACCTCTTTGGGCTTGCAGAGTTAGTTGTGCAGTTTCCCTGGATTCCAGCCAGTGTATATATTGCCTAGACCACAGGTAGCACATTAGAACTCAACCGCTATTGTCAGTTCCAGCCACAATGCCAACTACTGCTCAATATCAAATACGAGGTTGGTCTTCGAATTCTAATGCATTCAGAGCCCATTCATTGCTCAAAGGGTATACAAAATTAAGTAGAGAGACTTGGGAATAGTTGCTACTGTTCCTTGAAGTTAATTCTTTGGCTGTATGCTTGCATTGTACTTTTCCAGTTTTTGTATAATCTAGCACAACTAGAGTTTTAAGTAAAAGTAACGGCAACATTGTAATTCTGGCCTTCTTTCCATAATTGGAGTATTAAATACCATACAAGAGCTATTCAAATGAGAGGCCAGCTGTCAAGCTATAGTGGTCACTTGATGAATTCTTGCCTCTTAGCTATCTATTTTGCTTGACCCTACTGGACGGCAGGATAAGAATGCAGCTGTACAAAACCAATCACTTGAAAACACCAGAACATGCCTCTGGTTAAAGAATACCTCTTTCGCTCTCATCTTCATCTTCAAATATGAGGTTGGTCAATAACGAAAGAAAACCATACACCCAGTCTGTTGTATCTTCCACTGCACCATGTACGAGTCTCAGTGGATCAGTGGTGAGCTTGTTTACGGATTGCCCTGAATGCAAAATATAAAGAAGAGAAGTTTGGGAAATAAAACACTTTAATTTGACTGACTGATTGATAGCCTTTCGATTTAAAAAAAAGTTGACTTTGATGAAGCAATCCTAAATGTGTGGGTACCTTTTCTTTTGTAGACAATAGATGTGATCCACAAAAATGTGAGCATATTTAAGGGCACCAATAATTTGCCCCTGGCTAGATATGCTAAATACACAGGCAAATTGTTGCCTACCTGATACTACAGACCCTGTTTTGGATCAGGAAGAGTATCTTTAAAAAGTGGAGTGCCCTAACAAATAATCTAGTTACCATAGTCCATATGAAGACTTTACTACCTCAGCTCAGTCCCTATAACCTCAGGATAGCTAAGATCAGAAGTCACGTTAGTCTAAACCCAATTGGCTTGTTGCTGAATTAGTGATTCTGCCATCGCAGCTCAACTTCTAACAGATATTCTTCTTCAGTCCTCCAGGAAACAAACTTTCTTGCTTCCCATTCCACAGATGGATACAACCCGAACCAATCTGCTGTTTATTAAAATGGCACATGGATTCTATTTGCACTTCTTCAGAGAACCAAAGCTTTCGCCTAGAGGCAGCCTATCTATGTATCTGGCATAGACTGGAGTAAACCATTGTTACGCTTCCAGTGTTTGTACAAAACTGTAGAAAACATATGGAATGAAAAATAAAATATAATGAAAAATAAAATCTGATTAAGAGAATTGTAAGTCAGCTGTGATACAACTGTGCAAAGGGAGGAGCCTGCAGAAGGCAGAACTGTGGTAAACAAAAGGGGAATAGCACTAGGAATGGTGTGTGAGATATGCATGCATACATACATACATACATACATACATACATATACAATCCTGGGTGTTCAGGTTGGTAGGTCAGCAATAAAACAATAAATCACCCAAGGCCAGTGAAGTTAACTCTTTATTCAAGGGAACAAATCACAGCTCAGGCCTAATGGTCTCAGCAACTCTTGCCAGGAGGTCTTGCCCCAATGAAGCAGTTGCGAGGACTGAAGGTCAACACCTTCCCTCCACTCTCTAGTGCTCCTCCCCTGGTTGCTTCCCCAGCAGCCTTAGGCTTTGCCTTCTTGCCTCTTGTTCCTCTGCCCTCTTCATTTCTCTGTGTGTGCTGGGATACCAGAAGGGAGCAGCACGATGAAAAGACTCCCTGTCTTCTTCCACAGCCTGCCTACACTCAGCTTCTGAGTCTGCACTGCTCTCTGCCACCACCTCTTCCTGCTCATTAAACCCTGTTGCCTCTTCTGCTCCTGACACCTCCTCCTCCCAGTCTGCTCGCTCTTCTCCCTATGACTACTCACAGTCGTCCCACCACAAATCCCCTGGCTCTGAGCCTTCTTCCCTTGGGGGTTCCCTAAAGTGCTCCCCAGCTTGTGCCTCTCACCACTACTCTGCATCTAGACAGTCCATGACAATGGGTCACCTGTCTTCTGCTAACACAAGCAGTGCAGTCAAGGTGTATATGCAGACTCTTATTCATCCCTCTTAGTAATGTGCTTGTAATAGGAAAAGACAAGGAGCCGTGGGCTGCACTGAAAATCAATCAAGCCCACTGAGTGCTCAAAAACCTTTGAGGGAAGTTCAGAGTGTTTGAAAGGAGCATTCATATCGCCCCATTTACTTGCCCAAAGTGGTGGTGGTGGGGTTTCACTGAAGAGAAGAGAAGTGGTGGGTTGGGGTAGCAGGTGGGAAAGGATTTAGAAGGTGAAGTCTGTAAGGCCTCTCCTCTTCCAAGCAAATTATAAAGGCAAAGTCATTTACAGATGGGGATCACAGGGGTTGTAGTTCAGCTCCATGATGCCCCAACAGCCGAAGACACAGCCAAAATCACTTATCAGAAGGAGGAGAGGGGTGTATCTGCATCACTTGCTACCTCATCCTGTTTCAGCATGGTTATTCTTCCAATCTCCTTGCCCTTGGGAGAGGGGAACAAGGTAGCAGATGATGCAAGGCTTGGAGCAAAAGCAGAACTGAAGTGGGGAGGCAGCTCAGTGTTGGTTGTGTGCCTGCCTTGATTCAAGAATTCAAGCAGGAGTGTTGAATTTTCATACCCATCTCTAGTTTTTAGCCTTACCAATTATTATTATTATTATTATTATTATTATTATTATTATTATGCTACTCAAGCAAGGTAACCAGTGCTTGAAAATAGGGCTTTGGCAACTGCAGCTCTTCTTACATTTGTAGCACTATGGACGTACTCTGGGGAGACACCTGCCAAAATGCCCCCATATGCATAGCTATTGCCACAATATGTTGCACATGGGATTGCCTTCAAAAACAGCTCAGAATTTCTAGTTGGATCAAAATTTGGCTACTGTACCTGGCTGATGAAAAACATTCAACTAATACTTTTCTACCTACACTTCCTGCCAGTCCATTTCCAGACTCATTTCAAGGTGCTTGTGCTGCTCTTTAAACCCCTAAACAGCTTTGTCTGTTGTTGTTGTTTAGTCGTTCAGTTGTGTCCAACTCTTCGTGACCCCGTGGACCAGAGCATGCCAGGCACTCCTGTCTTTCTCTAGAGTACCTCAAAGACTGTCACCTTCCTGGACTCTTAGGTCATCTGCAGAGGTCTTTCTCAGACTGTCCCTACCATTTAAGGTCTTGTTTGGTGGTGGTTTTAAGGTCTTGTTTCTAGAATGCCTTCCCTAGATAGGCTCCTCCACATCACAGGTCTTGCTGCCGCCGTTTTTATGCATTTTAGTTTTGTGTTGTTTGTTTTATTCTTGTTTTAATAGTTATGGTTTAATTGTTTTTCTTGTTCACCACCCAAAGAATGTTAGATATTGGGCAGTATGGAAATATTGTTATTAAATAGTCTTAATACTAGTAGAAATAAGTAATAAATTAAAAATACAAGTGTCTGGTTTTATTTCCAGCAGAGGAGCAATATGAAGCACTGTGATTATGCACATTCTGTTATCATTTTCTTTTTCACAATTGTGATATCTAAGTATTCAGAAAACCACATACAAATCTGTTTTGCTGTTAATTGTACACCTAATGTTCACTAGTACCACCACCTCACCACCATAAGCTCCTCATGGCTGCCAAGGCAGTCACAATTATACCAGACAAATTAAAATATATACCACATAATTTGTGAGTTATTCAAAGAAGACCATAAAAGTTTCACAGAAAGATGTAGAAAATGAAGGTTAAAATAAAATGCTGAAAGAAGTGGATAGATAGATGATGATAGAGATAGATAGATAGATAAATAGATAGATAGATATAGATAGATAGATAGATAGATAGATAGATGATAGATGAGAGAGAGAGAGAGAGATAATGACATGCAAGTACTCTAATAAAATATGGCATCATGAATTTAATAATGTTTGGAGAACAGTGTTTGATGTGGGTGCACAGTAATAAATTGTCTTCTTGCTGCCCAACAAATGGCTGATGGAACGGGAGGGTATCTGATGTTGCAAACCTGACACACTAATTCCAAATCCAGTGTCAGGCTTCATTTGCAAATGATCTCAATAGCTATGATTCAACTGTAGAAACCATGTGCATGGCACACCTTTGTGTATATGGTACTTCATCCAACAAGAAAACACACACACAAAAGCCTGCCCAGTTCTACACACACACACATCACTTTTGATAGAATGTAGAGATCGTCAACACACTATGTCAGGTGTGGGGAACCTTTGCGCTCCCCCCCACTGTTGCTGAACTACAACTCCTATCAGCCCCAGCAAGCATGACCAGTGGCCCTATGTTGTTTTCAAAGGGCATTAAAACGACTTTTCTTTTTTTTAAAAAGAAGATGGCATTTATGTGCAAATAAACCCTATATATTAATTATATTTATACCACCCTTTCCTCCAAGGAACTAAGAGCAGCTTACGTGTAATTCCCAGGTGTACCTTCGGTTCAGCATTTGAACTGTATTTTTTCAACCATTCTCAGAGCTCAGTTACAGTGTACTTAAGCTGAAGTATTTGATGTGATTTAATGCCAATTCGCAAATGTACACATAACATTTGTTTTCTCTCCACGACTTCCCACTGTGTGTGCAAATTGACTCCATTTACAAGCATTGTGTTTGAAGTGCTATGAAAGTTTGCTCTGTGCGGCTTGACTTGCTGTGGTTCATTCATGCATGCAAGCCCCTACTTAATTTTACAGTTATCAAATATAAATAAATGGATGTGTGACCCAGTCCTAATAGCTCCATTCTCGTCAATCCGACTACATTGGCTTAATATTTAAGTCTTAAATCTCCCTCCCGTTCTTTCTTAACTGCTTTGTGGATCGGCACTTGTGTCGGTTTTACTCGTTTTACCTCAGAGCATTTAGATTCCCAACGATGTATACTGCAGGTTTATTATGGAATGTCTATATATTTCCTGTAATTTGGAAAAACAAAACAAAAACCCTCTGCAGCAGTTGTGCAACTCAATACGATCAAAGAGCATGACAGATATGTTTGAAATGTGGAAAAAAAATAAAATGGGTTCCTTGCCTCTAGGGATCTCAGCTTTCCCCACATCTTTGTCAAAATCAAGTTGATGTATTCCTATGAGAACAAAATACACATGAAGTAAGAGTAAGAAGAGGAAAGGTTAAACCTGCCTTCCCAAGCCCCTCCCCAGTTGGCTTCCCACTACCCAGTTCCTCTACTGCCTTCCCCAACCCCCAGGCTTACTGAGCAGTGGGGATGACAGGCTAACTTGTTATTATTCTTATGAGCATCCAGGAACACTGCAAAGCAAAGTGCCTGGAGCCATCTACCATCTTTATATCCCAAGGATGCCTATGGGGCCCAAAGGCATTCTGGGAAATGAATATGATAGGGGATAGGGACCAGTGCTTCACTTTGAAATGATCCCAGCTGCCCAGAGGGAGGGAAATAACCTAAAAAATCAAAAGGAGTTTTGCTGGGCATCAAGGATGGTATCTGTAGGCGCTGCGGCAGCAACAGCTGCCGCACTGGGAATCCCAGGGTAAGGCTACATACATTTTATATATGCCATTTTCTTTATCTCCTAAATTTTCCTGGTGAATGCTACACTTCCAATCTACAGAATATTCTAGGTCAATTTTGAAGAGGAGTTTGATACACTGAAGAAATGGGGAATTGAGAAACAGGGCCTGTTACACGTAGGAAAGCAGGGTCATAGTTCACTTCAGTTGCAAGGTAATTGGAGCTGTTACATGTTATAAGTGAAGACCAATGGAAACATCTTCCACAATATTTGCACATTTCACCAGAAGACCAACTTCTGGATTTGTGCCAGGGCAATGCTTCCAAATTTCCCCATGGAATGAAATATTACATAATATAAGGCTATACAAAGTCCTTAACAGCTCAGGACCAGTTGACTTACAAGGTCGCCTTGCGCAGTATGTGTCTACTTGACAGCTTCAGTCTGTGGAACTAGCACTACTACAGGTGCCCCATGATACTCTGCCCACAGTTGTAGTAAATTATTATTTTAGTGTGGCAGCAGCTACACTTTGGATCTCTATGCCTACTGACATCAGACTTTTGCTGTACTCTTTCTAGTACATGCTTAAAACATTTTTGTTGAGGCAAGTCTATCCAGACACATAGATGTTGATCAGTAATCTCTTTTACTGTTAATTTTAATAGCTTTTAAATTTTAAAAATGGATCTAAATGATTAATGTCAATTTAAATTGTTTTAATTGATCATTCTACAGTTCTTGTAAAATGCTTAGATGTTTTGTTACAATCAAGCTGCATATAAACTTTGTTATATACAATAAAATAAAATATGATAAAATAAGGTAAGATGATCAGGTTATATAGCTGGATCTGCAAATACAGGTCTATGCAGGGCTTTGAGGATAGAAGTTTATTTGCCTGATTCTCAAGGCTGGCTAGTTCTCCATTCCACATATTAGCTACATGGGATCCAGCCACCTTTGAAAATAGGCAAAGAACCAAGGAAGAGAATCATTCCACCTGAAGTTCCAGCACCTTGAACATTCTTAATTGTCAAAACAGCTGGATGGTCCAGCATATAAGCAAGTTTTATCTGTCCCTTTGCCACCTCCAATTATCTATACTAGATTAGGGCTGAAACAAACACAAATAGACAAATTCACTTTCAAAATGCATTTGAAAGTCACACCACAAAGTTTGCAATGCCTGCACAATCAACAAAGAGTCACTTTAGAAACTAACAACCCCCTGTAATGCAGGAATATGCAGTTGTCCCATAATGGGATTGAACCTGGAACTTTGGCATTATCAGCACTATGCTCTAACCAACTGAGCTATCCATGTCTGGTCTTGGTCCGAATTACCGGTAGATCTGCCAGAAGTTCCATTTTTGCAGAAATGCAGCCTTTCTTTCTTTCTTTCTGAATTTAAATCAGACTTCTTCAAAAAAATTTAAAAAAAGAAGTAGATACCAAAAAAAACCGCACTCAATTAATTGCCAGTAAGTCAAATCAAATGCAAGTTTAACATAGTATTTGAGCCATATCAGGCAAAATTCAAAATTATGCCTTTAGAGAGCTTGTGCTGCCCATTTGCTGCAAGAAAGTTGGGAATTTGCTTCGATTTTCTTTGATAAACACATTCAATATGGGCAAAGGTTTTCTTTATCTTCTAGGAATTGCTGTGAGGATTAAGCAGTGTTGAATCTCATGAAACCCCAGATGGATTTGAAAACTAGTTCTCATGCTTATTATATCCAAATTGGATTAATCTGTTTCTTTGTCTGTGGTGTTCCATCACTGTTGCTGCAAGGACTGCGGTTTGGTCCAAAACGTGACAGCAAAAATGATTGTATATTCCCAAAGGAAACAGCCACACAAAATACACTTCTCCAACTCTGAATTATTTGTCTCACTTTTTCTTCCTATGTAGCACAATCTTAAGTAGGTTTACCTGGAATTAAACTCCACTGCATTTAGTGGGCCTAGTCCACAGGTAGCCCAAATGATAACCTCCAGACGCTGTGGACTACAACTCCCATTATCCCTGACCATTGGCTATGTTGGCCGAGACTGATGGGAGCTGTAGTCCAAAACATCTTGAGGGCAACACATTGGCTTTTCCTGCCCTAGCTGGTGTGCTTAGGATTGCTGCTCAAATTATTTTAAAATAAAATCTTACAAGTTTTTAGTTAATGAACTGGTGAGAGGTAGAGCTACACACTGGGGCTTTATAGTTTGAAGTACAGCACACATGTTGCTCAAAATCCATAAGAAGATCTTAACATGAGCATTTCATATTGCTATTTTGCATTTTGTCACAAAGCAATTTTGTTTTAGATTCTACCACATCACCACCCGATGCAAGTCTAGTCAGTTTTGTTCCATTCAAGAATGCACCTCAGATGTGTCAAACAGTTTGCCTGAATCCTCCATTTATATCGTATTAATACAAAGCTGGAGGAGACTCTTGAGAGTGCTGGAGGAGACTCTTGAGAGTCCCATGGACTGCAAGAAGATCAAACCTATCCATTCTTAAAGAAATCAGCCCTGAGTGCTCACTAGAAGGACAGATCCTGAAGTTGAGGCTCCAGTACTTTGGCCACCTCATGAGAAGAGAAGACTCCCTAGAAAAGACCCTGATGTTGGGAAAGATTGAGGGCACAAGGAGAAGGGGACGACAGAAGATGAGATGGTTGGACAGTGTTCTCGAAGCTACTAACATGAGTTTGGCCAAACTGCGAGAGGCAGTGAAGGATAGGCGTGCCTGGCGTGCTCTGGTCCATGGGGTCACGAAGAGTCGGACACGACTGAACGACTGAACAACAACAACAATACAAAGCTTTTTTAAAAGCCAGCTTCTGCCACCTCCCAATATACTTTTCTCTGTTTCTCTTTCTAGTCCTGGAAACAAAAGACAAAAGCCCCTAAAATCTGATTTATAATGAGAAATTAGAGAAATGTGCAGGCTTGATTTAGCCCACCACAGCATACAGCTCACAGATGTTCCCAAACTTTTGGTTGAAGGGATCTGTACAATCCTGGCCTGACAGTGGCTGGAGAAGCTGCTAACCTGACTGAGCTAGAGCTAGAAGAAAGTCCTTTTTCTGACTATGGGGAAGTAAGAGTCTGGTGCAAGCTCCATATCCAGCCATACCTGAAGTCACATGGCCATGTCAGGATGGGAGGGGGCAGGTGTCTTACACAATGGATTTCATTGTTGGGTGAAGCTTACAAAACAATCCTCATGAGAGGCTAGAGACAACCTGAATGGCAGAGCCATCACTGCATCTGAACCACTGCTAAGTTGGGAAGGCAAATTTGGGGGCCCTGTGTGAGATTTGTGGCAGTTTTAATCCCATGAATGCAAAGCCTCTGGTACTCCAATCTATCTGGCCGAGGAGAGATCTATCTCCACCAACGAGAAAATTGCTGGCAGCAGCTTCCTATCTACTATGGCAGACTTGGCAGAACCTCCCCCCCCCCTGCTTCCATCTTGTTCTTCGGCCATGACTTTTGACTTGGGTGTTATTTGTTTAGCTGTTTGAAGAAAGGTCATCCCTTGATGAGTATGCAAATTTCAAAACAAATCTAGAAATTCACAATAGTTCAGCACAGCCCTAATGAGTGCTCATATGGAAGCATGTAAGTGACTAACAGATTGGTCTGTGCAAATTATTTCGCTTAATTTTCTAATTTTAATGAGAGCACAGTGGATTAAACCTTGGTCTTCAGTTCATTTCTGTGATTGTTAAATAATTAGAAGAGTCATATTTTAACTGGCTTTGGATGGATTGCAAAGATTTGTTTAATAATTGATTTTTTTTCAATTATATGTGAAGATATCAGTATATTGAGTGCAATTAAAATAACTGTACAAATGAGGGTACTTTATGCAGACAGATTTATTTATTAGATACAATCTAATTCCCTAATAATGGCAAGCTATTGTATGTGTGAATCCTTTTAGACTAATTTCTGTCAGACATGAAATATATTAAAAGCATTTCAATAGAGAGTACTCAGAAGCATTTTAGTAGAGCATGCCTGCCTGCCTGAAATGAATATACAGTGTTTCACCTAATTAATATTTTGAAAGACTTACATCATTAATGATATTTAAAAGAAGACCAGTGTATCTTATATGAACCTATTAAATTGAGTAGACCATTAGATCTATCCCATATCTTGCTTATTGGATTCAATTTAAGTACATGAAGAACACAAACCTTCTACATTTGAAAAACCCCTCAGAAAATCAGAGGGTTTGATCAGATTAACATTTAAGGGAACAATCCACTGACATCATCTCACAAAGGAAAATAATTCAACACATATTTGTGTGCATGTGTGTGTACATACACACATGCACAAATTCTTTGAAACAACCTATGAGAAACATATATATCATAATGTTTTCTGCTCTAGAGAGCCAGTGTGGTGTAGTGGTTAAGAGCGGTAGACTCGTAATCTGGGGAACCGGGTTCGCGTCCCCGCTCCTCCACATGCAGCTGCTGGGTGACCTTGGGCTAGTCACACTTCTCTGAAGTCTCTCAGCCCCACTCACCTCACAGAGTGTTTGTTGTGGGGGAGGAAGGGAAAGGAGAATGTTAGCCGCTTTGAGACTCCTTCGGGTAGTGATAAAGCGGGATATCAAATCCAAACTCTTCTTCTTCTTCTTCTAGACTATTTATAACTTATTTCTTATCTCTCTATCCTGCCTGATACTGTAGTACCCCATCACTGGGAATGCAGAAGCTACCATCTACAGTATCGTGCAATAAACTGATGGGAATATTCTAGGGGAAAGCTTCTACCTCCCACTTTCCCCAGGACACCATGTTAACATCTAATCATCTACATTTGCAGACCTAAAATAACATTTGTGATGTCAATATAATGGCAACCTCTGGATATAAATACCAGCTGACTGTACTGAATCTTTTAAAATTAGACAATATACTATTTTCAATTGTTCACTCCCACACTTAGCTTGGAGATAGCAGTCATTTAGTGGTTCACAGAAGGACCTTACGAATTGTATCTACTTTGAAAGCGATTAGCTTACATTTTGTAAGATATATGAGTCTCACCTGCCAGGGTTTTGTAATCTACCAAGTCGAACATGACAATGGCCACAGCTGACCAGGTAACAATGAGTGCAGCGACAAGTAGCCATGCTGCTGGTGAGCTGAATGTGGTGGCAAAGTCTTCTGAAACTTTCTTGGACACTTTCACATGTGGCATGGGGACTGTTCCATTCTTGCTGTCTATCACTGTAGTGGTGGACACAGGTCCTAAGAAACAGGTAAAAGAGATGTTATAAATGCACAAGTCTTGACACTTGCACCTCCCAGCATTAAGGAAACATTTATACATTTGTAGAATTTAAGGCACAATACAAAAATGAGATTTTGCCCTCAGAGCTCAACAATAACAAAGCTGCGGATGGAATTATGGGAAGAAAATTCAAATTACATATATCTATAGCAGGGCTCGCTTGAAGGACTGGATCACCGTGGCTTAGTTCTGGAAACTGCCTTCAGTTCCAGAACACGTAGAAGGCTTTTGAGCATGAACACATGTTCTCTGTCTTGCCACAAATTAACAACATCTGCTCTAGTCTCCACATTTAGGAATATTGGGGCTAGGGTTCAAATTAAACCAAAATAATCTTTATTGTACAAGGCCTTGACAAAACCCTACACACACTGTCAGGAAAATAAATAACTGTATATAAAAAAACAGAGCCTCTGCCTGAAGTCTAGGGTTCATAAGCTGTAGGGCATGATTGCCTGACACCTTTCAAGTCCTGGCATTTTCCAGATTCTACTATAGTTTAAGAAATTAAGCACTGATCAGAAGCAGTATTGAACTTACAAATGGGCAATCTAACAGCATGCTGTTATGTACCGGTAAGTAAGTGCAAAGATAACTGAATTCTTATAACACGCTGACACAGCTGCTGTGTTCCATCACATTACTTCTGCAGAAAATAAATTTAACATGGGGAAGGTGTCTCAATTGCCCCTTGACCCTTGTATTTAACTAAAACCCTCAACAGAGTTTGATTCCCCCCATAAAAAAGTCATAAAATGCTCATGATGCAAGTGAAATAATGCCAAATCAAGACTACACAATTATTTTATTTTTGACTTTTAAAAATTGGCACCCTGCCTTTTCTCTAAGGAGCTCAGTGTATTGTGGACTGCATTGTGCACTTGTATCTTCACAACAACTCTTTGAAGTAAGGTTTGTATGAAAGAGAAAGATTGACTCAATGTCACCCAGCGACCATCATGGCAGAAATTTCTACCCAAGTCCAATGCTTTATTTGCCTCATCACACTACTTCTCTAAATATATGCAAATCTAAAGTTATACATGTAAATGAACCTCCAGACCCTTGGAATAATAATTTTAAAAATCACAACACGTCCATCTAACTGGTAACCACCTAACTTCTTTCAAAATGAGAGCTAGCTAAGCTGAAGCTCAAGGCTAGATTTCAGCAAAATATAGTAAGGTAATGCCATATGCCAATTTCAAAAAAGTCACCGCCACCTGTCAGCTGGCTAAGTGATAGCTACATCTTTATGACACACTAGTATTTAGTATACTTCCATTTTAGCAGTTAAGAACACTATATTCTGCACACAGTCTCTGGTTTCATTATATAACATTCCATGTTGCTAAAATTAAAATACTTAAAAGCAACAAGCAGAAGGGTACTTTCACATGTTTTCCTCTACTCTAACTACCCCAACCCCGCCTTTTTGCTTTTTGCAATGGGAGTGGTGATGCCTACATACATCCACATAGTCTGCATCAGTTCCCTATTCAGTTGGCAATGCCAGCAATCCATTGTGAGCCTCTGTGTAGCTCTGATACAGGATAATGACCAGTTTGAAGACCAATAAGGCACCAAAGCTGCATCCAATCGGATCCGGCTATGTGACTTGATGGCAAAGCTTCTTAAATAGGCATTGTCCTCACTCTAAATGATTTCTTTTGCCCTCTGTGAGCCACAGCTGTGCCATATATTTGAGGCACTCTTATACCACTTTAGATCATGCCTTCCCCTAAAGGATCCTGGGAGCTGCAGTTTGTTAAGGATGCTGAGGTGTTTTAGGACACCCCCTCACAGAGCTACAATTCTCAGAGCAGTTTAACAATCTTCTTCACAGAGAACTCTGGGATTCTTTGGAAGAAGCCATGGCTATAAATAAAGTGGTATATAAGTGTTTTAAATGTATGGCTGATTGGTTACACATTGATGTCAATGTTACCCAGCTAGAGAATTATTTTGGGAGAAGGAGAAGATTTAAATCAGCAGACATTTGGACTGTGAACCCCAGAGAAGAGATGTGAAAAAGGATCACTTTTGCGGTCTTTCTAAAAATGTTTTGGATTACTCCAAAGCCTTTATTCCAGGTTTTAAAAGCTGCCAAGGAAGATTAACTATCTTCATATTGATAAAGAAGTAATCAACCAAAGAACAATTGTTTTCAAAGCTACAGAAAGCCCAAGAATTCACTCTTTCCTAGTGATCTATTTTAGGAATGTCCTAGTAATTGTATGTTGAGATGGATTAATACACTACCATTTAATAGCCTGCAAAAATCTAGCACTAAAACAAATTTCGCATTCAAAAGATTGTAAGGTTGGGTATAGAGGGGAAATGACGAAGATGGTGTCCTATTAGAATTCAAGTGCTATTTTCACAGATTGCCTATTACCCTCAGAGCTAAAATCTTGGAAGCACTTGACTTTCTTATATTAGAAGGTGAGATGCTTATGCAATGCTTCACTATCAAATCCCTCCACAATTTTACAGGATAAAATGTGCATTTACTTTTCTAGAAATGTTTACTATGAGTACTGTTAGAATCCATGGCTCTTCTGGGCTGAATTTTTGAAGTGGGTGGCAGGTTGGGAGTGAAGGAAGAGGTAGTGGTGCTGCAGTCATAGAAACATATTTTTACATCTAAGGAAGTATCTTGACCTCTTTGTGTAAATAAAAGAATTTAGCAGGCATCCTAGGGTTAAGAAGCCCTAGCAAGTCTCTCTGTTCAGCTCAGTATTTCAACATGCCTGCTATACTAGGGGGCGGGGAGAGTACAACTTGGTGCATATTGGGACAGTAGCAGTGCATGCTTCCAATAGGTGCTATAAGGTGGAGTCTATGGAGTCTATGGGAAAGGTAGGCAAGGTTTCTTGGGATACCCAAGGGATCATTACAATGTCCTCTATTGGCAGCAGATGCCTGCTGGTCTTGCACCAAGCCTAGGCATTCAGTTCTGACTGACAGGTATCCAGGAGGATTGAGGCCCACAGTCATGAACTGGAAGTCAATCTTCAAAATTGGAGCTATTGTTCAACTGTGTCCTTACAATCATTTGTGAAGATCACAGACTCCCTCAGTCTCACCACAGAAGATTCTAATGGTTTTCAGAGCTGACAAAAGCTATTCTAATTGGCCTCCTTGTCAGCTCTGCAGTTCTAACCCATTTTGCTTTTGTACACAATTTCCCTTGTTCTTTGTCCTCTTTTCATCTCACATTCCTTTCAAACATCCCAATGCTGATCAAGTGATTTGTTTTACACTCAAGATTTCTAACTTGTGATGTCGTGTAAGCCGAACAAGATTGGCATGCTACATAGCTTTTGCCACTTACATGAAATCTGGTCTTATTTATGAATGATGCATTTGGTTCATGAATACTGTCTCATATACTTAGATACAATCCATATGCTTATTTCTTTTTCCTTTCCATTTTAAATACATCTCTTATTCCATGTCCCTAAGCATAATTTTGGTTCAGTCAAATTGCAGCAGGAGGGAAAGTCTGCCGAGTAACATGCAAAATTACAAATCAGTAACATTACGCATTCAAAAGTTGAATGTTGGTGATTACGACAGGTGAGTGTGCATAACACATTCTTCTTCTGCTGCTACAATGGCTGCTACTATATAACAGTTATATAGGTCCATTGGTGCCAGTATATAGCATTACCTAAACCAAATAACTAACGGTTTGAAAAATCTACAGGAGCCACATCTTATATTAAACATTAGGAAGCTAAGCAGGAAAATCTAGTGTGTTTCAGAAATTCTCCTGATCTGATTCACAGCACCACCAAATTTTGGAGTTTCAAGCCCATAGAAAATTAAGGTACAGAAAGGGGCAAATCATTTCATTCCTAAGTAAACTCACCTGACTCCCCATATTTCTCCCATGGAATATCCATATGGTGTGCAGCTTTTTCCAGCTTCAAGACACAAGAGGTTGAAGAGCTAAGGTGCTTGCTAGGCGGCGAGGTGAATCAAGTCTGAATTACATTGCTTGCATTATTGTTCTTTAAACATAAAACAGGGAGTACTGGGGATAATTCAACCCTTTCCTCCTGTGCCTCAGTCTCAACAAAAACCTCCCTTCATAGAAGCTGCTCTTTGGTATGGTAGGATACTCCTGTTGCCCTCTTAACAAACAGCTTCTTTAGATGAGCATTTTTTAAAAACAATAATGATGATGTAACCTTGTGCACAGGGCTACAAATGATTTCTACAACACACATCCTTGTTTATTGGTACCAACTGTTGTGAAGTCATCACACTAAAAGCTATTATTAGTTACTAAAAAGCAGGGTTGGATTAATTGTTCTGCCGATAGCATAGTGCTAGACCTCAGCTGAATTATGAAAGGTGTTATGTATTTGTCTGGAGCTTGCAATGCACTGGCTTGCTCATCACTGCAAGTTTCCCCTTGTGGTCTTCAAATGCGGGGTGTGCTCTGGGGTTTGATTTTCAGAGTAAATACAGATGACCATTTACCAAGATGGTAACTTCCTAATGCTGAGGAAGTTATACCACTCACTAGGATGATCACTTGCTATGATAAGGATATAATCACTGGGAAAACATGTATCATTTTGTCAGGTGGGGAAGTAAATCTCATCCATCTGGGGACAGAGCTGACTTGAGTTTTCACAAGGACTCCAGGGAATAAAAGAGAAAACTCACCTCACCTTCCATCACATCTCCCATGCATCCTCCCTGTAGTCAGGCTTGCACCTACCCATCATTGGGGCTAGCGGTTTTGTTTTGATTTTACCTTGCTGCGGATTATGATCAGTTGCTGTATTTGGGGCCAGGGAAGTATTTTTCCTTCAGGTAAATTGGCCAACCTGGGTTTTTTTGCCTACCTCATAGCAACTGTCACAACTTTGGTGGGTAAGGCATTGGGTGAAGCCTTAGTCATGGTTGAAGGGGAGGTTGTAAACTTCTGCCTGCATCTCCAAAGGAATGAGGTTTTCTGTTAAAGGGATCCTGGAATAAGTGCTTCTGTCTGAATGCCCAGATGAGGGCTGGGGTCAAAGCATCCCTTCAAAAGGTGAACCACATGGGGTAGTACCTATTTAATGTTTGTCTTGGATTTCCTCACCACTGGTTCAACCTCTGGGAGAATCATCCAGCAGGTGGGCTGGTTGATACGGGTTACACCCAACGCCTAAGCCCAAACGCCTTACATCTGTAATCAATAAAATTGTCGCCTAATTTGAACCAAAGAATTGTTGTCATGAGCTGTCATTCAGTTACACTGCACAGAGTGGGTTGGCAGGCTCATGTCTTCTGGGCATGCAAAAATTACCTCCCTCCCTTTTCCATTGATGGAAATTTCTGCTGGATCAAAAAGTTTTCCATCAGCACAGAACCATGATGCAGCCAAAGTTTCAGGTCTGAGAATTTAAATGTAATGTTCCTGAATGTGCATTGCCCACTGTACAACAAAACATTAGTGTGATCCTATGCTGCAAGAGGGCCTTCACAAATGAGGGGATGAGCCATAAGGTCCAAGTGCCTATAATTAAAAGGACCTGAGGAAATGCAGTTGGGAAAAAACCTTTGGCAATGATTGCCTATTAGAATAAAATAGGTTGCACGTTGTATATGGCAGCTTGACATGGTCATACTAATGCTTGCAGAGGAATATGTATTATGCTTCCGAGATGAGAAGCAATTCAGAATATGGTTTTATCTACTGCAGGATTAAATAGAAAATTGCACTTAACAATTGAATGTACAAGTTGTCATGTAAAATTATACACAAAACCATCTTTCCTATATAAAGGCCTAATAGGGCTTTGCCTGGGAAAATCCTACAAAGAAGAAATTTGAGAACTGAGCTTTTAAAGGCAGGGGACTACAGAAAACACTCTTTAGAAACAGTTTCTGGTCTGCTTATTGCCTCTGTCTTCTTTATTTTTAAAAGGCATTTGTATGAAAACAAGATCTCTCTTTCTAAAGAGTTCATCAGCTCCCGCTGCTTACATCCACCTGGAGTCATAATCCTGCCTTTGTGATATCATAATCATTTTCACATCAATATATTGTGAGGATTATGGTTACTTTAACTGAGAATGAAGCAGTGGGGACATCTTGTTTTTGTTTAAAAGCAGAATACTATTTTAATGCAAATATGTTTAATAAAAAGACAAAAATGTAAACTGTGTGAATGTACTTTTCTTTTCTCCTAAACAGAATATTTTTCAATGGCTCCATAGTGCATTCATATCCTTACAAATTAAAAAGCAACAATAACCAGAGATTTCCAAAACTTGATAGCCATGTCCGCATTATAGCAGGGGCAGGCAAAAAACCGATCAGCTCTACTGGTAGATCTCAGTATAATGCACAGTAGATCATCAAAGATTTCTGACTCCCAAATATGTAACAATACCAACTACAAAGCAATGTCAGTTTGCTTTATTCTGAATTAATCTGAAGATGAAGAAAGGCAGTAGTGGGGAGACCAATAATGGGTTTTTGTGATAAATGACTGTGTGCTGATTCTGGTACCAAAAAGAAATTCTGCATGGCATGTGTTCAGAGGCATTCTCTGTCTTAATGCTAACTGCACATCCACCCAACACCCCCAACCCCTATTTTACACCTGGTTCTGGTTGGTGGACATCAGCACTGTAATAAAAAGCAAAGTAGTTTTCAAAAGCTTAAAATCTGCTCATCCCTGATCTGAAGAGTATAGGAAATATCTAATTGGTGAACCTGTTTCCTAGCATGAAATAGAAGCACACCATATCTAAATATATTTATTTATAGGCAGCAAAATTCTTGCTAGTGCAAGTGGACTTTCCCTCCACTCCTCCCCACACGTGCCCCATAATCAGCTCCAGATGGTCAAGGGGACCCCCAGAACACTGAGTATAGAGGGAGCAGAAGTGCAATAAGATAATTCCCAGAGAGGAGAAACACTTGCACTGATGGAATGATCTCCTTAGTGCTATGTTGCACACAATCCTTAGTATGGCATAGGCTTTCATGGACTCAAGCGAACTTTGCCAGATACATGGGCTTGAGTCCATAAAAGGTTATGCCTTAATAAATGTGCTAGACTTTAAGATGCCACAACACCTTTAGATCATTTTTGCTGCAAGAGACTTAACACAAACACCTCTCTGGAAATTTATTTTAAAGCATTTTAGCCAATACCTCTGCCAGGAGCTTAAGGCCACATACATGGTAATTCTCCCCCATCTAAAAAAAAATTAAAATCCTATGAGGTTGATAAAGATAAGAAAAAATAACTGGCATTAGCTCTCTAATCTATAAGAGCACAGTCACCTATTTCTAAACCTCATCTATAACTTCCAGATGGCAAGCATATCATGGAAAAAAAGTGATCTGGAAGACTTTTTTTCTTAAAACGATTGGAGTAGTTATTTCATGGCCCATTCAAAGGAGAATTTTGAAAACCACGCTTAGTTTATTGTGAATGTATATGAAGATGAATACTGTTCCTATGAAGACATTTGGACCCCTCTTTTTATGCAACCGTAGGATTTTATGTAAGGGCTTTTTATGCGCTCCAGCTTTATTCAGTCATTACAACTAGGGAAAGGGGATTAGCATCAAAAAGTCTTCAGACGCTATTGTTGATCCTGTCAAAACACTCTCGCACAATTGTGAGTGTATTGTATAGTCCCACACAATCATTTCTGCTTTAAATGACTGTGAAGAGAGCAAAGTCCTAAAGCCTAGGTTTCAAATACTTAAAAAGAACATAATAGCAGGTTTTAGCAGGATACTGTGTACACAGTCTATGTCATCTGTAGCTACATCACCTTTGGTAGGTAATCTCTGCCAAAGACCATGAGATCAGCAGGATTAACAGTAGTTGGTCCAAGTATCCTTAATAGCACCTTTTCTCTTCAGCAGCATGAACTACTGTGTAGGTTTAAGAGAGCAAAGCATTTTTGAACATTTGGATGGATAGAAAGCAGGGCTATACAGTGGTACCTCGGGTTACATATGCTTCAGGTTACAGACGCTTCAGGTTACAGACTCTGCTAACCCAGAAATATTACCTCGGTTTAAGAACTGCTTCAGGATGAGAACAGAAATCGGGCAGCGGTGGCGCAGTGGCAGCGGGAGGCCCCATTAGCTAAAGTAGTGCTTCAGGTTAAGAACAGTTTCAGGTTAAGAACAGGAATGAATTAAGTACGTAACCAGAGGTACCACTGTACAGGGGGAAGAAGGAGAGAAAGAGAGAGAAAGAAATTCCAGAAGCCCGTGGTAAAATGAAAAGAGGCTTATGAATCCAGAAACAGCAGTGTTAAATGGCAGTAGCCACATTATTCAAACTTCCAACAGACCCAGCCAGCAGGGCCAATGGTAAGGGTTAACAGAAGTTACAGTCCAGTCAAAGTGGAGGGCAGAAGATTCCCCATCTCTAGTTTAGATGCCAGAATATAGTTGATTAAAAGGGATGCGGGTAACGCTGTGGGTTAAACCACAGAGCTTAGGGCTTGCCGATCAGAAGGTCGGCGGTTTGAATCCGCGCGACGGGGTGAGCTCCCATTGCTCGTTCCCAGCTCCTGCCAACCTAGCAGTTCGAAAGCACATCAAAGTGCAAGTAGATAAATAGGTACCGCTGGAGCGAGAAGGTAAACACCATTTCCGTGCACTGCTCTGGTTCGCCAGAAGCGGCTTTGTCATGCTGGCCACATGACCTGGAAACTGTACTCCGGCTCCCTCAAAATGAGCGCCGCAACCCCAGAGTCGTTCGCGACTGGACCTAATGGTCAAGGGTCGTTTTACCTTTGCCTTTATATACAGTATTTTCCTGCGTATAAGACTACTTTTTAACCCAGGAAAATCTTCTCAAAAGTCGGGGGTCGTCTTATACACCGGGTCGTATTTCTTATACGGCAAGTATATCCCAAACTCTATATTTTAACTGGAAAAGTTGGGGGTCGTCTTATACGCCCAGTCGTCTTATATGCCGGAAAATACGGTAGTTGATTATGAAATGAAAAAAAGAGAGTCTGCATTCTAGTTAGGCTACATGGATGAATCTGTCAGTTTTGGTTTCTCTCCATTTCCTATTATGGTTTGCTTTTATTTATTTTTTAAGTACTCATGAAAATTTGTCAGCATTTTTGTGATAATTTCTCCTAGTACATACATTTTTGTATGCAGTTTTTACCAACATACATATTTGTAAGCAACTTTTCCTAACAGAATGCATTTTTGTATGTTACTTTCACTAAAATATGCACTTCTACACATGCTTTCACCCAGATATAAAGAGTTTCTTGTTGGAGGACTGTATTGCAAAATTCAGCAATGTGCAGATTCTGAGCAATAACTGTTTTCTTTCATGCATTGGTTACGAAGTAAGCAGGTCCACATTAAAAAGCAAATGAAACTGAATTCCTCCCCCCACCCTCCCCCCAACATCCACTCTGTTCTTCAGGGATGAAACAGAACTAATTCATTCTGGAACCCACCAAAACAATTTTGCCTACTCAGTTAGAGTGGACAAGATGAAAGTTTCCAAAACTTTGCCTTTTTGAACTTAAAATAATCTGCTGTTATCCTAGCTAAGTTGAAAATAGTTTTTCAAAGTTTCCTTATTACTAGCACAAAACTTTCATAATAATAACTTCACCAGCCTGATAATATTATTCAGATCTTAATCAGTCTGTTTGATATTTATAATAAAAATCAAAAATCTACTTATTTATTCAACGTACACCTCTGCATTTCACAGCCTTCTGGATTGTGGTCATTCATCATGTCACCTTTCTTTATTCATTTCCTTTCCTGCTATATAAATAGTGCTGGACTTTGACATTAATTAGATAAGCAATAATCATAAAAAATGTGTACTTCCAGTTTTATTGAAACTGGGTGTTCACAATACTGTTTTAGCCTCTCACAACTTACTGTTACATTACAGATTTTACTGTTTACTTATTTCTTTTCTTTCTTATTTCTTCAAAAGTAAAATAATTATGGGCTAAATCCAACCCAGATAATTTTGTAGCAAAATGAAGAGCTTCTTATGTGTGGTATAAAATAAATTAACAGTAATATGGGCTATCATATCTGCAAAGCAAAATAATCAGAGATTCAGTTCACAAGAGTACTCGTATTTTGCCATAAAATTAACGAGCCATAGTCCTGAAATTACAATGAGCTTCTAAAGATATGGAAAACCATTCACTATGTGCATATTCTCCAGAAATGTCACCTGAATCCAATGCAAAATAAAGTATAAAATAATGAAACCTTGATTCTCTGGCCATTTGAGCTAGAGCACTTAAATAGACTCACTGAGCTCCTCCCAGGAATGAAGAGGAAGAGGGGTAGCAGATTGAATGTGGACTTTCACAGTTGGATTCCATATTAAGCATGGAAGAAATATAGGGATTGAAAGGCCACTTGAGAATAGGGATTACTGGTAAGTAAGAAGACTGAATCATTGCATATTTCCTATAGACCCCCTTGAGTGTTAAGATCAGCAGTGGGGGCCCTTTTAGTAGTTCTACCACTTAGACATTTGGGGGCTACAAGCCAAGAAAAAGCATTCTCTATGGTAGCACCTTAGCTGTGGAATTCCTTCTCCGCAGAGCATCTTCACAATGTTCATTTTGTCAGATGCTGAAGACGTACCTCATTACCCTGGCCTTTTACACCTGAGAGATATATTTTTGGACCCACCATATCTTCTAGATTGTAATCTGTTTTGCCCACTTTTAATGTCTTTTTTAATTGATGTAACGTACCCTGGGACTTCACAGTGAAAGGCAAGTAAGAAATTAATGATAACAATTACTCCTATTCTTAGAAGAGAAAATTGTAAAATAAAGTGCAGTCCATCTAAAGAAGAGAACTTAAATGGATAAAAAGCTAAAGAGAAATGTCTGCAAACAGAATGTGTCTCTGTTTAAGAAATTGTTCATAAAGACCAGGTCATCTATGTGTAACATGTTATGCAGTGAGTTGTCTTATGTTTACATAAAATACATACATTGGTGGAGACACATTTCATGTTGAAAATAGCCATGATACGTAGCACTCAAAAGGTCATGCCAGCTCCTGCATACTTAACACAGGTCTAATTAGCTATTTCAACTTAATTATATGCTGCTTTCATCAAATTGGGTAACTGTAAATGGCACAACTTATATGTCCTCTTAGAAACCATATACCTATTTCTGTAATGTATGATCTTCAGAAAATTCAGAGCAGTTCATAATGAGTATCAAGATTTCATAGCTTATTATTTAGTTGTTCCTTGATTGAACAATTTCAAGAAAACCACACAATCAGCAGACCAAAATAATAATGAACAATTCATTACCAATTTGATTTGCAGATAATGTCTGAGGGGATTACAAAGTCTGGTTGTGCAGATAGGCAGAAGAAAAACCAGATTTAAGGGGTTTAGTTGCATATCCATCTTCAAAATGAAAGAAGCATATCCCCACTTCCCCTCCCCTAGTATTTTTTATTGTAAACCATAATTTGATCCTGTGATGTGACTCCTTTCCTCCACACCCTATGCTCTGCTCTGCTCTGCCTTGCCTCTTCCTTATGACATTGTGCTTGTGTGGCACTTGTACAACACTAAAAATATATATTTTAAAATACAGTTGAGTACGTAGGAACAAGAAATTACAATTTCCCCATCACTTAGTTGTTTATAGGTTTAGATACACATGCTTTTATCACCTCTCACTGCCAAATGCATTAGCTTATTCAAGCTGACAAGCAAAGGTATGGCAAATATAATTTCGCGAGGAACATTTTTTTAATCAGCTTTAATGAGGAAAGAAACCCCAACACATCACTGCCTTGAATAATCACAGAAAGAGTTATCTTAAATAAATTTATGCTAACTAAATATGATTTTGTAAACCTCTAGAAATCTGCATGCGTTTATGTGTGTGTTTTCCCTTAAGGCAGCTTTCAACATCAAAAGAATTTTTAGTTGATAAAACTGTTGTTGTCACTGTCAGCAGATCCTTTTAAAAATCAAATAAAGTACCGGGTGACACTTTTTTTTGTTTTGCTCTTTACAAGACAAAGGGGGAAAAACAATCAGCAGCAGCACTTTGGTAATGAATTGCTGTTGAGTGGGAGGGGGGAAATTGGTCCATGCTTTGGTAATGTCCAGGACAGATCCATTACAATGAATGCAGCAGTGGCGGCACTTGAGAGAGAGTAGAGCAGCAACCATCTCCCAACACCAGCACCATACTCACTAAGAAAAGCAGTGGTGAGGCTGGGAGAGCTACATGTCAGTGGCAGCCTCAAAGCCCCAACGCAAAGCTATCTGGACCTTGCCACCACTTTGACCCAACCCATCAGGGCAAGTGCAGCACCGTGGCTGTCCAGAGGGCACTGCTGCTGCTCCACACACACTTTCTCGCATGCCACCGCTGTTATAATGCATTCTGTATGGGGCTTCCTATGGGGGGGGGAATTGAACTGGTTTAAAATACAGTAGGCAATAGTTAAAAACCTTAATTCACTGCCAGTTCCCCTCTCCTACCCTGGGAGTAATTCAAAGAGATGGTTTTAACCTAAAGAGCTCTAAACACACTGGGACCAGAATATCTGAAAGGCAGCCTGCACCAGTCTGAACTTGCTCATTTGCTAAGACCTTCAACTGGGGCATGTCTGTAGGTTTTCCCACCTTCTGGGAGTAGTAGATGGGCACTTACAAGAACAGGGCCTTTCCTGTGATGGCCCCCAGACTCTAGGACACCCTTTCCAAGCACATCCACACAGATACCTACTTTAATTTTTTCTATAATGAAGAGGAAAGCAATTCTTTTCTCTCTCAAACCTTTGGCAAGTTATATGAAGTTACCTTATACTGAATCAGACCATGAGTCTACCTAGCTCAATACTGTCAACACTGACTTGCAGCATCTCACCAGATTTCAGACAGGGTTCTCCCCCAGCTATATCTGGAGAAGCTGGGGACCAAACCTGGGATGGTCTGCATACAAGGCTGATGATCTACTGCTGAGCTACGACACCACTACAGAAATGTCTTGTTTAATTCTATCTGCTGATATGGTTCTTGTTGTTTCTATTCTATTGATTTTAATTTTTTTTATTTCTTTGACCTATAATGCTTGTATGATGCCTTGAAGACTGGCCACCAGAAAGGCTGGATATAGACAGACAAATAAATGCCTAAATCAAACTAAACCAACATGTCCTGTGCCTTAATCCTCTATCTATACCAAGCCAAAGCTTAACTCCCATCACATATACATTCTGAAGTATTCTCCCTCCAGGGGCAACTGCAGCTGCTGTTGATGTAAAACTGTCTGTGCCCCATGAGAGAGGGGAGCTCCAGAGAATGTGTCAGTCCACAATTTTACAAAACTGGGTGCTGACCCATCCTCATCGTGACGATTTCCATGAGCCAAAGACCTCAAATTAGAAGTCGGGTGGACTAAGAAGTCTATTTTAATGACTCACTCCACTCAATGTGCGACTTCAAGCCAGATTGCTGAGAACTATTAGATTGCATTAAACGTCTAAGCATATGTCAGTTAAATTTCTGAATACCCCAGAGACTATAGGCAAGATCTAGTGTAAGACTTTACCCGTCTCTTGATTTGTTCTGTTTTATGCCTGTGGCAATACTATTGTGGTATTGCAGCAGCATTAAAATGAATGATGAATTACTTCCATGTATCAATGTTGTAGTAGTAGTAGTAGTAGTAATACATTTATTATTATTTATACCCCACCCATCTGGCCTGGTTTCCCCAGCCACTATGGGCGGCTTCCAACAAAAGATTAAAAGTACATTAAAACATCAGTCATTAAAAACTTCCCTAAAGAGGGCTGCCTTCAGATGTCTTCTAAACGTCAGATATTTGTTTATTTCCTTGGCATCTTATGGGAGGGCATTTCACAGGGTGGGCGCCACTACCGAGCAGGCCCTCTGCCTGGTTTCTTGTAACCTCACTTTTTGCAGGGAGGGAACTGCCAGAAGGCCCTAACCACAGTGGTCCTCATCAGGAAGACAGGTTGTAACATGTTTGTCCCAACATTCTTGTGGTAATGTCACAGAGGTTGTCATCAAGGCATAATATCTTGCTCAATTCTTTTTCAGACAGCAACTAGATAAGCACTTCTCAGTTGTGGGCTAGGGACCATGGGTGGACCTCATCCCACTTTCAGGTGGGCATCAGCACTGCAGTCCACCCTCTCTTCTTTTAGCTTACACAGCTTACTCCTTTCTCTTACACAGAAACACAAGAGCCAGGCAATAGATCTAGTTTAATACTGTCAACAATGACTGGCAATGGCTCTTCAGAATTTCAGACAGGAGTCTCTCCCAAACCTACCTGGAAATGCTGGAAACTGAGCCTGGGACTTTCTGCATGTGAAGCAGTTGTTCCACCACTGAGTGAAAATCTTCCCCCAGATACAGGAAACTGCCTTACACTGAACCAGACCATTGTTGTAGCCCAGCAACAGTTCTCCAAGATTTTAGGCTAGGGTTCACAGCAATCTTTCCTATTGGACTTGCTGGCCTCTCAGGGGTGCCCCAGCGAGTGGGGGAGCTGCACGGCCTCCCCTTTCCCTGCACGCCCGCCAACTGTGCCCCATCAACCATATGGCTGGCGGGTGTGCAGCTTGCCTCCCAAGCCTCTGCGGGGATCGCTCTCCTCCCGCGGAGGCTTGGGAAGGAAGCTGCACGCCCGCCAGCCATATAGTTGGCAGGGCACAGCTTCCTTCCCAAGCCGCCACGGGAGGAGATCGATCCCCACATAGGCTTGGGAAAAGGTCAACAACTCTGGGAAATGGGGGGCGGGGGCGCCGGAGGGATCTTTGCACCACAGCACCGGTTAAGCTTAAGACGGCCCTGCTAGGGTTCTCTCCCAGTGATACCTGGAGGGATTGAACTTGGCACATTCTGCATCCAAAGCATGTGACCTACCACTAATCAATGCCAACACCAGCAGTCCCCCTGCCCTTATGCACAGTACATAGGCATGCATGGGAGTCAAAGCTGTGCAGGGGAAACAGTGAAAGAATGGAGAGGAAAGAGAGGAGAAGGGCAGGTGGATTGAGGGAGAAGACTAGGAGAAGCCAGGCTGCTACATGTTGTGTCCCCTCTGTTACACACAGACACACTGAAAGTGGTTCTCCTTCCTTCCTTTAGAAAATACCTGAAGGCAGCCCTGTTTAGGGAAGTTTTTAATTTGTGACATTTTGATGTATTTTAATGTTTGTTGGAAGCCGCCCAGAGTGGCTGGGGGGACCCGGCCAGATGGGCGGGGTACAAAAAATAAATTATTATTATTATTATTCCCACTCAGCTGCCTGCCATCTAAGGAGAAAGGGCCAGAAAATGGCATTGAAGGCAATGTGAAAGACTTAGCATTTAAAAATAAATAAAGAAGTAAATGTGGAACAGAGAAGAATGGAAGCTGTTGCAGGAAAGAAGTGGACGTAAAAGGAGCAGGGAGGAGGGGTGAAAGAGGGACATTTCTTTGAGGGAGGAAATGGGTACTAGTTGCACATGAAAAGAGAAGGGGATAACAAATGGAAGGTGGTTGAAAATGCTTTGAGAGGTATTTCAAGGAAAGGGGAAAGTAGAAAAGAAAATTCTTCATTCAAAACCTCTGCACTGACACATTCTGCCTAAAATGACGTGGCCTCTGAACAGAGCAGGTGAGCAGACTGTTGTTACATTCACAACCTGCTTGCAGGTTTTCCATAGGGATCTCTGTGACTATCATGAGAACAGGCTGGTGGACCAGGTAGGTCACTGGGCTGTTTCAGCAAGCTCTTATGTTCTTAGGAATCATATCAGCAGAAAACTATTGCTGATACACACCACTGGCTCCACTCTGCAGCAGCATTTTGTGACTGGTAGGCCTTAGTTCAGCTTTCTCAAGTGGGCCCTGGTTGCAGAAAGTCTGGCATGACACCCCTGGCCTAGATGATACCTGTGCAGCTGTCAGTATATAATGAAGGGATAGACAGATAGATGCATCTAAGAATAAAACAAAAATGCATATCCAGCTTGTGAGACAGTGCTTCTGTCCCTGGTGTCTCCAAGTATGGCTGGGAAAGGCCACTATTTGAAACCCCAAGGAGGCTTTAAGTTTCAAGGGAGCTAAATGGACCAGTGATAGCATCCTACGTTCTAATGGTTCTTAGAGACCTAAATTCAATACGCAGCCAGTGTTTAAACCTTAATAGATCTAACTACTTGGAACTTTTTTTAAAAACGGGATCAATATATATCTCCCCAATAGCTTTGAAAATCTGATGCAACCTATATGCCAAAATTCACTCTTCTCTGAAATGGAAATGCATTGCCACCAGAAGGCCTCCCATACTCTCCATGGTGCAAATTAACAGAAATTGTAGCAGCAGAATAGAGCCTACAGTGCAAAAGACACCTTTCTTTCCCATCATTTATATCCTGCCCATCTTCCAGTACATTCAATCAAAGCTTTAGATTTTAAATTACTAATTGCAAGATTCAAGCAAAAGCAAATTAACAATGCAGATACTAAAATAACTCACCTTGTAGAAATGCCCAACTTATTTGTTTTAACAAAAGAAATAATACTTAATTACATTTTGTTTTACTCTAATTAAAGATCACTCAGATACGACACTTTATTACATTTTCCAGAATTTATTTTTCTTTTCTTTTTTTTTAGAAACGGAATGTGTGTGTCCCTCCATGTCAGTATTATCTAACGTAAACAGCACTCCCATTTTCCCAGACATTTTTGAATTGCTGCTTCTCCCTTGGCCCACAAGCAGTTAGAGTAGGAATTCCAAAGTCAAGCTGTCTACAAAGCTGGCACATTGGGAATGCTTTACAGTAGGGATCAGCAAAAGCATGTCCCTAGAGCCAAACAGACATACAGATTCCTTTCTGCTCAAAGCTATCTTGCCTCTGGCTTAGCAACTCGTGTGTGTGTGTGTGTGTGTGTGTGTGTGTGTGTACTTGTCAACCCACAAGCTAGAATTTGGTGAGTAGAGAACTGTGTTCTGACAATGGGACTTGCCAGCATTCTACTTTAGGAAGCAGGTTTGCATAGTGGTCCACAATCTTCTATAAATATAAAGGGACCTCTGACCATTAAGTCCAGTCGCGGGCAACTCTGGGGTTGCGGCACTCATCTCGCTAGCTGTTGGCATAGGAGTCAACTTCTAGGGGCAGAGTTTACTTTTCCCACCCCGCAGTTGATGGGCATTGCCATTCAAATTGTGTGGGTGGGTGTCATGTCTTGTGATCGATTATGTGGGGGCAGGGCTTACCTGGCCCCCCATATTTAATTCAAGTTGTCACTTGAATAAGTGCTTGCCACTTTCTTCCAAATTGATTCATGAATAAAATTTAAAGCAACTTTCTTTCTCTTTCTTTCTTTCTTTCTTTCTTTCTTTCAAAATGTCAGTAAACCTAAGCCTCCTTGAGTCAGCAATGCAAAAATAAGCGATTAGAGTGAAATAACTTTAAGTATTTTTAATGAAAATGACCTGTCCCTCTGCCCTCTTGCCGCACTCTTACTTTTCATCTGCATTTCCTCCCACAAACACTATCCAGGAGACCTCTGATGAAAATATATAACTGCATCAGCTTTATTATTATTATGCAATGCTATTAGGAAATGTACTATTGACTATGAATATGAGCAAATGTTCCTGGGCTCCATTAATTTTGCAATCTTTACAAAGAAACAGATTCAGTCCCTAATAATGCTTAACACAAATCCTCTTACATGAAGCATATTTTGCTTTCATATTTAATTAATAACGGCAGTGACTTGGGGCACAGTGCCTTGATTTCGTGAATAAAAAGTGCACAGAATATTATCTCAGAGACTTTTCTTTATAGAAAAAAAAAGAGCACAGTAATAAGCTTGGGGAAAGAAAATGGAATGATCCACAATGGAAAAGGCTAGTGTTAGATTCCATTGTAAAATTGAATATTTGATTTTTAAAAGCCTGCATTTTAAAGGGGAAAAAATTCCCCTTTTTCATTTTGTTGGATAAAATGTTATTTGTATATATTAATGGTCAGGACATATTAAAATTATTCATGAATAATTCATATTTCCCAGATAACCATTTCTTTATTTATAGGATCAGATCTCATTCTTTTTACCCGTTGCTTAGGCAAAGTTCTCAAGGGACTCCAAAAGTGTATTAATTGCTTAAGGCTTCCAGGATTAATATTGTGTAGCCTTGTATCAAGAACTGAATTTATTTTCAATTTGATATGACGCATTATGGCACAGTCTGCTATCTTTAAGTCTTCATCATATCTTTAAGTTACTGTCTCTCGGTGGTTAGGATCCCAGTGTTTTGCTCAATTTACTTCATCCTGCACTGGATTAAATATGGAGAAATGGGACGGGGGAAGGGTGGATGGGGGGGGCTCCTGTTTTGAGGGACAGTCCTGTCAAGTTCTGCCCTGGAAGGCACATTTTAAAATTAAGGTTTGCAAGCCTATGCACATTAACTGACAGCAAATCCCATTGAACTCAATGGGACTTACTTCTCAGGAGACATGAGTAGGATGGCACTGTAAAAGTATTCCATAACTGCTAGACAGTAAGAGTCAGCCAACACAGATCAGATAGAAACAGAGAGATAAGGGCCTCTTTACTAGGGATAGGCGTATCTGTCCATGTGCATTTTAGTGTGATTTCCCCCTTAATGTATGCAATTTTGCCTAACATAATATATGTATTGCTATGCATGCTTTATCCCACCACACATTCTGGTACACATTACTTGGCTAGAGAACTGCATTGCCAAATTCAGAAATGTGTCAATCTCAAAAAATGGCTGTGTTTCAGTTTGCATTTAAAGGGGAACTCGCCTTATTCGCACTTTCAGAAGCAATATGCAAACTGAAACACAGCCATTCTTTGAGATTCACACATTTCTGAATTTGGCAATGCAGTTTGCATATTGTTTCTGAAAGTGCGAATAAGGGAAGTTCCCCTTTAAATGCAAACTGATTTCAATTTGTACCTCATTCCCTTGTCTTCACACTACTTTTTTTAGATGCACACATCATGTTTTCTGGAACAGATTTTTTTTTTTTAAAACCACTAACCTAAACATTTAAAGTTATGAGCAGTGCAAAGAGTACCTAAACATGTGATCATATAGGAGCCCACTCATCAGAGTATCTCCCAGTGGAAGCATAGAATTGTAGAGTTGGAAGGGCCCCTGAGTGTCATTAAGTTCAACCCCTGCAAAGCAGGAATCTCAACTAAAGCAGAGTGTGTGCTCTGTGGCAAACTCAGCTTTGATGTTCAGCAATGTGTGGAAAGGCACATTGTCAACTTATAGATGCAAAACGGAATTTATGGAGCAGGAAAGACAAAGAAATGTGGTCTCTAAAAAAAAGTTATTCAGCAAATTCAAAGAAAAATAAATCTTATTCACAAATGTGTGTGTAGCTCCTACCAAAAGCATGAGGACCAAACAAGAAGCTAACAAGTTATATACATCTATATCTATATTTGCAACGTCCAGTTTTGAGATGCTTTATTTCTCCTTACTTTAATCTCTTTGCTCGCTGCCTAAGCGAGCATTGCTGAGGTTATGTGACCAAGGCTATTTTTAGAGGTGTATGATGATCAAGCTTGACTAACTAGTACAAATTCCAGCTGCCGTAGAAGAGCAGCTTCTTGCCTTGAAACTCACCCTACAGCAAAAACTGCAATTCCCTAGAAGCCAGAGATCATGCTCACAGGCTGAGTCTATTAAAAAATGTCAAGGCTGAAATCTCTCTTTTTTTTATTTCCAGGCAATTAGAACATCAAGATTGTTACAGTACCTTCTGCTGTAATCTCTGTCATAACGGTGACGGTAAGGAACACTCTGGTGGAAAAGGTTAAGTTCTATTGGCAGCTGAGAGGATATGACCAGGGTCAGCGCTGACTTTTGCAGGAGACGGCAAATTGAAGGATGGGAAGTCCTCTACAGTTCTGATTTTTCTTTGGGGGGGTCTTTTCTTCTTCTTTTGAACTATCTTCTTAGTGAAGCCCTGCCTCCCCACCTCCCAAGACACTAACCCCTTTCCCAAGGCAATGCTTGCAGCCCAGACTAAAGTATCAGCTCCTTACAAAAATAGCCGTGGCTCTCAGCAAATCTCTAGCGCGGCTTTTTTGGCATCCTAGGCACCACATTCAGGGACCAACTCTTTCCTTGTTTTCTGTAAGTGTCCAGACCCAAATAAGACAGCAAAGCAGGTAAAAGCAGCAGCAGCACAAAGGAACTGAAAAGAACTGTTTTAAGCCCCTGCAGCTTCTTAAATATGATTACAGTTCTTTTGAGGTCTGGGTCACAAAATATGAAATATAGACTTGACTGTAATCTTATCCAACCAAGCTCAAATGTATTCTTAGCACACTCTTAGCACATTCTTTCCGGGCCTTATTTGGGTTGGGGAGGGTGCTAGGAAGGCAGCCACAATGACTAAAGAAGAAAACAAACCTAGGTAAATTTCACCCTGTTAAATTGCCCGTTGACACTTAAAATCCCCGAAGTACACCATTTTACCCTCTGCCGCTTCTTTTTTAGTTGTGGCTGTTGCATTAGTTCATAAGAAGAATCCTGCTGGATCTGACCAAGAGTGCATCTATTCCAGAAACTTAATCCTTAAATCTGTGAGCCTGCATATTAAGAATGACAGAGTATAAGCTTCTAGTGTGCATTTTAACAAGTGTTTGAGCAGTCAGAAAAATATTAAGCAGTGACTTCTTTGGGATTCAAGTGCACTTATGCCTAAGGTATTTTGTATTAAAAACATGGAATTTCAAAGGTGTTAATAGATGCATACAACTCCTTGTTAAAATACAGGCTGTCTAGTGTTCAGATTTTAAGCTTACAAAAGGATCCCAGGTAGCTAATAGGAATTTGCAAAGGTATTGTCCCGATGCTCTGGAGAGCCACTGTGGTCAATGACCATCCTGGACTGTATGGACAAATGGACTGATTCATTATATTGCAACTTCATACAAGTTTTGCAGAATTAGAAAAATTTAGCTGGATCCTCTATCACTATCTCCTTTCTGGCAAGGAAGTCTGAGGTGGTCCAATACTATTATTACCCCAGCGGCATAGTATCTGCTGCAGCACTAGGGTGGCCATGTGTCCTTATTTGCAGAGAACAGTCCTCTGTTTGAGGGGCTTTTAACATGCAGCACTCAAATGTCCAATCCAAATTCAGTGTAAAGATAAAGAACACTACAAAGGGAGGCTTGCAGGGGCTTTGAGTTGCCCATCCGCTGTAAGCACCTAGACAGTGGACTGACGAGGCACGCAGGTAACTTCGTCACAGTTATCCACTCTATGTGAATATATTTCTATTTAAATAATAGCAATCATTTCTAAATTTGCACACATTGCATGTGTAAGGTAAAGGTAAAGGGACCCCTGACCATTAGGTCCAGTCGTGTCCGACTCTGGGGTTGCGGCGCTCATCTCGCATTATTGGCCGAGAGCTGACATACAGCTTCCGGGTCATGTGGCCAGCATGACTAAGCCTCTTCTGGCGAACCAGAGCAGCGCACGGAAATGCCGTTTACCTTCCCATCAGAGCGGTTCCTATTTATCTACTTGTACTTTGACGTGCTTTCGAACTGCTAGGTTGGCAGGAGCAGGGACCGAGAAACAGGAGCTCACCCCGTCACGGGGATTCGAACCACCGACCTTCTGATCGGCAAGCCCTAGGCTCTGTGGTTTAACCCACAGTGCCACCCGCGTCCCATACATTGCATGTGTATTTTTGTGCAAATGTGCATCCTCTTTTCTGTCAATGCACTTTCTCTTTTTAATGTGGTATAAGTGGCTCTCCTGTCTGGTGCAGCTTTTTCATCCAGGCCATCAAGAACCCTGGGCCCTGGACCACACAAAAGAAGCCCATGCTTCAGCATCACTATTATTAATTACTACTACTACTACAACTACATGATCTCACATACTATAACATATCTTTCTCTCTGTATTTTATTTCATTTTTGTAAACTGCCTTGCTGAAGGGCAACAAGTCAATCTTTAAAATAACTCGTATACATAAATGAGAGTGCATCTTCTGGAAACTGGGTTAACTGCCTCCTCCAACCCAATACAATACTTCTCATACAATTCAGTAGTCCTGTAAGGACCAGCACCATTGCAGTCTCTGTTCAACTGGAATGACGTAAGTTGCAGCGCATATCAGGGGCACCAACAGAGAATGCCACCTGTTTCCCTGGCTGGAGCGTTGGAGTGCTGCTGCTGCTGCTGCAGTGGTAGAGCAGGCTTACAGCATCATTACCCTTGCAGGGAGATCATAGTGACATGCTCTGGCTGCTATGAGTTCTTCTACACCCCCCCCCCCCGCCCATCTCTCTTCTGGCAAGGAGAGGACTCACGCACAGAAGAAGGCAGAGGGAAGGGGATCAGCTAGCTAAGAGCAAGAAACGGGCAAACACCCAGGAGTTTTTTTTTTAAAGGCCATGTTTCTCCAACCCCCAATCCCTGGCACTACCTGACTGCTTAATGGAACTCTGGGCAGGCATTCCCCTCACTGCAAAGGACCCTACTTCCTCTTTTAGCAGTGTAGCTTGCTGACCTTTTGTGCTGTGCAGCCAACATTTTCAGTGACAGGGCCCCACGCAAAAATACATATTTAAATATGTATTTTAAATATGCATTTAATTATGTATTTAAATTCTTATTTTAAGCACACAGTTAAATGAACACTGTTTCAAAATAAGCATCTAAAGACATTGTTTTGATATATTAAAAACTGCTGAGAACCGATTTGGAACATCTGAAGAAGTGTGCACAATTCCATGCTTTAGCCTAGGAGGTACACATCAGGTCATTTGATATACAGTATATAGGAGTTTGAGAAAACCAAATTCCTCAACCACCCTTAAATCAGATTAGGTTGGATCCTAGAGGGGGATGATTATGTGGCTGGTGGAAGACAGCTAACCATTCAGTCCTAAAAAATACAGTACTCCTGTAAATAGGTTGATAAAATAACATGCACAGAGTGCTGTGGTTATGCATTACACTAGAAGCGGCATCTTACTATAAAACTAAATTCTTGCAAATCACAGATATGGAATATTATTTAAATATCCGATGAAAGCTTTCTACCAGTTGGGTCTCCTGGAGCAGGAACAGCTGATGGGAGGCTCAGGATCCCAAAGATATTCTGTACACCACTGGAATCCTCATGTCCCGACAATCCTACACTTGTAGGTCACAGTATGGTACAGGAATTGAATTACTACTGACGTACAGAATACAGCACGGGTGATGACAAACCCTGTGGCTATTGCCAGAACAGGCATTTCAATACGGGTGAATTCTTGACACCCCTGAAGATATGGACATTTTTAACCATCTCCTTATTAAAACTAAGGATTACACTACAACTTGGATGTGAGACTTGTAAAAGTATTTGACTTTCAGATGGGCTGTTGGGCTGACATAGTGTAAAATTAGTCACATACTTATCTTTAATTTCTGAGATACAATTAATGCCTCCAGGATTCACCATCCTGTATTTGTATATTGCAAGTAGAACCATAAGTAAATGAAGCATTTGTGTTTGTGCGCGTGTCTGTGTATAGGCAAGGCAATATCAGCTTCTCAGCATTGCAGTATATCACCAGCCAAACATATATGACGCTATACCGCAATGTTGACAAAACAAGTTGCATTGGCCTCAGCCTGCAAGGCGCCGGGTGAAATTGCCACAGCTCTCACCACGGAGCTGAGGCAGTTTCACCCCAGTGCCTAGCAGCCTGGGACAAGGCAGCTTGCTTGTACGGTTCAGCTGGGGCGCGGGAGGGCTCCCGATCCCCAGCTGAGCCATCCCTGTGCTCCCCCCCCACACTTGTGCGGGACCCAGCACCGGGTTGGAGTATCCTTTAACTGCTTGGCTGAGGGGAGCGGCAACTGCACACTTCTTAGCTGAGCAGTTAAAGGATGCAGAGGGAGGAACAAGCTGTATTGGTGTCTCGCCGATGCATCTTTTTTCTCCCTCTGCACAGTATGAGGGCAGAATAGGATGGCAGTTTCACTCAGCGATATATCACTGGTGAAACCGCCACTTCTCCTAAGTCCCTCTGCTAGCAATGTTCGCAAGAGAAAGTCACTAGCAGAGGGACTCAGGAGCAGTGGCATTTTCACCAGTGATATACCACTGAGTGAAGTCAACATTGTGGTTTGCTCCTCATACCAGTCCTGGGAGATATATTGATATATCGCCCAGGCCACACACACACACACCTTTCTTCAAGGAGCTTAAGTTAGAGAGAACATGGAGTTTTCTCATTGGAATCTCCACTAAAGATCTATTTACATTAGGTGGAGTTATTTGTGCAGTAATCTGATCATTTTTAAAGTGATCAGAGCTGATCATTTTTGCCACATAGGATTCTATAACCATTACCTGCTAATCACATTTCTGTAACTTCAAATTAAACCACTATCCACAGTTATACAGAACACAGGAATGATTTGTAACTTACGGATGTTGTTGTTGTTGTTTAGTCATTTAGTCATGTCCGATTCTCCGTGACCCCATGGACTAGAGCATGCCAGGCACTCCTGTCTTCCACTGCCTCCTGCAGTTTGGTCAGACTCATGTTGGTAGCTTCAAGAGCACTGTCCAACCATCTCGTCCTCTATCGTCCCCTTATCCTTGTACCATCAATCTTTCCCAACACCAGGGTCTTTTCCAGGGAGTCTTCTCTTCTCAAGAGGTGGCCAAAGTATTGGAGTCTCCACTTCAGGATCTGTCCTTCCAATGTTTAAATAAATGTAATTTCAGAGAAAAATTATGCTTTTAAGAAAGACAGAACTACAAAATTCAGAAGGGCAGTAAAGACAGACCTTTGTTATGACCAACCAGTGTTCATTCACTGAAATATGACAGCTTTCAGGATAAACAGAACTGTTCCTCACAACAGATATATGCCCACAGAGTGCAATGTAAGCATTGATAAAGGTATTGTTTTTGCCAATTGTTGTATTTCAATATATTATTGGTACCTTGTATTTCCTGGCTTTTGGAGTGTTATTGTAATATTGTATTTTTATATGCTTATATTTTGTTCACTTTCTTGAGTGGAATTGGTCCAGAAAGGCGGTCAATATATATTTAAATTAAACTGAACTAATCCTGTAGATTCTGTGTTTATGGAGCAACACGGCCCTCTCTTTTAATCTACTGGATGACACCCAGAAATCAACAGTCAATAGTCTGAAGGCCGAAGATGCGGTTTTGTTCTACTGAAACTAAGCAGGCCTGGCCCTTAAAGTGGCCTTGGACCCATCTGCATCCCTCTGGAGAAAGAGCAGGATTTAAGTGGTGAAGGAATCTGCTAAAGTCATTTTGTTTCAGAAATAGATGCAGGCAACAGTGTGAGGTGCTCAAGGTCAAAGCTGAAATTGCCAAAGTCAAGAGTCCACTCTCACTTTTGTATTGAAAACCCTGAATGGAGAGCCTATTTTATTTGGCAAGTTGTGGTCTTTGCAGAGTGTGAATGGGAGTCGTGAATTAGCAGATCCTCAGCGTCTCAAGGCAGCTGCAGCTGTTCTGAAGGAGGACAGTGAATAAAGGGCATTTTAAGAGAGGAAGAGAGAGAGAAAGGAGGGGCTGGTTCCTTAATGGCCCTGTCATTCAGTTTGGCTTGTGTATTAGTGTCCCTGAACAATATGTCACCACTTGTGATTGTCAATCAACATAAATTCTTGACCACACTCCAATATGGTCAGCTCTCTAATGCACTTGAGTATTTTATAATATTGTGGTCCAAAGAAACAAATCTTTCTTTTTCTGTTCCTCATGCCCATAACATTCCAATTGGAAGTGTGATACTGTACCAAGATTTCAGAAGGAAGCAATTAAAACCTCTAAAAAAATACCCAGCTTAATCTAGGAACACAGAAAACTAAAATTATGTAATGTTCCAACAGACAGGGTAGTTTAATACTATTTCTTAGTTACAGTCACAGTAACCCTATTAAACAATAGCACTAAACTCCTATTATGGTGTAAGGAAGAGCCAGGCTTTCCTATTCATCTGAACTTGCATAAATTATTAACATCCACACAAATGCAAAATACGGTAATGTAGATTATTGCCTCCGAGTTGGCACACTATCTGCCTTGCTGGTGAGGAACAACTTGCATGTATAAGGAGCACTGATTCTACAAAAAACAAAACACCCAAGTGAAGCTCCTTAACTACGTATCAGATAATTGAAGCAAAACTAGTTCAAATTTTAACCAACATTCATCAATGTACTGTCTTAAATTTTATTAGCATTCAGTTGTATCAATATTGTATCAATATTCAGTATGCAATAGGCATACTGAGATTAGACCCATTGAAATTGATGGACATGAGTAACATACCGTAGTTTATTAATTTTGCTGCGTCTACTTTGAGTAAAATTTAATTGAATACAGCCCATAATCCTTGATTTCAGACAACCCAAACTGAAAATGTAAGAAATTCATTGAAATATCCAACCCTATTTTAGTTAGGTTTAAAAATAAAAACAGACATTGTAGCAATATCAATACAAGAGAACAAGAGTTTCTTAATATCTCACAAATAAAGGCTGTATCATTATTGCGTAACAGAGAAACAATACTTTGAGCTCAGGGAAAAGTTCACAGGCAAGATTGTTTCAGAGTTGTTGTGGTTGGCTTTTTGTGACAATGTCTACAGTGGCCAGGTATTTGGAAAGTGTAAAGACATTTTTGAGGGAAATATTTTCATTTCATTGCAGGTTAACTGCTACAAATCAGGATGTACCAAATGCACAAATATAATGCTTTCAGAGGACATCTGCACCCAAAACTTATTGGGTTTTTTTTTATTCATGGCTGTTTACAGTCACTGTTTTCCCTCTCGGCTTCTCCTTCAATCCTATTTTTACTGTTTTTGCTTTACTACGCTGCCATGTAAGGCTTAGGGAGCTTGCCAGAAACCTCGACAATGACTCTATTATCCCTCCCCAATATGAACAGAACAGGAAACCCCGAGTCGCTGATAGGACCATGTAGTCCAATGCCACCTGGTGACTGAACTATATAATAACATTATCCACAAAGCACAATATCATCAAGCTAGGGATCACCTACTGAACATGAATTACAGTGGTACATCGTGTTACGTACCGTCCCCCTTACGAATGCTGCAGGTAACGCGCTCCGCTAACCTGGAAGTAGGTGCCCCTTGTTGCGACCTTTGCCCCAGGATGTGAGTAGAAGTTGTTCTCCGGCGGTGCGCGCCTCATGTTATGAGTGGTTTCCTGTTACGAACGGACCTCCGGAACAGATTAAGTATGTAACATGAGGTACCACTGTACCTCAATGCCATGCAACCAGACGGACTTGCTACTATGACAACAGCACCAAGGAAAAAAAGAAGTCCCTTTGTGAAGGCAATGCTTCCAGTATGACAATGCTCTCACTGGTCAGGAGAAGTGTGGTAGAAATAGGGGACATGGAGGAAAGGAGAGAATCAGTAAAACCTGGACCACTCCAGGCAATGCAGACATTTCATGTCCCACGATGCTGTGATATCATTTATAACTGGGAAATAAATGGCTTGGGTGGTGCAGGCTAAAGAAACAGGAAAAGGAACTACCCTTTCATTCCTTTGGAAAACCATGCTTAGATAACATGCTTATGGAGGACAATTAAACTATAATGATGGTTATGAAGTATTGCCACTCTCTCCTCTCTCCTCATAGCCTTCATTTCTTTTCCTTCCTTGCTTTGCTCTCTTCTCTTTCTTCTTTATTGTTGTGTTTATTGCTTTTTTGTGTATGAGAAAATAAAAATAACAACAATTATAGCAAAATAACTGTTTCAAAAAATCTCAGCTAAGCACCAAATATAATTTCCACTGTTTATATATAGACTTTGAACAATTATTCAGTTTTATTGACCAGCTAACCTATTCTTTCCTTCAAACCAACTGCCCTTCTCATTTATCAGAACTAGTTATTTTCCTTTACTCTTTGTTCTTTCCGGTTTACATGGGCTGTGAGCCTAATCATATGACATCATTCTCCTGTTACTATCTCCTGTTACTATTCAACTTGATTAAGTTGGAGCAAGGTGATTTTACTAGGTCAGGGGTCTGCAACCTTTAAGACAAAAAGAGCCACTTGGACCCGTTTCCGAAGGAAAAAAAAAAACTGGGAGCTGCAAAACCATTGCGACATTTAAAACAAATATAACACTGCAATCACCAGTTTGTTGTTCTTTAAATAAATTAATAAAGACACAGACAATGAAGTTCCCGGCCAATTTGTGTTTAAGTACAAAGCTGACGTTTTCAAACATTGTGGGGGGTGGGGGTGGGGGTGGGGTGGGTGTAAAATATTTTTTTCTGGTTTTCCTCCTCTAAAAGGCTGGGAGGGGAGGGAAGAGAGAGAGAAGGAAGGAAAGGAAAGAAAGAAGGAAAGAAGGAAAGAAGGAAGGAAGGAAGGAAGGAAGGAAAGAAGGAAGGAAGGAAAGAAAGAAAAAGAAAGAAAGAAAGAAGGAAGGAAGGAAGGAAGGAAGGAAGGAAGGAAGGAAGGAAAGAGAATGAAAGAAAGAAGGAAAGGAAGAAGGAAAGAAAGAAAGAAGGAAGGAAGGAAGGAAGGAAAGAAGGAAGGAAGGAAAGAAGGAAGGAAAGAAGGAAGGAAAGCAGGGGTGAGAGAGAGAGAAGGAATGAAGGAAGGAAGGAAGGAAAGAAGGAAGGAAGGGTGAGGGAAGGAAGGAAGCAAGCAAGCAAGCAAGCAAGCAAGCAAGCAAGCAAGCAAAGGGTGAGAGAGAAGGAAGGGAAGGGAAGGGAAGGGAAGGGAAGGGAAGACCGGCAGCCAGCCACCCTCCCTCTCCCACCCGATTCAGCAAGCGATGGCACGCAACAAACCTCTTCCCAACTCCTCCGTTTACACGGGAACCACCGCTCCGCACCGGGCCATTGATCTGCCCACGTGCGCAAGCGGCGCTCCCTGGGACAAGCAGGGGAGAGCGGCCCTGGCGCCGTGATGCTTCCTCCAGGCGGGGGCGGGAGGAAAGGGAAGGGAAGGGAAGGGAAGGGAAGACCGGCAGCCAGCCAGCCACCCTCCCTCTCCCACCCGATTCAGCAAGCGATGGCACGCAACAAACCTCTTCCCACCTCCTCCGTTTACACGGGAACCACCGCTCCGCACCGGGCCATTGATCCGCCCACGTGCGCAAGCGGCGCTCCCTGGGACAAGCAGGGGAGAGTGGCCCTGGCGCCGCGATGCTTCCTCCAGGCGGGGGCGGGAGGAAAGGGAAGGGAAGGGAAGGGAAGGGAAGACCGGAAGCCAGCCAGCCACCCTCCCTCTCCCACCCGATTCAGCAAGCGATGGCACGCAACAAACCTCTTCCCACCTCCTCCGTTTACACGGGAACCACCGCTCCGCACCGGGCCATTGATCCGCCCACGTGCGCAAGCGGCGCTCCCTGGGGCAAGCAGGGGAGAGCGGCCCTGGCGCCGCGATGCTTCCTCCAGGCGGGGGCGGGGCGGGAGCTTCCCCGCAGAGGCTCGGCCCCTTTTCTGGGCTGGCCTGGCCTGGGCAGCTCTGTTTCCCCGCTTCCGAGCTTCTGGGTCAGCAGCCGGCAGCGCCAGAGCCAATTTGCCCTCCCTCTCGGCGACATGGCGGAGCCACGGCAAAGGTGTTACAGAGCCACATGCGGCTCCGGAGCCGCGGGTTGCCGACCCCTGTACTAGGTCAATTTCCTGTGGTGAGAATTTCATTAGAAAGTGCCCTCATGTGGTGAGCAGTAGTATCTAACACATTATCTTACAACATGAGGTCACAAATCGAGGGTTCTTTTGTTTTGCTTTTTGCTCTTTACTAGATATAATATTCTTAGATCTGTTGATTGTTATTCTTTATAAGTGCATGTACTGCCTAAAGACACTTAGCACATGGGCACAATAAAAAAACAAAAAACATACTGTCTTCTGCATATACCATATACTGTAATATTCAAACATTAAGTTTGATTGTGCTGTCTGATAATCACCATAAGGATTATTATTGCATATATGTTTGTACTACAAGTTGGAAGGACTAAGAGGAACCAAACTGTGAAAAGCATGGCCACCTCAATTGGGGAAATCCTTAAAAGGCAGGCTAGCTTTTTACACAGTACCGCCACACTACCTCCAGCAACTGGGGGACATTTACCTGGATGTAAGATTCATGGAACTCAATGGGGCTCACTTCTCAGTAGACAATTTCACTGCATCTTCGAGAGCAAATGGGGGGGAGGATTTTTGTCAGGAAAATGCCTGCCACAATTCTGATCATGAGAGGAGATTGCACTGCTATTTCTCAATAAACCAAGCCCAGGAAAGACTGTTTCAAGAAAAACAGCTATCACCCAAGGCAAAATTGTATACCCAATAGCAAATTCCCCAGCATACACCTCTACTTTCTTTCAAATCAATGCCAAAACATATAAACTGAAGGAGGCCTTGATCAGGCGTAGTCACATCTGAGCTTGCTAAATCCATGCAGTGGCCTTTCAACCAAAGTGAAGATGTACTAACAGGCACTTAGGTTAGGATGCCATCACAACCAGTACTAGCTACCTTGGCAGACACTTTGTTCAAATATAATTGCAGTTGGCATGCACAAACCTGCAGTGACTGCTGCAAGGACAAAGCTATGGCTTTGCTGGTGTGAGTTGATGTATAGCAAGTACATATGTGATGAAGTATCCATCATTATCCATAGAATGCAACTCAACTAAATGCAAAGGTATCACTGTTCCCTCCCTCATCTGTTAAACCTTTTGAAGCATTTCAGAGTATTCATTTAAGTGTTTCCAGGCAGAGGGCCTTCTCAGTAGTCGCACGCACTGGGTGGAACACCGGCCAATCAGATGTCAAAAAGATAAATTATACAACCTTCCGTAGACATCTGAAGGTGGCCCTGTATCAGGACACTTTTAATGCACACATTGTTCTGTTCTGTTGTTGTAGTTGTGTTTTTGTATACCCTGTTGGAAGCAGCCCAGAGTGGCTGGGGCAACCCAGTCAGATAGGCAGGGTACAAAAAATAAATTAGTAGTAGCAGTAGTAGCAGACGCAGTAAAACCACCACTAAGTAAGACTGTTGCTCAACATCAGAATGATATGGAGAAAATTCATCTGCTGCTACTTTATAAAATATATTAAGCTGGAAGCACATTTTAAGAATTCTAAATGCTTTGACAGATTTGTGAGAGGAAAAACACCAAACTCATACAAACTACTTTTCAAGTTATTAATGTTGATGATTTCACTGGTAAAATGATTATATGTATAATTTTTGAATATATAAATAACCCAGTGATTTGTATGAACACTTTAGCTTTAAAAGAGCTTCTTCTTCTTTTTTAAGCCTTTCAAATCAAGTAGGGTTTTTTGTGTTTATATAACACAGCGGAAAACGAAAATAAATTAGCACTAAGAAGCTCAGAATCACAGAATCACAGAATCATAGAGTTGGAAGAGACCACAAGGGCCATCCAGTCCAACCCCCTGCCAAGCAGGAAACACCATCAAAGCATTCCTGACAGGTGGCTGTCAAGCCTCTGCTTAAAGACCTCCAAAGAAGGAGACTCCACCACACTCCTTGGCAGCAAATTCCATTGTCGAACAGCTCTTACTGTCAAGAAATTCTTCCTAATGTTTAGGTGGAATCTTCTTTCTTGTAGTTTGAATCCATTGCTCCGTGTCCGCTTCTCTGGAGCAGCAGAAAACAACCTTTCTCCCTCCTCTATATGACATCCTTTTATATATTTGAACATGGCTATCATATCACCCCTTAACCGTCTCTTCTCCAGGCTAAACATACCCAGCTCCCTAAGCCGTTCCTCATAAGGCATCGTTTCCAGGCCTTTGACGATTTTGGTTGCCCTCCTCTGGACACGTTCCAGCTTGTCAATATCCTTCTTGAACTGTGGTGCCCAGAACTGGACACAGTATTCCAGGTGGGGTCTGACCAGAGCGGAATACAGTGGTACTATTACTTCCCTTGATCTAGATGCTATACTCTTATTGATGCAGCCCAGAATTGCATTGGCTTTTTTAGCTGCTGCATCATTCCCAACCATTTAGTTAGCTGTTATTCCCAACCAAGCCTACACAAGTTGCAATGCAATCAGTATTGCTGATGACAAACAACTCTATCTCTCACAAGCTATCTGAATCAGGAGAGGCAGTTCAAGTGCAGGAGTGATACCTGGGAGATGGTAATGGGCTGGATGTGAGTCAATGAAATGAATCCAAAAATGGTGGTGGTGTGTGTTGTGGACTCTTGGGTCTGGAGAGTAAATAGATGACTTGCTCTGGAAGGAGGAGCATTCCCCTGGAAAGATCTTCACTTGTTTTGGACCACAAATGCAGAAATCTTAAGTACAGGTACTCTGTTCTTAGTATACCATGAATTGTCTCAAACTAGCTAAGGTTAGAAAACAAGACTGAATAAAATACTTGAATGAAAAGCACATATGCTCTTCAGAGAAAAGATGAGACTCTAGAATAGTGGAATGAGAATTAGTTATTTGCATCCCTTTCCTGTCATTACTGACCTTGATTTTTAAATTTCCGTGTGCTGCTTTGGTTTTGCCAGAAGCGGCTTAGTCATGCTGGTCACATGACCCAGAAAAACTGTCTGCGGACAAACGTCGGTTCCCTCGGCCAGTAAAGTGAGATGAGCGCTGCAACCCCAGAGTTGTTCGTGACTGGACTTAACTGTCAGGGGTCCTTTACCTTTACCTTTTATCTCTTCTGATTAGATCTTCTGATTAGATCTGTAGATGGTCCAACTACAAAGTGAAGGCAAATGGAGTTTAGTTGAAGACTCCTTAGGAGAATCCAGTTTAGTTGAAGACTCCTTAGGAAAATCTAGCTCTCTCTCTGGCAAAAAATGCTGTTGCACTTTGCCACTTGGATATTTTGTCTGCAGCTGCCCAAAGTGCAATTATTTATTTGTGCATATTGAGAGACAAGGCTGCTCTGTCGGCTGCACCCCTGCAATCAGGGCAATAGGGGAGCACATACCAGCCAAGCAACAAGGGACTTGCCCTTGATGTGGATTCATGGCAGTTGACCTAGCTGCTGGTGTCTGTACCTGCAAGAGTCAGAAATTAGCAGGCATTCACTTCCCAGCAATATTGATCTAAGTATCCCCCATGCCCTCTGGGAAACCCTTTGCTCCTTGAAGAAAGACTGGGCTCCAACTGAGGAGCACAAGCATTAACAACTGTTTGTGTATTGTGCTTTTGGTTTCTGTTTCAGACAACTGTTTGTGTATTATGCTTTCAGACTCACCTCTGCACTGAAAATCAATGGCCAGGTACAAAGAACATCAGGCTGTTACACTGAATGCCAAGAGGGTTTTGAATGGCAGTCAGGGATGGCATGACATAAATAAAGAGTAAGTTTCTCTCTCTCTTTCTCTAGTCTCTAGTGATACTTTCCACCCAGTATGGAATTATGGGTGCTGCAATTTCATCTCGCATAGCCCTCCCATGTGCTCATAAGCACCATTCATCCAAGGCTGCAAGACAAATCTTGTGCATCTTTGTGGGGCTCTGCAATTTAGCCACTTCTCTCCACCATCAGATTCCTCTAGGGCAAGTTTGCCTGTTGCACATTTAAAAAATCGGGCCCATGTAGTCCAGTTTGAGGGATGAGTTCAAAATATTCCCCATAACTTGTAATATCCAGAATTTCCTTTTTTAAACTACTCTTTCTGTTTGCCTATGGGGGGGGGGAGGTCTGTAATTGTCTTTTTGTAATTCAAAGGAAGCTCAAAGTTCCCTTTTCCCAAGGCTTTCTAAAGAAATCTATTTTTAAATAGCAGCGTATCACCTCTCTTTGTATCACCTCTCTTTCCAACTTCAGAAAGACCTACCAGACTCAGATTTAATCTCGTTATCTTCTCACATTCTTGTGAGCCTTAACAACAAAAGACTGATTCCAGAGAGTCTGGCCTTATTCTGCATTCTGTCCATCTACAATATCACCAAATAAGCTCTCATGCTCAAAATGTTTTGGCACATTTCATATACACCAGTTGTTGACATTTGTTTGTAATTAGTGCATTAAAAATATATCCTAAAATGCAGTCAGTAGAGACTAACTGGGTGGTCACCTGGACCAGACTCTACCTGGGTGGAACCTAGACTGGGTGGGGTGCCTATGGGCAGCATCCAGGAGGTCTCCATACTCCTTTCTTAAAAAAGTAGACAAAAAGTAGCATGGCATCAGCTTCCAGCCAGAAATTCTGGGATTAGTAGTCTCAGCCCTAGTCCCTGGTAGAAAAAAAGGATGCTCTACTGGGATCCTGGGAGTGCTCTTTGCAACCTCCACCACTGCCTGTACCTTCCTGGATATGCTGTTGGGTTGGGGAAAGGGGGGAAAGGACTTGCAGGATCCAGGTGAACCAAGGAGAGAGAGAGAGAGAGAGAGAGAGAGAGAGAGAGAGAGAGAGAGAGAGAGAGCACATTTGAAAGCCTGCAGCACCATACTTAAATGCAAAGAAAACTGCATAGGCTTACAGTATCTAGCATCAACAATGTACTTCCCATGCATTTCAAGCCTCCAGAAGCCTCTGTTCTGGCCTGGGAAAACTAGGTTCTTTAAAAGGCTCAGACTAAGAGAAAGATGGCCATGCTGGCTGAGCAGAGACCCTAGATTTCTCTGCCGCAGCCATCTTCCTCTCTACGTTTTCAAATGCTGTCTCCAGCTCCTCAAGAAAAGGCCAAAAAGGAAGGCAATGCTTTCCCTATGCAAGCAAGTGTCTCTTTCTCACAATGCATCTTGGCACAAGAGGAAATATTTTCTGCTTCATGGCTGCCATTCCTCTCACCCACCCTAGTTTTACAATAAAAGCAAAAGGCTTTACAAGAAAGAAAACGTTTTTGCCTTCTTGCCTCCTCAGTGAATAGCCGTCCCCCTGACCAATGCCTTATGGTCAAAAAAAGAAAAATGAAAGCTAATCTCTCTGTTTCTCTCACTGCTACAAGCATATGAGATTAAAATGGGCTCGCATACTATGTGTCTTTCTCCACACATACAGTTTTGAGAAATAAATGAAGTAAATAAGTTTACCACATCCTGGGCTGCAGGTAAATTGTGTATATCCTAAACACTTCTATTCAATTGCAGTTTTCTTCAAAAACAAATCTAGAGTTATAAGCTTTGCTGTTGCTGCTGTTGTTCTAAGTAATTAGCACTCATAATTGTCAAAATAACCCTCAATTGCAGTGTCTGGATGTCTGAAAAACCAAAAAGCAAATAAGGCAATTATGAAATGATCATTCTCATATGTTGTTATTGTAAGCCTTCCAGAGAGCTTTGCTACTGAGTGGCATATAAATGCTGTTAATAGCGAAAGCAAACACACCAATAGTTCCCAAGTTCAATTTACTGCTTTGAAGAACTGTTACAGAATGTTTAAAATTTCAGCTCAGCCCAGCAGTTTGGAATCGTAAAATGGTAAAAGGGGGCTTGTTACATGATGGAACATCATGCGCAGCAGCCATCAGTACTATAACATTCTATAGTCTGCATATGTAGCTATGTTAGGACATTGGGGGGGGGAAGGGTGTGTGTGCATGAAAACAGCTCATGACACATTTCTTGGATAGCTCAATTCCAAATTATTCCAGCCTGAATCTCCAGTTTCATTTATGAGGCTGAACTTCCTCCTTTGCAGTATGCAGAGTTTTTGCATACTAATTAGACTGCTTCCCACCAAAGGGCCCTATTAACCTACTCATGCTGCATTCTAAAGTAAATTGCTTTTAAACTCGTCTTTGCTGTAGCTAACAAATGATGATAGCTAGGGGTGTGCTATAGCAACCCCTTTCTTTCCAGATTCCTTCATTTCAGCTCTATGTTTTAAGAAATCCACAGAAAACCTATCAATGTCTTGGTTATCCTCGCTTTCTTGAACAACATCTGCACATGTAGCAATCCTTGTTATTTTGTAATCACAAAATATCAGTGGCAAACAAATGTATATTATAGCGTAGGGGTGCGAAAACCATGGCTCTCCAACTCTCATTAGCCCCAGTCACCATGGCCAATGGTCCAGCTGCAGGCATGTTACAGCAAGTGGTCAGCCATGCATGTCAGCATTTTACTTGCGAAAATGCATGTGCACCATCCCAGACTGTTCACACCATGGTTAGATAATGTTCAGTGAATATATCAGTTACCCTGCAACTTTGAAGTGAGTCTGAAGCCACTTCACTGCAATGATGAAAAGGGGCTTTCTAGGGGGGAAATGCCAAGGTGAGTATAAAGCTTTTGATTTTCACCACTGCTCTTTGCAGCCTCTGAAGATAATTATTCAACCTTGTATTAATCAGCACTGTATTTCCAACCGCACCTCTTTTTCCCCCTTCTGTGACCAGCGTGCATGTGAGGGTTTTTTTTGTTTGTTTGTTTTTTTGTAATAAATTTCATCAAGGTTTTCAGTATTGCAATACAATATAAAAAAAGGAAAACAGATATAACTTAAAACACACAAATAGCAGACAGAGGATTAAGTGCATACATCTGAGGCAACTGACTCGTCTGGATGATATATATCAGGGATGTCCAACCAGTCAACCACGATCCCTATTGATCTGCGTTAGTGATAAGCAATGGAGTGAAAGTCCCCGCCCCCTGCCCCACCCCTATTTTCCTCTGTTGTGTCAAATGGGTATTTTGCCGAGTTAGAAAATGAAAGCAGTTGTTACCGCTGCATCATTTATAGGTGAGCAATGTTCCCCCCCCCAAAAAAAATCAAAACATGCTTTTCTTTCTCCCCTAAAAGTCAACAACTTTGTCTTCACCCTCCCCCCTAAAAGAAGCTCAGAAACTTTGGTTCCCCTCCAAAAAGGTAAACAATGTTGGCTTTGCCCCCCCCCTAAAAAAAGGTCAAAAACTTTGGCTCCCCCCCTCCTTCATGGGTAGATCACTTCCAGAATTTTTATACTGGGAGTAGATCGCAGTCTCTTGGGAGTTGGACTTTCCTGATATATATAATGTTACGAGTTTGTGGGTGCTAGACAGCCTAAATTCCTGGAACCAGTACATGTTAGAATTTAATTAAGGCTCAAGGTGTTAAAACTCTGGGTGCAAGACCCATGTGTATTAAGTTGGGTACTAGACACATCTTCCTGTAATCAGCAAGTTAATTAATCCAGGTTAAGGTTCCTGCATTGGGACGCGGGTGGCGCTGTGGTCTAAACCACAGAGCCTAGGGCTTGCCGATCAGAAGGTCGGCGGTTTGAATCCCCATGACGGGGTGAGCTCCCATTGTTTGGTCCCAGCTCCTGCCAACCTAGCAGTTCGAAAACACGTCAAAGTGCAAGTAGATAAATAGGTACCGCTCCGGCGGGAAGGTAAACGGCGTTTCTGTGTGCTGCTCTGGTTCTCCAGAAGCGGCTTAGTCATGCTGGCCACATGACCCGGAAGCTGTCTGTGGACAAACGCCGACTCCCTCGGCCTATAGAGCGAGATGAGCGCCGCAACCCCAGAGTCGTCCGTGACTCAACCTAACGGTTAGGGATACCTTTAAGGTTCCTGCATGAGGCAATAGCCTGGGGAATGAACTATTAAGACTACAAAGAATCAAATGAACTCTGTGTGAGACAGTAAATGGGAGGGGGCCCTCCCTCAACTCAGTTACAAGATAAAGCCAGAACTTAGAGCTTAGAGTTAGGAGTTATGTGACCAGGAGAAGAAAAGTAGCAGGCAGAGCACAATGATTAATGGCTGTTTGAATTTAGGGCTGCACATATGGAAGAAGTAAGATCCTCTTGGATTGTTGATGCTGTGAATCTCCATTGTAGGCTCAGGTTGTAGATATGTATAAATAAACCATATATCATGAAGACACCAAAGTCTCCGCTGTGCCTCATTTCCAAAAAAAAAACCCCACCCCATGGCCCCTGAGTGAACCCCTGGAACATTGCACCACTGTGGAGATTGGGGTGGCATGCAGCAATATCACTGAATAGGAATGAGAGGGTGAAGGAAGAAGTCAAAGTGCAGTAAGTCTTTGCTGTCTTGCAGAGCAACCCATCCAGAAAAAAACTCTTCCCCCCCCCCCCCAGCCTTGAAAGCAGAACAGGATCTGAACTTGCTGGGAACTCTCCTGGAAGAAATAGCAATAACTTTTCAAAGAACATACTGTGTGGGTTATTGAAAATATGTGAGTAAAATTATTCCCCCAGCCATTTATATTTAAGTTGCCCCTCACTAGATTTTCATTCTGCTTTAAAAAAAAGCACCCTGTAACAGAGTTTATTTTTTATGACTAATAAGGAAGCAGGAATTGGATTTTTTATTATTATTTGAATGATCTCTTGCTTTTTCCAGTTGACTATGATAACTTGAGATATTTTCAGCTTCCAAGCAGCAAAAAATGTACCGGTATTTGCTATGTTTTCAATGCAAACTGTAATTTGGTGCAAGTGTTTAGAATTCTGTTATAAGCTGCAGCCCATCTCACAGATCTGCAGTTCCTGAGTTACCCTGGTGAGAATGAATGACTATTAAACAAGTTAAGTAGAAATCTGTGATGTAAATATGACCTAACGCTTCCAATCTTTGTTGCAAAATCAACTTATATAAAAGCTAATGGAAAAAGGAAAGCAGCGAACGAAAGTAATTACAAGTCCCTTTTCCAGCACCACAGCTTTGCACTGGGTTACACACACAATTTTGCATTTCAGGGCTCAGTGTGAAATTAGGAACAAACTCAGTGCTATAGCCAGTTTCTAGGAGATAACATGCAGTTGCCAATCTTGTTAAGCAAATCCTTCATATCTAGAACAGCAGCTATAAATAGCTTTTGACTATTAGTCATACGTTTCCATATAGATTCCCTTTAGAGTTTATATTATTCCAGCTCTATACATTATCTACATTAAAATTATGGATTTTGCCGTCATCAAAAGAAGATATGTAGTAACCACTATTTCAAGAAACCTTCCTGCAAAGTCTGATATGAATCAGGACTTGTAGTAGTTCAGCCTCCAAATCCGGTTTTCAGTGCCAGGAATCGCCTCTTGAATACATGCATTTCAGCAAAATACCAGTAGTACCCATAATCTTGTAAAAACAGCTTTTCCTTTGTTAAATTTTTAATTGATTTTCCATTTTCAAATATCCAATATCAATACTAAACATTAGTTTTTCATTTCCCTCCCTCCCTGTTGACTTCCCTCAGCGTCCATTTCTGGTTTATTACATATGTAAAAACAGTTTTTCAATAGCACCAAGCTAACAATACTCATCCCTTGCATTCCCAGAAGTGGCAAGCCTTTCTTTTTATTCATTCAAATAGTACTCACATTTGAATGTATTAAGTAAAACGATTAACAAACATTACAGAGCGCACCACAAGTCAGTCCTAATATTTTATTGATTTTAGGTCCAGAATATATGATGGGGAAGTATCCAGAATCTTCCCATATGTTTGCCAGTGGAATCAAGGCATTTGTCCTGAATTCCAGACTCCAAAACAAGTGACAGGCCTTCATCAAATTTCTAGACAATAAACCTGGGTCCACCAAACCTAGGATGAAACTAAGTGGTTCCTCCCAGCTCTTCCTCCAGCTCTTGGACTATGTAATCCTAGTTTAGTCTCAAATTGCCCTGAAACTAATTGAATAATTAACTGACGATACAAAGTTATTTTATATCACAGCTTGATCCTTTAGGCAACTGAACAGACTATTTCACACCATGTGAAATGCAAAGTCATGACACCTCTGACTATTTTGTCAAAGCAGCCAAGTTAGTGCTGTCTAAACATACAGATTCAGTATAGAAGGCTTGTGCAAAACCACTGGATATACTAAATGATAGCTAGGGGGGAGTATAAAAAGAAGTGGGAGATTTGGGACTAGCTCTCCTAGGTACAATTCTTACCAAACTTTTTAATGATGCCCTTTTGGAGCAACACCTTGGTTTAAAATGTGCTGACAAATTCAACACTGTGGGAAAACAAAAGTTGTGAAACACTAAGTACCACACCTCTCTTATTTTATTTCCCGTTTCCCCAATTCAAAAGAAAGCCACATCCCACTCCAAAGGGCTGAGAATGCTAAAGTTAAAACAGGCAACAAATTCCATTAATATCTGGGGGGGGGGGATAAATGAAGCAACACACAACAACACTGAAAGCCCAACAGACTACTTTCAGCCTACACAATTTGTGATCCGCCAAACAAAGTGTGGCTTACCCACTCTGCACTATGCACACAGGTGCACTACAATCAGTAGGGCTTTTAAACCAGTTTTTAACAACAAACCCTCCTGACAAGCGAGTAGAATTTTACCTGGCCAGTCACAACTTTTGAAGGCTTGTATTACCGTACTCACTCAGCCTATGCCCCCAAATTCACTTAGATGGAGATACATTTGAAGGGGGAAATACGGTATGTTTCACAGAGAAATCCCATGGAGTGGGTTGGTGCTGTGAAACCATTACAGCCTGGTTGACTCGGAGGAAAGTTCCCATAATGCTTCATCAGCTCCCTGGGTCTTACCTTTATGCAGAAGTCTTCTTAGATCTAGAGGGGAAAGCTCCTCATTCAGCCCCAAAGTAAAACAAAACAAAACAAAACAAAACACCATGAAATACAAGATAAGGAAATGCCTTAATTTTCCAGTAGATTTGTACTCCTTCCCCAGGTGGAGATCTTCCCAGTCATGGGGCTTTTCAGTCCCTTAGTTCTTCCTGCTTAAGGACTAACCATTTTATAGCTAACCTCTCTGCTTCCCCCTTCCCTTCCTCCACACACCCACACACCACTTTTTCCTCCTCCTCCTCCTCCTCCACCTCCTTGCCCTCCTCCTTGGGAGGGGTTCTACTCTCTGTTAGCTACTCCCCCCCCCTTCCTCAGCAGTGGTTTTCTATAACAGTGTCACTGAGGGCATGGAAAGGGCTGGTTGATGTTGCAGCAGAGCAGGGGTAAAACCCTACAGTTGCTAAAACTGTATTTGCTATAGAGGAGCAGCTGATGTACCCATGATTGCCACTGCCTGGATTCAGTGGGACTTATTTCTGTGTAGACATGGTTAGGATTGCACAGGAAGAGGAGGGGTGCAGGAAAATACCATGAATTAAGTCCCTCCCCAGCACACTCTTACAGGTTCATAAGGGTTCTGAAAGGAGGGGAAAGAGATAAAACTGCGGCCATATAGACATCTTCCCTCTCCAACTTTCTCATCTAGAGGTGCTGGCTCTGCCTTCCTCATTATTGTACCGGCTCCCCTGAAACGTGTAGAGGTGTAACAGCCTGAAGAGAGGACTCTCTTGTACTGGCAGAGACTCCTCACACATCTTTAAAGCATTTTCAGAGCTGTGAAATGTACAGGGAGTGTCCCGCAATACAGAAGTCTCCTCACTTCAGGCTGTTGAACTCCAAATTGTGGAGATTTGGTAACAATGACAGCAAAGGGGAGCAGAACTAGCACACTTCTGCCCAGATGCCTCCCCCATGTGTTTCCTCTACACTAAGGATGAGGGAGAAAATCCAGGCGAGTCTACCTGATTTGCACTTTCCAAAACAACATGAGAACCCAAACATAAGCATCCTTTGACGTTTCCACTTCTTTGAATTTTGCAATGCAGTTCTCCAGCCAAGTAACATATACAAAAATGTGTACACCCCCCCCCACACACACAGAGCGCTATGGTAAAGTGTGTTTTAAAATGCATATATTAGTGAAAATAAAATTAAAAATGCATTTTGCTTTACAAAAATGTGTATATTAGGCAAAATTGCATACAAATGTGCGTATATAGGATAAATTTGCTGGTGAATCTTTGTAATGACTAAAAAAATGCAAACTAATGTGCAAATGTGGAGAAATGAGCTTAAGATAGGGCAAATGAGAAACTGAGGTAATCCAAAACTGACAGATTCACCCATCCCTACTCTATACTGAAAGGCAACGCCTGAAGCTGACTTAGGTTAGGAAAGAAAGTGTGCAACAGACACCAACAGGGGCTCATGGATCACTGTGGAAAGATATGGAGGACTGACAGCCTAGGAAAATATGCAGAGCTTGATCAATTACTGATTACATAGTTGCATTTGCTGTTGTGTTTTATTATTACTAAAATTAAAAATTGGTCATAGAAAATGAAGGGCCTTTGAATGGAGCCCTTTGCTCTCCCCCAATATATGAGAATTAAGTGAAATGTCTTCTTGGGCAGAAAAGTAGCAATTTCTGTTGTTGCCAGTGAATATCAAACAAGAGTAAGTGAGGTTTGTGTGGTGTGCTACAGACTGTAAGCAACATAGAGGACTCAGATTAAAATCATAGACATGGGCAGTTCAGTATGAATGCAATCTACCTCACAGGGTTGTTGTGAGAACAAAGGAAATAAACATGCCAAGCACTTTGTTTGTACACTGGAAAGTGCTAGAGAAATGATTTGCAATCATTTAGCCAAGCATGACTAAGCACTCAAGTGCCTCCATTCGGTGCTAATGGCTATTATGTGTGTACTTCCCCTGAGCCTTGGTTAACAATTAAAGTTATGTAGTTATTTATGAATCCTCAAGAGTTTAAGAAGTGGACACTTATGGGTTTAGAAGCAACACAAGAGTAAAGAGGGCTAAGAAATAATTATTTCAGCATATCAGTAATTACAAAATTGGCATTTCACTCTACAGGCACTGTGAAGGAAGGAAGGGGGGAAGCAATTACGAACGTCAAGACAGTTGTTGCTAGAAATAACATTGGAGAGAGGTTAATGAAGGAAATTTCTTAAACTGTAATGCAGGCAGATTGTTGTTGAGAGTGTACTTTTAGAAAACAGTAGGCGGTATCAGTGGAGAATGTGATAACAGGATAGCGGTGGGGATTCAATTTGGAAGGAGCTGCCGCATCCTCCATCTGCACCTCTATTAAAGAAAACCCATTTTAAGACTGTTGACAAAGAGAAACTCATAGTTGTGAAATTGAAAAAATACATATGGGCAAGGGGTAGGCATCCCATAGGTTGAACCGCAAAGGATTTTTCTTCTTCCCATGACAGATGGCGAGAATATCTGCATAGTTCGTCAACGATGGTGAATCCATACATATCACAAATCGGATCTAAAATAATGTTCTGACTCAAAATATTCCGAAGCATTTTGGTAATAAGAAGTATGTTTATTGTTTATGCAGTGAGCAATTAATTTTGCATTTTCTTGTGGCTACCAGATGTTCAGTTGCAGGATCTGAAAGAAGCTGTAGGGGCATGAATAAGGAAGAATGTCACAAACCTTTGCCTTGTTGGTTTCCAGGGTTTCGAAACTCCCTTAGCATTCATTATTTATTTGTATTTTTTTCCTACATTCTCTGAGGGTAGAGGAGCAGAGTTGAGAAGAGAAGAAGGCAGAGCATAAGGGTATCAAATGCTGGGGGGTGGCGCCAGAGATTTTGCCACAAAGATCTACATACACAAGTTGGAAACAACAAACATACGAGAAACGTTTTCTGCACACAATGCAGGATTTACTTTGAGGTGTAAAAACATGAGCCCTCAGCATAGGATAACTGGTGGCCATTTCACAGAAGATGCAATTTCCTATACCAAAATTGATTCCTTGTAGAAATGAATCCTACCTGCACATCACCCTGACAAATGGGCATATATGTTTCACTTCTACGTGAGTGCCACACCTCCAACCATAGTGGTTTCCTGCTATGTGTACACACAATTAGACTCATCTGCAGTTATCACACATATTGAGAACAAAGTTTAAATTCTTGGAGAAGGCCAAAAAACTGGCATTCCTAGCACTGCAAGCCCAGATCAACTTGAGCTAGGTTCTTGCAGGTTAGGTCTTAAACTCCTTGTCGCCAAGGTGGTGGTGGGAGGCAAGTACCTGAATGGGATTGGAAGAATCATCTCACTACTTTGAATAACAGCTTCACCTCCTTCACTCTACTGGAACAATGGTCTGTGAGATTACATATTGTTTAAGCATTGCCTTTCTCCACCAGCTTTTTCACCTTTATGGTAAATCAGGCTATTGGAGAGGTGAACCCATTTTTTTAATGAATCACAATCAAATCTGCATTCCCTCCCATTTTATTCTCATACATACACCATTGATTAGTATAATACAGAACAAAATACATTGAAACCTGGCAAGTTCTTCCCGCCCCATATTTTAACATTAAAAAAACATTAAAACATAAGCTTCAAAGAAGCTCCCTCAATTTAAATATCAGAAAGGAGAAAAAATAATTAAGCAATAAAATACCAGCAAGGCAGCTATTACAACATGATAATAATTCTCCAGGGTGTTTTCAGTGGTCTCTAATCCCAGCTATAAATAGCATAAAAACAAATACTGAAGCTTTCGTTTTGCATTCCTTTTCTGTTTTATAACTCTGTGATGAAGGCGAAAGGATGCAAGATGGTGAATGTTTGGGATGGTCTACAAAATGAGAAGTAATGCAGGTAACAAGATTCAGCTGGGTTTACTGAAACCCTTAAAATATATTTAATTTTACCATTGTTTATCTTACATTTTAGGTTCAAACATACACAAGACTACTGTCTCTCTGTATGCATGTTTTTCTTGGAAACAACTCACAATGGGTTTCGTTGAAATTGCTTTTCAGTGAGTATGTATCCTTACAGTCCTCTTTTATAGCAGGACTCGTACTTTGGCCACCTCATGAGAAGAGAAGACTCCCTAGAAAAGACCCTGATGTTGGGAAAGATTGAGGGCACAAGGAGAAGGGGACGACAGAGGATGAGATGGTTGGACAGTGTTCTCGAAGCTACTAACATGAGTTTGGCCAAACTGTGAGAGGCAGTGAAGGATATGCGTGCCTGGCATGCTCTGGTCCATGGGGTCACGAAGAGTCGGACACAATTGAACGACTGAACAACAACAACAACAAATGTACATAAGAAAGGCCTTCCCATGAGTCTGTCCTTACTACTGCAAATTCTGTCCTTCTTGGGAATTTAAGAAAGTTTCACCATTTTGCCACTGGTTAACCACATAGATACTAAGGATTAAAAGGACTGCTGCTAATATTTTCTGGATGTATTTGTGGCGGCTGTAATAAGAATCTTGCTTCATATAGCTGGACAAAACCACTATGTAGTTTTCTTATAACCACCAGGTTGGAGTAATGGTCGCTTGCTCCTAAGTTCTGTTTAGGACTTGGAAAGGGACCATGGCTATGAAATCTCCACTCTTGATTGTCACCATATCTGCATAACAAATCAGCCTTTGGCCCAAGTCTTTTTCACATGGAGGGCTCCCAAGCAGGAGCAGGGCTTGTTCTTGTCCATGCCTGAAATTGCATCCCTGAGCTAGTCCTGCCCCCCAATGTCTACACATTGAAATGGTGTCTACACATTGATGTCACCTAACGTTTGAGCAGCTGCTGATAAGCATGTTCCCACATGCTTGGAACACCTACACAATTGGGAAGTGGTTTCAGGACACCGACATCAAGGTTCCTTTTCAGACATCCATGCTCATTGTGGGGCTAGCCAACATTGGTGTTGGGCCAAGAGCACAAGTCCTTTACACATGTAACATGTAGCCCTAAACAGGGCTACAAACAGTTAAATGTGAAGCAGGAATGAAATAATCTCTGTGCATTTAGAAAAGGAGGATTAGACAGGTATGACACCTGCTACCTTTACCTACAAAATTAATTGGTTTAACCCCCTCACCTCAGGCATCCCTACTGCTGCTGAAATTGAGTGATTAACAGAGCCATTATCTAATTAGTGGGTGATTTGGCTAAACTATGGCTGCTAGTGGTTTTACTTAAAAACAAAGCCTTGTCCAGCTGTGACAGTCATATTTGCTCTGATAGGTGTTGTTCATAGTCCCATAGAGAAACTTAGTCACCTATGAATGATCTCAGCTACTCAAAATGCCCAGTTGCTTTGGTGTAGGCAAACTCCATTTGGATTCAGGGAAAAGCTAAGCCAACCTAGCTAGTTTTGAACAGAGAATTGGAATTAGAGATGTGCTTCAGGAGAAAAAAATCCACCTGCTGGACCTCTTGGTGGCTTTCGATACTATCAGCCATGGTATCCTTCTGGGCTGCCTTGCTGGGATGGGACTTGGAGGCACATACCTATGAAAACGATTTATCCAACAACCTAAATGACAGCAGCAATAAGAACGAAAGAAATTCCCTTCAATTTGCACTTACTTCCCTCCTGAAGGAGATTCTTATTTGCCCAAAAGTGACCAGAGGCCTGGTAGCACAGCATTAAATATGTTGTTTTAAAAGTTGGTTTCAGAATGGGGATGGACACTGTGTGTTCTAGAAACGAACAAGAAAACGAACAAAACAGGCACTTAAAAAATAAATAAATAACACTTCCTGTATGATCCTCAAAACGACACCACTTCCTGTATGATCCTCAAAATGAAGCCAAGCATTGTATTGTATGGTAGGTGTCATCAGGAGATTGAGATCTGTGTCTGTGATTATGATCTCAGAGACTCAGGGACAGAAAGGCACACTTCAGCTGCAAATATGTAGCAATTACCATGAAATGAAGTTCCTGGCACTTTTTCTTGTTTTTCTTTCTTTTTTGCTAATCACCATGGAAACCTGTATTTGTTGGATTCACCCAGGAAACACTTTAAAGCATTTTAGGTTTTATGACTGAACAGTTTCTTAGAAGTATGATACTGCAGCATTGCATTTTTGGCCAATAACCTTTGCATATATCTACCGGTAGTGGAACTAAACAAATAAATATTGTGAATGCCCCCAATTGCTTCATACTTTATTCAGATTTCAGAGGGGAGCTTTATCCGAATCAGAATTTCAGATTCACAACACTCGTGTACTATGCTAATTTCCCCCCCTTCTATTTCTTTTGGGAAGGCTGAAGGTTGTCTCTTCCTCCCATCTATCAATTTTATGCTAAATCTAAATGTACATTTCTTACTTTTTAATAAAGACAAGAACAAATGGCCTTCTCATCTAAAACATTATTTGGAAAAAGTATTGCAAACCTGGAAATAGAAAGAACTGAATTTGTATTGAATACTGTCTTTCGTGACATTATCAGGAGCTGTGCATCCACAGAGGTGTCTATGTGGCTATTTCAGTCAAAGTTTCGGAGGCTTAGCAAGAAAGTCTGTTTGCTTCCATTGTTGGATGAAATTTAGCAGCATTCATTCTGCACACATCTGAGATCTGAGAACATTCTAGATGTTCTAGATTCTAGAACATTTGCACTGTTAGTCATTCCCACTCAAAGTGAAATTACGAACAGACTAATCTACACCTGTTCCAACAATGCTAACTATAGATGCATTAGTTATTCTTTTTACCCATACCCAGTCACGTCCCAAGTTAAATAGTTAGATGAATACTGGTATATGATTTCATTACATGACATGAACCTTTAGAATAATCTTTTCAAAGGACTTATACTCTGGCACATGCCATGCAACAAAAATCTTGAGCCATTGCTATTCTTTTACAGTTAAATACAGTGGTGTCTAAATTGAAATTACTATTAGCTAAGCATTTAGTATTATCAGCCAAATAACAGGTAAAGCGTAGCAGCATCATGATGTCTGAGTGTTCCTAATATAAGAACATTTGCATAGCAAACCAATTGGGATTGCTATACTGTCAATCTATGCTCCTAATAAGGGTTTTCTTTTTGTTTCGGAATAATTATGTATACAGAGATTAATGCTTAAACAAAAACAAAAAACAAAAACATGAATTGCCATACTAACACATATTCTCTGAGAGGCACTGGTAATCTAAATTAAGTTCTATAGGGCAAAATCATATTTCCCTGTAGATCAAAAAATCAAAGGAAACTGTACTTAGACGTTGCATAATGTTGACTCTTTTACCCTTGAGACAGATGTGATTGTCTTATCATTAGTGAGGCAACAGCTAGCCAGTCAGCTGGTGTCAATCAAAAGCTACAAGACATTCACAAATTAGTCCTTATTGATATATAATGATATATGAATCAAAAGCAGGAGAAGGAGCAATTTGTCATTCTAACAGCCAGGTTTCCAATTAGCCTTTTTAGCTATTATTTGCTGCATATGCCATGCATTTTTTAAATAACTCAATGCATTTTAATTGAAAAAAAAAATGCTCAGAGGATATGATATTAATCCTTACCAAAATCTTTGTTTTTAATTTAATAAAGGAGAAGCACTTCTGTGTATTAAACAGAATTATAAAAGGGGACAAAATACTCTTTTCTGATGTTATTCTGCACCTAACTTCAGGAATTACTTTGAATTGCTGTGATACTGGAGATTGACCCTGGAGATCAGGCAACATTTTAGGACCCAGTTTTGAATGTGGAATGGCTGCTGGCAAAAGTGTGTTGTGTTCAGGAGTAGAAAGCCATTGTTCTCAATGTTACAACCATAGCTTCATTTTTGAGGGCATTATTGTGAATGCTATCCATACACATTTTTCTTGTCGCTTCTTCTGCTGGCCTCTGGACACCTGGAAGAGTTGATATTGAGACTAGAATTGCTAGCTGCAACAGATCCATTGAAAATAGGAACTGCATGTAAGGCACTGATGCTGACTATGTGCCTTCCCAATCCCTATCCACCATGACTGATAAAATCTAGCAGGAGGGCATTGACTGGATGGGCCCAGGGAGTGTTTAACACATGCTGTCAGTTGGGGACACTTGAAGGACATATTTCCAACAAAGTAACAAGGAACCAGGGAAGGACACTGACAGTAAGACAGGGTAGTGCCAACAAAGCACATCCAATATAACATAGAGAATGATCTGTTACAGTGGAAAATACCCATAGTTTGCATTTGTGAAGTCTTTATCCAAAATACCAAAATCAATATTTGACCAATATGCTTTTCTGTGAAGAGGCCATACAAGAAATCCTCCCTTTCATTCCCAGCAACAGAATAGAAATGGTGTATTCCCAAGAACTAAAAAAAAAACCAGGTAAGAAATGAGACAAAACTAATGAGACAAAACTGGAATGACTGGTTCCTTTTTTTACTGAGTCCTGAAAATGCATAAATAATTCTCCCAAAACTGGGTTGAAAGCCACAGAAAGGAGGATAGATAGTTAATGTTTTCTGAAAACGGTTCTTCTGTTTAAGCTATACTTTATTTGGATTGGGGCTTCAGATCAGCAAACCTTTTGATCCATTTTATTTTTTAAAAATGCAAACTTTCTGTGTGTATTGCAACAGTCCAGTAATCCTACTTAAATTATCCTGAGCTGGTATTATTGTAAATTCTAGCTTTTAGAGTTTCATGCCTCAGCTTTTCAAAAGCACACAGAGTTGCCATTTCTTCAGCAACTAGGACTCACAAACTATGGAAATTTCATTAAGAAATTTTTGGCATGTTTTAAAATCAGCATAATACTAAAACAGAATGAGATGCATATATTTTAAATTAAAAGAATCTGAATAAAGCCTATACTTTTAGCCACTGAAATGCATTAAATAATTGCATGATACTGTTGAATAATCACAAGTGGGGGGGGGGACACACCAGATAAGATTTGTAAAGATGAGGATCTTGCATCACTAGGAGAGATTCAAATTTTGGCAAGCAGGGAGATTTTAGAATCACTTTCTCTACTGTGAAATGAAACTTTGGAGCAGATTCCACTTACTGGCACTGCTGGCAATGACTTGCACTAGTGCTATGGGGCTTTCCCTTCTTCTCCTCCCCATGCACACTGCCATGTGCCCTCAAATTGGCTTGGGGTGGGGAGTTCAGGGAAAAAAAACCCAGAACAACGTGTGGGGAGAAGAGTAGGGATTGCTCTGTTTTAGCACAACGACAAATTTCTCCCCTTATTTTCTTTATTTTAATATTTTGGTGGACTTTTTTTGTTATCCCTTCATGTCAGAGGTTTTCAACCTTTTTGAGTCCATGGCTCCCTTGACCAACTACATTCCTTCTGTGGCTCCGCTGTGAGGAAACAGGCTTTGGGCCTCAGAAGCCCAGTTATGTCACTCCTTGCCTGCAGAGCCAGCAGCCCCTCACCCCTTTTTGAACCCCCTCCCTTGTAGAGTGTTCCCTCAGCTTCCTCTTCTTGGGAGTCCCCCAGGCAGCCACCACCTCTCCTGGTCTCTGAGCTGCCCCCCCCAAATAGAGGTGCCTCCTAGGGGCACTATTCCCTTGCGGAACTTGTAGCCAGGACTGCAGCAACAAACAGCTGTGCAAGCCTTTGGGGGGCAGAGACATGAGAGGGCATCAGAGAAGGGAGGGAAGGAAAGAGGGGCAGAGGCCAGTGTTGCCTGCGGCACCCCTGACCATCATTGAAGGCACCCCAGGGTGCCATGGCACCCTGGTTGAAAACCACTGCTTTCATGTTAAGGTATGCCAGCACCTTGATACTCATTCAAGTGTCTTCTGCGTCCCCTATTATGAGTGTGTATTTGTTTCAAAATGAATAGAAAGCTGAACTGAATGGAGATATTGAGTTCAGTTTGTTTTTGTACCAAAACAGATACCACATCTTGTGAATAGATGTGAATGAGGTTCATCACATTACCTCATTCACACCAATTTGTCACTTAATAGTGAAGGGTTTCATTATTCAGTGGCAAGAGAGGGCCTTTTGGCAGTTGCCTTCTTGCAGCTGCCATTTTTATTTCACAGAATGCCCCAGACAGTGTGAATTCTGGCTACATATACCCCCAAGCAAGGATGGACTTCTATGGTTATAAGATGAAACCAGAAATTTTAGGGGGAAATAATCACCAAAGCCTGCATGGTCCTATCAATGCGTTTTGACTAACCAGACGAATTGATCTCCCTTCTCCTTCCCTGTGTGTACTGGTGGGGGCATGGACGAATAGAGGGGGGAAAGTCCCATTCTGCTAGTGGGAGACCTTGTACTGTTGTTGGGATAGGTTACTTGAAGTCTGTCCACAGTTTCCCATTTCATCCAAACCAGGGAACTATGGTTAGCAACTTCAGAACAAGCTAAGATATTAAGCCAACTTCAAACCCAGTTTATATCCTGGCTTGTTCTGAAGCTTGTAACCAATTTCCTAGCTGGGCAAAAGTGATAGTGAATTAAATCTTCTTGGTTTATTCATGGTTCATACAAAAGGAAGAGTGAAGGAGCTCAGGGCACAAGCAAAAGAATCATGCACATTTCAACTTAATAAACCAAGATATGATAATCCAAAGCAGCTATTAGCAACTTCCTCCATTATCAGTGATAATAAGTTTTTCTCTTAATTAAAACTGAACTTGATATATGACTTATCTGATATCTTTTAGATATCACAAGCACTGTGCATGGATGGAGCATTAATTTACTGTCTCATGCAACTTACCTCCTTGTGCATTCAGCATGCTTACCATTATAGTGTAGCAATGGCTCATGCTATTTGATAAATATGAAAGAAGAAAATCTTAGTACTTTGTAGACTGTGGAATGTGCTCACAGCCCAGCAAGGGACCGGTTGCCATGGCGCCTGACTGTAAAAGCAGCTGATTATAGCAATATACTATCTATATACAAGAAAATAAAAATGAGACAGGGAAATAATCTCCATATGTTTGCCTTCTGATGGCATCAGTCTTTGTGGGATGAACTCTTTTTTTTTTTTTAGTCCTGTGTGCCTACTCCCATTTGTACTACTCAAAGGCCAGTCACTCTTCCCAATGGGATTGTGAACAAGTTCTCCATGCAATTCCGACCTTAGGATACACCTACTGGGTGAGGATAGGATCATAAATCCCTTGTACTGGCATCACTCAAAGGTGCACCTGTGAAAACAGGTGTATAACCTTTATTTATTTATACATACATACATAGCCCACCCATCTGACTGGGTTGCCCCAGCCACTCTGGATGGCTTCCAGCATAATAAAAGCACAGCAAAATGTCAAACGTTTAAAACGTGGCAATAAAGGGCTGCCTTCAGGTGTCTTTGGAGAGTTGTGCAATTGTTTATCTCTTTCACATCTGATGGAAGGGCATTCCACAGGGTGGGTGTGGCACAGCAATATTATTATGCTAGCATAATGCTATTTGATGCTGGCAGGACACTGCTTCCAGAAGGACTGAGTTGCATCTTGGGATAGTACTTTTGGTCAAGTCAGTCTTGTGTTTATAAACCCCCTCTATGTTATACATGTGAAGGGGGATCCACATTATCAAGGAACAGTGGAGCCACACTGCTAGAACTGGGCCTCTCCCAAGGTCCTCTGAGGTCCATACATAGGTATGGTCACCTGCAGGCAGAAAGTGCTTACGGGAGCTGAAATTTGTGATTGCTAATACATGGACATTGGGGGCAGGGGTAGAGGCAAGACAAAACCACATGATTTCAAGGGCAGAGCAGCCACACTGACCCACATGGACAATGGACCCTCCAAGTGTCCCTATTTTCCAGGGACATTCCTGATTTAGTGAAGCTATCCTGGTTTCTGATTTGATCCCAGAATGTACTTTTCCTTAAGCTGTCCCTATTTTCATTGGAAAAATGTTGGAGGGTATGGAGTTATCTGACCCACCAAGCCATCTGAAGGCAATCCTGTACAGGGGAGTTTTTTTTTTAAAATATTTAATGTTTTATATATGTTGGAAGCTGCCCAGAGTGGCTGGGGCAACCCAGTCAGATGGGTGGGGTATAAATAATAAAATTATCATTACAGAATGGGACATTCCCTATTTCCATCGAAAATTGTTGGAGGGTATGGGACAATCCTTTAGTCATACAGCACATGAAGGGAACTTACATCCAATTGCAAATGGAAGTCCTAAAATTCTGATTTGGAGTAGAAAAGATAGCTCATTCAGTCTTATATCTGCCTTCCTTACTCCAGCTCAGTATGGCTTGTGGAATCTGTTGTGAAAAGTATCCCACAAGTATCCCACAATGGGCCAGGAAGCCAAGGCAGCATAATGCTTAGACCCTGCAAACCTTCTTATATCTTAAAAAGTTACATGGAAAGGAAAATTGTGGAAAGCCAGTTGTGGTTCCACCATTGCTACAGCATTGCAAATTTCTAAGACTAAGAGAGTGTGTGGCCTAACAGGTAGCAGGATGGGGTGAAATACTGCATTGCATTTATTGATTTGAACTAACCAGCCTATCCTTGGTCTGCAGCCTTCTTGTCTTTTAAGTACATCTTCATGCTTAAAGTGTCATAGTCTCCGTTTTAGTATTCACTCCCACAGTTTACAGATATTATTATTTTTTGTAATAAATCTCCTTTTAAATTTAATTTCTAAATACAAATTCATGGAGAATGAGGTTCTCACTGGCTACTAACCCTGATGGTCATATTCCACCTCCACTGCCAGAGGCAGCATGCCTCTGAATACCACTTGCTGGAATTGATGGGAGGGGAGACTGCTATGGCACTCAGGCCCTGCAGGTGTGCCTCCCACAAAATCTGGTCGGTCCCTATGAATATAGGGTGCTGGACTTGCCTCATCCAGCAGACTCTTTTTATGTTCTTATCAAGATGTTATTATGTTCTTATTCATTTTCCAAGGATGTGCTGCTCTTGGAAGATTTAATAAATAAAAATATTTAGTTAATTCTCCCCTGCCTCATCCCATGACAAAAGTTAGAAATGGTGTGGAATAGTGGAGTTTGTGTGTGTGTGTGTGTGTGTGTGTGTGCGCACACACACACACACATTTTTATACAACCAAAGAACTGACGCATCAGAATTGCTTACAGTTGCTTTTTCTTTCTCATTAAAGAGAAGAAAAAAGAACTCGCCAATTTCCTCTTAGTAATTTCATAGATCGCCAAATTAGTTAAAAGAACAGAAAAGAAAAGAAAAGTTGTTATCTTCCCTCCACTGTACACTAGCTCTATTCTTTCTTCATTCTCAGAACAAAAGTTCAGAAGGTGGTTATTTCTTTGATAGCCCAGTCATTACTGATGCTTGTGTGGTGTCAGTTTGCTACAGGATTACAAGAAATGTCATGTTCAGCTACAATGAGCTTCAGGAAAACCTGTTGTTTTCTGAGCTTTAGCAGCAATCAGGTAAGTTCCAAATCATTACCCAGACTACATTATATCACCGCAAATGTATAACGGAAGGGTCCCATTCTGCTCTTCCATTTATACCAATGAAACACCTGTCATTTGCTTTTAGATGGGCTAAATCAGACCCTACTTGCACAGAGATTAGCAGTGCAATCTTATGCATTTCTGCTCAGAAGTAAGTCCTTTTAATTTCAATGGGATGTACTCCCAGGCAGCCTAAAACTTTTTAAAGAGCTCTGTGCTGTGCTGTGTAGGTAAGTATTAAATAGCATGAAGCATGAGGAAGACCTTTGTTATAAATGTATTTTATTTTTATTTAACATAATTTGCAGTTTGCATGAAATATAATATACCGGTATATATTAAAATCATCAATAAAAGTCAAGTCAAAAGGAAGTTGACCTAAAAACATTCAAAATATAAATAAAATCAGTACAGTGGTTAAAAATCCAGAATTCACCACACTATATCAATGCTTCTCAACTTTATAGCTTCCTATGAATTAAATGGCCTTCAGGATCTTCCAGCTCTACAATTTTATACTCCAGGAAAGAGCCTCCATGGAAGCAAAGATATATACACATAGGGGGAAAGTCTGTTGAGGAAAATAGTTAAAATTTAAACACATTTCAACACAGAGATCATGATGACTAAGGACTAAGTCTTGCTGAAAGCAATGGGACAAATTAGTAATGAATTGTTTTCAACAGAGCTTGGACATGACTTAGCTGCATCAGGCTATGTTATCTCAATACTGTGTAAAGTGAACACTCTTTGTAACCCTAGTGGAGATCTCAGAAGGCTACTAATGAGCATACCAAACAAATGTAATGCATGTCATGGAGAGCTCAGCAGTTGTGAAGGCTGGGGATTCTTGTTGACCATCCGCTGTCACCAAGATTCTTCTAAGACAGTCCTTATACAAACAGCAGCAACACTGGCACAGTAAACATTATTTCAGAGTGAATACTATTATCACAACGATCCTCTTATAAATTCTTCTATGGACAGCTTGTAAAGATGGAGCTTTTCCTTTTGATCTGTATGTGATAAGTATTCATCCCTAAAGCAATAGCCACATGAGGTCACTGTTGTTCATATGAGAATTACAAGTTGAGACCTTGATAGGCAAGTTGATTTTTCCCAGGCTGTGACCAGTATGAAATAAACTAATGAACTCAAGTAGACCATGTAGCAACAGAGGAGATTTCCACTGCTTAAAGTCTGGTTTGCATCTAAAAGGATTAAAATAAGAAGCCAATGGACTAGAAAACAAATGAGAATGTATAGTTTAACTGTCTTGAAATTATTGTATATACTGTATTTCAGGAAAATGTTGTACAAGTATTATATTCAAATTCTGAATTTCAGTGGTCTAGTTCACATCATGCCAAACCATGGCTTAGCACGAATGCATGAGTGTGTGGGTTCCCAGGAGGGTTTCCCCCCATGCAGTGATTTTGCTGAGCTAACCAAGTTTTGTTCTTAGCTTAAAGCTTGGATTATGTTCAGGACTGCTAAACCACCAGCTTATGTTTAGATTACACACTGAGCCAAGCTATGGATTAGCTGAGTGTGGGGCAGAAGCAAAATGACTGAGAAGGAGTGAAGTCACTGTGATCTCATCTCTGGGAGCCCACACTCTTGCATGTGTGAACCAAGCCAATAAGTAGGAAATGGATTTGCATAAACTGCTGCCTTCACCTTGGGGCTGTTTGTATAGCCATAGTCATTAGTGTTATTGTGTCATTTGTATGTGTCAACACAGTTGCACCACAGAAAGGAGGCTAAAGAATGAGCCAGCAGCACGAGGACAATCATGGCATGGAAAGCCAGGCTAGCTCCTTGGGTGAATAAGAGAGCAGGCTGGCTCTCCTACACTGCTGCTACTATTTCTTTATTGATTTGAACCAATATACCTGCAGATGTTCAAGAAAATGTTTTGGCTAATTATACACCAAGTCTATTGTCTTATCTCCTTCCTGCCCACCAGAATTCCAGTCCTTTCTAACTGGTATATCATATGAGTTAGGAAGGTGACATTTTGAGAACACATCGGTTGCCCTTCACTGCCTTTCACATCAGCTTAAGAAGTCAATTCTAACCTGCTTGACATCTAATTAAGGCGCTGCTAATGAGGTTGTAAAAATTGGGGTCTCTAGAGAGCAGCTACTGACATCCACTGCTCCCTATATCTGAGCAATATATAGCTGTCTGTTTTTGGTCATTTACAGGGGTAACATCCCCTGGTGTAACTTCATTCAATGGTAAGTTTTCAAGGCTGTAGCTATCTGTTGCAAGGGGGGAAAGAACAAAGTGGCGAAGCCAAACAAACTCCTGTTGGCTTGTGGTGGTCTGCACTTTGTATTCAGGCAGACAGATAATATTTGTGATGTGACTGTTGCAGTTTCAGCACAGCTTGATAGGGCCATATCCAAACAGTGTTCAAAGAAGTGACTATAAACAAATGCATGCTGATGTCATTCTGAAGAATTTCATATGCCTGCAATTTTCTAATTAGGAAAATGAAAGTTATCTAAAAGGCAACATATTGTTCTATGCTAATGGACCATTATGGCATAACTTATTTACTTAACAGAGTTATCTGCTCAAGCTTAAATTCAATTTCAGCAGTTTTGGACACAAAAGCCCCATAGGCTTTTGCAATTTACGTGTCATAAAACCACATCCAAATCCAAGTCACTCTTCATGGTTTTTTTCACCTCCCCAAAGCTTTGCTAGCAAAGCTCACATATAATAGTCTTTAGTAATATATTTAGATAATATAATTTTCCACTCTCAAGGCATTACTGTTGTGGCTATCAGCTCAGAAAACTCACAGCACCAAGAGGTTCCCTAACCCTGATGTAAAGTGCCATTTACACTGATGGGTCTACGTAGAAGTCCTGCTACTCCCACTGCTCTACTACTACTACTAACAGCACAAATCATATGCAAGTCTCCTTGAATTTAATTAGTTCAGAAAAGTGCATACAGGATTGAAGCCTAAGAAAATAATAAGGCTTGGGGAAAAGTTGAATTAAAAATACATTTCTGCAAATCAAACTGAAAGAAGCAATCAAAGATTTGACTGATCTGTTGACCAGAAGGTATACATCCTTTCATTAATGATCATATCCCTCTGTCCTATCCAACAGGCATTCCCTTTTGTAAAATGCTGAGCCCAAGGCAATGCACTAATTCAACGTCCTGAGTATAACAAAATATGCATCTCACATGTTTCTTAGGGCAATTTAGTTGGGCACCGGGAAAGCTTGTGTAAGGGCTATCCAGCCTTCCTTCTGTGCCACACTTTCCAGGCAAAGGTCCATGCTTTCCATGTACGTGTCTGAGAGGTGTGGTTTTTTATTTTTGGTCCCAGTGCTTTTCTCAGGAAACCCACTGTTTACTGCTGAATCAGAACAAACAGCAATTTGCAGGCACTCACTTTTTGTAGGCGCTCCTGACAGTTCCTTTCTAGTCGCATCCTTACCAGCCCCACAGCTAACATCATATATTATGCTTGGCCTGATCAGGCTCATAGGCCAGCAGTTCCCCATCCCTGATATAATGCATCTGAGGGACCAAGATGGGAAACCGGGAAGATACAGCTTTTCTCACCTTTGCAACAGTGGCATATCACTGCAAGCACTACCACTGCCAGGGGCTACGTAAGAGCTCTTCAAGGAACAAGGACCCTGCTTTTTATTACACCTCCTAACCCTAGCTGCTATCAGGGCTAGTTGAACATTGCAAATATGAACAGGCAGGCACACAAGTAATTCTGTTCTGCAATCCCTATTTAGCCAGTGGTTACTCTATGGCAAAATCCTGCCATCAAAATCACTACACAGTTCTGCATCAGTGCAAACCTGACAGTCAGCTGCAAACCTATTCATGCTAGTTTGACCCTATTCCCATAAATATCTGTCAGTCATCCTTCATGAGTGCAGTTCAGCAAGAAAAAGCAAGAGGGATGGAGAATGCAGATTGGCCATTAAGAGTTCTTTGAGGTTTCTTTCTGTATACAGTACATGGAATATATATGTTTGGAGTGATGAAGGCTGACTGGTTAGTGTACATAACTGGCCATTGTTCACATTCCCTATACTTCATTTGCACATGCCATGAACAGTCCATGAAGAGTGAATTGTGCACATTTCCTGGTCAACATGCATACTCTCCAGCATCTTGACACATGTGTATACCTCAACAAGTTGTACATTCCCTGAATATTATGCATAATCTCTAACCGGCCTTTGGACAAAGTCCATATCTGACTGCATTTTGTATATTCTCTGGGCAATGTGCTTACTCTCCAAAAAAAACAACAACCCCATACCCTGTAGTTCAGGACTAGGGTACCTCATTCTCTAATTTATTGTGACTTGTGGTGCCCTCTCCTGTCAATCAGCTGAGCAGTGGGGAAAAGAGGGTATGGCTTCAGCCTCTTTTCCCTCACTGCCCAGCTATTCCTCAACAATCCATTGAGATGCATGGCGGGCAGATGATTGTAAGGTTAAACCTTCCTATAATTCTGAAGATCCCCAGCACATTCTAGTGGCTGCAGCCCCCTTTTTCCTGCTGCATAGGTGTTCCCTGCCAATCAGTTGAGCAGTATGGGGAGGGATGCAGGAGGAAGGACTGTTAAACCAGGGAAACAAAGAGTTAAAGTTCTACCCATGCTGTTCAACTGAGCAGTGGGAGAAAGGTGACAAAAAGTTGCAGTGATGCCTTCCCCCTGCTGCTTTGTTGGTTGGTGGGAAGGAGACCACCGCATCACATAAAATTAGACACTGCCTGCAGGAAAATAGGCTACCCACTTCTGAACGAGTGACAGAAACAAAGGGCATGTTTCTTAGAGAGTATTCATACTGTCTAAAAATATACTGCATGCAGGAGATATGCACATTCCTCAAAGCTTATTGGAGATTATGCATAATGACCAGAAAATGTGCATACTTCCTTCTACACAGATACATTATGTGCACATTCTGCATGAAGTATGGTGAATATGTACAATGACCAGTTGTTAGGCACATGAACTCCTCAAGTCACGTCATCCCTAACATATATGCAATGAGAAATGCCAGATGGTGGTATGTCATGCCTTATCAGATATATATACCTTATGCACTATGTACTACAGTATGCAACTTTTTCTAAATGTTTTAAGTAATTTTAAAAAGTAGAGTAAGTTTGAAGGTGCTCCACCTTCTTTTCCAAATCCCCATTAAAATGTACCCTTCTTATAAGTGCCTTGCAATAAAGCCTTTTCTCTAGACTTCCCCAACTCCCATTGATTAACATTGTTAAAATAATCCATTGTTGTTTTTTTACCCAGGAGTAACTTGACACCCAGGCTATGAACGTACATCACACTTCAAAAGCACTCCTTTGCCTACAAGAATACTGGGAACTGTAGTTTAGCCATCACACAGCTACTTTCCCCAGCACCCTAAGCACAAATTGGTTTTATCTTTGGGAATTACCACCATTCAACCCAATTGTGGAACAGCCCACATTACAAGTTGATCTTACTGCCTCCCACAAGCACGGTGAAACAATCCCTCCAATAAACTGCTCAATGACACTGGAGAGTGCAAAAATTAAACGTGGCACTGGGCTGTTTAGGATGAGTAATTTATTTATAAACAACCCAGTGTCTTCTTGAAATCAGGCCTAAGCTATTTTTTTTTCATTTTAACCTTTGAGGGAACTGGCTAAGTAACATTTTATTTCTACTAACTCCCGATGCTTATTAATTTTTGCCCTCCAGTTGTCATTTGTAGTTTTATTGTTTAATTATAACCCTATTTAGATTCCTCTTCAATAGTATTATTACAGGAGCTGCCTTGGGGACTCTCCATGGGCTGAAACAAAGATTTCAAAAATAAATAAATGCAATATTTTAGTATCATATTATAAATTCAGTTTATACCTCACTGTCAGGGTTTGCTAAATACAAATATATTTGCTAGTGAGGTGAGAAGCCCCTACACCTGTTGACTTCTTCTTCCACATGCAAACTGGCAGGGCACTCATTCATGCCTATGATGGGATGGCATTAACATTCTTGTGGGCTTCCAACATGATTAGTTGGAATTCTTTGATTAAAGGAGATTATTACGTTTGATCATTATCCATTTAATTCTGTTAGTGGGGAAACTGTCCTGTATTATTATTCTGAATTTCTGATTAATGGTCAGTTCTCCAAGATAAATGTCAATTATGCCAATATTCTAGTTCTCTTTGTGTTTGTCTCTCACCTCTCCTCACTAGTGTATGCAGGCTTAAATTTAGCAAATATTGTGGTTCCGTTAGTACCCCAATCTTGTACTCTCACTTCTATATTGTTAATGAAGGTGTTAAAGAAGATTGACCTATCACTGACTCCAGTGCCACTTCATCATTTTAATTTATCATTACCCTTTGTTTGCAGTAATTAAGCTGGATTTCAAGCCATGTGACATATTCATTATTTTCAGATCTACACCAATTTGAATTAACTTGGGCAAGATTTTGTTAAAGGGTTACTCTAATGCATCACATAAATCAAAATATGCATCTATCACATTACTTACACCCAATATTTTTGTAATTATCAGGTTTGTTCAGGAGAGCCACTTTTAAAGTAACACTGTCTAAAAAAACAACATACACTATAAATAAACATGTGATCATTTGTGGAAAAAATCTATAGGCTCATAAGAACATTAAACAGGACATACTTTCCCATTCATGGAGCTTAGTGTGAGAACAGAAGGTTTTAAAAAATCCATTGGAAGACTTCTAGCTGAATATATAAATAATGATCTGATATGAAAACTCTCATTGTATTTGAAATATTAAAATAGAGAAAAACAATTCAAAATATAACTGCCACTTAGTTTTGAGGCATTAACTTCGAATTTACAGCATTAGCAAATTTCAAAGTGATTTGGAACTTTATGAAGATTTTAAAATAGTTTCCCCAAAATATTTTACATAAAATGAAACTGATGGGACATAACAATATGTCTGTCTCTCTGTCCCCAAACATTGAAATGTGTGATTTGGACCATTAAACCGCACCCTCAATAAGTTATTCATGAATTTACCAACAGCATCAAACATATTAAATGTAAATAATTAGCACAATGCCAGGCTCTTTGTATGCTCTTATGACTAGCTTAAATTAGGAGTAAAGAATTCATCAGTCCCAAAAGATCAGGAAGGATTCCACCACACAAGCCCTCTTTACAATATGAAGAGCAACAGCTCAGACCTGGGTAGACCACCTCATTTGACAACTAGAGCTGAGAGTGTTATGCCTGAGCCTGTAATTCTACAGTATACTCACTGGCCTGGGTGTAAGCCCATTGAACTAAGAAAACGCTTATAGGGTTGCATTGTTAATAGGTCACAAGACTATGAAAGCTTGCTATTAATTTGGGAGGTGCATTGTCTTTTTTGAAATGTCAGAGATGAAATAACGTTGCATCTCTCTCTGCTTTTCCTGAGACACTCTAGATTTTTACATCATGTTAAAATGATGCATGCGTTGTAAGAAATGGGCTTGAAGACAACTAATGACTAAAGGTACTTTCTATGGCAGCTGAAAAAATGTTCTGCTTTATTGGAAAATAATGATCATGTCTAACAACAAAATATTATACCACTGCATTATTTACAAAGCTTTGAGAAGACATATTAGAATACTCATTACTAGGGAAGTTTCTGTGTCTGTTCTCCCAACACTTTGCAAATTTAAATACTCCATGGGATAAATATATACAGTATTCGTAATACTGTTTTGTCATCTACCCGGCAGGTGGCAAGCTGCGGTATCAGTTTATAAAAAAAAAACCCTGTTATTTCATTATATAAATCCCACTACCCAATTTTTGATATTGTTTTTCTTTCTAAGACTTGTGTCTGTATTTTGAGATCAATCTAGCCTTGTTTGATTAAACCCTATCCCCACAGTCAGAACAATTACAAATCAGCAAAATGCTCACCGTGGTGGGGATGTATATGTAATAGCTATGTAGGTTGTTGGGTACCTATGTGTTCCCAAATTCATTCTTTGCTCCTTTGCTCCCTTGGTCCCTGTGTTAGTTACTGGACATGCAGATATGTCTGAGGGGATGGATATCTCCCTAAAGGAAGAGGAAGCAACAATATACCACAGTGCAGGTCCAAGGATTAAGGGAAATTTGTGAGCTCTCTCCAGGTTAAAATGTTCAGGTTCACATTCTTCACCTTCTCTCTCATTGCAGATTGTACTTTTCTGACCTATGCCAACAAAGACATTCAGTAACAGGAGGAGGAGAGTAAAATAGACCTGCATGCATACAGACCTACAGAAAATTGGAACATGGTTATATTTATAATAATATCAGATACTGGGTATTTGCATAGTACTTCAGAATATCATTTATTTATTTAAAATATTTTGATACCACCCAGGGTGGTTTACAACACACAACAAAAACACACAATTAAATTTAAAGAAATGCAGTAAAAACAGCTGGACACAGTCCATGGTCGGTTCTCAATAGCATTTCTATCATTGACTAGAAATGACCTGAGCAAACAAATATGTTTTCAGGAGGTGCTGAAAACTCAGGAGCTTTGGTGCTTGCCTCAAGCTATGTCCGTCGGATTCCAGTAAGTCCTGGGGACTGATCATCTTAATGTGGGTCCTACAACTCTACCGGGAAGACTACTGCTGTAAGACCAAACTTTAGCAGAAAATATTCTGACCATGACAACCCACTCACTATCTCCATACCATATTTCTTGCACAGGGAAGTACTAAATTGAGGTTATGTCCTGTTCTATGTGTATAGCTGTTGTATAGGCCATGAAGTCCTGAATCAGCCCATTTGAGGTGGCTTTGGTGTGTATGTTGAAGTATGTATGTTTCTCCAACACTGCCCCCCCACTTGAAAACCACTTCTTTCAACTGAGTTGCAGAGGCTGCTTGGCAGCAGGGTGGGTCCAATCTGTATTGGTGACCCAACATCTGGTGCCACCCCTTGAAGTCTGCTGCAGAGCATAGAGGTTCACCGCTAAGGGAAACACAACCTAAATGGACCACTGCAATTTCCTCCAGCCTCCCCAAGCTTAATTGGTGCTGCATGGAGGCACAGCTGTGTTGTATGAACTCCATCCAGCTCGCCATCCAGGTATCCATAATATATGCCAGGTCAGCTACCTGAAATCTTGTATGACTGAGACCTTACTGAAAAGTGAACTGGCAAAAAATAACAGTGCCACCAGACTGAAAAACAAAAGAGCAACCCAGCACCTGAAGAATGGAGGAGCATTTCATATTCACTACCTCGATAATTCTGACAACAGCTCTGTGAGATGCTCTTTTTTCGCATACAATTCTACTATGCAAAAATATCCCACAAAAGACGAATTAAATGGTTAAGCTACAAAAACAGTCCTTTCATATAAAATTGCCAGCTTCGTTCTCCATGTGGTATATTCCTTAAAAGATGAAAAGAAAGAATGCAGAACCAATTGAAAGTGTAAGTATGATATTAAGTTTCAACACATAGCCCAAAGCCCAATAAATGGTGAGTAAACAATGAAGCCTGAGGTCATTCTTTTCCTCTGAACATTTTTGAGTCACACTGATTCTTTCCATCTGCATTTTGCTTTTTCTGAAATAAAAAGTGTATTTTACCTCTGGGCTCCACCTATATTAAACTGTGGCTCCTTCTTCTATCTGTGGTTGCTTAGCTGTTCTAACTAGTGTGTAGTTGAAAGGGTGTGATTATGACTAATAAATCCAGTCTTTGTCCACTTTATACTTCCTCTGCCATGGGGGTGGGGAGGGAGACTAACAGTGCCTGTGTGGCAAATAGTACTGAATTAAATTCACCAAAGAAAGGCATCTCAGAACATATGCCCACAGTTACAGGAAAACAGATAAATGAAGCATCACAATCTAAAATGTTAAGAATGTATCACACTCATCTTCTGGTATCTAAGGATGAATTCACACAACAAAGTAATTTATTTTATCCATCAGCTTGCAGAGAGAACATGATTCTGAGGCTTCCTTTTGTATTGAAGCCTGGAAATTCAATAAGATTCAATTGCACTGGCTCTCAACAAAGGACAATGAAAAGAAAACATGCTGCAGCAGGGGGAAAATGTCATATACCTCTCAGGAATGCCTACTCCTCTATAGACCTTCCCATTCCCAGACTATAAGATAGGTGAATTATCCCTGGCTTCCTCCCCTCAACATTGTGAAATACTTTGGTTTATATCTGAGCCAAGCTGAACTCTGGAAACAAGTCATGTCCTCCAGTGAGTCCCACTCCACCCATCAACCCCTTCCCTCATGCCTCCACAGCCCATTTATTTGCTTGTTTGCAAGCATGTATTAAACTGCTTAACATTTTGTACATCTCTTAAGTGGTGCACAGTCTAAAAGCAAACGCTGCCATTAAAACAAGAAATGCAACCTAAAACCAATTAAACAACAGCATGAAAGCATATAAAAGCAAACTGGCAATGAACTTGGGTCATTGAAACACATAAAATGGGGTCCAGTCTTGTGGGTGAAGGAAAACCTGGGGGGGGGGATGAGAAGTCTTTACAGGGCTAGCGCAGCAGTGCTCTGGAGCAAGTGGGGACAAAAACCCTTGGTAGACTTTGGGAAATGGAGTTTTTCCATGGACTACTACACTGACAGTATTGATTGTGGGATCTATATCTCACTGGGGGGGGGAGGAGCCTAGTGGCAGAGAGGAGAGTGGGGAAATGCCTCCATTTCTCCCCTGCACTGGCTTGCAGCTAGAGTGGTACTGCTACAACCAGAAAGGAATGGAGTTGAGGTCCTGGGACTGTAGTGTTAACTTCCTTCTAAGGTAAGCAATTGGAGAATCCTGTTACCAAGCCTAGAGGTTTCACATACCACCCTCATATATGGGGAGAATGTGCTAGGGGTTTGTGAGGCCCACAGGCTAGCCCTGCCCCACCCCCATAGCTGATGTGCACAGGGGCTATGCTCTCCTGCTGCCCGTGCGTTTTGCTGGCATGTGAAAAGGCTCCACATCAACTCAAGTGCAGAGCTCTTTCACAAGTCAGCTGAACATGGGGGCAGGGAGCTGTGCATGTCAGTCTCCCACTCAGGCATTTTATTGTTACTGAGTGAGGAGATCATCTGGACACGACCCCCTCCAGTGGAATCAGGTAATCAAGCTAAAACTTCTCTGTGTGAAGTTAAATCTGCTTGAAAGCAACTTGGGGTGTTTGAGTAGCAACATCTAAACCTAAAACAGCCTTTCCAATGACATCTATAAGGACTATTTGTTAGCTTCCTTCCAACAGCAAGATATGTTATTTTAATTTTCAAAAGACTGCTTTTTAAATGAATTGATATTTCACATGTTGCCTTTAGATTATGCCATTTTTAGTTATTATTATTTATTTTGTTGGCCAGTATGTGTTATTTTGTGGGGAAAGTGATCCATGGTTGCTGCAAACAAAATAGAAATTGCAGGCACCTTGGTATGCAACTAATAATGAACCAGGAAAACCTTAACAAATAACTATTACTGTAGAGTTGGTTTTCCCACACAGTCTCTGCTTTCAGACCTTCATGTTTGCCAAAAGATTAGGAACAGTCAGACACAAGCAGAGCTATGGAGCCACTGCATGCTAATCGGAAAATGGGCCCTTGATGTTGTGATGACCAGAAGCTGTTGCCAGGGACAGGTGTAGCATCCCAACATTTTGAATGTTGCAAGGAGCCAGAAGCTAGAATGTTGCAAGGAACCAGATGGACCATCTGGTGCTATTTGGTAGCTTAGTTCCCACACTGAATTCCATTTATCCATATAAATGCAAGTGATTATATTTTTATTTTCTTTTAAAAAATCTACATATAAAGACACTTAACCAAAGGACACTTAAAGATGCTGGCAATATCAGAACTTTCAGTGGCCAATGCTTCAATCTATGATGTACTTTCCCATGTCATACATTTTATTTGATAATTGGCAAGAATAATAGATAGATAGCGTTTTATATCCCGAAGAGTGCTTCTAATATATCCATTGGCATCCTTTTAAGATGGCTAACTTCCCCTAGAGGGTCAAGATAGATCATCAATTTTTGACAGCAAGATGGTAAAGCTTTTAAGCATTTTCTTTCACAGAGTGCTTAGATCAGGAAAAACTGGGGAACATTTAACCCTGAGGATGGAAAGGAGAAAATATATGTCATATTCAAAATGACAAGAAAAATAGAACAACCCAAACTTTATTTATTTTTTCCAGATATATCTGACTCTTAAAATGTTAATAGCAAACTAGCTAATTTGCACTAGGGCTTCATCCCATTTTTAGTGGTCTGGCTCAACCATAGAGTGAGCATAGCAATGATGAAAGCAATGCCTCTGGGGTTGTTCAGAATGCCTGCCTCTAACCACAAAACTAAAGTTCAGGCAAATGGATTACAGGGCAGGGGTATAATTTTTAATATTAGCCTTTCCAGGCAATGTGCATAATTATTCATTTGTTGCAGGGGTGCTAGACATTTTGGGTAGCACTTTTGCTGCAGGGATATCAAATTTTCTAAGCACTGAAGTCACAAAAAGTTGTTACTTGAAAATGCAGTCCCTGCCCTAGTTTACCAGGTCTGCTGTGATTGGGAGTGATGTGTAGAATGCAGGTGCACAGGTATCACAAGTCCCTAATAAATAGATCTGCAGCATGCTTCAGCGAGAAAAGCAGCAGGCAGCCGGTGTAGCAGGTGTAGGATTTGCCCATTACAGGACCTTGGACAGTTCCTTTATCACACAAAGAGAGCACGGGAGTTGCTATATGCATACAGAGAAGTTCTGACTAGATTTCTTCTGGCTATGTCACTGTGTGTGCTGGTGTTTGAGTTTTGTTTGGAAAAGAGAGGTAGCAAAAGGCCCCTAAACAGCATGCATTAAAACTGCTCCAGGGAAATGTGCTGCAGAACCTTGACAGAACCTTGTTCAAAACTCTGACACCCAGGAAACTTGTGGTTATGGTGAGGCAGAATAAAAATTATAAAATAAAATAAAATAAATATATGCTATTGGCATTAGGCTGCACTTGACACTGTAAAGGAGGATTTGTGTTTGTTTTTGTTTTTTTAAAAAAAGCAAGATGTCTTCATGGAGTTTTAGATATTTAGAAGAGAAGCAGCAATTGTCATGGCACCATTGCTTTCAAATCACCAGTCATCTAACTTCAGTACAGGAAAATAATTTACAATACTATTGGACTGTAGGAACAGTCTCAGGATAAAATTCTGTGCACAATTCCATGGAAATAAGTGACACTGAACATAGCAGAAATTTCTTCCAAGTGAAAATGCACAGGATTGAGTATTCTCATTTTGCTAGGCTAAAAAAGTAATTCACTAGTTGGTGACAGATTACTTGACATGTCTAATCAATTTATCTACTAATTGCCACTGCCTTGGCCACATGACATACTTTTTGCTGTTTTTATGACTGCTTTTCCAGCTTATTCACGTCCTACCTTTCTGCAGGTATCAACATAGTTCCTCATTACTATTTGTTTTTGCTTCAAGTAAATATATATTTACTAAGCATTCAGGCTTGTTCTGCCACCCATACTCTGTGCATTATGTGAATATTCTGCTCCAATATCTCTCAGGCTATTTTAATGTGGGGTTTGCTAGGCACCGAAACAACTCCCACAGTTTCTCTTGTAGCACTCAAGTTCCTATCTTTAGTGCTCACCAGTAAATTCAGGCTACTATCTCCATTCAGCACTGAATTAATTTAAAGCCCTCATAATTAAGTTCACTACATCTGCTGAAAACATTTCCCCCATTGCTCATGAGGTGCAGCCTTGCCTTGGCAGGAATCCTGTGTTAAGGAAGTTCAGATTGTGGCCCCAGGAACTGAATGTCTCTTGTCAACACTGTGTAGCTGGCCAGTAATTCACCTTAAGCATTCTTCTCTGTTTGTAGCCATCTACTTTTTGAGGAACAATGACAAGAGCCACACCTGAGTCCCATGGTCCTTTATTTTCCTCCCGAGCATAGAGCAGCAGGCAAAAATGTTTCTCTATAACCAAACCTTTGGAGATTGAACATTCTATGGTCTTTCAAATGGGGTTGTGAGAGGGAGGTTATTGGTTTGTTTCTGTTTTGCTTGTTTGATGACACTGAAATAGCTCAGTCAGTAGTGCATGAGACTCTTAAGCACAGGCTAATGGGTTTGAGCCCCATGTTGTGCTAAAGATTCCTGCATTGCGGTGGGGGGAGGAAGTTGGCTTAGATGATCCTAGTGGTCCCTTCCAACTCTAGCTCCTAGCTCCTAATACTGCACACTTATGTCCCATACATGAGTAATGTTTGGACAGGGATTAAATGTAGATATGCATCCCAAAGTCACCAATCCCAATGCTTCCCAGAATGGTAATGGATAGATTTGTGTTGAAGACATTACTGCAATGGAGATTATCAGTTTCCTTTTCCAGTGCTGGTCCTGCTGCCCCCAGCCTCTTCCCTCTCTCTACCTATTCCACCTGTTGCAACTTGGACTGGCCAGGAGGCAGGTAGCCTCCTTCTCAGGGGCTTGTGGTTAGCATGGTTCCTATAATATTCATCTATGTTTATGTGGTGTATTAAGCCTTTCAATGAGTAGCCCAGACACATTTCAAAGACTGCAACTCCCTTTCAGAACCTCGTCAACCGTTAAGGATTCAGAAGTCATGCCTCCCAATCCTTTGTGCTGTGTCAAACCCAAATAAGTCTATCAAAGGAAAGGAAAGACAGCAAACACCCAGCCTCTGGCTATAAGATTGAGAAGACAGCACCCTTCTCACCCAGCACAAACTCCATTAGAACTACCAGTTGTCCTCTTGATTGCTGCAGTCACAATTTCTGGATGTTTGGGAGCTCTTCATAGTTCATTGGTGGGACACTACTTGAGTCAACGGAGCTCCCTCCTTCCCTCTGTATGGTTAATGCATATATTTTCTCCCTCCTAACATTACTACACCTGTGCTAGGTGTAGTTCCCCCTGATCAATGTGGAGGGGTGAAGGGGAGTGGGTTTAGTATCCTGTCTATCAGCAAGACATGTATGCTAGCAGGAGTTTTTGTGGACGTACTCCAGCATAAAATGCCATCTGGCTTCCTTTAGTCCTCTATCTGTAATTGCAACTCTCTCTGAATCTTAGGATAGAGTAAACCACACTTTGAAAAATGATAAAGAAACCCACAATCCACCCACCATCAAGCATTGTTGCAATTTATCAGCCAAATCTGACCATCTGGATTACTATATCAATCCACTCATGATAAAGAGCCACAATAGAGGCAGTGTTAGAAACTGAGATATGAAAGCTGGGAGCTAAATGGCACCTTAAACCTAGGTTGTGGGTGCAACAATGGAATGTCAAGGCACACTTTTTTATAAGAAGAATATAAAGCTGTAAGTGAATGAACTGCAGCTAAAATCTTATATTCATTTTTCACATGGTCTAGTCCTCATCTGAAGACTGCAAAAAACAAAGCCATGCTTCCCCTGCCCGCCCGCCCTAATATTCTTAAGAGGGTCTCTTCCCCAGTCTTCAGAGAGTGGCTGGAAGTGGGGAGGCAGAAAAAGGTCCTCCTTTCCTTCCACTCTGCAGTTTTAATATGAAACCTTAGGCGCAGTACTGTGCCCAGAGTTCAGAAACTGCTCATGCTAATGAAATTCCCTGTTGCAAAACGCACCTAGAACAATGGGAGTTTCGAACGCTGAATAGAGGATTTCTGTTGGTGACTGTTTCCCATAGAAGGTGAGTGAACTGAACAACAAATCTGTTTTCTTTCACATTACTGGCTAAGTAGTTAAGGCATCAATGATGTTGAAGAGCACAAAAGGTCTCCAGCATGTTTGCAGTTGTCAGAACCAAAGAGGTACCATATGTTGATATAACTGTTGGAATTTTTGTAAGCCGCTTCCTACAAACAGAAGTCCAGAACACTCCACTTTGCAGCTTGTTTTGTCACCAGGTTAAACTCCTATCATAAGGTTTCTCTCTCTCTCTCTCTCTCTCTCTTGTATCCCTCCCCCACAACCAATTGATGAATGATTTAATGAGTAAGCATCATTTAATACATCTTGCTGTTTAGTTAAACAAGGTATATCATAGGGAACTTCCATATTCATAAAGCCATTTTAATGCACTGAATATCATCATTATTTTTTCAGTAGGATCTGTTACTTAGTTAAATGGATTTGAGACATCAGACTATTATATGACAGACGATTTTGTCACTATGCAAAATGTGAACCCTGTAATCAACTTGTTATGGCATTTCACAAAAGTATGTGACAGTAAAATAAGTAAACTGTCATTTGGGCAATCAAGCTTTGAAATCCTTCAGGACGAGGAAAAAGGCATTTGACACAGTCTTCATCGTAGCAATGAGGTTCAAAGATAATTTAAGACTATTACAGTCATACATGACTGCATAGCTGAATACAATAATATAACAGAATGTATTGGAATAGTTGCTAGTGACATAAATGTGAATTTCCAGTAATTTTTCATAATATTTTAATCACATTTTCCTCTTGATTTTAACCCACATATAATAGTAACTATAGACAGAGAGAAAAACAGATATATAGTTGCATGCAGAGGGTGTGTTTCATGAATAAAAGCATTATTTTCCTTTCATGGAGGTCACTCAGATTCATGGAGGTTTTTGCTAAAGGAAGCTGGGGAAGGGTTTTTCTCAATTCCCCTTTAAGAACATTAAAGATCAGGCCAATTGCCCATCTTGTTCTCAGAGAGGGCCAACCTGGGGGAAACCCCCAAGTAGGATTCAAGCACAAGAGCACTCTCTCCTGCTGTATTCAGAAGCATTCCTGACTCCAACTGTGGAGGCACAGCATAGTTGTCATGGCTAGTAGCCTTCAATAACCCTCTCCTCCATGAATTTATACAATTCTCTTTTAGAACAATCTAGGTTGGTGGCCATCACTGCCACCTACACCACCTCCCATACTGTTCTGGTGGGGTTTCCCAACCCTCTAAAACCCTTTTTGAGGGGACAAAGAAGGCTCTGCAGGGAATTCTTGACATGCAATAGACATGCAATGAACTACCAAACAAGCTATGATTCATACTAAAATTGATTATGTGGGCAAGTATCTATCTTGGAACTGTCTACCCAGGAATCAAGATGTATAAATAGGTGAGAGACATGCCTGAATTACTTGTGTTGATATGCAAAACACCCTCTTGGCCACTGCAGATGCAGTATTCTCCATCTGCAGTCTATAATAGCTAATACTGCAAAATGTAATTCATTTCAACTGCCTGAATGGTGCTTGCTTTGGGCTGACATCATCTTGGTATGGTCTTTAACCAAAGATGTGTTTTTTGTGTTTTTTTGTAAGCTTGCACAGAATTGGTTCTAATCTTTCAAATGAAAATATAGGGAAATATTTCCTATTGTGATTAAGCAGTAGCCCAATGATGTGTTGAATTTCCTCTTGAGTAAGGTGTCACGAATTGCTTTCATGGCTTGGTGATGCAGGAAAGAAAGGCGATAGCTTCAGTCGAGGGCAGGAAAGACAGAAGAGAGCAGCCTAAAGCAGAGCAGCCTAGAATGAAAATGCCAGGAGAATATAAGCACAAAAGGAGCACTGACATGTGGAATAAAAGGAGGAAGATGTATGGATGGAATGAATGAATGTGGGGAAGAGAGCTGAAGATTCAAAGGGTGGAAAGCGGAGGGGAGAAGTGGCAGATAGAACAAAGGCTGACCTGGAACTAAGGATGGATGAATCTGCCCATTTCAGTTTTACATTTTCCCAATATTAAGTTTGAGAAACTGGCAGTCTCCCTTCTTTAAGGGAGCCTTCTTGCACCTGCAACCCATTCCTTGGTCCCAAGATAAGCTTTTGCTCCTTGGGTGTGGAGGACAGGAGATCAAACAAAGACATCTTAAATCTGAGCATATCCAAAAGCTCTACTGTGCACATGTACCCCATCTCTGTCAGAAAATGAAGGTAAAAAATGAGTAAACACCATCTAGGTTCTGTGAGTTTCTTTGCTTTCATTTGACAGCTCAAAATTAATTCAATTTAAAACACACAGAACCTGGTTTAAAGCAGAGTTAACAGGACAATCCTGACCCCACCCCCTCCAAATTTACTGATTCAGGGTGTAGCTGCAGTAGCTCTCTACTGATGGAGCTCTGCCAACAGGCAATGAAGTACTTGTACAGTAGAGGCTCCCACCACACCCAGAGAAACCTGGCATTAGGCCAGGCATCCCTAAACTCGGCCCTCCAGATGTTTTGGAACTACAATTCCCATCATCCCTGACCACTGGTCCTGTTAGCTAGGGATGATGGGAGTTGTAGTCCCAAAACATCTGCAGAGCCGAGTCTGGGGATGCCTGCATTAGGCCCCCAAATGGAGCATTCCAAGGACAGGGTGGATCCAGAGCACTTCTATTCCCTTGAGAGATGACAGCCTGCTGTTAGTGTGGGTAATCTCCCCTCACCAACCCATTTCAATGTTTACTTTAAAACCCTATCAGGGCTAAAATAAAGAAGCACATTGCTTCCCACCTCTCACCCTTGCTGGTGTAAACTGGCAGGTCTTTGGACAAGAAATATCACTACCCACTTCCCTCCCGCTTGGGGTTGCTTTGTAAGACACTTATAAATTCATTTATGTGCCAAAAGCATGGAAATTATGCCATGTAAGCAGGAAACACAATTCTGCAATCTCTCACAATTGTGTTTGCTTGCTTACAATTTAACATCTACAAACTCACACTTGTATAACAATACATGCTATATAACATATTTGGTTGGTTGTTGTTCATCCATTTATTTTTAATAAAATAATAATATTAATGGAGTGAGTGGGGACATTATTGAGAAGTAGATATTTTTAACAAGTTACTATACGAAAGGATGATTTTGCCTCAGTAATTTTATGATAACTCAAGCATCCTTTTTCTTAAAATAGATCCATCTGCAGAGACCTGCTCAGCTGCTGAGGTGGATCTTCCACCTGGAGTCTCTAAGATGACTGTTAAAGGAATGAACAGACATCTTTTATCTCTGTCAATGCAGAACCATGGGCAGAATTAGAGTGTCCTTAAAAGCAGCACAGTATTGTACTGGCTCCTTTTGTATAAATATAAAAGAGAATGTGTATATATAAAAGGGAGATGCTATATATTTTCCAGTAGCATTTTGATTTGGAATTGAACTCTGTCTCCCACTGACAACAGGCATAACTATATGGGGTTGTCACCCTTTCATTGGGTTTCATCATCATTTGACCAGGTGGAGGTTTAACAAATGTAAGTCATCACTAACTGTAGTGGCTACTGTTAATGAAAACTGCGAAATTCACCACTTTTGATGGTGAGGCTGAACAGAATGGGAGAATGCCTAGAAATGCCTATCCATTCATACAAATCACCAAATAGCTCTAGTTCATGCAACTCACTCCTGGTACTATTTTATGGGTTAGTTTTCTCAAGATACTACATGTGCACTTATGCACAAGTGAACCATGTAATCTGCTCTGTTGTATATCGGTGCATTCAATGTAAAACCAGTAATCACCACAGAAGGATACCTGGGCCTTTGCCAGCTTTGTTGGCTGTTGTGACTCACAAAGGATACTGGTGAGCTGGAAAAGGGCAACCAAAATGAACATAAGGCTTGAGAAGCTCCCCTCTGGGAGTAGTATCCTGTTTTTTCCTGAGACTGGGACTCCAGGCAGCTTACACAAATGATACCATAGATAAAATACAAAATGCTAAAAACATTTAGAAGATAATAGATAAAAAGTAATTAAACTCTATTGGAATTAAAGCAATTAAAACAAATTTATTAAAGTACAGATTAAACACAGCACTCTCAAAAACCCTTAAAAACAGTCTTAAATCATTTCATTGCTTTTTTTTGGCGGTGGTGGGGGTTCCTAGGATTTTGTTTGTTGCTTTTCTCTATGCATTAATATGAACATACCGTAAGAAAAGGACATCTAGTCCATGTGTAGCTAAAAGGGTGTTCTCCAGAGGCTGTTGGATTCCAGTTTCCAAAAACCTCAGTCAATGTGACCAACAATCAGGAATTAACGGAGCTGAAGTCCAAAACCTTCTGCAGGGCACCATGTTGGCCTCCCCTGATCTAGTCTAACATCCTATTTCACGGTAGCAAATCAAATGTCTCCAAGCAGCCCGCAAGGGGGGCAAGAAAGAACTAGTCTTCCCATGCTGTTCACTTCACCATGTCAGTATTTATATTTATACCTGAAAACTGAGGTTATTGGTGTTATATAAGCAGCTGTAAGATCCTTTTCAAAAAAAAGAAAAAGAAAAAAAAGCAGCTGTAGGATCCTTTTTTTGGTGTTGATGATGTTATTATCATGACCTTGGTAGGTCCAACCTACCTATTCTGTTCTTGAGGTCTCGGTATTTAAACTTTTACTGAGGTTAATAGAAAATGTAGACTTAGAAAGTCAACTCTGTTTGTAAAACTTAATTTTAGTCAGAGGCATATACATAGGGATACACCCTCACACTTCATTAAATAGACCGCAGCACATTGCAGAACGCCTCGTTTTGGGGAACCTGTATGTCTGTTTGGCTCGCCCCGTAGCCTGAGGTCGAGGAGCCCCACAATTTGACACGATGTCTATGGGGACCTAGCTTTTTCTTGAGCCTTTCACAGGTGAACGCTAGGACAACCCTTATGGGGAACTCCTCCTTACTCAAAACGTAGCCCAGTTTTCCTCCTTCAGGAGGGCAAGAATGGCAGAGATGTGCTCAGCCCAAAAAAACGAAAATGAAAAAGTTGGAAGCCTCTGCGGCTGCTACTGCTTTCGTGTTTTGTTTTGCTGTGGCCACTGCGGCTGCTGCTGCTTCCTCGCCCAAGGCCCAGCAGGCGGCAGCAGAGAACTCCGCGCTGCTCAGCCGGGCCCCGAACGGCTTCTCCGCACCTTCCTCCAGAGGCGCGCCCCCCCGCCCCCATTCCCCCTAGACAGCGAGAGAACGCTCAGAACCAAAGCAGCGTCCTCACGTGCACCGGGCGGGAGACCAGGGGCGCGCGTAGGCGTGACCACTGGGGCGGGGGCGGGCAGAGTCTCTTCCCGCCAACAGGACGCCGGTATTATACAGTTGCCGGGGCTGGCGAGCCGAAAAACAAGGAAGCCCCCGGCTGTCTGAGTGGGTCGTCGTCTCTCCAGCGTCCTCTCCTCCCGCTGCCCGCCACCTCTTGTGTGAGGAGAAAAATACCATTCAAAAGCAGCAGAACACCTCCCTCAAGTTCGTTGTTTCCTCAGCGACGCTGGCGGGGGTGGGAAAAAAAAACCGGGGCGGAGAGAGAGAGAGAGAGAGAGAGAGAGAGGGACGCGAAAGCGGGAGCGGAGGCTGTGTCGGCGCGCGCGCGCCTGCCTATGTGTGACAAGGGAGACGACCCCGAAGTCTAGAGCAGAGCCAAAGTCATAAGGGGATTGGGAGGTCCTCCTCCGCTCCCCACCCCACCCGCCGCCCCCTCCCCGCGTTCTCCAAGCTGGGCTGGAGCGGCGGCCGCCGTTGCCTTGCTTACATGGAGAGACAGCGCCTGTCATGCTTGTGAGCAGCGGCAGCCGCCGCCAGCTCCCTGCCTCCTCCTGCTCCACCTCCTCCTTCTGTTGCTGTGCTGCATTGGGAATAGCCGCTCTGCCATTGACTGGAGGTGGGCTCGAGCCCTCGCGAGGGGAATAATACCTGGCCGAGCGCTGAGCCTCGGAGGCTTCTCGGCCGCCTTGTCTGAGGGGGCACGACAACAACAGCAGCGAGAAGTGCCCGCGGGAGGAGAGGGGGCTTCCCGGCCGCAGGAATGAGCTGAGCCCACTTTCGCCCGCCTCTCTGCCCGAGTGGGCTGGATGGCTCGCGGGCTGAGCGCAGGCGGCTGGCAAACTTGCAGGGCCCGCCGAATGCCTTCGGGGAGCGCCGCTGCTCCCGCCGGCTTCCGGGACGCCGACGCCGCCCGCGCCGCTCTTGGCGGAGGCATCTTGGCACAAGGGGAGTGAAGGCTGCAAAGGCGGCTGTTGTCCGCGCAGGGGGTGCTGCTCACGCGGTCCTAATGCCTGTCACTTCTCGGGACGCGCTGGTGGCAGCGGCGGCGGCGGCGGCGGCTGCAGGCGGGAGCCCCCCGAGTGCTGCTCCGGCTTGCTTGGCTTCTTCCGGCATCTGATTGGATACGGCCGGGCTCTGCGTGGGACAGCGGAGCTGTGGCGAGGGGCCTCCGAGAGAGAGAGGAAAAAAACATGGGTTATTGCAGCGGCAGGTGCACGCTGATCTTCATCTGTGGCATGCAACTGGTACGTGAGTCGCTGGTCTCCTTGGTTTTCTTTTTGTTGCTTTTTTTCTGTCTGAATCCTCCCTCCAATAAAACAAAAGTATAAACAAACCCCAAGAGGCAAGAGGCCAAATCCGATGGCTGTTTGTCGTTCGTGAGGGGAGAAGAGGTTAGAGAGGAACTGACTGTAGGAGTGAGCTCAGGGCATGCCTACTCAGAAGTAAGCATCCTTGTTTTCAATGGAGTTTGCTCCCTGGCATGTGCGTATAGGCATTGCGGCTTGTGTTGTAACAGGGACTCCCTGAGTGACATTCACGTGGGCACGGGGTAAACTTGTTTGAGGCTGCTTTTCTGTGCTGGTTTATTTGAGAATGGAAGTGATTGGGACGTAGTTGTAAGTGAACATGCATAGGATGCGAGTGCTAACCTTAAAAATTGACACACACACCCGCCCTTTCTCCTTGAAGGCTCAAGAGATCTCAAAGAGATTTGGGAACTTTGAAAGACTGAGCATGGTTTTTGTTTGCTTTTTGAAAGGAAGGCAGTTCATAGGCAATTACAATGGATGGAGTGGCTGATGAGAAGCATGTAGCTTTGCAGTGAGGGATGAAAAGTTAACTCATCTTAAGAAAGGTATGAGGTAGAGACTAGAGGTTTCCTTAATTAAACGGAATGAGCACTATTTTAGGCATGGTTATGAACTTGAGCCAAGATAATCAGATAAGAGACTGTATGAATTCAGCAGGATGATTGTTTTGAAGTATGTGGTGAAAGCTTTCATTGTTTCCAAGCAGTGCTAAAATTATGTTGTTTCCAAACAAACAAAAAAGAGTAAACTGTAAACTGTTCAACTCTACGGTGGCCACATATTGAAGATGAGATGCTAACTAGAAAATCTGTTGCAGTGCCTATTTTATGCATGTCTAACTTCACAGATGGAGTTTTTCTGAACACCATGAATGGATGTTGCTGTTATGCAGTTAGTAAGCCTCAGAAGATGCCACATTTCTGAATGTACCTTGAATGAGTAGAACAGGTTTGGAATGGGGCCTTAAGGGTGCAATCCTATACACTCTTGACCTGGGAGCAAATCCCATTGAGCTCAGTGGGACTTACTTCTGAGTAGGCATTCACAGGATTGCAGTGTTAAAACAGTTAACCTTGAAAAGGGAGAAAATGGTTACAGTACACCCTTCCAACTGGCAGAGTACCACCAGTTTCCCCAAAAGACAGGTGCTTAAGAAGACTGCATGGGAAAATAAAACTACCATTCTGGGAACAAAATCAGTACATGGGAAAGATTCACTGACTGTCGCAGAGCCTACACATCTGTGATGTTTCAGTGAATCTATCATCTTTGTGTGTAGCAGGAAGCATTCTGCTTGTCTAAATCCTGTTCTTCACAGAAGTATCTGATCCTGTGTGTTTGATTTATTCTTGTGCAAGTTATTTGAAAGAAACCCTCCCCCAACCCTGTTAAATGTAAGTCTACAGTAAACAAAATTGTTGGAACATAAGCTGTTTAACATTATCACTGGAGTTCCTCCCCCAAAGCTAAATGGAACAATAGTTTTGTGCTTTCTATGCCAAAGGTCAGAATACAGAAACTGCCCAGCTGGATCAGACCAAAGATTCACCTGGTCCTGCATCCTGTTTCCAGCAATGGCTAGATAAATGCTTCTGGGAACTTCATAAGCAGGGCATGATTAGGGCAACAGCTATCTCCTCCTTGCTGTCCCCAGTGTCTGATATTGAAAGGTTTGTGCCCCTTGTTGACTTGACCCAATATAGCAACAACAATGTATTTAAAGGTAGCCACAAGAGTATTCAATGTATCCTAGAGGTTGATTATAAACTTCTGCATCAACATTAGCTTGGGAGTGAGATGGCAAAGGCAGATAGATATACACTTACCATTTCTTGGGATCTATGAAGGAACATAGATTACAGGACTGAGTGTGTGAATAAAAAATACAACCATCCTAATACTGGAGCTTATGAAATATGCCTTACTGTTATTACTTTAGCTCTGCTGGGCCCTGGAATGAATCAAATGTAAATGTTACATGGCGCTCATCCATAGAGAGAGAGAGAGAAAAGATTTGGTATTTTAAATTATAGGACACAATGACAGCCTGTATGGTTAGACTGTTTATAATGCAGGATAAGTAAATATCTTACAGATATGTTCAAGTATTGAAGCAGATTTCATGAACATGGAACAATGATGGAGGGATGTTCCTTTCACACTAAATAAAGCTTATTGCAATGTTGGATCTGATGGAGTTAGGAACTGCAACTAGCTTTCAGTGACCACCAAATTTTATTCCCCAATTCTTCTCATTATGCATCGGCTTTCAAATGCTCACTCATGTGTAGTCTCAGCACTATGATGGATTTCAGTGTGCAAGATGCCACATATGAGTTCATATTGGGTTGGGGAAGCATGAATAAGGCAAATGCCATGCAAACAGCTGTTCTCATATGAAAACCATGACTGGCTGCAGCTTCCTGTTGAATGTACACTTGGTGACAAGTCTGAGATTGATGCCATATAATGTGTGGAATAGCCCTTAACTGGCTTGGGTTTGGATAGCGGTAATCTTGTGAGCCTTATGGGATACTTTGTCAGATACTGGACTTGCACAAGAAAAGCTTGATGAGAGGTGCTAATTTGTAAGAGACTTATTGTGTGGAGGTTGTATGTGGAGGTCTATGTCCAGGAGCAGAGATCTTATCAATATTATCTCTATGTTCCTACCACTATTAATCATTGTTGTACATTCACTTCATACTCAGTTTGTTGGGAAAACAGGTTCATGCCAAAAACAAAACCAGGTTTAAATATAAAATTGAAGCAATGGTTTGTTGTTGTTTTTAAAATACCGGTACATTTTAAAGTTTGATTTGCTGCAGCGATGCACATGGTTGCTCAGAAGTATTACTCACTCAAGACAGTGTGGCAAACTTATGAGCAACTCTAATTTGTGGGTTTGAGAAACCTGTCACCTTCCAGATGTTGCTGGATTCCAGCTCCCATCCTCCCTGACCATTGATCATGCTGGCTTTGGCTTATGGGATTCAAAGTCCATAAATATATGAGTAATCACAGGTTCCCCACCCTTACTGTATAGGATTACAGTCAATATTTATTTATTTATGCTCAGTCTGGAGGCAATGTGTTAATTTCCCCTTTCAAAATATGCAAGTAATTACTGTGGAGGTAAACATCTGATACAATATATAAAGTGGGTTTTTTCTCTCTCTTTCCTTTTCATGGTAGGATGAGGAACAGTTTTATGCATTGTATAATGCTTTAAAATTTGAAGAATAACCCTCATGCTTGTCTTAGTTGCATTCTGTTCTTTCTTCCATTTTCTTGTTAACACATACCCACATGCCAACCAGCTTTCATGTGTGTCATGGGAAACCATTTCTGACAGCTCATTTTCTTCTGAAACCTATATGAGAAATAATAGAAGGTAATAAGCTTAACCTGCTGATAGCTAATGCTATTAATTGAATCAGCATATTAAAATTTCCTCCTAATTTCTCAAAGTTGTTAAAGTGAGAGGTTGTCTTGAAGAGAGGCGATATTGTGGACCAGAGTGGAATATGAAATGCTGTTGTTTATTTTTTTCATTCAAGACTACAGCAGTGCAGTGCAACACATTGCCTGAGGCCCCCAGTCTTAACACTTAAAACACTCCATAGCGAAATCAGAGCAACTTTAAATTGAATCCAGAAACAAAAAAATGAGTAGTGAAGGCTGATGATACAAAATTAGGATATAGGATATAGTCAGACCATTGAATGTATCTGTCATTGTGACCAGGCTCTTTTTATCCAGATATGGTTGCAGTTAGTGAACCAACCTAACCTGGTAAAAGACACACCTACCTACTGAGATTGCCTGTGCCTCCATAGATAACACTGGGTCCTAGAGTACCTCTAAACTGCACAATAGTGCGTCCAAAACCAATTGCAAACCTCAATGTAGTTCAACTCACAGTATTTCTATCTTATTTTGATTATGATTTCAGTTTGGCTGCCTATTCTGGAATAGCATCCAGGCACCTGGTTTCTGTTGCCTCCCTGTATTTAGTAAATCTGTGTACCATCTGCATACTGGAGATACCTCAGCCTAAACATCTGGATAACCTCTTTGAGTGAAACTCTGTGACACCTCCAATGCTGGTGGCCATGAGTTGACATAGTAGTCCTTCAATTGAGTGTTCTGGACTCTTCCAGAAAGGATTGTTGTCACTGTAATACTGTGCTTCCAGGCTCCACTCTGGCAACACAGTCAGATGGATACTATGGCTGGTGGTTTTGAAAACCACAAAGAGCTCCAGCAGTTGTTCTTCTTTACATCCAGAGGTGCCAACTTGTGTGAGAGATTGGGGGGGGCAACATCACACATGCGACATTCTAATGTTGCATCAAGACATCAGAGGAGCCAGGGGGCAGAGCTGAATGTAGCAGCAGTGTAGCTTCAATGGCAGGTGGCTCTTCCTCCATCCACCACCACTGGCTTCCCCATTCCTTCCCTTCTGTGGCAGGAGGAGGAGGAGCCAGTCACTGAAGCTGTGTGATGCTCAGATTTGTGCTTGTGCCCTGATTTTTTTTTAACATTGCCCCCACCCATATTGGGGGGACCTAAAAGGGTTGGGTTCCTAGGAGTTGGTGCCTCTGCTTGCATCCATCTCCTGATGAAGGTCATTCAAGAGGGCGACCCAACAATTTTAGCCCCAGAGTCAGGGGGAAGCAGACTATATCAAAATAATCAGTGTCATCCAAAGCTACCTGGAGTTGGAACATGATAATCTGCTCCCTATTTTGCCCAAAAGTAATTCTGTGGCTGATAAAAGTTTAAGGGAATGTAGAGGGATTTAGCTGGGCCATTTTATATTAATGAAGAAAATACAAGTAAAATATAAATGTAAAAGACATAATATGATAGTGTTTACTAATAAGAACATTGTCGCTGGCCAAATGTTATGTAGGTGGTGAGTGGTATTTTTAATCACTATGCACACTGCAAGTTTTCTGCAGTTTACGTTGTGTATCCCTCTTTGAATGCAATTTTGTGAAAGCTCTTATGTAACAGTACTCTTGGAAGTAACAGCCTTTAACAAAATGACTGTGATTACTATGAGTCAGGCATGTAAGTAGCCATTTGCTTTGTCATCTTCGAAGAGGAAAACTTAGCTCTACATGACTAGGTTCGGAAATATTTTACAGTTGTTGAAACTGTCTTACAGTTTTGGAGGGGAGGACCAAAATTATTTTCTTTTTAAAAATGCAAATATAACTCACAATTTCCTGGTCTTTCTTCGTGGCGACATCTAATCTGAACATTCACTGAAAAATATTTCGTATCTGGAAAATGCTCTCATCTGAAAATATTTTAAGGCACATTTCTCTACCTTAGTAACATTGCCTTACACAAGTTCTTATACTTGGCTTGCCACAGCTTTCATCCCGGGAAAAGGTTTTACAATGGAGCCAAGTTTCCTTTGACATTCCCATGATTCCTTGGGGAAGTCATGACAACTAACTTGCTTTAAATTCATAACGTCCTAAAGAATTTGAAAACCAATGATTGTTGAAGTTTTCTTGGGTTAAGCAGCAGAGCTGGGACTCGTAAAACCAAAATTGGACATATTTGGTTACTGGTAATTTGTGTGGTGAAAACAGTAATCAATTTTGTTTCATACTGAGTTTCTAAAGTACTTCATACATCAATACAAGTACAGTTACCTATCTCATGATTAATTGGAATAATTCTACATTGAACTAAAGCCATCGTGTATATGAGCACAGTACTAGCAGTAGATGTATTATTTGTGGCTGCTAAGGTATTATAGACTTGCATATAAAGGACGGCATATGTATAATATTATGTTTGTGCAATCTAGCAATATCGTCAGAGGCATCTGATCTTCAGAAGAGACAGTACTATTATTCAGGTCTTACAGCATTTTTAATTGTCTGTATTGCATAAATGGTAAAACAACGACACATTTAGCCACATAGAACAGAACCCGATTCTCTATACAACAAGTATGTCTTAGATACCATTTGTGCAAGGGTTATGACATAACCCATTTTTGGCTTAAAGGGCACAGAATCTCATTGTTCATTTAATGTCTCACAAAGCATAGCACTCAGAGATTCATTGTTTCTTTCATATGAGATATTTATGAAATTGTCACAGTTCACATGAGAAACTCAAAGATAGATTCAACCAGCTTCATACTATATCATAAATTCATGTAGAGTGGCACAGTTTGGTAAGATGAGTGGGGCTGTTCAAGAAAAGGCTATGTTTCATAGTCAAATAGTTTATCAGCTACTCTTGAGAGATGAAACTGTCTATGTCACAGGTGATGCTGCTTGTGGAGCAATGTCAGACACTTTTTGCAGTTGTATACTGTACTTCCCATATAATGTCTGCATGTTCTACAAGATTATAACAAACCTGACTGTCTCCACATCTTTATAGATTTGCCATGAAATATTATCATTATTCTTTATTAACATATTTGTAAGCTGCCTTCAATAAGAATTTTCAAAGCAGTGAACATTTGACAACAAAGTACAAAAATAATGCACCAACAATAAAAACATAATATCATAAGAATTATCAATTATTGGAATACATAGTCACAAAGCAACAAACAACTGTGTGCTCATCTTATTAACTCCCATATACTGAATGAAGCGGGCAGATTTTTCAGTAGGTGAGCAGAAGATGCCAATGAAAACTCCAGTAGGACAGAATTCCACAACTGGGGAGTCATGACTAAGAAAGCCCCTGTTTATGGCCAGAAATGGCTTTGTCATTGACAAACTACATACCAGTACTGCAGTGTTTAAAGGGGAGGATCACTCTGTCTTCATGTGAATGAGATGGTAGCTGGCAGCCTATGAGCTAACACCAGCAATACTTACCATTGAAATGGACAATGTAGCCCTATGCATCTTTACACAGGTCCCACTCTGTTCAATGACATTTACACTGTGGTAGTCAAGGGTTGCAGCCTTAATCTTAATTGAGAAATTCAATTTTAAGGCTCACCTGTGTGTTCTTCCTTGTATTATGAAGCAGTGCTGGAAACTATTGGGGAAAGGACATTTTAGTTTACTTGCTTTTGATATCTCTTGGGTAAGAGGGCAAATCATGCATGTCAAGTTGTCTGCAATGCAAAAGAGAAAATTCAAAGAATTAATATCTGGTAATGAAGGAAATCCTTGGAGGGAGAGAGGAATAAAATTAAGACTGTGTTCTGTTCTCTTCTTGAAATTAAATGCAATGCATTGATAATTATTTACTTCATGAGACTTTGAGGTTGTGCATAGTTACAAATAAAGAAAGTTTATTTGAAAGAAAGGTAGTGCTTTTTTGTATATAGATAGAATGCAAGTCTTACAGTGCAATATTTACAGTTCAAGGGGACTTCATCCCAGATAAGTGTGCATGGGATCTAAGTGACATTTTTGTGTTTTGGTTTTTCTAATACACTCTGCCTATTTAATATGGAGGCATTCACCTTGTGCTCAAAGATTCAGACATTTGTCTAGTACAGCCTACCGGCACCTGGTGCCCTCCAGGTACTTTGGATGCAAGTCACATAAACCTTGACCACTGGCTAGGGTTGATGGGTTTTAGACTCAATATGGAATATTGTTGCAGTGATACTTTTAAAAGACACCTGAAGGCAGCCCTGTTTAGGGAAGTTTTTAATGTTTAATGCTGTATTGCTTTTTTAATATTCGATTGGGAGCCACCCAGAGTGGCTGGAGAAACCCAGTCAGATGGGTGGGATAATAATAATAATAATAATAATAATAATAATAATAATAATAATAAATTATTATATTACGAAGATCCATTATTACTTTACCAAGCAGTGCTTCTGTACAGTCAGCCCTCATTCATTTTAATAGGCTATTATTTGTAACAATAATATATTATTGAGTGTTTCCATTAGGTTTCATAAAGCTTGTTTCAGGTTTTGGACCTGCAGTTAAAGTAACCTGGTTGATGCAACTGACAAGGCCAGAAAACACAGACCAGCAGAATGGTTTTCTGGATCTGTAGTCCATGACTGGGCTGTTCATAAGCCTGCATAGTTTTCAGAATTTTATAACTATTTTTTTGCTGAAATATTTAGGCCAAGATCCAAGAACCATGCCAAGTGTTTCTATGTGCCCAATCCTATATGTGTCAGGGCTGGTTCAGCTGCAGGTCAGCACGGAGATTCAGAGACGAGCAGTAAAGTTGATTCTTTATTCAAGAAAACTGAATATAAACAGAGAAACCTATGGTGAGACTGGCCCCGGTAAAGCAGTTGCCAGAATGACAATCTGGGCATCCCACTTCCCCCTAAGTCTCCTCTCCGTCTGGCTGTTTTCCCCGGTCTTAAACTCCATCAGGCAGGGCCCCCCTGTGCTTTTTGTGCTTGTTGCTCCACTACATGCAAAACTCTTCTAGCTCTTGGAGACAAGGGGGAAGGAGAGCTGAATACAGTAAGACTGGCAGGTTCCTATGAATCTGTTGCAGCCTCGGCCCCCACCTCCTCATCAGCTGCATGTTGTATGTCTGTAGTGTTTTCTGCCTCATCTTCCTCTCTATCACTATTTCCTGTTGCATGTTGAACATCCAACCATTCTGCCCCCATTCCTCCTCTGACCCATCTTCATTGTCCCACCACCAGTGGCGTGCAGTGAATTTTTTTTATAGGGGAATAGTTTGGGTCAGAGGTGCCAGCTTGTGATGGGGGGGCATGTCATGCATGTGACATTGTGACATCCTGATGTCACACACATGACAATTGCGCCTCCCTCCCTAAGCCGGTCAGAAGCTTCCCAGGCTTTGTGAAGGAGGTGCCAGGGCTCTGACAGGATGCTGGAGCCCTCCTGCCGCCTCCTAAAAGCTGGATGGGCTTTGGGAAGATGGCTGGATGGATCTTGGACCCATCAGAGCCTCGCACTTCCCTCCCTAATCAGGGCAGAAGCTTCCCGGGCTTTGGGGAGGAGACACCAGGGAAACATTTAGGGGACTAGCCTAGTCCTCTTAGTCCAATGACCGTACGCCACTGCCCACTACTACTCCCCTGCCTCTGAGCCTTAATCTTCTAATGCTTTCCCTATGGGTTTTCCAGCTCGAGCCTCCCACCGCTCCTTATCTTCCAGCCAGTCCCTGACATGTCTGTGTTTAGTAAAATACACAACCCTTTTTGTATTTAGCTAGGTTATCAATGATTGATTATTAATCACTTTTTCTCATGTTCCTCTGGCTTACTGTTCAATGTATATTAAATCTAACAAATAATAAAACAGATTATTGTACTAAATGCCATAGCTTTATGAGGGGGGGGGGATTTAATTGGCACTAGCATAAACAGCCAGCCATTTAACTTTGTTCTGCGTTTAACTCGAAGTAAACATGGATTGGGCAGCTCTCAGTATTAGGTTGCTGGTTCTCAATTTGGATGAAGGAAAGGTATTCTATAATTGGTTTTGAGCACTCTCTATTCACAATCTGTGAGATTATACACACACACACACACACACACACACACACTATAGAAATACTGGAAAAAAATTATATATTCTTTGACATTTTGCTGGTGGAAATGATGCTGGGAGAATGAAATTGCCTGTCTTTGTACTTGCTAAAAAGTAAACATGCATAGTGAATAGTTCTGTTTCCACATATATCCCACTTATGCATTTTTAATAATTTCTTGATTTCAGTTCATCCATAACTTATGAGAAATGTTTATCGGTTTACAAGTCTGTGAAGGTCCCAGGTAAAATGTGCACACATTTTCTGTATCTCTCAAGTGTTCTTTCTTTTAAAAGCATATTTGCCGTTACCACACATTCCCTGTCTTGCATATAAATCGTGGCATAATGCAAATAATTGGGGAGCAGGCCATAGCCCAGTGATAAAGAACACAGTCTGCATTGCAGAAGATCCACATTCATTCCCTGGGGTCTCCGAGGTGGAAAAAAAAGGAGGAGATATGTATTTTTGTTCTGAAAGGTCCCTCCCTGTCAGTAGAAGGTGATCTGCTAGGGCTATTGGGGCACAGCCCTTCCAAGGAGAATTTCAAATAATAAAAAACGCCCTCCCCACAAACCCCCCTCAAAGCTGAACACCAATTCCTGTCCCACACACATTCTATATTTCTATTTGAACTTGGAGAAGCTCTGCAAACATTTCTATCAATTGGTAGCACTCAGCCATACCTAATCCAAAAGTATAGCTCTGGCAAAGAGATCCTTCCCATGTTCTCTAAGCAGGAAAACAACAACAACAGCAAGATGTGATTGAACTGCCCGTCAAGGTTGCCCCACCATAAAGTCTTCCATTTCATCTCTGCTTATGAAGGCTAACCAGTACCCACAGTATTGGTCTACTAGGGCTGCCTTGAAGGGCAGTCTGAGATTGTAACTAGCAAGGAGAAGAGTGTGGTTGTTAGTTTGACAAGCTTACTTTTCTATTAAAAAAAAAAAAACACAACTATTTGTTAAAACCGAACAATGGTGGACAGAGTGTGTATCATTCCATAATTTTTTTTTACTTAATTAATAATTGCATTTATTATTGTAAAAGGGGAGGACTGTGAAGAGAAATTGTGGGTGGCTTCTGTGTGCGTTGCAACTTTCTACACTTTCAGAATGGTAGGGTTCTTTATACACTGGGCCTCTTTTAAAGGACTCACCCTGTACTTGAGAGAAGTACAGTGGTACCTCTGGTTAAGAACTTAATTACGGTAGTTCCGGAGGTCTGTTCTTAACTTGAAACTGTTCTTAACCTGAGGTACCACTTTAGCTAATGGGGCCTCCCGCTGCCGCCACGCCGCTGCCACACAATTTCTGTTCTCATCCTGAGGTAAATTTCTTAACCCGAGGTACTACTTCGGGGTTAGCAGTCTGTAACTTGAAGCGTTTGTAACCCAAAGCGTTTGTAACCCAAGGTACCACTGTATAGAGATTTTTCCTACAGAGTTTTCTTTAGGTTTAAAAATGCTGTGAATATTTGTTTGGCTTCTATGATAACAGGGTGCTGGGCTATATGGATCTTTGGCCTGATCCAGCAGGATCTCTGTTATGCAGAGGAGACCCATTGTAGAATCACCTAATGAAATACAGACAGAGGTTCCTCACTGCTGAGGCAGATCCACTCTATGCATGCTCAGGCCACTTTTTTCTGAGGTTCATAGTTCCCAATCAGAAGTCTGTAATAGGCAGTAGTTCTTCGCAATTAGGACTTGCTGGTACCAATAGTTAAACCTCTCAGGCTACATCACACTTTGACTGGATAGAATATTGCCTACACTTTTTCCTTCTCAGTAAACCAATTGTCAAGAGCCTCCTTGTCTTCATACTTAAAAGAAAGAAGCACAACAGAGGATCTTCAGATGACTTAAAAAAAAACCCCTCTCTGTTGCTGGCTCATTCTGTGGTGTTGGGAACATTATCATGGTATTTTTTCAATCAAAGGGGTAGCCAACTAGACATGGCTTACAGCTGAATTTGAGCTATAGTCAATCAACACTTTAGAGGTTAGCTCAGGTTGTATATATGTGTAAATAAACCATATATCACAAAGACACCACAGGCTCCGTTTTGCCTCATTTTCCAAAAGGCAACATGTACTGTGGGTGAGCACATTTGGAACTTCCTAGAATTTTGCACTGCTCAGAGATTGAGATGGTGGGCAACAGTATTATTCGATAAACCTTCATGGATTACCAAGAATGATGCATCTGGTGGACTTTAACCCCCAAAACCTCATGCCATTATGTGTTTGTTAGTGTTTAAGGTACTAGTACTGTACTTTTTATTACAGTGGTACCTTGGGTTACAGATGCTTCAGGTTACAGACTCCGCTAACCCAGAAATAGTACCTCGGGTTAAGAACTTTGCTTCAGGATGAGAACAGAAATCGTGCGGCGGCAGCGGGAGGCCACATTAGCTAAAGTGGTACCTCAGGTTAAGAACAGTTTCAGGTTAAGAACTGACCTCCAGAACGAATTAAGTTGTTAACCCGAGGTACCACTGTATTTGCTAAACTTGCACTATGGTCTATTTTAGATGGTTGTTGTGGGGATAAAAATACTATAAAACACTCTAGCAAACTTAAGATGCTGTTACAAAAAGCATGATGGTTCAGAGGATGGTTCAATGAGAACAAAGTGTGCAGAGCCTATATGTAGTAAAAAAAAAATTGGATTGCACCTTGCTGGCACACTCTACCCTGGGAAGTTTGTCCTAGCAGACAAACAGTCCCTTTATGCCAGGGACTTGTGCATAAAGTTCAAAGTTTGTGGGCCTGAATATTCTGATTGCGTCCCAGATTCTTTTTTCTTTGGTTTTTAGGTAAGGCTCTTTTTTCCCATGATTCCAAACTTGCCCCTCTCCCCCAAAAATCAAAATCAGGGGCAGGCAGCCTAGAGGGAGTTTTTTTTTATTTTCTTTGTTCCTTATGAAGATTTCATTCACTTTGAAAGCACTATGTTAAATATTATCATTACGTATTGTTACCCAAGTGTGGTATATAAAATAGTTTACTATAAAACTTCATTATAGGAAGTAGCTTTGTTATAAAACTCTTCCTTGGGGGCATTTTCTTCCCTTATTTCTTGCAATAGACGATAAGCTTTGTTTATGCACTAGTTCTCTCTGTGTAGCACTGCATCTGTCACTCTTCTATAGAGAATCGCTAAAGCACAAAAAAGTGTTAATGCACTAGCATGTGGTATATCTTATTAAACTGTTTACTGTCTTTCAAAATACAGTGCTCTGTATTTATGATGCATTGTAATTGGATTATAATTCTGTATTTTTATTTTATTTTACTGTTTGTGGATTTCTATATTCTTTGTTTTATGTTTTGGTTTGTTTTAACTTTATATTTTACATTTAGTTGTCATTGCTTTCGCTTTATGTAATATTTAGTTGACAAATTCCAGCATTATTATTTTTTAGAATACTGTATCATAATATTGTATAAACTACAGTCACCGTCACCAAAATTAAATGTGGATGTACTTAGGGTCTATCAGTAGGCAGGAACTAAAGCCAACACACTAAGCACAATATTATTCTAAGACAGTCTTAAGGGGGGAAATTGCATTGAAATTTGGCATTGCATACTTCCTATTTGCAGAGTAGATATAGCCAGAGTGACCCCATGATTCTCTCCCACCCACCGCATTTGCTCCACTAGGGCTAATGCTGACATAATGTAGTAAAAAGTTTATGCTCAGCCAGCAGTAAAATCAGAAGCACAACAATATCTGCAGAAACAAGTGCCAACTGAGCAATGCAGATACATTCTCACAGATTGTCTTGGTAACCCAGCTGCCACCACAAAAATGAGTCCATTCACTGACAACATCCTACGTTAGCCATGCAGGGAAGGTACCAATCAACACATGATGATGGCTCTCTGACCTCATCCAGTATGCACATAGCTTCCACAAACAATGTGTAATCAGGCAGCTAGAAAGAATCCATGAAGCCTGCTGCAGTTTGGAGATACAAGATTGAATCACTTACCAGTCCAAACATAAGCAGCTTGCAAAGAGTCACCCTTTGTTAGAAAAAAACAGCCAGGGCCACAGGTCACCCAGTGAAGTAAGGCATGCCGTTCCAGTTGCAACATCCAGCCAGCTCCAGTAAGTTTGAGACATAAATGGAGTGTTTCCCCAGGAGAATTGTTGCAGCATTGCTAAGCAGTCACAAATGAGCACATAGCAGAACATTGCATGCAACTCAGTTGTATTTTCTGCCTATGTGAAGGGAACTAGTTCTGTTTTTCAGCAGAGAGCTGTGCATCAACTAAGAGCTGAAACTACACCACTAGACTCACAGCAACAAACATGGAAGACTACTTGATGACTCAGAGCATTGCAGTAGAAACCAGGAGCTGTGGGTTGAGTACCACCACAGGAAGACGTTCCAGTAATTGTTAACAAGGCAAAGCTTACTTCTGAGTGTTCTGCTAACTCCGTTTTCCATTCCTGAATCACTGTTGCTGGTATAAATTGAAGCCAAACACCCCACTTTACAGAACAACTCCTTAATCACAGGAAAGGACAGAAGACAGAACCTTTAGGCTTCCTTTGTAGAATGATGTATATCAGAGGCTCCCACTAAATTATATAATGCCTTCCAAAACATTATATTATTCATAGCACCTATGTTATTTCAGAAATTCACAAAACAGTTTGGTCAAACTACTATAGTTGCGTAGGACAGAGTCACTCCTATAATGGAGTGATCAATATTTCAATGAAGCTTCTAGCATCCTTGTTTCCTGCTATAATCAACCATGTATGTGGGTTCTTGGTATGAGGTTTTGTGTGCATGCACACGAAAGCTCATACCAAGAACAAACTTAGTTGGTCCCTAAGGTGCTACTGGAAGGGGAGGGAATTATTTTTGTTTCAACTACGGCAGACCAACATGGCTACCTACCTGTAACATGTATGTGGGGCAAGGTTAATTGCATTTTGATTAGGCATGGCATTGACTATATTCCCTACTCCCTGCCCTGATAAGGTACTATTGTAAGTGTGAGATGTTAGTTTATTCACAGGAGCAGTGTACTCTACATTAATGGAAAAACCTTGAAGTAAATTGTGGCGGGGCATGTTTTTGGTCTTGAATTTGCAGCTGGCAACAATGGTGGATTCTTTACTGATTTCAGTAGGTTTTTAGGGGCAAAATTTGGGGTTTGTGTGTTGTGCCATTGCAGCAATGATGGCAGCAGTTATTTAAGTGGTCCTGAATAGTGACTATGCTTTTCCAGAACAGATCCTGTAATGTGATGTCATGATATATATAGGGAAATGTTAAAATAAGTTTTACTCAGAGGAGAGCAAATGAAATGAATGACATAACTTATGTTCATTAATTTCAGTGGGTCTACTCGAAATAAAATTACATTGAATACCACCCATAGTGTTTGCAAGAAGGAAATATGGGTTCTTAAAAATATTCTTATTAATTTTATTTATAGGTACCTACTACAAAAATAGTCTGACGGTGGCTTACAATATACATTACAAGTCAAAATATACAGAAGGTTAAAAAATAGCAAAGCACCGTAAGTAGTTGGAGATTAATTATAAAATAATAATGAACTAAACCCCACTTCTCTTTTTTTTTCATATCCACATACAAGTCCTTTGTTCTTTTAAAAAAACAAAAATGATTAAACATACGTTAACTCAAATCTCAACTTAGATTACATAAAAGAAAACTACTGTAAACATAATCTAAACTCCACTTCTCTCCATCACCAAGAAGGTAGACAGTTAAAACACTCATTGAGATAATAGAGAGGTTAACAATAAAATGCCTGCTAGAAGAGAAAGGTCTTCGCTTGGCACAGAAAGTATGTTAATGTAGTTACCAGGTGAACATCTTGGGGAAAGCATTCTACAAATGGGTAACCATCACTGAAAAGGCCAGAACTTAATAGTCTGGTTTCTGAATTCAACACCAGCTGTAGGTTCCATACTCTCCAAAGGCAGCCCCTCATGCACATTGCTATAATCTAATTGGGGATGGTTGAGTCTGTCACTTTCTGTTTCCCTCGATTTCTCAATTTTCCAATCTTCAGTTTAGCTGACTAATAGCCATTGATAGCTTTGCCCTTCATGTATTTGTATAACTCCTCTTCAAAGTCATCTAAGTTTCCATAGTTTAACTACAAGCTCACACAGGAGACAACTTGCTCAGACTGAGGAGAAAGCTCTGAGGCAAAGATTCAGCTGGGAATGATTGATAATGACAGGCCCAAGGAGTCAGCTTATAATACCCTGGTAGGCTGGTATTTCAGTTTAGATGGTGCCCATGAGCTTCAGACCTCAATCTTGCTGTGAGACCAGAATGCCTGTGGTATACTGCAGGATGCTTATTTCAAGCCCTTTCCCACCCCTGGAGCCCTACAATTTAGCAGTGAGACAACATTAAAACTAAAGGATAAATAAATTTTGTATGTTAAGAATGCATCCTCTTTGATTCCTGGAATATTTTTGTTGATCAGGATAAAACATGGTCCACAAACATATTTGAAAGGTCAAGAAGTAAAGATGATTTATTTCATTCAATTGAAATTCAACAAGTCTCGTGTGTAGGAAGAAAGAAATCTAAAATGTTAGATGCATTCATATTTTTCAGATTGAGGACCAATACTTGAAAAATGGTTGAGCCACTGCTGCTTTGCAATGAAATAGCAAATGTCCAGAGCTGCATAAATATTTCTCAGTTGTAATATATTTTGCTATAATGAAGTGTTCCAGTTCCTTCCCCCACTCTTTTTTTTTGTCTTTAACCATCTTACTTCCCTGCCCTTCCCTTGTTGATTACTCACCCACTCTTAAGCAAATCGAATACACTACATGTAATGGCACCTTCGAAAGAGCAAAATCTGCTTCTGCTCTAGGTGGATGGTAGCAGAAAGGTGAGGTGAGTGGGTGTTATATGCCAGGCATCCCTAAACTCGGCCCTCCAGATGTTTTTGGACTACAATTCCCATCATCCATGATCACTGGTCCTGTTAGCTAGGGATCATGGGAGTTGTAGGCCAAAACATCTGGAGGGCCGCAGTTTGGGGATGCCTGATTTAGGGTAAAACCTAGAAATTAATACAGTCTAGGATTGTGAGTATCCCTGTTTCTCTGAAAATAAGACACCCCCCCCCCCCGTGGGCAGACGGATGGCGCAGCTGCGCCAATCCGCAGCCCCGGCGGGGCTCCTTGCCTCCCTGCAAAGCGGCACCCCGCCCCCCTTCCTCCCCGGCAAGGCAGAGGGCAGTGTTTTATTGTCGGGGAAGCACGGTAGCTGCACCATCTGCCCGCCCACAGGGGTGTCTTCTTTTCGGAGAAACAGGGTATTTGGGGTGGGAAGGGAGAAATATAAGCTGCAGAGGAAGGGCCATTAAGGGAACAATAAAGGGCTATTGAGGATCATTGCCAATGCAAGAGAACTCCCCCAACCCCACTCAGCGCAGAGAGGGGTGGACACCTGGCTTTTGTAACAGGTGGGAAAAAGTGGGCATTTCATCCTTACCTTACCTTACCTACTTATGCTTTGCTTCCATTCTCCTGCAAACAGCTTCCTGCATTAAGGGTTTTCATGTGCATTTTCCACATTTCAACCTGTCTTTTTTGGGGGGAAGGGGGCAATTACAGTTTGGAATGGATATAACCTTTCATGAGGGGCCTTAATTGGAGGTATCAAAGTTTTTTGTTTGTTTTTTCTTACTGAAAGAAATATATATTATTTTTGGGCCACTTGGCTACCCAGTGTTTTGTACTTATAAGCAAAATTCATCCTAGATGGCACTGCCATTGCCATTACACTTGAAGTGTGATGTGGTTGCATGAATATTATAGGTACTTAAGCAAATCTTAGTAGTCCCTTAGTAGTCCCATCAGTTTCTCCCCTGCATATCTGCATAGTTTTGTGGACCTTACTTTTTCCCATTTGGCTATAGATCTTAATGGTACATGTGGGCTCTCTCCCACCTCTTTGCTTGTTCACGGTGAATATGCACTAACAGCAAGTTAGTAAAAAAGGGCAAACAGATTCATAGTATGTTAGGCTGTAAGCCAGCCTTTCCAAATCTGGTGTCCTCCAGATATTTTGAACATGGACTCCCATCAGTCCCAGCAAACATGGTTAGGGATGGTGTGAGTTGTAGCCCACAACATCTCAAGGGCACCAGATTGGGGAAGGTTGCTGTAAGATTTGCTCAGTTCTTACCGTGCCTGAATTATTTAGCACAATCAAGATCCAACCAAAGGGTGTATAAAGGAACCTGTTATATGTAAATATATCTCTAATTCTTTTTTTTAATTTATTTAATCATTTTTCGATATAAACATCAACCACAAAAACACAAACAATAAAAACCATAATAACAATAATAACACAGTTTGACAATTCCGATTTAAATACACTGATATACCTATGACTAGACCCTTCTTCTTCTTTTTTAAACACTATTTCCCCACCTCTCTCGCCTCCCTCTACCTCCCACCACTGTCCGCCTTATCACTTAAATATTCATTCCAGTAGTCATCTGTTTACAACTAAGTTGGCCAGTGGGCTACTAGAGTACAAATTTAGCATCCCATCATTAATTACTGACAGTTCATTTTATAGAATTAGAGATATATCTGGAATATATCTCTAATTCTATAAAATGAACTGTCAGTAATTAATGATGGGATGCTAAATTTGTACTCTGGTAGCCCACTGGCCTACTTAGTTGTAAACAGATGACTTTTCCCAGTGCAGTCATGAATTGTTATGACTTAAATATACAATAAAAGTATTAGTAATGATTTCACAGCAAAATCTTTAATTGACTCATAACTGGTTGACTTTACTCCTGTGGATTTATGGGCAACGTTCAATAAAGTTTTATGTCTGGTTTTATATTTAATGTATAAATCAACAATACAAAGGCAACATTTTTCCACCTGCATTTTTTCTGCTTGACTGAATACAGATGTCAATTCCCACCTAATCAGTAGTGCTCAGTATAGAAATCAGAAAACTGAATGTTGGTAGACTACTGTGAGCGTAACTATTCTATATTAACAGGAGCTGATAATTATGTAACCTTTGCAATAAAATATTCAAATTATGCTGAAACTAGGGATTAAGGTTAGAACGTGTTACTTGGTTGCTTTGTCATGAGATTAGAAAACAGGGAAAGAGGTCAGCCTAAATACTTGAACTAATGACTATATTACGTGCTCTGTTAGTAGGGGGGAAATGCATGATAGAAAGCAGAAATTAATAGGAAAAAACAGCATAATCAGATGAATTTGTTTGTTTTATCAAACTATTTATTAGACAGGCATAGCTCAGAGATATTGCAAGTTCGGATTCAGGCCACTGCAATAAAGCAAGTCACACAATTGTTTTTTGTTTCCTGGTGCGTAAGTTTCCCGGCCCAAGTTATGCTTTATATGTAGTCTGTAAAGCCCATCCTACTTGGCTGAAGGGGCTGCAGGAGAAAAACCTGGCTCCAACCCTAGCCAGCTCCATTCCCCTGGCCAGAAGAGGGGTGACAGTGGTGACCGGGGGTCAGGCTGCCTGTATCTGCACCAATGTCCTCATAAGGAACAATATCTGTGAAGTGCAATAAAGTGAAGCACAATAAAATGAAGTGTTTAAATTTTGGGCAGCCTCCAGATATGTGCAGATTGACTGCTGCTATTTTTATATCTTTTATAAATTGTGCGATACAATTTGAGGAAAAACTCATTTAAGAAATGTTGACATTAGTTTGCAACAATCATATTTTTTTCTTGTGTGTGGAATTTCATCATGTACCATCAGCATGCTAATTCCTTAGTGGTAGTCATAAGCCCTTTTATACCAAAAATTGAGGTGTGCCAGTAAAGCATTATACCTCATGACTCAGGACTGAAGCCCATGAAGTGGAGGACTGGATGTGTCATCATATAAAATCTCACCAGGAAGAGAAACCCTGAACAAAAACTCATATCACTGAATTTCTAGTTATAAACATTCTGACAAGATCTTTGTGTATCATAGAATGTTTGCCAATTAAATATATTTTTCCCTAATGAGATTTTTAACACAACCAACCATAAAAAGAGAACTTCTAGAGAAGTATTCTACCATATCCCATGTAAGCAGCTCATACACCCGAATCGAGTGAGGCTGTGCAGATTCTGGACCAGTAGCTGGCTCCTGTAACAGCTGGCCCAGTAGGATGAAGATGAAAAATTGAAACTGAAACACCATAAGATAGAGATGTCATGATCTGGTGGCTCCCAGGAAAGGAAATAAATGGTCTATTATTGAAAGAGCAGTTGTGTACTGTGGGTATGTGCACCTAATTTCCACCCTGTTACTGAATACCCAGCAATGGAGTACCTTTCTCCAGTTCCTGGACAGAGACAGCCTGGCCACAGTAATCCATGATCAGATAATCTCCTGTTTGGATTAATCTATGTAGGGTTGCTCTTGAAGATGTCCTGGAAGCTATTTCTAGTGCAAAAGGTGGTAGCTTGACTTCTGAGTGGAGTTGCTAGTCATAATGCCCCTAGTCTCAGAAATGTGAGTTTTCAAAAAATCTTGGATTGGTGGGTTGTTGTTTTCAAATTGGGGTAATTTGCATAGTGTAATTTGCAGGGGATGGGGGGCTTCCATCAGAAAAAGATTCTGTTCGCATTGGAAAATTTTCTGATGCCCTAGAAAATGGTTTGATTTAGGATACTTGTTTTATTTGTATTTCGTAAGCCAAGCTAATAACTTTGAAGCTGCCAAGCTTGCCTACTATTTATTTACAGTTAGTATCCATCCATTGTTACTAACGGACTGCTAAAATATTTTCCCCCACAGAAGAATAAAACTCAGAAAATTCCTCCTTTGTTCCTGCCATTATTCTCCCCTCTACTGCATCTGGGTCATTTGAGTCAAGGTCACCAATGGCACATTTAAGGAGCGAAGAATTGCAGGTTTCATGTCTTATGGTGAGGAGAATGTGCAGTGATTGATAATGCACATGCCAAAGAAGAGAACATTGCATTCTTTGGGGGAGGGGGTTGTTCATGGAAACTTTTTGCACAGTCTAAGCACTCTTATTATTTAAAATTATTATATAGGAAAGCAATGGAGCACACTACTTTGCCTTTTCTTGAGACTAATAAGTGTGAAAGTAATTTCAGAAACTCAGCCTGATCATTTAAAGTTCTCAGCTGGTTCAAGCCCCTAGTGCATTCACTGAAATGAAACAGTCTAACATAGCCAGAGGGAACCAATATTTGCCAGCCTGTCTCACCTATCACATTTTAATCTTTGATTAATTGAACCTTACATGATAGTGTGATTCTAATAGTTATATTGGAGTTTTTATCCTCTTAAGTTCTAAAAGATCTACACGACGTATTTAGTACATACTTTCCCCTTAAAAATGGGTTAGTATTGGAGGTTAATTTAGGAAGTTATTTTGCCCTTCTGAATAAATGGTGTCTTGATATTCAACATCTTTGCATGCCTGCAAGGAAAGAGAGCCCTTACATCAATAGCCAGCCCTTGCATTCCAAAAAGGGATCTTTATTATGCTGCTGATCATCTAATATAATAAATAAATAATAAAACCTACGGATAAAAAATAATAATACGAATAATAAAACCTACGGATAAAAACCCCTTCCTTTTAGTCCATGTGGGAACCAATGACACCGCAAGCCATAGCCTCCAGAAGATCAAAAGTGATTATGAGGCTCTGGGCAGGAAGCTGAAGCAATTAAATGCACAAATTGTCATCTCATCTGTCCTCCCAGTTGAACGCCGTGGCCCAGGAAGAGAGGGGAAAATAGGAGAAGTGAACAACTGGCTTCGCAAATGGTGCCGGCAGGAACGGTTTGGATTCTTAGATCACGGCCTGCAGTTTCTTGAAGATGGACTTCTGGCAAGTGATGGGCTGCACCTCACAAGGGTTGGGAGGAATGTTTTTGCCAACAATCTCAAAAACCTCATCAGGAGGGCTTTAAACTGACTTATGTGGGGGAGGGAGACAGTGGTCCTGAAGGTAGGAGTCTATCAAATGCTGAAGATGATCATCCAAAAGTCAAGGACCAAATGGAGCAAACAGCACACAGACCTAGTGGTGGGAGGAAAAAATCCTTAAGTAGGAGACTAGGGGGAATGATCAATGGTTTTCAATGTCTGTATACAAATGCACAGAGCATGGGAAATAAACAAGATGAACTTGAGCTCTTGATACAGCAAACTAAATACGACATAATAGGCATCACTGAAACCTGGTGGGATGAGTCTCATGATTGGAATGTAGTAATAGAGGGATACAATCTATTTCAGAGAAATAGACCAAACAAGAAAGGAGGAGGAGTGGCATTATATGTCAGGGATGTGTATACCTGTGAAGAGATCCATGATTTAAAACTTCAAAGCCAAATTGAGAGTATCTGGGTCAAAATTAAGGGAGAGAAAAATAACAGTGATCTCATTGTGGGAGTTTACTATAGATCCCCGAGCCAAACTGAGGACATAGATGATGCCTTCCTGGAACAGATGACCAAGCATTCAAAAGGAAATGAGATAGTAGTAATGGGGGATTTCAACTATCCTGATATTTGTTGGATGTCAAACTCAGCCAAGAGCATAAGGTCGAACAGATTCCTCACTGGCCTTGCAGACAACTTCATTGTCCAGAAAGTGGTAGAAGCAACAAGAGGATCAGCCATTTTAGATCTGGTCCTAACCAATAGTGATGACCTGGTTAGTGGGGTAGAAGTGGCAGGATCATTAGGTGGGAGTGATCATGCTCTTCTGGAGTTTATTATACATCAGAAAGGAGCAACCAAGCATACTAAGACTCAAATTCTAGACTTTAAGAAAGCCGACTTCAGAAAACTTAGGGAAATGCTGGATGTGATCCCATGGTCAGTAATACTAAAAGGGATGGGAGTTCATGATGGATGGGAGTTTGTTAAAAGGGAGATATTAAAAGCACAACTTCAAGCAGTACCAATGCGACGAAAACATGGAAGGTGCCTAAAGAAGCCAGGGTGGCTATCTAAAGAACTTTTAACTGAGTTAAGATTTAAAAGGGATATGTACAAGAAATGGAAAAAGGGGGAAACCACCAGAGAGGAATTCAAACAAATAGCCAGCACATGTAGAGACAAAGTCAGAAAAGCTAAAGCACAGAATGAACTCAGGCTTGCTAGAGAGGTTAAAAGCAATAAAAAGAGTTTTTATGGGTATGTCCGTAGCAAAAGGAAGAACAAGGAAACAGTGGGGTCACTTAGAGGAGAAGATGGTGAAATGCGAACAGGGGACGCAGAAAGGGCAGAACTCCTCAATACCTTCTTTGCCTCAGTCTTCTCCAAAAAAGAAAACAATGCCCGACCTGAAGAATATGGAGCAGATGATTCAGCAGGGGAAACACAGCCCAGAATAAGTAAGGAGGTAGTACAAGAACACTTGGCTAGTTTAGATGTATTCAAGTCTCCAGGGCCAGATGAACTACATCCCAGAGTATTAAAAGAACTGGCAGAGGTGATTTCAGAACCACTGGCAGTAATCTTTGAGAATTCCTGGAAAACAGGTGAAGTCCCAGCAGACTGGAGGAGGGCAAATGTTGTCCCTATCTTCAAAAAGGGGAAAAGAGAGGACCCAAACAATTACCGCCCAGTCAGCCTGACATCAATACCAGGAAAGATTCTAGAGCAGATCATTAAGCAAACGGTCTGTGAGCACCTAGAAAGGAACGCTGTGATCACTAAAAGTCAGCATGGGTTTCTGAAAAATAAGTCATGTCAGACTAATCTGATCTCATTTTTTGACAGAATTACAAGCCTGGTAGACGAAGGGAACACTGTGGATGTAGCCTATCTTGATTTCAGCAAGGCCTTTGACAAGGTGCCCCATGATATTCTTGTAAAGAAGCTGGTAAAATGCGGGCTAGACAATGCTACCATTCAGTGGATTTGTAACTGGCTGACTGACCGAACCCAAAGGGTGCTCATCAATGGCTCCTCTTCATCCTGGAGAGAAGTGACTAGTGGGGTGCCACAGGGTTCTGTCTTGGGCCCAGTCTTATTCAACATCTTTATCAATGACTTGGATGATGGGCTTGAGGGCATCCTGATCAAGTTTGCAGATGACACCAAATTGGGAGGGGTGGCTAATACCCCAGAGGACAGGATCACACTTCAAAATGACCTTAACAGATTAGAGAACTGGGCCAAGGCAAACAGGATGAATTTTAACAGGGAGAAATGTAAAGTACTACACTTGGGCAAAAAAAATGAAAGGCACAAATACAGGATGGGTGATACCTGGCTTGAGAGCAGTACAAGTGAAAAGGATCTAGGAGTCTTGGTAGACCACAAACTTGACATGAGTCAACAGTGTGATGCAGCAGCTAAAAAAGCCAATGCAATTCTGGGCTGCATCAATAGGAGTATAGCATCTAGATCAAGGGAAGTAATAGTACCACTGTATTCCGCTCTGGTCAGACCCCACCTGGAATACTGTGTCCAGTTCTGGGCACCACAGTTCAAGAAGGATATTGACAAGCTGGAACGTGTCCAGAGGAGGGCAACCAAAATGGTCAAAGGCCTGGAAACGATGCCTTATGAGGAACGGCTTAGGGAGCTGGGTATGTTTAGCCTGGAGAAGAGAAGGTTAAGGGGTGATATGATAGCCATGTTCAAATATATAAAAGGATGTCATATAGAGGAGGGAGAAAGGTTGTTTTCTGCTGCTCCAGAGAAGCGGACACGGAGCAATGGATTCAAACTACAAGAAAGAAGATTCCACCTAAACATTAGGAAGAACTTCCTGACAGTAAGAGCTGTTCGACAGTGGAATTTGCTGCCAAGGAGTGTGGTGGAGTCTCCTTCTTTGGAGGTCTTTAAGCAGAGGCTTGACAGCCACCTGTCAGGAATGCTTTGATGGTGTTTCCTGCTTGGCAGGGGGTTGGACTGGATGGCCCTTGTGGTCTCTTCCAACTCTATGATTCTGTGATTCTGTGATTCTGTGATCTAAAACTAGAGGTTATATACTGACTAAGATAAAGCTTATGAGAGCTATGCAGTGTGGATGTTTGTCAGATGCAGATGGTCCCAGTGTTCCAGGTTTAAAATAAACTGGTAGGAATGTTCATCTTCTCCATAGCAATGGAATCAGAACGCTGTTTCTGTAAAAAATTTTTTGCAAATCTACATAGTACAGCTGTGACATGCAGTTTAAGAGCCCTGGGCAATCTTTATCAGACTGGTTGGAATAAGTTGGACCCTGTTTTCCATGGGAGACTGAAATGTAAAAAAGAAAGCCTTAACAAAACTGTAAGGATAAAAATCTGAAAGAATGGGTGCTTAAGTACTTGCATTCCACTTTGAACATATGGAATCTCCTCTGTGGCCCCAATGCAAAAACAAAACAAAAATTCCCCCACCAGACGAACAACAAAGGGTGGGAAAGAATGATGATTGGCTAACAGAAAGAACTGAGATATACAGTAGTCTGACCCCTTTGCAAACTTTGTTAGAGTGGATTACTGTAATTAGAATTGTCCTGAATTCCCTCAGTGGAAAAGATGACAGCAAGGTACAGCCAGGTCTTTGGCAAAGGATGGGGTCCCTCCCTGGTTCAGAGTTTTTGGAGGGATTAAATTTCCACCTGGTGCTATAACCCTGCCTTGAATCCTAGTGGCCCTGAGATAGACTAAGCCGTACTGACTCACATTGACACCACTTTAACAATTAAGGTTTCCCTGAAATAATCCTGGGAACTACAGTTTGTTAAGGGTTCTGGGAATTGTAGTTCTGTGAGGGGTAAACTGCAGTTCCCAGGATGGGAGCATAGTCATCTTCCCAACACTGGTGTGGCTGTAGCTTAACTAGATGAGGCTTGAATGCAGGGCAGGTGAGGTCACAGCCACATGGTTGGATGATATAAAGGTTTATTGAGTTGCTGATTCCCCATTTGATTGCACATACAATTTATTATATCTATCTGTCTAATGAATAAACAATGTTTTCCCTGCTGTTGTACGAAGCTTATATACCAGCAATCTTCAAAACTGACAAAGATTATATTTTGTGACAATTACAAATTAATATTGACTCATAAATCAAGATTCTAAAATATTCACTGCCACTTTAGTGGAGCAATTCAAAGAGTAATGAAGACTATAATTCATAACAATCAATCTGGATTCATTAGAGGATGACAGGGATCTGATAACATCTGTCGGTTGATTGATCTGATTGCTATCACTAAACACAAGTGAGACCCAACTGCTGTTTTATAGTTGGATGTGCATAAAGCATTTAGACGCATGCCGATCTGAATTCAGATTGGAATTAATATTTTTTGTTTGCTCTTCTAAAATATGTCACTTTTCTGAATTTTAACTGGATTGAAATTATTTATAATTCACTAAAAAATTATCAAATTGATTATATTATGTGGCTTTTCTACTTAAATATGGTACAAGGCATGGATGCATCCTCTCCCCTATCTTGTAACCAACATTTTTGCCTGGTCAGTTGAATAAGCAGGTAGCATACATGACATAAAATATAAAGATGTAGGACACAGCATCCTGTTATATACTATTTTGTTTTCATTTTGAGGAAGTGCTCAAATGCAGCCATGCCCAAGTTAACAATATTTATAGAAAGAGTTTTGGCATCATTTGAGTAAAGCCACATATTGAGTGAAATAGGAGTTATGTCCTTCAGCCAAACAATATATATATATAAAGCCTGTTTTTTAAAAAATTGGATAGCCTGCATAAAGCTTGAAGATCTGTTTCAGGTTGCAACCTGAAGAGATAATACAGTGGTACCTCGGGTTACGTACACCTCAGGTTACAGACTCTGCTAACCCAGAAATATTACCTCGGGTTAAGAACTTTGCTTCAGGATGAGAACAGACATCGGGCAGTGGTGGTGCAGCAGCAGCGGGAGGCCCCAATAGCTAAAGTGGTGCTTCAGGTTAAGAACGTTTTCAGGTTAAGAACGGACCTCCGGAACGAATTAAGTACATAACCAGAGGTACCACTGTACTTTCAAAAGGTGATAACTCTTGTTCTATTATTCCATAAAATCTAATACAGAATTATGGGACATTTCTGTAGACATGGAGAAATGACAATTGCTATGCATCAGACTTTGGTGAAGATTAACACAATTAACATGAGAAATGCCTCTCATCCTAATCCCAGTTGCTTATTTTAATACAGCTAATACTGTATATTGGTATGTAATTTCTTTTGAATAAGCCATATTTCTTGTCCTGGGGAACATAGGATGCTACCTTATACCAAGCTAGACCATCTGGCTCTGTATTGTCTACACTGACTAGCAATGGGCCTTTGGGGTTTTGGACAGGGATCATTGCCAGTCATTCCAGAAAATATTGGAGGCTGAACCTGAAGATTCATTGCATGCAAAGCAGAAGCTCTGTCTACAGATGGACAGCTCAGTCTATTTTTGGTCCATGTCAGTTTCACACATGTTCATTCCTAAATCCATTCCATCCTATTTCTACAATAATCTTTGGTTTTACTTTTTAAATTCATATTTAAATACGTATTTTGTGATTAAATGTATTTTATCACAAAATATGCACTTAAATGCATATATTTGCTCAATGTGTTTTTATACTGTTTTTGAGGCCAGGACTATCACAGAGAAGCGCAAAATCCAATGGTGTTCTGGTCCATATATTAGGCTGAATTAGGTCATTTCACTTAAAAAATGCAGACCAAGTAAAGTTCTATTGCATCTCAAGCTCTTCCACTGAGCTACGGTCAGAACACAGTACAATTTGCCTGACCAGATAGGTCAGTGCAGAAACCTCACAATGATCTAACTGAGCTAGGCAGTTTTTGACCCCCATTTTAGGGCACAAGCATTAGAATAAGTAGCATCCAAGTCATTTCCACAATTGCTGATGCTGGCCTATGGTGTGTAGGACTAACACTTAAAATCTAATAGACCAGTCCTGACCTGTTGATATGAGGCAAAATATTAGACTACTTGAGAACTTACTATCGTCAGTTAACTAATTTGACCTGCTTTTTTGGGTTTTTTATTTTTTATTTCACTTACAAGTGTGTGAGCTTGCTGGGACACCCCAATAGCAGTATATCCCACTTAAACAACTCCCTTACCTCTACATTTGGACCTCGTGGCCTTTCTCTTGTTTCCTGCTCTTGAGGCATTGTTCCCAAGTCTACAATATATATTAATGAGAATTAATGGCATGTTCTAAATTTGACAGAAATAAATGCTGAGCACACTGGGAAGAAGAATTGAGGTCATACATATAAAAAATGGAAAACAATATTGTTAGCCATAAAACAATTTAGCCTTGATGTTAGATGAAGATTGATCCAGCAGAAATTAATTTGGAGAGGCTATTGGACTTCAGGCTATATCAAAGGGGTATGCATAGAACAGCTCCTTGTGCAGCTTTGAGGAAGGCATTTAATCCATATGATCTTGTTCTCACAAATAACACAGCCCCTATGGATGGAAACATGGGGCCTTTGTAGGAGCTTGAACATAATTTTGGAAAATTCACTAACTTCAAACAGCTGTGCCTGAAACTTTGACTTCTACCTGCATCCTGAACATTAAATGGGAGAAATTTCATTTTGTTAGGGTGTGCTTTGATAGCTACAATTTCATTTTGTTAGGGTGTGCTTTGATACCACTACAGTCTTGGAGGCTTTAAAATTTAACGTAGGAAATAGCCTGATGTTTGATAGAACATAGAACTGATCTAGTTTAGCATCCTGTTCTCACAGTGGCTAAACAGATGCCGTTGAGAAACTCACAAGCAGGAACTGAGTACAAGAGCACACTCCCCTCCTGTGATTTCCAGCAACTAGTATTCAGAAGCATTACTGCCTTCAATCTTCTCTTGAATTCTGTTGCTGGATTAAAGAAGTGCCTGCCCTTGATTATACTTGATTAAGTCAAGTATAATCACAAAATGAAACTGGACACTTACCTTTCTATCTGGATATAATAATTAAGACATTAACTTATTAGAAGTACTGAATGATACATGAATATACATGACTAGCCAAAGGATGCTGGGAGATGGTCAGGTAGGCCAAAGCTCAGAATGAGCTCACGCTTGCAAGAGAGGTTAAAAATAATGATAAAGGTTTATTCAGCTATGTTTGAAACAAGATGAAGAACAAGCAAATAATAGATCCTCTGCCTGAAGAAGACAGAGAAAAGGCAGAACTGCTCAACACATACTTTACCTCTGTCTTCACCCAAAAGGAAAGCAATTCCCAACTTGGTGATAACAGAATGATGCAAGGAGGGAACTGCAGCACAAAATAGGAAAAGAGATGGTAAGGGAACACCTAGCTACTGTAGATGAATTCAAATCTCCAGGGCCTGATGAGCTGCACCCAAGTACTAAATGAACTTGCAGATGTAATCTCCGATCCTCTGTCTATAATTTTTGAGAATTCTTGGAGAACAGGTGAGGTTCCTGAGACTGGAGGTGGGCAAATGTTGTCCCCATCTTCAAATAGGGAAAAAAGGAAGATCCAGGTAACTATTGACTGGTCAGCTTGACATTGATACCAGGAAAGGTCCTAGAACAGATAATTAAAACAGTCAATCTGTGAACATTTAGAAAAGGATGCTGTGATTGCTGAGACCCATCATTGATTTCTCAAAAACAAGTAATGCCAGATGAATCTCATTTCTTTTTTACAAGCTTGGTGGATCAGGGTTATGCTGGGAACGTAGTGTGCCTTGATTTCAGTAAGGCTTTTGACAATGTCCCCTATGATATTCTTGCAGAGAAGCTGGGTAACTGTTAGGTAGATTTGTAGCTGGTTGATCAACCAAACCCAAAGAGTGCTCACTAATGGTTCCTTATCATCCTGAAAAAAGAAAAAGTGGGGTGCTGCAAGGTTCTGTCCTGAGGCCAATGTTCTTTAACATCTTTATAAATGACTTAGATGAAGGAATTTTGAATGTTCATCAAATTAGCAGATGACACTAAACTGGAAGGGGGTAGCCAATGCCTATGAACACAGAATTGGAATTCAACATGACCTTAACAGATTGGAAAACTGGGCCCAAACTAACAAAATGAATTTCAATAGGGACAAATGTAAGGTTCTATACTTAGGCAGGAAGAATCAGCTGCACACATATAAGATGGCTTACTAGTAGTGCATTTGAAAATTATCTTAAGTGTCTTAGTAGGCCACAAGCTTAACATTAGTCAACAGTGTGATGCAGCAGCAAAAAATGCTATTCTAGGTTGCATCAACAGAAGTATAGTGTCATGATCGAGGGAAATCATAGCTGTGCTCTAGTCTGCCATGGTTAACCCACCTGGAGTACTGTGTCCAGTTCTAGGCATGACAATTTAAGAAGGATATTAACCAACTGGAACATGTGCAGATGAGAGCAACCAAGATAAAGAGCCTGGAAATCAAGCCTTATAAGGAACGTTTGAGGGAGCTGGGTATGTTTAGCCTGTAAAAGAGGAGACTGAGAAGAGATATGATAGCCATCTTCTAATTCTAAAGGGCTGTCACATGGAGGATAGAGCAAGCTTGTTCTCTCCTGCTCTGGAGGCTAGGACCCAAATCAATGACTTCAAGTTACAAGAAAGGAGGTTCTGACTAAACATCGGGAAGAACTTTCTGATAGAGCTGTTTGACAGTGGAACAGACTCCCATGAGAGATGGTGGACTCTCCTTCTTTAGAGTTTTTAAAGCAGAGGTTGCATGACCATTTATCATGTATAATCTAGCTGAGAATCCTGCATTGCATGGGTTGTATTAGATGATGCCCTGGGTCCCTTCCAACTCTACAATTCTATGATTCTCTAAGGGCAAATAAGGTTCTGAAAGGTCAAGGTCTATCATGCACGTGTTGGTTGGAGGTGGGAGGTACCATTTCTCTTTAGAAATGGTAACAGCAGCAATTTGAACCATGTTTTTTTAACCAGCACCACTAATTGCACTCTTCTGAAAGATGATTAAAGGAGGCGTGACTTTTTTTTAAAGGGAGGGAGAATTTTTCTACCAATGTCTCCTAGTGTACTCTCAAGAGACATGGCTCCAGATTTCCTGTTACCCCTATTTTGTCTCAGTAGCCCTTGGCATGGGGAAAAAACTCAGAAGAAATGATCCATGAGAGCCAGTGTGGTGTAGTGGTTAAGAGCAGTGGACTCGTAATCTGGTGAACCGGGTTCGATTCCCCGCTCCTCCACATGCAGCTGCTGGGTGACCTTGGGCTAGTCACACTTCTCTGAAGTGTCTCAGCCCCACTCACCTCACAGAGTGTTTGTTGTGGGAGAGGAAGGGAAAGGAGAATGTTAGCCACTTTGAGTAGTGATAAAGCGGGATATCAAATCCAAACTCTTCTTCTTCCATACGTTTGCTCTCCTTAGAAGTAAAGTTGCATCAGTATAATGATATTTATCATTTCCACTTGAAAAGCAAGAGTGTAAGAGCTGTGAAGAGTACTTGTATTCATGTGTGCTCCTTTAGTGCAAGAAGATCAATGCTTGTTTTTAGTAACTACATTTAATCTCTGAGATGGTGTTAGCTGCACACTTTTGTCAAAGCAAATTTATGTGGAAAGCAAAAGTGACAGAAATTATGGGTCTGACAATGCTAAGTAGTTAAAAGCATACATATCTGGTATAACTGATGGCTTAGAGATGGATGCATTGCAGTTTGCTTCTTGTGGCTGCAGTGCTGAGGATATGCAAAGCAACTCTTCTTATCAAGCAGCTTACCTCATACAATACCTTCATGACTGGGAGAAATGTAGCAGCTTCAGCATTTTCTGTGTTGGGAAAAGCTCCACCTGTTGTATGCAGCTTTTTAAAAGGCATAAGATTCCTGCCAGGGGCAAATTAGGTAGCATTAGTGGGAGGCTAGAAACACCAGGGGATTTGAGCACAGGACAAACAATAATAGTTTTGTTTCTACCCCACCCCAAGACAATATCCACTTCTCCAACTTTTAACATCATCTTAACATAAAGAAATCATGCTGGTGAAGCTTTTCCTAGCATGAGATAAGGTGATTGGGAAAGCTTTACTCCTCTTATGTTTAAAAATAGGCAAAATATTATAGTAGGTAATTGCATAGGCTGGACAGTTTTAGAAAGCAGAGATCCACGGGTTACAAAAGTGTCAGGTGATCATATACTAAATGGAAAAGGTATCTGTGTCTTTAAGTGGTATACAGAAAGCAAAATTCCACCATCTGCAGCTTCACCTGCCAGTGTGGTGTAGTGGTTAAGAGTGGTAGACTTGTAATCTGGGGAACCGGGTTCGCGTCTCCGCTCCTCCACATGCAGCTGCTGGGTGACCTTGGGCTAGTCACACTTCTCTGAAGTCTCTCAGCCCCACTCACCTCACAGAGTGTTTGTTGTGGGGGAAGAAGGGAAAGGAGAATGTTAGCCGCTTTGAGACTCCTTCGGATAGTGATAAAGCGGGATATCGAATCCAAACTCTTCTTCTTTGATACACTAAAGAGCCACACCTGGTATAATTTTCACTTATATGCAGTTCTTACCAGTGAAATTTTGGACAGAGGAGCTCAGAGAGACAGTGTGGAGGTAAGATAAAAACTGGAAACTGATTTTTTACTAACAGTTTCATTAATCTACAAGGGGAGGAAGTCAGGGTAGCATGGTGAGCTCTAGTTCAGGCTATGCCTTTGCCCTGCAGACTGGCTCTGTTTGTGGAGCACATAAAGGGCGTAGTGGTTAGCTTGTTGGACTAGCACTTGGGACACAGAGGACCCTCTGTAAATTAGGATATATGGTCACCCTACCCTGAGCTCCTAGGAGGATGGATGGAATAAAAATGTATGTTAGGGACTGCCAGGGCTCTGATGGGTGTGTGGCAGAGGCAGAAGGGGAGACTAGTGACTTATGGGGTGAGATGCTGCCTGCAAGGCAGGATACAGGGAAAGTCAGGGCAGACTGAGATGGACAAAGGTGTGCCAGGTGTGGTGGAAGAAGAAGAGGCTGTTCAGCTGATAGAGGGGTTAGTAGACTCTCCACCTTCTCCCACCCCTCTATCTCCTAGGACAGTGCTTTCTGTGTAGGAGAAGTCTCAGGTTGCAGGCATGCAACCCATCATGGGATGGTATATAAAAGCTGGAAGAGGGGTGGGACTCCCCTGTTGCTGCAACTGCTCCATTAGGGCCCAGACCTGTAGACAGCCTGCCTAAAGGCTAGAAGTGTGTATGCATGTATATCTGGAACACCTTATCTGGGATGGGCCGTGACAATGGTATTATTATCATTTATGAGAAACCAACACGAAAGGCTTAGTTTGGCTCATTCCCTCTGTATCTGGCAATAGCTTTGCTGCTTGAGATACAAATTATGTTATTTGTTGGAGACTGGCAAGGTGAGTAGGAACCCAGGACTCATCTTGCCTCCCCTCATGAGTTCAGATCCACAGATGGACCACAATAGTAGCTCTGGCCTTTTGATGGCATGCATCTAAAGTTAGCTGTTGAAGCATCAATTAGGAGTAACAATTCAGTGTCATGTTCTGTAGCTCTTCATCTTTAATTTTATGATGTAGTATAAGTAATATTTCATTAGCTAGCTCATTTGTCAATTTACTCCAAGATGCAAAGAACCTATTAAAATCACCAATAAAAGAAACCATCCCTATCAATTATGCTCTTTTCTTTAAAAAAAAAGTGTCGCCGAGTCAAAAGTGTAGGAACTCACTCCAATCTCTATAATTGTTATCTCTCTGCTAAATAGCAGAAGTGCCTTGTGTCAGTAAGGAACAAATGTGGCTGTATCTTTTTTAGATAGCTTTCACACTGATCTACTTAGTTATTTTCTACAGAGACAGTATCAAATCAGAGCACGCGTTTTCCCCCCTTATAGAATCTGTCTCTTCCTGATTCTTTTTGTATGGCTGGATTATCTGAGTACTTTACAATCTAGTCATAAGTCTTGAAGTGTCTGCACATAATTGCATAGCACAGGCTATGCAGATGAATGACAAAAATTCCAAAGCAATATTGGATATTATTACGTTTTGCTGGCATTGCAGCTGAATATGTTGGAATAGGATATATGTGTTAGTACTGTTACCCAGCTCAATCAGCAGCACCAAACCAATTTACAAAATACATTTTCTACATTTTTTCTAGAACGCTGCACATCCCACCGTATGAATTCTGCTTATACAAACAACAACCCTCCCAACTTTTATTTTACACATACAGTGCTCTCAAAGCAGGATTTATTTTTAAACCCAGAAATCTGATATGAATATTTTGAGTGTCCCAATGTATAATGAGCAAGTTTGTACTGTTCATGACCTCAGTTACTTGTACTGGAGTGTTAGAGAATATAATAGTGCAGGTGTTTGACTTGGTTTCCACCCACAAGCCTAACCTTCATGTTCCAGAGCAGCTGAAATCTCAAGACAGCTGCATCGGCTAACAGTCAGTAGGGAAATAGCGTAAGTGACAATCACTTTGACATTGTTCCACTTCAGGGGTGTAGCTGTTGTCAGAGATAAATGAACACTGGGATGGTTTTATTTTTGTCTCTTAGGATCAAATGCTTCTCCTTTTGCCAGAGTATTTATAATACACGTTTTCCACATGAGTTGAATAAATAATGGATTGTTCCATTTTTTTGCAGAATATATATATAAAGCCCTGTTTTTGTGGAATCTCTTGAGTCCTCTAGAACCTCCTCAGTGTCTCCTACTTGAGACACACTCCCTTCCACAGATGTGCACAATAGTTGCTCTTGTTTTTCACAGTTTGTGTCTGGAATCAATAACTGCATGATTTCATTTATGACAGGACTCTGTTTCCAGTATCTCTGGAAAGTGTTTCTGGAATGTATAAAGTAACTCTATAGGAAAGTATTTCTGAGCATGTGTGGACTACCTTGCACTTCAGAAAGTCTGTATTTAGGAATTTTAAAAATGGCTTTGAGAAAACCACAATGGTGGATAATTAATTATATGTAGCAACATATAATGCTATATACAATACAGGTATATAAAAATACAAACAAATAAAAACTAGTTTAGTGAGGTGAGTTTTGGTCCTACTCTCTCTAATCCTTTGGTTTGGCTATTAAAGGAGATTCGTGAACCCTGCTGCTCTCTGTTTCTGGAATGACAAAGTATTATTATTTTATTTAATGTAAATCAGTATTCAATACCACAAAAGAGTAATGACGCCTGAATATGGTTTTAGCTTAGAAAAAACCTATATAAAACAATTGATATGATTAAATAACAATATGCTAACTGATTGAGATATTTTTGCATAACAATTACTTTATCACTTTTGGTTTAAGAACAAAACAAGAACTTGTTTCTGCTTTCAAATACCATACTTATTAATGTGATATTTGGTTGTTTGAAGACTTGTGTCTTCAGCCATGTCCACAGAGGCATGACAAAATGTACAGTACTCCAAGCAATGTTTCATATACTTCTTTCTGTACTCTAATTACTTTTGCCTCTTTGTATTAGTTGGTTATATTCCCCAATAAGTCATTTTGAATTTCTTAAATTGTAAAGTTTGATGTCATTTTGAAATGCTGCATTTTTAGCAAATTGGGAAACTCTTCCTTTAGGCTTTAAAAATTTGCAGTCTCCCTGGCAGACCACAGTGACAGGCGAGACACCGTTTGCTACCAACATTGTAATAAAATAAAATAAAAACCTGATGCAGTGAAAAAGTACAGAAATTGCTAAGGCAGCACAGTAGTTTGAAAAGTACTCTTCTGTAGTCAAGACAAATTCTTAGACCGCAGTAAAGGAAATTAAGAGAGCTTAGAATGAATTTATGCAAAAGCCTATACAGTATACAAGTACTGTACTGCTTTTCCTGGAAAGGTGCCAGATTCAGTATGGGTCAGGCCTGTGATTTGTCAATTTGGACATTATGCCAAAATAAAATTGCAGTGAAAAGTGTTTTAAAACCATTTGTTGTTGTTGTTGTTCTGGTTTGTTGACTGTTTGCAAAGTATGTGCTGCTAATATGTTCATCATGTCTAAACTAGAAGCTTCCTTAAACAGAAGCCTGAACTGCGCTTGTGAGAAGTGAAATTAAACCCTCTCTTGAACAGAGGGGGGAAAGGGGAGGAAGTAGATTTTTATCATGTGATCTCTTAAACAGGTGCAATTTTCCTAGAAGGAAATCTGGGACATTTCTTTTAGCAATGATTTTAAAATGGTAAACAGCCTATTAATTTCTTTTGCCAGAACATACAAACCTGTATGCATGTGAACACCAATGATGAATACAAATGGAGATCTTAGCTGAATTTAAAAAAAGAGATTCAACCTAGAGAAATAGTACATTAATGCACACTAGGTAATAATGAGCATATGAGACAAATATTTAGGAAGAGGAAGCTGTTTGGAAAATGAGGGCAGGCAAATAGGCTTACAATATGCTTTATGAAGAGAAATTAATTCTGAGCTTTTAATTTTGGTTCACATGAAGGAGGATCCTATGTATTATTTATTATTATTTTCAACATCTATTTATATAGCACCATCAATATACATGGTTCTGGATAGAATTAAAATAAGAAATTTATTTGTATTAAAATGAACAATATATAATAATTGACAGAGATTGTTTGTTTTAACTGTGTATTTTAAGAGATTGCTTGGGGTGTTCTGTGCCTGAGATATTAACTACATGATTATAATAAAGTAGTAAAAATAATTAAATATATAACTTCGTGTTGAAGTTTTACACTGTATACAATTTGAAAGGGCTGTGGGTTAAACCACAGGCTTGCTGATCAGAAGGTCAGCGGTTCGAATCCCTGCGACGGGGTGAGCTCCCGTTGCTCGGTCCCAGCTCCTGCTCACCTAGCAGTTCGAAAGCATGTTAAAGTGCAAGTAGATAAATAGGGACCGCTCCAGCGGGAAGGTAAACGGCGTTTCCGTGTGCTGCTCTGGTTCACCAGAAGCAGCTTTGTCATGCTGGCCACATGACCCGGAGGCTGTCTTCGGACAAACGCCGGCTCCCTCGGCCTATAGAGCGAGATGAGCACGCAACCCCAGAGTCGGACACGACTGGACCTGATGGTCAGGCATCCCTTTACCTTTACCTAGCATTCAGTTATTGCTACCTGATAACATACTAGTTTAGAGGGACAAAAAATATGTGTTTGCTAAAGTGCTGTTTTGTGGAAATAAGCCAGAATATTGATTTTATAAATTTCATGGGGAGTTAAAGCATGTGTTAAACTCTCTCCTTCTTGAAATAAATTGACTGCAAATGGTCTTAAATTGGATGGGATCCCATACCTAGCATTTATAGAACTTACCTTTTTTACAAACATAGGAATAATGTTGGCCCATCTAACTCAAACTTGTCTACACTTGCTGGCAGCAGTTATACAGGTTCTCTCCCAGCCCTATTGGGAAATGTTGGGCATTCAACTGGGGACCTTCTGTACACAAAGCAGATGCACAACCACTTAACCACAGTCCTTTTACTGGGTTTTTCTTCCTTCATATTACTATGTTGCATGGACCACCCACAAGCTGGCTGATACTGATAAATCCATTTATTTTCAAATGCTCTGTACTGAGGGAAGAGAGCACTCTGGTGCTGGCGCCCAACATTTTGGTTACTTCATTGGTACTGATGCTGCAGTTCCAAGTACAGTGGTACCTTGGGTTACAGACGCTTCGGGTTACAGACGCTTCAGGTTACAGACTCCACTAACCCAGAAATAGTACCTCAGGTTAAGAACTTTGCTTCAGGATGGGAACAGAAATTGCAGTGTGGCGGTGCGGCGGCAGCAGCGAGAGGCCCCATTAGCTAAAGTGGTACCTCAGGTTAAGAACAGTTTCAGGTTAAGAACCGACCTCCAGAATGAATTAAGTTCTTAACCCGAGGTACCACTGTATGAGATAAAGTAATTGTATTTGAACCAGTTTTTCAAAAATAGATAAGAAAGCAGCATTGCAGGAATAATCTGGCTGTATACACCACAAGCAAAGTCGACTCCTTCATACCACTTTCAAATGTTTCTCCAGCCATAACCAACTACGCTGTCTCTTATTTCTCCCTTCCTAAGAAACCACCCCCAGCAATTTGGATTATTTTATTTAATCTTGTTTCCTAGCCTTCTCTAGTTATTTAAATTCCTTATTCTTTTTTTATATATAAAAAGGGCATGGATGCTTATTCCACACCTTATGTGCGTTTTCAGCTGAACGAACTGATAACAAAACCTCCTGACAGTTGTTGATACCAGTGGCAGATAGTAATTTCCATTGCTGCCTATGATTTGAACATTTTTGTTCTTTCATGACTTAGATCTCTAGCCCTTTAAAATTTTTCAGAATTTGACAAAGAAAACTACTCAGAGGAAAAACACCCTCTTAACTGTTTTTGCTGTCATAAAGCATGACAAGAAGGTTCCATTAAACTGACCTGAATATGTTCTAAAATAGACTTCAATTGACCCTACTTATTTGAAGACATTCACATATTTAATGGGTGGAAACAAAATAGTTTGCTTTCACTTTGATTACTGCAGTAGTCCCCCCCCCCCCAGCATCTTGAAATATGTTGATGATTTTATTTTTTTCGTCCCCTTATGCTGCCAGTGAGGACCACAGAGGCCTACGTCCTACAACTTTAATTTAATTTAATCGCAGGATGTAAAAGCTAAATTTTATTGCCAGCTGTATTCAAATAACATTTAAGTTTTAGAACTATTTTATCCAAAGGTAAAATCTAAAGATCTAGATTGCATACTATGTATGATTTACAGATTATGCATTTTTGTCCTGAAATTTTCAATGATGCCCCACCTTGTAAATTATTTCAGTATACAGCGGCACCTTGGTTTAAGAACAGTCCTGTTTACAAACTATTCAGTTTATGAACTCCGCAAAACCAGAAGTAGTGTCCCAGTTTGCAAACTTTATCTCGGTCTAAGGACGGAATCCGAACCATGGAAGGGCACCGGCAGCGGGAGGCCTCATTACGGAAAGCGCACCTCGGTTTAAGAACGATTTTGGTTTAAGAACGGACTTCCGGAACGGATTAAGTTCATAAACCGAGGTACCACTGTATTGTGACTCTTTTCTGTTCAGTGAATATGTTCTCTCTCTCTTTCTCTCTCTCCACAATTATCATGCACTTATTGCTTATTGTGGCTAAGAATTCTACTGCCATAGGCTACTGCACTTAATCCTTCCAGATGGTACTGACCAATCCGTTTTAGACTCTATGGACTAATGCTGATTCAGACTGTGGTTAACAAGATATTTTATACCACCCTTCGAACAAATTCTATGTCACTGTACATCAAAAGAAAATATACAGTAAAATAGTTAAAACAGCATATTAAAAATACAAAACAAACACACACACACCTAAAAATGCATCACTTGCATCAGTACCATTTTGTGGTAGCCGCGGGCTTGGCTTCTCTTCAGTCACAAAGGTAATGGCCTTTTTATTCATTCAGGGTTTTTTTTTAAATAAAAAAATTATCCTATTTTACAGATGCTTGGGGTGGTGCCAAAGGTTGTAATTCTTTGGCAACCCAACAACTTAAAAATTGTAATGATTTTAAGAGGGCTACTTAGTCTAGATTAAATTGCATGTAGGAAGAAGTTGGATCCAAAGCACATTTATTTGGAAGTAAATCTCATTTGTTTAAAGTGATGGTTATTCCTGTTATCGGCATTGAATGTTGCTTAGTACCACCCAGATGCTGACTTATTGGAGTTGTAGTCCAGATGTTGCTGGACTCCAGCTCCCATCATTCCTAATTACCAGTCATCCTGGCTTGGGCTGTTGGGGGCTGGAGTACAACATCTGGAGGGCCACAGGTTCTCGCATCATTGCTTTCAAACAACAAACCCATTATCTCTATATAATTATTTATCAGCACCTGTAGGATGCACAGTAGAAAAACAGTCTACCGGTAACTGAAATTGCTCACAATCCTTTGTAGTTTCCTTCCTTCTTGAGTCCTGTGAGTAGTCAAAAGCAGTCCAGGCCTGCCTACTGAGCAGGCAGCTCCAGGAAGAGGAAGGTAAATGCCATACATTATGCTGGTAAAGACAGACGTGCTGGGTTTCTGGTCAGTATTGCTACTAACAAAAAACACTAATAATAATAATAATATTTTTTAAAAATATTATTATTCATACCCCACCCATCTGGCTGGGTGGCTTCCAACAAAATATTAAAAATACAATACAACAACAAACATTAAAAACTTCCCTAAACAGGGCTGCCTTCAGATATCTTCTAAAAGTCAGATAGTTGTTTATTTCTTTGACATCTGATGGGACAGGGCGTGCACCACTACCGAGAAGGCCCTCTGCTGGTTCCCTGTAACTTCCCTGTTGTAATAATAATAATAATAATAATAATAATAATAATAATAGCAGCATTGGTTACAGTATGTTTACAAATTAAAAGTGAACAACCTGCCTGAAAGGTAATTAGAAGGGGTAATAACATTAGATTTTGTTGATATGCACGTCTGTGATTTAAATGGCAGAGCTTGTTTGAAGAGCATTGAGGAATTTACATAGAGTTACTTTAGTGTTATGTCTGTGTTCAACCATTCTCAGTATTGTAAATGTCCTAAGCTCTCTTGCCCAATTATGGATTTTCTCTTTGCTTATCTTCAGACAACATACTGAAGCCTTAGCCTGAGCTGGCAAGTTATTGGATTTTTCATTGTATGCCTTTTTATCTAAAAGTGGTGGTGTTCAACTATATTTTGATGGATAAAAACTGTTAGTACAATTGTGATTAATCTGTTAGTTTGTACTTTAAAGGTTTACATTCCCCTTTTTACTTTTCTTTCTTTGGGATCCAGCTTAGAAAAATTCGTTTTTGGAAATCCTTCTTAATGGTGTTTAAACAGGAGGTGTTTGATGACAGGCCAATGCAATTTCAAACCAGAAAGTTTATCACTAATATCTGTTGGAGGGTTAAATGGACAAGAGTCAAGTCCTGCCATTCGAATGATGGTGCCCTAAGGATTGTTCCAGGTTCATGCTAATAAGCTAGAACTAATTTGACTTGGCGTCAGATAAGTTAGAAAAAGAGTTTTTCATTTCCCTTTCAATTCTAAAAATATTAAAAGACAATTTAACTAGCTTATATCAATGTCACACACAGCCCTTTTCCTACTGTGTGAAGCTGAAGGCCAAGAATTAAGTATTCATTCCTTGCTCCTGTGGGTTAGGGCAGTTCGAGATTAACTTGGAAAATGCCAGTTGAATTCTTTTCTTCCATGTTAGTTTGATTTTTCAAATCAGGTTGTACTGTGTTGATTAAGTACAACTATGTTGAATAAGTGGTCTACAAATTGTGTGTTGTGTAGAAGAAAATAATCACTTTTCTAGTTTTCCAAAGACTGTATAGTTGAGAAGTTTTTTACATGGGCTAGTTTATAGCACAACCTCTAGAGCAGAGATTGGGAACTTGTGGCCCTCCATATATTGTTGAAATCAAACTCAGTCTAGTTCTAGCCAGTGTGGCCTTGGGCTAGGGACAATAGGGGTTACATGCTAACAACTTTAGGGGGGCACAGGAAGTTATGATAGTGGGCTTCTATATTTGAGGCTACTTGGCAGTCACTCCAATCTGAATGGTGTTTTTTTTTTTTTAATAACTACTTAGATTGTGGAATCTGGATGGCTTTTAAAATGTTGTAAGTGCCAGGGAGACACCTGGCTTAAGAGTAGTACATGTGAAAAGGATGTAGGAGTCTTGGTAGACCACAAACTTGACATGAGTCAACAGTGTGATGCAGCAGCTAAAAAAGCCAATGCAGTTCTGGGCTGCATCAATAGGAGTATAGCATCTAGATCAAGGGAAGTAATAGTACCACTGTATTCCGCTCTGGTCAGACCTCACCTGGAATACTGTGTCCAGTTCTGGGCACCACAGTTCAAGAAGGATACTGACAAGCTGGAACGTGTCCAGAGGAGGGCAACCAAAATAGTCAAAGGCCTGGAAACGATGCCTTATGAGGAACGGCTTAGGGAGCTGGGTATGTTTAGCCTGGAGAAGAGAAGGTTAAGGGGTGATATGATAGCCATGTTCAAATATATAAAAGGATGTCATATAGAGGAGGGAGAAAGGTTATTTTCTGCTGCTCCAGAGAAGCAGAAACGGAGCAATGGATTCAAACTACAAGAAAGAAGATTCCACCTAAACATTAGAAAGAACTTCCTGACAGTAAGAGCTGTTCGACAGTGTAATTTGCTGCCAAGGAGTGTGGTGGAGTCTCCTTCTTTGGAGGTCTTTAAGCAGAGGCTTGACAGCCACCTGTCAGGAATGCTTTGATGGTATTTCCTGCTTGGCAGGGGGTTGGACTTGATGGCCCTTGTGGTCTCTTCCAACTCTATAATTCTATGATTCTAAGAGTTTATGACTGTATTTGATTATGTGAACAGCTCAATGTATGGATGAACCATTTCACTTATTTGATCCCTGATTAGAGCTTTTTTCTGCCCCCCTTTTCTATATGCAGTTAAAATATTATTTGCTTATGATAACTAAGATCTATTCAAAGTTCCTTAGTCTTAGTCACTTATCATCAACAAAATCATTCTTTTATAACTTTAGATGGAAATAGTGATTGCTTTTAATAAAAAAAATGGAATTGGAATTATGGAACAAAAAGCACTTACTAAAGCAGAGCATTGTAAAAATCAATAAGCTTGCTAAATGGCTATGTGAGTTTGAGTAGGAACAGGCTTGAGAAAGTGTCCAGAGCCTTTGGGGGTTTAAAGGCATGAACTAATCCCAGTTTGAGTTCAGTACTCCGTGTGTGCAGCTGAACTCCTGCCTTGTTCATTCTTAATTTGGCAGGGACAGGATCGAGCCAAGCCCTTTTAAGACCCATTTATTTCATTGGTAGGGTTCAGCAAATGCTCACATCTTTCCCATAGAAACAAAAATACTGAACTTCGGCTAAATCATGCTCTAGAATATGCTTCTTCAAAGAAGCATAATTTTCCAAAGCACACTCACCTCCAGTGGTGACTGATCCTGCAAATTTTATTTTTAACATGCCATAGCTTGAAGATTTCTCCTTCAGAGTATATTGCACTCCTCTGCCTTTTTTCACTTCAGTTACTACCTTGATACAAAGGTATCTTCATCTTCTGCCCTTTAAGGCCAGGGGTGAATTTGCCTTTCTTGGGATAAGACACAAGTCAGTCTATGTAGAGCGGTTCTTGGGGACCACATGGCACCAGTGTCCAATAGGTGGGGAATGATCAGACTCCCAGGTAAGACTGCTCTGCCTTCAACCCTTCCTTCTTCTATTTTGTAGTGTTCTCCTACACTCTACAATTTGAGGGTGGTTCCCCCCCCCCCAGAAGCCTTTTCCAGGGACTGAGTATGAATGTGGTAGCCCCTGATTGGACCTTGGGACTTTTTTGGGGGGGTTGCCTACTGTTGCCTACTGAACAGTACTGTTCTTTGATTTGCTCTTGATATATGTACATATTTGGTCTGTTTACAGGTAAGTAGCCGTGTTGGTCTGCCATAGTCAAAACAAAATAAAAAATAAAAAAATTCCTTCCAGTAGCACCTTAGAGACCAACTAAGTTTGTTCTTGGTATGAGCTTTCGTGTACATGCACACTTCTTCAGATATTTGGTCTGTTTTGCATTCAGGGCAGGCAGGTAAGGGAACTTAAGAACTTAATTGGCAGGCATGCTGAGGCATTATGGAGCTTAAGGTCACTCTTGAGTCACCTTCCACAACCTTGGGCTTGGGAAGCCCTTAGGACTGCCCTTTAGGCTGGCATGCGCACTGTGAACATGTTGGGTTCACATAGGTTCACTTAGCAAGCAGGGAGAATCTTCTCCCAATCCCTTATTGGGGATCCATGGGATGCCTGGTGGACTGGAGGGATGCTGCTATCATATATGAATGTCAGTTCAAACCCAGCTGCCCAGAGGAGGAAAAACAGATGGAAGGATGGAAGAAAGATGCAAGGATGGAAGAAAGAAGAATTACCAACAAAGGAACAATGGCAAGAAAAACTGATGAGTTATGAGGAACTGGCAAAATTAACAAACAAACAGAGGGAAAAGGACAATCAGGACTTTAAAGAAGATTGGGATTTATTTACAAAATATTTGAAAAAACAACAAACAGAATTAGATTCATTGGCAGGATTTGAATAAACATACACAAATTTTATTAATAAGATCTGGAACAATATAAAAACAAAATTTTAAATGGACAATATGCAGAAAAATATAGAATTAATAAAGCAGGTATGGAAGCTGGGGGAAGTTCTGGGGGGAGGGAGGGGGAGGGAAGGAGGAGGAAAAAAAAGAGGAAATGGAATGAGATTGTATTGTATTTTGTGTAGGATTTAAAAGTTGTCAATAAAAATATTTGAAAAACAAACAAACCCAGCTGCCCATGCTAGGTAATTTGGGTATTGTTTGGCAGATCTTCTGTTGTTATATTTGACTCAATATGACATTTTCCACCATTACTCTGTCTCTCAAATCTTCTTACATGGTGTGTTGGCAAAGCTTCCTTGGCTGCTTTTGAAAACTATTGTTTTATTTCTCTTCTCACTGGAAAACTGTTGCTTCCTTGTTAATTTAATCCCAAACTGATTTAATCGCAAACTGGTCTGTTGAGGCCTTTGCTACATGATAGAGTGTTGCAGTTCAACTTCCTATTTACCTACTCTCTCCAGTAAACTAAATGCTAAACTAAACACCAGCAGTGACTATCTAGTGTCAGATTAAGTTAGGCATAAATGTGTCAGTTTTAAAGAATATTACCTGCCATTTTTGCTCTGTTATGTTTAAAATTGATGAATAAATTCTTTAATGATTTTGAAAAAAAGATAAAATGTTGGAACCATTGTCACATGGGCGGATGGCTGCTACGCCATTGTTCCATTCTCCTCTCCACACACTCTGTGCCTCTGCTGGGAAGTGGATTGAACAGCACAGACGGTGGAGTGAGGGTCTGCAGTGGCAGTAGAAAATTGTCCACTTGCCCATGTGTATTTGCATGTGCAGTTCTGGTGAAACATTTCATGGGGTGCAAGGGACTGCTTGGGGAAAGGCAGAGAAAATCCATTTTATGAGTGGTCATGCACTTGTTCAGTTCTGGATGCAGTCTACTGCTTCATTTTGTTTTTCCTAACTTTGATAATTTCTTCAGCTCTGTTTTCTATGAGGAGCTATAGTGTGCTCTTTTGAACTGAAGGCCTGGAGGGTGGAATTTCCTTTTGGTAATCAGTTTCTTTAAAAAAAAAAAAAACACCCAAAAAATTGACTGTAGTTTTCAGACTACCTTTAATGACTATAAATGAGATTTGCATATTTCATTTTTAAATTTCATTTTTAAATTTACCTTTCATTTTTTAAATAACATTTCTATTGCTTCCCCCTCATTAAGACATTATTATTAATCCATTCTTAATAGAATGCTAAGAGCCAGCACTAAAAATAGCATCCTAGATGCCTTCCCACCTAAGGTTAAAGAACCGAGCAGTCTAAATCTGAACACTTTGAGCTACATAAAATAATATCAGCTCTGTCTTTATTATTTGCCCTCATTTGATATTTCCTATTGGACCTGGTCTTGTCTTCTAGGCAGCATGGCTTGGTCAATAGAATTCTGAATCGCACCTCCTTTGTTCTGCAGGCGAACATCTGGTCGTGCTGCACCAAAAAATGTATATGTCATAAACGCAAGATAGCAATGCAACAAGATATTTTTGTGCAGTTATGATACCAAGTAAAAAAAAACTAAACACATGGTGCATCAAGTCTGAACTGCTTGCGTATTTATTTTCACCTTGTCTTTTTGTAATACATATGGTTCACTTATCACTTACATGGCTAAAAATACAAATGTGTGGTTCAGTTATGATGCATAGAATGCAAATGTTCAAGGATACACATTAAATTCAAAGTGTCTCCAAGGGCTATGAGTCATAGAGTTTATGGCTCAATATCTCCACCCCACCCCATTGTCACAATTTTCCATTTATTTTTCCTAAAATATGGTTCGCATTATCACACCTATATTGTTTTCTTTTATTCTGATGAGTTTTGAAATGCTGATTCATATGTGCAATATAAGGTGTACAGCATCTGCTACGTACTTCTGAAGCTTTAGGCTCATTGTGTTAATTTGGGAGTAGAAATTATCTGCTTTTCCTGAGACCTACATGAGTGACATATGTTTGGTAGGATAATTGAGGGGAATGGAGAGCAAAGAAATTTATTTACCTAAATCTTAGAAGTTCAGATAAGACATTCACAGAGAAGATATAGAAATTGCTTTCAATATTACTATTGTAGGATAAGATTGCATGCCTCACTGCATAGAATAATTTCCTGCGCCAATTGGAAGCTGCATTTGCAAGTCCAAGTTATTTCTCAAATAGTGCTTGTTCAACCTCTCTTTAAACTTAGTAGATCTTCCTCATCCTTCACTGCCTACTTAAATATAGAAATCTCTTTGGTTAAATCTGTCTAGCTCATAAAACTATCCCCTGGGCCAAATCAGTCACTCTGTCCTATAATCACTTATTCTTGCAACCTTCGCAGTTTGAAGTGGTGTGTGATATGCTATCCTGTTTCTTTTTAATGGATGTAAAACAATATAAGGACCCTATGTAGAGCCACCCAAGGTCCACGCTTAGGTTTTGGCTGAAACAGCAGCTGTCTATCCAAGTGCCTGCCTGCTGACTCCACAAACAGCTGCAGTCTAGGCAAACCTAGAAGATGGAAGTGGGACCTGATGAATGCTAAATGTGATAATATTTGAAAGGACCTTCAACCACTTAAAAACAGCTGTTAATACTTCAGTCATGTAAATGACACATTTTTAATGTGCATTCAGTACTATATTATCCCTTTAATAAGAAAACATATTTCTAAAAATAGCATTCAGTCTGATGTGTATCAGCTTGGTCTTCTACTACAATCTTTTTATGTTTGGAAAATGGACAGTATCATGCTGACTCTACTTTTATTTTTTCTGAAATGAGAGAGTGAGCACTATGGGTGCTATCTGGTGAATTGCCTACCCAAAATATCCTCTAGAGGATTAGGAAAGCCCCATAACAGATTTAGGGAGCATGGGGAAGAGGAGAGGGTAGGGAAGTTTCATTGTGATGCCAGAGGTCCTTGCGCTAAAAACAGCACTTTGCTTGATATTGCCAAAGGAGAATATCTGGAAACTTTTTTGAAGGCATGTTGTACCTAATATTTGGACACATCCATTAGTGTGTTTGACTTCTTAAAGAGTGACTCTGTTAATTCTTTGGAAAAACAATTGACTGCAACTATTTCAAAGCATGAGTGTATTTATTCAAGCTTGTTAGGAAAAGGGTATGCAATTATAAATATGGTAAGTGGACCATAGCCTAAACCGAGTCTCCCTAGTTTCACATGGAACCATCTCACTTCCTTCCCTCTTGGTTGAGCATTCTCCACATTCCTTTAGCACCTCATTTTATCACTTTCCACAATTAACTGAGCTGCAGTATGAACTCCTCATTCCTTTCTGAAATCCTAGTGGATTTGCAGGCTGCATGTTTGAAATCCTTAGCTGTGACAGTTTAAATCATAATGTTTGTGCTGTACTGCCCCTCTTCCCTAAATACTTCAGAAATATATTCGATAATATTAGAGGTTTGTTTTCTGGCCCAATTTAAAGTGCTTTAAAGCCCTGCAGCTTTGGACCTGGTTAACTGAAAGACTGCCTCATTCCATATCTATCTTCCTAAACCTGAAAATCCTCTTTGGAGTCTCTATTCTGGCTGCCTTTGCCAAGTGAAGTGAGGGCGGTAACTATTAGAGAGAAGTTCCTTTTGGTAGTGGCACACTGCCTGTGGAATAACTTCCACAGAAAGGATCACCTGCCACCTTTTCTATTATATTTGTATTTATTTAACATGATTTATATGCCACTTAATCAGCAAGAACATGTAAGTTGTGTGTGTGTAAAACAATTGGAACTATAAAGTAAAGGACCCCTGACCATTAGGTCCAGTCGTGTCCGACTCTAGGATTGCGGCGCTCATCTCGCATTACTGGCCAAGGGAGCCGGCATACAGCTTCCGGGTCATGTGGCCAGCATGACAAAGCCTCTTCTGGCGAACCAGAGCAGCGCACGGAAACGCTGTTTACCTTCCCGCCGGAGCGGTACCTATTTATCTACTTGTACTTTGACGTGCTTTCAAACTGCTAGGTGGGCAGGAGCTGGGACCGAGCAACGGGAGCTCACCCCATCGCAGGGATTCGAACCGCCGACCTTCTGATCAGCAAGCCCTAGGCTCTGTGGTTTAACCCACAGCGCCACCTGGGTCCCCCATGTGAACTATATATAAGAACAATACCAACAAAATCAAACTTTAAAAAAAATATTTTATTAAATCAGAGATTAGATAAAACCTTATTTGGTACCTTTTAATTCATCTAGGCCTTTATATTGTATTTTAAAACTAACCTTGGGCTGCTATAGCTTAATGTGATTTTAATTTGAATAGTAAACTGTGTTGTCTCCATTACAAGTATTATTATTTTTGCTGCACAATATTGCTTATTGATGATTTTAATTATTGCATATGCTGTATTTTTAATACTGTCTTTTTTGTCAGCTGCTTGGTGAATATTTATTGATGGGCTGTGATGTAAATTTAATAAATAAGTGAGAATGGGTATAAAATGTCAAATAGAGTTGGGCCACATGTAATTAACGAAAACGTTTTCTTCATTTATTACTAATAAATTATAGTCGAAGAAGTGGTGGAGCTAATTTAATGTCACCCTGTGCAAGTAAAGGGAGAGAGTGTGTGCTTTAACTGGCAGAAACAAAGCTTCCTTTCTGGGAGGTGGGAGGATGCCTGGCTCTGATGTGTAACTGTTTCAGCAGGGAAACAAACAAAATACCTAGCAGGAGATCATTAAAAAGTACCCTGTCACTTCAGGGAGACCATGTATTGTAATGCAGATTATATTGATTTTCTGCAGATTCATGTGTGAAACTAAAGGCTCCTCCAAGTGAGCATAGGTACTAAATCTCTTTGAGTTACACAATGGGAAGCAGCAGGATGGTTGATGTGGTGCTTCTCTTATCCAAAAGTTGAGATCAGGAGGTTAATAGTGGGAAGTTTCTGGACTTCCTCTTGAAGGCTTAATAAATTATTGCATTCATACTTGGTGGATTGCTAAAATGAAAAGATTTGGGCACTAGGGTATTGAGCTTTTTGGCTGGAAGTATACATTATTATTATTCTTGCCTCCCCGCCCCCCTTTTGTGCACATTAAGTCCCTTTATCTGGGGAGGAAGAAAGTTATCCTAGATATAAATTCAGAGCTTGTTTTGAAAATCTGTCTCTGTAATTACCAATGCTGATTAGGGAGCTGGGTATGTTTAGCCTGGAGAAGAGAAGGTTAAGGGGTGATATGATAGCCATGTTCAAATATATAAAAGGATGTCATATAGAGGAGGGAGAAAGGTTGTTTTCTGCTGCTCCAGAGAAGCGGACACGGAGCAATGTATTCAAACTACAAGAAAGAAGATTCCACCTAAACATTAGAAAGAACTTCCTGACAGTAAGAGCTGTTCGACAGTGTAATTTGCTGCCAAGGAGTGTGGTGGAGTCTCCTTCTTTGGAGGTCTTTAAGCAGAGGCTTGACAGCCACCTGTCAGGAATGCTTTGATGGTGTTTCCTGCTTGGCAGGGGGTTGGACTGGATGACCCTTGTGGTCTCTTCCAACTCTATGATTCTATGATTCTTTTCTTCCCTACCTCTGTCCCCCACCCCAAAAAGTATACTTATTCTTAAATTTGAGCTGTGCATTCCCAGCTCTCATTACAATTAGGCATATTGAACTAGAGATCATTTTACTAAGAAAAGCTATAGCACAACTGTACAAAAATCAGAATGAATGAATCTTATACTAATAAAAGTGGAAAATTATTTGTTTTATTTCACCAAATTTATACACCACTTAAATGTAAAAAAAACCCACCTTGAAGTAGTTTACAAAATGATTAAGACAATAAAACCAATAAAATTTTGTAACCCTACTTTAAAACATACAAGAGTTAAAATATTAAAACAGGTTAAAAATACCTCAACTTTCTAAGCATCTGGATAGGCATGTCTAAACAAGAATGTTCTTAGCAGGTGCCAAAAAGAGTAAAGTTGAGGTGCCTGCTTGATCTCAATAGGCAGGGAGTTCCAAAGTGCATGTGCTGCCACCCTAAACAACCAAGTTCTTACAAATGCAGAATGGATATTATGTGACAAATGTAGTAGTGCCAATTCCGCTGACCAGAGCAGCCAAGTGGACACATGTGGGGTAAGGCAATCTCGTAAGTAAACTGGTCCCAAGTTGTTAAGGGCTTTATATACTATTAATAACACTTTGAATTTTGCCTGGTAGATTTCTGTGTAATTTGCAGTAAATTGGCAAGTATATCAGATACCATATTATTCAGTCCGGACTAATTTTTAGCATTTTGGGGGGTAGGGAGTGGATTAAAAACTTTCAGCTGGAGTTGGGCTAACTTTTTAAAGATGAAGTGGCTGAGGGTCTTAACCTTCCTTGGTGGGGGGGGGGTGACTTTGCCACTCCCCATCCCTCCTGTTAGTCAGCAGCTATCCTGTACCTGATTTGGGTTGGTGAACCTTGGGGTTTAATTGAAAACGGACCAGCTGTTATTTTATTTACTCGCTGCCATTGTCTTAACTTGTACAGTAATACTTTCTTAAGGTATAAAAACCTTGAAAATGCATTGCTAGATGGCAAAATAATTTAATCATTCACCTGCACACAGTGTTGGACAGTTGTGGCATGTTAACAAGATGAAAGAAAAATGCAGTGCCAATTATCTTCCAGTTTACAACAAAATCTATGCATGGTTGGCTGGCGGTGATAATTACTTTCCACAGGTCACACCAAAGCCAAAGGGAGCTGGCCAGACCACATTATCTGCACTTCTTCAAATGTTGAGATGGATTTGATAGAAGGAAGTGATAAAATGAAGCAGGACTATGTAAGGCAAAGGGGGAGAGTGCCATGAAACTGCTGGCAGTTTTTCCTTGCTTGTTTGCTTCCAGTTTAGTGGCTAACTTTTGTACCAGGACAAGTAGTCATTGACTGGAGACTCTACCCGTCTTCTGGCTAGGTAAAGGGCCAGTACAGCTGTGGACTCATTCTGGGTAATGAGGTTTCCAGTTATTGAGATCTTTCCTTGGTGCTCTCTTTATCCCCCAAGGGACCAGCCATCCGAGTCTACTGACAGAGGTGCCTTCTCAGGCCTCAGGGGATCAAAAGTAATGCAAATGCTAGTTTGGTTGTATGAAATACCTAAAAATGCCTTACGTATCTTTTGCATAAACAATAGCATTATGGTTCTGTTGGAAAAGAAACACACACCAGCAAACAAAAAAAGAGGACACAGAGTTCTCATGCTAACTACATTTTTCATAGTTCTCTGCTCTAATTTCCTCTTCTTGCACATACTTGGTGTGTTTGTGGATTGTGTTATGATTTTCGCTACAGGGCAGCACTGGACTTAGTTGTATCTGGGTAGAGTGAGGAGTTTCCTGCTGCTGTTGTGTTCTTGTTTAATTGACACACTAAGGTCCATGTCTGGCTTTCTGACTAGTGTGTCCTCTAAGTCTTCCACCCTTTAATTTAGTACCAGAATTTAGTTTTAATGAGCTCAGTTTTGTCTTGGAATGCTAATGCAAATAGCAAACTGTGCAATTTCTAGAGATGTCTTGAGGCATGAGGGGAAATTTTTTAGCTGTCACTTTGAACTGCTTCACTTTTATGTAATGGGTCTGCTATAAAAGAGGTAACAAATACTACAATTGGTGTATTCAGAGGGGATTATCTGCTTCATATGCAGTCTTTGTGGGATTTAGAAAACAGCTGTCAGACAAAATAAAAATACATGATTTTTTTGGACTCATCTCTTTAATTGATTTTAATCTATTTGCATCCGGCCATAAAAAGTTCCTTGTTGATGATATGGCAAATAGTGTGAATGTAATTAGTTAGCAATTCAGTGAGCCTTCCGGGGGAGGGGAGGGGACCTTTCAAGGCTCTATTGTGAGTTCAATCCTGAGAAAGTAAGCATTTCTATGCCGTACAGAAATCAATATTTGCATCCACAGTGAGGCACTTGCTCTGTCTTTTGCTCTTAGTTCAGTTTTCTGAGTAGCTTCTGCCCTATTCAAATGTTCTGTTGAACACACAGAAGGTGTAAAATCGCATATACACTGTCCTGACTCCCAATCCTATAGTATTAAGCATTCATCTTAATGTTTGTAAGAACATGCATGTGTATAAACTGTACATATATCATGCAGATCATGCAGAGGTTAAGCTGAGTATATGAAAGTCAGAAGTAAGAGAAAGACAGTGCTTTTCTCCTAGGAAAAAAAGGTGCCTGTACTGTGTACCCTGAAAAAAATCACTGGAGACAGACAGCACATGAAATCCCACTTCATATGTTAAATGTAATGGGTAAATAGGCCGAACATTTATGAGTAGAATAATATAATGAGATATAATAATAATTGAGTTAGAACTAGCATAAAGGTAAAGGGACCCCTGACCGTTAGGTCCAGTCGCGGACGACTTTGGGGTTGCAGCTCTCATCTCGCTTTACTGGCCGAGGGAGCTGGCATACAGCTTCCGGGTCATGTGGCCAGCATGACTAAGGCGCTTCTGGAGAACCAAAGCAGCGCACTGAAACGTGCATAGCACGGAAACTAGCATAGCAGTTCCTAATGTATGTGCAGCTGGGGTACCAAGAGAGACAATGGATACAGCCAGTAGCGTAGCAAGCCAGGGGTGGGGGGTGGGGTGCTCCTCACCGGATGGGAGGTGTGATGGGTGTCATGGGGGTCTGTAGGCGGCACTGGGGTCTGTAGTGTGGCATGTTGGCTGCTGTGCATCTGGGGATGGGATTCTGGGTGACAGGAGCTTGAGGGTGGCATATCGGTAGCTGGGTGTTGCAGGCACTGCTGGGGGGCGGAGCCACTTCCTGTCCCTGAAATGGCCAGCTACAGAATTCTTGTGGCTGCCTTAGAAAAAGCTCAACAGTGACTTTGATTTTCTAAGAAAAGCTCAACAACTTTGGTCTGTTCCAGGTGCTGGTGGGGTTTGCTATGCCGCTGGATACAGCCATGTAGTCAGAAGTGTACTAGGGGCTGGTCAGGTTGGCCCCTGATAAGGGCAAGGACAGAAAAACTGTGCCTCTCTTGGTGCTTGGGAGGAGAAATCTGGATGCTGGCATGGGCAGTTGGAGCAGCACTGTGGAGTCCCCATCCCAGTTGGCCCTGCCCTCCGCTCCCTGAGCTTGCCTCGCTGTGGTGATGTGGTGACTGATAAATATCAGGTGAGGCTCTTAATTTACCACAGCTGGGTTGCTTTTCCCTGGTGTTTTTCCTGCATATGCCACTGCATGCTTATCTCAAAGAGAAAGGGTCATTTACTTAACCAGGGCTTACTTCCAAGTAAAGTGTACACTGTGGTGCATCCTCCCATTTAGTTCTTTTCTACTGGTGCCTTGTTAGAAGTAACAGGAAAGGTAAGCAATATATTGTCAGAAGTTCCTGCCTACAGCTTGCTAGATTTAGGCTGCAGTCCTGTACCCACCTTTTTGGGAGTATGCCCCATTGAGCTTGGTGGGATTTACTTTTGAGTAGACATTTGTAGGATTGTGTTGTTAAACACCCAGTTTAAGAGTAATTTGAGACGATTGAATTACGTCATTTTTTTTCTGGACATGGTGGGGAGAGTGTTGATACATCTCCTTACCAGGAGCGCAAGGGAGCCTAGGTAAACCTCTGCATGTAGTTGAGTGCATTTTTCTCTGGAGTCGCATTACTTTCCTTATCTGCAACTTTCCAGGTTCCTTTAGTGTAAACAATGAGCCAAGCTGTCTGAAAATTGATAGTACTTAGTGAAGTTTAACAGACAAGCAAAGTGAATTCCTATCTCAGATTATGGGATCCAGCAAATCGTACTAACATACCAGAAATTCATTCTTGTGGTGTTTTAGGTTATTTTTCTCTAACTTTTGTGATCTTATGATTTGAAACAGACTGAGTCATTATTTCGACTGGAGTGTTCTATGGTAGGTATAGATTTTGCTCTAGATTCATGGTGCTACTGTAGTACCTTAGCCTTGAGCTCATTTAAGGGTATTTAAGGCAAAAAGAGTGGTATACTGCTGCATTATTCCAGCATTGAACCACTAGAATTATGAGAGTATGTATCATCAGTGTGTCTCTTCTTTGGTTCACTGACTTGAGTGCTTGCAGGAATAAATCATGTTTTGTTTCTACTCCAATTAAAATGATGGATGTTTGAAACCGCTTGTACAGGTTCTACATCCTCTAATCTAATGAAGCCTGTATAAATGAATAGGTGGTCTAAGGATGAGTTTGTGGGGGAACAAAACTTTACTGAACATTGCTATCTACTGGTAAGTATGTTCCACAATTAAATGTATTAGCAACAGCAAAGAGATTACTGCCAGTGTTTTTATAACCCTCTTTAAAAAAGTGGGGGGGGGGAAATGCCAATGGAAACAAGATGTTACCTGTGTGCTGTAATGCTCAACATAGTGAATGAAGGTTAGGTCCTGCATTCATAGATGTTAGCCTGTTCCAGTTCCCAGGTTGCTTTTTTGTTGAGTTCTACAGTGATGCAAAACATACCATGGATTGTCATGCCGCATAGCGTTCATCTGCTTTAATTTTTTTTTTTAAAAAAGCATAGTCAGATAATAAGTATCTCAAAGATATTATTACTTCTGCCATCATGAGCAGACCATGTGGAGTTAACACTGGCAAGTTATGCAGAGGCAATTGAGTGTTTTTGATTCCCATTGAAATCCACTGAAGCACAGTTCCACTGCAAGCACCACTCATTTCAATTGGATTTAAGCCCCCTTCCCTTTCTCTAGATGAGATGTTGCCAATGCAGTGCCCCCCCCCGATGATCTCCCATCACCCCTGATTGTTGTTGGCTTATGCTGGCTGCAACCAATACCGGTAGGAGCTGGGAGACAACATGTGAAAGGCACCAAATTGGTTTTCCTCACTCTAGATCAGGGCTGTCCAACAGGTCAATCGCGATCTACTGGTCGATCGCGGGATGTACATGGTCGATCCTGGTCTATCACGGGACCCCGACCCCCCCCCAAAAAACTCAACAACTCTGGCTCCCTAAAAAAACCTCAACTGCCAGTTTTTTTTATAGTGGGAGTAGATCACAGTCTCTTGGAAGTTGGACAGCCCTGCTCTAGATTGTGCTCATGGATTTCTGATGCAAATAAAAAAAAGATACTAGCAGTGGGAAAGGAATTATACAAAATAAAATTTGCATGTGAATTCACTACACCATCCTAACCAATGTGTGGATTTGATATCTGCTGGATGTCAGCTTTCCAGATCACCTAGTTGCACATCTTGTACGAAGTGGGCCAAGGGCTGACTTGCTTGTGCTTAAAGAGCAATTATAGCAGCCTACAAGTGGCTAACTAGCACGTAGGGATCCTGTCACATATTGAAAGCATGGCAGCAAGTTCCCCTGGGAGTGACACATCATTACCGCCATGAGTTTTCTATACAATTTCTCCAGAGACTGACAACATGTCATAAAGTCCTGGGGGGTGGGGGCCTTGCGGCTATGTTTTCATTGCTTTCAAAGTGTACAGTGGCAAGAGCCCCACAGTTGTACACAACTGTAATAACATTTTAAACACAAGTAAAGGAAGGCAGAGGCAGCTCTTAGACCAGCTCAAAAGCGTAAACTTAAAAACATTATCTGGTGGTTTTTTTAAAATAAATAATTTGTGCAAATTCCTCTTAAAATGCCTGCATGGAATCAGGACAAGGCAGGCGTTACACCAGTCGCATGAGGAACTAGGGCCATCTAGAATTTGCTCTTGGTCCCATCCATACTTACATCAGAGTATGGATCTTCCTTGAGAATGCTCACTTCCAAACTTTGTCTATATATGTGACACCAAAAGGCAGTAAAGCAGAGGTGCCAAGGAAAACTTTCTATCTTCTTTATCTGTGCTTGACATTGACACTAACTCTCTGTGTGGCTCCCCTGTTAATAAGCACCCATTAAGATTTCAGGACTGTAGTTTTGTCAGGATTATCTCACTGGTCAGAATTTCAAATAACACAGTAGGTGTTTCCCAAAAGCCATTCCTTTGTTCAGAAACTTGCATATGCAGATATACACAAACTAGGAACTGATTCAGTTTGACATACTTGTATCTACTATGCAAACAGTGTGTCAGTATGTAGTAGTAAACCTTCCTCTATTACAGTAATTTGTTGAATAAAAATGGCAACACAAGAAACGGCTTTGGAAAGATGGCTACATGTATTTAGCTTTCTTCTTCCAGGCTTGTTTACACAACCATTTGACATCATTGAATAGGAATATCTGACTGAAATGTGAAGAAATGAGCCAGAAATTCCATTAAGGAATAGCTTCCATACTTCCCATGAGGTGGTCATCATTGGTATAGCTCCACCCAACTACCACAAAAGGGTCACGTTTGATTTTGCCAGATAAAAATCTCACATATAATGTAACCTTTCTTTGTACCTCACAAAATGAGCTGCCAGCAATAAAAAATCTAGAGTTATTTTGATTTAATTTCTTCATTCTGGTCCTGAAACAAAGGTAAATGTAGGGGGGAAAGTAAAGGACCCCTGGATGGTTAAGTCCAGTCAAAGGCGACTATGGGGTGTGGTGCTCATATTGCTTTTTAGGCCTAGGGCAAACAAAATTAGGGTGTGAATTGGATGAATTCATTTAATCTCTTTGAGAACCAGAGACCAGAATGCTTGTATTGCTTGAGTTTTCTGAATTCTAATCTTGACTATTATGGGTTTTGATGCCGTGCGATATTCTCAGTGTAAAAACAGCTGGTCACAGACAGGAGCTGAAGGCTCCTCCCCCCACAGACATAATTCTGTCTCTGAAATCTTTATCAAGTATGGGTATCCAGCTCATCTTGCTTTATTTATTGGGATGAGTGTACTGAAAAAGGTGTGTGTGTGTGTGTGTGTGTGTGTGTGTGCTTACATAGTGATTGCTTGAGAATACACTGAGTAAACTCCCTTTAAATAAAAACAAGTCTCCCAAGCCAGCAACTGCAGCGTTCTTTGAGCTCAAAATTTCATGGCAAAAGTAAAAAATCCTTCCTTTTAAAGTCTTGTTTTAAAGTGAAACCTTGATAGAGAACACTTAAAATAATGAAGAAATGATACAGTGGATTGTAAGAAACAGCAGTATGCAATAAGGGGGTAACAAACCAGAAATGGAAGCTGAGGGAAACCCGGGAGGGAAGGGGTGAAGATGTGTAATATGTATGTTATTGATATGAGATGTTTCTAATGACAGAAAAGAAAGTTAATAAAAATCTATTAAAATAAATAAATATAAATAAATAAATAAATAAAGTGAAGCCTTGCTCTAGGTGCATGTCACTGAGAACCTTATTTCACTGGGGGTTCTACATTTCGTAATGCCAGAGCAGTAAATCAAATTCCAGAAGATAAATTAATATGGAGCAAATTTGTACTGGCTCTGTTAATAACTAATCTGGCATTAGGTTTTTATTACATGCACAATAGGAGCTTTAAGAAGCAAAGAGGATGACGAACAGACTCATACTTTGGTATTTTATTTAAAAGTTAAATCTCCACTTGCACAAGCACACTTGTTGTTGTTGTTGTTGTTGTTGTTGTTGTTGTTGCTGTTATTTTCAAAGTGCTGATGTCTGCTTATTTCCCAAAGCATATATTATTTATTGCCCCCTCCCATTGGCAAACTTTACAACTATTGTTTGGTCAGCCATACATTTCCAATACTTCCTCTTTTGGAAAATGAAAAATAGCAACTGAGTGAACATCATGGTATTTCATGACATTTTCAAATCTGAACATCTGGGAAGTTGAGTGTGACACTGACAACAAAGCTGACAATAAGGTTGATTGTTTTACAGCATCTGTATATAGCTGTGTCATTGGTGCCTGCTTTTTTTTTTTAACGGCTAACTACAGCCTTTCTGTTTTTGCCTTGAATATAAAATAATATACCACTTTCATTTTCAGGCTTTACATAGAAGTTTGTGTGTCATGTGGTTCAAAAAGAAAGCAATACAGATATTCACTAGGGGGAGGGTTAGGCATTATTTAAATTGAAAGAGGGGAAACTCAGCTGCAGATTTCAGTACTGTATAAGTGATGACATTGGGAGGATTTTGACAATCAGACATCTTTTTGCCTAAAATGAAAATGAAGCAGCTAAACATTAATTACTCGTACTATGACTATTATATGTTGTGATATAGAAGAAGATATAATCAGAGATGGGGAAGGTTTCCCCCCCACCCCTGTTATGTTTTGGAAGTCTGGATTGGTTAGTGTGGTTGAGTAAGTAAGAGGTTTATAACAAACAAGCAAAGTTCTTTGATGGGATGCAACATTTTGTAAACTGCTTTGACGTTTTATTACAATTAAGTGGTATATAAATGTGAAATTAAACAAACTTGTAGAGAGGGCTGAAATGGTTAAATAAAAGAACTTTTTTGTCTTTTTCTGCTGTATCTTATGTTAAATATGATTTTAGTGCTCTTTTGTTGTTTTGTATGTATGTAAAAAAAGTTCCCTTCATCACCATTATTTTATTTTAATAAAATTTAAAAAACAATCTTGAAAGGAAGAGAAAGTAGAGGTTGGGGAATTAAGTGAGAATAAAAACACTTATGTAATTTTACTAGTTGCTATATTTGTATTCATTGTAATATGATTTGTTGAAAGCTCTAGATCAGGCTTCCTCAACCTCGGCCCTCCAGATGTTTTTGGCTTACCACTCCCATGATCCCTAGCTAGCAGGACCAGTGGTCAGGGATGCTGGGAATTGTAGTCCCAAAACATCTGGAGGGCCGAGGTTGAGGAAGCCTGCTCTAGAGTTGTATGGCATGTTTATGTAACCTTACTCATGCTGGGCACCCCATAACCTGCCTCACAGAAAAGTGTTTACGTTCCTGGATATGAGCATCACATTTTGTTGGGAGATCATCATTCTCTAGTGTTAGACCTTCTCTCCCTTTGGACAAGGATCATTGCTCAATAAAAGGGCATCTGTTGTACACACAAAGGGAGACAATATTGAGTCCCTGGCAACTGCATCCAAAGACCCCTATCTGAAACTCTGTGATCAGTGTGAATGATACTAAGCTAGATAGACCCAATGGTCGTGAAGCAAGTTCCCATGTCACGCAAGCAGGAACAAAATGGCTTCTCCATAGCTCAAAGAAAATGGCATACCAGTTTATTAGCTCTCTTAAAATTAGCAACTGGTACTGTAATTGGAAGGCCCGTCACAACATACATGAGATGCAGATAGGGTGGCCTGGTGTCGCATGTTAAAAAGATGGACCTCTGTTTGAAGGGCTGTTAAATCCAATGTTGGTATAGCGATAACCATTAGATGGGAAAGCAGGGATACTGAAGCTGCCTGTCAGTAATTAGAACATGGACATTAGAGCAAGCAAGCACACAGGTCACCAACTCATAGCCTTCCCAATTATGGTGAGATTGTTTTCTTTTTTAAATTATAGTAATTATTTCTAAATTTTCAACCATGCATATAAATTAGCATATAGATTTTTTTTTTTAATGTAGAGGTTGCTTTCTTCCCAGGAATGCATTTTTTCCTTTAAAAAATAGAATGGGCTTCGTGGTCATGGACACACAATCTCATGTAATAAAATCAGTTGCAAAATTTGTATTCCATGCTATAAAGATTCGTAAGCAACTTCTACAGAATTATTAGGAGTACTGGCTTTGATTTTGCCCTAATTTTAAATTTTTAGCACTACATGGAATCAACTTTATTTTGGGAATTTGAAGGTTTGCGGACTGTTAATACATTTTAATACCAAATTCGTTGGAGGCTTTCTGATTTAGTCTTCTGTGAGTTTTGTCACCCTAATCGTATGGTTTTACAGAATTGCATGCATATGAATTACTAGTCAGCAGCAACAGAACTTTCATAAGAACATGTCTTGTTTTAAATGCTAGCTACTCTGCCATTATACAAGGATGACTCAGTGGAGAGGGTGCCTGTATATTGGTGAGTAGCAGCTAATGGATGAGTTGATATCTGAAAATGATAAGCTCTAAAAGGTGTTACACAAGTGGTTGGATTTTAAAAAGTACATTGCCTACTTGCCTAAGCACTTATGTAAGTCTTAAAACATTTACTGTATTGCTGTAAAAAAATTATTTATAAAATTGCATAGAAGGAGGAAGTGTGTGTGGTTAATTCTTTTAAAACATACTTCAAACCTCATTGATTTTAATTTTCATAATTCTGAAGGTGACTTGCCTTACTATATTGCCAAAACAAAACCAAGCTACTGATATTTGAAGTACTAGAGTGGCATTTGACTAAGTCATACTTGGAGAAGTCCTATTTCAATCAATTGAGTTAGCTCATACACAAACATAGTCTATGACTTTGTTGGATACCATCCTAGGCAGCCTAATATATTGATTTTAGAGAGGCGTTGTATTAAAAATTCTGTATTAAAAATGCTCCCACAATTCCTATTTTAGAAAAAAAATTCCACAAGAAAACCAGTTTGCTGTGGTTATCACCAATAATTTTCAGCAACCAGGGTGCTTCCAAGAACCATCTATGGGTCCCTGGGATTAATTCTGTTAGGGCTGGGAAAGACTTGTCTGGAATTCAGGGAAGCTACTGAGTCAGTATGGGGCAGGTTTGTCCAGTGTGGTATCTCCAGATCTTGTTAGACACAGACTCCCTTCAGCAGCAGCCAATATAGCCAGTGGCCAAGGAAGTGGGCAATTGGTGGAAGGCACCACACTGGCTAGCCTTGGTTTAGACAGTACTGAGCTAGATGTACAAATGATCTGATTGAGGAGCATAAAGCAGCTTGCTATGATATTGTTAGGGTAACTTGCTGTTCTAGCTTTGCTTATCAACAAGCATAATAATGCAACATATTACATCTATCAGCGACAAATTCCTGCTGTACACTGTGTTACAGTTATAGGTTATTTATTTTTATAATACGCTTTTTTGTTTTGGGGGGAGGTTTTTCAACTCTTTTAAGCTTCTTTTGAAAACATATCCTACTTACTGAACTTTCTAGTTTCTCTATGTTTAGTCATTTTAACTGGGAAGAGTTTGCAAAATTTATTATTAAGCCACCCACATCATGTTTTGCACTTTCTAGCACCATTTTGGATACATTGTCTGCTGTCTTATTTTTTATCAAGTATGTTATGATGGTCTGAGTCATGCGTTTTTCAAGGTGTTTCTTAAAAAAAATATGTGAAAGCTTGTGTGGAAAGCACATTGCAGTATGTTATGATCTGTTTTAAGGGCTTACAGTCTAATCCATATCTTGATTTAGACAAACTGCTTGGGTTTATGTGAATTTTTGTCATTGGCATTAGTGGGGCCAGCAGTTAAGTTTTTGTCCTACAATACTGACATGACGTAATGGATCAGGATCAAAAGAACTTGAATATCCTCTGTGCTTGAATGTGTTTTTCTTACAATTATAGCTCCTTATACCACATTAGAGACCACTTCCAAAGTTCTATTAAGAGAAGAATATAAGAGCCTTTTTGGTTCAGCATTCTGTTGTCAAGACAGCCAACCCAGTCAGCTCTGTGAAATGCTCAACAATATTCTCCTGCCCATGATCTCCAGAAACTATTATTCAGAGGTAATATAGCTTTCATAACTAGTAGCCATTCTTAGTTTTATTTTCTATTAATTTGTCCATTCTGCTTCCAAAGCCATACAACTGGGTGACCATCACTACATCATGTGGAAGTGCATTCCATATACCTGTTACCTATGTGCTGTTTAAAGACCTACTTCCTCCTGCCTCTCCAGAATCTTCCAACTTTTTGCTTAATTGAACAATATTCAGGTTCTAGTATTGTCAGAAAGGGAGAAGATTCTCACCATCTACTTTTCTTACACTATTCATACTTTTATACACTTCTGGCATGCCTCCACCATTACTCTCATTTTTTCCCCTGGCTTGACCTTAAATGACAGTTGCTGATTATTTTTATTTGCCATTTTCTGAATCTTTTCCAGTCCTACAATATCCTTTTTTTTTAGGTGTGGTGACTAGAACTGGTGACCAGAACTGGTCATAGTTTTCCAAGCATGGTTGGAATATAAATTTGTATAATGGCATTATGAAATGGGGAGCTTTGCTTTCAGTCTCTCTTCCTGTTGACCCCCAACATGGACTTCACCTTTTTCACAGCAGCTGCAGGGTGGGTCAACATTTTAATTGAACTATGAATTATGTCCCAAAAATCTCTTTCCTGATTGATCACTTTGAGTTTATATCCCGTTAATATATAAGTGAAGTTCGGATTTTTTTTTTTTTGCCCCAATGTGCATCACTTTACACTTGTTGGTATTGAGCGATTTCCCATTTTACTTCTCATTCTCCCAGTTTGGGGAGTCCCTCACAACCCCTTTCAGTTATGAACAAGTTAAAAAGCACCAGTCCTTGAGGCACCATACCTCTTACATTTCTCTATTGTGAGAAATGTCTATATATTCCTGCTGTTTGCCTCCTTTATTTTTTGTCTGTTACTGAACCATAGGGAGACCTGTCCTCTTACCCCATGGCTGTTAGCTTTATTTAGAAGTGTTTCATGTGGAACTTTATCATGAGGTATTTGAAATTCCAAATATAGAATATCTACTGCAGCCTGCCCCAATGTTGTGGACTCCAGAGGTTTCAGACTATAAGTCCCATGCTGGCTGGGGCTGATATGTGGCTTGAGGTTAGCTTTGGGGAAGGCTGGTGTACTGGATCATCCCTATCCACATGCTCTGGAAAGGTTAAAAGAATGAAGAGTTTTGATGTGGCACCTTAAATGCTAACAATTTTATTATGGCATAAGCTTTCGTGGAGCAGACTCCATAAAATACCTAAAGTATTACCCTGAGTTACATGTGCATATACATGCGGTGATGGTGGCAGAAGGGAACTTAAATGCCGAATAGCACAGATGCTGAATTACATAGCTAACAGTGGTAATTCATAACTTGAGATGTTTACCCAGAAGTATGCAACAAGGCTTATTTCCATGTAAGCATGTACAAAACACATGTCTTAATGCTGATGTTAATCTAGAGTTGAAATCCGAACGTTCAGGCACTGGTTATGCCATACTTCCTAAACTTCCTACATGCCTCCCTGCCCCCTATAAGTGCTCATGTAAAAATATCCCTGGAGCAAAACTAGCACATGTAGCACTATAAATACTATGAATTTAGTTGTCAAGAAATGCTTGTGGATCTTTTAAACCTCTGAAGCAAGTTGGAATGAATAGGCTATAAAAGTGACATAAAGTTGTGTTTTGCTTTCCATCCTTCGGCTACAAGTTGTCATCTGCCCAGTGAAAATGGTATATAATGAGACCAGCCTTGGTTTAGATTGAAGTTGCAGCTTTCCTTTCCTTGTACTTGCATGTTTTACAGCCACTGTGCAACAAACTGAATTTCTCTCCACTCAAGCTGGTGTCTGGATAGTAGGTTACTTTATAAGTCATTGGACCTAATGCCCAGTTTTCTGTCAACATAAAATAGAATCTGAATGGTAACTCTCAAGATAAAATCTCTTGTGTCCATTATCAAAAAAGTCTATTTCCATGTGAGGGTAGAAGTTTTAAAATATTGCTATTTAACCTAACGCTGTGTCATTGAGTGGCTGGCAATTCCTGATAGAATTGCTTGTGACCAATAGCAGTCCAAGCCAAACCTTTTATTTGTTATCCTATAATTGTATACACTGCATATTAAAAAAATAGTTCTCTTGGTTATGTGCATAATAAAATCAACATAAAATAAGATAAAAAAATATAATTATGGGAAACCCTCAGTAAATGACAGCTCTTATATGTTCTACCTTTATAGCTAGTCAAGCATGTACACACACACACACACACACACACACACACACACATTCAGGAATGAGCTGATTTTCTGTTTTCCTTTATTATTCTTTTGGATTGCTCAGATCTGCATCTCACATTTTCTAAAACTTAGTTAATATATGTGGATTTGTAAAAATCAATCCTAGAATTTGATTGAAGAAATTGCACCAGTTTTCTCTATTATGTGTATAGGTGCATTCATAAAACAATGCTCCTGTTTTGTTATTCTTGGCATGCTTACATGTATGCGTGACTACAACAAGGTCCTTTGGTGAGGTGTTTTAGTGATACATGTGCTGCTGGTGCTCAGTGGTTTAAACATTTTTTTGTGTGTGTGACAAGTTAAAGGCCAAACTAGATAGTATGGTAGCTTGATGCCCTTTCAGGGCATTTTCTGAGCCTCTGCTCTTCACTCTGTGGGAGCTGCCCCAGGACTACTGCAACTTCTGTGATGCTGTTGCAATATTGCCTGGGGTTCTATGAACCCATCTATCTCCGTTGCAGGGCTGTACAACATAAATTCCTAAACTTTTATTTTCTGTCAGAATAGAAGCAGCCCTGAAAACTTTATCACAAAGTCAGATTGCTGTGAACCATTTCTGCTCATGCTGTGAATTGCTCTGTCTCTAGGTTTAGCTGCCTGCAGTGGCAAGATCAGTGTTTTCGTTTTTAAGTTGCAAGTTTAAATAATAGGTATAAAAATATACATTACAATAGATGCAAAGCCTTTATTAATTCTACACTCCAGTGAAAGTCAATACCAGCAGGATAATAACGGCACAGCAGAAATTTATTCAGACTCTGCTAGTGTGCCTAATGACAATGGTCTATGGTCTATATATTACTTATTTAACCAACAGGTACAGATTGCTGTATTCACACACACACACACACACACACACACACACACACGGTTCCCCCCCCCCCTGTTTATAACATATAATGTACTTTGTAACCAAATACTGTGGCATAGCAGTATGTTAAAACCAGTATTCCTCACTTTTTGAACCAGGGTCCACCTTCTGAGCTTATTCTACCCTGTGTCCCACCCTACTGAGAGCCAGTGTGGTGTAGTGGTTAAGAACAGTAGACTCGTAATCTGGGGAACCGGGTTCCCGTCTCCGCTCCTCCACATGCAGCTGCTGGGTGACCTTGGGCTAGTCACACTTCTCTGAAGTCTCTCAGCCCCACACACCTCACAGAGTGTTTGTTGTGGGGGAGGAAGGGAAAGGAGAATGTGAGCCGCTTTGAGACTCCTTCGGGTAGTGATAAAGCGGGATATCAAATCCAAACTCTTCTTCTTCTACCTCAGCACCTAAAAGATGTTTTAGACAAATTTTCAATTATATTTTTCACATAGTTTGATTAAAGCTGCCATCTGAGAGGTAACAAAGGTGACTCCTCTCTCTCACACACAAAATATTTCTACTACTGCTGAAACATGTACAACAGAATCCTTTCCCCTCTCCTGCAAGCACTTGGTTGGTTATGATTAGCTCTCTTAAGATGAGAGCTGGTCCTGCCCCTGGGCATGAGGCAACAATCTCAGGCAGTGGATGTGGAGGGCAGGGTGGGAGGGAACAGCAGCAATGTGTTGGAGGACAAAGTGGTATGTTTCTGCCATGTGCCTCCTAAGCTGGTTTGCTTCTTTAGGTACAGTGGAGGAAGCTGTCCTGTTGCCAATATTAAAGTAAACTCTAACTACCTATCCAGTTGATGTTTTAATCAGGAAATGTAAGGTGATGTAGAATTGATTTGAATAAATAAATAAAATTATTAATAGTGCCTCAGTGGTTAAAGGAGCATTTGCAGAAGTCTGGTGAAGAAATTTTTGTCTGTCTTCTCTGCACAGGTTACATTGGCTGTGAATGTACAATGAGGGAACCAAGATTTTTCTTTTTTTTAGCGTTGAGATAAATATAATTAGACAATAGCTTCTGTTCCATCAGGAGACCTCACCTCTACTTGATGGTGAATGGCACCATCTTCAAACCCATAGCAGCCTTCCATTCCATGAGTAAGACATGACTAGCCAAATTGACATGTCAAACAAAATTTTTGTGTCATGTTAATGTGCAGTGAAACTAAGTTTTACAAGATGGACCACAGAGAGGTTTGTTAACTTAAGAAGTAGATCATAAGTACCTTCTTGCAGAAACAGACAGCTAATTCCAAGAGAGAGGCTGAGCTGTAAAGTAGGACTTGGATCCAGAGCTCTTAGAAACTGACAGTTCATATGCAATACCTGCTTCCACAGGAACATAATGTCAAGTTCATTTGGAACTGAATGAGAAATGATGGTTCATATTTTTCTTCCTTAAAAGAAAAGGTATGTAGAAAAGTGAATGGAGAGCCATAACATGATGGAGGCACCTTTTCTCCACTGCACAATTGTGTTTAAAGGCTCAGGGACTTTTATCAGAAGAGGTGTAAATCCTAGATGTACTGGAATTTCTTTTCTCTGAGTTCTATAGCTTGAGATTGCAGCTATCACTCTCAGCACTCAGATATGCACGCCCGTGGTTGTAAATATGGAATCGACTTTCAAGTGAGATGGAGCAGTAAAAACGTAAAGCCATAATCATGCCTGTTTCTCTCCAGTGCCCAAATTTTGGCTTAAAGAGGAACATATATTAGAAACACACACAAACTCTTTCTCTGTCATGTTTTACTATTTCTGCTTGTGAATGATTAAATACTTCCAGGTATGGAATAATATTTGTTGAGAAATGGCAATAGAATAAAGGCGAAGAAAACAATAACAGAATATTGTGTGCATTTTAATCCTATCAATCTGTTTCATGGGTTTTCTACATAATTATTGTAAAGTCATATTACATGTGTGCAATTCAAATTTCTTGCTCATCTGTTTAAAATAGAATAATCAATAAAATGCACACAGAGGTTATATTGCCCACATATCTGGATTATCACATTCCTTGTAACTTCAGTCCATCCCACAGCATTAAATGTCATCTTCTGGAATTTCCAAAAAACATTTCTTTAAAAATCCCATTTAAAATAGGTATTTAAATTAGACAGAGAGTACTGATACTGTAATAAATTAGTCATAGAACAAAGTATCAAATGGTATTTTGAAGAACTAAATCCACTTGACAAAGCATTGTGGATTAACAGGATCAGTAGCCTGATTCACAGAGCATGCTGAGGATGCATTTGGTTCATCCTTAAGCTACACAGGTTGAAAAAGTGAGACCAAAGAAATTATAAATCTTAGAAAATGTGAACACAGCAACTCAAAGTTCAGTATCCCTTATTGCATTGCTAGCAGTTCTCACCTCACTAATGAATTACACTTTGCATAATTTATTATATTTCTGCCCTTGTATCTCAGTAACAGGAAAGTAACATAGCCATGGAAAACTCTGTCCTGAAGAAGTCATTCTGTTTTAACCCACTGTGTAGCTCAAGGAAAGCCAATCTGGTGTCCTTCAGCTGGTGTTGAATTGCACCTCCCATCTTCTACTGTCAACATGGGCAATAGTTGGGGATTATGGGAGCTGAATTCCAACATCTGAAGGGCCGTATGTTGGCTATCCCTGATATAGCCTAATGTTCTTGAATGACTTGAGCTCAGAGGTTGAGCCAAAGTTCCAAGGTTCAATCCCTAGCACTTCCAGGTAGGTCTGAGAGACAACCCTCCCTGAAATCCTGGAGAGCCACTGCCAGATAGTGTACTGTAGACAATACTGAGCTAGTGGAAGGACCAATGACCTGACTCATTATAAGACTGCTTCCTATGTTTATGATTCAGTTTAGAATAATTAATCATATTGTAAACATTTGACTGCAGTTTTCATAGGGACAATAGCAAGGGATCTCTAACACCACCTTGTGCTGAATGAAACATATATTTTTATATAATTGGCCTGAGACAACTTTTCATGGGATTTTCAGTAAAAAAAATAAAAAAATGTCCCCTCCCCCCCGAAGAGCAGCACTATCCTAGAAAGAATTTGCCTTTCAGTGCAAGATTGGTATCCCGCCCACACTCTTTGCAAGACACTTGCCAAGGGGATTCTTCTGAGCATTACACAGGAGATTGCTTCTCAAGTGGCTACAACTACTTTAAAGAAACTGATCCGTAGTAATATAAAGGGCTGGATTCTTCCCAGTCTTGTCAAGAGAGGAGAGTGGATGCTGCTACACATCACACTGCAGATGAGGGGAACATTTTCACCCCTGTTTGTTCTCAAAAAAGGGATGCCCTCAATGACTGAGTTCTGTATATTTAAAAGTTCTATTGCACTGAAACTTTATAACAGTCTCAGCAGCAAGGTTTGGTAAGGTTTATCTTATGATGTTTTTCTTACATTCCCCTTGAGTCTGGACTCCATAATGTTTGGGAATATATCTAACTATATGCTCATCTCTGGTGTGTGCATTACACATTAAAACTTATTGTAGTTATCTAGGATAGACAGCTGGCAGCCTAGGGACTCATTCTGGTAACCACGGTTTCCCCATATGGCTCCCAATATAGCCTCAATCACCCAAGCTCCCCTGATTAAAATGTTCACACATCCCTATCATGTGTAGTAGGTCAAGTCACAAAGTTTTCTAACCCTTTCTCACTGTGAACCATCAATGAGATATTTGGCAGAATCCTTCTCTTAATATGCTCCTCTACTTTCTGGATCCAAAGGGCTCCTTAATGTGTGAAGAGCACATTTCCCCTCCAGAATATAAACTAAGGTACTTAAGGAGATTGTGTGCAATGATAAAACACAAAACATGATTAAAAACAATATAAGTAAGCATTAAAGTGACTGACTAATAAAATAATATATAGAAAAATTAAGCAATAAGCCTGTTGGCATAAAAAAATTCTTCCAGAGATGCCTGAAGTTCAAAAGGGAATCTCCACAGCATGAAATTGGCAACACTAAGTGTCCAAACTCTGGATGAGGCCAGTCAGACCGATGTAACATGGGGGATAACCAGCAACACTCCTAATGATCTCAGTCACTGAACTGGGATGTAAGGGCTTAGGTGGTCCTTAAGGTGTTTGACATGTTTGGAAATAAAGTTATATATGAGTGAGGCAAGAAAATAGTAAACCACAAAAAGCTAGATTGTTTCCTGTTGCATATTCGTAAGTACATAATAGAGACTTACTATATCTGTAAAAGTGATGCTTGTTGGGGGCGTTTGGGGTGTTAGAGGAGGGGAAGTGCCTCTACTGGGGGACATGGCATGCTCCTTCTGGGGTAGTTTGTCCATCTTTGGTCCTCACCCTGCAGTCAGCTCCCACCTGTGGCTCCTTGAAGCTGTCAGCATGCAACAGCCGCCACACACAGGGAGCAGCTTCAACTGATAGGCTAAACAAGGTGAGGGTAGCTGATGAGTCTCAAACCCTTGGTGAGCCAAGGACTCCCCCTGCATGTGAAGCCAGTCTCCATGGATTGAACGGATGAGACTAGTAGTGGGTTCAGCAGTCAAGAAGATGGATTCTGCACGTGCTGTAGAGGGAAGTGAGCAGATGAGGCTCGTCAACCTGGAAATGTAGCCCATCTAGGAGAAGGAAAACTCTGATCCTAAGCCTCTGCGGCCTTACAGGATATCTTCAGGAGGATAAAAGGCTAAGGAGTAAATCCTACACAGATCCAGAGTGGAGTCCCTAAGCTGGTTGGATGGCGCCTGTATGCCTCGTTCTGGCAACTCCTACAGCCAAGCTGGTGCCAAATGCATTGCTGCGCTTTCCTTTGGGCCACATTAGTGGGGCCAAGAGGGGGGCACTGGCAACCCAGAATTCCATATACACTGCTCAGGCTTGTACCCCAGAGACGTCGCTTGGGTGCTGCTAATGCAGCGATTTGACTTCATCCCTGGAGATACATTCCATTGTCTCTCAAGACAGATGGATGCCAACAATGATGCTTGTTGAATGATATGTGCTGTCTTCTCTTCTCTTCTCTTCTCTTCTCTTCTCTTCTCTTCTCTTCTTTCTAATATAAGTTTTTAAAACTTGACCTGGAATTTCTTATTTTTGCATCTATTTATAACTGGTGTTGATTCCCAAAGCATGAAATGATGACATCTTATATTCATTTCTGCTTAAGACAATTTAAAATCACCCATGCTTACTTGGTGTATCTGCATTCTACTGTGCTGCAAATAATATGAAATTATGCTCACAAATTTTACTCAATGAAATTTGGGCCTGTATGCTTTAGTGGTTAGCAGGAATATTATCACAGAACATGCAGAAAAGCTTGAAATTTCTGGTATTAATTTATTTAACAACAATGTATTTTAGCCAGTAAAAGTGATGGGAAAACATAAAATATTTTCAATCTAACCACAGCTGAATATTTTTTATTGCATTATTGAATATAATTATATATTGTGCAGGGATGTATATAATCAAGAAATGGAGTCATGCCTAGGTATGAAAACTTAACTGCTGAATTTCCTATCTTTTGAGTATGTAGCCATACAATTTTATCATTCTTTTGAAAGAAACCATTTGTATTGCATTCTAAAGTATCTGGAGGATTATGAAAACTAAATCCTGTCAGAAATAGGTTATGCTATACTGGATATGACATCAGACGGAAAACCCAAATCAAACTCTTTCTAATCCAGACTACTTGCCATATCCATCACGCTAATGGGTATGGTAAGAAATCAGCCCAATTAACAGCTTCGTTTGGCCCTATAGAGTCAGACAATATATTTCTGACTACTACGCTACTTTAGATTTCTTCAAAGGCAGATTCACTGGGGTCTTTTTAATGATGATAATGTGTACTGAAGTCTTAAAGAAAATGGAATTGTATAGTCTTATTTAAGACTCCATTTGGTTATTAGATTTCATTTCTGAACAAATGATCACTAATTAATTAGGAGATTGTTTCTAATGCTAGAACTTCCTTCTTGTTCAGGTTCATTTAGATCGGTTATCAAGTCATGAATTTCCACCAATGTAGTATAGGAGGAGTGTATGGAATGTTAAGTCAGTTTCATCATGCTAATGTCTTGGCCTCTTCTCTTGGAGTAGTAGGAATTAGTTTCATAATTAGTACATGCCTCTTGACACCTGTAAAAAACAGAAATGTGTGAATACTTTATTCCAGAAGCTGTGATTCATTTAGAAGAAAGTGGCATGGAAAGTCAGAAATGACAATGTCATGTTCTGTCATTTCTTCTGTGTGTGCCTCAACATCAAACCAAACCAAATCCTTATTCTTCCCTAGCAAGAGAGCTAATACCTATCCCAGGAGTTAATTCCCAGTCAATTATTTTATGTTGGATTTAAGTGAATTCACAGTATTTATTCCAGTTTGACAACACAGTTATGTAGTTCTTCAGCAGCTGCCGGTTTCCTTGCAGCTAACTAATCTTCTGGGTTTCTGCCTTACTATACATTTTCTACTATTCAGCTCTACACACAGATTTGAAGTTAATTCTCCTAATTTCCTATTGATTTAGAGTGTGGCTTAAATTTGTGTTAACATTAAAAAAGGAAAATTATTTTTAGTTTCTTTGTTTCTTAAGTTAGGTTAGCCAGAAATCTCATCTGTAATGACATAATTTTTGTATAAGATAATGTTACTCCTGGAAGTATAGTATACAGGAAAATAAAATAAATACAGTGTTGTGAGTAGGGACACTTTTTCTCATTTCACCTTATATTTGTCACATGCAGGACTGTTTTCATTCTGCTGCAATTCTTCTTTCACCAAAAACTTTGTTGTCTCAATGTTCACTGTGTAGAAATTAGGTATAAATTACCTAAGTTATGTTGCCATAATGTTCTTCCACCCCATTCAGGTCAATGCAGAGGAAGTGCAATACAAATGTTGAGGGGGGGCATAATCAATTTTGATTATGTGAATTGAAAGCAACAACAGCAAATACCCCAACTGTATTCAGAGGAATGATTTTCATTCCAGACATGGGATGAATATACAAACATAGGCAATTTCTGCTTCCATTTCTGTTCTTCAGAATTCTCCAGTATCCTAGTTATGAGCTATGGATTCTCTTTACTCTTTTCCAGGAATAATTGAGTGTGGTAGAATATTCCCTTCTTTCACTAAGTTGCGCTCTGTAGTTGAAGGTTTCTCACAAGAAATACCTACACCAAATAAAGATAACAAAATGTCTTTAGGTCTGGCCATGTCATCTCATGCTTATGTTAATTCAGAATACTTGTATTTGTAATTTTTTAGATAGAATGATTGTGGCTATGTTTGTATCATAGCAATTATATTAACCCTCAGCTTAGTTTCTAATTGAACATGATAGATTTTAGATCTTCAAAAACAAACAAACCAGAAAATGTTCCCCTCAGTATATAAACATGCATCTTCTGAGGCTAAACATAACCCATGAATGGAGACACACACAAGAGAATTAATAGCTTTGAAGATTATATGAAGAGAATGTGGAAGCCAATGAGATTAATCATAAACATAGAGAGTGGGTAAGTAAAGTTTGGTCAACAATGCAGGTAAATAAATTAAGTGAAATTGTCAGACTGAGAGATCTGGAACAGCAGCAAGTGAAATTTAGAATCAAGTGGCAACTTTATTATTATCAATAATAGTTTTGTTCAAGATTTACACATTTATTTTTATATCTAACAACTCCTTTTAAAATTTTCACCTCTGTGCCCCATAAATAATTAAACTAACTCTACTTTAATGTTTGTTATTCTTTTTATTTTATTAATATATGAATTACCTTATGAATTTAGACAACCTATTATAAATAGTTTTGGAAGACTGGATATAATATTATTTGGTTTCCAGTTAATTGAATATTAACTGTTCATTATAATTTAAAACATTGGCATTTTGATTAAATGGATTAAACTTATTTATAATGTTTATCAATCATGTTATGTGATCATAATATTCAGGATGAGCAGTATGAATTAGGTGCATGGAAGCATCTTGAAGCGAATTGAAGTGTGTGGACTAAGGAAGAAAAATGGCAAAACAATAAAAGAAATATTAGCAATCTGAGGATAGGAAAAATAATAGATTTTGAAAATATGAAGATGGAGGTGCTGAGAGGGGAAAATAAAGAAATAGACCAGTGGCAACATCAATATTGGGAGCTTGTAAAATGAAAAAGGCAATAGTGATACTGAGAAAATAAGAAGGGAAAGATATGTTAGAGGGGGACAGCATGATTTTAGAAAAGTTAAACTGAAGGGAAGGTAGGATTAAAACATTGTGGCTGAAAGTTGTTAGCATAAAGATGTATGCTATTCTGTATGCAGAATAGCTCCGTTGGTAGAGTATGAGGCTCTTAATCTCCGGGGCATGGGTTTGAGCCCCACATTGGGCAAAATATCCCTGCATTGCAGTGGGATGAACTAGATGACCCCTGTGGTCCTTTCGAACTCTACATTTCTATGATTCCTTGAAATAGGTAGTACAGCTAAGGAAAAACCATGGTAGAAGAAGACCCCAAATTGAGTCTTGAGGCTCATATAAGGGCAAGAGGAAGGAAGGGGCCAAGTAAAAGAATCTATAGAAGTGCCTGCATTAGGTTCTTATAAATAATATGTAGTATTAGTAGTATAGTAGTAATAGAGTGGCAGGTGAGTTAAGCTTGAAACCACGAGAAAACCGAACTTTTGAAGAATTTGACTGACAGTGTCAAAAGCAGAAGACATTTTGAGGAGGAGCAGAACAGAGATGTCTTGAAATTCGGCCTGAAGAAGATTATTTGAAATTCAAGCCAGACTGCTTTTTAGTTGAATATACAGAGCAAAACTCTGATTGAAAAGGATTGAAAAGAGAGTGACAGAAAAATCTGAGTGAGAGATAGACTGGAAATAACATGTTCTTTGAACTCAGGAAGAAAAGGAAGGACAAATGGGCAAGAAATAAATGTGAATACCTGCTCTGCCATTGAAACATCATTCCAGTATAGATATAACATCAGATTTTGTTGTTTTCAGTATACTAAATGATTTGGTTATAGTTAAGAGGGAGGGAACGGGTAAATCTTTCTTATTTGAATCAATAGGACTTAAATTCTTTAATCTCACAAATCCCAGTGTATTTGGGGTTTGCCTTAACTTTATCTGGAATATGCTCTTATTTTTAGGATTGGGGGTGGGGTGCCTTGCTGGATCAGACCAATGGCCCATCTAGTCGAACATCCTGTTCTCACAGTCGCCAACTTAACATATATAGGAAGCCCACAAGCAGAAAATGAACACAACAGGGCTCTGTATTTATGCTCTCTAGAAACTGTTATTCAGGCTTATACCACCCACTGGCGGAGGAAGAGGGGTGATTGGGAAGCGCCCCCCCCCCGGCAGGGTGATCCTGGTGGGGCACCATCGCAGCTGCCCCCTGCCCACGCTGGGCACCACGCCCCCAGGATGTGCACCACACCCCCAGGACTTGCGCCAGCCCCGCCCCCGCCTGCCCTCCGCTCCCCGGTGCCGGAGCATGAAGCTCCGCCACTGATACCACCTCCAATACCAGAGGGAGTACACAGCCATTATGACTAGTAGGCACTGATAGCCTTATTCTCCAGGAATTTGTCTAATCCCTTTTTAAACTGGGTGGCCATGATTACATCTTGTGGAATTACATACAGTAGTTAAATATGTGCTGTGTGAAAAATGTTTCCTTTTGCCGGTCTTTAAGTATTCCAACATCCATTTTCATTAATGGTCCCAGGTTCTGGTATTTTGAAAGAGAAAATTTTCTCTTTCCTTTTTTTTTTTTTTTTTTTACATTATGTGTAATGCTGTGCACAGTCCCATCATCCAACTTCCCTGCTTAGAGGGCAGTTGCTCCAGTCTTTTGATCACTTTGGTTGCCCTTTCTGCACCTTTACCATCCCTGTCATACCTTTCTGAGATGTGATGACCAGAAGTATATAATGGTTTCCTCTCCTAATTATTCCTGACACAGAGTTCACTTATTCCACAGCTGCCACACACTAGGTCAACATGTTCATCAAGCTATTCATGACATCCCCATTATCTCCTTCCTGGTCACTGCCAATTCAGATTTATTTATTTATTTCTACCTACCTTTCAGCCGCAGGGGTCAGGGAAAGGTACAGTAATTTAAAATTCAAAATTATAAACAGTTAAAATAAACTGCAGCCACAGGAACAGGGAGCACCCTGAACATACATATTTCAAGTGTCGAAGCCCAGGATAAAGAGGTACATCTTTAGCATGCATTAAAAACTGTACAGTGAAGGTTCCAGGCACATCTTTGTGGGGGATGCCACAGAAAATGTTCTAGGTTACACACGTGCCAAACTTCTGAAGGTGGTGGAACTACCAACAGCTCCCCCCCCCATGGTAATCTTAACACCCAAAGGGTCTGTAGGGAAGTTAATATTTACTTGCCCATGTGTGCATCATTTTACACTCGCTCTTGAACCATATTTGCTGTTTTAATGCCATTAAACCCAGTTTGGAGAAATTCTTTTTTGTTTTGTTTTTACTACCCCAATTTTGTGTGTGCCATCAGTGTTTGGCTACCTTGCTGTTTATCCCAACTCCAGATAATCTGTAAACAAATTAAAAAAAACATTGGGCCTAATAATTATCCTTAGAGTTTGATTCCCATTTTAGAAATGTTGAAGGAATCATAAGCTCCCAGTGGGAATCAGGGTATCACCCTCCCATCATTTACTATGAAGATGTAGCATATATTTGTTCCTTTGAAGTTAACTTTTTCGATATCCGCTTTCATGTCTTTATTCAGATTAGATGTATGTAGGTAACATATTAATCGCTGCTACCAAGAATGGTGTGTAAAACCATTCTGAATACGTAAGTGTTGAAGCACCAAAACATAGCATTGTGAAAATTAAGGAATACCAAATGTGATCTTTAAATAGACAGCCACTCTACTGAAAAGAGAACAATCAGAAGTCAGCAGGTCAAGGAAATAAGGTGGCTAGGCTATTTCCAGAAACCATTTCTATTCATTATACCAGTTGGAAATTTACAAATCCTCTTGTTCTCAAGGTCCACTTTAAATAATTGCAAAGTTTAGAAACGGAATGGATGAATCCCAGAATAGATGTAAGTCTGTTCATTCAATCCAAGGGAAGGCCAAAAGAATCTCAAAGCACAGAAGTATATCTGAAAGTACATATCTTTATTTAGCTATAATGGTTTATTAGAAGAGGAATAGGCAGATCAAAGGAAAAAATGAAGATAAAATTGTCACTTCATATTTTTACATTTACAATATGCTGAGAGCAAGGAAGAACTATTTGTCAGTAATGTCATTTGCCTGGGATTCTGTAATGAAGAGTGTAAATAGGAACATTTCATTTTTCTCTGTATGGAAGTTATTTTTCATCAGTGGACACAAACAAAAATATGCTTGTGCAGAGACTAGAATGTTTATTGGTCAGAATATTCTAAGCCTACTTTACCATTTATATTCCATAATAATTAACATGCTGAACATTTCCATGCCAGTACCATATATTTTAAATATCTTGCACTAGAACGGATACCGTCACATGCAGTTCATGTGGTGAGAACCTTATATAATTTTATATGGTCGCCACTTACCCACATGGTAAGAAGTTTCAAAAGCATAATTACAGGGCATATTTTCACTAGATGAACCTACCTGAGTTATGCAGTTTCTGCAATATTTACTTTATTTACAAATACATGAACAGCAAAGAACTTTTTTTTGGAAGCAAGTAGGCACTGCTGCGGCAGGCAACAAATCTGTTAACCCTATAGCTGAATTCCAGAAATACCCTCTACGCACCAAAAATTATACCATATCAGCCATCCTATATCTCATGTGTCCCCACCCCCACCCCGTGTGTGTGAACTAAACCTGCAGTCCGCTGTTTCCTCTCTCTAGGCAGAGGGTGTAACTTTTTGAACTTTGGTGGGTCTTACATTCAAAGACTGGGTAAGGATTCTGAGCTATCAAGGTTTTTCTGTTAAATCCCTTGCTCCCATCAGGCAACAATTTATACAAAATCATAGTGGTAGATTGACATAGTAATTAAAAAGGCCCAAATAATCATATTACAGTGAAATATGCAGTCCTTACAGTGTTGTTTTTCAATTGCAGCTTCCAGTGCTTGTTTTGTTAATCTTTATCCATGTGTAGAAAGTGGCAACATTCGTACATCATGTTAAACAATAAAGGTAAAGGTAAAGGGACCCCTGACCATTAGGTCCAGTCGTGTCCGACTCTGGGGTTGCGGTGCTCATCTCGCTCTATAGGCCGAGGAGCCGGCGTTTGTCCGCAGACAGCTTCCAGGTCATGTGGCCAGCATGACAAAGCCGCTTCTGGTGAACCAGAGCAGCACACGGAAACACCGTTTACCTCCCCCCCGCCGGAGCGGTACCTATTTATCTACTTGCACTTTGATGTGCTTTCGAACTGCTAGGTTGGCAGGAGCTGGGACCGAGCAACGGGAGCTCACCCCGTCGCAGGGATTCAAACCGCTGACCTTCTGATCGGCAAACCCTAGGCTCTGTGGTTTAACCCACAGCGCCACCTGGGTCCTTTATGTTAAACAATAGTGGTTGGTTAATGAGTCATTTATGGTTTGCCATGAACATGGAGATTACTCCTGCTTTTCTCCAACAAACAATGGTTGTGGGAAGCCAAGAACAAACATTGGCTTCATATTGTGATTTGTCTGGAGCACAGGAAACACAATTCCAGGTTCAGAGATAACACTAAGCCAGGGATCATAGTTTGTTGCTCCTGCTTATACTGGGGTGGGGAACTAAACAGGAACCGCTAAACAGAAGCCACCTGAACATCACAAACCATAGTTAATGCACAAATGCAGTAATCGAGTTCTTCAATTATCTGTATGAGCACACCTTAAAAAAGTATTTGACGTGTGACAACAGCATTAAGGGATTTTCCCATTGTTCTTTTCTTTTTATTAACACACCCTAGCAGTTTTTTTTAAAAAAATGCCTACTTGCAATAGTATTAAGTTAGTTCTTAGAGACTATGGGGAGTGGGCACAAGTTATTTCCAAGGATGTGAAGACAAATATTCAGCCAGGGATTTTATAAAGCAGTGATTAATACAAAGTGACAGCTCTTCATTCTCGTCCTCCTCTTTAGAGCTAAAGTTGAAGTGCAAATGCAACCTCTGAACAGCAAAACAAACAACCCACCCCAAACATTATACAAAAAATAGGAGTTCTTTGAACATTCACCTCACTTCTGCTTCAGGACTGGCATCTGCTTCTCGTTGCTACCTACATTTCAACATGATGTGCTAAGATGCTGTCCACTTGTGCTATTCAACAAAGCCAGGTGGTCACATATCTTCACATTATACCAAAAGATAACCAACAATGCAAACTGTATTTTGCTAGTATCAGCTTCATCCATTTCTTGCTGCATATCAGATCCAATTCAAAATAACTGTTGGGAGGTGCCCCCACCCCTCTTCAAGTGCTCCAAAAATGGATGAACTTTCTTATCTTAGTGCAAACTCACCTCCGGCAGAGACCAAGCTTGGAAAATGTCACTATGAAAGATGACTGCTTCAGAAAATGATGAGTGACAGAAATCATAGAAATGCAGTTTTGTGCGTCAGTGAAATATAATAAAGGCAACCTACACTTTTCATTCTGGATCTTGTGTGCAGTGTTTTACATACATTATCTTGCAACACTTGGATAACACAGGGTGACTGTTCCTGTCACTTCTCATCAGTGCCAGAAAACAGCTTTATATTATGCAATCATGAAACCGAACACTAGCTGTATTCCCCAAAAATGTATTAATTAAAGTGCTATTATGTTCTGGAAAATATTTAGTTATAAATGCACTTCACTGATCATTTTAATTCTAATGCTATTTAAATATCTGGGCACTGGATTTACTTAGTTACCCCTGTCTTAGCAAAGTTTCCCTTGATCATATGAAAGAAGCATGATTGGAGAGAACAACAGAAAATTGTAAGTTTTCAGAATACTGGCGACATCTGTTAGCAGAACGCTGCAGCTGTGCTATGAAAAGACAATCGGAACCTCGTTGTTAGTGCTTCTCAAAATAAAACTATTTCACAAAGTGTTACAGCACATACTGTTGATGGAAATGTGCTATTGTGAAATGAAAATATTGTGGTGCCACCAAATACCAGAAAGCAAGCTGCTTAGAATATTTTCTGGCCCAGGGGGGAAAAGAGGTACACAACATTTCAAGCAGTAGTTCCTCAACTCACCCACCTCCACGGACCACGTGAAAATTGCTGAGGGTCTTGGCAGACAACTGTGATTTTTCTGCCTTTTGTAACAATTGCAATGCACTGTTGTTAGATGCTGTATGATTTTTAATTGTATTTTTATTGCTTCTTCTATTTCTTATCTATTGCATTTTCTTAGGTTACAGATTGAATCCATAGAATCCAAATTGTAATACAAAAATAAACAACATAAGAAAGAACAGAAACAATAAAAAATAAATATTTAATTTGAGAGGTGCCAACTCTCGCCTTCAACTACAAATTCACAGACAATGTGCTGACCACTTGAATGAAGCTTCCGGGCCACTGGTGGTTTGTAGACCACAGTATAGGAACCCCGATCTAAAGCATTAAAAATATTAATAGCTGCATCATACCTGGGTAAAGCCAACAGAGTTTATCTACTAAAACAACCCATTTCATTCCATTTTGAACTAAGACTGTATATATCTTGAACTCAGGAACAACAGATTGCTCTCTGTGCTACATGTGAGGCCTTTCTCTGCTGGCAGATGAGGAAGAGAAAAGAGCTAATGTAGAGTAGCGCTTTCCTTTTTTTTATTCACTGCAGTTGACCATGCAAGGACCTTGCCAGGCTGCTTCTGATTTCAAGCCCAGGAAAAGCTTCAAGTGATGGCCTGCTCTTGAGGACTTTCCCACACAATCAAACTCATGGAATAACTGATAAACTCTATCAGCTTTGACAGTGCTAGGGATGCTGTCAGTGCTGGCCCTGCCATGAGCAGCGGCCTCAGGTGGCAGGCGCTGAGGGCTGGACAGATTTGTGTGAACCATACAGCTTGCCCTGCACCCCTGGATGCAGAGAAGGACTCTTTCCCATTGTCACTGTTAAAGTAAAAATAAACTGCCGCTTCGTTTGGCGTTGCTCATGGTTAACTGTCCTGGAAAAGCAACAGGTTTGCAAAATGTTTTTCTCAAGAAAAAAGCAATGACTTGATGGTGTATGATTAAGCGATTTATGTTTTGTTTTGTTTTTTTAAATCAGATTGGGAGTTTGCTGTGTGTGTTTTTCCTAGGGAGTGAGGTGTACATTTCAGTTGGAACCATGCACAGTAATGGGGGGTGGGGGGTAACTGATATGCACTGGGACCATGGTGTGGAAAGAACGGAGCTTAACGTCTCCCTACTGCTTTCCTGCTGAAAATCCCCCCTCCCAAATGTTACTATTTGCTTGCATTACAGGTGCAGAAAGAAACAGGGTGTTCAATATGGTTTCAAAAGTTAAAGGGGTATGCAGTGCAGTTCAAGAAGGATATATAGATACTCAAACATGTCCAGAGAATGACCTGTGAGGAAAGGCTGAAGGAATATAGGATTAATGGGATGGTGATTCAGTGAAGAACCGTCTCCTGTGCTCTTTAATACGGAACTGCCATTAATGATTTATAATGTGCCATTCCTATCAGATCAACTTCAACATAAAAGCCAAAATACTACCAGTAAAAAAAAAAGGAATTGTACATCATGGCATTTCGGAGGACAGTGAGTGTGCCGAGCAGTTAATGAGACATAATAGCTTCCTTTTGAAAAGGAGACAAGTTGTTTTAATCAAAAAGGTCATGCATGTCAGATAACATTATTGTTTTCGATGTTAGCTTGACTTAACCTCAATCTGTGGGAATTAGTTTTCAGCGTACATTACTAATAGAAAATAAATTTGTCTGGAGATGTTGGTAGAAGTGATTTTGCTGAAGCTGTGGTGTCAATAAATAATAAAAAAAGTATTAGCATCAAATTTTAAATTAATAGAAAATTTTGTCCATTGCTAAAGTTCCTAGAGACAAGCAAGTATTAAATATGCAACATGGAAATTACACACACACACACACACACACACACACACACACACACACTTACCCACCCACACCAGAGATGAATGGCAGCCCCCTTGGAGTCAAGTTCCTTTATGTTCCAATGACTTTATGTTGTTCTCCATATTATTTGTTCATGTCTTTTATACATGTTGAATGGGTCACATCCCCACTATACACTTAAAGCACATTCAGTGCACATTTAAAGCACTTTACTTCCCCCCAAAGACTCCTGGGAACTGCAATTTGTTAAGGTATTGAGAATTGCATCAAGCTACAGTACCCAGGATTCTTTGGGGGAAGCCATGTGCTTGAAATGTGCTTTAAATGCACAGTGGTGAAGTGGCCCTAGTATTTACATGTCCCCAACCACATCTGTCCCCAGAAGCAACAGCAGCCCCAAAGGCTGCTTCTTATCAGTCATCTCAAAAAGTCATTAAAAGTTCAGGTTTTAACACTGGAATTATTTTCTTAGTCCCTACCCATGGAGAGGATACAAATTCTAGGACTTGAAATAGCTAATTAAGCCTATTAAGCAAATCATGCAAATTAAGCTATCATGCAAAGTAAGGAAATGGCTTTATTTTGGATTTTGTATAGCTTGATCAAGCTATATCAAGCTATACAAAATCCAAAAGAAAGTCATTTCCTCACTTTGCATGATGGTATATTATGTTCCATAATAGCTTACACACTTTTGATTGTGAAGCAGAAGCCAGTTGCTTCATCTGGCATGTGGCCTGACATATTTGTAAACCATAGTGATAAATATTTAGAAATGAGCTGAGATTTTTTTGGAAGACATTTTCCTCAGGAAATTTCTGAGATTTTTCTTTTTCCACCCACATAGAAAATGTCCTCAAATATTGTCCACCATTTTGTGGGTGGGTGTGGCAGTCTCATTTACCTCTCATGGTGACCTAGAACAACTCTGGGCCAGGTGCATTGTGGGGAAACAAAATGATGGCCAAGCCACCAGTTCACTTGTGGTCGTGGTGAAACACCGAGGGGGGGAGGGTGAGAAAGAAGCTGTGCAATTGCTACTGCGAGAGCTGAGCCCCACCCTCAAATAAATGTTGAATAATTTCTCATTCCCTGGATAAATTTGATGAAATGATTCCCCACCTCTGCTGCCTCAGTTTCTCTGCCAGCAAACAGAGTAGAGAACATTGAGATGCTATTCATGCACAGCTCTATTTATATCCTTCCCTTTAAATAAAACCCAAAATTCCAGTTACAATACAAAATCAAATGCATAAGAATAAAATAATTACAGGCAACACAAAACTGGCTTACGGATGGCTAAGGGGGCTAAAAGTTTTTTGTGAGCTCTTCACCCCGTCTCCCGGCAGTTGCTATTTGGCAGTTGCCTGAATTGGTTTTTGAGGACAGAAGATAGAAGTGGGAAGCTAAAACATGACTAAGATTCACAGGTTCATTAGCATCGAGGATCCATCTGCGGTATTCACATCCCTCTAAGATGAGGTCAGCATCATGCTTGGTGACTGTAAAGAAAGATGATAAAGTATAAGATGGCAAACTGTTGCCTCCAAAAACTGATGTACTGATTCTTATTATTACTTAGGAAAGATTGTGGATATACGTTCCATTCTATAGTCTCCTTTGCTGATGCTTTAATCTTTGCCACCCCCTACCTGTTATAGTTCACTCAAGTGAAAACTGGCAGGGTCTTTCCAATTTTATTCCTTTCCTTCCTTTATCTAGGGTTTTTCTCCCCTCTTGGAAAGGAAATTGAATCAAGATATTTTTGGCTCTGAGGAATGTAATCCAGTTTACAAAATGAAGCCTAGTTAAAGTTTTGAGAACTAGAAATGAATGCCCATATTGAAGAAAGTCAGGCATAGGTCACATTGGCTTATAAAAAAGATATGAGTATACTGGATACAGTATTGCATTTTTTAAAATGAAAACGTAAATATGATAAATGAATGTGAACAGTACCTTTGACTGTAATGCTGGCTTTGGGTGGCAACAGGGATCAGAAGAGAGGGACAGCTGTATCTCTTTTCTAAAGAACTGGGGAACTTTCAAAATCTTTCCCTGTATTATTTTTTGAGGATGGAATTTGTCATTTTACAGTGTACAGAGGTTAATGCACAAGAAAAGGTTGTGAATGTTGACGAATTATTAAGTGACGGCATGGTAAATGTGAGTTTAATTGCAAACTGGGTGCCACACTCTGTATAGGCTTATTCTACTTTCACTCAACACACCAGTTTAGTAGTTTAATTTGCTCCTGAACTGACAGCTGAACAGTAATACTGATCAAACACAGATCAATGCCAGGTCACATATTCCAAGGTAATAAATGTGGATTGTAGTGCTTTATTCAGCTATTTATGAGGGGAGGGAAAAGAACTTTAAAGGGGAATTATACAAATCAATTGCAAAGGCTCATATAGTAGAGAAAATGGCCAAATGGCTCTTGACACAGAATCAGTGGCTTCAGACCAACCAGGCAATTGGTACTGAAATACATTAAGATGAAGTCTTGTTCTGATACATACTAGTAATTGCAGATCGAGGGTACAGGTCCACTATATCTTATTTGTGTCCCACCCATGCCTGCTGATAATCTGGAAGTAATGTGAGGTGTTTTGTTTTGTTTTGTTTTTAAATAATCACTGCATATGTGAATATATCCCATATATATCTGGAAGTAATGTGAGGTGTTTTGTTTTGTTTTTTAAAAATAATCACTGCATATGTGAATATATCCCGTTTTTGTTATCCCAGCACCCCCTCATACTAGAAACAATAATATAATAAAAGTGTATGTCTGAAATCCCAGACTTTTCCTTTGTGCTTGAGAATATCAGGAAATAGTTTTTAAATGTCCTCATGTTGAAATGTTATTCACTGGGGGTTAAGAAGACAGAGACAGAGAGCAGCCGCAACTGATAACCTGATGCCTCAAATGAGCATAGGGGCATGCTGCTGAATCCTAACTTGGCTGCAAGTGATGGAAGAGCACTGTAGGATGCCTAGTTAAAAGCAACTTCAGTAATGAGTCTTATGATTCTGTGGTCATGCTTGGTCTTGGAAGGTTGTTAGCAAGGCATCCTGGGGCTTAGATGGAGTTAGCTGGTGCACAGTTCTTTACTTTTAAAAAGCAGATGTGTCTATAAAGGTGCACAGAATGATGGCACCCATTTCATACATTCAAAAAATTGGCGAGGAGCATTACACTGTGGAACAGGAACCTTGGCAACACAGGATTCGAGATCGCAGGAAAGCTTATATGCACATTCATTCAATCAAACATACAACCCCTTCTCAGACCTTTCAACTCAACATGGGGAGCTCAGGGCTGGAGTAGGTGTCCTCAGCTACCACTCCTGTGTTTAAACCCTTACTCCTTTTTTTGAATGCATAAGTAGGGCCATGGGCACATGTTGATGTAATTCTACTCGACCAGTGTTATGTTTGCTTAAAGTGTTTGTCAATCCAGATTATTCACACAGGCTATCTAATTTAGGGCTTATCCACACTTTCCCACCACACTTTCCAAGCACTGGTCCACACTTTCAAGCTTAGTGCACAACCCACTCCATACCCCCCCCCCACTGGAGCTTTCCCCTCAAAAACCCACTCTTTAAAGCTGAAGTGCAACAAACTGCAATTGGGGTTTTCTGCTGCTTGCCATTTGCTCCAGTTTAGTGGTAAAGAGCAGGTTTTAATGGGGAAAGCTCCAGAGCAAAAAAAAATAGAATTAAAAGTCACTCAGACACAGAGCTTTAAAGTGTGGACCATGACTGGAAAGCACAGAAGAAAGGTATGTGTGGATAATATGTAAACCATATAATGTGGGTAGTGGCAATGCTGCTAACTCTTGTTGAAGGAAATAGCACACATGCTAAGCATGTAACATAACTGTTGTCAATGTTATTGTTACTACTACTACTACTTTAAAAAAAAAACTTTGAATAATACTTCCTGGAGAAAAGTTATGTGTTATTAGGTAGCCTGCTTTCAGCATTTTAGATGTTAGTCCACTCAATGAAGTTATTGGTTCACATGCTTTAAATAATATCTGCATTCAATTCCTCCACCTTCCCCTAATGCTGGCCCAGTTATATTACTTTTTACTTCTTTCTCACTTGCTCCCACCTATGTCAGCTTGCCTTTCTGTATCACAGCAGTGTGCTTCAACTAAGAAGGCAGCCATCCATACTTCATACAGTCAAGGGCCAATTTGTAATTAGGATCAAAGTCCTGCTTAGAAGAACGGCAGTCAGCGATGCTTCAATTCTAATAGAAAGAGCATATAAATCCATAGGATTCATTAGCCTTTAAGGCATCTGATATTAATTGGCTACCATACTGGAGATGCAGATTATCTGTTGCTTTAAAATGGCTGAAGCATTCTTTAGAGTGATCCAATTATCCAAGATATTCAGATAAGTTCTAAACATGAAACGGAGCATATGGCCATCCCTGTGGGGGTTCTCTATGGCCCCCATAATCTCTTTCCATATGACATGTGTCAGTTTAAGTGAGATGCCATCTGTATATTAGATAGCAGAGAAGTATACTATTTACATAGCTATACCATTTTCTTATACAAATGAAAGCCCACATGCAGGTTGTTGCTCGCCTGGTGTAAGTAGCATTTGCAACCACCTTAGAAGAATGGGAATGACATACACCCCATGTCCCCTCAAATTTCCCCCTTTATAGTAGACTTTCTGTTGCCTGAAAAAAGAAGAGTGTGTATGTGTGTGTGTGTACATATACACATACTTGTTTAGTGATGCTTGTTTTTGTGCAGCTGAAGGCTCTCGATGTTTACTAAGTTCCATGGTGTTTGATAGTAGTTACTTCCAGCTGTGCATAGAATGGCACCCTTAATAATTATTAGCCCCTATATGTCTCTTTTCAAATGTTTAGTAGTAGTGTTTTTTGGGTTAAATATATAATATAGTACCAGTAATTTAAAAGCAACCCCACTTTTCAAATTAAAAACTTCTGTAACATTAGCAGTATTAATTAAATTAGATTCTGCTAGTCTATATTTGGTAACTGGATTAGATTTGATTTCATGTCTGTGAAGTTCTTCAGGAAAACCTGAAGAATGATAAATGACAGCATTATGCTGCTGTATAGAATATATCAGACTTGTGAAGAAAACCCTACAGAAAGCCTAGAATTCGTTAATGGAGTCCCCCCCCCTCCACCTTTCCATATAATACAGTTGCCAAAACAGCTAGCCACAACAGCTGCTAATGGATTTAATAGGGTTGACCACTGGGTTTGAATAGTGGAGCATGCAGTGCCTTAAAATGAAAACTGTGTTACTACCTCAGGACAAACTGTATGAATTTTTAGTGTTCCATTAAGGGACTCTCCACAGCATGGATATAATCTCTAATTCCTTGAAGATTCCATGCTGCTTTTAAGAAACGTAGAAGTCTGTTTTGGTGCAAATAAAACTCCAGTGACCTTTTCATGCAAAAGGGAGGCTTTCCATTTAGATAAGCCCTTAAAACCTGAAAAGGTTGTGGAAACTAAGGGGAATAAAAATAATGAATTCTTCGAGTGCTCAGACGAGGGATGTTTTAAGGAGCCAACCTGTCCGAAGATTTCACTGTGTGGTATGTGTCTTTCCACAGATAAAGATTTTGAGTACAACTCATGTTTAGCTTTAAAACAACTTGCCCCATTTTTAGCCACTTTTGGGGGCACTCACAATCTCCATAGGGGCATAGGCTTATTTTGTACTAATTGTTATTTAGCAGTATTTGAATAGGCATAATGGTAGGCAACTCAATGTAGTTATCTGTGGTGACAGGGTTTTTTTTGGGGGGGGGGGATTTATGCTCCATCAGCAGATAGAGGCCACCTTTTTTTTTTTTTTGCTGTAGCTGCATAGGAAGAGGACTAGAGCCCTATTCTTTAACTTTTCCACTTCTGTGTAAGATAACTATGCAGAAAGCTTACTATGGTTTTAATGCAGACTCAGTGAGAGATCAGACCACAAGGAAAGGCCCTTTTTGGAAGATATACGTAGTAGGTGGGTTCAGGTTTGGGGTAGAGGCTGGATGGTTGAGCTGTAGAAGCTTATCAATACCAATAAAGGAGGTTACTGAAAATTGTGGTAGTCATATTGGCTGATATGAGCTATTTTCTATGTGTTTATTTTTCCTAACACAGTTCTATAATTTGAAAACTCTGTCATGATCTTGATTACATAAATAGGAATGTGCTGGAAGTGAATACTTCCCAAATGAAGCTTGCCTTACTTCCTCCTTGCTTTCATCAAAATCTTGTTTGGTCATGGTGGCAGCATTCTGAGCAGTGCCTGACTAATGTTCCAAGAGCCAGGGCTCCTGAGATGTGTAACAGGGATTTCAGATGTTCTAGAAGCCACACGTCCCAGATCTCCTTGTTCCTTGTTCCTAGTGTTCTGCTAAGAAACTCATAACAAAAGGATAAGGAGCTGTGTGCCATGCAAGGTGCCTAAATCCCTACTATATACTGTACTGGGAAGTTACACATTTTCAGATTCCTTGTTGAGTTGTATATACTCTGTATCTCAGTTTACATTCACAGAGGGAGCAGAAATTTTCAGGGAAATTGTGTTCCATTCATAGGAGAACAATATGCCATGGACAAAATTGTACCCTTACAAGGTAAACCTGAACTTCAGTGTCCTGATACAGATAGGAAATGCCACAAAGAGGAGGACATATCATTTGAATATGACTGTGAGGACTGATTAGTTGAGGAGGAGGAGGAGGAGGGGAAGTGGAACCAGAGATTTGTCCATGAGCTAGAATTTGCAATTGTATGATAAGAATCATCAACAACATGTAGTGCTCAACATCAGTTTTAATTAACATTGCTACCTTTGTCCTCTGAAACTCAGGAGATTAAAAGTCTGTTCTACTAGGAAAGATGACTTTCCCAATCAGCATCTTGATTCGTAGTTAATCAAGACTGTTGGAAAATGGCAATGGCAAATAATATATATAGCAGGGACAGTGGCGGAGAATATATATGGGCATGGATCTTTCAATAAGATTTCTAATGTATACAAATATTCATAAACTGACCATGTATAAAATATCAAGGTGCTGTACAGCAAGGTAAGCATGAAAACAGTACAAAATAATAGAATTATGAAGGGCTCCTCTCAAGAAAATTTAAGGAACTGAATAGGCCTCCTGGCACACAAAGGTAATCAAGAGATGCCTGAAAATTAGCAGTGAGATTGCCTGTCAAATATTTGCTAGTACCGTAGAGTAACTTACAGCATGGGATGCCCAATTTCTAGTTTAAGCTCAGTTGGTCATCTGAAACACAGTAGACAACTAACAGCACTCTTCTGGATGATCGCAGTGATAAAGCTGGGATATAAGGGCTCAGGCATTCCTTAAGGTATCCTGGTCTCAAGTTGTTCAGGGCTTTGTATATTGATACCAGAAGCTTGAATCTGGCCTGATACCATATGGACAGCCAATCGAGATGTTTTAGCAGAGGTGTCACATGCTGTCAGCTGTCTGCCCCCAGCAACAGTTTAGCTGCTGCGTTCTGCACTAGGCAGAACTTCTGCACCAGGCCCAAGGCACTGCAGTACTTCAGGTTACTAATGCATGGACTCCAGTGGCCAGGCTATTCTAAGCTAAATGCAGCCATAACACATACCAGATAAAACTGGGGTATCTGAAGACAAATATGTTTCTAGTAGTACCCTACATACATGGTTTTTCAGAGGGTGTGTACCCCCATCCAGAACAGGCAGTTGACCTGTCTGCCAGACATGGGAACCACCTACTGCTGGAGCTTCTCAAGATTCAACTCACTTTATTGGCCTTAATCCAGTCCACCACTGTATTTTGGCACTTGTCCAAGCCTTGAAGAGCCTTTGCTGATTCAGATATTATGGAGAATCAGAGATACATGCCAACAGCATACTGATGACACTGTGCTGCAAAACCCCTAAGGACCACTCTCAATGACTTCATGTACATCTACTAAGAAAACTTAAGAAAGTTCATGGTATGAAAGCTTCTCTCCTCATTCCCTCCTTCACCAGTAACCATCTTCACTCCCTCAAAAGCCTCTCGGGGGGGGGGGGTGTCAGAGGACCTCTAGCCAATTTGGGTGATTCTTTTCTAGCCCAGCATCCCTCCCAATCTCATCCCGTAATATTTAGAAAGGTCCTCCACCTTGGTAAAGGTTTTCAGAAAGTTACACTCCCTTGGGTAAATATAAACATGCCTGTGTATGTAATTACTCTGATGCTTCCTGAACTAGGTAAAGGGTAAAGGGACCCCTGACCATTAGGTCCAGTCATGTCCAACTCTGGGGTTGCGGCGCTCATCTCGCTTTATTGGCCAAGGGAGCCAGCGTACAGCTTCCGGGTCATGTGGCCAGCATAACTAAGCCGCTTCTGGCGAACCAGAGCAGCGCACAGAAATGCCGTTTATCTTCCCGCCGGAGCGGTACCTATTTATCTACTTGCACTTTGATGTGCTTTCGAATTGCTAAGTTGGCAGGAGCAGGGACCGAGCAAAGGGAGCTCACCCCATCGCGGGGATTCGAACCGCCGACCTTCTGATCGGCAAGCCCTAGGCTCTGTGGTTTAACCCAAAGCACCACCCGCGTCCTGAACTAGACATGCATTAATTATCTTTTGGTGGTTTGGAGGGAGAAAGTGTTGGGGGGAGTTATGCCATCAGAATAGAATTAACCTATGTGAATAATTGACATAACCATCACCATGAACTGAGAACCCATGAAGCCTTGTGCTATGCATTTATAAGCACACCATAGGTGAAAACTGAGTACACTTACATTATGACCAGGCCATTAGTGAGCTTTGGACTGATTGCATTCTACTGCAAGTTTCCAGCAATATGAGGAGATTTGAGGTCCCAGCTGAGAGCTTTAAAGTGGGTTAAGGTAATCAAATTATAGTAGTTCTATTTGAAGCTACAAGAGAGAGAGAGAACAACACTTTGTTCTGCTGAAAGTGAAGGATTACACTGGAAGCATACTTAGCTCAAACAAAGTCCTCATTCTGTCCTGTATAAGAAGTAAAACATAGAAAATCTTTTTCCCCCCAATCCTGTTCCCCAGGTAATTTATTTGTACTTATAGGGGTTTTTTATTATTACTTGGTGCTATTTGTTCAGTTAAGAAGACATTCAGAAAGGGGGGGGGGGCGAAATTAGCACCAGGTTGCATCTTGTATTGCTCTTCCAGGGCATTTGATCCAGCAGAAATCTCCAGTAATGGAAGAGGGAATATGATTTTCACAAATTATTCCGGTACTGCCTCTCACATTGTACTGCTTGTTCTGCCAACCATCCAGAGCAGAAGAGGAGCTAGAGATGGGAGGGGAGGAATCTGTTAGCATTGGTCTCCACTTGATCAAATGTTCTTCCACAAGTGGAAGGACATTATTAACTACAACTCTCAGTGCACAGGTTGCCAAAGCAGGACCCATGGGGACCAGTGCACCTGCTGAAAACTTGTATGGTTTTTCTGAAAGTTTTCAGGAAAATCCCTCCCCCAAAAAACAAATCAATTCACAAGACACTGTATTACTGTTTGCTTGTTCTGGCTAGATTTCCTCCCAGATTGAGCACACACTCTTAAATATGATTGGATGGTAGGATTGGACTCCCTTCCTCCTGTATGTTCAGAACTTTTGAGTGCTGTGGTGGTTGAGTAGCTTCATTTCCTTTGATGGTGGTAATAGTTGATGAAAGAGCCTGATGGAGGCAGCTGGCGTTGTCTGACTGATTTGGGTGGCAACTGGCGACAGGTTGGGCTATTTCCCATTATCCTAGCCTTGCTACGTGCTCAGTGGATCCCCACATCATAGCCAAGTTATGATAGGCCACTTCTTGCAGCAGCCATTGTGAGGGTCGTATCCACAGTATTCTCTCAAATATCCAAATGTGTGCCTGGGCTCCAAAAGGTTGGCAACCAGAGCCTTAGAATTCCCTCCTCCTCCTGTTTTATTACAGTCTTGCATTGTGTTAATAATTGAAGCTATAGAGGAATACAGTACTGTATAACCTTTCAATGCTTGTTTCTGCACCGACCTTTTACATCAGTTAACACTAATCTCTGTTTGTCACACATCTAGAAAAGCTTTCCCCAGCTAGGATCTATTGCAAATAGTAGAGTCAGAACAAATCCTCATCAATTTCTAAGCAGAGAAACATTGTTTCCCTTATGCCATCAGAGAAAGCAGCAAGGAAGCTTCAGAGGGAATGGCCTTTTAAAGGCCCCTTTGCTCTGTCTTTGTCTGAAGCAACAAAACTGACTTCTGATTTAAAGTGTCAAGTTGCTCATTCTTGTGCAGTCTTTTCCTGAAACTGAAAACAAGTAAATATATAGTTGTTTTTTTACACAGGTATTTCTATGTATATATTTGCTTCTTACACAGGTATTTCTGTCTTTGTCTCGTTCAACCTATAAGTGTACCACAGATCCTAAATTTTAAAGCAGTTGGTTTACAAAAGTGTTAGCAGACATTATAACACTAGTGTTAGTGAACTTTATAGCACTACTTCAAGGAATAGAGTGGGATATTTGTGATCAGACTGTATTAGGCATGTTGTCCGCTGACACTTGAAGATTGAATTTGGGCTCCACACAGGTGTTGGCAACTAAACAAGTTTATTAACAGTGTCCTATCCATGATCTCATTACAGACGTGTAGCAGTATTCCTCTTAGTCCATGTAAAGAGTGGAGGGGCGGGGGAGGGATACATCTACCTTGGACTTAAGGGGATGATGCACAGTTCATTCAGGGTGCCTGAACTAGGGATGAATGGATCTGCCAGTTTTTCTTTTTCTGTTTCTCATTTTTCCATGCTTAGGTTCAGTTAACCCAGGGCTGTCTTAAGCATATGCGGCGCTGGGGTGCAAAGATCCACCAGCATCTCGCTGGCTCGGTCGCCTCTGAACTCGCGGCACAGAGCCGCCTGCAACAGAAGAGCCCGCTGCGGTGCTCCAACCAATGGGCTGGCTCTTCCCTGAACTCAATTCTTGGGCCCCGGACTCTCAGCCTGGTGCCCCTGAGAGCCCGGCAGCCAGGTGCCCCGCACCCCTAGCGCCTATGGGTAAGACGGCCCTGAGTTCACCACATTTCCACATCAGTTTCTTTTTTAAAAAAAAACATTATTTTGCAAAATTGAGAGCATGTAGCCTGCATTTCTCCTAATACAACATATTTTATCAGCAAATTTCTCTAGGGTAATGAGCCCTTGTATGCTTGCCAGGACTTGCTTGTTGTTGCAGCCAGTCACAAGTGAGCAAGGGTGTGTGGCTTGGGAGTGAACCAGAGGATGCAAAATGGTAATATCTCTTTATTGATATTAGATCCAATTGGCTCTTATCAGGAAAGTAATACTAAACATACAAACCTGATAATGATAGAATTCTGTTCGAGCTTCTTTTCAGCACATATTAACTACAGCCTGCAAGCATGCATATGACATTAAGAGTAACAACTTCACAGCAAGGGATGAGGTTTTCAGGCAGGCTTGAAGCCCATTTCGTTTCATTAAAAATTATTCTCAGATGCCCTGGTAACTGTTGTAGGATGATACTAAGGGGACATGGCTACAGCCATCCTCTCTGTTGTTGCTGTAGAGAGGTTGGGTGTGTATCAAAGATTTGCTTTACAGTTCCAAACCTCTCTAGTATTTTATATAAAATTTAAATTATAATATATACTAATTCACAGCTGTGAATTTCAAGGAGATTCCCACTGAGACAATTCAAAGTCTCTCAATATGAGAGCCCTAGAGAAACTGAGAATAGTTTCTCAGTACCACTTTGAAGTGCCATATAATTCAGAAGTCTCTCAAAAATCCAAAATCCTATTTTGCAACATTCCTAGATCTTCCTTCTCAAAATTACCCTGAACAGCACATACCATTATAAAGTATGTTCCTTACATAGTTCCTTTCATATACCATATAGATGACTTTGTGGGATAATAAGCCTTCTGTATACATTTGTGTGAACCAGGTGCTTAGTGTTGCACTCTCTCTCTCTCTCATTTCTTAAGACCTGGTTTAAATTGAAAGTGAAAAGACTCAGAGCAGATGGTGATGAATTTCCATACCTGCTCTTCACTGTGAGGTCATCAGGGTGGGTTGCAATAATTTAAAAATGCAATATATATATATATATATATATATATATATATATATATATATATAGTCAAGAGAATAGGGTAGTCCTAAGATGTGTATGTGTGTTTGTCTGAGAGAGGTGCATCTTAAACACATAATAAAAGTGGCATAATGAAAATGCAAGGTGAACCTCTTAGGGGAGAAAATTCCACAGCTTTGGGACTGCCATTGAGAATGGTGCACTGCCCCAACACCCAAATTTCTGAGGGCAGTGGACCTGCCAAAAGGGCCTTTTTCTTCCAGGGGAGTGCAGCCCTGTCCAGAATATCCATCAGGTTATCTCTCCATCTCCTGGATTCTAGAACTTGGAACACAAAACACCTCTATCTTTTTAGGATTCAGCTTAAATATATTGGCCCACATCACCACCACCATGCATGATTTAACATTTCAGCTGCCTCTCATGTTTCAGATGGAACAGAGACATAAAGCTAGATAAATGTTCCATCCACTGTGAGTAGAGCTTGTGCTAGAAAAGTGTGTTAAGGAATTCAGTTACACAAAACAAAGCACAGAGGGATTGAACTCATGACAGATACATTAGACTTTTCAAAATAAGAAATCTTTTCTGAGGACAGTAGCAGATAATTGTTTGGGAACCATTCTTAGTGTGGCTTTGACAAACTTAGGACTAAGCTGTTTCAAACAACAACCAATCCTTTAGGTCTGCATCCCCAGATGGTTCCCTGCTAAAAAATTATAAAAAATAAATAAATCTCAAATTGGTATTAACTGATTGACACTATTCCATGTGGGTACATTGTTATTTTATTTATTTATACTTGTTATGAATAGCCAGTTACTAGGCAGGACAAGGGACCCAGGTGGCGCTGTGGGTTAAACCACAGAGCCTAGGGCTTGCTGATCAGAAAGTCGGCGGTTTGAATCCCTGCGACGGGGTGAGCTCCCGTTGCTCGGTCCCAGCTCCTACCCACCTAGCAGTTTGAAAGCACGTCAAAGTGCAAGTAGATAAATAGGAACCGCTCTGGCTGGAAGGTAAACGGCGTTTCCGTGCGCTGCTCTGGTTCGCCAGAAGCGTCTTTGTCATGCTGGCCACATGACCTGGAAGCTGTACGCTGGCTCTCGGCCAATAAAGCGAGATGAGCGCCGCAACCCCAGATTTGGACACGACTGGACCTAATGGTCAGGAGTCCCTTTACCTTTACCTTTAGACAGGACAAAGAATGAGGGACAGGGGTTGATGACGGATAGATAACTAAAATGAGGGACAAGAGTTGAAGATGGACAGATGACAAAAATATACACCTCAAGTTAGACAAACTTGTTTTGCTGTCTCCCAAAAGAGGGGTTTGACACTGTAAATGTCAGTATTGCAAACAAGCTAGCATCATGGAAAGGATCACAGGAGACTTACCTAACAGCCTTATCAAGTTTTTCATGGCAATTGGAAAACAGCCTCTTTAAATGAGCATAAGAACTTCTGTTATGTTCTCTTTCCATGTAGCTAGTAGAGGCCCCTTGCAGAATCCTGATGAGAGGCTTTCTTTAATTTGACTTTCCAGTCACTGCTGGGATCACTCAACATTCTGTTCCCTGCAGGAAGTCAATGTCACCAACCACTGCCTTGGGGAGGGTACTCAGCAGCCGTTTCAGCTAGAGTGTGAAACCTGCTAACCCTTCCTTGCTTTTCCCTACATGATGTTCTTTTGATATCATTAAGTGAGCTGTGGACAACCCACAGTATACTTGTATCCCTGAGGTTCTCTTTCAAGAATAATAAAAAATGTCTGAAAAAGTATGGAGTCTCTCAAATATTTTAAGATGTTTTCCAGACCTGAACAGCCATAGAGTTCTTAAACCAGTCTGCCCATATAAGTCTTACGATTTGGGAAATCAGAGTAAACTTCACAAATAGAATGCATGTGGGGGGTTGTTTTTAAAAAGGAAATAAGATCTAGTATTTAATCTATGCTGTTTCATACTGGCCTAGTTTGCACATAATTCTAAGCCAAACCCCAGTTATATGTGAACATACAGGACTACAGGTACTCTCAGCAAAAATTGTGGTCACTTACCGTAATTTCCTCCCTGATCTTTCTGCTATCACTGTGCTATCCAGAGCTAAGCCCTGGTTTGGCTTTGAATTACATCCAAACATAGGCTCATGTTTTGTCTCACGCCAGACAAGCACAAGCTGTAACCAAAGTTTGTTTTTGGCTTACCACTTATAGTTTGTCTAGGGGAGATAAACTACAAACCTGGCTTCAAATGTAACACTAAGCCATACCAGGGTTTAAACTCTGGCAGCAAGAGAAATTGATGAAGAGTGAAGGAACCGTGATTTTTGCCATGAGTATACACACTCGTGTATTTGTATTTAGCCATGTTATGATCTAACTGGTCCACAGTGTCAAATGATTGGTCCAGAAGCATTGGGTGAATGTTATATTCCCTAAATTATGTCAGATCAGCATTAAGTCACCCCATCCCAAAACATTTGCTAGCATAGCAAGTAAGAGAGTGCTTTGTTTGTCTAGGGATGGGTTGATCTGTAAATTTCAGTTTCTTTCAGTTTTTTCATTATTCCAGTCTTAAGTTTAGTTCCGCACATTTCTGCATCAGTGTGCAAGTAAACAAGTGTCCTTGGCTACCAGACTTCTGAAAATACTTGAAAGGGGTAGAAGGAAATGGACAACATTGCAGGCTTATCTGAATCTAGTGGTTTGCTATTTAAAGCCCATTAGGAAGCTGCTAGACAGGAAGGAAGCAATATCTATAATTTATCACAGTAATTTATCTCTGTGTTAGAACTATATTTGCTATTGATATGCTACACACCAGTTTCATCCGCAAGGTCAGAAAAGCAGAGTGAGGTGATAAGTCAGTGTTAAAATGAAACGAAAAGGGTTGGGTTGAAGTTGACAAGGAATTTTGTAATAGGCACAAGGGCAAATAGGGCAAATAGGGCTATGCACATAGGTTCTGGAAAGACCCAGTTCATGAAGCCTTTTTACAAATCAGGTTCAGGGATTGTGGTCCCAGTCAGCTGTTTTTGCTTACCATATGTTTTCTGGCCATTATTGTGTTGTGCAGGTGCCACAACTATGGCACCTGCCATATTGGACACGAATAGGAACCTCAGGTCGCCAAACCAAGTGTGGCCCTCCAGGCTTCTCTACATGGCCCTCAGCACTTTCTGTAGGCCACATCCCTCAATGGACCTGCATGGAGGATGGATGGGTGTATGCAGTGCTTTTTTCTGGGGGGACACAGGAGTACGCATACCCCTAAACATTTTGTGAATCTAAGTTTGGCCTCATTGAGGGGCAGTATTTCAATATGAGTAGGAAAATGAGAGTACCCCTAAACATTTTTTTAAAGAAAAAAAGCACTGTGTACTGGTATGTGTGTGCATGTGAATCTGTATGGGTATATGTATATGTATGTACATCTGACTTTTGCACCCACAGATTCAAAACACTATGAACCAAACCATATTTCTCCTCAATCCCTTTTGCTACACACATATTCTTCTAGGTTGAAAGGAGAGGATAAAAACAGTAAAAAATGTTTCCAATTGTTTCAGGTGTAAAAAAACAAAAGTGATGAGATGGGGCTTAGGGAGCAGAGACTGGTTAAAACATTGGCCTGCAGAATTGGACATGAGTAATGATTTGGAATCAATATAAAAGGTTGCCTGATGCCAATAAGTGGTTTATGGAAGCAATTTATTTTAAAATTAGAATGAGAAAAATTGCACAGTCTAAAGAAACTGCAGCAGATTTTCTTCAAAGCAAAATGAAAGAATAGGGAGCAGTTACATGATTTAGAAAAGAGCAGGGCAGACTCAGCATGGCAAAATGCCAGACCACTGCCATCAGTTAGATATTTGTGTTATAAGTGTTAAGAATAGTATTTTGCACTTGAACGTATGCCATTTGTTCTGCAGGATTGTAATACTATGTGATTATGAATTTATCTGGAACTTGAGGGAATACCATAAATCTAGTTGACTTAGTTAATATGACTGAAAGATGTGGCAAAGGAGGGTGCTGTCTCTCTCTCTCTCTGGCCTAGGTGTTAAGAATGTCTTGTGAAGATGCTACTATTCCCTTCACAAGTGTCTCCATTTTGCAACTCCATGTTGTTGAAGTCTCAGACAAAGCGTTTAGTATTCCTACTCTTTTATGCATATCTAGCACCAGCTGTGCAACTGAAGGAATACAACAAGTAAATGGTAGCTGTCAAAAGCAAAATTATAATTAGCAGCATTTTTACATATTTGGCTATGTTTCTACTCTAGGCTTGGTACTTTTTCCTACTGATAAAAGAGTAATTTAAATGGAAAACAAATTTAAAATTTAACGGTTTTTAAATAAATCTCAGTTAGTTTCAAGTTGTCTACAACATATGTAGCACACAGAAATTAGCAACTTCTTTAAAGAATACCCAATGAAACTGTAGTTATTCTGTGGCCCGGTGGGAGTGTAACTCGCCTATGCTTTAGAGTTCTTCCAGAACTATTTTTATGTCATTCTGTGGGCCATATACCTGCCTAAAAGAGATAAAACACCTCTTCTTAGGATCAAAGCTAACTTCAAAATGAATATGATCACCACGGCTTATTTCATTGTGCTTTAAGCTTATTTGTTTCCCCTTCTTTTAGTACCACAATTTTTCTTATTAAAGTTTTTTCCCTGGAGTGGAGCCACACCTCCTATTTAAAAATAATTTCATTTCTGCTTCTAGCTCAGTGGTGCAAGCTGATTCTCATTCATCAACAAGAACCTATCAAATTTCAGAGCAAATCTCTCCCCTACCAAACTTAGTAAAGTGACCCCTACTAATATCTAGTTTCTTAGACAAAGGGGGGGGGGAAGTATCAGACTAATGACTGCCCAGTGCATAATATTTTATATGATTCACATTTTCTCCAGGTTCCCAGATTTTGTGGAAACACTGGAGTGCCAGTGTGGGATCTTATTTGGAGTGTCTCCTATTTCCCACTTTCTCTCTACACATCTTCTTCTGTAGGTACTCATAAGGAGGATGCATTAGTGACTTCCTCTTTGCGATAATCTTTAAATTTGAGGGACTTTCTCCCCTTCTAAACAATGGAATAGTATATGAAAGCAAGGGGACTTCATTGATCTGTTATAGGAGTTTGGGTTTGTTGCTAAATCCAGAATTGTGAGAATTAAAGCAGTGTGAATATCACTGTTGATACTATGGTTCCTTAAAAGTCATCTAGATCCAAAAGATCCTTACATAACATGCCTGTATCCTATCTGCATTTGTGAATCAGACCCAAGCACATTCACTGAAAAGAGCAGAACATGGGACTTTACATACTTAGCAGGAATAGGAATGGCTTTACAGTTCTTGTTGTCTCCTGTCTAAGGATATGATTTTGTCCATTAGATTGCTGAAATGTTAGGATCCACTGATTAACACTAACCTATTAACTTGGCGAAATCCACTTTCATTCCAGCTAGACCAAAACAAACTGAAAATCAGGGGGTGGGAACCGTAGACTCTGTGGCTGTCACTCTCCTGTTGGACTCTTCATCCTATTTAGCCTTAGAAAGTCATAAACTGCTTAGGTGATTAGAAGTGCCTATTGGTAGAGTTGCCTTGACACATGAAGTGGGACACACAAAGGCCATTGGCATAAAAGCATCCTCCTGGGAGTATGGGAATAGTCAAGTCCTCTCCCTGTTGAAAAACAATTTGGGGAAAGTGGCACAGGGAAAACACAGGCTCTATTTAAAATGCCAGGATCCTGGAGGTTCTGTGGTAGTTTCTTCTCCTATCCTGAGCTGAGCTTCCTTGATCCAGGTTTGGTTAGTTGTCTGTATTACCCTGCAAGTGTTGATGACAATTTCACTAAACATCAGACACAGACACGGAAAAAAGGTTGTGTGTATCCATTCTGGATGAATATCCAGTAGGAACTGGAGAAGTGGCAAAATTTGTCCTACGCTCCAGCGATGATAAATCTAAAATGTATTCTTCTATGGTAAAATACTTTTTTCCAGTATAAACTGTCCACATAATATTTTTATAGGATACTTACTAACTAACTAACTAACTAACTAACTAACTAACTTCATTTTAGCTCTTAAGTATTTTGATAGGTATTGTGCAGACTCCTATATTTTTTAAATGAGGTAGTATGCAATGAGATGAGAGATAGGCATAGTGCTAGTAAGCAGAAAATTCCTATGCAGCAGTATGATAGTATGTGACCTCTGGAATATTCCTAGAGTAGCACTGGCAGACTAATGGAATAAGCCATACATCTGTGCCTTGGTTAGGTATTTGCAGCTTTAGCATGGTATGATATAATTTTAAATAACTTACAGAATCTAACTGGCTTCTGCACATAATAAACCATTCCATGTGTACCTACTAATAAAGCATTCTATTTGTAACTTATATCATTTTTCTTTCAGAACTCATTTCTGAAAAACAGTTTCGGGGTGTGTTTTTTTTGGTTGTTTTAAAAAGCATGAGAAATAATAACCAAGGTACTGCGGGAAAGAAATAGCTCTTTGTGTAAGTGATGTGTTTTATCCTTTGTTCTCAGTGTTATTTGATTGAAAGGCATCTGAGGTGATTTAGTTAATTTAACAAAGCTGACATCACATCACACTTGGCACATTAAGATAGAGGACAGAGAGCTGTTTGCTGGTGGTTCACTCATTAGTGACAAATGCCATTCCACCCAAAGAGGGAAACAGACCTCTGAATTATTAAACATCTGGATCAGCAGCTCAGTTGGGAATTTTCTTGGGTCATGAATGTTGGCAGGTTGTCAAGGAAACGGGAATAATGCAACTACATGGTTAGGTTTATTGTGAAATGGCTTCATCTTTCATTTTTTGCTTTTGATTACTAATACTGTTTGCTAGACGAGCTCAGTTAACGGCAAGAAAATAAAACTAATGTGCTTTTTATTTGCTATCAACACCTGCTATGCAATAACATTCTAGGGCTTTTTTCTGTTTGTTTTCTTAAACTTTTACTAAATACTTTATTTTAATGTGGCTCTAAATGGCTAATATTCTCCTGTATTTTAATGGTGGTGTAATGAATTCATTTCATTTGGTGCTGGAGGAGACTCTTGAGAGTCCCATGGACTGCAAGAAGATCAAACCTATCCATTCTTAAAGAAATCAGCCCTGAGTGCTCACTAGAAGGACAGATCCTGAGGTTAAGGCTCCAGTACTTTGGCCACCTCATGAGAAGAGAAGACTCCCTAGAAAAGACCCTGATGTTGGGAAAGGTTGAGGGCACAAGGAGAAGGGGACGACAGAGGACGAGATGGTTGGACAGTGTTCTCGAAGCTACCAACATGAGTTTGGCCAAACTGCGAGAGGCAGTGAAGGATAGGCGTGCCTGGCGTGCTCTGGTCCATGGGGTCACGAAGAGTCGGACACGACTGAACGACTGAACAACAACAAATGAATTCAACAAATTAGTCCCATCAGTGGAAGCCCTGCACAAGGACTTATTGCATCATGGAGCTTTTTCTCTTCCTCCTACATGTCCCCTGTGCCACCCAAAATTGGCTCAGGAGGTTGGGCGATTTCCCCAGAACAGTGCACATGGAGAAGAGAGGGGAGATCATTCCATTTGGCAAGTTAATATGCTTGCTCTGACACAATGATTGCCTTAGCACAATGTTAAGCCCTCTCATTATTTTTTTTACCTTGCACAATATTAATACTCAGCTACATTGGCAAAGAAAAAGCTCTTTGTATGCATTGTATACAGTATGTGATATAACACTGTGACACCAGATGGCACTGTGGAGTCCTGTCTTTCCCTACCGGATTTTTCTGTATGAGTTTAAAACGCGTTTAACCGAATTGTTTCTTTGACGTGTCTAGATCCAGCCTTAGAACACCAATTCATTCAAGACATCCACTCAAGACAGCTATCCTGTAGTATCAGTAATAGATTTATAGCAGAGAAAAATGGTCCTTTAAAGGAAAGGGATCACATTTGATGCTCAGTTTTTGTTTAAGTGAAAACAGAAGGGGAAAATGTGCTTAGATGAAGATAAAAAGGGAATTTTAAGAAATGTATGGCATTTAATTACAGTGTTTAGTATCAAGTGCAGGAGAATGTGAATTTGTTACTAAAACACCAGAGGTAGTGCCGATGAAGCGGAAATGCCTTATAAATTGCAGGTGCTATTTGCAAGGGTCACCAACCTTTGGTGGCCAGTTTGGGATTTAGGGAAAGTGCTGTGGGTGTGACTCAAAAAGCATCTGTCTTGAAGGCATGGTACAACACAAAATGGCTGCCCTGAGGCATGGCATAACACGGGCGTGAGGAACCTGTGGTTCCTACAGATGTTATGGTCCCCATCATTCCTGACCATTGAGTCATGCTTGTTTTGGCAGATGCAAGTTGCGGTTCAGCAACACCTGTCATTACACAAAATGACTGTGGCATCTAAAAGAGCAGGAAAAAAACAGAAAGGACCACATTGGTATGCATATGCTCCCCTCCCAGAAACCCCTCCATCAATGAGAAAAAGCACCAGCACCAGCTACTGCCATGGTCCTTCACAGAAAAAAATATATTTGCACATCTCCCGTGATCAGAACAGAAGGGAGAGAGGGAGGGTGTCTAGTCCTGGCACCCAAAGAAATACAGGTATGCTTAAGAGGTTGTGCTTGATACAGGAGAGACTGAGTGGTTGCAAAGAGGCACCAAGCAGGAGGAGCAAGCAGTCCCTCATGTGTTGTGGATTTTTGAAAGGTTATTTACTGAGACCTTTCACAGACACCATCTATGTGTATCTGGTGGTCCTGTACTATTGACGTCAACATTTGTGCCGTGTTGTCAAGCCATGGACTGGATTTCCTTTGCTGTGAATTGGTTGAAAAGAGGTTAACATATATCACCTCTATTTATTGCACAATAAAATATGTGTGGGCAGAAATCTCAATTTGTAGACCATTGTAGTTGTCATGTGATGGGGCTGGTGTTGCTGTCATAAAATCAGTGGCGCAGCAGCTTATCACTGAGATGACAGATTGTGCTGCTGTTAACAATAATAATAATAATAGAAATACTAATTCTATGCTTGGAACTCCCCCACAGAACAAGGGACCTCCTCTCCCTTCTGTCAAACTTCTTCTTAAAACTCTTTCCAGGAAGGCTTTGGCTTATCCCCTTAATCTTCTTCCCTAAATGAAATAAACTCTTTGAGTCCATTTAAATATAGTCATCCCTTTGCCTTCTACACTTCTCTCCTCCCATCTGTGATTCAGGATTGTAACTGTTGGTCAAAGGCCTGGAAACGATGCCTTATGAGGAACGGCTTAGGGAGCTGGGTATGTTTAGCCTGGAGAAGAGAAGGTTAAGGGGTGATATGATAGCCATGTTCAAATATATAAAAGGATGTCATATAGAGGAGGGAGAAAGGTTGTTTTCTGCTGCTCCAGAGAAGCGGACACGGAGCAATGGATTCAAACTACAAGAAAGAAGATTCCACCTAAACATTAGAAAGAACTTCCTGACAGTAAGAGCTGTTTGACAGTGGAATTTGCTGCCAAGGAGTGTGGTGGAGTCTCCTTCTTTGGAGGTCTTTAAGCAGAGGCTTGACAGCCATCTGTCAAGAATGCTTTGATGGTGTTTCCTGCTTGGCAGGGGGTTGGACTGGATGGCCCTTGTGGTCTCTTCCAACTCTATGATTCTATGATTCTATGATTCTATGGATCAGGAATCTGTTTTTGTTGTTACTTTATAAAGTGCCAATTAGGGTATGTTGATGGCCCTGTATTAGAAGAAGAATAAACGGTCTTAAGTCCAGGGCAATATTGCTTTTCACTGGTAGGTTTTGCAATGAAAATCACTAAAAATAGTTCTAGCATCCCCATTTTTATGTTCACTTTTCAATGCCCCAGTTCCTCCATTTAATTCCTGTGTGAATTGTAGCTTTTGTACATCAGACTTCTCTGGCAGTGATTTCACACCCCAACCTGTGTTTTTGAGATGTGTGTTACCCTTAAGTAATGCTGTTTTTATCTCAACAATTCAATTGCACCAAAAACTTAGAAAATGTCATCTTTTAAAACCAACCCTTTTATCTCATTTTGTGTCTACATCTGAAAGATCCTTGTACTTTCATTTGACAAGCTATATTATCAATTTCTCTGATAATCTGTTCTACATTACCATATACTGTTTAGTTCTTTACAAGCAAACCTTTTTACAACTATAACAACAGCAAATTTAATTCCCTGTGTTGCCTGTTCATAAAAACTGGGATACAATCTGTACCCCATAGCAATCGGTATCATCAAGCCCATTTCTTATCTGTTTCAAAGGAGTTTCTTTAATGGCTAATGAAAGCTTTGGAAAGATTAGCTTTTGAAGAGGAGAGAAGCTTTCATTTATATTTCTTCTTGTATTCCCCTTTTGCCATCAGCTAAATTTTATAAACCATTTTGCTACTCAGTATTAAATTCAACTGATGCACTATCAAAGGGTATCTTGGTGATCAAAGTTTCATTTCTGTTGTTATCAAATGGCATTCCCAGGCGGAAACTGGTCAGCCCAGATCTCATAGATAGCCAGTTTCAGTATAAGCGTCAAAGGCTATAGCAGTCAATAATACAACTAAAATGAGTTATAGTTGTGGAAACTTTCATATGCACAGGCACTGAAGAATAGTTTCACTGCTTCCATTAGCAAATGGAATGGAATTCACTGGTCAGAGAGTCATGTTTCTCCATGTAATTTTCATGTAAACAATCACAGTGAATAAAACTTACATTATAAGTAATGTTCATTATGCTCTTTATGACATTGATGGCATTTCATATACGAAACCTAGCAGGTTTGAAGAAGACAAATAATAAATAAATGTTTTTGTTTCCCAGTACAATGCTATGAGGAGCTGCCTTCCCTTTTATATTTCTAAAATAGTAATTGGCCCCAACACTCATGGTTACTAAGAACACCACCCCCTAACATCCAAGAGTGCCTTTAGGGAAGGAAGCATTCTTCTAGGTGTTTGGCACCCTAGGACTTTAAACACCAAATGGACACCTTTAATTGGGTCCAGAAACAAACTGGCAATCAGGGCAGCTGCTTTAACACAGGAGTTATAGGAGTTCTAAATCCACAAACTACATTTTGGACCAGTGAAGTTTCTGAGTCGTCTTCAGGAGCAACTGTATGTAGAGCATGTTGCAATACGGTAATACAATCTGGACATTACCATGGCACAGCCAAGTGATCTCCGTTCAGTAGGATCCAAAATGATATCTCCAGGTTGGATGAATAAGAGAATGTGATTTGATGTAAGCAAATGTAAAGTGATGCACATATTTATTGTTGAGGTCTGAACTGGCAATGAAACCGTCAAGGAAAGAAATTGAAAGCTGCCAATATCATAATGCCATTTATACAAATCTATGGTGAGACCTCACTTGGAACACTGTGTACAATTCTGGTTGCTATACCTCAAAAGTAAAATCGTAGCTGGGAAGTCAGTATTGCCTGTTGGAAAGTCCTGTAGGCCACACAGAGAGCCACACTTATCTCTCAGGCCTGAGATCCCCCACCCCTGCTTTAGATCTTAGGCACCTCCAATGACTATCCTTTATTTTATTTTATTTCCTGAAAACATCTAACTGCAGCTAATCTTGTTCCAGTTTGCCAGTATGGTTCAAGGAATGAACTTAAGGCACACTCAACTTTCAGAGTTCAAAAATGCTGGCTGTAATTTCTGAAGAACCTGAGGTAGATGAAGAACAATTCAGCAAGTATTGACTAGGACTGACCTAAAATTGATGATGATGATGATGATAACAGCTGCTCCAAATGGCTCCCCACACATTATTGACATTTATTTGTTACTCTTTTTGAAATGTTTGCCTACATTTTTCTGTATTTTGAAGTGCACAAATTTCCTTTTCATTGATAAATTGTATAACACTGCTACAACATGTATGTTTGTGTGGTATGCCATTTAGTTCTTTTGGTATACATGACATAGAAATTTGTACATTAAAAGGACTGAATACACGAGAGATCCAAAAAGACTGGGCACCTTCAGGTGGGTGATAGATTTTGTGTTAGCTTCAAAGACTTAACAGCAGAAAGGTGTTTCATTTACTTTCATTGGTTTCTTGGGCATCTACAAAAGCTGTTAAAACACACTTTTCTTCTTCTTTCACAATTCAGAATGGAAATGGAATTTTATGTAAGAGTTTTATAAATAGTAATTTGCATATTTATTAATTAAGCTGAACAATTATACAGTTTAGCCATCTATGGTAATTTATTCCAGTTACATAGTGTTGAAAAATGTTCACACACCATATATTTCACATATTTTAAGATATATGACTAATTAGTAAACTGGCAGTGCTTACTATTTAATATTACGTCTGCATGGAACTATATTATGAAATGTGACCATTGGTCGATATTATGTATAGCTTCATCAGATGTATGGATCAGTTATATATAATCCTTCTCAATTATGTCATAGAGTGTACTAATAAGTTACATAACCAGATAAATTTTAAGGCCTTTATTCACATGCTTTTCATCTGCTTTCTTTCTATAGTGCATATTTCAATTTGTAGCCTCTTAAGTTAACTCCAGTACAAAAAGTGGATTTATCTTAGTATCTCATTAAAGTAGTAGGTGTATGGACTTTACAAGACATTACTAAATTGAAAATGGAAATAAAGAAGACAGTCAATAGATGCCAACTCACTGGGGACCTGGGTGCCAGAGCATCCACAAAATTCCCCATGAAGGGGCCTAGCACCCACAAATTTTTGTGCTAGGGCCACGCACCCATGGTCATGGGGCCTAGCTGACATTCCTGACACAGTGAAAGCTCAATGAGCCCCAAACCTGGAATAAAAAGCCAGAATGTGAGTGATGGGTGAACTAAAGGACACAACTTCATTTAACTTTCACAATGTAAATGTGCAGCAAGCGGCATGACTACCTGTGCATTAATTGGCTAAGACATTGGTCACCTTGCTGCCTCCTCCTTGCCTGCATTTTGTGAGCAATGCTAAGCCTGACTAGGCTAATCTTGCCTTAAGCATAAACAGTCGATACCCCCAGTTCTGTCTGACAAGCCACCCTCTCGGATGAGGGGGGCTGGCAAGTGCAGTTCATTGTGAACAAGTGTAAAGTGATGCATGGTGGGGGTGAGGGGGGCATCTTAATTTCATATATACGCTTATGGGGCCTGAACTGGTGGTGACTGACCAGAATGAGACCTTGGGATCATAGCTGATAGCTCAATGAAGATGTTGACCCAGTGCGTGGCAGCTGTGAAAAAGGCATATTCCATGCTGGGATCATGAAGAAAGGAATTGAAAATAAAACTGAGATAAGGCCATTATATAAATTTAGAATGCGACTGCATTTGGAATGCTGTGTACATTTGTGGCTGCCTCGCCACAGAAACAATACAATAGAGCTTGAAAAGGTTCAGATAAGGGCAACCAAAATGATCAAGGACATGGAACAGGTTGAAGAATTTGGGTCTTTTTAGTTTAGAGTAAAGGCAAAGAAGATTCAACATGATAGAACTTTATTAAATTATGCATGGCATAAAGAAAGTGGTTAGAGAAAACTTTTCTCGCTCTCTATGTGTAGGATAGCAACCCCCTTAGATGTAAATTAGGTTTCATCTGCTTACCCATTGATATTAAGAGTGGGGTTGCCATGTGAGCTTGCCCAAATGGTACACTTATCAGTAGAATACTTTCTTCACGCCCCCTTCCTTCAATCAGATTGATGTGCAATTATAAGATAGAGGACATTTTCAGTAGTGCCAACTTGTATGTGGAATTCTGTCTCCAGGGAAACTTGCCTTGCACTAGTGCTGATGTATGTGAAATAATGTTGTGAAGCACCTTTACAGCAAAAGCACAAGCTGAAGTGGAAATGTGGAGAACTGTATTTAACACTGGAAAAAAACTGAAACTGAGAGAGAACAAAATTGATAGATTCACCCATCCCTTCTGGTACTCACTTCCTTATCTTTTGTTTGGTTATAGTTTTTTAGCTACTAAAGCAAGACATGCTGCTGAAATTTAGGGACAGGCGGAAGAAAGGGAGAGGTAAAAGACAACAGGCCAAATATTATAATCGCAGCACCTCCATACCCCCCAACACTGTGAAGTCCAAATCCAGGATGCCATCTTCCCGGATGCCATCTTCCTGGACTGCATCGTCTCATTTTTTTTTTTTTTTTATCGTGAGATCCCGGCAGCCATTTGGGTTGCTGTGATCTTGCACAATTTCACACTGTGGTCCCCTCCCCCCTCCCCAGAAAGCACTTTTGGGGCACCATAGAAGATCTCAACACTGGAAAAGGGGTCCCCCCCCCGCAGGGGGAAAATGCGCCTTGAAATTGCATCTGGTCTCAACAACCAAAATGCTGTTATCTCACGATAAAATATAGGATGTCCTGTTTTTTCTGGGACACTTACAGGGTATGCACCTCTGGTTTCAAACTTCTAGTAGCCATGCTGCTGTTAGTTGTGCTTTCAACAAATCTGTCTAAAAGACTGGCAGGCACAAGCAAGCTTTATGTATTCCAGGGATATATGCACTCTCACAGTATTTCAACAGTAAATCGTTCATATTCCCATAAGGCTTGATGACAACCACCTGTGACAGTTGCAAAGCATGCTGCCTTAGGGTTACAAAGCCTTGATGTGATGCAACCATGAATGAAGTGTATGAGCTCAAAAGCATCCAATATATTAAGTGAAGAAGAAAAAACTTAAATAGAAACCATGTGAAATTGAAATAGGCAGCTGTTAATTTTATTTTATTTTTCCTTGCAGTAGAGGCCTGCTCGGGACTAGGAAAAGGGAATTAGAACTATAATTCTACCTATAGGCTTCAGGCATAATTACTTAATAGTGCAATCTCATGCATACTTACTCAGAAGCAAGCCCCACTGTTTTTCCTTGGGTTTCCTCCCAGGCAAATGCTCATAGTAGGACTGCTGCTTAAAAGCAGTATGTTGCAAAGATTTTGGCCAAAAGGTATGTATATGAGTTGCTAACTATAATTACCATAGGGAGCAAGCAGGAGAGTAGTGGCTCATCTGAAAGATGTGTTTTGGCACAAACAGTTATTGTGCCAACACTTTTATTTCCATGAAAATGTAGGGACTAGCAGCTGCTATGCATAATACTCACATTTTCAGCAGATTTTATTCATGTCTGCCCTTGTCTGAACAATCACTGCGGTGCATCATGAATAACAGCTTAATACTTAACGGGGGGTGGGGCAGGGATGGTAACCTAGTAACCTTTGTGTAGTTGAAGGCTTAAAAATGAGGCTAAGTGGTTCTTTCATGGCAAGAGTGATTATAGTGTTGCAGCTTATTTCACTGTATTACATTTTATCCACATTTTTAAACAAAGTTGATGCATGGTTTTCAGAACCTAATTCACTAGTATAACTTACTGTACTGGTAAAGTTACAATATTACTTAACATAAAAATGGCTGAGGTTACTATGTGGATGGCTACTTTGATTTGCCTGCGTCATCCTCAACCACTAATAATACTGTATTTTTCTGTGTATAAGATGCACCCTATTTTTTTTAACTCCAAATTAAGAAATCAGGCCAGAGCCCGAACCCGAGCCCAGGCTGCCCACACCAGAGCCCGAACCTGAACACCTGTGCATTCACTATAAGATGACCCCTAATTTTTGACTAATTTTTTTTTTAGCAAAAAACATTGTCTTATACATGGAAAAATACGGTATATTATTAATGTGTCTGAGGAGTACCTTTCACACGAAGGGGTCAATGTTGCTAGGGACAATGGAACTTGTTGGAGAAAAGCAAATACATTTCTTTCTAAACGTCTAGTTATTGCATGTGCTAGTTTAAATCACACAAGGGCACTGTTTGTGTAGCCAGCATTTGTTTGTAAGCCTCTATGTTAATGCTAACCCCACCTCTAAAAAGCTGAGTTTGTTTGTTCTTCTCTCCAGATAAGATATCTGCTATTTATTCTCTCATACTGTAAATATCTGAAGAAGTGTGCATGCACACAAAAGCTCATACCAATAACAAACTTAGTTGGTCTCTAAGGTGCTACTGGAAGGATTTTTTTTATTTTTTTTATTTTGTTTCTACTCTGGCAGACCAACACGGCTACCTACCTGTAACATACTGTAAATAGTTTCTGCATGAATAAAGTTTTTGAATTCCAGAAACTGTGAGTGATTATTTCAGTCTAATTTAACCCAAGCTGCAAGGTCTGCAGTGCTAACAGAACTTGCCATTGGTCCTACTCCTGATATTACATAGCCCCCTGCCCTCTGGCATCCATTTACTAACTGTTGAGTAGGCTGCATGCATATGCATAGGCAGTTTGTATGGAAACTGGAATCCTGTGCAACCGTGGTTCCACCTTTGCACAGTCTATGTATTAAGTTTCTACAGCTCAAGATGCCCATGAACATTAGAGGGTGGGGCCAGGGAGCTTTGCAACCTCAAAGACAGGTCCAGCACCAGGGCCAAGATGCTAGACACAGCTCTGCCATGGTTTGTTTAGCCAGGGTGTGGTGTGTTTGGAGGATTCCATGGTTCATCTTCTGACTTATGGTTGTTGTTGTTAGCTTATAAACCACGGCCTTTTTTAATTATAGTTTGGTGTTGTGCCTGAACCCATTGCCTTGTTTAATCATGGTTTATTTGGCCATGCAATCCTAGACAAGCTCCAGTGAGGCAAGAGCATCTGGAAAAGAAGCCGAGCTTTGGAGACAGATTGTGGTTTGTTGAATAAACTATGGTTTAAAAAACCCATATCTTAACCATGACACAACCATTGTCTGGAATAAGTCTGGCAGGAAACCAGCCTGGAAATTTTGAATGAGAAAAGTTGCCTTTCATTTTTGCTTCTTATGTTCCAGTGCTCACCCATAGCACATAAAGTAGGTGGCTGCAAAATGAGATGATGGTTTTTAACATAACCTTTCGAATTATGAGCAGTGTGTTCCTCTCAGACCTCTTGCTGTGCAGTCCAAAAATGATTTCAGTGGCACAGTCAAAATGATTTACTGCCACCCAAATAATGACTTAAAGAACATAAGCAATGAAATGAATGTGTTGAGGTATAACAGTAGGTCGTCTTTACTTAAGAGTTGTATTTATGAGGGAAGGAACCATAAGTAAAGCAAATAGGTGATTATACAGAATAATCACATCATAAATTGAATATAATCTGTTTTTTATAAGACAGATTTTGGGTCTCTTCTACAGAATCCATCTTATTTAGAAAAGTTTATGGTTTTATTACTTCCTAAGGTAAAAAGTGATACATTTTTAATGTTGGAAAGACCATGAGATGAATAGATTTTCATTAGAATATATTTCTAACTGTGATTAGGGATCTCCAAGGAAATTTCCTCACAGGCTCAGAACACTAACTCTTGATCACATGTATGCAAATAAACTTGAAGGAAGGAGTCTTTGCTCTCATCTAAATAATTCACCTTCAGCTGGAAAGAATAATGGAAGCTGCTAAGGAAGTGCATAAAATTAAATGCAGAGTTTGCTACCATATTTCAGCCTCTGAGCACGAACAATTCATCCCCACCATGCAGTATACAAAAGTAGTTGTAGAGAATAGTAGGGATGCTAGATTTCATTTGCAAGGAGACAAGTTGTCTCGTAAAACCCAGCCATCCTTAAGGACAAGGACGTGGGGAGACATGAGGAGTGTTCAGGCAAAAATGGTGTCACCTAATTTATGGGTAATACAAGTTACTTGAGACAGACCTTGCTGGTTTTCTCATTAAAAAAAAGGATTGTTGAATGAAAATAAAGCAGTATTGCTGAAAAACCTTATTTGAAGCATTCAATAGGAAGGGATTGGTATCTTAGTTTGATGAATTAGAATTTGTCTGTGTGTCAATTTTTATCTTGTTTAATAAAATGTGTATTTTGCAGAGCAATTCTTACTTTTTCTGAATTAGAAAAGTGTGGGAAGCCATAGATCACTGAATTTTTGGAATAGAAAACTTATATTTGGCAGTCATCAATAAATCCTATGTATGTTGCAATGGAAATACTTTCATTTTATTTGAGTAGGACAAAACTTTCTTCTGCAATATATTATAAATGAGATTGATGATAAACAGTGATCTGTGTTAACTTTTAATAGGTATGGGCAATGCCCTTTCAAATTGCTTTGTTTCTCCATTTGTTTCCATTATATTACAAAAGCTTTGGTTTTGTCGCAGACATTTGCTTCCCTCCCCCTCCATTCCCGTTTATTTTTGTTACCATTTATTTCAATGTGAAAGCCAGCTGTTCTGCTGGTGCCTTTATCTTCGGTGTTTCTCATACTATTGACACATATTTTCAGGCATCCTACTTCCTATACCCCTCTCCCCCCCCCCCCAAAAAAGGGACCAAACCTGCAAAATTTCAGAGAGGGGGAATCCCAATTTATAAGCAATTAAAATGGCACACTATCTGGGTACCAGGCTTAAGATGGCAGATTTTACAAGAAAATGGGCATGGATAGGCAGACATGGGGAGCAGACTTGACAAAGCAGAGGACAGAGGCAGATTTATGGAAGTGCAACCGGTTCAGTCGTACTGGGTGTGGAGCCATGCGGGCACTGGAGGAGATGTTGCAGCTATGCAATAGAATGGAAGGCAAGAGGTGTGGAGTGATGAATTTTGGCATTGCACAGGCATTGCACAGATGCACATAAGCAGAAGACAGCATGATAGTGAAGCAGAGGTGCTTACAATGGCACAGAAGCTAATAGAGAGGCAGGCCTAGAAAGCAAACTAAAAAAAGCATAGTCTGCAGGTGCATGAGAGCAAAGGCACTGTGAGAGAATGCTTCTCAGATCATCATAACTATACACAAATGTGAGTAGGGTGGTAGTGGATGCAAGCACTTCCCTTTCAATTTCCAGAAGTAACTTACCCCCGCAGCAGAAGGATAACAAGAACTTTCATGCCAGACTATTTCAGTTATAAACCGTCACTCCAGCCAGGCAGCGTTGTCATCACACACACTTCTTGGAGTAGCTTGGGATCAATGTGACAAGTTGCATTGCTCCAAAGCCACTCTAGGAAGCTCAGCTAGCAGGAAGCAACCAATCCACTTACTGGAATGGTACGGAAGCAATGCATTATGACATTTCATTGAGCTAGTCTAGGAAGTGCAGGTAGTGAGATGAGACAAAGAGGGCCCCTCACCACTGTGTGCAACATGGGACCCTTTTTAAAATGAAAGGAAAACACGCCTGCCTTGTCATATGGTTAAGGGAAAGGCATCTTCCTCCACTCTCAGAGAATTATCCCGTGCCATATAGTCTTCTGTTTGATTAAACATACACTTAAAATGTTGACACAATGCAATAAACATCCCCTATATACCTATCATCATCATCAACATCATCATCATCATCATCATCATCATCATTTGTACACTGTCCCTCAGTATACAAGATCACAGGGTGGTTCACAACATAAAAATACAAAATGAGAACACAAAATAAATAATAAATACATAATAAGACAAGGACAAAAACAAAAACAAACCAAAAATCCACTCCCACAAAAACATTTAAAAGGCCATGGAATGTTCAGTCAGCCAAAGGCCTGGTTTTTGCCTGCCGCTTAAAGAGATGTAATTATGGAGTATAAAGACAATTAAAAAATAAATAATTTCACAGAGCAATCAGGTGTTTTTGTCAATACTAAATTGAAAACTACTGTCTGACCACAACTTTTGCCTTTCTCTGGCAAAATGTGTACCGGTATTCTATTTTCTCATTTTCTCATCACCTCAAAACAATTTTTAATATTAGTTTATCTTCTCTGAAAGATACCTAGTGTGTCTTTATCTTTAAAACATGATGTTATAATGCAGAAGTATTATAATGCATTGTGTTAAACCACATGTTGTTGATGCAGATTTCCTGCCAGATCAATCACCTTTCTACTTTCATATACATTTTTGCCTCTGGCCACAAGTAATTGAAACAAGTGTCTATCTTTGTTTAATTTTCATTGAATAATAAAACATCCATGTCACTCAATACTCTGCATATTTACTTGGAAGTAAGTCTGCTGAGTTTAATGAAGCTGGCTGCCATGTAAGAGTGCATAGGATTTACAGTGATTTGATTTATTATATTTCTATGCTGCTTTTCAGTCAAATGAATCACAAAGCTGCTTATGAACAATAAATAACAATAACGTAATAGAACATCACAAATACAACATAAATCACATAGAATACATCTTTTAATTGCAGGGGAGCATGCATTTTCTCAGTCCGTTCCAGGCTGCTAATGACTTCGTGGAACATGGTATCTACATGTATGTATTTTTTCCCCTGTGAGGCATTTAGCAGCTCCAGAAGTGATTTGGAAATCATCATGGAAGGAAAGCATTAACCATTCCAGTCCTGCAGTCCCAGTGTGAATTTGAGCCTCATTGTTAACCTATTATAAATCTGTCTCCATCACATCCAGGTTGGTTCTTGGGCAGGCACATATTTGCCATATGAATATTGGGCTAAATAATAATATATTTTCCTGTTGATGGAAATGGAATTATTAATTATTATTATTATTATTATTATTATTATTATTATTCCACCCATTTGACTGGGTTGCCCCAGCTTCTAACAAATTATAAAACCACAGTAACACATCACGCATTGAAAACATCCCTATGCAGGGCTGCGTTCAGATGTCTTCTAAAAGTCAAGTAGTTATTTCCTTGACAGGAGGGTGTTCCACAGGGCAGGACTACCAAGAAGGCCCTCTGCCTGGTTTCCTGTAATATGTTCCCTGTAACCTCATTTCTTGCAATGAGGGAAATATATTGTGGATCATTCTGGAAGCTGAGTTGGCCTGGGAAGGGAATTCTGTCAAAAAATAACAGTACAAATGCACTAGTGACCAACACTAGGGGAACCAGGAGCCTGATCCTCTGCCACACAGCTAACCACATATGACAGAGTTCTTCAAGTGGTTTTATGACCACCACAATTTTTTTTAATATGAAAAAAATTAATAGATTTCTAGTGAGCAGCAGAGAAGTCCACTACATTGGTCATGTGAATTCTCTTTTATATTCTAAAGGCCCTTGATGAACTGTAACCCTTCTCTTGGCTGTGGTGACTTTTGAGGGGGGGTTTGAAGGTTTCCTATGTTTAAAGAGCAGTTTGCAAACCAAAGTCTCATGATTCTCCTCTCCCCCAAATCCCTATGCTACATAACAAATCAAGGTTTTAGTATTGTCCATCTATTGTTTCACTGCCACACCGTTATTCTCCGAATATTGGAGATGAAAACAAGTCTTACATATAAGGTAGTTACTCATACAGCTCAATCCCATTTGTGTTTACTCAGAAATAAATCCCACTTCATTTAATGGAGGTGACCTATAGGTAAGTGTGCACAGCCCAAATTGTTATGCTGTGTTGTTCTAGTAGACCTGTGTAATCTTTTACTTTTATGAGGTAACCTGAATCTTTACTCAGTTAATATTTGGGGAGGGGGGATATCAAAGGTAGTCAGATGACAACTTGAATGTAGAACATCTCTTTACTGCATTTCTTGAAATGTTTTGTTCTGCAGACTTACGTTCAACTAAAAATATGTCTAGATATAATAATACAATATAATTCATGCATGTATATGTGTGTGTCTGCAATCGCTCTGCACACTTCCCCCCTTAACCCAGGGGTTGTCAACCTGGTCCCTACTGCCCACTAATGGACATTTCAGGATTCAAGGTGGGCGGTAGGGGGTTCTACAACTCAAGCTGAATCCTCCTTCCATCGAGCATTTGGTGGGCGGTAAGGAAAGTTTACCATCAAGAAAGATGCATTAGTGGGTGGTAGATATAAAAAGGTTGACTACCCCTGCCTTAACCTGTGTTTTGTCTTGTGAGCCACATTGTATAAAACAAGGCTGTGTTTCCCCCTTCATTATAATGGGGTTGATACCTTTCCCCCTTTTGACCAAAGTGGATGAAATTTACATGTACTGTACTGGTACTCCTCCAGATTTGCTTGCCAATTTGAAGAAAAATAGGTCAAGGAATAATCCCTTATGCAGGGAAGTGGGTTATCTATTTCTTCTTTTAAAATAATTAAGAGCTGGTGAAGGTGTGTGCATTCCTGCTTGTACATTTAAAAAAATATGTTGCAGCTTCATATTGACCTATTTTTCTAGTGGTTTCTTTGTGCCCTCCAATAGGCTTTGCAGCTCTTTGATAGGCCTTGCAATGTGAAACTTTCCAGAATGCTGCCTGCAGAGTTCTGAAGAACTCTCTTTGTTGTTCCTGTTAAAGCAGAACAGTGTAGGATTCTTTAAAAAGTTAGATGAAACTTCTAATTTCAACTTTAAAAAAACCTTCCAGTGCTGTGCTAAAACAACAAAACAACAAAAATCAGGAGCTCTTTGGTGCTCCACAGGGAACATTTTCAACAGTGTCACTTCTTGCAAAGCCCATGGTTCTAAAGAAACAGAGATACTGTGTGGGAAATCATAGAGCTGTGTATGCTCAGAAACTATGCTTTTGTAGAGATGTACAATCTGATTTAGGGGGCAGTTAATGACATTGCCCCAGGTGGCGCTGTGGGTTAAACCACAGAACCTAGGGCTTGCTGATCAGAAGGTCAGCGGTTCAAATCCCACCTAGCAGTTCGAAAGCACGTCAAAGTGCAAGTAGATAAATAGGAACCGCTCCGGCGGGAAGGTAAACAGTGTTTCCGTGCACTGCTCTGGTTTGCCAGAAGCGGCTTAGTCATGCTGGCCACATGACCCGGAAGCTGTACGCCGGCTCTCGGCCAATAAAGCGAGATGAGCACCGCAACCCCAGAGTCGGACACGACTGGACCTAATGGTCAGGGGTCCCTTTACCTTTACCTTTAATGACATTGCACTTATACTAGGGAGTATCCTCATTCAGTATTCTGTGCAGCCACTCAAGTTCTTTGCGCAACTACACTCTGTTTGCATCAACAACAAAGGCTATAAAGGTGTGTCCTTGTACCACTTAAATATGTTGACATTAAGGAGGGTGTTGGAAAGGCAGCGGTGCTTTTTTCATGTGGAACACACGGTATCTAAATATAGGCAAATAATAAATCTGTATCATTAATCATTAATGGGTTAGTAACAAAATACAGGCTCAGCATAATCCCTTTGGACATTGACAAGTGCATGCTGCCACCTTAAATAATGGCATAAAAAGGCTGCACAGCTACCCAATATAGATTTACCATAGCAAATGAGTTTGCGTTACTGTATATATTTTGTTGTACATCCCTTATTATCAATAACATTCTTTATGCCTCATAAAGGGCAGCCCAAGCAGGAAAAGAATAATTGCCATTCTACATGGAGTCGGTTTATTGATGAGGTGGACAGAAGTAATATTTTTAGCCTGCTGGCTGTCCATCTGTAAGCAGTTTCCTGGAGCTGCCACTTCTCCTTTCTCAGGAAACTGTTATGGCTTTGTCTACCCAAGGAAAATAATGAGACCCATCTATCAAATGGCAAGCAAACAATAAACTCTATACCTTCCAATTAATTTGTTTTTTCACCTCTGTTTACCAATGTGCATGCAGTTAACTATCCATCATATTATAAGCATTTAAAGAAGTACATTTTTCAAAGGCTGAATCCATTAACCCCTTTGCTAGCAAATATATCTGAATGCCCTCCAGCTAAAGAGGGTATTTGACAAAATCAGTCATTTTAGAGAGGCAGCAACTTAACCATATAAAGTGCCTAGTGAAGCATGCTGAAATGGTCTCAATCAAACCCATAGGTTGGTCAGGTCTTTATTTTCAGTGAATGTTGGTTTTAAAATGCAACATGTGCTAGATGAGTAAATAATACCTACTCCCTATTCTTCTCTTGCACAATGACACATTTGAATGATGCTAATACTAGCAACGGGGGCATTTGGGGGTGGGTAAACACAGATTTACAGAAATGAATCGTAGAGGACAGTTTCTTAGCTGAAAATGCCCCCCCCCCAGATTCAAAGTACCTTTTCAGTTTACTTTTGCTACCACCTCTTTAAGTCCTTAACAGACTTCACATGCCAGCAATAAGTTCTTGGAAGGTAGTGTGCAAGCCACCTGTGCAACATTGCAAAAGGCAACATCATGTTGCGGGCAGCTGGTGCAAGTGTTTGATCGTGGCCTTGTAAAATGCATGATTTACTCTTCATTCCTAAGATACTCATGCCAACAAATAAGTGCTTAGCCTAAGTAGCAGCTGCTACACCTCCACAAGGTCAGAATTTATGACTTGCACCTTGAAAAATACAAATAAACTGCTAAAAATTTCCTTGGTGGCCTTGAACACTGATGAACATTCCTCACATAGAAAACCCCAATGGTCCCCACACACCCATCTTCTCTGTCTCTTGCAGATTGCAAGCCCACCTATTCTGCATCCACTATAGCTTATAGAGCATTGTACACCAAACAAATATTGACAGAGTAGCAGAAGCTGAAATATACACGATATCTCTTCCACCTAAATGGGGCTGCTTAGATTTTGTCATTATTAGATTTCCAGGGGGGGGGGCATTATGAAATAAGCCAATCAACAGAAGTACTGTTGAACATAGTTGCCCGGATCAAAAAACTTATTGTAGGTACACCATGGTATTATAGGTACACCATGTCCCCTACAAAATATATAGTGAATTGTTTTTATGATAAGGGAAGAGCTGCTATTTGCGAAACTCAAGCCTAAGTGTGCAGTTCTTTGGAACCCAGACAGTGGTATGAACAATGGCAGATGCAGCTTATCACAGTATACAGCAGTAACAAAGGAATTTGTAACATCTACCGGTAACAGCATTTGGAATTTACAATCTTAGGGTGAAATCCATGTATGAGAGTGAGTGTTGTCCAGGCATGAGTAGAACAGACTTCTGCTCACACAATGGAACCTTTACTTCCTCCTTCCTGTAGCTCCCACCCCCAAAAATTTGTTCCGGGGATCAGAGCATTGGATTGTGCCCTTGGTTCATTTTTCATTGTGGCTAAGATTGGAAATGTCTTCTCTTGAGGTGCAGTGGTAAATCTGAAGTACACAATGGCATGGTGATAGCCCCCATAAGCCATGTCCTCAAGGTGAGACAAGCCCACAAAGAGATTTCAGGCCACTGTGTTGATGCAATATGTGAAATACATACCAAAGAACAACCGGACATACTATATTACTATAATGCCTCAGTGCAATTCTGCACATAGCTTCCTGGGAGTAAGCTTCACTGTGCTCACCGGTGCTTACTTCTGACTGCACAGGTTCATCTGCATACATAAAACATACTGCATTTTAGCAAAAAACCTGAAATGCATCCTTTTCCATTTAATTTGAAATTCAATTAATATTGCAAAGTATTACTATTTAAGCATATGTGTTAATATGTCAGAAATAGCCTTGAAAGCCTCATTATCACCTTGTTCACTTGCTGGAGCAAGGAAGCTCTATCAGTTACCAAGTGCTCTCTGGCAGATGATGTAATCACTCCTGCTCTGAAGAAAATCGTGACTCTGCATTCTCCTGCTTTCCTCCTGGACTTCTAAATGATATTCTTCCCACATGTTGTGAATGAGAAAGATTGATATTTCACATGCCAGACAACCACACAAAGCTGTAATATTTAAGTACCGCATACATGCACCCAGCTAAAAAGCACAGTTCATTTCCCTCATATAGCCAAATCTTGGCATAGATGTATTGTTGTAAAGAGAGTATTGCATATTTGGTCGTTGCTTTATTTTTGTAAGAGTTTGCAATGATTTGAAAACTATTATGTTACTGATTTTGTTGTTGTTGACAGAAATACACTTGCAGAAAAGTCAGAGAGAGGTCAGCTCAGTGTAAGTTAGTTAATTAATGGGGCAGATGTATGACCTGAGAAGACATCCAGATCCATCTTTTTGAAAAATGAAACTGTCCAATATTGGCTTCACTAAACAGTTTCCCCTCTATTGCAAGTGTAACTAATAGTGTTCAAGCCTAATGAAACTTTGACAATAATCAACAGTAAAAATATTCTGTCTTTATTTGCAGGTTATGTGCATGTGTGCTTTCTCTTTATTTAAATATGCATTATAAACAATAGCTTCCGCTTGTCAAAATTCACATTTCTGGATTCTAATCATTTAATGTATGTGTGAGGCATAAGTAGTTTAATCCTGCTGCCTTTGTTGGCGGGCACACATTTTCTGTTGCTGCCATGTCTGGAATTACAAAGGTTAATATGGATGAGCCATAATGGGAGCAGCAGTTCACACAAGCACTGGGACAGTCTTTTGAGTGGGGAGTGGGGTGGGTGGGTGTGCAAAGAGCTCTGAAATGAATTCTCCAAATTGTCTGAAGGGAAACAAAATGGCAAAAGAGATCCAGTGTAACTTCTTGTGTTGCAGATTGATTAACTGTATCAGCTATTAGCCCTAGAGGAATACTTAGAAGGTAAGAATAAGATTTCATAGGAAAAGACCACAAACCCTGCAGTACTCATATTATGTTTAAAGCAATATAATCCGTTGTGATCAATTGCAGATTTTTTTTCTTAAAAAGCTCAAATGCTGGGAAGTATTTTGTGAGGGGAAAAAATGCACAGGAAATCAGTGAAGAACGAGCTCTGTAGAACAAACCTTCCAGGCAGCTGACGTAGATTGAATCCACGTTATGCTAATAACTACCCATTGATGTAGGGTCATTTTTGAATGAGACACACAGTTAACCCTACAACACAAAAATAAATCTCAGTTAATGCTCAGTACAGATGGATCACACATTTGTTGAATTGCTGTAGGCACTTCCCATGCTATTTTCCTCTCACAGGCCCTATATTGGCCATGATTATTGCTCTTCTGAGTTGTGTAGATGGTTGGTTCACAAACCCTGCCTAATATTTTGGCAATATTTAGGTGCTTCGGTGGTTGTGGAGCTGGGGTAATGCAGATCTACTGGGTGGTATTAAAATGCAATTAAAAGTGGACAAATCTCTGAAACTGATTTTGGACAAACCTCCAGATGTCTGCCTGTTGTTCTTGCCTCTTAGAGTTGATACACAGGACTGTCCTCCTTCCAGTCCTGCTTTGACTACTTGATTGTGATAAATAGATTTATCTGACCCTTTCACAATGAGAAAAGGCTGCAGTTTTGTACGCCAGCTTTCAGTCAACATTGGATTGCAGTGGAAAAGCTGAAGGTTCTCTTTTCAATAAATAAGTCAGATGGATCCATTTGTCACTAGCAGAGAGCAAACCAAATCTAGACTGATTTCAATATTTGACAGAAAACTGATAAAGAAGCCACTCATCTCTTACAGTGGTGGAGCTTCATGCTCCGGCACCGGGGGGGCAGAGAGCATGTGGGGTGGGGCTGGCACACGTCCTGGGGGCATGGCGCACCACTTGCGGGGGCGTGGTGCCCAGTGTGGGAGGGAGGGCAGCCTTGATGGCACCCTGCCAGGATCGCACTGCCGGGGGTGGTGCGTTCCCCCCACACTCCTCTTCCTCCGTCAGTGATCTCTTACAAAGTTATGCATTTTCAGCAGCTTTCCAGTTCAACCACCTGGTGGATTTTACTTTTAAGTACTACAGTAACAAAAAAATTGGCCACCAGTAGACCACCTACCCACTCTGAACCTATTAGTCTGAAATTTGGCATGTTTTATCTACTTTTTGTAATTTGCATGCAGGGTAATTCCATCAGTTTATGTAAAAATGTGCTGGTGCTGGCAGGAGCTAAAACCATGCTTTTGATTTCCCAGTACTGCACAGATCCAAAGTTGAATCGGGTAGTCCATTAAGCACTTTGGATTCAGGTGGTCTGTTTTCCAAAGTGCAAAACTGGGGATTAAACCAATTTGTTTGATTAGTGCACAACCCTAGTATAAAGTTTTGTGTGAAATATGCATGTATAAACAGATAGATAGAACTTAGCTTTTCAGAGATCAGCTTAATATATGTTGGCAAGATTTGAGGCAAAATTGTCAGTGTGTGTGTGTGTGTGTGTGTGTGTGTGTGTGTTAGGTAGGGTAAGAAGCTTGAAAATAGTAGCTGTGTGTAAGAACAGCCTTGGGTGAAAGGGGTCTGTCTCAAACATTTGTGAGGTCAAACTCTTGATTTTCACAGCTGGCTTTAAGGAATCATTGTAATAGCTTCCCATCAGCCAATTAACCTAAGTCCAGGAAGAATCCCCTTTCTTCATCGCCAAGTAATCTACCTTTAGTACTGCCTGCTGGCTGGTGTATGTGGAAGGATTTTGAAAAGCTCCTTCCAGGTTTAAAGGATTGGATTCTCTGTTACTGTAGATAATACTTAACACATATAAGAAGATAATGTTTGTAAACATCAAGGCCTGTGCTGCCTGATAAATAATTCTATTGAAATAGTAAAGGACTGTTCAAGGATTGCTGTAAATGTCAGCATCTTTCCTCTCACGCCATTCCTCAAATTTGTTCACAGGAGAAATCACAAATGCCACTACATTTAAAGATGGTATGAACCATTTTAATAATAATAATTTAAAATTCATTCCATCAGAAAAAATTAAACAGAATTTTGTAAGCAAGCAAGAAAGCAAACAAACAAACAAATTATATAGGAAATAGATCATTTCATTCACACAAAAAGCAAGGTCATATGTTTCAAAACACACTCACTGTTAAACCTGCAAAGTTTACAGCCCTTGTAGCTTTGTGTTGTTGGTCAAACTGAAACTATAAACTAAATATGAAAAATACACAGTTGTCTAGGTCATTTCACTTGCCAGGATTTAGAGAAAGTATAAAGGAAGCAATAAACAGAAGCTCTTATTCTTTCTAAATCATGGTTTTTATAGCCTGCCGGCATTTGGCCACTTAACAGAGTAAGTTTATATGGGTTGATGTCTACAATCTTTGCTTCTGTCACATTCCTATCTCAATAAATACATCCATTCTTAAATTAATATATGGCTCCCTTTAAACTCTTTGTAACACTATATCCATCAAATAGATTGAATAAGTAAGTTAAATGACACAAACTCTTAGCTCTTTTTTTCCTCTTTCATCTAGGTACAAACATTTTCTGTAGCCTTAGATTACATCCATACAACCTTTTGGGCAGTGAAGCTTGGCTATCTTTGCAAGGCACAATGAGTTAAAATGCCATGTGAATGCGCCTGTTGAGCAGAATTGTGTGTGCGCATGTGTATGTAGTTTTTAATAGCACAAAATCTGCCAAAATCAATTCATTCTAAATTTGGGGGTGATAAAGCCTATTGTTTAGAGGAAACATTCAAGACACATCATCAGACACCAGATGGTAGCACAGCCTGCTGTCAGTTTCAAAATTCCTAGCCAGCGCTTGACACAAAGTAGCATGGTGAGATTAGCATGCCTTATTCATTGGGTAGGAACACTGACAACTTTTTTTTTTTTTTAAATGCTTTTAAATGCTGTTTTAATTTAAAATGCAAATAAATGTCGTCGTCCCCAAATTGTAAAATAAAGTTTTCCCTACATCAGCACCTTTTGAAAAGTTGCAAATTTAGTTGTTAACAGACAGAGCTTAAACTTGGACGCATCATAGGGATATGCAAAACTTTCACTTTCATATATTTATTTCCAGTTCCCCACATGCTGATGGAGTAACTATAGCAATTAAACTCTGCCAAAGTTTAAATCTGTGTGCATATCTGAATCATTATTGTACATACATGCTTTATGGGGAATTCTTTGTAGCAACTGGATGTGGGTAATATTTCAGCAGGTCCAGTTGAGAAAGAAACAAGCACAGAAAATTTCACTATGGCATGAGAACTTGTTCATCCAGTTATCACACATTGGCAGAGCCAAACCAGCCCTCCTGCCAGTGCATTCACACAACTCTGACCTCCCCCCAACATCTCCCCCTCTCCCTTCCCCTCCCAGTAAGTTGTACCGGTAGTACCTCTGATTATAGGAGGCTATTGCAGCAGCTCCCCCTCAATCAGCAAGCCACTCCTGTGATTAATGCTTCAGGATTTGAAGTGGAATTGAAACATGTCCTCTCTGAAGCCCACAGGCAGATGCAAAGGGTTGCATGTTACTTAAGAAGTTTGGATAACACTGCTTCCCTCAAATTTCTATTGTAATTTCTGGTTATTTGGGGTTTAAATATTTAGCTTAGTATAATACGGCATGTTGTTGTTGTTGTTGTTGTTGTTGTTGTTGTTGTTGTCTAGTCATTTAGTTGTGTCCGACTCTTTGTGACCCCATGGACCAGAGCACGGCAGGCACTCCTGTCTTCCACTTCCTCCCGCAGTTTGGTCAGACTCATGTTGGTAGCTTCGAGAACACTGTCCAACCATCTCATCCTCTGTCGTCCCCTTCTCCTTGTGCCCTCAATCTTTCCCAACATCAGTGTCTTTTCCAGGGAGTCTTCTCTTCTCATGAGGTGGCCAAAGTATTGGAGCCTCAGCTTCAGGATCTGTCCTTCCAGTAAGCACTCAGGGCTGATTTCCTTCAGAATGGATAGGTTTGATCTTCTTGCAGTCCATGGGACTCTCAAGATACTCAAGATACTCTCATACATTCTGCATACATGTTGTAAACCAGTCTTTTCTTAGCAGCGCTACATAGAGTTATATCATGCTATTTCAAACTTGCAGATTGTAGCATTTTACAGGGATATCACATTTATGTCTAAGTGCTCTCTCCCTCTTTGAAGGAGTTTATCAGTAATATTGTAAACAGCTCTCTGGGGACTTCATTTTTATTTTCCTCCTTTGGAAAATAATAGGAAGCGATCATCTTTTCCACCAAGCGGCACTGTATTAAGCATCAAGTTCGGGAGTCCCTTTGGGGAACTGTTGAATGTGTTGCCATTATGGCTGGTTTAGAGGTTGAAAAACCAGTTTCCAAAATTAGTGTGTCTATATATTGGCATGTGGTTACATGTAGTTATGGTAAAATGCATTTCATATGTCCAAGGCTCCTTGGATGCAGTTGCTTTCATGGGATAGTTTATGGACCCAGCAGCAAGGTCGTTTAAAAAGAATCAGCAGCACTTAGTGCTGAATGCCAAAAGAAAATAAAACCTTGAATACACCAAGCATTTATCTAATGAAGTAAATAAGCGTGTTTGCATGAATAAGTTATTGCTCTGTCTCCTTGTTAATCTGTTTGACAGCAGGAAACCAAGGTGATGTATTAGTGCTGTAGTTCTCCTTCTGTTTTAATGTCATGTACTAATCTCCTTTGTATCAGATCAGAAACGTTTGACACAGTATTTTCTGATAACTTCATTTCTCTTTTGGTCACTAGTAAATTTGTATGAAAGGCTGTAATAATTTAATTGAACACAGGTGCTTATAGAAAGTGATGTATAACCCCAGGTGGAGACTTTTGATTTATTTATTTTTTAACCAAAAGCTTCTTTAGAGAAATGAACAATGGAATCTAAAATTTCATTCAGTTTATCTATGGCAAGAAATATGAGGGTCTGAGTTCTGTTCAGATGTGTTTTAATTCCTTTACCACAAAGTATTTGGCAAGCATTTCCCCCTCACACCCTTGTGGTCACTTTTTTGTGGTCTTTTTGGCAAACAATTTCTTTCAGACTTTGTGGTCAGTTACCTTAAATATTTATTGGAATACTGGACAAGACCAAAGGCTAGCTCATTAGAATGTGTTTTTAAATAATTGACTCAGTGAATTTCCCCAAAGACAGGGATGGGGCACTTGCAGCCTTCAGGCCATAATAGCCCTTGTGGGGGTCCTAATTTGGCCTGAGCCACCAATATCACATGTAGACTATATAAAGTGTGGAGTGGGGCAGGTAAAGGATTGATTGGAGGCCTGATTCTTCCAGTTATTCACCTGCAAATAGGGTTTGCATTTGGCACTTTTAGAATCTGATGCCAAACAGAAGCACTCCTGTGATCAGCTCCACTCAGGAGGAATGATTAGAGGTCCTGAGTGGAGCCAAACTGCACAACAGATTTTTGATTTTTTTCTTTTCTTTTAAGACTGACTTAAATTCAGGCCAACCTGCAAAAGGAAACACTTTACACGATGTCATATTGTCACCATGTGATTGGCAGGTGGGTGGTGTTCAACCATAACAGGACCTTCTTGGTAGTGTCCTGTTTGTGGAATGCTCTCCCGGATGAAGTGTTATCTGTCTTCCTCATTATTGACGTTTATGAAGAACTAAACAACATCTCTGTTTACCTGGGCATCTGATGACTGAAACACACTGCTCCTGGCAAGCTTGAAATTATTAATTGTTAGGTTATGTGACTGTTTTACATAGTTTTATGAATTCCTAATGTTTTCAAAGGTTTTATTTATTTATTTATTAAAAAATTGCTTTATATTTAATAGTATTTTAATTGGTTTGGTGTCTGTTGGCCTGGGCATCTTTGGGAGGAAGGGTAGGATATAAATTTAAATAAATAAATAAATATCCCAGGCTCTTTTTGTGCAGGTTCCCTCAGCATCTAAGGTGTTGCTTCCTAAGTCCCTTACTGACCCTCTTCATAGTCCCACAAAGGTTGTCCCTCTGATGCTCATACAGTGCTGAGGCTGATCTTATATTCTCTGTTCAGCAGGATCAACATATTTCTGCTGGAATGTGACCTATAATTATAGTCCAGATATATTTGGCTTCCCACAGTGAGAGGTGGGAAGCATGGAAAATTTAACCGATATGTTATGTGCTTAAAAAATTGTAAAAACCAATAAAAATTTTTGAAAAGAAAAATATATATAATTATAGTCCAGTAGGTTTGAATGGATTGTCAACTCAATGACCAATCATAAACTGGCCACTTTGGATCCTACTGCTAAATACATAAAAATGGAAGTCTTGCATGGTGCATCACTATCTCTTACACAATACTAAGGAACTCTGGCAGGCTATCACCTCAACACCTCTAGCTTATATTTTAATATTAGTTGGATCCAGAGATTAGAAGGATTTCACATGCAGCCTACTCCCATAATCCCCCCCCCAAAAAAACCTCCATAACAGTAAGGCTCCATATAATTGTAACAAAGCATAACTAGGTAGAAAAAATACCACACCTTCTGAGTCACAGATATGATGAAGATACACAAAACGTATTTCTCATTCAGGCTGAAAATGAATAAATGAATGTCATTAGGATACTACACATTATACCAGTGTTTCTACTCAGTAGTTTCTAAAAGTAAATACTGTAGATATTTCACATAGGCATCAGGGGAAATCCCAACGGTCTGTAAAAAGGTGAGTTTGGAAAAGTATTAACTGCATTGTCTCAGAACTTTGCAGCTGCTTATTTTTGTGCTAAGGAAGGCATCCCATAGGAACTGCCCTTCAGATTGAAGACAAGAATTATATGTTTAGGACCGCAGTAGTGATGGAGCTGCGAAAGAGTGTTGGCCCTGGGGAATGTGTGCTTCGTACTTTCAAACTTCAGAGACCACAGTAACTTTTAAATGGCATCCTATTTTTTTATTTGTACACTGCAAACTGATATGTGTGTTTCAAAGTAATGGTAATTTGCTCATTCTTAGCAAGCGTTGATCTTTTGAATTGTAATAATATTTATTTATTGATAGATTTGATTTCTTACCTGCCCTTCACCATGACATCCTAGGGCAGGTAACAACAATAACATGTACAATTATAAAACAAATACAGCTGTTAAAACCATAACACACGAATAGTGTAAAAACAATTAAAAACAGTTTTATATGTAAAAGAACACCATATCCACACACACACACACACAATGCAAAGAAAATGATTCCATATGTAAATGAATCAAAAATAATTCCAATACAGATGCAGACTGGGGTCTCCACTTAAAAGCCTCATTGAAAGAACAAAGGGGGAAAACACAACAGAGAAGGAGAACACAATTACAGAATGTGCCAGCACACTAACGCCCTAGTTATTATATAATAAAGAACAGACCTTCCAGACATCTTCTGCAGAGCATAGTAATTGATTACCGGTAGGTATATAAGGGTATATAATGATCCTTTAGATATCCAGGTCCCAAGCTGTACTTGTGTCAGTGGCTAATTGGCAGTCAGCTCAATTCTTTCAGTGTAACATGATTGTGCTCAGTGTTTTTTTCTAGAAAAAGAGGTGCAGGAACTCCCACCCTAAGTTGTTGAGCTTTTTTTTTAAGGGAGCCGTGAACACCTGACACTGCAGCGATTGCAGCACTGCCAAAAACCTCCAAAGCACAGCTATAAGCGCCATTCCGGCAGCACCATTAAAAGATGCTAGAGCGCACCAAGGAGGTGCCAGAACTCAGTTCCGGTGAGTTCCAGCTGAAAAAAAAGCCTTACTGGTGATAGTCTGCTCTGGTGAGATTACCCACACATGGATGACTGTGGTCAGCCAATCTTGGTCCAGAAACAGCGGTAGATGACCAACTAAGGCACTCCTTGCTGCTGAGGTCACTGGGCCTTTAGTGACTGAGATGGATCTAGACTATGAACCTGGTCCCTTAGAGGGACTATGATCCTGCTGAAAGTGACATGCTATTTTCACACATCAAGCTAAATGTTGTTTTGCAATTCCACACAAAAGTGTGTAATGCCTACATTGTGTAGAAAGTATGTTTAATATAAAATATACCCCCTTCCCATTTCTGTCCTGTGTTAACAACTTTCACACAGGGACACAAATAGTTCCAGGGAGATTCTGAGGATTTCTTAGTGGCATGTGATGGAGTATCATTAAATGGTTACTTTTCCTTCTTATAGCAAACTCACATAGTGAGTGTCAGTAGGATTTTAGCCAAACTGGGATCACAGAGAAACCAGGGGGAGATATCAGCATGCTTGGGGAAACTCCGAGGTGCACAATTTATACTTTTTTTTCTTTCTTAAAGAAAACAATCTTTATAACACCTAAAAAGAGTCCAAAGAGGACCAAGCATTCTCAGTAGCCATAGAAATCACAAACACAGAACTGGATGAAGCGAGGAAGAGTGGCAGACACTGCTTAGAGGACAGATGCAGGTCCCACTTTCACTGATTGTTTTAGCATAGAATATGTTCTCACAATCTGCAAGCATAATTTGCCTGATTGTTGTGTGTTTAAAGGTGATGTTTGGTCTACATATTGCTCGAAGTGCTGTTGGCAAGATCAGAAGATGGCTTTTTCAGTTTTGTTATCCACTCTTTGGAACTCCTTGCAACATGAGATCTCTTTGACCACTGCTCCTCTGGTGGCATTTTGGCATCTCTTGAAATCTTCTTTGTCCAGACAGGCCTTTGATTTGAATGTTGATTGATTTTCCTGGTTATCTTCAGTTTCTAGATCTTGTTGCCATTTTATTTGCATTTGTTTGATTATATCTTGGTATGTTTTGTGATTTTAATTTTAATATTCTTTGCTAGGTAGGGTTTATTTTCTTTTTGTTTGGTTGTAAGTCGCTTTGGGTTGCCCTTGCCCTTGGCAAGATAAAGTGACTGACAGATTTAATAAATAAATAAAATAAAATAATGCTGACTGTGTCTGGTTCAAGGATCAGCCTTTCTGTTCATAGCTGAGCATAAATCTGAACCCAGATTCGGCAATATTGTGTCTCATCCTCCTATGGAGGAAAGCTAAAAGCAAAACATGGAAACTTCATTATTATCTGCTCATTTCTGACTGGTTTCACATGACTTTATTCATGGAATAAATACACTCTGTCCACAATGGACAGAGCCTTCTTTGAATATATAGCATTAGCATACTTAGGGCTGCTGTTGATAAAACACACTTAAGCCCTCATTATTGCCACTTCTCTAAAACAGTTTGCTACCACAAAAACATACTGCATAACTAGGGATGCTTTTATCTGTAAATTCTGGATTTACTGGAAGGAGGAAATGTTTTGGCAGGGAAAGCTGGTAAACAGGCTGTGAAAGCCTCCCTTGCTCATTTTTGGTTCCCAACGCTGCTGCTCCTGTCATCTCCTCTGAAGGTGGAGGAATTTGTGCTGATTGAAACCCTGTTGTAGCATGGAAGATGCTCTCACAATCTGTAAGTCTCTAATTTGCCTGATTCCGGCACCTGGCATTTTTTAATTCCACTGAGAAGATTGCAGCCTGTTTTCCTCCAGCTGGTTATGTGTGTCCCCCTCCCCCTCTTCAAGTTTTCATAATGGTTCAGTTTTCTATATTAATAAATAATTAAAATTCAAATAAATTCATATTATAAAATGCAGCCAATGGCCACTAATATTTCAGTGTCTGCTGGAGGAAACAATACCTTAATTTCAAACAATAAGCATAGGATTACTTATAGCAATACCAGTAAATTTAGCATTCACAATTTGTGACACCAATTGTTAACATGGCCAAAACATGTATATTCAAAGTTCCCTCTCCTCTCAATTTCACTCATTTGTATCTGCCCTCCACAGTAATATGTATTTATTACCTTATTTATTACATTTATATCCCACCTTTTCTTCAAGGTCACATACAAATTTCTGCCCTCTCCATTTTTATCCTCACAAGAACCATGTGAGGTAAGTTAGCTGATAGAGGGTGACTAGCCCAGGGTCACCCAGTGAGCTTCATGACCAAGTGGGGATTTGAACCCTGGTCTCCCAGGTCCTAGTTTAGGGCCACTATACCACACTGGTTTTCAAGTACCATTGATTATTGTGGAGGAGCCTCTTAATTAGACTGTGCTACTGACAGGAGTGCCAACTTGGCCCCGTGACTGTGGGTGCCTGGGGACGTGGGTGTCTTGTCGCAAGCCTGGCCCTAGCATGGATTGTGGGTGCCTGGCCCGTTCATGGGGAATTTTGTGGGCGTTCGGGCCCCAGGGAGTTGGCACATATGGCTACTGAACTGTCTTTTCTTCATACTAGAGAGGTCCGTAGTATCAACACTCCAAAATGTTATTGTTTCTCCCACCGCTGCAGGCTTGGATTCAAACAGAAATCAAACATTGTGCTCTGCCTTCCTGGCTTTCCAGCTTTGCTACTTTACTTCTAGGTTACATCACAGGCAAGCTCAACTCTCAAACTCTGACTTTGTCCTTCTAACTATCTAAGAGGGACCCCACCCATTTGCCATCTGGCCCAAAGACCCCTTTCCTTGATTACCTTAATGGCCCACACCCAAGCATTTCCTCATCAGGAAGCTGGTCTGGTTTATATTTTAACACTTGCAGGATCCAGGGATTCAGGAAGCTTGCTTAAATTCTAACACTTGCTGATTCCAGGAATAAGAAAGATCTGGCACACAGAAACTCATAATAATATATTTTAACTGTGCCAAGTCTCTGGGAAAAGAAATACCCTCCTACCCCGAGAGCTCAGTTGGCAGAAGTATTAGAGTTACTTCCTCTGGGAGTGTAAAAGGAATATGAACTATAGTTCCATCTGGTCAGAGTGCTGTACAGACAAAGAAAAAGCGTAAATGCCACTAAAGTAGAGCAGAAAATGTTTTTTTGGCGGGTGAATAAATGCTGAAGCCACAAGTTGAAGCATGAGACATTTTGGAATGAACAGCACTGATCCAGTGATAACACTTTCTCAGTGTGATTTCTGTAAAAGGAATTGATTGGCATAAACGCAATGTCTTCATCAGATATTTTCTAGTGGAACCAAATGGTATTTGCACGCAGTGAGTCTAATCCTAGTGGAGCAGATAGGATGTCCATCAGCATCATTAAGGATGTTGAGTAGGAAGGTCTGTTGGAACATCTTTTTTAAAAAATAAGATGTATTGCCTTATCAAAAAAATAAAAATACCACTCAGAATTTAAACACCCTTGGAGATGGGAACAAGCATTTAGCATCATAAACCCCAGGAAGCTATCAAGCTACTTATAATTTCTTAGCTCTAATCCATCTGGCTAGCACTTAGACCATAGCATTCTGTGAGATGCGTGCTATAGCTGCTGTTCATGCAATTACGTAAGGGGTTTCAAGCCATTTCTGGTTGTTAGCTTGCACTGATTATAGCGTGTGTGTGTGTGTGTGTAGCACTCCAACACAATAAGCTTAATCACAGTACAGGGATGAGGAACCTTTGCTCCTCTGGATGTTGCTGGACTTCCATCAGCCCCAGCTGGCATGGCCAGTTGTCAGGGATGATAGGAGCTATAATCCAACAATGTCTGGAAGGTCACAGGCTTCCCATCTCTGGCACAGGATGTCATCTTGCATTATGGCCAGTTATTCAGAAGGTTACTGGGTTATCCCACTCCTGTGAAATGGTAGCTTCTGCCATGTCCCCTTTAACTGATCAACTATTTCAGAGTCAAGTTGTTGCTCAACCTCTGTACCAAGTCGTATGCCTTTCTTCATAACTATTAAAGTGGTGGAATACTCCATTAAATGTGTAGTGCAGATGGGGCCTTAGGCTTCAGTTTGCTTATAGCAGTGTCCCATGGAGAGTGAAACTATGGAATATCCAGACTTCCCATCTTCCCCAGTGCACATGAGGTGTAGAGCACAAAACATCATTGGTGGGGAATTACCCCACCAACTACCTTTAGAAACACAATAAGAAATTGTTACAGGGGAGAGACAATGAGGAACATCAAAGAAGGGGATGTTTCTAAGACCAAGGTGAAACTCTCATACTACTTTGTTATTTTTTACCATTGACTGGAGATGTTCTTACACTAGAAATATTGAAATGCCATTTTGTATGTTGTTATTAATTGTTTTTATAATTTCTCTTATTATGAAATTGTTCTTTAAATTGTTACTTTTGCTATAATAGTGCTTTGTTGTAAGCTGGTCTGAGTTTGTGTGTGTGTGTGTGTGTGTGTGTGGACTGGCAACATACCAATATGATGAAAAGGTGAGTTTGCCATGCTCCCATTTTTGCACTTCAAAGGTAAACCCCAAATTTAGGAGAAGAAGAGAAAACCAGAAATCTGTGGCTAATACTGCAATGGCTGGGACCAACCCTGTTGACAAGCTACAGGTAGCAGGGTTACTGCTGCAGGCCAAGTACCATCTGCTTTGTGTACTGTGGGGATTGGGTGGTACTAAATGAGTGCTTCCAGTTACTTGAAAAAATAGCCAGTATAGATATACCTCTGTCTTACCCCAAGCCACATCCATCCATCATTTAGGTGAACATCCAGACTCAAATTCTCTGTGTCTTAATTTCCTTCTGAAATGAAAAGTATGCTTGCTTTACCCAGTTGTTGAGGATTTATTAGCAAAATGCCCATGAGCAGACGGAAATCTGTGTAAAGGTTTATTCTCATTCTTGCTCCTAACAAAGCAATAGATGGATAGAATCAGCTAGTGGCTTGGCATATTGAAAGTTTTCATGATGCTTTCTTTCACTTGGGGAAAACTGAATTTTATTTACAACCTGTTTTGTTTTCTTTCATTCTGCTCTGATCGTTTTGTGGAATGTTCCCTCCATCCCGACTTCCATTTATGTTCAAGCAGGTATATTACAGAGGCTTATGGCTAGCAATCTGTGATAGGAATTAAATATTCATGGGAATGAAAGATTAACAGCACTGACTAGAGGCAGATACAGAAAAGGGATGGCACTATTCAGTCTCGCTCAGCTGGGTCAGCAAGCACAATCCTCCTCATTTCTGACCCACAATAACCCTGATATGGCAGCCAGAGGCCTCTCTTGAGCAAGTCTGGGAAATTATATTACAAGAGAGGAGTGCAGCTAGAAAAAATCACGTATTAGCCTCTCAGAAATGACATCAAAAACCTTGTTGACACTAAGGGCGAAGTGAAGCCATGACTCATCTTCACCAGAGATATATGAAATAACTTTCCCTGAATGCATTTCTATTTCTTGCCCAAATCTATACTTCCTGTAAAATGGATCTCAAGAATTACAGCGCAATAGAAGGGTGGGGAGGATTGTCCACTTTTCTTGGTAAAGTTTAAGATAAAGTCTTCCCTTTGTTTTCAATTGTCATATTGATTTGAAGAACTCTAGAGGGGGCACAGTTTCCCCACCTCTGGCATGGGCCATCATCTGTTCCATAGCCACTTGACTGTCAGCTAGTTATCGGGTGATCCCATTCTTTTATTTTAAATGGTCATATTGATTTGAACTACTTTTCTTGTTGCTAGTATTCAGCTAGAGTCACTGAAGCTCCATTAACCTTAGTTACAGTTTGCTCAGTATTTTGTCACGAAGTTGTCTACACATCACCTGCCTATTTTTATTTATTTATTTTTTGGTCTCAGAGCACTTGTTTACTTTACACATAAATCAAACCCCATAGAGTATGATTGCTGTTAAACTACCGGCATACACTTGTTTTCTAGGAATCAATTATTTCCCTTCCAATGGGTGTATTTGCAACCCAATATAACCATTTATTTATGACAGTGCTTCATACACAGAATCTGCTGAAATCAGTTTGAGAATTTGCACGTTAAAGATGAGTAATGGAACCCACTCCCAGGTAAGAGAACATAGGATTGCAGCCCATGAACACTTATCTGGGAATAAGTCCCCAGAACTCAGTGTGAGCTACTTTTCAGTAGACATGCACAGGGTTGTGCTGTTTGGCACTTGAATGCAGATTAAAGACAGACGTGAATGCAGATTAATGGCATCATTCCATACATTTCCAAGAGTTGGAAAGATTGCCTGTTCTTGATGGAGTTACACTCCTCCTGAAGGAACAGGTGGCAAGGAATACCTATCCCAGCTTCAGCTCTTCATGAACCAGGATAGTTGAGGTACACTAGTACATGCTCTGGGAACCTCATGCTTAGAGTGTTGTAATGTGCTCTCTGTGGGACTCCACTTGAAGCCAGACTGGAAGCTGCAGCTAGTACAGATTGAGGCTGTCAGGTTACTGACTGGTGCCACAAAATAGGGTTGCATTTCCATAACTCCTAAGGAGCCAAATCACATTCCTGTTTGTTAAGAGGCCCCATTCAAAGTGCTGACCTTGATGTATAAAGCTCTGTACAGTTTAGGACCCAAATATTTGAAGGATTGTTTTCCCCATTATCAACTGTTCTGGGTTTTAATATCTGTGGAAGGCCCCTGCTTGTGGCTCCATCAATGATTGTGATTCATTGTGTGGTGATGTGGATCAGGGCCTTCTCTGTTGTGGCCCCCCCCTCATTGCAGATATAGCTGTTTCCCACATTTCCTACATCAAGTAAAGATTGTGGTTTTTATTATTTAGACTATTAAAATGGCTGAAGTAAAGAACTGTTTTTTTCCTGTTGCTGGATTGTTCTTTATGATAGTTATTAGTTTTATGATTAATAGTTATTAGTTTTATGATTTTTCTAGATGGCTATATTGTATGTTATCTATCTACCATACTGGGTACCTTTAGGCCAGCCTTTCTCAACCTTGGGTCCCCAGATGTTGCTGGACCACAACTCCCATCATCCCTAGCTCACAGGACCACTCGTCAAGGATGATAGGAGTTGTAGTCCAGCAACATCTGGGGGCCCAAGGCTGAGAAAGGCTGCTTTAGGCTGAAGGATGGGATGCAAATAAATAAATTAATAATAATCAGAAATAAGGTGCATTGAGTTCAGACAGACTTACTCCCAGGTAAGTAAGTGTAGTTAGGATTGCAGCCTAAATTTGCACACAGGATTTGCTTCATAGCTATTTGCTTCCATCCAGCATACTTAGTATTTAAATGAAAATGCAATTCTCACAGATTTTGCTGCATCCATAGTGCATTAATTGGCAGTGCACCTTCTTGACCTGAAAGGAACACAGAGTGTTCTGCCTTAGGCAGGCAAATTATACAGTCAGGTTTTGCAGCTGATGAGCAGCTCTTTCAAATGAGTTCAGTAGAAAGTCATTGAATTACAATATGCTTAACTAATAAAGTCCACATTAGTTAGTGTAGTATTCGTATACCCTTAAAAATGCAGAGCTAATCCCATCATTAAACTCCTTGTTGTACAGTATTTCTCTATTATATGCATGTTCAGGTTTAAACCTTTCTACATCACTTCTAAAACGCTGTAATTTGAGGAATCATTATTAATCTACTATTTTAATTAGGTAAATGGAGGGTTCAACAAATTAAAGAAATTAGAGATAAAACATAGGGTGGTTTTTTGTTTTTTTGTTTTTTTGTTTGAAACCTGTAGGAGGAGAGATAATTGACCCACAAAACAGTATAAAAACTGTCAGGGCACCAATGAATGTAGTTTCTTGGCTAAAAATATAAGTTTATTAGAAAACCCTACTAATGGCCACTAGTTTTAACCCTTTTCCTTGCTCTCTAGCAGTCCATTACAAATGGAAACAGTGGACACATGACACCCCCTTAGATTTAATGTTTTTTATTTGTACAGTGCAGAATAAGCAAGTTGTTGAAAAGAAGGTTGTCTGAATCCTTCTTTGAGGAATAGTTTAGACAGCCATCCAAAGGTGATGATATTGGTTGGATAAATATTTTTTTTTACCTGAAGTGAAGTACTCAAGTAAATTAGCTCGGAGCTCAGTATCCAAACTGGTTTCTGAGTTTTCAGTTGGAATTGAGTCTGCTGAAACCATAACTGTTTAGGGAAGTACAAAGGCTATAGTCTGCAAATGACTGACTTTGTTACATTTTTCATAATATGGCTAGCCTCCTGCTGCACTAATTACATATTTTAGCCAGAATAGCTGTTAAATTTATCTGTGCAAAGAAGATAGGTGGAAATGAGTTTTCTCTTGCTACCTGTGATTTATATTTCTAGTTGCTATGGTGTCCGGGAATACCTGAATACTTTTAAAGAGGCTATCCCTTTGTAAGCCTTGATGGGTATTTACCTTTCATACTATTTATTTTAAACATTATTTGGCACAATGTTGCTTTGGGATGAGGGAGTCCTGAGTATGTAGGAGGGAATATTTTTAAGCTATTATTTTTATTACCTTCATCCAGCCTTGAAAGTATTGAGAAAATTAAAGATAAAAGTAGAATTTAAATAACTATACCACCCAAAATAATTTCTGAAAAGAACCAAGCAAAAGGATGGAGCAGTCTAAAGTCATTTGGTCAATTATTTATTTCATATTTAGACATGAAAGCTATGAGAACTTTGTAGATTGAGTAACAATACAGAATAAGGCTGCAGTCCTAACTCTGCTACTTGGGGGTAAGCTCCATTCAGTTGAATAAGACTTCTTTTTCAGTGTGTGTGTGTATCTTTAAGCACTATGCAAAAAACTTTCCTCTATAACCATTCCTTTGGCCTTTAACTATCTGTGGCCTTTGAAAAGTAGGTAGGGTGTTTTTAGTTATTTCTTTCCCCCCTTTGTTTTAATATATCTTTGTGTCTTTTGTCTGTTTGTTTGTCAGTTGATTTGGATCCCTTGAGCGGGATAAAGTGACTAACAAGTAACAACAATATTCTTAGTAAGGGATAAGGATTAATAGGAGGTTAAATGGAAATTCCTAGGGAGCAATACAAATGGACGAAAAGAAAGGTGCAAGCTTTTCAAGAAACAGTAAGGGCAACATCTACCCAATGAAGAGGAGAAAAGGCAAGAAAGGATAAGAACCACTGCCAAATTACAGGTATATAGATTCTATGTGTGTGTTGGATACCTTTTAAGGTTCAATATCTTTTTCCAAAAAGGAATACTCTCTCTCTCTATCTATCTATCTATCTATCTATCTATATATATATAACATTTCTAGGTACTGTAGCCCCCTTTGAGGGGATGAATCTTGGCAAATTTAGAAAGGATAGCTGTTTTCCTGTAAAGGCAGCCTTTACAGTTTTGTGGTTATTAAAAAATGAATTGTGTCTTAAAACATTCCTTTGAAACAACAACAACAACATTAATTTATGAGTCATTTGTATGGTGCCTCTATCAAAGGACAAGCCAAACTGTAGACAAACAGGTTCAGGTTTGGTGGCTATGTTTGTTTCACTAGACACTTTTAAACCTATTGGTGGGGGATAATTAAAAGGTGTTCACTTTCTTCCCAGTGGCTTTGTGGGTAATAACTTTATTAGGAAAACAGCACATACCAAAGAGGCATCCCATGGTAATTACTCTGCAACATTTCTATGTAGGGGCTAAATAGTTATGATAAATGGGGTGGGAAGAGAGTTTCAGACTTGTGTTCTGTTAAATTGCCACTAAAATCCACAGTAACCAAGTGCAAAGTTGACTTGACATGAATGGATGTATGGGCCACTGAGGGTGGGACAGAGGGTTACTAATGTATTGGGTCTACAGCAAGCAAGTGGCCCGGACTCTGGGTTCTATTTTTTTTTATTATATTTTAAGTAAGCGTCTAGCCTCTTGAACACAAATGTTTTTAATCAAAATGTGCAGGTATCATTCAGAGTAATTACTTTGTGAGAAACGAGCCTATCATTTGTCAGTGTTTTTAGCAAATGAGTGAAGTCAGAGCCTGATTGATGAGTAGAGTCACAGAGAAGGGACTTCCTTGCCCATTTTGAAGCTGTTTTGACATCTTTCTTGGGGCTGATTTTTCACTCCAGGTTCAGGAAACGGAAGACTGCCTGGTTAATTTTGAAGGGACTGCCTTGTTCTTTTTATCTTCCATGGTAGAGAAGTAATTGTTGCCCAGAAAAAAAATAGTTGAAAAAAATCCAGATTTTTACTGTAGCTCTCACTGGGTAGTATAGCAGGTCCATCCAAAAGCAAGAGGTAGCAGCAAAATATGTTCTCTATTACTCTGGTATAATTTCACACACACACACACACACACACACTTTCCCCCCCTCAGTATATAAGCAATAAAAATATTACCAAGCTAATTCAAATACAATTCACCTTTGGTATATTCATATTCCAGGAAGCGCAGGATTTTGGTTGAGAAAGGATGGGTTACACCAGCCCTGTAAAGAAGTGTTGCTGTACAAATATTGATGAGGGATGTCTAAGAAAGACTGGTGTACAGTTGTCCAGTGTTGTTACCCAGTCTCTGGGAGCGGCAGTATCTGTGTTGGCGGGGGGGGGGCATGTCATGCTCCTTCTGGGGTAGTCCGTCCAACTTTGGTCCCTACCCAGCAGCATTTTCCAAGCAAGCAACACTAGCAGAACCAGCAAACAGCCTTGTGTCTTTTCCCATGGATATCAATACTGATTTAAGTCTATGGGAACAGATTTAGAGGAAATATTCACAATGGGAACAAACAAGGCAAAATTGAATAGTTCTCAGTCCAAAATTATTTGGAATTCTATATCAGCTGAGCATGATCATTGGAGCAGCCATCTTCCTTCCCCTAGAGTCAATTCCATTGGGGCATTTTGAAAGTCACTGCTTAAAGGGAGACCCACAAACACCTTGTCTGAACTAGTAAGCCCTCTCTCTCTTTCCAAAATTGTTAGTTTGTCCTTACTATCTCATGAAAAGTCACTGAATATCATCCCAACTTTTGCAAGGGACAGATGATTGGCCCAGCTTTATTCCATGCCTGCTATTCCTGGTGTTTAAAATACACAGTGCCCTTTAATGCTTTCTCTTCCTTCAGTCAGACAATGAAGAACAGAGGGAGCAGAGACTGTCTTATGGTTTCAAAAGCTTTGTAAATTTAAGTTGCTTTAAAGGCTGTGTTTATTTTTATTTTTTAAAAAGACACAATACTGCCTCAGTGTTCTAGCTCTAACATGCTTATATTCTCAGGAAAATGGTGTGGGGAGTGGGGAGGTTAAATATAGCAACTCTACCTGGCACAGCAAGGAATTTTGTAAAACTGGGGTGGAGGTAATATAGTCCCCCTCATTTTCAAAGCAGTGATGTCCTCCTACGCATTAGACAACCTGTTCACAGTCTGCAAATTGCCAGGTGCACAGCTGTGCAAGGTAGTTTGCATCTTTCATAACTCTGCAGCATTTTGTAGAGAGAATGCAGGGTTGCATACTTAGCCATTTTTGCTGCTTCACTTGCACGACCTTACATCCCCCTTTGTTCTGGATTATTGTATTCATAGGGAGAAAATTTTTTTTTTGCTAAGTCGGACCTAAAGTAAATACTACCATTCACTTAGCTCCCCTTTCTCTACTGCTATCTAAAATAGGCATGGGGCAATGTTGTGCTTAACTTTAGCTTCAGAATTTGAGATGAAGTAACAAGGGGTAGGAAGTTTTGTATCTTTTCTAACCTTTATATATAAAAAAAACCCATTGGGGGCAATTGCTTTGTGGGGAAGGGCTCAAAAAGCATGAAAATGTTTGCATGAAAAGGAAGGCATCCCCATCATCAACACATATGAGGTTGGTTCAGCAGCAAGGCATTCCCCATGCTCTCCACACCAGGTTAAAATAAGGACCAAGCATTGGCTTCATTTGCCCTCAGTGATGTTTGTAAAGCAAAGGTTTCCATGCTTGTTTCGACAAGCTTCCCTTTAGAAGTGAGGGCTGTACTTCTTGTTGTTTTATCCAGTTGCTTTCAGAATGGAAGAGTGGAGTCAAGTATTACTTGCACAGCCTGCCTTATTTTAAGGTGTGGAGGCAGGGGGCTCGCATTAAAATATAGTGTAACAGTTCTACAAGATCTCTTGATATGCATCAATATACACTTTTTCTTCCTTTATGCATTAAGTGTGAACAATGTTTTTTGTATAGTACAGTATGAGAATCAGGTATGTGGCTTGAATATCTGCATTTGTTGGTTTGTATGATGCTAGTGCAGCGGTGTGTATTCATGAAAGATAGACTCTGGTGTCTTCATGTTCCACATTTGAGTAAAGATTATTGTCCTATAATTATCTTCTCTATAAAAAAGAAAAGAAAAGATCAGAAACAGGCACTTTTTATGTCTTAGCCTTTCATGTGATGTTGCAATTTGGTCAAAATGAATTCAGCAACTGGCAAAGCTGTTCTACTTGTATTTGCTTAGTGCTTCATTATAGATTCATTTATGTTTTATTTAATTAGCAGGGCTCTAGTAGTCATCCCCCTCAAACGCTGCAGTCTAATGTTTATGGAAGTGCATGTGACCTTGGAGACAGACGCATAGCCATTGCTTTCCCCTGTCTTTTGAGAATACAAAACCCATATGGTGCACTCCAAAATGGGAAGCATTTATGCTGCATTGATGCCAAATTAACTGTCATTACATTTGAATAAAAGGTGAACAGTGTAAGGCAGAAATCCAATAATCATCTAGTGCCACTTAGATTCTTTGTACAATTTGAACATCTACATTTTTAATAACAATGCAGAAGAACAAAGTATATATTTGTAAGGCTGAATATGTGAAATAAAGATATGAGGCCACAAATGAGGTTAAGTGCCGCAGCTTTATTGACTATTAGCACAAGGATCTGCAATGGAAAAGAATTTACTAACTCAGTCTTCAGGAATCCTAACTGGAGGAGACAGATAGACATATGTCCCACTGTCTCCTGTGAGCTTCATGGCCGTGTGGGGATTTGAACTCTGGTCTCCTAGTCCCTAGTCCCTCCTCCCATTGTAACCACAATACCAAACTGGATCTTCAGCAATTGGTTGTGTTGGCAAGGGCCTGATGGGATTTGGAGTCTACTGACATCTGGATGGCTACAGGTTCCCCATCCTGGTGGATCATGCAGTGCATTGGGACACATGGCGAGATAACAAATTCATTTTGGGGATCAGCAGCTGTTAACATGCCTAGCAAAGATTAGGGCCTCCATGGACTGAGTTAGTCTATCCATAAATCTTGTTTGGCCACTGAGACACTTGATATTGTTCTCCGGCTCCAGAATTTGGGGTGGGGATCCAGCACAGCATCCTAGTGAACATTTTTCAAGAATTAAACACAGCAGAGTTACAAATTTGATTTCAGTTTTTCAACAGGCAGTGTTTTTCTTTTTGTTGCAGAATATTGATTCCTCCTGCTTAACATCTCTAAAATGTGCCTCTTTCTCTTATGATAAATAGAAAAATCTTTAGTCACTCTCACTTGGAATACTGTAATTTCTTCAAATATTTTCGAATATACCTTTTTCATGTTTATCTGTTTCTCACTTGAAACCTCTCTCTCTTGCTTTGAATCCAGTTGTTTATCTTTCTTATGCTCCTTACTTTTTGACCATGCTCCGGTTTTTTTGTTTGCTGTGTGACTTTGACTTTCATTTATATTCTCTTTGAGATGCATTTAAGCATCTGTACTCTGTTAAACTCTTTCCTGGCTTTTCAGGGCACTCTTTCAATATCCTCTCATACTCTTCAAAACTTAGGTTATCCTTTGTGTTTCTCACCTACCGGTATATGGGTTTTCTCTCTGGACCTTGGTTTTTGGAATGCTATTCATATATCCTCTTCAGTTATAAAATGCCATCTGAAAACCCATTTTCTATCTCAGTTATTTGGTTTTAACAGAGTAGCTAGATGGAACGAGTGCTTAGTAAAAAAAAAAATAGCAACAGTAGCAGCAGCAGCAGCAGTATGCACATATATTTCAGTATGACCTCAGCTCTGATCAATCATAACATGTGTTCTCCTTGAGGTTTTGATCTTTTCATTTATTTATTTATTTAAATTAATTATTCATTGTAAATATTTTAAATATGTATATGTGCCTCTGGACTTAAGGTGCATTGTAAAATCTAATTTATTATTTTCATTATTTATTAATAGCAAAAGCCACTTTTTGAGTGGCATTTAGTATATGGTTTGCATTTTCACATGAGGTTTGCAAAGGACTTGATGAGCAGAATTTAGTGTGTGTGTTTGTGTCTGAATTTGTGTATGTATGTATATAAAAACAATATTTTTTAAAAATGGAACAGAGCATAGACAACAGAAGTTAGGCTATCTTTGTCCAGATAGAGGTGCAGCTGCCTTCACTGCCACTTAATAGGCTCCGTAATGAACCCTCACCACTGTTCTATTGCATTCAACTGGAGTTTTCCTGCACATGCGTTCAAGTTGTCTTCCAACTTGCCTCATTGCCCTAAACTCCAGAGTATACCAAGGAACCAAGTGGGCTCTATGAGTGGGAGATGGTGCTCAGGGATGGTAGTGTCAATGGCCTGAGAGATTCACATGTTCCAGAGGTTGGCCAGGGCTTTGACAAGAGTGCCAGTCATATCAGCTGGAAAATCCATGAGAGCTGTCTGGAAATTTATTGGATCCATCAACCTTCAAAGGCAGACCATACTAATACGTCCTCCACCTCTGCAGAGGTGGAAAGGTGCTGAAAGCCTAAATCTCAATAGGAAATGATCTGACCATGACAAGGGACTGATGTCAATATCTCCCACTTTCAGATCACCCTCTTCCTGCTCAGTTGAACAAACAAGGTCCAGAGTGTGGCCTGCCACATGCGTTGGGCCAGTGACATGATAAAACAGCTCCATGGTTGTCATGGCAGTCACAGTCCTGAGCCACCCTAGAGCCAGTCATGCTAGAGCCAGTTTGGGAGGCCTCAACACCACCTCCGGGAACAGCTCTGTCAGCTCAGGCAGGGAGACTGCTGGGCAGCAAGGTGGGCAGTAAACCAGCAGAATCCCTATTCTGTCTTGATTGCCCAACTCCGTGAACACACACTCTAGATCTCTCCTCAACTGGACAGAGAGCCTGGAGAGAGAGAGAAGATGGCATTTCTATAGACTGCAGCAACCCTCCCCAACCCTCAAAGTATGCTCTGATGCTGCACCAAGTACCCAGGTTGGCACAGCAGTGTGAAACCAACTCTACCCTGATCACTCACCCAGGTCTCAGTCATACAGACCAGCCTCCTCATTCACAATCAGATCATGGGTGAGGGATATCTTATTCAGAGCCGACTTGGCATTCAACAGCAGCAGCCATAAACCCAAGGTCTGGCTAATAGGACAACCACAGTTCCCCAGGTCGGTGGAAGGGCTGGCATGTGGCACAGTCACTAACTGCCTTGCTATGTATCCATTACCCAGCCTGTCCCTTCCCCGCCCTGGTGTACAGCACAAAGTGACTCTCTCAAAGCAAGCAAGGATTCAACCCTCTATGCCCCAAACAGTCCACAATACTGGTGTGAATTCCAATTGTCTCTCTTCAAGCTTGTCGGTACTACTATCATTAAATGCAGTGTATAAGCATGTAGCGGTAATTCCTTGAAAGTACTGTGACAGTTTCTGTTTAGACCTTTTGTGCGACAAGGCTGAGAGACTACTGCTATCCAGCTATCTAACAAAGAAATGAATATATGATAGGGAAAATGGAAGACATTGAAGTGCATGAAATAACAAACATCCTTTCACAACAGTATTATGGTTCATCTTTTTACATTTTCCTCACCAACAGTAGCTGAGAAGCAAGATTTGGCTCCCTGACAACTTTTGCATTGTGAAAGTTCAAGGCATGCTGATTTGATTATTTATTCACAAGATGTGTACTGTATTAAATGTAAATTCTATAAAATCCCCTTAATGCCAACTATGTATTAGGATAGTACAAAAGAACCACTGAAAAATATCCAGCAGATGAACAATATATCACACACACTTAAGGACCTTAAAAGCACAGGTTGTCCCTTGAAATTAGATTTGGACGGTATAATTGAAGTGCAGTGTGAGTGCATTAGCATCGTATTCAAATAGTACCTTGTAATGGTATCATGGAAAGGTTTTGCTTCTCATCCAGTCACTCTATCTCTGCACCCGTAAATCTTTTGTAGAGCTAAATTGACTTCATTGGTAAATGATTATTGCCTTCCAGAATGGGAGCTTCTCTGCCTCTAAAAATAAAGCATTACAGCTCTCTTCTAACTATGCAAATAGGCCTGCTGCTTGCAGATGTGATCTATAGCTCCTATTTTGTCAGTGGAAAAATGGCCACAATAAGGGTGCATTTCCTGTATCTTAATGTATGGCACATTAAATTCCAGAAATCATGAATTCTAATGGAAAAAAATATCAGCCTTAATAAATTAACTCTGTTAATCAGGTAAAGGAACCATCCTAATTCTGACACAGGATGTCCCTGGACTGTGCACTTCAACAAAATGAGGAAAGATGGTGCATGTTACTTGCTTCACCTTTCCGGCAAACACTGAAGTGAGCTGGCCTTGAGGGGAAAGTCACAGGTATACTGTTACACAGAACGTCCCTAGATTGTGACAGCATTGCTTTTAATGATGACACCTACATTAGTTTGTTCTAGAGTGGTAAAAAAAACCAACCCTTTTTATCAATAATCAGAAAGTTTCCTTTAATTTTAAAAGCAGGATAAAAGGTAAAGGTAAAGGACCCCTGACAGTTAAGTCCAGTCATGAAAGACTCTGGCGTTGCGCCGCTCATCTCGCTTTACTGGCCGAGGGAGTCAGCGTATAGCTTCCGGGTCATGTGGCCAGCATGACTAAGCCACTTCTGGCAAACCAGAGCAGCGCACGGAAACACCGTTTACCTTCCCGCCGGACCGAACAACGGGAGCTCATCCTGTCGCGGGATTCGAACTGCCGACCTTCTGATTGGCAAGCCCTAGGCTCAGTGGTTTACGGCATAAGTTACTTAAGCCCCAGATGCCCTTTAAGATTGCCTGTTTCAATCATATTCCTCATTGCAATAATTAAGATTTTTATTTTTTTATTTTTTAAAAAACACCATTTGCTGAACCTGGCACCTTGCTGCCCATGGGCATCATGGCATGCTCAGACACACGCACCCTTAGTGCCCATCAAGGCCTACTGCCACTTCCAATTTTAATTCCTTGAAATTCTTACCATGGGTGGCACTGGGTCAGCAGAAAGTAAAGTGCAGGCATCCACTCAGCAAACTCCCTTTACCCTGAATGCTGGGGAAATACCTTTGCTTGCTTTACTGTTTTGATTGTATGGAGTGGGTTTTGCCTGCTTTTTCTTTTGTTTGGTTGAGTGGAGGTTAGTTTAGGGAGGGGTGTTTCCTGATTTTTGCTCTGTTTTGTTTGATTTAAGTGGGGGGAGGGGGTGTCTGTTGTTTTGAGGGTGTTTCTAGGGATCACAAAAATCTGTAAAATAGGTATTTTTCTGTGCACACTACATTTTCTTAGATTTCCATTTGTGTCCAAGGTCCATATTGTTTCAGTTCCAGTACCTATGCAACTAGTTTAAATATCAAGACACATAAATATTTTTTTTTCTTGTTAGCTGACCTGAATTTAGTTTGCTTCACTTGAGGATTTACCAGAATCCTAGCCTAAATTTATTTTGAAAAATAATGGGCTATTGTAAAGCATTCTATGTGGGGCTGCCTAGAAGGCAGGTTTTGAAGCTGCAGCTAGTGAAGAACACAGTGACTAGATCTGCTGACTGGGGCAATTTACCATGAGCCACTTTTACAAAAAATGGCCCTGGCTGCCAGTATGCTACCAATTCAGGTTTAAAGTTTTGTTGCAGTGTCATTAACATCTTCAAACAAGGCCCTGGTCATTCCGCAGCACACAGGAGTCTGCATCAATAGGTCCATCTTTCAAGAATCAGGATGAGGGCCTTTTTGTTATGGTTTTCACCCCACGGAACAACCTCCCCTAAGAGATCAGACAAATGCCTACTGTTTGTGGGTTTTGGTACTTCCTAAAAACTTGCAACTTCTACCAGCCCTTTGCTGTCCATTAATATTAATGAGCTGAGTTTACTTGGAACATTATCATTAAACTGGAAATAAGAGAAGCGCCCCTCAAAATGTTTTAACTATTAATGGTTAGAGTGAGAGTTCTGTCATATTCAGTTTCAGATTTGTACTCTCCAAAAGCTAGTACTTAAAAATGTTGGCAGTATTTCCTTTTAGTTCCTGGAAGTGACTCTGGACACACTGAATTTTATGTGAGGCTAAAGAAGTCAATAGTGGCGATTTCTTCTTTATTACAAAAGATGGAGCCTAAGGGACTATGGGACCCAGGGACGCAAGATGTTGCATTTAAAGGTTTACTTCTCTAGCTTGCTGGTCCAAATATAATCCAAGATAGAAGCAGCAAAATCTTATCACTTTCTAACGGCTGATTTATGGCTTTAGTCCATTCCCAGTGACAACTTATGAAAGCATGCCTGTTGGTATCCAATACAAATAACTGGGGTCAGTGTGGACTGAAATCACCTAATGAAACTCTTTGCCCTCCAATTTCAGATGTTTCCTGTTGGTGGACTGATGATGGAAACAGGCACTGTGGTTTATTGTGTCACAGATGCCTAGTGCACTTGTGTGCGATGTATCCTGCTAGCATCTTTCTGCAAGTCCAAGGACTGTTCTTTTATATTGTTTCAGCATGTGCCCCACCCATAATATAACCACATTGTAGTACGTCATCAAACAATTTTTAAAGGGCTTTGGTGGCATGCAACTCAAAAAGCATTATATTTTCAGAGGAAAAAAGAACAAAAACCTAAGCCCCAGAAACTGCACCTCATTGTCTCAAAATGGATGTGCAAAACCATTTACTTGAGCAATATTACCTTAAAATTCCTTCTGCCATTTGCTTCACATTTCACCAGTGCTGCATATGTTTAGTATTATAGCAACCCTGCAGCACTATCGCTATTAATAGTAGTAGGACTACTAATAGTAATAATCGCCATCCTTTTCCTAAATGTGAAAAGCTAACACTTACAATAATATTACCAGTTTTATTCCCATATCACAGATGTGTGGCTGAAAGACAGCCCTTTCCATAAAGTCATCCATGCCCACGGAGCTATCGGCTGTGCTGAGATTTGAAGCAATGTCCATCTCTATTGCTTGCACTGTTAGCCGCCATTCTATGCCAACTCAGCACTGTTTGCTTATGGAGAAGACTGAATTAGCACAGAAGCTGAAGCAGTGGAAACAATGTCAGTGTGTGTTCTCACCAAATCCAGAGATGTGCAAATAGATTAGACCTGTTCTATAAATAAATACTGGGATGTAGATTATTCTGTTTTGTTGTTTGTCTAGCACCTTTTCAAAGCTTCTGATGCTTATTTCAAGCATTGTCATGTGCGGGCAACAGAAATAAAACCCTCTAGTCAAATTCTTGACTAATTTTCTTGATTCTGTTCTTTGTGGAATGCAGAGTTTATTCTTTTCTAATTAAATACAGAAAAGGGGAATGGTGTTTTTTTTTTAAAGTGATGTGTAGTTTTATTACACATTTCTGGGCCGTTGACCTGTAACATAAATTGGGTTGCTTTTATTTCAGTTGTTGTCCCAACCTGAATTACTTTTTCATAGCATGTTGCTTTTCTCAGCTTTCAGGCACTCAAATCTGTCTTATTACTTTCATGCCCTTTTCTCAGTAGAATCAATCGATAGAAAGTGTTTTTAGCAGTGACACATGACACCAGTTTACTGCAGTGTAGGTGCTGGATGGTATTAACCCTGTTGACCTCCTTTTACACTGTGTTTTGAGTTAAATAGTAGGTATCATTTGTTGATTCTTTAATATATGTCCTCAAGGTGCTTGAACATGCCTAGAATTAGGCTTGAGTAATATACATGCCTTCTTGAATTCTGAAGGGACTCTTCTTCACAATTGCTTCAGGTTATGTTTAAAGAACAATACACTCCTGTGTCTAAAAGTCCTTTATTCCAAAGGAATAGCCTCCCTCCCCATTCCCAGAACTGCAGTTCTCCACAAAATAATTTGTTGTTGTTATTGCCAAATTTGTGGATTCACATCATAGTCATCCCAGGCTGGTTTTCATCATACTACAAAAGGTACAGTCACATATACATTTGTTTAAAACAGGCTACTAAAAAACCATTCAGTAAAACACACCAGCACAAATATATATACAGTGGGACCTTGACTTATGAAGATAATGCGTTCCGACGCAATTTTCGTAAGTCGAAAACATTCGTAAGTCAAATCCCCATAGGAATGCATTGAGTGAAAAAAATTCGTAAGTCGAAAAAATCCTATTCAAAAATTCGTAAGTCGAAAAAATCCTATTCAAAAATTCATAAGTCGAAAAAATCCTATTAAAGCAGCCGCAACTTCCTTTCGTAAGTCGAAAAATTCGGTTGCGGCGGCCATTTTTTTTCTTCCGGAAGTCATTCGTAACTCGAAAAATACGTAAGTCGAGTTGCTCGTAAGTCGAGGTACCACTGTAAACTCGGTAAACTTTGCCCCAAATGCCTGGGAGAATAAAAATGTCTTCACTTGCTGACAGAAACTGACCAGAGTTTATCTCATCCATACCTCCAGCAGAAGGAATAGAATAGAATAGAAGGGAGTTTCACAGTCATGGGACCACACAGCAGGGCAAGACCAGTAGATACAGTGGATATTATACTGCTCTAGAGTGATTATTTGTCAGACATGAGAGAAATAGTTATGATATACTGTATGTATCTTGCAGGTGATTTCTGCAGTTCCTGAAAGGGACTTTTCTGTTAGCCTTAATCCTCAGCTATTGTTTCTTACCATCACACAAATATTCATTGATGCCCATTAGAACTTCAACAATAGCCGCTGGTGTGGTGGGACAGAGCTGCAGAGACACCCTCCTGACACTGCCATCACTACAGCTTACCTGGGTGGGACAGAGTGCTAGCAATGTCAGGAGTTATGTGGATGTATTAGCAGGTGTGCCAGATTGGTTTTACCGGTGCATCTGGGCAGCCCTAATCTTGCCACCATCTTGCCCCACCCAATTCCCATCTAGGGAAGATGTAATAGTGGTTGGAGGGCAACTCTGCAGCTCTGTCCCACCACCCTAGCTACTACTAATCTTAAATAATTTTGTTTCTTCTGTGTAAGCGGACTGTCAAAAGCTTCTGCTTGTCCAACTGGAATTTAACTAGATAAAAAATATACATATCTTTGTGTAGAGAAGTGGTTCTTAACCTATGATCCATGGACACACACACACACACACACTTTTTCCAGATTCCTTCCTGTTACTTTGAAAATTGTCTTTGTGGGGAGGGGGGGGAACTGGGGAGGAGATCCATAGCTTTCATCAAATGCTCAAATGGGTCCATGAGTCAAAAAACAGTTAAGAACAAGTGACCTAGAGTGCATGTGTCTTGTCCTGTTTCTACATAAACAAATACTGAACTGATTTGTAAGAAAAAAACTCAAGGATATGCTAGTATGAACAGTGGGCATACAAAGGACATGCATGGAATATAAATTCTTTTCATTCAGGTTTAATACAGCACTAATTCTCTTTTAAAGTATTTGCTGTACATATCCCATGGAATGATGCATAAATAACAGGGAAAATAATTATCATATGAATATTGCTTCTAAAAATATTTTCTATAACTTCTAAGCCCTGAGTTTAGTGACCCTTCTCAGCACACACTAATTTTCCATAGTATACACGGTTTCTCCATCACTTCCCTTTTCTTACGCCCTTATGAACTTTCATTTATACGATTTGTATGCCTTTTGATAAACTGTTTGTATGGTTGAGTTGTGAAGTATAAATTCTCATCTGTCTCAAATCAGCAGTCTATAAACAGTCCAACCTGTTCCCTGGACTGTTTATAGATGTGTGTTGAAAGCTACAGATATATTTCTATGGTAAGACCAAAAGTGTATCAATTAGACTGGAAAAGTAGAGCACCATCTCTTGGGGGGAGGGGCAGCAGCAAGCTGCTTAGGAATAAGTTCACTGATTAATTGGAGTTCATTTTGATCCCCACCCCGCCCCCCGCCCCATTGGGAAGAGGAAAATGATTGGCAAAGAAGAAGATGAATATTGTACTTGAGAAAAGAAATAAGGATGTTACATAATCCCGGGGAATGTTTCTGATCTGACTGCCTTAAGAGGCAGAAATAAAGGCTATATCTGAGTGAAACTCCAGGGCTATGAGTTTGGTTCCTAAACTATGTATCATATTTTCTGTTCTGATGGCTACTTGCTATCAGTTCATCCATAACTGCTGAAAGTATAAGAAGATGTTTTCACACAGAAGCTCTGAAAGCCCAGTACGCTCTCCCATGGAGAAGAAAATAGCCATGAAATGTTCTTTTAAACTCACTTTCACTGGGGAATCAGGAGCAAAACAGTATCTCCCACACGAAGATCAACAGTACCTTATGTCTTTCAGTTTTATTCCCCATTGCTATGCAGTGGCAGAGGGAGACAGAAGGGTGGTTTTGTTTGTTTGTTTTGCATTTTCCAACCACCTCTTACAAACATTGTCCAAGAAGGAAAAGGGTTCCATTTGCATGGTGGATGCACCAACACAGAGACCTATCAGCCTGTGCATTGGTGGTTTTAACTAATGTATGCTGCTATAGGCCCTGCACTCACCACCTTCCTTATTTTATAGAGGATTTTGAAAAGTTCTTTCCACAACCTGATAGGCAAGTTATGTTTCTTTACATTTTTCATATTATCCTTCAACTTAGCTTCAGCAAGGTGCTAGCCTCATGCGCTCTCAGACCATACCACTTAAATATTATAACACACACACGCACTCACGCACGCGCGCGCGCGCACACACACACACACACACACACACAAATATTATAAAGATAATGTTGCTGTGAAAGGTATGTTGTTCATAATCTTTTGGAATTTTTTTTAGCTAGCATCTGTTTCTTTCCTACAGGATCATTCTCAGCAATTTATTCTTGATCTTTAACTGCTGCGCTGTGGTCTAAAGCACTGAGCCTCTTGGGCTTGCTGATTGGAAGACTGGCAGTTCGAATCCCTGCGATGGGTTGAGCTCCCATTGCTCTGTCCCTGCTCTCGCCAACCTAGCAGTTCGAAAGCATGCCAGTGCAAGTAGATAAATAGGTAACGCTGCGGTGGGAAGGTAAACGGCATTTCCGTGCACTCTGGCTTCTGTCACAGTGTCCCGTTGCGCCAGAAGCGGTTTTTGTCATGCTGGCCACATCACCTGGAAAACTGTCTGTGGACAAATGCCAGCTCCCTCTGCCTGAAAGCGAGATGAGAGCCACAATCCCATAGTCACCTTTGACTGGACTTAACCATCCAAGGGTCCTTTACCTTTTTACTTTTATGGACTGGAGGCAGCAAATCAAGACAGATATAGTTTGGTAAAGGTTCCTGGAGATTCTTAATGAGATTCATTTTTCACATTAGAACAAAACAACTAAACCTGCTGCAATCATCAAACTCTTTCATGATGTAAATAAGGTTCTTTGTTTAATACTAAATTATTCCCCCATCTACACCATTTTTAGACAGATTTTGCATCTGAGCAAAATTGGTTTAAGGTCTGAATATCAGGCCTTCAGATTCTGACTTTGCTTCTGTATAACACAGAAAACAAAAGTAACTGGCCGAGGTTATACAGTAACAATTACTTTTTACCATGTTTACATAACCATGTTCTAACTGATATACCGTATGTAGAAACACTCATGCACTTTAGAAGTAAATTCGTTGTCCCCGAAGGGGACAATGACAATAAAAATATATTCTATTCTATTCTATCCATAAGAGGTATGTTTGCCTCTCTAATGTTACAGGGTTTTCCTTGTGCGTACAAATGTGTATATTCCAAAATATGCCAGGTTATCAGAGCTAATCCTTTAACGTAGTTGCATATCATCACTGAATGGTGCTAGCATGGCAATTTTGAGAATCTGGAATTTGGTCCTCTTTATGAGTGTCTGTATTTTATCTTAAATCCTGCATGCTACAGTTGCTCTTTTACTTGGTAGTAGTAGTCTGCTGTTTGCGTGTCTATATACTAATGACAGTCTTCACAAAGGAGGCTATTTCCTTGTTAACAGATTCTAGCAGAACAGAAAGTGTGTGTGTAACAATTTCCTACTTTGAAACTCTTGTCAAATTATCCTGTAAATGGTGCCTGATGCCCATATCTACGCCACAAACTGAACCAAATCAAACCAGATCATACCAAACCAAAGTTCTAAACTAGGCTGACTTATGCAGAATATGCCAAACACTAATCTCTTACCACATTGTCACACGTTATGCTTAAAGTAATGTTTGTTTCAGCCAGATTTATGATGTAAATATAAAGCCTGCATTGGCTGCAGAGCTCATTCTCATTACCAACACCTCTCATCCAAAATATTGCTATAACGGCTAGAGAGGTCTCTTTCATTTCTGTCCCTGCGTTCTCCCTGTCTTTTCCTCTGCACTGCATATCTTTGATCTTGCTGCCATAGCTTGGAAAGTTCCAGGGTTGATTGGATTGATACACTTATATCAGCTGCTATAGGATCTCTCTGTGAGTTCTCTGCATTGAAGTGACTCATTGAGCAGGGTAGTGGAAGCATGGAGATAGAAGCAGAAGAAGTAAGGAGGATTAGATAGATGATAGATAGATATAGATAGATAGATAGATAGATAGATAGATAGATATAGATAGATATAGATGATAGATAGTACAACAGCAAGCTGGGCTGTTCGGCATGCCTACTGATCACTTTAATTGTATGGAAATTTGTATTATGGGCCTGTGTCCAGAGTCTTTCATATACTAAGCAACACCCCTGGGTCAGTCCTATGCAGATTAAAGTATTGCTCTAGTTTGCACATATCCAGGAAGGCACCAAATTGGTGAAGGCAGAACTAGGGTTACAGAATAGAGTCAGGAGACACCAGGTCCTGATTTGGAAACCTTCAGACGTGTGTGCCAGCTGCATGTTGTAGCTGCTGATAGCATCTGCCTAGGCAGTTAAGTTCCCTCAGGCCTGGCACTGCCCACTCAGGCCGGCTACTGGAGACTTCTAGACATGTCCTGCTCAATTCTATGCACTTGGCTCAGACCACAGTGTTGATTCAAATGAATAAAACTGAGGTAATGGATGGTAAAAGCAAATATGTGCCAGTAGCAAGGCCCTTGGGATACAGCCAAGATATAAAACCAAGTGCTGAGTCATGATTTTCCAGTTCATATGCTTAGCAAAGGAAACACTTTATAGAAGGACTGATAAAATGCTTTGCAGCTTAATGCCTCTTTTTTCATGCTGGTTGCACTAATTGCAGTTATAGCTAAACAATGGAGTACAATCTCTATAATTATTCAAATAAGCATATTTGCTTTTGTGAAGCAGCTGTTAAAAAGGAGGCGAAAAAAATATTAGCTTTCCATGCAGTTTATTTATTTATTTTAAGATGGAAAACATCAGACTACTCATCATTGTCAAGAGATCTTAGGCTTCTTACTATTATTTGTACTTGGGCTAATTTGATTGTTAAAAGTCCAAATTAGTTTTGGGGTGTTTGAAAGAAGATGAATTACATGAAAAGTTATTTATAGATACACAATAATAATATGGGTGACTGTTGTTGCTGTCATTGTTTTTAAAATAAAGTTATTCTGACAATCGTAAGATCTTTAAAACTATTTATTAATGTTGACTAAAACCATTCTAAATGAACTGATCCATCTTGGGATGATACATACATGGAAGCAAGGTTCTCCATGCATCTTCCTAGTTGATGGAGCATAACAATGGGTGTTGGCTCCTAATTCCACAACCAGTCCAGCAAACAAAGATGTGCTCTCCTAAACCCACATTCCCAGCATGTTCACAGCCTCAGTGATGTCTATGCTGGCTTGGTCATGTACACAGAATGGAAAATGGCAGGATCCCCAAGGACATGCTCTAAGGCAGGCATGTCCAACTCCCAAGAGGCTGCGATCTACTCCCACTATAAAAAAACTGGCAATGATCTACCCATTGGATTGACCAAAGTTGTTGAGCTTTTTTGGGGAAGCCCAGTTGGACATGCCTGCTCTATGGGAAGCTGGCTCCAGGCACTAGGCCTGTTGGCAGACCAACTCTGTATTACAAAGATATCTGCAAACACGAAAAGAAGGCTGGCAACACTAACCCCACCGTGTGGGAATCTGCAATAAAATGTGTCTCACCCATATTGGTCTCTGCAGCCACAGCAGGCACTGTAACTCTCCAACAGTTAGACTTTACCCCAAAGGGCACGCTCTTCCATTATCTCCTGAGATAGATGGATGCCAACATATACCTGTGGCTGCACATGCATAGCCCATTAAAAGATTAATTCTTCTGTGCATGGAATTGGGAGATTAATGCAGTCAACGCTATTCCCTTTTCCTTTTCAAACAGTTGATTGGTGGATTTGGAGATTAATGCAGTCAACGCTATTCCCTTTTCCTTTTCAAACAGTTGATTGGTGGATTTGGGATTCATTTGATCAAGAGCATTTTGTTCCCTTTCTGCAATAGCTCCAGGTGCAGTACAATGACCTCAAAATAAGGGCTTTACAGGGACAGCATGCTTTAAAATAAGAGATAGTAGAAGAAAAATAACAAAGCTTTGTGAAATATTAGGCAAAAATAGAACCTGAATATTTTGAAATGGTGTAGAAATAAGTTTTGTTTGTATGCCTTTGACATTTCCTCTCTTTGGTCTGGAGAAGGGCTATGAACCAGGGGTAGTGAATGTGGTTTGCTTGCAAAATGTTACATTTTGCATATTGCAAAAGGTTACATTCTCTAGCTTCTTCAAGTAGGGATTTGGCAGGCCCTTTTCTGAAACCCTGGGGAGCTGATGCCCATCAGTGTACTGCAGACAATACTGAGGTAGATGTACCAATAGTCTGGATATAGGTTCCCTCCCCCCCCTATGTTAGTTTCTTTAAAGCAGGGATGCGGTACCTGTGAGCCTCCAGATTTTGCACTACAATTTCTCAGCAGCCCCAGTCAGCATGGCTAGTGTTCAGGGATGATGGGAGTTGTAGTCCAACAAGATCAGAGAGGTTCCAGATTCCCCATCCCTGTTTTATGTAATGAGAAACTTTTGTTGTTGCTTAGTCGTTTAGTCGTGTCTGACTCTTCGTGACCCCACTTTAGTTAGTGCAAATCCAAAGCCTCTAGCCCATCCCAGACAGTAGTCTAGCAGTGGCATGGCCATCACTGAGGGAAAGATGAGGTAGACAAATACTGCATATGTTCTGTATTTCCAGCCTTAGATATTGATCACTTACAGCTTTTCCTCAATTGCTTACATCTCATTTCCTAGCTAGATATTGGTGCCAAATGTTTGAGCCTCTTAAATCACAATATCTCTGTCAGGGAAGTTATAATAATAATTATTCTAAAATGGAAAATACATAATTTACTTAGCCATTCCTAACTGTTAAGTACTTTACTGAGAGAAGAAAGAGAGGTTCTGATATTCAAAGAATCTGAAAAGTATCAGATAAAGGTCTGCTGCACTTTGTACATTTTGAATGGCTGAGGGAACTGAACAGAGCAGTGCCTTAATCTTTTGAACATTGACTCTTAACTGCCCTTATGAACATAACATGAAGAGAAAATGGATTTTGTTGTCAGAAGTCAGTAATATTTTTCAGTTATAGGCCAATTTGGTCTCACATTAGCAGACAAAAGCCAGTTTGAAAGATATTGTTTTTCCTAGATATCTTTAAGACATGGGTGTCTAACCTATGGTCCTTTGTATATTTTTAGATTCCAACTCCCATCAGCTCTCTCATTCATCCCTTCCAACTCCCATTCATCCCTCTCTCAGCTTCCCTAATGTGATATTAATCTGTACAAGTCTTCTGACAGTCTTCAGCCATGGCCAAGATTCACCTGAGAGCATCCCAACTAGCCTTTCACTTAAGAACACTCTGGCTTCTGGTGATATAGCAGCACTGTATGTACCAAGTTCTGAACCTGATTTGTGAGCAACTTTGTGAGGAAATAAACAGACTGGTTTCATTTTTATTTATTTTTTAGGTTAGGGATGGAGAACCCATGGCTTTCTAGATATTATTGGACTACAGGTCCCATCATTTATGACTATCAGCCATGTTGGCTGAGGCTGATGGTAACTGGAGGCCAATAGTATCTGGAAGGTAGTCCTTGACAGTAACAGTATTTTGTTTTGTGGGATCTACCTCTTTTGCTGAATCTACTACCAGGAACCCCCACTTCCCTAATACAGAGGGATAAGATGAGGATGTTCTGTGGCAAGTATATATTTTGCATGTAGCAACATGAACACATATAGAAAACTCTGGAATTCCATAACTTAAAAAGGGAAAAAAACCTGACACATTTTCACCACAGGATAGAATATTTATCTGCCTAAATAAATGCAAGTTTCCCTATTGAGTCATTTAAAGCTTTAAAAAAGTGTTTAACATGTCTATTATATATGTTAGAACTTCAGCATAATAATGCAGAATTATCGAGCAGTACCACAAATTCAATAAGGGAACACGCAGACCAGGCTTGTCAGAAACAATAATGATGTAGACTCGTGCAAAATCAATGATCCAGCAAGAGTTTTGATTTTCAGTTAAACGGTTTCCCTGAATTATTGTAAATCCTTCAAGAGTGGCATTTTTCAATAGGCAGCTTGAACTCACTGTAACTATTACTCTGGTTGGCAAGTCGCTGGGAACACTAAACTGAAGCACAAGGTCGATTGATCCTGGCGAGGCTTGAAATGTTAGGTCTTGCAAATCTAAACAATAAAAAGAATAAATTTGGGGTGGGAGATATGCACAAAAGCCACCCTCCTAACATTTCCATAATTTGAGGTTAGATTTTGATATCGGGATCCTAGGAGGAACAGATTTCCTCATAATCATGTATTTTATGACCCCATGAAAATAATCTAAAACACCACCACTGTTTCGGCTCTAAGAGAAACCAACAGTGAATATAGCCTTTGAGCTACTGATTTACTGAAACTTTTTGAAGGACTCTTCTGAGCTGCTGTTTGTAGTCCTGGGCTGCCAGATGTGTGGTCTACTACAGATCCTGAATCTGGGACCTGAGAGATGCCGGGAGCAGGGAGTCAGACTGATTGTCAGTCTCTAGATATGGCTAAAGAGGGAAAGTAAAAGGAGATAACCTAGGCCAGCAGTAACATGCCAGAACACCTAGAGGCCAGTCACCTATTAATAGTATCCAGGTGAGCCTTGCTCATTAGTATCAGCAACTAGGGCAGGGATGTGCAGAAAGCAGCTTGGAGTCTACGGACAGGTCTCTGGGTGATTTGCAGTAGATCAACAAGGGTTTCTGACTCCCAATCTGTTTAAAAATAGCAGCAAAACAACTTGTTCCACTTAAATTAGGCTGCTGAAATGAAGAAAACAAAACAGAAGTGGATTTTGTGTGAAAGGAATGTTTAGCTCTGATGTTGAAAGCAATCCCTAGGCTCTAAAGAATGTGCACTTTTAGATTAATTATGACAAACCTGAAGTCTGTCCATCCCTGGACAGGGGTGATCTGCTCCTGTAGTTCCTTGTGCTGGCTACACTTGGTCCTTTTCCTGCCTTGCCATTGCCTCTGTCTCTTCCATTCCAGCCCTGATACGAACTGGGCCTGGCACAACACAAGGACTACAACAGCATACTGAACTTCTAATAACATTATTCGGGTTAGTAATACTGATGAACTATTTCTGATACAATACTGGCTCCCACTCAAACACAATACTCGGACTTTCCACTCAAGGAAACCTGGAAACATTAGTCAAGAAGTCAGCACAAAGTGAAAGTATCAGCCCAGATGCTGGAGGCTCCTTGGTGATAGGACCAGAATCCTATCCTCTTGACTCTCCTATCACCTCTGCGTTGGCAAACCTTGACAGTTCACCAACCATCTCCTTGGTTGCCATGAGAACCTTGCATTTAGGGGGCAGAGTGGTGACTTTCTCAGGTGGTTCCCTTCTGTGTTGTTCAGCAACAATGTGGCAGAACCCTCTCCCAATTCACTGCTCAACCTCTGGTTCCTCTTTCTTTGACAGATCTTCCCATCTCATTCCAGTAGGCACTGTGGTAGCCAGAACATAATCTAGTGACTTTCCTTTATTTGGAACTAGCAGTCTTGCACCTGGCATCGCTTGGGAAATCTAAGAAAAATAAAACCAGTGCAGTTTTGAAAGTTTCCATCCGCCATCTTTATTAAAAATGGCATCCAGTTTTATCTATATATAGATGAATACATGCTGCTTGATCTCAGGAACCGTCATTCAGATTTGGTTATGGAACCTTAAAGAGTGTCCAAATGCAAAGAAACAAACAAACAACTTTCCAAAATATATGGTACATGAATGGAGAGCCAGAAAGTCAAGAAAGTAAAGTAAATGCTAGCTGCTGCAGGTGAGGATCATTTTATACATTTCTCTGTATTGGTCATGGTGAGCACAATGCACATACAACTTATTCGGGTTAATCAAATTTAAGTATGGCTTGAGAAGTGATGCTCAGTACCTACATGCAAAATATCAGTAATATTTAACCAGTAAGTATATAAATACAGTATCGCTTCTCAGCTCATTGAAATCTTTATTTTTAAGCCTGCTGCTTCACCATATGAACCTTTAAGGAGCTCTTCAATAATTGCATGTGGTTTCACAATAGTCGTGAAAAGAGTACTGGTAATCATTTTGTGTGAGTCTCTGTGTGTGTGTTTAATCCTTAATACTTTCACTGTGCCTTTGAAATGAAAACATGGAAAGCAGCAAGTGCCTCATTAGCTGTTATTATTTTTCCCCATATTTATTATTTATTTTGATTTATAATACATGAAAAGCTTTCTGTGCTCTTATGCCATGAATGAAAAATACAGCCATAAAAAGATCAAATCAGCTGCTACTGTTCATGTCTGAAATAGAAAGTAAATTCAGTCAAAATTCGTGGGAAAACTTGTGGGAGTGCAAAAGAAATTTAATTTTCATTCAGCATTTCAAGCTGTCTCTTATATAAATGTCATGAGATAACAAGGTATCGAAAGAACAAGCAAACTATGATAGCGGCACACAATACAACTAAAATTAAAAATTGTTTGAATATAACTTTTCCTTAAATATGAAAAATTGCATGTCAAGATTGCTCCAGTCCTCCCTTAAAGTCTCAAGGATCTTCAGAAGCCCACAGTGTATCTTATTTTCAAAGACCACCTGATGAGCCCATTGCTCTCACAAACCTGGATGCTCTTGCCATCATTAATACTGTTTGTTTTACGTTTTATTTGCTCAGCTAAATAGTCCTGATTACAGTCCCACAGGGTAGGCTCCCTGCCTGACAGAATTCCTTCTCAACTCCCTTAAGCTTGCCACTGGATGTTTCCTGGTCCCCTGATCTTCCTTGCCAACTGCTCGCTCTTTCTTTCTTTCTTTCTTTCTTTCTTTCTTTCTTTCTTTCTTTCTTTCTTTCTTCTTCTTCCTTCCTTCCTTCCTTCCTTCCTTCCTTCCTTCCTTCCTTCCTTCCTTCCTATGTAGCCCTGTGGCAATGGTTGCCAGCTGTTCCTCCACATCTCTCCTTATCTCTCTATTCTCCTCTCCTTTAACTTTCTCCTCCTCTTCAGTTCGCCTTTCCTGCACTCTTTGTTTATATATCCCTAAATGCTACCTTTTTATTCTCAGGACCTGCAGAGGATGTGCAGCCAGTGACTTGTATCCCCTAGCTCTGTGTGGCCATTTGGCTCCTGCTGTGTTGCTGGCCCACATCTCCACTTCTGGTCTACCCTGGCCAGCTCCCAATTGGGATACAAGATTAAAGGAGTAACAGGAAGGTTGCTGTGATGCTCCCTACATGACTGATCAGTCACAAGGTAGAGAATCAAGTTACCATGTGGAGTCTAGAGCTGGCCACGTGCTAGCTGAACACTTTTGTAGAGTGCCAGGACAAGCAGGAGCCCCTTGAATTCCATGACAACACCACACTGCTCTCCCCATGCTTTTATTTTCTGCAAATCCATATATTGTTGGGGGTATATCTACTTAAGCTGGGGTATATCTATTTGGCATAGGATGCTTCTCTTGGTAATGGAGCATCTGGCAACTCCACTGGTATCACTTAGCAGTCTTTTTCTTCCAATCAAGTCTTGGCCTGCATCTGACTTACTGAAGCCAAATGGAGGAGGGAATATAAGGCAATGAGCCAGCTCCCCACTGCCTCCTCCCACAGTTGAGTTACAGCAAATGCTATGGCTACAGTTCTCTTTCAGTCCTGCTGGAGACATAGTGATCTTCTCACATTAAAGCTATGGAAGACAACAATTAAAAGCAGATTGTCACTATGTTTTGAATTCAGATAGCAGGAGCAAAAAGTAAAATAAACATAAACATACACCACAATTAGTATGGTATCTGGGGTTATTTATTTTATTTATTTATTTCCCACCTTCTACTCCAAGAAGCTCAAGGTTGTCCACATGCTTCTCCCTCCCCTCATTTAAATCCCACAACAACCCTGTGAGGTAGGTTAGACTAAGAGGCAATGGACTGGTCAGGGGCACTGAGTGAGCTTCATAGCTCAGTGGGGATTTGAACCCTGGTTTCTCCCAGATCCAACCACTATGCCACACTGACTCTCAAAATGTAGTGAGAAAGTATGGTCTTGGGAACTGAGGCCTTTCCACAAAGCATCCATCATGACATCTGGGGTTTCTCAGCTGTTGCCACCCAGTTGAGAGGACTGACCAGGTTTACCCAGTACACCCAGTGTGAAAGTCAGGCTGATTTCCAAGGCTAGGAGAGGGAAGGCTCCATACTTCTAAAATTCAGCATTGTACAGCCTTCATCAGAAGTCTAGGGTAGGAATGGAAAGTGTATATAGTAAAGCTTCCATGGCCCACAGCCCTAAGGGACAAAAGACCCTGCACTGAAAGAAAAATGCAGGGCTCCCAGCCCTTATTTTTTACTTTTGTTTTGAAGTGCCCTTTCCTTTCATATTAATCAGGAGAGATGCTGCAGCCGTGACATCTCTGCTACTCGCATCTTTCCAGGTAGGGCTCTATAGCTGTTCCCCCACAGAATAGTCGCACAGGTACTTCCTCCATGATTGCATCTATCCTTTGGGATCTAAGTCACAGATGTCTTGCAACACATTTGAATCAATCTGTCTCCAAGTGAGCGGTGGCCTCTTTCTTTCCATGTCTCCTTGGGTAGTAAGGGAGCACTCTCATTGATCTTCCCTTTGTCCTTATTTTTCTTCTGTTTGCTTTGTTCTCCTTGAATGATGATGCCAGTAAGTATTAGCTTCTTTTGAGGCAACTGGTATGCAGGTCCTGGCTAATGGTGCTATTAATATTGTCATCCCCACTGGCTAGCAAAGGTGAAACACTGCTGTACTTGTACTTTCTTGTATAGAAAGGTCGCAGAGCAGTCTATTATTCAACGTCCTTGATCCTGAGGAAAGTCCTCTACTTGATTTATTTGAAAAGGGGCAAAGGGTACCTCTGAGCTACCAACATCAGGTCCAGATCAATCCCAATGTGAAGTTTCTTAGGAACCAAATCCCATATGGGCTATATTGTCAGGAAACGCACAGCAAACCACACTTTGAAATTTTCATGTTGTAAGCCACCTTGAGCATGGTTTGAACTGTGGAAAGACGGCATACAAATAAAATTATGTATGTATGTATGTAGTGAATGATGTGGGCAATCAATCCACTCAAGAAGATATTGAAAATTCAGTCTATTTCAGGGACCTAATTGGCTGAAGAAATGACTCAAAAATAAATCTTATAAAGATGGGATCATTTTGAAGTGATTCAGTTTTTGCTCTTTCTTAAGTTCCAAAAGGGAAGCAGTGTGCCTTGTGCCACACAACAAAAATTGAGCATGTAACTTAACCTATTAAGCCACACACCCCCAATCCCATCACAGTCATACCTTGTTTTGCGGCCAGGATCTGTTCTGGAGCCCTGGCCGCTAGCCAAAAAGGATGCAGGGCAAAGCATCCTTTCACAGTGTGAAATCTTTTTCATTCATATATACGAGAATGACTTTACATTGGCATGTATCAAGAGTTTAGCACCTTGAGACCAAGAACCAAATACTTCTATATTTAGCTCTAAGGATTCTCCTGAAGGCTGTATCACTTATTTCCAGTCCACACCCCTTACCAGTCTTCTTATGCATCCTCATGTGCTTTTACTTGGACAGAAGGTAAGAGTCTGATCTGTTGCCTCACCAATATTTTGCCCTTGGTTCCATCCACTTTTTCCTTCTATCTCCTGCCACCATCAGCATATAACCTGTGGAAGCTTCCCTACAAGGGAATATGGTCCTAACCCCTGCCATGTATGCCATTATTTTTATTAAAAAGTATATAAAATGAGTTTAGAATATAATTGTGCTATTTAAAAGTTGGCACTTGTGTTTGCAAAACCTAGTCAGACTTCCAGTGACAGGTGCAGTTTTATAGTCTAATTTGTCTCCTCTCCAAACACCTTTAAAGAAACATTTTGGCCAATACATGATTGTCTTCTGAAAACAGTGCATGGACTTTAAAAGCAATTAGGCTTAGGCTTTATTAACGTTCCAGAGAATGGATTCCTACAAAGAATAGTTCTCCTATGTATCCTCATCACTTACGCTTTGTGAATATGAAGGCACCATTTTTCAACATCTTTTCTGTCACAATATTGTCTGGCCTGTCCATACTATATTTCAGCACAGCCTCCAGATTGCAAAAAGGACTGGCTGTATCTATTATGACTTTTGTTCTCCTTAGTAACACAACGACCACTTTCAGCAATTGGGATTATGTAAACAAGGAGATTTTGTGGTTATCATTTAGCATCATTTAGCATATACAGTACTGAGTCAGATAATTGGTTCATAGAGCTCAGTATTGCTGTCAATGACTAGCTGGAATTTGCAATGGTTTCAGACAATTTCTTACATATTCTTATAGTTTTAAAATATCTTTCATTCTCTTCCCATTAATGCCATCAAGTTGTGCTAGCTGGGGTTGGTGGGAATTATAGTCCAAAACATTTCGAGGGCACTATATTGAGGAAAGCTGCCTAGACGGAGTCTATTGAGAATATAACATGACATCCACTCTTATAACATGGAACCTGCCGTGAGCATATAGATTTGTGTGTGAGAGAGAAAGATAAAAGCTGTTGACATAACATCTGCATCTTTATTGACTTCTCCAAATATTCTGAATTGTAGAACATCAGACATTAAAAATCAGATATTTAATGTTTCCTTCTGTGAATAGAAAGAGAGAGAACTTTAGAAGAAAAATGGTGTCTAGAGCAATAATTTGTAAGAAATAAAAGATCCCTAAGAATCGATAGGAGCTGCATCAAGCTTGCTTGGCAGCCATATCATTCATATGATCCCTGAGAAAGTTGTAATTGACCTACATCAATGAATGAAGTTTTTCAATCAAAGTATTGCTATAAAGATTAACCATCTGGGGAAGCTTCTAGAATTACATTTGGACAAAACTAAATGGAGTATGGATTTCTGAAAGTGGAGAAGAAACAAAAGATGTGCCCCCCCCAACCTGGTATATAAATACTAGGAAGATATATTTGTCCTTTCAGAGCTTTGTTAGAAATGTGACATGCTATGGCTTTCTTCCTAGTCCATGGTCATATAGAATTAGAGGACACAGAGTATGGTAGAGTCTCAGTCTTAAGTTTAGAACATCTAGGCTCTCCAGAAACAACCCTTTTCAAAAATTGTACCGGTATATTGAAAATGGGCCAAAATCACCCATGTAACACACATTGAGTAAATACTTTTTCAATAGGTGGTGACGTTTCGTGTCCTTCAACATCACTCCTTCACTCAAGGTGGGTATTAAATTCCTCTAGTCTCTCCTCTTTATTCAGTCATGGTAAGCAAGAATCGAGAATACAGATGCTTACCTGTCACTGAGATGGTAAACTTCTATTTCAGCTCTACAATTTTAGACTGCAGCTGATTGCACAGATAACTGATTCTCCTCTATATGGAAAACACCCACACATATACAAACACCCTACACATAGAAAATTAGATTTCAGTGAGAAGGATTCTTGCTAAGCCTTCTTCCTAGCATGCTAGATTTCTGCAAAGGAGCATTCCTTTATCTCAGTTTTCATTTGCAGGCTGAAGTGGTACATCAGGACCCAAAGCTTACTAACTCAGTGACAGCTAGGCTTCAATCCATGGTCACTGCAGCAAAAGCATAGGGCCATATACAAAATTTGTTATATATTCCCAAAAGAAAGGGTTTGAAATAAGCAAAACTCACTCCCCATGAATGATGATCTGACTTTCGGCAATTTATTTTTGTGTTCATCGTTATGTGAATGGCGTGGTTATTTTTTGTTGTGTGAATTTTGTGGATAAATGCTTTTAGTGTATTTGCTTCATTCTAAGGATTATTATTGTATATTTTGTCTATTGTCCTTGAAAAGCACTCCAGGAGTCCTTCTGGCAGCATGAAGCTGTAGTAATGGGAAATTATAGTGCTACACTTTGTCTCCAGTTATTATAGGTTGGAGTTAAGACTTCATCCTTTTAACTTATTATTGTGGGTACTTTCATTTTCCTATGCAGATGCGTGTTTATTGATGAACAGGTTAACAGCCTCTTTTTCTGGACCTACAAAGTGAGCAACCCTGCTGTATCTCTCTATATTATAGTTGCAGTAGTCCATCATTGCACTGTTTTCATTTACTGTTTTCCAGGGTTCTAAAAGCAAGAAGGGGGAGGAGGGGACAGTGAAAGGTGGGGGTTCATGTCTGTAGTAAATGACTGGGAGGGCAAGGGAAGGTCTTGGTGGGGAAAAGAAGGATCTGTCTGGCAGTCCTAGTCCTCCAGTGACAGAGGGAGACAGAAGATAAGGATGAATTAGGGAAGGGGGCAGTGGAATTGAGTGGGGTAAAGGTATCATTTGAAGGACTGAAGGGGTATATAGTAGGAGGTAGAGAGGGAGGGACGGAGCTTTAGAGCTTTGGTGACAAATGTAAAGAAAAAGAGAGGAAAGGGGAAGATTGAAGTGGATGGGGTTAATGAGGGCATTTGCAGTGCTCTGGAAGAGCAAGAGGGTGCCTTGAGAGAAATGAAGGGGATCCCTTTTTGGTAGACTCAGACTTCTCTCTCTTCCATTCCTCAGCTGTGTCTTGCAAGAAAGAGAAATGACGTAGAGCCCTCAAATATTCCATAGCACTTCACATAGTGTATTTCACCCGTGGTATCACGGGTTGTCTTCAACATGAAGTTCCAGACTCAGTGTACTAATTTGGAACAGATACCACACTGTGGGAAAGATGGAATTGAGAAAAAGGAGGGAGGGAGGGAAAGGGGGTTGCAAAGATGGATGCCAAAAAGGGAGTAGGAGGGATTAGTAATGAAAGTGAAAGTAGGAGTAGAAAAGGGGCTGCAGAATAGGAAGGGATGGTGATTTCATTATTCAGCCAAAGGTGAAAAGGGTGTTTAGTAGATGCAATGTGTGGAAGGAGGAAAATACAGGCGGTTGCCATGGGATGGTCTGTATGTAAGAGGGGGTTGCAGAAAAGGAGGAGGAGGGAAGGCATGGATGTGGGGAGAACATGAAAATAGATGCACAGCAGGGCTGCAGAACAGAAGAGAAATGTCAAAACAAAATAAAAAATAAAAAAATTCCTTCCAGTAGCACCTTAGAGACCAACTAAGTTTGTTCTTGGTTCTTGGTACACTTGGTACACAGATACACTGAAGAAGTGTGCATGCACACGAAAGCTCATACCAAGAACAAACTTAGTTGGTTTCTAAGGTGCTACTGGAAGGAATTTTTTTACTGTGAAAAGCGAACATTGTTGGTTGGAAATTCAGTTCATTGGGTATCCAGATTCTATTATCTGTCATGTTAGCATAAATCTCATATGCTGAGAATGGGATAAGACTGATAAAGCACATTTATGTGCTTAAAAATAACCATAATTCTTGCGATGTTAGACCAAAGGGTTTAGGACAAACCAGAAAATGAAGTAGAAACAACGTGGATGAGGAGGAGATGATGATTAAAAGGTTCAGGGAAGAGTTTTAGATTCACACAAGTATTTTCTCCATTGCATCTGAAGGAATGAAATTGTAACAATATTAACCTCTGATCTTGACATACTTTAACAAATGAGCAGTGATAAAGAGGGAAAGAATAAAAGAACTTAAACAAACAATGCTGCCAAGCTCTGCTGGTTTCATTATAGACAATCAATTTTCTACTGTCCTGCTAGCCTAACATATTATTTAATGCTTCTGGTACTTTACAAAGCAAGTCACTTTTTTCTTCTTAGAATTATTTCACATGCATTCTCAAACTCTGGGTGAGACTCAGAATGTTGCACAACACAGAGAAGTGTTGTGGATTGTTTATCTACTGATCTCCAAGCTCTGATTTCCAGGTGTTAGAAACAAACAAGAAAGGGTAGCTGTCACCCATTTCCCCCAGCTTCTGATCTTCTGAGGGCATCTGGCATGGAAGACAAGATTAACTTTTCTCAGGGTGCATTCAGACCTAGGAGGTTTGTGTGTGTACAGATTAGTGTGTACACAGCCATTGTTTGTTTGTTTTTCATTTCACCATAATCCACATTAAGATGGGTTGCAACCGCATACATACAGTACACTAGCTATATGAATCAGGCCTGAAATGGAAGAGTGAAGACAACTTAATAGACACAAGCAAGAGCTGTTAATTATATAATTATCTCTTTCTTCTTTCCCCTCTGAGCTCATTGTTACAATCCCCTGAAACTGTGTAACTGTGTGTGTGTGTGTGTGTGTGTGTGTATACTTGCAACTACATGGACAGAGCAACTTAGGTCCATTCAGTGTAATTTTCACTGGTGCTCAATCATAGATCCATTCTGGTGTGTAGGTGTGTGCGTGCATGCTTGGTTTTTGTGAAGTTTTCAAAATAACGCACACAAAATCTGCATGGAAATTGTACATATTTTGTACACAGTCTCCCCCTAACATTCAACTTATGATGTATTTCAGTGCTTTTCGGTGCATTTTCATCTGAGGTATGCATTTTTAATGCAGTTCTTACTTAAAATGCATATTTATGTGCACACTTGTTGGTAGTGAAATAGCAAAATCTGGAGAAGGGCATAATCCAACTGGAATTTGCTCTGAAGGAAGGTTGATAATGCTAAATTGGGTTGGTCCACTGTGAAAAGCATCCTGAATAAATTTCTTCTTTATCCCTACTTTCAACTCAGGATAATGCTTCATGCATCTGGTGAAGTCAACTGTAGTCCATGAAAATATATGCCATACTATATGTCTTTATCTAAGGTACCACAAGAGTTGTTGTTTTTGCAGCAGAATAGGATGGCTACCTACCCATCTGGAACTAGAAAAGGATTTGTGTTTCTAAGACATGTTGTACCTTGAGAAAGATAGAGACAAAATTGCCCTTAATTGAAAGATATAGCTTTAATCAGTAAAACTACTAAGCTCATTCTGTGTTTGTTTTCATCAGTCTCAAAATAGCACACCCCGTTTTCTTACTTATTGAAAACAAAACAGCATTATTTTTTTCTGCACATTTTTGCTTCTTCATCTCTTTTTAATCTGCTAGGCTGTAGCAACCCACATGGTTTTTGTTGCTGTTTCAGTGCATCTGATACTATAACAGCATGGGTGCCCATAGTAAAGAAAATCATATGAGTTGCTGCTACAAGGTGAGCAAACTAGCCTAAGGTCAGTGAGGGCAAAGGATAAGGACATCGTAGGCGAAAACAAAAGGAAGGACACCAAACAGCCTTGAAACAATACACATGCTCATGTAATGATTTGTTTAAAAAAAGAATTTGGCTGTGTGAAATCTGTTACTATGGAGAAAAAAGTATAAAAATTAAATTATCACTGATGAAGCTATTGCTACAATCCTAAATGTTCTTACTATGAAGTAAGCCCAACTAGACACCGTGGAACTTAAAATGCATGACTACCTGTTGTGAATCTGGGTTTGGTGTTGTCCTTTAGCTGAAGTCCCCCACACCTAAAAACCAAATGAATGTCTGGCTTTTTTTTTTACAGCAAAATCTCTCTTCCTCTCCCTCCTTTGTGAACTGCTCTGTCTCTTTTCTCCCCCCCCCCCTTTGTGAACTGCTCTTTTAAATATAAATAATACATGCTTTTGTATTGTGAAGATCTGCAGTTCTAACTTAACTGATATTGAAGGTGTACTGCTGCAAGGCAGACTTTAAACTTCAGGCCAAAAAAATGTTAGTATAATAATAATAACTCTTAATAAGGATTATTGCAGTGAAAAGCAGTTAAAGGAAATTAGGTATCTTTTGTTGGAGGTGTAATTTAGGAACTACAGACACTTAACTTAACTTGCAGCCTGCCTAATGGCATCTATATCTTCTGGTTCTATTCATGGCAGCTGCTAATTTCTGAGAAAAAGAAAAATGTAACACATTCATTGAAGGTACCGCTGTTCGTCTTGAGCTTTGCACAAATGTGTAAAACAGGTTTTCAGTGAAGAATCTCTCTATTTTGCTGAAAGCAACAAACCTAGGAGTGCCCTCCTTTCTGTGGTTGGTGCATAGAATGATTCTGAACAAGGACACATTAGGTACCTGAGCATTAGAGTTAAACTATTCAGCAATTGTGTCATGAACTGGCAGGCCTATGGGGAGGGGGAGGAGGATCCCAGTGAGGGGTGTAGCCGGGACAGGGACACACTGGGACAAGCTGGGGATGAGGAAGGAGAGGTTGGTGTAGGAAGTACTTACAGGGTGACAGAGGATGATGGAGGTCAGTACACAGGAAACAGAGCTACAGGACCTATCACCAGTGCCAGAGGGGCTCCTGTCTCCACAAACACGGTGGGCTCTGAGGTGTAGGGAGCAGTGGCTGGGGTGCTCCAGGAGGCAGAGGCAGGCAAGGGCTCACAGCCCGCTTCACTAAGCTGGCCAGGTGAGGCTTGCTAGCTCTGGGAGGAGGCATGTGATTATTCAGCTGGAGTAGGCTTGGAGCAGGTGAGGGCCACATGCCTCATCAAGCCCAGATGCTGCAGTCAGCAGGCATAGTAAAAAGGACAGCGGAGCTCAGGTGCTGTGTCTGCTCATGTTGAAGGACCATAGCTTGGATGCTCCAGGATCTCTGCAGAACTGTGCTTCAGTTTGGACATGTGGATTGACCCTGGACCCTGGACTTGGCATACTGACTTGCTGCCAGGTAGGCCAGGGGTTCAGGACATATTGTTGGTGAAAGAGGGTGAACTGTGGGAGCAATTGTGATTGACACATTATGGCCTAGTCCAAATCAGTGTCCCCAATCTCCCAACCACTGTTATTGTTAACCGTGGGTAGGTAAGAACCAGCATTTGCAATTAGAGTTAGAAATAGGTTATCCTTAATGTTGCTGAATTATAACTCTGAACTATGGTGACCATCTTTGAAGAAGAGTAGTGTAGGGTAAATTTGCATGCAAGAGGGAAGGGAAGGGTACACTACTACACCATGACTGACAGATGAGAATGTGATTGAACTGGACACTTGAACAAATGGAATAAACTGGAGGGAAGTACTTGGAAGTTCATAACAGTGTACAAATTACATCCCCAGAATGCATACATTGAGAAATTAAAATGGGATTTATTTATGAAGATGTTTGGGCAGATGTGTGGCAAATTAAGGGTGATAGTGAATTCAGCATAAGTAGTAAGATTCTAACATTCACCCAATTTAATTAGTTAACTAAAGTCTGGAATCCTATACAAATCTTTCTGGGGGTAAGGTCCATTCAGCTCAATGTTGCTTACTTCTGAGTAGACAAATATAGGACTATACTTTAAATAAATCTGGAAACATATATATCAATGGGGCTGAGAATAGACATTTTCTTCTGTGTGTGTTTTTTACCCTATGTTTACTGTAGTCAGGAATGAAAAAAGACAATGTTTTAGCTGTTTCCTTCTACCTCATTTTATTTTGTGTGAACAACCTTATATAGAGAGATTTTAGGTGGTGTGCACCATTATTTAAACTGATTTGAGTAACTGGTTAAAAGGCAGATGATTAATCAACTAAAATGTTTTAATTGATTGTCAACCTTAGTTTCCTGACATTATTTAGTGATTGCATTGCACTGATACAGTATGCTTTTGGAAACTAAATTGAATTAATGAAGCAATTTGTGAATACAGTTCATGTTCTATAAACCTTTATTTACCCATGCCTCTCTATAATTTACATTAGAGATTTCCCTAGGTGAAAACAGGCATTATTAAACAGAAAAATGGTTGCCGTGTTTATTTTATTTTACTTTGTTTATTTAAAATATTTATAGCCTGCTTTTCTTTACCAAATATGCATCCCAACATGGATAAATTCTTAAAATACAAACATAAAATAACCTAAAAATAAACATCAGTGAAATCAGTAAAGCTTCATAACAGCAAACTCCTCCAAAGTTCTGGAAGTTTATGCCAAAAACAGATAATAATGTCAACCTTATTTGATATGGGAAGGAATTCCTTAATCAGGGTGCTCGTATTGGCTTGTGGGTTGAGCATGCTGCTTTATGAAAGTGTGTTATGGGCATCTTATATCTACCCTGAGCAGCACCTCAATACTTTCCACATGGGTTGCGTCAAGAAGATTTTGAGTGGCAGAACAGATGCTAGGAATGTGGGTTGGGAGAGCGCATGTTCACACTCCTGTTCAATGGCATCTGTGCTGACTTGGTCATGTCCACAGAATGGAATATGACAACATCCCCAAGGATGTGCTCTACGGGGATCTGGCTTCAGGCACCAGGCCCGTTGGCAGACCAACTCTGCATTACAAAGATGCCTGCAAATGTGACATGAAGGCTGCCAAGATCAAACCTGTCTTGTGGGAATTCCTTGCAGACAACTGCTGTACCTAGAGATAGTCAGGTCAAGTATCCAGGGCAGCAAACATATAGGCAATACAACTGAATACATCTAAATTATGTTTAGGTTTTTAATGTTTGATGTTTTATCGTGTTTTTAATATTCTGTTGGGAGCCGCCCAGGATGGCTGGGGAAACCCAGCCAGGTGGGCGGGGTATAAATAATAAATTATTACTATTATATAGATTAATTTGGTCCAGTACAGCATCATACTGGTGTGTGTGTGTGTGTGTGTGTGTATGTGTGTATGGATAGATAGATAGATATAGATAGATAGATAGATAGATATAGATAGATATTTACACACACACACACACACACACACACACACACACACACACACCCCATGTTGGTGAAGACCGCTATCAATAAAGTGCAAATAGAACAGTTATTCCCAGTTCTGACAGTAAGTTGAGCAGCAAGAACTCATCCAATTAGACTGAGCAAGGAAAAAAGAGCAAAACCATTAAATTAAGCCAATTGTCTGCAGGTAGGGAGGAAATATATGTTGAGCTAATTAGGCTGCAGACCTCTGGCGAACTCTGAAGTCAAGTATCACCCAATCTGGTCTGGGATATAATGAAAACTGAGAAAAGTAGCCAATTAACTCAACTGTAATAAGAACAGTTATCTCAAGAAAGGGCTATTATATATATGTATTTGTTTTGTTGACCTCAGAGGCCTATGTAGCTTTTTCTCTGGAGATCAAGACAATATCTATCTTCTCTGAAAACTCAAGACACTATTCACAGGTGTGTTTTTTTAATGTAACAGGGGCCAAACAGCACTTGTTAAACCCTTTTTATGAAGGATGGTATACTAATAAGAATAATAATTTATGGGAGGGGAGTGGCACTAGCAAGAAATACATTGCTATTCAGGATTCAAGCCTTCCAGCTATGATATATCTTAGAAGACTACATTATATTCTATTCTCCATCTTTTATATTCCACCCAGCAGTGACAGTGCAATCCCATACATGTGTACTCAGAAGTAAGTCTCAATGGGCTTACTCCTAGGTAAATGGATTTAAGATTGCAAACTTAGTGTTCTGTGGCTCATTGGGTTGTTAACTTGTGGAAGGGGAGGTTGGTCCCTTAGGGTCCTCTGTCAAATATTTTTTCTTACATTTCAACAAACCCCATATTTCTTTTCCAGACCACAATATATTCTACCTGAAAATAATTGAGTGTTGATTGTTATGCTGCTATGATTATTGTGTGGCATGTAATTGCACTAAGCTAATTGACTCCTACTTGTTGGTGACATAAGTGATCATTAACGTTATTTTTAAAAAATCAAAATTACTTGATGTTTGTGTGTGCCTCCTCTATAAGAGTAGTGTTTATTAGTATTGTTTATTAGGTAGTCCTGAAAATGTACAGTTACAAAATATAAGGATTTCAGTTATATTTATCATTGTGTTTGAGAAACAGCGCTTGATTTCTAAACGTAACAGCCCTGGCAGTAAATTCTCCCTGGAAGCAATACGATGTGTCCTATAACCTTTCTTTTTATGATACTATGTCTCCCCTTCTGTATTACTACATCAAATATGTCAAACAGGTCTTGAACCTGGCTCCAGAACCAAACCTGGTGAGCCCTGGAACACATTTAATTCTGCTTAAAAGATCAGTACAGGATATACTGCAGCCCTAAAGATTAAAATTCTTCCCTTGGAGCAAATCATTGAAACTAGCTAGATCTTCCCTTATGTGTATGCCCTTACTTTGCTCACTGCTTTGCTCCTGTTCTTTTTGAACACTGAAGAGCAAGCAAATGCAGTTGTGTGGTACTACTGCTGTACTTGCATTTTTCCTCAAAACTGTCAGGCTAGTTTGCCAGTATTTGGGTCTTCAAAATTTGTTTCTGTGTGAAGGCTCTAATCCCATTAGTGGTGAAAATTCAAGGTAGCGTAACTTTGAAGCAGTTAAGAAATGAAATTACTTGTTAATTACTTGTACAAGTTAAGATTGAAAAGTATTAGAATATTACAATTATATATTAAAACAATTTAATGTTCACCATTTAGCTTTTGACTTAGGATTTTGTACATTTGTTTTTTGCTTATAGTAGATATTTACCCTTCAAAATAATTTTTTGCTTGCAGAACAAATGGTTATTTTCATGTATTTCAGTCTTCTGTGTTCATCAAATCAAGTACTTGAATGCTCATTCTTATCTTTATTGCTCTGCTATCAGCATTAGAAACTGAGATATGAAAGCTAGGAGCTAAATGGCACCTTAAACCTAGGTTATGGGCACAACAACAGAATGCCTAGGCACGCTTTTTTTAATAACACGAATACAAAGCTGAAAATGAACTAACTGCAGCTAAAACACTATGTTCATTTTTCACATGATCTAGTCCTTCCCTTGCCCAACCACCTAATATTCTTAAAAGGGTCTCTTCTCCAGTCTTCAGACAGTAGCTGGAAGTGGCAGAAAAGGGTCCTCTTTTGAAACTCTGCAGTTTTAATCTGAAATATTAGGCTCAGTACTGCACCCAGAACTCAGAAACTGCTCGTGCTAATGAAATTCCCAGTTGCAAAATGTGCCTAGAACAATGGGAGTTTCAAACACTGTCTGCTATCTCATTCATTTCCATTTTATGGTTCTAGAACAGATAATTAAGCAGTCAGTCTGTGACCACTAAGAAAAGGATGCTGTGATTACCAAGACCCAGCACGGTTTTCTCAAAAGCAAGAAATGCCAGATGAATCACATTTCTTTTTTTGGTAGAGTTACATGCTTGTTGGATCAGGGGAATGCTGTGGACATAGTGTACTGTATCTTGATTTTACCATTATATTATTGTGCAGAAGCTGGTAAAATGCGGACAGGATAAGGTAACTGTTAGGTGGATTTGTAGTTGTTTGGCTGACCAAACCCAAAGGGTACTCACTAATGGTTTGTCACCATCCTAGAAAAAAGTGGTAAGTGGGTGCTGCAGGGTTCTGCCTGGGCCTGTTGTTGTTCAACATCTTCATAAGTGACCTTGATGAAGATATTGAAGGGGTGCTTATTAAATTTGCAGATGACACCAAACCGGAAACGTAACCAATACCGCTGAAGGCAGAATCGGGATTCAGGATGACCTTAACAGATTGGGGAATTGGGCCAAAATTAACAAAATGAATTCCAGTAGGGAAAAATGTAAGATGCTACACAGGCAGGAAGAGCCAGTTCCACAAATACAAGAGGGAGACACCTGTATTGCCAATAGTAAATGTGAAAAGGATCTTGGCTCTAGAAACTAAGTCTTATGAGGAACGGTTTAGCAAGTTGGATATGTTTAGCCTGGAAAAGAGGAGTCTGAGAGGGAGATATGATTGTCATCTTCAAATATCTCAAGGGCTGTCACATAGAAGATGAAGCAAACTTGTTTTCTCCTGAACCAATGGCTTCAAGTTACAAGAAAGGAGATTCCAACTAAAAATTAGGAAGACCTTTCTGACAGTAAGAGCTGTTGGACAGTGGAACAGTCTCCCTCAAGAGGTTGTGGACTCTCCTTCCTTGGATGGTTTTTAAGCAGAGGTTGGATGGCCATTTGTCATGGATGCTTTAGTTGAGATTCCTGCATTGTAGGGGGTTGGACTAGATGACCCTATGGGTCCCTTCCAGCTCTACAATTCTATGATTCTAAGCATACATTTTGTTTTCAAGTACTACTCACTCTTTCCCTCTCTGTCTCAATTTTAAAGAATTCAGAATGGTGGTAGAAAATAGAGAACTGAGAAGCTATTAAAAGCAAAGCTGCAGTAATATCTTACAGTTAATTTCATAGGTTTAAGATAGAAGGTTTGTGCCTTTAACAATGTTTTATGAATTAACCGAGCACTGAAGTATGATGGCGTGAATTAATAAGCTATTCTATTTGTGTCTCTGTATTTAAGTGGAGTTTCTTGAATGGTGTGTGTGAGAGAGAAGGGGGGGAATAACTGAAAATACATGTATTGAAAATACCTATGAAGCCATGTTTATACTAACATTGCTCAGTCGGTAAAGCATGGGACTCTTAATTTCAGGGTCATGGGTTGGAAACATGGGAACCTTAGAGAAATAAAAAATGTCAGATTTGTTCATCCCTAAGAGCAGAAGTGAGGAAACATTGGCCACCCAGATGTGGATTTTTAGTTCAACAGAAACATCTGGAGGGCCAAATGTTCCTCACCCCAGGTCAAGGACATTAACAGAATCAAGTTCTTAAAAACTCTTCTCCCCATGCTGTACACAGACGTATATCAACACCAAGCAGATATTCTGTGTGAATGGGTAGTACAGTATTTGAATATTTTAAATAAACAAACAAATTGACATTAATCATCCTGGAGCAAATCAAATGCTTTGATTTTCAGTTGAAATTGCTAGACCCTATAGCCCATTCTAAGTGTTGTTCCATTGTAAAGGTAAGTAATTCAATGCTATACGGGCCACTCCACTCATCCATTCCTTTCACTCCTCACTGCTTTCCTGTCACTCAGCATCCACTCCACATACATCTGGACCCTTATTCTGAACAAATAATAAATGCTTCTTCAGGCATTGACCTTGTTTGTTGCTATTTGTTCCCGTGGTTCTATGATTGATAGTGCTGCTGTAGATTTGAGAAATTCCTTAAGTGACAGTCCTGAAACCCATTCTCCGGTGGCCAGTTGTGATTTCTTATTGTTTAGTGGAACAACTCTGAAGCATGTCCCTTCAGGAAGGTACTCAACTACAGTATGTCAACATTATAGTTATATGACTGCAGTTGAACTTGCATTAAATTTGCAGAATATTAATGATACAGAGAATATAGAGAAATAATGATAGTGATAAGAATGTGGCAAATGATAAACTTGCCTATATAAAATATTATCTCTCTCCTTCATTTCTTACAAATGGATCTATTTGGGATCATAATAGTAATAATCACAAAACACAAACCAGGTCTCTGGTTATAATAGAAGATTATTTGTCAAACCTAACTGATGAGAATTGTAATCAAGGGAATTTCAGCTTGTTTAATGACAGTGGGATATACTTTCTGTGCGGGGAGATTAATTTCTAAAATTGCATTTTTCCCATAAAATTAATTGACAACCTACTGAACCTATATGGTAGCACATCAACTTTCCTTTTGTCTTCATTTCCACCCTTGCAGTTCAAGCAATATAAGGGAAATGTATGCTACTGAGTTTATTATTTAATAAGTTGTTATTGCAATGTATATCTGGCCTTTGTGCCCATAGCACTCAAGGCAGCTTATGATATATTGAAAATACAATAAAAGTAAAAGAACATAAATAGGTAAAAAACAATGCGAAGGCCAAATCAGGATACAGGAGATGTGTATCCACCTCTGCTCATCTTAAGGTTTTGCATGCCAGAGTTTAAATCCCTTTCTGTACTAGCTCTGAAAAGAATGATCACTGCAATACAGAAGTTTATTATTATTATTATTGCTACATTATTATCATTTAATATTTATACCATGCCTTTTCCCTGACAGGAACTCAAGGCAGCTTACTGATAACAAATCTGAAGAAATCTGTGTATCTGAAGAAGTGTGCATGCACACGAAAGCTCATACCAAGAACAAACTTAGTTGGTCTCTAAGGTGCTACTGGAAGGAATTTTTTTTATTTTATTTTGTTTTGACTATGACAGACCAACACGGCTATCTACCTTTAACTGATAACAATAAGAACAACTAAAACATAAGTGGAAAACCCCAGTCATTAAAAAAACTATCAAACATTGATAGATTAATTCTGTCTATAATCTATTAAACTGTACAGTCAGTTCCCAAAAGTCTGTGAAACAAAGTATTCACCTGCCAACAAAGGTGGGCTACATTCATCCTGTAGTCCAAATACAGCTACCAAGGTACTTATGCTAGATAAGGATAGTTTCAACCTTCTTTTTAACTCTCTCAAAAAATAAAAGTTAAATTTATTTCTGTTGCTCACAGCTTTCGAGATAAGCCTAAAGACTGGAGGGCACTGTGCTCACAAGTGATTGCAACCAGCAGGCAAATAACAGAGAATTCCACATTTAGAATTTTGTGTGGAGGTAGATTCTGATTTAGATTCATGGGCAATGGCAATTTCAGGACCCTTCATCACCCCAGCTCACTGTTAGACTGAGGACATGTTAAACCACATATTTGAGGCAGAATATATTGCAAGGCAGGGAAAGCCTATGGTACTGTATGCAGTCTATTGAGAGGAGGTGGGGTCCATCAACTGTATACAGTCGACTGAAGGAAGGTAGAGATATCGGTAACTTAGGGAGACAGTGTATGGGGAAAATGGCACAGTTCCCCAAGATGAGTGAGGCTTGGCATACTAAAGAGAGCCTTGAACCAGGCGCTTCTGCCAGGGAAGTGACCTTTTGCACGAAGCTTACTGATATTACAAAAGTAACTGAAATTTAAGGCATCACTGAAATGCTGGCCACATGTTTCTTGCTGGATATGTTATCATAACTGACAGTGCTTTTAAAAATATAGTAGTTTTGAGAATGTGTCTTTTCAGTACATCAGTCAATACAGATTAAGCAAAAGTGACTCTGCAGTAAATAAAATAGGCTATTAGTAGGTCTCAAAGTCCAACCTTCTCCCTCCTTCATAACATTTTATATAATCTGAGCTGCAATAATAATTGCGAGCCTTTTTTTTTTTTTTACAGGGACAAGAAGTCTATTAGGTTTGCTTGTGACCCAGTGTTTGTATACACACACACACACACACACACACACACACACACACACACACACGACTATAAATAAATAGCATTTTTATTTTATATTCTATTTCCAACTTTCAGAGAAGAGTGCCAAAACAGCAATAGCCACACACAAACAGGATATACTTGGAAGCTTCAGAAAACAACAAGGTTTCCAAGAAGTACAAAACAATTATAGGAAGAAACAGCCCAGTAAGGACTGAGCATGCTTGGTGAGCATGGAATACTTATTGACTATTGTGGGGTGGGGTGCGCAGTCAGAAAACAGGATGGGAGGAGGATGGAGATGGAGTGGTTGGAAAACAGACATAGATATAATGATAGATACAGCCATCTCATTGGACAGGTTAGTCTGTAGTTCACATTGAGAAGCTATTGTTAAATGAGTGCTTCCTATAGAATTCAGTTGAGAAATCCAAGATTTTAATGAAGCCATGAATAGGAACAAGTAGGTACGCTCCATCCCCCCTCCCACATCCCCATCCTCAAGCTAGCACAAAATAAAGCTCTTGGTGTAAAACGTTTTAGAAAAATAAATAGCCCTGCTAATGCAAATTCCAAAGCAAATGCAATTAACTGTCTCAGGTTGGAAAGGTTTCTGGTTGTAAGAGAGAATGATTTAGAACAACCCTGCAATGTAGTTTACAATGTCGCATATCAAGTTCCGAGGGTTTTACAACAATCCTGCAGTTTTGTCTGGATGTTTGGACTAAAGCTGAGAGAGCAGCTGGATTTTATCCCCACATTGTGGGTTAGATTGAGAATACTAGACAAGAATCCTGTAGGTCATGTTATGGCTTATACCTCATTGCAGTTTGGAAGATTGGAGTTGAGAAAAGGGAAGTGGGAGAGGGAGCACTGCAATGTAGTCCATTATCAATATTAGGTCTCAGATCAGTTAGGATTTCCAGTCAGAAACCCTCCATAGCCTTTAGGTTGCACCAAAGGCCAGTCTACTTAAATTGCCTCCTCAGACCTCCCACCCAGGCCAAATCAAACACACAGTTGCATGGAGAAGCTTCATGTTCCATTTGTTTGCATGTAGACTTGCATTGCACTTTTCAATATTCAAAAGCTAGCTAAATAAATAAATAAGCATGAGAAAAGACCTAAGCTACATCAGGGACAACTGTTTTTGATAGTGCTAACATTTGTTTTCAATCCTATTACATGTATATAAAACACATAAATGCACATGCATGTACAATGATACCCTGCAACTTTTTATTATGGGGGCCTGCTTGTTAAAATAATGTGGCATTGTTGTACAACTGCTGGTGTGATGGTATTAGAGATAATGCCCCAGATCACATTCTGGGTGAAACCAGTATAGCATTCCTGTACCATGAATCAAATGTCTGTGGCTTTTGTCACCTATGCATGTCAAGCTGCATCTGCCAAGAAACCCTCTCCTGCAAAGCAGCTAGTGATACAGCTTCAAAGGAGGATGTGAGTTCATTGATAAGGCTCTTAATGCAACCAATGTTTTTATCAGAGTTTTAAAATATTGGCTTTATATTGCAGATTGCATGTTATACAATATTATTTCTACCTCTCTTATATTCGTCTTGCTTCTCCATTCATAATTGTTTTACTAGGGCTGCTGTTTTCCATTTAATGTAATGAAAAGAAAGTGCATGCATACAAACATGAAGTGCATAGAGCTAAAGGAGATGCTCTTCTAGAGTTCTGTAAAGTGTAGATCAAGCACTCACAGATAAGTACTGGCCACTGTTCCAATAAGTGCTACTTGTTAGCCAGCAAAGCTCTTCAAAAGTTAGAATGAGAGCAAACAGAAGCATTTGTGAAAAAGCATAACATGTTTAGACATGTTGACTCTTTGATGTTCAGTTCCCTTTTGACCAAGAGGCAAGAATAGTAAATCCACACAAAAGTTAAAGCGCATTCATTTTTCTCTATACACTATGCACTATACACTGCATGCAGCATAATTGTAGCAGACATTCTACAAGAGGCTTCTGAAAAAGCTTTCAATGGTTATTCTTTAAAATTCTCCCAGACACCAGTTTTTCATTGCCTGTCTGATAATCTTTGATTAAAGAATTACATTTGTTGATGTTAATATTTATTTTAACAGGTGGGGAGGGATTTATGGCACTGAGAATAGAGCAGGGAAAACCTGTCTTTGTTTGGTTTCTAGAAATCAGTAACACAAGTGAAAGTTCATGTAAATGAACAAAGTGATTCTATTTGTTACACCATCAACAACATCATTTCTATACTTAGCTCTTGCTTGGCGGCAACACTTGCTCAACCTTTGAACTTTTTACTTAGTGCTGCATGGGCAATTTGTTTAGATTGCTCAATAACAAAATACTTTCCAAATACTTAACAAAGTGTAATTAAATATATTGTCTTGAACACATTTACTCTTTAAAGCCTTTTTTTATGTGTTGGAATCCAGCAGAATTCTTTGAGCTCATTTCCATAAAGTTTGTGGCCTGTATTATTGCTCCTGTTTGTCTAGAACTGGCGAACTATCTTGGTCTGCAAGTGTTTCTCATATGTTCAGACTCCTTTGCAAAACGAGTGCCCATAGGTCGGGGGTTGCTGCCCCTGTATTATGCATGTTTATCTGCACGTCTGCAATGTTGCTGTGTGCATGCCAATGTGCATATGTTGGGGGTCAGTGCCTGCAGCCCTCACTCTGCACATGGAGGAGAGCCTTCATGTGTGAACACAGCCTGTTTTGCTGGGGTTTGAAGCTTGCAGGGGAAGTGGGCAGTAACTCCTGTTGCAAGAAATATACAAAGTAGAACTTGTTATAGTAATTAGAACTAAGTCAGATGCTAGCAGTGAGGCAAAATTCTAAAGAAAGTAGCCTTTCCCAAGTGCATTGATTAAGGCTAATCAATGTTTTAAAATGGTATCAGTCAGACAAAAAACTCAGACCCAGCCTCGCTACATTATAGTAAAAGGCACTGGATACTGAAACTATCCTCAGATATGCTTTCTCTGTCCCAAAGGTCTGCATGTGTTTTAGACCAGTCATGGCTAACACATGGCTTTCCAGCTGTTGTTGAACTCCAGTCCCAGCAGTCTGTCAGTATGGCCCAATGGTCAAGGATAATGGGAGGTGTAATCCAGAAACACCTGGAGAGCCACAGTCTAGCCACTCTGGCTGTGCATGTGTCTACAGAACTGTTCTCAATTCTCTGTTCGAGGCCAGGGATAGCTATATGGTTGTAAGGCATTCAGGCACACAACTATCAAAGAAATAGGAGTCCCTCATCCCCATGATGCCCTTTGCCAAGTGTAGCCTGAAACATTATCCTATTCAGAATAGATAGACAAGAAAGAAAGTGTTTTAAGCTATGAGAAAGTAAATCTGAAGTAAACATGAAGAAGGTTGAAAGGCAAATTCCCCAATTAAACAGCGACTTTCAATGAGAGTGTTCAGAGTATTTCTGCTAAATATGTTTTAGGTTATGAGTTCTCCCTACAGTGCACAGATTAGGGTGAAATGGTCATCTGGAGTCAGTTGTGTGATTCTAGCAAAGAATTTAGTAAATTTTGTTTTTTTACACACACCTTGTTTGGGTTGCTTCATTTCCCTCCCCACTGGCAATAATTATGGTTTATCATAATTGTTGCAGACATAAGCACAGTTACTGCTGATCATAGTTTGCACTCATTTTCTTCTCTGATTTGATAGGAAACCAGAGTTAATGGTAACCATAGTTACACTGTTCAGATATCATGGTGAACCATATGATTGCTAACAAGAAATGGGAGAGTGGAGAAAAGACGTCTGTGAGGCACCAGGACACTGCCAATTGCCAATCTAAAGGTTAGCAATAGCTGAGCACAATGTCTGAACTGTGACACCATAGTTAACACATACAAACCTTTATGGAAAGTAAACTCCACATGGGTTAGCAAATGACATCTATCCCAGAAGCAAACAGAAAGAATATCCAGTACAACAGGACTGCGCTTTTTTGTACCAAATAACAATAAACTGTATCATAGTAAAAGACCTTTTCATTAGCATTGTTTTCATTCCTTTCATGTAATGCATAATGAAAGTGTTGCTATTCATAATAACTCCTTAGGAAACTATTTGCTGCAATGAGCAAATTATTCAATGAATTCAGCTTCATTTTTAAGTTATCCATGCACGGCTTTGCTACTATTTGTGAATTTGTTAGTAATTTAATATTGTTCAACAAATGCATACTGGAAATAGATTTGGGCATGTGAAATCTGTGTTGTTGTTTTTAAAAAGTCTTCAGTGGCCCTGGCTTTAAGTATCTATTATTTCTGCCTTGTAATTAGCCCTCTATAGCTTGGTCCTAAACAGGGATTTTTTTCATCCAGAACTCACTGGATCTCAGTTCTGGCACCTCTCAGGTGGGCGCCATTGCCATTCTAAGAGAACAAGGGAGGCTTTCATGGTGAGTTCCGGCACCTCTTTTTCTAGAAAAATGGCACTGGTCCCAAGATTAACTGACCTAGGAAAGACATTTGTAGGATAAGGAAAACCAGGTTGGTATGCTGTTATGAAGGGTAGTATTACACCAGTATAATATCATTATGCCAGTATTTCAAGCAGACATGTTAACATGCATAGCTAAGATAGTTGTGTAAGCCTCATAATATTGAGAATAACATAAGAACTGTCAAGTACAGTCAGAGCACTGATCCCTCTAGTTCATCATTCCATCGTCCAGCAGGAATCAGTCACATGCCATAAGGAAGATTGCAACACAAACAAAGCATGATGATGATGTTTGTTGCCAAGTCCCAAGCTGTCCATGAACAGTTTTTTCTTCTTCTTGCTTTGGTGGTTGGTTGTTTTCACAATATCTATCCTAACTGTGTATCATCAGATGCTTTTAAAAGACCTTATATATTAGTGGCCATTCCAATCTCCTATGGCAATTAATTGCATTGGTTAATGTACCAGCAGTGTGCACTGACTGCAATATTTGACTTGTATCTGCATGTGCAACTTTGGAAGAGCTTGTTCTATCTTTCCAGTTAGACTCATTATCTGTGACTGAATTAGATCTATTAAAAATGAAGCTGTGTCCCCACCCACCCCATTTAGTATATATTTTGGAAAGTGGTTTTCCTGACTGTCTGTTTCTTGAGATATCATCACCAAACTCAGCATGAGGTTTCCCAAGGTCAGATTGACAGTTTCCATCAACATTTGGATGCTAGACAGACTTTAGTGTGACTGTGCCCATTTTTTTTATCTGTTTGGCCACCACCAAGATATTGCCAAGCTTGGCACTAAGGTTCCCGAGGTGGGGGGTCTTGTCAACGTTTGAACACTAGGCTCTATTTTGAATCAAGATGGTAGACCAAAACATGACTTTGGTGTAACTTCACACAAATTTTAGTGTGACAGGTCCAAACTCATAAATTATACTATCCATTTTAAAATCATAAAAAGTTTGTTTCTAAAAATTCCTGGGCAGTGCTGGGCACTTCCTACTATTTCAATTTAATAGGGAATCTAAAAAGGCTATATCATTTCCACGTTTTCACAGAAGTGGATGAATGTTGCAGGCAATTGTCCGCTACAAGTGGATTAATTCTGCAAATTTGTAGGCAGATCTATCTTCCACTCACACAGGCTGCTTTAATGCAGGTGGGAGAGACTGACAGTGAGAAAAAACTGGCCTTGATGCCTGCTTTGCTGACATATAACTGGATTTCTCCCCCTCTCTTTCTTTTGGAAAATGCACAGGGAAATAATTTGGTAGAGGAATGAAATTGGGGTAAATAAATTGAGGGGGAATTTGAGTGGGATCTATGGGAGAAATTCTTGCAGATGGCTTTAAAAGGGGATTATACAAATCCTTGGAGGATAAGGCTATCAACATGTAACAACTTATGGCTATGTGCTACCTCCAGTTGCTAGGAAACAACAACAGTGGGAGATAACTATTGCCCTCTTACCCTGCTTGTTAGCTTCCAAGAGGCACTTGACTGACCCCTGTGGGAAACAGGATGTTGAACTAGATAATCTTTTGCTCTAATCCAGAAGGGCTCTTACGTTCTAAATCAGGAGCGGGAATCCATTTGGTAGGCCTCATCCTTATCTTTCCCACCCCCTTGCACACCAACTTTGACTGGTTGGTGTGGTATCCACCTGTCAATCACCTGATGTCACAGTGATGTCACGTGACCTTTTTTTGCATGGCAATGCGCAGGAAAGCTCCAGTGATCAGCTGATCATCATAGTTGGCAAACTTCATGCACAACTCTCTGCAAGCCCTGGAGTCAGTTTCAAGATGGAATGTGGGATGAGGCAACAGACATTCCAAGGCGGCATATTGAAGTGCTCTGCAGGTTTCAGTTTGAACCTATGGCTGATGGGAAGAGGAAACATGCAATATTTGATCCCCCACTTTTGAAAATATAAAATCCAGTTTTTGTGTAGATGGGTGGGCTTTAAATGCCAAGGAGAAAATGTTCTAACAAGAGTAGCAGATTTTATTCGCTGTCTTGGGTCTGCAGTCCCATCAATAGTGTTGCTGATGTTTTTAATTTAGATAGATTAGGGAAGTAGCTAGGAAACACATTCAGTTGCTGTTCTCACAGTTAAGTAATTTTCTAGTTCATTTTTTAAAATTTTTAATTATAACAGCCAGTGGTCCATAAATTACAAGTGCCCTTGGATTGTTAAGGTTGGATTTAATTTTCTGGTTGAACATTTTGTTGAATATTCATTTTGATTGAATATTTGACTCCAAGAAAATAAGTAATCCTGGAAACTAATAGGAATAGCTTTAAAATTACGGTTGGAAAAGAGCAGCTCTAGAAAAACATGTTTTTAAAAGATAATGATCCAATTGGCAAAGTTATATGTAAAAAGTATACACAATTAACTCTTATTCGTAATACTATTTTTCCTTCTTTTGCAACATGGATAAATGTAAGTTGTTGCTGTTTTAAATACTTCATTTCAGGTGGCAAAACCTGAAGGAGTACCAAGTAATATAGTGAATGCAGCAACTTACAGATACATCTCTAAGATTTGTTGCCTGACTGGGTCTGTAAAATACAGTTGACGGAGACTGACAGTTTGTGGGCTGTATTTGGCTGGGTGAAGGTCCCAGCTCAGCTGATTTCAGAGGAGATGAATGGATGATCCTTAAGGTGGAGGGAGCAGTTGTGTGAAGCATGAACTCCCACCAAGTGTCCTATTGTCTTCCCAACCCCAAATCATGACCTTTGAAAAGAGGGAGGGGGAACTGGTGGCATTGTGGGCTCTCTAGCAACAGGGGAAACCTTCCTAGCAGCTCCTTAATTAGAAGCAGTGCTACTGAACTTCCACAGTTGTGTTAGTGCTTCCCAGTGAGCATGCAATTTTACATTTTCTCTTGTCTTCCAAACTAAATCAGGAAAAATTCCTGATTTTTTCCCCCAACCAGAACTCACTGGAACTCAGTTCTGGCCCCTCTCAGGTGGATGCCATTGCCGTTCTAAGAGAACAAGGGAGAAATGCATGGTGAGATCCTGACCTCTTTTTCTAGAAAAATAGCACTGCTAATACTTTGGTATGAAAGGGGGAAAGCCCTGTCTACATGAAATACTCTACAGCAGGAGTCAAGAACCCCTGACACCCTCTTCGACTGCACTCTCCATGCAGCAATTAGTTTTTGTGGCGGAAGGTTCTGCTCACATGAATTTAACTGCTGATTACTTTATGTCTAAACAGGACAAGTGCCACACAAATTATGTGCTAGTTTTTCACATATAACATGTAAACGATATATGAACTTCCAACATTCATGAAAGCATTGTGTGTCAAGATCTACAGGCAGTTTGTGGAGAATGGAGATGGCTGGGTACATGAGGCAAGGCTGAGAGTTGAACATCTTGATGTTATAATAAAACAAACATTATACCCATTTGGTGGCTTAGTAGGGGCATTTTCTGTGGTAGCCCCTAATGTCAGGGACTGGCCCGAGCCAGGAGGGGTGGCGCAAGGGACAGAGGCATCCGGAGGTCACCCATGGACGCCAGAGGAGGTATTGCGAGCATGGGAGCAGGAAGAGGCAGCACCTAGGCTGTCGCCAGAGACAGGGAAGGAGGTGTGGAGAAGTGGGAGTGAAGAGGTGTCGCCACCTGTGCTGATGGAGGAAGAGCGGGTGGCGTGGGAGCCTATGGGAGGAGAGGAGAACATGGAGACGGAGGGAGAGCAAGGGGTCGAGGATGTAGCCGGAGCCTCTGCAACAACTTCCAGGGAGGATGAAAGTGAAAGGGATGAGGGCAACGCAGGGGCCGGCAGAGTCAAGAAGCGGAAAAGGAGGAGTGAGAGGAGGCGTTGGAGTTTTAAGAGGCTTTTATGCTGGGGGGAAAAGCGGAAACCCTTACTTGGAGAATCTGGTTCCTCGGAGGAGGATGATGAACTGTAAAGCTTGTCGGTGAAATAAACTTGTACATAAGTTAAACAGACTGTCGAGTCGCTTACTCTTGAGGAGGACACACACATCCCCCTCACAGCATTCTCCAAGTCCTCGCAACCTCCTCAAGGAGTAAAAGGCTGCCGGGATGACTGAACGCAAGGAAGAAGCGGATGGCACAGGGCTGTACGTCGACTGGGAAGAGCGAGCTAGGGACCTAACGATAAGGTACGAAGTAGCTCAAGCTCAACTCGAGGAGGCGAGGCGGCATGCCGATGCAGGGAGAAGGGCAATGGGAGGAAGGAGGATGCCTTCCCACGGCAGCAGATTCGATGGGCAGCCGGAAAATTATTTGGGTTTCAAAACGGACATGCTTTACATTCTGGGGCTGCACAAAGAGGAGTTCCGAGACGAAGCGGAGCAAGTCGGTTTCGTGATTGCGCATTTTGATGGCGCTGCGAGAGATTGGGTGCGTCCTTTGATTTTAGCCGGGAACCCTGCGTTAAAGAGAATTAAGGATTTCTTTGAGGGCATGGATATTGTTTATTCTAGCCGGAGCGCGCAGGACGTGGAAGCAAGAGAGCTCTTGTCACTGAGGCAAGGCAGCATGACGGTCAGACAGTACCAATCCAAATTCTCTCTTCTGGCACACCGTCTAAATTGGGATTTGAAATCACCACCCATGCTGGCCATGTTTAAAATGGGGCTGTCAGAAGAGGTCCAGGATGCGTTAGCGAAATCAGGACCGTTGGAGGATCTCGACAGCCTCATGCAAGCCGCTTTAGCGATTGGAGTGCGTTTGGAGTGCCGAGACAAGGTGAGACGGGAGGGGAAGCCTGGGAGGTGGTTCAACATCCGGGCCCCTCCCCCGGGAGAGAAAACCTTCGGCGCGCAGCCCCAAACCCGGCAGGAAGTGCCCATGGAGTTGGGAGGAGCCCGCGCGCGCCCTTTTTCAAATCAAACCGTGGGCAAGGGCAGTGATGCGCAGGGCGGGAAAGTCCCTAAGAAATATTACGTATGTTTAAGGAGTGGCCACCTAGCAAAGCACTGCGATCAAAGGAAAATGTGGCAGGGAATGGCAGGAATGGCTGTAAAGGAGGGGGTGGAAGAAACGGCGGTGGCGGGAAACGGAAATGCCTGGCGGCAAGACGAGGGGACCAGCAGCCAGGCGCAGTTACAGTAAAGAGTCCTCAAAGCAGCACACCCCCACAGCCCTCACCCGTTCAGCTTCAAAGCAGCACACCCCCACAGCCCTCCCCCGCTCAGCCTTCCCAAGCCCACCCACCCAACGCTCCGAAGCCAGGGATTGTGTTAGAGATAGCGTTGCAGCTACCCAATGGCTGCACACTGCAAATCCCGGCGCTGGTCGATTCAGGAGCGAGTACGGATTTTTTTGATAGAGACTTTGCCCTGCAGCATCAGATCCATCTACTGGAGGTGGATTTTCCGCTCCAAGTTACCACCATAGATGGAAGAGAGCTAAAAGGGGGGGCGGTCACGCACAGTACACCCCCCATGAAGATGCAAATAGGCAGGCATTCAGAGGTGCTGGCGTTTCATGTCACCTCTTTGGCAGGTCCCCCCATCATCTTGGGAATGGGATGGCTCACTCAGCACGACCCTGTCATCAGCTGGAGCCAGCGCTCTCTAACGTTTGGATCGGCACATTGCATGGAGAACTGTTTGCAGCAGTTATACCCCCAAAGCCAGATGGCAGCAGCAGTACTGCAGGCGGGGGAAGTGACGCTTCCAGAGGAGTATGCAGAGTTCCAGCAAGTGTTCAGCAAGAGAGAGGCGGACAAACTGCCACCCCACCGCCCCTATGACTGTCAGATTAACCTGTTGCCAGGAGCGCAGTTGCCACCAGGCAAGCTCTACACGATGTCAGAGCAGGAGTTGGCAAACTTGAAGGACTTTATTGCCAAGAACCTGGCCAGGGGTTTCATTCGGGAAAGCAAGGCAGTAGGGGGCAGCCCAGTGTTCTGGGTGGACAAAAGGAATACGACAGAGAAACGCTTGATTTGTGATTTCAGGGTCCTAAATTCCATCAGCCAACCAATCTCTTATCCCATGCCCAGAATTGACGACCTGCTGGCGGCAGTACGCAAGGGCAAGATGTTCACCAAGCTGGATTTAAGGGGAGCATACAATCTCATAAGAATCAGGGAGGGTGATGAATGGAAAACAACCATGTACACGCCTCTAGGAGCTTATGAATATTTGGTAATGCCTTTCGGGTTACAGGCAGGCAGCCAATGCTTCCAGGCGTTCATGCATCATGTCCTGGGTCCTCTGTTGTTCAAGCATGCAGTCGTGTATCTTGATGACATCTTAGTATACTCCCAAAACCCGGAAGAACACGTGACACACGTCAAGGAGGTGTTAAGACGACTCCAGGAAAATCATCTATGTGTCAAGCTGGAGAAATGTCAGTTTCACGCGACGGAAGTGGACTTTTTGGGCTATCGTCTTTCTGACAAGGGGATTGCCATGGACACTGATAAAGTAGAGGCAATCCTGCAATGGAAGAGCCCCAAAACCAAGAAAGATGTGCAGCGTTTCGTCGGTTTCGCAAATTTCTATCGCAAGTTCCTACCGGCATTTGCAGACATGACAGCGCCAATCACGGACTGTTTGAAAGGCAAGAAGAAATTCCGATGGACGGAGGAGGCGCAGAAGGCTTTTGAAGCCCTCAAAGGGGCCTTCGCTTCAGAGGCGCAATTGCTGCATGTCGACTCCACCAAGCCCATCAGGATAGAGACAGATGCCTCAAATAGAGCAATCGCAGCGGTTCTACTACAACAAGATCCGACGCAGGAATGGAGGCCATGTGCGTTTTATTCCAGACAGCTGAACAAGTCGGAGGCCAACTACGCAATTTGGGACAAGGAGTTGTTAGCAGTGGTAGCGGCTTTCAAGCATTGGCGCCATTTTTTGGTGGGGGCGCAGCATCAAATCCAGGTGTACACGGACCACAAGAACCTGGAGTACTGGCGCACGGCCAGAATTCTCAACCAGAGACAAATGAGATGGGCAGAGTTCTTTGCTAACTTTAATTTTCATATCCAGTATGTTCCAGGTGACCAGAACGTCAGAGCGGACGCCCTATCCAGAAAGCCTGAGTACCTGGAGGAGCAAGGGCCTCCAGTGGCAAGAGCGATCTTCCAACCTGAACAATGGAGGTGTGGCGCAACTCTAGGGGGGCGGGAAGAACTGGTGCGCCTCACCCTAGCCGATGACTTTGCACGGCGCAAACTGAAGGAACTGAGGGAGGGGGATCCCAAGGCGAAAGGGTTTGAGGAAAAGGAGGGGCTGCTGTTGTTCAAAGGGGCACTGTATGTTCCTGGGGAGGAGATGCGTGCTAGAGTTCTCAGACAGCTCCATGACAACCCCACAGCAGGGCATTTTGGGCAGTTCAAAACCACGGTGTTGGTCACGAGAGAGTTTTGGTGGCCCAGAGTCAGGCAGGAAGTCAAGGAATACGTCAGGGGGTGTGAGGTGTGCCAAAGAGCCAAAGGGGAGCGAGAAAGGCCGGCTGGGTTGCTAGAACCTCTCCCCATCCCCAGTAAACCGTGGGAAGCGGTTTCCTTAGATTTCATCACCGACCTACCCCCATCCAAAGGCAAAACTGCAGTGTTGGTGGTAGTTGACCTTTTGACCAAGATGGCACACTTCATTGCATGCCCTAAGGTAGTCTCAGCTGAGGAAACGGCCAAGCTGTTTGTACAGCATGTTTTCAAGCACCATGGCATGCCAGAAAGAGTAATTTCAGATCGTGGAGTTCAGTTCACCTCACGGTTCTGGCGTAAGCTCATGCAAATCTTGCAGGTGCAGGTGAACTTGTCCTCTGCTCGCCATCCTCAGTCCAACGGGCAATCGGAGCGGGTAAATTCGATTTTGCAGCAGTATTTGCGCTGCTACGCATCTCAGCAACACAGTGATTGGAGTGACAGGCTCTCGCTTGCGGAGTTTGCGTACAATAACGCTCAACAGGTGTCCGCAGGCATGTCTCCTTTCCAGGCAGTCTACGGCAATCACCCGAGAGCCTTTCCAACGGGGGGAGGTGAAGGGAAGGCGGGAGACGTGCCAGCAGCGGAGCAATTTGCTGAGGAGCTACAGGCTTTGCACCAATTGCTCAGAGAAAATCTAGAAAGGGCGAAAAGTGCTTACAAAAGAGCAGCAGACCAGCACCGAAGGGAAGGGGAGAGCATCAAAGTGGGAGACAAAGTTTGGTTGTCCACCCAGGGATTGCCCATGCCAGGCAGGGGCAAAAAGCTGAGGCAATGTAAAATTGGGCCTTTCGAAGTGGTGGAGCAGATCAACCCAGTGGCGTTCAGGTTGCAATTGCCGGAGACCATGAGAATTCACCCGGTCTTCCACAGGTCGCTCCTATCCAAGTTCAGAGAACCGCACAGGTATCAACAAGGGGACCAGAGGGGGTCGCAGGAATTGCCGTTGGTAGACATGGAGCACTTCAATGAAGCCACGGCCATCCTGGATTCCAGGTGGAGAGGGGATGAATTGCAGTACTTAGTAGCATGGGAGGGGGAGCCAGAGTCGGAGAACACGTGGATTCCGGCGGAAGATGTCACCAAGGAGTATTTAGTGTTGGAATTCCATGCACTGTATCCCGACAAACCGAAGCCGTACAGATGGCAAATGAGAGAGGTGTTTCAACCCACAGATTCAGAGGAGGGGGACTTCTGGGGGTTCCCATCCTCGGGTGCAGACAGTGGTGGGGGTGGCAACGAGTTGCAGAGTAGCCCTCATTCACCAACGGAAGGAATGGAGGTGGAAGGGGATATCGCGGCAGCAGAAGAATGGGGGTCGCGATGTCTCCCTCCTCCCTGGGGCAGGAAGGATTGGGAGGAGGTGTTCCAGTCCTCGTCGTCATCATCCAGTGCAGACACCACCATCTTCTTGGGATTCCCCTCTTCACCAGGAACGGCAGGAGAGAGTGAAGGAGGGGAATGGGATCCAGCCGGGGATCTTGGCTACCCTGGGGTAACACCCACCGAGCCGCCTCAGGAGGGGAAGGGGGGCTTGGGAGGGGGGATGGATGTCAGGGACTGGCCCGAGCCAGGAGGGGTGGCGCAAGGGACAGAGGCATCCGGAGGTCACCCATGGACGCCAGAGGAGGTATTGCGAGCATGGGAGCAGGAAGAGGCAGCACCTAGGCTGTCGCCAGAGACAGGGAAGGAGGTGTGGAGAAGTGGGAGTGAAGAGGTGTCGCCACCTGTGCTGATGGAGGAAGAGCGGGTGGCGTGGGAGCCTATGGGAGGAGAGGAGAACATGGAGACGGAGGGAGAGCAAGGGGTCGAGGATGTAGCCGGAGCCTCTGCAACAACTTCCAGGGAGGATGAAAGTGAAAGGGATGAGGGCAACGCAGGGGCCGGCAGAGTCAAGAAGCGGAAAAGGAGGAGTGAGAGGAGGCGTTGGAGTTTTAAGAGGCTTTTATGCTGGGGGGAAAAGCGGAAACCCTTACTTGGAGAATCTGGTTCCTCGGAGGAGGATGATGAACTGTAAAGCTTGTCGGTGAAATAAACTTGTACATAAGTTAAACAGACTGTCGAGTCGCTTACTCTTGAGGAGGACACACACATCCCCCTCACACCTAAGTTGTGGAATTCCTTCCCCACAGAGGTGTGGCTGGCACCTTCATTATATAGCGAATGCTGACGACACACCTTTGTACCCTGGGTTTGGACACTTGATAGGTGCCTTTTTAGAACCCACTTTATTTCTTTGATTGTAAACTGTTCTAAGCTGTTTTAAAATGATCTTTAATATTGTATTTTAATCCTTGCACTGGGATCTTAGGGTGAAGGCTGGGTAATTTTTATTAGTATTAGTATTAGTACAGTGAATCAGAACTCCGACCTTCAGTCACTGCCATAAATCTCAAACCCTTACCAGTCTTAACATTTACCCTAGAGTAGCACTGCCAGAGTCAATGGGATTGCTTTAGAATTATGTGTAGCAAATTGGGCAGCAATAGCAATTGTAATCTCTTTGTTAGTCTGTATTTAAATCTTCCTTTCTTCTCCATAGAAAAAGATTCTGTCCTTTGCCAAGCTGTATTAATGTAATAGTTATGAGATAATATTTATCTTCGGCAGTATGAATCTTTTGTACATCTATTTTAAACTCTCGTTTTCTTTGTGAAATATGTATCTAATAAAATTACTTTCTAGTAAGATAAAATATCATAAATATGTGTACCACTGATGCACTTACTATGTGGCATATTCTTTAGCTTTCATTACTCTTTGATTGATGAAACCTGCTTGGTATCTTAGCCTTTATACTGAATTAATGTTGGCCCTGTCGGCATAGATATCGGTAGCTAAAAAAATAATAGCTGGGTAATATTCATTCTGGCTCACTGCAGTGCCATTTATTCCATCATTCCTACAAAGACATAAGTTGCACTTTGCTTGAATATCTGCAAATATACCTCTGGGGCAGTGTTTTCTGGAAAACCACCACTTATTTTTGAGAACTCCTCCCTCCATAGTCATACATTTTCTTAGGCGGCTGACGAGTTTAGTCTAAAATTACTATCATCAGTGTATATATAAGGTAGCAGTGGGTATCTTTCTCAAATATAAATGTAACCAAACACATACAGTTTATCTTGCAAAAAAACTTCAATTAAGACAGTAAATAACAGGAGGATAAAGTTGTTTGGATCAGAAGAGCTTCATTGTAGAATTGTGTCTTTGTCTGAATGTGTTTTCCTGAAAGGAACTGCAATTTGGACCAATGGCGATATTCCTCAATGGGACTTTCCTTCCTCTCTTTCACCTCAAGCACCCTCAAAATTACCTCCAGGTGGGCAAGAGCATGGCAAGTGGAAGAGGCGAGAGTGGATTGTTCTACATGACATGTTTGGAGTTTGGGGCTTTGGGAAAGTAAATCCAGTGTCCCCCTCTCCCCCCTCCACTACCCCCACCCCAAAGTATTGAAGGGAGGTGTCCTGGGCGATATTCCAGAGCCTTTTGAACTATCTTTAGAATACGAGAGTGTAGCTTAGTCATGCAGTCTAAAAAAACACACACACACACATACACACAGGAAAGTTTATAGTGAATAAATGAATAAAATTGATAATGTTTCTTCAATTAAAAAGGATTGTGACAGCTATGCTGGGCTGCAGTAGGAAGTCACAGCCATGTAAGTGTATGACCATATTCATTAACAGTAACTCCACTTACCTGAAACAATATGGTTTCCACTGAGCTGTAGTTACTTCCACATTCTTCGTCTCCAACATTGTAGATTGCATAGTTACCAGGGATAAATAGTTTTTCTGCCAAATTCCATAATTCAGCAGTGAAATTTAAGATGGCCGCACCAGATTCCATGATAAATTCTGGCTTGATCGTCCAAGTGTGATCGAACATTTCCAGATGATGCAGCATCAACGCAAAAATGGGTAGCAGGAGTTTATAGGTGAGCCCTGTGACCTTGTTTATCTGCTGTAACATAGCTGCCAGCCTTATTTCTATTTTGTTCAATTTTTTTTTAAAGCTTGGTATAATCTAATATGACTTGCACCACTTGCATTTTTACATTTCTACATATGGAGCAGCTTTAGAAAAGGATTTTCTCCAGAAGCAACCAGAACATTTTCAAATATTAAAAGTCACCCTTTGGGTGTGCAAGTAAAGGGAGGAAAACGATCAATTTTCTTAGGAAAGCATTTTAAGAAATAAGCCTTTATCTATAACAGAACATCTTTTCTAATCTTACCAGAACAAATGTGCAGTTAGTTATGGATCTGTTGGCCTCTCTGAAATGTGAGTACATTTCAAAATTTCCTACAGCTGTTGGTTTTATACTGGGGGGGGGACAACTGAGTGGCACACCTAATAGCAGACCTTCAGTATTGCGTCACAGTAATCACTGGTGGATTTTCTGATTGCAAATTGAAGGCTGCTTTACATTTGCCTGATATCCAGAAGGGTATTTTTCCTTTCTCGTTTTAGCTCTCTGATTTGAAGCTTTAGGAAATAGCACAGCATCTTGTTTTCAAATGTATCAAAAATGATTTATTAAAATACAAAAACAGGATTTTAAAAAATGAAGTACAACAACCAATTAAATGTTACTTGGTTTCATTATCAGGTTGGGGAATTGTTTTCCAGATACCCATGATACCTGTGAGAAGGAGGTAGAATTCTGTCACATTGTCCAGGAAATCCTTATCAAAACACAGCTTGGTTCTCTGGTGGCCCTGGGGTGTAAGGCTTGATAAGTGAGTTCTATTTTGATGCCTGAACACCGGTTCTTTGTTGCAGAGGGCATTTATTAAGGAAACAGATGGAGAGACATCAGTTATCTTTTGTGCCTTCTGTTTTCTACAAAGGCCAGGAATCACAGTCAGAATAATTGAAGGCGTCATGGAATAAGTCAGGTATGTCAGGAGAGAGCAGCTTTACTAAACCTTCAAGTCTTGGTGTGGTTCCCAGTAAAGCAAAGCATTTTAATCTTTATGTTTGTGTTTGTGAAGGATGTTGAAGAAACTCAAAAGGATGAAAAGGTTTTTTGTTTCTTCGTTTTTCATTGCTGAATATAGAAAGGCGAATGGGCTTTTAGAACCAATAGCCGGTGTTCAAAAAGCCCTTGTTGCACGCCTAAAGTACTTTATCTAGAATGTGTGCTCCCCCACCCCACCCCCATTAAAATTTCTTGTATACTTTAAGATACCACTTTAGAGGTTCCCAGACTTTCAAGGGTGACATTTATGGGTGAATAAGGAAAGGAGCATCTGAATTGCCCTTGTGCACATCTGGGCCCTATCCAATAAGTTTACATCGCCTGAATAATTTCTATAGTGCTCCTCCCCCTCCCCCATATTTGCATCAACTATTCTGGAACTTGAGCAACTATAATGTCCAAAGACCAAACATTTTTTACCTTTAGTCCACAGTTAGTTAGTGAAGGGAGTGGGGAAGAGGTGACAGGTTTCAACCATTCCTTGCCACACTACATCCTAATGTCACAAGTGAGGGGGCAGGAGGACTGGCCATGTTTACTCATGGATGAGCAAGAGGCGGAGAAAAATGTTTAGGAGTTAATTTACTACTTCACATGTTTCATTTCCAGAATGAATTAGAATTTGTTCAGCTTCAGGATGTCTTTTCACCCTCCATGATAATGAATAATTGAATTTGGCAGTTATTTTGGGATAATATTTTTAAGTGTAGATAATAGAGAACATTACTTCTTTATATGGGGGTGCATACTATCTCTTTTGAGATGTTTAAATTGTATGGGGCAGCAGACTCTAGATTATTAATTTTTATTCTTTAGGGTGTTTCTTAATCCACCAAAAGGCCCTGGGAGAGGTTAGACTAGAGCATATAAAACACAATACAATGAAAACAATGAAAAACAACTCCTCACACATAACCCCAAAACAATAATTCCACGCAACATATTACAGGGAGGACACCAAAATCAATTCTACAAATTTCAAAGGCAAGGATAAAATATGCATTCATAACAGCACGCAGTGCTAAGCTGTTAAAGCCCTGTACATCCATTCTGGATGGGCTACCATAGCAACACTTCACAGCTAAAGGATATATGGGTGAGGTATTCTCTGACAATAATGTATTTGTGGTGTTTCCCAGAATTAGTATTACATTTCTATGGCAATTTTATAATTCCATACTTTGTGTGTCACATGTGCAGTATGGAATTTGAAGTGCCTCTATAAGCGTATATAACTTAGTTATAATATTCCATTCTGCTTTGTTTCAATTTCAGCATGTACACCTTCCCCCCACCCCCATTTCCTTAGGCCTATTGTGTGCCCCAAATACAAAACCTCAGGAGTAAACAAACTGACAGTTAAAGGCTTGAGAGCAGGGAACCACAGATTGCTTGAAGGCTGCTGTAATTTTAGATGTCCTTGCAACTTGGAAACAGTGTTGGCCGGTGTGGTGTTATAAAGGATCTGCAACCATGTGGAAATGTAGACTACAGAATAGTTAATATGTGGATGCTCTCACTCAGTTGCTATGCTGCAGCATTCTTAACATAAAATCTAACTGGTGATGAGTTGATTTAGTACAGTATGAAGCAGCTTTCTAAAATGCTGTCTGTGACTCTACTGTATCACACCCACTGTATATGCATCATTACCCTAAAGCAGCCTGCTCACCCACCAGTCTTTCACCCTGAAACTTAATAAGCAATGACCACTTTTAGAGGATGGCAGGTGGCCGATAAAGCACTCCATGGAATTTTCCATCTGGCTTTCCACATTTGTTCCTATCCAGGATTTTCTAAAAGATACCCTTTCTCCTCAAACCGCACACTTCAAAATGCCAAAAATCATTTCTCTTCTGGTGCTCTGACTTCCATAATGCTTCATCAATCTGACATGACTTTGTGATGACACACATTTTTGATTTATTTTCTAGAGTGACATTGTATCCTAGGTATACACTCTTCATGGTGCTTTGGCATTTAGTGCTCAGCTGTTGAAAAGCCCTATTAAAACAGAATAAATTCACTCTCGGGGCATTTTAAAAACACACATAAAAATCATATTAATTTCGATGTTGTACAGGAAATTCAGTAATCAACCTTTGCCATAGTTAATGCTAACCAAGTTTCCCCATTTAACTGTACTCCGTGGTTCCCTAAAATATAAGAAAAGCAGCATCCCCCTCCACAATAGCCTAGTAATGATAAAGTTTGAAAGGCCCGCATAGCTTGATTCATCAATGTGTCACCAGCACTGTGAAATAAAACCATAAAAGGAGTCCACAAAATCGACTGTGATATCTAAAGGATTTCTGAAATGATCTTTAAATCATAATAGGAAACAGGAACTTTGATAGGAAATGGGAATGGTTAGCAGTAAGCATGATTAAAAATGGTGCTGATATTTCCAATAACTCTGGGAGAGCGGGTGAAAGGAGTGGGGGAAGTTATCATGACAGGCTCTCAATCTTTTAACCATGGTGAAGGAGGAGGCATTGAACTGCTTTGTACTGGACACTAAGTCGAACTATGGTTTAGCACAAATGTGTGGTTGGTTTGGCTTAGCATGTCATCCAAATCCAGGCTCATGGTTTGTAGAACTGTGGCCAAGGTTTGTTTTGAGGTATACAAAATTATTATTTGGCTTCTCAAGACAAACCATGAGCCCAGGTACAGATGACATACTAAGCCAAACCATGGTTTAGCTTACTACAGCACAGCAGGAGGAGGACTAAGAGAGAAGCACAGCGGCTATAATATCCTCTAGAACAGCCATCCCCAAACTGCGGCCCTCCAGATGTTTTGGCCTACAACTCCCATGATCCCTAGCTAACAGGACCAGTGGTCAGAGATGATGGGAATTGTAGTCCAAAACATCTGAAGGGCCGAAGTTTGGGGATGGCTGCTCTAGAAAGTAACCCTCTCACTCACACATTCATGCTAAGTTATGGTTTGGCTTAATGTTATGTGTGAAGCAGTTCACCATGTCTGCACTGACCCTGTGTGTGGTTTCACTCCTATGCTGCTTACATGTCAATAATTTGTGATGGCATGATATCTTAGACTTTCTGCAAACGTGCAAAAAATGAGATTAATACACTGAGAAAACTGTGTCCTGGAGTAGCCTGAATGACACTTTGACTTAGAAAATAATGTAGTACTTTCATAGGTAAATAAACTGGGTTTTATTTCACAGAAAGCCATGCCACTGCATCTTTTTTTTTTTTTTTTTTACAGATAAGTCTTAGAAACAGGTTTTTCCCCAGGCTCCACCACTCAGTTACTTGGGTGACCTGACTCAATTAACTTAATTGATTCTTGGTTAGATTGTCAATGGCAAACACACAGGGCTTCAGTGCCTAAAACCTATTACAAATCAATAGGGATAACTAGACCTGCTAGGAAGCCGAACGCTCTCAATCCATGCATGAATCTGTATTCCACATAATTTAAGAACTGGACAAATAGCAAAGCCCTGAGTATTAGGGGGCAGCCCTGAAATGGGCAAATCCAAGAATACTGCTGTAGTGCAAATGGTTTAATTACTGCTCATGACCATTATAGCCTCAAACATTTTGTCAGTGTTGGGACATGAGCAGCCAGGAAGGTAAAGTTGTTTGGAAGCTGCAGGGAGTGGGCACAGTGAAGTGCAATAAACACAGGACAACCACTTGGGGTTTAAACAAGGCACATCTTTATTGATTACAGATGTCAGCAGATTTTGGCACAAGCATTGGGTGTGTATCCTGGATCAACCATCTTGTCTGCTGGTAGATCATTTGGTAGGATTAACCAAGGTTCAGGATAGCCCTATGACGTACAACAAATTGGGAAGACCATTGAGGGGGCCATCAGCCCCTGTCTGGGTGTCTGGACAGCACCTCCCTGTGGATCCCTTTAATGGGATACCTTGATTCCTTGGACTGGAGGGGTGTCCTGACCACACACACACCCCACCTAGATTAAGAATCTAACCAAATTCCCCCAGCACCAACTGAGGCCGAGGGCTATGCATGGCTGGCTTTTATGGCCAGGAAGTGGACCAAAAGGAAGACATTTCTCCTCTCGTACACTCCCTAAACTGCACCATCAAACTCATCCACATTTGGCTGCAACCACAGGTGAGCCTCAGGAGCCAGCACAGCCAGCGGAAGAGCAAGTGACAACCTCTCCCGGTCGCGCTGAATCCAGAAGATCACGCCACTCTGCACCAGGCTGCAACCTCCACTCTCTATTAACCGGCAGGCAAGCGGCCATTCTCAGCAACAGAGATGAGATTAGAGCCAAATGCAGTGGTGAGACTAGACAGCAGGTAGAGAGAGACTAGGGCACTAGGCAGGAAAACTGGGAAAGGTAGCAACTTAGAAAGCGCCTATAGAATCATAAATTGTGGCTGATAATGATCTTCCCTGTGCAAAGAATCAGAGTTACCTGGAACCAGTTATGGCAAGCCCAGGTGGAAGCAGGCAATGCTTGGGTAGATGAAGCTCTGCTAGAACCTGAGGTATAATACCATTCTGCAACCTTTAAAGTTCTGCTCCAATTTGAAGCCACCTGGTTCTAGTCCTGGTTTTCTCTGATACACGATATTTGGATCTTTGAGCTCTGCATCTTACAAAATAGTCATCATTTATCCAAGGGTATGTGGAATCTGGTTTATTGAATTTGGCACAGAATACTGAATTGCATATTTTCTCATTTAGGTCATTAGAGGCTAAAGAATTACCTTTTTATTGGTACATTTTGTTTTTAATTAGCAATATTGTCATGAAGAATGTATGTTAGAAATATGTTCAAATTGGCTAGCACACCTAATTTAGCGTTTTCATTGATATGGCCATTTAAGCAAAAAAGCAGCAACTCAATGGCATTCAGTGTATTTTTATATTGCTACCAACTGCTGATAATTTCTGTTGCTTATGAACTTAAATGGAACATTAGATTTCCCTCATAGCTTTCTTCTCCTAGACTAATCCATGTTAAATGGGTCAAAAACAATTGTAAACACCTAGCTTTTTGCAGGTCATGATTGCATAGATAATTGCTTCTTACCATTCAAAGAGGGTCATTAGCTAACAAGCCGGAGTACTCAAAATGGACAAATTTAAGTGGCTAACCTGAAATTTTCAGCTCACTTTTTTCCTGATAGGCACTGCAGAATAGTCAGACGCAGACAGATTAATTTGCCTTTCATAGCCTGTGACAAGGCTCATGATTATTACATACAACAAAATATTCAGTGCAACAAATTAGCAGATTCTGCTGTTTTGGACAGGCAGCATTTAAAATCCTGCCACTGAATTGTTGGCTGCATCCCACATTACCAGCATAATAATTACTGCTGAGTTTTTGGACCTCATCAAGTCAGCAAGGTGATAACCCTATTGGAACAGATAGGGATATGAGATATGGCCAAAAGGACAGAGTACTGAAATGGCAACATCTCTGCGTTAGAACCCTGGCAAGTGCCACTTGAATTATGGCAGTTGTTTGGCAGGTGCAGGACTGTTCTGGAGAATAGCTTGCAGCAACACTAGATTACAGCATTTGTTGCTTCCAAGGGGAATTGCTGTGAGCACTGAAGCAAAGAAACCAAATCGGAGGGTGGGGAAAGTGAGGATTAGAAGGCAAATGTAGTATGGAAAACTGTGATTTGTGACAGTGTTACAAGCTCTTGTTTCACTGGACTTGCTTGCATTTTCTGCCAAGGAACAAAGTCCATGTTATAAGCTAAAGAGAAATTATATTCGCCTCTATTTTCTCTTATAGTTTAGTAGGATGTGGTTGAAAAATGATTGACAGTGTATAAATTTAATGCTGTTCTTCTAGCCTTATCCAATGGACACTGGTTTAAAAAAAGTGCAGCAGCAAGCAGGATATATATAATATCAACTGAACAGATGATTGCACATAATCTGGCTAGACTCTGCAGATGACCTATGGGGGTGTCTGTCTAACTTCTCTCTCTCATACACACACCGGGTGATCATCATTGTCAGAGCTGGCTATTCATATCATTGTTTAGGACAGTGATGGCTAACCTTGACACTCCAGATGTTTTGGAACTACAACTCCCATCATCCCTAGCTAACAGGACCAGTGGTCAGGGATGATGGGAGTTGTAGTCCCAAAACATCTGGAGTGTCAAGGTTAGCCATCACTGGTTTAGGAGAATCCTGTGCAAAATCAGTCCAGCACAGATCACTGCATATGAAGCCCTTTGTCAGGTTTTTACCCTTTACCTATACAGCATCCTTTGTTAAATGCATGACAAAATCCAGCAGATATATCCCACTGTGCTAACAGGAGTCCTTATACAGGACTTTCACTTATGCAGCAGGTTAGGTGAATCCCACCTATGGTCAATTTTATAATAAATGTTAAATATATACAACAATATACTTTCCCCCATACAAATCTCTACATTTAATTTGGTTAAAGGGCATGCTGTTTGACATATACAGCACTTATATCTGTTAGTTTTGATATACGGTACTCTCTTTCCTTTAGGGTTAAATTTACCTCCATTTAATTTTTGTATGAATGAAAAATATTTTACCAAAAATAAATACTAGAGGTGTGAGCAAGACATTTCATATTATAAAAATAAGTAACATCATATCTTGATAGAATTTCATATTTTTATATTTGTCACTAGCAGTAACTTTAAAGATTCAATCTGTTTCCTAGGATGTGTAGAATGCAACAGTGTCTCATTAGATTTGTGCTTGGCTTGTTATTGCAGTTGTTAATGAACAGGAAATCAAATATGGTATGGAGACACTACTAGTTCACTGCATCTCAAAGATTATATTGTGCATTGCAAGTTTGTAGCATGGAAATTGCAAATAAGCAATATTGAACATCTAACACAGAGAACAGTTTTCACATGGCTAGCTTTCTCAAGATGCTATTTTTATAATAGATTGATATAAATCTTGTTACTCTGTGTCAGCGAATGCTAGATAGTATGCAGTTCAGACTGTCTTCTAAAATACATTGATATTAATCTTGTCCCTGTATATCAAGTTGGTAACTCAAGTATCCATACATACTAAATGTAGCCTGAATATCCTCTCTTCATTTGCAGGGCCACTTGTCCCTCACTAAAGGGGTATTCAGATGTGGGTGAAGTTTTAAAGAATTCTCAGAGGATGGTGGTCTTACGCTTTTTACACCTGTGGAACATCAGAATCAAAGATCACAAGTCTCCCAAAAATCTACCCAAGGTTCTTCTGACAGCCTAATTTAGCAGCTTTAATGCAGCCTCCCTGGGCCTCCGAAAAACTTTCCTAAATCAAAGTCTTTCTTGCCCTTCTCTCTCTCTCTCTCTCTCTCTCTCTCTCTCTCTCTCTCTCTCTCTCTCGATTTTGAAAGTGTGTGTGTGTGTGTGTGTGTCTGTCTATCTGTGTGTGTCTGTGTGAACCGACATTACAAAATATTCAAAACAAATAAGCCACTCAATACTTCACAGTCCAAACAAGAAAAAGAAAAGAAGGAAAGGAAAGGAAGACAAATTACAGACTAAGCATCAGAGTCCTTTTTAATTGTTTCATCTTCTTTACAGGGTTTAGCAAATGCAGTTAAGGCATAGAAAGTCTATTTCAGCTATAAATCATTCCATATACCCACATACTAAGTGAGGGTTACTGGGAACCTCCATTTTTCATTAATAAATTTGATGAAATCACACCACATCAAAAAGTACCCTTTTTGCTATTCCTTTATGTAAATGTACGGTATATTTTAGGTTAGCTTTTCAGATAAAGCCCCAAACCAGACTCTATTATGCCAATATTCTAAAGGAGCATTTTCCTAATATTTCCAGAATCTTGTAATGGTTAATCTAGGCACCAGTAAGAGGAAGTAGATTACATCTTTATTCTTACAATCAAGATTTTGCCCATCTCTGATATTTAAAAGTGCAATGGATGGAATCACAAGAACATTTAGGTGAGATATCAAGCACCTGGCACCAGAATCTTTCCAACTTGTGTAAATTTACCACATGTGTAAATAAGTTGCTTTTGAAATGTATGTGTGACAGGTGTCAAGTGCCATCCAAAAAACAATGTTAAGGTTTGTTTCCTTACCTAATGCTGAAATTGAATGCATAGGTTTAGTGGCCCAGATTTTATTTTATTTTTTGTCAAGCATCTACCTTGAGTTGAAAGCTAAAGCATTATTTCCAGCATTCTTTTAGTGCCTGAAGGGAACCCATATTGATTCCAATCAGTTGATAAATCCAGCCCTTGCTATAATTTCTTTCAGAAAGAACTGCATTTAATATGCATTCAAGTTTCTGGTGGCACCTAGTGAGTGGTTTTTGCTGTAGGGGCTACTGAGGAGCTGTTCATAAACTTCGCTAAGCATCTGTAGTACTGAACAAGCTGTTCTGTAGTTACAGTTGCTGATATCTGATTGGTGCCAGTCTTTCCCACTGCCAATGAGCTAATTATACAAATAAAGATTATTGGCAATGTTTCAGTGTTAAAACCTTCTGTAGTAATTGCCCCCTTTCCTTGTATTTACGCCTGTATCTCTCAGCATTTCTTTCTTGTTCAATATTGCACATTTGCTTATATTTGATTTTTGTCTTCATATAGTGAATTCTGATTGGACTTGAATACTTTGTTCCCGAAACAGATCTTTCCTGCCTATCCATATAATGTATTTTCCATTTTCTTGAAGCAGCCTCTTGTCCTTGCTGTGATCAAATTTCAACCCTTTGCATTGCATTTCAGTTAACAGTTTGGGTCCCCCAACAATCTTCTAGAGCAATTTGGGATTGGTGCAAGGCACATGTGGGGAGCAGAGGTGGGAAGGTTCTGCTTCCACAATTATTTAGTTGAATACAGCCCATTGTTCCCTGCTTCTTAACTCCCTGCCCTAGACTTTATAACTCTCAATAAGTTGTCACAACCCATGCATTATACAGATGTCCCATGATTCCTTTCCTTTGGCAAAGTTGTTTTATATTCCTCCAACAGTGCAACTGAAAAATAACAGTGTGATTCTATGCATGTCTCCTTAGAAATAAGTCCCGTTGAGTTGAATGAGATTTACTGCCAGGTAGAAAGGTATAGGATTGCAGCTATAATTGTCTGTTGAGGACCATTTTAGTACTATCCATTTCTGAAGTGAAAACTGTTGTTTTGCCTTTAAGGGTCATGTGATTACAGAGATCCTTGGAATAGTACTTTTAAAAACATTGCCTCATACCTAAACGTACAACCCATTCCCATAATCATGGCTAATCATACTCTGCTAGGTTCACCAGAAACATGGGATAAATGCAAATAGCAACTTAAGAACAAATACAGTGGTATATGATAGTCCAAGCAGAGCAGTCCAAAGAGAGATCAACAAGTGATGCAAGATACAGAAAAGTTCAGCAAGTGAAGTTTCCATCAATGACAACACTGCACATTGTGACCAGATAAACCTTACCTTCAGAAATCCTTAGCACCCACATTTATTGTATTATATTTTAAAAAGGAAAGTGTATTTTGGGCAGTAATTGGCAGCCATTAGGAAAACCACTTTCCTCTCAGCACACATACTTTAACATCCCATCTAGCCAGTTTAATCTTATGGAATTGTCATCTTGAAAACTTAAGTCTGTGGATACATTTTTAATTTAATAACTCAAGGCATTATTTACTTACCCATGTTGTTTTCCTATTAGGTTTCTACCTCACAACCTTGGCAATAAAATAGATACAATATGTACATTACTGGTCTATAAAATACTATGGGGGGGATTCAAAAAATTAGGAGAGCAAACTGAACAACCAGAATGAAATAGAGATCTGAACAATATGTTGTTCTGGGGAAATGTGTTTAAAAGTCATAAAAAAGCCCAGTTATCTGTATGGTGCAGGGCTTAACCCCTACCAACCCTACCCAATAATTTTCTACTTTACTGTGAAAGGGTGGGGGGAAATGTGCTGTCTCATTCAAGAATGCCAATAAAGCTGTATACCTACTATAGAAAGATATGATTGAACCATAAAAGATACATAGAAGGACCATCAAAATAAATGGAAGCATGAAAAAAAAATATTTGGTAGGAAATTCTAGCATTTTCAGGGCTTTTCAGCTTAGAAGAAAAGGCATCTCTGAGAGCAGGAGGGTGGAAAAATAGATGTGTCATAAGTAGTGTGGGAAAAGTGAATAAGGTACTATTACCTGCTCTCTTTCTCCACACCAGTTGTGACAGGCTTATCTCTCCACCCTGTCATAACACACTGTTGAAATAAGCAGTTATTTCTAAGTTCATTATTATAAATCTTGTAATAAATGTCTTCAGTAAAGTACATCTCTGGGATGGGAATGTGAACCACAAATGTAAACATTTTGATCAATGGTCACTGTAATTTTATTCTGCATTAATTGTGTTTAAGAATTGAAACACATGATCAGCAAGTTCACATGATGATCAGCTGTTAGACAACACCACATCAGACTATAGTTGGAGAACTGAAGACTTGGTTGCTCCCTGATACAAAATATTAATAAGAAACATCCTTTCACATAACTACTGTGTTTTGGAGAAGACTAGGCTAAAGCTCTTCTCATTGCTACTGGGTTTTTGTGTATGCTGTAAGTTTGCTCTCAAACCCCTAATGTTATATACCATGCAGATCTGTTCATGTCTACTCAGAAGTAAGCCCTATTGAGTTAAATGGAATATACTTCAGGTAACCATGTATAGGAATGTAGCCATAGTCAAGCAACAGACATCAAGTGGAATTGCTGATCATGTCATTTGACTATAAATTCAGAGCACAAATAAACTTCAAAGAAAGAAGATGGGAAAGGGGAAGATGTTCCTTCTAAAAAGTAAGCCAAAAAAAAAGCAAAAAGAAAAAGCCCAGAAATACGCTGTGAATATATCTACCTTGCTCATAAGACAATGGATCAATTGAATTAGGCATTTATGTCATGCGGGTACCTTAGTTAATTTAAAAGTTAATATTGGGGCCTGAGATTAAGTATCACCAGAATAATTAATTTTGTTTACTGATTTTATTTTAATTTAGAAAGGCATTCAAGGACATAACCAATCAAACTCTCTGGAGGGAACTAATTCTTATCAGTCTGCTGCTGAATATTTGCCCTCAAAAGCCAAAATTGATTCTCATGTAATCCATTCAGAAATGGTGATGTTTGTGTTTATTCTGCACTCTGGAATTGGGTCCAAAAGTACCACATGAAGATGTTTTTATACTGTCTGAAGCACAAGCCCCTCTTTAGGAGCACCCCACCACTGCCTTTTCTCAAGATTATTAGGAAATCATCACCCCACCTCTCTCTCTCTTATCAGCTCAGAGAATCCACAGGAATCACTACAGTGCCCCATGTATTTGGTGATAATTGCTGCTAAAAACGGGGCCTCAATGAATGATTTGTTCCAATATGTGTTGGACCTGGAGTAAATTTCATTTCAAGCACCCTCCTACTCAGTATGGATAAGAGGTTCCTTCCATACAGAGCAGCTGAAAATAAGACAGAAGGTAGAATGTTGGTGAATTTAGTCCATTGTGATGTCCATTCATAGCTGAACTGTAGCTCCCACTGATGGATTGATGCTGTCTGTTACGGAGTTGGGACTTGATTTCTCCATCCAGATGTATGACAAACAGTGTCTGATTGGTCAAAATCAGTGCATTAAGCATTGCTTGACATTCTGCAGAAAAGCAGTTTCTGGATTCTTCCAGAGTTTGGTGCCGTTTCAAGGATAAATGTATTAAGCACACTTTTTGAAGGCAAATTTGTCACTTTTGGTTTTCTCAGGTTCTCATTTCCCCACAGCCTTGAGTTCTCCACATTTCCATCAGTCTGCAATTAATTTATTTTTTAAAAGAGTCTCTGTGCATTTTAGTGCAAATTTCTCCTAATAAGCACATCTTTTTATTCACTTTTGTCTAATACGCAGTATTGCAAAGCAATATTCCCTAATACATTATTTTCACTATCATATGCATACTTTTACCTTAGTACAGGGGGGCACAACCTGTGGACCTCCAGATGGTTGTTGGACTACAACTCCCATCATCCGTGATCACTGGCTATGCTGGCTGGGAGTTGTAGTACAGAAACATCTGGAGGGCTACAGATTATGCACTGCTGCCTTAATAGATACATTTTTGTATACCCTGTTTGGTTGGAGAAATCCATTGCAAAATTCAGAAAAGTGTGAATATCAAGGGATGGCTGTCTATTGTTTGCCTATTGTTTCAGAAAGTGCAAATGAAGGAGGTTCACCTTTATATATGAACTGAATGGAATTTCTCCCCAATCACCTTTTCTATTATGCAGCAGTTACATCAGCTCTGATTTGATCTGCACGAGAAAAGTGTTAAATCTGGCAGCGTATTTAAAAAGAGCATTTCTTTTTGTCTTATTGATGCACCATTGCTCTTAAGGGGAACTGGACATATTTCACATTTCAAAAAAATTTTAATGCCCCCCAAGACTCAAGGGGAGAATTCAGTGTAAAATAGTAAAAGATGTGTAAAAAGATGTATGTACTTTACACACATTTTAAGCATTTTACGATTACCCCTGAGAGCGATGGCAGGTGATCAAATTCTTCCAGCAGCCTTACTATGGTGATTTCAATGTGCATGGCAATGAGCCACTTTTTAGGCTAGCTGTGCATAGCTGGATGAAATTACTTTTTAAAAACATGATTAGGCAGACAGCCCTCAGACCACCTTGTGAGAGCTTACAATTTAGACCACCTCATAAGTGGTGTGAGGGTTGTTATTGCTTTACAACCAAGCAGTATATAAATTTTATCAAACGTTTTTCTCCCTTTGTTTTTTCATTTAAAAAACTTCTGTGCAGATTTTTAAGGATATATACTTTAAAAACCTGTCCTGAACAACCCACATGGAAACAGGATGGAATGGAATTTTGTCCTGTCCCATGATGACATTGATTTATTCCCTGGTTCTATCCCTAGTTTTTAATAACCCAAGTAGGTGAAAAGTGTGATGGAAAGTAGCTCCGAAAGGGTAGATTTGTATGTGAATAATTATATATAAACACATCATTTTCTGCCCCTCTCTGGGATTATCTGTTAAATTTTATTATGTCAGAAATACATGATTAAAAATACACACACATCTCTTGGTTATGAGAAATTTCCTCAGGAATGCATCTGAAGTAAAGGATAAGAGAAAGGATGAGTTGGTGCAAACAGAGGGGGAAGATGGGGTAGCTGTGTCTTTAACTTGGCTTGGACTTCCAAACCAGCTGGTGATGGAGAGCCTGTCAGTAATAACAGTAATAAGTGACAGATGTAGTCATGCTGTACCTGCTTAAACTAAAGCATCTCCTTGAATGGGAATAATATCTTGGCAAAATTGTCCTTGTGAATATTTTTGCTATTGGATTATAACTCAATAGACTGTCACAGAAATGCTGTTTTCAGTAAAACAAAAGGAGTGAATTGTTGCAAAGTCACCCCAACTTTCCCCCTGCTTCCTGAGCCATATATCTAGTGAGGCAATGTTTCTAGTGGTGGTGAGTGAAGAGGGAAATGATTTCCAAAGCCTCTGACTATTTTTTCTCATGAGCTATTCTAATCAAATCATTGTTGCTGTTTAATCCTAGGTATGTGTGCTGGAGAGACAGATATTTGATTTCCTTGGTTATCAGTGGGCACCAATCCTGGCAAATTTTGTACACATTATTATAGTCATACTTGGCTTATTTGGAACCATCCAGTATAGACCTCGCTACATAACAGGAGTAAGTACCATTCACCTTGTATCCTTAACTCTGTATTTGCCATGTATGGTACAAAACAAACAAACCTGGAGTTGGGAAGAAATTTTATTTGGAGATTTGAAGTAATATGCCCAGTATATCTAGGCAATTGTTTTCAACACATTTAAATGTACAGTGTTGTTTTTTTAAAGGGGGTGGGAGTATATTTTTAAAAAATCCTACGGAAATATATTGCTACATTATTTATTGCTACATTGTTGCTATACATAGGAAAACTTAAATTATTTCTGCTATTGTTGTATAGAGAAAGCAGGAACACAATCTAGTTCTCTTCTCCTTGTTTCCAAAATGGATTAAACTTGAAAACCATCAAACAGCAGAGGAATCCTGCAGAAAATGGCCATAGTAAATACTGAAAGCCAAGGAACAGATGGAGAGAAAAGATTTGCAGCCTGATCCTGCTCATGTTTGATGGGTTTCAAATCAGATTGCAGCCTTAGAACATTAGGCTAGTAACAAATCTAAGTGTGAGTTGAAAGTCAGGAAGGAGTTAAAGCTGAAGGGTGATCCAAAGAAGACAAAACTGATCAGCTGTAGTGAAGCATGGTAAAAAGAAATTTGTTAGCAACCCTTAAACAATACTACATGGCGATTAGGTTATTAAAAGGAGATGCAATGCAATACAGTTAGAGCTTGGATCAGTGGTCTCCAACCTTTCTGGTCCTATGGACATGTCTGCAAACTACAGCAACTGTTATGAGCACCACACACACTCCGGCTGCAACTTCACAAAATACCCCATACCACAACTAGGCTTGAAGAAAAAGCTTTCTGATGACCAAAGAATGCTTCTTTCAAGTCTAATTTCAGTGTGAGAGGGAAGACTGTGGGACCTGGAAAGGTCTTTCTGCGCATATGTGTGCCTGCAGTTGCCACATTGGCAACCCATGAACTAAACCAGTGGCTAGAGATAACATGGATATAATCCTCATAAGAGGGAACTTCTAGATATACCACAGGTTTCTGAATTTGGCAAATGATACTGAGTGAGCAAAATAAAAGTGAACCTGAGATTCCCCTGCAGCAAACTCATCCTCACTTTCCTACGTTGCAAACTTATTATCAACCTCTGACCTCTTCCCCAATTTATGACATGCCTTTTTAATATAAATTTGCAAGCTATCAAGTCAAGGACTGTCCTTAGGCTTGGCTTGCATGTATTTACCAGCTACAGGTGAAGGGGATGTGGTACCCTGCCTACTAGTCTGGGGGTACCTGTGCTCCCTCATGGCATACCAGGCTTCTACTTGTAGGTATCCTTGTTAGCACAGAAGCTACATGTGAAAAATCCAACGTAGGCTCAATTGATGTAATCAACAACCCACATACATTTTGGAAATTGGCCAAATGATTCAGACCTTGGGGCATCAGCTGTATTCAAATATTATGCCATTTGTGGATGTCCTTTGGGCCCATAGGCATGGATGCTGCCCAAGGACAAGGCAGAACAGTATAATCCCATTGCCCCTGTTGCATATGGCTGGTATGTTTGTCCAAACTAGCTTACTTAGTGCAGATTAAAATATTAGCAATATTTAAAAGCATAATAAAACCTTATTCCTTTCTTTATGATCTTAGAACTTTTATTGCTCAGAAACATTAATAAAACACACTATTCATGATGCCCCTATCTCCTAACCTTTATGAAGATCCTTCTTTCCTTATTTCTTTAGAATAAGTCCTGTGAAATAACATCAGAGTGACTTGTGGGTTCTTGACATTTTTACAAGCAATCTCCTTCTGTACTAAATATATAGCACTTTGTACTGGATAAAGCACAGATCAATGAACTATGTGGGTGCTTCACAGATTACAAGCATTGTCACTCAAGGATAAAGAAATCTTTCTTCTGGCTTGGAATGGCTCACTTTGGTGGTCTTCCTGTAACCAATATAATGAAAAAGAAATTCCTTTTTTTTTTTTTTTTTTTTTTTTGCACAGCAAGTCAAGTCCCCTTAATTTTGGTAATGAACCTTGAAAATGTGGAGTCTCTGTTTGCATCTTCATGTTGCTTACACCCCAGTCTTTCATACAGCAGCCCATTTCATATTTTCATGTGAAATCAAATGAACACATGCCAGGGAAGTGGCACTGTGTAAGTAGGTTCCATACCTGACCTACATACATTCATTAGAATGCATCTGTAGAGAGCCCACAATGGATACTGTTGTGTTGGTGTATGCATGGCCACACTTAGTAGGACGAATTGGCAGTTCACATTTTCTGCCAGAAGCTTTTCCTGTCAATGGCACAAATTCCATTCAAAGTAGCACAAAAGTGGAGAACAGATGCAGTACCATCAAGAGAAGAATGGCACCTTAAAATATTAGAATATATATAACTTGCCAGCATGACATACATATTAAGAAATAAAGATGATAAGAATTTAAAAGAGGACTGGACATTATATATAGAGAAAATATGGAAAAAATAGTATAACAAGAAATGAAGTGTAACAGACTGAAAAAAAATACTCAGCAGTAGATGTGACAAAGTGGGACAGTGTAAGGTAATGAAAATAATTTAGTAGAATAAGAAAATGCAGTCAAAAAGACAACAGATAGGAAACCAGAGAAAGAGCGGGAGTTAAAATTAAGGCTCATGAGAGTAAATTAAATTGGAGGAATAAGCTATGTTACTATTATTATTTACAGATATATGTCTTATACTGGTGTTATTTCCCCCTCTTCTATCATGTGTTTGACTGTAACATACTATGCATTGATAATATGATTTTTAAAAAGTTTTTTAAAAAATCAATTCAAAGTCTTTTACCTGGTAAAACAATTCACTATCACCAGTTTGAAGTGGGTAAAACACAATCTCAAACTATTTGATACATATTGGGGGTTATGGAACTCACCTATGAAAACAGAACTTCAGTTTATTTGCAGTCTCGTCCTACAAGTCATGGTACTCTTAAGGACAGCAGTCTATCTATCTCATTGACTCCTATCCTTGGTATAAGGATGGATCCTTCATTTGGAATGACACTTGAATGGCACTTTTGGAGCACCGGTAGTGCCATTTAAGGTTCCAGAGTTCCTTTGCTGAGGAAACTTCCCTCCCCTTTTAAAATAGCAATACGTTCCATTGTGTAAAAACATAGTTTCCTGTTAATATTAGTAAAGACTCAAAGAGCATTATTACAGCAGGTAACATTTAGTAATGGACCTTTCAAGCCTGGGAAAAGCAAGTAAACAAATCCTCAGTTTTAAACTGGAGATTAGCAGTTTAAACTAGTCCACCTTTCTATTTTTACAGTGCAAGATGGTGCTTTAACTACTTCTATGTAATCCTCTGCTTGAGTTTCAAGAGCTAATATGGATTTATAGGATAAGGTTGCAAACTGTCATTTATTAGCCTTAAGCTGCAATCCTAAACACAGTTATTTGGAATTAATTTTGGTGAGATCAGTGAGATTTTCTTCCATGTAAATTGGGATTTTTTGTTCGTTTCATTTGTCAGTTTTATGGATTAGGTGTGTTGATGAGAGGATATGTGATGGTGGGGAAATGGTTAGGAGGATGCTGACCATTGGGTGCACGTCCCCCTCTGCCAGAATCCTTTAAGCTGTGAGGAGGACTGCCATCTGATCATTTAAAGATGGGGTTTAGGATGTGGGGTAGGAGTTTTGATTTGCTGGGACTTCTTTCCCACTGGATTCACAGATTTACCAGGCAGTTAACAGCTGTATCCCAAACTCTTCTTGCTTCCTAGCTTTGTAGTTTTTTCTAGGTAAATTATTCTAATGTCCTGTCACTATGAAGAGGCAACAGTGTGAATGAGATGGCAGAAGCATTCTCTGAGCTGCCCAAGCCATCCTTGTGCTTGAGGAAGGTCAGGACCTTGGACAGGACCCTGGCCCTGAGTGCTAAACCACAGTACAATAACAATAGTTTCAGGACCATGGTTAGCAGCCGTGTAACTGAGAGCAGGAGGGAACAAATTTCCTGAGCACAGACTTGTTACAACTATCCAAGCTTTATAGCCATATCTCGAGGATATAGACTAAAACTCTACTCCCAGGTTGCTGCAGTCTGCTAGTTAAAGGGCCCGTGACCATTAGTGCAGCCCCTTCTAGGTGGTAATGCTTTGGGATGTGGGGCCTTAGTTCATGTATTCTCTGCAGCACTTCCATGATCCTTAAAGGAATCATTTGTTGATTATTCAGAGTCCCGAGGCAAAGATACATCTTTGGTGTTTGGGCAGCTAGGTGTGGAATCTGATGCTGGTGGGTCTACTCAGAATGAGCTGGGGAGTAGGTCAATTTCTTCCCTGGAGCTATTACTTCTCCTAGACCTCAAGGCCTGAGGACTCTGGATTTAGAACCATGGCACTGAGGTGACAGCTGCAACCAAGATATTGGGGCATCACTACCACATGGTTCGACTTGTACACCAACTTAGCAGAGCTGTTAAGACAGATGGGATTCTGTGGGGTGGGAGCTATGCTTGAGCTCCAAGAGCATGGCTACTATTTGGATTCACTATTTTCGCCAGTTCCATAGAGCTGTTATGACAGTGCAAAGCTATTAGCAAAGGGACATAACTTAGTGAGAGAGTACATAGTTTGAGATCAAATATGCTTAGGAATGTGTGTTTCTAGAGGAACATATAATTTTTGAGCAAAACTGTGGCAGCACATGTGAACATCACATGAATCCAAAATAAAATTGCCCATCTATCCCTAGTATATCCATTACAATCCTTCCCTGATCTTTTTTGTGTGAGCAGACATTTTTCTTCACAATGTGACTGTATCTGCTGGGTGGCCTAGGCAGGTGGGGAAGGGGATGTTCCATTGTTGCGCTGAGGTCATACTGTGAGACACTCACTGTACCTTTCACTTTTTAGCCACAATGCTTTGTGTAGTGACACACTGGCTGGCTTTAGCTTTGTTCTAAAAGCTGTTTCATGCTGTTTGCCTTTCTTCCATGAACTTATGCACTGAGCCCCCTGTAAATCTTGTTGTTATGATCACTTTCAGGGCTTATTGTTTCAACATGTTCTTCACTTTCCTGGTGGTCTGCAGGAAAATAGCGAATTACTTTTTCAAACCATCCCTGTTGGCATGAGTGCTATTACCAAGAAAGAAACATTTTACAGCTGACACTGAAAAGCAAGATAAACAACATGCATGGTTGTAAAATGCAGCAGTAAAGAGGTTTCAAAATTTCAATTCCTCACCATTTCCAGAGTTTGCCTGTCAATTGTGCTATTTATTTTGAGATTTGCTTTATTGTCTATGCACAGGCCCAAATGATAAGGCTACACATATTCTTGTCAGATAAGCTCAACTGCAGATAATAAATAAATTTGAAACTTAAAGTAATAAGGATCTCAGTGAAGAAGCATCTCATGTTATGTGAATTCAGCAGATACTGGGTGTATTATAAGGAGGCACTTTATACAGTCTTTGACACAGGAATAATTCCACCCCTAAACATTTCTCCTGCAGCATAGTTTTTATCTTTGCAAGTTCCATGATTTTTTAAAAAGAAAAACATTGTGAATAGATAAAGAGGAGCTACTACTAAAATAGGTTCTTGTCACTCCCTTGTTCAAATCCAGTGAAAAGTCAGCCAATTATGTATCTCAAAACTCTTTATAGCATTTTGCATCCATTGCAGTATCCACTGTTTCTTTGTTTGAATACAGAGCTAAACAATTTCAAGCTTGAAAATCCTCTTCATATATTATTTAAGAAATTAATATCTGCTCTGTAACCAAATTAGAGCACCATTTGTTTTTCTGTAAGGTTCAGTGCATGACATGAGTTGCATAGCTCATCAGTGTGATGAGTTAACAACAGAGATTACTTTGGGTATAATCTTAACGTTAGTCAAAGGAGAGGATATATTTAGATTTAGTCAGTTCATTCTGGCCAAAGTTTGCATGTGGAAATAACATGTTTTCTTTCCCAGTAATTGTTTATTTGTATCGGTTTGCTGGAATGTATATTTTAATTAGTATATAAAAGTAAATTTGAGAAACTTACTTAGGTGCAAGAAAATTTTGAACAAAAATCATTTGTTATTTTCATAATTCTGGACATTTCTCAGCATATCCTGGTAAATTTACTGAGGCATGATGGAAATCAGGAGGAAATTGGATCACTTGTTGAAGACAAATGTCAGGTCTATTTTGAACACTTACCAATCAGCCATTGTATATGTCATCCTTCAGTGCTAAATGAGGGAAATGAGAATGAAATTTGGTTATTAGCCAAAGGCACTTGGCTGACACTGAAATTTACTGGTAATCAGAATGTAGCACCAGTTTTCTATTTTGCTAAAAAATATATTGGTAAATGTCAACAATCTTCATAACAGTTATTCTTAATGCATTCTTGGCGTTCTTCATGCATCTGTTAAAGTAACCTGTTACCTACAAGAAGTCATTTCAAATAAAGTGCTGGTCTGAGTGCTACAACAGCTTTTGCAACCAGACCCAGGCATAAAGAGGTGAAACACAAATGTTGTGTCAAACTAGGGTTACATTTTGTTAATAACATCTGCAATGTTATTAACAATAATGAGAAGGCCAGAAAGCTAACTTCAACCTTTGATGATATCATTGAAGGAAAATTATGGGATGATATCAAATGTTAGTGATACTCAAAACAGACCGATTGGAATCAATGGACTTACATTGCCGATGACTTAGTTTGATATCAACGCCAATGTGCTAGATGCCCTTTAGATCTGCAGCTGCAATAACTTGCTCTCGGTGAATGTGAATGTCATGTGGCAAGGCAGTTTTAAGTCAGCTCTCTGACCTACTGAGTGAACTCTATTGTTTGTTCTTTTTCTAGAAACTGCTTTGTGATCATTTTTCAAAATGAAAAGTGACATACAGACGTGTGTGTGTGTGTGTGTGTGTGAGAGAGAGAGAGAGAGAGAGAGAGAGAGAGAGAGAGAGAGAGAGAGAGATCCTTTAGGATATTTCCCTTTAGGAATTAAGCATTTCACATTTTCAACAATACTGCTGATAAGTATGAAAATGTGATTTCTTAACAGATAGTGGCTACTTGATATGACATCAGATGGATGCACATAGAACATATTTCAGAAGTCAAAACAGCAAATAGTCTTGTGGCACCTTAAAGACTAATAGATTTATTGTGTCATAAGTTTTCATGGTCCACAGCACACTGTCGGATGCACCAAGTGTTGTCTTCTCTTGGCAGATATATATACACACATGAGTACGGAGGGAAAAAAGAATTCAACAGTAGAGTCAAAAGGCCATGAAATGTAAGAAAGGTTCAGTATGCTATGCCAAAGCCCAAATGTTTCTATGATAAGAACCAAGTAACTCATTTCCAGCAGCGATCACAAGGAATAATACTTTCTAGCTACCTGGTACTTTGTTTCTCATTTGCAAGGATATCATCACCAGCGATTGTAGAATGAGAAACCTTTCCTCTGTGTGGCTACATATCAAATAGCTTTAATTTAGCCTCACATTTTAAAAAGATTCATCCTTAAGCAATGTGCAACTGCAAAACCTGTTGTTGCTGTAGATACCAGCTGAGGTCAAGAAGGTTCCCCAGCAACTTCCTTTAATTTTCAGTAATTTTTCTTTCCTTTCTCTGAAGTGGCAGGGATCGTCATGTGCTGCTAATGTGTAGCATTAGATTATATAAGCTGATGCTGAGGAACGCTTTTGTTAAGGTACAGAATGCATACATACAAAATGAGATACAGGAGTGCCAATATTTCAGCTATGATTTAATTTTCCATTTATATTAGAGCTGCCATCAAAATTTGACAATAAAGGAATCCAGGTACTGAAGATTTGTTCTCTCTAAATATTACTTAGAGAGTAATATTTACTTACTTACTAAGAAAATTTATAACAGACCTAATAAAACACTGCCTTCTCATCCATGAAGTTCTTTTGGTCAACACACACACACACACACACACACACACACGCATGCCAACATTCTGCAGTAATAATTGCTATATATTATTGAATTATTTAACCCTTCTTCAGAAAACCATCTCCTGTAGTTGCATTAAATCCCATGCTATCAGTGAAATACATAATGTTTAACAATGCATTCCTATACATATTTACTTAGAAATAAGTTTCACTGGTTGTTTGAAACAAGCACTATTACCACATCGGCTCTCAAAAGAACTGATGATCACAAAAGTGTGTGTCATGTATGCATATTTCCCCATACTCACAACCTCCCATGAGAGCAACAGGTAGCACAATAATAGCTCAGGCCATCAAAAGCCTGGGGTGCAAGGAGATGAAAGTGTCAATAAAGGCATAAGACAGACCTCACCAGGGAGAGCATTCCACAGATAGGGAGGCACAGCGGAAAAGGCCCTCTTTTTTGTCATCACCCTTTTAGCCTACCTCAGAGGGGGTTCCAGAGAAGGGCTTCAGAAGAAGATATGTGTGTCCAGGTAGGTTCATATCAGAAGAGGCATCCCAGAAGCTATTGAGACCTGAGCTGTAAAGAGTCCTATAGGTCAAAATCAGCATTTTGAATTGGTGTTATAAGATCTGTTCTCCTTGAAGAGTTGGGGATCTGCATTCTGCACTAACTGCAGCTTCTGAAAAGCAACCCCATGTGAAGTGCATTGCAATAATCCACTCTTGAGGTTACCATAGCATAGGTAACTGTAGCATATTCCTTTGAATACCATACTATACATGGAACATGTCCTAAGAAATGTCTTAGTCCTGCTGGATCAAGTCTGAGGCTTCCATGGCTACTAGTCTCAATGAACAATGAACTCCGTAACTGTCATTGTATATAATAGTTTAGCTGAATAGTATCAGGACAGAGCAAGGTCTTCGATATTGAAATACTGTGAACTTTTGTCAAAATTGTAAAGGCTCCATGCTATGGCTTGTACTGTGGTTTGGACTTCATTCTCAGGATTCATTAAAGTCCATAAAAAGACTTTCTGGGACTAAATTACCAGCAGTCATTGAAAACTGTAGCTTGCTGAGATCCATCAGAGTTACTGATACAAATTTGTGCTAATGTGTGTAGCCGGGACTCTGCATCAGAGCTTTTCCCTGGTTTTAATCTCTTTTATTTCTTTAGTTGTGAATTAATTGAGCATTATCAATATTTTAATTATGTGCATGTGCCAGGAAGGCCTTTGGCTACTGGGCATACATTTCATTACTGTTAATAATGCTATTGCTGTTGCTACTGTGACTGCTATTATTACTAGACTATAATAATATAAGAAATAACATAAATGGAGATTAAATGAAGTTAAGAAAGAAGAAAGGGTCTGAATAGGTCTCATGAGGTTACAAATACAAGACATAATCTGTACAAGTAATTTTCTGTTACATCAATACTTCAGTGCCTGCTATATTTAATCCAAAGCAAATTCTGAGCTTTGACTTTTCTCACTAGGGAGCTTCTATAATATGGATCATATCTTGTATTGGTCACAAATAGCCCTACTGCTTGCTGTCCAATTTTGATTACTATTCCATAGTTTCATGCCCTAGGTGCTTCCCCCATCGCAGCCCGAGAGGACCATTGCAATATTGTTTATCATCTAGTAGGATGGGCAACTGTTACTTGTTCTATTCCCACTCCCATGGCTACTGCAATGAACTGGAATATTCTCCATATGACATGTGGAAGCCCAAAGCCTCCTATTTCCTCTTCCCCACATGCTCCCATTCACTTGCTTTCTTCCTGGCAACAGCAACAAGCAACAAACCCTTAGTTTTCTTCCCAGAAAATTGTTTCTCTCTGGGCAATAAAATATATCAATTTTACAGAAAGCTTAATGGAACTTCTAACTTGCCTCTGCCTGCCATGGCAGGGGTACTTAATAAAATCTGGGAGAGCCATATTTTGATTCTCAGCTTCAGTGAGTCCCTGGGTAACACTGAATAATAATCAAATTTGAGGGCATCTTGACTGTAAACTGGGGACATAGAGGACAGAACCATTCAAACCCAAATGCTCCCAGTTATTTTTCAGTGAATATCAAATGCATTTCATAAGTAGCCTCTCTCTTCTCTTGTTGCACTACATTGAAAGGATATAGAAAGGATATAGTGAGCTGCCTTAATCAGGTCAAATTATTTGCCATTCTACCCTAATATTATCTGCCCTAACTAGGAGGGACTCAACACTGCTTCAGGCAGAAGTTTGTCAAATCCGCTATCTAATCTTGCCAGAGATTGGATATTGGAGAGATCTTTTGCATGCAATGCATGTACTCTGCCACTGAGTAATGGTTCCTCCCTGTGTCACAGGACTATTTCCACACATTGCTTGTCAGCAAACTGGCTTTGCCACAAGAGTCTGTTTGACAGGGGCCTGCAAAGAATTGTGGCTTACTGATTAGTCTATCTGTATGATGGTTACATTGTGCTGGAACGTCACTTTTATTTCTCTACATTTTTATACCACTTGTTTGTAATAAAATGCCCAAAGCACTTTACAAAAAGAATAAAACAATAACATTTATCAATTTAAAAACCCCTGTTTAAAAACAAGTATTTGAAACATGCAATAAGCTAAGACCAGATGAAAACACACAACAACTATGGAAAACAATGTGCGAGGCAGCATTTTATATTGAAGCTCATATTTTCAAGTAATTTCGTTGTTCCCGAAGGGGACAATGACAATAAATATATTCTATTCTATTCTATTCTATTCTATTCTATTCTATTCTATTCTCACTTCTGCAAGCCTCTTACCCTGTCACAAGAAACAAGAGGATGAAATGAGAGTTCACCAGGATATTGATCATATTTTAACTGTTAATGAGGTATAGATGAAATATTCATATATACAGTAGAAACCTCTATTATTCTATCCACCCAAAATAGCCTGCTCCTGACAGCTGTGTAAGTTTTGGGGCTGTCAGTGAGGAAAGTACAAGTCATATCTATCTGGAAATGTTAACATTTGGAATTGAAATTCTGTTCTTTGTGATACTCAGGGAAAGTATAATTAAACCGATATATGTGAAAGTAACAGAGACAGCTTATGATCACCTTAACAACATTCACCAGATTTCAGTTTTGTGTCTTGTTGGTTTATCTGATGCCACATTCCATCAGGAAATAATGAGCGTTGGTGAAAGGTTTTGCATAGTTCTTCACCAAATAAGAACAGTTTGGCTATGGTTATCAGTTTATTATTGTTAAATTACCAGGGTTCAGGGTCTAGTCACATGACTACAGATTCAAGTTTGTAAATCTATTTAACTTTTCTTGAATGAGTCCCAAAGGAATGTACCAATTAGCAGGTTAATGAAGAAATCCCTTTAGATTTAAGCCCTGTTACTGAACATGTAGAAAGTGAACAGAATTGCATCCACTGTGTCAGCCCCCCATTTTATATGTGTTAGTCATTTTTTCTATTTCTTATTGATGCAACTTTGGTGGAGAAGGACATTGGTCAAGATTCATAGGGGAGTTGGGAGTGGTTCCACAAGGTCTTGAAGGGCCTTGGGACACCTGCCACATAACTGAGCTGGCTGGAAACCACAAGAGTAGCTTGCACCATGGTGGGCCTTAGGAGCTTGGCAAATCCCACATTATGTCCCTATCAGACAGGCTGGGTGACTAATCAGCCAGAAGACAGGTTGCCTGATAATTTTTGCCCTATGCCAGATCAGCATCTGTGGCTTTGTTTGACCCATAATGGCCTTTCTGTGCTCAGCCATTGCTCCCTTGGATTATACCTGGCTGTGCATGCATGGTGAACAGAATACTGACAATCTGGAGATGAATTAATCACAGGTCCTGAGGTCCTTTCTTGCATGTTAACAATGTTTAAATATATGTTCACATTTGAGGATGAAGGCCTAGTTTTAAAAACTTGGTCCCTGTATTTTTATAATTTGTGTGTGAATTTTTTAAACACAGTCACCTCTACAAGTAGGTGATAAATTACACATACAGACACCATTTGGAAGATTGCCGACTAATTTCACACCTTTTAACTGCAATTAAGTGCTTGCTTCCAGCATGCTGAAAACGGAAATATCTTCCTGATAGCAATTCATATTTTAAAGGCTGTTGGCTGGTACTACAGTGGGACAGTCCACCAGTTATGTTAAAAATAAGATCTTAATTCTGGGAAGCACTACAAGGTCTACATAATCAGTGCCCTGCCCTGTGGCAAGATCTTTCCAGCATTGGCACCCTATAGGCTATCTGTATTATATAAATTGCCTGAGTTGCAGTTCTTATTCCAGCTGCCCTTCCAATTAAATCTAATTGGAATAACTCATGATTAGTTGGTCCAGGTTTAATCTCAGAACAATTTTGCAGAGCACATATTTACTTCTTGCCAGAACAAAATCCCACACAAGACTTCCTCTTTTGAAAGACAACATGGTAAAGAACTGTGTAGAGCTGACTCAAATGTTTGTGAGATTCAGCGTTTGTTTCAACACTTGCATAACTGATGAGGAAGAACCTTTTATAAAACTGCCAAGAAAAATGGCCGTTTAAAAAATTGTGATTCTGGGTATTCCAGCCTGGAATAAAAATAATGATAATGATAATTGTTTTCCCACCCTCGCCCTAAGGTTCCAGGGTGGGTTACAACATTAAAACATTAATCACAGCTTAAGGCTACAGTGAACTGTACAGTGATTATTATCACTGCGTTATCACAATGGGGCATAGCTCAGAGAAGCTCTGAACCTAGGAAAGAAGAGATCTGTAGCACCCCTAAGCTGCTGGGGGGCAATGTTCTGACATACACTTGTATAAAGGGAGTCCATTTATCATGGCTTCCAAACCTGGCCTCTTACAGTACGCTGAGGAAGATACCAGTAGGGAGGACACATAGACTGCTCTACTTGATGATCATCCTCAACAACGCCTTCCTTGGGGCCCTCTCAGTTGGAGAGGACCTAACTCTTGAACCTTCCTAGGACTCATAGAATGAAGCTGAAATAGCATTCCCACGCCTTGCACAATCTAGAAGTCAGTGTCTCCATACTTAGGCAGTAACCCTTTAAGTCAGCACAACCAGCTCCTTAAGGAAGCAGTTTTCTCACTTCCAGCTGTATTTATTTCTCACCTTTTATAATTGCTTCTCTTCTCCCACCCCCTTCTTTCTACTAATCAGTACACACATTACCAGTATGGCTCTAGCTTTCAAGTATCAATACACAATCAGATTTCTATCTATTGTATCCACAAGCTGCTTGCATTGGTAGAAGGATATGATATTTTATTAGTATTCCAAGAAAGATTGGAAAGAGTGAGTTAATTACTGGGAAAATCCTTAAGATGTGTACTCAGGAACATCCATTGAATCTATGTCTGAGGAGGAGCAACCATTCTTTGCTATGGCTAAAGGAAGTAGGGGAGTGAGGCTTCCCTAGCATTGGACTTGATTGTTCCAGCCTCTTGTGTGTAGGAGGGATCACTTTAAATGCTTCTGAGCATACCCCTCCCCCCATATAAGTGAATGGCTACAATTTGCTCCTGGGACACTATTTCAGAGGTAGCCAAACTTCTCCTATCTCCACTGACACTGGACGTCTGACTCCTGCTGGCAGAGATTCCATTGGGGGCAAAGCATTTGTGGCTTTAGAAATGCATTGTGTCTCCCTCTCTCCCAGTGGATCTTTACTGTAAAGCTTTTTAGGTCTGTGTTGTGTTTATAAATTTATGCAGTGACTGACACCAATCCAATTCCTAAATGGCAGGGATCTTGCTGAACACTCCAGGAATACAAATGTATGCTAATCATAATGATGAATGCAACTGCCTTTTCCTGCAACAATAAAAAGTACAACACAGGCCACTTTAAATGCTCACAGCCCTGTAAGTCTACACATGCATTTACTACAGTCCTGTTCAATGTATGCCTCATCCTAGGATTCCCGCTTTAGATTTGCACATTATAATAGGAGGCATTTAAGATTTTGTTGTTACCTAGTCAAATTCATCTTGGTTCTAAAGTAGGCCACAGTAATATGAATCTCTCATATCATGTATGAATAAATGGTGGCTAAAGTACAGCTAATGTTTTGTTTATCCAGCATCAAATTACTGGTGTCCTAGGACTGTGTGACCCTGTAAGTGCAGAACTGATGTGATAAATGCATTTGCTGCTTCCTTCAAGTGAAATTAGTTTTCATGAAAGAAGCCAGTTTGGGGGCATTAGAAAATGAATCATGGTTTTATCTCCTGAATATTAGCACAGCATGTCCCCGCCTCCCTTGCTCTCCAGCATTTGTATCAAAACCTTGGCAAGGGAGGAGGCACACCAGTTCAGCCTTCCTTCCCAGTGTTCATTTATGCAAATTCGCCATGACCAAATATTTCAATCTTTGGCCTGTCTGCCACATCCAATCTTATCACAGCAGTTTCTGCTACAGAACTCATTACATTGGTGCAAGTGCTTTATAAAATTATAAGTCAGCAAAATGTGAAAGTGATTTGGCTTATAACAACATCTTCCTTTTTTCAACTGCATCTATTATATTACCAATTGTAATTTATTTACATATTTGCTTTTCTGTTACCTCTGTTTCTTATTGTTGCCCTTTTCATTTCCAATACCTTCCTTTGTGGACAGCTGATCATCACTAAAACCACCCAAACTTTTTTCCCCCTCAATGTGATGGTTGTTGATTTAATAACAGGACACAATATTTAGTTGGTTTGCCATGTTGTTGTTGTTCTTTAGTTGTTTAGTCGTGTCCGACTCTTCGTGACCCCATGGACCAGAGCATGCCAGGCACTCCTGTCTTCCATTGCCTCCCGCAATTTGGTCAGACTCATGTTGGTAGCTTCGAGAACATTGTCCAACCATCTCGTCCTTTGTCGTCCCCTTCTCCTTGTGCCCTCAGTCTTGTTTGCCATAAGGTGTTCTAATTGTGGCCTTTCACTCTAGCAGAGTAAAAGAACATATTGTTTCAGGTTCAGCCTAAAGCACAAAAATTGTGGAATCATACGGTTAAAGAATATATTGTGCCAAACAACCATGTATAATCACACATAGCTCTAATTTTTTCCAGCATTTTATCAATACTCCATTGTGAGTTTTTCTCCAAGTGCAAATAGCAGGTGCTGGTGTCCTGATCCAGATCAGGGCCACAGTGAGGAGCAAATAACTAAAGATCCCTTACCCCTCTCATGCCAGGGCTTCCCATGCCAGCTAAAGTAAAAGCAGCTACACAACAGAAAATTATATTCAAAAGTCACATTTTAAAAAGTAAGCTTGGCTCTTACTAATAATGGGAACCAATTCTCAGGTTCTTACCAGACATATTATAGATATGCAAGCCTGTGGCCAGTTTGGTTAATTTTGTGTGTGTGTGTGTGTGTGTGTGTGTGTGTGTAATTCCTAAATATATTTCTAATATTGACATGGAAAATACAGTACTAAAATGCTTTCCATCTTTCCATTTTAATTATTGAAAGAAATGTGGGTAAATCAGGTGAGTTGCATTTTACTGAAGCAATAAGGATGCTTAAGTCAGGACTTTGAATTTATGGATTCATTGTTGAATCTTTTTTTTTTTTAAGTCACATTTTTCTCTTTGAGATCTATAGCACTTAAGCATGTTTAAGTGTGAAATAATGTTATTTTTCCTAAACTGAGTCTGAGCTTTTGGCTGTTTTGTTTGACAAAGAAGAGACAAATACATATTGAAACACTTTGCTTATTGATATCATTAAACCAATAAGGCCCATTAGAAGAGCAATTAATATTTGCCCCAAAACAAATGCAAAAATCAGCCTTCAACTCAAAATGGGTTGACTATTAAGTCACAAGGGAATTCCTTACAACCTTTGTTAGGAATTCTGACAAGGTAAGGCAACCACACTAATTTGTGCTGCTAAATTGCTGTGGAAAAAAACTGCCCTGTTTGTATGATTGTGGTGCTTGCAAATGAATCAATAAAGCCATCAAAACTGCTCAGGCATTTGGCCACAAAGCGACAGGAGTTTAAAGATAAGGCTATAGATTTTCTTTCAAAAGGACATTACAAGAATATAAGAAGGTTTTTTTTAAAAAAAATAATAATGAAAAATGAGTTTACAGTATCAGCAAGAGAAAATAAAGGATACATAGCTGATTTCTCTCTTCCAGCCCTTTGTCCTCAAGTGTAAGCATTTGCTGCCATTGCCATACACAAATAGGGTTGTATCCAACAGTTGCTCAGCTGATGCTAAGGCTTCCATCAGTGGAACAGGAAGGGAATCAAATATGATGCAGGGGGACATCCCAGATTTAAAGGCGCACAGAAACTGCAGGGGGAGGGAAAGTTGTTGAAAACTGCTTTTCTCCCCATTTTGCTGATGGAAGCCTTACTCTCAGCTGAATTACACCACTGAATACAACACAGTTTGTATAAAAAGGTTCAAGATGCAGGCACTAGTATACAAAGCCATGGCCACCAATGGCTCTGATGTATGCACTCAGTTGTCAGGGAAGACTCTCTTTCATTAAGCAGAGTCAGCTTCTTACCTGTAGGAATCAGAAGATCTATTTTTAGAAGGGAGAAGATCTAGCAGTCTGTTCTAGCAACCTTAGCACAATTTGGTATAAAGTAGTTTGCAGACCAGTATTACCCATCAGAACAAAAGCTGGAAATGGGTAATTTTTTAAAAGTGAATCTTTACCATTGAAGTCAGTGACAGACAGCCAATCCATTTTTTGCTCCAACATCAGCCTTTAATTCTATCAAGATGCTTAAAGAAGTGACCCCTTCCATTTGAATTTTACACGTTTGATATTTAAAATATGGGTACATTCAAAACTGCTGTGAAAATCGTAACTTATCTTTTCATATGTATAATGTACGGTTTTTTCCATACATTATAATTTATAATATTTATTATTATATATTTCATTTATGAAGCATTTCCTATGAAGCCTCTCATGGCGAGTTCACAGTACAATAAAAATATATCTAAAACAATTGCATATATAAAAACAATTTGAAATTCAATGCAAATACCCACTGGAACAGAAATGTCCACTTCTTGAAAGAAGAAGGTCTTCAGCGGGCATTGAAAAGAACATAGAGGTATGGTGTCTGTCTGAAATGTTACAGGACAGAATTCCAAAAGATACATGATGCCACATTGAAAGTTTGATTCTGACACTGTGTGTCATGGACCTCCTGATACGATGGTATCTGCAGGATCTCCTCTCCTGCTGAGCACAGGGATCGGTTGGGTATATTGTTAAAGGGATGAGATTTTGTGTAGTTATTCTAGCGGTTGTAAATACCAGCACCTGGAGCTTAGCTCACCAAGTTGTAGCTTCCATTAATATTTTTATACAAATTTACTCTTTTTCTAGTTCAGCAGACAGTAAAGCACAATGGACAGGAAAGAAGTTTTTAGCAATCCCCCCTGCAGGAACAGATAAGTGTGATTGGTTGAAATAGTAGAACCATGAAACCAGATCCTCAGATACTTCAAAGAGTCAGCATGTTCTAGTCTATGGCCATCAGTGGTCCAGGAATACTTTCCTTGGGCTTTCTTTTTGAAAAATTCATAACCTTTGATTTTCATCATTAATTGTTTGAAATTCATTTCTACAATAATATGCAAATCCAAGTAGTAATCTAATTATCAGAGGTCTGACTGGTTGAAACAGTGGGCTATTTAAACAGCCAGCATTATTTATTACTACATCCCCAGTGCAGTTTACAGATTCATTAAAACAATCCATTAATTAAAAGGATAAACCAAATACCAATAAAACCACCATAATATAGATCATTGCAGTACTTTTTCCACCCAGTACTTCAGGATTTGCATAAGCCTTTACCCATCACCAGTTTTCCTATTGCTGTTGAACTCCCCATGAGAACCAGCGACGAGTCTCCATCACTGAGCAATTCCTTTGTTACCAGTAGTCTTGCACACCTGTAAAAGACCCAGACAATTAACTGATAGTATGATGCACAGATGTGGAATATGCTGTAACATGTATCCCAATGTTGTTTTTTACTTATGCATAAGTCTCATGGAGTTGAGTGGAGATTATCCCAAAATAAGTGAACATAGGTTTGAAGCCAAACTCATTCTGCAACCTATTGCCGTGTCAAACAAAGCTTCCTTTCCCATTTTAGCACCTTATTCATAAGTTTTTCTTCTGTTATTTGTCTTTGGTTTGTTCTGCCTTCAGTTCTTTTGTCTTTTGCATATAGGTGCTTCAGCAGCATTCTATTGTTCTGCTGTTCAATAGCATCTTCATTTTATGGTGCTATAATAAATTAGTGCATGCAGTTGTCACAAAAGTGGTTGAGAAATGCAAAGGAACATTGTACACCAGTGTTTTGAGCTTGTCAGGGGGGGAAACCTACTTTGTGCAAAAGAACTGGCAAGGTTATGGATGCTGCCTGTCAAAGGCCATTACTTGGCGCTAAGACCCAGTCAAACACTCCAACTGACTGATGAGTGGGCAACAGGCCATCAAAGCAGATGGACACGAGTGTGCAGAGCCAAAAGACAATGTATGTGCATCAAGTGTAAATGTTGATGGCAGGTTTCCCAGCCAGTGTCTAAGCTTATGCATCTGTAGTTACAGAAATGCCAGGCTTGTTCTGGATTAAATTTTCAAACAATTAAAAGGAATGGGAGCAGGGGAGGAAATGTTTTTTAAAGCGGGCCTGGGTAGAAAAGTGAAAATAGAGAAGGTTTAGTGTTGGGGATCTCATCTGCTAAATTCTCTCAGACACACTTCCACAGGTTGAGCCACAACCAAAATTACTATTGACTGGATATTATTCAATCAATAGTAAATTGACTGAATAATTGACTGAGCCTAGTCTTAAAATCTTTTTAAGCTTCCTGCTGAGCTGTGTTGATATGCCAAATCCCTAGTATAGAAGCTCATTGGGTCTGGTGGCCTCATCTTCATAGCACAGTGAAGATCTTTCTGGCTGGCTTTTGCAGACTGTTGGCTTTAAAGTATTTTTCAATGCAGAGCCCTTTTAATGATAGACATTCGCATTTTGCAAAACCACAGGTAGACTTTCTCTCCATTGTCATGGGGGATGGAATGCAGGCTTCATTTCAAACATGTTACTTTCAAACGGGCTGGCTTCCTCTCATATCAGGGTTGCCAGCCCAGGCTTTGAAACTGTTTCTTTAAAAGCAGTGAACCCTAAAAAGTAATATCTAGAAAGAATACTGCCTAGCCAACTCCTATTGTTTACAGAAATTGTGGATTTTCAAACATTTTACTTTGGACTGAAAATGTTAAAAACTAGTTTTTTTCCTTATGAGTGCTATCTTGTTCCTATAGATCTTTTTAAAGCACAGTGGTGCAGCATAAGATTGGCATACACAATGCTTTATATTTGCACAATCTTTTTTTAATGAAAGATTTCTGATATTTCTGTCCTTTGCAGAAATAACTTAAGAGCTGCATTGCTGGCTCATATAGTCCAACATTGTCTCTCTCAGTTGACAGTCTATGTCCTGGTTTCATTCATTCATTCATGCATCATTTCTGTATATTTAGCTCTTCAAACTACTTTCTAATTTCCCATTTCATTATTGCAATAATGCCCACAATTTGTACCCTCATTACAAATTTTACACAATTTGTACCTCATTACTCTTCCCTTTTCATTCCACTGTCTAGACTTGCATCATTTCCCCCCAGTGTTGATCATGCCTTTTATAATCTGTGGCATACCTTTGCTTTTATTTTATAATAACTCCACGTCTCCTACTAAGTGAGTTGGAAGCAGGGTCCTAGAAAACACAATAGAAGACTTATTTGGTGATGGCAAAGACAGGAATGTTCTGTGAGCTGGTGACTGGGAGGCAAACAGACGGTTCATCAGGCAGTATAACAGCTGGGTGGGAGCCTGTTGACTCCTCCTGTCACCTGATCCTTGCTGGGCTGACAGCTATGATCTGCCAAGGTGGCTCAGGGATAACTATCTTCCAGAGCTGCCAGAGTCACTAGTTTGAGACTTCTGGTCCCTTAACAAATAAACAGGAAGTGTGTGTGTGTGTGTGTGTGTGTGTGTGTGTGAGAGAGAGAGAGAGAGAGAGAGAGAGAGAGAGAGAGAGAGAGAGAGAGAGGTGAGCCTAAGGAAGGGAACAGCAGCAAGCTGAATCCTGCAAAAGATTCCATGAACTCTACAGAGGTTCAAGCAGTCTTTTGTAAGTCTTGCTAGTCATATTTTATCTCATCATGCTGAGTGCTGGCAAGCCTGCTGAATCCCTGCCTGACTTTCCCGAAGTTCAGGACCCTCTGCAGTCTCTAGTCTTGAGACTTCAAAGTTTACTTTCAACCTCTCATTTCTGAGACAGTTTCTCATTTCATTTGGAAAATGACAGTGTTGGGTTTTCTCAGCCACTGTCTGCATGTGTGCATGATGAACTTGATAGTATTGTGGTTACCCCCCCCCCAAATTGTTCTTTAGCTCTTGTATCATTCCCTGCCTTGCGCTCTTGAGCATTTGGCTTGAGAATTCTGTTTATGAGGATCCAACACAGTAGCTGAGCTATAGTGATTAAAATGGTAAAATGATATGGGACAAAAAGATGTCTTGTATTATAGCAATCACTTCTCATGCAGTGATACAATACTGCAACCACCGTTGCATGTTTTCTTCCAAACTGAAGTGATTTGTAAGTGTTTACTTCTAAGAAAACAACATTTTGGGGTACCTAAAGCACTCCTATCTAATGTTGCTAACTTTCACTTAAGCATAATGGTCCTAGCCTGAGCATTTTAAAAATACTGACACAAATACAAAGAGTATTTGATGGAGACATTGTTGATATAAGTGCAGTTATCTCATGATAACTTGGATGTGCAACAAGCTATTATCCATTATGACACAATCAGTCACTGATGGATTGTTGCTTTGTATTAAACAATTTGCCCAAGAACACGAGCCATACTAGGGGACAATGAGCTTTTTAGAACTAGGCTATTACCTATCACATGATGAGTATCACACACTCCAAATATCTTTTGGCATGTCTGTGTTTTCTGTTCTATAGTAGAACTCTGTTCCTATTTTTGCCTTTAGAAATGTTACTTATTGTTTACACATGTGCACGGCAATTATTCACATTTCAGCTATCTCACACACAGCCGTTCAGGTGTGTCAGAGATGTTTGAATTCTAATGCATGGGCCTAAGAATGAATATCCATTGAACTGCTTCCTTTTCATCCCCTCCTTCATAAGAACATAACAGGCCTGCTGGATCACACAGAAATCTTGGCCTTATGCCATGCCATTTTCCTCTGTGAAGCTATAGCTAATAAAATGTTACAGTCATCATACATTCTGGGTTGGTGCCCCTGCATCAACTATGCTCTTCTGGTTACAGCTATATGTGCAATTGATTAAAATGCCATGCTTTTGTGTAACATGGGGCCACCATGTTTTATCATGCTGGGAATGAGTTTTGGAATCAGGCATTATCCCCTATTTTCTCCGATGTCTCTACACTGAGGAGATTTGAAGCTAGCTACACTTTAATAACAGTTTGAGGTCTGGACATAATTCTAATAGTAACTGTGCTTTGTTGAACAAGCCTGCTACATGTTGGCTTGTTTCAACAAACCATAGTTAAGATTAGCCACAATTTGTTTGGTTCAAACAAAATACCAAACTATGGTAAATCAAAAACTGTGACCAAAGTGGAACGAAATGATTTTCATTGAATTGTAGAACAAGAACAACTATTCTTATCAAAACACAATGGGTTGGGTTCAGACTTGCCTGAGATCCAATGGATACTTCCACTGCAGGAAGAGGGAGGTTATCTTTACAAATGCCAACCTTCTCCTATAGCCTACAACTTCACACACATACCCCCCCCCCAAGTTGTTCGAACTTTGGAGCCTTCTGGAGCATCATTTTAGCGGTGAGGAGGCACAGGCAGAATGCAAAATAACTTTCCCCTTCCTCCACAATGAAGTTCCTATGCTAGTCTGGATCCAGTTATCCCCCCCCCACACACACAAACACACTTTTATGCAAAGATTGCATTTGAATATAACATATGGTACACATAGCAATTTATTATTATGAAAAAGGATGTCAAAATGTGGAAGGTGGTCAAAAACAAAAGCACTGTAATGACCACAGAAATATGAGCTATCAAACTAATAAAAAGAATTTAATGATGACAGTGTGTAAAATTAAACAAAATGGAATATAATAGCACTGAATAACTAAAACACAGACACGGTGTTTAACATGGATAGAACAACAAAGAACATTTACTAAATAACAAAATGAGGATGCATAGCCTTATGGCTGTGTTTATAGTAGCTTGGAAAACAATTTTCCACATAAGTGATATAATGGGCCTGTATAATCAATTTAATTATTGTGAAAATGAGGCATATTAGCATAAAGGTCTCCCCCCCACCCTTAATTTAGTCTTGTAGAAATATCAGAGGTTGTTTTGGAATTTTTGTTTGTTTGTTTTGGCAAAGACTCTAGCAAAGAAATAAAAAGGGGTGCATAGAAGGTTGATCCATGAATGGAGAGAAGAAAGAGGGTTACAAGGAGTAAAAAGCTGTGCTAAATATGGACGTCCTGTCCCTGTCCTCCTTACACTGTTAGGAACTCTCCATTGACCTAGTTTCTGAATTTCTACACCTGTATCAGGCAGTTTTAGAATTTCAAATATTCATCTGCAGCCATGGCACTTAGAAATATAGAACTTCTTTGTCATAAATACTGAGGTCCTTAGCTTTATATTTACACTAAAGTCTTGCCACAAGCTGCAGTTCTATGTAACAATACATATTAATACCCCTGCAAGTTTTCTAAAACCAGCAGCTATAACTAGTTTGTTCCAAGTGGAATGGAAATATTTTCTTTTATGAATGAAACTCCACATAGCCTTAATGCATTGACAATGCTAGGGTGTTGTTGTCATTTGATATTTGTAGTTTAAGCTTAATTTAAACACCGCTGATTTTGGGATTCATGATGCATTATTCCTTTTTCCTTTTTTTTACAGTACGCTGTCTGGTTAGTCCTCTGGGTTACATGGAATGTATTTGTTATCTGCTTCTACTTGGAGGCTGGGGACCTATCAAAGGTAATTTGCCATCTGATATATATAAGCCGACTGATGTTAACACCCTCGAATTCTGAGGATGTTGCTTTGTATCTATTTAAACTCCTTCCATTTTTTCTAAAATGAAGAAATCACCTTGGGAACAATGAATAAACTGCATGCCTTTTGCTGTGCATGTCCTAAATTGTTGCAGAAATCATCTAGGTCTACAAGCTACCTACATGATTTTTTGCAATTTAGGGTGTGCGTGTGTGCGTGTGTTTGTGTGTGACTTCTGATGTGTGAAATTTCAGTAGATCTCATACTTTCATTTAATGAGAACTTCATATCTGTAGTTATCAAAGCTGATAGTTAATCAAAGGATAAATACATTTGTATTATGTAGCTTACTGCTTTCTGGTTCCTTTATAGAGTTGTGAACCTAATGTGAAAACATAAAATAGTTTTGCTAATTAAATGCGAGAACTGAGGCATGATAGTGAGCCAAAGCATTGGAGTGTTACATTCTCTACTCCTTGACCCCTTTTTAAGATTATTGTGATGGGTTGATTAGTCTGTGATATAAAGGATATTTAAAGAAGCGAGAGTTTTGGTTGTATCTTATATTGTATGTGATTTCAGTGGACTTCCTTTCACAAATGTAGGACACACCTGTGGCTGAGCAAGTACTGTTTCTCTTTAGTGCTTTTCTGCCTTGAGTTTTATTAGAGAACATAAACACATGCCTCCTTAAGTATATATTCTACTGCAGGCATAGGCAGCCTTAACTCTCCATATGTTTTGGAACTACATTTCCCATCATCCCTGACCACTGGCCCTGTTAGCTAGGGATCATGGGAGTTGTAGTTCAAAAACATCTGGAGAGCCAAGGTTGCCTGTGCCTGTTCTACTGCATCTCAATTTACTTGATGCTCCATCATTTCCGCGCTGTAGGAAAATAAGGTTGTTGAGTTCAATAGGTTGTTGAGTTCAATAGCTTCTCCTAGGTTGTTGAGTTCAATAGCCTAGGTTGTTGAGTTCAATAGCTTCTCCTTTGTCACATATCTATACATATTTTTGAAACTCCCTGGTAACAGCTGTATCACTTGATGCTGACCTATTCCTGATGTCCTCAATCACCAATCCATCACAGGCCTGCAGAGATTAGAATGTTAATATAAAATGTCAGTACAGTATAAGATGGTGATAGAAATAATCTAAAAATGTAGAAAATGATTTGACCTAGCTGTAAACCAGCAACCATCTTGGCTATGAAACTCTAGTGTGCACGTTGCAGAAAATATTCAGGCTAGTAATGGGGTAAACTGTGAATTTCATCTAGAAGAGCATCTGTTAGATTGTCTCATAGATATCTCATTGAATTCTTTGCATTACTTGAATTTGCAGCTGAGAATAAATATGACATCAAATGTGTAATGGCACTCCTGAGCATTTCCTCCTGCTGGGAAAGGAAGATTGAATCTTTAAAAAAAGAAAGATATTGCACTGAATTAGCTCTAAATAGAGAATAAAAAGTAACCTTTAGGGAAGCATAGGGCTAAGCATTATCTTACACGAGGGACATGGCTGAGGTTGTAAACCATGAGAGATAATCTTGCACAAGATGGTTTTAGGAATTGCTAAGTAAAAATTACAGTCTAATAATTGCCCAGCTGGGTATACTTTGTTGTATATGGGTATGATTTATGGCTCTCTGCCACATAAAATATTTGTGGGGGTGGGGAGAGGTAAGTTTTGAGGCTTACTTCTCTTGCCTATGTACAACTGGTTTTCTGTCATTACTCAGTAATATCAAGATGCCAACAACACATTTCAAGCTACTGGCATATCCTCTGTGGAGAAGTTTACTAATGGCTGCTTCCTTTGCCCCCCTTCCCCTTGTCACAGAGGTCATGTCATTTTTTACAGCTGCTCTTTATTGAAGTGAAAAGAGCCCTGATAACGATAATGGGCTATTCAGAACGATGAGATTACCACCTCCTCATAAGATTGAAGCAGTTAAAGAACTGCCAGTGAGGAGCCTAGCAGAGCTGTTCACATCACATTATAGCCTGGGACAGATACATAGTTTGAAGTTTGGCAGTGGACTCAGAACACTTCATGTCATTGTGTCACTGTTAATGTCTTCCCTATGACAGCATGGCTTTCACAGCCTGTCAAAATTATTATGATCATGTAGCCTGGTGACAAAAAGAAGGACAAAAGATATGTTTTAGAAAGCTGCTCTATACACATACAATTTGCTGTCAGGAATTCGTATCACCCAGAGCATATCCTGTTATACAAGTACTGTTAAGTCACTAGTCACCATGTTGCCACTACCTCAGTCATATATCTGCCTTACTTAGTAGAAACAGACTAATTTACTATTAATTTACTGTTATTTTTAAGGCAGAATTTATTTCTAATTCACAAACTGGATTCATTGGAGTTGCATCTGGTGCCCTTACTTCAAAGAACTACAAAGCAACACTGGGTGTTTGCATCACATTTTCATTTTCCTCTTACTACCTTTAACTTGAAAGTATTGGCACAGAAAGAGTTTGCAATGTTATACTGAACACAGGATTAACTGAAAATATGTCATTATTTCTACTTGCGGAGTCAAACTTGCCAAGGCATCAAGTGTAACTTGACATTAAAGATACATCTAGTGAAGCTCCAAAATCTTCAAAGTCTGGATACAGCACAGTACTATACAGGTCCACCCCAAAGCAAGTCCCATTGAGTTCAGTGAGGCAGTAATTGATGACATAGTGGGGTGGTAGTACTTACCACACCTCAGATTTGCCATGTTGTTGCTGCTTTCCAGGAGATGGAGGTGCAAGCCAGCGATGGCAAGGCCAGCATGGTGCAAGCACACTGGCAAGAGCACCAGATTGGATCTGCCCGTGGGTTTGCACCATACAGACTTTACTGCCACCCCCTACCTCTCACTTAGCAGTGATGACCGATGGTTGGTCAGATGAGTGATGCCCCACTACACCATCCACTATCCCTCCAGGGCCAGTGTTGACTGTTAATACGGCACAGACATCACACATTTGTCCCACTGCCCTCCTACTTCCAGTCCTCCTCTGTAAGCCCATTTCTTCTTTTATCCATCAGTGTGAACTGCAACAATATAGTTTCATTCAGTATTAACTGAGCCAAAGTTTCTCAGAAGAGGTTTGCTGAGAGCTTTCTCTTCCTTCTCAACACTGACTATTGTATAAAATCTCCACCATCCTCTTTGATGATATTTAGCCTAATGCCCTACTACTTTCATCCCCATTGAATGGGGGTGAACAGTTTGGGCAGACTACTTTTGCACAGCCTTCCTTTAAAACCTGACTCTTTAGGAAGACTTTTGTGGCTAGTTGATTATATATACTGTGTTTAGATTCCAATGGTTTGTTTTTGGTCCTGTTTTGTTTTATGAGTTTCTGCTGCACTGTAGTTTTGGTAATTTTTTACTATGGTATTATTTTTCTGTGATTTTGTTTTATTTGGTTTTTGTGTGTGTAATATTTCTAAATTAAAACAAAATAAAATAAAAAAATTCCTTCCAGTAGCACCTTAGAGACCAACTAAGTTTGTTCTTGGTATGAGCTTTCGTGTGCATGCACACTTCTTCAGATACACCTAAATTACTTAGATACACCTAAATTTCTAAATTACTTAGACTTAAAGAAAACTCAAAGTGGTATACAACAGTAAAAACACATGTTGAAACAATTTAAAACTAAGAACTAAGAAACTAAAAACCAAGAAACAGATAATAGTGCAGAAGTTTCTAGTTCAATTGGTCAGAGAAAACCCAAGCAACCAGATGGGATTTTACTACATGAATTCTGCACCAGCTGCAGCCTCCAGGCCATTCTCATGGTAGCCCTGCAGAGAGTTCAGTAATTCAAATAGAACATCAGCAATGAATTAATTTTATTGTTTAAATGTTTTGATATCAGTTCCTTGGTGTCAGCACCCTACGCATGTAGGTTTTTACCTTTTCACACATGCTCAACTCATGGACATCAAGGGGGGGCTAGTGGGATAGAGCTACCTAGATCTGCCCAGCTCATATGTTGATTTTAACTTGTGTGCTAGCTTCTGAAAAAGAGGAAACCCAGCCAGATGGGCGGGGTATGAATAATAAATTATTATTATTATTATTATTATTATTATTATTATTATTATTATTATTATTATTATTTTATTCCTATACTGCTTTAAAGACTGCTTTCAACACCAGGTGATTTTGAGCTCAGCCTAGAAACAAACTGGTAGCCAGTGAAGGCGGCTTAATGCATACATAATATACTCTGGTTTGCAAACACCATCCTCCCTCCCACTCCAGATAGCAGTCATGCACACACCGGCTGAACTAGGTGAAGCTTCCTAACTAGCTTCAAAGGTATAGTTTGGATTTAAAGATATTAGCTTCTTTCAACGATATTTTACATTGCCTTAATTTTATTGTACATATTTATCTCTCACTGTCCCTGTGTTAAAGATACGTAGGCAGAACGATTGTCTGAAGCACTATAGCATGCCACTGAGGATAAACTGTGGCACATTAAAATAAACAATTACTCCAAGGAGACAAATAATTGGAGATACTAAATATCAAGGCACAGATTATAGTAGCAGAGAATGCTTACATTTCTTGAAAAGGGAGTTATAAACGGAGACATTCCCTTTGCTTGTTTCCCCTTTCTAAATCTTTTTGGATAGCTATGGGGAGAGCTGTGCTTTCTACTTGAGAAAGTATTGAAACCGAACATGGGAAACCAAACCAACTATGAAAATATTAGATGGTAGTGGGCAAACTGCATTGCGACCTGATAGCCGGATAAAGAAGACACATGGGGTGGGTTGAACTAGGACTGCTTTATTTAAGATTAAAACCCATTAAAAAAAACCCTGCTGAGGGAAACACTATTGGTGCATGAGCAAGCATGAATCTGAAATAAGTTGCAACCTTTAGGGCAACCAAAAGCCCTGCCTGCAGAAACTAGATGCACAGCTGTCCAGCCTGCCTCCCATTCCCAAGACCCACCATGAAGGTGAGTAGGAAGGCCTATGCTGTTCCACCCCCCACACCCTGAGACCCCATAGCTTTGGTCCAACGAAGCAGTTTAGCCTCAAGGGCAGCCCTATCCCACCCTAGAGCCCAGAGAGTAAGCCTCAGGATGAGCCCATCACCCAGAAAGGTGCGTAAAGGGGGTCACTACTTCACTTCCCTCACCTGAACCACCAAAGGTGACAGTATTAAAGAGCAAAGTAACCTAATTAACAACATAGGAGTCCATCTAGTGCCCACCACCCAGTCAGTAAGGCAGGGATTTTCAACCAGTGTGCTGTGGCACCCTGGGGTGTCTTGAACGATGGACAGGGGTGCCGTGGCCAACGCTGGCCTCTGTCCCTCTTTCCTTCCCTCCTTCCTCTGATTCTCTCTCGTGTCTCTGCCTCCCAAAGACTTGCACACATGTTTATTGCAGTAGCCCTGGCTATAAGCTCCCCAGGCGAACGGTGCCTCTGGGAAACACCTCTCTCTGGAGCAGAGGGGGCAGCTCAGAGACCTGGGGTGGCAGTGGCTGCCTGGAGGACTCCCAAGTAGAGGGGAGGGGAGAGGAGCCTGAGGGAACACTCAACAAGGGAGGCTGTTCAAAAAGGGGTGAGGGGCTGCTGGTTCTGCAGGCATGGGATGACATAACTGGGTCCTGTGCCTCACAGGGGTGCCCAAGAAAGAATGTAGTTGGTCAAGGGAGCCGTGGACTCAAAAAGGTTGAAAACCTCTGCAGTAAGGAGTAGGACAGCCCTTCAAATAGAGAATTGTTCTCTGTAAAGTAAGACACCCTATGTGTGCTAGGACAAAGCTCTGGAATATATGAAAGAATAATATGCCACACATCTATAATTGGAAAGGTTTTGTGAGATGGTGATGAAGCATGTTCCTGGCTGTAGCATAAAATGACGAGTTCACTGAGATATCCACATGCATGGGAAAATCATTGGTGCAGTGCCCTACAGAGCAAAAGATTGCCTTCCCTAGCTGTGATTCAGCCTTATTGATCCAGAGACACCTGCAGCAGCAGCAGTCTACCTTGACATGCTGCTGCTGCAGCTGCTGGGATTTTCTGGAGTGCAGAAGACTATCTGTAAGGCTAGATCAGCGACAGGGGCTGGATCTCTAGACACATAAAAAAACAAAGCGTTTTAGGAAAACACATTGTAAACTTCATAATGAGAAATCACGTTGGCAAAAGACAGGACTCTACATCGCCATCTGGTGTCACAGTGTTATAGCGCATATAATGTCTCTCACACTAGAGAGCCCTGTAGCAGTAAGAGCGTAATGAAATGGACTGTTGAGGTTCTCATACACAGCATGCATTGAGGTCCATACAAATACCTAAGGTAGCACTTCCAGCTTCCTGGTATTAAATTTTCAGTAATGAGTCAGTTAAATGTGACATTTCAAAAAGATGTTTAACACACCAGTTAAAAATACTAAGTGTTTTGTAATGTTTAAAGGTAGGAAATTAATTTTTTAACATGACAATGTGGTGATTTGTTCATTGTACTAATCCTTCCATATTAGCTACAAGAGTGATTTGGCACTAGAGATGTATTGGTGCCTTATTAGTTTATAACCATCAAAGAAATAATTAAATGGTTGTGGTTCACATTTATAATGAAGTGGTTAGCAGTTAAATTTCAGTGTTGCGTGTATTCTAATAAGGCTACCTGCAGGATATTTAATTTTGAACACATTACCTTCTTTGGATATTGGTTTAACAGATGTTCTGTTAAGATAACGGTGAAATTAAATTAGTTTTCTTCTCAAAGCATCTGGTTAACTTTGTAGGTAAATGCCTTTGAGCACGAAATCTGACCAGGATTTTTGGGACAAATAGCTATCAAAATGTTTTAAGTAAATGACTTCATTTTATTTTTCCAACTTCTATTACTCAGGGCAGATTTGACATGGTTGATCATATATCTAACAAATGAAAATTGAAAATAGTGCTGGGATCCAACAGCGTAGGGTTATATTGAAGGTAGCTTCATGGGCAGATACTATTAAGCATGCTTGTGGTTCCAGATAAATTGGTTTGCAGCATTTTTTTTTTAACCTCAGCATCTCTACCAGTTAGAATGGAACTGATTACAAAATTAAATTCCCCATTACTGTAGATACAGCACATTTGGGCAAGCTTTCATGAACACTTCCATTTTTGTACTCTCAACTAATAATTCATATGATAATGAGAAGTTAAAGGTGATAGAATAGAGGGGAAATTGTATTCATGGTCTGTTAGAAATGGTTGGATACACAGCAGCCTGCATTGGAGGTTTTGGGCTAGTTTTTTATTATTATTATTATTTAAATGTAAAGATGCCCAACCTTGAAATCATAGGGTGGATAACAATAAGAGAAAAAAGAGAAAACTGGCCCTTCTTGAATTTCACATTTGAAATACTATTATTAAAACAGCCAAAACCATATTGCTGCTGAAACTTCCAATACAGTTTAACCACAGTTCCCAAACTTCAGCCCAGATATCACAAAAGGGTTTGGAACACTTAAAAAAAGGGGGGGGTTACACCAGTAGTAGTTTAAGTAGTTTCTATGAAAAGGAGTTGCACACTTGTAAAACAGCTGTTGAAAATGCTTTTCTATATGACCTAATAAAATGCCAGACTCTGTTCATTAGTTGTCTTCCTGCCTTCCCTTTGTATAATCTGCATGCTAATTCATTGGTCAGTGGAAAACTTTAAACAGATTGCTAGTGCTTGGTTAAAAAAAAAGAAAATCCATGAAACATCAGGCCTGACGGCCTATCTGTACTCCACATTAGTAGAGCCCCTCCTCTGAATAAGAGATCAGGTTGCTATCTGTTTGGTATACCTGATTGATTTTGCTGTCCATGTGGCATACATCTATGTAGAATAAATGCTAGAATTGGTGCAGAGACAATAAATTGCTCCAGACTGCATACCCTCCAACATTTCTCTGAAGAAAATAGGGACATCCTATTCCATAATGATGATGATAATACCCTGGGCAGCTTCCAACACATATAAAGCATAAAACTATATAGGGATGCCTTCAGATGTCTTCTAAAGGTTGTATAGTTACTTATCTCCTTGGCTCTGGGGTCACATAACTCCATACCCTCCAACAAGTATCCAATGAAAATAGGGACATCCTAAGGAAAAGCGGGACCTTCTGGGGTCAAATAAAAAACTGGTGTGTCTTCTGTAAATTTGGGATGTCCCTGGAAAATAGGGGCAGTTGGACAGTCTGAGACTGGTGTAGCTGAGGGTCCCAATCCTCATATTACACAGAGACTCAATGGAGCTTTGCATATATAGGATCCAAAGCCACCAAAATTCCTATGTGACAAGCTCCATTTTGATATTATCTGCTGGCAATAGCTTCCTACTCAACTTGGTGAAGCTCAGGTGGCCACTGGGGTGGAGCTCTGACTGTCAGGAGTTCCTACACATGAGTAGGACTCTGGCAGAGACACATGCCCAGCTGGCATGTTCTCTCCTTCCTGGTCTTTCATTCGGGAGCTTCAAAAGCTTTCTTCAGCCCAAACATCACAGCAACTGATGCCAAGAAACATCAGCACACTTACGAATCCGCAGAGTTTTGCACAGTTGCGTAACAGAACTCAGCAACTCAGCATTTTGGCTAATCTACTTTATTTATATACAGTGGTACCTCGGGTTAAGTATGCTTCAGGTTAAGTACGCTTCAGGTTAAGAACTCCGCTAAGAACAGAAATCGTGCTCTGGCGGCGCAGCGGCAGCAGGAGGTCCCATTAGCTAAAGTGGTGCTTCAGGTTAAGTACACTTCAGGTTAAGAAGGGACCTCAGGAACGAATTAAGTACTTAACCCAAGGTACCACTGTATAAACACAGGGAGCACTGCAACATGGCTCCCTCTCTCTCTAGCATCAGACAGCAAAGAGAAAGAACAAAGGACAATAGTCCCACTTCACGGAACACAGTAACACAAACATCCTGTCTTCGTCACTTCCCACTCTGTGGAATCAAAACATACACCGTCATGTGATAGATAAGAATCCCATGACTGCAGACACGGGGAATGAATCTCCAACACTGTCAACCAGCAGCATGGTGGAGGCTAGGATAATGTCCTAGCAACCACCCCCACCCCCACTGCCACACACATCATCCACATAGGAGTTAGGAGTGCACTGAACGTCAGCTAAATCTAATAAAGCTACCTAGTACACAGCATGCTTTTAAATTTATTTTTATATGCCTGAATTACCCTTCTGGGTTTTTTTCTAAATAAATTTTAATTTTGTTGTGATTATTATTAGTTTTGCCAAGGTTTTTCGGCAGTTCTTGACTAAATCTGATATTTAAAAGTGCAGCACTCTGTGTGTAGTAGGTGGAAAAGAAAATAGATATTTGGGAGACCACCCATTAAATACAAAAGGCGTGCATGAACTATATCGGGTCTCCCCTAATAATTTCTGAGTTTCCAGCTGTACAATTCTATGATTCTGTGATCTTGGGAGAGATTGCCCATCTCAATTCATTAAGCACATCAACTTCACTCCTGGTTGTTACATCTTTGAGAGCTCCCATCAGCCTAGGTATTTAAAAAATGGTATCAGTATTTGATAACTTGAACTTAGCTTAAAAACAGAAAAAAGCAGAGGTGTGGAGGAGAGATTTTGAGAATAAGAAGCATATGCCTCATCCAGAACAAATTTCTGGGCTTTTAGGAGACACACCAGAAGGACAAGTTAATGCACCTTAAAATAGAAAAATGGAACTCTAATATTTGGGAAATAATAATAATAAAGCAGTTACTTAATACATTAAGATGTACAATTACTTTCAATAAAAACAAGTGCTTAATACATTAAAATAATTACCTAACACATTATTAAAGAGGTGCCATTCTGATAAAGTTCATGTGCAATTAATCAGCATCACTATCTTTGTGGTATATTGTAGAGCAGCTGCCTGGCAGACACCAGTGACTTTCACCACTCAGGGTAAAGTGTTTCATAAACATGCCACAGCTTGCTCAGCTCAACCTGTGAATTTAAAATTGTTTATCTACGGTACACAATATCCCAATTTATTGTAATGTGTTTTTTCATGCAAACCTACGGAAAATTTGTGATGGGCTTAAGATGCAGTCCAACACCCATTTGCCTCATTGTTGAACTCAATAAGACTTTCATTTGAGTAGGCATGTAGAGGATTGTACTTTACATTTCTTTAAACTTCCAGAATTACCAAGAACTTTAAGATATGTTTTGCTGCCAAATGAAGGTGGGGTAGGAAATGGACAAAATCATACTCAGGTGCTCTTTTCCTCAAATGTTTCTTACTATGCTATTTTATAATGGAAAGTTAGGTAAAATACACCTTATTCCATTTTGTCATATAATGTCATACATTTGTGAATTCAGCCCTAGAGGGTCCAGGTTGAGCTTAATGCATCTCCTTTCAACATCTGCAGCAACAATTTCAGTGGGATTAATTTAAGGTGTATGCTATCTATTCAGGAGTCGATTGCAGTAGTATAGCATTATATTCCACTTATCAAGCTACTGCAAACACCTATTTGGAAAGAAATTGGATTCTGTGTTTTGAGGGTAGGACTTCATTGATTAAGTAACCTTACGAACTGAACAGAAGTGCACTTGATTGTTGGTTTCATACTAAGAGCGTGCTCTTCAGCAAGCAACAGAATAACAAAGCCCCTTTCTCCCAAAATAGCTGACTAATCCAGCAATTCTGAGGTGATATGATTTTTCTTAGTGGTAAATTTGGTCTCACATGCTGCTGATACCATATGGCACAGGCTGTGGGACAGAGGTGTATAATTAGTCCCTAGCTGTAATTCCTCCAGATGATCCATTAAAGAAGCTTTCAGACCAATTGACAAGTACAGTTTCAATAAGTTAGAAAAGCAATAACTGAAAATCCAAAAGTGGAAGAATTTGCAAACAGCCAAGCTATCATTGGCTGTTCTTGTTTCCTGTATCATTCCTGTATCTTAGTTCCTCCCCTAATATTAATAACTACTTGATGCTGGTCAACATCGCATTGATGTAAAGGAAGACATTTCTCTAGTGGGAAAAGGAATCCCCCCAACCGTTTGGATGGGGCTTAACAATTGAAGCTAAGTCATCAGGGCAAATGGGGCACTACTCCCCCAACCTCACTTTGTGCTCTGTCTGCCCCCATCTGTCTGCCTTCTTACTTGCAACTATTCCAGGGGGTGGCAATGTTTGTCAACTTCTTCCTTAATCTCAGTGCTGCCCTGGTGCAACCCCAGAGGGATAATGATAGGAACAATAATAGAATTAGCTGGCACTACCTGCCATTAAAGGGACGCAGGTAGCGCTGTGGTGTAAACCACAGAGCCTAGGACTTGCCAATCAGGTCGGTGGTTCAAATCCCCGCGTCAGGGTGAGCTCCCGTTGTTCGGTCCCAGCTCCTGCCCACCTAGCAGTTTGAAAGCACGTCAAGTGCAAGTAGATAAATAGGTACCGCTCCGGCGGGAAGGTAAACGGCGTTTCTGTGCGCTGCTCTGGTTCATGCTGACCACATGACCCAGAAGCTGTCTGCAGACAATGCCAGCTCCCTCAGCCAGTAAAGCGAGATGAGCGCCGCAACCCCAGAGTTGTCTGCAACTGGACCTAATGGTCAGGGGTACCTTTACCTTTACCTTTTACCTGCCATTAATTATGGTCCCATCTGCTGTTGGACTCTATGCCTTTTGCCCTACCAACCCCAGTGAGCACCAGCCACAACTGGGACTCACCATTTGCTAGGACAAGCCCAAGATATTTTGTGACCTCCACCGGCCAGGGAAGAACGAATGAGCGAATATCTACATCAGGAACAAAGGTGGGAGGAGATCAGCATTGCCTCCTATTTGCCAAGAGGCCACTGCAGAGGCAGCATTGAGGGCAAACAGGGTCAGTATTGAGGGCCAGCATGGCAACAGCAGTGGACAATACATACTTTGGAGGTGGATTTGCTGCCCCCTATTGATTCTGCCACCTGAGGCAGTCACCACTTTGCCTCATGGGTGGGCCAGCACTGACCTTGGCAATAGCATATCTTATTTCTTTTTCCTAAGGTTTTTTTTTTTCTTGATTCTGCTACTTTAGCTGACAACAGAAACTGTATTGGCAACCTGGTCATAATTTTGCACCCACCACAATCTAGAGTTGTTCCATATTATGGCAAGAAAATGATGGGAATATTTCAAGAAAATTTCCAAAGTGGCCTTCTTTTAGTAGTTGGTGGGAAGTTAGCAAGTGGGGGGGGGACTCAGAAATTTCCTCAGACAAATGACTTCTGATCATTTTTTGGCTTAGCTCTACTACACACTATCAACAGTCTCTACCATTTGGCCTTCCACAAATCCATGCAGGGACACAGCTGAGAACTGCTGGATGCTCAGCTGATTCCCCTTCTCAAAGTAAACATTATGGGTATGTGTGTGTGCATGCTTCGCTTTCTCAGTGTGCTAAATTTGTGCTGATCTCTTTTAACCCAAGAAGAGCACATGGAAAGTTCATTGAAAGTAGTTTCATGAAATTAAAGATAGAGAGTTGAGTGAAACTGCTGAGCATGGATCAAAGAAGATCAAAGTTCTAATAGCAGGCCAAACCCGACTATTGTTCTTTTAGCTACTTCCTGGGTCATTATGTGTATGTTTTTTCATTTTTAATAAAGGGGAAATGTGATGGGCTCTGATGTAATCAGGCATTTGTTTGGAAGGGAGGCTTGGGGAAAGGCTTGCTAGGTAACTGATTACAACTACTATGTAATTAGTTTTTCTTCATTAGCACATATAACCTGTTACAGGAATAAGAACATAATGATAATTGCACGACTCTTGGGTTTTGCTCTCTGAAATACCATAAGGAATGAAACTGGAGTAATTGGGAACTGTTACAAGAAATGTTTCCTTTTCACATATTTAAAGTAGGCTCGCTTCTCAAGCTACTGAAATATCTCTTTAATTTTGTATTGACTTTTAAGAATTAAGAACACAATCCACTGGGAAATTCTCCTCTGCAAACCCTTCTGAAATACATGGGAGTTGCACACGAGCACAATAGGTTATATATACACACACACACACACACACACACACACACACACACACATTGTGTGGTGTGTGTGTGTGTGTGTTAAATTTGTATACCATACCACCCTTCATCCAAAGATCACAGGGCAGTTCACAACATAAAAATACAAAATGAGAATACAAAATACAAAAGCAAACCAATAATCCTCCTCCCATAAACACATTTAAAAGGCCAAATAATGTTAATCAGCCAAAGGCTTGGTTGAAGAGCAACGTTTTCACCTGGTGCTTGAAGATATGTAATGAAGGTTACTGGATGCAGAGTAAACAGTAATATGTACACAGTTTTAACTGGTCAGCAAAAAAGGAAGCCACTGCTTCATTGGCTTGTGTTTTGAACTATGGCAATTATTTTTTAAAAAAGATTCCTGCACAGAGATCTTCTCAGTTATACTGCAACGGAGCTCCCGGATTTGACTGGGGCCACACTGCACAAAAGTGAATCCTAATCTGACTTTACTCTGCCAGATCTTTGTTTCTTTCCACTGAACATTCCCACAAGTGCATAAATGTTCATTCACCATATACTATGCTTATTTCTACAGAAATTTATTTTAGTTCTTTTCTTCTAGATGTTTTTTAAAAGTAGAATTGGGGAAGTGTAAGAATTTGGACAATTGTGTTTTGCTTGGCATTTAAAGTAAAATGTTGCAATTGTTGAGAAGTACATCCTTCTGTGCTTCCAGAGGCATAAAACAACATGGTGCTAGTTTCAGCAGACAATTTCAGTCAGCTTTAATTAGGGCTTTAGAAGTGTTTACAAGCCAGTTACATATTCATATGTCATTGACAAATAATTGGGACTATAGCTAATAGTTCAAACTCTCATACAGTTTTTGCACCTGTGTTTGGATTCTTGCTAAACTGTTATTAAAAAGCCTGATTGTGAGATTGACTTTGTTCATATTTGGATATTTAATCATAGCTGTCTCTTTCTGGAACATTTGAATATTGCTTGCCAAAGCAGGAATAAATCTTGAGAAATATTAGATGTCCAAAATATATTGAATTTAATCCATTTGGAAATTGGTTTTTTCACCTAAATCGTGTATTTAGAATTGGAGTGTTAAATGGCTTACTACCTCAAGATGTTAACACCAAATGTTTGCTCCAGTATCTATACCTGTGACATTATCGCAGTCCTGAAATATATGTGTAAATAGGATATAGCATTGGCAATTATGCTAGCACTGCTTCAGCAGCCTTCAGGGTCAGGCTATGAATCTCCTTAAAGCCTATAATTTTAGCTGTGCTGGGTTGTGGATTGGGCTGCTTGTGATGAACGTTATGTTTCCAGGGATACTAATATAAAAGCTTTTCTAACTTTGCCAGCAAAGTTCATGTGCTTCTGTAATATTCTGAAAGCTGTGCCCTGTGAATTTTGGGTGAGGGAAAATAAGCATCTGGCATTGTGTTCTAGTTTTATGCACATGAGTATCTTGGGTATACAGTATTTTCTTCAGTTTTGAATAACTTCAGGATTTCATAATATTCCAGTTTGTATGAAAAAATACTAACCATGTGAGATTTGTAACATAAACCCAAAGTAAAACACTAATGAATCATTTTACCAACAACTATTCCATGTTCACACCTTGCTCAGGAAATACAGATTTACAATGGAATCACACAGCCATTTGTTGGATGGTAGCTGCTTTGAACTTAAAAATGTTTTATTATTATTATTTATTCTTACAAGAGTTTTGAGAGGTGGGTTAGGCTGAAAAGGAGAGGGAGACTGAATTGGACCAAGGTGGCGCTGTGGTCTAAATCACAGAGCCTAGGGCTTGCCAATCAGAAGGTTTGTGGTTCGAATCCCTGTGACGGGGTGAGCTCCCGTTGCTCAGTCCCAGCTCCTGCCCACCTAGCAGTTTGAAAGCATGTCAAAGTACAAGTAGATAAATAGGTACCACTCCGGCGGGAAGGTAAATGGTGTTTCCATGCACTGCTCTAGTTTCACCAGAAGCAGCTTAGTCATGCTGGCCACATGACCCGGAAAAACTATATGTGGACAAACGCCGGCTCCCTCGGCCAGTAAAGCGAGATGAGTGCCGCAACCCCAGAGTCGTTCACGACTGGACTTAACGGTCAGGGGTCCCTTTACTTTTTAATTTAGCTTTGTGTTTGAGCAATCCCCAGTCTACCTGGTACCTCAGTTCATTACTTGAGATTTTATGAGGTTGTTTTGATTGTGTTTGTTTTAAAACAGTATGCATAGTTGTATGCTAATGTAAATAAACACAGGTCAGAAATATTGTGCATGGAATTTTAAAGTCACCATCTCTCATACAATTCCATCCTCAAAAACTGAACATGAGTTGCTAACATTTCAGCACCCTTTTTTGGCCACAGTTTTTATCTGTTGGAGAAATTTGACATGGCGAAAAGGGTTACTTTCCTTCATGATTGTAAATCACCTCATGGATGGGATAAGCTAACAAGTGCATGGTCAGCCAAGCCAGTTGCTATGGTAATGGCCCAGTGCATGTCAGCTCAGTGTCCAGGGTCTTGTGCTGTTGTGTCAGTCAGAGTAATGAGTTGGAGTCTGTTACATACTGAATTGCTTGAGCAATAATATAAATACTTCCTATTTGTATATATCTGCATCTGTATCTGCAAAGCCTGCAAGTTGTATGTATACAGTGGTACCTCGGGTTAAGTACTTAATTCGTTCCGGAGGTCCGTTCTTAACCTGAAGCATACTTAACCTGAAGCACCACTTTAGCTAATGGGACCTCCTGCTGCCGCTGCGCCACCACAGCACGATTTCTGTTCTTAGCGGAGTTCTTAACCTGAAGCATACTTAACCTGAAGCGTACTTAACCTGAGGTACCACTGTATATCAATGTCCAGAACTATATTACTGAAGCCTTATCCTCTGTAGCAGTAAACTACTTTGGACCTTAAGCAGCCTGTGTGGTGACTGGAACTGAGGGCAACTTCCATTGTGTGGGTATCTCACCTCAGATTCCCAACAATATCATCTTAGGGAGACTCGTGACATACTCAGAAAATTAATTATCTGTAAATGAGAACAGATACCTCCCATTCTTCTCCAACTCCCTTCATCCTTGAACCATTGGACCATGCTGACTGGCCCAAAACATCTAGATGGCACCTGCCTGACACACTGACTTCTGTGAAGGGAGCTGTCCAGGTGTTGGTTTAATTTTCTTCCTCTCATGTATGGCTTTAGCTATGTTTATGGTTTTCTATTCAGTTGTGCAGGCAGTGCAACATAGTCAACAGAATGCCTTTTCTGACATAATCTATGCTCTTTGTATTGTACAGCAAACCAGGTTTTGTTTTGTTTTTTAAATCTTAAGTTTCTCAATTCATGGGAAACAATCCAACCAGTCTGCTTATTGGTCTGATATGAGCTATGATTTTCTATGCCTTTTTTTAAAAAATGCTGTGGTCCCTAACCAATATTTTACAAACAGAACAAAAGATTTATGGCAGAGTATTATCTTATATGTATATACTGAGCATAGGAAGCTAGCTGGAATGCATTTTACAGTACTGTATAAAGCATAGGAATATTATACACTTTTCCACCTGAGTAAGATGAATTGCCCAAGAGGGAATTTGGTTAGGTTGACCAGGGCGCTGCAGCGCAGCCCAGGGTATTGTGATTTTTGGCAATTTCTTCACTGCAGATTGTCTTGCTTCTGTATCACTTAGCAGTGTTTCTAACATTTTCAAGTGCATATTAGGCTTAAAGAAGTGATACCTTTTTTTAAAAAAAATGAATTGTGGAAACTTATAATACTTCATCTAAAGAAAAGAAAAGGAAGTTGACAAATGACAATAGGTAGCATGAACAAAATATTATTTTATGCAAATGGAATTTAAATAAAAGCATTTTCCCACTTTCAGTACTCCCAAAAAATGATCCCTAAGGGACTCTCCAGAATGGGATGGGGCATGGGTGGAGGCTTCCATTTGCACAAATGGGCTATATTTTTATTGCATCATAAGATGCAATTTGAAAGGTGGTCCTTTTAAAGGAGATGCAAATGTATTTCAACAGTATACCTGCACAAACTTCCTTCTCTCTCTTTCTCTCGCTTGCACACACACACACACCATTTATGTGCCTCAAGTCAGCATTGTTTTGAAAATTTATGTAGCCTTAGAATGGTAACATGAAATGCCGAAATATCAGTTGTAAATATGCGCCTTGTGGGATGTGTATAATCTCTACTCCCCTCAATGGCTTTTGTCTGCAACTTGTATCTGACCTTCCCGGCATTTGTAATGCTCCCCTATAAATGGTTCAAGTATTGTAAAATGAAGAAGAATAAAATGCCTATCACATAATGCTGAGATAGTAAATGTTAGTCACTGGCACTTTTAAAAATATATGCCATCTTGGTTGTCAATGGCTACTTTTTAAATGTTATTCATGTTCCCTTTAATGGGCTTATGTGAGCTATCTATCACTGATTTAAAACTGTGTATAATAACTCCAGATTTCTGAAGACAAATGTTCTGGCGTAAGTAACTGCAGTTGCTACTGCAGTGGAATTAAATGCCGAGATGCTTGTGGAATGGATAACGATAGTACTATGAAATATGTCCTTTAGAAGAAGTGGCAGGGCAAGAACATTTATGAAGCAAAAACTTGCTGTATTTGAACTTAAATACATTTGCACTTTTTTTTTTACAACTTTAGATATGTTGTAATAAGATTAGGATTAAAAAAATCAATTCAATCAAAGTGTTCAAATGTCTGCACTCATTAACAAATTGTGAAGTTTAAATCCTATTTAAGTATGCTCGATTTTTCTTACTTTAATTAATCTCCAGGTTAAGATTGGTTTGCTTTTGTGCCCTTTATCCCATTATTAGTTTCTACCCACAAAACTTTTAATGGAACGTGTTGTGATATATGATTTGGGTGCTCATCCCTTGCACTTAGAAGGCCGCCTATGGTTTTATTTTGGCTGCTAGAGGCTACATAACAGTTTAGAGAACATTTCTTAGAAGGAGTGCAGTGCTTTGGGGGGTTTTTTTTGTTTTTTTGTTTTGCAAATATTTAACTAACTCACATCTTCCTTAGCTATATTTTTTCTTAGCAGAAATGCTACATATCACTGCAGACCTAACTCATACTGCGGAGCTCTCCTTGATCCTCCTCTTTTCTGTAGCATGCCACATCTCAGAGAGGGAGGGGAAGCACTCCTGAGGGTCAAGGAACTCTCTGGAATGGGGCATTGGGACTGCAGCAACAGGGAAGATTCAATGAAATTTCGGGTGGCTGCCTTGCATAAGCCGAAGTGCCTTGCAGAAGGTAGGTTTGGATTGATGTCCACATATCCAGTGTCCTCTGAAAGGCTTTGGCAGATAGAAATATTGTCATTCAATTCAAAGGTGAGCCTTCTGCTCACCTATTTCTCTAGAGGAGTCTTGAGGGTGCTGAGTGATATACTACCATCACTGCCATGTGGTAGCAACAGTCGTGTACTCATCCCTCTGTTGGTCAGATTTGTGGGACTTGTGCTACCTGCACACTAGCCAATGTCTGGCCTGCTTCATGGATCAGCTGTGTTGTGTTTTGAATAATTTGATACATCATATTTGCTTAAATGTTGCAATTATTCTTTCATAAATCACATATGACAAATGCAATATGACTATGTAAAGGCATACAAATGAATACATGCTGTACCATACTGTACTTTATTCAGCAATGAAGAATATTTAGTATCATAGGTCTTGAATGCAATGAACACACATTCAAATAAATGTAGAGTATATAGACCAGCACTGTACTGCAAAGAAAGGGAGAGGGAGAGGTACATGGATTAAACAGGATGTAAGTAACTTTGTCATTCCATGCCAGATAGTTTTGCTGCCAAAGATCTGAACAGCCACACTGAACAAAGGAAACATCTATATGTAATGTGTCCAAAATAGCAGTATGATTTTGACTACTTAGTCATTCCACCTTTTTATTTACCTGACTCAACATAATGTGATTAAAATGGCATGCATGCAATTAGAAGCAATCATGGGTGATTGCAGACCACTTTAATTATTTATAATTTGCTCTCAATCTCCTTCCAACTCACTAGTTTTATGATCAACCTAATGTAGTATGCCTAACTCTTTCCCAGGCCACTCAAGACTGGGAAAAGTAAATGTCTTGCAGTTCTTTCCCAAATCAATATGTGATTTTCCAAATGCCGTAGAAAGCCTTTGCTGTCTAGTTCTTTTATATTGGCACTTAAACTAATCAAAAAGCTAGTGAGGAAAATTAATTTAGGGGCAATTCATATTCTATCAATGACATTTCTGATCTTCAGGGAAGAAGTCATGTTGGAAATGCACACACATACAAATAGTCTGTGGACTACTAAACAGTCCTAAGGGTGACTGGCTCATTTCTATACACTTGGCATTCCAGTGTGCAACACAGCACAGGAGCTACACTTTTTTCTTGGTATAGGTTGTTCCATGTTTTTGCTCTGGCTGGACAGAACAAAAGATGTTTAATGATGGTAGGAATAAAATGGCACCTTCTCTGCTGATTTACAACACTTAAAGGCTGCTGCGCTTGGAAGAAAATGCCAGTTTCTTGGCTATAATTGTTGGTAATTTGTTGGAAGGCTTGAAATCTAGTTGACACATGCAAAAGAAGAATAAAGCATCTGCACTGAATCTCTTTTTTTTTCTTGTGGCATGTAAGTCCCTTTGTATGAGAAATAATGCACATGGCACTAGGAAATGCACAGCAGTTCAAAAGTCCATTACTGCTCAGTTCCTGAATACATTTCCATGTAGATCAAAGGTTATTTGACTTTTCACTCATAGATTAGCACTTCGAAAAGTGCAGTGAAACTTTTACCGTGGATAATAATATGCCATAGTTGAGTGTGTACTCTAATCAACAACTTTTGAATACCTCCAGGGCCTCCAGAATAATTGTATTCAGTCATTTCATAGAATATATCTCTAATAGGGAAAGCCCCCCCCCCCATAGTTGCTAGAGACAGGTTTCCTAGCAGTTCACATAATATTTATAAGAAATGTTCAGTCCTCATTGGAAAAAAAGGGGCAGGGGATCTGCTAAATATGTAGCAGGTATTTAGTATGTCAGTGTGAACCAAATGAAATGCGGAAAAAAATGAAGATTGCACCCGCTATTTAAAATCTCACCTGTACTGCCTTTTAGCTGCCTGGGCAGAGCAATCCTATGAGAAGGGGTTGAAGTGAATGAATCACCCAATCCAGTCCTGCTGGGCTCACGCTAGCTGAAAGCAGGTGGAAATAATCAGATAGGAAATCAGTACATTAACTCCATTAACACTTTCCCCTCTTGTCCAGGAAATGTGCCAGGGTAACATGAGAGCTGTGGATCCAGAGTCTGTGGATCCAGAGTCTCTCCTGATCATAAGAATGTAAGAAGAGGCCTGCTGAATTAAGCCAAAGACCTATGTAGTCCAGTATTATTATGGGAAGGTTGATGAATATATAATACATTGTGTTTTAGGATACGGCTTGCTTATAATGAGGTTGTGATCCTATTCCATTAAAATCACTGGAAGTTTTGCCTGTAATTTCAGTTGGATATGGCTTGCATGTGTTACTCACTTTTGGGCTTTCATTTGCCTTTTTGGTGGTATTAGCCATTACATCCCATGATACCCTGAACTTATGTATTTCCATAATCACCCACTGAATCAAAATTATATTATGGTGTTTATATCTGAATGAGTCCTTGAGGCCCACTTTTATAACTTTGTAGGAAATACATGTTTTCTGAGTCAGTTATGCATATAACCTGATAGCTGGGGGCATTGCTAGCATGGTGTGGTGTCTTTCCTGAACTGGAATTTAGAACTACTAATTTCTGAAACGAAACCTACACGCTAGTGTAGCAAATACTTTGACATTATTGCTTCCCATGCAAAACTTGCAAATAAATTGTCCATTCTTCCAGAGAACTCTCAATATGCTATCAAAAATTGTTTCTGTTGTAAGCGAGAAATTTATTACCACTGCTCACTTAGTTAGTGATGATTCCCTCCCTGTTAAAGATTACATTAAGGTGTCTAATTTTAATGCAGCAGAAAGTGCTACAGTAATTGCATGGCATCCTCCCAAATGTTTCTGCTATCTTAAAGTTTAGTGTTTGCTCTAGGCCTGGAGAGCTTCCAACTTACTGCAGATGAATGTATCGAGAAGTGTGCCCTGTACCAAACGCCTGGAAGGGGAAATGCAAGGAAAATCAACAACCAAAATGTCATGCTTATCCTATCAGCAGCACCTTCAAGAATGCATTCCTTGAAGTCATTAATTTAGCTGTCTTTCATGTGGCAAACGGTGGAGAGATAAAAAGGGTATCTCATTTTGGTTTCCCCCTTTCAGTCAGTACAAATTATAAATGTCTAATTCATAATAAGTTACTATCTCAATTTTGGCAACCCCTGATAAAGTGATTTGCTTTATAGATCTTGTCAAGAATGTGAAAATGGAGAAAGCGTGGTCATATAGAGCAGAAGGTACTCAGGAAAACCTAACGTTTTGGATACAGCTTAGTTTAGATGCAGGTGAGAAAAGATCAAGTGGAGTTGCATCAGTTCTGGAATAGGATGGCCGTGAGATATTCCCAGGTTCAATCACCAGCATCTCCAGGTAGGACAAGCAAAGATGCCTACCTGAAACCCTGGACAGCTACTGCCAGTCAGTGTAGACAATACTGAGCTAGACTAACCAATTAGTGTGGTGTGGTATAAGGCCGTTTCCTATGTTCCCAAATACTAGTATACACTCTTAGGAATTTTAATATACTGTATGCGTATGGTTTTGGAACATAGAGGATGCTAACAAATATTTCATAGCAAACATGCTTCATGTTCAAATGGGGAAAGCGTCACCTAACCTCTTACCACCATAAATTATTCTACTGTTAGTAGCTTTGGCTTAAGCAGTGCTCAGAGCCAGTACATAGAAACAGACCATAGATAAAATATTAAGTATCTAGAATGGAAAGAGACAGCAGAATCCCTTGGGTTTTAAGAAATGGTCTGTTGTTAAACTAGTGAAAGGGAGTGTGAATTAATTTGTGACTGAAATGGATGATGGAGAAATGCATTAGCAAAATGAACTATTACTTAGAAGATCCTCTCTGTAGAAGGACTAAGTCAAAGAAATAGTTTAATAGTAACCAAATGTGTTTCATGGGCAGGAATGCCACAAAAGTAGGGCATTCATTTCCATTTTTGAGGCTTAAACCTGCAGTTTTAGTAGGGAGTGAGACCCATTGACTATAGTGGGGCTTAAATCTAAGTAGACATGCATAGCATTGCACTGTAAATAAGCTTCGACTTAGTTTCATCCTGGAACATGAATGCAAACCCTACATTGATTACAGTAGGGGATTTCTTCTAGGCTATATCCTGCATTTAGGGTTTACCAACACTTTCACTTGTCCCATGTCTAGAAAGCATAGATCCAAGAGGTTTTCTGCTTGTCCTGCTGCTTTCTCTGGGAAAACCTACTGTTTACTGCTGAATCGGGACAAATGTCAGACCACAGAAAAACTGATTTATGTTTGTTCTGATTCAGGGGTAAACAACAGGTTTTCCTGGGGGAAAGTAACTGGACAATTGGAAGTGTGGATGAGCCCTTAATGGTGGAGCAAAGGACAAACAAGAGGCTCAGATTAATATTGGGCCAAAACCTGTCCTCCAATTTCTCAAAAGATTTCTTCCCCTGCAAAATAGGCTTCTATTTTTCTTCCTTGTTTTCAGCATGCTTTAAATTTCCTTAGCATTTTTTTCTGAATTTTGGTGGATGTGAGGTTAGGCTTTTTTTTATTGTTGTGAGCAATGTGTAGCCTCTGATCCAAAAAAGCTGCACTCTCTTCCTCTGAGCTTTAACTAAGGTGCAGGAATCCAGGGAGGCAGACTACTGAATGCCAAAGACTGGTACTGTTCCTGTATTTGTTTTTAAGGGAAATTCTTCCTTTCAGCTTTGAAAAAAACCTTTCCACAGATTTCTTTAAAAGTCTAAAGGCTTCACTTTAGAAAAATAACTATTAACAGCTACCAGATGCACAGTAGGCAGCCTCCCCACCTTACCATGCTGACAGGAAAGCCCAGCTAAAGATGTCAACCCTGGAGATCAATGGGGTGACAGATGTCGCAGCCAGATTGCCTTCACATCTTGTACTGATGATATGGCGACAAGATCGTACTGGCCTATTTATTTTGAATGTTTGTAAGTGATGCCAATAAAGGTTTTGATACCGGTACTGATACTAAAGATGTCATGGGGTTTTCAGAAAAGATGAGCACCCAGGAAGGCTGCAAAATGCAGGCCACTGGAGAGCTTATTTGTTGAATGAAAGAACACTCGCAAACACCTCTTGGCCAAGCACAAGCACAATAAACCACTGCAATCCATCCATCAGAACTTCACTGAATTTTCCTCTTCACTTTGATGGTTTTAAAAAGCAATTTCTTTTCCAATTAACTGGTGGAGAACATTAAAAAATGCAGGGGCGGGGGGAGTATCACACTAAAAAGTAGCAGCCAGCAGGGTGCTATTGCTTTGGTCTTCTGGCTTCTGGGTGCTGCATGTCACTGCCAGTTATCAAGTGGGCCACAGGGGCAAGGAAGTAGGGAGCTTTGTTCATTGCAGGCACAGTGGTAGAGCCAATCCAGTGTTCCCAAAGCTGCACTGTGCTGAGCTCACCATCTCCCTCTCAAATACCAACAATGAAGCACAGCATTGGGAAGCCAAAATAGCAAGGTAGCCGTGACCCACCAGCTTTTACTGGCACTATACCAAATATCCATAAATTCTGCCAACTATTACTTCCATCCAATGATGTTTTTTGAGCACTCCTGTCCTGGTCCGTCTCATACACAGAACAGTTTTCTCATTCATTTAAACTGAAGTAGCTGATCCATATGTATGTAACTCTGTGCATTCAAATCGGCTTCCACAACTTACATGAATACGGAACCTTGTATATCAGGTTTGGGGAACCTCCACCCCTGTCTGTTTGTTGAACTACAATTTATATGCCGCTGCATCATAACAAAAAAATCAAAGCAGTTAGTAATAGTATCCACTTAATTTAAAAAAAAAACATAATTTAAAATCAGAGACCATAGACTATTATGGAAAATTATTGTTGCAGGGACACATGGGATATGATTACAATATTTGTTTACTGAATGAATTAGTAAGGATTAGGGGCATAGTGTAGTTATATGGGAAACCTTGACAGTAAGAGGTAGAATTGTTCATTCTTTAGAGGCCAAATCCAATCGATGTTACATTTTTCAAGTCTTTTGAACTGCATGATAAAGCAACATGTTGAATTTCTATGAGTAGATTCACAACCAACACATTTTTTTAAACGATCCATATAATTTGCCTTCTGTTACAGCTATTGGCCGAAATCCTAAAATGATTTGAGAAGCAGCTATTGTTAAGAACTTAAGACCCTGAGAATTTCTAAAACCCTCGCTCAGCTGTAGTGACCTTTCAGTCCATCTCTTCTTGTAATTGTCAAATATATCTTACTGCATTATTTAAAATACACAGAAGAAACACATTTATACATTTCCACATAAAATACCTCAAAGAATCTTTAGTAGGTAAAGTCTACACACCATGGTCCCCCTAACTGTCTGGGAACCAAACTGGGCAAGACACTAGTGGACATGCTGGTTAGCAGCAGGGAAGAAACCCCCTCTTGACCCTTTGCTGCTTGACTGATGTACCAGCATAGGGCACATGTAGCTCAATTCCCCAGACTGCTGTGGCAAGATGTACATTTTCTAGGAGACTCCACAGACTGACTTGAGAGCGACTGTCTGTGTCTACTTATCTCAAATCAATATGTGAAATTTAGTCCCTCCCACCTTGCCCCTCTGATATACTCAAGTTTATCTTTTATACTTTGCCTTTTGTATCACTAAAATCCCAAATCTGTCTTTCCTTCAACTCCCTGCCTCTTCTTTAGTACGGGTATTTCCCACTGCAAATCCTATGGGTCCTTCTGCCCTCCTTCCACCTGCTTCTCAGGCCACTGCACATGTGTTCTCCTTTCTCCTTTCCATTCTTCGTTATCTCCTGGGCCCTCTTCCTACTCAGCTTCCCCCAGCATCCTCAGTTTCGGATCACCCTTCCTTCAGTCCTCTCTACCTTTGTCTTCTGCCAGCAGCACACCGACTCTTTTCCTGTAGGGCAAGAGGCAGGTTATCTGATTATACTTAAATGAATAGAGAACCCAAGCCACAAAAATTATAGTTTATTCGGAAACAGATTTAAAACATTTTGAAAATGGGTTAATCATTTAAATTTTCATGTACAGTTCAGCATTGTTAGGGCTTCATTTTCTCCCTATTTATTTAGATATTCAACCTGTGACTTTAAGGGGTTAAAAAAGTAATATAGCCATTCCTTTTCAAATTCCTTTTCGTTTGCCTTTTTCACTTTTTCCTTCTTGTCCGTGGCTTCATAAATGTGCCCCAATGTTGCCCCTGCTTTATTATTATTTGCATATTTATATTCCATTGGCACAGAATGACTAGTCTAGATTACTGCCCCAGTGCTGTTGACCTTTTTCAGTAATCTGATTTGCATACTGTTAATTGTGTAGGGAAGGAAAGATGCAGGCACAGTGCCCTTTCCGCTTCTGTCTCCAGCATTATTGTGAAATGGCAAGATAAGCACAGATATTAACTCTTTTCTGTTACATAGAACTGAGAAAATAAAGACAACCTTTATATATAATCTCTGTCCCCATTAGGGTTTCAATGAATTAAAGCAGTTTAGATGACTAATTGCCTTTTTATTTTATTAGGAAAATGCAAATAGGCAAGTACAAAAAGTCATCCTATCATATAACAATCCTTTAATTAAATCAAAATATAATATTAATTTTTGACTAAAATAAACAAAATCAGTGTAAGTCAGACTATATCAGTAAAGATAATATCTATAGTTGAATATTATATTTATGTTTCATATTCCAATGATTTGTAAATAAGCTCCACTTTTCAATAAAGTAGCTTTCTTGTAATTTTAAAGTTGTTGTTTTTTTTAAATTGCCCAAACCTCACTCATTCAAGGATGATCTTGAGGTTTTCCAAAGCTATCTGGGTTTTTTACCTGTTAATCAATTACATAATAAATTTGAATAGTACCCAGATATTATTAAAGTTGTTGGGAATAGGCTATTTGCAGGACTGTTGGTGGTCATATGAATCTATCCGTGCTTCAAGGTGTCAGAGGTTCTTTTTATTGACCCACCTTTAAAATAATTTATACTGACAACTACACGTGACAGGGCTGTCTCTGCAGTGTCCTCTATGTTATAAAATCCCTGCAAAAGGAATGTATGGTTGACCCCTTCAGTTGGAGTATTGAAAACAGCTACTAAAACAACACCAGTTTAGATTGTCATTTGGACATTCTGCTGCTGATTTATTTTTATTTTTTATTTTTTTAAACTGCTTTGGAAATGGGTTTATACTGGTGTCCTTTATTAGTAGTAGCAGTAGCATTCATTTTTGTTTGGGTTCTTTATCAATTTAAATTTTATCAGATAGTATGCTTTTTGTCCAAAGCAGAGTGGCAAAGATGAACCCTGTTAGAATCATAGAATCATAGAGTTGGAAGAGACCACAAGGGCCATCCAGTCCAACCCCCTGTTAACATTGGGTTTTTTAAAAAATAAACAAACAAACACAATAGTGGGCCAATGGCCCATTTAGTCCAATATCCTGTTCTCTCAGTGGCCAACCAGATGCCAGTGGCAAGCAGGATTACGTGAGCACAAATGCATTCTGCCCAGCTGGGATCCGCAATAACTGGTATTCAGAAGCATATTGTCTTTGAACAGTGGAAGTGGAGCATAGCCATTGTGGCTAACAGTCATTGACAGCCTTGTCCTTCATAAATTTGTCCAATCCTTCTTTAAGACCCATCCAGATTGGTTATTACTGCCTTCTGTGCGAGCAAGTTCCATAGTTTATGTGCTGCATGATGAACAAATTTCTTTTATCTGTCCTAAATCTTCCAGTATTCAGCTTCTTTGGATGTCTATGATTTCTAGTGTTATGGGGAAATTAGCACTAGCACTTTTTGTTAGTGGAGAGGGGGCAGAATATCCAAACGCCAAGCTGGTGCCAAATGTATTGCTCTGCTTTCTTTTGTACCACATCAGCGAGGCTGAGAAGGGGGTCATGTTGTCTGGGCAGCCCATGACCTCCATACACACTGCCCAGGCTCGCACCCCAAGGAGGTCACTTCGGTGCTGCTAACGCAGTGGTTTAATTTCACCCCCAGAGGTGCACTCCATTGTATTTCTAAACAGATGGATGCCAACAACAACAACAACAACTGGATGTAAAGACTTTGATTTAAAGACTTTAGCTAAACTATCCAATACCCAATTCTGAGTTCAGTGATCCTGTCATACTCTTGATTATGAAATTGGGTGTGCAAAGGGGCCTCTGAACACTTCTCCTCCCCATGAACTCTTAAACTCTGCCTCTGCCTCCTCCATATCACAAGTACTAAGAATCCTGGGAAACTACACTTCCCAGGCTCCTTGGCACCTAGAATGCAGCAACAGTAGCATCCCAAACACCAGGAACCTCAATTTTACCACAAAAGGTCAAAATACTTCAGAAGCCTTTCTTTCTTTGAAATATATTATTTTCCTTTTCACGTATCCCAGTCTAATTTTTCCCCTCCTCGGATTGCCTTCTACCTGCAATAGAATTTCAGTACTTTGGTACAGATACTTTATATTCAGCTTCATTGATCCCAATCTGTGATAGTCACAAAGCATCAACAGTACATCTACAAGTTGCAAAAACAACTCTGCCTTGATCCCATTCAGCTGTCATCTGCTTTATGATATCTTTTTCGGCCTTTGGGGTCTCTCTTTCACAAGCAGTAGAACTACACTAACTGCTCTCACACTTCTATCAAAAACAGAGATAAAAGACACAGTAGAAAATCAGGTTGTTTAAGTTATGACTGGAAATATAATTCTGCTTGCCTCAATGTACACTGCAGGCTGAACCCTGCACAGGGAAGATACAGAGAGAGAGAGAAGACACTTTAGGTATTTTGTATCCCATAAATACATTTGTTGTTGTTCAGTCGTTCAGTCGTGTCCGACTCTTCGTGACCCCATGGACCAGAGCACGCCAGGCACGCCTATCCTTCACTGCCTCTCGCAGTTTGGCCAAACTCATGTTAGTAGCTTCGAGAACACTGTCCAACCATCTCATCTTCTGTCGTCCCCTTCTCCTTGTGCCCTCAATCTTTCCCAGCATCAGGGTCTTTTCTAGGGAGTCTTCTCTTCTCATGAGGTGGCCAAAGTACTGGAGCCTCAACTTCAGGATCTGTCCTTCTAGTGAGCACTCAGGGCTGATTTCTTTAAGAATGGATAGGTTTGATCTTCTTGCAGTCCATGGGACTCTCAAGAGTCTCCTCCAGCACCATAATTCAAAAGCATCAATTCTTCGGCGATCAGCCTTCTTTATGGTCCAGCTCTCACTTCCGTACATTACTACTGGGAAAACCATAGCTTTAACTATACGGACCTTTGTTGGCAAGGTGATGTCTTTGCTTTTTAAGATGCTGTCTAGGTTTGTCATTGCTTTTCTCCCAAGAAGCAGGCGTCTTTTAATTTCGTGACTGCTGTCACCATCTGCAGTGATCATGGAACCCAAGAAAGTGAAATCTCTCACTGCCTCCATTTCTTCCCCTTCTATTTGCCAGGAGGTGATGGGACCAGTGGCCAAGATCTTAGTTTTTTTGATGTTGAGCTTCAGACCATATTTTGCGCTCTCCTCTTTCACCCTCATTAAAAGGTTCTTTAATTCCTCCTCACTTTCTGCCATCAAGGTTGTATCATCAGCATATCTGAGGTTGTTGATATTTCTTCCGGCAATCTTAATTCCGGTTTGGGCTTCATCCAGTCCAGCCTTTCGCATGATGAATTCTGCATAAATACATATAGCAACATATATTTATCTTTTCTGTGGGAAGCTCCTTGACAGCATCCACAGCTTCAAAGGCAGGGCTGTTTGTACCCAGCATGTGGCACAGGTGCACATCTTTATCATTTTATTTAGAATTCTATCTTAGCCAGTCCCTGCACATTTTTCTGGATTGTTGTGTATGCCGATCTGGAGTGCCTGCAGGGCCCCGTTGCACATTGCTCCCCAAGGGCCCAACAGCCAACTGGTTTAAGATGTTTGGGAAGCACTGAGCTTGCAAAGCACTTCCTGCAGCATTTCCCAAATGCCTGACAGCAGTGCTTCTGAAGTTGGTTGCCAGGTGTTTGGGAAGCGCTGCGCAAGGGACTTTGGCAGATGTAAATTACCTGATGTCATTATGATCATTATCTCACTGTGACCTGCCAAGGTTGGCCCCAAAGTGGGGGAAGGTAGAAGGATCTGGCGTACTGGGACCAAAATTTCCCCACTCCTGCTATGCATCATGGAATAATATTTGTGGGACTATATGGTATCGCATGGTATCCATAGGAATGTCACCAAAACTGGCATACCTGCAGTAAGTTCCCTTTACAGATGTACTGTTTATCACTATTGGTTGATGGATGGGAGTGTTGTGGGCTTTTGCCTTGGGTTTTGTTTTTTTACTGTGTCTGTTCCCACCTTTCTAAAAATAGATGTTTTCTCTCATAGCCAAAATACAGCTACCCAGTGACTCCCACTGCAATCATTGTTCCATTTTAGTTTACAGAGATTCATCAATTAGCTTCTCTAAATCGACCTAGTTTACAACTGAACATTTGGTTCTAATTTGTCCCAATTTTTATTTTATGAAAATCCACTTTGGTAATGCATTGCATCTGGATATTACAAAGCTACATAAAAGGTAAAGGTAAAGGGACCCCTGACCATTACGCCCAGTCGCGGACGATTCTGGGGGTTGCGGCGCTCATCTCACTTTACTGGCCAAGGGAGCTGGTGTACAGCTTCTGGGTCATGTGGCCAGCATGACTTTCTGCTTCTGGAGAACCAGAGCAGCGCACAGAAACGCCATTTACCTTCTCGCCAGAGCGGTACCTATTTATCTACTTGCACTTTGATGTGCTTTCGAACTGCTAGGTGGGCAGGAGCTAGCACCGAGCAACGGGAGCTCACCCCGTTGTGGGGATTCGAACCGCCAACCTTCTGATCGGCAAGCCCTAGGCTCTGTGGTTTAAGCCACAGCACCACCTGTGTCCCACAAAGCTACATAGGCTCCTACAAACTCCCAAAGCACAGAAGAAAACACATAGCATGTAAGCTTCCTATGCTGGGATTTCTGGTGGCTTCAACAATTCTTCAGATTCTCCATATCAAACAACAATAAGCTTCAGGACAGTGTCTTTATGGCCATTGGTTCCTTCGACATTATTTTGTCTCGTGAACACAGACCATAGGAAGCTGCCTTATACCGAGTAAGAGCATTGATCCATCTAATTCAATACAGTCTACACTGTCTGGCAGCAGCTTTTTCATTTTATGGTGGGGGGTCTCTATTAGCCCTACCGGGAGATGCCAGGAATTGCACATGGGACCTTATGCCTGCAAAGAATATGCTCTACCCACTGCCGCCCTTCCCCAAAATAGCTAAGGGTATTGTGCAATTCGAGCATATCTACAGTAACATAAAAAACAAATATATCTTTGAAAATACCTCTGACATTCTATCAGAGTTGGCTTTTTAATGCCAATCGGTTAAAGCAGGTTATTATTTTTATGCTTGTGTGTAAAATCAGCATAGGCATATTATTTTGCTTTAACAATACTGTGAACTCTTAAGAATACATGACATGTAGTAAAAGAGTAAAGTAATTCAAGTATCTTTATCCATAGCAGCTATAACCCACACTATTATTTCCTTTAAGTGGGTAGTGTAGCCTCTCTTCCAAAAGCTTTTTTTTGTTGTTGCTGCTTTTGTTGCTCTTTCATATATATCTATTCAGAGAAATGCCACCACGATTTTGTCAGATTTAGCTTTTCATTGGTCGATGATCCCCTTCATCTTCTGTTACCAAAAAAGTTTCCACCAGAGATTTTACAGAGCTCAGGATCAAAAGGGACCACAGAATCATCTATTTCTAACAGCTACAGTATTGCACAGATTTTTGCCCCCCAAAATAAGATTCTGAAACCCACAAATGGATTATGATAATATGATGTTTCACAATTATGTTATAAACCTTACAATTAGATTACAAACTCTTTGGGGACACAGCTCCATCTCCTTTAATTTTCTAATATCAAATTGTAAATATCATGCAATCCATTTTCAGCTATGGCTTTAGCATGGGCTGTGAAGTGTTTTTCAAAGCCTTCCTTGGACTTCCAGAGCCTCACAACTTAACCCTCCTCTACCCAATCTTCAGTACTCCCTTGTCAAGCCCTACACCCTCACGTCACCTTTGTTCTGCCAATCTCAGATTGTATGCCCTGTAGGCAAGAACTGTGTCAACTTCTGTGTTTTATGCTACCTCTCAGCGCTTCATGAGTGCTTTGATGCCAAAGAGACAGTGTCTTCACCCCAGGCTCTCTTGGATAATTACTCAGCATTTGGGTCCCAGCTTTGAATCAGGTTTGATACTTAATTGAGCCCTGAATCTCTTGCATGATGACATTCTGTGTTTGAAGCTTCCATGGTATGTAATTCATTTTTCATGCGTTGCACAGGGATGGCATTGCAGAGTCACCTTTTCATGTGCTGTGCCTTCTCTTTCCAAGTCATTTCATGCTACTATTGTTGTTCTGTCTGCAGATTCCGTCTTTACTCGAGTACTTCAAAGGTGTTCCTTGGTAGTGTTTTTAATTAAACATCTTCATGTGGAAACCTGTAAACACTGGCTCGGCACTAGCTATTGTCTGAAAGAGGATAAACTTCACATATGCAGATGCACATACACTCAGGTGCACATACAGGCACTCTAGCAGCTTGATAGTATTCCTATAAATTACCATAACCACAAAAAATATAACAAACTAAGGTGACAGGGTTATGTAGGATTTGTAACATGCTTCTGCCCTAACGCCTAGAAATAGGCTTTATTTTTCCTCACTGTATACTATTCTGTAGATGGCTAGTACTAGAAATGAATTATTACTTAATAATGCAAGGCATATGCCACAACATATGAGAGCCAGTGTGGAATAGTTGTTAGAGTGTTGGATTAGGACCTGGGAGACCAGGGTTCAAATCCCCACTCAGTCATGAAGTGCACAGGGTGACTTTGGGCCAGTCACTGTCTCTCAGCCCTAACCACCTCACGGGGTTCTTGTGATGATAAAATGGAGAGGGGGAGAAGTGTGTAGGCTACTTTGAGTTCTTTGGATCAAAGGTGGAATATAAATGCAATAATATATAAATACATAGTAAACTATAGGTGGGGAGGGAATAAAAGAGCCAAGAGGAAAATTCTGGCTACCAGTACTTGGAGGGTTGAAGTGTGCTTTCTGAAGCTTTGCTTGCGCAGGCACATACAAACACATGGTACAGAGAACAGTTTTTATGAAGTCTCTCAAGGTTTTATGGGCAGGGGCCGCACTCCTGGAATATGGGATTGCATGTAAGTCATCTTCTGCATCGACACCCTCTATGACTTCATATAAAATTCCAGAATTCTGATAAACTGTCACAAAGAAAAATGATAAAGGGGTTTATGCTCAATTTTGCTGGAAGGGAGAAATGCGAGGGCTGTCAGTCTGGGTCTTTAGAACAAATGAGTCACAGTTCGTAAGGCAGCTCAATAAGGCTATCATTTCCCATCAGCTCCCATCCCCTGACAGTCACAAATTTATTGTCTGGGGGAAAGCGAAAAACGGCTAGGTTTTGGTGCCAGGTGAGTCCGACACTATTACTCCATCAAACCAGACTTGTATAGACAAGAGCCTACCATGAATATTTGATATAACCTTCTTCCCAGAAAGAACACAGTGAAAGTGTTCTCTCATTTGCTGAGAAATGTTTCCTTTGTGTCAGCTTGAATCTCTTTGAAAAAAAGGCCATTTGTAAACCACAAAGCTTTCTCTAGTGTTTTCACTTTTTGCTTGGATTGTTTGGCAGTGCATTTGTGGCATGCTTCTTATTTATAGCTGTAGTGGAATGAAACAAAAGAATCCTCAGCCTGCTAGATTTTTCTCTTTTTCCTTTTATCCAATGCATTCGTCATTATCCTTCTCACATGGTAGCATTATGCATATTGCAACGCAGCCACCTGTGTTCCCAAAGAAAATAGACTTTGCCATGCTTAATACTTGTGTTTAAAATGTGCTGCTTTCTCAAGCAGAAAAATAAGGCTCTGGATAAAAATAAAGCATGGTATTTTTATCTTCTTACTAAAGGTAAGCATTAAGTAAAAACTTTCAGTTTACTTTCCACTTACAACTGATGGTGATCAAAGTCTTCTGTTGGAAATAAACTGTAGGCTCTAATTGAAAAGCTCTACATTATTGGGATTTTTTAACTGAAATCCGTATCTCCTTCATCACCAAAGGTGTGATTTATGTTTTGAAGTTGAATGAAGATTTATGTATATATTTTGTTTAATGTACAGTGGTACCTCTGGTTACGAACTTAATTCATTCTGGAGGTCCGTTCTTAACCTGAAACTGTTCTTAACCTGAGGTAACTAACACTTTAGCTAATGGGGCCTCCCGCTGCCACCGCACTATTTCTGTTATCATCCTGAAGTAAAGTTCTTAACCTGAGGTACTACTTCTGGGTTAGCGGAGTTTGTAACCCGAGGTACCACTGTATAACTTACATTAGTCCTACTTTAGTTGTATTTCTATACTCTGTCTAGTTTAACTTTCAGCTCTTCAGAGTCATTGACCAAGGTCTTTAACTTTACATAATAGGTAAAGGGACCCCTGACCATTAAGTCCAGTTGCGGACGACTCTGGGGTTGTGGTGCTCATCTCGCTTTATTGGCCAAGGGAGCCAGTGTACAGCTTCCGGGTCATGTGGTCAGCATGACTAAGCCGCTTCTGGCGAACCAGAGCAGTGCACGGAAATGCCGTTTACCTTCCCGCCAGAGCGGTACCTATTTATCTACTTGCGCTTCATGCTTTTGAACTGCTAGGTTGGCAAGAAACTTTACATAATACTTGATCATTAAAAAAAAATAGTTACTAGGGAGTGGACCTGAGGCCTTCCACATGTAAATATTGTTCTCTAACACTGGTTGGTGATTCCTCCCTATCGCCAAGTTCTGCTGTGAACTGAAATGAATATTTACAGCATCTGTATTTAGCAGGTTACCAACATCACTAATGTATGCTGCACCAGAGAAGCAGGAGCTCAGTGAAAAATCACAGCATCTTTATAGGCTCATATGCAAGTACTTTTGATATGGTCAGAGTATAACGCAATTCAAGAGATCATAAAAAGCTTTCAGATTATCACTCAGCATACCTTAAGGGGAAAGAAAATCACCCATATGAGCCAGGTCTTTTATAGGTTTTTAATAACCCAAATATTTTCCAATGCTTATTAAATTATATCTGTATAACTAGTCTTCAAATCACGTTTTTCCCTGAGTGCTTATGTTCATCGTTTTCATTTTTAAAAAAGAGAGTTCACAGTCAATTTATAGACTTCAGCCTTATAAAATTTTGTATCAATGTATTCTGCTTTTTTTTTTACTAGCAACAATGGCATATGTTTCAGGCCACTACAAGCTAGAGCAAAATACTGTACAATCACAAGAACATAAGAAGCTGCTAAACACAAAGTCAGATCAAAGTCAGACCTAACTAACTCAGTACTGTCAACACTGACAGGCAACAGTTTTACAGGTTTTGACAGGAGTCTTTTTTCCTGCCCTATCTAGAAACGCCAGGGGTAGAATTGGATACTTTTTTGTATGCAAAGCATGCACCGTACCAATGAGCTATCCCCGCCTTCCCCACATGATGGCTAGTGTATTTAAAATGACGAAGGAAACTGAGTCTTATCATTCACCATTAGTAATATACCAGTATTTATAAGAGCTTTTTTTTAGCGTCGATGCAGTCCTTGTCAAACCATGGTTTCGAATGGTGTTGATGGTGTCTCCATTATAATCTGTTACTATTGCTAAGATGCTGGTATAATTCTCGGGTCTCTTCTGCCAGAGATGTAATGGGGATAACTGATCCTCTTGTGTCTGCGCCTCAATAAGTTCCTGAGTCTTCGAGGTGTTGGTCAGAAGTCCGTATGTAGCCTGTTGTGTGGCTTCAGCTGTCTGTCAGCAGCATGGGATTTCTTGGTTTCCTTAAAGATTATTAGCATAAGGGTAGCGGGGTTGCCAAGCCATCCAGGGGAGGGCTGGCAGGGGTCTGCCAGACTACTGCTGCCATGTCAAGAACAAGACTCCACCCTGGGCCTCAGACAAGCTCTGCATGGGCCTGCCACACCCATGTGTTTCAGCCTGGTGACCCCCTTTTGGCACCTGGCCCACGACTTAATCTCTGGGCTCTGGAGTGGGGCTGTCCTTGAGGATAAACTGCTTTATCAGCCTGGAGTGATGGGGCCTTGAAGGGGGAGCAACATAGGTCTTCCTACCACCTTCATGGTGTGGCCTGGAAATTGGGGTGTAAGCTGGAAAACTGCCTCCAGTTCCTGTAGGCAGTGGGTTTCAGTCCCCTAGAGCAGTGTTTCCCAAACTTTTTTCTCTGAGCCACACATTCAGAATAAAAATTTGCTCGCACACCAATTTTTTTATTGCTGAGAAATACATTGGAGAACAAAAAGAAACAACTTGATAGAACACAACTACTTTATAAGATGATCATGGGACATATAGAAAGCCTAAAACAATGCAGCTACATAATAGCATGAATCCTTCCCAGCATTGTATTCAAACTGCGATTCTGGATCACAACTAGGATTGCCTTCAGTATCACTTGATACTCTGGCTCTCATTTTGAAAATATATTTATCCACATTCTGCAAATATATTATATATTATATATATACACACACACACACACACACACACACACACACACACTTTACTATGCTATACTGCAGGCATAGGCAAACTCAGCCATCCAGATGTTTTGGGACTACAACTCCCATCATCCCTAGCTAACAGGACCAGTGGTCGGAGTGATGGGAGTTGTAGTCCCAAAATATCTGGATAGCCAAGTTTGCCTATGCTTGCTATACTGCATGTAAATTTTAAAATGTTTCTTTCAATGTCCTTGAATCTTCCTGCCACATTTGCCATCCTCTCCTGCCACACCCTTTGAGAACCACTGCCCTAGAGGCTGCAGTTTCCTCCATTTGAAGTTTCCTCTCACACCAATAGTGTTCCCTCTGCTGGGTTTTTTTGTTACCAGTTTAATCTTAAATAAAGTGGCCCTTTTTCAACCCAACCTCTGTGTGTCTCTTTATTCGGTCATCAGGTCACAATGTGTGAAGTGGGCTAGTGTCAGCTCTGTGAAATGTTTTTTATTCTCATGCACGTTAAAGGGGTTTGGCTTGCTTTTGCTCATTACCAGCTTAATTTTCTCCGTGCTTTTTCCGAAGTGCCACTGAGTTCAGCACGCCTCACTCCCAAGTAAGAGTACAGAGAATTTCAGTTTTAGCCTAGAGTTTTAATCAAAATCTATGCACCCTCCCAATGTCCCTTTATATCTGCATTATATTGCTCTTCTGCTTCTCAGAGTTGGAGAATTTCAGCCATACATGTTTCAGATTGCTCAAGGCTTGTAAATCTGCCACCTAGGAAGACAATGGAAGAGTCAGTAATGATGCATAAAATATAGACTTTGCCCAACTGTGCAGCAGAATAGAAGTTAGGTAAAAGAATATGCATCACCGGAGGTGGGGGCTGGGGGAGAACTGACATAAAATAATGGCCTTTCTCTATGCAACTCTCTCTGTAGCAATTTAAGCATGAATGCACAAGGCCCCTCTCTATGAATCACTTATCTGTATTCATAGACAGGTGATCCAGGAGCCCTTAAGTAGCACCCAGATGGTTTAAAATCCTGGATCTAATATTTCAGAAAATCTTTCTATTAACACATATTCAACACAAAGGTAATTGGCCTTGGAGAGCTAGAATCTATCTCTAGACTTCCCATTGATTAACAGAATAGCCTCATTAGCTTTACATTGTCTCTGTTTAAAGTTTGTAAAGTTTTCAGATGATTTCAAAATCCACGTTTTGCCTGTCAGTATAAGCACTATGATTATTATTTGTGCTTAAGTGTTGCCAGAGACCATTTCTTTAATGCATCAACCACGAACATTCTGATCCTTTTTTAATATAGTCTTCGGTCACAATCCTAAATGTATGTAAATAAAAGTAGGTTCTTACCACAGTTTCCTAGCTGATGAAGTCTGAGCTGCACTCTGTTCAGAATGGTTTGGTTGCAACTCTGAACCATAGCTTGGTGTTCTCAGAATGAGCTTCTCAAGTCTATGGCCACCTTCCCTTTTCTTTAACAGATACTAGAGAGGGAAACTGGAAGCATCTGCTTCCTGTTTTAGAATAGCCACACTTTGCTGTTAAGTTCAGACTGGGTGTGAGTTAGTTTAAATGTTAATATATGGTTTATTGGAACAAGCTGGTAACTGCAACTAACTTTCAACCTAGCACAGGACATGACAAACTGATTAGTCTAAACCTGGAAGTGAAAACAATAAAGCTGTTTTTGAGCTAAAAAATGGCTCTGTTCAAAGATAAAAGAAGTACTTCCAGTTTCATGTTATCTGGTATCTACTTCCATGCTCCGTAAAACATCTACCGGTATGTGTATTCTGACATTTTTCAGTGCCTGTTGAGACATCTTAGTTGCTTCCATCCAAGCCTGATTCCAGAACTTCTGAATTGTGACTCTTGATTTTGTGTCTGTTGCTTATACCATTACTTGCATGAATGAATATTTCTTTCTTACTTGCACTTAAGAGTCTCTGTCTGCATATGTTAGGATGGATGCAAGTCGGTTATCTTTATTATGAGATTTATTTATTTTCTGTAAGCCAGTTTTATAGCTGCTCAGGGCTATAAAGTGGGATATCATTATTCCAAATAAAGAAATAAATATTGCTGACCGTCATCAATTTTATACAGAGGGACAATGTTTACATAAGCTGGTTATTTGCCAAGCTCCTATAATAATAACAACAACATCCCTATACTGAACAAAATATAGAGTTAAAATTGATAATACAGCAAAATGACAAGACTTGTTAGCCATATTAATATTAATACTTTCATACTCTGCCACAAAATTAATTGTGTATGTAAATGTGAATGATTTAATAAAGGTGCAATGGAAGAAAAACCAGCCTGTCATATGTAGGGTCACTTTAAATTTCACCCGAAGTTTTAACCACAATTAGCTCAGCACTTTGGGGTTATTACCTGATAGGCAGCAGGGGCCTATTAGAATTAACAAGCAGCTCATAATCTATTACAATTAGGCTTAATTGGCCTTCTCAGTCTCTGTTCAGCAATGACAATCATTTCAAAATCTTAAAAGGTGGTTTTTCCCCTTTGGCCACTGCCAAGATCAGTGAAAGATATTGTAAGAATCAATTGCTAAGGAATGTAGGGTTTTAATCCAGACGTCTGAAATTCTAAGGTTTACTCTTTCATGCTTTTCAAAATTATGATGCAATTAGTTATCAGTACATATCAACAGAGCCCTGGTAAATATATGGGATTAATAAAAACTGTTTGCGCAACACCATCTTTATATGCCCCCCCCCCTTTAAGCAGTTGTACCTGATGGAATCTGTATACGATGATCATTAGAGCTGGCCTCTGAAATTTCCAACATCCGCAAGTATAGTAATAGGTTATGTGGCATGTTTATAAGGTATTTGTTAAAGCACCTGGCTACAATTCGTGCAGTTGCTTTGTGGAGGTTCCTGAATAATAGACATGGAGAGTGTTGAATGGCTCTAGGAACATGGACGTTGCCAGTGAATGCCTTCATGTGGAACATGACACAGATTTAGTTGTGGTACATTAAAAATAAAAGCATAGGTGGTTTTAGCATGTTGAACACATTAGGTGTAAATAAATTAGCCTATTATCAACTGCTTTCATTCAAAGTAGTGCTAAGGCAATCGCTCTGTCAGCACAAGCATTTCTGCTTGCCTGGCGGAATAATCTGTTCTCCCTCAGCACATTGTTCTATGGGTTCTCTCTACCCACCCCCAGGCAATCAGGGGACACTGGGGCATGCAGGGGGGAGTGGAGAATAGAAAGCCCTATTGCACTGGCTCCCAATAGTGCACACTATTTGGTTGAATTCAGACCATTGTCTTCAGAAATGATGGCTTCTAATATTGACCATTCCTGTTAATCCAGCATCAAAGTGATTGCTGTGATGCTAAAGCCAATCTGAAATGGACATAGTTTTATGTAAACTTAGCAATGACAAGAGGAGAGGCCCCTTTGTGGACCAGGAACTGGTTACCTAACAGGAACCAGAGTAGGAAGAAATGGACAGTTCTCCCAATATCCAGTTTTGGGACCAGCACTTACATAGTTCTTTGGATTGGTTTTCTGTATGTTTTCTTCATGTCAGTAGAAAGCAAAACAGACTGGCTATAAAAATGATCCTTTCAATATTTCAGATTCTGTCTTAACTATACACACACAAAAACACACAATTATGCAGGATCTTCTTAGTTTTGTTCCAGTATAAATTATTGATCAATTTGGTTTATTGTTAAATGTATGTAGTGGGTGTCCCTGTGCTGAGTGCTCCCTCTTCTGAAAGAAATTTTCTTCATCCACTGTGACCTCTAGGTATTGTCCCTGGTCAATCACTGCCAGATCAGACCATGTGAGCATGTATCTGAAATTTATTTATTGCCATGGCATGCACCACTTTATACTTGTTTACATTGAGTTGAACAGGTCCTTCTGGAGCTCTTCACAATCCTTTTTTTGTTTAATAACCGTGAACAATTTAGTATCATCAGCAAACTTGGCTACCTTACAGCTCACCCCAAACTCTAAACCATTTACGAACAAGTTAAAAAGCATATGTCTTAGGGATATGTTACTTCTTCTTCTTCACACAGAGTTCATTGAGAATTCTCAGGTGGATGCCATCTGTGTCCAGTGAATTGTCAGTTTTTATTTTGTCTATTAGGCATAGAACTTCATCTCTCATCACCACTGTTTACCTCAGTTCTTGTGATGGGAATGGCAGAAGATTAAATAAGCATGCTGGCATACAGCCTATGCTACAGGAATAAACTAAGGACAGTGGTTGAAGTTTTCCACTGCTGCAAATTATGTTGAAAACAATGGACTTGTATATTGTACCCAGATTCACCATCTGAACAGCATGGTATAAATACAACATAGTGTACTTGCCATGTAACCTGCTGCATGTTTCGCTGCATATGGGACATTTGAGTCTAGATTAGGTTAACCCCACCAGACTCCATCTCTCCACCAGACTCTGCACTGAACCTCAAACTCTCGTGCCTGGAAGTGTTCCTATTTTTAAGCAATTTATTCTAACTGTGGTCAGTGAATGCACTGTCATACCTATTTTTTCCCACTAAGCTTTTTCTGAAACAGTTGGTCTGCATTATTATTATTTTTTTCTGTGGGACTACCAGATTCCTTTTCTTTTAGTTCAGTTTCCTCCCAGAGATTTATTCATCGGTGCTTGATACAGCTTTCTAGCTTTGATTTGGTTTTTATTTCATGGGGAAAAATTGTTCTCCTGGTATTGTAGCAGTTACTTTTAAATATGAATAACTTCAAGCATCAGCATTAAATGGCTGTAAGCCTAGTTTCTACCTTTAAAAAAAGGGAAAAAACCCTGTTGCCTCCAAGGATGAGATCTGCTCCGTAAGAGAAATTTATGGATGAAGTCTTGAACAATTCCTTTAACAGTGGCATGCACAGCTTCCTCCTGAAGCTTTGAGCCAGAAATGTGAGAAAATGAAGGTGACTGAAGCCTGTCTGATAGGGAAAGAAATGCCCAAAGAGTGATTATATGGATCCACAGATAGCAAAACTGAATCTGCTGCCTTCACTGCATTTATTATTCAACTGGATGAAAACCTTTATTGAAACCATGATAGGTTGGAAATGCACAATTTTAAAAACTGTCCATCCAAGAATAATTGTGAAGCCCTGAATTAAGCAGCTAATTTCTTGTGTCATGGTGAAATCTCATCATTCAAGTAGCTTTTGCATTTTATTGGATTTCTTCTTCATATATTAGCAGAGAACCACTCTGTTTCCATGGCTTCATTAGGTATGCAATCCAATGTGAATTTAGAACTCCACTGTTCAGTGATGAGTATTACTCCATATGCACCGTCTCTCAATATGCATAAGGCATCCCATGACATCAAGCTCTTCAGCACTTACTCACTACATGTGCACACCAGAGTCCTGTGAAGTTTTGAGCTGTGGTCAATAAAGTAGTATTCTTTTCTCATGGTGGAAGACTGAGCCAAAGATAAGACTTTATGAGAGTACCAGAAGAGATTGTTAGAAGGTGACTCATGGGAAATAAAGTTCATTCCTTGAAATCTGAGAACAAACGTAACCTCATGGCCACAGTATTATAATTCACCTAGCACGAAATGATTCTGGGCCACCCCCTGGTAGATCAACACGGCTGTAGACTTTTTTCAGAGAATGAATTCAAAGCATTCTCTCTGACATAGTAACTTTGGGAGAGAGCTACTTCACACATTTGGCTCCCTATGAGAAAATCAGATGATAAAGATGGTGCCAGCCCAAAACATTTTGCTCCCTACTTCCTGCCTTCATCTATTTCCCACTCTTCTGCCATCTGAAGCTGGTTGCTGCACCCTGCTGCAGCCCTGGGAAAATCCAGCATATGAAGACTTTCTACTACCGCAGTTATTGCATGTAACATGATGCCGACCCTTGAGGGAGATGCCTTTATAAATTGCTATTTACATTTTGGACAGGGTTTTCCTCTGCATTCCTGCATAGGGGGATTTCTAATTTATCCCCCTTGTTTTTCTACCCCAGCTATCAAATCAATTCTGCAATCAAAGCACCTCAAGTGCCAAAATCCTTCCCTTTAGGCAGTGCTTTTTTGGTAAAAAGAAAACAGTGAAGTGCTGATACTCATATATCAATAAAAGTGTTGCGGATGCCAGCACCAAATAACTACTATGCCAATACTCTGTTCCATTTAGTACTATCATAAAAAGTCCTGTCTTTCGTTCTGTTCCACCAGAGGTTTTCTTGTGTCCCCCCCCCAACCCCAATCCTGGTAGAACTGGATATTGTGCTAGTAACTTTTGTGAACCACTCACCTGTTATTTTCCAATGGCCTTTGGGGAATGTCAAAGGAAAAGATTGGCTAGTAATTCCCTATGTGCCATTCTGAGCTGCTTTAAGAGGCAGGGTGGAAATCAAAGTAAAGTTGAGGGGTTTTCTCACACACACTTAACAACTGAGCATGAGCAATGCTAATAAATCTGCAGTTCGTCTCTTTCAAATACAAGCTTCTATATAGCTTCTAATTGCATGCAGTTCTTGAAGCATAACACCTTTTTCAGCTGTGTAGATAGGCTGAAGACATTTCTTTCTCCTGTTCCAGCATTAATAATGAGAAATGAGGTTAAAGATCATTTTAACCAGATTAGGGCAAACTGCACTTACAACTCAAAGCTTTTTTATATATAAAAAAAAGTTTAATCTTATAGTAAGGGACTGAACACAAACACAGTTCTTAAAAAGAAATGCAACAGCATGTGTAAGCCGATAATGTGGTTCTCTCTCTCTCTCTCTCTCTCTCTCTCTCTCTCTCTCTCTCTCTCTCTCTCTCAGTGTGTGTGTGTGTGTGTGTGTGTGTGTGTGTGGTGTATGTGTATGGTCATGAAAGAAAGTCTCCAAATCTTGTTGGATGTGAAAGTGTCTGTTTTTATATGAAAATGCTTGTCAGTTTCCAGAATATGTATCACCACCAGCATTCACTTTTGGGTTATCTTGAGAGGAGGATAATATTATAATTTCTTTTCATTTTATAACAATTTCTAGTAATTATAGAGTATTGATACACACACACACACACACACACACACACACACAAAAAGAACCTATGTAGGTGTGAATTGATTTACCTCAGATGTATTGCCAAGGTTTGTTCAAAGACTGTAAATTTATAGGTTCTTTTCTTCAGAGTTAAAAACCCCACCCATGTGTGAATGAACAATGTAGGCAGGACATTAACATTGTCATCCAGCTAGATACACAAACATAAGAGGTAGAGTTTTGTTGAGCTCAAAGTACTGAATACTTTGCTGATATTATTTTGCTAGGAAATACTAGTCTCTGTTCCTTATAAAGATTAAAAAAACCACATCGTTGTTCAGCAGATCACGCATCTATCAAAATGAGCCGTGCAAACATTGCATTCATGCCCCCCTAAATACTCCATGTACACAATTTGTACAATTAAACCTTAACCCACCTTTTAATGAATTTACCATGTCTAATGCTTTTTGTTTCAAATATGTCAACATCTATCATGTTAAATGTATTGGTTTTAGCCTGTTGCAGAAAAATAGCAACAAATCCTAGAAAGTAAGGAATACCAATCTATGACTGGCAGATGGTAAATGGATGTTGACACTGTGATTTATCAGTCTAGGTGATGGCAAGGACATAAGTCACTAGAAGTGTGTGTCAAAAGGCAAACAAACAGCAACAGTGATCATAAAAAGTGTGTTACTGGTACCCTTACCAAAGCTTTATGACATAAATTGGATCACTGCAATGTACCGTATTAGGGATTGGGCTGCCTTGAAGATTGTTTGTAAACTTCAGTTGGTACAGAATAACATGGCACTGCCTGTATCTCTGGGCACTATTCAAAAGGCTCATTCTGGCCTAATAACATTTTTAGTGGCCTGCGACTTAGAGTGCCTGAAAAAAACCTCACATCTTTAATTTTAATTGCTTCTTCTGATATCCTCCTTCAATTGCTTCCATCTTTGGGGGGGGTTGTTTGTTTTTTTGGTTAAAAGGGAAAATACTAGGCATAATAAATGGAGAATTGCCTGTCTGACTAAGATCCAGGTTTGGAACAACTACTCTTTGGTGAGAGGACCCCAGCAGAGATTTAAAATCACAAAACATGCAGCAAAGCAAAGCATGGAAACATAGGCTGTTACACCTTTAAAATACCCCTTTCATGCTTCCAAAGTTCCCTTGTTCCCTTAGCATAGAAAGAGACCACAAGTTTGGTAAGTTAAAATGGTTTACTTACAAACTTTTCAAACGTCAGATTCTGGTGCTTTTTCATACAGCAGTAAGAAAACACAGACAGTAGAACTTAGGTGCCAAAGTGATAAATGTTTCTGTATAGAAACAGAAAGATGGCTTGCTTAAGCTGAGCATGGAGCAACCAGCCCAGACCAGCGGGGTTCACATAGTGGAAGTGGAAAAACATAGGCTTGATAACCCTTCCTCCCAAGGTGGGGGGGGGGGTGACCTAGCAAAACTTTGCAGAACAGCGTACTCTATGGTGTTAACCCCTTCATGCATTAATTAGACAAGCATTTTGGTTATATGACGCTGCTTATCCCATTCTTTGGAGTATAAGCCAGTGTAAATCAGGAAAAAAATATTTTTATGGTGATGTCTCATTGTGGACTGTCCTTCCCATATATGTTTGCCAGGCACCATCATTGTCAATTTTCAGGCTTCAGATCTGAACCATCCATTTCGCCTGAGTATTAAAGAATAATTTATTATATTGTTTTTGTTTTGATTTTTATATTGATTTTGTTTAATATTTTTACCTGCTGCTTCTGTCGTTTCTTGTGCTGCCTGACTTTGCTGCTATTACTGTTTGCTGTTATGTGATTTTGTAAACTGTATTTATTATTTGGTTTTATTGTTACATGCTTTAAGCTGCCCTGGGAGGCAAATGCTGAAAGCTGGAATACAAATACTGTAGGCAGGCAAGCAAACAAACAAACACATATTAAACACTTCCTAGTGACTGAAAATATAGTGTTATAGAATTCAATTCAAAGCAAGAGTTGGCAGTGGAATTTTGGTTCTACAAGTCCTGAGCCAGAACACTGGAGACAACCTCAGCAAGGATCATGAAGTCACCCAGAGCTATCGTTATTGGGTCCTCTGTCACCACATCTTAGACTGACGATGCCAGTTTGATCAAAGAAGCCACTGAACAACAGGGTAAACCAGCCACAGCCCTCATTTGCTGGCTTTTTGGCTCAATATCAGGTATAGACCCTCACAGCCAGTTCTAAGATGGATGGGTTTCCTGGTGATGGAGATGGGTCTTGGATATCACAACCCCCCCCCTCCCTCCCTCCCTAAAGCCTATGTTGATGCTGCACCAGGTACTCCAGCTGGGTGCAGCTGAGTCAAGTCTACTCCCAGCCTGCCTATCTAGGTCTTGGTAATACATGCCAGATCATTCATGATTTAGTCATGGATGAGTGAGCTCTACAGGTTGAATTAGTGCAATGTGCTCTTTGTAGAGCTGCCCCTGAGATTGGCCTAGAACTTGCATCTAATGCAAAACATCGCTCCTACTGAAAGGATTACAGTGACTACCACCAGTTAGCTACCATGCTACTTTCAAAGCCTTATAAAGCTCAGGACCAGGGTACCTAAAAGTTCGTCTGACCTCTTAAATCCCCAGTTGATCACTGTACTCTGCAGAAGAGGTCCATCTGCAGACAATGTAGGAATTAGACTTATGGGGGGTAGTGGAACTGACTCCTGATTGACTCCTGATCTTGATTGTCTTTTTGGTGCCTATTGAGGACCTTCCTCTTCCAGCATGCCTTATAAGTGCATTTTTAAATCACAATCTTTATCTGCATTAGAAATTGTATTTGTATATATTTTATTATTGATAGTTTTTTATTGTTTAATAATACTTTAGGATGTTTAATGCAAAGTGATCCATAAATGAAATAATAATAATAAAACCTAGTAAGCTCATAAGATTTCAGGAAATGCTTTGGATGGAGTAAGCTCTGTTGGGATGCGCCTCAAAATAAGCACATACACTAGACTGAGTATGAATTGAGATTCTGAACTCATTGACAGTAGATTAACCAACAAGCCTCCAAACCATGAATTAGCTAAAAAAAACAACAACCCAAAACTATATACAAAGTTGTTATTGTACTTCACCAGATCTTAACCTATTACAGTATTTGTAGGAATGGATTCCAAATATCGTTGAATTTGTCCATGGCAAGTCTATGTTTATATGCAAGTTGTTCAAATGTTGCGAGTTTGTATAAGTCTTCAATCCAATCATAGAAGGGAGCCGTATTTTTATTTTTTCAATTCATCAGTATCAGTCTTTTTGCTGTGGTAAGGGCACGGAGAGTCCACTCATATTGTCCTTTTGTAAGGTTCCATGTGCTGGACATATAATTCAAAAGGATATTTTGCTCTGTAAATGTAAGGTTTTTCTGTACAGTTCTGTTCATAGTTTCAGTTACCTTCTGCCAAAAATCTTTCAATATAGGACAATGAAAAAACATATGTTTTAGAGAAGCATTATTGCTATTGCATCTCCATCTTAGATAGCCCCTTTTAAAACAAATATAATGGGGTCCAATATATTCTAAATATTATTTTTTGTTGTATGAGCCTCAATTTAAGGTCCAGGCACACCCATGTTATAGCACTTAAAACAGTTTCCCACTGTGTAGTCGAAATTGAGATCTCTAATTCTTTATTCCATTACTCCCTCAATACCTGTATATCAAATTGGTTTGCTAGTAACAAACATTCCATGTTGCAATAGTTTATGACTAACGTTGTGGGCTTGGGTGAAAGGATGTCATGAGACTGTACAATATACCATAAGAAGTACTGAGAGTGTGAAATGATCTATGAAGTCACTTATCCTGAAGGTTTATGCAACTAAGTGAAAACTAGGAAAAAACTAATTTTTCTCATTTTGCATTATTTTTTCTCTCAATCTGTATTTTTGAGTGGGCAATATACTACAGCTGGTAGTTAATGTAGAATTTGATCTACTCTTACATTAGTTGCGCTACTGGGGTATATAAAATGTTGCCAGAATGGGGTTATTTAAAAATAAATAAGTAGCAGCTTGAATACAGATAAAGGTAGCAAATCCAATTAGGAAGTACATTTTGAAAAAAATCTGAAAGCCAGCTTTATCCTCCTTTGCTAGAGAAACACAGCTGTGTGGAGTTGTGCTACTAATACAGTCTGCATTAAGCAGATTGCAGAGGAAAACAGATATCCTTATTTTGGACACAATTCAAATCATCTTCTAAGGTCACTTGCTCTACTTCATTATCATGCATAGAACTTGTTCATACCTTGTTATATACCTATCAACTCTAAGTGAGATATTTTCATGCTGCTTCTGTATTGAGAGGCATTGCATTTTGCAATTTACAATATTTAGTGTCCAAGTGGATAACTGCCAACCACAATTTACCACATACACATTTTGCAGAGCAAAAGCCTCTGTAAAAGTTGTTCATTATGCTGGACAGGCAATGTGCAGGTGTTCCATGTAGGGCTACAACACTTAACTGATTAATTAGTCAAATCAAAGGAGGCCTAATTAGGCTTAATATTAGTCCCAGTTTGGCCCACAAGCCTGCTTCCCCCAAACACTCTCCTGCCCCACACCCAATGTCATGTCTGCAAAAGAAAGATGTCCATTTGCATGTCTTGATTCCAAATTGCTTGCATACAGACTTTAAATGGGCTCCCTGTAACAGCTGATTGGGACTGACAGGGCATGTTCAAAGAGGTTTGCTGTAATGGTTGATCAGATGACTGTCAGGTACAACAAGCCCCTTTGAACTTTGACACTGGTATTCTGGGGGGACAGAGAAGGGGTGAGCCGGCCTGGGTCCACTGCTGTCGCTTGTCAGCACTGGGCCCAATTCAGGCCCAATCAATGCACCATCTCCAGGCTGGAGTGGCAATTTACTTGTCCCCCAGCTTCTGCCCAGGTCAGCATGAACAGCAGGGCTGCAGATGCATAAATTGTTTGGCTGCTCTGTTGAACCCTACTGCTCCACAGGTGGGGTTTGGATTGCACCGCTAAGCACAATTCTGTGCATATCTACTCAGTAGGAAGTCCCGCTACATTCAATTGGACTTACTTTAAGGTAAGTGGTACTAGATTTCAGCCTAAAACATGTACAATTAATTGACTAGATTGCTTTAATCAGGTGAGAGCCATAATTTCAACCATTGTTAATTTGGTTCTAATTTGCTGTAGCGAAGAGCAGAATTTATGCTGATGATACTGTGAAAACGGTTGCTCTAACTTGGACTGAACACTTGGCTTAACACTTTAAATAAGACTGTAGAATGCAGTCATTACCAGCCCAGAAGAAGTGCAAGGTGCTTTCACCAGCTGGTTTCCTGATGCTAATAGAAATAAGAGAGTAGCAGTTTCACAAATCTGATACCTGAAGTTTAGATAATCAACCACAATACATCTCAGAACAACAGATTTCTTCCAACGTTATCAAAGGAATGGATACTGGATTTAACAGAAAAATGAAATTTACTTTTTGTAAACTCATCCTACAGCTGTTTCTGTCAGCTTAAGGCCTGTAGGCTTTTATCAGGCCAACTACCACTTTTCACCTCTGAGTAACTGGCTATTGGTTGTGCTGCCATGCAGAGCCAAGGGATAATCCTGTTTAAACTAATCAGCTTGTTAACTGCTTATTGCAGAAGCTGAGTTTGAATAGATGTAAGCCCCTATAAATGAATGCCCCTTACACCCGTCTACTTATATTTGATTCCTGGTCACTGAGCAGCTGCTGGTTGTAAGGGAGTTACTTAAGTTGCCATTGTAGTAACCTTTCTCTTTGCAGCTACCAGGAAGCTGCCCCATGAACAGGTAAAGGTAAAGGGACCCCTGACCATTAGGTCCAGTCGTGACCGACTCTGGGGTTGCGGCGCTCATCTCGCTTTATTGGCCGAGGGAGCTGGAGTACAGCTTCCAGGTCATGTGGCCAGCATGACTAAGCCGCTTCTGACGAACCAGAGCAGCACACGGAAACACCGTTTACCTTCCCGCCAGAGCAGTACCTATTTATCTACTTGCACTTTGGCGTGCTTTCGAACTGCTAGGTTGGCAGGAGCTGGGACCAAGCAACGGGAGCTCACTCTGTTGCGGGGATTCGAACCGCTGACCTTCTGATCGGCAAGCCCTAGGCTCTGTGGTTTAACCCACAGCACCACCCACGTCCCCTCCCCATGAACAACTATCTGTGACCAAATGTCAAGTGCAAGACCTCTTAACTAGATCAGCACTGGCATGTAACTATGCCAGCTACTAAAGCTCTGGAATCAAACTCGTAAGATGCTCATTGGTTGGGTGTATTAGGTTTTAAATGCCTGTCATTACAAGCTGTATGTGTGGACCTACATGCGTGTTCACCCAATGCACACTCCCAAGAGGGTTAGGATCTTAGACTGAAGTTAAAATGTGTATCTGTTATTCATATGTGTTTATCCTTAGCCTTAAGCCCAGAAGTTCACACACCAGAGGAATGAAGAATGGTGTATGGTTTGAAATAAAACGTGGCAAAGTATATGGATGCTGCTTTCAGACAGAAAAGTTGCAATATAAGCAAGCAGCAAATCACACAGCATGCACACCTTGAACTCAAGAGTAAAAAGGGATCCCTGTCAAAAGCCTAGCGAGAGCACGTTCATTTGCCATGGTACCAACACACTAAAAGTAAAATGAGAAAGGGAGAGGAAGGATATTCCTGTCTTGAAGCAAGCATAAAGTTGGCTCATTGTGAATGTAGAGTAAAAAGGGGTCCCTTGTTAGAGCTTGTAAGCTACCCAGCCATCAAGAATCTGGGACTTGAGTATTATTCTGGGCCAGTGTTACATTATGGAGGAAAGAGGCTTTTATTGGATATATTTGGGATATGTAGTACTGAGTAGAATAAAAAGGGTGTGTTTGAATACAACTATCAGATCTTGGCTGTGGCCAGCAGTCTAAGGTGAGCAAGCAGCCCAGCAGCCATGGGACAAGCAAGAGCCATAGGATCTGTCAGAACCAAAGGCAGTATCAAGGAGCAAGCCAGATCAGGGCCAAAGTGTAAGGCAGGAGGCAGGACTTGAAAGCCTGTGAGTTCTAAGACTGATTAGATGGTGATTACAGCATAACTTGGATGTAAAGATGCGCTGAACAAGGGGGGGAAAGAGAAAGGGCTTGAAATAAGCAAGACTAAGCTGGATTGCTTTGAAAAAGTAGTATGGGACAGAATTTTCTTTCAGTTATTGGCTGTTCTCTTTTACCTAATAACAGATATAAACAAAAAAAAAAATCTTCTTTCTTAGTTATGAGCCACTCAAGCCCAACTTCCAGACATCTTGCCTGCGTCTGAGAGGGTATGCATTGTTCGGTATAATGTGCTGTGGGAAGAAAATAATTGCCCCCCCCCGTTACTATCTCTTCCACCCAAATACAATGTCCCTGGGAAGAAAAGCATATCATCTTGTCCCATTACTTCCAGGGGCATTTGTGGCCACTTGATAAAATACTATTTTCAATACAGAAAAATTCAGAATAAGAGTACAATCCTATAGTGGAGTGGTGTGCCCTGTTTTGGGCAGTATCACCAGTGGTAGAGGTAGTGCAGCAGGACTTCCCACCAGCATACCATTCACTCCTCCGGCTGCTTGTCATTCCTCTTGACTGGAAGAGCAGGTTTGACACTGCTTCCAACTGCTTTTCATGTAGCCCATGGCCATCTTTTAGATTGCTCTGCCAGTGAACACATCCATCTCAAGTTGCTCTTTCCTAAACAGTTCCTTCTGTGGGAGGATGCCTTTAACAAAGACAGTGCCGGATTTACTTAAGAGCTAAACAAGCTATAGCCTAGGCCCCCACTCTCTTGGCCCCCCCCCCAAAAAAAAATAAAGGGGAAAAACTGGATGTACATTTCCAAAATTTAAGATAAAAAACAAATAAAATAAAACCTACATACAGCAACAGTGTTTTGTGTTGTGTAGGCTCCTATTTTGTTATGTGCAAATGGCTTTAGATACCTATTAGGTCCATAAATTACCATATAGCTTATATTCAACACAAAAAACAGTGACAATTTCTTGTTGACAAAGGACAGCTGGACATATAAAGGGCCCCATCACCTTCAGTAGTTTAGGACCTCATCAAACCTATATCTGGCCCTGAACAAAGATCATAATGTTAATTTTCTTGAACATAACCTGTAGTTTTTATCTCTACAAATATTTATTCTGGTGATTATTTCATTATTTGGAATGCAACAAATATGTCTGTCTTCTTCAGAAAAGAGATGTTTTCAGTGCTGGGAGAGTCCTATGTTAGGATGTCTAGTCTTACATAGATTAGCCCTCTCCGTGTTTTCAGCTGATTGGTCTAAGGTTCTCTGAAACGTCGTCACTACATATTAGGAAATACATTATCTGTTGAGAAAACAATACAGTGAGAAATTTGAAACATTTTAAGTGGTGAATTATCTGCTGTAGATTTTTAAAATAAAAAAATAAAAAGGTTATTCACATCAAAATCTTTATCATTCCTCCCCCAATTATTTTGAATTGTGAGAGCCATCTCGTGTAGTGGTGGTGCACATTTGTATTCCTGGGTTACTTACAAGAAGCAGTGGTAAAGTATTTTCCTAAAATTAAATTGCTGCCACAGAGCTTATGTTGTTTATCATTTATGTTTATATAAAATTATGAGTAGTGCCATACACATAAAAATAAACTCTCTTTTGATTCCAAAGCTTGAGGGAGAAAAGATGTGAGGCTGCAATAACAGACTCCTAAAAATTAATGATTCAATGATAAAAAAAAATAGATTTAATTTAGTTAAAATGTTCACTGCCAGTCTGTCAGCCAAAAGACTCATAGTTCAGTTTGAAATAGCATAGTTCAGTTTGAAAATAACCTTAACTGGGCAATATGGGTCTTTTGACTTTTCTGCCATAGTTATGTTCACTATTTTACAGAGAAATGGTAAGTTGTGAAAACAATCACCTAGTTATTGTCTATATCATGAAATTAGCTGGTAAAACAACAAACACAGACCGAAACCTACAGACTTGGAAGTATATAGTTAAAAAATGAGGGCTGTTCATCGCCAAATATAGGGTGCCTTTTATTCATCCATAGGCTCTGACTGCTCTATTAGTGACCTTCCACTGTCTAACATTCAAAATACTAACACATGTTAGTAATATACTGTAGACAGTTATAGATATTCAGTGTGCTTGTTGGCTCTGTATTCCTCAAATAATGTGTCCAATTAATTTGAGCCATTCCTAAGTCAGACAGTACAGTACCAAGATGCCTTGAGGTGGATCAATTTTTCCAAAAAGTTAAAATGCATGAACTCCCTGCCTTCAACCATTGTCTTTTCTGAGAAATCAAGCTGTCTGGGGAAACACCCAGAGCTTGAGAGGGGAAGGGTGGATAGGAAAGGAGAAGAGAGAGAGAGAGATGGGGGTATATTACATTTGGACAGACAGGACTACCGGTACTTTTCATCACAGCAAATTATTTTTCAGTATCACTCCAATCAGAGTGATCTGATGGAGAGATATTGAGGGAGGGAGAATGAAGAAACAAAGTTGTTCCTCATGCGGGTTGTCATTCTCCTTTGTGTTTTGGCTGTGAGAGCATAAGCAGTGGAGTCAGACTATTGAGGTGGCCTGCTCTTCCCCATTTGCTCTTTCTTTTCTTTTCTTTTCTTTTCTTTTCATCATGAAGGGTACTTCTAGGAACAAGGGGTGGTGAAAAAACCCTGTGCCTTTCCCCCCCTTTAAAAACAAAGCTAAAATTCACCTAGCAAAATAGCCACTGGGCCCATTTGTCTGAACTTTGGCAGGTTTCTTTGGGGTACCTCCCTGATGTTCCCACTTTTGGAAATTGGTGTACCATCAAAAATTATGGGATGAAATGTGTCCAGTGCCCACCCTTGCAAAGAGAACCACCTAATTTGCCAGGTTTAATATCCTCAAAGGGGCAAGAATGCCTGCAATTTGCATCTAATTCTGGCAGAAGATACTAATTTAAAAAGTTGGGTACTTTTTCTTACAAAAAAGTGAAGGATTTGTACACGAAAACTGGATCTGACATAAACATGGCAGACTTAATCCTAAGGAGGGGTACATTTGCCTGCAAATTTCATCCACTTGCACGAAAAGGAATAAAGTTACAGTTTCAGATTTAACAGATGAGATCCGGACCCAATAACTAATGTAATTGGGATGGCACAGAACAGATTCAAAACAGATCGGGCTGCTTTCAAATGTTGTAAATAAAGATGAAAGGCAAATCTTGTGGTGGATGCACATAATTTACATGCCCATCTGTTAGTAAAAAGGAAGAAAGGAAACAACATAAATGTTGAACCACTTAGATGGGTATGAAGTTAGCCAAAATTTGTGGACCCCTGGAGATCCACTGTATTAAAATACCCACATTTTAGAATTGTTCGAAGTCATTTAACAGACATTGTTGTTAACATTTCCCATCCACTGTTAACAGTCAAATTTTTGGTAAACCAGCTGGCATTTTGACTGGGATGAGTTAACTGCACCAATAGTTTATATGTTTGGCCATTAGTTATACTTTGAGTAATTTTTAAGTCGGGAAAAGAATGAAAGATTATTCTCATTTTTGCCTCAGCTATCTTGTACTAATATGGGAACTGTGAGCCAATAAAAATATCAATATTTTTTTTACCATCCTGAACTTTTCCTCTCTTTCTCTATGTGAAGCTATTACTGTCAGACCTATACATTTAAATCTGTCTCTAGAGACACATATGCAGAGTGAAGGTTGAAGTTCCAGCTTTCAATTTTATTTTGTATTTATTTTGGTACTACATTAACGATGTTGTTGACATAAACGTTCCTAATAACCTCGAGATTTCGCCTTTCAGTTGTTTTTTATGTCATCATCACAGATTGATATTGGCCATTTGGTGATACTGAAAATGGAAAAAAAGAAGATTGCTCTTCACTGGAGCAGATGTAGAATTGCTGTTGGAAGGTCTTGAACGAAAATATCTTATATACTGGCTATAATTCAGGGCTCAAGACTGCTAGTCTTGAGTATCAAAATCAGTGAGATAGCATTGTTTTCCTCCTCAGCAAAACAAAGTTTCAGGGCCAGTTCCTAGGATGACGTTTTTTATATAACTGTAACTATCACATTATACTTTGGTTGCGCCAAATGCCTATTAAAGGTAAAGTCTTAGGTGAAAGAAAGGGCTTTATGTGTCTTATTCTGGGACTTGGGTAATAATATATTACTTGTACCCTGCCCATCTCACCGGGTTCTCCCAGCCATTCTGGACAGTTTCCAACTGAATATAAAGAACACATTATACATCATACTTTAAAATCTTCACAATACAGCCCTGCCTTCAGATGTCTATGGAAGGTTGTATAATCGTTTTTCTCTTTGACATCTGAAGGGAGGGCGTTTCACAGGGTGGGCGCCACTACTGAGAATGCCCTCCGCCTGGTTCCCTGTAACTTCACTTTGCACAAAAAGGGAACTGACAGAAAGCCCTCGGAGATGGACCTCATTATTATGCCTTCCAGTGCACAAACACATATGTTATGTAGTGGGGGGGGGGCGCATGGAACTGGAAAAGGGACAGAGAGCTTTTTCTTCTACATAGCATACTAACTTCACACATGTATACACACCCTTAATTACCTAGTTCTACATGTGCGCATACAAATGTTTTTGTGCATCTTATTGCGTAGAACAATCCTAAGCATTTAGCTGAGCATGCTTAGAATTGCACTTAGCTTTGTAGACACAGACTATCCAAAAGTGTGAGTGGTAAAGTTAAGAACATAGCAGGTTGACCCTGCCAGGGTCCTTCCCATAGCTTTCCTGGTGCATTTTAAGGGTGTTTAGGCTGTTCCATCATTCTAATCTGCAGTAATAGCTAATCTTTTTGCCATAGATTTGCAAACAGTCTGGGGATTGATATGCTTAGCACTCTCAGTGGACTCATTTAAATATAATTAGATATGCTTTCTTACAGAAGTTTTCTGGAACTGTTGGAACAGTTCCACAGAAACGAACACTCGGGGGGGGGATCTCTCTAATTGTTTGTATGCTCATTTACAAAGTATTCTTTTAGTGAAAATAGTGACAGATGGAGCTTCTTTTCAGGAGGAAAGGGCTTGAGAGGGCAAGTGGACTGAAGGGGTGCCTCCTATGGCTGTGCCACTTGACTATTTCATAAATAACCTTGGAAAATAGTTAGCACTAAAGGAATGGAGAGTATCCCTGCCCTGCCTTAGGATGCGTTTCACAACTAAGATCAAGCTTGTGCTGCCTTCTAGTTCCAAGACCTGGTATTCATATTGCCCTGGCAGTGTGGCAGCTACCAGAATAGTGTGAAATGCCCCATATAAGCAGGAAGCGTTCAGTTTGTGGCTTGTCTCCACACTATCATTTACCCCTGGGCAACTAGCTTTAACTCTGGCATCGAATTGACTCCTGCCATGTATGTGTTCCTGAGCTTCTCCTGTTACCCAAGTGCCATAGGAAGGAGCAATCCTGGTGTGATTCCTACGTTTGTTGCCAGAGTAGCATAATGGCCCAACCCAACCATCTATGTGCATGTCCCCATCAATATTAAACATGCTTACATTACACTGATTCTATACTTTGAAGATTGTACTGTCTGACGCATATCTTGAATTTCAATTTGTATTTTGTGTAAACTTGAATTTACAAGCGGCTCTTTTTCTTATGATGTCCCCTTTTCAGGGTTAAGAAAATAGTTTGCTTGCTTGCTGCTCTTGAAGTTTGTATTTTTTTAATTCAATGGAAAAGTAACCACAACCATTGAATTAATGAGCTTATATTTTCTTTAAAAAAAAAAAAAAAGTTGCATAGCAAAAAAATGTCAGCACTAAACTGGCTTTCCGATCCGAGAACATTAAATTATTTTAATTACATTCTTAATTATGTTTATTTTTTTTAAATGCCATTATCCACTACACTGCACCTATTCCACTTGAGGGGATTTCATAATTCTTCTATTTTTCAGTCAAAACATTTCGCAGTCTGAACTTTCAGTGACGCTTTTTAAACTATCTAATACTTCTTGACTGTGTCAAAGCCTAGTTATAAGCCATACTGATCTAAGATGAGAGTCCTGCTGAAAGTGGTGGCAAAGTGCAAAATAAGTTCCCAACCCCACTCCCACCACCCCTGAAAATTATCCACGGGCCCAGTACTGGTGCTGTAGATGTTTGTGATGTCCATATTCTTTAAGTGACACTTCCTGATGGGCTAGCATTACTTGTTCCTGATTGATCAATGTGACATATATATAAAAGCTTTATCCTTGACAGAGTATCATTTCTGAGAAAGTATTGTGCCACTGTTTTGGTATCTACATATTTTTGTTCCTTTTCACTCCTTGGCGCACAGCCTTACTTCAATGCCAGCTGCTGACCATTGACTCAGAAGAGCTCGGTGAGAAGGTCTCTTGTCCCCAACTCTTTCGTTTCCCTAGGTAGACATGAGTTAGAACTGTTAGGTTCTTCTTCCTCTGATGTGATTGAGTAAGAGTCAAACATCCTTGTTGTCTATCTTTGGTCTGTGCTGCCGCATTGTCTGGCTGAGTGATTTGCAGGGCACTGTTTAATGGAGCACTGGCTATTTGTACTGTGCAGAGCACAGTGTGTGTGTCGTTTGTCTCATTTTTGCCTTGGTGGATGGAGGCTTTGCTTATCTGAAAGTAGCATTGTCTAGGGACAGAGGAAAAGCAGCTAGCGCTAATTTAAGGAAGCCAAGAGGGACTGCTGTGGGCTCTAGTGGTAACTAATGAAGATGTAGGAAGCCAAATAAAAAAAATCTGCTTCCTCGGCCAGCAAGAACAGGAAATATGTTTTTAGGTTGCTGTGAAGCCAAGTAGCTAATGAAGCTTCTGAGGGCAAATGCTCAACAGAAGGCCAAATGCTAGAAAGATTAAAGTCACAGTGTGATTCTAAGAGATGGAACACAGTCTCAAGAAATCAAATCACCATCTGCTGAGAATCCGCCCCCCTCCCAGTGAGCATAACCTCAGCTACAGAATTCCCTCCAGAAATAAGTTAAGTTAGCCCTAACCATTGTGGTTTCTAGGCAGAAATAAACCCCTTTTTATTTTTCCTGGCTTTCTTTTTTTGAAATAATATTTATTAAGTTTTCCAATTTAACAATCCAATGATAACCACATTAAAACATTCCAAATTATAATACAATCAAAAAAGCCAAATTCATGCCAAAATATATGTCTTTGGGTGACTTCCATTTATTTTGCCTGGCTTTCAATCATGTTAGAATTCTGACTTTTTTCATTTCTCTGCTCTCTCAAGCTTTTAACAAACTTTCAAGTCTGATTGATTTCACTGGATCTGCTCTAAACACAACTAAATCTGAATCCACCCAATGCTTTAAACTGTTTGATGAACCTATTGTTTTAGGGCAGTGGTTTTCAACCAGTGTGCCGTGGCACCCTGGCATACCTTGAATGATGATCAGGAATCCCGCAGGCAACACTGGCCTCTGTCCCTCTTTCCTTCCCTCCCTTCCTCTGGTGCCCTCTCGCATATCTGCCTCCCAAAGGCTTGCCCAGCTGTTTGTTGCAGTGGCCCTGGCTACAAGCTCCCCAGGTGAATGGTGCCTTACCATCTAATAAAAGAAATCTGATTTAAATATTTCTAAAATTAAGGCATCATTATTTGTACTATATTTCTCTCATGCACATAAGTGCCACCTTACTAAAACATTCTAGCAACCTGTAAATACTATCTTTAATTTCTTTCTTTTTGGGGGAAAACGCAAGTACTTTAGTACATAAAGAGGTTGCTTATATACCTTGCTTTGAATTAAGTGTAATTTTGTTCTCTGAAAGCAGCCTTCCTAACAGCTTCTCACACTTGTGCAACTTCTCTCTAGTATAAATTGACATTGATTATCTAAGTGACTCTGGACAGGACATGCTTGCCGACAGAAATAATAAGAGGCTCTACTAATGCTTCTTAAGACTGAATGCCAAAGCATGCCCTTGAGGGACTTAAACAAGGGAGTTCAAAATTAGCTGGAGCACTGAGTTGGTCACTTGTTAAATAATTATCATTTACTTATCCTGCTGAATCTTCCCTATGCTCAGCTCCCCACTGGGCACATAAATTCTTTCCCATAGCTCAAATATAAATTATACGTATGTGCTTAGCAACTTAAGCCATCATGCACAGAAGCTTGCTAGCAAAACTTTTATGATGTTCTTAAAATATTTATGCAACTGGATTCAGCGAGAGGTAGCGCTTCACCCTTTTAAGATAACGTGCTTCTATCAGCTATTGGTTCACATTAAAAAATAAAAGACACATACCTTTGGGCAAAGCTTTTCACATTTATGGTGTCCAAGCATACCAGAGTATGCAATTCATTTAAAATGCAGCACATTCTCGTGGTATTTGAAAAAAGTATCAGAAATCAAAGGAGTTTTTGACCATAACTTTTATAAGACTGGTTTCCAAAGGAGCCCTGGGATTCCTGAACAAGGTCAGTAGTGGTTGACACATTTAAGTGAAAGACAGTTAGTGGACCACCACCCAACCTTTCCTGTCAGATGTGCAACTGCAGAGAGCTGGCCACATTCTAGACTTGGAATGACAGCTAGGCCTGAACAGTAGCCCCACTGAAATGAATATGTCCCATAGAATAGTTTGTAAAGTGTTATGTGTGTAGGTGATGCTACATAAACACCTAAATAAATGATACAAGTCAGTACGGAAAGATTTCTCTGAAGGCAGGTTTGAAAACCACTGCCATGGTAATATTGGTGATGATGTCCCTATGTCTTTTTGCGTCTAGATCAGGAGTTCCCAAATGTATGTAGGTCCATTGACCACCAGTGGGCTGTGAGCTTCAATCAGATATCCACCATGTGTCTGTGGATTTATGGTTGTAGATGGGAGAAAGCATATCCATTGGACTGAATATTCATATTGATTTTAAATTGTATATTTATTTTATTCATTCGTGTGTGTGTGTGTGTGTGTGTGTGTGTGTGTGTGTGTGTGTAATTGATTTACTGTCAGTTTCAACTGGTGGCCCAGCTACACCTCTATCTGGACAGGGATACCCTAACTTTGTAACCTACATTCTGGTAACCTCTAGGTTGGATCAGTGCAATGCATTATATGTGGGGCTGCATCTGAAGACAGTTCAGTAACTGGTGCAAAATTTTGCAGCCAGACTGCTCACCTATACAAGACAGTTTGAGCGTCTAATGCTGATCCTGGCCCGACTGCACTGGCTCCCTATTCAAGCCCAATTCAAAGTGCTGGTGCTGACCAAAAAGCCTTACAGGGCTCAGGGCCTCAATACCTTAAGGACTGCCTCTCTTCATACAAACTAGCCCAGATCCTGTGCTTGTCATCCAAAGCCCTTTTCTCTGTCTTCCATCCCAGAGAGGTTCAGAGGGTACCAACACGAGAACAGGCCTTTTCTGTGGTGGCTCCTCATCTGTGGAATGCTCTTCCTAGAGAGGTTCACCTCATACCATCATTACGTGTCTTTAGGCACAGGCGAAAACATTCCTCTTTATCCAGGCCTTTTGTCATTAAATAATATATGGCCTCTTAAATTATTATTATTATTATTATTATTTTATTATCCCGTGTGTGATTATGCTGTGTATTGTGTTTTTATTATTATGCTGTGTAAAATATGTTCTTAACGTTGTACACTATCCTGGGATCTTTGGATAAAGGGCAGTCTATAACAATTGAATAAATAATAATAGTATCTGTATGCTCTCAGCCTTTGAAACTCATAGTCTTGTGGCTTTGGAATTTTTCATGTTATTTTTCTTTTAATTTACAAACTTGCATTTCTGCATACCTAAAAACATCCCCTGAGTATTTAGAAACCAGGCTCTTATTTTTTTGAATGATAAACAAAGGGCATTAAATAAGTGAAAAATTCTAGCTAGACTAACAGACACATTTGCAGGACAGGGCACTTGACTGGCAGCTCACTCTTCATAGTCTAGATGCCCTTGTCCTATAAAACCCTTGAACTATTATTGCTTCTTTGAATCTTGCTGATATTTTTAGAAATACAGCACTATAGTAGAGTTACAAATAAAATGCTCTGCACATGTACACTAGGTTCCGGTTTGTGGCCATATTTCTACTCATACAGGAAATAATTGCATTTACATATGCAAACCCAATCATCTCCAGTAACCTAGGACTCTGGAAGCAAGGTTGTTTCATCGTAATAATTATGTTTGTAAAGCTATCCTTAGCACAAATGAAAGGAAAGACTACTGAAGGTGTCATTGGCCTTTGTGGCAACCTTTAGTGTAAAATTATAATTGCCTTGAAGGGAAGCTGAGTTCTGATCAAATGTTTTTATTTCCGTGGGACAACTCAATGAATGTGGCAGATTTATGAGACAAGAAAAATAGAAATGAAAGTTTTAGTGTTGTATCCAATTTTAGTCATACTCAATACACCCACGGACATTAATGGACATGAACACGAGGTTGCAGGTTCTCTCCCTGTATGGGACAGCTGTATATTCCTGCATTGCAGGGAGATGGACTAGATGATCCTCAGGGTCCCTTCCATCTATACAATTCTATGATTCCATGACCAAGCTAGGCCTGTAATTTCAATGAACCTATGTGCTTGTTTTTACATTTGTACAATACTTGTCCAGCAAGAAACTGGAGACGGCACTGAAGCAGTGGGTGTCATGAGCTCAGAGTCCAGCAGTGATCAGGACACTGAGTTAGAAGTTCAGAGACAGTGCTGTTAGTGAACAGGAGCCCCTTGAATCTGAGGCTGGAGCCCACTAAAGCATACCCTACAGCACCATAGGCAGCTTCCTCAAGTCCTGAGGAGCTAAATGCCTGCAACCCTACCTTAATTCAGATTCAGGGCCAAAATCTCAGGCTTTTTCTCCAGAGTTATATATCTAGAGGTCTGAAGCACAATGTACTGTTGCTTTTAACAGCTAACTGGTGTAGCTGGGAAATGACTGTAGAGTGGAAAATTGGCTTTCTGTTTACTAGAAAGTACTGTAGAGCTTATTGGGCTTGAGAAGGGGAAAACAAGCAGAGGGGGAGAATGCATATATTAATAAGACTTATTTGTCTTTTCATTAAAATTTGTTTTGATCTCTTTGAGTATAAAGAATATTGAATCTTAATCTTTGATCTGAGACCTTTAGCACAGCAGACATTTCTGCTTTGTGACATTTTCCCTCGCATTTAATTGATAAAAGGAGTGGTATATAACATCAGATATGCATTTCATCACAAATGTTAAGAGCTTGATTTTAATAAATATTATACAGTTTTCAATTATGCTGTTCTTTATGCCTTTAAGGATTTTCTTAGCACTAAAAGGCTCACTACTTTAAGCAATCTGGTTCACAGCAAGGTGTTGAACTTGACATTTTATACAGCATAGATATTTGCATCCTTTGCCTTTTCAATTCCAAGCATGCTAATTGTGCATTTTCAGATGTGTGTGCCTTTTTTCCACTGATCTTACTTCTACTTTACTTATACTTCTTACTGCTCTTCTGATATGATGAAGAAAGAGGATAGGATAATTGTAAGCTGCTGTTATACATTTCAGTGGTCTCTTCTTCCCCAAGATCCTCCATGAGCTACCAGGTGAATAAGGAATCTGTCGTAAATTGCCATCAAGTCATCAAAAAATGTAGATTCACAAGTTTGTAGATCAAAAACAGCATCTTACATTGGAAGGCCATAAAAAGCAAGACTTTATTCTGTTTTAGATACTCCCTACCATAGGACTAATCTCCTATGGTCTGCTGCTGCTGCAGAAGCCAATCAGCCTTCAAACATTGAAGACTGCAATTGAGTCTCAAGGTTACATCTGATGAAGTGAACCTTAGTCCATGAGAGCTTATGCTAAGGTGACAAAAGACTCTGTTGCTACTGCTGCAGCAGCAGACTAACAAGGTTATTGCTCGGCAAAGTCACAAGGGAACTTGTATTTAACTAGCATGGCTACGAGTTTCTGGGCCCTAGTTTTAGTTTTGCCCAAAGTTGTTGAACTTTTTTAGCAAAACCTCAAAAAATGGCTTGCTATACGTCCAGATTTTCCCTGACAGTTGGCTGATTTCCACCCAGATACTGCTTGCAACAACAGTATTCTGGTTATGTCCATGGAATTCCAGATGTATGGCAACCCTAATCTATGCACAAATTTGGGGAGCTGTAGTACCTTGAACTCTACCCTGGAACTATTTCCCAATCATCTCATATGCTTTGACATTTTTCATTCTGCAGAAAAAGACTTCCAGACTGTCACTATATTGGGATAGGATTCAGTCACATGCTGGGAAATTCTGGTTGTGCTGTGGGAGGTGATTGGGAGCTTTTGCACAACAACAACAATCCCCTCCCCCATTGGAATTTTTTTTTTTGCAATGGCAGAAAACACACTGGAAAGTATGAAATAACACTTGCTTTGATGAAACATCATCTAGCCAGTGGCGGAGCTTCATGCTCCGGCACCGGGGGCGGAGAGCAGGCCTGCTGCGCGTCCTGGGGGCATGGCGCACCACCTGCAGGGGCATGGTGCACATCCTGGCGGCTTAGTGCCCAGCATGGGACGGGGCAGCCACGATGGCACCCCACCAGGATCGCGCTGCCGGGGGCGGTGCGCTCCTCCCGCACTCCTCTTCCTCCGCCAGTGCATCTAGCCTCCCTAGAAACAAATCAGAATGAGGGCTTATTAAAGAGCCAGCATGTAATCTCCCCGCAGACAAATCGAGAATAATGCTCAATAAAATATATTGTATGGAAGTGCCCATAGTTTATATTTTGCTAAGTTTACTGCTTCCAAACAATTATCTAAGCATTAGCTACTATGACAACAAATTGCCTGATGTTGGTCGTCTCTTTAGTTCTGCTAAGACCCAATTCCCCATCAAAAGAAAATGTGCCAGACTATCTACTTAACAAAAGGAACTGCTCTGGACATGTTTTGCAATCCTCCTTGTCTGAGGAATCAAATCTTACAGCTAACAAATCACAGGGCTGGATGGTTGTGTTCAATTTTTTTTAGAAAAATGGGGGGGGGGGTTCACAACTTTCAGCAGGCTCAGACTCATTGTGGCACTTCACCCATAATATGTTATAACTGTCAAATGACATCTCTGACCATTAACTACTATGGCAACAAATAACCCATACCTGGCCAACTCTTTATACAAAGTCCCATTCTCCCAACAAAATGGGAATGTGCTGAAGGGTCTATTCAGTAGGCAAGAAGATTGTGTTTGTGAGTGAGAGAAGGAAAGGTTTGTACTGCAGAAATTTGTTTTATAATCCTAAACTGATAGCTAGCCATAATTGATTAAATGTTTGGGTTTAGATGATTCCCCCCTCTGTATCAAATACAGTATTCAGAAACACAAGATGGATCCAAGCAATCACAGTATTTGGAAACACATTGGCTCAAATTGGGTCTTTGTCAGTTTCTCCATTCCCTTTTCTGAAATATCATTGAAAAGTCTCCTTGTCTCACCTTTGTAAATGGCTGGACAGTTCCTGCAAAGCATCAGGCACACTAGTTGATTAGAAACGTAAGTGAACTCCCTTGCGGTATGGAAAGAGGTTGTTTCTGACAAATGGAAATGTCTGCCAGCAGATACATAAAATACCTAGAGAGCACCTGATGGGCATCCATCGATGTCATCTTGTCTATTGCGGGAGAAATCACATTGTGGGAGGCAAAATATCTGCAACCCTATTGTCCTTTGAAACAGGTTTTGTTAGCAAGACAGAGTGAATCCTTGAAACAAAGGAAAACAAAGAAATGAAATCTAAAGTAAATAATTAACATCTCTCTTTCTCTCCCTTGTGTTATTTTTATGCGTCAGTATGTACATGTACATTGATTTCATCACTAAAAACAAGCCACCATATTTCACCTATTATGTTACTTTATATTGCTGTAACTTTCCCCTGCCTCATTTCTTTCTGTCTTTTGCTGTGTTCCCATAGCTGGGGGAAATTCATGAATAAGGTTGGGTTCTCTGCAACACGTTACAGCTGAAGTTCCCAAAGCATACCATTACCTTTGGTGATAACAAAATGCATTTATCTTCTATGGCATTTTAGATAGTTTCACAGCCTGCTGTGTATTCTAATGAAACCTGTATCACTACCAATTAGACACCTGCAGTAGAAGTGGGCTATGCAAATGCAATGTCCCAAATGCTATTTTCCATCTCGCATTAAGGTTTCAAACTAAATTTCATTGCAGATAATGGCTAAAGGCCTTCTCCCCCAAATTTCAGAGTGCTACATGGAATGTCGCCAAACATCTCCTACTGATTTTAATGGAGGTGGTGTGTTCGCATGTCTTTGAAAGTGCATTTGCATTGCCTCCTACATTAATAAACTTCCCCTCTTTCAGGAAAAAAAACCCCTACACTTTGATAGGCTTGGCAGAACTGTAGGTTATTGCTTCAAGCTTTTCATCTTCAGAGGCATGGAGTTCAAATGTGACTTAATATAAGTCACAGAAGACATGAACAAACGCTCCCTAGTAATATAAATATGGTGCAAAATAAACAGCAGGTAACTGATTTATGGAACTGCATTTCTGTCTAGGGGTTCAGGTGATAAAATAAATGATGAGAATTCAGCACACTTGATTTATGCTACATCCAGAATACCAAAATAAAATTATAGCTTCATAATTCAAAGTTACTTGCTTCGTTCTTCCCAGACATAGGTCTGAGCCTAAAGTCACAAGACACAACCTGTTTTTTGCTATCTTCATCTTTCACCCTGTCATTGCTGCTGGCCTTCTCCCAAGCTGTACTAGTCATTTTTAATTGTTGTCCCCCCCCCCTACACCCTGGAAGATTTAAACATTGGCAAACAGCAGAAGCCCTCTCCTGCCTCCCAATTTGTTTTGGGTTTTTGTTTGGGGGGTTTTATTAGACAATTGCCGTTTTCTCATAGGTGCTGTGTTGAAGTCAATAGCAGCTCATGCAGAAAGGCAGAGGGGCTGAACTGCTTACCTAGCTTCCCAATGCCAGCTTTGCTGCCGGCTACTGAGAGGGGAACGGCAAGGCAGCAAAGGTTGGCACAATGAGGGCACAGTGGAAGGAGCATAGGATTGATTCTACCGTTGTGTGATAACACCACAGCTAACCAGCTAACCAACAGTGACTCCAGCATTGGGAAGCCTGGTAAGTAGCTGCAACCACGACCCTGCCCTGCCAGATGCTACTGAATGAAGTATAGTCTCTAACAGTTAGGATTTGCTTTGTAAGCACAGAAACACGAACAATGCAAGCAATGTGGGGACTTCCAGAAAGCCATCAATGTGGGCTAGAGCAGGGGTCACCAACCTTTTCAGGCCCATGCACACATTTCAATTTTTGAATGACTGTGCTGGGCACTATGGAATGTGAGCCTTGGAAAGTACATAGAGCTAAATCAGGAAGCAGGAAAGGCAAAACAACACACATTTTTGCATAGTCCTAAGAAAAGGGAAGTCATTGGGATGTATCCAACTAAGTCACACTCAGAGCAGACCCACTGAGCTGAAATAATTTTACAATGGGGCAGGGGACATTGGTGGCTGCATGCTTATGAAGGTTTGTCTGAGGAGGAAAATAGTGGCATGTAGGTTTATAAAGCATTGTGTCAATATACCCCATTGAAAGCGAGGTAATAGCTTCACAGCTATTTAGATGTTCATTCCAATCCATGTCCATTTGCCAATCGTTCCTAAAAGTAGAATGAGGCGTATGGCAATATCTCCACAAGTAGCTGAGATCAGCTGGGGTAGAAAAGCGGGGGGGGGGGGGGATAGGTACCAAGAAAGTAGATACTGATACTCAGGAGTATATATAGATCTGAGATATATAGCTGTTATAATATATTTGGTAACAACTGTATTTGGGAAGAGAGTAAATCATTTTGCTATGTACTTTCAGTTCCATAAATAATTCTCAGATTAAAGAGCACTGCAACTTGCGTTGGCCAAGAATGTACAGTCTCGATTATGGTATTTTGTAGTCGCTGCTTGCAGAATAGAAGAGGAAAGATTGGTTATTTTTTAATGAAAACGTCTTTCAGTTTTCTTTTCTTTTGGGAAGAGCCTAGAAGTATGACAACTTTGTCTTATTGGACCAAAACTGCTTTGCATATGGGTCCGGTTGGGACAGCGGATAGACCAAAGGGACTGAAGGGACTATGTTTCATTCCCTGGCATGAATAATCATTGTATAACAGGAGAAGCAGCATCTGAGCCAGCATTTATCCTTGCTTAATGTATGCACTATCAGTGTGATTGCATTAGCATCCCACTTCATGGGTTCTGAGACAGAGCCCCAGCATTTAAAAGATATGCTGGCAAACTTTAGCTTAGGAATTCGGAAGAAAGGAAGCCTCTCCATACCAAGTTGGACCACTGTCTGCACCAACTGGCTGGGGCTCTCCAGGGCTTCAGACAGGATCTTTTCCCATTCCTAACCAGGAGGTGCTAGAGATTGAATCTGGGGCCTTTCATTGAAGCATTCACATTTTAAGACTTGCTAGATATGGCCAGATCACCTTTTATGTCACAGAGCTCAGTTAATAAGAAAAACTGCATCTGGACAATATTTGGCAACTGTTACAGATGCAAGAGTTTCAGGACCGGACTTTTAACCCTTAGCTATGAATGTATCGAGCACATGCCATTTGGGTCTTTTAGCTATTTTTGTCCATTAGGCAGTTGGAAAGCATGTCTTCTATAGCCTTTTTGATATTGCGGCCTTTTATTTATGCATACAACATGGAAGGGAAATGCTTTTCACAAAATAATACCTACTTTCACTGCTTCAGGTTTTATCTCATTACAGGAGCAGAAAATCAAAATAAAATAAGAATCAATGCATTATTGGAGAAATAAATCAGATGCAAGCAGAGAGAGAGATCAGAGTGGCCTGTGTAATATATTCATAAACACCACAATAATAAGGGGAAAGTGATGGAGGGAACCCCATAGCCTGCTTGTACACTCTATAGTCACTGGGCAGTATTGGGTTTATCTGGGTAGAGTCAGGAGTTTTCTGCTGCTGCTCTGTTCTTGTTTAAGAGACAAAAGAAGCTCTTGGCTAGCTCAATGATATACGTTTCATAACCAAGCACACTTGTGAGCTCATCCTACTGCTACTAGGAGCCAGTTAGATGTTTTCTAACCTTGTGCTTTACAGAAGTGCTTTGGCTGAAGTACATTTTCTTCCCAACAGATGGTTCTGAGGTTTCAAGCATAACTGTCTCAAAAGTATTTTAATCTGAGGCACAATGGGGGCAATACAGCAGATGCCCTGTGAATTTTGTGAATCTTGTGAATTTTACCCTCCTAGTGTGGCTTTGCGTCCTCAAAGCAAATGGGCAATCTATATGTGAAGGAGATTATTTATCACTGTTTGTGCATACAATAGAAGGAGCAATGCCGTGCTAGAAATCTGTTAGGCTGGAAAGGCTAGAACCTATTTGTGCCGACTTGCTGTGCTGGGTCAATGAACAAGTCCTGAGGGATTTTATCTTATAGTGGAGTGCTGTAATGTAACACTGGAACTCCTAAAGTACCAACTGAAAAGCTTCCCCTTGAGCTAGAAATTGCTCAATGCAGTAAACTTCCTTCTTCAAGATTACTCCAAAGCATTCTCTGGAATAATAGAGCCAGCAGAGATTTTCATTTCACAACATTTTTAATTTCTTTTAGCTTTTAGCTTGTTTTTAAGTTTTTATGGTGTTAATGTTTGGTTTTATGTTTTCATATGGTTGTAACCTGCTGTAATATATGTTTATGATATAGCAATCTATACATATTTTAAATAAATAACGAACCTGGATAGGAAATGTAGTCTTATCTACCAGTGTTATAAAAAGCAAAGCAAGAGGTGCTTACTGGTTTACTCTTGCCAACCTTGTAGAGGGTCCTTCCTCTCTTCCAAACCATCATCACTAGTTGCAACTATTTGTCATTTGGACCACCACAATTAGGTACTGTCGGAAGGCATGATGAACAGGTTTTCTACAAAGCAATTGCCGGGGACAGCATAATGATGGGTAAGCAGTGGTGATGTCACTCCTTCATCCTCAAGAAAATATAAGACAACTGATCAGTACAGTTCCCCATCAGCTGTTTTAATTGCTGATGGACAGAAGGTCTTAGTATTCCAAAGGAGTACTGCTATACAGATGGTGGGATGGAAATGTCTGAATATCATCTAGGAACATATGCTGATGCCTTATACTCACATAAGCCTAATTGTCCATTCCCCTTCAGCTGGTTTATATAATACTGGTCTGTGCTCTTGGTATCAGAATATGCAAAATTCCTGTTATCATTCAACTACTGCACTGTTCCCAGTGGATTGTTTTGACATAACTCCTGTCTGGAGTGGACAGACTGACCACCTCATCAAGCTTCCCATCTTTCATACATTGATGAATCAGACCTTGAGTTAGGTTACATAGATCTTCTAAACACATCAAAAACTTACTTGGGGACAAATCTTCATTCTTCATATGAACATTTTCAAAAACTTTAGAAATACTTCAGAGTTCGTTCTTAAGAATAGTAAGTTGATTATTGTGAAACTGTTTTTCTAAAGCAATAATAGTGGGCAAGAAGGGCATATGAGCTTCCTCTAATATTTGAGACACCCAAAAAAATAAAATCTTTACACTGTGGCACACCAAGAAACTTGCCCGTGCAACACTTGCCCACAAACCATGATATTATTTTAGCTTTTTGAAAGCATTGCATTGGCTCTGCAGGAACAATTAGTGGGAAATGTTTCTCATGGGCAGGCCAGACATCTCAATAGATACTTTGCAATAATAATAAAGAATCACTCAGACAAATGGCTCTTTCCCCATATCTACTTTGCATATTTTAAAAAGAAACCTTGGGTGAAATAAACAGTACATTCTCATCAGAGTACATGTATTTTAAAAAGCCAATGCCAAAAGTCTTTCTCTTAGTTGAATAGATCATCACATATTTAGAGCTCAGACACTAGCATACCGGTACCTTTATTTTCAGGGTCACAATCCATTTATAAATATTTAGGATGCTGTATACCAGGACAAGTACCAGTGCCAGAGTTGGATGTTTCCTATTTTCAATATCAAACATTAAATTAAACAATTAACAGGGACATGGTGATTTTTTTTAAAAAAGTTTATATTCACTTGATTTTTTGAAGTGTGGGAGCAGCTTTTTACTTGCACTAACATATTTTCTGTGCTTTTGAGCTAAATGCAATTAAGTAAGGCTATTGTCCTCCTAGGGAACACCCAGTTATTGAAGTCTCCATCAAAAAGGGGGCTTCTTAGAGTATAATAGCTGTCTGTGCACAGGCCCAGTTTTCATGATTCCTCTTTAAAGAAGGGGAAGATGGTGCAGAAATAATAGTGGTGTGCCCACTTCTCTGTGCTATGATGCAGCCAGGGCTCATAGTGAGGCAAATATGTGAATCACCAGCTCATTGTATCAGGTGGGTTTAATGACCCAATCACAGAACAGCTAGGGTAAGCCCTGAAAGAAGGTTTGCCAGGAGGACTGAAATGTGCTGACATGTTATGATGTCCTTGCTTGGGTCCCAGTGGTTGTCTGAACTAACAAGCTATCCTCTCATGCTGGTGCTGAGAGACCTTACGCTGGTTCATGGGAACTTCTGCCTCATGACTGGGATGCAAGATACAAATTCAGCTTCCGACTGCGACATTCAGGCTTGTGGTTATATATGGCTCATAAATAACCTGATTTTATTTTGTGCTAATGACTCATTGAACTTATGAGTGCTTCCTGGAAATTGGGGACTGTTACTGGAATCCATTAATGCATCAGAAGACTCATTAAGTCCCTGTATGACTACAAAAAAAAATGCTCATCTTCCTGTACCTTGGGCAGAACATTGTTTTCTGGGCCTTGGTTGTCTGCATATTAAATATAAAAATGTCTCTATATATGGTATTGTAGGAAATCTAAAGACATTTTCCGAGGGGAATGGCAGACGTGCTCCTGAGCTCCCAGGCCTGGCAATTAAAATCTGGGCTCATGATACTTGCTTCAGTTACCGAATAAGTATTAACTCATATCACTTTCCCAAGTCCATTTTGTATATTCCTCTCCAATTGTAGCAATGGTGTGGTGGTGAAGCAGTGGTTCTGACCTGCCCTCCTAATGACTGAGTTGCTACTGCTTACTGTGTGGGAGGAACAGAGGGGCAAAGTTGTGGGGAGGTCAACACAGTACAGATGCCTTTGATTTCCCTTCCTGCCCAGCCTCTTTCCTTTAAATCCCATTGCTGGCAGAGCCAAGTAGCCACAGGGAGAGGGAAGAAGAAGGTAGTTCTCTCTTTACCATCTCTGGTGCCTGGCACATTGCACAACAGCACACCAAGAGTTAAGGCCCCAATATGCCCCATGGGAACCATGCCATAGTCATTGAGAAAATGATACATCCAAGGGGCACCGATGCCTTGTGTCTGCTATGCATCATTCCAGGAACCCAAGAGAGAAGGGAGGGACCCTCTATTTTTCCTGCTCCTGTGGCTGCTCAAAATCCAAGAAGTGCTGCCAGCAACACCAGCCGGTAAGTGGAGTTTGAGGAAAAGGTGGATCTGGGCCTGAAAGTGAAAGAGCCAGGCAGGGAGTGAATATGGGAGCCTCACATTGGCTCAGAAATTAGCAAAGCTGCATCCTGATTTGTTTGGAACTAGCTCAGCTTATTTCCAACCCAATGCAAACTGGACAGAAGGAAGAAGAGCTGCCCACTTCTAATCTTTTATGGATGATGGTTGCAGAAAGATGCTAAGTTGCACCAAAGATGCTAAGTAAATATTACCCACCTTTCTTTGCTTTCCTTCAGGCTGTCAATATAATAGACCAGAACATCTGGAATCTGGCACCAGAAACAGGTCCTTATTATCAGATGGCACAGAATGTTTTCAGGCTTCATTTTGGAGGAAAGGGGGAAATTCCTGTCTATGCACTACAATCAGGAGCCAGGAATTAGTTTTATGAAATTTCACACGAACCTGTTTAATTATTACACTGCTTCTAGAGAAGAAATTAAGCTGAATGGCCATAAAATGCACTTAAATCATATTCTAATCAACCTTAAGGATTCTGTTTACACTATGAAGCTTTAAAATGTTGCCTCATTAAATATGCACAGCATTTTGCAAAAGCAGTATGAATTGCAACTTTTGATTTCTGAGGAAACAGCCTTTTAAAAAGTATAGAGTATTACAGTACAGGGCTTCTGTGGAAACCCTCTGAGGCAATTTGTACTGGTGCTTAAACATTTTGTGAGACACATTTCAGATAACTTCCAGGAAACAAAGTCTACACATACTTAAAAGAACTGAATATATCTTTCCCTGATTGGTTTTGCTGAGGTATCTTCATTTTCTTTGTGAAGGCAAATATAAAATTAGAAGCAATCCTAATCTTTTGAAACGTGGATAGAAAGTTGATTTCATGGCGTGTGGATAATGTCTGCAAGAATGAATCCAAAGCAAAAAACAAACAAAAAACAAACAAAAAACATCATTCTTGCATTCCATACAATAACTGAGAAGGAAAAGCTCTATATATAAGAGTTGGTACATTAATTTGCTTATTTTCTTCTTTCCTACCTGTTACTTTTAACCTTTAGTGTAATGTATTTTAAATTACTAGCTGCCCTCATTCCTTGCACATATTTATTTGAATGCAGGCAGAGGACGATGAGTGATATATGGCAGAATACCTGAAAACTGGGTCTATAATTTAGCACTTGTGTTCTTTATCACCAATATGATGAGGGTTATGCTTTTTTACCTAATGCTCCTGTTTGTTTGTTTGTTTGTTTGTTGGTGTTTTTTTTTTTTGTTTGCTTTGGATTCATGTTTTTAAATCCACACATGTTCCAGTTATGTTTGCTTGCTTGCTTTGTTCTGGAAGAATAGTGAGAGTAGTACATGTGCAAGGAATGCTACTTTATGTGTAGACAGCAAACAGGTAGTTTAAAGATGAGGCAGTACTAGAACCGCAACAATCAATTGTCAAGCTTAAGTGCTGCTGGCTTGCAAAAGCCTCTCCAAAACAGCCCAAAGGAAAGCCACACTGCATAATTAAAGCATATGATTTGTGATTACTAAAATGCAGCTGTGACGGTTCAAGGAGTGGCTTGACCTGGTTGAATCTTGTGCTTGGTAAGGATGGCAAGTTTGCTTTAGCATGCTGCTTGTCAGTCGCTGCTGGTACTAGATGTCTGTTTCTTACTGTCTTTTGGAAGATAGCAAGAGATTTTCGCCAAAATCTATTGGGAACTACTTAGAATGTGCTTCACTGAGCAACTTATCTCCATTCTGCTACTAAGCCAGCCCAGTTCTCTGGATCTGACCTCAGATAAGGGAGTTCTCTCCTATAGCGGCACAGACCTCAGCTAGTGATGTGTGAAACAATGCTAATCAGGCCTCAAAAAGCATTTGTGGTTTTCACATGCTCCTTTGAAAATGGTGGGGGAAAACCTCAAAAGGGTTTTTGCACAGCCTCCTCTCATACAATCTCCCAAATGCCCCCATTTGCCAGAAAAAGACCTTCCCTCTGCAGAGGAAGAACTGGTAGCGAGGAGATTGTGAGTTCCTGTATTTGCTGCTAGTTTTTGTTTTTAATTTGACAGTATTTCCCCCCAATGACAAATACACTAAAATTCTGGATACTTGAATTGTTTGCTCTGGAGCAGCAATCACAAGCAGAAAAGGTTTAAGAACAAACCAATAATATCCTTCTCTAGATTCTAGATTGGAAGTGACTAACTGCTCTTTGGGGGCCCAAGCATATCCTCTCTCCAGCATCACAATGCAGTTTCCTTCCCTGATCATCAGATTGAGCATGTACAAATAAGCTGAGAAGGTGGTCCTGGGTTCACAATTGAGAAAGTAGAAACCCACTTTTGACCACACCCAAGGTCAAGGGTAAATGTGACCCTTAGGTGGCAAAGTTTGCATGCCTCTTGTCTAAACAATGAGTGTTTCACTCTAGCCTTCTCTTTGTCTAATTGGCAAAATCTGTTTTCCTAAATCTCAGTTATTGCTATGATTTTATTCATTGGATTAAAACACAGAAAGGCAGGAGCAGACTTATTTCTCACAAAACAGGATAATAAGAGGATAGCAGCTGTACCTTTTGCCTCCTGTCTTCAGTTGTAGAGATGCTAAGAACTTGTTTTTAAAAGAAAGGAAGCTGGGCATCGGGAATGCGGGCCCAGGTGCAGCGAGGCTGTGGACAGCCTGCAGCTAACATGGGAAGGTGAAAAAATCACAGGACAATCGCTTTGGGATAAAATAGACCACAACTTTATTGATTACAGATGTACATAGATCTTGGCATAGGCTCAGCACCTTGGCATAGCACCTACCCCCGCTACTGGTTGATTTCTGAGCATGGTTAAACCCAGCTCACCCCTTGACATCCATCGTATTGGGGTGATTTCTCTAAGATCACAATGGGGCTGGCTCATCACGGCTCATCAGCACCCATCTGGGCATTAGAATGGAAACACATCCCCCTACATTAAATGGAGTACACCAATGGAGTACACCAATCCTTTTGAGTGAGAGGGGGGTCCCAACCCCCTTTGTCTTATTTCCTCATCCTCTTCTTTGGAAGTCAAGCGCCAACTGGACCTTGGGCAGCAGGTGCAACCTCACTTTATAGCCAGGAAGAAGACCTGAAGGATAAGGTTCCCACTCAGGTCTGCTCCAAAGTCCCACCCCCACTGGCCCACTCATTATTGGTCAAAACCACGGGCGAGCCACTATAAACCCCTGCTCACTTCCTCCAACGGAAGGATGCCCAGGAAACTGGCATCCCCCACCCCACCCCTATCGTTGCTGCACCAGCACACTGGCATCCCCCACCCCACCCCTATCGTTGCTGCACCAGCACACAATCACTGAAGTTATTATAGCTCATATTGGGAGGAAACAGCTTCCTTCTTCCCTGCAAACAAGCTATTCTTGTTCAGTTGATAACTCCTGCAATGTCATGAAATGCAGGGTTACAGCACCATTATGGGATAACCTTGGGCATTCACAAACTGCCTTAAGGTTGTCACTGCTATGCCAGGAACAACCACTATTTTACTGGTCATGCCCTCACCACATTACTTTTTAAACACTTTAGCACCGAGTTGTGTATATAATACATCTGGAATCAGTAGTAGTTTCAATGCCTACCCCAAGCTTTGGTTTGGATGCTATGCCTAGGTTTATCCTATAATGCTTATGAAATACTGTGGGTCATAATGTCTGTTTGCAAGGTCAGTGGTTCATACCATTGGGGTATAAATTGTATTATCTCTTATTTGTAGAATACCTGTATAATTTCCAGCGTCCTCCTGTGTAAATATGAAATAATCCCTTCTATAGAAAGAGGTACAAATTAAACACTTTCCTTCAAATGAATGGGGTAGTGTTTTGTTTGTTTTTTAATTTCTCGGCACAATATTGAAGGTATCAATTTCTATAGTGTTTTTTTGCTAAAATAAATTTCCTTCAAAATAATACAGGAATGTTCTGGGTTCCCCACACACAAAAGTATTTTGAACCATCTTTGCTTTGGAAAGAAAAGACTCCAATTTCTGCACATAAAAGCTATTTTTCCAACAGTGTCATCTGTTTCCTAGGAGACTCGATCACACTTGTGTTAACCTCTTTCAAGTTCCCCCTGGATGGATCTGTCATGCAATTAGGTTACTGAGGGGCTGCCATGACAAATAGGATTCTGTTTGCTTTTGATATACTTACGATCTGGAAGCTTTACTTAAGCTTTTCTGCTAGTAGATGGTGTCTTAGGAGTGCTGCATGCTGTTTTAACTAACAAGCAAGCAAACAAACACATAGAAATCTACCCCATTAACCCTCCAGCAACTTTGTTTCATTATTTCTCTTTTTTATGATTTTTAGAAATTCTGTCCATCTTTTCCCTCCATTGGAGTCACTCAAAGTGGCTAACAGAAGTTTAAGAAGCAAAGAATAAAAACAACAATAATTATATCCAGTTCATTAACAGAATCTAAATACTGCTTAATTATCAAAGCCTCTAAGCAGTTTATATAATATGGCAAATAATCCAGCCATTCACACAAATGAAATGCAAACACAACATATCTCAATACTAGAAGCAGCATTTTATTTTTATTTTATTAAGGAACCAAGAGAACCAGAACTCACAATATCTGAAATACTAACAGTGTTTGATGAAAGGGGGGGGGGGGACAGGGCCTTCTGGTGCTGGCAACAGAAACAAAGACACAGATGTTCTAGCTTCTTGTGAAAGTGAGTTCCACATACCGGGTGCTGCCACTGAAAAGGTCCTTTCGCACATTGCCACCAAACACACCTCAGATGTCAGTGGCCTGCAAGGCCACATCACCAGATAACAAATGATGCACTCAGGGAGAGGTGTTTTTTCCAAAGACCTTGGTTCCAAACTGTTTAGGGCTTTAATGGTAATAACCAGCACTTTGAATTGCACTCTGTCATGAGCTGGCTGCCAATGAAATTGATGCCATAAAGAGGTTTACATTATCTCAGCTGGTCAAGATTTCAGCAGCATTTGGCACCGACTGAAATGTCCAAGTGGTTTTCAAGGACCACTCCTCACTGTGTGTTAATGTATGTCCAGCTGAGCTGTAACTAGTGCATGTATGGCAGTGAGGCCAGGGGCAAATGTGGGTGAAGCAGTAGATGTAGCTGTTGCCTTTGTATAGGATGTGGCTTCCAGCCACAAAAAGTCAGAGATTTCTACACACACAGATCCATATGCATTGCACCATATTCCAAGCAAGCAAAAGTCTGTACCAGTTGCAGTTCCCAGACTATTTTCAAAAACAGCCCCATGTGGAGCACATTAAAATAATCTACCCAAGTTTACCAAAGCATGGGGCACTGTGGCCAGGCCCTCTGTGGCCAGGAATGACTACAAATGACAAATGACCCAAGATGACCCAAGACTCACCAATACAGCACTTCCACAAATTCAGTATATTGGCCCTCATCCAGTTCATTATTGCTCTTGTTCAAAATGCATACTGTTAACCTATACTGCACCAGCTCTATCATTTATTTATTTATTTATCATTTAGCATATACTCGGATACTCTCGGAAGGCACAGTTGTTAGTAGCTCCAAAGGGAAAAAATGCTTTGTTGGGGATCTGCTATTAGGTCTGGTAATGTGGACTCCACCACAACATTAATCACATAACGCCCCCACACAAATTCCAACTGACTAATGGTATTATGGGTTACCTATGAGGAAATACAAAAACAGTTTGTCTCGTGCCGAATTGTAATTCTTCTTAGAAAATTATGCTGCGCAAATGCTGCATTGATCTTGGGAAACTATAACAGTAATAATATCTAGGGGGTTAATATTCTAATGATGTACGTTCAGTAATATTTTTCACAATTAGTATTTCATGATGGATGTCAGTGGCATTAATTTTTTTTCACTTTAGCGAGCAAGGGATTAGCTGTAAATAGCCCGAGAAACGGCTGTAGAACTTTCTTATGAATAAATTAAGTGTGAATATTCATCAAAATAATAAATGTAATTTCTAATACCAGCTTGCATTGTTTTATGAACTACTCAAATATATATATATATATATATATATAATTCAAACACATATAAAAATGTAGCACTGAAAGTAATTGTAATAATTAAGTTTTAAGACTTTTTATTTTTTCAGAGAAATGTGATAAAGAATCTGGATATTGTTCATTTTTTGTAAATAAATATATCACAACTTGTTACATAGTTTTATAAGCCATTTAAATGAGATGGTCCCCCCCTTTTACTTATATAAAGCTCTACAATATACTTGAGACAAGAGCTGCCACAAGTGGAAGGTCACTTCCTAGGTGGTAACAACACAGGTGCTGATGCTTAATGCATCAATGTGGTATGTGTGCCAATTTGCTGCATATGAGAAGTTTACTCTGTGAGTTAAACAAACAAACAAAACCCTTTTCTTTCCAGGGCACCCTTTTCTGAGGAGCATAGTGTAGCCAGTTGCCAACCCTACAACCTTAATTACTTCCAGACTGGATGATTTTAATGAGTTCTGCATTTGGCTGCCTTTGAAACGTCTCTGGAAACTTTGGTTGATCCCAGTATGCAGCAGCGATGATGTTAGTGGGTGTACACCTGTGGGAGACTATTTTGCAATAGCTGCACTGGTTGCTGGTTTGTTTCTGGCCACAACTGAAAGGACTGGAGAAGAATTGATGCTTTTGAATTATGGTGCTGGAGGAGACTCTTGAGAGTCCCATGGATTGCAAGATCAAACCTATCAATTCTTAAGGAAATCAGCCCCGAGTGCTCACTGGAAGGACAGATCCTGAAGCTGAGGTTCCAATACTTTGGCCACATCATGAGAAGAGAAGACTCCCTGGAAAAGACCCTGATGTTGGAAAAGATGGAGGGCTTCCGGTTTTGCCGCTGAACGCGAGCGGGTGAGCGCTTCGAGGGCTTGGTATCTCGGGGCGCCAGCTTGGGCAGTAAGGGGTCTCGGAGGGCTGAGCCGAACCCCGGAAAAGCTCGGGAGAGAAATCCCAGAGCGAGAGCGTCGGTGGTGTCTGAGAGACCCCTGGCATCCCTCGCCAAACGGCAGAGGAGAGGAGGGGACTGGACACGGAGACGGACGAGAGCTGCCAGCTGGAAGAAGCCTGTAACCCGCGCGATCGTGACGGTAAATACACCAGTTTGTTTTTTAATAAGAAGTCCTGACCGAGGCGCAGGAAGATATTCGGAGTGCAAGGAAGCACAAATGACATCATAAAGTACCCTATAACGCAAAGAATATTCAGAGAGGACGTGGAGGAGGGGAAGGGTACGGAATAGCGTAGAGAATACAGAGAATATAAAGAGAGCGCTATCGGCATGTAAGAGAAAAAAAGCCAGTAAACAGCAGAAAGTGGAAAACTTTTAAAACGGAGTCGTGCATGTTACTTAATAAAGAAAACTACTCCCTGGAAAAGACCCTGATGTTGGAAAAGATGGAGGGCACAAGGAGAAGGGGACGACAGAGGACAAGATGGTTGGACAGTGTTCTTGAAGCTACCAACATGAGTCTGACCAAAGTGCAGGAGGCAGTGGAAGATAGGAGTGCCTGGCGTGCTCTGGTCCATGGGGTCATGAAGAGTCGGACACGACTGAACGACTGAACAACAACAGGATAATTAGAGTCCATCTTTTCCCAAACTGGCCTATCCATTCCCTAAGATCTGTGAGGGTGGGATTCTTTTTTGTGTCCCAGTAATGGCTGAGGCAAGACTGCTCGGAAAATAGTAGGGGCCTTCCCTGTGGCCATGCCTAAACTGTGGGACTTCATGCCTCACAGGTCTTTTGGGCCTCTTTCCTTATTATTTGCTGCCTGGCCAAGTCATTTATTGCTATTACCATTATCATTCGTATTCTGCCAGGCTTTTGACCTGCTAGATTTACTTCTGTTTTATTATTGTTTATTGCTAGATTTTCATTGGACTTGATTGTGGGGTGTGTGTGTTTTTTTATTAAAAAATGATGTAAGCTGTTCTGAGTGTTGCAGACATAGTAAAAAAGCTAAGAACAATTCATTGTGTCCAATCTGTTAGACTAATGAAAGCTGCAGTGAAATGTTAAAGGTAGATAGCCGTGTTGGTCTGTCATAGTCAAAACAAAATAAAATAAAAAAATCCTTCCAGTAGCACCTTAGAGACCAACTAAGTTTGTTCTTGGTATGAGCTTTCGTGTGCATGCACACTGTGTATCTGAAGAAGTGTGCATGCACACGAAAGCTCATACCAAGAACAAACTTAGTTGGTCTCTAAGGTGCTACTGGAAGGATTTTTTTTTATTTTATTTTGTAGTGAAATGTTAGTCACTCCATGTACCCTTCTTCTTCCCTTTAAGGATGAAATGATTTCTCCCCACCCCATAAAAATAAAAGTTGACACACAAAAAGGGTATTGGCGTATCAATGCTAACATTTCCCAATATTTTCAAAATAATGTGGCAGCCATCAGTAAGGCTGCATTGAATTTTGCAAAACAGAACCCTGAGCTCCCTAGTGCTACTCAAGAAACATGCTCCTCTGCCCTAACAAGATACACTGACAAGTACAGAAAGACCTCTGACAATGCTTGGATAAACTGAAGACTTAACAATACACTGGAAGAGCTCTCCTGATGAGAGGACTATTTTATTTTATTTTTACTATCTAGTATGGGAAGAACCTACTCTACTGTAAAACACTGGGATATTCTGAATCGAAAGCTGCAGTCTTGTATCCACTTACCTGGATACAAGGTTTCCAGGTAATGCAATGGCTGAGTAGGTATGCATGGGATTGTACTGCGACACATTGCACATGTCTTCACAAAATAAGCCAAGTTATGCTCATGAAAAGAATATGACGCACGGTGGATTTGGTGTGCTTGGAAGGAATTGTAGTGTGTGCAAGGAGAGATTCCCCTGCCAACATAAGCACCACAGAATCCTTTGCAAGCATCCATGTCCCATGCGGGGTGTGTGTGTGTGTGATCCTTAATAATTGTTGGATTTCCTGTGTTAACAGCTGATGGCACAGGCGCCAGCTCTTAGGGGTCCCCACCTATTTTTTGCGGTAGGGGCCAGATCTCCTCTCCCAGTTTCCCAAAAGCATAGAGCTGAAGTGCAGAGCTGATTGTGGTGTGCCTCCAATGGCCTTCTCCTTCTCCTGCTGCAGAGGGGAAGAAGGGTCGAAGCAGCCTTCCGCCAGTGGTGGTGCCAAGAGGAGGAGGAGCCTCTCGCCACTAAGCCATGCGGCCACCACGTTCAGCTCCACCCCCAGCTTCTCCCAATGTCCTGACATCATGCACGTGACTTTGCCTCTCCACCGTCCCCATTTGCCCTTGCAAGCTGGCACCTTTGACAGAGGCTGAAAATCCTCATAATTAGTTTTGATGACAGAATGGCTGTAAAAGCTCTTGCTGCTGGGTTTTATTGTGCATTGAAGCAGATTGTGGTGCCTTTTCCCATTATGAGTAGTACATTGGAAAATCTGCCTAGCTCCAAAAGCTTTATTCATCATTTGCAGCATATGTGCTGTTTTAATGGTCAAAAAGACTATCCATTTTTGTTTAAGCATGATAAAAGAAAGAAAGAAATCTTTACAGAGCAAACTGCTTAGAACCTGCTGCTGCTTGATGACCACTAGTCTCATAAAATGCAGAGATGTCCATGGAAACTTGTGAAATCCATGTGGAAACTTGTGAAAGACCCAATGCACATTCAGCTCAGCTTTGCAGTTCATGTGGCAGAAACACAGAAATCCGACTTAAAGGAAATCTGAAAACGCCAAGCCGACTCTTTATTGTGCTGTTCAGAGTGGGGGAATCATGAAGGGTTTAAAATATGCAAAGGCCTCAAGATTCAGCAACTAAATAATTCTAGATGTTGTTCAGCATGGCTATAAGGAAAACACTGCTGACAAAGTGAGGATTGGAATGGTACGATGTGAACTGTGAATATATGAGCTGGAATTGTCCGATCAAAATGTCTCAAATAAGGGGTATATAGGAGCTGTGTAACAGGAACGTGGGTGGCGCTGTGGTCTAAACCACAGAGCCTAAGGCTTGCTGATCAGAAGGTTGGCGGTTCAAATCCCCGTGACGGGGTGAGCTCCCATTGCTCGGTCCCTGCTCCTGTCAACTTAGCAGTTCGAAAGCACATCAAAGTACAAGTAGATAAATAGGTACTGCTCCGGTGGGAAGGTAAACGGCATTTCCATGCGCTGCTCTGGTTTGCCAGAAGCAGCTTAGTCATGCTGGCCACATGACCTGGAAGCTGTCCGCCGGCTCCCTCGGCCAGTAAAGCGAGATGAGCGCCACAACCCCAGAGTTGTCCGTGACTGGACCTAATGGTCAGGGGTCCCTTTACCTTTAGGAGCTGTGTGTAGAGCAGGGATGGCTAACCTGTGGCCCTCTGGATGTTATTGGACTCCGACCCCCAACTGCCCTAGCAGGCATGGCCAATGGTGAGGGGAGTCCAGCAACATCTGGAGGCACACAGATTAGACACCTCTGGTGTAGACGGTATACAGAATGCAATATGGAATGCATGTTAGCAAACCTTGGAACTTAGTTAAATTCGATTGGATTAATCACTTACAGCTTTCAGAGTTCAAAGGCTCATCTCCTTCAGCATTCTGTTCTCACAATAGCCAACCAGATGTCTACGGAAAGCCTGCAAGTAGGCCATGAGTCCAAGAGCTTTGAAAGCTAATGCCATGCCAAGTCCTTCCCAATTTATTGCAGGGAAGTTGTGGGATTTGAACCCATGTCTCCAAGATTAAGACCTAAATCCCCCACATTCTGTACTGCAAAATATTGGCTTCTTTTCCCCTTTCTTCTCCTATACTCTGAAGAATAGTTTATATTGCTTTTATTTTATTAAACTGACTCCTGGAAATGTTTTCCTTAATGCATGTAACTGTAGAAATTCAGTTCAAAGAGATGCTCTTTAACTCTTCCCTACTATTATAAAGGTTCTGATTACTCCGTGTCCCCATTGGGTGTCTGCAGAAATCAAAAAGTGTGAGGCAGGAATCAGATGTATGCTTCTCTTTCATGATGAAGGGAGAATAACTTACTGTATGAAGTAGAGAAACATTAATAATACCATTCAAGAGTGGTGGGATGCATAACAGGATTCAGCCAGGACTTAAGATTTTATTGCACGTTTAGAGAAAACACTATTTGCAAGAGAACTGCACGGCTTTGCATCAGCAGCAAGGAACATTTTTCAAACAGAGGGTTACATTTCGATCTGGGCAACCTTCCAGGACCATATGTCAGTGGTGGGTGGGTCTAGTAGCAAAAGAACAATTGCTTTGTATAGTAAGCCTGTTTGACTTTGTATAGTAAACCTGTTTCTGCATATACACACCCTTCTCTGTCTGCCATCCAGGCCACCAGGAGACATCTTCAGAGTTCAAAGACACATTGCAGCCAAGCAAACACTCAAGGAAGGTGAGAAATAGGGGTAGAGATGAGTGTGAACTGGAGAGGAAGGGATGTGGCTTTGGGAGAATGCTAAGGGCCAGGTAAAGAGGTCTAGAGCAGTGTTTCCCAACCTTGGGTCACCAGGTGTTTTTGGACTACAATTCCCATCATCACTGACCACTGATCTTGCTAGTTAGGGATGATGGGAGTTGTAGTTCAAAAACAGTTGGAGACCCAAGGTTGGGAAACACTGGTCTAGAGAGTCACATTTGGCCCTCACATCTGGGATTCCCCACCCCTGCTTACAATATTAAATCCTGGGTGCTATGAACACGTTCCTCCTATGTTTCACCAACTGCCTGGCTTCCAGTTCATTTCTGCACCCCCTTCAGTAAAAACCTGGTTGTCTTCACCATCAAACCTGCCTTGCCGCTTTTGTTGTAGTGTTTATTTATCTACTGCCTTATTGATGGCTAGGTAGTGAATTGGCAGAGTTGTAGATGAAAGCCTGTTTCTGAAATTGGATTAATATTGGTTTCCATACCCACTTTCAGGCAACCTTGCAATTTGTAAAATTGAGTCCTTGATCATGTTCCTTAGAGCACAGCCTGGAGATAGCAAGCACTCATCCCCATGTCAGCCTTTCTGTCATCGCAAAATTTTATAGAAGTTTCCTCTGTTGGGGAAAAAAGATCAATTTACAGTGCAACCCTATGTATGTTTATTCAGACATATGTGTAACTGAGTTCAATAGCAAGTAGTGGGTACAGGATTGCATATATATTAGGAATGTGCACAAACCACAAGATTTCCCATTTCAGTGCTTTGGGAAAGAGCAAGATTCAATCCAAAGCTGTTCCAATTTGACCCAATGTCTGATTCTGACTCCCAGTATGGAATAAGAAAGCTTTGTGCTGCTCCTATTCACCATTATGGGGAAATAAAAATGGCTATAGCCTTTTCCCCTTTTGACAGAATTGAATGTAATTTGCAAGCATATTTCTCCCTTTTTTTAAAGGGGCCATCTGTAACTTTGGAGAGGATTGTTTTTGGCAGAATATGATTAAATTTGCAAGTCCATTCTGAGGGAATGAATATTGTCAGATTTCAGAAGGATGTATGCAGCAGTTTATGTGCAGGGATAACCTTTGCAGTTTAGAGTGGTCAAAAAAAGACTCACTTAATCTCTCCTGTTGTTTTATAGGCAATTTGTATGAAAGTAGCATATATTAGACATGTGCTCCTGTGTGAGAAACCTGCCAAATTGAAGACAAATCAGCCCAGGAGTTTTGTACTGGGTATCTCGAAAGGTTGATTTGGCTGAAAACTAAAAGGGTTTTGCTTCCCGGTTTGTGTTTTGTGGCTATGACTGGCAACCACGGCATAGGTTTTCTTAAAATATAAATAAATACCTGGCACAAGGATGGAGGATTATGCTCAGGAACCCTCAGGAATCCAAGAGAGGGTACACCTTGCATCCCCATCTGTAATATCATTAAAAATAGCCCCTCCCTTGCTGCAATTAGTATTTGGTGGGAAACTTTCATTGGTACCAACTGGAGATTTTTTTTCCTATTGCTAACTGCCACATGGGAGAAGTCCACTCCCCCCACCAAATATTGCAGCTGTAGGTCTAGATCTACCCTCCCAACGCACTGCATTTCTGAGAACAATACACACATACGCACACAGAGTGCTTGGTATTTAATTTTTTAAGACCTTCTGTGATTGCTAAAAGCTTTGAGTCCATAATTGTCTCAATGATTTAGATGCAACATACAATAGAAAAAGGCATAGTACTTATAAAATCATAATGAATCCTTATTCTGTCTTCAGCGGCATTGACTCCCCCTTCCAGTTTGGTGTCATCTGCAAATTTGATGAGCATCCCAATACCTTCATCCAAGTCATTTATAAAGACGTTGAGCAACAAAGGGCCCAGGACAGAACCCTGCGGCACCCCAATTGTCACTTTTTTCCGTTAGTGAGCACTTTTTGCATTCAATCAGCTAGCTACAAATCCACCTAAAAATAACCTTGTCCAGCCCACATCTTACAATCTTCTCCACAAAAATATAGCGGACTTTTTCAGGAGCCTTGCTGAAGTCAAGATACACTATGACCACAGCATTCCCCTGATCCACAAAGCTTGTAACTATCAAAAGGGGAAAAAAGAAAAGAAAAGAAATGAGATTTGTCCAGGCTGAGTTGTTTCTGAGAAAAACATACTGGGTCTTAGTAATCACAGCATCCTTTTCTAAGTGCTAGTAGACTGACTGTTGAATTATCTGTCCTAGAACCCTTTTTGGTATTGATGTCAAGCTGACCGGCCAGTAGTTACCTGGATATTCTCCCCCCCCCTCTTTTTTGAAGATGGAGACAACATTTGCTTCTCTCCAGTCCACAGGACCTCACCTGTGGTTCTTAATTCTCAAAGATTATAGACAAAGTCTCTAATATTACATTCACAAGCTCCTTTAGTACCCTTAGGTGCAGCTCATCAGGCCCTGGAAATCTAAATTCATTTAAAGTAGCTAGGTGTTCCCTTGCCACCCCCTTTCCTATCTTGGGTTGTGGCTCCCTCCTTGCATCATTTATTCTGTTATTAGGTTGGGCACTGCTTTCCTTTTGCGTGAAGAGACTAAGTGGATGTTGAGCAATTTTGCCTTACCCTTATCACCCAATAGCATTTCTCCATGCTAGGGACCTACTCCTTGCTTGTTCTTCTTGCTTTGAACATAACCAAAGAAACATTTATTGTTACATTTAACCTCTCTTGCAAGCCTGAGTTTATTTGGAACTTTGGCTCACCTGACCTCCTTGCAAGTGTTGGCTACTTGTGTATGCTCTTCTTTCACGATTTCTCCTTTCTTCCATTTCTTATACATGCCATTCTTAAATCTCAGCTTATCTGTAAGCTCCTTATGCAGCCACACTGGTTTCTTTAGGTTCCCCCAACTTGCCTTTGTTGTTGGAATTGTCTGTCTTTGTGGCTTCAATATTTCGCCTTTAAGAAACTCCCATCCACGCTGTACTCCCTTCTCGTTAAGTATTTGTGACCATGGGATTTCACCCAGTAGCTTTTTGAAATTGGCCTTCTTAAAGTCCAGAGAGTACATGTCTGACGACACTCAGTTTCCCCTTGCCTTTGTATAATAAGAGTACTGTAGATTAAAAAGTGTTTCATTTATGTGGTACAGTTCTTACATGGGGACTTTGAATAAGCCCATATGTGAAAATTTCACTCACTGTATGAAATATCTGCCACAACAAACAGGTAGACTGAGCTTACTCAAACATAGGTTTGATGGGGAAGCTGGTAAACAAAAAAAACATGAACTGCAGGTTGCTCTGAAACAAATATTTATGAAAATGTCATGATATTTGTAATCCCACTTGAAATTTGCACAAGGCTTTTGTTCTTCCTTGTGACTCCCTGGTTTTGTAGAATCATAAAATCCTAGGGCCATAATCTGGAGAACTTCTCAAATCCACATCATAGTGTTAGGTTTATTAGGCTGAGTAAATGTAATAAAAACATGCAAGCTTTCAAGTTCTTAGTTTGAGAGAGGGTCTGACTTTAGGTGCACCCAAAGCCTTGTACATGCACAGCAAGACTTCAGTTTTTGCCTTTGAAGAGCCAGATGTTGGCACTCTTATTCCCCTGCTATCTCAGAAACTGGCCCTGAAACCCCTCTTTTGTAATTGTGAGCATTATCACTCTACAGCAGGGGTAGACAGAGTAGTACCCTCCAAATCAACTCAAGCATTGGTCCTGCTGGCTGTGGGGGATGGGAGTTGGAGTCAAACGATATCTGGACAATACCATATTGGCTACCAGTGCTCTACATAAATTATTTTAGCAGGTTCTGATGAACAGTTGAGATTATGAAGCTGATACACATTCATTATTATACTATATTATGCATTGTGATGGTCTTGTGAATGCTCTGGCATGATTCAGATGGTCAGTTACATAAACACACACACACACACACACACACTCCAGCATTCTTTCTAAAGCTGTTTGATTCCAGACTTCACAGCATAGTTCATCGTTATGCAAAGTGTTTTATTTTAACTGTACTATCTGACATCCCCAAATCTACACAAATCTACACATCTTCGGCTCAAATGAGTCCATTATAAAATAGTCTCTAATTCAAAATAGCAACTCATAGGTATTGGTAGATCAGGGTGGAGGGATTAGAAATGTCATCAAGGTCAAAATCAAAATTGATTTAATCTTCAGCATTCTTGTGCCTAGTGTAACACTAATATTTGCAAGTTTTATAGAGTAAAAGGCCACGTGGAATAAATGTTTCCTGGGAAGAAGAAGAGAATCTCTCAGTAGTTTCTTAAACCAGTTTGTCAGGTTTAAAAAGCTACCAGGGACTCTGGACATGGACCTGCTGCTAGAGAAAGTGAGTTCAGGGATAAACAGAGATCATACCAATTTGGGACTATAATGGACCTCTTTGATTCTATTACATGCATGACAGGCTTCCTGGTGTACCCCAGCAGAAATCTTCTTTGAAATGAGCGTCAAGGACTATGGAGAGATTGATCATTTATCTGAAATAATGTTATTTCTCTGGTTTATTCTGTTTGTGCAACCACTGGAAAAATATTTCCTTTCTTGACAGAAGCATCTAACAGAGCTTATCAACCTCTTCTGCCACAATAAATGGGTTCCTTATTAAATATTTTTTTTACTGTTATGTTAATACTAACATTGCAAATTAAGTACCTTCTAAAACGTCTCCTTGTTATAAGTTGTATAACTCATTTCTTTGTTCGTCAGGGCTGAAGGCTTCAGCGTTTTGATTCGTTTTTGAGCAAGGAAACAGAAAGGTTGTGCTATTGGCCTAGAAAAAGTGGAATATTAACCCATTGTGAACTATATCATAGAGCAGTGGGTTCACGTCGTGCTTGGCAGCCTTTCATAGGAAACTACGAACTGTTCCCAGGAGAAGGGTCAGTTCTTCCCTAGCCCTTCCAAATGGATGCTTTGCTTTGCTTTTGAAAAAGCAACCTCAACCTACTGCTAGACACTTCCAATCAATGCCTATTCTGTGCTCATTTATATTTATTTATTGACAAGGACATGCCAGTTTCATTTGTGAAGAGCAGATGGGACAGCTCTCCTTAAGTGAAACCAGCTTATTCTTGTTTGTGTGTAGTGAATATATGCACAAGAATGCTGGTGCACACTCCTAGCAATCATCTCCTAGGATAATTTAACCAACAATGCTAGAGGAGGAAAGAGGTGGGTGGTGCATTATGCAATTCTCTTCCCACCTCCAACCCCTGCCAGTTGCTTCTGATCTGTTTACAGGCCTAAAGGGAAGAATCCTCCCTTTCAGCATTTTAACCAGGATGCATACATATTGTCCCCTAACCCTACTTTAGGTATTTCTTTGGGACACTAAGGCAGTAGCTGTTCTTCATCTTCTACAAAGGCGGTTAAAAAAAGTACGTTGTTGTTATCATCTGACGTGCAGCTGAAGAGCTAGTGTTTACAATTAAAGCAAACCTTTTTATTTTTATTGTCTGGAAACACACACCAGGCAACCAAATTCCAAATGGCAGCAAAGAGCATGTTCAATAAAATCTCTTGCAGGGTGGTGCATATGTAAGGCAAGGAAATTCAGTTCTCCTGCAGTGCACATGCTAGCAGAGAGACTAAACATTTGGATCCAGAACAACTATATGTATATTCTTGTACAGCCATTGCACAAGAATATGCCCTAGGTTTGGCACAGAGACACACAATTACATGTGACCTGGATATATTTTTCCTTCTGCAACAGAATGGCAAAGCCCCCTTGTTTATATAAGGGACTGATGGGATAGAACCAAGCTGCTATTCTATTGCATAGGCAAGAAGGTGCTAGTCTAGCCTTAAGCACAGTAGCAGAAAGAGGGTTTGCTGGAATTGCGGACCTTTATTCCACCAAAGTTAACTTTCCTGGCAAATCTAGTAATTAGGATCCCCTCAGTTCAGAAAGACACCTAAGCATTAAAGAAGATTTAAGCACATGCCTAAAAGTTCAAGCATGCCCTTAAGTATGCTAATGATTGAGTTGTGCATGTGATTAACTCATTTCATGAGTTTAGATTGTGGTAAATTGAAAGGCAGGCTAGGTAGAGCGATTGCGATAGAGAGAGAGAGAAGTTTAGGCATATCTGTGTGGGGTCATGAATATTAATAGTTTTGTCTCTCTCCGATCTTTCAGCAAGCAGTTGTGATTTTACTTATCAGTCACACCTACATGATTGGGCCTTGTCTTAATCAAGTAATAGGCACTTTTATGAATCACATAACTCATCAACATACCACCCACCGCTCCCATCCCATATTCGTCTTAGGATCCTACCCTAGGACTACTAACCTTAAGCATCCAAAATCATAAAATGGCTTTGGAAATGATGAGCTTTGAAGACATGTAGGTTCATTGATTTATAGATCCTGTGCATTTCCAGGATTCCACCATCAAACGTTGGAATACACCTTCCCACCTCATAATATCAGCTAGTTGGAGAAAGAAGTGGGGGTTCGGCAGTCTAATAAGGCCATTTGACTGCTTCAGGGGCTTCAGGTTATGACAATATTTTGCTACCAGGTATTACTTAGAAGTAGAGGACATGAAAGGATTCATATTTATACTATGAAATCAAGGTAGCCACATTTCCCTAAACTTTAAAAATATTTTGAGTTAAGAGGTTTTTGTGGAATATGCTTTATCAGCATCAGTCGGTGGGAACTTTGGGGAGCTGCACATATTAGAAACAGAGGTTTTACTAGGGTAGATGACTTACATAAATTACGAAATGCAGCTAAGAATTGACAAAATAGCAATGTAACATATTTGTGACTATGGCAGAGTGGAAGGTAATAAAATTGGGAAAACACAGAGATATATCCATCTCTAATTTGTTGTATACATATAGCAGGCAGATGTTAACAGTGTGAGACCTCTTTTCAGTCACTTAAAAGTTTGCTGTATTGCTTCAGCACAGATACACATTCCGCCATCTATCCTGGAGATGAGGGCCGGCTTGGCCCATGCACCTGAGGTGAAACAGGAAGGTGCTTCGCACCTGCTGCCCCCATCCCATCCCACCCTGGCCAAAGCTGGGTGTCGCACAACAGTGGCTTCTGGAGAGATCCATACCCTCCACTATTTCTCCGATGAAAATAGGGACATCCCAATCCATAATGATAATTTTACTCGCTGCTCTGGTTTGCCAGAAGCGGCTTAGTCATGCTGGCCACATGACCCGGAAGCTGTACGCTGGCTCCCTCGGACAGTAAAGAGAGATGAGCGCCGCAACCCCAGAGTCAGACACGACTGGACCTAATGGTCAGGGGTCCCTTTACCTTTACCCCACACATCTTACTGCATTGCCCCAGCCACTCTGGCCAGTTTCCAACATATATAAAAAACATCATTAAACATTAAACATTAACAAAAACAACCTTCCCTATACAGTATTGCTTTCAGACAGCTCGGGGGCATGGATAACTCCATACCCTCCAACGTTTCTCCAATGAAAATAGGGACATCCTAAGGAAAAGTGGGACATTCTGGGATCAAATCAGAAACTGGAATGGCTTCTCTAAATTAGGGATGTCCCTGGAAAATAGGCACACTTGGAGGGTCTGGAGATCTCTCTGGAAGCCGCCACCACCACTTTTACAGCAGTGGCAGGGGTAGATGGGGTGCCATGGGGGTGCTGCCTCACAGGATTCTACCACCTGAGGTGGCTGCCTCAGTCTGCCTCATGGGTGGGGTGGGGCAGCCCTGCTGAAGAGTTATGGGACACTTTTGCAACCTGGGTGCAGAAGAGATGGTTGCCTGGCATGTGATGTCAAGGCACATCTGTCTGGTATGCTGGGGGACAGAACCAGGACCTGTGCTTTTCTTATCGTTTTCTTTCTTTCTTTCTTTCTTTCTTTCTTTCTTTCTTTCTTTCTTTCTTTCTTTTCCTTTTCCTTTTCCTTTTCCTTTTCATTTTTCTCTTTCTTTCTTTCTTTCTTTGCAAGTTATGCCCCATCTCTGATATTATGAAATGAACATTAAGAATGAGGGGGATCCTTAAACATCTATCCTAGAAAACCAAATTCTTCAAGATTTTAACGTGGGATTATTGAAGTATCAGATTAAAAGGCATTGAATATTACGTCTCAAATTAAATTAAATTAAATTGCCTCCTGTGACTTTTTCATTAGCCTAATCATAGCCTTTGTCCTGGAAAATGATTTTAGCATTCTTTCTTACAGAGTTTTACTTTTCTGATGAGTAGGAAATAATCTGATTTCTAGCCTCAATGTATTCATGGTCATGTTTGTATCCTTGATACTTGCAAAACATATTTCCCCCGTCTGCATTCTCCTTTTGCTTGACATTCTTTCAATGATTGTGTTCTAATTTGAAGTGATTTTTTAAAAAGAAAAGCCCTGCTAGTCACAGGGGGGAAATTAGGTACAGTAATTACTAATAGCAATCCTGATAATAAAAACACACCATCTGCATCTGTCATGGGGCACACTTTTTTTTCCTTTGAAGCTTTAAGCTGCAATTCATGAAATTTGTTGCATTCATTGATTGGCTTAAGAGGAGTTTGGCAATAGCTTTAAATTCCAAAAACCTGCTTTGAAGCCAAAATGTAGCTGTCAATGAATTGAATTTGATGTTCTAGCTTCCTTGAGAACAATGCCTTGCCTTTGAGAAGAGTCTCATGAAATTTAATATAATTGTCAATCTGATCAAGGGAGACAGAGAGAGCAGTTTATTAACATACTGTAGAAACCAGAGCCTCTTGTCGGTCTACAAAGAGTAGGACATGTTGAGAACAGTATGGTGCATAGTTTAGTGTGAAACCACTGAACACACATAGAAACTTCACTCTCTCTATATATATATATGATTCATATTCAGTGATCCCCAATTAAACATATAGTCTTTGGTGAAAATCATGTTTAAACCCATGTAACTTTTTTCATCATGTCCTTATTTCCTTTAGTAACAATTTAAAAGCAAAATAAAAAAATTCCTTCCAGTAGCACCTTAGAGACTAACTAAGTTTGTTATTGGTATGATTGGTATAATTAAAAGCAATTATGAATGATTTGTTTAAAAAAATATTTGGAAGAGTGCAGCAATTCAGGGGGAAATGTTAGCATACCTTGAATTGCCCTTCTACACATGATCCAGTGATAACCATGCAGAGATTGATCACCACATATTTCTGTAAACATGGAGAAACCCACTTGTGTAAATACTATGTTGCTGTATTGCAGTGACTGTAGAATTCTGGACTAGGCTACAGTTCTGAAATTCATAGACTGTGCATTGTGTGTCATTAGATCTATTCATGCCTTCAATGTTCATGAATACTACAGTGGTACCTCAGTTTAAGAACAGCCCTGTTTACGAACTATTCGGTTTAAGAACTCTGCAAAACCGAAAGTAGTGTCCCAGTTTGTGAACTTTACCTAAGAATGGAAGTCGAACGGCGGAAGGGCACGGGCGGTGGGAGGCCTCATTAGGGAAAGCCTGCCTCGGTTTAAGAATGGTACCACTGTAATTGCATAAAGAGGTTCTCAATAATGAACCTTTCCCCTACATACTGATGCATGCAGCAGTCATGCCCCCCCCCCCGGCAATGGGCATTCAGAATCAGTCTGAAGGGGGCCTATTCACATAGGGTTTTATCCACAGGGATGGTAACTTGGGTTGACGGGTTACCATTTGTTTAGAGGAAGCCCTTTGCACATACATCTGCCTACCTTTATGCTGCTTCAGATTAATGTTCATGGCATTAGGTCATAAAGTAGATTGTTAACATGCCTGGTCCTTGTTTTAAAGATAATACTGCTTCCATCAGCATTGGGACCATGCCACACAAGGAGGGTTTTTAAAAACCCTTTCATTCAGTTTCAGTGAAATTTTCCCTGCAAGTTGCTGTTTACCCTAGAAGCTCAGCTGTTATATGTTCTAGTTGCAGCTTCTCCCCCACTGAAAATAGTAGCATCAGGGAAAATAGTTTTCAGTAGGGCTGTGGCACATAAGGAAATGGTTGCTGTCCATACACTGCAGCCACAATCCTGATCGGACACCGCCACACACACCCAGCAGCTGTTTTTGTAAGTTGGAAATCAGGCATGTTTAATGCATGCACACATTCAATATATTGTCTGCTATGGTTCTTTCATTCTTGTCATGCGGAATTTAATGGTGTGATTTATAGTATCTATTGCAAAATAGGACCTATTTATGGCAAAATAATGCAGAGTGTGGTGCATAGTTTTCAGAAACCAGGATGAGTGAGAGAAATAAAATTGAATTATCAGCAGAAAATGATGGTGTTGAATGTCTCACATTGTCCTTCCACTGTGTATATTCGGAGGTGGCCATCAAGACATCTCATAAGCTTCTCTTAGTTTTCCCCTTCTGTAGAAATGGAATTTGCTATGTTTATGAATAGCAATTCATACCTCAGGGCAGCAATTAATTCAAAAAGCTAAGTGCTGTTATTAAATCACTAAGCAAAATAATCTGTCTAAATAAATTTTAAAAGAATAATTAGCAGTTAAGCAGGATGCGGTCTTTGCCAGATTAAGAACCAGAAAATTCTATTTTAATACAACAGTAAGCAGGAATAGTGACTGATTTCCATAAAAGTTTGAGCCATATTTCCATATCTGTTGCTTAAAACATAGAGACAGCTCATTTTTCAATGAGCATTCATTCACCTAAATAATGGAATTAATATCTACTGTTGCCCTTGTCTGAAGGGCTTAATTTCTTACCACACTTAAACACCAGTCCTGTTTTCAATACTAGGGCTCAACACAGAAAGTCACAATAAATGTGAAAAGATAATTGGAATGATATCCATTTCCTTTTTGGTCCTTTTTGCACTGTTTTGTTTTTCTGCAGGTGCCCTTTATATATTAAAACATTGGACTATAGATGAACTACTTGTTCAGTTAAAGAAAACTAAGTAGCTAGTGGGATTTCCCCTGATGAACAGTCACAAAGATTGCCAGAAGATGTGATTTCCAGACAAAATTGAGAAAATAAAAAAATGGAGGTGTGATTTGCTAAGGAAAACTGTATTTAAACTAATAATTATACATGGAAATTAGTGACAATGTAAAAGCTATAAGGAAAATCTATGTGCTATTTCATTTTCCAATTATGCATTTTTAAAAACAATGTCATTTTGGATTTTCATTAGACATTTTTAGGGGGGGAACCATTTCTGTCTTTTAAGAAGTATGTATCCCTTTCCCAGCTTTGTAAAGTGTAATCACTTTACATTCTAAAAGTAATCACTATCTTAAAGTGTGGTGACTAGCAACAGCCTTTCAAGGGAAGTTTCACCTAATAACTTTCCTAATGTTTTTATGATCAAAGAGTTCATCTAAAGTTCAAAACAGTAGCGTGTAAGAGAAAAGAGTCCCTGAATAATTAGTGGTTCACAACTCACTTGTTTCTCTTTATATTAAGTGATAGAGTAGAGGAGTAGAGCTAAAAATCACAGGAAGCATATGATCTCTAGTATAAAGGAGAGAGGGGCGCGAGACACCTAGGCTTCCTCAAACAGAAGTGGATTTGGAATATTTCATCATCTACAGTCACAGCAGGTAAACAAGACCAATTAGCCTCTGAAAAATATGCTCCACATTCCCACTTTCTAGCTCTCTTTCTGTCACTGTAACCCTCCCACTGATTTTTGGGTACATGCACGCAGATGTGAAAATATGTGCACATACATACAACAGACACTTGTGAGCATATTGGCCCCAACAAAACACTGGCATTCTGAACTGTGTGTGTTGGTGGGCATGGCTTGGGAGTCATCATTTTGCACCACTTCCCTCTGACCTGTGCAAGCTGTCAGTTTCATGAGGAAATGGCAGAAAGCAATGGGAGTTCCAGGACCAGCCATACCTCAGGCAGCCACAGGTAGTTCCTCTCATCTAGACTCTTCTATTTCCTATACACCCACAGCATTAGAATTCTAGAATATACCCCCATTATATATACATTCCTGGGCACATGCTCATAATTCTGACATTTATTGGCTGGAGGAACACAAGCTTACATAAGGGGTGTGACTACAGGAATGGAACTCTTCCCAATTCAAGTACAATGCTCTATTAATGTGGAAGGGGGAAACCACACTCACTCTTTATTAACAGTGATATGTGACCAATAGTGCAAAGAATCAGTGCCAAATTCACTCTTAAAAGTAGCCATACCATTATAAAAGATAAGTGCAGAAAGGCCTAAAGAAAGTGGCTACATCCTACGGTATAATGGGATCATGTGTGCATCATAATAAGCTATGAATCATGGCTTACTACCAAGGAGCAGTGTGCTAATGCATGCTGGTCAATTGCTCTGTCCTGCCTGGCCTGGGAGAAATAAACCATGAGGCATGGCTTAGCACTGCATGTGAACTCAAGCTTTGCTTCTTCACCCCCCCCCCCCGCCGCCCGCACCCCTTAAAAAAAGCCATAACTGCAAGGAAAGTTTTGTTCTTGGCTTACTGGAGCCAGGCAACAAACAGCAAAGCAGCAGCAACTTATGGCAAACATTGGTTTATTATTATAATTATTTTTATAACCTGCCTTTTTCCCAGACCAGGACTCATGGCGGCCAACACAGATTGAAACAACACAGATAAAAGACAATTGTTTTAAAGTAAATAAACTCTAATAGGATTAAAATATTATAAAAAGAAACCTTATTAGAATACAGATTATTAGAATAAAGATAGATATTTATTTGAATACAGATAGGTTTATTTACCTCGGTTTACTACAACATTCGAAGAGACCTACTTATTCAGAGAGCTATAGACAAATGAAACCTTGTTGGCAATGCCTGTTCCTACTGTTGTTCTGGTTCAGCCCCTCTTGGCTTTGGCATAGCAGGAACAGGCACTTCTGCTTCTTCTAGCTGCGCCAACTGCTAAGGATGCAACTGCCTGGCCCTCTGACCAATCACAGACATGCAAGGAGGTGTGGCTTGGGAGTGGACCTGAGGAGAACCTTTTCCCTCTGGTCCACTCTCCAGCCATATAAAGCCAGCTGTGCTGGGGCTTTGGGTTGAATCCTTAGTCCCTGCTCTTCTGTCTTGGGAGCCTGAAGAGGTGCTTCATGTCCAAATTCCCTGCTCAGGTGTTGATGGGCCCTATCACCTCCACTTGCAGTGATCTTGGCTGATCATTGGGATGTGATATATTTTGCAGGGTGACCCTTAACCTTGGTCAACCCTGTTTAGCCATCACCCAGCCAATGGTTGGATAAACACCCATTGGATACACACCCAATGTCTGAGCCACACCATCTGACATCTGCAATCAATAAAGATTTGGTCTTATTTTATTCCAATACTGTTGTCCTGTCTGTTTTGTTGTGCAATAGTATGTCCCCTCACTCCGCCACTGCCTCTATCATGCCTGGGCCCACAATAGGCCTCTTTGCATTTCTATAATGTGCAAACTAGGCCAATGATATCTAGAGTTACACTTGCACTCTCCTTACAGAAACGTAAGAGACACTGTTCCACTACATATGCTGTGTTTGTTAATAATTCCTTTCCCTGTAATTTGCCTTTCACTTTTGTGCACACATCTGCTAGATCCTAAGATTTACATTTTTTGTAAGAGATAAATGATCAAATATAACTAAATATGCTCTCTATTTTTTGAAAGAACATAACTCTGCAAGGACAAGACAAAATGCTGAGAATGCCAGAGATATTGTTGAATTGTATATCTGTTAAAGGCAGTCTCTAAAAAACTCATTAGAACAAAGCGCATTTGAGATGAAATCAGCATGGTGACATCAGAAGTGAAAATGCTATATGAATCACAAAAAGGAATGATTAATGGTATAAAGGAGTCACAGTTCTCATACTGCATCCACCTTTTGAGCTGACTTCTTATGAGTAAGAAGAGCAAACAGTGAGAAACATTAAAGGGTAAATAGAGAGAAAACCCATTTGGTGCCTTATTGGCCACCTCCTGTTTTTGAATAATATTCTGTAACAAAGGGGAACAGATCTTTCTCTCTCTTCTCCAGGAGATCCATTATCTCTGATTAATTTCACATGTTTTATAAAACTGAGTCTCAAAAAAACCCAAATAACCCAACTATTCCATTATGTTCTGAGCAGAATACTGATGGGGCATTATCAGCCTTTCCAAATAAAAGCTTAATGGTTTGGATGGCAAGGTTAGTTAGGCCAGGTCAGAGCACGCTAAGCCTTTTAGCATTGTGTACGGACAATTCAAATTTATTCATATCTAATGAAATAACTGGCTCAGAAGCTTGGAAAGCTTTAAGTACTGAATAAAAGTGTAAACTCTCAAAGCTGGAAAGCTTCATTTTAAAATATTGAAGAATAATATCTTCTAGAAGCAGTCTGCCAGTGAGATCAAAGGTTCATAGGCAAGTTTAAACATAGTAGAGGTGAACTTGATGGTATTGTATCAAAGAATATATACGAACAGTTTGTGTAGTCTCCTACAGTGGTCCCATAAGAACCATGGATGGTGTTTCAGGTAATATAATGTACAGTTGTGTCATCAGCCAGTTATACATTTGCACAATAGGTACAAGAATTGTGCATAGAATAATGTATAACATTTCCAGCAATTAAGGACACTGTAAGGTTATATCCGTTAGGGTTAGAAAATTTACATACACATTATATGTAAATGATCACCTGATGTACATGATTGTCCATTAAGAATAATCTTTGGTGAGCTTTATCTTATTTTTCCTACATAAAGGGATTGATGATTATGATAAACATTATTAGTTGCTTTATTTTGCAAATAGTAATTCAAAGCGACTTACAATGACAATTACAGCAAAAAGGATTCTAAGGATTTTATTTCTCATGCCTTCCTTTGGAAAAGCAGACCCCTGTAAGGTCATCAGCATCTGCTTGTGCATTTTATTGGGTCCCACTCAGAGGTTCCCTGGAGCTGTCTACTGAGCACAAATCCCCCATCCAGGTATTCTAAGGTCCAAAAAGGGTTCCCAGCTGTGTATCTTAATCTTCCCATTATCTCACCCTGGGGACCCCTCAGAGATGACTCCTCATCCCCTTAGCAGTCTTCGTCAAAGTGTGATGGAGATCCTTGTAGTTGTGACCTCTCCAGCTGCCTTTCTAAGGTAACATTTTGGCTGCCCTCATTCTTTCTTGGATCAGGGATCCACTTGAAGGCAGTGAACTAGCTTCACACTTCTAATTACACATCTTCAGCCCTGTATTGGGAAAAGTTTAATGTCTGATGTTTTCCAATCTTTTATATATGCTGTAAGCCTCCCAGAGTGGCTGGGAAAACCCAGTCAGATGGACTGGGTTTATTTATTTATTTATGGACTGACTTTATTTATTTATTTATTTATTTATTTATTTATTTATTTATTTATTATTAGCCTTGCCTCCTTCCTCTTGACAATGTATGGGCAATATCTGTACCTTCATCTCCCTTCAAATCACCTGATCTTTGCTAGGAGGCCGTCTGGCAATCCTTCTTGTTTGTTTTGTTTTTCCTACAGAGCCAAAGGTCCCTTACATAGTTAGGCACCTTTATTAGGCAGTGTTTCATAGCACACAGTGGTTTTTTAATAGTTTTTTGGCAATGGATGTGAAACTATAACTAATATATGAATTCAAAAATGTATGTCCTGTGGCATGGCTTAATTTTTAAATATAAGGTATGGAGTCAATTTTATCTGAAAATCATACTTGGGTCCTCTTACATGAAAGCTCTTCCTCTATCTAGGGAATAATTGACTTTTTTTGTGAGAAAACAGTGGCATTCTGTGTAATGACACACTTTCCCAAGTATGTGCTGTATTGTGATGAAAACAGCAAGGTTAAAAATCGCAGCCCTACCAAGTCAAAATGTCACCAGCTTCCACTGCTGCTAAGAAGACCCACCAACCTAATTGCTGTCATTGGTGAACACACAAATCAGGCTTGTAAAGTGGATGTGCTGATATGAGTGAAAACAGTCCTTTGGTAACCCAGTCCCAAATCATAGTGTTTTAAAAGTCAATACCAGCACTATAACTTGGACCCTGAAACACACTCGCAACCAGCGCAACTGGTGCAAGACAGGTGTCACATGTTTCAACCACCTAGCAGCCACATTTTGCACCAGTTAAAGATTATAAATCATCTTTAAAGGAGCCTGTGCAGAGCATGTTATAGCAGTCCACTCTGGTATGACAAGCTGCTGAGAGGTCCAGAGAGTCAATAGTATTCCAGTGTCATTTACCCTTGCCCCTTCCATTCCCTGGTATATGGCATCCACCAGGGCAACCAAAGCTAGTTCCTTCCTGAAACCAGGTTTGAAATTAGCCTGGACTAGACTGGATCCAAACAAGGTGCATGTCACTGCAGGAGCCAATTCATTAGCAATATCATATACAATTCAGTGCAAGGAAATTAACATTATATCACTTATTCTCAGTAATTTAATAGTTATGGTGCTTGTGCATTGTTTGTTGGAATGTTGCATTTCCTTTATTGGATAAATGTATATTCTTTTCATGAAATCTATATTTCACCACATTCTGTTAAACTACCAGCAGTATACTATTAATTCTGCTACTTTGAGTTCACATTTCCTAATGTTTTACAAGATTCTGAATTCTCTGAAGAAATGGAGGAAGGAAGCTCTCAATATCATTTCCCCCAGCCAGAGCCCTATTGAATAAGACTAGCTTTCCAATTCAGAGTAATAAAAGCATCGATCTTCTAGCTCTCTGACACAGTAGTCCCTCTAATTCTGCATTAGCACTAAACACAAAGAAAAAATTTAGTATAAGAAGCCCCAGGAGACAGTTCAACCACATTTCTGCATTTCCCAAGGCCAAATCAGCTACGGAAAACTTAATTTAAGAAACTGACACAGACACCACAGTTAGAATGGTAAATCTGCTGTCTGCCAGATACCTAAATAAAGTTTTCAATCACTGATTCAGCCTTCAGAAATAGGGAGTTTGGTTTCTAGCTGCCTCTCCAGGAAGTCATTCTTATTAAAGTTCATTGCTTTTAGTGCTGAAAGGTATCTATCTGGAAGGACTTTGGGGAGTGAGGGCTGGTGGCTGAACAGCTTTTTCTTTCAAGGACTCAGTTGATTAAAAAACTTGGAATGCAGAAAACGCTGCTTTAGAAGCTTCATTGTAAAGATAATGGAAGTCCTTCTGCGCCGTGGGGTGTGCCATTTAGTGGGGAGAAGCTGTGTAGAAGGAGGCTGCTGGGCCGCCATAGCAAGGAAGATTAGAGGACTTCCAAAACTCGTTCCACAAGCTGTGTGACATATCAAGATGCCTTTGCATACTTGTTTCTGGATGTTACGTTTGATGGATAGAGAGGACGGAAGCAAAGTTCATTGACCTTCTCCCTTTCCTAGGGATGGGGGAGAAATTCAATTCAGTTTGCATTTAAAAGTGATCTTACTTAACTGGCACTTTTCGAAACAATGCATGAACGGAAATACAGCAATTATTCAAAATATGAACTTTTGCAATGCAGTTCTCCAGCCAAGTAATATGTACAAAAATGTATATATTAGAGTAAAGTGTCTGTAAAAATGCACATAGTAAAAATATACAAAAATATTAGGGGAAACTGATTTACAAAGAAAAATGTGTATTAGGCAAAATTACACAAAAAATGTGTATATTAAAAGTAATTTGCACTAAAATGCTGATAAATTTTCATAAGAACATGTTTTTTTTAAAAAAAAATTAAACGTATGTAGAAATGAATTTAAGAATGGAAAATGAGAAACTGAAAAGAAGCTAAATTGACATATTATCCCAACCTTACCCTTTGCTTACATAGCTGTAAGTTTGAGTGGACTTCTAAGTATTCATCTAAGAGTTTCCAGGCAGGAACACATAAAGAGCTGAAACAGTCCAGGTTTGTGGCTTCATTCTAGTTGAGCTACATTTTCACTGCCTACAGGAGCAGCTGAAAGGGCTGTATCTACAACTGGACAGGTCAGAGAGCAAATTTCTTCTCACATCTCAGGATGACTGGATGTACTTGGCAGCCTTCTGTATTTCCCAGAACTAAGTAATGAATCATGGTTCTGTGTCATTCATGTTTGTGCTATATTGCTTGATTTATCTATATTTGATAACTGTACTCTTGACCCAATGGAAGCAGAATGTGTGAACTTGATCCACTGAAAAGGCCTTGGCTTATGGCTATGGGAGGTAATATGAAAAATCTGTCTGTGGTGATAGAGTCTTCAAAGAACATAGCAAATTCCCAGTGGATTCTGGTCTCTAATGGCTGTAGAAGACCTTGAGTGATGAACATGCATGCGTGAATCACACCAAGAAATTTGCAGTGTAGTGACAGACCGTGGGTAGGTCAAAACTACCGCAGTCAAAGATCCACTGTTTTCAACGAGACTTTAAACATCAGGACATATCAAGAGGCTTCTGAGTGCTCGCCAGCAGGGCCTCAGAGCTGTAGTTGTGCTAGAAAGTCCTGTCAAGTTCTTTGCTGAGATCACAGTGCTGACCAGGACTATCTTTTCTCTAATGCAGAGCCCTGAGTCTACAGTGGAGTACTTCTGCACATTGACTGCTCCTTTGTGCCTATGCATCAACATCCTCTATTGAAGTTCATAGGGCCACACAGTTGAAAATTGGCCATCTGTGTCAGTAATAAATCATAAGAAGATACAGCCTGTTAGACCAGGCCGATAGCCCATCTAGTCCAGCATCCTGTTCCAACAGTGGCCAACCAGATGCCTGTTGGAACTCTTCTGAGCACAAGGGCACTGTCATTTCCTGTGGTTTCCAGCAACTGGCATTCAGAAGCATACTGCCTCTGACCATGGAGACAGAGCATAACTTCCATCATGGCTAGTAGTCATTGATAAGACTTATCACTGGATTGAACAAAGGGTTTGTAACCTTGAAAGACCTCAGTCTCAGAGTCATGTGTTCAGAATTGTTTAAATTAATGGACCTTCAACAGAGCTAGAGTTTATATCATACAGTGATGATTAGATTTCAGTTGTGTAGGAGAAGAGGTGAATAGCACATAAATTGCGGTCCCCTGGTGGAGCCCCTACTGCCTGCTGGTATACATGCAAAGAATACTAAAATATTAGGTGGGCCTTGATCTATTCACCAATATATTTCTCATGTTCTTAAAAAGATCCTGGGCGCTTATGCCTTAAATTTTAAGAGATTGACTGTATGCATTCTTGGTTTGTGAATTCAAAACACATTGGCAAATCGCATTGATCCTAATAAAAAAGAAAAAATGGGGACCATAAAAAACTGAAGCCAGTTCACGTGTTCATTCCAGGCCATGTTGTCCCCCTCCTATTTTTTTCACGGCCAAAGCTGCCAGCAGGCTATACACAAATGAAGATTTGTGGATCAAGGCCAGTTATGCGGGTTCAACAATACCGTACCCTGTAACAAAAATGTTTATCCAAACATCTGCTTTTCTGAATGTTTAGAATCTACATTTTGTGCCATCGCACAAATGAAAATATACAGCATCCAGACCTGTGCTTGGAAACGTGGCACATTTGAATGTGTCTTTTTAATTTTAATGACACATTAAAAATTTAAATAGTTGCATTCTTTGTCTCTGCCCTTGAATTTATCACATTCAGGTGGAAGCTCAAGATTATTATTATTTTCTTAAATGGCCATAAATATTTAGGTGGCTTTTGCCATTCTTCAGCAGCAGCACAGAGGATGATTGTGACATGTTCGCAATGTTAGCTTTTTGGTGCTGCATTTTTAAGCCTCCATTGACCTTTTATTTTCTACAGTAATTGCAATATTTCTCCAGACTGTTTGGACAATGCCCAGAGGATAGGAAGAATCACAGATCCAGGGTTTTTCAGAAGCGTGGGTGGATGGGCTTGCAAAGTTTCTGTTTATAATTAGCAAGTCATGGGTAGAGAGAGAGCATCTTTTTTTAAAAAAAAATCCACTTAATTGTTTACTACTTTCTGCAACATGCACAGTATTTAGGAATGCCAATTATGTCTACCTAAAACTCCGCCTATCCAGATAGGAGACCCCACAACAACTCGTAGTGCCATGCTATTCTGACTTAATGTGGTTATAGTGGAGACAGAGCTGGCCATAGGCATTCAGATGGTTCAGAGGGGGTGGGAGCATGAAGAGAAAGCATCAAGTGGAGCACCCACCTCAAATAAACCGAGGCTCTGCTCTTACAGGTTTCATGGCTCAACTCTGAAGACCTAAAGGAAGGGAAAACCTGACCTCCTTTGGGACCAAAGTAGCAGCAGCCTCTGTCTTTCAAGCAGGAGGCTGGAGCTGAGGGAGGCTGTCTGGATCAAAGTGCCTCCTGCTACAACTCTTAATAACCTGCAGCCCGTCCTAAAGCAGGTTGAGGGTGGGGGTGGCAGTGTGAAGCTCCTGCCCTTCTTAGCAAGCACCAACAAGGAGAAAGAAGTTCCCTGATGCCCTGAAAAAAATCTCAATTGCCTCACAACCTTGCTAACTCTAAGGTTCTCCTCTTAAACTGCCATGAAGATGGAGTTTTATTCCCACCACTCCCTGATTTCCCTTAGGGAAACTGGTAGCTTCTTTTTTGTGGGACTCCAGCCTTTGGAGTCAAAGCCCTAATGTCACCTGGGTCCCAGCCACAATCTGCCTTCAGCCCCACAGTAATTGAAAGCAGGAACCAGAGCAACAAATCCCTTCCAGTCCCATGAAGCAAATCCTTGATACTCTGCAATATGTTGGGGTGCTGGTTCGGTTTCAATAGAAATGACACTCCTGTATGAAAGGAGAGATCAAATACTTGCCAACATGTCTTGGCACAAAGAATGTCAAGGTACATGCAGTTTTGAAACCAGAAGTCAGGAGTCAAGTCCCTCTTCTCTCAGTGCAAAAAGCTCAGCTCTAAGGCATTTATAGTAACATAACTAATAAATTGTGTGTTAATAATTGAAGTGAGTGCCTTGAGAGAGTATTTGCAGATCAGCTTTATCGCATCAACTAAGAATAAAGGTATTCGAGACTTGCCTGCTGGGCAGGCAATGCCTAGAATCTCTCCGTTTATACATCAGTAAATACAAAATTGGAATATTGTGCTTGCAAAGTTCGCTCTCAGTCATGGCCAGCATATAATGACTTTGTTTCACCTAACTGCCATTCTGAAGCTGGTAAGATTTTCCTAGAAAGGTATATGCTGTGACTCACTGTGAAGCATACAATCCCTCTCCTTTAGATTAATGTAGTTTCAACCTTTAAATAGGATGAAAATAATGTGCTGAAGCCCCACTGTTCTCACCATGGGCTATATTCCTGCACTGGTTTTCTCCCTGGCGTCTTGCCATAGTGGATGTTTCAGTGGCCAGTGAACCCACCAAGCTATTTTTATGGAGGTTTCCTGGGACTCTTCTTTTCTGTACACTTGCTTCCTGCCCACCCAGAATGCACTTTAAGTCAGAGTTGGAGAACTCACATGCTTGAGTATTCTATAGTGCACATTTTTATCTTTAATACAGTTGTAACCTCTTTCAATTATTTATTAACTCTTTATAAAATATTGATGAAATGGAGCCTTGCCACAAAGCAATTTGCCATCTTGGCTGTTGTTAAAATATTTCACATATTAACTGAAGCAAATGTCAAGTGCAGGGAGCCAAGGAACCACTGCACACACTTTTTTATTTTAAATTCACTTAACAACTAACTGTAGATTTATTTATTTGTATTTTATCCTTCTCCGCTCATCTGTTGACTAACCACGTTGCTTATAACAAAACTAAGGCCTTTAAAAGTGCACCAAATCGGAGATTAGTACCTGAGTTGGATTAAACAGGCTGTGGATGAACCTTATAAATGAACTGTATTCTAGGGCACATCACCTTTTCCCTAGCTATAAACAACAACCACTTTCTTGTGTCTATTTCTAAAGAGATGTGCAGTAGCAAGAGCTGTGTTCTGCCACTCCCCTCTAGCAGACACTTGTCATAGCATGGCCCAGGGGCCAAAGGCATCACTCTGGATCCCTGGACCCGGCCACAGCGCGCACTGGCCCTGCTTTGAACACTCCTTGAGTGTTATTACTGGGCTAGAAAATACTTTTCGCTTGCTGCTTTATAGTATTTTGAAATCACTTTGAGATGTTTCATAGGAACTGATTTAATAATACTAATACTAATAATACAAACAAGCCTACTGCACAAAGGTGTCCTGAACCCCTGGCCTACCTGGCAGCTAGTCAGTATGCCAAGTCCAAAGTCTGAGGTTCAATCCACACAAGCAGAGTCCAAAGACACAGTCCAGGGTCAACCCAAGAAGCTAGGTCTGAAGTCCAACAGTCAAGATACAATCCAGAGTCAAACCCAAAGCACAGTTTCTGTAGAGATCCAGGAACATCCAAGTCAAAGTCCATTAACATGGGCAGTTGAGCAGAAGCAGCGCTTCAGCTCTGCTTCCTTTCTGTACTTTGTATGCTGATTGCAGCATCTGGGTTTGACCCTCACCTGTTCCAAGTCTACTTCAGCTGAGGAATCACACAATTCCTCCCAGGGCTAGTGAACCCCACCTGGCTAGCTAGGGAACTGGGCTGTGGGCCCTTGCCTTGCCCATCCTGCTGACCCCTATGCCTCAGAGCCCACTGTGTTTGTGGGGACAGGGGCCTCTCTGGCTCTGGGTCCTGCTGCTCTGGATCCTGTGCATTGACCCCAATTGCCTTGTCATCCTCTGTCACCCCGTGAGCACTTCCTTCCCCATCCCCTGCTTGCCCCGGTGTGTTCCAGTCCCAGCTATAGCCCTCACCAGGATCCTCTTCCTCCTCTCCATTGTCCTTTAAGTTCATGGCAAAAGGTGACATTAACACTTGTTGCTTCTGGTCCTGTCCACCACTGGGATACTGGCTTCAGAAGGTTGCCTAGAAAGAAATGCAGCCCTCATGTTGAAAAATGTCCCCCACCCCTATGTTTTAATGTAGGAAATGTAGTGGTGCAGTTCCATATGCTAGGCAGTTAACTGGTATTTTACATTTTCATTTTAAGTATGAAAGTATGAAAGCTGTTCTCCTTTCATATGATAAGGGTCCAGCTGCCATGTTCCATGCTGCTAGAGATTTTAAGGGAGTTCAATGCAACATGTCAAGAGATATTCTCTCCACTAAGAGATGCTCCTCATATCAACATGTCAATTCATGCCCTAGTCAGGCTCAGCTAGTATTCAATTGGCCAATGGTTAATCTAGTCTTGAATGAAAGAGCAGAATTCACATTGTTAAATTTATTGTGGCATGTAGAGCGAAATGAGATGACATATCATGGCAGAAAATTAGAGCTGGGTTGATATAGTTTTCTTAGTTTCACGTTTGCTTTTATTGTTGAGAAGCACATCCATTTTCCAGGGTGTTTTCAGCAGTTCCCAGAAATTAAATCTAGTTTTTATTTAATTTGTGGACACTAGAAGAAAATGTACAAAAACTCCTCAATACTGTTTTTAAGAATTGTGCTGTCCTTGAACTAGCTCACAGGGAAGTTGTACAATCTCTTAGGCTGCCAGACCAAGTCTAAGGAAGCACAGTTCTAAGGAACTTAAGCAAAAACCTTTTTATACTCCCTGTATTGCCTTCTCTCCACAGCATACATGCTGAATAGCCGATGCCCTCAGTCATAACAACAATTTCACAATCAATATAAAGGGTGTATTCATTTAGGTCAGGGAACTTCATCAGGTTTGGCCAGACATACTCAGGAATTGTACAGTTCCCTTACTCCAAAGGTCCATGAGTTTTCCTGAATTGTGGGCAAAATTAGAAACAGCACTTTACTTGGAGCTTTAAAAATAACTTTTATGGCTTTTTTCAGTGCTTTTGTGAATGACTCTTACAAAAATCAGAGAAACAGTTCCATTTTCTTAATATTTGCTTAGCTGTTCAAAACTACTTCCCATCATTGACTAAGCAAATTCCATCTTGAAACTCGGCAAACAATTCAGTTCAGCTCTACTAGACATGCATTTCTGTGTTTGATACAAGTTGGAATCACTATGGGCAGGAACAAATTGTTTTGGTGAGGGACTTATAGTGTGAGGGAAATATAGTGTTTACTGGATCAACATACCCACTTGCCTGTTGACAAGATTTCTGAAGAGTTACTATCTAGTCTCAACTGTTCCAACATCAACTGTTCATCTGACATGAACTTGTCTCATCTAATATGTGATTCTTCTTGGTTGTGACTTTGTTTGAGCCTGAGGAGTGTGTGTGTGTAATCAGCAGTCATCTGATAATGTAATAATCAGCAGTCAACAGGATGATTGGCAAACACCCTATGCTGCTCTACCAGTATCTCTTACGGGAAACCAAGGGCACTATTTCTATATGGATTGCTTTCCAACTGGGCTGGGGAAGAAAGTCAGCTCAGGTTGCACTGAAAGGCTAGCCTACCTAATTCGAACCTTCCAAAACAACACGTGAACCAAAACAGAGCCATCCATTGAAAGGCACACTTTTCCAGCTGTTGCAAAACACTTCTCCAGCCAAGTAACTTATTTTTAAGAATCATATACTGGTACTTGGGTAAAGTGTACATGCATTTGTTCGTGAAAATAGCATACAATAATGCATTATATGTGGGGAAATTGATTAGCAAAACTTGTGTAGTAGGCAAAAAATGCAGACAAAATGTGGTTATTAAGATAAATTTGCACTAAAATGCTGGTTCATTTTCCTGAAGACTTTTTAAAAAAATCACAAACTAATGAGGAAATTTGGAAAACAGAACCAGAGATTGGAAACTGAGAGAAACCAAAACTGACAGATTTGACCATGTCTACTTCCAGAGGGTGGGTATGTGGGGAATCAGATCACAGGTGTTTAAAATTATAGTTTCTAAGCTAAAAATCATGAGAGGAGGCATGCCTTGATAAATTCTTTCTTTAAAAAAATTGTGTTACATTCTCACAGGCAGGCCACTTGTGAAGTTGTCTAAGCAAACCATGTTTCTAAGAATCCAACTTGTGCCTTTCCATTGGAATAAACCTATACCTAACTCATTTAGAATAATCTTTTGCCACCTTAAGAATGCCAAGCAAGACACTTTTTTGTACAGCACCCCCCACTCCTGTTTCTCACGTGGACAGAATGCTAAATCTACTTTCATACACTCATTTTCATTAGCAGGGCTTTCAAATATCATCAGGATTTACAAAAGATTGACTATATTCATAGGCAATAAATAAAACTTGCACAGATGTAGCTCTGTGTCCTGAAGAGGAAGCAACTGTTTGTTGAACTGGGATTATAAATTCATCCTCAACATGAATGCTAGTAAGAATACAATATTGACATGCCAAATGTGTATCAACACTTCCTGTTAAGTTCTACAGCTTCAAGGCAGCTGTTTCCCTGGCAGTCTTTGAAACACAGATGTTAAACAGAAAACATACGGCAACTACTCAAGGCAGGGTGGGAGAGGTCCCTTGCTATTATTGCAGACATTTTTAGAGTCCACTAAAAATTCATTCAGCCTGTGGTAAGCACAGCTGTTTTTTAAGCATCACCTATATTAATAGTGTGTACAACAGTTTACAGCACAGTTGTAATAGTGGTGTTTCATCTTTTTGATGCTCCAAAATAATAGATGTGAACAATAATAAATCAATCACTGGTTTTTGTGCTTTAGTACCAGTTGTTTTCTTTAGTTACTAATAAGTTGAGCCAAAGCTGTGCTCTCAGCATACTTGTACTACCTAAAAGCGATCTGCACTGTTAGAATTGACAGCATCAATTGCTTGTTGGGTGTTGCAGGGAGTGAAAGCTGGTTTCAGTGATCAGTGGAATCTGAGGAGACAGCACTGATCTCTTGGGGCTGTGAAGGGCAGCAGCAGAGATGCTGCCTTGTGCTGCATTGAAGTTCCCTTGATCAATGCTCCCACCCCCCCCCCAAATCTTAACTTAATTTGCAAAATGTTAATTATAAAAATAGTGGGATTGTCTGCATGATATGTGGGATTGATTGGGTTCAGAGAGGGCATTTGTGACGTGAAGCTTTGCCTTTCCTCTGCATGATTGAGCACATGTGCTGGTTCTCTTTCTCTGGATATTCCTTTCTACTGAATGTGCCAGCTGGTGGCAGACTTTGTTTTCACTGAAAATACATGAGACAGCCAAGGTGCCTTGGGAAATAGCTTTCAGCAATAAGTGTTGTCTTGTGAAGAGTTAGGAAAATAATAAAACGGAGCTGTGTATAAACATTTTTATGGAAGCAGAAGGGAAAAAGACAAGAGCTTGTTGTGATTACAATGTCACATGTATTATACATACATTTTAAGGACATAAGAACACTGTTGGATCAGACCAAAAGCCTAGCCCAGCTTCATGTTCTCACAGTGGCCAAAGAGATACCTATGAGATGTCTACAAGCAGGACATGAGCACAACAGCCAGTGTGGTGTAGTGGTTAAGAGCGGTAGACTCGTAATCTGGGAAACCGGGTTCGCTTCCCCGCTCCTCCACATGCAGCTGCTTGGGCTAGTCACACTTCTCTGAAGTCTCTCAGCCTCACTCACCTCACAGAGTGTTTGTTGTGGGAAGGAAGGGAAAGGAGAATGTTAGCTGCTTTGAGACTCCTTCGGGTAGTGATAAACCGGGATATCAAATCCAAACTCTTCTTCTTCTCCCCACTTGTAATTTCCAGAAACTGACATTCAGAGGCACACCTGCCAGTGGACACATTTATCAATGTGCCATCCTCTTTGGAACATAAATGGAATGGAAACTATTCAAATTCCAAATACAGATTCAATTTTTATTTGAGTGTCATGAGTGAATGAGACTTTGAACCCCATACTTCATTCAGCTCTCATGCTTCTTCTTAATGGATCTATGTAGATGCATGTTCTTTCTAATGATAACAGAAAATTGGACCTTGGTCCATAATCCTACTTCTTTCTTTTATCCTCTTGACAGGAAACAGATCTTATACTGACCTTCAATATCTCAATGCACCGTTCTTGGTGGATGGAGAATGGGCCAGGCTGCACAGTGACATCTGTGACCCCAGCCCCAGACTGGGCACCGGAGGACCATCGCTACATCACTGTCTCAGGTTGTGTTCTTGAATACCAATATATAGAAGTGGCTCACAGTTCCCTACAGATCTTTCTTGCAGTAAGTATCCAATTATCTCCTCTTTCAGCACCCTTTTGTGTAGTATATCCCAACAGAGTACAATGTAACTATATACTGTAGCTAGATAGGCATGGTTTAAGCAATCATTAAATTTTAAGCATCTGTTTTCAACATGAATCACATTCTTAAAGGATTACTGGTTAGTTGGCATCCAACTATCTCGGGAGACAATGGAGCCTTTAGGGGTAAAGTAAAATTGTTGGAAAGTTACAGCGTCTGCTGTGACTGTAGAGACTGATATGGGAAAGACATGTTTTGTTGCAGCTGGGGCAGATGAAGGCATCTGGTTGTGCTGCTGCGGATGCACCAAGGCGTTTCTTCTCTCTGCGCTCCTCTCAGCAGTCATTTGTCCTCTGGTCACTGCTATGGATGCACAACCTTACTTCCTGTCTCCAGGCACTACATTCTAATATTAATAGAGAGTGAAAAGTTAAGCAGTGTACTTCAGAATAACTGTAAACTATAGGTCTGGAATGCTGTAAACTATAGGTCTAGAATGCAAGCCTGACGGTGCCAGGTACACATTCCACACAACATTTGTGCATTACTTCAAAATTATTACCAAAATGAATGCAACCCACTAGACAGTTAATTGACACCTGCCAAGTATGTTAGAAGCTTTCTCCTGCCAAGCTTTGTGGTCTATCTGTGCAATCTTTTGTTAGTTTATTCAGTTTTACTTGAGCTCATGGACTTGGTGCCTAGTAAATGTGTATATAATGTAGCATGGATGGCATAGCAGTTGTGTGCCCAACAATGATAGCAAATAGCAACTGAGAGAGGGGTTACACTGCAACACAATGAGGAGCTTGTCTCTGCTTTGCTATTCATATGTAGACCAAGTAGCATCAGTCAACATAGTGTGTTGAAAAGATTTCCTGCAGTCTTTTTTATTTGCATCTGGTGTTTCTATCATCTCTGTTTCTGCAGATAGGAGATACCTAAATGAAGTAATCCACATATATGTCCTTCAGTTCTAACATACCAAATTTCCCCTAGTTACTTTCTTTGGTTTAGATTGACCACAAATCATTCTCGGTTTTGTGGTACACTTCACTTGGTTCAAAATGATGGATTCTTCTTTCTTTCTTTGGCTCCTCTGTTTGACCAAAACAAATGTCTGAGGTATGAGCTGGTTTGGTGATAAAAGTATATTAACTCATGTTGCTCTATACATTAAAATGTCCTCATTCACTTAATGGCTATTGATTTTGCCCGCCTGTTTCAAAGTCACCATTTCATTTTCAAATCCCTTGAGTTAACAAATATAATTCCATCAAAATAAAAGAATCTTAGTTGAGATATCTTCACTACACAATTCAAGTCCTGAACAATAGCCTTATAAAATGTAGACAAAGCAAAAAAAATATTTTAAAAACCATCATTGTATGACAATTTTTTGTTGGTATCTACCTGTCTTGGGAGACAATGGAGGAGTGTGCCTTTGGGGGGTGAAGTCAAGCTTTTGGAAGGTTACAGCGCCTGCTGTGACTGTAGAGACTTGATGCAGGAGAGACATGTATTGTTACAGCTTGGGCAGATGAAGGCATCTGGTTGTAGTGCTGCAGATGCACCATGGCATTTCTTCTCTCTGTGCCGCCCCCCCCCCAGTGGTCATTCCTCCTCTGGTCACTGTTATGGGTTCACGACCTGACTGTCTCCAGGCACTGTGGTCATCTGCAAGCATCTGTCAGCCTTCATGTCATGTTTGCAGACATCTTTCTTTTTGAAGTGTGCATTTAAATGAATGCCTGTGTTTTGGTTTGCATATTGTTTCTTAAACTGCAAATTAGGTAAGTTTGTCTGCAAATGCAAACCAAATTGAATTTGCCCCCTAACACTACTATCTATATCCTTACGATGGAATGCAGCAGTTGTAGGATGAGCAAGTAGAGGATTAAAACATTTACTCACTTTGTCCGTGTTTGTTTGCCTGTTGTGTGATTTGTGCCATTTTTTCACACAACTTATCAATTTCACAATTTTCACATTCTTATCAATAATTTATGGACCAAACAGCAGGAATTTTCATCCACTGTTGGGTTACCACTCTCCTACACTGCAACAGTAGTGTTTCGGCTAGGGGGATTATACAAATATATGGCAGGTGGGCATAGGTCACAAACATATATAATTTTGTATCCTTCACTCCAAGTGATTTATTTTATGCTAAAATAAGACAAGCCACCTAATATTTGCAAAGCACATTCTATTGTGGTTATAAATAAGAGATTTATCATTGACTCTAGTAGGAAGAAAATCACACCTACAAACTGTTTTTACACAGAAATTATTATTATCATTGTTATTGTTATTGTTGTTATTATTTACTGTCCTTCATCTGAGGATCACAGGGCAGCTTACAGTGTGTGTGTGTGTGTGTGTGTGTGTGTGTGTGTGTGTGTGTATTTCTATATTTTGTATATGTTTCAACATTATCCTTTTGTAGGAAAACAAAAATCATTTTTATGGGAATTATTTCCAGTTTGCTGTTCAGTTCTACCAGACTAAAGGGATGAAGGTGAATGAAAACTGCAAAGGGCCCAGTGGCTGTGTGTAGGGATAGATGGATCTGTCGATTCCAGTTTCTCTCATTGTTCCCGCCTTGATTTTAGTTTGCCACATGGCTGCCTTGGAGACATGGCATAACACAAAGTGGCTGCCAGATCTGAAAGGGCAGAAAAGGAAACAGGACCACAAAATGGTTCTCCTGGGCACACTGCCACCCATGGGCACTGTATTGGAAACCTTGTCCTAATATGTGTATTTTTGTACATATTGTTTGCTTTGAGAACTGCATCACAAAATTCAGAGAATGTGAATTTTGAAAGATGGCTGCATTTCTGTTCGTGTATTGTTTCAGGGAGCATGATCTTATGTGTAACTTGTGTACTGAACTCCACTGACTCCCTTTTTGTGCTACAGGTCTCTGTCATACTAGGCATCCAGTGTGTGTACACACACTCCCTACAGGGAATAAGATAAGCAAAAGATAATTCAGTCAGTAGAGCATGAGACTTTTAATCTCAGGGTCATGAGTTTGAGCCCCACATTGGGGAACAGATTCCTGCAATGCAGGAGGTTGGATCCTTGTGGTCCCTTCCAGTTCTGTGATTCTATTTGCGAACAACAGTCCTAAGTTGCACTAATTGAACCAAAGAAAAATTATTTATCAGCTGCCCTTCAGGTGCTCCCTCTTCTCTAAATGCAAATGCAAATAAATGTGCTACATATGCTACTAAGCATAATTCAACAGTACTATAACAGAAAAAATGAGCAAATGTCCTTCCTTCATATACTGTAAATACATCATCACTAACAACTTAAATACAACCAACTACAATAATTTATATAAAGGCTGGCCATTTCCATATTGATCCTGCTGAGTGCCTTCCTATATAACATGCTATGTATTGACCACAATTTCTCTTTACTTGCACTGAAACTAACGTTTCACTGCAAGAATTATCATGGTACCATTACCAACTTTCCTTTCTTATTAAAAAACAAATCCAGTAATCAAGTTAGCTATTCTAGAGTTTTACAGTAAGTGCTTGCCTTTCAGGACAGCATAATTAATTTTAGGGCTGAGCTGAGTATTTGGGACCTTGTAGTTTCAGTGTTCAAAGAGGGCCTAATATGTTTCTCCAAAGTACTGCAAAAATTCAGATTGTTACTGTAAAAGGATCAAGCATCTGCAACCTCAGGGTCATTTTTGCCCTTATTTCGAATTACCTTTGTTTGCCTTTGAATATTACCACCAAGCAAAATCTTATTGTGATGACATTACCATAACTAGAAGGACTGTTTTCAAAGAAAAAGCAGCAGCTGATTGGAGCTGCAAAGAGGTCAACCATTGGGATGCTACAGGTTGAATGCAAGCGTTGCAGCAGTGTGGGTTGCGTAGGTTATGTGCTGAGGATACACTTTTTCACCACCTTTTGTACTTCTCCTCAAACGTACCCACACTATGCATTTAAGGTGCATTTATGGCACATTTGAAGCACATGACTTCGCCTCAAGAATTCTGGGAAGTGTGGTGCTGGGAATTGTAGCCCTGTGAGGCATTAACCAGCGCCATGACCAGGCCCAAAGGCAGACTGCAGTGGATCCAAGTAATATCTTCAGAAGCACACAGATTCTCAGTTCAGAATCATTACCTTATGTTCACACATGCAGAGAAATTTCTAGAAGACCTAGTGGTTTTTAAGAATCCTAGTTTCAAATCAAGTAGCTTTTAAAATGCAGGTTATGCAGCTCTAAGATCAGCAGGACAGACCAGCCAAATAAAACAGGGCAAGCAATGAGACACTGAATGTACTTTAACAAACAGCTGTTTACTGATTGTGGCAGATGTTATGGGCACTGTCATATGGATCAATACGTTATAGGCTAAATGGTGGAGTGGTCAGTGTTTCCTTGTAGTGGTGGGATCATATTTAGATCTAGGTCCTTTCCGGCTCTTTAATTCTAGGACTTTGAGCACTGCTGGCACTTCTGAGCACTGGTTCAGATCAGAACAAAAAGCTATGGCTACAGTTTTAAGCAAGGGCACAATTTCCCCCACAAACTAAGGAGCCAATTCAATTTTCTAGAGCCAGTGGGGAAAGAGGAAGAAATGTGACCTGAAGTCAAATGCAGCTTGCCAGTAAAATGAGAGATATTCTGTTCTTTTTTCTCAGGTCTAAACAAGAAGTTCCAAGGCTCAGATTTATTAGTCCCTAACTATGGGACCTTTCCTCCAATCTCTGGTTGGGATTAGGCACTAAAGTAGAAGTGAAGACAGCCACATATGGCTGGCTGGAAGATAAACCTGCTTCCTTCCCTTCTTTAGTGTCCCAGCCATCAAGGGCATGTTCTTGGTTGTGAACAGTGCCTAGGTTTTGTTTTGTTTTCGCAACCCTGTTTGACTAGATATTGCTCCCATTTCACTGCATTGCATTGTGTCTTTTGCTCTGACTTTTGCTGTATGCAAATGAGAAAAAAGTCAGATTTGTCAGAACTTCAGCTCCAGTGCCTGAACCACGTAAAATCAAGTTTATGATGAATGTCATTATGATTACTTTCTGTTAACCCTTCTCAGAACAGCCAAAGACCTCTAGCATCCAGATGGTGAGAGTGGGGGCAGGGTGGGTGTGACAATTGTAGATTTCTCTTTCGCTAGAAGAAATTTTCATTATACTTCTGTCAATCAAACACTGCAAGAGGTTTTCAAACAGCAGGTGCTATCTATATATCCTTGGCTCACATCCTGCTGAAATGAGTGGCTTTCATGCCAACTTTTATAAGAAACATGTACATATTACATATCTGCAGCTTACAAGTGAACGTTCATCTTGAAGAATTTTCTTACAATGTATTGAAGAGAACCCACCAAGGCTTTCTGTGAATCAACAGACTGGCAATAATTTGTCATGTTAAATGAACCAAGATCTTTTGTAATCTAGTTTGGGCTCACTGGGCATGGTGGAGAAAAAGAACTTTATTTGATTAAGATGGAGCTCTTAGCTAGGTCAATACAATTCTTTTATTATTATTATTATTTTTAAAAAGCAGAACTATCGATTCTAACTGATATAGATAGGTGCCATAGAAACACTAGTCCTTAAGTCACGAACGAGTGAAATTAGTAGAAGGGAAGAAGGGTTTGAGCCACACACACCCCACTGATAATGTAATAACACCGTCATGTCTTATTAGCAAAGAAGTGACCAGCTTTAGGCTGCTGTGACATTGCCTCAGAGCATGGTATATTCCTGAGAGTCTGCTTCACAGTAATATTAAGGAACACCTCATTAGGGGTGGAAGTACTGAAAAAGAAGCTTCTTTTTTACCTAGCCGCATTAATGTATTGTTTATCAGGTCTGATTTACCTAGTCACCACAAGCCCTTCCTTTTTAAAGGGAATTTCATATACAAAACCTGCCCTTGATCTTTTACAAAGAATTTTTATTTTAAATTGGGTTTGATGGAAACTATATGGAATAATTCAACACTTTTGTCAGCTTCGCAATGAATTCCATGCCTTGGGCTCAGGGAGACTAATCCTGGACTGTTATCATTTTATCTTGCAGTTCATCATTACTATAATGTACTTGCGAAATGACTTTCATGATGATGGATTGGCTGTATTAGGAAGGAGGGCATTTATATTGCAAGGGCCCTTGGGAAAGTACAGAATGGTGCCTTGCACCCACCTATAGAAACTCAATGAGGGCTTCACTTCACTTAGTTGTGCCTCCCATGTACTTCCCATTACCTCCAGCAACCAGAGGAGGAACCTGGCATCTTTACACAGTTCAAGAAAAGTTTAATAATAATAATAATAATAATAATAATAATAATAATAATAATAATAATTGTGCAAGTACACCTGCTTTTTGTGCTTCTTGGAAAATATATGAATAGTGAAATCACACTTATTGAGATGTGCTAGTTCCCCATCCACTCATTACTATGAATGTCCCCAAATGTGGGTGCACAAATCACTAGGATATCAATTTTGCATACTTCCGGTGTAATGTGCAAAGCTGTCCCTTGCCGTGTGTGTTTATGAATGAAAATGCTGCATGTTTTATATAGAGGCGGGTTTGGGGGTAGAGTGAATGGTAGAGAGCAAAAATAATTATGGTTCTCATATTACTTTCTCTGAGAGATGCCTTTATTAAGCCCAAGTGCAGATTCTGTGGATAGCAGCTAATGGATTAAAAATTGTGGAAGTTTAAGATGCAATTAGAAAACCACTTACTATGGAGCAGTCCCAAAGGCATTCCACAATAAGTAGTTTTGGTAACGGTGAGAGTAAATAATCAGCTCCTGACTGAGTATGTGGTTTCAGGACTGCAGTGTAAGTGGGAATAAGAATTGCAAAACTGGAGCCTCTAGCATAATGAAATACCTTGTGGAAGTATTAACCACAAAAGATGCACAGTCTTTGCTTTCCCTTTTGGCCTCTTACCAAATAATTTGGGCCACTTCTTTGTAGATATGTGTATTAGAAAGAGGCACAATGAACCAGGGGTAGTATAAAAGATAAGGTGTTGGACCAGGGTCCAAATCCCAACTCAGCCATGAAGTTCACTAGATAACTTTCGGCCATTTCACTGTCTCTCAGCCCTACCTGCTTCACAGGGCCAGTGTGATAGTAAAAGTAGCACAGGCAGGGGCAAGAAAGCTCATGCTTTTTTATTCTCTCTTTCCCAATCTAGTTACCCTGGGGGGGAAATCTCGGGGGGGGGGTCAATACTGAAGGATTAGGTAGGAAAGCTGCTGAGGGAAAAGGAAATTGCGCCAAATGGTACAGAAATACCTTGCACAGGCAGAACTTGCCTCTTCTCCAGCAGTCTCCCCTTTTCTCAAGAGAGTCCCCCAAATGTCTAGAGAGCTTTTTCAGAGGATACATGTAGCTAAAGACAGCAGTGGGTGAGAAAGTCTCCTTGCATGATCTTCCTTCCAGTTGCACTACTTGGGATGCAAACTTTATGGGGCATAGAGTATGTCGTGCCCTTTGGACATGATTTTGATTTCTCTCTCTCTGATAAGTAAGAAAAATAATAACTTAGTGGTGCAGTCAGAGAGTGGCTAGCCTGGGGGGACAGAACTGCAACACTAGCTTCCCAGCATCAGGGTTATTATTAAATCTCTATACCTCCCTTCATCCAAAGATCACAGGGCATTTTATAATAAGCGTTTCTGCAGCTTACTAGGCGAAGAAGTTGGGACACTATGGGCACAACAGCAGAAACAATCTTGCACTGCACCACATCACCCTTCCTGCTTCCTCAACCCTCTCCCAGGAAGTGGCAGTTCCATTGCTGCCAGGAAGCTAGTTTTGCCCCTCTGCTGTACCAGGCTAGCCATTTCTGAATGTAGTGATTAGAGTGCTAGACAAAGACCAGGGAGACCAAGATCAAATACCGATACTGCAACGAAGCCACTGGTGACCTTAGGCAAGTCACTCTTTCAGCCTAATCTATCTCCCAGGGCCACCTTGAGGCCCTTGGGCTGGGGTGGGGGAGGCAGGATATAAATATTAATTTAATGACACCTAGGAGCAATCATCACATGAAACCATGGAACGATAAAACAGTACCATGAGTTGCGGTACACCCATGATTGCAATGGGTGGTGTTGAGAATAAACTCACAGTGTGTTGCTGATCAATGCAATGCACAATCCTGAATGTTATGGCAGGATGGCAGTAAATTTGTGGGATTGCTGATGGCTCTGCATGAGGGTCATGTCTCATTTCTACAAAAGGGGTAAGTTTGACTAACATCTATGAGAACCTTCGTCATTTTTGTTATGGGCTCTCAGGACCTGTTTTTAAAAAATATTTTTTTTAAAAAAATGTTCTGCAGGCTTCAGTGAATTATCATCAGCTAGTTACTAGATTTTCATCTGATCTGCACTGTAGCGTTGGAGTCTGTCTTTTCTCATGTCACTCACTGTGCCTTCTCACACAGGCATTCCTTCATTCTGCCTCTGCTGCTAGAAAGAGGCAGCGGCAGGCAGCTTGAAGTGAGCAGCTGTCCTCAAACAAAGAAGGTAGAAATGGAGGAAAGGCTGTCGAATCCATAACAATAAGCACATCATGACATAATTACAGTAAATCTCCAGAGTGATCTTTATGCACATAATGCCATATGTTTTCAGAAGAGGAGATGTGCCAGTGTGTGTATTATAGTGGAATGTAAGCATCTTTTAACAATATTCCTGGTAGTGCTGAATTGATTATTTTTTTTAATCCAGGAAAGCAGCATATATGTGATGAGAGAACAAATCAGTTAAGTAAGCTGTAGGTAAAATTTTAATAATGATTTTTTAAAGGCTGAAGGGCATAAAAGGACAAGAGGAAATGATTGACAGACATAATAAATATTGTCCTGTACAGATCATCAATTTAACCCTTCCGAGCACTCATAAGTAATCATTTTTCTGGTACTTTTGTAATATCCTTTCATTAGGTTATGCCACTATGCTATAACAACAGTTATTGGAACAATTCTTTATCACTGGTATTTTCATTTCACAGATTAAGAACTTATTGTCACTCATCCAGATACTCTCAGTTCTTGTTTTTATTTGCATGTGGTATATTTACTCCAAAAGGCAGCACAAATTGGGTCCACTTTATTCTCATCAACACTGCGTGTGAGAGTGACTCAAAATATTTTATCAGAATTTGAAGCTAGTTCACCCTGGTCCGAGTCCACAATACTATCCTTAATGCCACTGTGTTGCAAGTGCTTTTGTCACAGAAAAGCTCAAAGTTCTCAGGCATGCAACAACTTTTACAGCACAAATTCATCGGGTAGAAAGCATCCTTTATTGACAGGAAACTGTCAAGGTTCTTCACATACAAAAACTGGATTGGGAGGAAACAAGGAATTTGTGCCTACTTTGAGGGAGAACCAGCCCATATTCTAAGTCATGGAACCTGCTCAAAGCCATTCAGTGAATTCCTAATTGAAGGGACATTTGGAACTTCTATACCAGAGTGGGGAAACATATTTTTTTTCTTGCCAAAAGCCACATTCCCTCTGAGGTAATTTGTTTGGGGCTGTATGCTATTGGAGGCATTAATTTAAAAAGGCCACCCCATTCTCTCTCACTTGCTCTCCTACTTCTTCCTACCTGGCATGCTGGGGGCGGGGAAAGTTCTTCCCAGAGATCCGACTCGTCACATCCAGAGGGATTTTACTTTTTCCTGCATCTATTTCAGATTTCCCATTTCCCTCTTTCCTTCCCTCCTTCACTCTCCAAGCTTCCCATCTCCCTGCGTGAAATTAGGTCAAGGGCTACATGTTGCCCTCAGTTCACTGGTTGGTCACCCATGCTTTATACATTGTATGACCCAGGTTACAAATGCCAATTCAATGTCCTTCTAACAATACATATAATAGATGTTTCACAGTTCCTTTTTTCAATGTCTTTGTTTGACTTTGAGTTGGTTAACAGCATTTAATGCTCCTACATACAAAGCACTTGTCAATATATGCAATAGCTTGTGGTCCGTCAAAGATGAATAAACTGCACTCTCCATGCCTGCTTCAGGAAATAACTTAGTCTTCTGAAGATTTAAACAGGATGGTATTTTGTTTTTGTTTTTTGTTTTTGTTTTTAAATATGGGTGGAACAGCTTAAAAGCCAATTGATATTTTCAGTATTAGCTGGTTAGACTACCCTGTTTTTCAGAAGATAAACAGCCTAATGTCCATTAGAAAGAAGCTGGCAGTGGACCTAAGTGGTAACAAATCATAGATCAGCCAGCTAAAGTTCAGTGACTCCAAAGGTTTAAAGACTTCAGTTTTCAGGAATCAATGTTGTATTTAGTTGGAGAGTTTATATTTCATAAAGAGCTGCCCTAAATCAAGAGGCAGCAATATTCCTTCTCTTTTACCTTATTCCAGAATTTTCAGAATCATGCTAGTCTGAAATGCATACGTATTTGTTATACTGAACCATCACAATGTGAATATATTTTTCTTATTTAAAACCAAGATGCTAGACTTGCTGTTGGGTAGCATAAATCCTAAATGCTACACGAGCCTATGATCCTACAAGCTTAGTGCATCTTAGATTTCCTACTCCCATTCTTCTTTGCCAATCTTTTTGCTTTCTTAAAATTCATGTTTCAGATTTCCTTGAATAATCGTTTCCTGAAAAGCTGGGCATAGCTGTCTTTCCCAGTTGTCTGTGATAGCACATTAATTATTCTCACAAGAAAAAGCGTTTTGCTTAACACAATTATTCCTATGTTTCCATCCTGATGAAATGAAATAAATCCAGAGACTGAATCTGACATGACATTTTAAAGGCACAGAGTTCACTCCATTATCTGTAAACCAGTGAATGCAGGTGTCATCCAGTGTCTATAAATGTAACCTGAAAAGCAGCACTTTAGTTTATTCAATCCATATACTGCAGTTCTAGAAGGAAGTTACCAGGATTAGTGAAACTAAACCCACCAATATCATTGAAGTACAAAGTTGCAACTTAAGTTCTGTTTTTTCCTGGGCACTTTGCTAATCAAAAGGTCCACCACCAGGTTCAGAATGCTTGAGAACAAAAGCCCACATGATCTCAATGTCCTTTGTGGTTGCATAATAAGAACAGGTGTAGATTAAGGATTAAGATGAGTTTTCCTTTGGGACGGGTTAGAAGAAATTTCAACTTTTAGCTGTATCTTATGATGATTTAAGAGGGATGCGGGTGGCACTGTGGTCTAAACCACTTAGCCTAGGGCTTGCCAATCAGAAGGTCGGTGGTTCAAATCCCCGCGACGGGGTGAGCTCCCATTGTTCGGTCCCAGTTCATGCCCACCTAGCAGTTCGAAAGCACATCAAAGTGCAAGTAGATAAATAGGTACCGCTCCAGCGGGAAGGTAAACGGTGTTTCCGTGCGCTGCTCTGGTTCACCAGAAGTGGCATAGTCATGCTGGCCACATGACCTGGAAGCTGTATGTGGACAAACGCCGGCTCCCTCGGCCTATAGAGTGAGATGAGCGTCATAACCCCAGAGTCGTCCACAACTGGACCTAACGGTCAGGGGTACCTTTACCTTTACCTATGATGATTTAAGAGAACTTTTGAAGTCAGGTTATACAGTCGGAGAAATCACCCTTTCAAAAGTTTTGTAATTCCTACTTGAGCTAAGAAGCAGCTCTATCAAAGGTTTGAACCATGCTTATTGAAACCAAAGACATTGCTGGCATGCATTGTACTACCATGTGACAAGCTGTGTTAAACCAAAAGGACACACTACGGAGCAACTTTTTCATCTTAATGAGGAAGCTAATGTATCCAGCATGACATGACAGTAGAAGATGGACGAGAGAAATCAGTCTTCTAGAGTGAGCAACAACAAATAGCAGGGCAGAAAGGGGAATACCAGGATGAATGATGTTGCACTAAGTAAATGCAGTTGCACATGCGCTGGATTAATTATCAAGTTCTGCAAACATAAGCAGGAAAATAGTCTTATTTAGGAATCACCACCAGGGATCAAAAGATGTGCTGTGGCAAATCACGCAAAAACCAACATTATGAATCCCTGGAAAGTTCAATGCTGCAAGTTCATCACAAGCAGAATAACTGTATGCAAATTGCACCAATTAAGCAAGCAGTAGTACTTTGATCTATTTGATCTAATAAATCAGTAAGTGTTAATCTATTAGACATCAGCAGATGATGCTAACAATTTATTTGAGATGCATTATTCTCGGGTCTCTGTCATAATAGAAAAAATATTACAATAGTAATATTATGAGATACAGGCACACAGGAAAAAATAAATTGGAATTAGAAAGCATGGAGTGGTTTTACATCCCAGGCCTATGACTGTTTACTTGCAGGTAAGTTTTACTTTGCTAGTGGGGTTCACTCCTGGATTAAGTGTACATAGGACTGCAGCCCTGAAGAAAGCTGGCAACTCTAGATCCTGTCTGCTCTAAGTGTCTTCAGTGGATATGGCCCTCATTAAATCATGCCCCACAAAAAAGGGTGTTCCAATACCGAGCTGCCAGGTTCTTCTAAGTACACCTCACACCGAGTACAGAAAAAGGAAAGTGGGGAAGGCACAGGCCAAAGCCAATGAGCAGCAGTCCTGTGCATTCAAAAGCTCCTCAGTGATAAGGCAGCACTCCTGGAGATACTGCTGGGACAAAGAAGAGGGTAGAGGAAGAAACCAATCAAGCACTGGCTGGAGGAGCATTATTCGTGGACCCCTTGGGACGACTCCACCGCCCCCCACAGATCCACAGGCCACACAGGTTGGGAACCACTGGTTTAAGAAGCATTATATTTATGTAATATAAATATAAAGGGACCCAGGTGGTGCTGTGGGTTAAACCACAGAGCCTAGGGCTTGCTGATCAGAAGGTCGGCAGTTCGAATCCCTGCGACGGGGTGAGCTCCCATTGCTCGGTCCCTGCTCCTGCCAACCTAGCAGTTCAAAAGCACATCAAAGTGCAAGTAGATAAATAGGAACCGCTCTGGCGGGAAGGTAAACGGCATTTCCGTGCGCTGCTCTGGTTTGCCAGAAGCGGCTTTGTCATGCTGGCCACATGACCCGGAAGCTGTACGCCGGCTCTTGGCCAATAAAGCGAGATGAGCGCCGCAACCCCAGAGTCGGACATGACTGGACCTAATGGTCAGGGGTCCCTTTACCTTTACCTTTTATATTTATGTATTATTTATTTATTTAGAGCACTTAGGTTGTGCTCTTCAGCCAAAAGGCTCCCAGAGTGGCCTACATATAATCAAAAACAAGACAGGCTCACAATCTTACAATCTATGACACACAAGGGAAAGAGGGCAAGGAGGGAAGAGGCAAGTCAAAATCAAAGCTCATTATCTCCATGTGTGTGAGAGAAGTATAGACCAGCAGGTAGAGGTGATGCTTAACCATTTATCTCCTGGTGTGTGTGTTTTCTGAGCAAAATCCATTCCCAAAGTTCTTTTTCATTCTGCCCCCTGCAAAGTGTCTGGTTTGGTCCGAAGGTATTTACAGTCCAATTTCACATAACATCATTATGGAGACTCCAGCCTTTGTATTTGTGAAGAATGACTTGTCTGTTTGTTTATTGTTCTAAGTCGCTTTGAATTACTTTTGTTTTTTAAAAAAGGTAACTAGTAAAGTTTAATAAATAAAATAAATAAATTGTCCCTGCTCTTCATTATCAGGCAGTTTTATCAGTTTCCATCAGTTACTACTATTCAATATGGCAAACACATGTAGGCACAATTTAAATATTTTATTTACAATCTGTATAATTTTTACCGCATAACATAAAATGACATATCTCACTTTGGCAAATCAAAACTTGAAATATAAAGTAAGGTGAAATTAATGTATGTATTTTAAAAATGCAAATTACTTTATTAGCAATGGTAAAATCACTTTTTCAGGCAGGGAAATGTGCTGCTTGTATATTGATGTGTTGTGCTATTCACTGTGAACTAATGCTTTCCCCAGAAGTTAATTAACAAACTGCAGGCTTGCATTGTTGCATTACCTTTATTTAAAATGTGATGCATAATGCAAAATTGGCTCCTTGAAGCAAACCTAGATATCATTCAGCAAGTTCCCTACACAATGCAGAACTAGAGATGTGCTACAAGGCAATATATGACCTTAATTTATTTTGTTTACTGACAAATAAATGCCTCTAAAGCTGTAGAGATAAGCAAGCTGAGATGCAGTGGTATCTTGCTATTTGGAATGTTTGTTCAGTAAAGAATTTTTCATCTCCTGTCGCAGAATAATGCACCTGTAACCATAGCAGCTGATTGGAACTGGAGTGGATGCACAGAGGCAGATGGATTAAAACTGTCATAATTGTGGGATTTCCTCCCCCCCCTTTCCTGGATTATAATTTTAACAGGCTCCAGGTGATTTCTATTTCTTTGTAGCATCACTCATCTCAAATAAGTCCCAGCAGGCTTGGAAAGAGAAGATAGATGCATTTGGAGTCTCTCCTCCCCCCCCCCCATATGAACCCATTTGCATTGTGAGCACTTAAGAGAGTTGTGCTGTGAAAAAAGCAATTAGCTGCTTTAGTCTAGGGTGCCATTTAGAATATCCAGGTCTGTGCACTTCATCATAAAATTGACCTTTAATTTTTTTATGTCTAAGATTCTCCATATATATATATATTAAAAGAAGTCTAGCCCTAAAGTACTGCTGCAGCTATTACTATGAATACCAAGCATATGGTATTGCAGCCTTAATGTTTAAATAACTGATGTAATTAAGTAACATAATTATAATTACAGGTAGGTAGCCATGTTGGTCTGCCATAGTCGAAACAAAATTTTAAAAAATTCCTTCCAGTAGCACCTTAGAGACCAACTAAGTTTGTTATTGGTATGAGCTTTCGTGTGCATGCACACGAATAACAAACTTAGTTGGTCTCTAAGGTGCTACTAGAAGGGGAAATTTTTTTTATTTTGTTTTAAGTAACATAATGACACCCATTAGATAGATGATAGATATATAGATGATAGATAGATAGATAGATAGATAGATAGATAGATGATAGATAGATAGATAGAGATAGATAGATAGATATAGATAGATAGATAGATGATAGATAGATAGATAGATAGATAGATAGATAGATAGATAGATAGATATAGATCGATCGATAACATAGTCAAACTATGTTCAAGGGAGTTAACAGTATTTTTTTTACATGTGGCTCAGAAACTTTGTGTCATCCTCATTACACCACCATCATCACCACACACACACACAATTTGTTTTGTGCTCATTGAATGATGTCCTCTAAAAACTGCTCTATATTGCCACAGTCATGTGGCTGGTGCTGAGAAATCCTTCCATGTGGCATGAACAGCATGTGCAGGGCGGCGGAGCGTGCTGTGTTGTATGTAAATGCCTTTGCCAAATGGATGTATCCACTGCTGTTGTCATGGCAACCCAGTAGGACCAATCCACACTACAAGCATCTTATGTTTGGCAGGACCTATTTATGAGGGCTGAGCTTGAATTTGAGGGTGGTTTCACACAGGGCATTTTTAAGGTGGCACTGGTAATGTATGCATTCAACAAATGCAGTTTTTCAACCACAGTGGGTTACAACATGTCAGAAAACCCAGGATTGGCTTGGGCTTGGGCTTGTTGCTACATAACATGCAGTTGATCCAGGAGAAACACCTATTTTCTGCCATGTGGCGTGTGAAGTATCCCTTAACCAGAGGGTGCCTAGTGTGGAATTCGATTGGCTGCTAGAAGGGCTACAGAGTCATCAACCTGGAGCAGGCACCTTCTTGCAGAATGCATTACTGTATGTTTAAGTTAGCTGCTTTTGTAGCACATTTGTGTACATGTTGCTTTAATAAGTATGGCAATATTATATTTCTGCACATGCTCAATAGGAAGCTGAAGTGTAGAGCAGCTACCTTTTTCTCTTTAGAATTATACCCTACTTTTCACCATCTGGGTCCCCTTGGGCCACAGAGAGAAACAAATATGATTTCATCTGCCATGCAGTTAGGAGCTGGTGATTAGATAAGGAACAGTTGGCCACCTCCTTACTGTAAAGTCCACAGGAGCAGGACCTGGAAGTTTCCTTTTCCTTTACAGAGCTTGTTTTAAGAAGCCTGCTTTGGAACAGCAGCATAAAGGTTTCCTCTTTGTGAACAGCTGGACTAAGCTGCAAAAGAAAACTTTTGGAACTGTTGGAGAACCTAATAAAAGAGATTACGTGGCATTATTCTGGAAGAGAGAACTTTAAGTCATCTAATGCATGTTTTATTGTGGCATTTACGTAAAATCCAGACATGCATATATATTCAAGACAGTATATTGCTTGATTTATGAATGTTACATCCAGTGCTTTTTTTCTAAAAAAATAAAATGTTTAGGGGTACTCTCATTTTCCTACTCATATTGAAATACTGCCCCTTAATGAGGCCAAACCTGGATTCACAAAATGTTTAGGGGTATGCGTACTGCATCCCCCCAGAAAAAAAGCACTGGTTACATCATGTTTGGCTTTGCATCAGTCCTTCGTTGTAAGTCCCTCCAGAGACCCTGAATTGGTTGAAATTATATAAAAGCAGAACAGAATTTGGGAAAGAGTCACACTTTCACCATGTTTGCTATGACTAGGGGTATCAGATGCAAATAAAGGAAGTGAAAGCTTTATGTAGAAGAGAGAATTTCAGGAGAAGGATTTTTTCACTTCCTCTGTAAGACAGACTGCACCTGCCTGAGTTCTGTCTTTTATAGATTAATTAAAGGTAGTAGAGCTCTATGTTCCTTTTGTATATGGCCAGCCTATCTGCAGCCATTTTAATTTTCCCAGCTCAATTGCTTTAGCTGCAAACTTCAAGACAAGATTTAGGTTGGTGTGATGGTATCAGGTAGCAGTAATATTTGACTATTCTCTCAAATGAAGGTGATATTTCTTTTCACTTCTCTGAGCTAGTGGTGAACAGATGGGAAGGAGGGGACCATAATAAAGAATCATACTTTATTATGTGGTGGATGTGTGTGTTCCATTTAGAATATTGTTGCAGCTGAAAACATTAAAAACTGTTTAGCAGAGCACCTTAATATATGAGAAGGAAAATGGTGGCATAAATATCTCCATGACATAAAAATGACCACGTGGAATTTTTTTTAAAATCTAGGCCACCAGTTCAAATCTAGCATGATTAAAATCAATATAACTGTATGCAACAGTTATATTCCTACTCTGGTGATTAATTGCTGAAAATCCAAACAATAGTTTATGCAGTTACATTAAAAGCAAAAGAGGAGTCACGTGTAAGCCAGCAGTCAATAAATGTGAACAAGATGAAACGCTTGTTCTCTAGTTATACCCTAGGCATGGAGCAGAGCCAGGAGGACAGTGAGAATTGGAAGTGTGAACATCACTCTGTCGTGAAGTGTAGGAATAAAAAATAGACCAGGATCTTCCTTTGAGGAAACATAAGCCATAAACCAAAAGCACTTTCAAAGAGCCAAGGTACACTGTAAGTGCTCCCACTGGAGTTTCAAAGGCATGGCAAGGAAGAATCAAACAGAGGGATGTAAGATGCTTATAAAACTCAGTTTCCAAGCAGAAGAAGTGCCAGAGAAAGAGCTTGACCTGGATCATATTCTGGACACAAAAGAAGATCAGGACCTCTGACAGAAAACCAGGACCCATGAAATACTTCTGGAAGCAAGAGAGCAGGAACTCTGAGAGCAGAAGAGAGAAAACAACAGCACTGTTGCTCAGTTTGGGAAGCCTGTATGATTTTCAAGCCTAAATGAAGAGGAGATTCCCTTAAAGTCTCAAAGACTCGGCTGTATCACACAAATATTAAAGGCATTATTGGATATTGGCAGGATAAGAATGGAGTAAAGTGTCGCTGAAATGTCCAGATGTAAGGTGTTAGCCATGAAATGCTGCAGTACATTCGCAGAACTGAGAAACAATACTCCTTATCCTCTAGTTCAGTGGTGGAGAAACTGGTGCACAGGCCCTCCCCTCAGTATTGTTATGATTTCCCCAAGCAACAGAAACAAAAATTATATTGTATGGACTCCATTGGTAGACATTTTGCTTGGACAGAGCTACATGGAGGTCTAAGCTTTACCTAACTAGACCAGGAATAGTGCTCTGGACTCATCCCATGTATTATAAGTAGATGTATTATAAGCTGAATTTTAAATAACACCATAAAGACATTATTAATTTTCCTGCCCAGTGTCTTTAATGAAGTACTTACCTCAAGTGCTCTTCCACCTTCCTGGAAAATGTCTAAAGTGTGATTGTGATACCTAAACCAAATGGAGGGGAAATCATATATTTAGACAGTTCTATTTAACTTGCTAAGATACCTAAATATTCACAGCTTCTTTAGCAAGGAACTTGAATACATTAATTAATCATGCCACAGTGAAAGATCAATGTAGTTTTGACCTTACAAGACAATTAATGGACAATGTCAGAAATACTTTAAATGTACTGCATCAGGCACAGCAAACAAAAAAAACCTGACCTATTTGTAGTCTTGTTCAGTGACGTAGACAACAGACATGATAGCAAACAGCTTGGGCAGCATTTTGGAAGTAACCTTCAAAATTTCTTACAGTTTGGGTCTATATTATTGAGGACATGAACTTGGTACACAACTAGTTAAAGGCCACAGTAGAGAAAACTGTTGCAAAGCTCATTGGGGTGGAGTGGGAAGGTGGACAATAGTTCTGCTCTGTCCATCTTAAAAGCACACACACTCTCCTCGGGTGGAGAGCACAAAGGAACCTGCAGCAGTAGAGGAGCTTCCATTCACAAAGTTAAGCTAAACAGGTTGGTTGATGCTGCATCACTGAGGTTTTCCAAGTGTTGAAGTGTCTCTCCTGGTGTCTTCATGTCCTCCCTCATAGAAGCTTCTGGCCCTTGGAGCTTCAACCTGGACAACCCCTCTGCTCAGGCATAAATCTTTTTGTTCTGGAAGCCTCCTAGTTTAAATTTTGGGCAACAGCTCAGGGATACATTGGCTACTTCCATCCATGCTGGTCAGGGCAGGCCCTGACTCCCTCTCACCAGGGCTTTGTAGTGACTTTAGGGTTCAGCAGGGGATCGCCTAGCTACAGTGTATATATGTCCCCTGTGTTTTCCCAGTACATTCAGAACAATAGGTTGGATCCAGACTTAGTCATGTTTGGGGCAGATGCATTGAAATGAATAGGACATAAGTTAGTAATGACCAACTGTTTTCATTGAGTCCCACTGATTTCATTGAGTAGCTAAACCTGTATCCAACACATTAAGAATCCTTAAGAGGCATGTACAATTTGTGACCCACCAAACCCAAAAGCAGGCAGCAGAAGCATGAGTTTTATTGAACCCCTGGTGGTCCACCACATGGCTGGTAGCTTGTATCTCATGAAGTGTGCCAAAAGCTTTATAGGCCTGCCTCTCTGTCAAACCTTTGGGACAAAGGTTTCTTTGTGCTGTGATACAATAGTTTTAGACTCTGGAGTCAGCCTAGCTCTCTTCTGTGAGTCAGGAAATGCTGTCCATGTATAATGAAGGTTTCCTACTGTAAAGGTAGTCTAGCATGGGAGGAAACATCTTCTGAACATGTGCCCATCAAATCTATGCAGAACTTGGGTTTATGCTTGTAGCTTCCTTAGACTTTCTTCTTTTCAAATGGACATGCTTTAATCCCTATGGTATTTTAGTGCCCTCCTTAGTATTTTTACCCCTGTTTTATTTTATCCTTCTGGAGGTGAGGTGATCTGAATTAGTTAATTCAAATTGTACAAGCACTTCAGACTCTGGCTGTGATGTCCTTGAGCTCTGAAGGAAACCAGTGCCCCTTGCATTAATTTAAATAGCACAGCACTGAAGATATAAAATGGAATTTTACTCAGGGCTGTTGTGGCAGTTCTCCAAATGGTTCCTTTTACTTTTAAAATATAAATGATTGTATAAGACTTGATCTGCTCTACTGCTTCACATGTATTACATTTAACAACAGATAAGGAAAGAAAAGCTACTTCAGTCGCAGCTCCTGCAGCTGATCTGCAATGGAATGCAACCATATCAGAAGCCATTCTAATTGCTTATGTCATTTTAATGGGTTGTGTGAATATTTATCATGCACTTTGTGTGCTTCTGTCAACATCCCACAGCTGCCTTCCTTTAAGGGTATGGATCTGATATTTCAGATACATCCAGGGGTCAGTCTTTTCCCAATACTCTGACTCTGAAGGCAGCCATTGCAGATTATTTTGGAGGCTTCATTCTTTGGTAGAGTTGCCATATGCCTGGGATTTGGCTGTCGGGAATTGCATCCGGGTAGCAAGCCATGTCAGCAGTCCTGAACTCCACAAGAATAGCTCAACATCTTCATTATTTTTTTGAGATTTTTCAACAACAACAATAACAGCTCGACAACTTTGCCTTAAAATCTCAATAAATAACTTTTGTGTCTGGATTTTCACTTTCTGAAATATGGCAACCCCATTCTTTGGTAAGTGTTATTTCACCTGAGATGTTCCGAATGTAGTAATAACAGTTTATTTCACTAGATAATCAGGCTGCAATCCTGTGCCTTGGCAGGCTGCTTAATTCCCACTCACTTTGGAATTTAAGCAGTCTGTGTACAGGATTGCAGCTAACTATACTGAGTCAGCTTTGGTCAGTGATATGTCACACATCGCTTTTATCATTTTTACATTAGAAAAATGTGATAAATGCATTTGATAAACTGGATGAGAATTTTAGGAATTTTGTACTGTAGGTTATCTAAATTTTCTGGTTTTTAATTGATTGTATCCAAGTGTTATTAAGTCGCTTTGAGACTTGTTTTGTAAAAAGCAACTAATAAATGTATATTACTTCTACTACTACTACTACTCCACGCAATATGTAAAATCCACTCTTAAACACCTTTATTTGGAAGTCATACTGATTTCAGTAGTTCTTGCTTTCAGACAAATATATTTAGCAGCCCAATCCACATACATATTTACTCTCAACACAAACTGAGTTCAACTAGAGTGAAAAGGTTGGGATTGGGTGTGCAGCCATGCTGCCTCTTTCCATGCCATGGAAATAACCTGGATATAAACTATTTAAGAGGACTGTTGGTTTCATTAAATTATTAGTGCTGTTTTGATGTTTACTTTCTTAATTTAGGGGTCGGAATGGTTTACCCGCCATGGGCCAGATCACTCCCACAGAGATTGTCCATAGTCCGGACTGGTGCAGCGCGATGCTGGAAATCGCGTCTGCGCATGTCCGCGGCGCTCACCTGATAATAAATCAAGAGTCTAGGAATTGTGCCATGCTGAAACAATATAAGACCCCAGCAGGAAGTGGCTGGAGGAGGCCAAGGACAGTCAGCCAGCATAACTGGCACTGCCTTGCACAGGATAAAGGTTCATAGACCAAAAGAGAGGCCTAGGCAACTGCAAGCTTGAATCAACAAATCAAAGTTCTACTCCTCTATTTTTAAAGCACAGTGCAGGTTTATGCCATTGGATAAATGTATTAAACTTGGGGTAAAGACATAGTTGCTTGATTGATAAACCAATCAGAAGGAATGCTTTGGGTGATTAATGACTATGGCATATCTAATGGGGCACATGTTTAATAGCCTCCAAGGTTCTGACAAGTAAAATAGCAACTAATTGTGGTACCTAAGAATTATTCAGTCCTCGAGGCCTAAACAAAAGTTTTCATTCGAGTTGAGGAAGGGTGGAGGTGTTGAGAAAGTTTACTTATCTTCTTTTCTTCAAACCACACCAGCTGTCATAATACATATTTATTTTCTGAATTTTGCTTATTAATGGCTTATTTCACTTTAAGCTCTTTCAACCTACGCAGCAAGAAGCAGGCAAACACGGAGGTTTTTGCAAGCAGACAACAAAGGAAAGCGCTGTACTTACAAATCTAATTTTCATCTAAGTACTGTAGATTGCAGCTCCCTGAGGCAAAGTCCTTGATATCAGAAAACCAATTTCTGGCAGATTGGAGGGGTTATTCCCCTTTGGTTTTCCAGCATCAGCGAGGAGATGGGAATAGAGGACCCATTCTCAGGAGGCTGGCAACTTCACAAAAGAAAAAACAGATGGGACCTGACAGGCTATTTCCAGGAGATGGAGTCTCTGAAGCAGGAAGCAGCGATGCCTGAGTGACTACTGGGAGGCCCTTGCTTTTAAACTGGGAGAGTCAAGGACTCTGATGAGATGACAGCAGGCAGCATGCATTGTCAGGCTTCCACCTGTCCCGTCAACATTTACACTCCCCACCCCCTTCCTAATATATAATTTGCAGATTGTCTTGTGAGTGCAATATTGTTTAACCCTGTATAACACCCTTAGCTGTACTCTGTGGATATTTTTTATTTATTTGTTTTTGCAGTTTTCCAGAATTTGAGGCTGCACTATGTAGGCATAGAACCTTCAGCTATTTCTGTACTAAAATTATATCTCTGATTTCCTATCCTTCCCTATCTCTTTCCAATGAAAGAACATGCAAGGATAAGAAAAATGGGGTGAATTCTGTATTCAGAATCCACCTACATTCTGAGAGAAAATAATATTAGGCAGCAGTTTTCCCTGCTCTCTAAATCCTTCTGAAGCAAGCACTGTTTCCCACTTCCTCTTGGTATTTGAAATCAGGTTTTAGTTTCCTCTTCAAAGTCATATGTCTTCAACTTTCCTGAGCCAATCATGAAAATCATCTGCTGGCAAGATTTGTGCAGTGAAACCAATTTATCTACAGTTAAATTTTGCATTTTGAAATAATTTTTGAATTTTGTACATGACTACCATTAGCTCTCAACAAGCTGTTTAGAGTCCACTTGACCCAAGCTTGCTCAGTTATCTTCTTCCAGAGACCAATGAGGAAAAAAATTATGCCCAGTTGTGAAGATACTTGATCTCAGCCCTTTATATCGTTGACTATGAGCTGCTGCTGTTGCTGCTGCATCTAAGGAAACTGATAAGCAAATTCTTGGCTGTGATTAAGTCTAAGCTGGTGAGGGAGGGGGCAGGATTGGGTCACTTTCCCATGACATAAATGCACAGAAACTTTCCAACCATTTCAGAATCTGATAGCATGAGAGACTGGGTACTCCACTTCCCAGTCATCTTCTAAGTAGGATCCAGTTTTGGCTGTAAAAGGTAAAGGTAAAGGACCCCACGACAGTTAAGTCCAGTCAAAGGCGACTATGGGGTGCGGCACTCATCTCGCTTCAGGCTGAGGAAGCAGGCGCTTGTCCACAGACAGCTTTCCAGGTCATGTGGCCAGCATGACTAAATCGCTTCTGGTGCAACGGAGCACCGTGACAGAAACCAGAGCACATGGAAACGCCGTTTACCTTCCCATCACAGCGGTACCTATTTATCTACTTGCACTGGTGTGCTTTTGAACTGCTAGGTTGACAGCAGCTGGGACAGAGCAATGGGAGCTCACCCCATTGCGCAGATTCTAACCACCAACCTTCTGGTTTGCAAGCCCAAGAGGCTCAGTGGTTTAGACCACAGCACCACCTGTGCCCCTGTTTTGGCTGTACATCCTTTGGGAACCACCTTTTTCTTGTGGTAACTTTTTTAACAGTGTTCCCTAGACTAACACTGCATAGCAAGATCACAATTTGATAGCTGACCCAAAACTGTGGAACTCCATTCCCCTAATGATATCTGAGCCTGTACAGCTTCAGTAGCTCTGCAGGGCCTTCTTGTTTGGTACTGCTCATATACAGTATTTTATGGATTACAAGAACAGTAGACTGCAGACACTGCAGTTTTACACTTTATGTACTGTTGTTCATCTTCGGGCAATATTTCTGAATTCACTCTCTCTGAATCAGTAACCCCCAGTTTACACACATTCTCCCGTAAAGTCTTTTTATCTTCAACCATAACAGTCATGTCTTTCTCAACAGTAGATGCTACCACTACATCAAGAGTCTCTGCTTTGGCAGCTGTTCTGCATATCATATCATGAGAAAGCAAACATTAGTGGTGTAATAAGCGATAGTGCTCCACACGCTGACGTCCCAATGGCAACCAGTCAACAGGGCAGAAATTAACAGCTTCAGCAGAGTTGAAACTTTGGTTAAAGCCACTATGATAGGCTCTTGGAAATGTAATCACAAATTTACCAGCACACTGGTAGGTACGGTAAATAGGCACACCATGAGACATTAATGTATTGGGATTCATAATTGTAACCAGCTGGTGTAAAAGGTCTGGCTGAGATTCTAATAGCTCAGGAGCCAACTTCTTCATTACATCTGCCAGTTGTTCAGCTGCATATCCTGGGGCTCCATACCATGTTTTAAAGGTAAAGGGACCCCTGACCGTTAGGTCCAGTCACGAATGACTCTGGGGTTGCAGTGCTCATCTCGCTTTACTGGCCAAGGGAGCCGGCGTACAGCTTCCAGGTCATGTGGCCAGCATGACTAAGCTGCTTCTGGCGAACCAGAGCAATGCACGGAAACACCGTTTACCTTCCCGCCGTAGGTTCCCTCTAATGCAGATAGATGGTGGAATAACTCCAGTGATCCTCAATATGACAGTGAAATGAGGAAAAACAAATCCCTACATGTAGCCAAGGCAACTTCATTCCACATATATCTGCAGTGATGTGAGCAAGTACAGATTGTTCCATCACAGGCATATTCAAATTCCATCCACTATCAATTTACTCCACTTCTTCTGGTTTTAATTTGATTTTCCCACCTCTCACAGGAAACTCACTGCCAAACTCCTTTGAAGCAATATCAGCACCATATTCTACTGTAACATCCTCTTCAATTGTGCTAACAAGATGCCAAAACTCTTTCTCAACCAATTCTGTAGGAACCATATGGACTGCCATATTAAAATAATCTGACCTGCAGGCATCTGCCATTTATCCAAATGTGCAAAGTGTGTAGTCTTGTGCTGCCTGTTCAAATGCTTCTTGTGGTTTATTACACTCCTCAGCTAGGCCTCGGCGGCATCTCCAGTCCCCCTCGGGGAACATCACAAAGAGGTGGTATTAAGCAAAAGGTATGGTAACTGCCATCACATAGGAACAGACTATCCTCATCATTACCACTTCCGTACAACAGACAAACATACAAATCCACGGCATTAAAGCTTTTCTTAGACCGTCCCTTTGGTTGTTCTCTTTCTGTTTCCCAGATGGCTTGTCATTTTTCAACCATTTCCCATTTCACTAGGCCATGAGACTCAAACTTTGGAGGGGTGGTTTCCATTCTATGTCTCAGATTGTGAGTTTTTGTTTTGGTAAAGGTTAAGGTAAAGGGACTCCTGACGGTTAGGTCCAGTCATGGATGACTCTGGGGTTGCGGCGCTCATCTCGCTTTATTGGCCAAGGGAGCCAAGGGAGCCGGCATACAGCTTCCGGGTCATGTGGCCAGCATGACAAAGCCGCTTCTGGCAAACCAGAGCAGCGCACGGAAACGCCATTTTACCTTCCCACCGGAGCGGTACCTATTTATCTACTTTCACTTTGACGTGCTTTTGAACTGCTAGGTTGGCAGGAGCAGGGACCGAGCAACGGGAGCTCACCCCGTTGCGAGGATTCGAACCGCCAACCTTCTGATCGGCAAGCCCTAGGCTCTGTGGTTTAGACCATAGCGCCACCCGTGTCCCCTTTTTGTTTCTGTAGCTTCCTCCAAATCAGTTTTAATATTAGTAGCCTCTGCTCTCATGCGTTTTGCTCGATGAGCAGGTGGACAAGTTTCAGACAGGTGAACAGGCTTGTCTTTGAGGAATATAATAGGGTTTATATTCCTTGTCCTTTGTGCCACTGGTGATATCTGGCTTCTGAAGACACTTTTCCAGAACTGCATCATCCACTAAACACATCAATTTGGAACAAATGTCTGGCTTCAGCAGACTAGCTCCAGTCTGATATAAGTTGTAAGGGTAAAGAATGTGCTCATAATGAGCACAAATATGTGAGCCCACAGCTTTGCCAGGAACAAACCCCATCTTGGTAGCTATTTTAGTCCATTTTCTGTCCTCACACACCAAGTCAAATCCACCTTCTTCTGCAACTAGCCTATTAAACTGGAATAAATCCAATATCTTTCTTTCTACATTTGGAATTTTCAGTGTGCATCCCTAAAGTTACCAAAACTTTGCAATCTGGTATTTTACATTTCCAAGTGTCTTGTACTACTTCTTTTATTATTGTCCTCTCATTTGTGTTATTACCTGGGTAAGAAGCTGCTGGAATGTAATAAATAAGAAAAATGTGTGGGCAGCTTCTTGAGAGTGGAGAGCACAAACTGTTTGACCTTTGCTTGTAACATTGATTGATAGGCTGGAAGCAATTGAACCAACTTGCTATTTTTCATCGCATCTTTTTTTCTCACTTCAGCTGCCCATCTTTATTTCGTCTTCATTAGTCTTAGAGTGGCTTGTACAACTGGCTCTTGATTTAGACATGCTCACTAGCACAAAGTTTTCAAACCTCTGAAACAAGTGATTATAACCAAGGTAGGCATATCAGCCGTGAAGCTAGTGTAAGGTTCTAAATCAAGACTTTTTAATGTGCTTTTCTGGCAAGAGATTTTCCTTTTCCTACATAAAGGAAATCTTAATCCCTTAACACTTAATCCCTTAAATTTGGCTCTGTGTTATACTCACAATCATAGGGCAAAAGAGCAAGGTGGAAGACTGCTGAAACGTAAGTGGAGAAAAACTCCAGATGACTATAGCCAAACACTGGTGAGTGTGCATTTTCAAGCATACTTAGTGGCAGTGAAGGCAGCAAAGAAGGCATACTTTGCTACTTACATTGCATCCTCAGTATGCCATCCTGCACAACTTTACCAGGTAGCAGGGCCTTTTGCATATTGCCCTGAAAGAGGTGGTAGAACAGACAGAAGTTTGCTGTGACTTGTTTGCTAAGCATTTTGAGGATAAAATTGCTTGCTTACATGGGACCTTGACACTGTTGCTATAGCAGTTGAATCTTGAGAGTTGTCCAGAGCACTGTCTAATTCTGTTTTCCTGGATGGATTTCAGCTGATGAGGCTCAGGGGTGTGGACAAGGTGCTTGGACCCTTGCCCCTCCTTGACTCATAAAATCCAGCAGGGAAGAGACAACTGTCTGGGCCAGGGAGGTGGTCAATGCCTCTTTAAAAGAGGGATGGTTCCTGCCTGTTTGAAGGTGGCAGTAATAAGACTGCTTCTTAAGAAACCATCCCTGGATTCTGAGAACTAAGTAATTATCAGCCAGTTGTACTGTTAGTGGATGGTTCCCTAGACTGGATGGATGGGAGACTGCCTGCTCTTGAGGGAGTTGCACTGTCTTTTAAGGGGGTGCTCTTGGATCCATTACTGTCACTTGAGGCCCAGGTGGCCTCGGCGACTCAGGGTGTCTTTTGTCAGCTTTGGTTGGCGGCCCACCTATGCCCCTATCTGGACAGGGATAGTGTAACTTCTGTGGCCTACACTCTGGTAACATCTAGGTTGGATTTCTGCAATGCATTATATATGCGGCTGCCTCTGAAGATGGTTTGGAAACGTCAGCTGGACAGATTGCTCACCAGAACAAAATGATTTGAGCATATAAAACCAATCCTGGCCCAACTGCACTGACTGCCGTTAAGTTTCCGGGCCCAATTCAAAGTATTGGTGTTGACCTATAAAACCTTACACAGCTCAGGACCTCAATACCTTAAGGACCACATCTCTCCATACAAACCAACCTGAACCTTGCACTTGTCATCTGAGGCCCTTTTCTACGTCCCTACTCAGAGAGGTTCCGAGGGTGGCAACATGAGAATAGGTCTTCTCTATGGTGGCTCCCAATCTGTGGAATATTCTCCCCAGAGAGGCTCACCTGGCACCATCATTTGATGTCTTTAGGCTCGAAGCAAATACATTCTTCTTTACCAAGGCCCTTAACCATTTAATAATCTATGGCCTGTTAAATGTTGGGGGGACTGTTATTATGATTATTTTATTATTATGTTGTCTGTTATGTTTTAATTATTATGCTCCATAAAATATGTTCTTAATGCTGTACACTGCCCTGGGATCATATGATAAGGGGTGGGATATTAATCAAATAAATAACAATAAGAGAGTATACACACACTAGGGATGGGGAAGAAATTCAATTCACATTTAAATACAAACCTAAATAATTCTCACTTTCCAAAACAGCAGGGAGATTAAAACACAACCATTCTTCAACATTCACACTTCTCTGAATTTTGCAGTGCAGTTTTCAAAAGCAATGTTTTCAAAAATGCATATACTGGAGTAAAGTGTCCATAAAAGTGTGTATAGTGGTTAAAATAACACAAAAATATATTATTTTATGGGGAATTGCTTTGCAAAAAATCTATATACTAGGCAAAATTGTATACAAGCATGTTTATTAGGAGAAATTCACATTAAAATGCTGCTTGAGTTTCATAAGGACTTTTAAAAAAAAAGACAAACGTATCTGAAAATTTGGAGGGCTAAATTTAAGTTTGAAAAAAAAAATGACAAACTGAGAGAAACTAAGATTGATAAATTCACCCATCCCTAACGCACACACATTCCAACACTGCTCAAAGTCTTGCCTTATATGGAAACCATTACAATTGTGTTGTAATGCTTAAATAATTTTTTCACATCTTCAGATTCAGATGGCTCTCCAGAGAACTAGCCCATATCTTCATATAAAAAACAACCCACCTGCATTTCTATAGTGCTCTAAGGCTTCCAGAAGAAAATTAATCATGTAAAAAAGATGAAAAAGGAGCCAGTCACAGCCTGTCTCCTCCCAGGGTCCATCATCAGCCAGCACCATTTCACTGCCAGGGAGGGTGAGACACATGCTGTCGGCCAGCTGAAAGCAATCTTATTATATCATGTTAGCCAACTTCAGTTTTTCTTTCAAAAAGGGCAGGATATAAAAATGAAAAATATGAATTAAAGACGGTGATTTAAAATTGGAGTCAGATACCCTTCCTGTCCAAGTAGCTGCCTGTAGGGATGCAACTACATCATCTAGAAAGAAGAATGCAGTAAGAAAAAGAAACCCAGACATGGCCTTATGAATCACAGCATCTTTTGCCAAGTGATCTTGTCATCTTGATCAAATCATTTAACTCTCCCTTGTCCCCAATTTTATATGCACTTCAGTAGGCCCATCAATTGGTATACTTTTAATGTTGAGAATTTGTCTGTTGGGTTGAAGAGGTGGAGCTGAAGTGAATCCTTTATCCCATTTGCTGCCTTCCTAGAGCCACTGTTAGCAACCCAATGACTCACCAGATTTATACCGATATTTTAGGTCTTAATTAACCTATGTAGAACTTACAGGCAGTTAGATTGTCAAGGAATATGAAAGCAGTGCGGATCCAAAAGGGCAAGTATTATATATTGTAATGTGAGGAACATATGTTCAGATGTCTAGTTCCTTCTGTTATCAAGACCATGGTGGTTTAGATAAGCTGTAAGCCAGAAACAGGTCATTAACTACCAGATTGAAATTCTGTGGACAAGGATTTTCTCATGTTCTTCCTTAGATACTGACAAGCCAGGCAATGTGCCATTTTACTGCAATAATACTGATCACGTGAAAAAGAAATATATGCTTGTGTGCATTCAGTTCTAATTAGTATACCCTTTACCAAATCACTCTTTGGATGCCTGGTATCAAGTTCTTTGGGGTTTGTTCCTTAATGTGTGCTCCATTTATCACTTTTTTAAAAAAAATATACCAATTTAGTGTCATAATTTGAATGTATAATTGAATTTGCCAGCCTGACAGATGAATGAAACTGCTGCAAAACTCAAGTACCGGTAACTTTTTTCAGTAGGGTTATGAAGGCAGCCAATCTGCCATCAGCAGCAAGCCACAGCTATATCTTGGATTTGTGCTGTTTCAATATTCGTGCCTTTCAAATAATAGAATAAACACTCCTTCCTCCACCACCCCTTTATTCCCCTCCAAGCCCTCAAGATAAATATTAATAATACAAGAGATTGTGGGAAGATGAATAAAGCATAATTTGAGCTAAAAGCCTACAGATGGCAAAGAAATGAAAAAAGCTAAGTGAGGTGGAAGAGAAATGTGTAATTGAGCAACACCAGCACCATATGTCAGATGCTGCCATAAAACAAGACAGCAAAAGGAAACCTTTGCCTTTGCTCTGTGGAAAACACCAAAATGAGTGCTTGGGTGAATGTCTTTCTAACTCTGATGCATTAAGCTCATCAGGGAGATCTTACCTGATCTTGCATTTGACAAGTTAGTATCTCTTTTTATATAGAGAGTGACAGTCTGTTGGTCTTCTTTTCCTTTCTTGATAAGGCGAGAGAGCCATTCAAATTTAGCTGTAGCCAAAGTGATGAAAGTGAATTAGGCTGAAAGCACACACATCTCCTGTTAGATATCCTGGAGAGCTGCTTCCTTCAAAGCCCCCTCAAAATGTTTGAATTGTTTCCTCTTGCATATTTCTAAGCTGTGTGTCAGAGAGGATTTCAAAAGACAGGGAATGATCTGCCAGTCATTCTGTCTAGTCTGTGATTGTGTGCATTGCTTCCCAAGGAAGATCAAAGAAAATGCTAGCTTTTCCGGAAAATATCACTTTGAAAAATAAATAAATAGAAGAATGTGATACTGTGGCCTTAGTTCTGCATGTATGAATAGGGAGATTTCTCATGGGCAACCACACAGCTGAAGTTTCATTATATAACTCTGGTGCTGAAGTTCTGCTCACATACAATATTTCTATTACCAAATGGATAAAATCACTAGTGTTGCTTGAATTAAGATCAGATAATTTATGGAGTCATTCCACTTGACACAGATGAAACACAAAGAAAGAGAAGGAGAATAGTAAGGACATGTAATGATGATTGCTTATGATTGTTTCATGGCATGAACCTTTGCCTGGCCCTCATTTTCTCAATAAGAAACTAATGTGATGCTAAATATTGGTCAGAGGCTGACTTAAATGCATCAAATTAACTCCAAGTTCCTGTTCCTGTTTGGCATGCAAGTTTGTCCCTTGAATGTTTCTGTAGGCTGACTACTGATTTCTTGTTTACTTCAGAGATGGGGTGGATGAAAGTCAATGCTCAATCAATGCTCGTTGAATTTGGAAGGCCACTCACAGCAAAGCTTTGGAATGGACCATGGCTTGCACCATTAGTCTGGCACAGTGGTGGATGCTTAGCATCCCACAGAGTGTGGTTTTTTACTGGATTTGTTTGAGGATCATCACAAAGAAGCCTCCTTTCTCATTAGGATGTTTGCATATTACGATGCCACCATCCCAGCAATGTACCTGAAGCATCTGCCTGCTTCTCCATACCAGCTGACCATGAGTAAAGTATAACAATGCAAGGGCTGTGTCCCTGCTTGCTGTACCGGCCAATCCTCCTTGCAGGTTTCCCAGCGTCCACTGCTGCTGAAATTTTAAATGCAGGCTTCTAGCTCACGCTTCCCCCAGCAGTAGGGTGAGAGAGGAAAGAGGAAAATAAGCTTCTTTCTCCCCTTTGTTCCCCCCACTACCATCACTGCGGCAGGAAGGGAGACAAGAAACTTTTAACATGCAGGCTTTTTCCTCTCCCTACAGCAGGCACCCCCAAACTCGGCCCCCCAGCTGTTTTGGGACTACAACTCCCATCATCCCTGACCACTGGTCCTGTTAGCTAGGGATGATGGGAGTTGTAGTCCCAAAACAGCTGGAGGACCGAGTTTGGGGGTGCCTGCCCTACAGCAACAAGGAGGGTGAGGTAACACAATGAGGAAAATAGCAGCGCGGGGAGTGCAGGAAGGCTTGCAAAGCCCGTCCCACAGCAGTCTTTTCAACAATGAAGGCTGGAAGGAACAGCACGGGGGGCTTAGGCTTTCTTCTTTCCATCTCATGCCACTGCCACTGCTGCAGATCATGAGGCCAGCCGGCCAGCTGGCACTTCAGGGTGCCTTCCTCCTCCCTCATTGCTCCTCCTGCTGTTCTTCATGAAGATCGGTAGTGGTGGTAGCAGGGGATTCTGAGGCCAGCTATAGAGGAGGAAAGTGAGCAATAGCAGCACCAGCTGGCCTAAAGATCTGGATCTGACAATCGAGGGCTCCAAGTCTGGCAGGCAGAAGAGCCAGAGGAGCTGGCCACACTTCATTCTGACTGTTCCCCTGCAGCAAGCCTGGGCTGCCACCTCTCATCATAGTTCACAGCACCACCTATTGGCAACCATGCAAACTACTGCATGACAACAGTGCAATGCAAATGTGTATTATATAGTGTATTTTATAACTAAATGAAAGTACAGAATAGTCACCAGCTAATTAAGCATATATTCACAGTATCTCTGAATATGTCACACATAATAAAGATAGTATGCCTTACACATTCCACTAAATGCTTCAACATTGTAATATTTTTTCTCTTTTATCTCCATTAAGCAATTAAAAAGAGAGATTGCATTTTAATTCCTTTATGTTTATTTAATGGTTCTTTTGGAATAATTGGTGCAGTTGGTACTACAGATTAATAGCAAAGCAGGAGGGAATGAAAAAGGATGGCATATTTTCAAGTTTATTCTCAATGAAAAAAAGTCTAGGAAGAAATTAAGGTCTCCCAAAAGCATACAAGCAGTCTTTTTACTGTTTACTTTTGGAACTTTTTGTCCTAAATTACAAACTCTATGGAAGTGAACCATTATTATATTTTACCAGGTTTAAAGTAACAGTTTGGGGAAAGTGACATGCCGGGGGGGGGGGCGGCGAAGGGAGAGAGAGAGAAAGAGAGTTCATTTTATGAGTAAGTGAAGCTGTACTTAGTGTCAGAGCTTCAATTAACAAGATCTGGGAAATAACCACTTCAAGTTAAGATCTAAAATGCATGGCTCAGGCTGATTTTGCTTCAATGAAATTACTTTTAAAAGTGTGTATGATCAGACTTTTAACAGGCAGGGAACTGGGCTTATTTCCAAATTGCAACTTTAAGATTTATTGTATTTTCACCCTCCTCTCTTTAGCCCAAGCCTTGCTGGCTGGCTGCAATTAATACAGATGTTATGGTTTTTGATTTGCATTGCTACAGCATATGAACTCAATTACTTTTCATTTGTAGCCCTGAAAATGGCATAAACCCCCTTTGTGATGAAGTTTTTCACTGCATTGGTAGAAGTTACTGAACCATGGAACCAGGGAGATATCAAGTGAGCCACAGAGAGTGCCTTCCTTTTGTTTCTGTTTAATATACTTTGCTTTCCTTATGTGTTCTGCTATGGCAAGAGGTCATTGAGGCAAGTGCTGCAGCTGATTTTTAAATGGCTCGTTATAAGATTTTCTCATGGGGAAAAATAAGAGGATGTCTAATTTTTGAATGCTATGACAAGGATAACTAAATCCATGCATAAAAATGCACAGGTCAAGATTTTCTTCCCATATTATCTACATATCTTTAAGAAAACTTTGCTAATGGGTGGCAATTTTTACTAGCCTGCTTTCCCTTCTCCTGCTCTGCAGATCTAATAAGCCCCTTTTTCAGATGCTATGGCAATCCCCTCAGATTACTTGGTTTCTGAGCTGTAGTGCTAGTAATCAGTAGTAGTCAGTGCGGAGGGCTAGTGGTCTCACGGTTTACCAGAAGAGAGCGAGAAAGGTGGCAAGGAGGTTGTTGCTGTGCTGGCATATTGGGGAAACTAATCCATATTTCTCTACCTCTTGGTACCTCTCAGCAACTCTACTTCTGAGAAGCTAGGTGTGTGGAGGTAGCTGTCCTCACCTACCACTCCTACCGGTAACCTCCAGGAACAAAAACAGTTTCAAGTAGTGCTATGGCAGCTCAGGACTTCATGGCCTCCATGACAACCATGGGGTTCACTTAAAGCAGTGATGGCCAAACTTGGCCCTCCAGCTGTTTTTGGACTACAACACCCATCATCCCTAGCTAACAGGACCAGTGGTCAGGGATGATGGGAATTGTAGTCCCAAAAAATCTGGAGGGCCGAGTCACTGACTTAAAGCATCAAAAGTCCTGACTTTAAATAGTTTTGGATGCCACTTTCCTTTTTTTTTTCCAGACTTGTGGCTGGTGGCTTAAGTCATTTTTATTATGCTCTAACTGTTATGTATGTAAATTATGACAATGATTTCTAATGATTTTGCTTATTGAGTACTTTCTTTTATTTTATTCGTAAACTGTCCTATGACCATTTTGGTGAAGAGAGAAATATTTTAAAAATTAAATAAACCTCCAACTCCCAACAACCCCAGCCTGCATGGTCAACAATTAGGTCAGGGATTATAGCAGTCGGGAGTCTAACAACGGATGCTTTCAGAATATCACTGTTTTCAAGGAGGATTCAGTAGCATACCAGGAAATTCAGACTGAACGATTACAGCTGATTTGGAGCTCTTGTGAAACAAAACTGCTTTCCCAAACGATAAGGCTTTTGTGATATGGAAAGTAATGGGGAAATGCACTGGAAAGGGCATGATAACACCTGCTTGATGCAATGACACCTGATCTCTCTGCAAACAAATAATAGTGAATGTTCATTAAATAGTCAGTGCTGTCTAATCCCCCTGAAAACAAATCAGGATGGATGCTCTTTGAACATGTCATCTGGAAGTGACCAACATCTGGACAGCCACAAGTTTTTCATCCCTGCCCAGAGACATGTTCCCCATCATCCCCAAAGTGACAAATCTCTTCTGTTTTGAGCCTAATCAGTGTCCTTTTTGTGTTCAAAATGATACATTTGACTGAGATTCATCCAAAGATAATTATTGTAAAATATCCTAGTTTGTAGCTTTCTGCAAATCCTTTGACATTATTTAATCTCTGGATGGGTTGGAACATATCATCAGTTTCTAACACTGTCTCCTTTCCCCTCTAATACAAGGTTACTTTCTTTCTTTTCCTTTAGTTAGGGCACAGGTCAATTATCATTCAGTCCCACTATAAATGGACTTCTGTCTCACTCTCATTGGCAAAAGTGAAGCCTAGCAAGAGCATCCACCACAGTTCAGATGCAGTTCAAATCATGACCTACAGAAGGCTTATTTTTAACCACCCAGCTATAATTTCTCCTGTCATTCAAATTGCTCAAACTATAAAGCACATGAATTGTAGGAACTTAAAGTCACAATAACACTGTTATACTTAATGTTTATCTAATAATAGTGCCATTTTTTGTTGCTGGGAAAAATGGTTTAGGAGGAAATAAAGCTGGACAACAGCCTGTGAACACAGCTGCCAAGCAAGGAAGCAAATCAACTAATCACATCAACACTTAAACCAATGATAGCTGTTTTACAATAGAGGAAAATTGAATCAGACACATCAAACACCTGGCGCAGTAGGGCACTTGCTAGCCCCATAGAGATTTGTGTTCATGGTGGAATAAATTTCACCATCATTACTGGCAAGGATTTATGATCATAGGATTTAATTGTTGTTGCTAGGATTAACATGGTCTGTATTGACAGAACAGACATTAGTGGTCTTCTCTAGTGGTCTATAAGCTACCAGATCTGCTAGGTAGAATCACATGCATGAGAGTGTTCAGAACATTTCACAAAAATTACCTCAGCAGTTCTTACAACAGGCCTGTTGATGTGTGGCAGTCCAGGCCAGATACAGCTCACTACCATACATGGCTGCTCACATAGTGCTCAAGGAACCACCTGGTGTTCCTGCCTGTTTTGGACAGTAAAAGCAGCAGTGGGCTGTCAAATGCTTGGTAAGCCACAATACCAAACAAAGGCACCCTTTGGCTCGGTGTCTTACAAGCCATGCAGCCTGCCTTACAACATCTCCATAAGGGAGTGCAGTATTATTGCCTCTTTGTTACAGATATCAGGGACTGAGAGTGAGAGATAAACCACCATGTGGGATTGTGCCAAGGAAATATTTGGACAAAGGCTCCCATACGGACAAAAGCATCAGGAGTTGTGCTGGCCACGCTGCCTCCGCACACACCATAGTCTGTGATTTTGCCACATCCACCCATTTACAAGGAAGTGGCTCAGGACGGAACAGATTTTCATGAGACTAACATTTTTAATTTCATTTTTTGTTCTCAAAATCTACAGTAATAAAGTGCAAGTGTCTCTGCGTTCAGTCCCTGTGTCCTACTGCGCATGTGCCCCGCGGACACAGGGATTGGAGCGCAGAGACTTCGGGCGGCCGGGCGAAACTGCGCATGTGCCCCATGGGCACAGGGATTGGAGTGCAGAGACTTCGGGCAGCCGGGCTGTTGAAGCGGTAGGTGCACGCTCGCGTGGACTTACTTCTAAGTGGCAGCGGCCGTTACAAGTGGTGGCTGAGTTGGCCTGCCGGGGCCTGGCTGATGCCAGTGCCACCGCCGCCGCCGCGATGCGCCTCCTGCGCTGCCTGCTGAAGGGCCATTCGGCGCTGGCCGGGGCGCCCAAGTACATCGAGCACTTCAGCAAGTTCTCGCCGTCCCCGCTTTCCATGATGTTCTAGCGGCCGTTAATTTAACGGGCTTAAAGTCTACTAGTAGTATATAATGAAATAGAAGAAATGGCAAAGGAGCCCAAGAAAACATATGAAGCAATTAATGAAGCAATTCATGTTGTATATTATAAAAGGAAAATGATCAGCATTAAACCCTAGGACTATGGAATTTGATCCGCATTCTGCAGGAAAGAACCATGGCCCCATTTTATTTGTGGAGGCTCTAGTAGTGCCTCCCTGCTGCACAAAATGCACCCAGGGCTAAACTCTGGCATTCAAGACAGGCACTTGGGCAAAGATCTGATGTTCACTGGTACATATTAAAGCTTACAAGGCAGTAATTGTGTTGATACAACTGCCTGTAATGTCAAAGAACCATGTATGCAGTGCCAAACGCCACATTTATGATATTTCTGTGGTGCATTGGCTAGTGCTTGTCTTCTGGAATGCACCGAAAGTGTGGGATCAGTATGCAACTTTGTTCAATTACAACTCTGTTCAACTATGCTCTGAATAGATCAATGACATGATTTATGAACGTTACGAAAGCATGACATGAACTTATATTATTATTGCATTGTATCAATAAGACTGTTCCTGCAAGCTCAACTGGGTGAAGAACCAGACCTTGTGCTCATTTTAAGAATGGCACGAACCTTGTGGGAATTCTTAATTATGTACAGCAGGCATCCCCAAACTCGGCCCTTCAGAGGTTTTGGGACTACAACTCCCATCATCCCTAGCTAACAGGACTAGTGGTCAAGGTTGATGGGAGTTGTAGTCCCAAAACATCTGGAGGGCCGAGTTTGGGGATGCCTGGTGTATAGGCTACATTTCTCAAAATACTGTGCATGACAGCCTAACAGCGCAATCTTAAAATTCGCAATACCAGCAAATAAATGCAGAAGACTGTATTGAGGGTGAGTTAAGTACTGAGCTACATGAAATGTGAACTATAGGAGGTCAGGTATAAAGCTGAAGCACAAGTGATTTTTCTTTTGGGTTTACAAAACAAAATGCACAAGTTTATAGGTGCAAGCACATGGGAATTTTCACTCCAAATGTTAATCTCCAAACTGCCTTGATCCATTTGAAAGAGTAATGGTGAGAAGGCAAATGAAATTCAATATAAAGTGATGTGTATTGGAGCAAAACACCCCAAATTCACAGACGCACTGATGGGATCTGAGCTGGCTGATGCTCTCCAGGAAAGAGATATTGGGAGTTGTGGTAATGTTCAATGAAATCACCAACTGAATGAGTAGTGGCAGTGGAAAATGCAAATTCCATATCAGGAATTATTAAGGGGGGGGTGAAAGTAAAATGACCAGAATCAAAGTGTACAGGTGTACATTGGTTCTATGTGCAGCTCAAATTACAAAGCAAGTAGAAACAATCTGGGTAAGGTTTTCAAACGCCCAAGTCAGACTGTGTCATTAACAAGTCAAATCAACAACTTCCTAAAGTCCCAAGTTACTCTATGGACTCAGGTGTCCAAAAACACTGCATTTCATTTTTTAAGTGAAACCAAACTGACTAGGGAAATGACCTGAATTTGAACAGGGAGAGGTAGAGAGGTTGGGTTGGATCTTTCATTTGATGGACAGGCCTAAAGTAGGTTTTAATCACAGTGAATTATTTTCCCAGGATGCTCCAATCACATTGATTTAGGGGAGAAAAGTTGAAGAAAACAAAAGTGTTTGCTTTTCACTTGGCTGTTGTTTTGCCTGGGACAGTAGGGTGTTTAGAAAACATCTTAAAAAAACATCTTTAGACCCGGCCATTATGGCCAACTATCGTCCAGTCTCAAATCTACCATTCTTGGGCAAGGTGATTGAGCGGGTGGTTGCTGAACAACTCCAAGCACGCCTGGAGGATGCGGACCATTTGGATCCCTTCCAGTCAGGGTTCAGGCCTCATCATGGGACTGAAACTGCCTTGGTCGCGCTGGTTGATGATCTCCGGCGGGCTAGGGACAAAGGTGAGAGCTGTTTCCTAGTTCTGCTGGATCTCTCAGCGGCCTTTGATACCATCGACCATAACATCCTTCTGGACCGTCTAGAGGGACTGGGAGCTGGGGGCACTGTTATACAGTGGTTCCGCTCCTTCCTCCTGGGCCGTGTCCAGAAAGTGGTGGTGGGGGATGAGTGTTCGGACCCCTGGGCTCTCACTTGCGGGGTGCCTCAGGGTTCCGTCCTCTCCCCCATGCTTTTTAACATCTATATGCAGCCGCTGGGAGAGATCATCAGGGGGTTTGGACTGGGTGTTCATCAGTATGCAGATGACACCCAGCTCTACCTCTCTTTCAAATCAGAACCAGTGAAGGCAGTGAAGGTCCTGTGTGAGTGCCTGGAGGCGGTTGGAGGATGGATGGCGGCTAACAGATTGAGGTTGAATCCTGACAAGACAGAAGTACTGTTTTTGGGGGACAGGGTGCGGGCGGGTGTGGGGGACTCCCTGGCCCTGAATGGGGTTACTGTGCCCCTGAAGGACCAGGTGCGCAGCCTGGGAGTCATTTTGGACTCACAGCTGTCCATGGAGGCGCAGATTAATTCTGTGTCCAGGACGGCTGTCTACCAGCTCCATCTGGTACGCAGGCTGAGACCCTACCTGCCCGCGGACTGTCTCGCCAGAGTGGTGCATGCTCTGGTTATCTCCCGCTTGGACTACTGCAATGCGCTCTACGTGGGGCTACCTTTGAAGGTGACCCGGAAACTGCAATTAATCCAGAATGCGGCAGCTAGACTGGTGACTGGGAGTGGCCGCTGGGACCACATAACACCGGTCCTGAGAGAACTACATTGGCTCCCAGTACGTTTCCGAGCACAATTCAAAGTGTTGGTGCTGACCTTTAAAGCCCTAAACGGCCTCGGTCCTGTATACCTGAAGGAGCGTCTCCACCCCCATCGTTCAGCCCGGACACTGAGATCCAGCGCCGGGGGCCTTCTGGCGGTTCCCTCATTGCGAGAAGTGAGGTTACAGGGAACCAGGCAGAGGGCCTTCTCGGTAGTGGCGCCCTCCCTGTGGAACGCCCTTCCAGCGGATGTCAAGGAAATAAGCAGCTATCCTATTTTTAAAAGACATCTGAAGGCAGCCCTGTTTAGGGAAGTTTTTAATATTTAATGCTGTATTGTTTTAATATTTGACTGGAAGCCGCCCAGAGTGGCGGGGGAAACTCGGCCAGATGGGCGGGGTAAAAATAATAAAATTATTATTATTATTATTATTAGAAAGGCAGCAGATTATTAGTGTCCTTCCCAATCACCTGGTTCCTAACAAGCAATTAAAACACCGGTACTTCCATTGATTTGTGTTCATTCCACTCTATTTCTCCTCCCACCCCAGATCCTGGTTTGTGTTGGTTTGGCTACTAGTTTTCAGACTTTTGGAGAGCTCAGTATAGGGTAATTCTATTTTCCTGTCCCTCAGATCCATTGTTGGGCTTTGCCTGTGATTTATTTTTCTTCCCAGTTTTAGTTTGCTTGCTAGAAGTTTCATTCTCTTCCTTTCAGTTTTAGAGTACCTGTGATTTCAGTGAATTTTGTTTTTTGCTCTCCAATAAAAAAATTTATTACAGTTTTCTCCCTTCCACCTCTGGGCCTGGTACTTTCTCACCACTCAACTGAACCTGCTTGCTCCTTAAGTTAGTGCCCAAGGGCTCCATGTCACCAGTTTTTAGACTTATTGTCCAGAAAACACTAGCAAAGGTTAATTGAGTTCACTTCTACCCACCCCAAAATGGTGAAATTTGCCCTTGTGAGAGAACCACTGCACCTATCATTCCAAATTTGGCAGGCTCCATCCCCAGAAGGGGTGACCAATGCATGCAAATTACATCCAATTCTGGCAGAAAAATGAAAGCTAGGGACTTTTTTCTTTTAAAAAATAAAATAAAGGTTTCCCGTGCAAACTCTCCTGATTGGATCTGTTTGCAATTTGGCAGGCTTAGTACACACTGGAGGGGCTCTTTTGGCTGAATTTTTCATCTACTTCTGTAGGGGGCAAACAATTCTTAAGGTTATAGCTGTTTTCAGATTCCCCATTACAGTCAATGAGGGAAAACAGAGCTTCAGGTTCAACAGATTTGATCTGGAGCAGATTAACACGTGGAATCAGAAAGAGCCTGAGTGGACTGGAAACAGTTTGGGTTGCTTCCCAATGCTGCAGATGCTGGGGGAAAACAATGTGCCCTATGTCTGAGCTTCTCAGAGGCATCTGGCTAGCAAGATCCTTGAAGTTAGGGTGCTAGATTCATTTTGTTTCAGCTTGGATTCACAGGATACATGGAGGCAAGTAAGTGTGCAAATGGCTTGTTGAACACACAAAGTGTTGTTTAGCATGTAACAGCAGAACAGATGGGTGTAACTAGCGAGGCAGCATTCCAAATAGTGATTTATGCCCATGACAAGTACAGTGGTACCTCTGGTTAAGTACTTTATTCGTTCTGGAGGTCCGTTCTTAACCTGAAACTGTTCTTAACCTGAAGCACCACTTTAGCTAATGGGGGCCTCCCACTGCGCCACCAGAGCACGATTTCTGTTCTTATCCTGAAGCAAAGTTCTTAACCTGAAGCATTATTTCTGGGTTAGCGGAGTTCTTAACCTGAAGCGTATGTAACCTGAGGTACCACTGTATTTCAAATGAGCTGGTGATATGGTGTGGATGGGGAGAGGATGGCTTTTGCATATACAGGAAGCAGATACGTGATTTTAAACAAAGATTGGGAGGGATCTGGTTGCTAGTTTATGCACATAATATCTGTGAGTAGTGCATATGGGATCTAATTCAAATGTCAGAAAAGTGCATCTTCTTGCAAATAAAGCTCATATTAAAAATGTACTACAGAGTTATGCAAAGCTTTTGTTTTGTTTGAACTGGCCACAAGTCCTCATCATAGATGGCTGATGAAAGGCTAGTTAATGGTGGCAGATTATTGTTCTATTCTAGAATGAGTATTTTCTGTAGCCTTAAGTAGTATTCATCATTCTAACTGTATATTGCTATTATTGCAGTATTCCCAAACATCCCAAGAAGATAAAAACCCACAACCCTTTGTATTTAGGGCTAAAAACCCTTGGCTAGAGGCCACACCTTCAGCTACCATGGAAGTTCTCCCTTTTGAGATGAACTCAGATACACCAAATGGCTAGAGAAATTTGTTCAGTCTAAGCAAGTTGTGTTAAGAATGAATATTAGAAAGGGGGGATATTGCAGGCTGTCTTCTAAAGCTTTTCAGTAGATACAGCTGAGAAATGAATTTTTGGACAGATATCAGCTTCAGATGAATCCATAATGTACTTTTTATATGTAATGCTCTCAAGACTAAGCAATATCACAATGACTAGTAATCATAACTTTTCCTCTCTCTCTCTCTCTCTCTCTCTCTCTCTCTCTTTCTCTCTCTGCATAAGAATGAATTCAATAGCTGCATTAAAGTCTCCTCCTGCTACCTTTTAGAAACTGATGCATAGATCTTTTCCACACTGTCCTTATAAAATAAAAGGGTTGAGGGCCGAGTCTCTTGAGTAGCTTTATGGCTTGGTTTGGCATTATAGTCTTATCATGCAGCTGCACAGATCATCTGTCCTCAAAGATGGTTACATGACTTGGACACTACTGTGTGATGTCCTATTCCATTCTCTTATGTTCTGCCAATTAGATTATCCTGTTTCTCCTTTGATTCCGCTAAGGCAATGAATCCCTGTAATAAGGTCATACTTTCACTTTAGCTTAGACATTTTAAAATATATTCACACATATACATAAGGCAGTGCTCAGCAGAGCCATCTTCCGTTTACTGAGTCTTAGAATGCACCTATGATAGCACCTTCTCTGGCCATAACATTTCATAATCATTTCTTTCTTGCCACTTTGTTTTCCATCTATGACTTATTGTCTACAGTGTATAGCATATTCTCAGTCTAATGATTGATAGGCCATTTAGAGATGGTAGGTGTTATTACAGTATTATTATTATTTGTTTCAGACAGGGAGAAATGAAGGGTGCATGGTTGTGGAATCTTGGGTCTTTGACGGAACAGTTTTCCTTTGTTTTGTAAAAGACCCAAGTGAACAAAGAAAGCTTTAAATAGTAAAATTCTAGCTGCACAGAATATTTTGTTGTGGTTTTTTTAAAACAGAAACTAAGAATTTGGAGTAGATTTTGTTTGTTTGTTTTTTAAAAAGTGTATTTTTGTGAATTTTCACTTTTTCGATTATGTCTGCTGCCTCTTCTGAGATTCCCCACCCCACTTCATCCCTTGTTTTACTACATATTCCTGGCTCCTAGTTCCTTCCTGGATTAGTAATGTGCATAATTGCATGCAATCAGAGTTATTCAGTAAACAAAATAATATCGTGTCGTGCTTTTCTGGACTATATCACTGAAAGAAATGAGAGTTAGGGATGTTTACTCAGAAGTAAAACCAACTGAATCAGCTGGATGCAAGGAAATTATGCAGAGGCAGCCTCAGGCAACAGATTTTGTGTGTCGTATGAGAGCAGAAGGTTGCTGGTTAAAAAAAAAAATTGTTATTGTATTTTTAGTCCTAAGGAGCGCCTAGAGGTGGCCTTTCTCAGATGCCAGAATAACCTGGCTGGCCTTAGGTACCCTGTACCTTGATTTGGTGGGATTTGGACATAAGCTGGCTCTGCCTTAGTCACCAAAATATCTTCGGCTAGCTGTGGTTGAATGAGACATGGGCTGCATGCACGCCACACATTTAAGGTACATAAGCCACATAACGTTTCTCGAAGAATCCTGGGAACTGTAGTTTGCTAAGCGTGCTGGCAATTGTAGCAATTGTGGAGGAATCCACGTGCTTGGAATGTATTGTGTGCAATGCATGCTGCCTTACTCCTTTGTAGCAGTGCTTACGATTACAACCTAGGCTAACACTTTCACAAGGAGTACTGAAGGAGAAGCATTTTTTCAACACTGCTAAAAATGCTCAGTAAAAATGGAATGGCTTTGGCTCAGCTATATGTAACATTATTAACCTTGCTGGGCTTTCTACATTTAAAACATAAATAAGGGCAGGAACATCTCTATAAAAGGGAGGGAGGGAACAAAGTGGACATAGAAACCTAAGTGGATGTCTGGGCAGATTAATTTTATTATTAAAAGAGAGGAAGACGCCAGTAAATTTGGAGGAAGAGAATTGAGATAATGAATTGGATTAAATCCAATAGCTATCCAATGATAAGGAAGGGAGGGTGTTACATTACTCCCCCTTTTGTAGACACCTACCTTTTTGGAGATAAGATAGTGCTCTGCAACACCCCATAAGATAACCACCAGAGGGCCAAAAAGCCTAATGCTACTTTCCAGACTCACTCCCAGATGTAAGATTGTAACCACTGTAACCCAGGGCCCCCAATTCCCATTCCCTGGAGCTGTCCTGGAGAATACCATGGTCAGTGATATCAAAAACCAACAAGAGATCAAGAAGCAGGAGCAAGGTCACACTCCCCTTGTCCTGCTCTACAAAGCAACCAAGGCCAACTCTGTCCCATCACCAGGTCTAAACTGAGATTGGAATGGATCTATGTAATCAGCTCCAGCAAATAATGCTTGCAGTTGCCCACCCACCCCCTTTAAAGAAACATTTATCCATTTTAAAAAATGCAGCTTAAAATCCCCCTCTCTGAAAGAGACGGTGCCAATCACTGTAGGCGCTCCTGAGCAACATGAGCCATTGGTCTGGCATGAAGTAAGGCAGCATCCTATGTTCTGAGGTGCATTCTGTAGCTCTTAAAAATCTCATTATAGCTCAGCGCAGTCAGCCATTCTAAGACCTTTTTTTTTTTTTTTTTTTGCATGCAAGCCTGTTAGCAATTATTTAGAAGATAATTGCAGAGTAATTAATATGTAAAGGTATTTGAGGTTGTTAGAAGTTATTCTGAGTTGCTTTAATGTGGGTTCCATTAGTGCAAGTTCCTCCCCTCCTGAGATCGTTCAGGATAAGAGAACAGTATCAACCACTTTCCTAATATATTCTCTTATCATAGTTCCCTAATATCAAACTCAGATGGTAGAGTGCCTAACAGGACTGTAACCAAAATAGCACACAACCACACCCATGAAACAAGGGGGAAAGTATCAGCATGCTCGAGTAACACCTCCCCCCTTCAAGGTATACAAGACTTTTTAAAACAAAAACTCAAAGGGGAGGGGCGTTAAAGTTCATCGAAGACCGAGCATGCTCAGTTGCCTCAAGAAGTCAGCAATAATTCCATAGGGTCAAGGCAATCAATGGAAAAGAGCAACAAGCTGACATCTGATTATGTTTTTTGCCAATCCCATGGAATATCTCCTTTACCCCACCTCCCATACCATTTTTATACTAGAAATGAAAAGTAAGGGGTTGTGGGGAAAATAGAAGAAAGTGTGCTAAGGGGAAATTTGAAGGAAGTGAGAGACGGGGGGGGACCATATATGTGTTCAGGGAGGGAGCTGCATGTAGAACTCAAACCTTGTTTCTCTTGTTGTTGGCATCCGTCTGTGTCAGGAAAAGAGTGTGTTTGGGGGTCACATAGACACCAACACAAACTCCACATATTAACTTTGTGTTGTGCAATTATTTCCTTTTAAAACGAAGCAAAAGAATGGCCAAAAGCAGTAAGGCTGAATAAGTCTCAGCAGAGCATGACTGGTAACAACTATAGGATAGGATTTACAGAACCTTAATTTCAGAACACAAATGCTAGCCTGATTCCACAAAGCTCCCATATTCAGTATTCAAAGTATACCTTTCAATATAACAAATCTTCCTGTGTTAATTTTAATGTAAGCCCATACCAAATGCATGTTTATGTTGCAGACTGTTCCTTGATCCATATTTATGTTAAATTAATTACTTCTGCATTTCTGAGTCAGGAATGTGTAAACAAACAATTCCCATCTACCTGAAAGTTTCACAAGAGAAAATCAACTGCAGGGGGTTGGACTAGACGACCCTTTGTGTCTCCTCCAACTTGGTGCCCTCCAGATGTTTTGGACTACAGCTCCCATCATTCTTGGCCTTGGTCATTCTGACTGTTGCTTAAAGAAGTTTCAGTCCAGAACATAGGACATCAAGTTGGGGAAGGCTGCCTAAAATAAATAAGATACATAGTGACCATACCCACTGCAAACCAACTTTTTCATCATTGACCTTGCACAACAATATATTTAAAATCATTTGAAGTCAATATTTTCAATTAAAAGAAGACCATAGTGGAAGTCAAGAGTAAATTCTCTAAATGTGCCTGGATCATAGTTTTTTCAGAAAATTGAAACCCACAAATTATTATGCCTACAAGCCCAACGGTTTCGGGCTGCATATTACTGATTTAGTCAGCAGCAGAAGAGACTGTCTCAGCTGAAGCAGTTGGTGTTAAATAGGTCTCTGATGTCTGACAGGCTGGGGTCTAATTTTGACTTCCCTGGATCCTCCTAGCTGGCACCTTCCCAGACATCACATTATATTAACAAGGCTCATAAACTGTCAGAAATAACTCATCCACTTAACTGGCTGGAATGATGCAGATTTTAAGGACATGGCCTTTCCGAGAATTGTCTGTCTTTATAATTTGTCATCTCCATAGCCAGTAATATAGTGTTGCTGGATTCCTCAGCTAAAAGTCTTTGCCACATTAATTTCTCAGGAGACTATGGCCTCTTTTGACCATTTACCCTTAGGGTGTCCTCTCACACCAGACTCTGAGGGTGATGCCCTCCAACAGAACAATTTCACATTATACTTCCTGACAAACAAATTACTGTCTTGACAGGTATAGTAAGTACCAATGTGATTCTCCGTTACATCTTTATAAGTGTCAGAGGCTATAGATTTCAAAAATAGCCCTTTCTCAAAAGGGCTAACTACACATTGCACAGAAAACAGACCCCATTGGGGTGGGGGTTTTTTAATGAAAAGCAACTTGGAGAGAGGTACATGGTGGACAGATAGTGACAGGGAAGGGAGCTTAATCCTTCTTTTCCCACTCTTCAGAATAACGCCCAGGATATTTTAGGAATATCCTTACCTATAAACCTACCTGAGAATTGGTTTCTCCCATTTATTCTTCAGGTTTAGAAGAATGCTGGAGATGCCATGCTGGTTTTGGTGGCAATTCTTGAAGGATAGTCTCTAAATGTGCCTTGTTGCTGACTTAACATTGCTTCAGACTACAATGTTCTATGTTCTTTCCTCCTTCTCCCTGAACCTTTCCTATACAGTGTGTCTGTTGCCCTTGTCATACCACCATCACAAGGCAATCACAGTAGTACTCTTGTTTGAATCACATCAGGATTTTAGACTAAAGCCATCCACCATGGAGGTAGTGTAATGGTAAGTCTGTCATGCAGCTCTAGGTTTCTAAAACTATTAACTGTCACCAGAGCTTTGAAGTACACTGCTTTTCATCATACTAAAAGGGAATCAGTAAAGGAATCAATCATTGCCAAAAAGTCTTCTTCATTTCATTTCATATATTAGGATTCATAGTGCTTATTTGATCACATTTGTTCAGCTGACCATGAGTTCAACCACAACCATGTGGACAGCCAAGAGGGCTTTTTGAGCATTCTGTGGAGCTAGCTACCATTGGTAGAGACTGTCTAGTTAACAGAAATTGTAGAGGAACAACCCAGCCACCACTCCCTTCCAAGCACTTTAAAGCATTCTGTACCTATCTTTATCTTTCTCATAAAATTCTTATTACAAAATAACAGACCTACAATGCACATATTAAAAGCATGTAATGAATTTGGATGGATTTGTATGTATGGTTGGTATGGGTTAAATTGGTCTTTTGAATAATTGAAAATCACAGCTTAGCATATCATACTTCAAAAAACTTTCCTGAAGCAATTTCAGGACACATGAAGTCACAGTCACAACACTACTGAGTCATCTCAGCATATGTCAATTCACTGATTCAAAAGTCAATTTATGTTGATTTTTAAAAAATGAAAATAATGACAAGAGTACAATGGATATTTTTTTAAAAATGTAGACCATTAAGGTGTTGCCATTTTCAGTAATGCTCTTTTTTGGGGGGTGGTTAAGACATCTTTAAAAAATATACTACTGAAACTTGAATCAGGAGAAGAGCTTGTAGGTAACAATGTGCAAGCAATTCTTTCTTTCCCTACTCTTGTGGCCACAATGCCAGGCTGTTGTGATTTTAAGATGAAAGAATGCTCAAATCTAGGCACCCATCATTCATATGCAAATCTCTCACCATATGGGTTTCCTGCAAGTGAAGGAGTTTGTACTCAGCAGAGAGGAGCTTGTCAGAGCTTGTCTTTGTTTACCAGAAAGCTTTGGGGTGTTGTTTTTTTGCTGCCATCAGAAATACATCTCTGCAAACAATCACCACTGTCCTCAGAATATGCAGATCTTCTATATCCACAGGCCCTCAAATAAGTACCTAGCATTTATAATCATCAATTTCATCTAATCCAGGTGGTTGCTGGGTGTTTTTTCCTCCTAACGCTAGGCATTTATTTGGAGGGCTGTGAGCAGTAGGTGGTTTTGTCAGATCTGCAGTAGTATAAAGAACCAATTTTTCTTATCCTAATCCTATAGCTGTCTGGAAAAGGTGACACACAGTGAGACATAATGATAAGAAAAGCTCAAGCTGCCCAAGGCAGTCAGATACCAAAGCCGGATGATTAAACTATTCTGTAACATTCCCAGAGTCCCAGGGTGGGGGAGGGAGATGTGAATGGCTACTTTTCCAAAACCACCAGAGAAGAACGGACAGAGACAGGCACTGTCCTCCTTGCCTTCATATTCTTCCATGCATAGAAAGTGGGGGAGAACCACCACACTTCTCTGTAATGTGTTTGGAGAACTAAAGGGCACACAGCGCCTACCTGGTTGTCCAATACTGACAAAACCACCATTTAGCTAAGCTGGGAATGTGTCAGTATTAAGCACTGGCAGCTCTTACACTCAGCCAGTGCTGGGTAGGGAGAGGAAGAGAGAGATGAGAAAGGAAGAGAAGGAATGGCAGCAGTTTCAGCAACTTCCCCTTTCAAGCAGCATCCTTTTTACCAGCACTGGCCCCAAAATAAGAGGGAAAGATGTTGCTGTCCACATGTAGGGCCAAGTGTAGGGGCAGGATGTAAGCCCTTCTGGCTCTACCCCTGACTTCACACATTTCCAGCTGCCCTGTTTTGATACAGCAACACTTATCAAGCCAGGCAGGTCAGTGGTTTCAGCACCATGGAAAGCTCCAGTAAAGCCTGGATGTGAATGGAGGCCATTTGAATCCCTTCACACAGTCTACCTCTCTCAAGCTCCACACAGAGTCCCACCTGAAGAGTGTGAATCATTAAATGACCAACTCCCTGGCCCTCTAACATGAGTGCTTCTCTATTCTGTCACCTTCTATCTAACCTGCTCCCATGGTTGGGCAGGGAGTGGGTGGTATTTGACTCCTCGTGTCTCAATTAAGGCCCTGGCTCAGGTTCCACAGTATCCAGAATCTGTTCCAATTTCTCAGCCAGTAGTACAGCAGCCCCAGACCTGATCAGCTTATTCTGAGATTGAAGCTGATGCCACTCCCCCAATATTCATGTGTTGATATGGATATCTTCAAAGAAGCTGCTTTTGTGCAGGGTCGGTCCTGGTTGCATTGAATCATTCATGCAGACAGCTATACACACAAAGCCTTTCCATTTGCAGATATCTGCATCAACCCATGAGCATCAGGTGTAGGACCAAGACCTGTGGTTTAGACCTAAGCTTGGATGCTGGAGGCAACATCCAAATAGAATGACAGGGCCACCTGTATTATTACCAGTGACTTCAGGGAAGAGGGCAAGTGCAGACTCCTCTATGGGTTTTAAATACAAACATAAATGAAAATGTGTCAGCGGAGGATACCTCTAACATCCTGTAGACTGAGTACCATTACCTCATCTAACAGTGATCTGTGACATTAACTCTGTTCTCACATTTGAAAGTCACATTGAAAATGTTGAGGAGGAAGCAGGGCTATTGTCCCTGACCTCCATTCATTCAGCTGAGAATGTTGTTGTATGCATGCTTGGGATCTCTGACCTTGTGCACACCCTCTACTATATTTCATAGCTTCCACTTAACATTCAGGGGACACTAGACGCAATCCTCCTCACCCATCCATGTGCTGAGGGTGGGTTTGAAGCTCTAGGATAATGACAGAAAACAATCGTTATTGCATTGTGACTTCCAAATCCCCTTAACACTGATCTAATTCTACTCATATTAATAGAATAATACCTTGTCTCTTTTGTTCTAGTCCTGAAAAAAATCAGTATAGTGTGTTTTCTCCATGGTAACACATTGGTCCCAAAAATGAAAATTTTGCATAATTCAGATTTCAGCATATTTCCATCCTTATAAACTTTACTTTTGAGTAAAGGATTTGACCTTACCACTACATGACAAAGCTTGTCTTTTTTATTTGATAAAATTTATGTATGAATGAATGAAGTTGATTAAAAATTTGCTAAATTTTATTGAAACTCGTTTATCAGGTATTGTCATGTAATACATGTCAGCTGTCAAATAATTACTCTGCATGTCAAATACAGTCAAGCACTGACTGCTACCTGGCAGATACTGTCAAAACTACTGCTTCATGTTGGTTGTCCAATACTGTTAAATGTTCATTTTTCCGTGTCAGAGTACCAACAGTAGCTGTGTATTAGATACTGTAACATGTTGGCATAAGAACATAAGAGGCCTGCTGGGTCAGGCCACAATGGCCCATCTAGTCCAGCTTCCTGTTCTCACAGTTGCAAACCAGGTGGGCACATGGGAAGCCCTATATTCTGTTGCAAATACAGATACAGAACAACAAATGTTCAGGGAATATTTGGAGACTGCCTGCCAACTTTTCCAGAGGACTCATTTCAATTCTGATTTCTCATAGAACAGGGAGTGTCCTGAGGAATAGCTCAGATGGTAAAAGCATGGGACTCTTAATCTCCGGGTCATTGGTTTGAGCTGGTTGTAGTGTTGAGCACTACAGGCAGTTAGACTAGGTGATCCATTCCAATTCTACAATTCTTTGATTCTATATATTTAATGGTTTTAAGGATGGGTTGATTTATGTTTTATTGTGTCTTGCATTGTTGTAAGCTCACTTGTGGGCCCTTCGAGGCAGGGTATAAACATTACTGAAAACCACACATTTTATAAAGATGGCAGAGTAGTGCTTAGGTGACTGCTTGCAGAGATTGTTGTGGTCTTCCATGTCTTCTCAAGCATGTCATTATGTGAGTTTTCAAAAGAAGCAGCATCACTATGCTTTTGCTAGACTAACAAGCAGATGATGAGAAACAGAAAACAAACTCACCACGTCCTGCCTTGCTATACACTTCAATACAAAGCCATAGAATAGTTTTCTGGTGCTTTTTAGTTTGGTGTTTTATTTTTGGTTGGGCTTCTTTTTTCCTGAAGTGGCATCAAAGAATGGTTATTAAAGGAGATAAACATTATTCATCTTCATAGAAAGCAAAAGCCTGTTTCTGCTTCCAGATTCTCCAAGTCATTCATCTTCATTTTCACGGCTTCCTCTTCCTCGCCCCCTTCATCTAACCTCCGTGGTCTGTTCAGCTTCTCTTTTCTTCCTTGCCCCAATACTTTGGGCTTCACTGTCTGGCTTAATAAAGTTACTTGCTTTTGATGATCAATCTACTGTTTGAGTATTAAAAGGAAATAAGAGCATATATAAGAATTATGTGGTTTCATAGAGAGTCTCTCCCTAAATCTGACGGTGTTCTCAGTGTATGAAAACCAATTTGTCTCCATAAAGAGGGTCAGGGGAAGTAGTGAGACAGTATTTTGATAAATATTGATTTTGCTTTAGTATGATCACAGCACTTGATGACCTTGGGAACTCCAGAAGTATACTCAGACTAGAGTCAAGAAAACTTTTAGCTTCCAAAACACTGTAAGATTAGATGGCTTCAGAAATATTATTTCAGATTTTCATAATCCCCTATTAGTTTATTGTGTAATGATTATATGGCAGAAATCTAAGTGCGACCGAATATCAATTTCTAGTTATTGCATTTGCTTTTTTTCTTTGGGTGTTCCCTCCACACAACTGTAATCATATGGAGAGGAAGGAGCTGTGACAACTGGCCCCACCTGTACTGTCACATCCCAATGTGTCTCATTCTTCATGCGTTTGAGGGAGGATGTCTGAAGAGGAGCCTCTTGAATATACATAGGCTCCCCCACTTTATGGTCTAGAACAGGCATCCCCAAACTTTGGCCCTCCAGATGTTTTGGCCTACAACTCCCATGATCCCTAGCTAACAGGACCAGTGGTCAGGGATGATGGGAATTGTAGTCCAAAACATCTGGAGGGCCGAAGTTTGGGGATGCCTGGTCTAGAACTCTACAATTATGTGGAATGAGTGCCTGAAGAGGGTTTTCGTGAAAATGGCCCATCCCCATCAAACCCTTGCCATTTGAATACTGAACACTGTCCATCTATATTGGGCGGGGCGAGCATGCAAACTCACAGTGGGTCAATGTGTTAATTGCAAATTGGGCTCTAGTCCATGAAAGTTTATACTAGAAATCATCATCCTTTTAGGCCCATGGACTTACATGGATTTTTTTAGTGAGTGCTGTACCTGTCACCAGCACCCCTCTGGTCATTTCTCCTGCCTCCCCCAGATCAGAGACAAAAAGGGGGAAAGTACACACACAAAGTTCGCTTTTCCAGAGTATCTGGATAGGAGTTGAATCCAGCAGAATTAAGTAAGATGAGCCTTGAAAAGCAGATCAGTTGTAAAGGGGACGGGGAAAGGAGTCTCATTCATCCAATTTTACCCTTGTATCCTTATCAATGTACTTTCAAAGGGTGTAAAAGATAATCACCCTTATCACCTTGTATGGGGAAGCAGCAGGAATTGGGAGAAGGAGCTCAGAGGCTTTGTGGACACCATGGAAAACCTCAAGGGCACCATTGCACCCACAGACACCACATTGGCAACTGCTGGTTTATTCCACAATAAATGTGTTACACTTTAGTGTCACAAAACTGTTTTTTTTCCACCATTGACTAAAGCTGCACACATTGTTTCCCTCAAAGAACTCTAGACACTGTAGTTTACCCCTCACGGAATTACAATTCCCAGTAACCCTTAATAAACTACAGTACCCAGAATTGTGGGGGTTGGAGGTTGGGTGGGAGGTGCTTCAAATGTGTTTTAAAGGTAGGGTGTTTACACAGCCTAAACATGCTATCCTCCTGAGTTTCTGTTGAGTAATTTGAAAAGTAACAGTAGGGGAAGAGATGTTTAACCATTAGGACTTCACTATCAGTGGCATAAGCACTCTGGCTCATAGTCTGAGTTGTTTTAAGGGAATGGATGCCATAGGGCACTTCTTGAAATGTTTCTGGGAGACATTTCACACATTTAAGGTGTGCATCCGGTCAGTATACAAGTATAAACCTATAAATGATCCACAAATGAGGCAACAATCATGTGTCTGCAAAGAGATGTGTCATACACCATATTATATCATACAAGTACCCCCCATCAAGTAGTTAAGGTTAGCTAAAACTTTGTAAAGTGTGTGTGCATGTATGTATGTATGTATGTATGTATTAGAAAATGAGAAATTGTTCAGTGCTTCTGAATGGTTTATGATATCTCTGGACCAGGCTGCAATCCTAACCCCAACTCATCTGGAATAAAGCCCCACTGGATTCAATGAGACTTGTATTTGAGTACACATGGTTAGTTTTTTATTTTACTTGATCTCCATAACATCTGAATTCTCTCAAAGCTGGGGAGCTATGGATTGACTCTAAGCAGTATGCCTTCTTCCAGCTCTTCTAATCATTGCATTCTCCACAAAAGGAGCAGAGGTTTCAGGAAAGTTCTCAAAGGGACAAAGTGTTTCCATGGCAGCATTTCTATCTTTAGGGTAATTCTCTTAAGGCAGAGATAGGGTCCTTCTCTCCACCATCCCCCAAAGACTCATTATCTCCTTTCTAATGGCGACTTTTTAAAAAATCAGACTCAGAACCTGAAAGGTAACTCAAGGCTGGTGGCATAATACACATGCACACAAAAGTTGAGGTCTGTTTTCCTGAAATACACTTCCTCATTGAAAACAGTATAAATCTGGTTGTATCAGATTCACACACACACAGCTGACCTGTCCTTGCTTCTCCTTTCTATGCATAAACACTATTGGGAAGCAACTGAATGCCTATCCCTATATGTGACTAATAACCAATTATTAGAGAAAACAGAGTTGCAGGTGTGAACTTTAGCCAAAACTTGATTTAAGCATCAAATTAAAATACTGGGGACACCTGTACAGAAGTGGTATGCTGGGTGGGGCAGAACCTAGACACACTGCAGCCACACACGCATGCATGTACACATGACAACCACATATACATGCACACACTCACTTTCCCCCTTCTGCTTGAAAAATGTGTGTTTGCTCCCTGCCCCCAGGTTGATCTTCTTGGAGACTGCAGCTGGGGAGGCAAGTGTTAACCTGTGCTCAGCAACTGCAAGGAAGTTCACACACAGCCTAGCCAATAATTACATCATTAGAGTACTTTGCAGAGAGGGGTAGGGTCACAGCCAGAAAGATAAAAGTCAAGCCTTATTCCCCAATTGCAACCCTCAAAATTGTTATTAGGCTTCATTTTTAGTTTTAGTTTTGTAAAAAAAAACAACAACAACAAACCCTCCCATCTTACATTAGCCCTAATATTTAGAGAAGAGAACGCGTTCCAGTTGAAAAAGGTATGCCGTTAATCAGTAAGATTGCCTCCTGAAATTTATTTAATGAGTTTTTGCAATACTTAAGGGGATGCAACTGGAAACAATTAAAAGATCAGTGGTATGTACAATTTGTGCTACAGTACATTTGCTGTGCGGTATGTGGGCGAAGGTTAGTTAAGAAGATATTAACTTTTGACATTTTAGCAACAGGCATGTGGCAAACTCTGTTAATAAGAACATCCTCATCCCTGTAATTTTAGACCACTTTGGGGGCTGTTGAGCTGTAAGTGTGATCCAATGATTTGCAAAAATAAATCAAAGAGCCAGGGCTCGCACATGTGTGGGTTAAACAGCCCTTCAACTTTTGGTCACGTAAGTAAAGGCTATAATAGCTCAATAAGGCAAAGACAGCCTGCTGGCAATCACACAAGGTTTCACTGTTCTTTGCTACAGTGCATGTTAGCTCCTGCAGTGAATTCTCATCCCTGCTAGTGTGAAAGCCTCCCAGCAGAGCCTCATGACAAATGTGAAATAAATGTGGGATTTAGCTCTGATGTAACATAGAATTGTAGGTAAGATACAACCAAGACTATAAATGCTTTTTTAAAAAAAACATATCAGCAGGTCTAACTTTGTCTCCCATGTGTTTTGGACCTGTGTAAATGAGATGGGCACTACCTGAAATGGAAGATTACTGTATATCTGAGAAACCTGCAGCTATGGAGCCTTGTTTGAAATATTAATGAACTGTGAAAAGGACTTTATGAACTGAAGGGAGGATGCCGTATGTACTTTTGTGTGTTTATTTGTTTATTTGGTAACATAATAAAATACAATAAAAGGGGGGGGGAGAAACCTGCAGCTTTTCACCTGGAAGCTAAGCACCACCCCAGCCAAAAAAAAAAGGTTCATTTTTTGAGGGAGTCATTTGGGTCTTTTCAAAGAGTAGCACCTGTGGGAAGATTTGGATTGCGGCCAGGGGGGTCAAAACTGCCTTGGGGGAGGGTGCCTTGGGGGAGGGTGAGTCTGCAGTGAGGGTGGGTGCCTTGGGGGAGGGTGAGTCTGCAGTGGGAAACAGAACGGGGGGGAGTGTGTATTTTTTTAAAAAAAAATACTGTACCCTTGCCTTCTATCCATGCTTGTTATTTACTTTCAATGTCAGGAATCCAAACAGATCACAGAGCCTTGTACATTCCCTTTAAGCTACCCTGCCAATATCATCATGCTGTTATACAAATGATATTATAGAGTTGTAAAAAGTTTAGACAAGGGTAACCAAAATGCTCAAGGCGGTGGAGCAACCTATTACAGCAGTGAAGCAGAGCACCTCAGTAGCAACTCCCACAAGGTGAAGCCACTTCTCCTACTGAAGCTCATCTAAGGAGCATTGTGAGATAAGCTGCAGGCAGGAAGGGTTTGGGATTCCCATCCGTGCCCCTTTTGTTCTAAAAATTGTCCCCTGATGTATACATGATTGGACAGAGCTCGGCATGAACAAAGGGGTTTGCTGTAAACTGGCCCTCAGTTTTGACCTATTTTTAAAGCCACATCTCCATACCTGTTCCCACCATCTGGTGGGCATATTGATAGTGAACAATAATTACTTAATGGCAATGTTGTGTCTGTAATCAGATTGGCATGAAGAGATCTCTGAAAGTAGGTTTTATCTTAGCAAGACAGCCTACTGTAACACAAATGTACTATTGCATTTCATGCCTCAGAAGTGATTGAATCAATAATTGCATCATCCAAGAACTGCAATAAATTATTCATGCTAGCCATTTTGGATATTAACATACAAGGCAGGTGGAGACCTTGTGTAATCCTGATCCTTGTTTAGATGTGTATTATGTTAAAGTTGTGTACTCTTTGGCTATTAATGAACTAACATATACAGAGTTTGTGAAAATGTGACTCATCATTTTAGGTTTTTTACTATATTTCCTTCCCATTCTTTTCTTTACTATTGCCTGATATCTTTACCTGTCAGATGTGATCATACACCTTTTAACACACCTTTATTCACATAGTGTTTAGCGTGGGAATTGTGGTAAATTTCAGGTCTGCTAAGTGCACACTGTATTAGCTGAAGCCAGGTAATATTATAAATAAATGATTCCTAAAACTGAACAGCAGAATTTCTCACATTTTTCAGCCTAGTGAGCTTGGGGATGTCTCCCACCACTTTTCACTGCACAACTGTGCTAATTTAGCACTCTTGCCAATGGCTATGTTAGAAAGATGTGAACATTTTCTGCGCAATGGCCAAAAGGTCAGAAAGTGCCATTGCTTTGCCGACCAGCCTCTATACACCCATCTAGGGCTGATCACCAGCTGAGAAATGGCAATGAAGAGGATGCTTCAGTGAGCAATTATAATTGGATCTATTTTGAGGCATGCTTGACAAGCTGTGCTGAGCCACAGCAGTGAGTCTCCTTATGCTGGTTGGGAAGTACTGTTCTACAGAACTCAGCTGGTGACTATGTTCAAAATGTGACTCTGCTATCATACACCATTAAAATGATCCGCCCTATCTAGTAGCTGCAATATCCATGCAGGGCTCCAAAAGAGCAGGGATGTCCCATCCTGATGTGAGGAACAGCTTGGTCTGCACATCCACCTTGCTCATATGAAGTCTTCCAAGCATCAAAGAGAATAGAAGCTCTGCTTGTAGAGCACTCCATTTTAACATTTAGGCCCTATTGAGCTTTGAATTGTTGTCAGCCTTATAAAGTCGAAACAAAATTAAAAAAAAATTCCTTCCAGTAGCACCTTAGAGACCAACTAAGTTTGTTATTGGTATGAGCTTTCGTGTGCATGCACACTTCTTCAGATACACTGAAACAGAAGTATCTGAAGAAGTGTATCTGAAGAAACAGTGTATCTGAAGAAGTGTGCATGCACACGAAAGCTCATACCAATAACAAACTTAGTTGGTCTCTAAGGTGCTACAGGAAGGAATTTTTAATTTTGTTTCGACTACGGCAGACCAACACAGCTACCTACCTGTAACTAGCATTATAAAGTGTTGAAGAAAACATATCCTGTAGTACTAGTTTTAGTAGAAATAAATGCAGGTGCAGAGAATCAAGTGATAGGAAGTTCTTCTGATCTCAGTAATATCAAAGGAAAGATCAAAACGGCCATTGATTTAGAAGGAACAATTTCCCCTGATGCAATATGTGAAGCAGAATCATATAATTCTACCAAATTTTGTTGGGTGAGAAAACAGCAGCTTTTAATTTCACCCCTCATTTTTACCAGCACTTGGGAAATGTTTGCACATAGCCTTGGTTGTCCATCTACATGAGGAACCTAGGAGTGAACCCTGCGGTGGCGCATCTCCCACTCTGTGTATACCCTGTAAGAACAAGGGGAGGTTATGTGACACTGCAAACAGGGCCTGTGCACGTAGGCCTAGTATCAGAACGTTGTATACACTGGGGAGGAGATTGTGAGCCTGAAGGTTTTTCTCACACTCCACTGCATTGATAGCCAGTAATAATAATAATATTTTTATTATTTATACCCCGCCCATCTGGCTGGGTCAGTTCATGTGCAAAACAGCCAACATGGTGCCCTCCAGAACCTTTGGACTCCAGCTCCCATCATCTCCAGCCAATAGTCATGAATGATGTGGACTGTAGTCCCCAATAACTGGAAGACACCAGGTTGACTACCTCCCTAAGTCACGATTCCTAAAGGGAATGTGCTGGAGCAACTGTCACAGGCTTCTATTGGAAATTCCTTGTGATGCTACTAATGATGAGCCACACAGCCCAATTTCTTCACCATTTGGAGAACTTCAAGATCTTGCTTTTTTATTCTTCAGTGAACATATATTCGTCCACTATAGAACCTAATGAATACACCTCTGCTCAATAATCTGCAGTGACTGCTAATTTGTTTCTGGGCAGTTTCAAAGTTTTACTGTTAGTATAGCCAGCTTAGGACAAGCTTTACTTGCCCCATACATGCCTAGCCAACCGCTTCTACCTGTGGATCTTGCACTTGGTGAAGTGCCATATAATGTTTGTTCTGCATCTGTTGGTAATTTATTGTGGCAGCATCTTCTTTGTTTCAGCTAGCCTATTCATGCACAAAATTTTGTTATGTAAACTTGTTTTTAATGTTTGCCGGTTTTATGTTTACTGTTGATAATTGTTGTATGTATACTTCTTAGAGGGTTCTTTTAATTAAGTGGTTTATAGTTATTTCTTAAACAAACATTTTTAAGTATTCAAAGCAATTCACACGCTTCATTTCGGTAACCCTATTATCAGCATTTTACAAGTGGCAGAGGGGCTGACACTGATGAGTTGGGTGGCTGGCCCAAGACTTTGCTCATTCAGCAGTATTGTTTTTCCTTTGCCACTTTAATGTTTTGTTGTGGGTTTTTGTTTTTTTAAGATTCTTTGGCAGCTTGGCATTTCCTCCGCCCCTCTTCTTTTCTAGAATATGCAGATATTTATAAAGAGATGGGGCAGATCTCAACAAAACAAGGCCATTCACTCATTCATTATATGCACGTGGATATGGTGCTATTGTCTCCGGATTCAGCCTCGCAGGAGTGTTATGGATAGTATAATAATGTTAGGGTGCATTTTTTACACCTTCATTGGGAAAGTGGGAGGTATTATTGTATACTAAGTTTCTATATGAATTTCATTTCTGAGTGAAAGGGGGAAAATGAGTGAATTTTTAAAAGAATTTTCCAGCATCGCAGTACACCAATGCAGCCATTATGGATATTTATCGCTGTGGCAAATGTATAATTATGTTAAAGTATTGCAATTTTCATAGCAAAAATAAATAAATGCAGGGAAGATTGTTTTTGTCTTATAAGCGCATACCATTGCTGAGGATTCCAGCCACTTTTGCTGTATATCTAATTCTGTTCCCTTTTGTTTAAGCTGGCAGGATTCATCTACGCCTGTTATGTTGTGAAATGTATCACCGAAGAAGAGGACAGCTGTAAGTAATAAAGGTTTATTACATGCCAGTTGAAACTATTTTTTATATCATCCATCTCACTCATCCATCCCACTCCAACATCATTCTGAATACTTTGTCATACTGTAAAATGAGAAATGGGTTGGGGGCGGGGGGTAGAATATTTGAACTTAGGCCATGACGGTTCGGAGCAAATGGTGGAAATAGTAAAATGCAGCTACAGAAAATAATTACTTTCTGAAATGAAACACTACAAAACAAAACTTCCTCTAAAAATACTTCACAAAGACCATGCTTCTTGCTTCTCACCCATCTTAATTCTTGCCCTACTAATGTGTGGGTAAAGTTCTTGTAAAGTGACTATTCAGATTTGTTATAGCAGTTTTGGCAAGAATAGAATGCAACAGTTTCATTTCAAACTTGTTAGTTCATGTTTCTTCCAATCAAAAATAGTCAAGGAAAGGGGTTAAATGCTTGGAGTTTCTCCTGGTTTGTTGTGTCTGAAAAACCCTGTTGAGTGGAATGAAGTACATAAACATAATGCAGTGACTTTAGCTTATCTTCCTATAATCTTGCTTTTTACCTAATCACTTCTATTGTTTTGGTTCAGTTTGCTATCAATATCAATCAATTAATCTTTATTTGCATTTTCACTGACCAACATTTTCACTGACCAGTTTCTCCTGTATATATGAACATATATCAATAGACAAACTTTATAAATAAATGTAAATATCATAGCCAGACAAAAACATAGCCACCATAAAAATCAAAAATACACTTCCTATTAAGAACAGTTTACTTACTCCTTTCTGGTTATATTTGTGTCAGTCTAGCAAACGCATGCTGGGGAGGAACAAACTGCAACCCCTGGCTTATGTCTGAACCAGAGATTGTGATTCATTTAGCTCAAACGTGATGATCAGTAACTCCCAAACAAACCTGTGGAGTGAAACAAAGCACATCCCCTCTTTCAGCCACAACCCCAAGCCAGTGATTATGGTTTGTTTCTCTGCAGCACAAATCGGGTGCAGTGAAGAGGGTACAGTTGGCTTGTGTATGATATACCAGGAGTGGAAAACCTTTGGCCCTCTAGATGTTCCTAAACTACAACTCCCATCAGCGCTAGTAAGCATGCCCAATGATCATGGATGATGGGAGTTGTAGTTCAGCAACTTCATGAACTGGTTTACTATGATCTCCAAATGTGGCCAATATTTTTCACACAGGGATCAAGAAAGAGGAAGCTCCATGTTCTCTCCCCCTCCTCAACATTTACACACACCTTTACCTGTGTTGTTTCCCAACCTCTGCCAGAAGCAGCCATTTATGTGGAGCACAATGTAATGATGTCATGATACATATAAGTATTGCTAAATGTTGTAGGAAAGCGCAGGGGTGGAACTGCCATGGAACTGCCATTTTCAGCAGCAGTCTGCTGAAGAGGTCATCTAGCTATATCCTGAATACATAAAAATTCAGTTTAGAATATTTCAGTAACCACACGCGTAGTTCAACACTCTGAAATTGCACTTATTTCAGCAGAAGAAATTTAAGAAACTAGCTGGATTTAACCACATGTGGTTTTCTCGTTATCAAACCACAATTATTTCCCTGTTGTCATTAAAATTTAAAAAAATGTGAGAAGATTAATGGAAAATGCATGAAATTTGGGAACAGAATACATGCATATCTTATGGCCAGAGGGGTGATAGAAAAGCAATGCAGGAGGGTGTCTAGATGTGTTGGCATCATCTGCCAGAGCCCCATAGTACTCCATGGGTCCTACTTGCTCTGGAGTCAGTGAGGTAATAATGGGGCTTTCAAGTTTGTTTGTGACAAATTAGAGTAGAGGAAGCCAGAGAATAAAGAAAATAGGCAAGCCAAGTCTGGGTGCTTCCTTCTTTTTGATGGGATCCCTACTTCATGCTAGCAGTTTAAACAGCAGCACTTCTTTACAAGGTTGTTTGCATTTGAAATTAAAATTTGAAAGGTTGCATTTTAGCTGGCTGAAGATGTTTTGTTGAAGTTCAATGCACTGTGCAAGTTGAACCCATGCAGTCAGAAGTAAGCATCACTGGATTCAGTTGAGCTTATTAAAAAAAAAAAAAAAACAACCCCCAATGCATAGGATTGCAGACATGCTCATCCCAATAAATTAGATGTTATGTTATGCACTGTAACTGCTCTCTCTCTGTGTGTGTGTGATAAGGGAATAACACAGCCAACTTCATTTTTAGACTTTCCTTGGAATATGGCTATGAGGAGAAGCTTTCATGATGTATTCCTGAACTTCAAAATTTATCACTACACCACTGCTTAAGGCTGCTCTTTTCCTCTCTCACATTTTACATGCAGCCTAGGGTTTGCTATGAGGAAATTCACTCTCAACAGTAGTTCAGGGTCTGACATAAAACATCATGTTTTAATGATCAGAGGAATGTGCCAGTGTGTGCAGTCTGAATTGATTTGTCTGTCTGTTCAGTTGTTTACGTACTGACCTGTCTTAAAGGTGTAGGGCAAGTAATCAACATGCTTTCAATTATTGCTATCCATATGGATAATATTTCAATAGATCTACTGATCAGGGGTATGACTTGTCTGGGCACCATCCTGCATGTCTGCCATGAGAATGATGTTTGCCAGTTTCAATCTCTTGGTTACCTTCATTTTCCTATAAAAATTAGATTATGTGGAGCTCCTGGTGTCCAGAACATACCCAAATAGTACATTAAATACAGTGGTCTGCGCTTGTTCAAAAAGTTTATATTCCATGGCTAATTTGTGGCCCTCCAGATATTGTTGGGCTATAGCTCCCATCATCACTGACCACCTTGTCTGGGTCTGGTGAGAATTAGAATCCAACAACAGGATTACAGGTTAGCCACACCTGCTATAGAACTTCTAAGGGAACTTTTTATTTATATTACATAGCAGATTAGGGAAATTCCTATTCTCACCAGGTAATCACAAATTCTGCAACATCAGTATGCTGGTCTAGCACATAAATTATCGTTTTAAGGACTACTCTCTCCTATCAATCCCCCGAATCTCACTAGGAAGTGTTTGTGGAAACCTGAGATTCTTGGGTGAACACTTGGGTAGAACAAAAGCTACATGAGCCAAAACTAAAAAATGCAACAGCAACTGTAAGTTTTAAGGCAGCAGTGGGAAATTTGATCCAGCCAATGGGCTGGCTCCATAACTGCCCCACCCTCCATGGCCCACTTTGACAGGACCCTAGAAAAGGCTGCCAAATTCAAAAAGTGCTGGATCAACTGGAAATACTCAGGAGTGGACTGAGAGCGCACCCGCAATTATTCCTTTTTGCATGGTCCTGTGGGCTGACCCATCCCAATCCTATGCCTGATGTCAGATGATGTCATGAGATGGACAGGCAGGCATGTTTTAGGCCAAAACATGCCATGGGTCAAATGTGGAGTCCTGGTGGCCACAGGACACAGGTTCCCCGGTACTATTTTAAGGCTTAGGGTTAGGATTCAACTGAGTAGATGCACAGAAGGGAGGGTCATGGAAAGTGGATGGAAAATAGCAAAGGGGAGCCAAGATATCAAAATAGGATATAAATCTCTATGAGAAATTCTGTGGAAGTAATAATGGGGTAGAGATAAGAGACCCATTAAGGGAATGGGAAACCCAAGGTCTGTGTTGCCCCAGTTCCTTTCTCTCTGCATCACTCTCTGCTGATATTGATATCGTAAAGCATTTGTCTTCCTAAAGTCACTGGCATTATTAGCTGCAGCAATTTAAAACCACTAAAATGTCAACACCTATCTTTCCTGGGTGGGATATAATCTTTCCCAAGCATCTTGTTTGTGTGTGTTTTTGCAAATCTTATTAGAGCTACATTTTCTTAAAATTGCACAGTAATTCTATTACTTTGAAATATTCATTTAATCAGTTTAAACTCTCGAGCAATTTGACTCCTCTAGTACAAGCTTTATGTCAGGAAATTCCAACAATTCAATATGTTTTTTTGAAAACATCATTAAATATTTAGTTACTTAGTGAAAAGCTCTCGAGGGTCATCAATAAAACAGCAGCCTTGTGGGATTTGTAGGTTACATGAAATTAAAAGAAGAGACTTGCTATTTCACTGAATTCTTTCCCTCTGGGCTCTACTCTGCCTGAGGAAGAAGGGCTGATGCAAACTGGGCATTCAGAAGACACTGCCATGACTGTCTAGAGAAGCACAGTGTGATTGGCCATGGAAACGCCATCTTAGCTCATAAGAGCAATGTCTTCTTTCAATGTTCATGACTCCATCTTTGGATGTACACACTGGCTTCCCCCAAGCAGCAATATTTGGCTTAAAGCAGGGGGCAGGAAGAGAGAATACCATGCAGAGTTTTTGTTGCATTTCAATATTTTGCATTACTGCTTGTTACTCTGCATCACCTCCCTTGCTTTCTTCCCCTTTGTTTTATTTGAAGCAAACACCAAAAATGGCTGAACTATTGATGCAACAATTACTATTAGAAAACATGATCTGTGCTTTGTGTGGCTTCTATCCTCCTTTTCTACTATGAAATCAGATCTTGAGGAATACTTCACTAACACATCCACCCTATGCACACTGCCCTATGACTGTTGCAGTGAAGGACCTTAATAAAAGTAGTTAATAATCAAATATTGATTTATTAATAAATTAATATATCTATAAAGAAAGGTCTCTCTACTGAGTTCAGTTGTGGTTATTCCCAGGTGAGTGTTTGTAGGTGTATACTTTAATGCTGCAATCCTATATATACTTTCTTGGAAATAAATCTTATTGAAGAGGTATATTAGAACCAGGCAAAGGTCCTTCTCGGTAGTGGTGCCCGCCCTGTGGAACACCCTCCCATCAGATGTCAAGGAAATAAACAACTATCTGACTTTTAGAAGACATCTGAAGGCAGCCCTATTTAGGGAAGTTTTTAATGTTTGATGTTTTATCATCTTTTTACTATTCTGCTGTGAACCGCCCGGTGTGGTATAAATAATAAAAGTAGTAGTAGTATTTCAGAGTAACATGATTAGGAGCTGGTTGAACACTGCCAGCCTAAATTCACTTACTGGAGAGGAAGTCCCACGAAAATCAGTGGGACTTGCTTCAGATGTAGTAAATCAGACAGAAAGGTATATAACATTAAATCTTCTGAATTGTTTAGTTCATACTTGCTGATCCATGCCTTGCTGATTTCTTGCTGAACATGTTCCAGGACACTAAATACCAATATCTGTTAATGTGAATGCTCAATATTTCTTGGGAATCCATACTAGATTGGGTTAAAGTGTTGTTAGAATGTGGATTTCTTCCAGCCATTTAAGCCACACCTTATAGTGAAGCATGCATTTTAAATAGTGTCAGTGACTTTTAGTGCAGATCTAGGAATGTCGTTTATTCCACATTAATGTATGTTGCACATGTGACATCAGAATTTATCAAGTATCTTTTTTAACTTACTGAAGATTGCAATATTGTGCTATTCATGTTCTAAAAGCAGTGCATTCTAATGTTGCACTAAAGATGCAAGGTTGTTGTATTTTCTCTCTTTAAATTTCAGTAACTGATATCTGTACATCACACACCCTTCAGACAACTGATCCAGGGACAGTGATTGCATGTGGCAGCAGGCTCTGTTCTCAACTTATGCATGTTCAGTGGAACAGGAACACTCACCTATTTAAAATGCTGAGTTTGATATTTAAAGCCCTTGGTGGAGCACGACTGTGGCTCCAGGGGAAAGGGTCTTCTCAGTAGTGGCACCCCAGCTGTGGAATGATGGCACTGTGGCACCTAAGACCTTTTGTATTTTTTCCAGGCTTTTAAAGAGCTTCCGGGAGGCAGCTTAGGATTATAAACATTGAGCTATCACAAACTAGCCATTGACAACAGGCTTTATTATTACAGGATTTTTCCTGGAAAGGGTTCATCTTGATTAAACGGGGGGAAATACAGGATGACATTTTAATGACAATGAAACCATGTAGATGAAATAAATTGCATGCGTGAGGAGCACTTTTCTGAAAAGCAGCCTTAATTTCTATCCTTTGTTTTTATGCTGTTCGGGTTTTTTATTTTTGCAGACTGGTTTTATGTTGTGGTATTTTTACGCTCTTGTTTTAATTTGTTTGTTGCTGCCCTGAAAGCTGGTTGAAGGGCAGTACATGAAAATAATAATAATAATAATAATAATAATAATAATAATACACCCACACAAATTATATGAGAGATTGGGCATATAGCAGGGTTCCCAGTGATAAGAGACAAGCTCATGCACCATTGGTTTGTCTGTACACTGCCTGTGTGTTCCCACATTCTTCTGAACCCAAGTAAAGTGAGAGATGGAGCTTGCTGCTTTGAGCCTGCTCCTTTCTCCCAGACTCTGGATCAGTTGTCTCTATAGGGCTGCTTGTGTTTATACAATGGTGTATATACATTTACTTAGGCTTTTCCCTGCACACTTCTTTTGAGTCTTTGATCTACTCCATAGTTGGTATTCCAGACTTTTATACAATGTCAGTGCTAAATGCCCCACGCAGTCAGTCAGCCAGTAGGACATAGCTGAAAAATAAACAGTTGAACACTGGACTCTTTCTTTAAAAGCTGTAAAGCTAGGATGCAAAAGAGAGATACAGAAATAGACAGCAAACATTGCATTGTCAGGGGAGTAGTTTGTTATATGGATCCATGTTCCTGTTTTGTATGCATTTCCTCCCTCCCTTCCTCCTCAGGGATCCTTTTATGTGGCCAGAATAATTCAAGATCATGCAGAATTTGCAGCCTAACAAACTAGAATGCTCTGAGATTACTATCGCTTACATTGTTTTGGTCCTATAAATGGTACCTTGAGGCACAGAAAAACCAAACCAAATGTATGCATATATTTGAAGCTCTAACACAATTTCAAAAGCTTGAATATTTTCCCCAGCAGTTCAGCAAGGCTTTAACAAGAAACAATGATGTTGGGGGGGGGGGGGATGAGAAAGGTTATCGGAGCAATCCTATACTCACATAACCTCAGGTCTGGAGATATACTGCTGCTACAGCCAACATATCTAATGTTTACTAAATCCAGGTGGGGAGGGGAAGGTAAGAAACACACAACTGGAAAATTCAAAACAGCAGATGAGCCCTGGTTGGATAGAACAGGCCATGGTTTCAATGCAGGGAATACATGGTTCAAAGCCAAGGTATAACACCAAACCCCAGACACACCTGAGCCAATTGAAACACCACATGGACCAATGCCCACCCCTTTTGGTCCATTCCTGGCAGCTCATGTGACCAATGGAACCCTGCCCTGATATCTTGCCTAGTAGGCTGACACTACTAGGTCGGATCCCAGAAGGGAACATTACCCACCCATCTCCATTTTCTCCCACATCCTCAACTCATAGCACCCTTGCAGCAGCCTTCATTCCACTTGTGCTCCCTGATATGCCTGCTCCCTTGCTGTCCATGTGTCTGACTGAGCAAAGAAGGAAGAGACTCATTGCCCCTAGCCCATCAAGCTCTAGATCCAGCCTTACAGTCCCATGCCAGTCTGGGAGTGCCTAGTAGCAGGGGGGGGGGGGGGGTAGCAACTTCATTGCGCTCAGATGGAGGATCCAGAAAGGGGAAAGCATATATGTGGAGTTAGCACTCCCGCAGGGCCCCTGTGTCTTGGGCAGTGCCTCAACAAACAGCAAGGGTAGCAATGTCCCATATGACATCTACAAGAATACAGGAACCTGACTAAAACAAGTAGATTAACAACCCTATGGAGGAACATCCAGGAGCATCCCAGTCACTGCTGCTAGTTATGGGGTAGGTCTCATTTGCATGGACTGGGGGTGGGAGTAAGAGGGATAAAGGGGGCTTCCAGACAAGCTATTTATCGAGCATTCATTCTGATTAGATGGCTTTTGGTGTTCATGAACGCTCATAAATCTTTACAGGGTGGATTAGATGACATTGCATGAAAGCAACTGTTATGCCACACTGTCCAGTATATTATATCACTTTCCTTATTGCAAAAAGCCCAGTCATTTGGGTAAGTGGGTTCATTGCACAATACCTCCCAATCAGCTCAAGTTGTGCAACCTGAATTCGCTGGCATGTGTTTGCATGCCACTTGAAAATGGTGACTGTCTGGAAGTGCCAGGAGAACAAGGAGAAGCAGGAGGCAGTTGGACCACATGGTCCCTGAACCTGAGTACACAGTAGATGTTTGTGAGGGAAGCAGAGATCTAGTGGATCCAGGGCTACCTCTACCTCATCCCCCTGCCTCACCTCAGAGTGCTTCGTTTCAGGAGCGCTGAATGCCAACTGCTGTCAGTGGTAGATATTTGCCTGCGGAGCTTTCCATGGTCACAGCAGAGGCTTCCTTAACAAGCATGGGTGTTCCACCTGCAGACCTTTCTGCCAGCAGAGGCACCCACCTATCCTGTGAATTAAGATTGCTCTGTCCATCCTAATGTTTGCAGAGCCACAAATGGACCAGCCTGGTCACAGACATAAGCAGACACCTTGATTTGTTGGCATGGTGTAACTGTGAGAAACCTAAACTTAAAGCTCAGCTGAGGTGCAGCTGGTTTAAATAATAGCAAGCAATTAGGCTGAAGACAAAATCAGCGGTGGCATTTTATAATTACAATTAATTTAAAGGTTAATTTCCTTTGGTGCTAAAATCTTATTTAAAACATTTACCAGGAAAGGAAATTAGGATGTTACTATTAAGATGCATGGAGTGCTTCTGGGAATCCATGCCTATTATCAGTAGAAAATTAGGTTAGGCTCAAAGTGGGAATTTCAATTCATTTTAATATATAATAGGTGGCGATCAGGGCCTTGAGTTGGTGGGTTTTGGTTAGGGAGACTGTAAGATTTGCATTTCTTTTGTTTGAGGGATTAATTGCAAATGTTTTTAACAAAGGGGCTGGTTTAATACGTGAACAAGCACAACATGAAAGGAAAATTGGTTATGGATTGCTGCCTTCCTAACTAATGAAGTTGATGTTAAGGAAATCCCTGAGAGACATAGTTGTGCTATGAAAAAATATTAATAAATAGATTCACACACTGAAAGTGGTGCTGTCACTACCTTCCTATATGTTAATTTTCCTTTTCCCTTATTACCTGGTCCATCCCTCCCCAAACATCCATCACCAACTCCTAAGGGAGCTGCCAAGCCTGTGTTTCAAATATGTCTAAATAATAGTGGTGCTTTGATGGAAGAAACGTTTACATTGGTTTCTCATCATCATAACAGAATACTGTTTAATAAAATCAATTCCTGGTCACTATAAGCGAAGAGGGATTGTGATCACCATGAATTTTATTGTGTTTTATGTTTTTCTTCTTCATCTGTCATATAGTCTTATTACATGAAATAATTTCTAAAATGACTATTTTTTAATGGCAGGGGAATCTTCAGTAGAAATAAACCGCAGCCTTGAATGGTTGGCAAATGTCACAAGCAGTTAAAAAAACACCACCTTTTAGAAATAAATAAATGTTACAAGCTAACTCTTTAAAATTAAAAATTGTAGATTCGGCTAATAACAGAATAATTGTTTTAGGATTGTAGTAACTGGGAGATTTCATTAACCTGATTAATTTGCCTCACTCATTTCTGCTGTTATTCCTCATATTGTTCCTAGCTGGTACCGTCATAAAAATAACCAAATGCGAACCGTGATGTAAAGATTGGAAGTGTATTGGAAATTCCAAACCAGGGTTTAAAAGAAACCTTAGCCATGGCCAGCAAAGGCCAGATGTAATGCCTAACCAGGGTTTAGGCAGGCAAAAAGAATTCATACAGTCTGAAAGAAGAGAGATTTGGGGGGGGGGGGGTGCGCAGTACCATGACCTGCTCCTGATTGCTAAACCATGTCTAACCTTTGGGTAGCATTACATTGCAGCAGCCCTAGGCAGCAAATCTAGGATTCCAATCTTCTGGGTGATATAAGCCCACATCCCCATGGCCACAAAAAGTTATGCATCTCCCACTACATAATGCTTTATTTCTCATACCCTTCATCCACCCCCAAAAATAACTTTTGAAAACTTAATGGGCTAATGCAGCTAAAGTAGCATCCAGTTCTTTGATAAATATTTCTTTAAAAATGCACTGCCTAGCAAAATTCTATTTCTCTCAAACTCTCATCTGAGTTTTGGCCTGCTAAAATTTACAGCTGAATACCCGATGATGGGAGGAAGAATGGCCTACTGGCTCCCTGGAGCAAACCAGAGTATGTATTCCTTTAAAAATTTGAATGTTTTCTTAGAGTCTCCTTTGTTCAGGAGGTTTGGTTGGGGGGAAACCCTTGCAGGGCCTTTTCTCTAGTGCTTCTTACCCTGTGGAATCAACTCACCTCTGATATTTGCCTTAGTTTGACCCTTCTAGTACTTCACAGGCACTAGGAGACATGCTTGTCTGAAGTGTTTTTTGAAGGGATTTTATGTCTTCTGTTTGCGGGGAATTTTTAAATGTTTGACTTGTATGTGTCTTTTTATTGTCTTTGATGATGTTCTGTTGCCTTTATATAAGTTGATTCTTTGGTAGACAGAACAGGATAAAATGTTTGCATAGACTACATGTTTGCATGTATATATTGTCGTCTGCCACCCCAATCTCCAAGTGGTGTGCAATTCCAGGGGTTTCAGGTGCTTACACCAGGATTCAGTGTCCTTGTAATGAGGGGCAGTGGAGACTGCAATGTCTTTATACATGGTATTTACACATATATATAACCTGAGGCTACAATGGAGGGTCTCACAGCATTACCACAACAGAAGGTCTTGCTTCTCCCATCATCACAGCAGAAATCCAGCATGACTCTCCTCAGGCTTCTGCCTGCAGCCTGCTTCTTACCAGCTCTCACAAACACTAGACTCTGGCTATTGTCCTTCTCACTACCAGGTGAGGGAAGGAGCCCATCCATTTGCCCTCCAGCACAAAGATTCGTACTTGGGGTCATTACCAAAATATTGCACAGAGGTATTAAGTAACTGGTCTATGCCTCAAAGTGACCAGCCTCTCTTTTACTCTCTCTCTCTCTCTCTCTCTCTCTCTATATATATATATATGCTATCCTTTGAAATGTGCACTTATCTGAATTGTGTAATGCAGTTCTCCAATCAATTACAAAACTCTATTCCTGTATTCCTACAGTGATTTGATCTGTGCTAAAACATTGATCGATTGCTTAATTTTATTGCAGGAATTGTAATTATGAAAATAAGTATCCCTTTGACCATAATATCTCCAACTTTTTCATACATTTGGTTTTAATTTTGCTTTTATTTGATGGACTGCTTTATTTTTGCTTGCTTTGTGTTCATGAGACTCTGGGGCTTCTTGAAAGTATATCTAGGGTTCCTGAGTGAAATTAGTAATAGTGTAGACAAGCCGCCCTGAAGGACAGCTAGCTCTGTTCACAACTTATCTTGCCCTGTAATCTGAGAAGTTAGGGGGATGTTTTGTGTCTTCTAGAGCACTTGTAGTTTATATGGGCAACACTAAAGTTTAACAAAGCTTACCAGTGCCCTGCATGAATTGAGTGTGTACCCTAGGACAAAGCCCAGGGTTCTCTGTGGCACACAACAGCTTCATGGGAGATTGTCAAGGGCTCCTCTACAGCCAAGTCAATGGGGAAATTGCTTTAGATTCTGTCTCACTTTTGGTCCTCAGAATTCTCCTTCTGCTGGAGTTTTCCTCCATTTATAGCAGTTGTAGCTCTCTCTTTCCTCCGTCCCCCCTCTTTACTTGTCCGGTAATGAGCTAGCCTGCAGCAATCTCCTGCTAACAATTTGTTCCATTAGGGACACAATGATCCTACCATGCTTGCATTTCCTCTAGATGACACTGATTGGGAACAACCTGCAGATTTTTCCAGGCCATTTGAAGCAACTTGGCAGTTTGAAAGTCCTTCAGGGGCAGTTTTAGAATGCCCCATGTGTAAATTGGTGCATTATAGTGGAAATTGTCCTAGAAATATCCTAGCTCAACCGAAACTTGATTCAGGAAGGGAAAAGAATATATATATTTGCATGTATCATATTTCCTCAGGGAGGTCTTTATTATAGGCTGTTAACAATATTTTGCATTTATAAAAAGTTCCATGTTCATAGACCAGTAGTTTCTGCATGCAGTTGTGTGTTGGGGATAGTTTGTGTAGACTTTTGCAGCACTGAACATACCTGTAGCAAGGAAAAATAGAGACCCAAAAGGCATTGTTTGCTGTGGGTTTCTGGGCATGCTGATGATAATCCCCAAAATACAGTAGGTGCTATGTCGATAAGCTCTAAGGCAAAAAGCAACCAACAGACTTTCCAAACCAAAATGTGCAGTTGCTTATTAGTTGCTGTAAATATTTTTTTCCCCATGTAACATTTCTTTGGTCAGGAAATAACTGTAACTTCTGAGTTACAGGCCAATGTATGCTACTGGAAATATTTGTTTCCCTGATCTTTTGAGACCCAGTTACAGGTAGGTAGCCATGTTGGTCTGTCATAGTCAAAACAAAATAAAAATTAAAAAAATCCTTCCAGTAGCACCTTAGAGACCAACTAAGTTTGTTCTTGGTATGAGCTTTCGTGTGCATGTGTGCATGCACACGAAAGCTCATACCAAGAACAAACTTAGTTGGTCTCTAAGGTGCTACTGGAAGGATTTTTATTATTATTATTATTATTTTACTTTTGAGACCCAGTAGAGCCCAGTTTATTTTAAATATTTGTGGGATTTTTCTCTCTCTTCAACAACAACATCAACATATTTATTAAGTCAAAAGTAAGAATAAGTGTGCAAGAAAGGAAAGTTTACATGATGTGCAGCCCATTCCCGTGCATGTTTATTTGGAAATAGGTCCCAGGGTTCAATGGGATTTATTCCAAGTAAGTGTGCTGGGGGGGGGGGCAACTATTCCAAAGATGTGTATGTGAAGAAAGGTTTAGTTTGGTTTTAGATTGTGAAATGGTTGCTTTTTGCTTTAGACATTCTTCTACATAGGAGAGTCAAAAGTTTACAGGAGAAAGGAAAAACTGTTCTGAAATCAGGTTCAGTGAAGATGGTTAAATTACTATTTCATCTGTTCTCAAAAGGTTACTATATACTGATAGATTCTTGTTTTTTTACCATTAACTCTTTTTCAGTTAAAATTTGTACACTAATTTTGCAGACATTTCATGACTCTGATTTGGCAAATGTTCAATCTAAACATTTAAGACTTTCCTTTTTCTTTTTTAAAAATCTAATTATAAGTATTGTTGTGTAGTTTTAATAGAAACAAAAAATGAAAGTTCACAAGAGACTAATGTGCACAGGAGGGCCTATGAACCTGGCAATTAAGGAGAAATAGAAACATAATCAAGATTTGACTCTCTTCCTGTTGGCTAAAAGGTTGAGAGCAAAAATACTGTAAAGCTAGTAAGTTAAAGAATGGAAAAGTTGCAGGAGAGAGGAAGGACCAAAACATTGACGAAGGATCAGAGAACCCAGTTGGGACATTATAGCAGAAAGGAGCCAGGAAAAGACCACAAAAGGACCCAGAAGCTGAACCCATAAGAAACAGTGTAGAACAGTTTTGTATGTGTTTCTCTAGTTATATATATATTCTAAAAGCATGTTTTCTGAAACTGCCTCTAAGTAAAAGTATAGCTTTTTTTAGGGAGGGGTCCCTGAAGCCTTCACACCTGTGTGCCTATGCCATATTACTCCGCGCAGTATTGATAGAGTGTCTGCTTAGTGGATGTAAAGAAGAGGGAGAATACATCAAATTTGTGGCAGTGGTGAGGACGAGAGTTGGTTTGGCTATTTTTGATTGCTTCCCTTCCCTCTCATAGTGTTGACCACTACAGCCCATGGTGCCACTATGTCTGAAGTGTGACTTCTGGGCCACTATATCACTAGAGAAGGATTCAAGAATTGAATCTACATCTATGAAACAAGTCTTCCATTGTCCCTCTTCTCTGATCTGAGCTTTTTAATAGCTGTGTGTGTTCACATTTGATATCTGGAAAGGGAGAAATGGGCAGGACAATCCTCACTTTATTCTGCAGGGCTGTAGGTGTTGAATATATCACCAGTTTGGAAACAGTCCAAAGCTCAGGGAAATCTCAGAGAAGGGGAGGGACTTTATGATATGGATGTTATTTTATTTACATTTTATTGATCCAGAGTTTCTGAAGGAAAATTAAATGAAACTGCCCTCAGTCACAGTCTGTTAAACATATCAAATTTTTACTAGAAAATCATTTATATGACTATTCCCATGATAATCGTTATCATACAACCTTGCCCTCATCACTGCAACATTTTAATCATTTTCGAATACACGCCTATGCATGTCTAGTCAGAAGTCCCATTGCATTCAAGTGGGTTTTCTCCCAGGTTACTGGATATGGGATTGCCAGCACAACCAGATTATTTTGTAGAGCTGGATATTTAAGGCCAAGTCATACGTTACTTTTTCCCATGCAGAGGTTCATAAATATGCTTCTGCCTGGTGGCCTCTGCACAGTTGGGACTTATTTGAACTTGGGCTTACAACAGTGATAATCCAAGCACAGAAATGCTACATGTTTGTGTTGGTGGGACTCCCACACTAAACTCAACACAAAAATGTCATATTCCACCATGCATAGTGCTGTCATGAGGAAGCAGTGATTAGCAGCCTCCACACTGAATGGGTGATGTGATTCAAGTCATCTGATTTCTTTCAGTTCTGTTAACACTTGCTACTATGCTGACTACTTGGTTGAAAATGAAATGGATGATTGTGTTGTTTTACACCATATTGCTTTCCTTCTGTGTGCCCATCTGCTTTTTTCCAGCTGACTCACTGCTGCCCTTTATGAGGACTCTAAAAACCCCACGTCTATAACCTGTGATAATGAACACCCTTCTTTTCTGGGGAGCTGCTATTCCTTGTGAAAAAAGCTTTCGCAAACATTCCTACAGATAGCAAAACCCAACTTAGGGGATGTTTTAGTGAAGTTGCATAGGTCTGATCCATGTCTTTAGTGGAGGATTTGCTGAGCAGTTGCTGCCACTGCACACTATTTCTAAAAAATTGAAAGATTAGAAGGTAGTTTTGGTTTGCTCCAAGAAAACTACTACCAGGGGGAGGGAACAGTTTAGCAAACCACAGTGTGTGTGTGTGTGTGTGTGTGTGTGTGTGTGTGTGTGTGTGTGTGTTCCCATTTGCATAAATGCAAATGAATGTTGGGGGTTTGCTCAGTATGTGCAGTGGTTTTGAAAGTGAGCAGTGGCAACTGCATTAGGTGACTTCAAGACATTTGTATTGGAGTTGCCAACCTTTTGAGACATGTGGGGGCATTGGGGAGTGTGCCATGCAGTGGCATGCAGTAAAGGTTTTTGTAGGGGAACAGTTAGAGCCAAAGGTATCAGCTTATAAGAGCGACTGGGAAGGTTGATGTTGTGTGTGTGAGCATCGTGCATCCCTTTCTAAGCCAGGCAGAAGCTTCCCAGGCTTTGGGAAGAAGGCGCCAGGCTTTAATAATTTACCAGGAACATTTAGGGGGCTAGCCTAGTTCCCCTAGTCCACTGACCGCATGCCACTGGTTCCATGTACACCATCTCCTCTGGTTACTTTTCTCTCTCTCTCTCTCTCTTCCTTTCCTGGGTCACTCTCCCCCAGGCAGACATAAAGAGGGAAAGCACACACACCCAAAAAACAAACAAACCCTCCACATCACTTGCTTTTCAAAAGGGTTTGAGTAAAAAGACCGATCCAGTGGAATTAAAATAGATCCTCTTGCTTTTGCATGGTTTTACATTGAGTCCACCTCCCCACCCTAACACCATCAAATAAATGCTTAAATTAGTAGACTGCACAGTAAAAATCACAGAGCTTTCCAGGGTTGCCATGGCACAAATGCATCTATCCAAGGCACAGATCCTCCTGAATTATCCAGGGCTCTTATATAGGATGACAACAAAACCGCCACTAAATGACAGTACAGATGAATGGACACAGATTTAAAGATGGTTCTGAGGGGATCAGTCATAAAAATTATGGTGATCTGCATGAATTTTTTTGCTTTGGATCCATGTTTTTTACCATGGCAATGTTGGAAAGCACCAGATGCATGATTTTTATGGTTCAGCCAACAAGCGATAAGTGATTTGATGGTGGTTTGCATGGTGGGGACCCCAAGAGGAGGGTATCTGTTTTGATGAATCTGGTGGGTGGGTGTGGGTGGGTGGGTGTGAGGGAGAGGGAGAGGGAGAGGGAGAGAGAGAGAGAGAGAGAAAGAGAGAGAGAGACCATTCCTGATCACTTTTCCCTGCCATTCTCTCTTCCCTGACTCCTGCAGCATCTCACTTTCTCCCCCTGTCACTGCCTTCCTCCCCACAGTCTGCCAGATCAGTAACCTTTTCCTCCTACAACCTTGGTCATTCCACTTTCTAATCAGCATATCAGAGCTGAAAGAGGAAGCGGGAAGTAGCTTTTCACTTCCAGTGTCCCTCCCTTAGCACTTTGAGGGGGGGGATAAGGGCACAGTGAGTGGAGGCAGCACTAACTTTCACAGCTGATGTATTGTGCTTACAGGCACCACTTTGGTGATCCCAGCTTTGGAAGCATCAGTTGAAGAATTATGATCTATTTTAGCATTGAATTTAGGGCCAACAAAATAGTATGGTAGATTTTTTGCAACAATGTTTTTAATGCAACAGTCTCAACCACGCGATAATGGTTGATTATCTGATACTTACATCAAGGCTCAGCTAACAAGGCCTTTTCATCAGACCCAGGCAGTATTTGTCAGAAGATAAATCACAGGTGCTACATGATGGTTGTGCAAATCTACCCTTGTCTCCATCAGGATATGAAAGAAACCCTGATTCCCAACATAACAACGTGTTGCCCATTGCAAATTACAGATAAAGACCACAAAGATTCATTTTGTCTTTCTTTAGTGGTAGAGTACATTAACTAAGGCCCATTTGGCAAATATCCAAAATAAGACCTGTGACACAGTCATTTATAGCAAGCGTAGGTATATCTCAAAAACAAGCCTCCTCAACAATTAACTCAATTTCACTCATGCTTTCACCATTATCACCATCTGTCTCAGGACTGGGTGGCAAATAGGCAGCCTTGTAAAGAAATGAATCTGTTTTCCCAGGCTTTTGAAGGGGCAGGATTATGATTTCTCTAATGACACTGTGGATGCATTAATATTTATTACAACAAATAAATTACCATTGCAATCTAATAATATTTTATCCCTTTCTACTGGACTTGAAGGAACAGATGTGAATTATTTATTCCCCCAACTAGAAGGTTGTACTGGACACTTGCCAGCCCATTCTGCTTTATCTGCCGTCTGCGAAAGATACTAATGTGATGTCAGAACAGGCACTTTGACCACTGCTGCCATCTCCAGAGGAGGAATAAATACAGATATACACAGAGGCAACTTATATAGGCATTAGCATGCCTGAATAATCTACATGTTTTCTGATAAACTAATTGTGCAATCTTGTAAATAGTGGAGTAAATCACATTGGAAACTACCAGTGTGATTTCCAGATAATCATGCATATGACGGGTCTATAAGAAATTTTAAGATCATGCCTCCATGAAAGAAGTGACTGTAAGCTTTTGATGTTTCACATCAATGGGATTATGCCTCTGCACTTTCAGATTTGCTCCTGGAGAAACATAGTTAAGAACCCTAACTGGTGGTGCCGATGTTCTTAAAAGATCAAAAGCAACTTTTCAGTGTGTTTGATTAATCAGTTTAGGATTAGAACATCTGTGGTCATTAAGTCAATAAGGTTTATTTATTCAATCCCATGCCAATACTATCAGACATTAGAAGCTGCATGACACTTTTAGTGACCTTTTAGGTTCTGCCAAAATAAAATGCCCAGCAGAAAGGACAGCAATTGGCATGGGGTTTGGAGACTATAATAAAGCCACGAGCAACTTTTAGATCAATCTGGTCACTACCACAGATTCAGCAAAGCTAAGTAGGAGTGTGCCATGAATAAGGGGGACAAGATTGCATAGTTTTCATACATTGGGAACTGTCTTTCTGGAACCTCTCTTCTGAGCTCAAGTCTTTACAGACTTACAACATCCTAAAACAGATGCCCACCTCCAGGCTTCTTTTGTGATGGTACAGAGTACCAACACCACTTTTCTTGCTGCCCATAGCATCTGTTTTATGCTGGCACCCATGGAATGTTTGTCAATATACAAGAACCATCATGCCATTTTTTACACCCCCTCTCCCCGAAAAGCACTTCACATCCCCTTTCCCCATATGAACCTGACTGGACCCAAAGATTGACTTTTGTTGCCCTTCTCTGCATGCTGCCTTCAAGGGGGGGTCTGGAGGGTGGCGATGAGAGAACTCCCTAATTATGAAATGCTCTCCCAAGGGAGGCCCACCAGGTCCCAACTTGGTCATTGTTTCACTGCCAAACATTTTTTGTTTGTTTGCTTGCTTGTTTTCCTGGGCCCTTGATGGGATACTTTTATTCTCACTACGTTTTTCATATGTTTATGCTTTTATATTATTGCTATGTTGCTGTATTTTATTCATCTTGTAAATCTTTTGGGGATCTTGTTGTGGCGAGTAATTCACAAATTCAGTAACCTAACCATTCTGCTGCAGAATCTCCCAGAATTCTAGTACTCATGCCATTCAAAGCAACTGACTTGAAGCAAAAAAAAATCACTTTATGCTATGAAATTTATTGCCACAGAACATTAAAACTAACAAGTAGTTAGTAATGATGGCTTCCTTGAGTACCTGACAGAAGAAATCAGGAAGATGGCATATAAATTCACTGGTTCCAAAGCAGTCTACTGGAACAAAGAAACAATGCAGTTGCTCCCTTGGAAAATATAAGGTCTGACCATGTCCATCTAGGCTGTCTTTAGCACTTACTGGAATTCACAGGTTCCTTGTAAAGCCTGGGATAATTTTTCAAAGAGCATAGATCCGTTTCCTTTCATCTGTTGCTCACAGAACCAGTGTGGCAGCAGATGTGACACAATAATCACAACTAGTTAAAACATGGAGGCTGCAAATTATTGGTTTACAGCCTCCAACAAATGTGTAATTTATACATTCCAGTCAGGTGGGCTGCTTATAAACAAGAAGTGCAATGGTATATAGATAAATTGTTATGATCTGTGACTGGCACGCTGATGAAAACTTCCTCTCTCTATAGTCATTACCCTGTAGATTCTGTACTTTGTTTGCATTCTCCAGAATCAATCACTTCCATTTTAATAAACTATTAAGGGGGGGGGGGAGGTTAGCCAGTGTAATATGCATGAAAGCTTGTTTTAAAAGGAAAATGCCTATCACTTCTGAGAATGTCAGCAATGAAAGCAATTTCCTCCTTTTCAGTTGACTTCATAGGTGGATTTGACTCTTACGGCTATCAAGGCCCACAGAAGACATCTCATTTACAGCTACAGCCCATGTATATGTGAGTACCTAACTTTCAAGTTACTCTATCAACTGCTAGATGTGTATTAATAATTAAAAAGTAGCACTTTTTAGGGAATGTCCAATAACTCCTTTAAAAGTACATCTGCTTGATATGCATTACTTACATTAGAATGCTGTTGTATGAGTAGGGAATCTCAGGTTTGCATTTTTACCACATGGATTGGTCTAAATGCACTGGTGGCCTTGCTGCCATTTCCAGCAACAGCCAAGCATATTCACCGCTTGCATGGAGAGCCCATGAAATTTACCATCTACATCATCTTTCAAACAACTATTCCTGTGGATCTTTCTCTCTCAGCAGCTTCTTTGTTGATGAATGTACATTAGCCCTAATTTACCTCTGGGTGAACGCCACAAATAGTGATCCTATTATTATGCTCAGCTGTCAGACTATTTGTGAAACATGGCAGCTTTCTCAAAATACAGTTTCTCATCTGTGTGTGCCCAAAGAAATGCTTTTTCACTTTTGTCACAGCGTTCTACACTTACAAAATGTTATTTCTTCCTGTCACTGTTTGTGGCTCCCAGGTACTCAGAACAATTCAAATCCCATTTCTTCCTTCATATAGTATACCTTGCCATCAACATATGGAGCCTTCTAGCTGAGATATTATCCCATTCTCTTTATGTCCTCTGCTTTGAGAGTAGCTGATTGCATTTACAGAGTTTACAAACACTGGCTGGGAAGAAAGCTAAAGCTGTAGGGCAAAGAAGTCAATATAAATTTTGAAGCTTGTAGTTGAGAACAAGGAAACACAGGAGGAACATCTGAAACCCAGTGCAGGTTTGTTGCTATTTTACTCCAGTACTGCTCACTGACATGTAGGAGATACTGGCTATATGCAGAAGACAACAGAGCTGTTGATATTTCTAGTAAAGCGACAAAGGACACAATGGCTGCATTTGCATGTCATGATAAATTTGTCCAAATTTATCGTGTTAGGCATGAGAATTATCCATGCTGGGAAAGAGAATAGGAGAGACTTGTGTTTGCTTGCTATCCTTTCCCTTCACCTACTTCAGTAAGACTGCAAGGAGTTCAGAAGCTGTTGGAGAGAACTCTTGTGCTTATGTCCTGCTTGCAGGCTTCCCATAGGGATCTGGCAATGTGAGAACGGGATGCTGGATTAGAGTCCAGCAGAACCTTTCTTACACGCCTAAGCTTTTGCTGCTGTTGCTTTTTTATTATTAAGTGCAACTTATCACATCATCCGAACCCAACAAACTGAAACTATGTCTTTTGAAACAAGCTGACATCAAACCATGGTTTATGAAGCTGACTTTTTTTCAACAAGCTACAGCTAAGATCAGGCATAGGCAAACTCAGCCCTCCAGATGTTTTGGGACTACAACTCCCATCATCCCTAGCTAACAGGACCAGTCCCAAAACATCTGGAGGGCTGAGTTTGCCTATGCCTGGCTAAGATTAACCACAGTTTCAGCTTGTGTGTCATGCTAAAGCTTCCAATCTCCTCCTCATGGCCATGTCGGCGAGCATGTAAGCCCAAGGTTCACCTAGACCAGGGGTCGGCAACCCGCGGCTCCTTTACAGCTTTGTCGCGGCTCCGGGCGCTGTACTGGCTGTGACGTCGAATGCGCAGGCCCGGAGTAAAAGGGACGGGTACTGGACGCGAAGGAGCGAATCAAAGAGAGGGAGGGAAAGCAGGAGGCGGGAGCCGCCCTTCAGCCTGCGCTCAACTTCATTCGCGCGCGGTGGCGGCTGCAGCAGCTCAGGGAACAGCAGCAAGCCAAGCCCAGGCCAGCAGCTGCTGCCGGGAGCCCGTCGGATGCAGCAGGCGGCGAGGGGAGGCGGAGAGCGGCGCCCGGGAGAGGGAGCCCCTGAGCGGAGCGCAGAGCGCGCCTCCGCCGTTCCCCTTAGCAGCAGGCAGGCAGACAACTGGTGGAGGAGGAGGAGAACGCATTTGTCTCTCTTCCTCGCTCCTCTTTTTTCTTCTTCTTTCCCCTCCCGTCCAGTCCCGTCCCTTCCCTCCCTCTCCCTTTGCTTCCTTTTCCTTCTGCCTTCCTTGCTCGCTCTTCTTCCTGCCATCTCCTTTTGCAACGCGCGCGCACACAGACACACGCCGCCCCCCTCTCCAAAAAAGGGTGCAGCGCCCGAAGGGGGTCAAAGCCAACCCTTCGGCTGCTGGCTGGCCAGCTGTTTTCACTTCTTCCTCCCACTTAATGGTGGTTGCCGAGATCCAAGGCCCTCTTCTTTTTTTTCCTCCCTCTCTCGCTTTCGCTGCTCTCTTTCTCTCTCCCTCCCCTCTCTCTTTCACGTTTGCTTTCCAGACTGGCTTGGCTGCATGGCTTGGGGTGGTCTAAGGGTGCAGGGGGTGGGTGGCTTGACTGCATGGTTTGGGGGTGGTCTAGGGATGCAAGGGGTGGGTGGCTTGGTTGCATGGCTTGGGGGTGGTCTAGGGGTGCAGGGGGCGGGTGGCTTGGTTGCATGGCTTGGGCGCGCGGTGGCGGCTGCAGCAGGAGGAGGAGACGGAAGGAGCTTTGCTATGAAGGTTGCCCCCCTCCCATCCCCATGGGAACTCGTGTCCTTGAGCACTTTAAAGACGCCTTACAACCCCCCCCCCCCGCACGGAATATCATCCAGGGATGTTGAAATGCACGGGAGTGCTAGGGACCCCTACGGTCGTAAATCTCTCTCTTGTTTGATTTGTAAAGGCATACCTTGCTCAAGAAAAAAGCTGCCGTGAGCCAGGCGCTCCCCCCCCCCCACTGATCGGTGCAAGGGCGACTCCGTGGCGATGACTGGGCTCTGCCGCTTCAAGACACACACGCACTGGCCAGCCTAGCTAAGCGAAAGAAACAACAACAAGCCCCCTGCAACCCCTCACCACCCAGCTGGCGTGCGTGTGTGGGCTGGAGCCGCTCTCTGGCAGGGCTCTTCCCCTCCCCATTCTGCAGAGCTTTCTTCCTTCTCTCTCCCTCCCCCTGCGCTTGCTACGTATCCCCCCATTCAGCAAAGCGGAGGCTAAGCTGCGCGAGGGGAGCTGCGCAACTGGAGGGACTTGAATTAGGCGCCAATCAGCGAGCGTGCTCACCCTGAGTGAGTGGCACGAGCTTATTAGTATGCAGGGAGAGTTGCTTGCAGGACTGAGCTGCGAGGTTGGGGAAGCTGGAGCCCGGTCTTTTTTTCCTTTCTGCAAGGAGCAGCAGCCAGTGCATTTACAGTGCAACAGTCAGCACAGCTTCTGAGCTTCTTGTCTGCATCGCCAGCAGCCCTGGGAGGCGACCCCTTGCTGCAGCCCCTCCTGAAGTGGCAGCAACCAAGGAGAGCCCCTGAGGCAAGCTCTGTCCCACAGCTCTGACCACTGGGCAGTTCCCCCTCATGGTCAGCCAGAACCGGCTTCCCTGCGCGCCCACCTGCCCCGTCTGCCACTAGCTATTTTATGTATTTAGCTGGAGTCGGTTTTGGGGGGAGCTGGGTATGTGTGGCAGAAGAAAACTGGTTTTTTTCCCCTGAAGCTGCTGATCCCTTATTTTCAAATCCGAAACTTGACAGCTATGGTACAGACGTGTATCTCCCCCCCCCTTTTCTGTTTCGCGGGGTTCTGGGGAGAGACTCCCGAAGCGCTCAGGTGTCGAGGCCGCCCTTGCCCCACAGAGGGACACGTGTGCGGGAAGGAGGGGTGTCCGCCATGTCGCCGAGAGGGAGGGCAAATTGGCTCTGGCGCTGCCGGCTGCTGGCCCAATATATGCAGTGTTATATTTACACTGCATATATATATAACAATATATGCAGTGTTATATTTGTTTTAAATGTCGCAGTGGTCTTGCGGCTCCCAGTTTTTTTTCTCTTCGGAAACGGGTCCAAGTGGCTCTTTTTGTCTTAAAGGTTGCAGACCCCTGACCTAGACTCACAATAGTCAGCCATTGTCATAATCCAATAAAACCCTTAAGACCAAATTTATACAGGGAAGCAGCACACAGTGCAGACCTCCTGATGTGTATATTTAAGAAAGTAAATTGGGGGGGGGTGAGGTTGTACAACAGAACAGTCTCATATATATGAAAGCAGAAAGCTAGCATGGAATGAGTGAGAATAGCTTTAGCTAAGTGAGCTTTTTTCTGTTTGAAGAGCATCAGCACCAAAGCATCCTTCTTGCTATACATTTTCTGACCAAGAATCTATATAACCTTTACACTTGTCCATTCCTGTAGTTTATCAGATGCGCCCAGGGGAGGGGGGGCTGCACAGAGCTTGGCATTTTGGTGCAAGAAACAGGACTTGGAGGGCGCAGGGGAAGAGAGTAGCATATTTTACATGGTTCTGTATATATGAACTATGCAGGCAGTTGTGCAGACCCTATAAACTCCCCGACACAGGCTACTGGGGAATGACTCAGATGGCTTTCCTCATCCAGAGATCCACAAGTATAGCACAAGCTGTCCCCTTTGCACTCATGAAGTCCCATTTACCACCTCCTGGGACACTTAGGTCCCAATCCTGCATCTAGCTTCTTCCATTGAATGGGAAATAGAAATGGACAGATCAGCCTGTTTCTGGCCTGTGTCCATTTCACATGGACATGTATGCATTATGCATCACATGTAGTCATGCATAAGTCTGTTCTGCACCATTTCCTCAGTGATTTGTGATTTAAAGAAGCAAATCCATACACATATTTGTATTTAAATGTTTTGTGTTGAAATATTTATTTAAATACATTTTATTGAAGCTCAAGGTATGCAGTTCTACACATATTTTATCCTAAAGCACATTTTATGCGTTTTGGTACAATTTTCTTTTTTCTTTTTTTTTTGAGCCAAAGGCCATATAGCAAAACTGAAAAAAGTACTAAATTGGAAGTATAATTATAGGCCTGTTCATGTGCTACCCTGAGAGGTGCGAATTGGGTCACTTTGCTTTAAAATTCAGAGCAAACAAAATTCTCCTGGTAGGGAATATAGCAGGAAAGCAGTAAGCATTTTAAAGATGATTTCTGAAGAGCTTGGGAGTTGTTTTCTACCCTTCTTGGGGATTTTCAGGATTCTGTACCAGCTGTCATAATCGGCCAAATTTCAAGCAAAATTATGTATGTGTTGATGCATGATCAACTAGCATTCTTGCTCATGCCCAATACATTGCTCCATGGCATTCTACCATGATGATAGAGCCTGCTTTCATTTAATTGCACTGAAATACTCTTGACTTGTCAACGAGAGTGACAATATGGAACCACTAGTGGAAAAGATAACTGAACACCCCCGTAGAAACTTTTCAACATTGGATTATTAAAAATGCATGCCGCCAAATACTTGAATTGTAGAATAAGCAAGTACGGGACGTTAATGTTTTTGGTAGTCTAGGAAATAATTTGAAGGAGAGAGGCACTCAAATAGACAATAGAAAGCCAGGCTCCTTCAGTTTTTCACTATAGAAATGTTGGTTTAAAGAGAGAGAGAGAGGGCCGATGACAGTATGTAATATCAAATGCATAATGTGTTGGAAAAATTGCTCAAGAACAGCTCGCCATTACAGAAGAATTTTCCTGTCATTCTCTGAGGACTTTCAGCCATGAAATGATCTGCCTTTTGTGCAGAGCCAGTGTGATGAAGGCATGCAGTTTGCTTTATGAAGCAGAATTCCTGAGACTAGTGAGATTCTCAGATCTTATGGCCTGGTTAAAACTCATTAGGATTTACTCATTAAGGTCATTTTCCCTCTTCATGTCATTGCTATAATCCGGACAGTTACATTAAATCCAATGTTTCTCTTGATGTTTTTTTTCCCAAACAAAAGAACTCCTATACACCTGAGGCCTGTTGCAGGGCATGAAATCCTTCTTTAATTATGTCATTTGCATTTTTCTCTTCTTCCAGAGGAGAAATGCCAGGGTGCCATGCTGTTGTTTCATTTATAGTACACAAAATCCTTTGCGCAAGCCCAATGCTGTCATATTTACCTTTGCAAATGTATGAGGTGGGCCGCATAGCTCCATTTAAATGGATAGCCATTCTGATCCGGGCTTATATGATGGGGAGGCGGGGAGAAGGTAGACCTGAAACAACACTCACACCAATCACCTGTGAGGGAGAAAAATGCTATAGTGAGTGGCAAGGGGGGTGGACTGCTACAGCCCAGCTCTTCTCCCCTCACACTTGACAGATGTGTGAGGCTGTCAACCTCCCTGTGATCTTCGGATGAAGGCCAGACCCAGACTCATACTTGGCATTCTCTCTCTGCTCCTCTAACCTGTGATTGTTGGTGCCATTGTCTGAAGGAGATAGGTGTTTCTTAGAGTATACACATGATTTCCATGAACATCACCTTAAAAGTGTTTGATGAGTTGTGAACTATATATGTTAATGGGCAATGGCATCTAAATCTCTCCTGTATGTATATTATTTTGAAAAGTCAACAAAAAATAATTCCCTCAAAAATGTGTTTGATGGGTATACAAACCTTTGTGCTGATAATATATATATATATTATTTCCGTCTCTTTCTTTTAGGTCAAAGTAGACAAAACAGGACTAGTCAAAGAACTTATTCCAGCGCGGCCTCCTGTGGGTGCAAAAGAAGGAAGAAGTCTTAACTTTTCTGTTTCAAAATATAATACTAGAAGAATGCTGGGACACGGAGGCCTCACTTCCTCACAAGTACAGACTGCAATGCACAAGATCCTTTCTCTCCCATCTTGGATTTTCCAAATTCTTATACAGAAAGTTCAGAAGGAGAAGCGGTGGCACCATCTTCTGGTCACTGCCTACCTTCTCTTCCCTTTACTCCTGCCTCTGAATTATGAAACATAGCTCATCCATTTTGGTTCTGTCTGGAGCCGTGTCCTCTTAGTCAATAAACACTAACGATACCATGATGACCTTGAAACAGAAGTCAATAGACAGCAAGTTGTTTGCCCTAAAGGCTGTATAATACATACTTGCCTTAACCTATCCTAAGTTGCACATCAGAGAAATTCGGTGTGGACTTTCTGAAGTAACTTCCTTTAGGCTCAACCATGCTGTTAAAGATTAATTGTTAAAGATTTCTAAGGCTGTGTCAGGTAATAGACTCTGCTCCCCAGTAGTTCCATAGTTGGCTGCGTAAGAAAACCACCTGCTGGCAGACAGAAGAGGTGCTTTAAGTCTCCAGAAGGGCTGGGATGCAAATACACTTTAAAATACTTCTAACAGAACTGGGCTCTTTGGGGACCTGGAAAATGCTAGGGGGAAAAGGAACATTTACTAAAGTAATAACTGTAAAGAAACAACAAAAACAGTGCTCCTTAACCCCACTGTTTTTATTTACTGCACTCTAGGTGCTTTTATAAATGACTCTAAATATGTCTTTTACTAATGACAGAGACGTCTGCATTATTTCTATCAGCAGAGGCCAACTGAATATGTATTAACTATGTTTACTCTTTTATAACTTAATTCCAGTTGAAAATCCTATGTAGGTGAGCTTTTTTAAAAAAAGAAAAACCTGCAGCATATAAGATATTTCTTTCTGGGTTTTGTTTTGTTTTTTTAGTTGGGGTGGGAGTAGTTGCGTTGGTAACATTTTTGAAGACCTTTTTGTGATATTTGGGGGATCTGTTGTGTGTTAGAATGTGTATCTTAACTTTCTGTATTATCGTGGCTGAAAAAAAAGCTGTGCTGTTATGTAGTTGGCAACAAGATGCCTTTGGAAACTTTGCTAGTAGATCAATGTCTTTATGAAATTACTCTTGGAGTCCTAGAAACGTCTGTTTGTTCTGAATTTGAGCTGTATATTCAGCCACTTCATTGGCTTTTCAATGGGAAGAGATATTTTGCTCAGGATTTCTTGGAACCGGAATTGCCCTCATTTCTTTATTTAAAACTTACATGGGTATTCCAGCCGTGGGCACTTGATAGGGAGAGGTTCTTCTACAAATTAGCAAATTGCCCATCAAGTCGTCTTCAGGCAACTTTTTTCTACACTTGCCAAATGTTTGCATTCTGTGTGGCCTATAAAAACCATCATTCCCCATGACAACTTTCAAAGCCTGTTCCTATAGAAACACCAGTCAAACTCACTCCCCTGCCTCCACCTCACATTTTTGTATCTTTCAATGGATGTAACATGTCATAGACAAAAATAAATCTGGACCTGTACAGGACAGACATGCACTATAAACATAATCAGATTCCAGCAACTAAAGTGGAATGGGTGTAACCAAACTGTACTATGAGGAAATCTGCATAGTATAGTGGATAATACATGTAAATTTCAAAACTCTAATCCTGCAAGATCAAGCATCCTACTCTTAAGCAGTTGCATAATTGTATCTACACTGCACTGTTGCAGATTTTCAAGGTGCTCTATAATTCTTGTTGGCTTGTTCGCCATTTTAGGCTAGGACCAGAAGTCACTGTAAACCTAACATTCACTCACTATCAGTGGAATTAGTCTGGGATATGATGCATGAAGTATTGCATCCTTAACCTTACTTTTCACATAGGTGTGTTAAGGAGCATGGACCATATTACATAGTGAAGCAGCAGGACTGACCAAGCAGCAACTCACTGACATTCTATCTCCACTTATGGGGATAGACACAGCATATCAGCAAACTTAAATGTGTATTCTGGCTCTGGAGTAGAGTTTTGATCTCCTGAATGCATATCCATAGCTCAGGCTCCTGGTCCATTAAAGAATGGTGACTATACTTAACTACACAATTTTTGGAGAATCCATTGCTTTATATAGGTTCAATCTTGCTAAACACCATAAAGGCCTAATTACTTTAAAAATAATTGCATTTATTTTTACTGTTTGTATAATCATATATATATATGGGAGTGTACCAACACCAAGCTTCCTCAAATTCCCTATCAGGAAATGTTTGTGAAGTTTGTGGTTCAGTTCAGTGTTAGCAAATATGAGCAAGCTAGCCAGCCAGTGCTATTTCATCAGCCTATAGGATGAAGGCACTTCTCTACCTTTGCTTCCCATGCCTGCACCGGTATCTACTAGGAAACAGCCATCTTGCTTTGCGCAAATAAATGGTATATAGAGCTCTTTCCTAGAATGTATCCCACTACCCCCGCTGCCAAATATTGCTGTATGTTTAAAAAAAACAACTGCATCCACTGTGGAACAAAGCTGAATGAGAAGAGGTAAGTATGTTCCCTTATTTGCCGTGGGTTGTATCACCCCTAGTGCAAAAGCCTCCATGAAAGATATAGAGTTTCTCAAGCTCATGTGCAGGTTTACAAGGATCCAGCCTTGCTCTTATAGCAGCACTAACACCGAGTGCCAGCTGCTTTTCAGACTTTAGCGCAATAGCAGTTCTCAGTATGACTAGTGAGTGTCCAGAAAGGAGAAGTGCTTGTAGGAGAGGGGATGTCAGGCAAGGGAACCACTTTCTCTGCTTTGGTGTGGGCACTGTCCCAACGAGAAGTGGCTTTCACTATAAAAGGGACTCCCAACTGAGTTCTCCTCCTATAGGAATATATTTGGCTAGAACTTCTTTCCCTGAATTTGTCTAGGTGTGTTGCAGGCTTCTTCCCTCTAGCAATGCCCCTGGGGAAGTGGAGTTGAAAAATGACAGTGAGGCATTTTGTTTTGTTTTGGGTTTTTTGCAAGAGATCAGAGAAAGGAGAAAGCTACTCACATTTAAAATGGGTTGGCATGCGGAGAGCAGAGACGCCTGGGGTTGCTACTGCCTGGAGGCAAGAAGAGAAAGTCGCTGAAGACCATGGTCATCGAGAAGTGAGATGGTTCTGCTATGACTGTAAGAGGAGAAAGAAGGTTAGAGTGCCTCTTCTCCTACTGCAAGAGTAGGCAAAAACAGAGAATTTTGAGGCACTGCGATGAAAATTCTACACTTTCGATGCTGCCAAACAAACACAAACACACAACACTAGTAGGCCTTCATACTTGCTTACATTGCAGCTAAATCACTACGACCAAAACAATTTCAAGACTGTTGACTACTACAGTGGATAAATAAATGGACACATCTGCTATGGAAAGAGTTTTAGAGCACAGTAGTGTGAGGATATCTGAAATACTGTTGTTGAATTGTACAGCTGTATCCTCCTCAAAAATCCAGTGAAGAATGTTATTTTTCTAGACTGGGCTTTTTGTTGTTGTTATAAATCCAAATATTTAGAAGGCAAGTGTTAACAATCCAAATGTCCTTTTTTTCTTATAGTCATTTGTTAATTCTGAATGTATTTTTAACAGAAGGTGGATTTTTTTTTGACTAACTAGTGTAATTTGCATTTTAAAAAAATAAATGGAAAAATATAGGTTTCCAAGTGTTTCATGGACTCCTGCTGCTTTTCACACGTTTCATAGATTGCAGTAGATTCTCAGAAGAGCAAAAATACAAAAAAGGAACAATCCTATTATATTTACATGAAGACAATTTTGAGCTGTGCTCCACACAGATGTGTCAGCACTGAACAGAAATTGCCAGGTCATGACATCATTTTAACTCAGTCATAGGTAACTGGTATTTTCATTATCTACTGACACTAAAAGGCTACTTTTACAAGGCTGACTGTAATAGACTCTCTGTCATTTAGAATACGCCTTTTTTATTTTGTTCTCTCATCAGTGAATGTAAGCATGTGATAGGTTTACAGCAGCCAACAATGTTAACTACTGCATTAAGTAATCCCTGTTAAGAGGGAGTAATATTCTATTTTAGTACTGAATCCTCATTCAGGTTTTAAAATACTCATTCATTGCACAGTCCAAGGGGGGAATAGTAGAAAGTAGTTAAGAGACAGGCCAAAACCTAGGAAATTTGCTCCACCTAATTTTTCCAATAAGACTAAACAATACTGACTTTCAGTACAGCATCAAAAAAGAGAAAGCAAATGTAGATTTAACACACTGCAGAATTTATCATAGCTGCAATAAAAGCCTTCAGCACCAGTTGACTAAACTGAATTTCAAGCAAAACTCAGTCCTACACAGCTTGTGACTTTTCCATTTGAATGGTACTCACCTGCCATGTTTGGTGGCTTTCAAGGTGCTTGAGAAAGCAGTTTTTCTTGGCTCTAAGGATTGCCAAAATATGGCAGTTGTAAAGCACTTCAGTCTTGGACTGAAGCCCACACAAAGCTTAAAGACAGGAGGAGCTGTGGGGCAGCAGACCTGAAATACTGAGTTGAAAAAGGATCCAGGTAACAGGGAAATTAGCAGGAAGCCTGGAGACAGGGTGTCTCAGGAAGTGAGCCAAGGCAGTGATGAACTTCAGGTTCCTGTTGCTAAGAAACAGGAATCTGAGGGCTAAACTTCACGCCTACCTGGCTGCCATCTGCAGTAAACAGTACCTTTTGGAGGCAAATAACGAGGGAGGATGGAATAAAAGTAGGCGGCTTAAGCACACTATTCTAGAAACATGAGCAACATCACACGCAGTTGGGCCATTTGAGAGAGCAAGGTGGAAGAGGTTGAGACCTAAGAAAACACTACCATGGTATTTGTTTCCTTATGAGTTGACAGATTTCAAATATTCTTATAAATAGAATAAAGAGAGGAATGAAAAAGATGATGAGGAAAGAAGGGCCAATCAGGGGGGAGTGTACAAAAAACTCACAAGAGATCTATGGTCAGGAGAAGTGGTACTTTTTAGGCAGGCAGAGGAATGTGGCAGATAACCAGAGTCCTGGGTAATGAAGGATGCTAGCCTAGACATTTCTCTGATAACTAGTCTACCATGTTCATAATTTTGTTGTTGCGTGACAGAGCATTTAACCATGTGGACCCTTCTCAGCCCAAAGTGGTGTTCATAAAAACCAGGTTTATGGCCTTAGTGAAAACTAGGCATCAAGGTCTGTATAGAGAAAGTTTAACCTTTATAATAACGTAGGGAAAACAACCTTTTTGGGGCTGTGGGCACATTTGCTAACTGGAGAAACTGCCATGGGTATAACCAATGTCATTGGCTACAACAGAAGGCTTCTTTTGAGCCTTATTACAGCAGGTACAGCAGGCAGAAGGGAACCTGTGGGCATCAGGGCGAATCCTGCCATAAAGAAACATTTATATCAAAAAGGAAAGAAGCAAAGAGATCAGTTTCCCAAACTGAACAACACAATTCATAATCATGGGAAGCAAAATAAACCTCAGACTTGGCTGCTAGGCTCCTTTTGTAGGATAGGAAAACAACAAGCTTTCTATATCATTCTGTCTGGATGCTCTTGCTAAATTCCAACTTATTAGGGGCCAGAAAAAATGTTGGCAGCCTGATTTCTGACTCTTAACCCAGGAGTGCACTTCCTTCTGTCAGCTCACTTCAAAATCCTAAACACTAAAAACCGGGGGAAACGGCAATATAGCCAACAGTGCTTTTTAGTTACATAATTGAATCCCACACTATCTGACATAAAAGAAATTATACACATGTGTACTTTTAGATTAATGCATTCCATACTTCATTTTACCCTGATGTGCTTTTATATTGGTAACTCTGATGGTGCCGCACACACCAAAAAGTCTGCAAATTGATGCTGTCACCAAAAGATGATAGACTGATTCAATTAACCAATAAGTCATTTTAAGAGTGCTGCTGGGAGTTACTTACTAAGGCCATACACAGCTTCATTGTGCTTCGTTATTCTTACAGTTTCATTAATAAACCTTTGGAAAACATCCTCTTCTCAGAGGATAGCAGAGTCTGCGCAAATCTGCTTCACGTTTGCTACAGTGCTGCTTTGTAGGGCTGAGCACAAAGCAGAGGTTTGAGAAGAATATGCCCACTTCTGAGAACTTCCTCAGAATCTGATGCAACTTGAATCCAAGGCAAAACAAGCTAGTCCCCAAACTCCAGAACCGCTTCAGAAGGGTTTTGGTTTTTTTTAATGGCCCAATTTCATACATTTTTGTACCTCCCTCAAGTTCTCTATGCGGTTACATTTATTCCTTCATACTAATAGATAAGATCTCTTTGTATAACGCAGTAGTAGGAAAGAGTGGGAGATTTAAACACCATGGAGGTACGGATGTGAAGTCAATCTCTAAGGATATATTAAATTGGAAATTGATTTGCAATTTTTAAATTGTTAATCTGAGATTTGCTAAATTTGTTCATTTGTTTTTTAAAAAATTGAAAACTTAATAAAAATTAATTGGGGGGGGGGTTTACTCCTTCATACATACGCTAAAGGTTGTGCATTTCAGGCAAAAGGAGGAGGAGAAAGAGGCCACAAGGAGTGGATGCTGCTTCGTGATTGACAACTCTAGGGAATGCTCTTACCAGACTCTCTATTTTACCTTGCTTTTAGGAGGGATGTAGAAGGAACATATCAGAAGCTGTTTTGGGCATTTCTCTCCTCTCTGCAGGCTGACTGCGTCTGTCTGATAGTGGTGGTGGCGGCGGCGGCAGCAATCTGTGGCTTCCAAGTACAGTTTGAGAACCACAACTAACTTGGGAGACCAGAAAGCAGTTCAGCTGGAACCAAACTGCACAATCTGGGCTACCTCATAAATGGTTCTCTATTTTTCAGCCAGCCCCTCTGCTGCCAGACAAAGGTTATTCTTTATTTTATATATATTAACGTTACATCCTACCCTTCCTCCCAAGGAAGTCTGAAATAAACATTTTCAAGTTATCTGCAATATCCCCTGGCGGCTACAGGCTTGATGGTGGTTGTAACATGCCCATGTTTATAAGAATATAAAAAGCAGCAGTTACAAAGGCCTTATTGCTTTCTCTGGGCGTGACTCCAGCAGCTTCTAGTTACATCTTCAGAAAACTGCTTCCAGTGGATTCAGTGCACTTCTGACCCATGTAACGGCTCTGGGTACCCAAGACAAAACAAGAGGAAGGGCTTGAAACAGCTGTGCTCTCCAGAGCCTCCAAGACAAACTTGTGCTTCAGTTTCTAGGTCTTGATCTTGTGACCTTAGGGCAAGTCCTCAAATTACCAGCTTCTTAATACTTAAGGCCACATTCATACCATGCATTTAAAACACAATGGTACCACTTTGAACAGTCACGGCTTCCTCCAAAGTATTCTGGGAGCTGTAGTTTGCACTGTGAGAGTCATTAGGAGACCCCGCCCCCCGTTCCCCTCCCAGTTCCCAGAGTGGAATTGTGGCTCTGGAAGGGGAATAAGGGGAACTTTCTTGGGTTCCATGATCACTGCAGATGGTGACAGCAGTCACAAAATTAAAAGACGCCTGCTTCTTGGGAGGAAAGCAATGACAAACCTAGGCAGCATCTTAAAATGCAGAGACATCACCTTACTGACAAAGGTCCATATAGTTAAAGCTATGGTTTTCCCAGTAGTGATGTATGGAAGTGAGAGCTGGACCATAAAGGCGGCTGATCGCCGAAGAATTGATGCTTTTGAATTATGGTGCTGGAGGAGACTCTCAAGACTCTCAAGTCCCATGGACTGCAAGAAGATCAAACCTATCCATTCTTAAGGAAATCAGCCCTGAGTGCTCACTGGAACGACAGATCCTGAAGTTGAGGCTCCAGTACTTTGGCCACCTCATGAGAAGAGAAGACTACCTAGAAAAGACCCTGATGTTGGGAAAGATCACAAGGAGAAGGGGACGACAGAGGATGAGATGGTTGGACAGTGTTCTCGAAGCTACTAACATGAGTTTGGCCAAACTGCGGGAGGCAGTGAAGGACTGGTGTGTCTGGCGTGCTCTGGTCCATGGGGTCACGAAGATTTGGACACGACTGAACGACTGTACAACAACAAAGCTCAGCACCTTATCAAAAACTACAGCTCCCAGAATTCTTTGAGGGAAGCCACGGCTGTTTAAAGTGGTATCGTATGGTGAGAATGTGGCTTAAGGGAATATCTCTAAATTATAAGGTCTATCATTACAAGGCAAGCGGAGTGCTGCTCATCCAGCATTTTCTCCCTGGCTGCCTGGGAAAGGGAGGCTTGGGCACCATCTTCCTGCTAAAGGAGCTGCATGCCAACAGCTAAATATAGGGGCCAGAAACACCAGGATTTTTCTGCATCAAAGTTAGCAAAACAATAGATGGTGGCATTCTTGTTGTACTAGGGTGAAGATCTTGCATTAAACAGATAAATGTCAGGACTTTAAAACTGGATCACCAGCTCCCTTTCTGGTCCAGGCCTAGCAAATTATTTCTTTATCCTTTTGTTTTTAAGGGGTTTGCATTCACTTTCAATAAAATTTGCAGTTTACAAAAGTTCCAAACAAGTTGAAAACAAAATAGAAACATACAAAAATATATTAAAACCATAAAATTCAATTGGAGTGTCATACAAACAAGCCCAGCTTGGGGGGCGGGGGGAGGGTCAAATTGAATTTAAATATTATAGCTATTTTTAAAGTCACATTTCTCAGGATCTCTAACTGATATATGAACTTGTTCCTTACTTCATAATTATAAAAAATATGGTACAGATGAGAAGTAGTAGAAGGACTCTGCTAGTTGTGTGTTCCTCATTTGAGTAGCAAAATGTTAGACTGTTAACATGTAGGCTGATGCATGAACAGATTGTTATTACAAGGCAGAAATGGTTCTATGAGGAGTAAACTGGAATAATGTGATTCAGAGTATCTGAAGTCAGGCTTCTTGGGCCAGACAAAATACATCTGGAGTACAATCAATACAATTTATATCATATTTTCCCAGTACAGCAGCTAATAGCAGCATTGTAGAATAATTTTGATTAGGGAAATGACTTAGTGGGAAAGAGTTGAACCCAAACAGATTAGCAGCCCTGCAACTGTTTTGAACTATACAAATGGATCTTCCATATATAGATTAGCCTACCCCTGTGTTAGAACTGAGTTGTCACTGAATTCTAATAAAGTGAGGGAATGAGGCAGTTTAAAGCATAACATGGGCATAGCAGGAGAGGGTACTAAAACACACATATATTCCTCCCTCCTGTTCTCTCCAACCATTTTTTTCCTGGTGGGCCTCCAAGTCTGGAGGTAACTCTGAACTTCTTTGGGATGTGGGTTTTTTCCCTCCTGAATTAATAGCCATTAATTTGTGAAGCTTAAAGAACACAGAGCAAATACATCAATAAGGCAGTTGCCATCAGCAAAAAATTAAAAATTCCCTTTCAAGCACACCACCATCAACTACAAGCTTATGTTATCTATAGCGTTGTATCAAAACACATGAGTGTATTGCTGAAATGCCAGAAAGTGGAGGGGGGGAAGCCTCCGCATGGGAAATATGTCACAGACCAGCGGCTGTCTAGTTGCAGGCACATTCGCATCAGGATAATAATGCTACTGCTGACAGGTTTTTTGACATATTTGGAGCAAGTGAAAGGTTTTAGACAATGGGAGAAAAAACTGCTCTCTATTCATTTGGGTTCTTTCGCTTGGGGAATGAGTATAAAACAATTCCCTCATCATATGCAATAGGAAAGTGTTTTAATGTCAATTAGATCCCAAGAAAATCCTAAACAATTCCAAGTTCTTTCTGCTTCCCCCCCCCCCCTTTCATTTCCTTTTTTTCCTCTTTCCTTTTTACATCCAGACTAGTTTACCTAAGGGAGAGACTGATGTGCTACTCATGTTTTTGCAAGAGAACTTGCTGAGCTTGTTAGCCTTCATCCAAGGTATTACGCATCCACATACTGGCTCAAAACTTCCACTACTTCCTTGGCATCAGTTAAATGGGAAAGTTAGAACTGCATACCATCCATTTTTGAAGACAGCTAACCCCCAAATCCCAGGATAAACTCTCCTAGCAGTGTGTTTATATGTTAAACAGCATGAGGAAAAAGGTAGTATACTGAGCGTCACTCTAGATCACCAGAAGTCCCCTGGCAGCATCTTTTGGAATCAACTGGACCAGGGGTCAGCAAACCTTTTCAGCAGGGGGCCGGTCCACTGTCCCTCAGACCTTGTGGGGGGCCGGACTATATTTGTTTTTTGGGGGGATGAACGAATTCCTATGCCCCACAAATAACCCAGAGATGCATTTTAAATAAAAGGACACATTCTACCCAGGTAAAAACTCGCTGATTCTCGGACTGTCCGCGGGCCGGATTTAGAAGTCAATTGGGCCAGATCCAGCCCCCGGGCCTTAGTTTGCCTACCCATGAACTAGAGATATAGGATGAGTGGCCCCCATCCCAAACTGGCCCTGTATTGCAGCTTACCCACTGCAGCATCAGTGCTATGGAACTCCCTCCCTAGAAAGGTTTGGTTGACCCTCATCATTTTAATGTTTGAGCGGCTAATACTATTGTTCCCACCCAGCTTTAGTGTCATCTAACCTTTTGTCTCCTTGTTTTTAAGCTTACTGGTTTTACCTTGTCCTTGGTTTTAATTTAAGAAATCGATTTTAGCAAATTATTTTAAACTTCTTTATATACTATGTTGAGTATACCACATTTATAAAGAAAACTGAGTATACAGTACTTTTATAAGATAAATAAAATATATCCCGTTCCTCTTGTCTCTGCACTGTTTTTAGCTCCTTAATAACTGGGAGAAACAAAGCAAAGGAGAAGCATAAAGCAATAATGAAATTTACAAACTAGCTGAATCGATGTTCATTTTACTTAAACAATAGATTGAAAATGTGGGTTAGCAAGGGATGTTTAAAGCAGGTGGGTAGCGGCCGTAGGTGTGAAATCAGCTTGTGTATTTATTTCATAATGAATTAAAACTTGAAACCAATGGGCCCCATTCAGTTCACTTTCTATTCATTACTCAATTAATTGTATCAATAACAAATGGGCACCAATGCTCTTTGTTTTCGTTACACCATGCAGTGCTTATTTCAAGCTGGGGTCTCTGCTTTGCTTTAGCTGTAGTGGAGCTAATTTCAGTGGTAGCCCCCTGACAGCAGCCATGTTATTTTTCCAGATGCCCTAGACATTGCACTTGCTCTGGTACATTAAAACTAGAAAAATAAAACTAGGAAAGAAAAAAAGAAACAAACGGAACAAAAGTGAATGTATGTAGTGAAATGAATGTACGGTAACTTTAATGTATAAGGAACCAAAATGAAGCCCCCTTACATATGAGCAATGAAATGAATGAAGTTTTTAATAATAAAAAGGGATGAAATAATCTTGCATATCACTACTTCTCCCTAAGCCTTAACTGGTGCCAGCAAAGTTAATTGAACAAGCTGCAAAATGTTGATCAGCTTCAGTTGAAATTATTTCTTTACAGACGTTCATGGCATCTTCAACAGTAATGACTATATATCAGAGGAATAGCAACCTGCCTTAGCTGGCAAGCTCTTCTATTTAACCTGTAAATGGATGCATAAACAGGTTTATGGAAAAGCCCAAGTGTCCAATTCTTGTCCCACAAAAGAGAGCTGAGTCTTCAGAAGGCTCCTAAATCTTTCTACCACTTGGGGAAAAGGCAACCTTAACACAGAAGCAAAGGTAACTAAGATTAATGGGAAGGGAAGCAAAAAAAAAAGCAAGCCTATTCCACAAAACAAAAGAAACTGAGAAGAAGCTAACAGTTGTATTTTAATGTTTGTGCAGTGCCATAACTAGCCAGTTCTTCACACCTACCTGTAATTCAACTGCCCTCCTGTTCTGCTCCCATCTGGGAACGAGCATTGTGTGGCCATTTGAGAATGGCTGTGGAAATATTCCTGCTGAAATTCTAAGTTCTCAGGTCTTTCAGCTCATAGCTCTTGCAAACACACATATACGCACACCAGCTGGCATGTTTGCCTCCTTTCCTGCCAACAGTGTTCAACAGCTGAATGTACTTTACTGTTAGTTGATGCCTATGCACTGAGGCTACAGGGACACAGTGCTCCAAAGGAAAGTGCCAGGAGTTTTTAAAAAAAATAAAAAATAAAAAATAATTTTAAAATCCCCAAAATTCTAAAAGCTGCCTACTCTTTCCTGTCCCTCTCCCCTTTAATACCTCCTTTTGAACCGAGAGAAAAACTCCTGGAGACATTTATCCCAATCGTCTGTTCTCTGGGTAATCAGCTACAGGCACCAGTCAGCTGATCCTAATCCAAAAGTATTACTATGGTAACAAGGTCCTTCCCATGTGTCTCTCTGGGCAGAAAAGCCATGTGAAATTTGAATATTAGGATGGCTGCCTATTCAGCCCATGTTCTGCAGTTTCCCACTTCTCCCTGTTGATATAACGGCCATCCAGCCACCAGGCCCATGCAGGAGGTGGGGCAGCCAAGTACACTTGCCCTGGGTCACAGAGGGCTAAACTGGCTGGGGGACCTGCCAGGGACCAGCTGCTTTTTTGTTTGAGTGCATAACTATATTTTAAAAAGACTCCCGACCTGGTCCTCAGACAAGCTCTGCACAGACCTGCTGGCTACAACATCAGACTAGGTAGGACTGCTTGAAGAATAGCCCTCCTGGTCTCTAATAGGGTCATCCGAATCATACATCTTTTCTGAGCATGCTCAGAGTTCTTTCCTTGAAGTCCACATCTCATGTTCTGGTAATCAGAGAAGCAACAGGGCATGTTTCTTACTTTGAGGAGCTTTTGTTGTTTTGTTGTACAGTGGAACCTCGACTTACGAATTTAATGCGTTCCGAAAGCACACTCGTAAGTCGAAAATTTCGTAAGTCGAAAAACGGCATTCCCATAGGAATGCATTGGAAACGTAAGTCGAAAAATTCATAAGAAAACCCTATGTAAACCTTCATAAGTCGAGTAAACCCCATCTAAAACTTCGTAAGTCGAGTAAACCGCATCTAAAATCCAAGCGGATTTCCTTTCAGAATTCAAAAAATTCGTAGGCGCGCGGCCGCTTTTTCCCTTTCGTAAGTCGAAAAATACGTAAGTCGAGTACTTCGTAAGTCGAGGTTCTACTGTATTTGTTTTGTGACTGAGAGAGAGAGATTGCACGCAAGCAGCAATGGATACTGTGTGAATCTCTTTCTGTAATAAATATCTACTTTTATTTAATCGTTTTGCCTTTATTTTCTGAATTAGGGAATTGGGAAGAGAAATGGTGGAGCTTGTATATGTGTTGCAACAAACTCTGTACTGTACTATATTAACCACTTCCCTGCATTCACTCATTAAAAGCTACAGGAGCAGCTGGTTTGGGCAGGGGAGGTACATTTTCCATGCAAACCATGTGCTCTACAACTGAGCTACAGCTCCTCTCCAAGTGTAAAAAGGAGATTATGGAACAAAATGGCAATATACTAGGCCTGCATATCATGGTAATGTTCAAAAGATGCCAAGCAGGAGACTCGTATGCGGTGCCAATTTCATCAATAGAACACTTAAGGTTCATGTTCCTCAATTAAGGCTGTATCTTTATCAAACCTTCCCTACTGACTCGCAGCCACTTTGACCATAAAAAAGTGAAGAGAAAGTGAAGCCAATGTACCACAACTAATAACAGCACATGGAAGTACAGGCAATTGCATTTTTCATTATTACTTTTGGGCCACCTCCAACTTAAAAGATTCCCGGTGAATATCCTTTGCCAAGTCTGGAATGAATGGATCATTCCACAAACAGAACGAGAGAGAGAGAGAGAGAGAGAGAGAGAGAGAGAGAGAGAGAGAGAATACCAGTGAATGACAATCAGAGTCCTCAAACTGCTTAGAAAACAAATATGTGGGTCGCTGTTGGGAAGATTTAATGGCAAAGAACTAACACTGATTCTTCTTCCCCTCTCACCATCGTAACTGCTCTCATGCAGCATGTATGGCTGATTACCACGTTGTCATTTTAAATGAAGTTGAAAACATGCTGACAACTCAGTAATGTTTTCCTTTCAGCTCTACAAATGCTGCAGCAACTGATTACAACTGGATTGTAAGTACCTAACAAGAGCATTACAAAAAGAAAAAGACTAATGAGGAGAGAGGAAGTGGGGGAAATGGGGTGGGGGGAGAATTGCAACACAAAAATAAATTAAATTAATGAAAAGAGAAGAGGAAAAAGAAGCCATTTAAGTAGTGTTCATTATGCTATAATTTAGAGCTACAATGGCAGTAAAAAACAACTCTGTAATGTATTCTCTTTATGATTTCACGTCCCAATTTGTAAATTGTCTTTCTGCCTCCATTATTCTCTCTCTGGGGGCAAAATGGATGCATGAACTACTCCAAGCCATGATTACAATGTGAAACAGAAGCAGCCACAAACACTCTCAGGGTGTTGTGCGCCCCCTCCGTCCTGCCCCATCCAAAGAAGATGTCTTGCTCACATGTGAGAATATTTGACATTATTTTGAATGTGCACATTAGGTGGCGAAAACAAGATGCGAAAATGACTTCTGTTTCTACTTCCATTCTTCTAGTATAAAGTGGAAATGAGGAATTTGTGCCCTGCCCATTTGTGCATGTTTCACCACTCCTTGTAATGCATAAAGTGGGCTTCAGCAAACATTTCGCAGACCTTCAAATGTAAAAATTAGACGATACCAGTGTCGGCTATGACTTGCAGTTAAAAATGAAAAACAAAATCTAAATTAAACCCATCTGTGATGCCATGAAGGTATTTCCGGCACAAATGGCTGATTAGAGGAGTTAAGTGCAGGAATGCCAATTAACTGGCATAATTACATCTCTTGTTTTTAAAGGGAAACGATGGTGCTTTTGTGAGAGCAAATTGTGCTTTAATTATGGTAGAATCCTATTTGCTAAAAGTGAGAGTTATTCTCCACACCTCAGGGGTTCTCAAACTAATATATCAGTTCTGTTTGGGCCTCCCTAATTGTAATTAAGGGCTTGCCCAGACAATCCTGATTGTTGAGCTCAGGCGCATCACCTTCCTGTAGTTTAGGTATGTGGCGTGTGTCTCACAGCCCCCAGTGGTTTCCTGCTGGTCTGCCTCCTGTTGTTTTATTCAGTTTGCAAGCCTAGATGTGATCCTTGCCCATGAGCAGGCTTCCCATGCTCCCAATTCATGCTACAGTTGCCTGCATGTGCCCAAGCAAAACAATGACAGACACTTTATTTGATGGTGCTTGTCTCATCTCAGTCCCAGGAGGAACAGATCAAAGGAGCAAGGAAGCAAGGTCACATATGCTGCTTGCATGTTTAAGAATCCCACAGGAGAAATGCTACAGAAAGAGACAAATGCCCATTGGTCTAGTGCAGGAACAGCCAACTGGCTGCCTTCAGGCATCATTCAATCTGCAAGATGAAGGCTGCATACGAGGAACCATTTTTGCCCTTTCAAATGATCATTTCATTTTTTACCCTATGTTTTAAAAATGTGTTTGGTAGCTCCTGAAAAGAGAAATAAATGGCGACACGAATATATTTCTACTACCAAAATGCAGATGCAAAGTATGTATCCACAACGCACTTTTCACAAACCCTACCAAAAATGTTGGGGTATAAACAAGCAAAGAAAATGGCAGCCTCGTGGTGTTGCTGTTGCACCAGAACCAACAGCCAGGGCTTTCTCTGTTATTACAGTTTGCATGCACGGATTCAGAGCTTCTATAACTGATATGCGTTCCTATTCCACATTGAATTTGCTGCGCTAGAGTCAGTAGTTAATTTCTTAGAGAACTGCAGGAAAGGATGAAAATACAAGAATGACCTGATTAATGTCATTTGTTCAGAAGGTGGTACGGGAAACCCACATTGCTGAGTTTTAAATATTCAGACTGATCCTTGGGAAGTGTAGTTACATCAGAAAGCTAAATGTTTTCCTACAGCTGAAGCAATCTAATTGGGGAATTATAATTCAGAGTATGTGCAAAGTCCTATTACGTTGCTATTTGCAATATAAATCTTAACACAATTTTTACTACCGTACTCAAAGCCCTGTAAATAACCACTTTAAAACCTGCATCTCAGGTAAAGGCCATTAATTCCCCAGAGACACAATACAGTCACATTATTCCAGTTTTTATTGTGTCTTTATTATTCAGCTGTGTGGAGCTTGATCCTTGGGTAAACATTAGATTTTATTTTCTATACTGTAGTTGTGTTCAGCAAAAGCAGTTTTAGCTACAAACAACCCAAAGTATCTATTCTGCTCAAACACTTTCCTGCAGCCTCGATGGTTATTTCTTAGGTTCTATAAAGAGGGAAACAGAAGCACTAAGAATTCTGTATAAGAAGGAATCCTCTTAGAGTATAAAAGGGTTCATTTTCCACATCCTCTCCAGCCATTGTATGCAGACCCTGGACCAGGACTATGCCCTTAAACACTGTGGGTGCCAAACACACACTGCTAATATTTTCACCTAGCTTGCTCCATCTATTCAATGAGCTGCCACTCAGAGTTCATGTTCCTTGACTGATCATAATGCAGAAGCTTCGACAGGTTAAGGAAAGTACGTACTTTCTCATCGTCCATGAGGAACAGGTGCACTGACATTGGTCCATCAAGCCAAGTACAGTCTACTGCAATTCTCCAAGTTTCAGGATGGAATGTTTCCTAGTCTTGCCACAAGAGATTCCAAGGATTGTATCTGGGACCTTCTGCATGTGGAGCATTAAGGTTACTCCCCATCAAGAAAATCATTTGCACCTGCAGCAGCTGCACCTTTTACTTGCCTAATGGGATGGAGCTTCCTGACAGGTGGGCCTCTATGACTTATCAGGATGGAGAGAGACAAGATGGTGGGAGAGATGGCAGCAGGAGAGCCAATCAGGCACTGCTGCCAGTGTGTTTCTAGTGTGCCAGCCTCCCTCCTTCCACCTTACCCCTCCTCCTCTCGGTATGCAACAGTAACCCACCTTCCAGTGAGCTACCATAGCAGCTCTGCTCCACCGGCCAGGCTTTCCTGCTGTTATTCCAGTATCATTCTTTGGCAAATGTTTCCGTATGTGGTAGACTGTGTGGTGTCTATGTGGCGTAGCGGTCAGAGTGTTGGACTAGGACAGGGGAGTGCAAACCCCCGTTTAGCCATGAAGCTCACTCCATGACCGTAGGTCAGGAATCAGCTTTCAGCCTAACCTACCTCACAGGTTATTGGACAAACAGGCCAAACCCTACGCCAAAGGATAAATGGACATAAATCTGACATCAGGAATCACAAGACAGAGAAACCAGTAGGAGAGCACTTCAATCTCCCAGGACACTCTATACAAGATCTCAAAGTAGCTGTCTTATTGCAAAGGAATTTCAGAAATAGATTTGAAAGAGAAGTTGCTGAATTGCAACTCATTACCAAGCTTAAAACCATGGAGAGACCTGGTCTGAACAAAGACATTGGATTCTTATCTCATTATACATGACAAAGCTTTTTTAACCTTCTCACCCCTTGCTTTTTCCTGTAAGACTAATTGCAGCCGTTAACAGTCGTCAACAGGTTTACCACAGCTATCAACCTTTCACCCATTTCCACCACCCCTCTGAGTAATACCCCTCCCCACCCTCTCACTATATATCAGGGTCTGGTGACTTCTGTTTCAGTGTATCTGAAGAAGTGTGCATGCACACGAAAGCTCACCAAGAACAAACTTAGTTGGTCTCTAAGGTGCTACTGGAAGGAATTTTTTTATTTTATTTTGTTTTGACTACCTCACAGGGTTATTTTGAGGATAAAATGTGGAATAGGACCTTGTCTGTTGCCTTGAGTTCTTAAAAAAATCAAAGAAGGGGAGGATATGATATAAAGGTAAAGGTAAAGGGACCCCTGACCATTAGGTCCAGTCGTGTCCGATTCTGGGGTTGCGGCGCTCATCTCACTTTATTGGCCGACTGCTGGCGTACAGCTTCCGGGTCATGTGGCCAGCATGACAAAGCCGCTTCTGGCGAACCAGAGCAGCGCACGGAAACGCCGTTTACCTTCCCGCTGGAGCGGTTCCTATTTATCTACTTGCACTTTGACGTGCTTTCGAACTGCTAGGTTGGCAGGAGCAGGGACCGAACAACAGGAGCTCACCCCGTCGCAGGGATTCGAACTGCCGACCTTCTGATCAGCAAGCCCTAGGCTCTGTGGTTTAACCCACAGCGCCACCTGGGTCCTAGGATATGATATAAAGATATATAAATGAATTCCCTACTCTGCCTTCCACCTCCTGGCTTGCTGTGGAAATTCTATGCATGTGACAGTGTATTTGGCCTATGTAACTGCCTTTGGTGGGGATTAGAATCCCCTTGAAATACTACAAGTGCTTTGCAGAAGCATTCTTTGAATCAGCCGCCCTGCTTGTCCTTTAAACATCAGAGCAAGTAGACAGATGGCGCTGGGGGTAGAGGGGACTCCCCCATCCTCTTGCCCTCTGCTTTCTATTTCTCCCCAAAGTTTAAAAAATAAAGAGGCTGGCTGCTTCAAATAGAAGCTTTGCAAATGGCCTTAAAACAGCCTGCCAGAGGCCCAAAGAGGACTGCCCTGAAGCCTCTGCAAGTCTCCCCAGTCTCCCCTTTTAATCCACCAAGTTGGTAAATTTAAAGGGGGAGGGGGAGACTTGCAAAGCCATGCAAGGGATTTTGACAAGTAAGCGACCCTACCCACCTGCCAATCATGTGACACCATAGTCACACCATGTAATTGACAGCCCCACCTGCTTGCCAAATTTGGCCTCCAAAGCCACAATCCCATGGAGCCAAAAAGGTTCCCCATGCCTGTCTTAAAGCAAGAAGCAAGTGTTCTAGCCTGAGCAAGAAGGAAACATCTTTGCCACTAGCGTTCAAGAAAAACCCTGAAAAGACTGGAAGATGCTAGAATAAGTAATTTAAAAGTTGTCTTGCCCATAACTATAGGCTTCCTATGTCACCAGTGGGCTCTTTCAAGCACTGGGAAATGATCATATTGTGCTTTATTGTGTCAACATCAACAATTGTGTCCACACTTAGAGATATGCTTCACTTTATATCACAGAAGACTGAAAATCTGTTTCTATCAGTACCTGTGTACACTGTCTGAATTTTTTGATGAATTCCTATCTTGATCCCATCAAAAGACCTTAATCCTGGTCTACAGAGGGTTTGCATAAAAGCTAGAAGTACCTTATCTGTCTTCCTTTGCCTTTCTTCAGCACACACAGGTAGCAGAAGAGTGAAAAACACACACTGTGGAAGAGCAATAAAGGATTGCTTTGCCACAGTACTGGATATCAGGAGATGAAATTTTTAACTCATAAATGAAGCATCCCCACCACCAAGAAACACCTCTGGATTCTTCAAATCTTGTGACACAGAACTCAAGCCCTGCTTGAACTATTTCATAATCTGTTCAACAGATCTTTTTTTCCAACAAATGCCATTCAAAAGGGAGCCTAAGAGCACACCCATTTATGGGATTAAAGCAAGGGTGCTGGCCCATCACCCTACATTGCCCAAAATTTCCTTTAAGGAAAACTGATTGCTCACCAAGACTTTATACATTCATGATTATCCATGTAAACAGGAGTAGCCAACCAGATGCGGTTGGACCACACCTCTCATCAGCCCCAGCCAAAATGGTCAATGGTCATTAGCCTTTTCCCAAAACTTTGAATTAGAGCACAGTCTGAACTGAGACTGGCGCCCCCATGGTGATGCTTTCCTGGGAAGAGAGTGTCTAGGCATCCATGTTTGGGTAGCCTCCAGCTTAGGTTACTGCCATGTGTTATATGTAGGACTGCCATGTGTTATATGTAAGACCCTAAACGGCCTCGGTCCTATATACCTGGAGGAGCGTCTCCACCCCCATCGTTCAGCCCGGACACTGAGATCCAGCGCCGAGGGCCTTCTGGCGGTTCCCTCATTGCGAGAAGTGAGGTTACAGGGAACCAGACAGAGGGCCTTCTCAGTAGTGGCGCCCGCCCTGTGGAACACCCTCCCATCAGATGTCAAGGAAATAAGCAGCTATCCTATTTTTAAAAGACATCTGAAGGCAGCCCTGTTTAGGGAAGTTTTTAATATTTAATGCTGTATTGTTTTTAACATTGATTGGGAGCCGCCCAGAGTGGCTGGGGAAGTTCAGCCAGATGGGCGGGGTAAAAATAATAAATTATAATTATAATTATTATTATTATTACTCCAAAGCTTCAGTTATTCCAAAATACAGCAGCAAGCTAACTATCTGGGAGCAGTTCAACGGAGCACCTCTTCCTAGTCTTGGAGCAACTGCACAGGCTACCATTAACTGCCTCACATTGGAAGCCTTTCTGGAGATGCTCTCTGCTTTAGAAGTTAGACTGGTGGCAACAGAGCAAGGGTGTTCTTGACTGTGATGCCACATTTGCAAAGCACTGTCTCTTCAAAGAGGATCATAGAATCATAGAGTTGGAAGAATCTCTGAGGGTCATCTAGACCAAACTCCTGACATGCAGGAATTTCAACCAAATCATACATGACAGTTTGGGTAGCTCAGTTGGTTAGAGTGTGGTGCTGATAATACCAAGGTTGCAGGTTCGATCCCCATATGGGAAAACTGCATGTTCCTAGATGATCCTCAGGGTCCCTTCCAACTCTACCATTCTATAACAGATGGCCATCCAACTCTGCTTAGAAATAACCAAGGAAGGAGAGTCCACCAACTCTCAAGGGAATCCATTCCACTGTCAAACAGGTCTTATTACCAGAAAGTTTACTAACGTTTAGTCAGAATGTCCTTTCTTGTAACTTGAAGCCATTGGTTCAGATCCTAGCCTCCAGAGCAGAGGAAAACAAGCTTGCTTCATCCTCCATGTGACAAACCTTTAGATATTTGAAGATGGCCATCATATTTCCTCTCAGTCTCCTCTTTTCCAGGCTAAGCATACCCAATTCCCTCAATCATTCCTCGTAAGGTTTGGTTTCCAGACCCTTGATCATCTTGGTCGCCCTCCTCAACACGTGTTCCAGCTTATCAATATCCTTCTTAAATTGTGGTGCCCAGAATTGGACTCAGTACTCTAGATGTGGTTTGATCAAGGCAGACTAGAGGAAGACTATGATTTCCCTTGATCTGGACACTATACTTCTGTTGATGCAGCCTAGAATAGCATTAGCTTTTTTACTGCTGCATCACACTATTGACTCATGTTAAGCTTGTGATTTACTAAGATCCCAAGATCCTTTTCACATATACTACTGGCAAACCACATGTCCCCTGTCTTATATTTGTGCAGCTGGTTTTTCCTGCCTAGGTGAATAACCTTACAATTTGTCCCTATTGAAATTCATTCTGTTACGGTAGTTTGAGCCCAGTTCCATAATATGTTAAGGTCATATTGAATTCTGATTATGCCTTCAGTGGCACTGACTACCCCTCCCCTCTGGTGTCATTTGCAAATCTAATAAGCATCCCCTCAATTCCTTCCTACAAGTCATTTATAAAGAGGATGGACAACAATGGGCTCAGGACAGAACCCTAGAGCACTCCACTTGTCACTTTTTTACAGGATGACAAGGAACCGTTAGGAAGCACTCTGGGTTCGGTCAGCCAACCAGCTACAAATCAACTTAGCCATTATCTCACCCCTCCTACTTTTTAACCAGCTTCTCCACAAGAATATCATGGGGGACTTTGTCAAAAGCCTTACTGAAATCAATATACACTACGTCCACAGCATTCCCCTGATCCACCAAACTTGTAACTCTATCAAAAAAAGAAATGAGATTCATCTGGCATGACTTGTTTTTAAGAAACCCATGCTGGATCACAGCATCCTTTTCTAAACGCTCACAATTTCGTTGTCCCCGAAGGGGACAATGACAATAAAATATATTCTATTCTATTCTATTCTACAGACCGACTGTTCATCAGGTGCCAAATCTAACCTGAGAGTATGTAAGGGCAATTGAAGAGTGGGACCTACATTTTAGAAATAAATGTCCTTTCAGTACCAGCTGAATGCATTTTTATGTTCCCAGGCCTTTTTAAATGTCATAGAATTGCTTTTATTCTTCTGCTGTGGTGTTTTTATACTCCTGCTTCTGCTGCTTTTATATATTTTGCTTTTTTTTTTAGAGGTATTTTCTAATTGTTGTTGTTTTTATTGGCTCTTCTCTACCCACCCTGAAAGCATTATTGCTGAAAACTTGTATATACATTTTAATAAATTACAAAATACACAGTCAGGACTGGGTAAAAGAGTGTGCATATTAACAACTCAAATGTTGATGGATTAATAATTTCATATACACATATCCCCTTAAGAGAAGGCACACAAGCCTTTTTATTAGTGACAGTCTGCTACAAAGTATACTTGCAAACAAGAAAACATGCTAGAAGGCATCAACACTAGTACTTTTAGTAGAATTCAAAGCACCTGGATGTTACTGAGGTAGCTCAGTACCTTTTGAAATAAATAAAATGGAGCACATAACTCTTTGTGATTTACCAGCACCACCTATTGGCAAAATATAACATTAAAAAGGGAGTTCCTCTTAAGAGTTTCCTTAGCAAAGTATATCTGTACAGGTTACAGATTTTATCCAGATTCACACTGTTGGTCCTTGTTCTATACCAGATCTGTTCAGCCAGTCCTTTTAGGATGGCCCCGAAAACCTCCCCACTCTCCAAGAGGCCTTTGCAATGTATTTAAAAGCCATTGCTTTGAATCAACCACACTTTGCTTGCCTCTTTAGGGCAGCCCCCCCTCCCCTTCCTTCTCCCTTTCTATCACTTGGCTGTGTCAAACTATAGTCCCCTCAGAGCAGGGGACTCATCTTCTTGTACTCTTGCACAGAGCCAGTCTGATGGCACTCTGTAATATAATTTCTATACATATGTTAATAATAAAACAATAATATTTAAAGTAAGTATTTTTAAAATTAAAAAAATCATTGGGATGAGGATAACCACAGCCAGAATGATCAGTAGTGGGGGTACGGGTGGGACATGATAGAGGTGTATAAATTACTCATAGTGGAGAGAAAGTGAATGAAAGTCATTTTTCTCATTCTCTTCTTATATTAGAACTCTGGCCACCATGAAGATGAGTGTTAGAACACCCAGGGCAGACAAAATAAAGTGGGGGGGGGGTTTCCACACAGTACAGAGTTAGACTATGGAATTCGCTCCCAACTTGGATAGCTTTAGAAAGGGATTAGGGAAATTCCTGGAGTGTAAGGCTCCTAGCCACGATGACTATGTTCTGCCTTCACTGTTGGAGGCAGTATGCCAGTTACTGGGAATCACAAGTGGGGAGAATGTGTGGTTGTGTTTGGGTCATCCTCGTGGGATTGACCACTGTGGGAACAGGATGAGCTTTTGGTCTGATCCAACAGGGCTTTCTTGTGTACTAAATATGCTCAAGTGAGGAGGAATTAAAGAACCTTTTAATGAGGGTGAAAGAGGAGAGCACAAAATATGGTCTGAAGCTCAACATCAAAAAAACTAAGATCATGGCCACTGGTCCCATCACCTCCTGACAACTAGAAGGGGAAGAAATTGAAGCAGTGAGAGATTTTACTTTCTTGGGTTCCATGTTCACTGCAGATGGTGACAGCAGTCACAAAATTAAACGACGCCTGCTTCTTGGGAGAAAAGCAATGGCGAACCTAGACAGCATCTTAAAAAGCAGAGACATCACCTTGCTGACAAAGGTCCGTATAGTTAAAGCTATGGTTTTCCCAGTAGTGATGTATGGAAGTGAGAGCTGGACCATAAAGAAGGCCGATCACCGAAGAATTGATGCTTTTGAATTATGGTGCTGGAGGAGATTCTTGAGAGTCCCATGGACTGCAAGAAGATCAAACCTATCCATTCTTAAGGAAATCAGCCCGGAGTGCTCACTGGAAGGACAGATCCTGAAACTGAGGCTCCAATACTTAGGCCACCTCATGAGAAGAGAAGACTTCCTGGAAAAGACCCTGATGTTGGGAAAGATGGAGGGCACAAGGAGAAGGGGACTACAGAGGACAAGATGGTTGGACAGTGTTCTCTAAGCTATCTACATGAGTCTGACCAAACTGCGGGAGGCAGTGGAAGACAGAAGTGCCTGGCGTGCTCTGGTCCATTTTTTTTTTAAATAATATTTATTAAATTTTATACACATAATCATACAATAGACAAACCTCCACACCAACAAACAAGACAAAAATAAACAATACTACATTTAATAATCTCATTCCTTTTCTACTTCCCTTTACATTGTGATTTGACTTCCTCCTATCTCTCCCTCTGTGTTTCACTTTTCCATTATTTCAACTGGCAATTTCATTTACTTATTTTAACTTATTTATCTCATAGACTTTTATACTTACTCTACTTTCTTTATCTTAAACTGCTATTCTAATTTATATTTACATTCAAATAAGCTTACATCTCTTATATTTATCTTAATCATTCTATATATCTTAAATCTCTTAAACATTTCTACCTCTATATCTACTTCTCTACTAATTCAATTGTCTACTTTAACTCTGTAAATTACTATTTCTTTGACATTCTATCATTTTATACTTTATAATATTTTTTAAGATAGTCTTTAAATTTTTTCCAATCTTCTTCCACTGCTTCCTCCCTCAGGTTGCGGAGTCTCCCAGTCAGCTCGGCGAGCTCCATATAGTCCATCAATTTCATCTGCCATTCTTCCAAAGTCGGTAAATCCTTTGTCTTCCAATATTTTGCAATTAATATTCTCGCTGCTGTTGTGGCATACATAAAAAAGATGCGATCTTCCTTCGGTATCTCCTGGTTGACCATTCCAAGCAGGAAGGCCTCTGGTTTCTTCACAAATGTGTTCTTAAACACTCTTTTCAGTTCATTATATATCATCTCCCAGAAAACCTTCAACCTTGGACAGGTCCACCACATGTGGTAAAAGGTTCCTTCCGTATTCTCACACTTCCAACATTTGTTGTCCTGCCGATGATAGATTTTGGGCAGCTTTACTGGGGTCAAATACCATCTATATATCATTTTCATAATGTTTTCTCTTAACAAATTACAAGCAGTAAATTTTATTCCTGTCTTCCATAGTCTTTCCCAGTCTGCCATCATAATGTTATGTCCAACATCTTTAGCCCAGTCTATCATCGCGGATTTCACCAGTTCGTCCTGTGTATGCCATTCCAGCAGCAAATTGTACATTCTAGACAAATTTTTAATTTTTGGCTCTAGCAATTCCGTTTCCAGTTTGGACCTTTCCATTTGAAAGCCAATCTTTCTGTCCTTCTTAAAAAGTTCGTTTATTTCATAATATTTCAGCCAAACATCAATTTTATCTTTCAGTTGTTCATAGGGTTTCAGCCTGACCAGATCACCTTCTTGTATTAACATTTCAGAATATTTTGGCCAATTCTCTTCCATATTTATCCTCTTGTGGGCAACAGCTTCTAAAGGAGATACCCATCTTGGGGTTTTCTTTTCCAGCAAGTCTTTATATTTTATCCAAACTCTAAACAGAGCCTTCCTGATTATATGTGACTTGAAGCCTTGGTGGGCCTTTATCTTGTCATACCACAAATATGCATGCCATCCAAACTTATTGTCATGTCCTTCCAGGTCTAGTACATCAGAGTCTTCTAGTAGGAACCAATCTTTCAGCCAGCAGAAGGCCGCAGCTTCAAAGTAAATACTCAGTTCCGTGCTCTGGTCCATGGGGTCACGAAGAGTCGGACATGACTAAACAACAAAATATGTTCATGTCTCATTGGGAGTGAGAGCAGTGGGTTGGCACATCTGGATTTTTTTATCATTGTTGTTTTGTTGGCCACAGTGAGAACAGGGTGCTAGCCTAGATGGGCCATTGGCTGCATCCAGCATGCTCTGCTTAGGTTCATACTTCCGCAGAACTCAGGCTCCCTGCAACATGCCGCTACTTCCCTCTTTGTTTTCAGTGGTCCCATTTCAGTCCCATTTCTGTTGGCACTCAGCACTTGAGTTCACTCTTAGAGAGACAGTTCATGTGATCAAAAAAGGAACCAAGCAGGTGCATTTATTAAATAAGCTAATGTTACGGAGGAGACTTCATTATTGTAGCATTTCTTATACTAACAAGCATACACAAGAGGGAGCTCTAGGACCAATGAGAACTCCACTGAATCAAACTGGATTTTAAATCTGAACAAAATAACCCGCACTTCATTTTTCCCCACCAGGAAAACGATAAGGGTAATACAAAATATATGGAATGAAATGGGTAGGGAAAGGCAGATTGAGGATTATATCACTGATTGGTTTGATGAAAGGACAACCTATGCAGCTGTCTTTGAAACATATTTGTAACTTTCTTATGACTGTTCCTTTGTTTGAAGAGCCTACCCTACACGGCTGAGGTAAGCTGGAGTAAACCTGATAATAAAAATGCTTATTAACTAGCCTTTGTTTAAAGAAATTGTAAGAGAAAGCAACTGTGTTTATTCCAAGCCTATTTAGGCAAATTGTTTAGTTGATGACTTGATTCAGGAAATAAAAAGTACATTTGGGCGCATCTCTTAGGTGCAGGAAATAATACATTTCAGAAGGGCAAGGGCACGTATTTTAAACTTAGTTGTTGTAATTCTAAGTGGAACAGGGTTGCATTAACAGGGTTTCCAGGTGTTTATATATCCTTGTTATTTCATTCTTTATTTTGTTATTTATCTATCACCATGGGAACACTTCCTGCCAACCTAGCAGTTCGAAAGCATGTCAAAGTGCAAGTAGATAAATAGGTACCGCTCTGGCGGGAAGGTAAACACGTTTCCGTGCGCTGCTCTGGTTCACCAGAGGCGGCTTTGTCATGCTGGCCACATGACCTGGAAGCTGTACGCAGGCTCCCTCGGCCAATAAAGCGAGATGAGCGCTGCAACCCCAGAGTCGGTCACGACTGGACCTAATGGTCAGGGGTCCCTTTACCTTTACCTATGGGAACACTACAGAAAGGTAAATCAGGAAAGCAACGCAGATTTAGTCATTAAAATGACACGCAAAATTATTGTTGACCAGGATGCTCTTGTCTAGATGCTTTCCAAAAACATACAGCTATATTTGAGCCAGGTTTCTCATCTTTTTTTAGTCATCTTTTTCCTTGTTCTGCATTCAAGAACATTTAACAGACTTATTAGAAAGGAAATTAAATATTGACATATTTCTGGGTTCTTTTTTTTCTTTTCTTTTTTCTGCACCCAGGACTTCTTGTGCCAGCAGTTCTCATTGGCTATAAGCAAGTTCATGTTCTGTTATGAAAACTTAGAGAACATACGGTATGCTCTGCTTACATTCCGTCTTTCTGCAGCCTTATACCTACATAACCAAAAGCAAGATCCCAACATTCCATCACACTCCAGCATGACCAAGTCCACACACATCTATGCAGATATGAGCAGATTTATGTCTTAACAGATGAGGTCACATGGGATGGGGGGGGTGGAGAAATTAAGCACCCACCCCACTGGTATGTCTGAGTATGCCCTTTATGTAAAAATCTATATGTTGTTTGCCATAGAGAATAAAGAAAAGGGTTCTTTATAAATGCTTCATAAGCTTCTGAACCATACAAGAATCTTCACCAAGCATGGGCATTCAGATCAAAGCGATTTTTATTTTCACCTATTCATGCTCCCAGGCTGGCCACCTGGTTTGGTTGCTCTGAGAACAAAGAAGGTCTGTGGTGGGCATATTAGGTTAACTGGATTAAAGTTAATTTTGGCTAGCCCAGCAATGTCATGATGATTCTGGCTTCTAACAAATTTAAGATTGTTTGTAAGTGTGGCTTAGTGGTTAGAGTGTCAGGCTAGGACCTTGGAGATCAAAGTTCAAATCTCTGCTCAGCCATGAATCTCACTGAGTGACTTTGGGCTGGTTGCCACCTCCTAGTCTAAGCTACCTCACAGGGTTGTTGTTGTTTTTGTAAGGGTAAAACAGATGGGAAGGGTCATGTATGCCACAAACTTCCAAATAAACCAAACTTCCAAATAAAATAGCATTATAAAAACCATGTGGACATTATTGTGGTGTGCAAATAAATTTGTATGTGTAAGCAAATGTCAAAGATTAAACTAAAGCATCCTTGCAGGAACAAAACCAACTATCTGAAGGTTATTTAATAGTTTAGGTGTCAGACCTCACTCTTGTTCCCTTGAGCTAAATTTCTGATGATGAAGAGGCAATGAGAAGGCTCTCAGATCTTGAAGCAGCTTCATATGGGCTATTTTCTCCTGTGTACCCTGCAGTTTCTCATTGCATGCTGTGACTAGCTAGAATCATAAATTGATATGACCTTTGCTTGCTATTAAAATATATCTTGCTGCACGCACACACACCCCAGGAGATTCCATAACATTAATGGAACTTTTAAAGGTTTACAGTAGTGTGTTGCAATGCCCCCCCAGTGGACATTTCTTTATGAGATAAGCAGAGATGATGGAGAAATAAGTGGCACATTGTGTGCTATGAAAGTTCCAGTGCTAACCTGAATTTGGAAAGCAAAACCACCTTCAGCACCCTTTCATTTTAAGGGTTCGCTGAACATCTTCTTAGATTCTGCGTTTCCCTTCCCTTTGCTACTTCCCACGCTGTTCTTACACTATAGCGAACACCACTCAATATATGGTTAAAGAGAGTCGCTCGTAGCCTGGTGTAGTTGACACTAGGGTAGCCTGCTTCAGGCTGGTGCCTTCCAGATGTTGTGGGCTGCAACTCCCATCAATGCCAGCCAGCATGTCCTGTAGGTCAGGGCTCATGAAAGTAGTAGTCCATCTGCAGGGCACCATGCTTGTGAAATTGTCTCCAGGGAGAACAATAACACCACAGGAAGTGGTGGGATTCTCGCCCCCCTCACTGGCCCCATCTCCAACCTCTGTAAATTCAGCTGAACTCTGTACAGAACTTACGGAAGCTCTCCACATGCGCAAGCTGTCCATGGAGCCTTTATCCGTGTGGTGTGTATCCCACAAATAGAAGCCTATGCATATAAAGTTTCTGTGAAAATAGACATTCCTCTGAACTTCTGTTTGTTCAGAGGAACTTCCTTGCTGCAATCACTGCTGCCCAGTCTCTTGCCCTCAGTGCACCCCTCTGCTCAGAGGGAAAGAGCAACGTGGACAGAAGATGCTCTTCCTTCTTGCTCCTATCAATACTCACTCGTCGCTTAGGTAGAGGGGACAAGTGAAGATGCAGTGACCGCAAGGAGAAGGAGAAGCAGGGGCAGGACCCCTGTTAGGGGGTGGTCCTTGGCAGGTGCCCAGCAATCCAGGCTCCTTGCTGGTGCTGTCTACATTCGCTGCTCCCCCTTCAGTTGCTTTTTCACTCTGCGTGGTTGTTGGCTCAGGGCGTCCAATTTTAGATGGTCTTGGAAAAGCCAGTAAAAGGCTTCCCCTAGGCCAGTGGTTCCCAATGGAGAGTCCACAAAACCCACCCAGGGGGTACGTGGCACCATTCACATAACAAGAACTACCATAGAGAAATCAAATTTTTCAAAAGTAGGGGGTCCATGGCTTGGCTTTTGAAAGGCACAGGGTCTGGATTACTTAGCCAATTGGGAACCACTGCCCTAGGCAACTCTATCAGAACAGCATAGATTAGTGACCCTCCCAAACTGGAAAAGACTTATCTGAGAGCTTTAAAGAGCCACATAGGTTTATAAGCTGTTGGGCAAGATTGTGTGTTTGTGACAATCTGTGTGATGAGCGGTTTGTAAATGTCTTGTCTGAGAAGGAAGAAATGGGGTCAGTTATTGCAACAGGCAGTACCAGCCCCAAGGTGGCATCAGGATGAGCCCCTAGCCCAGAACACAAGCTCAGAGTGAATCAAGGTGCTATGTCAAGCATGCACTGCCACAACCTGAGGCCACAGGTTGAATCAAAACTAGCAACTTCCTTCAGGGAAGGGCTGCAGAACACATACTTGGCATTCAGAAGGTCTCAGGTCAGTTACTGACCTCTTCAGGTAGGGCTGGGGGAAATCCCTGCCTGAAGTTCTGGAAAACTGCTGCCAGTCAGTGGAGGCAATACTAAGCCAGATGAAACAATGTTCTGACTCACTTTAAAGGCAGCTTCTAGTGTCCCACCCCACCCCAACCTGCACCTGCAGTGTCTGCGACTGATGTCACCAGTAACTACATTCCATGCAGCTGGCCAACCAAAACAAGTTTAGAGGAAAGTGACTATTTAATTCCTCAGAACTGTTTCCTTTAATCAGTGAAAGAATCTGAACAGCCTGGAGCATCATGACGGAGGTGATGGAACTAGACATGCTGCAAGAGTAAATGCTGTGGTTTCTGCCTATTTCGTACTTGGTGTAATATTATTTTGACTAAGTAGTATAGCAGCAGAGAGGGTATTTAAGGGGTGCTTAGAGTTTGATCCCCACGTTAAGCAATTTCACCTATGTGCAGGGAGAGGAGCATAACCGCCCACGTAAGTGGGAATACGCCTGTAGTGGCTAAAGTTATTGCATAATTGTAGGGACAGCCCAATGGCTGCAGCTTTCAAATTTTTTATACTGACTTATCTGCTGAAGATAGATAGATAGATAGATGTTTATTTACAGCCATAGGCCCATACAAGTAAAACACATAAGTAACAACTTATGCCAGGTAGGTGCGTCAGCCGCTATAGCATATCACATACCACAATCATCCAAAATGATGTTAAAAGAATAAAACTAGGTGAGAATAAATGTGTATTTACAATAAAATGAAATAACATAATAAACCTTAACTAGTTTTGCAGTAATCCTTTACGACGCTTTTGGGAAAGAACAGCGACCAGGTACCTTGCCACTTGCAAGATCATATGACTTATCTGCTGAAGAACCACCACTCCGCATATTCAGAGGACTCTAGCATCATGTTCTAGGGTTGCCAAGTCTGTCTTCAACCTGCAGTGTTAGCAGTTTAGCTGCCTTCTCGGGTTCTTCTGGGGAAGGACTAAAAATCTCAGGATGAGTGCACAGAATCAAGGGAACGGACTTGAGAGTATATTGCTTTTAATTGTGTCCTTTCTACATCAAGATTTACCTTAGCAGTCAGGCTATGTTCCCTTTCTCACCTGACTCTACTATCTAACCTATGAACAGGTCCTGCCCTCCCATGAGGCGAGGAGATGAGGCAGCCACCTCACGCATCAGATCTGACCTCCTCCATGGCTACCCACCAGTGCAGCCACAGTCTCCACACCCATCTGCCACTGCCGCCTCCCCTAAGCCCAGCTGCCACCCATATCTTAACTCCCGGATGAGTCTCAGGATGTGGGTCCTGTCTGACAACTCACTGAAGCCACATGTAAACAAGTGCAACCTAGAACCTACCCAAAACTATCATGGGTTTGTGCACTGATTAGTGTAGGTGGTTAGGTTGTCTATCAGGGAAGCTTATCTGCTATTCTTGATCATCTCCTTGAGCAATCTCTGCTGGTTTTCTAATGCTCTCAGAACTCCCCAGATGAGTTTTTAAACCGCCGATTAAGTATTCTGAACCATAAGTGGTTAATCCAGAGCCAAATTGAAATTAACTCAAATTTTATTGCCTGAATAGGGCCCTTCGCCAAACAGGGCGGTCCTGAGAGTCAGCATACTGCTTACTTCAAAACTGGCTCTTTAGATAATGTAGCAACAAAATCTAAACACTGTCAACAGTCCTGTGCATTCCAAGCAAGTAAACCCTATACTCTCCTAGATTTGGTTTCCCTAAGGCAGCAGCTGAAACTGCTCAAATTTCTCTAGACTCCACAATAACAATGCCCTTCTGTCTACAGCAAAGATTTCTTTTCTGAACGGGGATCAAAGAGACTATGTCAATTCTTTCTGTTGATACACAGATTAAATAAGATCAGCAGCAGGGTAAGCTTAATGTGTGGGCCACCACAAGTAAATTCAGGAAACGAGGAATGTGCAGCAGACCACAACTTAGTGAACTAATGTATTGCATGGGTTCAGGAGTGAGAATAATAGAGAGTCTCTGGTTTCAAGAGGAAATCCCGCAGCCAAATACATCTGTATTGACACCTACCTCAAGAGAAATAGCATTTCAGGAAATGGGCTTGTTAGGGGTGGGCATCTAGAAAAATGAGTAAATAGCCCACATTCTTGTTTTCCTTCTTCATGCTTCTCAACAGGATTTCCTTCTTCCATCACGAGGAACTCTTTGGTTCAGTAGCAGGAATAATTTCCTCTTTCTTACTTGAAAGAGAAGCCAAAACAGAGATCAGGAGCTTGGGACAGAGACAGCACTTTAGTCAGGAAGAGGAGGAAGATTACTAATGACAAGCTGCTGTTATTTATTTGCACTCCTCTTTTATCTACGAATAGTATTAGAGAACATAGCTTCCAGAATTACATACACATGTTAGCACATTAGCATCTGCAATTCCTTATTATAGTTATGTCTGAACCTATACTAGTCGAGACAATTGTGGTCGTTTCCAAAGGAGCCACAGGTTCCCTATGTCACATTCAGAATTCACATATCTCATTTTGCTAGATGGAACATACCCATTTACTTATTTTAAAAAACATTGATAAACCACTTAATATTCCCTAAACCACTTATGCTAGAGCCAGTGTGGTGCACTGTAGAGATTACAGTGCTGGGCTGAGACCTGAGAGACCAGGGTTCAAACTCCCTCCTCAGCCATGAAACTCACTGGATGACCTTGGGCCAGCCACCACCTCTCAGCTTCACCTAACGCAGCGCACAGGGTTGTTTGTGAGCATAAAATGGCCGGGGGGGGGGGCCAGGCAGGGAGAACGGTGCATGCCACCTTGAGCTCTCTGGAGAAAAGGTGGGCTATAAATGTAATATTGTTGCACACCACCCCAACGCCCAAGTAGTATGAGATTCCTGGAGCTCCAGGCACTTACCTGTCGTGAACTGGCATGATGATGGGGACAAGGAAGAGGATCCTGGTGATGGGTGTAGCCAGGACTGGGGCACATTGAGGCAAGCAGGGGGTGGGGAAGGAAGTATTCACAGGGTGATGGAGGATGGCAAAGGATGGGGTTGGTGCACAGGAACCAGGGCAGCAGGACCCAGAGCCAGAGGGGCCCCTGTCTTCACAAACACAGCGGGCTCTGAGGCATAGGGAGCAGCAGTGGTGCTTTAGGAGGCTGAGGCAGGCAAGGGCCCACAGGTCAGCTCCCTGGCTGGCCAGGTGGGGCTTGCTAGCCCTGGGAGGAATTGTGTGATTCCTCAGCTGGAGCAGGTGAGGGTCACATGCCTCATCAAGGCCAGATGCAGCAAAAAATATTGCTCTCAAATGTTGCTCTCTCTCTCTCTCTCTCTCTCTCCCCCCCCCCCCTCCATCTTGCTGATTTACCTTTAGGTCACTATCACTTTTCAACTCTAAACTTGGGCTTTATCATTCTAACTTTCTCCCCTTTCCTTTGTTCTCTTAACGGTCCATCACCCAGGTGATCACCGCAACACAGGAAGCTAGCCTGGCTTATATTTTAGCATTGCAGGATCCAGGGGTTAGGAAGATTTCACATACAGCCTACTTCCTCCCCTGCAAACTCATAACAGTATGTATGTATGTATGTATGTATGTATGTATGTATGTATGTATGTATAAAGTGGTGTTGTATGATCTAAAAAACAAAGAATAGATTTGGAAAAATACAGCAATGCAACCTGTGCACCAATAAAAAAAAAACTAGTTTTTTTCATGTTTAGATTTATTTTCCTGGTTGCTACTGCAGAGCCCCCTCCTCCAAAGGGGTGGTGGTGGAGATTATTCAAGTGTATGAAGGGGGAATTAATACAGCCCAAAGACACTTTGTCCCCTCTGTGCCTTCAGTTGCTCCTTGATGAAAGCTGTAACAAGGGTTATAATGATGCTTCTGAAGCCTGAGGCAGAGCTGAGAATATTGGGTTTTAAAGTTGTAACGTCTGTTTTTTTCCAGTGCTTGAAACATTTCAACATAATACTTCTAACTTTACTTATTGTTGTCAGAAACAGTAGAAATTGCAATATCTGGCAAACTTTCTGGAGAATATGTCATTTGTCAGCCGGATTTGGGTCAGAGATGGGCGAAGATAAAGGGAAACGCATCCAGAAGCTAACCAACACTGTGGATATAAATAAAGTCTGGATAACAGGAGAGACTTTTGGATAAGGGAAGTTTCACCAAGCTGGTTGACTGGAAATCAGATTATGCAAGTGAATGCAGGGCCATGATTTCTCATAAAGGGAGAAATGTTTTGTCCCTATAATGGTCTATTATTAATACCTAACATTTCTCTTATCTATCTAATATAAAACAAAACACTCTGAAAAACATTTTTCACTCTGAAACAACATCTGGCTCTTTTGGCAGGCTGTGTAAGGCTAAGCAGCTTAAATCTGGGAGGGAAAATGTTTCTCTAATAATCCGCTTATTTGCAAGTGGCCTAAAGAACCAGACAAACGCTGGCCTTATTGATTAACCTGATTTTAATTATTTATATTGCTTTTTCAGACCCAATTGCATTTTTAGTGATGTGATAAAACTGCATCTCTCATCAACTACCATACATTTCAATTTTAAACAAATACTGTAGTTGTAAACACGTTTGAGACAGACTGCAAAAATCCCACTTAAATCTCTGGGGATTTCAGTATGCAGGGCTGTGGTAAATATATTTTACAGGTGCTTTTAATCAAAACCAGTGCTTGGCAACCCAAAATGTTTTCCCAGGATCCGAGGATCGGGATCACGCTTACCCTCCTGGGTTGGGTGGTTTAGACTAGCCAGAAAACCAGGGGCCGGCAAACTAAGGCCCAGGGGCCGGATCAGGCCCAATTGCTTTCATGATCCGGCTCGCGGACTGTCAGTGGATCGGCATGGGGATTCTGTTATTTTGGGCTGTGCTATTCCCCCCCTCTCCCTCACACACACCGTGGTGGCACCTCCTCCCTCCCTCCCTCCCTCCCTCCCTCCTGGCTTTTCGCCACCCTGCCTAGAGGAAGAAGGGGGCTGGGCTGAGCTGGCTGAGCACCATTTTAAACAGCCCCTCTCCAGAGCCAGCCCTTTCACGCCGCTCATCTTCCTGCTGCCGCCGCCTTGGTACTCCAGTAGGCCAGAGAGCAGAGCGGATGAGCTCCCTCTGCCTACCCACGAAAAGCATAAGCAGCGGCGGTGGTGGGGGCAGTGGCAGCAGCGGCAGCCCCTGGGAAGGTAAGCGCTGCGGCTGGGGGTGGGGAGGAGGACTACTTGCCCCCTTCGGATCTTCTTCCAGCTCTCCCCCCCCCCCCCCGGTGCTGCTTCTCCGGCCCACCACAAGGTCTGAGGGACAGTGGACCAGTCTGCGGCTAAATAAAATTTGCCGATCCCTGCAGTAAACTATTCAGGTTAAAGCATAGCTCAGTTGGTTAGGGCATGGTGCTGATAATGCTAAGGTTGCAGGTTCAATCCCTGTATGGGACAGTTGCATATTCCTGCATTGTAGGGCGTTGGACTAGATTATCCTAAGACTTCCTTCCAACTCCACAATTCTATGATTCTAAATCCTATGGTGGGAGGAGGAACAGGAGGTCCATTTGGCTCATAGTCCCAACATTTAGCCACTTGATTTTTTTGGTGTTTGGAAAGTTTTGCAACTTCTTTTGATGCACATCAGGCTGAAATGTGACACACATTATCGGCACTTTTAAGCAAATAAAAGATTTTCTTTGGTTAAAAAGAAAATGTTTGTTGATGGTTAGCCATATTAAAGAGTTAAAATGTTAATAGCTTTGTATAAGGCCCACCCCCTTCCACTCTGAGTGGCTGTGAAGTAAACCCCTTCCATTCCCTTTGGCAGGAACTCCATGCTGAAGTAGTCTGTGGATGAAGAGGGTGCCCTGGCGTCAAAAGCAGGCCTATCCACCACTTGCTATTATTATTATTATTATTATTAGAATTTATATACCACCCTATACCTGGAGGTCTCAGGGTGGTTCACAAAAAAAATCACAATATATAAAATCAAAAACTGGAAGTGTGTGCAGCTTTCCTTCTCTCCTCTCCTTATTGTGATCTGCTGCCTCAGCTAGGGGGGCTTTGGAGAAGGGGAGGGGGAAGAAAGAGGGGCAGCTTTGCCATCACTTCGTGTCCCAAGCCTATCCTTGGGTACTTTAGTACATATTGCCCTGGTGGATAATAAGAGCAGACCTGCTGGATCACACCAAAGGCTCATCTTCATCCAACATCCTATGGCCAACTAGATGACTATGGGAAGCCTACAAGCAGGACCTAAATACAGCAACACTTTCCACACTTGTGAAGCAGCTGGCATTCAAGAAAGTAGAGGCAGCACACAGCCATAGATCATAAAGTGTTATATTTTATAGTAGGATCAAAAATGGATGGCATCTTAACATACCAAAGTAGTAGGACCTTCCAAACTCAGTCTACATCCCTAACAGAATGCTGAAGTGCAGTTCATACATAATTAACTTGCATCTATTATACATTTGAATTTCACAAGTAATTCACAAGCATTCTGTATTGCCAAGTCTGTACCATTGGGGCTCTATCCATTATTTGCCCTGTTAATTGACAATAAATTCCCCATCTATATGGCCATATGCACAGAATACTTGATAATGAAAGAGTGGTTTCTTCATCGATGGGCGATATATAATAACAAATTTCCTGAAGAGTGATGCCTGCATAAAACTGCCAACCTTTTTAGGTAGTTTATCAGTAGTCTGACAACAGCAGAATTTAAGAGAGCAAAGCTTCTGCCTGCAACCCTTGCTACATCCTAATGCCAGGGACAGCTGTGCATGCCAAAATTCCTGCATGTTGGGCTGCTGTTCGAGATGCAGAAGAGAGACCAGATAAAAAGCTGACAACCCTTTACATTTAGAGTTTGTCCATATTTGAGCATTATTTACCGGTAGCTGTTAATCCACCCTCCACATTCAGATTAGACAGGATACTCCATTCCACACACATCATAGTTTCCCATTTCTCATTTTCAACTGGCTGGCAACACTCTTGAGGCTATTGAGCATAATCAGTTCTCATTTGGCCATGAAGTTTTTGTTTGCTTGTCCCCTTACAGCACAGGTGGGAATCTTACAGTCCTAGGGCTTAATTCTGGTGGCTCTTGATAGCAAGAAGGGGGAAATGAGGGAAGACAGACAGACAGACAGAGAGAGAGAGAGAGAGAGAGAGAGAGAGAGAGAGGCAGACAGACACAGGGAAAAGAAAACATGCACCCTACTCCTGACTTAGAGGTGTTGTTTAATTGTTATTTTGTGTCCCAAACCTCTCACTTCTTCATGTCCTCTATCCTCACCTGTGCTTCCACCTCTCCCCCTTGCCAATTCACACTCCATTTTCTGCTTTCTCCTTTCTCCTTCCTTTTTTTCTCTTCTTCCACCAAGCAACACAAGCATTTCCTCTCATTTGGTTCAAATCTGGCTCATGCTCTGGAAAGGTGGCTTCATTCATCAAAACTTCCAAACCTGCTCTTCACACCCCCTACTCCCACCCCTTTTCTTCTGTGCAGTCACACACATCCACAGTCTTGTTGTTTTCTTGTCTTGAAGAGCTTTTGCTCCCCAAGAATTGACTTTCTCAATATTATATATATATATATATATATATATATATATATATATATATATATATATATATTTGCTTCTACAGACATCATGTTTCTCTTGAGCATGGCACAATACCTTCCTCCTCTTCTTCATGGCAGCTAAGGCTACCTAATGATTGGCAAACATCCCCACATTTTGCTGCTGCTTGGAACAATTGGTACCTGTATAGCCATTACCACCAGCTACTAGAAAAATGAAGGGGATGAGAATGCAAAGGTGCTGCACAGATGGCATCGTTTCACTCAATGAATTTCAAATTAAAATGTGCCTTAGGGGCAAGATATATGTACAACTGAATAAAATTCATCTCTTGAAAAATTATGGTAAACATAGAAATGAATACATATATAGAATACCACATCATATGCTAGCTATTCTCTGTATTACTTGGGAAGGAATCGCAGATCAGTGCTGGAGCATATGCTTTATATGCAGAAAGTCCTAGGCTCCGTCCAGGTGAAAGGTGGTCAAGCAGCAGGGTTGTGGCAGACCTCCACTTGAGACTTTGGAACATTGCTGCCTGCCAAAGGAGATATAAATGTTACCTGAAAACATAACTTGCAGTTATGAGTTGGTGCTGACAACAAGCAAGGTGGATGGGTTCATCTATTATAAAGGTTCCTATACTCTGGTCTGTGGACCACCTGTGGTCCACGCGCTTCCTTCAGGTGATCCGTGGTGTGTCTGTAGGTTTGTGCTTGAAGACGGCAGACAGCATATCCCTTGCATTAATGCTCATATGGATTTTAACTGTATTTTAATTGCTTCTTTTATTTCTTATATTGCATTTTATTACTCTGAGTTACAAAGATGTCTGCAATACATGAAGGTTGGCAACAACAAAGATGTCTGCAATACATGAAGGTTGGCAACATCAACCCCGCCATGAGGGAATCCCTTGCAGATGACCACAGTGTCTGGAGACAGACAGGTCGTGTACCCAGAGGAGGAATGGCTGCTGGGAGGAGAGCAGAGAGAATAAAAGCCATAGTGCATCTGCAGCAGCACAACTGGATGCCTTCATCTGCCCCAGCTGCAACAAAACATGTCTCTCCCACATTGGTCTCTACAGCCACAGCAGGCACTGTAATTCAACAGTTTGACTTCACTCCCAATGGCACACTCCTCCAATGTCTCCCAAGACAGAAGGGTACCAACAATTTCTGTTACAGTTACAGTTTGAAATAGAATTATAAAATACAATATAAAGAAATAAAAGAAGCAATAAAAAATAATGACCATACTGCATCTAGCACAGTGAATTACACTTGTTCATGGAGGAGAGGGCTATTAGCAGCTACTAACCATTATGGCTATGCTCTACCTCTACAACTGGAGACAGCAATATTTCCAAATGCCAGTTGCTGGAAACCAAGGGAGGAGAGAGCGCTCTTGTGCTCGTGTTCTGTTTGCTGGTTTCCCATAGGCATCTGGTTAACTACTGTGAGAACAGGATGCTAGACTAGATGGACCATTGGCCTGATCCAACATTATGTTCTCAATTACAATAGGCAGAAAAATCATTAGCCCCTCATAATTTTCAAGTGGTCAGTATGGGAAACGTTTGGGAACCACTGATCTATTATTTAATCAATGTCCAAATTCTCCACCCATCTGTATATTGCCATTGTCCAGCAATGTGGCCTGGAAATGCTTTACATTTGAAGGGTGGGATATAGAGATATAAATATTAAAAATCAATTAACCAATAACATGAATTGGTTGCGACTTAAAATGAGCTCTTTTCGGAGTTTTTCTTTTTCTGATAAGCAGACACAACAGTGTGGTACTAGTCTGTGCACACACAAAGGAAGTCAATTTTATTTCTGCAGAGAATGTCAGGGGGGACCATTACTGCTGTCACCTGTGGGGAACCTGTCATTAGGCCCAGATACCATGGCCAATGGTCTGGGATGATAGGAGTTGTAGTCCAGCAACATCTGGAGGTTCCGGAGCCATGATCTTTGTGATGGGGGTTGTAAGTAAAGGAGAAAAGGAAGAAGTGAAGTGAATGAACTCATTCCACACACACACACCTATTGTTTTTAAACTAACATCAGCTCTAGAATTAAGAAGATTATATAATTTACAAATATCACAGCTTCGGATTTCAGATTCATGCTCTAGTTAGAAATCTGTAAAAGGAAACGCTAACAGTTATTTCAGGTAACTGGGCGTGACCTTGGGTGTGCGAGAAGGGACATTGAGGCTTTAATCCTAAACAAAGTAAATTAAGATCGAACCCCTCTGAACTCCATAACCATGCACAGATCAGATCGCATTACGCGTCAAGGAGAAGGGGAGACACCCTATGTTAATTTTTTAAAAAATAAAAATCGTAACGTGGGGGTGGGGAATCTATATGAGAGATATAATTATCATAAATGTAATAATAATATAAAGGGCGAGCGGGCGGGGGGAAGCGACGAGGAGGGAGCCCGTCGGTGGGAGAGGGCGGGGCGCGCGCGCCGGAGGCTCTAGGTAGCGCCGAGAGGTGTGCGCGACTCCGGGAGGGGCTCGTTCTCCTCTTTGAACTCGGCTCGCCTGGCAGGATGAGGCGGTCCCTGTCGGGGCGGCGGGCCCTACGTGCGCTGGGCAGGCGAGGCGGCGAGCGGGCGCTCCCTTAGCTGGCTCCGGCGGGCGCAGGAGGGATCCCCGCGGGGGGACGGAGCCAGGTGGCGGCGGCGGCGCTGTACGCCGTGCGGATCCGGCTGGGGCGCCACACGTCCGGGGAGGCGGCTGGATGGGAAGCGGCGGCGAGGGCGGCTGCAGCAGCGCCGGCGGCGGCGGCGGGCATGGGGGAGCAGCTGAGCACGGCGAGCGCCCCGCGGGAGTCAGCCGCCGCCACAGCCAGCGCCCCCGGGCCGCCTCTCTCGGCCGCGGGGAGCGGGAGGGCAGCGGCGCCCCGTCCAGAGGACGACCTGGGGCGGCCGCCGCCGCCACCGCCTCCTGGTGAACCGCTGGGCCGGGAGGCGGAGGCGGAGGACGGTAGCGCCGTCGCTCGCCTGGAGGAGGGCTCCGGCTCGGAAGCGGGAAGCAGCCCCAGCCGCCGGCTTCCTCTGAGGCCCGTCTACTGCACCGTCTACTGCGTGGAGAGCGACCGGCGGCCCAGCGCCCCGCCGGCGTCTCCGCGCCCAGGGGGCGACCCTGGCCCCGGCGTCTCGCCGCCGCCGCCTTCCCTGCCAGGAGGAGGAGGAGGAGGAAAAGGCGGCGGGGACGGCAGCCTCGAGGTGGACTTGTACCTGCTGCCCGAGCCGTTCTCCGGGCTCATCTCCGGGGACTTCGGGCCCTTGCTGGTGCTGACTTGCCGCGTGTGTCTGGAGGAGAAGCCCCTCAAGCCCTTGCCCTGCTGCAAGAAGCCCGTCTGCGAGGAGTGCCTCAAGTTCTATCTCAGCTCGCAAGTAAGCATGGCGCGCTCCCACCTCGCCCGCTTTCTGCCGTGGCTCTCTCTGCCTTTCCCCCCTCGGCTCCTTTCGCCTGCAGGCCTGCGGTCTTCCCGCCTTGCTCCAAGGATACTAGGTCAACGCCACTGCTCTCCTGCCGTTGCAACTTTGCAAGGTTATGCCCTAGTCTGGCCTCTCCCCACCTCAGATCAGGAGCAAGCGAGCTCAGCTCTAGAACAGCTGTTAGGGCTCTGAACATGTGCAGAGTGCCTTTCTTAAGCCTTGCCTGCTCGCCATTCCCCACACTAGTCTGAGGCTAGTTGCCACTTCCAGGATTGTGTGAATGGCTTTTCCCGTGGAGGCTGCAAATCTTAACCCCACAGTCTCCCTGGGACCCAGCCCCATTGAGTAGGTCTCATGAGTAGACATGGTTAAGATGGTGCTGTAAATCACTATTGTGTTTTGTTATTGTTATTGTTGTGGGGGAGGGGGCGTAAATCTGCTGCTGCTTTCCCATATGTCAGTGTTTGGCCTGTTCAGTTGTGAGGACAAACCCATCTCAATTTCCCTGTACGGAGGAAAAAGCCATCCACTGTGCAGGTTTGTTCCCTTCACCCACCCCAGGAGATATAAACACAATAGCCTGGCCTCAGATCCTAATGTCTCCTTTGTGGGGGAGTGTGTTGATTTAATATCAGCTGATTCCTTATCGCTGGGGAAGGTCATATGGGCCATTGAAGGCAGTACAAAGACTAGATAATGCATCTGTTATTCAGGAGGTTAACTGCCTTCTGTCTAGTGCGACTTTACTCACTGTTGTAGGAAATCTTAGTTGGCGTTTGTGTTTTTGTACATGTACACAAGCTCTGTACATATTTCCATGCCAGAGCTGCTGCTTGTATTTCTTTTTCTGCAAAAAACCAATACAAGAAGACATGGATTACCATACTAATCATTAAGGGGGGGGGAGGATTAAAAATCACTGTAGGGTAATACCTTACTAAGATCAACTGCAATTCTACAAAGTAATGAAATGTATTTCAAAAAGAACAGCTGTTTCCAATATGCTGTTGTTTTATGTTAGTCATACAGAATGTTTAATGAATGGAGTGAATTTGGAGTCTTCATCTTGTCTATACAGTACTGATAAACCAGCAATATGGTGTGGTGTGTGTGGTTAGAGTGTTTTCGTAATTTTCAGTGGGTCTTCTCTGACTAGAATAGAATTAGTTGAGCAGCATCCATAGGAAATTCCCATGCTCAGTTCTGGGGCTAAATTATTTCTGTTTGAACCCCACCCCTTTGATCTTGATCTTGTAATTTTTCAGCCTCATAACAAATTCAGGTCTTTCAAGACTGTCGGAATGTGGACTTGCTGATAGTGTCTACTGATATGTGCACTTCCTCGTTGTGTTGTATAAAATTTCCCAGTCCTTGCAGGGATTTCACCCTTTCTAAGTGTCACAGAGGCAAAGGTACAACTTAGAGAGGCCTGTACAGCTTTGAGAGACTTGTGTCACTTTTCCAAGTATTTAATCAGAAGGAAGGAGTACTTTTATCTAGAGTTGGTTTTTTTTTATTTAAAAAAAATCCAATTGTGCATCTGTCTTCCTGTTTAACATGACAGGTTCTCAACAGATTTGTTAAATGTGTTGCTGCAACTTCTTAGTGGTATTTCTGACTGATGACAGCAAAACAAAAGGAGCAAGTGATCGCATTCCTATATAAGCAAGCTGGTTATTTAATTGTAAGGTACTGGTATTTAATTTGTTCAAGTTGTATGTCATAAGCAATAATAGTATTGAGTATGTTGCAATTTCAGAAGTATTTCATATTTGATCTCTCAATAATCCCGGCCTGCAACGATGATGTGTTAGATCAGGGTTGCACAGCACACCACTTGCAACTTTGAGCGTTCCATGCTTTATTTGTCCAAGAGAGGGCGCAGTATAAATAGTCTGTTCTCTGGGCATTTGTGGCAATTTTTAGAGGAAGCGTCAAGGTGAAGGGGGAAGAGTGTGCATACATGGCTAGGAAGCTGATTCTATCTTTCAAAGCCCACCTTCATGAAACACGGTTACCATCAAATGAAAGAAAGAGTAGGAGGTGCTCTTCCAGGCTCTCTGGAGCATCACTATTCTTGCTCCCACAGCCCTCCATGTGTTGGGAGCTGAACCTCTGCAGTGAGGTGCCTTTTCTACACCTGAAGAGGGTTTAAGCAACTTGTCCAAAGGAGCTTATTTAAAGGGGAAATTAGCTTTGTTGTTGTTTTTTAAAAAATACCCCACAAACCTGGTTTTTTCTTCCACAAAGCTTCACAATTGTACATGTACATGGTGCCAGGGAGGATAGGGGGTGATGTTTTAGTTAAATTTAAATTTAACAGTATAGACCCAGGGCCCAGCAAAACTCTTTCTGCTGTTGTAAGACTTTTCCAGGATTGAAAGTTCTGAATCTTCAGCTTTATGCCTCTGTCCTAAAATGGGTGTAATTTTTTTTTACCTGATCCACAGTTCATTTCTTCCAAATAACCAAAATGGAATAGCAAAATACCTCTTTGTTTCTATTCCTTTGTTTAATTGTGGACAGGTCATTTCCCCTTTCTACCTTTACTGATGAAGGAGGAACTTAACTGAACAGAATGGGAACTTCTCCTGGATTTCTGATTTTCACTGCTTTAGAAACATTTTCTTGTCAGAGGGTCTGGTAGAAGTCAGCATCAGTGTGTGTGCATGGAACAAAATGCTGATTAGAGCCAAACATCTTTCCCCCAGTGTAAGGCTCTAAGTGAGTAAGGAATCCTTTATAGCCCAAGGACCACATACTCTAATGGGAAACCTTCCATGGACCACATACCAGTGGCAGGTGGGGTCAGAGGCAAAGGTGGGCATAGATTTGATGGTTTCCTTTGTACCAGAGGACACATTTCAGCCATGCAGAAGATGAGAGTCCCTGCATGCACGCGCGCGCGCGCGCACACACACACACACACACACACACCTCCATCCAGAAAAGCTAGAGGTCACAGTTCATGGACATGTCTCAGCCAGGCAGAAGCCCTTGAGACACAGAGCAGTCCTGGTAAAGAAGTGTGGCCTGGAAATAGATGTGGCCTAGTGAGAATCCCAAGAGCCAGATAGAAAGGCCTGACAGATCACATTTGGTCCCTCATCCCAAGGTTCTTCACCTCCGCTCTAATGAATCAGTGTTGCCTCTCATTCCCCAAATGCATGGAAATGAACTGAATGGTATTTCAGATGTTTGGGCCGCTGGATAACTTGTACTCTGAGAACTGGTGCTGGCAAGCAGGGCTGATGTATGGAGGTCAAAGTGACCCACATCGGCACAGAATCTTTTGCACAGCTAAGTCCATAGGTCCAAGTCTTGCAAAGACTTGAGCAAATATTTAGCTGAGAATATGCTGTGCATCTAAATGAAGGCAGGGGCGGGGGTAGTTGGTTGGAAAGGTATTTGTTAAGAGCACCTGCTTCACTTTTCATAAACCCTATTTCGGTTAGTGTTATTCCATAGAATATGGCATGTGCTTTGTGTGGCTGGTGAAAGGCAGGAGTAATATCACTTTACGAGATGAGATGAGCTTGCAGGAATGAAGCAACTGGGTGCCCTTTCGATTCATACCAAAAGCACAGAATTGTGGCAGCTTCACTACACAACCATGTGCTCACTAAGCAGAATCGCTTGGTGAGGAAGCAGGGAAAATATTCTGCATGATATCATTCTGTAAGTGTCATACTTGAAAACATGTGTTGGTCATGCGCTGGCTTGAAGCAGGTGGTAGGAAAAGACTGGTTGTTCAGGCCAGGAATGGCAAAGGGATTGTTTTTACAGTGCTAGTAAAAGACTATTACATTCTGGGGACTTGAAAATTAGAAACTGTTCATTTGTTTACTGTAGAGCTTGGCACATCATCACCAAGATATAAAGTTTGAATAAGGATAAATGCCTGGTATTCCTCATGGAGGGAGCATACTTGGATTCACTCTAGCCCTTTTTGGATGTTCTGTAGCTTCATTTAGTAAACACACAAGGGGGAAGTGAGATAAGCATGCTAGCTCCACCTGTTTGTTCTTTTCACCTTCCAACTCCCTGAGGCTGTCTGAAGTTGGGAGCCATATGTACTCAGGCAGGCTTTCTGTATATTTTAGAACCTTAGAAATTCAGGACTCTGATTACAGGAGGCTCCCAGCTTCAGACCATCGCCATTAAACTCATAGAATCAGGGCCAGCTCTACCATGAGTCAGAGTGAGGCAACCACCTCAGGTGGCAAATGCAGAAGAGCAAGGAGTGGACAGAGATGGGTGTGCCATATGATCTGCAGCCTTTGAGTGCTGTGGAGGTCTCATCGCCCATGTCAAAGTAAGATTCGCCAACCAATCTGGTCAGCTTTCATTTGCAAAATGGGGGGAGTACAGTATTGTCCTTCCCCTGAGGCAGCAAAATGTATTTGGTGGGCCCTGCATGAGGGCCAATGAAAATGTTGATGAGGTAGATGGAACTAGCGTGTTCATCCCCACTGCCTGCCATTCACACACAGTTACAGCATGCCTCAGAGGGGGGGGGGCTTGTGTGCCAGCCCCTTCCTTTACATTCTGCCTCTCAGGCCTAAATAGTTTGCATAAAGTTAACACATGAATTCAAGATCCAAATCAGGAGTGGCATTTAGAGCAACTTGAAATGGCAAGGTAATGTTTAAGGGCCAGGGAGAGAGCGGTTGCACAATAAAAAGTGGATCCGAGTACTATGATAAATTTTTTTCAAACCAAATTTTAATTGATTGTTAAGGTCATTTAAAAGTTGCTTTTAAAATTCCTTTTTAGAGAATTTTTAAATGTTTGATGTTTTATTGTGTTTTCAATATTCTGTTGGGAGCCGCCCAGAGTGGGTGGGGAAACCCAGCCAGATGGGTGGGGGTATGTATGTATGTATGTATGTATAAATAAATAAATAAATAAATAAATAAATAAATGTCTTTTAATTTGGTATTGCGATTTAAAAACATCAACCAGCCACATAGGTATTTGTGCCTAATGCTTTATTTTATATAAATGGTGTTATTTATACTAAGGTTATTCTTCAGTATGGACTACTGAGATAGAATAGGTGTAATTTTACTCACTTATAAGGCTTCACAGTTGCTTGAAAAACAGTTATGTTTGTGCCACTCAAGTTCAGCACTGGAGGAAAGAAGGAAAGCTTCTGGCAGGACTGAAAAACAGAGTTGTAAGCTTATTGAATCAAGATCACAAATGCAGTTATTAAGACTAGAAATTTCATGGATGTATGTATAGAATGAATTGATGAGAAAACAAACAGGATTTCTGTGTTCTCTTTAGTTTCATATCCCAGAATGTACAACTCTCTTAAAGTTATACCCTCGCTTTCTGTAGTTTGAACACAAGCAGGAATTTGTGAGTTGAACCTTGGGCCTAACCAGTGCATGGTTAGCAGCTCCCTTCAGATGAATGCTGATCACACAGTGGCTGGGGGTTGTGGCTGGTGCAGGCAGCAGCAATGCAGGAGTGGGACTTGCCCATGCATTACTGATTGCCCCTTTCCACTTTCAGACTCAATGCCTGAGGGAAGCTGCTTTCGCTCTAAAATAGGCACAGTTTATTCTGACGATGCATATTCTTCAGTATCCTTTATCATGATGTTCTGCAGTGCTAGCACAAGTGTAAATATTTACACTGCAAACCTTTATATATCAGAGCGCTGCACATTATTTTTATTTTTATTTATATAATGCCATCGGTATGCGGCACAAAGCTTTACAGAGTAAGAGACGGATCCCTTCTTGAGAAGCTTACAATCCAAAATAGATAAAAAGATTAGCAAGATACTGTTTTAGAGGTCTTTTTGTTTGAGTAAGTGGTATATAAATGTTGTTAAATGATTAGAAATAAAGACCCAGTCTTTACTGCAAGTTTATTAACATAACCTGAAATTGTTTTATGTCCCTGGTTGATAAATAAATATATAATATATTGTTTTTTTATAGAATAGAATAATAGAATTGTAAAGTTGGAATGAACCCTGAGGATTATCTAGTCCAACCTCCTGCCATGCAGGAATTTCAACCAAATCATACATGACAGATGGCCATCTAACCTTTGCTTAAAAACAGCCAAGGAAGGACAGTTCACCACCTCTCAAGGGAGTCTGTTCCATTGTCAAAGTTCTTACTTCTGCTTAGTTGGAATCTGCCTTCTTGTAACTTGAAGCCATTGGTTCGGGTACTAGCCTCCGGAGTAGGAGAAAACAGGTTTGTTCCACCTTTCATGTGACAGCCTTTGAGACATTTGAAGATGGCTATAATTTTTCCTCTCAGTCTCCTCTTTACCAGACGAAACATACCCAACTCCTTCAACTGTTCCTCGTAAGACTTGGTTTCCAGATCCTTTATAATCTTGGTCACCCTCCTCTGAATGCATTCCAGTTTGTCAGTATCCTAATATCTCAAATTGTGGTGCCCAGAACTGGACACGGTACTGCAGGTGTGGCCTGACCAATGCAGAATAGAGTGGTACTTTTACTTCCCTTGATTGGGACACTATACTTTTGTTGTTGAAACATAGAATAGCATTAGCCTTTTTTTGCTGCTGCATCACACTGTGGACTCATGTTAAGCTTGTGTTCCTTTACCACCTTGTTTCCCATCTTGGCCTGCAGTTTCCTCCTTGCATCATTTATTCTGTTATCACCCGGTTGGGCACTGCTTTCCTTTTGGGTGAAAACACAGGCAAAGTAGGTGTCGAGCAGTTCCGCCTTCTCTCTGTCCTCAATAACATTTCTCCATCTTCTCCATGCAATGGACCCACTACTTGCTTCTTCTTCCTCCTGCTTTCGAACATAGCCAAAGAACCCTTTTTCATTGTTTATAACCTCTCTTGGAAGCCTGAGTTCATTCTGAGCTTTGGCTCACCTGACCTTCTCCCTGCAACTGTTGGCTACTCAAGTATACTTTTTCTTCATGATTTTTCCTTCCTTCCATTTCATAATGGAAAGTAAGCTCCTTATGCAGCCTCACCAGTTTCTTTAGATGCCTCCCACTTTTCTTTTTCTCCCCCTCCCATATCTGTCCAAAGATATACAAAAAGCTCTTACCCAATACAAAATACATTTTTATAATACACCAGAACACACACACCCCGGCAAAATATATATTTTTATTGCTATGTGTGCATGGCTCTCAGGCTGTAGACTGTGTTCCCGGTGGTGGCATATAGTGTTGGCAGAGGCTAGGGCTTAATGTTTGGGAGCCTCTTTCGGGCTGCCAGTGCCAAGTTGCTCCTCTACTTCCTCCCTCCATCTCTCTTCCCCAGGAGAGCTGAGTTGGCTGTGCTGGATTGAATTTTGTTGTATTGGATTGTTATTATTGCATATAGGATAGTTTTTGAATTCCTGTTTTATATTGACAGTATCCTCTGCCTTGGTATGGTTTTAATGAGATGCAGTAGATCAACATTTGAAATAAATAGTCTGCAGGGAGGAATTCAGTGTAGTGCTAGGCAGATTGTTCCATCAGTGCAAGCATTTCAGCTTGCCAGACATTCAGTCTCCCCTCTCCGCACCCCCTGCCACATGAGCTGTTCTGGGGTTCCCCCAACACACATACATCAGAGCCAGTTTGGGGACTCCCAGAGGGAAAGGAGGGGGTGGGGGGGAACCCTGTTGTATTAGGGGAAGGCCTTGCGTTGGCTTCCACTATTGCGGCTTGCTGGTTGAATCTGGCCATATTTGTTGACATACTAAAATGCTACTAGGCGATACTTGATTCATGGTGCAGAGCATCATAAAGAAAATTCATAGGAAAAACAGACATGGGCTGGGGATAGAAGTACACGTCTTCATCAAGTACAGCTGGGCATGATTCTGAGCACTGAGCAAATAACAAGTTGAGTCACTGCTCCAGCAGAGCCTCTTTAGCCAGTCATGTTTTCCTACCCGCATGCACATTGGGCTCAGTAGGTGAGAGAGAACATCCCCAGCAGCTAATTAGTGGAAGGCTTTTGCAGTTTTCATCTTCAGATAAGAAGCTTTGCTACTGTGCCAACTTGCTGCTTTTAGCTTCCTATCCCCTATCAAAACTAGAACCCCATAGGTAACATGACTGAATTGACTCTGGTTTGACCGCCTTGTCTGTTTCATTGATGTAATGCTGCTCTGTGACATAGCATGGTATTTTACTATTATCTCCAATTGCTTCCGTATTGAAACTTGTGCCACCCCAAGGCTAGACAAAGGACATGTTAGAGTTTATTTCACTAGGGCTGTCTAATAATTGACACAGTTATTACCCCACACTTCTTTAAGGAGTTCATGGCTGAGTGAATTTGAACCTGGGCCTTCCCTGTGCACTCCAGCCACTACACTAAACCAGTTCTTATTAATTATACCATCTAGTTTATAATTAATTACATAAACATGCATAATGCAGCAGCAACAACATAAAGTGTTTTTTAAAGGATCTTGTAGAACAGGAAAAGTTTCTCAGGCATCAGAATTCAAAAGTACATGTGCAAATTAATTGAAACCAGGGTGGATAAAAATCAATGATTTTTTAAAAAGAAATAAATAAAATCATTTCTTTTTTTACTTAAATCAGATTTTTTTGACTTAAATCGGATTTTTTTTATTTAAATCGGATTTTTTAAAATTTAAATTGGATTTTTAAAATAAAATGCTTTTGGAGGAAAAATCTTTCTAAAGATAGTTTTCTGTTGAAGTTACATTATAGTCCGAAAGCTATTCATCAGGAAATAAGGATTTGTTTTAAGTTTTTCATGTGTGCTAAAACTCAGTCTAAGTTTAAAAAACAAACAAAAAACAAAACACCAGTTTAATCACATCAGTTAACAAACATGGATACATATGCTATAATATTATTGTTTTAGTTAAATAAATGGTTTAAATTGTTATTAAGAAAATGATTATTTTTCTCCTTCCAATAAAGTACAGCAGAAAAGTTGTCCAAATATAAACAGTTAACTTATTAAATCTCACAATAATTTCATAATTATCTGTCTATGTATTTCTAATAGTATAACCAAATCAGTAATTTTTTTATATAACTGTAAAAACTACTCTGAAAATTTATTATTCCAAAAACGAAACCTTCATCTGGTTGTAAATATTAAGATTATACCAGCAAGAATGAGTCTTTCTGTAAAAAAAAGATTTAAATCAAGTCTTACTGACTAGTGATTTAAATCGCGATTCAAATCGTGATTCAAATCAATTTGATTTAAATCAAATCCACCCTGATTGAAACAAAGTATGTTTTCTATCTTACTCGTAATCCTGTACTCAAAACAAACACGAAAAGTCAGTTGATCATTATGGTGTCGGAAGCCTGCAGCCAATAGAAGGAATGATGCGCTCGCCACAATATATTGAGGTTCTACGAAAGAGAGTTATTCCAGAGCTGGAAAAGAGGTATCCTGGCGGTACTGGGATATTGCACCAGGACCTAGCCTCCTGTCACACATCGAAAGTGGTGAAGAAATTCATGACAGAGCAGCAAATACAGGTACTTGATTGGCCAGGGAATTCCCTGGATATAAATCCCATTGAGAATTTGTGAACTATATGCAAAAGTCGCCTCTGTGCTGTAGACTGTACAACTATGGAGAAGCTCATTCAGGCACTGATTCAAGTGTGGTACAGGGTTCAAAAAATCAACAGTGACTGTTCAAAACTAGTAGACTCCATGCCAAACCATGTTCAAATACTGCTTTAAAATAGTGGAGGTCATATCTGTTACCAATGTGCGTATATGTGAATTTTGTACATGTGAGCTTTGTACAAGAAACTACATTGTTTGTTTCAATTAATTTGCACAAGGGTGTATAAAAAACTCAAGTGTGCTGTTGCCTTCTGCTAAGAGTGGTTCTAACAGTGACATTTCCACTCAAAAACTGTCCAAAATCTTTTCATTGCAGAAGCATCTGAACCTTTTTACTATGCATGTGTCCATTTTCCTGAGGGCCGCTAGCACGGAGTATGAATGCTACACATTTGAGTGTGTGAAGACATGCAGTGGACTGACTCTGTACTTGGCTATGCTTGGCGTAGATGCACTGAAATCAGTGGAGCTTACGTTAGTCAAGTCCCACTGATTTTCTTGGGTCTGTTCTAAGAATAATTAATGTGTTGATCCAACCCAGTAAGAAATCTATGGATTCTAAATATCTTTATAATGGGTTTCCTGTTAGTTTTGCCTGGTTTTCACATGATCCAGGCCTTGCTTTAATTCCTTGAAATCTCAGCACTAGCTTTCTAAGGAAAACTAAAACTTGGTAGCAGTATTACACTGGCAGATTTTTCCTTTATAAAATTGTGTGGATTATTTTTGTTGATTTTTGTTGAAGTTTGTGGCTGAGAAGATAATTGCTTTAATGTAAGCTAATAACAGCGGAGCTACCAGACTTTCTATAGACCCCCAGACAGATGCAGTAATTGCAGGAGACAATTCAGATGCCATCCCCAAGAACTTCAGGAATTGCTTCATTTTGACAGTGGATGTGTAGTGCAGATTGTGCAATTGCTGAGGTCTCTTGGGTCAGGAAATGAATGCATGTGGCATCCTGCTTGCCTCCAAAACCTCAAGTGTTCTCTGTTGCTCACAATGGGAAGTCTGTCCCCCGCCACGTTAATATAAGAGAAAAACCCCAAACTCAAAACCAAAGCTTCATGAAAGGCACAGTTTGATAGCAAGCCTCATAATACCATAGGAAAGTCTTCTTAAACTACCGGTACATTTGTGTTCATGCAAATTATGCAAGTGAATTCCATGTCAGTTATATGTCGTGTGAAGTAAGTCCTACTCCCCATCTCATTCTCATTGCATGAGGAATCTGATGTAAGGTTTTTCTTACATCAGTCAATCGACTGATGACCACAAGGAAGTTGTTAGTAAACTGAATCGATTGTGTTTTAGCTGTGGTTGAATGTGAAGCTGGGAGATACTTTAGTACAGGGTTGGGGAACCTGTGACCTTCCAGATTTTGCTGGTCTGTAACTCTCATCGTCCCTGACCATTGGCCATGCTAGCTGAGTACCAGAAGTTGCCCACCCCTGATTTAATATCTGCCTATCCTCTTTGTACATTCACCCCTTCCAGCTGATATGGCTGGCCTGCTTCTCTTCCTCCATGCCTTTGCAGGATGTGATAAAGTATCTTTCATCTCAGGCAGGCGCTGGAAAGAAAAACTGTGTGGAGGACACAGATAGGATTTTAAGACAACAGCTTTCCTTTCCTGGATGGTACAGCATTCCAACAATTCCATCAACAGAATGTTTTGTAATGTTCATATGTGTCATCCTGCTAGTGGCCTAGGAAATGTCAATGAACACAGACAAATCCTATTTACCAGAAGAACCAAACCGCAGGAAACATTTCTCCAACATCAGATACATTGTTTTGGCATTCAGAAAGAACTGTTTTCCAATTGAACATCTGGAGCAATTGCTTGCTTACCCAGGAATCTTCAGGTCTAGAATCCATGTGACTGGGGATGGAAAACAAATAATCTTATCAGTCTCTCCAGACAAAACTTCAGTATGTCATCTCAAGTTGTCAAGAATTAGTTGCCTCTGTGTATACGAACAGATGCCTAAAATATCATTGTGTAAAGAGTGCACTTAGCAATATGGTTTTATGTGCCTATAGAGTACATTGTTTTTCCAATAACAAAAAATTGAACATTGGATCTAGTCTGGATATTCTATTTCCTCCCACACACCTCTTATTTTTTACACGTTCTTGGGCAATTACTTAAACCAAATAAGGCGTAAGTGCTGTTTTGGAAGTATGTGGGGTTGGTTTTTTGTTTTTAATGCAGGCTCACAGCTTGGGACTTAACTAGATTCAGGATTGTTTTTCCAGAGCTCAGTCTAGTGCACTAACTTCACTTGTTCCTATAGTAGATCCAAATACTATTCCATATGCCTTAGTCACATCCAGGTGGTATTTGCAATGTGTGCTTTTCAAGGATTACTGTTAAAAGAAATCTAACTTGCTGGGGTTTTATTGCTACATGCACAACCAATTCTCAGAATATTTTAATGTGGAGTTTGATGACCGAAATAGACCAAGGATGTATCCTGGAATAGTATTGCATTATCTTGTCTGCTTCCATGCTGTTAGCAGCCATGTTCATTTCAGAACTAGGGAGCAAAGTTACCTTAGAAACTTTCCAGGAAGGAAGGTACTGTGTAGTGACAAGGGGTTTCGACAAGTATGAGGATTTAGGTGGAATTATAGAATTGTAGATTTGGAAGGGGACCTGAGGGTCATCTCATCCAACTCCCAGCAATGCAGGAATCTCAACAGATGACCATGGATTTCTTTACCTTGGTGATGGTATTCCTACCACACTAGAGAGAACTCCTTCCACAGAAAGCGGTTTCTGATTTCCCTGCAGCTTGAATTTGGCATGGTTTTGTATTTGGTTGTCTTATTGTGTCCCACTAGTTGTTGGCTCTTTTCCAAAGTAACTGACTGACTGTATAGTTGGATCATAGGTGGAAAGAACTTGGAAGTAAGTCCTGGGAAGCAAATGTTGTGGAAATGTGTCATCAAACTGGAAAGACAACTGAAAGGGAAATTGCAGTACTAGCAAGAGGGACTGTACCTGTGTTAAGTATTGGCTGTAGAAGACCATTTCCCTTGGCATAAACATTTAGGATTTAAATATTGTGCTCGCCAAGCAATCTGCAGTTGCTTGAAGTGGTTGGATGAATGATTGCTTTTTGGAGAATTCCCAACCATACAGGTGCTAAAGCTGTAAGTGTTTAATTTTAGATACGCATTTCAGAAATTAAATTCCTGTGTTTAAACAACTTGTATATGAACAGCGTTTGCATAAGATGCTTGTACCTTCATGCACATTGTGCCTTAATTCTACTACTGTTAGAGTAAGATTTGCATGTACAGAGGTTGGAAGATTAGGCCTATTTCACAAACTTTGAATTCCTGGATTTACTTTAGATTTGCAACTTCGTTCAGTGTAACTGCAGCATAACAAGCAGTATCAGGGGTGTATCTTTGATGTTCTGATGCAGTACAGAATCACAGTTGCACTGCTAAGAGGCATTATAGGCTATGGAAATTACAATTATTGATTGTGCCAAATGAGAAATGCTAAGCTGCTGATCCACCACACAGCACCAAAGAAAAGAAAATTGCATCAAACTCTAGATTTTATATACTTTGAAGCTGTGTATGATTAAGAATTAGGGGACCAGAGGAGCTAAAAAGTTCATTCTGAGATCATTTAAGATAAAGCGCTTGAACTACAGAGAGGCTTCCTTCTCTTGGATCTTAATCAGCTGATAACCTGAAAGGTGTTTCTGAAGATGTGCTGTTATAGGTTGAAAATGCTGGTATGCATTGAACCAGTATTAACTTAAAATCCCTTGAAAACAGATGGATTATAAGATCAGTTTCTTTCTTCAAAATAAAAATAGTTTGTTATTTGGGCTTTCATATTTCCTGTAAAATTTAAAAACGAAGTAATTTCACAACTGCATTGTGTGCAGTTAAGTGTAAAGTCATGCTATATTCATTTTTGTTATATATTTACAAGTTAAGTATTGGAACTTGATGTGGAATTGGGTGTCCAGTTATTATTTGTGTGTCCACACCTGTTTGATCACAGCTCTTGTGTTTATTTGCAGGTGCAGGTGGGGCAAGCAGAGATCCAATGTCCCATAACAGAGTGTAGCGAACACCTGGATGAAACAACTGTCCTCTACAACTTGCCACATGATGACATCATCAAATATAAGTACTTCCTGGAACTTGGCCGTATTGGCTCGAGCACCAAGCCATGCCCTCAATGCAAGCACTTTACAACCTTCAGGAGGAGAGGCCACATTCCAACCCCTACCAAAATGGAGAACAAGTACAAAGTGAGCATGCTCACCAAAGCTATGGATTAGATGGCACAGCTGTGAGCTGCAAAAGTAGGCCAGGATATGGTGGGCATTAAATGGGCTTTCTTCTCTTACTGGAACCTAATGTAAGATGTGCTTTTAGAATACAAATCTATAGTTTCATACCCCTTTCTAGCTAATTAATGTCAGCTTTCCAGAGTAGCTGGCCAGTTAACTTATTAGTTCCTTTCTTTATTGTACCGCGTTGTTGTTTATTTTGAATTAACCATGCAGCCTGAAATATTTCACGAAGTCTGCAAGTTCCTACATTCCACTAAATATTAGGTGAATACCACCATACTTTTCAGTAAGTATTAAGTTGCCTGTACCCATGGTTGAGCTTTCTGTAGGTTTTAGCTATGCTGTTTGATAACTGCAGTGGAAGCTAACTTAGAAATTCTTAAGGCCAAGCACTTGTTGATTGACTTAATTTTGGGCCACCTTCTCTTATGTGCTCTGATTCTCAGTAATTAAATAGGAGTACTGAAATAGGTCTGTATTGAGGGGGCCTGTCTGGGTAAATACAGTGTTCAAGACTTTTAAAACTATTTTGTAGACTGACCAAAAGTCAGTTGTATTGTCATGCTAATGAACACAAGAGGTCTCACCCTTCATCTACTTCTTGCTGTAGTTCCCTAGGCCCTCATCTTTTCCATAGGGTTCCTCACGCCTTCAGAGAAAATTTGGGGGCACAGGAAGGATAAGCCCCATTCGTGCAAGTGAATGTCTATTGTGCAGGTTCCACAATGGAATATTACCTATTGTTTACATAGATAGTCTGTATTCCCATCTTTCTCCCGTTAATATCTAGACATTGGTGTAGAGCAGCGGTTCTCAAAGGTGGAATCTACACACATATAAAAAATGTTGTGAAAATGCTTTTTTTTAAAAAGTTTTGAAAAATACATTGAATTTTGCATAGCTCACTGTCGCCATCTAGTGTCACATATTTATATTGCACTTTACAACATATTTAAAACGTTTTATTTGCAGCTTCAGGTAGGTAGTCGTGTTGGTCTGACACAGTCAAAATAAACAAAAAAAACCCCCAAAACTGTCCAGTAGCACCTTAGAGACCAACTAAGTCTGTTCTGGATATAAGCTTTTGTGTGCACACAAAAGCTTATACCCAGAACAAACTTAGTTGGTCTCTAACGTGCTACTGGACATTTTTTTTTTGTATTTGCAGCTGTATAGCTGAGTTCAAATTGTGGTCCATAGACCACCAGTGGTTGGTGAGCTTCATTAGGTGGTCTGTGGCATGTCTGTCGATTTGTGTTTGGAGATGGGAGATGGCACATCCATCACATTAAATATTCATATTGATTTTCGATTGTATTTTTATTGCTATGAATTCCAATTGTAGTATAATAAAATATAATATATAAGAAATGAAAGAAGCAATTAAAATGCAATTAAAAACCATACTCCTCCTACCAAAGTGTATTACAATGGCTACAACATGTAAAGACCCTCAGCCATTTTCAAGTGGTCTGTAAGGAGGAAAGTTTGGGAACCACTGGTGTAGAATCTTGGGCAAGGATAATATTTGCATAAATCCTGTTCAGTTTACTGGTATGTAGGTGAGTTTTACATGAACAATGTGAGTAAATGTTACAGAATGCTTGGCTTTGAAAGCAGTTGGTAAGAAAATATTTGTGGCACAAGTACCATAAAGCTAAGAAGAATACGTGTAAGCTCTTTGCCAAGGTTTTCCAATTATATGGAATGTTTTTATTTGCATGTAAAACCCTAGCAAATGCTTTTAGCGGGTGGCACTGTGGTCTAAACCACTGAGTCTCTTGGGATTACTGATCAGAAGGTCGGCGGTTTAAATACCTGTGACAGGGTGAGCTCCCATTGCTCTGTCCCAGCTCCTGTCAGCCTAGCAGTTCGAAAGCATGCCAGTGCAAGTAGATAAAAAGGTACTGCTGTGGCAGGAAGGTAAATGATGTTTCCGTGCACTCTGGCACTTGTCACAGTGTTCCGTCATGCCAGAAGCGGTTTAGTCATGCTGGCCACATGACCCGGAAAGCTGTCTGTGGACAAACACCAGCTCCCTTGGCCTGAAAGCGAGATGAGCGCTGGAACCCCATAGTCGCTTTTGACTGGACTTAACCGTCCAGGGGTCCTTTACCTTTCTTTTTGTTGTTGTTGTATGGTGCTCATAAGCTACAAAACACTATTCATTATTCATTAATGGAAGGTTGTTCTCCTTATCATTTGCAGATAGGGAACTGATGCTGCAGTAGGTCACCCAACAAATTCATGGCTGAGCAGATTTGAGTGCTACATTACCATATAGATTTGGTGAATGACAGTGATTCTATTCTAACTCCTTTTGAATTTTCGCTCCTGGTCCCTTTTTCAAATTACATTCTGCTGATTTACTTGTTCCATTAAGTTATGTCAATGTAAGGAGCAGCATAATGCGAGATTTGGGACTGGTGTAATAAGATTAAAGTGCATTATATAACTGGATATCTAAATGCATTCCAGTGTTTATTGCTGCCATCTTCCATGGGTTGAATCCAGATTTGATCATGATTAGAGCAGAGCCATTGATACCAATGTGACTTAGGTTAGTACTGTTTAACGTGTGTCCTATTGATTTTAACTCCAGTTGATTTCATTGGAAAACACAACATAAGCCTGGATCCAGCCCTTTCTTTACTTTTGAATGTCTTAAACCAGAAACAATGTGTGAGTCCTTCTTTCCATTTATTTATATGACTTACTCTCCACCCTTTCAAGCATGGACTGGAGATGGCATACATAATCTTAAAAGTCAGAATCTGCATCCTGTACACACCTGCACATAGAATAAATACCTAGAATGCTTGATCAACTAGAAATGGAGTGTACTTAGCCCTGCCAGATCTTGTATAGCAGCAATGTGCCTGTGTGTCTGGAGCTTTCAGGTGTGACTGATAGGAAACATTGCCGCCCAACCTTGCAGGTTGTGTGTGGGTCTTGGGTTCATATCTCTGTGTGGATATTAATGAAGTCAATTGCTGTGTTAGAACTATTTATAGCTTTAAAAATGATAGCCTATCATTTACAAATATTTGACTGGGTGATTGCCAGGGACAGGACTTCTAGTGAGAGACAGTAAAGCTTTGGAATTTTCTCCCCAGGGAGCTCTTTTGCTCTCTTTCCATTTCTCATGGGAGTGTTGCATATATTTTTTTTACTCCTGAAGGCATTTTATGACAATTTTGTGCCATTTCAAAAGACTGCTTTTAAGGTTGCTGTGTTTTATAATTGTTTTATGTTCTGTCCATCTTTGTGCTTTATTACTGTAATTTATTATCTGGAGACTGCTGTGCAAATTGAAAAGGGGGATCTGAATAAAGTAATTAAATATAAAGTAGCAGGTCTTCCCTCAAACCTGGAGAGTTAATTAAATTTAGGAACTTGGAAATGTGCCAAAGGTTTGTGTGCTTTCTCCTCCCCCTCCCAGCTTACGGTTCCCTTCTCTATATCCTGACTTTCTCTAGCCACAGATTGTCATGACATACAAATTTACAAGCTAGAGTTTGCCAATTTGGACATTATGACGAACTGTGTTTTAAGAAAACTAGGAAATAGAGAACAGAACACACAAACAAAAGTGGAAGAGGGATCACATGGAGCCACATCATTATGTACCTGAGCCTTGAAACCATCGTTCAGAGGATTGTTTTATGAAGTCTGAACTAGGCAACTGTCTTTAGCTATTTATGGTTTTCTTTTTTTTCCATTATATATAAATATAATTGTGACATTAAATAATGTATGCACTATCTGTATCCTTTGGGAGACAGTGGCAGTGCTGTGTCAGAATCTAGATAATGCTTTTTCAAATTGCTCTCCGTCCACAATCAGAATTTCATGCTTTTTGTGATTCCCATGTCCCCTGGTAAGCTGTGATGAGGTGTAATGAGAAAGTTAGAATAAATGTCTGCTGTAGTAAGATCACTGTTCATATTTATTTCTAAAATAAGATTCAGAAGTTGTAAATTTCCTGGCTTGGTTTTGATCCAGTTTTGCCTTGGAGAATTCCCTGTGTTTACTATGGTGAGCATTTTTCTTAGTCATAACTCAAGTGAAACCCCCTTTGTCCCACAGTACATGAGAGCTGCTGGTAGCAACTAGAAGGCAAAAAGTCCCCCAACATCAGGAGTGTAGAACATGTGCCCATCATCCCTGGCCATTGGTCATGCTGGAGGGCTGCATGTACCCTTTACCTGCCATATATAAAACCAGCAGAACAACAGTGGGAGTCTAAACAACAATCACCTTCCATATTTTATTGTACTGCACAAACTAAAAATGGACTTGTGTTGTGGGAATTTCTTGTGCAGGCAGATTTTTTTTTTGGGGGGGGGTGTATTCAGTTTCTGCCTAGCCCAGAAGTTTGTTTCATTTTCATTTCTCATTTGTATTCTATCTTTGTACATTTCTGCCTTTTTGCAACCTATAGCATGAAGGCAGGTGACAGACGAAGTGAAGGCTTGGTGTGATTGCATGCTTTTAGAAATAGAACACCAAGGATGCCTACTGAAGTATCCAGCAGACAGACTCTGTTATTAACTCTGTGGGATTCTCTTTCATCAGAGGAAAAGTCAATATAGAAGGGCAGGGAGAACTTTCTCATTGTACTTGGTAGATGCTGAACAATGGAAGCTCAGATTCCTTGTTTTCTTGAAGCCTGCCACTGAATTATTGTAGGAAGTATATCCTGTAGATGAGAAATGAAAAATTTATCTGCTTCTCATTAGCTACAGAGACTCAAATAAATAATATTAGTAGGAAGGAGATGTATGGAATCAGATATATTCAGTACCTTTATAATACTTATTAGAGGTTGGCAAATCATCTTTAGTCATCCAAATAATCTTATTTATTTCTGTTTCGGAAATGTATAAACTATTTGCTAAAAGTTCTCCTAGTGGTATACATTTATATTTAAAAGTAGACTGAAATGCACAAATCGGTTAAAAACAAATGTGCATAAATATAATTTGAAAACATATATAAACGTCAATAAAACATTTGCAACAAATGTAACTAAATCATGTGTCTTGATAAGTCCACTCAAACAGAAACAGTGTTTAAGACAGTGTTGTGAAGGCGCCTCACCTGTTGTCAATAGGCAAGGAGTTCCAGAGCCCAGGGGCTGCCATGCTCAAGGAGGGATTCCTTGCAAATGTTCAACAAACATTGTGTAGCACTTATAAGAATGCAAGCTCCACAGACTGAGGTGGTTGACTAGGCACATACAGGGTGAGGTAGTCCCATAAGCAAACTCATCCAAAGTCATTAAGGACTTTATATACCAATAGTAACAGCTTGTGCTTTGCCCGGTAATGAATTAGCAGCCAGTGCACATTTTTGAGCACAGATGTAATATGCTGACCTACTTCTGTTCCTATTAGCAATCATGGTGTAGCATTCTGCACTACCTGGAGTTTCCAGACCAAGTGCAAGGGAAGCCCCAGATAAGAGTGTGTTGAAGGAATTCAGTATTCAGGTTACAAATACTTGGGAGTTCTGGGCTCATGCTATTCTGATCCAGGAACAGTCACAGCTGTTGTACCAGCCAAAGCCGGTGAAAGGTGATCTTAGCTACTAAAAGCCACTTGGACCTTCAGTGACAAAGCTGGATCCAGGAACACTCCAGTTGGCATAGCTGCTCTTTCAGAGGGAGCACAGCCACATCTACAGTATGCAATCATTCAGTTTCCCAGACATGAGAACCCACAGAGCCTCTGTTTTGACAAGATTCAAGCTCAGTTTGTTTCCCCTCATTTAGCCCAATACTGCATCCAGGCTCTAGTCCAGGAGCAGTACAGCTTCTCCCAATTCAGATATTATGGAGAAATAGAGCTAAATCTCAATAGTGTCCCTTTTCCCATTTTACAGCTTTTAATTTGCAATATAGTACCATATAGCACAGCACGGGAAAGCCTTATTCAGGGGGGGGGGGAAATGTTCCTCCTGTCCTTCCGCTGCTCCTAAAACTCTTCTCTCCACCCATGAAGCCTCAACAGAACTGCAAGACTCCTGTTTCAGGACGGAGCCTTGAAAAGGATATTTTTCCTCTCATGGGGTGGGGAGAATCTGCAATGTCTTGTTATTGCCCTTAATATTAAATACATAGCTTCATGATAATGCCCAGTGTAAGGAATGTTGAAAATGCTGGCCTTCCCAATAAGCAGCTGGGGATTTTAGTTTTGTGGGGTTTTTTTTAATGTGGCACTGTTAGTTAAATACAGCCTCAATCTTATGTTTGCATTAGGCCAGCTTTCCTGAGCTAAGTGCCTTACAGTTGCCTTACTGTTGTTTAGAGACATTTCAAAGAAAGTAAAAGGGATGTAGCAGGATTATTATTTGGGGGGGGTGCTGAATCATCCATATTGGAAAATTAGCATGCAATACGCACACCCTAGTTTCAAAACCTTTTCTGCAGACTGGCCTGCCAATAAGTTCAGTAACCAGCAAACTGTTTTCTAACAGTTGAGGCCTCTCATGCATTTCTCTATGAATGCACTGCTGGTTTGGCTAAGAAGCTGCAAAATTATCAAAGCCATTAGTGTGGCATTCTTCGCCATCCCCCATGACTTAGTCACCCGCCATGGGTTATTTGGGGGACATGCTCGTGCAATCTGAACTGTGGCTTCCTAATCACATTTATTGGGCAATCTTCAAAACTGTTTTGTTGTTTTGTGCTCTTATTTATACAGATACAGTGCCCAACCTGCCAATTGGTGTGGTGTTTTAAGTGCCACTCTCCCTGGCATGAAGGTGTCAACTGCAAAGAGTATAAAAAGGGAGACAAGCTGTTACGTCACTGGGCCAATGAAATTGAACATGGGCAAAGAAATGCTCAGAAGTGTCCAAAGTGCAAGGTAAGAGAGCGCATACTAAGTTACGTTTCTCTTTGGTGCACGAATATTCTGTGAAGTTTTCCAAACTGAGATGCCTTAGTGAAATTCATGCTCGTCAAGTTAAGTGTCATCAGTTCTGTTAGATTCAGAATAACTTGATCCCTGTCATCTGCTGACATTGCTGCTCTTTTACAAAAGTGCTTATCTGTCACCCTGTTTATGTTTGTGCTAGCTGAACTGCTGAGTTTTGAAGCGCTTAACATTGCTGGTCTACAGAAAAATAAAGAACTCAAGCCTTTCAATGCAAGTTAATGAATGTGTTTGATATTTATGGAATGGCACTTTCACAAGAAGCAAGATTCTGGGGGATCCTGTTGCACCATTCTGCACAAGGATCTAATAGTGCAGAGTTGGAGAAAAGGAACAAGTGAACAAGATGCTGATGCGGTTTAACCTGGCAATGACTGACCCGGAAAGGGATCCTGGGTATGTGGGTGGATAGCTCAATGAAAATGTCAACCTGGTATGAAGCTGTTATTGGGATTATTAGGAAAGGAATTAAAAATAAAACTGCCAGTATAATAATATATTTGTAGTACAGTTCTGGTCACTGCACCAAAAGAAAGAAAGAAAGAAAGAATATTTTTCAGCTGCAAAAGGTGCAGGAAAGGACAACCAAAGTGATCAAGGAACAGCTCTTCTCTGAGAAAAGATTACAATGAGTGAGGCTTTTTAATGAGTCAAGGGGTAGGCATGTAAGTAAAGGGAGACATGATAGAGGTGTGTCACATGCAGTGTGGAGAAAGGGTGAAATCTCTCCTATATAACACTGGAACCTGGAGTGTTGTGAGTAGACTCTTAAATCCCATCTCTAACATCAAACCTGGTCTAATATATAATGCAAATATATATACCTTAAAAATATGAAATCAATAAAGTTTGTATCTTTCTTTCATAGTAGCCTGTTCGATATAGCGCAGGTGTGAGATTGACCTACAATTGAGACAACACTTTAAAAAGTAACATAATAACATTAATTATAGGAATTAATATGTGTACAAATGGGATTAATTTAAACATCATAATATATCCTGTAATGTGAGGTTACAATTGTGAATGTTATTTCTGCCATAAAGTTGATATTGTTACTAAGGAATGCAGGATTCACTTTTGTCAAAATAAATCCCTGCTGAAATCCAGGGTCTAGTTATCTCTGTCATTTAAAAGTGTTGTTTTTTGGATTGAAGTCTTCACACAGATCCAGCCCTCACTCTTCTACTTATTGACTTGACGGATTTCCAACTGCAATAAGGATTTATTTATGGGCCAGGAACACCACTATCGCTTTAGGTTCCTAGTTGTTTGCTTGCTTGCTGAAGTCTTTCACATTCCTTAAGCACAAAACTTCTCAAACTGTCTATCACCAGCTGTTGTCTTCTGTTACTTCCCCTTCAAGAGTTTCTTGAGGCTATGAATCTTCCTCTCAGGCTTAGCCTTTTCCCCTTCGACATTGATTCTTCTCTGCCTGCTCTCCCTGCATTCTTTAGTTTGCGCTTCCTTTCTCAGGCTCTTTTCTGCCTGATTTGAGCTCCAACTGACCCTCTCTTGGTAGCTCTTTGCCTGGTGTTTTGGTCTTCTTCTGGTCACAGATACTCCCTTCTATTGAGTATGTTTTTAGAGTGACCCTCAGATTACCATTCTAATGCTCCTGGTCAGTATAGATACCAATTACTTCTAGTTCTGCTAACTGTCAAATATGCACCTACCCTTAGCAAATGTAACCAAGGCTTTTGTTAGCTGCCAGGCCTCCATATGCCTTAGTCTTTGCAGAGGTTTAAGCCAGGCCTGATCAGATACAGCTTTACCTCATGTTTCATTTCAGGCTGAAGTATTTACCGGTAATCATAGTACAACTCTTAACTCTAAACATCTATCCTTTTACCTTAAGCAATAATAAATAGTTAATAGTGTTGTTTTGTTTTTCAAAATGGCTCATCCAATGAAGGTGAATGATAGGATACACAAAAGGAAGTACTTCTTCAAGCAGCAACTACAGAATTCATTACCACAGGATGTAGTGATGTCCAACCATTCAGGCCACTTTAAAAGAGGGCAAGACAATAAAAAGGCTATCAGTGGCTACTACTCATGATGGTTATATTGCCTTGGGTATTGGAGGCAATATTTCTCTGTGTTCCAGTTACTGGGGAGCACAGCCTAGAGTACACTTAGACCTGTTTCCTGTTGGTGGTTTTTCCATAGGCATCTAGCTGGCCAGTGTGGGAACCAAATATTGAACTAGCTAGGCCTTTAGTCTGATCCAGCAGGGCTGCCCTTGTGTTATTATGGGCTTCAGCTGGTGCTGAATGGTTGTGACCGCAGCCTTCATCCCAAGCTTGGAGTTGGGGAAGGGTCAGGGATCACTGCCAGTTTGATTCCCACACATCTCTTCAGCTTTAAAGTTTGGAGAAAAGCTTAAGATGCCTGCCAGAGGGGAATGCTACACTTTTGATGGCATGCATGTTGTGTAAGACTGATAAAATCTTTCTCTTAGTCATTACTCTAAACCAGATCTCATTTACCTTTGACAAATTTTAGATAAGAATGTATTTGACAGATTGACAGACAGGATGTAACTGGTTTTGGGGTGGGTTTTTTTGTTTCTCTTGGTGCGCATGTTTTTAAGTAAAACGGATCTCTTTTACCACCTTGCCCTTACTTGGCTGAACTTTTCTATATATAGGAGAAAGCAAAAAGACCAAATTAGCTTGTCCCTTGAAGGTATGGGGCAGGATGATATCTAGAAGTTGTCTTGTGTAAGCCCTGTTGAAATGAATGGAAACTGCACAAGGGTGCTTGGATGGATTATGCCTGTAGTAGATAGAAAGGCTTTTGGTCCCTTGCAGTTCTGATTCTGTGGTAGATGAAGCTATATGAACAATGTGGAATACGCATAGAAAGGAATGACAGCTGCTGTGGACAAATGCCAACTTTCGTTTTATGTTAATGCTACAGCATTAACTCTTCCTTTGTACTGTGTGATTCCTATTAGAGAGGTTGCATAGCTCAGCAGTGGCATTATGGCAAATGATGTGACATAACAGCTGAAACAGTATTATTGTATTTCTCTAAAAGGATAGCCAGCAAAGATCTTGAAGTACCTTTTTCATATCGGTGTTCACAAATCTCTTTCATGTGCTGATGCCTGCATGTTGTTTTTACAACTTTATTTTTTTCTGCCACTTAGTAAATAGTAAACTTGTGACAACTTGCACAGAAAAGAATAATGGTTTACAGTGAGACATTTTCCAGTTCATTTCTCGTGTTTAAAATCTTGTTGCAAATATCTGATTAAGAGAGCTTGATAGCAAGCCTGAGAAAAATCTGCACTGAGGACTTTCAAAGTGCTAGTCAATAATGGTCAATGGAATTTTTGTTTGATCACAGCTTTATCTACTTTGCTGTCAGATTCTCTTTGGATGAGATCCAACATCATGCCAGCAGATGTAGTAGGAATTCTCCCTTCATCTCCTCTGCTCTGCTGCCCCCTGTTTGCCCCAGTCTTCTCCAGAGGACCCTCCAACCCTAAAGAGCAGATGCAGAGGCTGCTTGGGAAGAAAGCAGGATCATGCCCTATTTCCACAAGAGGAATTGTGTTGCATCTCATTAACTATGTTTCAAAACTACCCGTAGTCAACTGAAACAATTGTATTATTTTCATGCTGATAGATCAACCAGTCCACATTTTTGTTTCTGGATACTTTACATAAATAAATAAAATGAGTTAATACTCATACCACTCCCTGCGTAGCTTTGCAAATGTGCTAGTAGTTTTATTGCTGCACTTCTAGTTTGTTTTGAGGAATTTGTGCAAATCCTTGAAGCTAAGAGGTTTATTAAATTAATGTTGTTAAAGTTAGGGTAGATAATTTTGAAAAGGAGGTGGCTATGTGAATAGTATTTGGAGCAGCTAATTGAGAGAATAGATTTACGTGTCTGTTTAATCAAATAATAGCACTAAAATGGAGATCACCTGATTGCTCAGCACTCTGAAGAAGCAACAAAGGACTCAAACGGCTGTTGATAGTCACTTTGAATGGAGTCCAGAATCCCTCTGGAGGAATGAGGAATATTTTATATAATAACATTGTAAATTGCATTAAATAAATGAGATTTATGTGCAGTACATGAATTTATATCAGACTTGTACACTAAGGGTTATAAAATGCTAGGGTAGCGAGGAATGGTGAATATTTCTACCAACTGGTTCTGCTTGTTTTCACAAAACTGCATTCTCACTGTTCAAAAAGGAAGTAGGGTATGTTTTGGAACACTTTGTTCTGATATGAAACTGACGTTTTGGATTTGCAGCATTGCTTTCATGTACATTCCTTGTGTTTACTGTGAGTATGCAAATCTTCAAGGCTATCGTGATTCCCGAAGAGGAGAGATTATAAATCCCTCTTTGGGAACAGCTGTCCTAAATTACTATACCACTTCTATTTACTTGGCTAACTACTTGCCTAGTGCTTGTATAATACCAAGGGAACATATTTTTTTATTTGCAAGGCAACCTTTGTGCTGTTTCCCCCCCTCTCAGGGCCTGGCTTCGTACTTCGGAATTGTGGGATATTAAATGGGAGGCAAAGGAAGTTCAGGATGATTTATGGTAGACGATTATCTAGTTTGTTAATACAAACTGTAAATCTTGTCCTCATTATATTAGCCTTGGCTGATTTGCTTTTTACTGTTCATTCCGCTCATACAGTTCTGTGAGTCTCAAGTGCAATTTTACCTTTTTATTACCAAGATGTTCTTCTACCATAACACACACCATGCAAAGCAGTACAGGGGGCAAAACGAATTCTGTGTATGTTTTTATGTGGTTTCTTCATTTGAGATCTGACAAATAGGCATCTTTACTACACCCTGCTGTTCAGTGGATTGCTCAACTCTGCTTCAGATTTTAATACCAGATTCTGACAAAGCACTTTTGAGATCTCAAGATTTTGTGGCTATCCCAAGGGAATGAAGGATCTGTTAACTTGAGCAGAAAGAGATGGTCGTTATGTTCCTGGACCAGGCTGTTAATTGTATCATCTAAACGGACTATGATTACTTGCTTCTTTGGAGTCATGGTTTCTGGTTGCCAATGTACTTTATTAGGCCAGTGTGAAAAGCTGAGATAAGTGACGGCTGCCTGCCCTTACTCAAATTTCCAGCAAGTTCAATCAAGTTCAATAAATCAGTGGTGTCATACAAATATAAAGATTACTTCTACTGAGCCAATGGTCTATCTAGAGCAGTCTTGTCTACTCTTACTGGCAGTGACTCTCCAAGGAAGTAGGCACATGCTATCAGATCTGCTACCAGATCTTCTTAATTGGAGATGCTTTGGACTGAACCAGGCTCTCCAGTGAGCTGTGTCCCTCTCTTGAAAAATGGTGCAGCTACCCTGTTCACTTGGGTAGGGTTTGTCTGGGAAATAATAGAACTGCTGAAGAATCCCAACAACTCTTAAATTATGGAAGCAAACATTAACAGTACCAAGAGTAGTCTCAAGTTATTTAGTTTCTTTTAAATTGTTGTATTTGTTTCTGTATTAAAAGCAGATTACTCGAGCTTCTTAAATGCCATGGTCACAGTTTCTGAAAATCAGGCTGTTTTGCAATTTGAAGAGGTTCTACTAAGTCCCTTAACAATTAGTCAGTAAACTTTTTTTCAGAGATCCACCTTGTATGCTTCTTTGTAAGACAATTGAATTGACTAAGAACCAACTTGTTTTATTTATTTTTAAATAACCTATTCTCTTCTTCTTTTTCTATTTTGCCTGTAAAGATCCATATCCAGAGAACAGAAGGGTGTGACCATATGACTTGCTCACAGTGTAACACTAATTTCTGTTACCGCTGCGGGGAGAGATACCGCCAACTCCGTTTCTTTGGAGATCATACATCAAACCTCAGTATATTTGGATGCAAATACCGCTACCTCCCCGAGCGACCACATTTAAGGCGATTAGTGAGAGGCTCTGTCTGTGGTGAGTGGATGATGACACTTTGCAAAGAAATGCTTGATGAACACATATGGCTAAACCAGTAAGAAATCCTTTTTTAAAAATAAACACGTAACAAATGAAGTCTAGTGAGTGGTGTAGCTTCTTGGGATGAAATTGAGTTGTTAAAGAAAACAAAACAGAAAAATAGAAAACAATATGGTATATTGTGGCAGACAGCGTGTGAAATCTGTAACAGTGAAAATTACATGCTAAAATGTATTAGTTATTCACAAACTTCATACCGGTAATTTTCTGTACCTAGAAATTACCCACAGTTACCCACAGTCAATTGTGTAACGATGATTTGTACTTTGTATCTAGAATTTGCTTCAAAGCCTCTTAGCTTACAATTCAGAGCAAATGGGAACAAACCAGGTGTCCATTATTATTGAAATAGACTATTACATTGAGTTGGCCTGCTTATGTGTAGCAGGAGGTTTAACAAACTGAAGGACATTATCCTGTTTCTATGCTCCGCCCGATGGAAACATGCAGATGGGGACAGATATACCCCTGCTTTAAGTCGTTTACAGACTGTCTTCTCTTGTATATTACTTACTACAAAGCTCAATGACTAAGCTCTTTAGCAACAAAACGTCAGATTACCGGAACGACGTCCGAGCACTGAACCACTGGTATAGCACAAGTGGATTATGTGGGAGATGAGAGGGAATGTGGATGAGGGAATATTGATTAATATTTCCTATCCCAGCTTGTGCTAACAAGCTCCAAACTAGCAGAGTTTCTCATCCCCAATAAAGCGCAGCAAAGCGTGGCGTTTAAGTTCCTATGAACTTCTAGAATAAGGCAGATCCTGGCACATATTTCCCCTGGTTCCCTCTTAAAAGAAAATACACGACACATAAGCTTATAAAAGTATAAAGGTTTTACTCACAGTCATTTCAAGCTTCTACAGTCTCAGAAAGGCAGGCTAGCTTAGATTAAATGTATTTACATGTGGAGATTCTCCTTAAGGGAGAAAGGCTCCATGTGGGCCTCTCTTGGCTGGAAGCCAAGAGAGCATCTCCTGAGATGTTGCATCCTCGGAGTCCTGGTGGGAAGAGAGGGAGAGTAGCAGCTCACCTGTATCTTTGAATAGCTACAGGTAAGGCCACTCCCACTTCTGGTCACACAAAGGAAGTGATTTCAGTCTTGGCACAGGAAACTCTACCTGGAGGACCAAGTCCCCTTTGTGTACACTCTAGGAATGTTGTGATTGACTGCACCAGTGTTATACATCCCACAAACCCCTTCTCAGTCTGAACAACATTTAACAAACATAAAACAACTTTATTCAACCACCCAGAGTCCCAGCTTGACACGCAGGTTCTGGAAACTCTCTCGTGGCAAGGGTTTCGTGAGAATGTCCGCAGTCATCTCCTGAGTATTACAGTAGGACATTTCTACTAGTCCATCTTGGATCATCTGGCGAATGAAGTGATACCTGACCCCAATGTGTTTTGAACGTGCAAGGAACTTTTCGGTTTGCGCTAGCTGCAGGCAGCCTTGATTGTCCTCCATCAAGCTGACAGGTCCTTTTCTCGGCAAACCAAAGTCTGTCAGGAGTCGATCCAGCCAGATGATCTCTCTGCATGCTTCCGAAGCTGAAATATATTCACTCTCTGTGGACGATAAGGCTACACATTTCTGTTTATAACTGCCCCAAATGATAGGTGCATTTCCAAACATAAAAACATAACCACTTGTGGATTTGTAATCCGCCTTATCCCCAGCCCAATCTGCATCACTGTACCCAACCAACTTAGGGTCCCTTACAGCTGGCAATCTTAATTTACAATTCATTGTACCCTTGAGGTAACGCACCACCCTCTTGACCCCACCCAAGTCATGTTCAGTGGGAGAACTCACTTTTCTGCTTAGGATCCCCACTGCACTTGCTATGTCAGGTCTGCTGGTAGTAACCAAATACAAAAGTTTACCAATCGCTGACCTGTATTCGCTGTTGTCTGGCAGCAGCTTCGAATCTTGCTGATTCTTTAGAAAATCTGTGGCCATGGGTGTCGCGACAGGGTGTGCACCTTGCATCTGCATGCTTTCTATCAGTTCTATTATCTTCTGCTTCTGGCTGAGAAGAAATGAGCCGTCTTCTTCTCTCTCAATTTGAATTCCCAAGTAATACTGGACAAGTCCCAATTCCTTTACTTCCACCTCTTTGTTGAGATGTCTGACTATGTCTTTATAGTCTCTGTCATTGGACGTTGATATTAATAAATCATCGACAAAAGCCAGAATGTAAGAGAATTGTCCATTTCTGTTCTTAGTGTACAGGCACTTGTCAGCTGTTGACTGCTTGTACCCAAGCTGAACCAGCATTTCATGTAATTTCTGGTTCCATGCTCTTGCAGCTTGTTTCAAACCGTAAATTCCTTTCTGAAGTTTACATACAAGATGTGCCTCATTTTGCTTGATAAAGCCTTTGGGCTGCTTCATATAAATCTGTTCAGAAATCGTCCCATGAAGAAAAGCTGTTGCTATGTCGACATGACGGACTGATAGGCCTTTAGATGCTGCAATACTTAGAAGTAATCTAACACTGCTGTATCGCACTGTAGGCGCAAATACTTGATCATAGTCTTCGCCATACTGTTGTGAAAATCCTTGTGCTACAAGCCTAGCTTTGTAGCGTTGCACCTCCCCTTCTGACCCCTTCTTAAGCTTGAACACCCACTTGGACCCAATTGCCTTCTTACCAGGAGGTAGCTCTGTCAGGGTCCAGGTCTTGTTGTGATGCAGTGCATCCATCTCTTCCTGCGCGGCTTGCTTCCAGAGACTGGCCTCAGCAGCTGGCAACCGTTGAACCTGTTCCCACGTGGAAGGTTCCTGTGGTGGCGCCGACCCTGCAAAGTAGGACAGTCGTAGTGGTGGAACGCCTCTGTTGGACCTGGAGGAACGTCTGACCTCTGGCTCTTGTTGAACCACATCAGCTTCCTCATCTCCTTCCAATGGCGGCATCCCTGCATACGGGTCCTCTTCGTCTCTGGAGCCTTCTGACATCTGGTCCTCCGCGTCTTCTGGGGTGTCATCTGTAGGGGGTGCTACAACACTAGGAGGTACAATACTAGGAGGTGGATTAGTTTCTGGTATGGCTTCAAAAGGAAAACTTACAAACTCCTCTGTTGGTGGCTCATTGGAACAGTCAATTGCTGTGTTCCTTGTGTCAGCCTTTTCATACTCCTCAAAATGAATCACGTGATGTGAACTTGTTTTCCCTGTTTGTAAGTCCACAACTCTGTAGCCTTTTCCTCCAGAAGCATATCCAACTAGGATACCAGGCTTTGCTCTGGAGTCAAGTTTGTGTCTGTGCTCCTTGGGCACGTGGTAATAGCACAAACTTCCAAATACACGTATGTGTGACAAATTTGGGACTCTTCCATGCCAAAGTTCAAATGGCGTGCGCTCTGTGCCTTTTGTTGGCAGTCTATTCTGTATATAAATCGCAGTATTTGCTGCCTCACCCCAAAGTTTCTTCGACAAGTTGGATCCTTTTAGCATACACCTTGTCATCTCTAGGATGGACCTAAATTTCCTCTCAGCAATAGAGTTTTGTTGAGGTGTGTAGCTTACTGTGGTCACATGTGCTATGCCTTCCTGAGCCATGAAGGCTTCCATTTCACGTGAGCAAAACTCCCCACCATTATCGGACATTAGGGTGGTGGGTGCTCGATGGAATTTGTTCTTGACCATGCTTACGTATTGCTTGAACAATTCCACTGTTTCACTCTTCTCTTTGAGAAGGTATCCCACACAAAACTTTGAATAATCATCCAAAAAGATAAGAATATACCTATTTCCTCCTAAAGAAGGTATATTCATAGGTCCAGCTAAATCAGTGTACACAATGTCCAGAACTTTTGTGCTTCTCTTTTCTGCACAACGTGGGAAAGAAGGTTTGACTCCTTTTTCACTTACACAAGTTACACATTTTGGTGTGGGTGTGCTACTTTTGTTTACCTGTAGACCTCTCACAAGATCTCCATTCTGCAGTCCCTGGATGACTCTGATATCCCGGTGACCCAGTCTTCGATGCCAGAGCTCCAGATCTGCTTCATGCTTCTGCTTGGATTGGGCCACTTGTGCTGATTGGTTTTCTGAAACGTTAATCTCATAAACACCATTGATTAGTTTCCCTTGAGCATAAACCTCACCATTTTTCGTTACATTGCATTTTCCATTGGCAAATGTAACCTTGAAACCTTTCTTGTCTAAAGCAGACACACTAAGCAAGTTACAATTCAATTCTGGGACATATTGAACGTTAGGCACAGTTGTTTCAAGAGATTCATTGTTCACCTTGAATTTCAAACGCATTGAACCTGCACCTTGTGATTTTAGAACATTTCCATCAGCAATCTGGATTTCAGTCCATTCACTATCATTAATTTCTCTGAAATATTCTCTTTTATGCGCAAAATGGCTTGTAGCTCCCGAATCTAAAATAAATTGGTCACTTTTCCTTTCATTTCTTTGCACATTTAAACTCTTTTCTTGCAGTAGAAATGTACGCTCGTGACCCCCCTTCTTTTCACCTTTTGGTTGAAAGGGGCGGGACTTATTCTTGGGCTTCTGGCAACTCCTTGCAATGTGCCCTTTTAAATTGCAGTTATGGCATATTAATTCTTTGGACACTTCCTTAGACTTGGGAAATTGCTTAGAAACATAACTTGTGTCCCTCCTTGGATTCCTTTGTGGAGAATCAAGGTAATCTCTGCATTCCTCTCTTAAGTGATTTGCTAGTTCATTAAAAGTCAAATCTCTTGTGTGGTCCATTATACTCTTAAATGAAGTAAATTCTTCTCCTAATGATGCCAGCATAAAAGTCACTTTGGTTGCATCATCAAAAGCTCTGGGAGTTAGGGCAATCCTTTGAACAATTTCATTAAAGTCCTTAAAATGCCCTGTAAATTGTTCTCTAGAATTCATCTTTAACTTCAGCAGTTTATCCAACAAATGTCTATAAGAGTTCTCTGATGATTGTGCATAAACCCTCTCAATATCTTTTAGAATCTGAGATGCATCACTTTCATAGTCAATCAGAGATAAATGCTCATCTTTCAAACTGCTCAAAATTATGTGTTTAGCTTCTGCATCTTGCCTTTCCCAATCTGCTTTCTTGGTTAAATCAGCTGAATCAGGTTTGGGATCTTTCACCGCTTTAATCACTTGCTTTGCCCCAAGATGCACTAAAAGGCGCTGCTTCCATTGCACAAAATTACGATCATTCAGCAGCATAAAGTTTGATCTTGCTTCACTATCAAATCCTGAGCTTGCCATCTTAATCCTCAAAAATTTAAAAAATTTCCAAAATTTCAAAAATTCCCAAAAATGGTTAAAATTCAAAAATCAAAACTTAAAAATCTCAAAATGCAAACTAATCTTCACTGCCTCTGAGGTCTGTGAGCTCTGAGGGAGGGGAGGGGTCGCTAATCCCCCTTTCACAGCACAATGGAGAACAAAAGACCATGTGCTTACCAGGAAGTACAAACAGAAAAATTCTACTCTGCCAAAAATCACAATCCAAAGCAATCCTTTAAAAATACACAAAATACGCAGTTCTGGGCCCATAACCCTTTGTGGGAGATGAGAGGGAATGTGGATGAGGGAATATTGATTAATATTTCCTATCCCAGCTTGTGCTAACAAGCTCCAAACTAGCAGAGTTTCTCATCCCCAATAAAGCGCAGCAAAGCGTGGCGTTTAAGTTCCTATGAACTTCTAGAATAAGGCAGATCCTGGCACATATTTCCCCTGGTTCCCTCTTAAAAGAAAATACACGACACATAAGCTTATAAAAGTATAAAGGTTTTACTCACAGTCATTTCAAGCTTCTACAGTCTCAGAAAGGCAGGCTAGCTTAGATTAAATGTATTTACATGTGGAGATTCTCCTTAAGGGAGAAAGGCTCCATGTGGGCCTCTCTTGGCTGGAAGCCAAGAGAGCATCTCCTGAGATGTTGCATCCTCGGAGTCCTGGTGGGAAGAGAGGGAGAGTAGCAGCTCACCTGTATCTTTGAATAGCTACAGGTAAGGCCACTCCCACTTCTGGTCACACAAAGGAAGTGATTTCAGTCTTGGCACAGGAAACTCTACCTGGAGGACCAAGTCCCCTTTGTGTACACTCTAGGAATGTTGTGATTGACTGCACCAGTGTTATACATCCCACAGATTATTTATTGGTGCGTTTGCAATTGTTCAGATAAAATCTGTTTTGGAAAGAGAAGAAATGAGCACTGAACCACTGATATATTACAAGTGAACTCTTTATTTACTGCGTTTGCAGTTGTTTAAGATAAAACCTATTGGGGGGGGGGGACTACTTTTGCCATTTTTATGCACATTTATTGTTTGTTTACCTTGGTGATACTATATTGTGTCGATTGCAGTAGCCATTGTATCACCACCCTGTTTATTGTTTTATGTGTAGCATTAGCAGTCCAGTGACTGGTGCTGCAGTGGGTGCACTGCTGGCATGCTTCCTCTACATGCAAATGGACTGATTCGATATAGTGTGTTCACACAAAATAGGCAGTGTGCATGGAATGATTTCAAGGAAATGTGCTTTGCTAATAACTGCAATCAAGTCTGTTTTGGATCTGGTTTTTCTGTGCAAGTATATTACATCAAAAAAGAAACATCAGAACTGAGCATGCTTTGTTAAGATCACCGTGAGCACTACATAGTTTACTTATTGAGTGGGAAAATCTCTATATTGTTTCTCAAATTCGAATTGTGCCTAATCTAAACGGAATCACAAGCTAGCTAGCTTTCCACCCTTTGAGCTTTGTATCTCTTGACTGCATTTCTTATCTGGATAAGGCTGTGTCATTGTTTTTGAGTTAAACTCTCAATATTTAGAAATTGATTTATAAATAAACAAAACCTCCCACCAATATGCAGAATTACGGTATGTGGATTGGTTAGGCTTACTTTGTGATGTGTGAAGAGTTTCCTGCATATGCTCAGGGACTTGTGCTTAGTTCCTAAAAGTTGCTAACCTCACTGGCTGCCATCTGTCCTACTAACCCTGATCCTTAACTCTGTTCTGTTGGCAATGCTCTCTGCACAAGTTCTAAAATACCTTTCTTTACATAGTTCTAGTACTCAAAAACAGACTGCATCCTGGCACAAATTAAGTCCTCAACCAAAAACACAGTTATGGAAAAATATGTGGAAAAGTATAGAATGTTTAATTATATTAAAAATATTATCAGATAAACAAATTTTTCAAAAATAAATCATTAACATGCCAAATCATTGCAATATATTACAACATATCCTAAATGCGTTTTGACACAGATATCTTTAACAGTGGCATAATACAACAGGAAAAAACTAAGCATAACTATCCAATAGACCTTGGCTCTTGCATATGAGACTTCAAAGGAGGAGGACAGAGATAATTAACTTCAAATTGAGTTTCTCAGCAATCAACCTGGACAAACAATTATTCATCAAAATAGTCATCAATGTTTCCAGGCCAAGAAATATACAGTAACCTCCTTTCTACAGAATCAGAGCTTAGGGTAAGCATGAATAAGTTCTGTGTCAAAATGTGTTTGGCTTATGTTGCAATATATTGCAGTTATTTGACTTACTAGGGATTTATTGTTGAAGTATTTATGTGATAGTTAATTTACTGTAATAAAAATTCTGTACCTTTTTAAAAACACATTTTACACATTTTCCTGGACGATGTTTTTGGGTGACTAAGTTTTGTGTTAAGGATTATTTTTATCTTCATTTGTCTGCAATTTAAGCCATGTCAAAGTCACTCTGTTACTTGATACTAAATACTGATTTCAATCTCTGCAAGATAAGAGGATATGGGTACCTGGAAATGTCAGTTCTGTAAAACCTTACTTTCAACACTTACTGTAAATAGGGGTTAGTTTGTCGTAAGTGATGGGGGAGGAAAACCAGTTCAGGTGGGGGGAGGGAAGAGGAAGGCACTGCTCCTTTGATATTATTAACAAAATATTTTTTTCTTGTCAGTCCTACGGAGTGCCAGAAAAAAAATTGTTTATGGTTGCTAAAATTCTGAGATTATAAGCTTTTTTTAAACAGCCTTAAATTCCGGATTGGGTTTTTTGTGTTACACTTGCACAGTAATCTCAGCTGTTTGAAGCCATATTACAAAACAACATTTTTCCCTTCTGGATGCTAGAAAACAATTTAATAGGTGTCGTCATGGGTGTCCGCTATGGGGGAAGTTCTCCCTCCCCATGCACTATAATCCACATATTCCAAGCTTTCATTTTTTAAAAACAGTAAGTTTCTAGAACAGGTATAGGCAACATTGGCTCTCCAGATGTTTTGGGACTACAATTCCCATCATCCCTGACCACTGGCCCTGTTAGCTTAGGGATCATGGGAGTTGTAGTTCCAAAACATCTGGAGAGCCAAGGTTGCCTATGCCTGTTCTAGAATTTGTACTTCCTGAGATATGAAGCAGAATGTGCAGCTGCTGTTCTTCGGGGTAGATGGGGGGTGACAAACTATCCTTTCATTGTTTTACTTCTCCCTCCACCCCACCTAAAAAATTCAGATGGATGCCATCCTTGCTCTGGATAGCCTAACTCAGGTGTGGATAAATGCTGTACGTTTCCGAGCACAAGTCAAAGTGTTGGTGCTGACCTTTAAAGCCCTAAATGGCTTCGGTCCAGTATACCTGAAGGAGCGTCTCCACCCCCATCGTTCAGCCCGGACACTGAGGTCCAGGCCGAGGGCCTTCTGGCGGTTCCCTCACTACGAGAAGCCAAATTACAGGGAACCAGGCAGAGGGCCTTCTCGGTAGTGGCACCCGCCCTGTGGAACACCCTCCCTTCAGATGTCAAAGAGAACAACAACTACCAGACCTTTAGAAGACATCTGAAGGCAGCCCTGTTTAGGGAGGCTTTTAATGTTTTATAGATTATTGTATTTTAATGCTCTGTTGAAAGCCGCCCAGAGTGGCTGGGAAAACCCAGCCAGATGGGCGGGGTATAAATAATAAATTATTATTATTATTATTACTGTGTATATTTCCGTCTGTATTTTTGCTTTGAAAACTTTTATGTAACCTCTGCTGATGTCAGAGTGTAACTGTCAAGATTCGAAGGCCTTGTGTTGCAGGCTTGTACAGACGGCAACCATATTGCGTGGGGTTTACGTTCCTGGCCCCCACGTGTGTTCCTGCCCCGCCCTGTTCTACCCCCATTCTGCCCTCTTCCAGATCCAAAAGGACCCACAAGCAGTCGCACGTCCATTGGATGGGCGCAAAATAGTCGCCGCCTGTCGCTGTTTGGTGAGAGGTGCAGAAAAGGGAGGGAGAAACTACTGAGTTTAATATTTATAAACAGGGTGTGGATCAGGTCAATTCATTCTGATTGGTCACAGAAAGAAAAAGACTGATTGACTTGAGTTCTAAGTCAGTGAAGAATGGGCAGTTAAAAGTAGTTGGATGAGGAAGGTGTGAGGCAAAGACCAGAGAAAGCTGAAGACAAATGAACAGTTGAGGCCTGAATATTAATTTGTTCACTCCGGCATGTTAACTTTGCTGGTGCAGATCAGAAGAAGGGAGTTTGTGGCTCCATTAGGCTAAGAGGCTGCCCTGTGTAAAGGGCTTACCAGAGGAAGGTGTGTGCCATGAAGTCTGTACATGTGCACAGGAAAGTGAGTGAGTTGTGTATTGTGAAAATGTTATAATAACTTTTTTTAAAAAGCATATGTGTTGTGTTGTGGCCACCATGTATGTTTTTCCTGGTACTGGGGAATGCTCCCTGTCATTATGAGACAGCAAGAGCATCATTGTATGTGGTCGGCAAGCTTTTTAGGGCGCAGTGTGTAGAGCTTGGATTATCTTTGCAAATAACAATACTAGTAGCTGTAGCAATGGTAATTACATTAGCTTTTCAATAAGCTGACACAGCAGCTCTTGGAACTGTTAACTCAATAAAATATATAATGAGTGTACTGGCTGCTGCATTACACAATTACTGATAGGTTAACAAAATTACTGATGGAGGCTAGCATTCATGGACACAACAGTACTCCTTTTTGAAAATTGTAGGAATAGAGGAGTTTATTGGAAGGTTATCAAACAAAAAAAATATTTCTAGTGTGTGGTCCCTCTTCTGTAAACTATGATCCCTTGTCACCAGTGAACACAACACAGGAAAACAGTGCTCCTGTGTTTTCAAAAGGCATCAGACAAATAGTGGGACAAAACTCTTAATTTAGCTAGCATCTACCCAGCTGCTTGCGGACGTAGGCGGCTGTTCCAAATTTGGACATTTTGGCAGGGATTGCAAATCCCATAGATTCCCTGGAAACAGGCAAAATACAGCTCTTTTAAATGTATTAAGTTGTTAAAGCAGCATCTGAATCCAATTAAGTGAATTAAGTAATCACTCACATGCTGCATTACTAATTGTGCACTGCATACAAGCCATGAAATACATTTCCCCATATTTACAGGGATTTTTTCCTCCCTTGGCATATAACTAATTTACCGGTAACTGTTACTTTCACTGCTAAGAGATTTAGCATGGCTAATGTTGTAATGTATTATTATTTATTAGAGTCACATACTGGTAGGTGCCCATCGATAAAAGATTTCCTGGGTGGCTTACAAAAAAAGAAAAAGAAAACACCATATACAATAATAATTAAAAATAGACAATTGCATAGAAGCAGCAATCCAGATTTTTTAAAACAACAACACCCAGCTATAAAGATTGGATGGATATAAAGGTTTTAACAGGGCACAAAATAGATCATAAAGAAGGCATCAGGTGAGTCTCTCTGGAGAGACTGATTCATAGGTGTCTGAATATCACTATATATTTAGTGAGCAAAGAGATGTCTTCAATATCCATGCTGAGGCTGCCTCAAATGGGCCAGTTTGGGACTTCATGGCATTCATGAGATGGTCAGTGATTCAACACATGTAAGTGGCTAAGTAAACCCCTCTAAAGAACCAATATCCTTGTTCCTAAACTGGAAGCAGTTATAAACATCAGCATATTGTCATAAATGGAAATTTTAAATTGTTCTCTATCACTTGGGAGGGTTGGGGGCACTTTAACTTATGGATAACCAAAACCAAACGTTTAGCATTAGTAACCAATGTAAGTAAGTAACCAACCAACCAATGTTCTCATAATATGCTATCAGAGGCTGTATACATTGGTTTTGTGCCTATAGGGGACAGAATGATATTACTTGAAATCTCATGTTAACATTTTATTTCTTTCCTTTTTAGGTGGGAAGTTGCTTATTGCACCACTGATACTGGTTTTGGGACTGGTAATAGGAGCCATAGCTGTTATCATAGGTAAGAACCAAATGCTATAAACAGTATGAGATAGCATTTTGAAGTAAGGAACATATCCATTTCAGTGATAACTGTTGTCAGAGGGGCAATGAGCAGAAATGGGGCCATTTATGGGAAATAGTTTGGAGGTAACTTGTGTGAGCAGAGCTCCTGCTCATTGAATTAAGTTTTCTATTCTTCTTCTTACCTCAGCGTCCCCACCATAGCCCACCTCATTAAATAGGGTCCTCTAGACCTCTGATCCTTTTTGGAGAAACAAGACCAGGGAGACAAGAGGGTGAGGAAGTCACCCTCCACCCAAGACCTTCTGCAGGCAGATCTCTGGTTCCATCACAATTAATACATTCTTCTTCTTTGGCGATCACTCGTAGCCGAGTAAGATTGTCTTCCATAAACACGGTTTTAACAATGAGTCCGTAAGTGACTGTGGAGGCCGATTCTGGATCCACACGTCCTTCCACAGTGGGGACCATTGGTTCCCGGGCGGGAGTTGATCACGTTATGCATAATGAAAGCAGCAGCAGTTAAAACAATTAAACAACAATCCAAACTAAAAATTTCAGAAGAGCATAATGTTTAAAATAAATTTCCACACCACAGATAGCAGAATTTTAAAAGCTAGTAGGAATTTTAGAAGATATTTATTATTATTTATTAAATCTCCATAGCACCCTCCATCCAAAGATAACAGAGCAGTTTTCAATATAAAAAATACATACCATAATAACAAACAAAAACAAGCATTATTATTATTTACTAAGCATCTGAAAGCCAGAAGACAACTGGCTGATCTGCCAAAGGCCCTGTTTTGTGCTTGCCTGCCTCATGTATGGATAGAACAGTAAGCAGGCCCTGAAGGGTCAGCTAGGCAGGTTTGTATGAGAACAAATGGTTTGTGCTGGATGTTTCTGTACTGAGTATAGACCAGGCATCCCCAAACTTCAGCCCTCCAGATGTTTTGGACTACAGTTCCCATCATCCCTGACCACTGGTCCTCTTAGCTAGGGATCATGGGAGTTGTAGGCCAAAACATCTGGATGGCCGCAGTTTGGGGGTGCCTGGTATAGACAAATGGGTGAGGTTTTGCTGATTAGATACCTTAATATGCCTTAAATGTGCACACTGCTCCCACATCTCTAGTCGACGCTTTACAATTATGGCTACAACAATCCACTTCAAAAGTGGAATTCCCTAAATTACTGTGGTGTAGATGTGCCCCAAAACATCCAGGCCTACTTCCTTCCAGGTACCTTTGCCAGCGGTTGGCGTTACATAACATAGACACGTGTGATATCAGAGGCAGATTTGGTCCTTCAAATTTTGGCCTGTGTGAGGCAGAAATTCAGCAGCCTCCCCGCCTCTCATTTTTTGTTCTGCTCAATTCACTGCATCATAGTTGTGACCCAGTGCAGCAGATCTGGTTGTGCTGCCCTAAACACGCCTCTGGTGATATGCCTCTGAAAGCATAAAATTATATTAAGCCTCTTGATTTCCTGGTGGTCTAGTGAAAAGAATTCATTGCTCTTACAGCCACAGCCCATGTTCGATTCCCAGTCAGAGGGAAGTAGTGCTTTAGGACAAGTTATCTAGTCATAGAGCATCTGTTTTTCATGTAAAACATCCCAGATTCAATCCCTAGCATCTCGAGATAGGGGTGGAAAAACTTCTTTCAGAGAGCCTGGAGAGCTGCGGCCAATAAATGTAGATACTAGTGAGCCAAATAGTCTGTGTCAGCATAAGGTAGCTTCCTGTGTCCTTATGTTTTGTGTTTGTAGAGTTTAATATATGCTGGAATTAAAAGATCAGCTAGGTTTTTTTAATTGCTTTGAGTTAGGCTTGCAAGAAAAGGGCAAGTACTATGTGAAATGCAGGAACATCCAGACAGCTTAGAACATTAAAGTTCTAGCTGACATTCACGAACTCTTTCGTTTTGAAATACTTTTCAGAACTGCATTTTCACATTTTTTTTGTATCACAAAGTTAATTGAAATAAACTGATTTTTGTTATTATTGATAAACCAACTAAAATCTCAACTACTTCAAATTATATGGCTGCTTTTGATGCAGAGTGACTGCTTCTTATGTCCAATTTGAGTGGGCATTCTGAAAAAAAGTTAGCACTAACAATATCATTGGAAATAAGACAAATTCTGTTTGCTACCTTACAGTAGGCTTCTTCTCTTCACTTGGCTGATAGAAACCCAGGGTGCATTTGTTTCTATTCAGTGAACTGTGTACAGTTGATAAATATATATTAACGTTCTATATTTTCCTTTGGTTTTGGCAGGTTTATTTGTGTTCCCTATCTATTGCCTTTGTAAAAAGAAGAGGAAAAGGCCACGAACAGAAATGCCCTGGTATGAGTGAGCCATTATATATCTGAATGGAGCCAGTCCTGCAAGAATTGTGGAAAATATGTGCAGAATGCTGTGCTGGTTAACTATCCTGGCAGAAAATTCAGGGGCAACTGCCATATTTTGTCTGCACTGTACACTACTAAAGACAGGCCAGATTGTTTTCCTGCTCTGCTACTTCAGACAAAATGGAGGCCTCTCAATTTTTAAAGGTTTTTTTTAATCCCCCTCCCCAAAAATCAAGTTTACTTTGTTGGACAGCCTACATCTGCACTGTAGCTACACATCTACTGATTGGCCCAGGAAAAGAGTATTTAATTTGGCAACCTCTTCCCCACCCCAAGTCACTGGCGTAACTCTCAGGTGGCCTTCCAGATGGAGTTTTCAGTGGACTTGTTTGTTTCAGAGGCTGGCTTCATACGCAGAAGTGGTTATTCTGTCTAACATCATTGGCATAATGACAGGTGCTGAATTCAGTAGCTCCTTATTTTGTATACAGTGGTACCTCGGGTTACAGACGCTTCAGGTTACAGACTCCGCTAACCCAGAAATAGTACTTCAGGTTAAGAACTTTGCTTCAGGATGAGAACAGAAATCGCGCGGCGGCAGTGGGAGGCCCCATTAGCTAAAGTGGTACGTCAGGTTAAGAACAGTTTCAGGTTAAGAACGGACCTCCAGAATGAATTAAGTTCTTAACACGAGGTACCACTGTATGCAACTTTGCCCTAAATACTGAATCATGTTTGTGCTAATAGCTACTGTAGACAAATTCCCAGAACCTTATAGGGAATTTGGTGGGGAATGGTTGAAACAGTATCTATTCTATTCCAATTAAAGCGACAGAGAGATTTGTCTTGGTTATTTGGGAGAGCATTGTGTCATTTTCAGTGTTTTTGACCTGTGCAAGCTGTTTAGCAAGACTTAAAATGTTCACGCCATTAACTTCCATCAAATACACTGAAGTAAGTTAGGTGTAAAAGCCTGCCTTTTATGGTTGTTTCTGGAGTCTGACATATACACACTACAGACCAGAAGCATGTTCGTATCTGAATATGCAATAGCAACTAAGAATGTGGCCCAAACCAAGGCAAATGAAAGAAAAGAAAAATGTAACTATTGGAGAATATTTCAGAATGTTTAGCACTATCTAGCTGGGGAAATAGAAATTTGTTCTAAAGCAGTCCAGAAGTGCACTGTTTTTCTAAGCCTGCACCAATACATGCCTAAAGTGAATAGGCATTTCTGGGTTTTTCCTAGAAAGATACATTCAGGACAGCTTCATATCACAAGGTCACTTAAGACACAGGATCTGTTAGTGTCCTTCTTATGGTTAGGCTCAGGTCTGGAGCAGTGCGCATCATGTAAATTATATGTGTGTCCTGGTTTGCCTGATTTCCATAGTTCTTCCCCAAAGGTTTGGGAGTATTATCAATATTAGGTGAATCACACACAAATTTGTAGGTGTATTAATCTAACCCACACGTTAAATCAGTTGTGTGGAGTTCGACATGTGTATTTCCCAAGGTCCAGGCCTTCTTGCCTACTAAGAGAAAGGACATTACTGAATTTATGAATTGTCCCATTTGTATTGTACATTAGCAGTTAAATTAAAATGTCACCTGTGAAGTGTTATGCGTTTTAAACAATGAATAAATTCAGTAAAAACTAGTGCTATTTTTTTGAATTCAGGATCAGGTACCTGGCAGTTTATACGTTCTTTTTTTTTTTTTTTAACTTGATACTTTTTGTTGAACTCAACATGTGAGGGACATGTAGCCAATTGATTTTAAAGCTAAGAATAAGGATAATTAAGGAAGGGCTTAAAGAAATTATACTGTCCTGTTATGTTAACAAAAGAGAATGTCAGAGAAACAAAACCATGCAAACAATCCATTATGTAACGATGGACTGTATCGTAAGGTGCCTTTCTAAGCTCAGAATAAGTCCTTCGGGGAATGGAAGGGCCCTTTGATCCAGCAAAGGTTCCCATTAACAGGAGGGAGAAAGTGAATTTTGTTTTCACCTTCCTGCCTCTGCAGTTCCTCTCACTATCTGCCATGCTGTTCTGGAGGCTGCTTATAGAATCCTAGGATCCAGCCTAGACACAAAATTATTATCTGCTGAAGATTCTTGTTATCTTCAAGGTTCTGTTACTCAACAGAGTAGTGAAGTATTTGAAAGTCCTATGTTCTGTTGTAAGGGCAATAGACTCCACAAAATATATAAAAAGGCAACATTACAGTTATTTGGAGTACATTTTACATTAAAATATTACAGCACTTCACTGCTGTAGGAGTTTGGTGATAGTACAAAATGCATCCCAATGAATATGTATTAATTGCTGGACAATAAAGCCTCATCTGAAATTGATAGTAGATGCTGTTTATCTGGCAATATGTCTGCCTTATGTTTCATTTTCATGTGCTAGCATCAGTCATCTTGCAACTGAAAGTCTTTAACAACACCCAAATCTACCACATTTTCATCCACTAAAATTAGATTGATTTTAGTGGATTATGAAACCTGGCTTACTAGAGAAATGAATTAGAATGCAAACATTTCAAAGAGAAATTATTTTTGGTAAATTAATATACACTATGCTGTTTCAAATATTTTGAGCTTGCTTAATGTTTCTCCTTTTTTGTGTTGTCTCAAAGTTGACTGCTGCCTTAAACTTTTTTAAAGATTGTATATGTTTACCTAGTCCCAAATTGCATTTTCTCAGGCCAAACTTGTGTATTTTCTTTGGTTTACTCAGGGATTTTAGTCCTTCATTAAAATGTCAAATACTCTTATGACAAAGGCTTTTCTAATATTTAGAAAACATTCAGACATAATTATATAATGAGATTTGGTGTTTGTAGTACAACAATCTTGAGCAATCTTGAAGCCTCTGTTTGATTTTAACATAATTCATGTACTACTTGAGCTTTCTTCTATGTTTGATTTTTGTTCTCTACACATTTGAAATATAGCCCTTACATGATCCAGAATTTTCATCTGCAGCAGCAAGTTCTGTGAAAGAATCTTTCTGCTATGACCATTGGCTCTAGAGACAGGAAGTGCTCTCAAGTCTTGACAGAGATGGTCACTTGCTAGGAAATGACTGATCTCTCTCTCACACATACATACACGTGATCAGCAGGGGATTTGAACCATCATGGCCAACTATTATTTCAGTAGCTTGTGAAGGATACAGGAATGCCACATGATATTTCTGGGTGGGTGCAGATTTTCTTGCCAAGACAATACTTTTGTGTCCACATGGGACCACATTCTGAAGCACTCTTGCTCATGAAAGCTTACTTTTGTAAATGGGTGTAATCCCATAGGTGTTGCTCCATTGACAGAAGGCACCCTTCAGCAGAATGGGGAGGGAGGCACACTTAAGACAACTTTGGCTGATATCTCTTGTCTTGAATGGTTTATAATACTAAGATAAGTGAAAGTAAAAGGCATGTGTATATGTTATCTATATAAGGGTAATTTAAAGTTATTTATAGAAGCAATTCTTTCCCACAAAGATACAAAAATAGCTTCACTGACACAAAGGCATGACATTTTAATACTTAGATGAAATGTGTATCAATAAAACCCTATGGTTATGCAGATTTAGTTCACTGAGTATTTGAGTGTAACCTCAAGATATAGATTTTATATTCAGTTTTATATTAACTTGCCTTTTCCAAAAATGGAAAAACTTAGCAGTTATCATACAAGAAAGGAAGAGGTGCATTAGAATACTGGTCTGCTGACCCATTTTGTAAGGCTATTTTTTTTAAATAATTATCCCAAAGGGTTATTTTTTAATTTCCATAAACAAACACACTCATTTAGCAACCATTGGAATGACTGTTGATTAACTATGTAGTAAAACCTGGGTGAAAACTTATTGTTTAAAAATCTGTTTTGCTGAACAGTTTCAGAAAGACTGTTCTGTGGTAAAACTGTTCAAGCCATTCTTTGATTTGTTTTATGCAATTTGTATCCTGTTCTGTTTTTATTATCTGTTGCTTTTAAATTGGAGTAACTTTATCTCAGTTACAATGAAATATGTCCCTATGCCTCTGACCATACCTCACTCACAGTAAGGGAATATTGCCTATTTTTTTCTCTCCAATGCTTTAAAAGAAAAAAGTATACCTTAGCAGAATGAAAAAGAATTGAAATTGTCTATTTGGGGGACAGAACCTCCATTGCTTTTATTAATTTAACAGTAAATACAAGACTGGATGATTTGTTCTAAAGTAGAGCATCTATAAAGTATTTTATTATCCTGCATATTCCAGTTTCAGAAGGTTGAAATTTTTTCAGTGTATTCAGACATTGCCAAATAAAGATAGTTGTATTTGCAATGCAAGTAGGTGTAAACTATAGGTTGCAATAGATTGCCATTTTGGTCTTGACTACTGACATTCAGCCTGGATTTAATTTCAGTAAATAGGAAGCTGTTCTCTGGTTGTAAGAAATTCATGCAATGCTTTTGGAAATGGGCACAGGAAAAATGCTTAGAAATTGATTCTTATTATTAGCGCATTTTTTCTAAATCCATTCAGGGTAATATTTTTTTCATGCATTGGCTGCTTTAATAATGGGTAGTTGTAATCACTGTAAGAATGCTGTTTCTCACTGTGGTAAAATCTTTGCCAAGACATGCCATGAATTATAAGAAACATAACTATAATATCTATCCCAGGGCAAAAGAAAACCCATCTTAGCTGGACCAATATTTCTCATCTTCTTTTTTTTTAAAAAAAATAATTTTTACAGAAAGCTTCCCCAAAATTGCTAAAGTAATTCTGTGAGTACAAGTGAGGTGACCTTCTGTTTTAAATAAAATACTGGCCACTTTTCCTTACATCCCAGACATTCCATTCTAGCAAGGAAGATATAATGCTTCTATTTATGTCTGGATGGGGCCACATACTGTCAAAAAATGGATTAAACCACACATGTGCACTCTGGCAGGTGGTCATTCAGTACTGTTTAGGTTTTTTTATTCATTTAATTCTGGACACCCTTTCTTAACAGCAGGTGATTAGAAGTTGCCATTGCTAACCATATGTCTCTGGGAAGATCTTTAAGGACATCTTTTTGTGTTGCAGTGAAATCTTTGGGTCAGGGCTAGAGCTAGGGATAGAGTTTCATAAAGTGTAGGATAGTTAATATTTACTGAAAATCTTGAATGTTCACCTGCGATTGCAGTCATAGCCAGAAGTTTCAAGAACAAAGAAGTGAACTTATGTGCTATTTTGTGTGCCATCCTTAATAAAATGATTTAACGTATTGCCAATTTTATGTGGTGTACTCACAATCTCAGTTTTCTGTTTCTGTAAAGTTTCTCAAGAAATTGTACATACCGGTAACCCTTGACTGTGTGTGAAGGATTTTTTTATTATTATTAAAATATATTGGGACATAGTAAAACTTCATCTGCAACTGTTGTACTTTCAAGTTTTCCATGGGATTTATTGGCTTATATAATAGAATAAGGACAATAGAAGTTACTTCTGAGAGACTGGTCTTTCAGTTTGGTAGATTGATTTATGCAAAATGAAGATCAAATGGTATAATTCCTGTGGTAAAAGCTAAATAAATAAAAAACACTTGCTTTTCTTTGTTTTGGCATCAATGCCTTCATTTTTCTTGTGCTATCACCTAAATCAGCTTGTATTACAGCTGTGGTTCCCAAACATTTTCCACCATTTGAAAATTTAATTTTCTGCACCTGCACTGTGCTAGATGTTGTATGGTTTTTATTTGTACTGTATTCCCATTATTTTTATTCCTTATGTATTGTATTTACAATTTGGATTCCACAGAATTGTAATACAATGAAATACAGTATACAAAACAAAAGAAGCAATAAAATGCAGTTAGAAATCAATAGGACTATTTAATGTGATGGATGTGCCATCTCTCATATTCAACCACAAATTCACAGACATGCCATGGACCACCTGAATGAAGCTGAGGGTGGCAGACCAGTTTGGAAATGCTTGTGTTACAGAATTAATTTCAGGGACTTGGATCTAAAGTGATCAATGCACAGAAATCAGTGGAGGCTGATTTCCCTGCCCTTGTCCTTTCCCTGCCCCAGTGCAGCACCCTGTACTACCTTAAAAGCTCTCCTGCAAACTCAGGAGTAGCTTATTCTGAGGTATGATACACTTCAGCCAGTGACATGTGGTGGTGGGGACATAATGTAAATATTATTCTTAAAATAAACACAAAACTTTGCAGAAAAGCCATCCACAAATACAGAACTCTGCTAGAGTGCATATAAAGTTATGAACGGAAGGATCATGTTAGTTAAATAATCAAATTGATTAGAATTCAAAATTTAAGCCCGCTGAAAAATATTTTTCTCTTACATGTGAGTAGTCATCTTCTGACATGCATATGCCTGTGTTTATGCATGTAAATGGCATATATGAACTGATTATGTGAATGTCAGGTTTGCCATTGCGGGGGCACTTTCCCAAGAATTATAGCTGTTCCACACATTAGCATTTTGGTTTTCAAGAATAGTGGGCAGGGACAGTTTTCAATGTAGAGGAGATGTGAGCCAGCCATATAGTAAAAAGAGAAGTTGCTTATATGATTCTGCCAGTCGCTGTTACTTGAAAACACTCCACAAAAAGCCAAATAAGTGGGTACGCCTGCTTAGTCAGTGTTTGCTTCCTACTTCAATTAAATGTTTTACAGCATGATACACAGACATTAAAAATATGTTCATGCCTTGCAGATCAACTCAATTGAACATCTGTGTAGAATTTTGTATTAACTTGACTTTTCCGTCCCTCCTGGTAAAGGACCAAAACTAAATATGTGAAAATAAGTTTTGTTTATTTAAATAGGAAGCAATTATTTGCTCAGAAAGGGGAAGAGTAAAATAAGGTATGGAGTAGGATGGTTGTGATAAATAAAATATTATTTCCCCTCTCTTCCAGAGCTACATTTCATTTCCAATGTGAATATGATACTAAGTTTTAAAATGTAGCTTTTAAATTGAAAAGTACATTCTCGGATTAAACAGTCATTTGAATGGATTTAAAACTGCTTTTTACTGCACTGCTTTAGTCTTGTTATCTTTTTACTTTTATACAATTGATCTGTAATTCTTGTAGCACTATGACACTTCATAACATAAAGCTGTTATGCAAAGTCATCCCCTCTACCTAAATAACCATTTCAATATTTCAAACTTTTTTTTTTACCTCTGTATGAGACTTCAAGCAAACAGATCTACAACTTAGTATGCGATATCTTCTTTTTTTTAATTCAAAATATACCCCAGTCCTCTCACCAAGCTTCTTTCACTGAGGCAATTGTTCATACAATCCAAAGTGAGGATTCTGGCATTTCAAAACACAAACTGCTCCTTGTAGCAATGGTGTGGCCATGAACTATTGTACTAGCAGTCTTCTTCCTATATAATACACTGCTCAGTTTAAAAAAATACTTGGTTCAGCCATTTTCATAAGAAATACCTTTCTGGAGCACATGATAAGTCCATCTAGTCTGGTCTCCAACAGCATTTAGTTTTGCAAGCTCACAGGCAGGGCTTGAACATCATGGCCATTTCTTGTTGGTTGTCCCAGGTAATACCACATTTGTAAATGGAGGTTCCATTTACCTATTTATGGTTTATATCAGTGGATAATAGCCATTTGATCTTGAAAACAATGTTTTGTTTGTGGTGTTTTAGATTAAAGTTTCAAAGTACTTAAGTAGCAATACATTTCTTATACACGTTATATCTGTGTAGGAGCTTGGCAAACCAACAAAAAACCCAGTAGCATACTCAAGGCAATATTTTCCCAGCACCTTCCTAAACATCTAGGCTGCAAATGTTCATTTTGTACATCATGTTGGCTTTAACTTGTATCAAAAACACTTTGTAACATATGCCTGGCCTTGTTAAGCGAGTGCCTTTTGTTTCAAGATGGCCTAAACACTGTCTTTTGTTGTCTTTGTTGGTGTAGAATGTACTAGTACTGTTTAAATATGTCCTGGCACATGGATCTAATATCGTCATTAGATAATACACGGGTTGTATGTGCACATGTATACAAAACTTAGAACACAAGGAATAGCATTCTCTTGCTGTATGTCCTGCTGGACAGGAACTTTTGAAATTAAATGAAGTTTAAACTGTTTTGAAAATTGGTTACCTTGCTGCTGATAATTTATGATTGTTATGTACTACATTTCCACTCTGAAAACCTTTATGATAAGCAGTTTCAGAATAAAGTGAAGATCAGAAGCTGCTGGTAAAACTGATAATCCAATGCTTGAGAATGCATTCCATTTACTGTTTTTATTAACGGTGGTTTGTGATAAAGATGAAAGGAAATGGGACCATAATGACACTAGAAATTGTGTAAAAAAGAAAAAAGAATTTGACCCAAAAACTGTAATCTTCCGAGTGTTTAGTGTCTAGAGTTTTCAAATATATTTTTAGTGGATTTCTTTTATTTTATTTGCACGCTATTGGATTAAGGTATCTCCTAGAAAATGTTGAGCTAATAAAGTTTTAAAGAAAAAAAAGATATTGCCTTGCTTTTTCATTGGGTTAATTTTATTATAGCAGCATTACTCTATATATTGTAAGCCACCTGATGAACTTGCCTGGAAAAAACCAGCATATATGAGCCTGGCTGTAGAATTATAATGTCCTTATAGCTAAGTAGTACTCGGAGGCAGGTGTAAATATTCCCAGGTCTGCTTAGATCTCCTGCCCTAAACCAAGCACTGTTCTGATCCTTCGCCTACTGGTTAATAATCACGGGTTATTCTTAGTTATTTTCCATCCCGCCAGGAGACCCCCAGGGCACGTTGCAATCTGCACTTGCCCACCTACAGAAGGAATGACTGGGTGAGATGTGCAGCCCTCGCTTTTCCGCGGCTAGCTTCCCATACAAGAATTTGCCGGGAGAGCTTTAACTTTTCCTAAGAAATCTTTTCGGTGGGAGCATTTCCACGTTTGCTCTGAAAAGTGAAAGCTGTTGGGACTCGGAGCAGGACTTCGCTTAAGCCAGGGCTTGAGCGTTGGGAAGCCTTGCCAGTGCCACATCCAGATGGAAGGGAGCGGTTTCCAGGCAGGCTAGAGCGAACCCACCAGCTCGCCTTTCGCCTTCAAGAAGCGAAAGGGAAAAGCCTCACGGCTGGCGTTACCATGGAACGCAGCTGCTCAGAGCAAGACGCGCCAATCAGGTGCGTCGCCTTCCTCCTATCCGCGCCGCTGCTTCCCAAATGCGTGCCCGCCCCTAGGAAGTGCCGCTTGGCGGAGCTGTTTCCGGAGCTTGGGTCGCCATGGCAACCAGGACCGCCGCTCTGGCGAGGTGAGGCGAGGGGGTTCCTCCCGGGGACCCGACGGGGTGCTTTCCTATTTGGGGAGCCCTCGGCTGAAGGGAAGGCAAAGACCTTCGCTGTTGGATAGGCAGCCGGTGGGAGCGGGGGCAGATTCTGCTCTCCCTTGAAACCCGGATTTGGTGCGCCGAAGGGAGTGTTGTTTTTTGTTTAGTTAAAGGTAGATAGCCGTGTTGGTCTGTCATAGTCAAAACAAAATAAAATAAAAAAATTCCTTCCAGTAGCACCTTAGAGACCAACTAAGTTTGTTCTTGGTATGAGCTTTCGTGTGCATGCACACTTCTTCAAGTGTGCATGCACACGAAAGCTCATACCAAGAACACTTCTTCAAGTGTGCATGCACACGAAAGCTCATACCAAGAACACTTCTTCAAGTGTGCATGCACACGAAAGCTCATACCAAGAACACTTCTTCAAGTGTGCATGCACACGAAAGCTCATACCAAGAACAAACTTAGTTGGTCTCTAAGGTGCTGCTGGAAGGAATTGTTTTTTGTTTAGTTCTTGTTTCACGTTGCAACCTTAGCAAACCGCTTTTGCAGAAACTCGCTTGTTACTCTTCTTGCAGTGCAGGAATAAGCAGCTGCGCTGCCAACTCCCTCCTGCCACCTGCCTGAAAAGCGTAACGGATTTTTAGGACATGAATCGCCATGGTAAAATACAACCGTGCTTCTAGCGGTTATAAAACTGCCCGGGTATATTAGCAATCTTAATATTTTCCTATGTGTTTTTTTTATTACAGCCCCCAAATACATCCTTGTGATTATCCTTGCTGTAATTATGATTAAAATATACAAGTGTTTTAAAAAGCATTTGCACATGCATATATATTTTGTGCATGCATATATCTATATAAGCTAGTTTTTAAAATGTAGAATGGGAAAGGAAGCAGTTTTCAGTGATTATCCCTCCCCACTGTATCTCTGCACCCCCGCCCCACTTTGCTCTGGAGGGAACCTTAACCCTCTAGACAAGATGAGGACTTTAGATTTGGGGAATCTAAAGCTTTTGGGTGGAATTTTTATTTTATTATTTGCTGAATTTTTATCCTGCTTTTCAGACCATTATTGCCTCCCATAGTGACTTACATCAATACAAAGGAGAAACAGACCTTGTCATCGGACTTACAATTTAAAAAGTCAAGACACACAAGGAAAGAGGAGTGGTGGAAAAAGAAAGACAAGGCACAAAGCGGTGAGCTACAATCATTTATATCAAGTTCATGCCAGGCTGATCTACCCTTGCTGGTGTACTTGCCTGAATAGCTGGTGAAATTCATCATCATGCAAGCGTTTCTCCTTCCTCCTTGTGCTATTCTGGGGGTTCTCCTGTGCAGATTTGGGGAAGACGCAGGGAATACCTGGCAAGGTGTGGGAGTCAAGTTGCACTTGGGGGACTGGCTTCCACCAGCTCAACAACTTAGGTGAATCTGGCCCATTGACTCTTGTTCCTAGGCCAATGGTTGGAGCCAAAGTGTCATTTGCTTCTGCTATCCCAGGGCAACTGTCAGCTGAAGCAAAGTCCTTCCTTCCTTCCTTCCTTCCTTCCTTCCTTCCTTCCTTCCTTCCTTCCCGAAAGAGCAATCTTCCTGCAGCTGCTCCTTCTCTGGCAAATGGATGGGACCAGGTTGATCTTCCTCTTGCCTTGGTGCAATTTTCCAGTGGCTCTATGTCAATTGGCTGGTGGCAGAAGCCAGAGAGTACTTCCCTTCTACTTTCAGATAATTTGAGATAATGTGGAAGGTGTTTCACTCTTTCTTCAGTTTATTTTTATTATTATTATTAAAATTATTTGGGATCTGGTTGGCTTCACACTAATTTCAGCTTGCTTTTATGAGGTGAGAGGATCTGTAGTAATAAAGAGGCCAGGTGGCGCTGGAAACTGCTTTCTGAAACAACCACTAATTCAGTGCAGCTTTTCAATAAGGCCAACTGTCTAATGTATTAAAGTATTTCTGTTGTTGCCTCCCCTCCCCCAATTCTGTAATAACCTGAACAAAGAGTACCTTATATACCCATAGAACAGCTATGCTTTTATAGACTCCCTCTGTAACACTGTTGTTTAATACTCTGCATTGACTTTATTCTGACTTAACCCCTAATGTGCTGTTCTGCTTCATTTTCAGCTTTCAGGTAAAAAGAACTATGGAAGGATATCTATCAGCATATATATTTATGCACATATATGCCGGTGTCTTTGAGCCTATAAACACTACATTGGTGTACAGCTTATTGATTATTTATGATATTATTTTTTCATGTAGAAGTGAAATATATGGAGGATTATCATACACTTTTAGATCACTCAAGGTCATTTGTCTAGATACACAGTAGTGCACATTCTCAGTTTGTAGCTAGGTTCCTTTAAAACCTGTTTGTGAAATATTTACAGTAGATTATTTATATTCAAAGCAATAAAATCAGATTACATCCAAATACTTGAACTTAATTTAGCTGGGCTTTGTTAGTATGTTCATTGTAGAACACTACAGGATATTTGGAGAATAGTTCAAATATTTTCTGGAAATACTGCCACAGGAACCTGTCTAGTTAATTTGTCAGGTATCATTTATATCCTTTACATACAGTGCACAGTGTTTCTGAACAATAAGGGCATCTCTCTCAGTCTTGATAACTTGAACTGCAATAGTATGAGATGAAAGAGTTGGAAAAGTGGATCAGTTAATTTCTTGAGGCAATGTGTGCTCTGATGTGCACCAAGTTCTCCTCTTTGTGAGAATTTTCCCATTGATTTAAACAGAGGTCAAAGGGAATGAAAGGGAAACTTAGCAGAATGTAGAACTCACAACCAGGCATCATAGGTCATGTGCATCATTTCATCAAAGTAGCTGTTGGAGAAGTTAGGCACAAAATGTTAAATATGTTTCTAATAATTTAATAATAATAATAATAATAATAATAATAATAATAAAGCATAATAAATAATGATTTTATTCTGCTTGATAATTAAATGTTCCACTAAATGAAAATTATTTTGTTTGGTTTTAGAAATGGAGAATTCATCTTCAAGCATAGAATCTGAATACATCAAGAACCTCCAACAGCAAATTTACTTCCTTGAACTGGAAGCTAATTTTCTATATCCTGTACCATTAACTAAAAGCCAATCTATTAAATAATCACAGGAATGGAATGCAGGAGTCGTCGTCGTCCCCCAACCACATACACAAGGGTTACGTTCCTGGACTCCGCATGAATACGTTAAATCACGTAAAATGGGGAGGGCACTGTTGAGAGAGGCTGGAAAGCGGCTCTCCCTCGGCATGTCCCATCCATCCCACATGCCTTCCCCAGGCGGCGATGTGTCTTTGCGCATGCATGCCCTGCCTGCTTCCGGTGACCAGAAAGTTGAGCTGGGGATCAGTGGCTGGGTGGCTCCAAGTGCCTAGAGCCACTGTGGGGCCTGTCGGTGCTTTCCCTGTTAGTCTTGAAAGGAGATGGTTTCTTTTTATCTAGTTTCTCCCCCATCCCCAAGAAATAATGTTGCTGCCTGCTTGTGGGGCGGTAAGGGAGACGGCGATGATTATTGGAGGGCAGGCAACTCTTGGATACTGCCCAAGGAACAAAATTGACACGAACAAGGGAGGGAGGGAAGGGCAGGTGGGTAGAGGTGCAGAATTGTGCTGGCCCAGAGGAAGAAAGCTAAGGAGGGTACGTGAGTTGGGGCAGCGAGACACTCGAAGTGGCCATGCAAGCTGTATTTGCCCACTCTTCAGCTCGCTCACTCTTTCTGTGCCATTTTTGCCTATTTCCTGCTTCAAATCATTTAATTGTTTATTTTGTGGTGACACACACAAACCCAGTTGTGCGTGGATAGAATTCCTATAACTCGTGGTGGGGTGCCTGTATTGAAAAGAAATACCTGAAAAGGAACATTGGAATAAATTATTTTATTTTTATGGTAGCTGAATGAGAGCAGCTTGACAATTTTCTGTTTTAAAATTCGACTTTTCTTTTTTAACATTAATTTCAAATTCCATTTTGTCCTTAACTTGCTGTCATCACTCGTGAACAGGCTAAAAAACACACCAAACTGCAACCTCTCATTGCATCTGAAACAGAACAAATGCTGCAAAAGCTACAGGTGTTTTTCTTTATTATCTCTCTAATGGAATAACCAATATTTTCCAGTCGAACATGTAAATCTTGCTCCCTTAGTTAGACTATTAATGTAGAAGAAGTAGTAATAAATATCTTTCACAGGAATTACAGTCTTATTCTGATGGCCTTCAGCTGGAGCTAAAGAGAAAAGAATGTGGTTTGAACATACTGAAGACAGAGAAGGAACAACTTAGTAACCAGATCAACATGGCTGACGGTAATATTTCATTTGGTGTTATTCCTGTGACCAGAGCTTTGTGGGGGGGGGGGGTACACAGTACGAGCACCCTTTTTTCCTAGAAAAAAGCACTGGTTAAAAATGTGGCAATGACTGTAAGAACTTCAGGGTGAGTACTGGCACCCTTTTATCTAGAAAAAAGCACTGCCTGTGACTGCCATGCAGTCTTGGTGTCTTCTTTCACCACGTCCCTCAAAATTTTTATTTTTTATACAGTAAACAGTGGGAAATTCTGGAGGCTTTTAGCTTCTGAACACTATGAGTAAGGAAAGCTCTTGGCTTAATGAGTTGGCAGTTGTGGGAGAAAGGACTGTTGGTAAGACATAACACCAAGATACATATTCTATAAACAGAGCAAGCCTAAAATCATTTTCCAGAGATCAAGTGCATCTCCCAGTGCGTTTCGGAGCATAATAATCTATTTTAAATATCATCTTACTGCTTGTTCAAAGATCTTTTTCCACACTCAAAATCAGTGCTTTTTTTCCTTAAAAATGCTTAGGGGTACTCTCATTTTCCTACTCATATTGAAATACTGCCCCTCAGTGAGGCCAAACTTAGATTCACAAAATTTTAGGGGTATGCGTACCCCTGTGCCCCCCCCCCGAAAAAAAGCACTGCTTGAAACCATAGTTTTATTTATTACATTTTCCTTTTGGTTTACATTCCCTTTTCCCCACCTTCTGCACTATTAACTTTGATCCATGTTTGAGTTGTTCCTGCATCTCCTCCTGCCTCCTATTCTCTTACAGAGTTGCCTAAGGCACTTCTTTTGACCTTTTCACTTTACATCCATTATCCAGTTGAGCACATCAGTTTGTATGATTTTAAGTGTCACACTATTTTGGTGATGTATACATTTCTTCATTGTATCTCCTTTCTTGAAATCATCTCTATCCAAAGGCAGTTTCAGATAAATGGCTTTTCTTTCTGAAGCCTAACATTTAGGATATGAATGCAAAATGCTGCGTTCTAAATGTCCAGTAATTCAATTCAGCCCTTAGTTTGAATATCAACCTTGAAATTCCTCTGCTTTTGAGATTTAGGTCTTTGAGCTGAAAAGGTAGGTCTCTAGCTCAAAAATGTCATGATTGATTTTGACTCTAGTGCAAATTATCGTCCCCCTGGAAACACAAGAGTAACACAGAAGAATGGTGTGGTTTTTTAACTTCTTTCTACAATCTATAATATTATATGCAGTTGACATTCTGTATTATTATTATTTACAATCCTCCACCACTGGTCTCCTTCTTCCAAGCAACCCCCTTGTTGGCACTGTTTTCTTTCTTTGCCTGCAGGGCAGAGACACCTAAACAAACAACTTTAACACCCCCCCCCAGCTTAACTTATTCTCCTTTGACAGAACTACTAGCCCCATGCATTGCTGATACACCATCTACCCCCTTCACTTAATCTCTTAACTGTTTGTTGTATTTATCTGAGTTTGGATCATTTCTGTAAAATATATTTTATTAAACTGTATCAGTCGCTGGCTTTAGCTGGCTGCCTTTTCTGTTCTGGTTTTTTTCCTTTTTGTAATACTGATCACAACTGTATGCATTCAGCCTTTCTTTAACAAGGAATATCTGTATGATAATGGTTCAGTCATGAATACTTTTCTGAGAAGTAGGCCAATAAAAAGGGGAAGAGGAATAGAGTGGTGTGATTTTTTCCAATGATGTGGGCTTTGGGAACAGTATCTCGAGAATTATACAAGTTATGATTCATGAAAATATAGTTACTTGACTGCAAGCTTTGTATCAAGCTTTGAACTTCAATTTGTGCAAGCATGCAAGATTTGACAGATGTCACTTTTTTGCTCACTTTTAATGAATTTAATAACCATCTCCACCCTGGACATTATAGTAATGTAGATCTGCATTCTGTGACAGAAAGAGAAGCTTTTAAGGTCTCCCTAAGGGACCCAGGTGGCGCTGTGGGTTAAACCACAGAGCCTAGGGCTTGCTGATTAGAAGGTCGGCGGTTCGAATCCCTGCGATGGGGTGAGCTCCTGTTGCTCAGTCCCAGCTCCTGCCCACCTAACAGTTCGAAAGCACGTCAAAGTGCAAGTAGATAAATAGGTACCGCTCCGGCGGGAAGGTAAACGGCGTTTCCGTGCGCTGCTCTGGTTCACCAGAAGCGGCTTTGTCATGCTGGCCACATGACCTGGAAGCTGTACGCCGGCTCTCGGCCAATAAAGCGAGATGAGTGCCGCAACCCCAGAGTCGGACACGACTGGACCTAATGGTCAGGGGTCCCTTTACCTTTAAGGAGCACATATGGTAACATATAATACATTTAATGAATATTTGCCATGAGTAGATCAGGCAGACTATTCACAAAAATAACAAAACAACACATGAGAAAGAAATTGAGGGACCCCGCTTATCATTCTGAGCTCTTCTAAATCCAACTCTAATGATATGCTTTAAAAAAGCAGCAAAAAAAACCAAACACTTTTGGATTTGGTTTCATTTCAGTTAGTGCTTCCTCAAATGGTGTGTCAATTAATTTGGCTAAGGAACAATAGTTGGACTTCTTCTTTTTTTAAGTGTTCTATTTTAGGCTTTAGAAATAAATTCCTATTTATGCTAGCAATAACTTCAATGCAATTGGAATTTTACATTCTTCTCCCTTCCTCCTTTAGAGTGTCATTCAAAAGAGAAACAGGCTTTGGTAGAAGAAATCATAGCACCAAAGAGAAAGAAGGAACAAAATGACAGAGAGATCTCTGCAAAATTGGTAGAGATACTGCGTGCTCAACAGGAACTGGAGCAGCAACAGATGAACCTGAGTAACACAGAACATGCTATCCTTGTGCTACAAGCAAAGGTAATCTGATTTCTTTGTTTCTAGCAATTATTGCAAATACCAATATGATTATCATTGTAGTCTGGCAGAGGAGGACAGCAGTTAGATATCTCACACCAGAGATGCCTATATGATTCAAACAACAGTTTAGGAAAAGTGACCCAAAATGTCTTAAATGAGGCAACCAAGCAACCTGCTACAAGGGGAGGTCAAAGCCTCAAGACTGTTACCCAGTCTGGTTTGGGGGATATTACACCACAGTTATAGAGATACTATTTCAGTCTCCTTGCTGAAAAGAAGGCCAGTGTAGACATCTTATGATGTGGTTAGTGCCTGGAATTAGTCATCACCATATAAAAACAGGTGTAGATAGAGCAGGCCATCTGATTGGCTGTGTTCATACAAACTCAATAAAGCAAGAAGCCCCCTGTATAAAGCCTTCAGTTGCTTGTGTGTGTATTTTACTCATGCTATATCTTTGGACTTTTTTTGGTGAAAGGGACCAGATCCAGAAACTTCATCTGCATACATGATGTTGTTATCTGGGAAACTGCAGAATGGCAACCATTTGTAAGCCTCAAACATTGACATATATTCATGCAACCAGGTTTGAGCTGTGATAAACTATACTTACCTTCTTTCACCTCTTGAAATTAAATCAAGGTTAAGCAACGGTCAGAACAGCAGAAGGTGGTGGAGTTGCAGCTTTCTGAAAAGAGGCAGGAGTTATTGAAAGTTCAATCTGCTGTGAATGAAATGGAAGATAAGATCTTTAAGAAAACAGCAGCGATGCAAGAACAAATCACTCACAAACTACGGTATCAACAAATGAATCTGGCAGATGGTGAAGGCTAGTTGAGGTTGCATTGTTTTAGAATCATAGAATCATAGAGTTGGAAGAGACCACAAGGACCATCCAGTCCAACCCCTGCCAAGCAAATAAAACTCAGCAAATATCCACAAAAGTTACAAGACCATCTGCCCACTCATGCCTTTATTCATAATTGGTTGCATCCAAGTAGCCTGAAAGAAATAAGAGCCAATTCACTTCCAGCTCTTGGCCCAGTCATGAAACATTGTCTCCCATATGGAGGACCTGTCTTAGTTTTGAAAACTGCTGCGATTTAGTAATACAGTTTCTGCTGCAGGAAAGAGAAAGTTGTGTCCTTGCATAACTTCATTTCGTAGCCTGGATTTGGGTACCCCAGCACACAAGGGATCAGGCTTCATCCATGTGTTTGGAGAGTATGCTTATCAGTTGATTATTGTTCTTCTATTATAACTCATTCCTTTATTTGTTCAAGTTTTTCTTTGATTTGATTTTTTTTTTTTTACTCTCGTGATTTATTTTATTGTGGATTTTAATAGTTGTGAAGCTGCCTTAGGAAGTTAGGTGTTCCTTGAATAAAAAAGCAGGATATAAATGATTGGATAAATAAAATGTGCATACATTTTCTGGTTAGGAATGAGCTATCTCTCCTTCATCAACAAATACGTGAGAAAGAGCTACTAGCAGAACAGGATCGTTTCTTAAGAAGTAAAATGGTGGATGATTATACAGCTTTGAACAAGGAAAATTCTGCACTGCGGTCCAGGCTCTTGGAACTTACCAGGCAAACAAACATTGTAAGGAAAGAAGCAATCTAACCAACTGATATAAACTATTTGCAGAAGATTGTACATAGGAGAGGTCCTGTTTTTCAACAGATTTGTGCTTGGAAGTTGCCAAATAATTATTTTTTATAGTTCATTTGCATAAACCAGTAAATAGTTGACGAATAAAGAATCTGTAAATTCCTGAAAGCCACTGATAGAAGTAGGCCAACTGAATATTCATTCTTCTTCTATCTCTCAAGGGGTGAAAATGTTACTTCTTTTAAAATACATCTATGTCATGCAAATTAGATTGTGAAATCTGAATATAAATATTTTCCTTCAGTGTTTAAATAACATTCTGGGAAAATAATAATAATTATATAATATTCCTTGAGTGTTGAACAAAAGCATAAGGTTAGGACAATTCAGACACCAAGAAACAAGGAAAAGAAAATCTGAGTGTGTGTTTTCAAGGGTATTACATAGGAAGAGCTGGATACATTTATTCACTGCACCTAATTCTCCCCTGATTCCAAACAGATTAAAGACACACAGAACTTGTTTGGATTTGAAACTGATTCTTCATTTATTTTCATAGTAGACAAATATGGATGTGTATCCATTGTGAGTTATGCTGGCCAAAAAAACAGTCATGTAGCAGACTTGTGCTCTATATTTTTCCTATTACTTGTTTTAACCAATTTCATTTGTACAACTGGTTAGGCACTAAAAGCATGTGCCTCCTGAGTTGTCCTTCGTTATAGGTGCATGCTTTTCCAAACCTTTTGCTGGAAGCTTTCATTAAGGAGGCCAATTAACTATGAGCTGTAGGAAGTTAAAGCCTGTGTAGGCAGACATAGGAAAGTGCCAGCTGCACAACTAAATTATTTGAAGGTTATTACGCCAAATGCCATTGATCAACTGCTGTGCTTTCAAGAACTGTATGAGATATGTAATTTCATGCTTAGTCCACCCTTGCTTGTATAACTTGCTACAGGAGAAAGCACTCAAGGAGGAGAGTTATACGTCACACTCTGCCAGCATTGCTCAGTTTCTTACTTTGAAAGATCGTGAAGAACATCTGCAACAAGAGATCAAGAGGCACCAAGAACTCCTGAAGCAGGAAAATAACATCTTCCAGGATCTTGAGGATAAGGTTGTATGATGCTAGAGATTCTCTCAGTGCTTTATAATTCTGAAAATGAGCAATAGGACTCATTTCTTAGCAGGTGCAAAATCAGAACACTAATCTAGGCATAAAGGGATACTGAAGGATTTTTCTTGACTGGGTCAAACTGTCTTCTTTCTTTCTTTGGCAACCACTTGTAGCCAAGTAAGATTGTCTTCCATAAACATGGTCTTAACGGCGTGTTCTTAAGTGACTGTGGTGGCCAATTCTGGATCCACACGTTCTTTCACAGTGCAGATATAGGTTTCTGGGCAGGAGTTGATCATGGTGAGGATTTGCCAAACGTGCCTTTCTCTTAGCTCATTTTGTCTCATGTTCATGCTTCTTCAAATTCTATTACGCCTTTGGTAAAGGCTATTATCCAATTGGAGTGCTTGCAGGCCAGTGTTTCCCAATTATCTGTGCTTATACTGCATTTTTAAAGATTTGCCTCGAGAGCATCTTTAAACCTCTTTTATTGTCCACCAGTATTTCACTTTCTATTCTTAAGTTGGGAATAGAGTAGTTGCTTTGGCAGACATCCGAACCACATGACCAGTCCGACTAAGTTGATGTTGAAGAAACATTGCTTCAACACTGGTGATATTTTCTTTTTCCAGTACACTGATATTAGTTTCGGAGACAAAACATGTCTGAAACATTTTTATTTTGATACTTTAGTCTTTTATTATCTCTTTCTCTGGTTTATTTATTGTTTGTGGTTTCTAACAGATTAGAATTTTGGAAAAAGGAAACACAACTTTTAAGTTAAGCATTGCAACTATGAGCAGTCAAGTAACTGAAACTAGAGCCTTGTTGGACAGAGAGGAGCAGGACAATGTTGAACTAAAAAGAGACAAAGTTCTGCTGGTCGATCTTGCATCTAATCTACAGAACCAGGTAAACTCTTTTATCCAGTCTGTAATGAAGTTGCAGGTCTGCAAACAACGGCATTTTGGGCTCAGTTGGAACCCAAATAGATAATTGCTACAGTGAGGGTGGAAAGTATTTGATCCCCTGCTTAATTTGCCCGTTTGCCCTCTGACGAAGAAATGACCAGTCCATCCTTTTAATGATAGGTTTATTGTAGCTGTTATTCTGTCTCTCACAGCTACAATAAACCTACCATTAAAATTATGAACTGGTCATTTCTTCATCAGAGGGCAAACGGGCAAATTTAGCAGGAAATCAAATAGCTTTTTCCATCACTGTATGCATATATAAGAACATAAGAAAAGCAAATACCTCTGGGAATCCCACAAACAGGACATGAACATATTAACACTTGCTTGACATGCCCAGCAATTAGTATTCAGAAGTGTACTGCTTGTTACCAGAAGTAATGACAAATATGTAAATCATGTTATTTACTGATAGTTTGGGGACATTTGCCATTATGAGCTTCCCTTGACAAACCCTACTTTATTTGATGATGCATGTGGTGGACAATGCATCATCATTATTTATATAGCACTATCATTGTGTATGGTGCTTTACAGAATACCAGAGGACCATACCCCAAGGTGGCTTAGAATGTAATACTTGACATAAATGAAATAACAAAGGGAAGGGAAGGAAGTGGAAGCAGGTATAAGTGAGGGAAATATGCATTTATATCATTTGTACATGCTTTATGAAGTCTGAGTAATCCTTACATTGTACTCTTACGTGTGTTTATTTGGAAGTAAATCCCATTGGATTCTGTGGAAGTATTCCCAAGAAAGCAGGCATAGGGTTGCAGTCTTATTATAAAGCACAAATATAACTGCAAACCTAATTTGCTTTTGCTTGTAAGCCTAGGGCCAAACTACATATTATGCTTATGCATATCATGATGCTTAAAAATGTGATTAGCACCCGTCTTTCCTCTTTTAAAAAAAGCAGCTGCAGGGAACCCAGTCTGGATTGTGACCACAACGTGAGGGAATTAACATTTTCCCAATGTACTCAACTGACCTTGCTATCCATTAGTTTCATCCATTTGTAGACCTCTTACTTTTTTCTTTCTAAGTAGGCCTCTTACTATTAATGAATTTCTAAGCAGTTTACAATAAGGAAAACCCAGATACATGATTAAAATATACAGATGTACCATAAGCACAATTTCAGATGATTTACATTGAAAAATCCAAATATATAAAGACACATCATCCATATCTATAATAACTATATCTATATAACTAAAATTGGAGAAAATTTCTAGGCAGCATGGTACAAATTTCCAATCAACATAAAGCACACTATTCACAAGCCTTTCCCACAATATTAGTCGCACCATCCATTCAAAAAACCACTGCAGCTATTCACCACCTGATACAGCATGTCTTTTTGCAGCACCTTTGGGGGGAAAGTTGCTTGAGAGGTGATTTTCAGGAAAGAGGAATGGGTTAAGCATCCTCCAGCTACTGCAGCCCAGATCCACTGTACCATTTCCTAAGCACTTGCTTTTTCTTGTTAGGAAAGAGAAGAAACGGGTATTCAGTGTATTTTTTTTAAAAAAAATGTTTGCTTAATATTTGTACCTAAGGAACATCTTTTCTTTCACAACTTTCTTTCTTTAGCTCATTGATAAAGAAAGCAGTCTTCTACAGACTTCCAATAAGATGCTGCAGCTGGATGAAGCAATATCAGCGTTAAAAACAAGGCATGTGTTACATCAGTCTCTTGAATCAGAAAAATGGGATAAAATCTCCAAAATGGCAAATTCCATGAAGAAACTCAACAAGTCAATGACAGATGTTGTAGTCAAAATGGGAAAATAAGAATCTGGTACTGTAGATGGGTTTTGAGGTCTTAGAATTTTGAACACTGATGAATTTTAAACAACATTTATATGGTGTAATGTGACCTAGACAATTAATAGTAGAAATTGATTTCCCTACGTTTCTACTATTAGAGGTGTCTGCTGGATCAAAAATACTTTCTACAAGCAAAGTGGCACACTAGGGTTTCACCTACAATGTTTAGGGTTTTTAATCTGTTTTTGTAGACCATCATATAATTGAACATTTTGTATGTCCATATGTATGTGTCACATCTATGGTTCTCAAATGCATCTTCCTATTCCCACATAAATAACAAATCTCTTCTTTATCCCAAGTAGAAATGCAAATTGCAAAGGAGCCAACTTCCCCAAGAAAGCAATTAATAATTTATATTCCACAATAATTCTGATTCAAAACCAGTTCACAGGCAGATTTCAGGAAGATCATTACACATGTATAAATTGAAGGATGCCTTAGGCAGCTATATGATCTTTCACACTTCTATCCATAAGAAACAAAATTAAGATGCAATATAAAGTTTGCAATGTGCAGTGTTACAGACTGCTTTAAGCAGTTGCTCATTTTAGACGCCCCCCCAAGTAACTGTATGCCTTTTTCCTCCTTAAATCCAGAAGACTCATGTCACTCGATACCCTTTCAAGGAAAAGGTCTTAACTACCAGTATTTGTTCCAAGAGGAATCTGCACAGTTATGCTATTGATTTTCATCCTCTTAAGTGTATGTCCATGTAAATGCCGCAATCCAGACAGTGACTTGACATGAACCTAAGTGGGACATATGGCTTTTTCCCCGTGAAAAAAACAGACATACACAATACAAAACGATTTTTTAAAATACCACTATCACAAGTGGAGAGTCCAGCTTTGCATGTGAAACTAGTTGTGATGCTTTGGGGATACAATACCAGTTTTCTCTGCTTTTCTTCATTGTTATTTATGTTCTGAGCTTCATTGTTATTTTTCCCATTTCATCATATATGAGAAATTACAGTTGGAATGTACTTGCTCGAAGTTACTCAGTTCACCTGAAGCTGATTTAGGATTTGGTTGAGTCCTTTAACAGATAGGGAAAAAATGGATATAACATGTATGTTCATATGTTTGTTTTACACATGAATAAGGGTAGGTTTGGCCTTGGAAAATTTACAGAAATAATCTGAGAATGAGAAAAGTTGTGTGCTATCCTTTACTGATTTACTACATGGATTATTATTTATTAAATTTGGGTACTGTCCTTCACAGCATAAAAATACAAGGAACACAAAACAGTAGTTATCCTTACAATGAGACAGTGTGGTTAAAGGGATAGCTACTCATGCAGGTTGCATCACAGCTGAGCATGGATCTAAACCTGTCCCAGATTCAAACCCCGCTCTCTGGCCACTACACTACTACTACTACTACTACTAATAATAATAATTTATTATTTGTACCCCGCCCATCTGCCTGGGTTTCCCCAGCCACTCTAGCTGGCTCACAATAGAATATTAAAAACATGTTAAACATTAAAAACTTCCCTAAACAGGCCAATCACTGAAGTTTCCTCATCTGTGCACTTATGTATTTGCATTAAATATCACAGCCACCTTGCAGTCTTATATCAGTAACAACATCGTTATAAAAACATACTGAAGCAGCAGCAGAAAACAGAAGAAACTGCCCAGTCAATTCCAGAAATAAGCAGCAACAATGACACTCAGAACTATTCAAGAAGATCCACTGGAGCAAAATTGCTTTCACTAACTTTCTAAAAGTAAAAACTCAGGGGATTTGGTGTGCCTCTTCAGAAAAGGATTTGCAGCTCCTTGTTAGCATGGACTCCCTCAGAGAACTTGAGGTGGGGTGGGGGCTATGCAGGACACGCAGGGACAAAAAACATCCTAACTTAAGCTGGGTTTTAAAAAGTCATTCTTAGAAAAACAGCACGGTGCTTTCACTTGTAACTAGAAAAATGGGGAACCTATGAGCCAGGCTGTTGTATCTGAAGAAGTGTGCGTGCACACGAAAGCTCATACCAATAACAAACTTAGTTGGTCTCTAAGGTGCTACTGGAAGGAATTTTTTTATTTTGTTTCAACCAGGCTGTTGTCATTTTTCACATTTCAGTAATAGGTACTACATGCAAAACCATTAGGTGATAGTCATAGCTGTCAACTTTTTCCTTTTTTTGTGGGAAATTCCCTTATTCCGAATAGGATTCCTCACGAGAAAAGGGAAAGGTTGACAGCTATGGTGATACCGTAGTACATCTGAGGCATTTTAAACGTGCGTTTTCTAGCTGCAGAGGTCGCGCCTCCACGCCACCTGCCCGCCGTGGCGAAGAGAAACGTGTTGACCACCGCGCAGCTTGTCACGTGTATAGAAAGCGGCCCCGAGGGCGGCCGGCCGGGCGCGTGGGTGCTGGGCGGGAAGCGGGCCTGCAGGTGGCGGTATATCGAAGGGCCTCCCCGCGCGCGAGAGAGAGAGCACGAGCGAGATGAGCGAGCGCGAGCCGGTAGCGGCTGGCGATTAGCGGGAGCAACAGTCGCGAAGCGCGGGAAGCGGGGCAGCGCTCGAGTCGCCCGGGGCCGCGGCGAGTCTCTTCCCCAGCCGAAGAAGCGGATCCCGGAGGGCCCTGGAGGGGGAAATGGAAGCGCAGGCGGAGGAAGGTCAGTTCCTTCGGCGGCCAAGCGGTTCGGAAAGGCGCGCACGCCGGTTCCTTTCTGGAAGGGGTGTCTCTCCGCTCTCCTTTCCCCTCTCAGTTTCGCGCTCGATGATATATCTACATATATCTATATCTATATATTGGAGTGGGGGGGGTAATGTTTTGGAATCCACACCCCACCCTCATTCTGCATGATAGGAGGTAGAAAAAGTTTTGAAGAGACCCGCATGGCAAAATTTGATGAATAATCGGTTGTTTCTATGGAGAGTGTGAGGTCCACTGTTATTTCTTTCCTGTGGCTCGGTAGATATATATGGTACATTTTTGAGTGCTTCGAGCAAAGGTGTCTTGCTCTGCTGTGATTAGCTGAAGTCGGAGCTGTTTCCTGAGAATCAAAACACAGCTGAGCACCTTGAATAGCTGGTTTTCTTCTTGTCCCTTGACAAACTGCCACTTTTGAACCTGAAGAGAAACCAGTAAAATCGCCCGCCCCCCTCCACTCCACTTATTTCTCATAAAGTGCAATCTGATAAGCCAAATAACTGGACTGTTTTAGTGTGTGACATGCTTGCATATGTGCATAGGGTAACAGCTGTGGAGCACAATCCTGAAGCTGAGTCCCATTGTGTTCAGTAGAATACATTCCCATGTAAGCATGCATTGTTTAAGCTGCCATCCCAGTTACTTTCCAAGCAAGATCCATTCACCACCACCCTGAGCCAGTAATAATTCTATTGTCTTTCTTTTTCCTCCTCCTTGCACTTAGTGTATAACATTTCAGAAATGTGTTTTTAAAACGTCCCCATTTTGTACACTAAAACAGCAGCACCAGCAACAACACACTTGTATTTTCCACTAACATTTTTTGTCCTCTTCCTAGGATAGGAGTGCTGGTTACCTGTCATTCACAGAACGAAAGTTCCTTTGTTGACTCGGAATGTAGGGAAAGCAATAAATATTTGGTTTAATTAAAGGCTCTCATGGGCTTTGGGGATGAAACAGCTTTCACAATACCTTCTGAAGTTTTATTTTGCTAATGATCATCTGGTTGATATATAAACCATCTTTCCATGAGGGTTATTGCAGTATTATCTCTCTAGGGCTTTGCTTGGATTGCTGCATAACAAGCTTGGCAATCAAAGCAAACAAACTGTTGTAATACCTCCTAAAAATCTACTGCTCCATAAACCTTATTCCTGATCATAGCTTTTGCTTTATTGACCAATAGTTTTCTCTGTTTGCTGTGTCTTTGTACCCATCAGATTTATGGCAGATTTCATGCATTTCAGCTCAATATGGCTAGCGTTAAAATGTCTGCTATTAGTAGAGGAATATCTAGTAAAATTAGAGCTTTTCCATGCAGCATTTGCTTCTTAATGACCTCTGTCCTCACAGTGGAAAGTATAATCCTCTTCTTATGACTCGGTCAATCGCATGCACACTGCTGAGTTGTTTCTAGGCCTAGTAATCACTGCGGAATGTTTTCCACCTTGTATTTTTAAGTGAAAAGAAGCACTCTTCCATCTCATTAACGTATCTGAAAATGTTTGATTTCTTTTTCTTGAGGGAGAAATGTGATTGTGCATAAACCTCTTCCACCTGCCTTATGACAGGAATAAAATTTTAGAGCCTCCTTGTTGATTAAATATGTATGCTAGTAATTAGTTTCAAGAACAATGCAAGTGGTGTTCTTAATTCACCATTACTTGTCTTTGTTAATCATCTGAATCAGTGTTAGAAACTGAGATATGAAAGCTAGGAGCTAAATGGCACCTTAAGCCTAGGTTATAGGCGCAACAAGAGACTGTCTAGGTGCACATTTTTATAAAAAGAATACAAAGCTGGAAATGAATGAACTTCAACTAAAATATTATGTTTATTTTTCACAGTGTCTAGTCATTCCCCTGATATTCTTAAGAAGGTCTCTTCTCCAGTCTTCAGAGATTAGCTGGAAATGGGGTGGCAGAAAAAGGTCCTCCTTTCCTTCCACTCTGCAGTTTTAATCTGAAATTAAAGTCCTGCACCCAGAACTCAGAAACTGCTTGCACTAATTACATTCCCCATCGCAAAATGCACCTAGAACAATGGGAATTTCAGACTCTGATCTGAATGTAATTGGGCTCTGTTTCACACCTCAATCCTATGTTTATTTATCTAGGAGTATTGATGGAATCTTAACTCCCAGATAGGCCAGTTGGGATAGGTCAGGATAGGATGTGACAAATCCCCACTGCCCCACAGCTGAGCTGGCCTGAACCCAGTATAAATTACTTTAAAACAGTGTGGAGGTGGGGCTGCCTTGGCATCTCTAGCCCTGTGCTCACAGCAGCCTAGGCAGAAGGGCAGGCAGGCAGATGGTTGCACTAGCTTGCAGCTGGTTCAGCCAACAGGCCTGGCTTAGATACCAGGCTAGCTTAGCCCTGTCCCTTCACTGCCCCCCTATTTTTGGGCTCTGCTTGTGGGCAGAAGGGTAAGGGTGTGTGCCAGCAGGGTGATGTTTGCATCATTCTGTAGGCAATGGGGGGCCAGCAGGACTGGGCATCAGTACAGCTTTGGCCATTCTAACCAGCTCAGGTCAAAGAAGTCTGGTTTGCCTTGCCACCCTGGCATATCTATTCCTGCTGGCTAGGGGGCAACTCTCCAGTGCAAGTTATGTTGGTGTAGAGGGCAAACTGTATCCTAACTCTGTTCATTCGTGAGTTTCATCCACAGATCTTGGTGTAATGCCTAAGGAATACTTTTTTATTATTATTTCAGCAGGCATTTTATGGTTTTTGTTTTTAACTGTTTTTTGTTGTTGTCATTTCAATGTTACTATGCACCACTTAGAGACTAAGGTGTTAAGTAAAACATCAACTAATAAATAAAATAAACTTACAATATCAAAAATGCAGGTGTAACGAAATTCATCTCATAGGACAGGCAGCAAATGAATTATATTGCCACTCCCCCACCCCCACCCCCCACTAGATGCAGTTAGGCTGCAACTTGTCTTACACAGGAGAGTTGTCCCGTCATATCTTCACTGGTTAGGATTGCTCTCTAAGCTCCATTGCACTCAGCTGAGTACAATGAATTGAGCAATAATCTGTACATGGTGTATAGATGTACGGTATGTATAGTTGAAGAAATTGTCAGCATGTAGAGCCACTGTCAATTGTAAATCCCAGTTACGTGCATCTACACAAGCACCATGTTGCCCCAGCACCTTCCTGTGTGTATTTACTCAGAAGTAAGTGAGTTTTATGTACATATGATTGTAGCCTAAGCACACACACTTTCATACCATAAGATGGAATTCAAACGTAAGAAAAGTGGCAGATGGGCAGCAACTTACAGATGACCGCTACAAAAACATAACTTCATGCACCAGTTCAAACCCTTTAGTCCCTAGCCCCAAGAGCCATTTTCTACATTCCTGTCCTGTGATAGCTTCATGCAGCATTCCCTCAAATATTGTCAGATTAGTGTATAAATGCTCTGCTATAACTTGCTTTCCCATTTAACAGATGTGAACCTGGGAGAAGCTTTTGACTGACCGCACAGCACACTTATCTGCGGTTTTACTCAGTGTGTGGCATTTAATTATTAATTGTAGATCTAAATAGGCATCAAAGGCCAGAGCACTCTCTGTTCACTTCCCTTATAGTGTCGGCAAAATGACTTAGCAGTTAAACCTTATTTTGAGGGATTACCCAGAATACATGTAGTGCCTGTGCTGCTTACATGCTTTCTACATATTGTTATTTATTCTGTGGGGCTGTAAAGGGGTATTTAATTTTTGTGTGTGTGTGTGTGAAAAGGTTATGAGGGGAGGAAAAGGTTGGTGTATTGTTTGGTACCCACACAGGGAACAAGCATTTTCAAGTAACAGGCATGCTCCTTGAACCCTTTGTTTAGTGGTTTAAAGAAGCTGATTAAACAAAATGAAAGGGTTTTGAACTGCAGTTCTTAGCTTGTCTAATAATTCTAGCTTGGATTGCAGCATAATGGGCTTCCCCCCATTTTTGGCTTGCTTCCCATTTTGTAAATGGAATTCATCAATAATATTCTGAAGAATTAAATTCTTTACCACAAAAGACAACTGGGAGTATATTAAGAGCTGATGAACTGCAGCATGCAATTTGAATTCGTTCATATCTCAATCTTACAAATATCCTAGTTATCGCCATGTCAGATTTGATAGGCCTGTTGTACTTGGAGCCAAACTAGAACAATCTGAATCTGTGGCCATGCTGTCTAGCTCTAGAGTCTGAGGGAGGCTCCTGTGGGAGTTATAGTTTCAGTAAAATGGCGCTGGCAATCCACGCCTATAGAGTTAGTGGAAAATTACAGTAATGGCAAGCCATGCTGACCTAGGGGACCCAGGTCAGGCACACTGGTTGGGGGTGACCAGAACCAGAAGGATCAGGATTTACTGGATCTAACAGGATCAGCCAAGGCATAGCTAGGGAGAACAATGGGAGGTGTTGAAAAACAACCCCAGAGGTCGGAAGGTGAGCAGGGAGGGGGTGCATACATGAGGAGCAGCACATCCACAATGGCGGAGGTTTTAGGGTGTCTTCTCCTTCCTGTACCTACCAGCAGCACCTTATATGGTTCTATGTTAATGATCACCACCTTATTTGGTACTAAGAGTTGCCCTGCGAGGCTAATCATTAACTGTCAAGTGAGCTGTCAATAAATATGGGACTCTCGCTCAGCTCGAGGTCGCCTTCCCGCACAACCATCCTGTCATCGCGTCCCGTTATTCAGTGTGTTGCTTCATCAATGCAACTTCTGGTGACCCCTGTGACGTGATCCATCACCCACTCTCACTCAAGGCTGGGACAGTCTTTCGGATCCACAAGCGTTCGCGCTGTGAGTATGGGCCAATCAGAGGTAATTCCGCGGAGTGCACCCGTAGAGGAGTTACAGGACGTCCTAGAGACGTTCGGGCAAACAGGAGCTAGTTATGAGGAGCTAGTAGAGTTGGTAGACGAGATAAAGTGCCATTGCCCCTGGTTTGAGGAGGATTGCGATCCCCTCAGCTCTGTGGAGTGGGAGCGCATAGGTAGGCAAATGCTTACCGCGCCTCGGGCACCGGCAGCTCTTATAGGTCTTTGGAAAAGGGTTGGGGATGCACTTCGAAAGATGGAGGGTTCATGTTCCAAGGCACCCCCTTCGTCACGCCCTAACCCTGCAGGAGAGGGGATTCCTCTGCCCCTTCCTTCCTCAGCTTTGGGCACCTCAAAGTCGCCAAAGCTGCAGGAGTCCAATTCTGGCTCTACAGTTCCCAGAGCCTCTCATAGGTCTATGGGGGCTGTCAGAGCAGGATTCATGCAAGAGCAGTTAAAAGGAACCTTGTCTAGCGAAGAGCTGGAGCAGGGACTGCAGGTTTTTCCGGTTGTCAGGCTTCCGGGAGACAATGGTGAAATTCATGTTCAGTGGACACCATTGTCATACCAGATCCTGAGGGAACTGAGGAAAAGTATTTCTGAGACGGGCTTACGCTCCACCTTTACGCAGGGTTTGGTGGAAAGCATAAGCACCTCTCACAATCTGGTACCCCAAGATTGGAAGGACCTTTTTAGGATGGTCCTTTCGTCTGCCCAGTACGTTATCTGGGATTCGGAATATCAGAGAGGAGCCATAGAGGAAGGAAATGCATCCGGTGGGGCGTACCTGCCGGATCAACTCTATGGGGCAGGGCAGTTTGCTGCCACTATGCAGCAAGCTGCTGGCATTCCAGAACTGGCATACCCAGCTATCTCCCGATGCGTGCTTAAAGCCCTTCGGAGAGTCCCTGCAGCAGGCAAGACGGCCAAATCTTTTTCTACCATCAAGCAGGGAGCCTCAGAATCCTATTCAGATTTTGTGGATAGATTGCAGGAAGCAATCTCTAGACAAGTGGACAATGTAGAAGCTAGTGCAGAACTAATGATTAAATTAGCTTATGAGCAGGCAAATGCTGACTGCCGCCGTGCGCTGCAGTCAGTAATTGCACGTGGAGATCATAAGCTTGCAGACATGCTGAGGGCTTGCTCAGACATCGGTACTAATGCATTCCAAATGGAAGCATTAGCGGCGGCTCTCAGGAAAGGAAGTTACAATAGCAAAGGAAATTTTAGCAAAGGAAATGGTAACTGTTTCAATTGTGGCCGCCCTGGCCATTATATAGCGGAGTGCAGATCTCCAGGTGGGGGAGCTTGCAAGAAGGGTGGAGGAGGGTCAGTAAAGCCAAAGACCCCTTGTCCCAAGTGCAAGCAAGGATTTCATTGGGCAAGTCAGTGCCCCCATGTGGTGACTCAGCAGGGAAACTAGGTAGCGGGCTGTCAGCAAGCCCAGGTACAATTGCTGTGTCTGATGTTGAGAGGGCGAGGTCAGCCACCCAGGGAAGCGCAGGCATTGATTTGATAAACCAGGAGGAGAAATTTGTGCAGTTCCCAGGGGTGGTTGTCCTTATGCCTTCTCAAATCAGAGGACCTCTGCCAGCAGGAACTGTGGGGTTAGTTCTCCCCCGTTCCTCTGCAGGGAAGAAGGGAATCTTTGTAATCCCTGGAGTTGTGGATGCCGACTATGAAGGAGTCATATTAGTTCAAATTGAAACAAATGTGCCACTGACTCTACACAAAGGGGAGTCTTTTGCACAGTTGGTCATTGTTCCTTATGTACTTCCTGCTGGAGGGAAGCAGGCGGTGCGAGGGGAGGGGAGTTTTGGGTCTACTAACCCTTCCCACTCCTTGCACCCGAGTATTTTGGCTGTCACTGAATTTTTAAAAGCTTCTAAACCTCAGCGTACCTATTTGTTGGATGGCAGGTCATTTCAGGGAGTGTTGGACTCTGGAGCCGATGTCTCTGTGATTGCTGCTGACCACTGGCCTCCCGACTGGCCCACCACTGCTTCGCCTTCCGTGTGGGGAGTCGGGGGGGCTCAAGCAGCACACCGCAGTACCAAGTGGCTCACGGTAAGCGCTCCGGATGGGAGCCGCACCGCGCAAATTCAACCGGTTATCCTTCCCTTACATGTCAATCTTTGGGGGAGGGACTTAATGCAGCAGTTTCAGGCGAAATTAGTAATTGAGGATTAAAGTAAAAATGAGCCTTTCTAAGCCAACTGCACTGCCTTTGGAGTGGCGCTCCACAGATCCAGTCTGGATTGAGCAGTGGCCACTCCCTCAGGAAAAAATCTTAATTCTTAAAGAATTAGTTAAAGAACAACTATTAGCTGGCCATATCCAACCATCAACAAGTCCATTTAATACCCCAGTATTTGTGATCAGAAAACGATCAGGCAAATGGCGTTTTCTTCATGACCTCAGGGCGATTAATTTGTTAATTAAACCTATGGGACCGTTACAGTGCGGTCTTCCAAATCCAAACTTGGTACCACGCGGTTATCAGGTGATGGTAATTGATCTCAAGGACTGCTTCTTCACAATCCCATTGTGCAAGAAGGATACTTGTTTTTTTTCTTTTACGGTGCCAGTGATAAACCATAAGGAACCCACGGAGCGTTATGAGTGGACTGTGCTACCTCAGGGAATGATTAATAGTCCCACAATTTGTCAGCATTTTGTTGCTCAGGCGCTCAAACCATTTAGGGAGCGCCACCCTGAGGCTTACCTGGTGCATTACATGGATGATATTCTTGTGGGGGCTCCAGTAATTGCACCAGGGTGGCTTTCAGAGTTATCTAAAGATTTGTCTAAATTTGGTTTACAAATTGCTCCAGAAAAAGTACAGCTGAAGGAGCCTTTTTTATATCTTGGTCACAAATTGTTTCAAACTTATTCACATCCCCAGATGCCACAAATTAAAGTAGAGGATACAATATCCTATGTTCAGCTTCAACAGCTCTTAGGATCTATAAACTGGTTGAGACCGTTTGTAGGACTACCCACGAACTTGCTGACGCCTCTTTTTGAAGCTCTTCAAAAACACAAACAAATAAAAACTGGGGGAATAGCCCTGGGTCTTCCAGCAAAACAAGAGTGGCTAAACAAAGTACTTTTTACATTAAATCATTTAAATATTAAAAATTTATCGTCAGCTGTGGAGAATCATTTTGGTCAAAGAGTTAGTTATCCACAGCCACAGGTTAGTTACAGGATGTTGCCTAACCCTGTCTGGCTCGGACCTGCACTGCTTTTAGCGTGGGGTCGAGGGCATGCAGCTGTGTTTACTCCCACAGGAATCCAGTGGGTGCCATCCAGGTGTGTAAAACCGTGGAGAAATGGCGTACCAGCAGGCGCAGGAAAATCCGGGATTCTACAACACCTCGAACCCAATTCCGAGCCTGGCAGCGCTTCAACTACGGGATCCTCTGGGCGAAATGCCAGACCTGGCAGCGATGCAGCTTCAGGATCCGCGGAGGGACCGAAATAGAGTCCCTCTACAACATCACCGCATCACATGGGGCCAGATTAAGTCGCTTTCTGAGCAAGCAGTCACCGCACTTCAAAGACAGGACATTCCGCTGACTTTGGAGAACCATCTGATGGCTGTTTTCAGCTGCCTAACTGTGAACTCTACACGTGAGCATAGTTATGCCCGACCACCCCACTTTGAACCATTTAAGTAAGAAAAAGTGACGCAGACAATTTCTTTCTAAAGTTCACCCTCCGTTGAGGGAACCAAGTTTCTTTTCTTCTATAAAAAGACATTGCAACAGACTTTCAATCTCTAAGCTTTACAACCCTCACTTTGAGAGACTAAATATCCTTATTGTTATGGTTTGAACTGATATAGAGTTTATAAAAGTAGTTACAAAGTATTGCACAAGGTACCCAGTGTTATGTACAAAGTATTTATCTAAAAGTTTTACAAAGTATTTATATGCAGCTGTTATAAGGGTTCTTACACATAAAAAAAAAAGGGAAGCATTGTTGGGAAGTGTTTTAAAATAACTGAAAAAGAAGGTACGGAGGTTTTCTGACACCCAGCCCGTAAAAGAGGCAATCGCTTGAGAAAACACATGAATACAAGTACCCTGCTCACCAAACACGATTAGGTATCTCATCCACTCAATTAAAACAAATTAAAAAGGGGGAGATGTGGGAGTTATAGTTTCAGTAAAATGGCGCTGGCAATCCACGCCTATAGAGTTAGTGGAAAATTACAGTAATGGCAAGCCATGCTGACCTAGGGGACCCAGGTCAGGCACACTGGTTGGGGGTGACCAGAACCAGAAGGATCAGGATTTACTGGATCTAACAGGATCAGCCAAGGCATAGCTAGGGAGAACAATGGGAGGTGTTGAAAAACAACCCCAGAGGTCGGAAGGTGAGCAGGGAGGGGGTGCATACATGAGGAGCAGCACATCCACAATGGCGGAGGTTTTAGGGTGTCTTCTCCTTCCTGTACCTACCAGCAGCACCTTATATGGTTCTATGTTAATGATCACCACCTTATTTGGTACTAAGAGTTGCCCTGCGAGGCTAATCATTAACTGTCAAGTGAGCTGTCAATAAATATGGGACTCTCGCTCAGCTCGAGGTCGCCTTCCCGCACAACCATCCTGTCATCGCGTCCCGTTATTCAGTGTGTTGCTTCATCAATGCAACAGGCTCCCTCCATTGACTTGGCTGGACTAACTGCCATTTGCCCCCCCCCCCAAATACTATATCCCCGATGATTATTTTTAACATGGTCTTTAACCATTTATATAACTTTGGGAAGAACTGTTGCTCAATTTGTAAGCTTATATATTTTTACAGTGCCGAGAATGCTTCTGTTAGTTGTTACTATATCATATTTTTATAATTAATAATGGTTGGAGACATGGTATCAGGTGCAGTGGAGAATGGCACTTATGGAGAAGTGAATTCAGAAAGAGCCATGTGCAAGGGGATAACCAAAGATGATTTGCATGCCATATGAAGCAATTTCACTGCTTACGCTGCAAAAACTAAACAGAATTGTAATCCACCCTTAACACATCGGAGACTGTGGATAATTACCTTGCACAGCTACAGATGATTCTATTGCTTGTGTAGGCTAATGTTGACTCTCTTGATTTTTGTTATGGATATTTTTGTGTGTTTGTACCTGCAAAGCAAATAGTCATTCTTTAACAGCAGCAGCAGCAGCAATAATAAATAGGTTTGATACTGTTTCTTCAGCCCCATGTCTGCCTTGTTGAACTGTTATGAGATTTGTGTGAATTTTGTCATGTTCTGACCTTTTATTATAAACATATTAATACAGAGTCTCTTCCATAATGAGTCCAATGTTTATAGTGCCTCGCTGCTAAAATACTGTTACAGCTTTTCGATCAGAGTGGAGTTATTAGTGTGGATTGCCCTGAGTACTTAGACTTGACAAAGGAGCATTAATATTCTATGATGTTCCACTGATGTACCTCCATGGGAGCTAAGAAGACTAGGTGATGGTCAGTAGAGGGCAAGAGTAGACATGTACTTAAATGTGCAGTGGGGAAGTTATCTGGGTGTGTGAAAAGAACAGAAGAATGCAGCTTGGGTGAGACTGAGTATTTACAAGGTATTTACATGCACCTCCCTTTCACAGGGTAGCCTCTTTTTAAGCTTACAATCAATTTATTGTAGCTCATATTGTGAGTGATTTGGTATGTAATAAACCTAATCCAGGGACTGTAAATATTTACATAACTGGAAGTTTGCTCAGATCCAAATCTTGATCAGATTTGTTTTCAATAGGAATACCATTGGGTGTGTTCAGACGATTAGATTCTGACTTAATATGCAAGGATGTGCAGAAACTGTTCCTTTACTCTTCCCTTCACGTGAGTGGCAAAAGAAACCAGGAATCATGATTAATTGCATCCAAACAAGCTAAAATAAGAAGCCAACTTTAAGGCTTGTTTGGAAGCTGTTAATTGTAGTTCACAGTTTGGACATGAACAGGAAGCTCTGGTTAATTGGTACTTGCAAGTTTATTTTGTCACTTGCATGAAAAAAGAAGTGAAGGATAAAGGAGTATGCAGAGTGAAGTGGTGTGGGTGCATGTGGCTTGGGCACTTCCTAGTTTATTAAGCCAAAATTTGATTGTCCCAATGCAAACAGTTACCGGTATTTTGCCGAAAAAATGTTGAACCACTTTGTGCATTATTAATTACTAGTAAATTAAGCCTGTTACAAAAACAGGCGCTAGAAAGCTCTCCGGCCCCGACGTCGCCCCTAAGTCCCTCTCTCGCTCACCCTAACCTACCTCACAGGGTTGCTCTGAGGACAAAAGCGCGAGGAAGGGAAAGGAGCAAGAAAGAAGGAGCGGCGAGGGGGGTGGGGGAGGCGGACTTGGGAAGGAAAGGCAGCAAATGGAAGAAGCGAAACCTTCCTCGGAGGAGGAAAAGTGTTGGTTTTTAAGGAGCCGTGGTCCGCTAGCGGCGGCGACGGGGACCCGAGGCGCTTCCTTCGCCTCTCCCTCCCTCCCCCCCACCCTCCCCCCCACCTCCACACACAGCTCGCCTCTCTCTCTCTCCCTCTCTCTCTCACACACACCCCTCCCCCCCACTTCCCAATTACTTCGCAGCGAGGGCAGTCCCGGAGCTGGGCCCGGCGACAGCGGCGGCTGGAAGAGGCTGAGGCGGCCGGAGGGAGAGAGAGAAAGGCTGAAAGACAGAGACAGAGGCCGCGAAGGGGCGCCTGCTCCCGCCTGCCTCCCTCCCCGCCGCCGCCTCTCTCCCCCATGGACACCCCTCGCGAGGGCTGAGAGGGTGGCTGGCCTCCCGGCGAGGCAGACGGCCTGCCACGACAGCGCGACCGGCAACAGCAGCAAAACAGCGGGGAGGAAGCAACCGCAGCTCTCTCCCTCTCGCGCCCGCTGTGTCCGCCTAGGCATCGAGAGGACAGGGCTAGAGTGTCCTCCCGTCCTCCCACGCTGCCAAAAGGTCCGCGCGGCCGGCTCGCCTTCTCCCGGCCAGGGCGCGCAGTAGCCCTCCTTCCCTGCTGGGCCGCTCCGTCCGTCCCTCCTTCCCCTCCCCGCCAAGGCGGGTGCGCAGGAAGGACACGGGCGGCAGGCGACGGAGCGGCGGAGAGCGAAGAGGGGAGGAGGAGGAAGAAATAAAAGGAAGGACGGGCTGAGGGAGAGGAGAGCGCGCGGCATTGTCGCCCCTCCGCTCCAACAACGGAAGGGCGGCAGGAGGAGGCTGGGGGCAGCGGCGCATTGCGCCGCTGCCCCCGCTCTTTGCTTTGTCCGCTGCAGATGGGCGGCAGTGCGGCAAGCAAAGAGGAAGCCGGAGCCATCGGCGGAGGCTGCGGAAAGGTCTGGGTTCTCCCCGCCGGAGAGCCCGCTGCTGTTCTCGGGCCGCTGAGGCTTCTCTGGAGCGACTGGCAACAGCGCTGGAGGAGCCGCCAACCCCGGAAAGGCACAGCCCCGCCCTCGTCCGCTCCCGGCCAATCCGAGGCCCAAAGTCTCTGCGTCGGCCAATCCCTGCGTCCGTCTCCGACATGCGCAGTGGAAAATTTCCACTGACACACACCCGCGGACGTGGGGACATTAGGGAATTATTATATAGGATGTCAGCATATAAAAGGTAAAGGGACCCCTGACCATTAGGTCCAGTCGTGTCCAACTCTGGGGTTGCGGCGCTCATCTTGCGTTACTGGCCGAGGGAGCCGGCATAGAGCTTCTGGGTCATGTGGCCAGCATGACAAAGCCGCTTCTGGCGAACCAGAGCAGCGCACGGAAACGCCGTTTACCTTCCCGCCGGAGCGGTACCTATTTATCTACTTGCACTTTGACATGCTTTCGAACTGCTAGGTTGGCAGGAGCAGGGACCCAGCAACGGGCGATCACCCGTTGCGGGGATTTGAACCCCTGACCTTCTGATCAGCAAGCCCTAGGCTTTGTGGTGTAACCCACAGCGCCACCCACGTCTCCATGTCAGCATATACTTTACTTAAAAATCAGTTTGAACCAAGAGTTTTGTTCTTTGTTTCACATTTTCTATAACATACAGAATAGAAATATTTTCCAGGCATTCTGACATGCCAGCAAATGTAGGACAAAACCTTGAGGGTTTAGATATTTGCTTTCTTGTATTTGTTGTTATGCAGCTTATATTTAAAGCACTTTGTGAGTCTCATTTATCAAGTAGTAAGGTTTTAGCTGGAGCTTTGCCTCTATCTCCATTCCTTTTCTCAACTTGGAGATCTTACTTTTCCCTTGGTTGACAGGGTATAGACTTATGACTAGCTGCTCTTTTTTAATTTTTAGAGTTAATTGTAATTGTTGTTAATATTTGTATGCTGCTTTTCCAACGGCCAGGTTCAGCTCAAAGTGGCTCAATAATTAAGTATTAACAAATACAAACAGCACTTCCTAATGCAAAAGAATTATATAAAAAAGGTACAATAAAACACAATAACTCAACCAAAACAATATAGAATAGCAAAACCACAGAATATGAATCAAGCACACTGGCTAAGTATTAGGAATGCCAGTTAACCCTGCAACCAAAAAGGGAAAGGACCAGAATTGAACAAGTGTTCTGACAAGTCCAAAAGGAGAAGATTGTTTTACTTTATTGAGAATCATAAAAATTGAATTCTCTGTCATCAGCTTTTCTTTCCTCTTTTTATAGTTGATGTGAAGGTTCTAGTATCTGTGTTTTATGATAACTTTCTTGTTTCCTCTTATCTGTGGGTTTGGGTAAGAGTTCTTCCACTGTCAGGGAGAAAGTCACATTTGCTAACATTTTATTGGCCGTATCCTACCGGTAGAAGTGAGAGCAGAAGAAGTCTAATATAAAGTGTCCTCAATCTCTGAAAAAGTGTGAATTATGACAATGTGTCCAGTTCATCTTTTTGAGTTCATCTGTTCCTCTTAACTTCTGTTAACTCTGGTACAGTTAAAATCTCTAGGCCTAATTGAACCATTTTTTAGACTAGAACCTCTGTATCATTCAGGGCCCCGGATTAATGGTGTTGTCCTGAAATAGAATATTTTCAGTAGCACTATTTCCCCCAATTTGTACAACACCAGTCTAGCAGTTAATCAACAAAGCAGTGGCAATTTGCTTTTAAAGATCTATTGACTTCAAATATTAGTTTAAGCAGCAGGAAAGAAGTATAATAAGTCTATGCACTGCCTGTAAAGAAATGAAATTGTGCAGTTGGCTTGAGTACATATTGCTGAAGGGTGGCATTTTAACTAAAATAATTAAGCAAATGTGAGAGCATTTGGCAACTACCCATAATCAAGCAGCTGTTTGGGAGGAAGCAGAGAACTCCTGTAATTTCCAAAGTTTCTTTCTGTGTTGTTTCTTTTGACTGTGCTTGATGTGCCATTTAAGTTGTCATAAGGTCTTAATTAATTAGGTGCACAAGCTGATGATAAAGAAGATTGTACATGTGATGGAGAGAATTAGAAATGTAGATCAGGCAGCAACAGAGAAACATATGTTAGCTGGGTCAGCATGTGCTGTACTTCGTGGATAATTTGAACCTGACATTTTACAGTATGTCTCTAATTGAGCTACCCCATGCACCCAGAACTTCTCACTGTATTTTCTAAAATATATACAACATGTCTATTAAAATCCTTTATGTTTGTGACATAGTTGGGCAATGCTTGTAAGCCCCAGTTAAGATCATTGGACCAATTTTTTTTATATGACTACATTCAAGAGGAGGAAATTTCTACCGTAACTAATTAATTGTTCAAATATCTTTCCATCGTTTCATCAGTCTAAAGTACTATGAGTTACTGTGAGTTGAAAGCCAGTGTGGTGCTTGGCTGTGGAAATCCTAGGGCTAAATATGCACTCAGCCACACCTGTCTCACAGGGTTGGTGTGAAGATAAAAATTAGATCTATGCAACCTTTAACTCTTTGGAGAAGGACAGAATACAAATGTCATGGTAAAAGACTAGATGGCAGTCCTTTTTCCCTCAGTTACAACTAAATAGGAAAGCAAGAAATAAGTTCAAAGATAAAGGATTTCCTAGCAAACAGTTTCTTTTCTGTAATCAGGAGGGTCACAATCCATAAATCACTGATTCCACACGTGCAATTTCTTTTCCTGGGAGGTGGGCTTGCACTCATGTTGGTGCTTCCAAGGCTGATGCACTGAAATTTATTTTCTATTTTTGCTTATCACATCTTCCAGTTATGATGGTGGTTAACGAAAAGGCATACCAAAGAAGGAATCTATTCCACTTGCTTATTTTCCAGTATATGTGATTAAGGGGGGATAGGAGGATCTTTTCTACATCTCTACACTCTCCAAAAGTTAGCTTCCCGCTGAGAAAGGAAGAGCCTGCCTGTTTTGTTGCTTCGTTTACCTTCCCAAATCGTCCAGATAAAAAGACTGACATGTGGTGGTATGAATTGAGTTTCTTCAGATTGGGATCAAGTATAAGGTCTTGCAAGTTGCGGCTGGTGCAGCCATGATTATTGGGAGGCACAGAATTATTTATGGGCTTGAAAATACTGGATACTGTAATGAAAAGTGGCAGCACAGTACTTATGCTTGACATATTGTTTCAAATTTAGACAGGTTTTCTTGCTGGCCTTTTTGGAGCTCTGGAGAGAGATTTTTTTCAATCACATTGTCACAGTGATGGGTAAACCATTGTCCTACTCCAAGGTATTTAAAAGGATTGAAGTCTTGTGCCATTTAGAATATGATCATCTGTTAAGGGGAATATTAGCAGCACCATTGGAACAATGCTGTAACTGTACTGATACCCCCTTAGAAGGATTGTGCCACTCAGAAATCCATTACACCTGATGGGATACATGTTGGCTTTAGAAGTACTGTGGCACTATCTGCTGGGATCAGCAAGGGTATTGATTCTATTTTGCCCCTCACAGTGTTGTTGTCTTTAGAAGGAGTGTTGTTGTCATCATAGGGATGATGATGATGTTCATGATGATCTGTTATACTCAGTCCAGGCATCTCATTTCCTTCTGTGGCAGCTATGTTCTTTAGAATCAACACTGCAGCAGATCTAGAGGGTCTAGGCTATTGCAGTCACAGTGCAGATCAGTTTAGTACAATAGGAACGAATAGTTCAAGTGACTTGGGTGTGCTGATTTCAACTCCACCCCTTTTGAATTTCTGTTCAGGTTTCCTGGTGGCTAGATGTCTTAAAAGTGGATGTGTAGAGTGGGGAAAAGGCTAGTGGCAGTCTGACTGAAAGTGGCTGGCTTTGAGAAGTGACAATTTGGTTATCCATATGTCATCATTGTATTAAAATACATTAAAGAAGCAATATCATAACTGTAGAACTTGAAAAATCTTGAGCCCTCGAGTGATCAGGTGTATAGATATCTGGGCCTAGCATCTAGGATTTGAAACATGTTGCCAGTCCTAGATCCTAGAAATACTGTATTTACTCGAGTCTAATGCACCATCAAATCTAATGCACACCTCAATTTGCAGAACCTTGAAACAAAAAAAAGTATTTGCTGCCAAATGTAAATTTGCCATCAAATCTAATGCGCACCTTAATTTTCGCAACATAATTTGGCCAAAAAAGGAGAGCATTAGATTCGAGTAAATACCATATGTCTTAGTAAGTGTGAGATGAATGTAGTGTTTTGTACTAAGTGCTTCCTGTTTGCCATCCATTTACATATTGTACTTCCTACTGGAATCTAATCATTATGAAATAAATAGTTGCATAAAAAGCTATTTAGGCATAATGTCATGCATTTCAAAGAATGCTTGAATAGTATTCTGATCTGTTGCTTGCAAGAGGAAGATTAGAAAGGTTTGCAATGTGACATATGAATGGCTTTTATTATTAAGTCTTCTGAAACTGAACAACAGAAGAGCTGCCTTGGTATAAAGCCACAGAGAAGCATATTTATGTTAGACAATTCTGGGGATTTGGGGGCAAAAGAAGACTATACTTAAAACTTGAACGCCAAAATATATTTTCAAATTTGGGGGATATTATGGCTCAGTTGATTTCTGGGAGCTATCAAGGGTATATCCACAGTGTTGCTCTTGATGGGGCAACTCCCTCTGAAGGAGCCGGTACATAGCTTGGGAGTACTTCTGGATCCTTTGTTGTCACTTGAGGCTCCATGGCCTTCCATCAGCTTTGCCCATATCTGGACAGGGACAGCATAACTTCCGTCATCTAGGCTCTGGTAACCTCTAGGTTAGATTGCTATAATGCACTGTACTTGGGGCTCCCTTTGAAGCCAGTTCAGAAACTTCAGCTGGTGCGGCATTTGGTGGCCAGGTTTCACCAACTGGTTTCACCAATCCTGACCCAACTGCACTGGCTGCCAATTAGTTCCTGGGCCCAGTTCAAAGTGCTAGTTTTGACCTATAAAGCCCTAAACGACTCAGGGCCACAATACCTCAAGGACTGTCTTTCCTCATATGAATTGATTCAGACCCTGTGATCATCATCAGACGCCCTTCCTCATGTGCCTCTCCTACGAGAGATCCGGGGGTGGCAACATGAGAATGAGCATATTCTGCAGTAGCTCCCCATTTGTGGAATGCCCCCAAGGAGGCTTACCTGGTGTCTTCATTACATACATTTTGGTACCAGGCAAAAATGTTTCTCTATAACCAGGCCTTTGACTAATTTGCATTCTGTGGCCTTTTAAATGTGTTTGTGGGAGGGCGATTATTGGTTTTTTGTTTTTATTATGTATTTTGTATGTTTTATCTTGTATTTTTATGTTGTGAACCGCCCTAAGATCTATGGATGAAGGGCGGTACACTAATAATAATAATAATAATAATAATAATAATAATGCACCTTTATTGGGTTTGAACAAATGTCATTTGCAATTTTTGAGGGTTTATATAGGAATGTCTAGAGATTATTTATTTGTAGGGGTGAATCAGTTGGGGACACACCTCATCTGTCTTATTGGTTCGTTTTTACAAGGAACAAATAACAAAAAATATTTGGCTCAGTTTCCAGCTGGACATGATCATTGGTCCATTTGACAGAAAAATGGATTTCAGCTTGCTAGTACTGATTGCAGCCACAGGAAAAAGTGGCTGTATTTACTTTCACGGTGGTAAAATTGCAGAAATCTTAAATGGAAACGGAAGGTATAGATTGCTACAAGGATAACAGAATCATATTTTGTGTGTTAGGACTGCATTTTATTGATATTAGGAATACCAATACATCTAAATTGGTGCTATGGTGTCCTTATGACATTCTTATTTCTGTTAGGTCAAGACAATAAATATACACACAGATGGCAACATTTGGGAACTGGGCTGCTTGTTGCTTAGCAGCATATTTTGAAGGGAGAGTAAGAATATGAGTATAGAACAAATTCTATGTTCTGTTTACACAAGGTCTGTTTAAAGAGAATATTCCTTCTTTTGACAAGTTGTAAATGGAAATGACAAGTGAAGCTGAGAGGCTAGGTACATCATTCAAGTATATTTTATGTACAAAAGAAACTTTTTGCAACTTTTAGGTCTTGTCCATGGAGCATGAAAGACAGGGTGCAGATGATTTTTTTGCATGTAAAAAGAGCCCAGATTCAGTTATTCTGTGTTGCGTTTAAATCATTTTTTTACAAAAAGACTCATTCTTGCTAGTATCATCTTAATATTTAAAACCAGATGAAGGTTTCATTTTTGGAATAATACATTTTCAAAGTAGTTTTTACAGTTATATCAAAAATTACTTGTTAAGATCCCTACTAATTCAGAAAAAAAGATTTAAAGGAGATTTCAACAAGCATAAGACATTTTGTTTCATTTTAACAAGTTTGCATTTCCTATCTAGGGAAAAAAATCCCTGAAACTTGTCATCTTACTTTCAAAGGTCTGTTGGAAAAGCAAGTGTTACATGAAGTAGATGAAGACATGGTCACTGATGTTGATTTTACCAACATGATTTCTGAAGAAGAGCAAGAAGAATTAAAAGCTGAACTTGTCAAGGTAACATTCTTTGTCTCCTGAATATGTCATCTTAAACTAAGGGCTGGTTTTGGAAATCACTGCTGATGCCAATCTTTTCCCATGCAATTTTCCTTGGGCACATTCCTATAAAAGCAATCGCATGAATTTCTTACCAACTGTATGCCTTACCACCATATGTGTGAAGTGGTTCCTGCATGGATTGAGCAGAGTTCAACCTTTTTCTAATAAAATGTAATTGGTGGCAGGGCAATAACTAGCCAGGTAGTCCTCTTCCTTAAACAGGAGCATTCTTGCATATGGATTCATTGAGAACATAACCATGCACTAGAATGGATAGTGTGCCAAAATTTGGAGTGCCCTGTCCAGCCATGAAGTGCTTTGGGCAACTTTCATGTATCAGTTTTTTCTGCCATACAATTTGTTTAATAGAATAAAATGGAGTGATTCTGTGTTTCCACGTATGTCACTCTTGAGTTATTTGGAGATAGAGCTTGGATATAAATGTGATCAATAAAATAACATTAACCCCATCAGTTCAAAATATACAAATGAGGTTTCTTTGATTAATATACAGTAATACTTTGAAAATAATGTATTTGTTCTTTCATTTTTATGTCTCCACCACCCGTTTTTGAGTCATAAAAGCATGCATAAATTATTTTGTGTTTCACTTGTATAAGTCTTTGTCCCCCGGTCTTTCATTTTCAGTGATGTGAGCAGAGGTTAAGGCCTTCATCCTCCAGGCACATCCCACAATACGTATTGTTTGTAGTCACAGCAGTTAATGGAATCTAGGTCAGCTCAGATCACAAGACTGTCCTAAATTGTTCACAGCATTCAAATGGTATATAATTACATTGTTCAAAGGAAATGCATGGGGGATTTGCATTTTGAAATGCTTGGAATTTTTCAGAATTTACTAAGTTTCTGGAGCTCTAATGAATTCATTCTATTTGGAGTGGCTGCTGTACTCCAATGGGAGTAGTTTGCCTACTGGTTTTCAGTGCCTTTGAAAATATTTCCCTGTATCATTGCCTTAAAAGCCTTCGAACTGTCACATTCCCATCTTAAAATTTCCCCCAAAGGCCTGATTTCCCACTTCCCAATTTTATTGCATTTCCCAACTGCATTTTCCCAATTGTATTTTTTCTTGAATAATCCACAAAGTGTACTGTGAATGTGAATATTTTCATTGATGCTAAGGAACATATAATTCAACATATAATTCATATAATTCAAAATGTAATAGCTTCTGAGGGCGGATAATTTATTTATAACTTATTGCTGTGTATATAGCTGATACCTTCTGTGCAGTTAGTTCTCCATGAAAACTTAGGTTCTGCAACTTAATATTCATATGTATAAATTGCACTCAATGCCCAAATGACAGTGAAGTTGCTCATCTTAAATCTGCTAAAAATAGCCCAGTTCAGAAAGGGCAATCTGTGTATGGAATTAACATTTTTCACATCATAAGATAAATATGTCTCTGAAGAGACTACCTTGGAGAATGACAATTTGAAAATGAAATTAAATGTTGTATAATCCACCACAATGTTTCATTTAATAAGACATTTACAGTAATAGAAAAGTAGCTGAAGATGTTTATTTCTTTAAACTGGGACTAATCAGTTTTCCAAGTCCAGTAAAAAAAACCAATGTGAAGTGACTGTTGTACCCACCCAAGTCCTTTTTTGTTCTACTCCCCCCACTTCACAACCTGACTATTCTGCTTTACATAATCAGATGAAATGTAAGGCTATATTTAACTTAATTGTTTTTATTATAATGACACAAAGAAAATAGCTTTCTCTTTGCCAGCATGTTTTTTTTTTTTACTAGGCTGCTTTTTCTGTCTCTTCTGGGTTATACTGATGGGAGCCATTTTTATTTTACATACACTGCCTCTCAAAGGTGCAAATTACTTCCTAACCACCTATTCAGTACATATGTACATAAAGATCCTTGCGCTTGACATTGTGCAGCTCATTGCCTGACAGACTTTATGGCTAATAAACCCATAAATGAGCAGGCAAACACATTGCTCCTAACTTGTTTGCTAACCCGGCCCTTTCTGTCTTCTATTATATTTGTAGATTTTGGTAGTCCATAGGTCAATGAGAAAAGCAATGCAATACATGTGAGATTATTTTGACACCACTTTATTAGGTCTAAAGATTCAAATACCATGGCATTTTTGTACTTGAAGAAGTTGTGTCACCTAAAACCATTTTATGTTTATCACGAAGAGGAATAATGCAAAATTTTCTTCTGTTAATTCTATTCAGCTTGAAGATGAAATTGCAACTTTGCGACAAGTGTTGGCAGCAAAAGAGAAGCATCTTGTGGAAATAAAACAAAAGCTTGGCATTAACCTGATGAATGAACTGAAACAGAACTTCAGCAAGGGCTGGCATGATGTGCAAACTACAACTGCGTGAGTAAAAACCTTCTGCACATCCTTTTCCTTTGTACTCTCATTATGAAGGCAGCATGATGCAATGGCTAATGTGTTGGACTTTGTTTAAAGTGACCTAGGTTCCAACTCCCATTGGGCTTTGTAGCTCACTGCATTGCCTTGGTCCCCATCCTTGCTGAAGATAAAAATGAAAGCAGTTATGTGCCACCCTGAACTCTTTGGAGATCATATGGAATACACACATGGCAAATAATTCAGTAAGGGTAAAGGGACCCCTGACCATTAGGTCCAGTCATGGATGACTCTGGGGTTGCGGCGCTCATCTTGCTTTACTGGCCGAGGGAGCCGGCATACAGCTTCCGGGTCATGTGGCCATGGCCAGCATGACAAAGCCGCTTCTGGCGAACCAGAGCAGCGCACGGAAACGCCGTTTACCTTCCCGCCAGAGCAGTACCTATTTATCTACTTGCACTTTGACGTGCTTTCGAACTGCTAGGTTGGCAGGAGCAGGGACCCAGCAATGGGAGCTCACCCCGTCGAGGGGATTCGAACCGCCAACCTTCTGATCGGCAAGCCCTAAGCTCTGTGGTTTAACCCACAGCACCACCCGCATCCCAAATAATTCAGTACATTTAGTCAAATGCTATTTTGTTGTTGCCATTGCTATCTCCAGTAAATTGAAATTTATTTAAATACACCTTCAATGGGTCACTTTGCATGCTTTATTCTACAGGTAGCATACACAAATTTTATTTTCTTGCCACCTGACTTCCTTTGCTTTTTTATGAATGGTTCAGATGCCTTTTTTTTTGCAGTCAACACAGAGAAGTGGGCTGTCTGAAAGTATCCTAATGTGCAATGGACTCTGCAGCCACCAAGCTTTGTATGCTTACAACAAGTGGAAGTGGCTCTTTTCTAATATAACTGCAGTAGCAGCATGTAAACAGTAGGACACTGTCATGTTAACATGGTGGCCATTGTTGTTGAACTACTTTGTGTGGATGATGGCCGGGGCAGACTTTGCTAATATGGCGCCCTGAGTGAGGACAAAATTTGGTGCGCGCACACACACTGTATAAATGATGTTGTTGTTGTTACTATAACAATTAGTGTCTCCTCAGTTGGGTGCTCTATGCAGAGGAACCATGGTACCATAAGTCCAGCATTAATGATGGTCACTGCTGCCATGATGGAGCTGGCATTCTTTCTATTCACAACAGACATAAAGATATATTGGTCAAAGCACACTGGAGCCCTTCCAAAGATGGAAACTATGCATGGTACAGCATTCAACTAAGTTTTATGCAGTGTGGACCCATTGGAATTAAAGAACACAATTATGTCCATTGATTTCATTGCATCTAACCTGAATAAAATTCAGCTGACTATTTTGCACAAGGTAGAAAAGAACTCAACAGAGAGAGAACTTTAGTTGCAGTCGTCTTCATTCTAATAATATAAAAATTCCCTGAACTGGCTTAAAGAAAATAAGCAATAACGTTTGTTCATTGGTTTCTACTGTGATGGTTGTGCAAATCTGAAGAGTTATTTTTTGAATGCCATTCTGTTCATTTATTATTTCATAGTAGTAATGAAAATATGAACAATATATTATTAATGGCATTTTTTTAAGGCTAGTACCTTAAATATATATCTCCAGGCAGAAAAGAAGGTGAACTGTGAAAATGCACACTCAGCAAATAGATTAGTAGCTGAATAGGTAGCCTCTGAATTTTAAAAAGCTTAGCAACCCTGATGAAGAATGCAAGCAGAGCAAGTCAAAGCATGTTGCATAAATCAGCCATGTGCATATTTAAGAGGATTGTGGCTGAAGCATTCTTTGCATTATCTGACTGTTAGGAGAACCAGCAAAACTGTTTTGGATACGCACCTGTGGTCTAGAGACCATCAAGGAACCCTAGAATAATAATTGCAGTGTTGCAAAATTACTGAAATGGCTTATCATTACTTGCCTGCTTATTACAGTTGTGTCCCCACTTTCCTCCAAGGAGCTCTGGTACATTTTATCCCTGCAACTCTCTGAAGTGGGTAAGGCTGTGAGATAGCAGTTTGCCAGTGACCATCCATTGAGTGTAATGGCTTTGTGAGGATTTGAACTGGGTTTTCTTGAACAAAATTCCAACACTCTGCACAACTTGTGATCCATCAGGCTCAATGCCTCCCACCAGCCAGCACTGGTGGTCTGTCATTGGCTTGACAATGCCTGTGGTGGTGTGCTTTGCAGGAAGAAAAAACATGAAGTTTGGTGACCAAGGACTCTATTCCAGTTATGCACCTTGCAGTTCATTTCTGTCTCGTGTATCTTGGAGCCATCCTAAATATTATGCAAAATGCAGTAGTAGAATTTTTCTCAACATTCTCGCACATCAGACTGTAGAAGGGTAAAAATATTTTGAATGCTTCTTCACATACAGGTTTAATAGTAGTAGTAGCAATTATGATTATTATTATTACTTATTGTCTGTCGTTTGCCATAAGGTCTCAGGGTGGCTTACAGTATAAAAATGTATTAACTAGAATAGGAACAAACTTTAGAGAGAAATATGCAGCAAAGAATTTTAATGTTGGAGACTAGTCTTTTCCTGTTGTATATGCCCTGGCAATTCTGGGTACATCCTGACATTATTTTATTTCTATCAATTTCTCTGCTATGGGTAAAGTAGTTTATGTTTGGGCCATATAAAATACAGTTAACTCCTACATATGAATATTAGCATTTGGTAAGCTATTTTAAAACTACCCCCTTCTCTTGTGCTGTTCCTGCAAATGAATTTAATGTACAGCAGTCACAGTTCTGATGGCTTTCAGTATGAGAAGCAAATGCCTTGAACTTAAAGGGTACTTGCTTACACTGTAATAACTGTTAATTCTTAGATACAAGAAGACACAAGAGACTCTGAGTCAAGCAGGTCAAAAGGCAACAGCAGCTTTCAGCAACGTCGGAACAGTCATCAGCAAGAAGTTTGGAGATATGAGGTACAGACGTTTTGATTTAATTTCTGGGAGAAAATTAAATCCCACCCTCCCACAGTTCTTTAATTCCCAGCATTGCAAGATTTACGCCTGGCTAAGGCGACTTTTTCCTGTTTATCACAAAGGAACTAAATGATAGCTTATTAAGATGTATTCCTGATTTAAATTCTGGCACATTACCAGAGAAACCCAGGGAGATTACATGTTGGAATCCCATCTTCTAAATAATGCCATAAAATACATCAGCGGGGATACAACAATTGCATCTCCCTAATTCTTTTCATGAACGGGGATCTTGGAGAGAGAAATGTTTTGAAGAGTGAAGCGTGCTTCGAAGCTATTCTTGAAACACAAATACAGCAACTTTACTGTTTTATCAATTTTCCAAGGAACGTTAATAAAGACTTTTGTAAAACCATCCATATCTCCCTTCATTGACTCAACAGAATGCTCTACACAAGGAAAGGTAGATTAGTTCAGAGATTCAAAGTACCGGTATTCATTCCCAAAATGTATTCTGGAGGAAGAAGCAATTGCTGATTATTCCCTTTGTAGGGTAGCAAGGATCTCCCTGCTCTCAGGGGATCAAGGCAACTGTGTCTGCTTCCTCACTTGCTGGAACTAACAGCAAATTTGTGGTATAGAGGGATTTACATTGGGAAAGAGGGTAGGAGAGTACAGGATAAAAGGTTAAACACATTCTTCCACAGAAACACCAATCTTCATAATGCCTTGGGGTCACTAGCTAAGAAAAGAAAAAATACCAAATTCTAATCCTGATTTAAGTTACACCTAGTTTGGCCTCTTTTCATTGACTTCATTGGAAAGCCTCATTGTGACTTTGAAGAAATTGGGAGAGCATTCCTAGGGTTTCTGTAATTACAGGTGCAAGTGACTGAGTGTGCTATTTAATTGAATAGTGTGTTGCCATTTCTAATGCCTTCATCCTCAACTGAAGGAAAGTGTTATGGAACTACATTTGCTCGTGTTGTCCCTTGCTGACCTTGTCCTAGCCTTGTCCCCCCTTTTCCTCCTTTCTCGTCTAACTGCTTGCTCTTTGGGGTGTAGATAATTTATCTGTGTATACTCTGCTTCGACATAGCGTCCCTAGATGTTATTGGACTTACTCCCATCATCCCCAATAGACCAGCTTAGCCCGTGGTCTGAGATGATGGGAGTTGTAGTCCAAACTCATTTGAGGACCCAAGGTTGAAGAATACTGCTGTAATGCATAATAATGTGTACTGATGGTGCCAAATAAATAATGAGTGAATAAGATGCTGAGAGCCAGTGTGGTGAAGTGGTTAAGAGCGGTAGACTCGTAATCTGGTGAACCGGGTTCGCGTCTCCGCTCCTCCACATGCAGCTGCTGGGTGACCTTGGGCTAGTCACGCTTCTTTGAAGTCTCTCAGCCCCACTCACCTCACAGAGTGTTTGTTGTGGGGGACGAAGGGAAAGGAGAATGTTAGCCGCTTTGAGACTCCTTCGGGTAGTGATAAAGCGGGATATCAAATCCAAACTCTTCTTCTTCTTCTGAGATGCTGTTTGGATTTCAGTGTGTACATTGATGAATTACCCTTTGCTTCCATGTCATTTTAAGTTTTACTTTGGTTAGCACAAATCTTTGGTACTTGGTAGGTACTACAGAGAATCTTTTGTCTATTCAATACCACCGCAAACACACACCCATGCACATAAGCAAAAAAACCCAGGAATGTGATGTTAGGGTATTTATTTTTCCCTATAGACTAAAAGCTAAAGTGTAACATTTTAATATGAATCATTTTTCTCTTGTACGAATAGTTTAAAATGCTTATTTCATGTTTGAATACCCCTTGCAGTCAGGACCGGTGCCAGGGTTTCTGGCGCCCTAGGCGAGGGGGCGGGGCACCGTACGTCATGCGCAATGACGTACGGTGCCCAGCGCGCCGGCGCTCTGCGCCGGCGTGATTTTCGCCACTGGTCCGCGACACCGGGCGGGGGGCGAGGGGCAGGCTGGCCAGCGCCACCTCCATTTTGGCGCCCTAGGCAGTTGCCTAGTTGGCCTAAATGGAAGTGCCGGCCCTTCTTGCAGTAATAAAATAGGAAGAAATTGCAAACAGGGCTAGATCAGAAAAGTTGTATTGTCTAGCGTACTGCATTAATAAGTTGCTTGATCACAGAAGAGCTTCTTGACAATAACAGTTACTGATTTAGGCATAACACTTGCCTTTTAAAGGGGATTATTTTCTGTTTCCTGTAAGGGAAATGTCCACAGTAGTTTGGAAGGAATTTGTGTGCCAGCCTCATTCTGCAGGAAAGCTGGAGGGCTGATTGCAGCTTGGTTATCAGCCTGGGAATTAAAAGATAAATTCAGGGCAGAAGCTATTTCTTATTATGTTGAATTGATTGGTGTTTCTTAACTTTCTTAACTTCATTAAGTGTTTAGATGCTGTGGTCCTACAGAGCAATGTTGTGTCTTTAAGTTTGGGCTGTGCCACACATACAAACATTGAGATAATTGCTCACTAATATTTGAAGTAAAAAGAGGTGCTAAATACTATCTATAGTTCTTAAAATGTAGAAACAAACAATTGCTTAATATTCTGTAGTGCAGTGCTCTGCATGTTAACTCAGTTCACTGGGGGTTACTGCCAAATAAATGTGCACAGAATTGCAGTTATGTGTATGTGAATTATACAGGGTGTACATTTTATTTCATGCGAAGCCCTCAGGCTGGGGTCTTCATCCATTGGACCATCTTGTTATAAAACCTGATGAAGAGTGCTAATCAGTGCCTGGGACAGGGCAACTCATAGATCTGAGTGCTCAAGAAGGACATATATTATTAAAACCAAAACAGCCACCTTCTCTATGCAATAATTAGTATCTAGAATTTTATGAAATCAGTATCTGGAATTGCATATACAACTATGAGTGCTAGATGCGGAGCTCCAGCACTGGGAATTGCACAGTCCCTTTGCATGTGTACCGGTAGTTCCCATTCCAGCTGGAAAATGGGAGTGCAGAATTAATTGGGTGGCTATAGTTTATATTTTACTATGCCCCTGATGTGTGGTAGAATTCTAATCACTAGGCAGGTTAATGAAGACCAACCTGTTTTATGCTCACCATGGTAAGCTGCCACTTGTCAAATGTCATCTGTACCTTCCATGTCTCTTTGTTTCATTACAGTACAGTTTTACCTCTGGTTAAGTACTTAATTCGTTCTTAACCCGAAACTGTTCTTAACCTGAAGCACCACTTTAGCTAATGGGGCCTCCCGCTGCCACTGCACTGCCAGAGCACACTTTCTGTTATTATCCTGAAGCAAAGTTCTTAACCTGAAGCATTATTTCTGGGTTAGCGGAGTTCTTAACCTGAAGCGTATGTAACCTGAGGTACCACTGTACTGAATAAAGGTATCAAGAGAACAGCTCTATAAAATTGTAGTCTATCTAGATAAGGAATATGCTTTTTAGTGACATACTGTATAAAAAAATCAACAGTAAAAGTGGAAGACAATTTATAAGATTTTATGGCATGATATTTACATAGCAACCAAGTTCAGGACTTGACCAAGCTTGCATCATCAGAGAATTCAGTTGATCTAATTTAAATTAGCAAGGTTTTGCCTTTTGGGTTGTGTTTCTCCAGTTAGCACATTCAGTTGTATTACATTTGCCAGGCTTGTGGTCCACCAAGGGCTGCTACTAAACTTCCGTTCATTAAAATGGAGTTTGCTTGAGATTCTCTTACCTTAATTGGAGGATTTTATTGAAAATTAATAAGAATTATTTAAAAAAAAAGAGAGAGATTCTCTTATCTGTTTCACAGCAGCAGTACTTGATCAATTGCTCTTCAACAGTAAACAATTCCCAGTGTTTCTAACTGATCCTTGTGTTTAATTTTGCTCTGTAATCCGATCTTATCAGCTGCAAGTAACTGGTCCCACTACCATTAAGTTGCATCTGTTGCAATTGATTTGATAGAGCTGAAACGCAGAAGTCCAGGGGTTGTAATTACGGTATTTGAAGCTTTTACTCCCTCTTCCCACTTGCATTATTTATTTAAAAAGAAATGATGATTATTTGGCCTTCTGACCACTCTTCTTTTGGTATTAACTTAGTTTTCATGGATAATACATATGATGTTCTATGCAGTTCTCTTAAGGCAGTCATGAGTCAGGGCTACTGGTATTCATGTTATGTTGTTCTGCCTGAATGCCATTGTGCCTGAAACGAAGGCTTCAGTAACAAACACAGATTACTTAGAATCTCATGCTTAATTGACACAGCTCTTTGGTGGGCTAGTTTTCAAACTGGATTATGTGCTTATCTTCAAACCAATTTGAAATTGCAGCTGATGACTTGTAGAAGCAAGCTCAACATTTACAAACTTCACAGGTTTCCAAAGAGAGCATGAACAGTTAGCAACTTAGCTAAATTTAAACATTTTAAATGCGCTTGATGTTGAGTGTTCCATGTTCAGGATTTTGGGGGTGGGGGTGGGGGTGAGATTTGTAATTATACCAGTGCTTAACTCTTCTTAATTTTTTCCTTATGCTGCTGTTCCAGGTCACATTCACTTGGGTAAGATAAATGCATGTTGCTGCTGCATTTGGCATAGTCTGTTTTATGGAAAAGGACACAACATGATTTCCTCTATTTGTGGTCCAAGATTAGAAACTTGTATTATTTCAACTGGGACATCTTGATTTTATAGTTTAATTAGGCAATGCAGAAATTGCTGAAGACCCTGTAGAAAACCTTGGATAGAATTCAGAACGTTGCTAATGCGCTCCTGATTAGATTAGACCAAATTTCCCACAATGAAGGCTTTCAAAATGCATTTCTACCAAACAATCCCCCCTTAACCACCCAAGATTGAAACATATGGACTAAACATTCAGTAAAATTGTTTTTTGATTGTTTCTCCAAGAGTGGCCATTATCGTAGAACAATAATTAATTTCATCAATTGTTTGAATCCCAAAGTTTTATCTGTGAACCGTCCTGAGACCCCTGGGTATAGGGCGGTATATAAATTCAATAAATAATAATAATATCCACAGTTTTATTATTTATCCTATGGAAGATTCTTGTGCCTACACATCAACCCGTTGCTTGCCGTCTCCTTTCTCAGTGCACTGTGATTAAATCTGAAAATCTTCAATTAATCCCATTACATCCAAACTGGAGCAGAACAAGCCAAGATTTTTAAAACAACTTCAAAGTGTGGTTGAAGATTCTACAGTGATCCCTCGACTTACGAATGACCTGACTTACAAGTTTTTCGAGTTACGAGGTATCAAAGCGGCCGCCGCTTCTGAATTTTTTCGACTTCCGATCAGAAGTCGCGGCTGTTTTAAATGCGGTTTCCTCGACTTACGAGGTTTTTTTCGACCTACGAATGCGTTCTCCCAACGCATTCCTATGGGGACTCGAGTTACGATGATTTCGACCTACAAAGATTCCGTTGGAAAGGATTTTCTTCGTAAGTCGAGGGTCCACTGTAGTTTGTTCCAAACAAAATAGGAAACTATGGTTAATTGAAGACTTCCAGGTTTAATCACTGAGAAGTACAAGTTACAGAATAAATACTGATCTGCAAGCACCCACTCTCTTCCACTACTGGAAATATTGCCATCTGTGCCCTCCCTTCTCACCCACCCACACTCTTGCATTCTCAGTTTGTTGACTGGTGATGTCTAGACATCTCATGTTAGGAACAGTCCATTAGGTGAGTAGGTGAGCTACTCAAGTTATAGCCATCAGATGGAAACAATTTTCAGTTGCAACTGTGCCACCTATGTACAAAGCAGGCTGATTGTTCATTTGAGTCTTGATTCAGGCTTTTTAACAGATGCACATCTTAATTTATTTGAGTTTCAGGATTGTTTTTTTCCAGGACATAAGAGTGCCAGAAATTCTTACGGTACTTAAAAACTAAATTAGTCTGCAATTGTGATTTTATTTGTATTGGTCATATTATGAAGTTTTATGTTTATTCTCTTCCATGTTTTTCAATTGCAGTTACTCTATTCGCCATTCCATAAGTATGCCTGCTATGAGGTAAAAGTTCCACATCACCTTCTTATCCTGACCTCTGAATGTGTGTTTTCAGGCTTCCCACTATTCCTGTGACAGTAATTTGTTTTTAGTACTGAATTTTAAATTGTTGTAACCCTTTGTGATCAGCCTTCTAGTTCAAGTGTTCTTCATACAGAAAGTAGGAAATTCAAATGTGGCACCATTGACCATTCTCTGTTGTTCACATGTGAGTAGTCAGATTCCCAATCCACATTCTCATAGATTTCACTGAAATATATTTCCAAATAAGCTTTGCCACCATTTTCATTTGTGAATTGCCCCAGCTGGCCGACAGTTATGGCTGTGAGCCACTTTGCTTGGATGGTAGGAAATGGAGGGCCAGGTCTACCTTCTCCTTCCTAACCAGAGCCCTTTCTCCTTGGCTGGGAGGCAAGTTGGAGTAATTATTGTGCTCCCTAGAAACCCCTGTCATAGAAAGGACTTTGTAGCTTATCAGAAAGGTAAACAGGTGTCACATTAGTTAATGTGAAGTAATATGAAGGGCATATGATCCATTCCCACATGTCTGTAGTTTTAAAGAACACCTCCTTAGGGCCAAATGTCACATGGTATGGTGGCTGTTTAAGGCCTCCCATGCTGGCTGTTTTTTACCAGATCAAGACCATGGGTTGCTTTAAACCTTTTCCCCAAGGCATCCTAATCAGGATCAAGCCTTCCATTGGATCATGACCTAAGACTTGAAGCAACTGTGATCCCAATATGGCTCGGGTATCCACACACTGGCTATTCGTTAAACACACACGACCAAATAATGTTGCAGCTGGTTTGACCCTTAGCTTGGTGGTAATTAGAAGCCAGAGATGGCGACACAAGCCATTGTCATCAGAACCCAGTCCTGTAAACATTATCCAGAAGCATTTAAGGACATGAACAAGTGTAAGACTATCATGTTTTTCTTCGTTATACCTTCTCCTAGGAATTCTCCTACATTCAAATCCTTTGAAGAAAAGGTTGAGACCACTGTCACAAGCCTTAAGGTATGGATTAGAATTGACGGAAAAGTTATGACTGTACTAGCTAATTTTTGTGGTGTGTCACTGAAAATAACTGAAGCCAGAGTAGTCCAAACCTTATCCTAAAATGAACCCTTGATTGTTCCTACACTTCCAGGGAATTTTCTGTGCACATTTGTACATCATCAATGCAGCAGAAACCAGAGTTCCCTTTAAGCCCTGTGTACCTGAGAAATAACTTCCTATTCTTTGTTCCATCATGAGCTTTAAGATCAGTAGATCAGTAGAGCACCTTCATGATTGTACCACGGCAACACGGTCAAAAGCTATTAATGGTAGCTGTGTCACATTGTGAAGCCCTCTTCTCCTGAAGGGTCAAGCCAAAACTCATTCTAGAAGCACTAAGACTTTCCTGTTTGGGCTCATGTTTATCAGTCAAGGCTAAGGAGGAACGGATTAATCTAATTTCTATGAGTATAGATACTTGGGCCTCCCACACTTCTCAAAATAGTTTGTTCACATATAATATGAGCATTGGCTTGATAGTGCATGTTTGTTCTTTGTCAGTTGTGGTTATTTATTATCTGCAAAAAGATGTAAAACCAAACAATAAGACCACCAAGGAAGATGATGGAATTTCCACAGCAGTCGCCATTTGCTAATAATCCACATTTTATGCTTACTAAAAATAAAAATTCTACTCAGGAAATATTTTTCCTAATTGAAAAGATTAGTTTGAACACAATAACTTTTAAAAATTAAGCAGGCTTATAAAAGATACTGGCCTGAGTTGAGAAGTTAAATATACTTAAGAGTAAGTAAATGTCTGTGATCATGAAATGTCGTCTGGGAGATAGGGGGACAATATTAAATCTGATTAAATGTGACAAATATGGTGCAAACACAGCCTAAGAGAATTTTAAAAATTGCCAACTTGGTCACCACTAGCACTTGTGCCAAAGGCAAGATGGACTGCACTAAGTTCATGCTCTGAAATCCCCTTGCTTTTTCAATACCACTTGTCAAGCTGTGAAGAGTTCATCCAGCCTTTATCAGAATCAAATGCTTAAATAGTGCAAAGCACCACAGCGTCATATACCAACTTTTATTTTATCTGAGCACCTAACCAACTAGCTTTGCTGTCTTCTCCCATGTTACTGATAACCAGCTGAATTCCAAACTGGCATGGCATTTAGTTTACAGGTACTCGTAAGCTGAGCGATTTCCCACATATAAAAAACAATATAGATTTATTATGGTTTGAGTCAAATTACACAGAACAGAATTTATATTTGGAAGTTAACCTTGGGCAAATTGCTGCTGTTTCATATTCAACATTTAATTTTAAGGTTGCCTCTTACCTTTTTTGTGGAAGTCAGTACATATCAATACATTATTCTCAATCTGGCACTGACTTCTAGCATCTAGTACAAAGAGAACCATTTTAAACATTCATTACCACCCTTGCCTTTAGTTAACACTATAGTTATAATCTGCTACCTTGAGAGCTGAGGGAACAAAAGACAACATGGAATTAACATTCTTCGCAACTGAGGTTACAGAGCCCCTTGAGTTATAATAGTCCTAAGCGTTTATTTGGCTTGAGAATGAAAAAGAAAATTGAGGCAAATTGTTTAGCAGAATGTTAGTTACTGACTGCCCTTGCTCATTCCTTTCAGACAAAAGTTGGAGGTGCGAGCCATACCGGAGGAAGTTTTGAGGAGGTTCTCAATTCTGCTGCCCATGCCAGTGCTCAGAGTTCCGCTGTGAGCACTCGACTCCCAGAAACAGAAGAGGAGCTTCAATGCTAGACTGCAGGGATGCTAATCATTTTCTCCATCCCATATCTCGGGTCCAATTCATACGTGAAGCCCTGTTTATTTTTGCTTCAGGATTGTGTATGACTGTATGCTGAAACATTAGTGTAAAGCAGGCAGTACCCAGAGTGAACCACAGTGATTCTTGTGATAAGCCAGAAATGATCGCTATCCGTTGCCATATACTATCCAGTTAACTCCAAGTACTTTTTTATGTAGTCACTTGCCTACATACATGATTGCATGGGGCGGGGGGGGGGGGGGAGTAAGTCCTATTCTGGGGGAACAAGCTTGGAGTCTCAACTTCATAAATGCTTTTACACATCCAGCTTCTATAAGAAAGTTGTGCCACTTTTGAAAATAGCTTCTACCAATGTTGTACTCTTAGAGATTTGTCGATATGTGTATATATGTTATATACTGAATTTTTGAACATTCTGTTTAAATAATATATTGCTTAAATATTCACTTTTCAAATCTTATGGTTTCTCTAAACGTAGATGATCAGGTTGTTCTTCCTTCTACCTGCTTCTGTCTTCAGCTAGCTTTATTTTAAAGGTCAGCTATTTCATGAGACATGCCATTTTGTCCTGAGGCACCAGCCTTCCCACCCACCACTGTTCCACAAAGACTGTTCTTCCCTTTCTATCTGTTCTCACTGCCACAGCAAAAGTACTTACGTTTCTAATAAACGGTTTGCTTTTCCTCTAGTTAAGGAGTCTGTAAACTTGATTTTTCAGCATCAAAAAGCATATATGGGTGTGAAAGAATTGGAGGGTTTATATAGTAAGAAGCTCTTAGCTACTGTCTACAAAAAGTACAATGACATTTTTTCTAATTTCCACAATAACGGGACAGCTGCATCCTTGAGGATTGTGTATGTGAAAAAAATAGTGGCTGTGAGTGGAATGCCATTCACAGGATACCCCTCTTGGAGGAAGGGATGAAGAGGCAAAAATTACCCCTTTTCTGCTGTTCTAGGGGATTGAGAGACTTTCTGGAGCAGAGTGGGAGGTGGTGCTGGAAATCTCCCCACTACTTGGTGCAGGAAACCTTGCCTGCACCTCAGGCCCATGCACAAACAAGAGCCTAAGAAGAAAAATTAAGCTAAATCTACTGGTTTCTTTGAACTACAGCATAAATTAACTTTGCTTTTGACTTTCAAATTTCTGACAACTTTCAAATTTTATTTTCTTAACCTAATTCTAGAATAGCATGTAAACTATATATTCTTCAAACTGCCACAATAGCTAAGCCTCTAGTATTATTTAAATTTGTATACCACACTTCATCCAAAGATTTCAGGGCAGTTCACAGAATAGTGAAAGGTAACGCTCAAACCAAATTCAGTGATTTCTGGTCTGAATTCTTGGGGCTTTTACTGGATTTCACACCCATGAACTGGACATGGGGGTGGGGGGTGGGGGAACGTCCTGTATTGACTTGCCTCATTTACTAAGACCTCCTCCTTTTATTCTAGATTTGCTGTGATTGATTGATTGAATGGAAGGTGGGCATTGCTGTAGGCTTTTTTATTTATTTGTTGTACATGTTTCAATAAAGTAGATCCCATGAACAGCTACATCAAATCTTGATATTTTGGGTTTTCATGTCCAAGCTTGCTTGACTTCTTAGGAGGTGCAGTGAATATCTAGCAAGGCAGCACTGTCTTCTCACAAGGAGTTCTCTTTTAGCATGTACACTGAGCTTATCTCAGAAGCAAACACAGAAACTTTTTTGTATCCAATTTACACGTACCGGTATGTTACTGAACAGTGTGAAGGGCCCAGTTGACGCCTATACAACTACTTTCTACATCATATAGCCCTACTTTTTATTATTTTTCTATAATGTACATTATAGTACATTATAGAAAAATAATAAAAAGTAGGGCTATATAGTATATAGTATTCCAGTGGTAGTATACTGCAAAACCAAACACACAGTAGAAATTATAAAATAATTTATTATAGATACAGCTGAAAACATTTGAAAGGTGACTCAAGATGGACGATCTTTGTTTGCTGCATCTATATTTGTATTTCTTTCTTTCTTTATGGAAGACACAAGCTGGACTATTTCAGGGTGACTAAATTTTCCTGTAGATCAAGAGATCACCGTTAACATGTTTTTTTCATTCTGCTATGTACCAAGAATATAGCAGTGAGATAAAAGCGCCTTCCTCAACAAGAAATGTTTGTTCTTGTTATGTTGGATAGCCTCTCATGTTTTATACTGAGCTGCTCTTACACTATTACAGTTTTAAGAAGGGACATTTCAAAGTATGGAAAATTCCTGATGCTCATGCTTTGTGATTTCCTTAATCCTTGCATCAGGGCATCACCAGGTGGCAGCATGAAGCAGCAGTGTGGTGACATTCTTGCCTGCCTTTCAAAGCAGGATTTTGGGACCATCAATGGTTCATGGAGCTTGGGGGGGGGGTGTCGTGTGAAAGCATTAGGTAGGCTGAGCATTACCAAAAACACTGAAGACATGAGGTAGTATGGACAGTGCATGCTCAACAGGACTTGGGCATGTGTTTTTAAACTAGGGGAGTATCAAAAGCAGTTAGTGATTCTAATGTGGACCTGCACTCCAAGGGAGAAGGGGCAAGCTCACTAAATAAATGGACTCAGCCCAAGTTTCATTCTATATCAATTTCTATCTAGTCTGCTTTTTGATGGAGGACTTCCCCGCGAGTCGTAACTGGGGGGAAATAATGGAACTGCTAGTCATTGTTTTGGCTCACAGACACTTTCTGAGTTAATTGCGTTGATAAGCTCCCAAGGTGGTTCAGATGCTCAAATTATTCCTGGCTCTCCTGTAACACAAAGTCTCGAAGCAGCTGAAATAAAACAATGGAATGCATCCAACTGCCATCATAGAAGTGGCACATGCCAGTTCCCTGTGTGAGAGTGTCCATCTCATGGAGGAATTTGACCGTTCCCAGAAGGACAAGGTATAATTCAACCACAGCTGAAGTATATGTGCTTAACCCACTTACCCACCATGTGAATAAGCCGGTGAAGCCGACACTAGTCAAAAACCATATTATATTGGGGGTGCTTTGCATGATTGTGACCTTCAAAGCAAGTGGCAAATGAAAGGGTGTTTGAGACCAAAGGCTTAGTATTGTTTTATACTGGAGATATATATATATATATATCTCCAGTATAAAAGTATACTGGAGATTATATATATACACTGGGGTGTACACTGGGCCGTAAAATTTGGCACTGCATCTCTATCGTTTTAAAAATGCCAATCTGTTACTCAGCCACTCTATGCTCTAAAAAAGACTCTTAACTTCCCTGTCTCGAAAAAAAGCAGTTGAAATGTACAAACAATAGACAAGCCTCCAGAGTACAGGCAAACAGGTATAGAGGCTTTTCACTGGGGAAGCAAAAGGGATTTTATTTCCTCCACTGAACTGCAATTCTCCCCACAAAAAACAGAACCCAGAGGTGCTCATCAAAATTAAAGAAAACCTTTACTAGGCCAGATAAAGGTCCAAAATTCATAAGTCGAACATTTTTGAGAGGAGAAATAAGAGGAGGGCAACTGGCATGTGTTCTTCCTTGTACATTCTGTTTTTTGAAAACTCCACACCTTCCTTTCTGGGGCTTGTTTATGTCCTCCAATAAGGCCCTGCAATATGAGGCAGTTTAGTTCCCTGCAGAGATCTGAAGAGCTGCATTTATTTTCCCGCTAAAGCAGAGCAATGTAGGATTAAAAAAACAACAAAGCTTCTAACTTGTTTCTAAAAACCCTCCACGGCTGTGCTTTAACAGAAATAAAGTAAAATGTGGCGTTTTTCAGTGCTCTACAGGCAATGTTTTGGCCGAGAGAGAGAGAGAGATGCAGGAAAACACAGAGCTGCAATACTCAAAAACAAGGGTCCCCTTGATGGGACCCTGATCCAACTTGGGGGGAGCAGTTACTAGCTTTGTGCTTCAGTGCAGGGAGGGGGAAAGCATCCCAAATCACCCCACTTTCAGCCCTCAATACAGAGTCACTGCACACCCCTAATATATATTAATAGCAAACTCAGTTGGTGACTTCAGACAGCTATGTAGCCAAAACAGTGCTACTAGAAAAAAGAGCACCAAGGTTGAAAAGATTAGCAGGGGGGAGGGAGGGTTAAGGTTGCATGTCTGGCTGTTTGGAACACTATTTTCCATTTACTCTGCAACTGTTTGTTGCAGGTTCCATTATAAAAATAATACCAAGCTACACAATGAGTGTTTAGAAAAAAGGAGGGGGGTGTCTTACCTGCCGTTGTATCATAGAAGTCTTGAAGTCTTCCAGGTTTTTTCTCTATCTCTTCATACTCCAAGGCTTGAAGTATCATCTCACACTGGTCCAGCTCTTTTACAAATTTTGCTTCTGCAGTCGACTGGTGTTCATATTCCTAATTGGGGTGTGCAAGGTGGTAACCCACTTTACTGAGAAGGAAAAAATCACAGAAACTACAACTGTATGCACTGCTGTACAAGGGAAGCAGTTCATTTCTGAGCCCACTAGTCTAACCCATGTAAAGGATTTCTAGCCAAATATTGAGAACCAGCACTACATGTTCATGAGTCTAGAAGCAATTCTCATCAGTTGCTGCTAAAGAGAGCATCAGCCAAACCAATACCTTGCCAACAGGTTTCTCGTAACACCTGAATAATGAAATGCATTCACTGCAGAACACAGGCTGGTTAGACATGCTTGTCAAATACTTTCTTTTTCAAACTGGTTCTTGCTTTCTAATATGCCAGTTTCCTGTGGTGATCCACCCGCTTCCATTTTTGAGTTTTTACTGTTAAGCACGCACCAGCTTCTACTTTGAAATCAAAACTACATGGTTACAACTATTTTTTTTCTAACAACTGACACCCTGGATAGCTCACCCTGGTTAGAAATTATCCTATGGCAGAAGTCACTGCAATAGTACAAAATATGTTAAGTCTGCTCAGGCAAACCTTACTCCAAACCACTCCCAAGACCAATGCATCTCACCATGGCGTTCAGTTGCCTGACAGCCCCACTGGATTTTATAAAAACAGGCAGGCAGCAAACTCAGAAAGCTTATTGTCTCCCTAGTGCCCCCTGTAACAAAGCCATATATAGCTTGGTAGCCTGCTTTACACCAAGAATGCTTCAAAAAAACAGTTATTATATATCTCTATAGTTGATGTTTAGTAGAGATAAATACCTATTTAGGGGGAAAATGAATTTTAATATTTAAGCAATTTTAGATGTTTAAAACTTACTTCCCAGAGTTCATAAATTTCTTTTCTCAGCTCCTCAGACAGCACCTGGGTCAAATGTTTCATAGCTTCCTAGAAAAACAGAATCCTGCATTTTATTTGGTGTCACTCCAATATTGTTTCCCTGCTTTTGGCAGAGGAGAGCTGCACTCTCTTGCTCTCACACACCTTGGCAGTAAAAACCTGCAAGGATTGGCCAGGTGGTCTTGGCGAATGGAAAAAGAATGTGAGCACGCGCGCAACCTCCCTCCATAACACAGTTCATCCCTCATCATCTTAAGTATTAACCAAAAGAAGAAAATTACGCAAGCTAGTAAGCAGGGGTAGGCAACCTAAGGCCCAGGGGCCAGATGCGGCCCAATCGCCTTCTAAATCCGGCCCATGGACAGTCTGGGAATCAGCGTGTTTTTACATGAGTAGAATGTGTCCTTTTATTTAACATGCATCTCTGGGTTATTTGTGGGGCATAGGAATTCGTTCAATTTTTTTCTTCTTCAATTTTTTCCCCTTCAAAATATAGTCCGGCCCCCCACAAGGTCTGAGGGATGGTGGACTGGCCCACAGCTGAAAAAGGTTGCTGACCCCTGCTATTAAGCAATCACATGCTTCCCACAACAAAGCAAGTAAGATGTGTTTCAGAGCAATAATCTGGAAATCCAAGCACCATGCCGGGTATCAGTAGCCTCTTATCAGCTTCTTCCTGTACAACTAAGGGAACATCAAAAGCTTCAGTCCTGTGGAAGAAGTTCCCATGTGGGCACTGCCTTTCCTGGAAACTGATCTAACACTGGTAGATGCACAAGCTACACAATGGAGCCCTCCCTTCTCACATAGATTCAAAGTTTTCTTGGCAATTTGGGATGGGATGCTGCAGCAGCTCCTATGCAACAACAAAGGCGATATGGGAAGAGCAGCGTCAGATTTAGGGTGGTGCAGGCAGTTCCCCTGTATAGGGAGCCGAGTCGAGATGGCGCAAAATTGAGAAGATTTATGTGTGCCAAATTCTGGCCTCACTCAGGGAGCCATATTACCAAATATTTCTAAAGACCTCACCTGGGAAAGAGTCCATAAGGTTGTTGGTTGCTAACCTGGACATCCTGACTGTCCCCTTTTCAGCCCAGGCTGGACACTCTTATGAAAGCCACATGTTGGTGGTGTGTAGGGCCAAAGCCAAACGTGAATTTTATTTTTGCACAGTAGGCTGGTTTCTACACCCATTCACACTCACCCCCTATGCACCATCCAGGCAAAAAATAGGCATGATCAGAATTCAAGGACACATTGCAGCCAGGCAAAAACACTCAGGTGTTTGGGGGAGAGGGAGCAAGGCCAGGTAGGGGTGCCCTGGGGAGAGGGCCAGTCAGGGAGGCCTGAAGAACTGCATTTGCCCCCTTCCCAGCCGAAATCCCCCACCCCTACTTTTAAAGCCCTGAAGCAGTGGGAGAGGAGGCAGCTACTACAGGCCTCCTTTGTCCATTCTCCAATGCTCATTGCTCATTATAGCAAGCAGGAACACAGTCTTGCCCAGCAGACAGCTTTTCAGCCTGTGTATAATTTATAAAGGGGCAAAGGAAGGAGCAAAGGATGACCTCTGGAGATCATCAAAAAGCACCAATGGATATGAATGACAGGGGTCCACTATGCAAATGATTGAACATTGGAAACGCCTGCCATTTTCACAGAATTGCACTGCCACAGATTGTGTGTGGTGCCCCTTACTTTAAATATTTCACACATAACAAGTTTATATCTCAGAGCCTTCTAGTCTTTACTGTCCTTTGACACGTCAGCTACTGGCACAGAATGCCAATCAGTTTTCATGAGAAGTAGGAAGTTTTCAAATAAGTCACTTTCCATCTACTTTTCTCCTGATAGAGAAGACAGCTGAATGTCAGCTGATGACCGAGCCTATATGTTTGAATCTTCCCTTCTAGAAAGAAAGGCACTATGGAATCCCACAAACTAAACTGCTTTTCCTCTAATAAATCTTTTCTTGCAAAATACAAGATTGTGCCCTCTAGTATTCTACACTACTCAATTTCATTATTAGAGCCACTTCACAAAAACAATTTTTTCTTCAACTGGGTTGACAGAAAACATCAATGAAGTTTAAAAAGGTGCAAGTTCGAATAACAGAAATCCCATGGAAGCTTTGTATCATGAGGCTGAGCCCTGTGTGTCTTTCCAACTGCATTCTACATAGGAAAAACAAGCCAGCCTCTTTTCATAGAACAAACGCCACAAATCAGATGACAGAAATGGCAGTATTTAAGTGTTAGCGGGGGACATTTTAACCTCCCTGGATGTGCCATCACTGACCTTAAGGTGGTCATATTGGAACAAAGGAACTTCAAAAGGAAACAGCAAACTGAAACTGCCAAATTATGAAGCAAACTGAAAAAGCAAACTGAAACTGCCAAATTATGAAGCAGTTCAGTGTTATCACTTGTGGACTTGTAGCAGTGGCCCAAAGGGCCCCAATTAATGTGATAATGTGAACCCCTATAAATCCTTGAATATGCTTCTATAGAGACGTTATGATAACCTGTTGCTTTAAAGAAACTGATGATTTAGCAAAAGAGGCCTTCCCTACTGGAAAGTACAGCAAATACGTCAATCACACGAGGATGTCATTCATTAGCTAGAACATAAGTTGATACATGCACAAAGAGCTAACACAGGTTCCCAACACGCATACTAACAGAATGTAACAGATTATTAAGATCAAGGTTTACTTGACAATGCTTATTGCGCTTGTGTATTAAATTAGGTAATGGACATGCGTACTAAACTAATATGAGGTAATGATGAACTTTATTGGTTAATTTGAAATCCTTTGTTTGAAATGTAATAAATACACCTGCCCAGACCTTTGGGTGGGGTTGCAGATTTGGGAAAGATTCTGCTGTAACCTATTGCTTTGCAATAAACAATAATGGACTCCTAGCTCCTAAAGTCTCTGAGATTTATTGGCGTAGCTCAGAAGATAGGCCTTTCCGGCCAATGCAACAGACTGAACTGAGACGATATGATTTTTACAACACTACGTGTGCTGACTAACTTACCAGTGATGTGTGTTTTTTGTGACTAGCTTCTGTTAATAATGTAACTAACATCTGTACTTTTCTGTACTGTATTTCCTTCTGATCTCACTGCTAACAATCTCTTGCCTGTATAGATATTCCTGCAACACAGGAGAACACTTCATACTTCTGATGAAGTGGGCTGTAAACTATCCATGAAAGTTTAGGGCTTAATATTTTTGTTACGTCTTTAAGTTTCCGCAAGACTCTTTTGTTTTGAGGATCTTTCAGACTTTACAGACTAATCTTGGTCCTTTCTTTTTTAGAAGTACCATAGACCATCAAGCTACATGTGCCACCATACTGACCTTCTCTCGCCTGTGTTTCTCCTCTTTGGAAACATTGTCAGCAGGAGCAATGTCACCAACTATGCATTCAGCCATATCGTGAACCAGAGCTAACCGGATGCATCTGGGAAGCAGAAAATATTTAAAGACGTGATTATTAAAAGGCAACTACAAAAGATAGTATTGTATAACAATCACTGCATCCTGTCAACTGATTCTGCACTTCATTTTGGTTAGTGCAATTATATTTATTTCCTTAAATACCTACGTTAAACTTAAGTTTGGTTCCAATAAAAATCCAAAATAACATTAGTGTAACATCCTATTAGGACCAAACATCAATTAAAATGCCACTTTCAGACAAAGCTTCCAAATTCCCCCAAACTCTCTTCAAGCTAGATGTAGTTCAAAAATAAAGAGAAAAAGATGTTTCTGAGCCACAGGCTCAGAAACATTTTTCTTGACTTCCTTCAACAGCAACAATAATAAAATGTCTAGCCTGAAGAAGAGTTCTCTGAATCAAAAGCTTGCTCACTACTTTCTGATGTTTTAATAGGTCATGATAAAAAGGTATTCAATGTAAGTAATATACCAACCTGACAATTTCAGTGCTAAGCCTGGCAAAATAATTGCTATCACCAGTTAAATCGAGAGTTAACTTTTGAATTTATTCTATTTTTAAACCTGTCTGGATTTACTTATTTGATGTTACAGTCACAATATTGCACAGCTTTACATTACATATTAATTTACCCAGCAGAAGCTCTTCAATCATATTGGCGAATGTGAATTCCACATTCCACCAAGAAAGAAACACATATTGGAAAGTTGGCAATGAGAGGGGAGAGGAATACACCCATGGTCTTAGACCTGGGCTATAGCTCTCCTTTATCTTGGGCAAGGCACTCTCTCAAATCACACACACTCATTTTTGAAAATTAAATAATGGCCTAAATTTCCCATTATGTTATTTTAACATTGGCCTGAATTCAGATAACTGGCCCTGCTAGCAGAAGCCCACACAGGGACTTCTGCTAATGCAAAAGGGCTTTTCTTCCCTCTTCTCCCTGTGCTGCCCTCAGATTGGCTCAAGGTGTGTGTATCTGTAGAACCCCCAGAATGGGGTGTGTGTGTGTGTGTGTGTGTGTGTGTGTGTGTGTGTGTGAAGAGATTGTTCCATCAAGCAAGCAGATATACTTGTGATGATGGAGCATTTTTAACAGCACAACAATGAATTCCTCCTATTAAGCCAAGATTATCAAATATTGTCAACCCTTTTTGACCCACCTAAATAAGTTACAGGAGTTGATGCAATCAACAGCACTTCTCTATTAAAACAGCACTTCTGCTTTTCTATTAATTGTGTGGTTTGGCAGTGTACAATACTGATGGTTCAGTGTTGCAAATAAATAAACCTGGATCCAATGAAAAGTAAAATAAGACAGTTGCAACTAACTTTATCCCATCAGGAATGGAACTTCAGTGCAGCTACTTTTCACTAAACTGAAGCCACAATGTGCAGTCCCCCATATCCATTAAAGATGCCCACTGCTCTCAGTATACATACCTGTCTTTATTAAGTGCTTTATCTTCAGTTACCATAGCCATGATTGCCATCCTGTACATATGGTCTGAAACGCTCTCTGGATTTGCTACATTTCTGTATACCCAGCCCGTCCGTGGGACTCTCTAGTCAAAAAGAGTTTAAGCAATACTGTCAAAGGGGGAGGGGGGCAAACCCTTGCATGTATCTTCTTTTTTATACCCACCTGCCATGAAGAAAGACAAGTTGCCATATTTAACAGATTGTTAGTCATGCTTACTGATTACAAATATTGTTAAAAGACCAAAAAAATCATTCCAAAACAGTGTTCCTATAAGCACCAGTGCCCCAGAAATAAAATATTTACTTTCTAGTTCCCCAGGTGGATAGTTTTGTATACTGGGTGTGAAATGTTGAACTGAGAGATCCTGCCTGTTTCCTATTACAGTACGACTATCTTACTGAGCTTACTGCAAAGCTGAACTACTAACTGCAGTCTTTAGGTTCTTCAAGGCAACAGAAGCAATTTATTAGGCAATCCACAAACTGCCATTTCCCCTTTTTTCTTTAATAAGCCCTCTCCGCTCTTCTATTCTATTACTTGTAAACTACCTCACTTTCATTGCCGGCCAACTTTTCCTCCAGTGTCCCTTGGCTTTACCACCATCCCCTTTCGCAACAGATTCCTTATTATTTCTATGATATCTGGTCTCTGGGTTCCTAAACCAGAGTCAGAACACAGAAGTCCTTCAGCCGGCTAAGAAGGTGACCAGGCGCAAGTATCGTATGCGCCTTTGTACTAAGCAAGTCTAATCTAAGCAGAAGCAAGTGTTTAGGATTGCAGCCTTATCCTACACAGGTCTAATTGTACATCCCACTGAGCTCAACAGGATTTACTGCAGGAAAAATCTGCAAACTGCAGTCCTAACCCTGCCTCGGCCCAGTATAACTGAAGCACCTCCACCCCCGTCATTCAGCCAGGACACCGAGGCCCAGCTCTGAGGGCCTTCTGGCGGTTCCCTCACTGCAAGAAGTGAGGCTACAGGGAGCCAGGCAGAGGGCCTTATCAGCAGTGGAATGCCCTCCCATCAGATGTCAAGAAAATAAACAACTACCTGACTTTTAAAAGACATCTGAAGGCAGCCCTGTTTAGGGAAATTTTTAATGTTTGATATTTTACTGTATTTTTAATATTTTGTTGGAAGCAGCCCAGAGTGGCTGGGGAAACCCAGCTTGATGGGCGGGGTATAATTATTAATTATTATTATTATTATTATGCTTACTCAGAGGTAAGTCCCATCGCATTCAATGGGGCTCACTCCCAGGTGTGGGATTTGGACTGCAGTGTTAAAGGGGGGGGGGCGATGAGGAGATGCATGGGGGGTTTTGTGCAGCAGCCCCTTTGGGGAACGATACCGCGAAGATGGGCAAAACTGCTGCATTGACCCCCACCCCCACCCCGCATTTGCTCCCGACCACCCAGTGGGGGTCTCTGCTCACCTTCAGCTGCCCCACCAACTTCAGAAACTGCAGCAAGCTGCCCATGGTGCTGGCTACGAGCGCAGGAGCCTGGAGGCGGCAGGACCAACACCCTCCCGCCTGCCTGCGTGCCCAAGAGTGGGTGGGGAGGAAGTGACGTCATCGCAGGCTCGGCTTCCCGGTTCCTGCGCCACTCGGCTGCTCATTGGCCAGCGGCGCAGGTCGGCGATGCATTCCGGCCCCGCCCCCGAACGCCGGCTAGCCTATGGACACGCGTGAAAGCCTTGGTCGTGGGGAAGTGACACCGCGCGGTGATGCGTGCGAGGCGTCCTCTGCACCGGTTCTGGCAGCTCGAGCCATTCGGAGGTCTTCTCTCTAAGGATATAGGATGTTTGTTTTCAAAAGCAGGGGCTCCCTCTCGAGGGGGGGGGGAAGCAAAGCGGAGTCCGACGCAGCCGCCCCCACTTTCCTTCCTCCTCCTCCTCCTGATTTCTGTAGATCTTTCGTAGCACGCGGTTAAACCCTTGCGAGTCCACAGCAAAAACACCCATTGAAGTGAAGCATGCGCATAATTTTGCTGAAGTTCCAGGTGTGCTCAACGTGAAGTTGCTCGGGAGGGGGGGGGGGAATCGTGTTGTTTCAGCCAAGGTTCTTGGCACGTATAATAAGGTTACCAGATTTCCCCCCAATGAATCTGGGGACACACGGTCTACTGCCACTCAGAGAAGGTTTCCCGCACCTTCTCCAAGAAAGTCTACCGCCTGCCTGCTTCACCTGCCCCCCCCCTTCAAGTCTACTGGGACACGTGGGAAGTGGGAGGCGGTGAGGAGCAACATTAATTACTACATATTCCGGACGTTGATTCTGCAGCGATGGCGGTGGCAGAGGGGCTGCCGCCATCGCTGCAGAATCAACGTCCCAAATATGAGCCTGGGCAGCCCCTGAGTTGTTGGTTCTTCTGTGGTGGTGGGGAAGCAGTGCACAGTGGGTCAGGCATGGAAGGCGGAGAAGGAGGGGCAGCCCCAATCCCATTCCTACTTGCGTGTAAGTAGGAGCGGACAGGGATCTCTCAGGCAGCGCAATGCCCCCCTTCCCATCGGAGCAGCCCCAATCCCATTCCTACTTGCGTGCAAGCAGGAGGGGGGGGGGATCCCTCAGCTGGGAAGGGAGGCTTCATTATAACCACACACAAATAACGACCGTAGCGGAGTATCTGTTTTACCGTTAAATACTCATGATTTCTTACATCGGCACAGCGCCTCCTACTGTGATAAAAAAGGAACTGCCCGAACGCACTACGTCACACTCGGTAAAAAGAGAGAAAAGTATTTTATTTTAATTTTTGCATTTTAGCCTGATATAAATATTGGATTCCCAGCGCTGTATTGAAAATGCCACTGCATTGTATACAATAGCCAGAAGAGGAAGAAAAAGTTGCTGCAAAAGGGAGAATTTTTTATGCGGCACATTGCACTCCCATGTAGGCTCCCACCCAGATACAGACCGGGGCTGTTTCTGCTTAGCAAATGAACCGCTACATGCGCACTGCAACGAAGCCACAATGTATTACGTGAAAGGAAGTTGTTCTGTGGCATATTTAAGTCCTTCTGTCTTTAGCGAGTTTCCCCAGCAACTTCTTGCAACGTAATGTTAACAGCACACTAAGTACAAGAACATTTAATTAGGAAACAAGCCCCGCCACAATTCAAGCCCCTTAAAAAAACACACCCACCCGTGTTGTAATTCAATGCACGCTTGGAAGACCATATAAAATATGCAAAGAGTTTGGATAGATGGATTTTATTTCTATGCCACTATTCATTCAAAAGATCCCAAAGCGGCTTACAAACAACAGTAACATGGTAGAACATAATCTTACTGTGCATTAAAATACTCATACAAATAATGAATTACGTGAATTAGGATTTACCTGAGCGCACAACAACACTCTTACTATTTTTATTTTTTGCATTTTAGCCTGACAAACAAAATCGATATGCAGAGAATTAGGATGTATTTAAAACATCATTGCATTTTTACAAGATAGCAAACTGCAAAAACAGCAATCAATAATTGCAGCAAAAGCAGGGGTGGAGGATGTCCTTAGCACTTGTGCATGTAGGGTTCCTGCCCAGAAGTTTGCGGTTTTTACAGCAAAACCGGACTACCATGCAACCGACATGAGTTGCTGAAAAGGATAATTAACTACGAACCCCCCCCCCCCAATGGGATCCTCTCCAAACCTGTGCAAGCCTTGCTGAAAGGCAGGAAAGCTCCTTAACCCACCCATCGCCCAGCCCCGGGGGGAGGTGTTGGCTGTCAGTTCTCCCTGCTGCTGCCGCCTAGTGGAGCAACTGCGTAATTTTTGACTCTGTGGCTTTTTTCCACCGACGTCCACTGGGGGGCAGTCAGCTGTGCTGTGCTTGGAGCCCCGTTTTCTCCCGTTTCGTTCACTGGAGCCCTCCCTCCCCCCCAAAAAACCCACCTCCATGGAGGCCCTACTGGGCTGCCTCTGCTGCCTATTCCCATCTGTCTCTCCTGCTGCTCCTCAGCAGCAGAGCCAAGGCAGGGCCTTGCACTGGGGGTGCGGGGGGGGGGGATGTCAGGCAGCCACAACAGTTAGGTGTTGCTTGGCTTTCCCAGGGAATTATTCTTTTTGTGTTATTTCCCCCCTCCCCTTCTCCTTATAATTTATTGCATTCATATCCCACCTTCATCTCCAAGGAGCTCAAGGTGGCTCCATCATGATCCTCTCCTCGTTCAATCCCCACAACAGCCCTGTGAGGTAGGCGTAGGCTGAGAGGCAGTTCCTGGCCCAAGGTGAGCTTCAAAGCCCAGAGGGGATTTGAACCCTGGTCTCTCTCATGTCCTGGAGACCCACACTCTAACCACGACATCACACTGTTGTGTCTTCCCCTAGCTTGTTCTCTCAACCATCTGGGCCCAAACCTCACTTAGAGGCAGGAGGTGATGAAGTAAAGGTTGCTCAGCCGCCTCCTCTCACACACCCTGGGGCAGTTGCTGCTGCTCTTCCTCCTTCTTCCGTTTGCCGCTGGCGCAGATGCCCACAAGCAGGCAGAGGGCAGTGGCGCTGAGCAGAAGGGGAACAGGGACGGCTGCCCAGCAGTAGGCGGGGAACAGGGAACAAGTGTATGCAGTGCCAGTTTTACTGTAAGGACTGGTCAATTTCTGCCAGGTCATCGTCCCACATGGAAGCGCTCCTGTAGATGCTGAGGTCGTTCACAGAGCCTCTTTGCTGCTGTAACCACAGATCTGTAACCACTGCCTTGCCCATCCCCACAGCGCCCCATTTGCACCCCCTGCTCAGCTCACCCAGAAGAATTTTGCATGTTTGGGAGAAGGAAAGTGAAAAGGCAGCAACCAGGAGGTACCTGCTCTGTGCAGGGGTATGATGAAATGGCCTATGACCAGGGCCAGCCCAAGACATTTTGGCACATGAGGGGAACCACAAAGTGAAGCTTCGTCTCACCGCCAGGGAAGAAGGGGTGGATTAAGATCTACATCAAGAACCGGGGGGGGGGGGGGGCATTGCCTTCTGATGACACTGCACTAGATCCTGCTTTCTCTCAGAGATACAGCTCTTTGAAATGAGGCCCTTCTTCGTGTGCCTCCTCCATGAGAAGTGGGGGAGGGGTGGTGGCAATAAGAGAACGGGCCTTTTCTGTGGTGGCTCCCCATTTGTGGAAAGTTCTCCCCAGGGAAGCTGACCTGGCACCTTTATTACATATCTTTACGTGCCAGGCAAAAACATTCCTCTTCTCCTACCTAGGCCTTTGCCTAATTAAGTAATATTGCTTTTGTTTGTTACTATGGGTTTTTTTATTTTAAAAAAATGTAAACTACCCTGTGATCCTCAGATAAAGAGCTGTATAGAAATTTAATAAATAAGTTAACCACCTACTATGACAGACACTCATAGGTAAGAAAGCAGTTCTCTCTCACAGTGCTTGTGAAAAGGAGTCAAAGCCTGGGACCACAAAGCAGCAGGGTTGAAATCTTGATAGGTTGTCAGCAAAGATGAGACCAGTGCCAGTCAGTAAATAGGAAATGCAGTCCTGGCTATACCATACAGCTGTTGCATCTTCTAAGCCCTGTCCAGTGTCTTATGAGCCTTGTCCACAAGCGCTCTGCACCCAAGAGGCTGAATTGTGGGTGAGGAAGAGTAAGTTCTTAACGGCTGAAACACAGGTGTAAATAAACGAAACTTTGCTTCTGTGAATCCAAAATAGGGCTACTCTTTGTACTTTGGAGGGCTAAAGTTCTCCTTGCGGTGGAGACAAAAGGATAAATACCACCCATAGCCGGCAGGAGTCAGTGATTGCCATGTAGTCTCCCATCCAACTTTTTTGCCGTTGTTGATTCTGCTTAGCTGAATAAAGTACTACTGGGTCACTGCCACCAGAGCTATACGTGGAACGCCGTGCTGGGATTGTCTTATCGTGTATTTGATTGCTTTTTCCTGTATAATAAGACGCCTTCTGTTTGCAATGTTGCCAAAACAGTACTGAAATAATAATAATGATTTTATTATCTATACCCAGCCACTCGGTTGCCAGCCGAGTCCGTTTCCTTGAATGGCAGCGTGAGTTTCCATTGGGCGGCACACCGACTCAGAAGTTAGCCCCCCCCCACCTCACCCCCCAGATCTTGTGCACCCACCCCGTCTCCAAGGAAGCCGGAGGTCCGCCCCCTGGGAGCAATCAAAGGGCGGCGGATGGTACAAATGAAGCCCAGTAACAATACATTTTGCTCATTGGGCATTGGCCTGGACGGTGCATGAATGCTGTGGATGATTCATGGAAGGAGGCTTGCTCCCCTCAACCGTTCAACCATTTAGCAAAAACAAAACAAAACAAAAGGGGATTGTGGTCTTTTAATACTGCTCATCTGATGTGCGGAGCAGAGTTTCTACTGGGTATTTATGGGTTCGGGCCATTCTCCTTCACGACGGCAGGTGGCGCTCTTTGCTCACAGGCTGCTGCCTCGAAGCCGCTGGAGCTCGGGATGCCCAAGGGGTTCAGCGCTGTCCCTTGCGGACCGAATTGGCACAGCTGCGTGTCAGCACCTCTGTCTTTTTCTCTTTCTTTTTTTGTAAATCGACAATGTTAAAAACATAATTATCACCGCCTGTAATTTTCTATGTTTTATTTCCTTCCGACCTCACTGTTTACAATTCTTTCTTCCGCCAACCGTGCTTGTATTTCGGAGGGTTTTGCTGGCCTTTAGTCACAGTTGATTGTATTCGCTACTTTTCCCTGGCTTCTTGGCTGATATTTTATTTTGTATTTTTACTGTCATTTCTTTGGTGATCAAAGCCTTCTGAATTTAAAGGAAAGGTGGTGTATAAATATTTTAGATAAATAAATACCGTAAATGTGCCTTCAGCAGAGGATAGCATTTTATGCATCTGATGTTGTCCACAAAATCTTACGCCGCAATAAATTTGATAGTCTGTAAGGTGCCACAAAGCTCTCTTTTGTTTTTGCCAACACAACTATTCATTATCATGATGAATTCTGCCATGGATTGCTGCCTGCTTTAAAAGTATCACGACCTTCCGCTGTTAAGACAGAAAGAATATGATTTTTCTGTCTGGTCTCATGGGCGCATCAGCTAGATTCTAGTATATGTCATTTCATTTTACATTAGATTACCTATCATGGAGATAGGAACAGTTTGTGCCTGCTTTATGCCTGCTTTTTTTTGGAAAAAACAAACAAACCCACACCATTGGCAATATAAAATACAATGAATACGTATATATAACAATCGCACACAAGCACATTCTGGTCTGCTTTGCATGCCGTGCTGGCATTGCTTTCAAAATAGATATGCTGTTAAGCACTGGATTTCTGCAGGATAAATTTAATTTAATTGCAGTGATCTGCTGAATAATTGCTTCTAATATGGATCCTCAAATATGATATCCATGTCTTAGGTTTGCTGAGCAAGAGAAAAAGATTTTGGGGTAAGCAAACCAGTGAAACATTTAAAGTTCACATTATCTAGTACAGTACACTTCTACTAGTCAATATTTTTTCCTGTTAATGTTCCCTGTGCCCCAAATTGAAAACAAAAACAAAAACCCTCAATAGAAGCTGATTTTTCAGTGATAAGTAAAACCAAAATAACACTCCACAGAATGTTGTTTTATAATTTAAAGAATACATTTGTTCTATTTCTTTGGTTGATGGGGGGAAACTGGACAATGAGATCCAGAACTCAGGTGACAAATCATTAGAATCTCAAGTGTATGTGCATATTTTCTAAAATGTTTTTGTATTTTCAAACACTTTTCAAGGTCGGGGGGGGGAGGGAAACTTAATGATCCTGGTTCTCTGCAAGAGCAGTTTGTAGCAAAACAAGTCTATTATCCACTGGTTCAAACTGGGCCTGATATTTGACAACCTCTGTTCTGACTTAAATAAAAATCTCTTGACCAGTTCATCATAAATACTCAAGTATAGCCACATGAATGCACAGCAGTTTCTTTAAAAGGTGGTTTTGCTTATGGTTTATAGTACTGCTATCCTTTCAGAAGTCTGGATGTTTTGAAATGCAAAGAACCTCTTTTTCATAGCAGAAGATCAAATAATGCTAAGCAGGCAGTGCTATAATCCAGCTATTCAACCTGTCTCTTCTCATTTGGAAGGTCCTTCTCATGCAGGATTCCCTGGATTTTAAGCTGTCTTTTCTTAAAACTGCATCAGGTCCCTTCCCATCTCACCTAGAAATTGTATAAAGAGGAGGGTACATTTTCTTCCTTCTGCTGGTCATTACAAATTGCACCCTCTTTGTGCAATGAAACAATGTAAACTCCACCTAGTCCCTAGAGTACCAAAAAAATTCAAAAATTAAAAACAACAACACTCAAGTGTTTTGCTTGTTGCTCGAAGGACTAGATGTCACTCTCTGTGGAATAGCAGCCGTTTTGGATTTCGTTCTTCCAGGACTTGCTGGAAAATTGCAGCTGTAACACATTTCTCGAGACCCTTTGCTCCTTCCCCAATATTGCCACACAGTGACGGTTTGGAATTCTTCCTTTCCTCAGCCTCTTTGAGCTTTTAACCTTAATTCTTCAGCATTCTCCACCAGCAGTATATTTTTCCATTGGCAATGTAAGGGTTACTAATGATCCCATGCAACATACAGACTGATAGCATCTTTGCACAAACCTGAAACTTGTTAGGGTAGCGCAAACTTTCAGCCACAAGAAATGGGACAATTTTCACTTTGATGGCTTACTTTAAAACAGTAGGGTTGCCATCGTGGGTTTTTTTATTGGCCTTGTTCCAGGGCTTTTATCATCAAGCAGTCACTTGGAGCAACTTCTCTGTGGCTCAGCACAGGGACTGTGGTGCTTCCTTGCTTCCAAAGCTGGGGAGGTTTTCTTGCCTATGCCCTCTGGGATAGTTAAGGAACTGGGCAGTTCCTTAAAAACCAGCTTTTGGAGGCTTTTGCACAGATCTCTCTGGGGCGTGATTATCCTTTGGGTAATTGGCTCAGCACAATTCAACATGAGCCCTGAAGCTCGTGGAAATGGACTCTGCACTTATGTCAATACTTGCCTTTCTCATGAAGTTGCTATAGGAACAAGTAGAACTGTCCTAGCATTTTGGGGCAATGCTGGCATCGCCCTGAGCGAGAAATGGACCTTGGCTTTTCTGTCCAAAAAAAGAGCTTTCCACTGACATAAACTCAAGAGGCACAATTCTACTTCTTGATCCTCATTTGTTTGCAGGGAGATTAGACAATGTCGTCTGTTTATTGAGCATTCATTCTTATTTGTCTGTGGGGAGGTTAGAAAATGGTGAATCAAAGCAGGTCATATCCCACACTTTCCAGGAGATTTTCCCATCACTTTCCATATTACAAAAAGTCTGTACTTTGGAGGAAGCAAGTTTGTTGTGCAAGAGCTTCAAATCAACTATAGGTGCACAACTTGAATTTACCAGTATGTGATTGAATCCCATCCAAAATATTAGCAGTCTGGAAATGGCCATAATGAGATAAAAACTTTTAAAACAATAGATGGTTTTTTTCTCTGTATCTTTTCCCAATTCAAATTTTAAAAGTACGTTTTGAAAGCAAATAGTATCATTTTAAAAGGGTGTGGCTGGAGGGTCACACTGGATCATCTGAAGATGGGGTTGGGGAGTAAAATAAATATAAGCTCTAAACCAAAACGAGTGTTGGCTTGATAAGGACAATGTTTGTTGGAATTGTTAGGTTGTGGCTGACTAGATGAAAATCCTAGAAAGATGTGAAAATTCCTGAATGAGGAGGCAATCATGCCTGGCTGCTGCCTAGCGGAGACTGTTGACCTAGCCTTGTAAATTGTACTTGTAAGGTCATTTCCTTCCCCGATTAGATTTTTTTTTTTTTAAAGCCACCAATGTGAAAATGTCAACATGGAGATTTCTTACTGTGCTGATTTTTTCCTTTTAATGATAAATGAAAAGCTGAGGATATACACAGATCCAGACATATCTCACCCTCAGTAAGATATGTGGACACTAGAATCAAGGTTATTTAAAATATCCCTTGTATAATCTGCTCTGCCCTTCTGTTCCAGGAATGTTTTTTGATGCACTGGATGCCTCCTCTAATGGAAGAAGAGGGGAGGCTCTTTCTGTGTATTCTAGAGTTACCATATTTCAAGAAGTAAAAATCCGGACATGAAAAGTTGTTGAGAATTGCCCAATAGCCCCTCTGCCGCTGCTGAGCCAGAGCCCAAGCCCAGGTCACCCACGCCAGAGCCAGAGCCTGGGTCGTCCATGCCAGAGCTGCCCGTTCACAATTTTTTTAAAACCCCCAAATCTAGGACATTTGCTTTAAAATGTAAAATTCCCCGCAGATCAGCATGTAGGACCCTCAAAAGAGGACCTGTCTGGGAATTCCCAGACACGTGGCAACTCTATTCACCCTTCCGTTGCAGCTCCCAGCACACAACCTGAAAATTGGCTTCAAAGGGTAGGGGGCCCCTCCAGAGCAATCTGAAAGGTGGCATGGAGAAGAGAGAATAGCCAAAAATGGGTTCCTCCTCCTTTTCAGTTAGTGGGGGTTTCCAGTGGATCAAAGGCCCTTTTTTGACCTCAGGGATTCCAGCTGGGTCCTACCTTGCCAACTGCATACCCTGCAACATTTCTCCGATGAAAATAGGGATGTCCTAAGGAAAAGTAGGCCATTCTGAGATCAAATCAGAAACCGGAACAGCCTCTGGGGCTTTTCCGGGGCTGTCCCTGGAAAACAGGGACACTTGGAGGGTCTGCAACTGATGAGCAAAGGGAACTTTCAGGGGCATCATAAAGAATCAACTACATGGGCCTAAATCCATATCTGGAGAATTAATTTCATTTGGGAAAGGGGCAGTTGTGCCACACATTACAGTACTACTGTGATAGGTGCCCATGGCACTTACACATTCCCATTCCATACAGCAAGCCCCATGGAAAAGCATATGATGCTTAGGAGATGTGTTACCTCTGTGAGATGTGGCAGGGGAGGAAAGGGAGGGGAGGGGGATGCCTAGATTGCCAGACAGTGTTTTGTGAGCATCTGTTACTTATAAAAACAAGACATTGTGTCCAGTTTGTTGAGAGCACTGCAGAACGTACTGTAATACCCCGTGCACAGAAAGCATATCTGCTTTTATTTCATGTGAGAATAATTCAGAACAACACTTTTATCAGCATTCATCAGCAATAAAACAGCAATGCTTATGTGGCTTACAGTCAAGTACATGGTGTTATGATATATGCTCCCAGCAGCCAGCAGTGAATTGCCCGGAAATGTACCTCATGGATGTGTAAAAATCTGTTCTAACTCAATATCAAACTAAATATGATGGAAAGAAATCAGGGACATGTGAATGGGCACCTCTGGTCATGAGCTGCTCTTCTGCTTTTCTAGGTTTGAGATTCTTGGCTGTCACTTTTGTGAAGGAAGACGCTCTCATTCCAGAATGTGAAGAATATCACATGCTAAACCTATCATAGTAACACTTTTTAAAAAAAACCCCTAACTTCTACAATGTTCTTTAGAGCAACCTAACAGGAGGACTTAATCAGATTTTTGTCAAGTATATTCACAATGACCAAACAGGATGTATTAAAGGCTGGTTATTAAATATGAATATATGGATGACTTTGAACATTGTTGTATATAATATATATAATCCTAACCTTCATACTTGGGCCCTAGGTCCTGGCTGTTTTATGCTTATTCTAGCAATCCTTGTCAAAGTTTGGTTGGAACAGCATTCTTACAAATGAGGACAATTACCGAAGGTTGGGTATTAAGCACCCATTAACTTCCAGACAACCCTCTTATGAAACTTCAGAGCAGTGGTAGCCAACATGGTTCACTCCAGTCTCCAGATGTTGTGAGCTAAAACTCCCATCATCTCTCACTGTTGACCATGGTGGTTTGCGCTGGTGGGAATTGTAGTCTACAATTTGCGAAGAGTATCACATTAGCTGCTTCTACTTTAGAGTCTTTGGGTGTTCAAAGCAATCCCAAGAATGGTAAACAGCTGTGGCACACACACATATACACAAAGGATAGCAGCAGCAGTTGACTGTTTGAAGAAACCACGTTCCAATTATCAATCAGCAAGCAGTGGGTACTTAGCTTTTGAATGGCTAGACTGTTTTCAAGCATTTCAAGAGAGTTGTGCCCTGTTTTCACCTAGCTCTTTCTGCCATCTCTCCTCCCTTCCCAACTACTCCAACTGGTGGGCATAACACATTTGGTAAGTGGTCATTAAAAAAAAAAGTTTCCTCAGTGTAGCAAATTTTTCTTCCTATACACAAAGATCCCAGAATATATTTCAAGGCTCTTGGCAGACAAATGATTCCGCCAGAAGGAATTTATATTTTGATAAACTGGCACGTAGATGTCTTGCATTACAGCGTACCTCATGTACTGACAAGTCACAGTGGTGACATTCAGAAGATTATGGCAATGCTTTAAGAATGATTCAACATGAATCATATCCATTGCTTGCACTTAACTTAACCAGGCAAATGCAAACAGTGACACAAAGCTCAAGCTGAAAATCATTTGGTGGCATTCATAATTGCTTAAGATAATAGGAATTGGCTGACCTTTAGGCTAACTAGTGACCAACAATCCAAGACATTATAAAATCTTCTCCATCTGACTTGGAGTAACCCAGCCTGTTTTTAAGCAGGGCTGGCTTTCTACAAATCATGTCAGTACGATTCCTCCTTCCTCAAAGCATCTTCTGGAACTTTTGTAAAAATTGCCAAACCAGACCTGACAGCTTAATGACAAGAGACTGATGAGAGATGATGAGCATGTTGGTTAGATTATCTTAAATTAAAATAATTTCTGGGGAAAGTGTATCTTCTGACTCTATGGTCCCCTTCTAACTTGCTTTACTTGTTCCTTTGTAAAGAAATGGCTTATTACAACAACAATCCTAATGGAGTTCCATCAGTGTTTTATACCGGTAATACTCTGTAATTTAGGTTAACAAATGTGTTAATTCTATTTTACAAACTAGATGTGATCAGATCTCCCAGTGTCCTTTGCTTTGCTTCAGAGCAGCTGTGTGGGGGGGTGTTAATTTGATCAAAGAAGTGCTCAGGAAGGAGGGTCCAACTTTATCCACTTGTGCCATTTACCCAATTTACTGTGCTTCTGGATAGTTGTTTATAGCTAAATATCAGTCTTCTGCGAGACCTATGAATTAAGCAAAAGAACACACACCCCAATGAAAATGGATGCTTCCTCACCCACCACCAAAAAGCACGCCTCCATTTTCCCCATAGAAACCAGGGGCTGCTAATGGTATCTCTTGTGCACTTCCTGTGCATTATGCATGGCTACATAAATGGCTGCATGCATACCCAGAACAAGAAAGGGGTAGTGAAGAGTGGGGGAGCTAGGATTGAGCAAAGGGCCAGAGAACACAGCCCATAAATATTCCATCAAGGTGTGGACAGGAAACAGTGGGATACATATGAAAAATCTAAGACTAAGAAACCGCCCCCAACAAGGGTGGTTGTGCACCAAAGATACAGATTTGAACCCCACCCCTTTGTGACATAACCCCTATCTGGAAGCACTCCAAACCAGGCCCCCAAGCTGGGACTCATTCCAAGAGGGAGGACAGACAGGTATCCACATTCTTTCTTAGCAGTCTGACTATTACTTAGTTATATTTACAAGTACTTGTTCTTATGGTCTACAGCAACATTCCATCCTCTTGTTCCTTTCTCTTTTACTTTACTTTACTTGAGGGGACATGGGTGCCAATCAGAAGGTCAGCGGTTTGAATCCCCACGACAGGTTGAGCTCCCATTGCTCTGTCCCAGCTCCTGCCAACCTAGCAGTTTGAAAGCACACCAGTGCAAGTAGATAAATAGGTACCACTGCAGCGGGAAGGTAAACAGTGGTTCCTTGTGCTCTGGCTTCTGTCACAGTGTCCTGTTGCACTAGAAGCGGTTTAGTCATGCTGGCCACATGACCCAGAAAGCGGTCTGCCAACAAACGCTGGCTCCCTCGGCCTGAAAGCAAGATGAGCGCTGCAACCCCCTAGTTGCCTTTGACTGGACTTAACCATCCAGGGGTCCTTTACCTTTTACCTTTACTTTAGCATATACTTGCAAAACTTCCTCCATCAAATTAACGGTAACATGACATGATTGTACTGTTGTATATGGAAAGGGTAGAATAATCCAAGGTTCAGATCCCTCTTCCACCATGAACCACAGTGAGCAGCCTTGGACAAGTCATTCTCACCCTTCCTGAAACCTTAGGGACTCTCTGCCAGTCAGTGTTGACAATACTGAGCTAGATAGACCAATGGTCTGTCTAAAGACAGGTGTTTATGTTTCTTACCAACCTCATACCATTGCTGTAAAGGGGGAAAAAAGGTTTCTTTGAAGTCCTTGGAAGAACGAGTGAAGAAAACAAATGCTGGCGCATTCTATTATTTTGACCACAAGAATGATCCACAAAGCAGTTAAGTGGCTTGTGTGGATCAGTTTGATTCTTTTCATGCCAGTTTTCAGTGGTTAAAAAATAATATCGACATAAATGATAAGATAAAAATGTTCTGCTTTTTAGATGAAGCTGCCTAATGATTTACTTGGGAGGATCGTTCAGTATAGCTGCTAATGTGAATACAGCATTCTGTGTGTGTGTGTTAGAATAAGGTGGTTACTATTTATTTCCCCCAGACATTTAAGTGTTGGGAGCATTATTTTAAAAAAAGGCAAAACATTGCACAATGCCAGGTGAGGCAAAAAAAGAAAAGAAAAAGAAGCAGAGTCCACAGACGTGTGCTCAGGTTTGCTCTTATGACTGAAGGGGGGGAAATGTGATCAAAGTTGTCATCCTCCCCCCGGTGTATCTGAATGTAAACTAGGAAATGCATTGGAATATGTAACCTGATTGCATTAGAAGTGGCACAGAGGTGCAAACATATCCTGTGACCTTGCTATCTGTGGGAGACTGGGATGCGATCCAGCATCTTTTATCCCTGTAGGAAAGAGGGAATGTGGCATCGTGTTCAGCTAATTTAGTAGAGTTCAACTAGAGTACAACTTAAAAGTCCTAAAAGGGGGCACATCATCCTGTAGGGCATGTGAGAGGGACGGATTGGAGCTGTTCATATTCCTCCTGTGGCACAAAATTACTGCTAAGAATGGCTTTTTAATATAAAAATAAAAATCAAGGGGAGGAGGGGAAGAGAAAAGAAAGCCCAACCTCCTTAACACAATAATGGATATATTTGGAAATCTGTTCATCCTTCTTTTGGAGCCAGTGTATGTCTCCAGCTCTTTATTACTTCGTCTTGTAAGTATGGAACATATTAGTGTCCTAAGGAAAATCCTGACTTGTCACTACTTTGGCACCTTCTGAGTGGTCTCCTTACACTGTATCTCAAAGTACTTTACAGAGCAATAAATTACATTACCAACAGCCATTATGACCTCAGAAAGATCCATGGGCAGCCAAGAACAGCTCCACTGCTACCATCAGTTAATTAGTTGTGCTATTCATTAAACAAGGGAGTGTGAGCCAGGAAGCTATCCATTACTGTTTGCTAAACTGAACAGTGTCCTAGAATGGCAAAAGGAGAGAGAAAACCAGCCACGTAAAGAGCCACTGCGAAAAGGAAGCTGGGAATCAAAGGCAATGTGCCTTGCACATACATGCCTACAGCACATTTGGGTTGCCAAATTATTCTCAGATTTTATATTAGCTGCTCTAGCTGAACCAATGGAATTTTGCAAAATGGTTTGTCGGGTGCATAGAACACTGAAATGAGATCTGAGTTAAGACTCCTGGTCAGCCATGGCATTAGAAACAGGGATGTCCAGATCTCACTTCAGTCTACTCATTGGATCAGTATGGCTTTCCTTTAGCCATGGAGTTTATATGTCTTTAGACCCAAGCCTATGATTAAACAAAGGGGCACGATCATTTTGAGAGTGGAAACTCGCTCTAGGTATGAGAGTCAAATATGTTGTCCTTCTGATGTTCTTAAGCCTTAAAAACAGCTTTTTCAAAAAGACAGTGAAAGCTGCAAGACTCTCCAGAACAAACATGGACAGATGGCAGTAGAGTTCTCCATCCCCCGTCTTTTTAGTTAAATTTTATATCAAGACTCAGTATGACCAAAATGTAATCAAAATATTTGCTCATGATATTGAGGCTGCACAAGCCATTAAGTCCACCCGCCTGCCCCTATCTCTCTCCATCTTTACTACTTGCAAGAAAGCTTACCTTTATTTTGTTAAACAAATATTTTATGTACCTGCTCAATTTTCATTTATTTCAAATATTTATAAGCCACATTTCTGGACAAAGTCCTATCAAGGCAGCCCTGCTTAACTGAAGGCTTTTGTGGAGTGAGATAATTTTGCCTTGAGATCTGCATTTAATTTATTTGTTTTTAGTAATGATGGAGTGGGGAAAATAAGCCTCACAGAAAGCATTTTATACCCTTCATATTTCACACTGGAGAACTCAGGATTGCATCTTGCACAATTGATATCAAGCTGTCATTCCTTTTCTCTTTCCAAAAGGATTCCTAACTGGGTTTCTTGAGAGAGGCAGGAGCTAAATCCCAGCCTTCGTCGAGAGCAAATCATTGCTGAAACATCAGCAAGCCTTTATGTTGTCAAAACAAGACTGGTTGTAATTTTCTCTTTCTGTATTTACAGAAAACAAGGACTTCCTTCCTGCCCTCTTTCTGTCTCTTTCTGGAAGACAGACAATATGCTACTAGAAAGCTGATATTCTTTTGTTAGCTTGTGTTATAGTGTCTCTTCGTATCCTGCCACATTCTCTCTTGCCTGGATTTTGTGTGTGTTTGTTTGCAACTCTTTCCTGCTCCTGTGAGACGTGTGAACTATATATGGCCTGGGAAATCTGTGGCACTGTTGGTATTTTTAAACTGTCTTGGCCTCCGGTTTGAACACTGCTGTGACGCAGATAACAAAATTTGCAGTTTCTCATGGGAACCCAGGGATACCCCAACAATTGCTTGGAGTACCTTAATGTGTGTGCATTTATTTGTCATCAATAATACAAACCACACCGACCCTCCTAATAAAAAACGCTGACATCTTTAAAATCAACTACCTTTGCACCTGAACAGTCCAAGACTGGCTGGCATCAAGATGCTTCTTGGTCATGAGCATGTGAAAAGCTGCAGTTCTTCCATTTCGTCTCACCACTTTTTACACTTCTAAATTGACAGGCTCTTTCTCTAAATGCAGTTTGGTCCAAATGGTGTAGCACTGACATCCAAAGGAAAGGTTCTGCTGTCTGCAGTGTCAAAATGTTTGAAAAGCAATTTTTTTTTTAGTGGTAATTTTCTATTTGTATATATGTTTGTGTTTGTGTTTGTATTAATGTAATGTAATGTAATAAACTTCCCATGCCACTGGTATATCTGTGGGCAAACAAACTTGATTACACATTTATTTAAAGAGCAAACAAAACATTATAACATAATGGGAGAGGCTGAGAATGGATTGCAAAGAAAGAAGCCCTTTACCATTATGCCCTGTACGAAATGCAACATTTTTGAAGAACATGGCAACTATCAGAGAAGATGCTGAGCATGGTTCAATGTGGATTATTTTAAGACTGCTTCCATATGTAAGATTTTTGCATTGGTTTCAAAATGCCATCCCATACAATGCCCCACTTTAATCAGAATTTACAAAAATTTTCACCAAGTGTGTGTATTTGAAAAAACAGGGGGTGCTATTTGGTTTTTTTGGGGGGGGTTGCCAGCAGCCCCTTTTTCATGTTAAGATTATGTTCTCTTCAAATGGCAGCACAAAATGTCATCCCTTGTCACAAACCGTTTTTGAAACTCAGCTCAGTTTCAGAAGTAGTTTGCCGCAAGGCAGGTGGGAAGTAGCTGGTGTTGGAGAAACAGATGTCCAAACTGTCCCTGCTTTTGAAAAAATGGCTGTGCCATTCTTTGGATCTTGAACAACTCCTGTAGTAATCTAGGGTGGTTGCTTTCCTTGTTTGTTGTGGGAACAATTACAATATTTGAATATTGTTTTCCAGTCCCCTTTTCATTTATTTCCTCAAGCTTAAGCTGACTAATGCAGTTCTATGCAGGTTTATTCAGAAGTAAGTACCTGTGTTTAATGCGGCATACTCCCTGTTAAGTACATTTAGGTTGCTGTCGGGCAACTTCAGCTGTTGGGAAACCTGTGCCCTTCCAAATGTTGCCCCATAGGACCCAGTCACCATGGCAACAAGCAACACCTGGAAGGCCACAAGCTCCACAACTGTGTTTAGAAACAGGGATGGTGAATTAAATGACCCAAATTTATATTTATTTATTTATTTATTTATTTATTTGGTGTGTGTATGTTTACTTGTTTTTCTTCATTTTGCATGGTATTGCATTACATGTTCTTGATTAAATTAAAAAAAGAAATATATTTAAAATAATTTTTCAAGTAATATATTGTCCGTATAGATCTTCCTTCCACTGCTGGTCTTGGTTCTTGAATAAAGCATCACTGCAAAGAGGTTACTGTTTGAATTTTATTTGTGCTTTTCAGTATTATTCTTTTTAAAATAAAGAAATAAAAAGAAAAAAACTGTGAGCATATTGTTTGGAGACAGCATCTGCTGGAAACGCCCATACCCAAGGGCATTTTAAAACCTTTCTGCTCAACATACCGAGAGTCGTAGAAGGAAACTCCTGCATTGTTTGTAACAGGAGCATCATGAGAACCATTTTTCTTATGATACTTCAGTGTATTAAGAATTTTCCAAAAGTCTATGAAATGTCTTGAGTTTCTTAAGCCCATTTAATGTGCATCTCTTCGCGAGAGAATAATGCCTCTCCTTTTACTTCAAAATATTGGAAGATGTGTTTAGAAATAAAACCAAGAAACCCCCCTTACATTAAGGGTACTGTGCAATGTCTGGTTATTAAAAAAGCTTACTGTACTTTCCTTTAGCTACGGATATGAATAATGGGTATGGTTCAGTTTGTGCTTCTAATAACTGTTTGCACCACACTCTAAGCCAGGCCTTGGCTTAGCAAGACCACACAAACGTGTGGGCTCCTTTAGAGGAGCTTGCAGCTGCTTTGCTCTTCCACAGTCCTTTTGGAGGTGTGTGGGTAGTAACTTCTGACTTTCGGGTGGCTGGCATGTCGCCTACTGTGCAAAGGCATGAATCACGTTTGTTGACCCGCCTACATTTGCCTCTGGCTCTGCACATCACTGGCATGTAGAATCATAGAGTTGGAAGAGACCACAAGGGCCATCCAGTCCAACCCCCTGCCAAGCAGGAAATACCATCAAAGCATTCCTGAAAGGTGGCTGTCAAGCCCCTCAGAAGGTTGTTTGTGAGGGAATGTGGCCCTCAGGATGAAAAGCCCTGAAAGAAAGCACCAGGCACTTAAAAAAATGCACCACCCAACTATGTCCAGATACCATCACTGAGCAGCAACTAAAGAAAGTGAGAAGATCTGCGCATCTGCTGACCACGACTACTGAGCATCATGGTAGGGCAAGCCTGTGCAGTATAAGCAACTTGCAGTGGTATGAACTGGTTATGTAACTGAAAAGTGCAGACTGCTAAGAAATTCTGGGCAAACACAAGACAATACAAACACAGGATTTAGTACTGCAGCCTTCTAAACTGGTTTTGTGTATAGATGTTTCTTATTGGGGTTCAAGGAGGCTAGCAACTAAACACCTAAGCTACCTTCTTGGGATCTCAGTGGAATAAGTTTGCCTGGTAGACCTCTGGTAAAGAAATACTATTTAACATTAATGATTAATATTAAGAGAGCTTAAACATGAGTCGGCTTGGCTTGGCTTCGTGTGATGTGGCACCAAAAAGGATTGAGGAATCCAGAGCTGAGGTTCTCTACCTCTGCATTATTTGAAGCATCATTCCGCCAAGTACCACTGGTGGTACTACCTGTGAGAAATCCAGTGATCGGAAGATAGGCAAGAATATTACATGGTCATTGGATGAGTCCTCAAGTCATTATTCTAGTGAAGGAGATCAGAGCTCTAGCAGATGTTTAGCTTCACCCTAGGACTTCAGGGTATTGTGAGAACCAACATATACACCATACATTTAAAGCCCATTTTAAGCACATGGCTCCCTCCAAAGAATCCGGGGAACTGTAGTTTGCAGTTCCTGCACTCAACAAACAAGATTAATTGGGAGGTCATGTGCTTTAAATGTATGGTGTGTATGTATGTGGTACTTGATGCATCATAACATCATGGAAATAATGAAAACCAAAACCAAAACCTTGAGTTGTATCACCCTTCAGACAACATTCAACAGATGAAATTTGTCACTACTGCACAGGTGGGGTGCTAGAAGGGCCTTCCTAAATTGAATCCTGTACAATTCTACATGGCAGCAGCCATCATTGGTCATTTTTGGGTCATCCTGAAGGCATTGTCTTCTGACTTGAAATAAAGCCAGATCAGTTGCAGATCCCATAATGATCATTGCATTACATAGAGAAGTACCACACTTCTATAGTTTACCCACAGCTGGAGAACTGCTGTACAAAATTATCTCCCATTCTGCTGCCTAAATTCCTTCATTTTTGTATCCATAAATTATCCATCTCTTATGCAGACCTCTGTCCTGTGTAACATTCCCATGGAATCTCAACTAGGAGCTGTCCTTTCATTTTCTTTTAAACTAAAGCTCTGCCCTGCCTCAAATAAGAGAAAACAGATACATCTTCGCTTGTGGAACACATGCTGCTTGGAACATGACAGTCATTGCCCAATATTTGCAATTGGAAGTTGACAGCCAGTAATTTAACCCAGAAGCGACACTTAATTTTTGAATTTCTTGCTTAGTTGTTGATATTCTATTTAAAATAAAATTAAAGATCTACATCTTCTTAAAGGGTTTAGAAAACGACACAGCTCTCTACCCAGTAAATACAGCACATATTGCACTTTGGTTTCTATGGCAACAGGTAAGGGATATCAAGTATTGGCCTCTTCCCAGCTTTCTGTGCTTGGTTGTAGTTGCATGCTGCTAGCCTGAGGGAACTGGTGGGAGGCTGTCCGTCAGCTTCAGTGGTGGGGAAATGGTGCCACACACACAAAAAGGTTCTGCCTCTGCTCCCATGTCAACCCATTGTGTGAGGCTTGCCTTTCAGACAGAGGAGTCCCCCCTTCCTGTTTGTTCAATGAATGGAGGAAGGCTGGTACTAGCAAACGTGACAGATGAATGAGGCAAAGGCCGAGCTAGGAGAAGAACTCAGTAGCTGAATCACGGTTGAACAACATGACTTGAGATAAATGACTTCCTCCACCAATGATGAGACGACAAGGCTGAACAGGAAGAGTGACAACATTATCCGTTCAGGAAAGAGAAGGCATTTATAGTGGTCGTTTTCTTTTACCAAAATAGATGAAAGGAAGTAGATTGTGTTTTGGTAGGATTTTAGAAGTCATTCGTAGTTCATCATAGTTCACTTGGGTGTCCAGGTTGAAATCTCTGGCTTTAAATACCACTTCAATCAATGAAGCAAATGGAAGATCTTTGGACAGTATCTCCAACATACTTTACAAGGTGGTCGTGAAGATAAAATAGGGGAAGCATAAGCAAAATACGAATAGAATAAATCAATACAAATTGATACATTCTGATGTCCCACCCAGGCAAAATGTAATCACATGAAGAGTTGGAACTCGTTAACAAAACTAAATGATTTTCTTTTTAAGGGATTGAAATTCCCTTATTCTTATATCATCAAAATCAAATTACTATTTTCCCCGATTGTGTTTTGCATTCTAGTAGTAAGGCTATATGTTGAATTGCTGTCAGCTGTAATTCTATTTTGTTAATCTGAGACCTAGCCCTTCACTGCAAAGAGCACACAACTTCTGTGTATTCCTTACCCATCCATCTGCCCTCTCCACTGGTTTCCAGGGTGAATAAGAAGTGCATTCAGATGCAGACATTATTGTATTAGTTTGTCTGGTTCTAATGTTAGTGCTTTTGTCCCACTTCCTAATGTTCATTTTATACTGCATTCCCTGTATTGTTATGGAACTGTGATCTTTTGATCAATATACTGTCATGTTGTGCTAAATTTCATTCGCACCAGTGGGCAGGGTAGGACACAGCAGCATAGCTATATGTCAGAATACTGTCCCCAATTTCATCACATGGCATGATCCATGAAAATGGCAAGAAAATTGCAGCACAAAACTCACACAACTTTCCAGGTTAATGGGGTTGCAAAATGATGTTTTTCTGGAAGCAATTTGTTCTTGTCTCAGGATATCCTGCATCCAAGTTTCTACTTATACAAATATATTGTGGACATGATGGACAAAAGTCTTATTGGGTAATGATTAGCCAATATATTCAAACCCAGCCACTTTTTAAAAAAGACAAGTACAACAATTTCCTAGGTTCACACATCAACGAACCACCAGTTTGATTTACTGTATAAAATTAGAGTGTATTGTCTGATGACTGAAGAAAAATGATAGGTGTTATGGAAGTTGGAGTTGTGATGACAGCAGCATAATTTCCTGTTCTGTACATGCTTTTTTGTCCCACTGTAATCTTCGGCTGAGCAGGGTCTTCAAGTGTTTGAAGCACAACAAAAACCTGTTAACGGAGGCGATAGTGAGATGAGTTTGTGTACCATGGACAATGATGCCTCTGTCATTCCACCTTCAACTGCCTGAAACAAGTGCTGTCTGTTTCCAGTGTTCCTTTGCTTTTTGCTTTTGATTTTTGCGGCACGCACAGTTTAAGCAGTCATCAAGGAGAAAAGCAAGACAGAGCCAGGGGAAGCTGAGTAAAAGGAGAAAACAGTCCACCCCCTGCCTCCGCATTTGTTTGTACTCTCTTCTGAAATAAGAGAAAGGCGAAACTTATGGCAACTGAGCCTGGAGTCTGTCTAGAAAGAAGTGGTTTGATTGGTGTGGTTTCTCCTCAGCCACAATGATTTAGTGTGATGTACAGGCTGACTGGACTCCTGAACATTTTTGGCCTCTGGAGCTAGAGGAGTGGAAAGTGCTGTACAAATTTTAGAATAAATCAAGCAAATGTATTCTGCATAACTGTCAATGCAGAAATATTACAGTATATGTATGGTGATGTTTTTGCTGGGTGCTGTCTATTGCCACACCCTCTACTGTACTTTCACTGTGTTTCAATCAGGCCAAAGGAAAGGATGTAGCCCGACTTTTCCCACTGGTTGTTGCTGAAGTATTTCTCTCTTTAACAAAACAGCTGTGTTTCAAAATAAAAATAAAATTTGCCCTTTCAGATACAGGAAGTGGTAAAGGAAAAGGGAAGCAGCAGCCTTTTATGCCAGCAACTCCAAATCCTTGCCTGGCTTGGTCTCTCTCTCTCTCTCTCTCTCTCTCTCTCTCTCTCTCTCTCTCTCTCAAATTGACTGCTCTTTTGTGCAAATCTGGTATATGAAAAAACTAATAATAATAATACAAATAGCACAGGTTAAGAAATACCTGCGTTCATACCCACGATGGATTTTAGTTTTCCTGGCTCAAAGCAACATACAGAGATGATGATTTTACCACTCTTATTTTCAAATCATATATATATATATGGTTTGTGTTTCCATTTAAAAATAAAAATAATAATTAAAGGGTCATGCACTTAGGTAAACAAATACCTCTTTGAATGCCTACAACAGATTTCAGGTTACTTGGTTTGGAACGACGCAGAGACACATATTTTATTATTATTTTCGACTGCTCTTTTATGCAAATCTGATATAATGAAAAGCTTGCATATTTAAACACTTTTTGAAAATGTAATAAATACCCTCATGCAGGCACACAGCAGACCACAAGATTCCAGAACTTATGGTGGGTGGGGAAGTAGTGTTTGAGGGGAGGGGACCACAACCCACCATGTGGCTATATCCCATCAAACACCAGCCACCAGCATAGATGGGTAATGTTGAGATAGATTTCAGGGCCTTAATATTGAAAGCTCTCATGTGTAAATGAAGGTGCAAAATGTGTGCTGGAAACAGTGACTCAGAACATCAAAGCCAGGTTGCACAACAAAATGCACATCTAGCTCAAGAATACTGCATGGACAATAGAACAGCTTTCAATAAAACAGAAGCTGGCCAGCTCTGCAAGTCATTAATGGCAGGATGATAAAAATTAATTCCTTGAATAAGTTGTCTTTTCACTTTCATCTCCTTCTCTTGGGGTGAACTGTTCACTTTTTATTATACAACTGACAAAAATTGAGAGTGTTCAAGGATAAAGCAGCCTTTACACATGCACACATAGAAACAAAAGCCATATGGCTGCAATTAGATCTATTGCTATGATATGTACACATTTGAGCAAATCACAGATCCCCCTCTCACATGAGCATCTTGTTATGCGGTAAATCACAGTCATTTATTGGAAGAGTTTAGAGAGCGAAGGACATATTAAACCAAATTTAGTCTAGATAAATCTCTGCTCTAATTAATGCCACCTGGGCAAAATGATTTCCATACTTAATCAATAATGGCACAGTAGTTAAGGAGGGACAGATAACATCTATCCTTCAAAATCCAATACAAAATGTATACATTAGAATGAAACATCTCTCCCTGGTGTTCTGGGATGATGATTCTTCTCCTTCTCCTCCTCCTATTGATGTTTTTGATAGGCACATGCTAGATTTTACCTCTGGGATTGGAAAAAGCAAATTGAGGATATCATCAAACACCAAAGTACAGCAAGGCTTGTATATTATCAGCATGTGCATCTGTATGTAGAAGAGACACCTTCAGTTTAAACAGAAATATAGTACATTCAATCATGGAGAGGAAGACTTTGACCAGGTGAATGATGGGCCTGCTTAGTCTGCTGACCAGGAGGCAACTGTTGATGGTCATCTGCAAGGCCCCTGCTCTCCCTTCTTATGGTTCTTCATCTACCAGACTTGGGACTGGACAGCCCTTCAAATAGAGGATGCCTTCAAACAGAAGGCTGTATAGTAGGATACATGGCCACTCTACTTATTAGTAATGACAACTGCATGTTTGCAGACAGTGTAGGCCACTGGATGCAGGTGGAATAGACTGTTTCTTTCAAGCCCTGACTTGAGGGTTCTTCTTATGTTCTTATGGGGAGCAAGACTGTAGCCCAAATGTACACACAACAAGGCAAAGGCCGTCAATAAGCAGTGCTCCCCTTTCAAAGCAGAAGAAATGTTGCAGGCAGGGCAGGGAAGGTATCTCCCTCCCGCTCCCCGCAAATACTTTGGAAGCAACCTCGAAGGAAGGTGCTTGAGTGAAAATTGAAAACAGACAACAAAATTTGGCATAGTTGGTGGGGCGGAGGTGGGAGTTGACAACACAATGGTATGTGAGAGATGATATGAGCAGGGAGCAGCCCTTGAAGAACTTCAAAATGAAAGCAAGTAATTTGTAAGTGGGTATTGTGTGTGGAATCAAGGGTGACAAGTGAAGAGATGACAAGACCAAGGCACTTTACTTAGAGCTCAAGGGGGGGGGGGATGCCTGGCAGAAGATTTTTATTTTATTCTAATTTAAATCAGGGTTGAGATTGCATTCTCCAGGCTACAGGAAAAAAATATGCTTTATCAAGAAGGAATATGATGATCTTGCTGGGAATCCTAGCCAGGTCTAGTTGTGGGTTTTGGTTCCTCCTACCACTTGTAATGAACCTTTAACTCCCCAGTGAGAGATCTGCCCTTCCCCCAGTGAAAATATTATCTTGATCAAGGGCCATTCCTACCATTAGGCAAAGTGAGGCAGTTGCCAAAGACAGCAGATGCTGGTGGGGTGGAGAGAGGGGAAGCAGCATCAAGGTGATGAAGGCCAGAGACTTGTGTGTCACACACTGAGCTTTTTAAACTAGTTTGCTGTCTTCAGGTGCAGCGCTGGGCTACGTACACATTAGTAACTTAAAACTCAGGCACGAAGTCTGACTTTGGATTGGTTTAAATGTCTTAGCTTAGTCTGCCTCACAGAGTTGTTATGAAGAGTGTGAGGGAGCTGTGCATATCACAATGGGCTCCTTGGAAGAAGGGTGAGATAAAAATATACAAGACAAATAATCCTATGGGATGAGTCCTTATTATTTCCATTTTACAGATATCTATGCAAGTAGTAAAAGAGTTGATGAAGATTAGTTAGAATGCATGTGCAATTAAAGCTACCTCCAATTTAGTTGTAAATATTATTTTGTTGTTCTTTCTGGATCATAAGCACCAAAGCTACCATGCAGGATATTTTAAAATGTGCCTATGCAGTAAGTAATCATCTGAAACCAGTTACAAGTTGGATTTTAGAAAGTAACTAGAGGTTCCAGAGAGAAGTGCTGAGCAGGACACATGCTTCAGTCTGCCAGCCCTGACTGACTGAAAGTTTGCAACTGTGTGCTGCTTTCTGGTGCCATTTAAAACAGCAGCTGAAACAATAATTTTTTCCTGCACATCTCAGAAGTCCTCTTGGTGCGCAAAGCTCCTGAGTTTGGCTTTCCCTCTTATTTTCCCATTCAATCTGCACCTACACAGACAGGACCCACTTTGGGCACAGAGCTTTGGTACTGTATTAGCCCCAATACAGACATTTTTTTTTACACACTGGATTGTATCTGATTAAGTCATACTCAGAATAGAGTCATTGAAATCAGTGGACTTCAATAAATCATTACTAACTGAAGTCCATTGATATCAATGGATCAACTCTGAATATGACTTCGTCTAATACGACCCATGGTATTTCTCTCCATTATGAAAATTTTCAATTTATTCAAACTCTTTCCTTCCTGTTCTTTAGCTAGACCTGTTACAAATATCCAATTATCCCACTGCCATGTGACTGTATGTCCCCCATGAAAGTGGGAAGAGGAAAATCAATAATTTCATGGTGAATTATTTCTAAAATGTTCCATCCCCCCCACACCTTATAAAGAGGCGGATGGATTTCCTTTCTTTCCCTGGCAGCAGATACCTTCCCCCCACAATAATATATCTAGCAATGACATAATGCAGGGCTACATCATCATTTACCATTGTTCCAGTACCCTTTCTTGAAGACGAACTAAATAATGTCTACCAGATCACTCTTACCTACATGTGTTTGTTGACTCGCTTAAAGTGTTCATAAAAGGTTGGTGATATTGCGATTTCTTTGCAGAAGCCATGCTGATTCTTCCACAGAAATGCTTATTCTTCTAAATGTTAATCATTCTAGCTTGAATAACCTGGGGCAGAAGTTAGGCTAATGTAACATTTTTGTCTCCATGTGGATACCTTTTTAAAATTGATATGACACTGGCTTCCATCCAATTCTCTGGTACAATGCATGTATTACATTGCAATTTAGCAATGCATGTGTTCAACTTAGTTCTTTGAAAGTCCTCCCTGATAAACCAGGTTAGGTGTGGGTATCTGATTGACATTTTTCCCACTGTGAAAACCGGTGTAAAGGAAAGAGCTTGAAAAAGTCCTAGCCAATTCAGTGCTATTGTTGACTAAGATAAGCTCTCTTCAAGTTGGTGTTGTCTTGGCAATTTAAATGTTGTTGAGGCAGGCAATTGGAATAGGACTCCAACTGGTCATAAGAGGGAGACATTTCACAAGGGCTAGTGGAGCACAGAAAAACATAGCAAAAGGATCTTTCTAGTTCTTTCAGGATTGTGGAGTTTGTTGTGCAGTATGAAAAAAAAAGGTCTAGAAATGTTCTAATGAATCATCCTATTTAAAGAGCCTGACTGGTCACTCTGTTTCCTAGTCTGTATGTATTCAGACAGAAGAGGCATCACCCATGAAGTTCTGCAACATTTAAAAACAAAATATCATTCAGTAGAAAAGCTGGGGAGACCTTTTTTTTTTTAGGCAATCTGCAGTGCTTTAAAGAAACTCCAGTAAACAAATAAACAAAATGGAAAAGTGGGGGGGGGGGGAAGCATGCACAGACAGCTGAACATTTTTACAGGAAAATATCATCCTGACCTTCCCTAGGTTAAAAGCTATCAATCAAGTTTAAATTTAGCTCCCACGCAGTCCCAGATGAACAGGAGGCAGTCAGGGCAAGGAAAGCTTAACGCCTGAGAATGTTTGTACTGTGTGGCAAGGAAAAAAAATTAAAAAGAGCCACCCAGGCTTAAAGTCAACAAAGGGCAGCCTGTAAAAACAAATGGGGCTGGTGAGAATGGGGCTGCCACCAGAAAGCTCATTAGAGGCCAGATGCAGCCACTGGGGCCCGTCTCTCGGCAGTTTCCTCATAGACAATTCCCCAGCTCCGTTGATACCGCAGACCTTCTGACTCAACAGCTCTCAACCCCCCCCCCCGCCCCACAACCCGCCAGTATAACGAAAGAGCCCAGTCACCAGTTCAGATACAATGCACAGCCTCAGCATGAGATCCCTCCCTTTCCTGGACTCCTCATGTGGCACGCTAGGCTGCGGCTGAAGGCAAGAGGGATGAGAAAACAGGAAATGTCAATGTAATTGTCCAGGAAAGAAAGTGGCTGGGCAGAGTGGCGGGAAGGAAAGTCCTTGTCCAGGTCACTCGTCAAGCTTGGACATAATTGGTTCTGGACTTAGGAGCTCAGAACCATAAAAGTGCATTGGGCATCTGTGCGCATATGTTCCAGGTCAGTGGCAGCAGTCTGCCCTAGGGGTGTGCGCTAAGTGTTTTACATTTCATTCCTCAATTTGCTCACCTTATTAAAAACCTAGTTGGCTGCATGATTCATTCAGAGAGAGAGAAATGTTTTTCTTTCATTCATTCATCACATTTGTTTAGTTTCATTTGCTTCACTGTTCTTTCTCATTCCCCCCACTTTTTTTTAATTTGACCACTGCAAAGCTGATTTCAGTAGCCATTTCCACTGGTCACTGCTTTATTTTTTTCTAGGATACTCTGCATGTTGCAATGTCCCAAGGTGCTGCAAAGAGTGGCAGCTCCCACTGGTGGCCCCCGTTTCCCCCATGGGATGTCTGGGAGTGATCCCAACATCCAAGACATTCTAAGGGGAATCTGAAGAAGTGTGCATGCACACGAAAGCTCATACCAAGAACAAACTTAGTTGGTCTCTAAGGTGCTACTAGGAGGAAATTTTTTATTTTTTTATTTTGTTTTGACTATGACAGACCAACACGGCTACATACCTGTAACTGATTCTAAGGGGAGGTGACTGATCTTCACTATAAAAAGAGCCACAGCACTGAGCTCTGCTGCCCCCAATGGCATTGTGCTGCATCCTTGAACTATTGTTTGCACATGAATCTGGAATGGCTATTGAATTATTTTTTATTTGTTGTTTGATATATTGCTATTTTCAACATCGTTGTGTTGTTTAGTTTTTTGGTAAGCTCATATTATAAAGCAAGTTAAAATAATTGTGTGTGTATGTGAAAATGAATTATCCAAAATGTTAAAAAGGAAAGGTTAAAATTTTCCTGCATTGTTACTCTAACGAATGTGGGGAAATCCTAGTCAGCATTATTCTTTTCTTTTTCTTTTTTTACTTTTCCAGATGTATTTAAATAATAATAATTGTAGTTGAATGCTTGTGATGAAAAGCTGCATTGTTCTGGAATGTAGGGGCAATTTTCTCAGAGAAACAATGCCAGAGAAAATCTTTGAAATGACTCAGTGATGCTTATTAGTAATGGTGAAGTAATGAGAGGTAACATGATTTCAGGGACGCAGTGGAATATTGTGTATCTTTTTGTGGCCTGCCTGAAGGCAGGGGGTGATCAAGCCTTTTTCTCTGAAGGGCTCAGGGACAATATACATAATCTGAGTGGCGGGGGGGGGGGGGCAGGGAAGCTGAAGCCAATGGTGGATGGACTCACAGCAAAAAGCAGCATGGCCATCCTGTCTGTCTGTCTGTCTGTCTGTCTGTCTGTTCCCACTCAACAGGCTGCCAAGAGAAGGACAGATCACTCTTGCCAGAAGCTTTAATTGATGGCTTGCAGAGGGTTTTTGCAATTAGCCTGAGAGCCACAGGTTAGCTTCTAATGCAGAAGCTTGGAAACCTAGGTAATACCATCAACACGTTCCTAGCCCTCATGGAAGTCTGGACAGTCATACCAAAGCTTAGAAATCAGAAAGAAGTCTGGCCTGAGTTTCAGGCTGCCAGGTTATAGGGGTTTGTTCCTTCACTCAGTGCATATTCCAGGGCCTCTCAGCGTCCCATGGAGACCCCCACCAAATGATTCAATCAGACCAGAGCATGCATTTATGTGACTGAATCTACCACAATTTATTCAAAACACAATGCTTATGTTTGGTAGGCTTTTTGTACAGCTGACATCCATATCACATAATAATTATATCTTGCACTGTTTGATCTTAAATGATTCCGTTGTTGTTACTATATATAAAACTAATTAATTAAATTAATGTTCAAAGTGGCTATAGTGAGTGCTGATTCACAGAACTGTTGTTTGATGTCACCATGCAGTGACTTTCCTTTTCCTTTCTTTAATTTTGCACATATGGGCTCATGTACAAATGTGTAGATGGAGTACCCCTGCACATGAATGCATTCTGGTTGTGTGAGGGATGGAGAGTTAGGTACACTGGCATTTAGGTCTGAGGTCCACCAGTGTAATCCTACTTCTGCATTGCACATTAGGGGATTGTGTGTGTCTATCTGAACACCCCTTTTGATGTCCTGTCAGACATATGAACTCCGAGAGCAGGGTCACTGGTGTGACCATGTTCCACACCTCCACAGCCCCGCATAACAGTTTACATAAGCTTTGAACAGTCCTCTGTGCAAGCAGAAAAACACCACTTGTCTTTGCTGATGTAGTACTTTCCTTAGGAAGGAAGCAATAATTTAACACACATCTCTGGGCCTAGTTTATCATGCTCCTGAATCTTCTGGTGCCTATTCTAGCCTGTCCAGTAACTGAATGCCCATTTGTCTTGAGATGGCCTACGGTTAGCTGGAAGCACGAAGGGGCAGGAACAGCCCTGAAAGCCTCACACTGGCTGGGAATGTCACCTGCTGCCTGGAGAAGGGCAGACCCCGCAGGCAGCAGAGGTCAGCTTCTCAAGTGGGATCAAACAAAAAATGACAGGCGTAGGCCTTGCCCATAAAAGGACCTCTTTGAGGTCAATAAAAAAGCAATTCATTTTCCCCCTGTCCCCGTTTAGACCCTTTGGAGCAGGCAAGTATGAGAAAAGGCCTGTGAACGGTTCTTGTTTGGAGGCTGGCCAACCAACCGAAGGACGCCCAGGCTTTTTTCACAGGACCTTTAGCTGCCACAGCTAACCCACAGGCAGCTTCAGCTGCAAATTCGTCTTCTGTGCTGCCTTCCAGGCTTTCGTCCGATCCACCTAACCCCCCCCCCGCAACTCCTACCTCCCCCAAAGTTGTCTGCTCACCACATTGCATGCCTTTGCCAAAGCAGCTGTCTCTTTGCAGGCTAAAATAGTGAGAATCCAGGACAGGAAATGCACAAGACCCTCGCAGACAGGCAAGATGAAAAACTGACATTTTGTCACACATCGCTTTCTTCCTGTAACTCTCCCTCTCCTCCCTCCCTTGCTTTTTAAGGAAAACTGTTTGCATCACATTTTGGTTAACCTTCATATTAACTTTTTAAATATATGTGTGTGTGTCTGTGTCTGCGTGGGTGAGAGAGCGATAGATCTCTATCTGACAGAAGAAGCATTGCTCTCCCTTTTCCAGTTCCCACGAAAAGCCTTCCGTTGCAGCGAATGTATGACCAACTAACCAAACGAATGGCTGTGCTGAAAAGCGCAGCATATAAAAAATAATCAGGAAAGGTCAGGCTGTGGGCAACATATGTGTATGACTGTGGGAAGCAGCAGAGGCTGTTTTCTTAATAAATAAAAAAAATCCAGCAGACACTATATATCTGTGCTTCTGTTCAATGGGTCCGTATATCTTCGTTGCACCCATGAAAACAGATATCTTGGTTTTTCTCCCCTCCAGCACTTAATGCAGTGTAACACTAACTTAATTGATGTGACAAAATCCTTAAGGTAAAGGGACGCGGGTGGCACTGTGGTCTAAACCACTAAGCCTCTTGAGCTTGCTGATCAGAAGGTCAGCAGTTTGAATCTGTCCGATAGAGTGAGCTCCCGTTGCTCTGTCCCAGCTCCTGTCAACCTAGCAGTTCGAAAGTACACCAGTGCAAGTAGATAAATAGGTACCGCTGCGGCAGGAAGGTAAACAGCATTTCTGTGCGCTCTGGATTCCATCACGGTGTTCCGTTGCGCCATAGTGATGATAGGCAATAGCACTCTGAATTAGCAACAGGTAACAGGGACCCAGCTCTGTATTCTAGTACAGAAAAGGGAATTTGGATCTGAAAAGCCATTTAATATCCGCACTGGAACAGTCAGTCAAGCCAGTTTTTACTCCCATCACCACACAACAGCTATGACCTAGGATTCAGTCCTCCTGGGATATTATGCACTGGTTCCTCCTTCCTTAGCCCTACCTTTGGAGTCTTTTAGAGCACCGGCATTTTATGAATGAAAAGCTGGTATCCTGACTCACTAGTGAAAGTTCTCCCTTGTTTCTTTCCTTTTGATTATGTTCATATGTAAGAACATAAGAAGAGCCCTGTTGAGCCACACCAAAGGCTGATCTCGTCCAGCATCCGGTTCCCACAGTGGCCAGTCAGAAGCCTTTTGGCGAGTCCACAAGCTGGACATGAAGACAAAAACCCTCTCCTAATCTTGTTACCCAGTGCGAGCAGAGATTTGGTGCTTCCACTAAATGCGCAGAGGGCTCTAGATTAGGACGGTCCCCCCCACCCCGTCTATCCTGACATTATAGCTGTTTCAGTATCTCTACAGCAATCTGTACAACTGCTGTAATAAGAAAACAACAAAACACCCAAGCACAACTGGAGCCTTAATCCAAAACATCTGCACTAGTGTAAAGCACCAGTGATGCTGCATGACATTTCTAGAATGCCAACATAAATCCTTATTCCGTGATGTTGTTCTTCTGGTGCGGCTTTGGGGCAAGCTGCACAGTTACTGCTTAATTGCTGTTGATGCACGAAATTTGCATCAAGTGTCTCCACAAGCCAAGTTCCCCCTTCCTCATCAACTCTTTACTGAAAAACTAGCTCTGAGCAAACAGGATGCTGTTCTCACTCTCTGTCTGGCATTATAATCCAGATGGGGGAAACAGTGAAAATCTGCTGAACGGGCCCCAAATATATTCAAGAGGTGCATATTACAGGAAACCGTGATAAGGATGCCGACATCTCACGAGTCCTGTATTTTGTCCTGCACATGTTAACACACTTTTTTGGAACTTCATAGTAAGCTCATACACTCTGCCTCCCAGCTAGGATCGCAACAAGCTCTATTTTTAATTGTATTTTATAGGTTTTATATTAAAGTAATGAGCACAATCCAGGGAAAAGTAAGCACATTAAAATGACATGAATCTCACTAGGAGAACTGAGCATGAGCTTAAAATAGTCCCCATTGGAATGTATGGGAATGAACATTAACTCTGGCTGGATGGTGCCCCATCTTTGATAGCCAACAAAACGGCATTGCTGGATGTTTTGTTAGACTCAGATTTTTGCTGTTTCAAAAGGTATGTATTTTGGTTCACAATGAAAAGGTTAAAAAAAAAAAGTGGTGCTCTCTCATCTTATACACATCCAACCCTTACCAGCAGGGCAGGTAAAAATAACATATGTGATATACTTCTAAGCTAAATATGCAGTCTTAAAAAAAGTTAAACTGATCCCTTCCCAAAATATGATAATTTAAAAGCATCTATGCAGGTAATCAATGTTTAAAACATATTAGATTGTCTTAGACCATACTTTTTTTAAAAAGTATGTAAACTCATTGCCATTTTTGGGTCTCTGCAGATATTTATCATTCCACATAAGACATAATATGATGTGAGGTGCCAGTACGGCTGCTGAAATTCTCTGATGCTGGAAGCATGGGATATATGAAGAATACTTAAGGGGCTAAAACATCAGTGTTTACAGTTTCCATCTGGGTTGATGGAAATAATTCTAGAAAAGTTGAAAGTGGTTTGGGGATATAATACACGTGAGAGTATGGATTAGAGTAAATATATTCCAGCTATTGCATCTTGCAGGGCACATATTAAAATGGGAATGATGTGGGGAGGCATTGTTGAATGACAGAAGATGAAAATGCGCCTACATCAAAGGGGCAATTATTTATTTGGGGTGTTTTCACACCTATGGCTACAATAAGGTCAAATTATTCCCAGGTGTAATTTGACTCTAAACTGCTTGGATATCTTCTCATATGGTGCTCTGTTCATGTCAACTGGCAGTGCTGACACAATATGCACATTTCCTTTGGCCTGGGACCACCATAACCCAGTCAACGACTAGGATACACATTGAATGAATCTAAAATTGATTAAATTGTGGTGTAGCGGCTAATGCTGAAATTCCTATTTATGGTAAACAATCAGAAAAACCACCAAAGAACCTTGGGTTACGTACAATAGTAACTCAAACCACAACAAACGTAACCTGCTGAGTATCACAAATATAATGTCTTATTTATTCTGTCATCACCATCAAACGGGGTATGAAGTTCAACTAAATACTTAACAAGGGTTGCAATACAAAATAACAAACATATATACAGATCTGCTTCACATCTATTGATAAGGCCCAAAATAATCAATGCATGGAGGAGTAGTAATGATTCATGAAATCCACTAATGATCCATGCGTAGAATGTGACAGTTCCATGAAATGACACGAGAAGAACACGTGGGATGTAACAGTTCCATAAGATGATAAAAGAAGGAGTGCCACGATGGCAATTGTTCCCGCGGATGAAATGAGCGTTAAAACTTCTGACAGATTCCACTAGATTTCCAGAAAGGACTTTTACCTCATGTGAAAGATCACACAAAACATGAAAATTATCAGATAAGGAAACGATGGGGGAAATGAACTAAAGTGCCATCTGTATGTAGCCTTGGAGTAGTGCTGTCAGCTATTTGACCTCTACCACAGGGGGCTTCAGCTCTGACACAGCGTCCTGGATTGGTGGTCAATGTCAATGGAATCCCTCATAGTCTTGCACCATCCTGCCAGTCTTCTACTTCGAATGACGAGCCATAAAAGGCAGAAAGTGCTAAATTATTGCACTTTAGTCCTTTCCCCCTCCCAGTAAAGTAGATAATACGCGACTGGTTGAGTTTGAAGGCAAACATCAGAAGATGGGATTGAAATAAATAAATGCCCACCCCCGCACCCCCCAAACCCATTCCTTTTGCCTCTCAAAAATGCAGTCTTTAATTCATTCAGATAGAAATGGAATGCTCATGCTAAGCCATCAAAATGCTCATAATTTCTTAAAGATGTTCTTTCATATGATGCAGAATCATCCAACCCAATAAGCCATTAACTTGTGCTTGTATGCTTTAAAAAGAAAAAAGAAAAAATCAGAGCCAAACAAACTTCCCACTTCCTTTCCATTTGGTTTCTCTATGAATGAATCCTTTTCAGGGGAAATGTTAGAAAGATATTTTCAGATCCCTAGACAATATAGGATCAGACCACAGAATTAAAGTGTTTTCTTTGTCTTATGATAGCTTTCTTGTGTAGGTATTAAAACATGCTTAGATCAAATCAATAGTTTCCTTTGAATGCAGCTAGAGAGAATCAAATGCTTAAGCCAGCAATGCACTGCCATTATTATCATTTTTAGAAAGGAATTTAGATACTTCAGTGTTTGAAAAAGAATGCCCTGCAGTTTATTTAACATACAAATGCAAAACATGCATCAGGTCTGCATGTTAGGAGGAGTTAGGTGCTACTTGCCATTAGCGGTGCACATAAAGGTAAAATAACATCGTTTTAAACTGGCCATTGCTTGATTTAAGTACCATCTTTCCCCCTTTTTAAGACACCGTCTTATAATTTTTTTTCCTCAAAAAAACACAGGACGGCTTATTTTCAGAGGGATGTCTTATTTTTATTATGTCAGTATGGTACAGTACAGCCTCCCCCTGCGCGCTGAGCAGGCGGCGCAGAACTCCGCAAGAGGCGCGTTCCCCCCCCCCCCCGTGCCTCTCGCTGGTTCGCTGGCTCCCTGCGCACGCAGGAGGGGCTGAGGAGGCGACGGGAACAATGGCGGCACCACGGCTTACTTTTGCGGTATGTCTTACTCCTCACAAAGGTAAAAAAACCCTGCCATGGCTTACTTTATGACTACGTATTAAAAAGGGGGAAACAGGATAGATTAGGTTGAGAGGACTTTCTTTTAAAGCAACAATCCAATTTTGCATTTACCTTGCAGTGGAGTTGCATGTGGAACTGAGTTGTGGGGAAAGTAAAGCTAGAATTGGGACCATGTGTCAACATGAGGTCAGCAGTCCCAAGAGCTTTGTTATTAGGCTGTAGAAGACAGCTGCCTATGAATGTCATATTATAGTGTGCCACAAACAGAAGATACTAAAGTGACAAGGACTGAAGAGCTCATAAAAATACTTTTAATAAACCAAATCCACTTGGCTCACACAGTTCGAAACATACTAGCATGAAGCTGGACTGTGGAGGAAAATTATGTCCCGATCTCAAAATACATAGACAGCACAGCGTAACATTTAGATATTCCATCAGGTTAAATTGTTTGGCATGAGTTAAAGCTACGTAGGTTCTTGCACTCAAAACAGATGTCATTCACAAGTTGAATGGCAGTCAATAGTCAGCTTGCTTTCTGGGTAATAGAAATGCCAGTGCATATCCTCTGACTAAGGCAGGGGTCAGCAACCGTTTTCAGCCGTGGACCGGTCCACCATCCCTCAGACCATGTGGTGGGCCGGACTATATATATATATATATATATATATATATATATATATATATATATATATATATACATACATACACACATATTGGGGGGGGGGGAATGAACGAATTCCTATGCCCCACAAATAACCCAGAGATGCATTTTAAATAAAAGGACACATTCTACTCATGTAAAAACATGCTGATTCCCAGACCGTCCGCGGGCCGGATTGAGAAGGCGATTGGGCTGCATCCGGCCCACGGGCCTTAGGTTGCCTACCCCTGGACTAAGGGCTGCTCACTCCAATCACCAACCTCCCTGGCATTCCCCACCCCCAGCACACAACTTAACCCCCTAGAAGAGCAACCTTTCATTAACCCTTTCAATTCCACAGCCTTTCTTTGCACCCCTGTTTTCACCTTCACCCCCATGTCCATGCCTCCCCGCTCCTTTCCTGTACACACCACCCCCATGGTAAACTTCTACATTTTCTTCTTCCCACATACTGCAACAACTAGGCACCCATTTCACCGTCTGCCCACCACCCCTTCTGTTCTACAGGCCCTTTCATGCCTCTGCTTTCATCCTGAACCCTATTCCCATGCCTTTTGCTCCCTCCATTTTTGCAACCTCGTTTGCACGCCCACTTCACCTTCGCTGCTACCTTTCCCCTCCAGCCCTCTCCTTACCTTTCTGCCATTTCCCTCTCAGTTCTTTCCACCTTTCTGCTGTTGTTTCAAGCCACCCGCTTTCCCGCTCTCGGGGTCTCTCATTTCTTGTTCCCATGCCATGCCCACTGTGGTTGTGCCACCTGCCTTCTCATCTGCTCCCCTGCCCCAACCTGACTTCATGCAAATCCACTACAAATCCTCCAGTGGAGGCTGCACAGTGACAGACTTAGATTTTTATCTATACTGTATAGGAAGATAAAGCAGCAGCCATGCTCTGTATGCCAACAGAATTGTAGGGCTGGTGGTGCAAGTCAGAGAAGCGTAACAACTCGATTGCTAACTTCCTCTCCATAAAAGAAACATTGTTTCAAGCAAGCTGGCCTAATGATCAAGTTTACCACAGGAATGTGTTGGCAATTATAGCAATCAATGCAGAGCTTTTTTCTTTTTCTTTTAAAAAATTCCCTCCCCTCCCTCCCAATTTGACTTATCTGATATCTACTTAGTGCTGTTTTGGATGTGGAAAAGGCAGTACTGGAAGCTTCATTTTAATTACTAAAGGAATGGACTGCATTGCCTTTCACTGCCATATGCAACAAAAACACCCACTTGCAAGATGCAGAGCTGGTGTGCTCACACAGTGCAATAGCATTGCAATAGCATTACAGTAGGGGACCCAGGTGGCACTGTGGGTTAAACCACAGATCCTAGGGCTTGCTGATCAGAAGGTCGGCGGTTCGAATCCCTGCGACGGGGTGAGCTCCCGTTGCTCGGTCCCAGCTCCTGCTCACCTAGCAATTCGAAAGCACGTCAAAGTGCAAGTAGATAAATAGGAACCACTCTGGTGGGAAGGTAAACGGCGTTTCCGTGCGCTGCTCTGGTTCGCCAGAAGCGGCTTAGTCATGCTGGCCACATGACCCGGAAGCTGTACGCCGGCTCTTGGCCTATAGAGCGAGATGAGCGCCGCAACCCCAGAGTCGGACACGACTGGACCGAATGGTCAGGGGTCCCTTTACCTTTACCTAGCATTACAGTAGCATTGCTCTAAGGTATCTTGTGTTTCTGTGCATACTTCCTATATTGCAGTAGTGATGTGGCTACTGTATTGCCTAAAATGCACTTGCCTAGTAGATGCACCATCCAGCCATTACAGGATTGGTTAGGCAACTTGCCGTGTGGATCAAGGGCCAATCCAACACGATGCTGCCCTCAAGAAGCTGAGCCTCTTGATTTAAACATGGGTCTCATGCTCCTACTTCAGCATTAATAAAAAATACTGCTGCCTCACATCTGGTTTGTTCCTGTCATCCCACTGGATGGCAGGGACTAGCACACCCATTCCTGTGCAGAGCATCAAGGAAAACATTTAGGGATGGCAGCGTTCTGACCAACTCACATTAAAAAAAATATTGTCAAGTGCAAGGATTGCTCCAATATTTCTTTCCTGGTGTAGGAATGTTAGGACCAGGCAGCTGATGACCAATTTTCACTCTTTTCTCTCAATGCTGTTCATTCTGTAGATTAGAGATGGGGGAGCCTGTGGCCCTTGAGTCCAGATGTTGCTGAACTGCAACTCCCATCATCATCTCAATAATAATAATAATAATTGGGATAATAATAATTGGGAGCCACTCTGGGTGGCTCCCAATAGAATATTAAAAACACGATAAAACATCAAACATTAACAACTTCCCTAAACAGGTCTGCCTTCAGGTGTTTACTAAAAGTCAGGTAGTTGTTTATTTCCTTGACATCTGATGGGAGGGCATTCCACAGGGCAGGCGCCACTACCGAGAAGGCCCTCTCTAACCACTAGTCATGCTTTCTGAGGCTGATGAGAGTAGAAGCCCAAAAAATCTCGAGAGCCACACATTCCCCATCCCTGGTACAGATAATTTCAATGTCTTTTTCTTCCTTCATTTGTGCATGTTGTTATAATCAATAAATACATACCAGTCATCTGGTGCCAATAAGAACCATGCATAATGGCCTTTCCTTAAATGGCCTGAAAGACATGAATTTCTTTCTGTAAATTGCTGGACACTTTGATGAAGTTCAGTCACAGTGACTTGTAGGCTTCTTTCATGAAGGAGTACTTATGAAACAAGAAAAAAAAGCATTGGAACCCATGAATCTGTACAAGTCACACTTCCAAATTTTGGTTAGAATAACATTTCCAGAATTGCAAAGGATTAACTGGAACTACACACAAAGGTCAGCTGATTTGCAAGCAATCTGAATTTGCCATTCTTCTCACCAGTAATGATATTGCATACTGTGCCAAAAGATGGTGCCACCCCCTGTCTCTGCCAAGCAGTTGCAAGATTCCTGGGGGTTCCAGGCACTCACCCAGGGTATGTGCTCCTTTGGAAAATTAAGACACAGGAGAGACTGTCATAGCTATATACATATTTATTATGTTTTATATATTCTGTAAGCCACCCAGAGTGGCTTGAGAAACCCAGCCAGATGGGTGGGGGTAATAATAATAATAATAATAATAATAATAATAATAATAATATTTATTCACCTATTTACACCTACAATTTGCATGGAGGGAGTCCAGATCTTACAGCATGGTCATTTCAAGAGGGGCTTGTCCCCCACAGCAGTGCAGCCCTGGAGCCAAAGGCATCTCTCCCATCCAGACTTCAGCCAGCCTGCCCAAGATGGATCCAAGTCTTTGTTCTCCCCCTCCTCTTCCCAGCACGCCTTGCTCTCAAGACTCTCTTTTCCTGTCATTTCAAACCCACATCCCATCACCACATCCCATCACTTCTGGAGGCCCAGGCTCTCAGATGGGACATCAACACCTTTTGACATGTTAATGCCTCTAACCCAGGTGAGGCCTTGGCTTGGAAAGAAATCTTAGCCTGTACTTTTCCACTGGCTTCCAGTCTTCCCTTCAATACTCCAAATAATCAAAAGCCTACCATTTATTAATTTCTAGGGTACCCGCCAAATCCATAACAATACATTTGCAAAATCTAACATATTTGAAGGGTATCATTTGCGGCTCATCTCACTTGCTTCTAAACATTTACTGCTCAGAAGTTCATTGTCCCTGTTAATAAAAGGACCCAGCAAGGTATTCTTGGAAGTTGCATATGGCATTTAAATGTGGAGCTAGCAAGCAATTGCTTCTTGTCAGTACAATGTACCTCTTGTCCTTTCTGGGCATACAGAAGTGAGCAACAGCCAACATTACTACTGTGTACCAAAAAAAAAAGGAAGTAAATAAACGCGACACTGTAGAAATACAATGGAATGACAGAGCTGAATCTGTGGGGGTGAAGGAGGATAGGCAGGAGGTCTCCCAGAGACAAGAGATCTCGTCAGATGTTATTTGAATGTGGAGAGGGATGAAATCCTGGGGAGGGGAGGGAGAGAGAAATACCTGATTGTGTGGAAAGAAGAGAAATGTATCCAGGATTGAGAAGGCCCTCAGCCATGAGCCTGATGTGGGGCCCCTCCTGTGTTAGTGGGCCTTCTTGGTGGTAGCAGCTGTGGTGAGCTGCAGCAGCAGCATTCCATTGAGTGCTTCTAGTGGGAGGAGAGGGAGGGTCTGGGAGCTGCCATTTTCATTTCCCACAATGCCCTCATGACACTACATCAGAGGCATTGAGGGAAAACAAAATGGTGGATCTCAGACCATCCACAGGATCGTCCAAATGGCACTTGCCACAGTGCTTGAAATATATTGCTTGAGGGTGGACCCCAGGGAAATACACGGGGAACTTCCACAAGTACAGAAAGCTTCTGTGTTCACAAGGTCATCCTCTGTGAATTGGGGTGCCCTCAACAGGATAGAGCTAGAATGAGCAGATCTGCTTCCTTCCCCACTTCTTGGAAACATCTGAAGAGGGCTTAATTATTTCTCCAAATTCTCCTCCTGAAGTTTAATTCCCAGATGGACCTCCAATTCCAGAGCCTGACTGGTGGAGGGAGAATAAAAATTGCCTGGGGTGCATAACGGGCAAGGGAAAGGTTAAGCACCAACCTCTAGCCCACTGATTCTTCCCAGCAAATGCAGGGAAAGAAGAAGGGAAATTGGTTGGGGTTCCAGCCAAACATATTTTGCTGCCTGAAGTGGAGCCCAATAGGTGTCTGAACTCAGTAGGGCCAACAGTTTTTTAAAAAAAATTACAGGGGATGGCACAGAAAGGCCAAAGTGAATTTCCTGGGAATGGGAAGCTTTGTCCCATATGATCTACTTCTGAAAGAGAAATATTCGTGTATTTTGCAATAATGCTCCCATCTGAAACATATTTTGTCTGAACTAAGATCTATTGATTTTGATGGTGTTGAGTAAGCTTGTTTAAGGTGGCAGCCTCACTTTTCATTTCCAGTTTATGATTCAATTACCATTTGTATTCAGAAAACAATTCCTTTAAATCAAGTAAACACAAGGACCCATGAATTGGTGGTTGCGGGACTGAGATACAGTGGTACCTAGGGTTACATACGCTTCAGGTTACAGACTCTGCTTACCTCGGGTAAGAAATAGTACCTCGGGTTAAGAACTTTGCTTCAGGATGAGAACAGAAATCGGGCAGCAGCGGTGCAGCGGCAGCGGGAGTCCCCATTAGCTAAAGTGGTGCTTCAGGTTAAGAACGTTTTCAGGTTAAGAACGGACCTCTGGAATGAATTAAGTATGTAACCAGAGGTACCACTGTACTTGTCTGGGGAAAGTGTCCCCCACCCCTCCTTTTTCCAACACTTTTAAGCATTGAATTACTTATATAGGGAACTGAAAACTGCATCCTAGGTTTTCTGTTTGTAACAGCCATACCATATTCATATATAGTTGTCAAGAGCTCATAATTAAATATTCTTGCCATGAATCTAAAATGGCCAGGCCTCTTTTTAGGTTCAAGGGGGCTGCCTTCCTCTTTAATCTGCAGGAAGCTGGAAATCCTTTTCCCTTAAACAAGTGCAGTTGACAGCCTTTACCCAAGAAGGCATGCTAAGTCCAATAAGCTTTCTGTCTTCTTTAGTACCATCGTTACTGATATCAGTCCTATTTGGACAAGGACCTTCCAGATTTGTCTGAGAAAGATCACAGAGAGAAACACTAGAGATTACTTCCCCCCCCCTATCTAGATGGTCTTATCCGGAAATTTTTTGAACGCTACTGAATCTTTAATTAACTTCAAACAGAGCCCAAGGTCTTTTGTCTCAGGTATGTAAACATGAAATCCACAGATTTGTCACTGTTTGGTACGGTGAAGCTTCAAACCATCAATTAGGAGAAGGAGGTTTGATAGACGAATGCCCATCTTGACAACAGGAAAGAATGTTTTGCTAATTATAAACACACTGTGTAGAATTGTTTCCTTGATTTCTCCATTCCCAATTATATATTACATATCCGATGACTTGACAAAATAGCCCCTATTCATCCTTTAATGTTAGCCTAATCCCGTGCTTTGCAAATTATTTACTCTGCCAATGAAATTCAGTAAGACATTTCTCTGGGTATTTTTGAACAGCTCCAAATTTGCATCTTTGGTCCAAATCTTCTTTAAGAAGTGTCTAGGCCATAGCTGTCAACTTTCGGATTTGAAAATAAGGGATGCCGCGAGGGCGGTGCAATGGCACCAAGTAGCCTCACCACCCTGCGCTCCAGAGGCTGCGCACGAATGGGTGAGTGAAAGTGCGAGCGCATAGACGGCAGGCAGGCTGTCTGTCTGGTTGGGCATGAGGGTCTGGCTGCACAAGGCATGCAAGCTCCGCCCCCAGTCGGTCTCAGACTCCTTATTGGCAGCCGAGCAATGCAGCTGAGGAGCCTCCCTGGCCAGCAGGGAGGGAGAGGAGCTGCTTCCTTTGAAATCTGGGAAATTTAAGGGATATCAACAATCCGGGATAGCAGCGGGGAATGGCATTGGAATAAGGGAGTTTCCCGCAAAAAAGGGAGGGTTAACAGCTATGGTCTAGGCTATGCTAATCCATTCAGTAGGCTTCTTTCCCACTACTAACCCCACAGTCCAGGGGTGGGCCACTGAAGCCCTAGAGCCACAAGCTGCCCTCAGCCTCATTTCATGTAGGTGGGGAGAATGGGATGAAAGAGAATGGTAGAAAGAGAGAGAGAAAGGGAATGGCAGAAAGAGAAATAGACAGTGGTTGGTCCTGCTCACCATTGGTTCTAGCCGTACCCATGTTTAGCCCCACCCCTGCCCACTTTTGGCTCTGGCCCACCCACCACCATTATTTGGACCCTTGACAGAAAAAAGGTCCCCCAAAGCAATTTCACCTTACTTCTGAAGTATAGCCGAAAACAAAACACTCCTAAAATGGGTGAAATGGCTGAGAAATGGACCAATATCTGAGTCAGCATAAAGCAACTTCCTACGACTGTGTGCTCTCCAATCTATGCATTCTGCCACTGGTATTCACCTCCAAGACATCATAGTCAAATCCGAAACAGCTAAAAATATTAATCTTGTATTTTTATTTTTAAAGTCCACAGTTTAGATTCTAGAGAGTCTTACTATTTAGTTGCTAGGTGGCGCCCTATTATTCAGTGTTGTGAAAATATCAAATTCCATACAGGGACATAATTGGACTATCTGAAGGGATTGATGTTTCTTAGAAGACAATGCAAGTCTGAGGCTGCAAATATATATCCTTCTTTCTTACCACCCCTGTTCCTCTCCATTACCCCACCAGCACCACCTTCTTTGTAAGAGTGGTTAACAAAAGTATAGCTTTCCATTTTGATCTAGAGCCTGGGATTCTGTGCCTATTGAGCGCAACCTTTTGCCTTATCTAAACCTTTCAGTGGTGGCCACTTGGGAGAAGACATGCAATGCCACAATGACTCCCAGACAGGAAAAAGCGGCCCCGGAGGAAAAGAGCATGCAGGTCTCGGCTTAAATGGATCTGACAGCTCTGCTCAGAGAAAGATGTTTATCCCTGTTTATGGACGTGTCCTTTCCCCCCTTTTATAATTCTCATGGCTGGTGTTACTTTTTACAGCATGCCTGACTGTCTGGGAAGAGAGCAAACTGGTCACATGCCTTTGAAAGCAATTGGGATGGGTGAGAAACAATCCCACCAAAGCTGTTCGTTTGCAGTGGGCTTGATTCCTTGCCATAACATTTCCATTATCCCCTATAAAGCATAATGCCCTGCGTCAGTGTTTATTGAAATCACTGTGTGCTTTTCCATTGGCTTCACTGAGAGCTGAACCAAGCACTAATTGAGTGTGTGTGTGCATGCAAGTACATTAAAGATACACATGCATTTTTAGACATATAGCAGATAAAGATAAGAATGAAGACAGTAATGTATTAGGTTAGCCAAAAAAATAATAAAATGTTATCCATCTCTATATAATTAGTCAAAAATTTTATGGATCATTTATATTCATTGTCTTTCGGAGGCACAAAGGGTATGTGCAGCCACTGTCTTCCTTTAGTGTTTAACACACCTAAATGCATTTTTAAATGTATAAAATGTACCGGTATTTTATATCCTAAAATGTATCGTATGGTAAGGGACTGAATCTCTGAATTGGTGTTTCTTCCCTTTTTAGTGAATCACCCTTTAACGTTTTAGAAATCCATATTAAGATGGTGAAGTATTATCCCATTTTATTATTCGAATTCAATAATAATACTAAGGGCAGTCTCCAGCTTCAGTGTAAGGGTTTCTGCGTGTGCATCACGACTCTATTTTCTCTTGTTCCTGCACCCGTGCCCTGCACGCCTCCCAAATCTACTCCAGAGGGTTGTGGGAACCACTAGGACAGATTAGAACAGACTGGAATGCAAGTGGAGGAAAGGGAGTTCTTTCAGGGTTATAAAATACACAAGGATGCTTTTTCAATATATGTAGAAATTCAGCCCCTAACTTGTGGAGGGAGGTGGTGCAGGAAGAGTGCTGAAGATATGCTGGAGGCAGGGTGACTTATCTCCACTTTCTCCTTTGCACCATTGTGGCCACAGGGGGAGAGAGGAAGGCAGCTGAACAGGTGTTGGTATCCGAATTTCTTGAGAGATAATGGAGTACACCTTTTGGGGGTAAAGTCGAACTGCTGTGCTAGCAGCACCAAAGTGACCTCTATGGGCTGTAAGCCTGGGCAGTGCATGTGGAGGTCCTGGGCTGTCCAGACAACAGAAGCCACCTCTTGGCCATGTTGATGTGGGCCAATAGAAAGCAGTCTACAGGAGTTGCTAGAAGGAGGCATACAAGGTGCTACCCAACCATCTTAGGAAATCCACTCTGGATTTGTGTAAGGTTTACTCCTTAACCTTTTCTTCCCCTGAAGATATCCCACAAGGCAGCGGAGGTTTAGGATCAGAGTTTTCCTTCTCCTAGAGGGGCTATCTTCCCAGGTTGGCAAGTCTCACTTCCCTCTACAGTATGTGCAGAAACTGCGTTCTTGACCGTTGGACCCACTATGGGTCTCATCCACTCAATCCGCCAGAGCCTGTCTTCGCATGCAGGGGAAGTCCCTAACTCATGGAGGGCTTGAGATACATTGGCTACCCTCGCCTGGTTTAGCCGGCCAGTTGAAGCCGTTCCCGGGGTGTGGCCGTTATCACATGATGACAGCTTCTAGCAGAGCTGTAGCTATGGGGAGGCTAGCTGGGGGGGGGGGGTTGCCCCAAGTGAAGCCTCCAGAGGGGCGCCATTGAGGCTCCCAGCCTATGTGTGTTTTGTCTTCGAATGCCACACTGGGTCTTTGACCCGGGTGAAATAAAGCCTAGTTTCACCCCTGCTTCTAGCAGCCACAGGTGAGACCTAAGTTCAGGGTGGGGACCAAAGGTGGATAAACTACCCTAGGAGGAACACAATGTGTCCCTCACCAGAGGTACTACCCCCACACCCCACAGAGCTAGTAACTGCAGCCAATTGGTAGTGTAAAGAATGAACATACAGTATATATCAGACAACCAAAGCCATAGCTTAATGTAGGCTGAAGCATATGCTGCGAAGAGATGTACGAATGCATTCTGTATCTCTCACATACTTAATTTATTTTCACTGTGCACCATGTTGCTGTTGTTATTTCTCTAAAGTATGAACATTGCTACATAATATTTTGCATCTATATCTTTGGTGATGTTGATAAAAGAGTGAAATTTCTAGCTCAGCTTAATCACAGAGAAGACACATGGGTTCTTCCATAATATTCTTTATCATTGTTTTTAAAGGTCTAACCTTCAATCCTCGCCAAGAGGGCTGGGTTTTAATATCTCATCAGAAGGAATCAGCATGCGATGGGATTTTCTGGAAACCAGAAATGATTCCAAGTATCGTGTTTATTAAAGCCATTTTTATTAACAATTACCTTCACTTCCTGTATACAATGAAGTTTTCTACAAGAGCCAAGTAAGTATTTCATCAGATACATATATAAAGTTTTGTATCAGAATGAATTCAGTGATGAACTGAGCTTGTGCTTACATCTTAAAAACAGTAAGCATAGATTTATTTTGCATACACAAAACTATTGTTCTTTTCAAACAAAGGAAGACTCCCAAACTGCCACCTGCATCTTTTTTCCCAGGGAGATCTAAGGGAAAGAATAATGATGCTCACTTTTTGGAAAGGAAAGAGTTTGTTTTTATTTTCCCATTCTCAAAAGCTGGATTGAAGCTGACATGGTGATTCATATTGTCTTAAATCTTTCATTGGTTTCAGCCTTGAACTTCTTCCCATTCATTTTTCCCCCAAAGCTCAGAACAGCATTGCAGGGGCCTGTCACCAAACCAATTAGCAGCGTTATAGTTATTTGTGTGCTGGCTGGGGTTGATTATACTGGATTGAATGCTATGCTTTGAAGGATTCAGATACTGTGGTGACAAAGAGATAAGAAGTCCATATTTTGAGAAAAAGCAGAGTTGAGTCTACATCTTAGGCAGCAGCAGAAGCAACTCTAGTGCCAAAAAGAAGTCCTCATAGACCTCATAATGAGCCTTCTCTGTACTTCTTCCATGTTAGGCTTCAGGAAATTTCCTAGGCCAAGGAGCAAATAGAGTAAACCAGAGAAACCATTGAATAGCATATACTTCCCAACCAATTATAAATTTAGCGCTATCTCTTTGCAGCAATAAACTAATAAATCTAGCTCCATATTGTCAACACTCTCCAGGATTGCAGCCTGCAGTCTTTTCCAACCTTACCTGAGGATGCCGGGGGTTGATCGTTTTGCATGCAGCACATGTCCTCTGTCACTGAACTGCACCCCTTCCTGATACATTGACACCATAGATATTCTAAATGAGAGAAGCCAGGTTGGGAAGAGGAGTCAATGGCCCTCCCGAAACTTATTACCTCTGACTTATGGGAAGCTGTTGGAGGTGTTGAGCGTAACCTTTGGAGCGAGGAGATCTCCAGATTTGGCTGCTGAGAGATAATGCCATTTGTGGATAATTGCGTGTTCAGACCCAGAGACCTCCCCCCTAAATAAACACACATTTGACTCAAATTTTAGTTTTGGTTTTTGGCAGAATTTAGGCCACAACTTTATTAATTACAGAAAAGTGAGTGGTTGCATAGGCTCTGGTTCGACTAGCTCCCTTCACCCTTGCAGGTAGCGCTGACCCAGAGCTCCATCATAGGTCAGCCAAGGGTGAACACCTGAGGTAGGTGAAAAGCTCGGGAACAGACTCTGTTCACTCCCCAGATGCTCCCCTGGACTCAGGCACGGGCCCAACCCCCTCTCGGGGTTTGACCAAAACAAGTTGAGTCCCTGGATTCCTTTAACGGAATACCCTTCACATAGGGATGCCGAGATCGTTCTCCCATCCCTATCACCTGAACCAGTGCCTATCCGCAACCTTACAAGTTGTGATGGTTTGCTACATGGCAGGCGAAACCCAAATGGCAACAGCCAATCAGCCAAGTGGGGAAAATTCCTGCCTTGCTCCTGTCCCAACAACAGACGACACATGACGGCATAGCAAGGTCAATTGCAAAATGCCCTAAAAGTAGGGAGAGGTGGGTGGGTGTTCCGATGCACAAGCCGAAAGAGGAAGCTCTGGGTCATGTGCATAGGTCCGTTTAGACTGCACCCCATTGGCCAGATTAAACCCAGCAACAAGGGACCTACCAATCGGGTGTTGTGGCTATCCAATAGACCTACCCACAACCAGGAGGTCAGTCTCCAGGTCTCACCGCAACACGTGCCCTTTTTTTAGGGAGGACACAATTTATGCAGACTCTTCAAGCATCTGGTGTATAGCAGAAGGAATGGCATGGTCCGTTTTGGTGCCTGCATCTGTAGTGAGGATACAATTCATTGGAGATTTCCATAGAACACAAACAACCCCCAGTTCAGTGCACTGTTAATCTAATGGCACAGTGTCCCATAATCTCATACAGATCAAAGCCTGTGGGAGCAGTCCCTGTTAGCCAAACTGCAGCTGCACTCAGATCCTGTCCACACCCTTCCTGCTTCTTGTAGTGGCTTTACCTCTGGCCTATTATGTTCCCAGCAGGGTGATGATTAGCACTCCTCCATTCCCTCCATTCTCTGGGGAAGGAGTTGTACTAGCGCTTGCCTTGCTGTCTGCCTCGGCTGCTCATTGTTTCTTTTCGCAAGGTGCAGATAGTAGGCTAGACACTTCTTTGCTGCTTGTTAAGATAAGGCTCCGGAGTGGGTATATTTTGTTACACGCATATTCTGAAAATAGGGCTGATATTTGAACATATCAAAAGCTTACTTAGAGAAAAAAGCTTTTTCCTTTCTGGCTCTTGAAAATGCAAAAGGTTACAATCTCAATTACACTGCTGTAAAGTCAACTTCAAATATCATAGATTTGTTATAAATCCTATGCCATTTTTACAAAGACTGGGTTTTTGCTTATTACTCAAGTTACAGCAGGCATGGAGGGTACTGATTATCTGAATCCATTTCAAACTGGTTCAGGCCTAGCTTTGGCGTGGAAATGACTTGATTTATGATCTCTGTTGGGAGAAAGGCAACGGTAGTCCAACCCTGTTGATCTCACAGCATATCTTACCATTGGCTGTGGTAGCATCCTGTGGAAGCTCGGCAGCTTGTGGGCACTCTGCAGCTTCTGGTTCTGCTCCTGTTTCCATTTCCAGAGAGTAGCACTGGTCCTCGTGCTGGTCCTACCTATGGAAGGCCCCACCTATGGAAGGAGATACAGTTGGTGATGGCATGGGATGGAGCCTTCTCAGCAGTGGACTCCAACTATGGAAGAAGAAGAAGAAGAGTTTGGATTTGATATCCCGCTTTATCACTACCCGAAGGAGTCTCAAAGCGGCTAATATTCTCCTTTCCCTTCCTCCCCCACAACAAACATGCTGTGAGGTGAGTGAGGCAGAGAGACTTCAGAGAAGTGTGACTAGCCCAAGGTCACCCAGCAGCTGCATGTGGAGGAGCGGAGACACGAACCCGGTTCCCCAGATTACGAGTCCACAGCTCTTAACCACTACACCACACTGGGAAGATAGTCCCTTTGGAAGTCTGATCCTCCACCCCTCACTGATTACCTTTCATTATCAGCTGAAGGAATTTTTATACATCCAGGCTTCTGAGGAATAATAATGAGAGCCATACCGGACACCAGAATGCTGTAAAATTAAAGAGTTGTTTGTTGTATCTTATGTTTTAACTCTAGCCTAATTTTTTTATTGCTGTTGATTTAAAGTTGTAAACTGTCTGTGGTTTGTTGACGAAAGGCAAGAGAGAAATTAAACAAATTAATGAACAAACAAACAAATTATACACCATTTTTACCAGCATAAGATCTCACTTAAAGAAACAGAAGACTGTGGTTTTCTGCTGGTTAACCACCAGAATGTTCTGGTACATATTTAACCTGCAGAGTTTCTACATTGCCATGAATCCATAGCACATCAGAGGCACACAATCACTGCAAATGGAGATCGTCATGGGTGTGATAACACCATTTGTGCACTCGCTGTATCAGAGGAGGGTGTGGGGACAGAGCTCAATAGCTACATGCAATGGCCCAGATTCCATCCCAGTTTAAAAGATCTCATGGAGCCAATCAAGGAAAGACCTGTTCTTGAAGGCCATGCTAGACACAGTACTGACTGAAATGGCCTATTAGTCTGACACAGTAAAAGGTCATTCCTGATATCTTAGGAAAATTTGGTGTAGAATTTCCTGCATAGGTCAGAATCGTAGAACTGGAAGGGACCTTAGCCCAGTTGCCTGCTAATGACATCCCTGGTAGGTAGCTATCCGGCCTCCACATAAAGACCTCTGGCGAATGATAGTCTACCATCTGTCTTAGCACCATCCAAAGTAATTGCAGCTCACCAGTCATATAGTGTTTGATCATTTCCCCATTTTTCCATTCCTATGCAGGCAGTGAAGTGAGAGGTTTTTAAAGCTTCTTGTTGACTGCTTTACTTGTTGGGCTGCATTTGGCTGGGAGGGTCACCAGTAGTGTGCAGGCCTGCTTGCTGCCTCTCCCTTCTATATATTTCCTCCTGTATTGGACACGAGGACCTCATATGTTATGCAAAACAGAAATACAAGGTGCCCCTGGAAGTTGATGAAGTTGGACATCCAACACGCAGAGTATGCATGGTTGGTACAGTCAGCTGTGTAGTCCATTGATGGGGAATTCACACGAGGGCATCTGTGTGGGCATCCTACAGAAGAGCCCTCCAAATATATATTAAAGAACTAGGGAATTGTAGCCTAAGGAAGGACCATAGCTTCGCATAGAGAAGGTCCCAGGTTCAATCACCAGCATCTCTAGGAAGGGCTGGGAGAGAAGCCAGCCTGAAACCATGGAGAGGCATTGCCAGTCTGTCTCTGTGTAGGCAGTACTGACTGAGATGGACTAACAGTCTGACTCATAGGTCAGGGCTGGTTAACATGTGGCACTCCAGACTACAAATCCCATCACACATATCCCAGCCAATTGATGGGAGTTGTAGTCCAACACCATTTGGAGAGCCACAGGGTAGCTAAGAGAGCTGCTGACCCTCACAATGGACAATAATGGCTTGGTGGACACATAGTAGAAGGCAGCTGGTGTAAGCAAAGCAGCTTTCTAGGTTCCTAACCTGAAATACTTTCATATAGAAAATTCCAGACTCGGCCCTCTATTTTCTCCAGCTTTGTTTGTTGTTTGTTCAGTCAGTTTATTTGTTTGCCTTATTTGACCACCTTCCAGTTTGTGCACGCATATAATTGTCCTTTCCTATTTCCTCTGTCTCTTCCATTTCCTCCTGTTTCCTCTCTCACCACCAATCTATACGGCGCAACATCTGTGGGCTCATGGCTCCCCGCTTCCCGCCCTGTATTCTTGTAACTCAAAAATGGAACCACCGAAAAGGTATGCAACAATGAGTAGGAAGGAGAATCTGTCTGATATTGTGTCCTGTGCAGGACAGCACATTGTTCAGCTGCATGCTGTCTGGATAAAGCTTGCCATCAGGTGTTGGGAGTTGAGGCCTGTGGTGGGAAGGGAGAACATTTTTTTTGCTGTTAATAAAGGAAATCAGCTTGTGTTCCCAAGAAAATAGTAATTGAAAAGTTTGAAAGGCACAAGAGATAAGACAGGACACTTCCGTCCTACTCACCCCTTTGCTTATTCCACTTAATTGCAGTATAAAAGGAAACAGAAAGATGGAGTAAGTAAATTAAATGGCCAGACCATCCCACAGTTTGTAAAGGACTCTGAATGGAAAAGATTATCCATTGTCTTCCAGCTCTTTGGATAGTGGCGGAACTTGCGGGTCTCACATTTCGGCAGCACCCTGTGTCTCTTGCCTTTTGCACTCTATTCCAAATCATAGTTGCGGCATCTCCTGTAGTGCCCCCAGTCTAATGCTGATATTGTGAAACATGGATAACTGGTCAAATCAGTTTCATATGATAATATAAAGATGGTAAAATCAGTTTCATAAATGATACTATAAATGATCTCTCAACATGGGCATAGCCAAGGGGGTTCAGGGGGAGCATTTCACACACACACACACACATCAAGTAAATAAATAAAAATACTTAACTAACTGACCAATTGTGTCGCAGATAACTCAGTTCTGCCCCCCCCCAACATAAAGCTTGCACCCCCTAAAATAAATCCTGGCTAAGCCCATGTCTCTCAAGGATCACCCTTAAACCCTGGTTGTTTGTTCAATAGGTCCAACTGGTTGGACAAACTTAGGACTCAGCTATACAGCTGCAAATGAAACGTTTTAAGTGTGTTTTAATTGCAATATACAATGTGACACTATTTGGCGATGACAAACCTTATAGAAAATTCAATGTATTTTTTAAAACACTTTAAAATTCTTTTTATATGTGTGTGGATTCCACCTTAGTCTGGGGGCATAGTAGGGAGGCATTTCTAAGTTCCACTGAATTTATTTCATAGAATTGAAGCCTAAATACAGCACTTGCTCATCCCTGCTATCTGATGTTCCGAAAGCTCAAGTTGAAATCCAAAGGGAGCTTTTTGCTGCTGACACAAGGGTGAAACAGAGATGATTAAGCTCTAGCATTTTGTCTTAGACACATAAGCAGGCACTCCGAAGCGCTCACTCTCTTTATCTCAAATCTTGACCCTGTTCTTCACCTTTGGATCGGCATGCCTGCAATTGCTGGAAAGTTATCTGTCATGGTAGGAATTTGCCCTCTGCCTCACATGCACCCATTTTACCAGCCACTTGCACACCGGACTGCAAGGCTAACACTTCAACACTCCCAAGTGGGGAACCTGAAAGGAGTTCAGTGTCTCCATCTCAGGCGAGGTGTAGCAGAGTCAAGTGGGAGGTCAAGAAGAACAAACTAGGTAAGGACCTCGGCAGGCATTTTGGCTCTGGCCAGCTCACAGGAGGCATGCTGTTAGCAATGCAAAAAATAAACTATCCCTTGGAAAAAAAAGTGAAATTCAATGCTAGGAAATAGCCTTCAAGCATGGGCACACAAAGGTAATTGTCATTTGGCAACAGCCTCAAAGGCTTTGTCATCTGCAGCCCCACAAATGCTATCACCTGCAATGCACAATTGCCCATGGTTTATGTAGAAGAAGAAGAGTTTGGATTTGATATCCCGCTTTATCACTCCCCTTAAGGAGTCTCAAAGCGGCTAACATTCTCCTTTCCCTTCCTCCCCCACAACAAACACTCTGTGAGGTGAGTGAGGCTGAGAGACTTCAGAGAAGTGTGACTAGCCCAGGGTCACCCAGCAGCTGCATGTGGAGGAGCAGGGAATCGAACCTAGTTCACCAGATTACGAGTCCACTGCTCTTAACCACTACACCACACTGGCTCTCTATGTAAAGCATTGACATGTACACTTTGTAAAAAGAAATGCCAAGGGCACAGACAAAATGCCCACCAGAGAGACCAGAATGTTCACCCACTGACAATGAAGGTGGAACATAGTCGTTGGGCCTAGTAGACATTGGGCATGCAGAGGAAAGAGAGAAGGAGATAATTCTGTTATGCAATGAGAAATCCTTGTGCTATGCAACATTCTGCTTAGTGCTATGTTGAATATCACCATATGTCTTCATTCTTTCCTATCATCCTTTCTGAGTCCCTCATATCTTCGTTGCCGGAATCTTAGTTCAATTAAAAAACAAAACGTATAGTATTATTCAGATCTACAAGTGCCATAAAATGTATCCACGTTTTGCAGGTTTTTCATCTCCTAGACCCCAGCATTCTCAGAACTGTGAGGCACAAAGGGATCCCAAAGATTCAACAAACACCCCAAACCACTGACAGGTTAATGCATTTGGTGCATAAACCCAAATTGACCATAGGTCACTGTCAGCAGAAATGCAAAAAAAAAAGGTCTGAAAACAGTAAGTAGCTTTATGGAGATCTGTATCTGCCGCCTGGAGCTGTTGGGAGTTGTAGTTCAAACCATCTGGAGCGCAACGGTTTGGGGGAAGGTTGCTCTGTATAGATAATTCGCGCAAGTGGATCAATTCTGCATTTATGAGGGATACAACAGTCGGTTCCAATCCCCAGTAAAAAAAATAAAGCAGAAAATTCCTTCTTTTTTCCTTCCCATTTTCCAGTCCAATGGTAGTTAAAACCCACAAGCCAAGGACTCCAGATAACATTGTCTCTCACATTCGCCAACAAACCCACCCTGACAGACATCTCCATTTATGTACTGCTGTAGATAATGGATTTTTGTTTGTTTGTCTTTAAAAAAGAAGAAGCGGGGGGGGGGGGGAATCCCATTCACATTTTACCATGATTTCACCAGTGTAGCCAATTAGAACATTACATTGGTCTTTAATAAATTTGTATAGGGTGTCTGGGAGTCCTGAACAAAATTAATATAGCTATATCTGGAACACATTGTTTTGTGTTTTTATGTCTTATTCAATATGGTGCTGCTGATGATAAATTAAATTTGTATTCCATCCTTCAACCCTTGTTTCCCAGGGCAGTACAGAGCAATCTGAATTGTGGCCTGTAACTGTTTATGATGCATCTAAATTGTTTTGTTTTTTAAAGTTATTGTTATTTGCCAAAATGAAATCCAAAAGAGCATTCTCACTCTTGGATGGGTGTCAGTGGATGAATATATTGTCTATTAAATCTGGAAAACAACAACAATAACGATAATCAGTACTGGAAAAATCAACTTCTCCCATAATAACACAATATATAGTTACAGTATAGAAAACCTTGAATTTTTATTCTGTGCCAAGTTCAACTTTTACCATGCTTTGGGGACCAAGGATGAGGAGAGTTATTAGTAGATTGAGTATTTTTCCTGTACTTTTATTTTAGGGATGTTCTCCAGTTTCCCAAGAAGAACACAGCTAGGTAGGAAAGAACAGGAACTTAATTTATTTGATTTGATATGCTTTTTTCAAATAGTGTAGTGAAATGCATGCAAAAAACCCCCACCAACCCTAAGTAATGAGAGGGAAAACACGATATCATTATAGAAAAGCTGTTGGAAATTACCAGTGGCTCTAATAAACACCTTTCCCCATCTTTAGAAAAATATTATCTCTTCATTGTTGCTGCACTTGAGCCAGAAAATATTATACATTTTCCTTTATACGTCACTGTTCCATACTTTCTACAGCCTAAAACTCACTGCCAGAAGTCTGATCAAAGTCCTAAGATCTTTACAACACATTGATGGGCTTCATCCGCAGTTGAAAAGTAATCAACATACATAATTTATGTCGAAGTGTCTTTGGCTATAAGATCTTCATGGCAAATGCAACACTTGTATCTTAATTCTGGAATGACAATGGCAAGGCCTTGTTTTCTTGTTCTTGCCTATTTCTGGAAATATCAGTATTCTAACATTGTTTTTGAGGTAGCCTAATGCTTACCATTTTTCCTGCAGCAGCAATATAATGCAAACCAGGATCCCGAAAAACTGAACTCACACATATTAACGGTAAACAGAAGAAGCTGCCATATACCCCCAGACCATTGTTTCATCGAGCTCGATATTGTCTACATTAATACTTCCCCAACCTGGTGTCTTCTAGATGTTTTGGACCCATTAGCTCCAGCCAACATGGCCAATGGTTAGGGATGGTGGATGTTGTGGTCCAAAATCCCAGGTTAGGATACACTAGCAACAGGTCTCCCGGGTTTCAGATCGGTGGGTTGGATTTCTAGCCAGTGATTGTAAACCTACCGCATGCGAAGCATGTGTTCTACCACTGAACTACAACCTCTTCACTGGATCTGGTGCTAGCCCTACTCAGAGTAGACACATTGAAATTGGTCCTAAATTGGTCATGTTTATTCATTTGAATGGGACTAGTACTGGATGCAACCCATTATCTGTACTTATTCATTCAAATAAAATTTTGTCTACTTCCATTCTGTTGACTTTTAATTTTTTAATTCATAAGGTTCTTTTAAAAAATGAACAAACTTGGACATTTGTCCTATAAATATCTATAAAATCTAGACTTTTACCTTATTTTTCATATTTCTGACCTTTTTAAGGTGCTTGACCATATTTCTTGAAATATGCACATTTTAAGGCATTTCCCACATATTTTTGTACATCAGCAAAAAGTGCATTGCAAAATTCAGAGGCTGATGTTTGCGCTAGGTTCTGCACGTTAGTTTAGGGTGTGTAGGTCATTTGGTTCACTTTGACATGCAGACTAAACAAAATCATTGAATGCCCTAGCAGAATGATTTCTGTCCTTGAATTATGCTTTCTGAGTGGGACAGGAACGTTATAAAACTTCCTTGCACACTGGTGACAAGGCAACTGTATCCCAGTGGGAAGAAGTTACACTGAGGAAGGAATACCTTTGGGCCAGCAGATCCCAAAGTACCTGAGGATGCAGCAGGTGAAGACTGGAAGTTAGAATGCTTTGCTGACTCGGGGTTTAGTCCCTGGCAGCAGCATAATATGATGCCTGCAAATGAGGTATTATAAGTTAAAACATTTGCAGCAGAGTCACTGGAGATGACTTCCTTCGCCTCCTTCTCTACCCCCACATGTACACAGGAGAACAGGGTCCCAATGAATACTGCAGCCACTCATGGCACATCACCAGAAGATTCAGCAAGAGAACACAGGTCTCATGTATCAAAATGGATAGCATGGGGGGTGCGGTTACCTAACTCATTTTGTCTCCATCAAATTCAAGTTCAATGTGCTCAGAGTCAGCAGTAGTCTGGATGAGGGATAATGAACTGAAGCCAATTCAGACAAAACAGAATTTGCTGAGGATAGCTAGGTGGTGTTTGCATACTGATGACCCCGCACTCTAAAATATTTATTTATTTATTTAGATTTACTAATACCCCCACCTTTCAAATACATTACCAGGGCATCATACAAAAAATATTGAGAGCACCATAAAATAATTAGTACATTAAAATCAGCTAAAACCACAAACTCTATAAAAGCAGTATCCAAATATAAATAGATGGAGGAAAGTGGAAAAAGCCTGTTATGGAGTCATCCAGTCACAGCCATGCATTGACTACTACTTCCATGTGGGAGCATGATCAGTGTGCAATGCTGCTTTGGAGGCAGAAGTTCAGCTTTCAGGGATGTTGTGATTTTGCATATCAGCATTGCTATGTTAGCCTTTTCGTTTCTTCATCTATATTTGTGTTGTTGACTCTGCGGCTGCATGAGCACGGGATTGTAAATATGTGACAGGAGAGAGCCAGCAGCAGTATATAACACTGAGCAAAAACAGGATTTGCACAAGAGTGTCTAGCTTAATGAGCACTACAACTCAAATCTGGCAGGTCTTCCCCACGTGAAGCAGTTGCTGAGACTGAAGGTCTCCACCTCCCTACAGCTGCCCAAGTCCCTTCCTCTCTAGGGTTTTCCCCCAAGCAATCTGAGACTGTACCTGCATGAAGCTAACTTCTCCTTTGCCCTCTTCATACCTCTTCTGGTTCTGGGAGACCAGGGGGGAGCTTGTTGCAGCAGGAGAGGGAGACACATGTGCCTCTTCACCAGCTAGACTCATCTCTGCCTTTTGGCTTCCCCCCTCTCCTGCTTCTGCTTCTGCCTCCAAGTCTGGACTACTCTGCCGCAGACTCTCTCTGCTCACTGTTACTTCTTCAGCTTCCAACACCTTCTCCTTATTTTCTCCCTCTTCTCCTTCTGACCACTCATCGTCGTCCCACCGCCAATCCCCTGGCTCTGAATCTTCTTCCCTTGCAGGTTCCCCAGCTGGTTCCTCCCACCATTCTTCTGCATCCAGCCAATATGCTTGCACTGATATGCTTACCCATGTATAGCAGCCACTCAGTGTACCAGGACCATAAGATTGCCTTGCCCACCTGATTTGCTTTAAAAATGGCAGCTCGAGGTGGCTCACAGAAATGGAATGTATGCTGGTGCGGTGTGAAAACCCATTAATTTTAATAGTACTTTAGGAGACTTGAGTTCTTTTAGATCCTCAGTAGCAGAAGCCACAAGAGACTGCTGTTCTGGAGTTCTTCGAAAAGCAAGCCCCAGTAGCCATTTGGAATTGTTTGTTTTCAATTCAAAACACAAACATTTGAGAAGAACTCGTGCCAGATACGTGCCCTGCTCCCACTTTTCCTCATCCCTGCTCTCCATTCAGAATAGATTCCAGCATGGCTTTTTTTTTCTTCACACAAAAATATCTGGTTTGAATTGGGAATAGAAGTTTGCACAATAACCACTGGCCTTGTTGTGGCTCAAGAATAAAGCTCAAACAGAGACTGCAGCTGTCTCAGTACGGTCTGCTCAATGTAAAGAAGAATGAAAGGGGTTCAAAGTTAGGGGTTGAGCTGCCCCAGCACATTACTCTTGTAGTGGGCAACTTCTTCCCTACATGGATTTCATTATCCTTGCGGTGAATGGTCATCTGCATCATCTGAAAGTAGCTCGTATTTTCAAACCACCTTGGGTGGCCACTTATGTATCACTAAAAAAAGAGGATTTGCACCATTGGGTTTACCATCATTTCCCTTTCCAGGGATGTCGCATGGAAAAAGAAATGACTGCCTGTATGGACTCCTTGGCAGCCATTGGTTTCCCCATACAATGCAGCGAGAACTGGGTGTCTTAGGGCCCCAGGAAACACAACACAAAACATAACCCACCCACCCCCACACACACCTTGAGTCAACCTGGTATTTTTTAAATGTAAAATAGCACAATGGTTGTAATAAAATGTACATAGCATTTCAATTGTGGTAACATTATGATAGCAATTAAATCAGAATCAAAGGAAAAGCAATACCCAAATCAAGCTCATGTGCATATGTAAATTTACTAAAAACAACCCATGTATATGAAGCTTGCTTCTGCTGACGTTTCTGAACACATTTACCTTGAGAATGAGTAAGGATAATGTATTTTTAATTAAGAATAAAAAATGAGCATCTGAAACAAACTGCCTGTGTAGATGGCTGTCTCCTGACTATAATACTTTAAAAAGGAATAAGGAAGGAAAGATGCTGCAGTGATCACCATGAGCCCCATTGTGTCCTGGCCTGCCTAAGCTGATGCAGGTGATGATTTTGGCATGCCTATGGAAGTTGGAAGAAGAGTCCATTGAGGAGCAACATAGGAAGCTGCTGTATAGCACATCAGATCCCTGGTCCGTTTAGCTCAGGGCTGTCTGTACTGCCTGGCAGCAGGGTTTCAGGCAGGGGATAGTCCTACATGGAGATGCTGGGAATTGAACCTGGGAACTTCTGCATGCAATGCATTACTCTGCCACTGAGCTATGAGCTTCCCCCTAAGGCCCTAAAATCAGCTATACTTGTTCCAGCCAGGATGGAAGGTGGGGGTCGATTCCCCCCTTGTATACCTTCCATAAAACTTGTTGTTGTTGTTGTTGTTGTTTTAAACCCCTCCCATTTTTTAAATGAGAGGGGAAATACTTCCAGTGCTGGTATAGTTTGCCACCCTTCTCATGAGCCTGAAGAGATCAGAGGATTCCTGTGGACCCAAGACACTCCTACCACTGATGGCAAAGGGACACCGACAGTAGACAATTCTACCAGGATCCAAGGAAGACTTCCAGCAGCAGACCTCCATTTCTAAGGTTGATCTTCCTCTCAGCTTATGAAAGGAGGGAGTCCACAATATCCTATGGTTCCTGGGACTCTCCCAACAGGGACCATAGAACTGCACCCTAAGTGAAGGTAAGCTAAGATGAAGCAGAAAAGTAGTTCTAGATATGCTTTCAAATGTAGGCGTACTTGCAATTTCAATGCCGGCACATATTTATTAAGTTAATAGTTAACTAGGTTTACTACTTTTGTAACATTCAATTAAGCTTACAGGAGGAAATGTATAGCAATGTGCTAATATCATGTTCTCTAATGACAGGCTTACTGTCGGAGACATGTGTCTATTATTCTTTTTCTTCCAGCATGCAGCTTTAGGAAGGAGGTGGGTTGGACCTACATTGTAAATAAAAGCCATCTGCTTGTTTTGTGTATGCCTGGCACATGGTCAAAAACAAGCTATAATTTGGACCAGGAAGAAGCTGGAAGCAAAAGCAACTTATTACCTGGAAGTTAAGTAAGCCCTGGTTGTGGATAGGGCAGTGGGCCTTTTATCTTCCAATCTGGAACAATTATGGCACAAGCCATATCCCCTAATCTATATCCCCTAATCAAGGGGAAAGCAAGGTCTAGTCAATGAAGCCTAATTCCACCCCCCGCCCACCAAACATTGTTTGATGAATGTCTTCACAACATCTTCACAATGAATAATTTCCTCAGCAGTAATGATGAATGCTAGTTGATGCCAGCAAAGTCACTGTTCTTTCCCTAGAGGCCAATAGAAGAGAAAGTGGGAAAGCTTAATCAGATATAAGATGTGGGGGGTTTTTTACACTTCTTTTTACATTGACATCCTTATAGCCTTAGCATCCTTGAGTGTTACTCAAAGCACTATTTATGAGGAGAATCAGATCCATCTTCTTGTTCCTCCACCCACATTTTTTTAGAGAGACTAAAGCTCACCATACCCAGATGACTTGAGTTAGTGTTCTGGCCTGAACGGCGGCAAAACTACCACAAACACCACTTAACTATGCCAAAGAAATTATATTAGGGCCAACTGGCATTTAAAATAGCTTAAGTTTACTTGTTTTCAGTAATTACTTCAAGGTTTCTCAAAACCATGTTAAAGGTGCTGGACAAATTAAAAATACTGTTAGATTAACATCTCTAAAATTGCAAATGTAAAAAAAAAAAAAGATAGAAAATCAGCTTGGCATCTAGACTCAACTTGGCACTTGTAGCCACACAGGGCCCATATTTTCCATGGAAGAAAGAGAAAATGTTTGCGGGTGAAAACAAAGAGATGGCGGGTGAAATTATAAAAGGTTCTGTCAAAACCGTTCTTACTGTTTCATTCCACACCCACCCACCCCTGCTGGGCCGATGCTGGAATATCTTTAAAACTTACAGTTCTCTCAGTTTCCCAAGTATTTCATATTTTTCTTTAAATTAAGTCCTTTCAAGCACACAATGCATGAAATGGCATCAGATGGTTGATTGAAAGGGACTGGAAAGTTTTTTTTTTAATTTATTTAAATTTTTCAGAATTTTAAAACCACTCTACATTCCATGAATACCTGAATTATGGACAGAAATAAAACATAAACAAAACCAATCATAAAACAGTATTAAAAATAAAAGTCAGCAATAATTAAAAATAGCAGGTATAAAAAAGGCTGATTTTGGAAGGTTTGTGAAAAAAGTTTTCAACAAACAATGAAAACATACTGATGACAAGGGTATGTTTCTTCATTCCTATGGGAAGAGTTTCCCAGAGAACTGGTGCAACAACACCCAATACACATGCATGAGTCACAGCATACTTTACCATAGGGGTATGTAGCACCATCAACAGATCTTCATCCACTGATCTAAGTGAGTAGATGGATGGGATGTAGGGGCAAGAGAAAGATTGTCAGATACCGTGGTCCAGAACCATGTAGGGCTTTATAAACCATCAAGTCAAAATGGGGCTTAGTAGTAGCTGCATGGGGTGGGAACGGGAAGGTCTAAGGCAGTGGTGGCTAACCTTGGCACTCCAGATGTTTTGGGACTACAACTCCCATCATCCCTGACCACTGGTCCTATTGGCTAGGGTTGATGGGAGTTGTAGTTCCAAAACATCTGGAGTGCCAAGGTTAGCCACCACTGGTCTAAGGGGTTACCATGGAGGGAGGGGCTGAGAAGTGAGAGGAACAAGCAGGATGCCAGAGCCTCCTTTGTATGAAATAAGTTAAAAGGGGGAACAGGTTCCTAAATAAATAAACGACACCAAAATCTCTGCCCCACCCACAACACTCTTTGTGTTTCGAAAGCTTATACAATGCAATGCCTACGTACAATTTTTCAACGATGTTATAGAACAGGCTTGGGGAGCTTATGATCTTCCAGATGTTGCGGGACTACAACTCCCATCATTCATGACCATTCACTCTGGTGGCAAATGGGAGTTCAGAAACATCTGTTGGACCTCAGGTTTCCTATCACTCTTATAGAAGGACACAGATGTAGGCGGAGGGTAATCAGAGATGGGTTCTTTGTAACACGAGAAATGCTTGTCATATTTTGTTCACAAAGAAAATTGTATGACATTTAAAAGTTATAATGAAATAACTTTTATAATTATTCACTGAACCGCAGAACGAAATATTGAATCTACCCCAGCAAACTCTTTAAAAGAAGCCAAGTTTAAATTTAGCCCAGTGGTATGTGAACTTGAAGCACAGAATAGTTTTTAGTGACACCCGCTTTACAGATGTAAAGAACTTGACATAAGGAGACTCCAAAGCAGCCAAGGCCACTGATCACTGAAGTCTAGAGGAAGGTTTCTTGCCTGGACTTCCTTAGAGGGCAAACGGGAGAGAAGTAAAAATGTCACTAGTGTTGTAACATTCAAGCAACCATTAGATGTTTTTCCCAGGAAAGAGAGAGAACATGAAGTGATGTGCTGAAATGTGGACCAGTTCTGAACCTGCATTATTTTTATTGTGTTCTTGGACAGCTTGGTTTCAGGAGAGTGAGAGAAACAAAGTGTAGAGGTAAGGGGAGAAAAATCAGAACAGCAGAATTTTGCTACCCCGTGAACTGAAATTTATAGTCTGTATGCCCCAAGTTATTTGGCTTTCCTGAAAGTATGTTGCATCACCAGAAAGGTTTATTGCAAAGCAAAAAGGAACCCAACTTTAAAGGTCAAAACACCCAAACCTACATCCAACCTTGCTATTTATCAAATTCTCATTGTTGTAAGAGGTGGTTTTTGTTTTGGTTTTTTTTGCTAACATTCAACTTCCACACAACCATGAAGTTAATGTGAATCATTAAAAGTCTGCGCCGTGCCATTTGTTTCCTTTGATAAAGTATCTTGCTCACATCTTTCAGCTAAACAGCCTTTGCCCAGTTCCTGTGGGCAAGTGCAAATGTCAGCGACCGACAGAGATAGGGCTTGAACAGCTTTCCTGGGCTTTGGGGGTAGACACAGAGGCGGACGGAAATGGCAGGCTGCCGTCAGCCATTAGTGGACAAGTTTGAGATCGATAGGCCGTGGTAGTAAAAGCGATTTCCATGTCTTCTGATCCAGGGGCTTACAATATCATACGCTCCAATATTTTTCAGGTGAAAATAGGGATGTATTATTCTATATCAAGAAGCTTCTCCCACATTTAATCTCACTGCACACATAGATGTCATATACACACCTACATCAGTCCCCTTGAACCAATTACAACCTGTCAGCCTCACCTACCTCACAGGATTGTTGTAAAGAAAAAAATATGTGCGAGGGAAGGGATCGTGTACAACACCTTCAACAGATAAATGGAATGAAATAACATTTTAGCTGTAAGTTGCCTTGAGTTCCTGTCAGGGGGAAAGGCGAAATATACTAATCGCAACAACAGCAACAGTGGAAACTGTGAGAATGATCAGAAACATACCAGAGAAAATCCTATTGAACTCAGTGGGACTTAGTTCTTAGTAAAAATGCTTAGGATTGCAGTGTAAGGCTGCACCTAGGAATATGCTCCATTGAATACAGTGGGGCTTACTTATGAGTAGAGAGCATAAGGCTCCATTTACAATAAAGGAATAAACACTCCACACATTTCCCAAGAAATGGATGGCTGCTGAAGCACTGAAATTAAATAATTTAAAGTGGATTGGTTACATTTCCCTTCAAAATTATAGGAAGGGCTTCATATTCCAGCTTCACCATTTCCTTCATTTGGTGCAGGTATCTTATTTTCAGTATAAACAGGACTCCGTTTTTGTACCCACCCCACTTTTAATTGTTCTCTGAGATGTGGAGGGGAGGAAAAAGGAAAACTGGGACATTCTGGACATTTAAATCAGATACCAGGACGGCTTCTGTAATTCCCTGGAAAATTGGGAGGGTATGTAATATCCTAACTTGTAATACCATCGAAACAAAATATGTGATACAGAAACTTCCCACACGTAAAATGGGAACAGGGTGGTATGTGGGGCTACCCTTGTGCCTTGTTTTGAAACTGTGGCTTAGTGCACAAAGGTGCTTAGTGGAACGCCAAGCTTTCAGTAGCTGCCGGTGGAGCAGTGCAGGCAGGGTTGTGTGGCTCATAAACCTTCAACCAATGGTTGGACTCCAGCTAATGTTGCCAGTGTAACACTATACACAATGCCATGGCTAGGACACATTCTTGTGATCAGACTCTCAGATGTGGTCGGAGAAATATGAGCCTTTTTCAATAAGATACAATGCGCAGCAGCATTGGAGGGGCAGGCACAGCCAACCACATCCCCTCCACCAACCAAATTCATAACCAATGCCTAACCGCAACCTTACAAGTTGTGACTAATTGCTACGCAGTAGGCGAAAACCAAATGGCAACAGCCAATCAGCCAGATGGAAAAAAATCCTACCAGGCCCCTGCCCCAAAAGCAGACGACCCCATGACAGGCATAGCAAGGTCAACGCGCAAGCCTAAATAAAGGGAGGGAGGGAGGGCGATCCGATGCACGCAGCAAAGAGGGCCGCGTGCTGCCTGCACTGGGAATATATAACCTCTGAGCTGTCCATCAAAAATTGCTACATAACATTCTCCCCAGCACCCCGCAGGGCCCAATCACCTGCCATGGTCATCTATCCTAACCCGCCCAGCAACAGTGGGGTGACTTGTTAGCCCTCACCGCAACACGTGCTCTCCATGAAGGAGAACCCGCTTTCTAGATTTCTCCCGAAATGGAAATATGCTGGGGACTAGAACACAGAAACGTCAGCTGCAGTGTGGCAGATCAGTTGCTGTCATAGCAGCATCTGGGGTCCCCGGAAGTGACAGGAGGAACATGGTGTCTCCAGGTGGTGAGAGTTGGAGACAGAATAAATGGGACATCATCCTGATTCCTCTCCCTACAACCTGGAATAGGACTGGGTTGGGTGAAAGTTCCTTGCTGGGGATCCATTTGCAGGTCTCTCTGTACAGTTGCCAAGCTCCTAATGCCTCAGGTGGCCTTGCTTCCATTGCCTTCCTTCCTGCTTTCGCATACTATTCCCTTCTCCCATTTCAGGCTATCTGTTGAGGTCGCTTGCTCAGTCAGCTGAACAATGGCACTTTGCATTTTAGCTCAAGTTCTGGCGAGCGCATGCAAAATCACAACACACGTAATGTAAATTCTGTACGTTAAAGCCAGAATCACGAGAGTGCCATTTTGAGCAAGACCCAGTGGCCAACTGTGAGGTGTCCTAGCTCACAGTGACTGCTGCAGAAATGAACCACTATTTTCTCCTGCAGACTTTCCAATCCACTTAGAACATTTTCAGGACACTTAACAAGGCACTTGGCCCAGTTTCCACTTGTGAAATTAAGGTGCCTTGCAGCAATTTTATTATCTACAGCAATGTAGATTTCAACGGTAATTTTACTAGGTTTTATTTTTAAGTGCCGTTGCACTAGTTCTTCAGATTGGGTGGAGTTGCGATCCAGATTCATGAATGAATGTGATGAAATCATATCATTAAGGTATCCATGTACAACAATGAGCCATCCAAACGAAGATACTCTCTTGCATTGGGATGTATAGACTTTGATATGCCTTCTCCATTATTTTCTTTCAATTTTTATTTTTTATTTTTTTAAAGAAAATATTAAGTCATTTGGTGGCACTGCAGGGGTGGGGTCTGCTATTTTGTGACCGAACGCCTAAGTATATGAATAAAAATCATATGAGCTTGCCAAGTCTAGCCACAGTCCAACGCCAGCAAGAAAGCCAATAAATCTCCTCCACGGCCACCCAGAGACACACAGTCTAGCACTCACCTACTGAACGGGTACACTGCACGCTTCTAATCTGCCTTCCTGCAGGAACAGTCCCCTGGTGCCAATATGAAATCATACTGTGTCACGTTCCAGGGCTACGTAGCAGCCTTTCTGGGAGCACTTTCTCTTGAATTACAACCTGCGGTCAGTTGGACATAATGGAGAATAGCTTGTAGGAGCTGAATGGGAAAGTCTGACAGAAATAAAACATAGTCCTGAGAATGGCAGGAAAAGCCTCTATTATTCCGCTTCATTCTATCTGCTGTGAGGCCATGCGGCGCCTGGAGCCTGTCTGCCTTTAACTCGCTCCCCTGGATTTCCGAGTCATAGCCACAGCTCCTGCTCAACGCCAGATATTTCACTCTGGAGACGTGCTACACTTCCTGATATAGGATGCACTTGCATGTATCCCAGTGACCTTAAACACTAATAAAGGAGTCATAATATGACCTAGACAGGCCTTGAAAGCCAATTGTAATGTGAGTGATTGATGGCATTGAAGGGGTGGGGAGGGGAGGTTGGCGGAAGTATTCAGTTGCCTAAATTTGTCCAGGATCCTTGATACTGTGATCTTTTTATTATCGTGGGCAAGAGATTTCAAAACACACTAGGAACAGCTCTTTCGCCGATAGCAATAGCTAATCGTAGAACATTAGGGGATTGAACAAAGCAAACGCAAAGAAATAGTGGCAAGCATTTGGTCAAAGCAAACTGGTTCTTCTGGGTCTCTTCTCCTATGCATGCTGGGGGAATTAAGAATGGCTTTTTAAAATGCCTTTCATAACAAGACATTGTGCACTTTACAGCTAGGAAATCCCTTCCTGTTATTTATCTATATTCCTCAACTACAATATAAAATAAGCACATCAGAAATGAGGACTCTACATTTAAAAAAAAAAGCTATTGTAAAAAAAAAAAAAGTTCTACTCTGTTCTGGGCTGGTCAAGCTGCAGTAGTGTGTCCAGTTCTGGGTGCTGCATTTTAAGAAGGTGATCAATGAAGGCATGTCCAGAGGAGGGTGGCCAGGTTAGTGAGGGATTTGGACACTCGAGTCCTATGAGAAATGGCTGGAAGAGCTGTTGGGTATGTCCAGCCTGCAGAAGAGAAGATTAAGACCACATTTACACCCTACATTTAAAGCACTATGGCTTCCCCCAAAGAATCCTGGGAGCTGTGGTTTGTTAAGGGTGCTCAAAGTTGTCAGGAGTCCCCTGTTCCCCTTGCGGAGCTACCTTTCTCAGGGTGGTTTAACAGCCCATCCCCCTTCCCCAGAAACTCTGAGAACTGTAGCTCTGTTAGGGGAAAGTGAAGGATAATTCGAATGATCCCCCCCCCCTAAAAGTTAATGCAGTGTGCAGACAGCTCAGAACTGAACTAGGTACTGTGAACACAGTACACCAATTAATCCTGAACTCAGTGTTAGATTTACCGGTACATACAAGCAGAGTAAGATAGTTTAGGGCCTCGAGTTATGGGGGTCTCTTAACTACAAAAGGAAAAACGACTACATTTCACGTTTTACATAGTTACAGAATAGTACACTTTTCCTGTTTGTTAACACTATGGGGTATCTTGAACTTGACATCACTTAGGGCCTCCGTATTTCTTAACCCATCCCTGCGTGAACTCAAAGCTATATGTGATTGATGTAGGTGGGACATGCTCTGGTCCTTACTAGCAGAATAGCGCCACTTGAAATCTATTCTCCGCAAAGCTCCATACTATGTGCAAATTTTAGCCAATCTCTGAGATTGGTTTACCATTTGATTCATGGGCTTTGTCTGCAAAGAAGAACACAGCTACATCTGTATCCAGCAGATGCCCAACAGACCTAGAGATTTGCCCCATGGCAGACCTTGTCTTTTGTAAACATTTCAATGTGGCTCAATGAATGTTGTTAAGACTCGGATCAGGAAAGATGGAATTTTAATTCTCCTAGTGTTGCCCAAGTGCATATTCTTGGGCAAATCACTTGTGCCGTCCTGGTTTCCTCCAGTGATATAAAACAAGCTTCAAAGGTTATTCATCCAAATAACTGTTAATATGTTTACAAGGAGAAATGCAGAAAATGAATGGGAAGAAAGAGTTGCCTTGTGAGTGAATGAGATAAAGACCCCAGAGTACTTTGTACATAAAAGACCCTGTTGCAATTAGCAATGATGTGGCTGGGATAAAAGCCTTGTTTTTGTTTAATGCAGGTATATCTGGTCTCTGCCATTTTCAGTGGGCCTTTGAGAGTCTGCCCTAATTTGGGCTTTCTGTCACTGTTCTTCTCCCCAGTTACTAATAAAATTGGCAGCAAGACTGAAGCACCCTCTAGAAAAATATCATCACACCAGTCCAAATGCCTGGGATTTACATAGCACGGAAAGGGTTAGTTTTTATGAAGACTCATAGAAAGAAAAACAGACAGCCTAAGAACAGCCTTGCGTTGGGAGGAGGGTTAGAAAACGAGGCTGTTGCTGTTGTTTTCATTGTGTGCACTCTAATCAGGGAGAGTAAGAACAATAGTGCATGTAATGCTGATTTTGGAACGGGTCCATGCAGCTTTTCCCAGGCTAGACAGCCTTGGGAACCACTGATAGTGTGGCACACCAGGGGCACAGCCTTCACCACCAAGCACAGGGCAGGGCAGCCTTTTCTGTGGATAAAATATGTGAGGGATGACAAGAATCTTCCCACCATAGGAAGTGGCGAGGATGTCGAAAAATGATTTTTTTAAAAAAAAAGATAGGAAAAAAGCCGAGAACAGTGCGAAACTGCAGGACACTTCAAACCTGACCTTTTCCCTACATGGAGAGCTCTTCAGCATTAGAAGCAGCACACAGCAGCATGTGACCATCACACATGTTTATAGTTGCATGCGCACGTTCTGGGAGACCCACCGGCTCTCCTGTGCATGGGCAAGCGGTGAAATCACAGGCGTGATCCACCGCCGACGAGGAAGAAAGCACCATGTGCACAACACACCATTTTCCTACACAGAAGGAGGCAAAAACAACTCAACGGTCAAGTTAGAACCAAGCACAGTCTTGTGTTCGCCTGCGTAATTTTCCACCGGCCAACAATTCCTGACAGGGTGGGAAATATTTATTTACTGGACTTCCCTCCCTCTTTTTTTTCTCCCCCCCCCCTTTTTCATTTGTTTGTTTGCTTCCCTTTCTTATATGCCCTGTCCCTTCCCCCTCCACACTTTGAAGGCAAGATGAAAGGACCCTTGTGGCTGTTGCTGGCAGAGAGAGCGGTGCGGGGTGGGGTGGCGGGGGGAGTCTGACTGAAGTGTGCTTTAGTTTAAGATGCCATATTTTTCTCCTAAGGGAGGGAGGAAGCAGCAACAACACAAAAAAAAGGAGTTAGTCAGCTAAACATACACACGCACATGCACACCCCAGTGCATTACTCTCCACTGGGAAACATGTTGTATAAATAGCCAGGGATGAAACATGTTCCTAATTTTTCAAAGCTTTTGTTTTCAAGGACAGAGGGCTTACGGGTAGCTAAGATGTGGGGTCCTCCCATGAAGTGGTAGCTGATGGGGAGGTTTTCATGATTTATAAAACAGGGAAACCTGTCACAAAAGATTATGATGAGATCTGACAGAAGCTGCAATGCAGGAGTGGGGAATCACAGGATCGTAGAGTTGGAAGGGACCCTATGGATCCTCTAGTCCAAACCGCTGCAATGCAGGAATATGCAGCTGTCCCATACGGGAATCGAACCTGCAACCTTGGCATTATCAGCATCATGCTCTGGCCAACTGAGCTATGCAGCATCTCAGGCTTGGGGGGCACATGTGGCCCTTGAAGTCTCTTTATGTGGCCCTTAGGACTCTTTCCGAGTCATACCTTTTCCCAGTCCTGCTCCACACCCTCTTTGAGTTCTCTTATCTTCTCTGAATTGGGTCCTTGTGGTCTGTGATAATGCCCGTTGCTTATCTGGAAGGAAGATGGAGAGAAAGGTGCAGGTAGAGATCAGTTTGCATTTGAAAGCTAAACTACATAATCTGTATTCTAAGCCAATAGAAACACAGCCATCGTCTGAAAATCCCTGCTTCTTTGAATTTTGCAAGGCAGATAGCCAGCCAAAGAAAGTGTTCAAAAATGTGTATTAATGAAAATGGCATACAAAAATGCATTGCATTAGGGGAAATTGCTTTGCAAAAATGAGCATATTCAGCAAAATTGCATACAACGTGTATAGTAGGAAAAATCACAATAAAATGTTGATAAATTTTGCAAACTGATGTGGAAATGTGGAGAGCTCAATATCGGAGTGAAAAAGTGGGTCAAATGAAATTGCAGACACTTAGGTGTGCATGTGTGTCAACTGCTCGCTATTGTGTGGCTGGAATGTAGCACACTGTACAAAGGTCAAAGTAGCATCCATTGCTCTGACTAGTTTTGTATCTGGTCACACCTACCACTCGTATGTGGCCCCAAGACAGTTGCCTGTGATGGAATGTGGCCCTGGACAGAAAGAGGTTCCCTTGCCCCTGCTGTAACATGGCAGTCTCCTTTGTGCAAATTAGCTTGGTCCAGCCATCAATTCCTTCCTTCCTTCCTTCCTTCCTTCCTTCCTTCCTTCCTTCCTTCCTCATGGCAGCATACACTGTGTTACTCCATTTTATTCTCACAACCACCCTAGTGGGAAGTAGTCTTAGCTCTAAGAGATAATGACTGCCCCAAAGTTAACTTTATGTCTGATTCAAATTTGGGTTTCTAATCCAACTCTGGTCACTATACTGGCACACTGTTGTGGAAAATATGCAAATGAATGTGTACAGTGTGATCCTATGCCTGTTTACTCAGAAGTAAGTACAACTGTCTTTATTCCCTAGTAAGTGTGTTTAGGACTGCAGGTTTACAGTATATAATTTAAAATAGGTACTGTAAACCACAATCCAGAACACACTTTTTGACTAAATGCCATAATTTCCCCAAATTCATCTTGATAAAATTTATTATGAAATATAATAGAAAATGCATAGACATGCATTCATATCCTATAAAACAATTTCCCTGCATTATGGCTTGTCCATTAATTTTAGAGACTTATCCTATCTGAAAATGCAAAGATCTGTTGTTTCACCTTTTAAAATATGTCTGCACTGCAAGTTACCACATTGCTATTTGATGTGTGGTGCTGATTCACACTTTAGGATAGCATGCTGAACACATTAATCTGCTCATCTGTTCCTTAACTAGGCTCCTATATCCTAATCTCTTCCTGTTTCCAAACACAGTTAGTTTATTCTGGGTCAACTAAACTGTCCCGCGGGATGCACAGCCAGAGTTTCTGGTTTTTATTATCTGCCTAGGTCCCCAATTTACTTTTTAAATCTCCCATGGGAATTTTGCAGCAACACATTCCAAGCCCTGATTTTACTTGCTTATTTTTGTAGTGTATCCCGCTGCTCGGAAAGACCTAAATTTGTGCAAAGTATAATCAAGAAAAGGAAAATAAGCATAGCATGAGAGTGCAACAGCTATACTTTCTGGGAATGACTGCACCTGCCCTGTTCTATAGGCTATATTAGTATTATTATTTCTGATCATGGAGATGACTGATGTTCTACTTGTGGCAGCCTGCAGTCCCACTGCCATTAGGTGCCCACTCAGCATTGCTGTCAGTGTCTGCCATCATTTGGACCCTCCAGTGGTGCTACAACCATGAAGCCACCATACCTTCACTCTATCCTAGCAGATGTGCTAGTGCTGTTGGATGAGAACACCTGCAGAGATGAAATGCAAGATTGTCGTTTCTGCAGCACTGGGGAAGGCGGGGCGGAGTACTAGCTGGCACTGGTGGTAATGTCAAACAAGTCCGCTCATCCCTTTTGGTGTGGTGGCGTTGCAGGATGGAAGAGGCTTCACCGGGGCCTCAAAAAGGGAGCTGGAACAGCGGTGCCCTTCCTGATAAGGCGGTGGGGGCCTCAGTTTAAGCTGATGTCAATGACTTTGCTGGGCTATGGTGGTCGCCATTCTTTAAGGGGCCGGGTAGGAATTTGCCCACCAGACTAATTGGCACTGACCTGGTGGTTTTGCCTACCTCATAGCAATCATCACAACTGGTTGGGCATTGAGGAAATCCTTTGTTTTGGATGGAGGGGAGGTTGTAGTCTCCGCCTGCCCCTCCAAACACTGGGGTATCCCCTTAAAGGGATTGGGGGGAGTGGCCATGTCCGCGTGCCCAGGCAGGGCCAGGGCAGAAGGCACTCCCCCAAACAGCAGTCCCTGCAGGGGTCACCCTATGTGATGTAAGTCTTAGGAACCCCTGTCTGGATTGACCACGCGTCACTTCTGGAGGGTGGGCAGGAAGTATTTTGATTGCCCCGTGCCCAAGCCAAACCTCTTTCATCTGTATTCAATAAGGTTGTGACCTGTTTTGACCCCAAAACCAGCCTCATCATTGGTCTCTTATTTGCATGGGTTGGGATATGGGAACTCGATGCCTGGTCCTGCAAGGGCTAAAGGCAATACTGTGGGGAGGCAAAGTCCACCAGCCAGCCCTATTATGACCATGAGGACCCTCTCAAGCCCTTTTGCAGTGCTGTAGGTTGTAACATTTGCTTCTTTCATAACCAAGTAAAATGGTCAGTGATGCTATGCTGTATTTATTTATATGAAAATACTTCTAAACCAGGGACACGGTTTATAAGTTTATAAACCACACTTTTGCAAAACTACAAGCTGGTGTACACCATAAAAAAACACAACAACAATAAAACATCAGCAAAAACACCCTCAGTCATAACCTCAGTAAAAACATCCATAAATACTGGTTGGTGAAAGAAAGTTCTCATTTCAAAGACCTGTCTAAATAATACAGTTCTGAGGCAATATCTAATAGAAGGCAGTGATTATTCCCGCTGAGCTTCTATTGGCAGGGAGTTCCCTGGGCAGCTGCAGGCCATACTAAAGGCTAAGTCCTTTGAAAAGGCTGATTGAACCTTAGGGGCATGGGAAACCACAGGAAGTGCCCCATCACAGGATCTCAGTTATCGAGGTGGAGAAGAAGGGATCAGGTGATGGACCTTAAGGTACATTGAGCCAAACTTGTTTAGGGCTCTGTGAATTAATGCAAGGTCTTTAAACCTGGCATAAAAGGAAGCTGGCAGCCAGTGCAATTCTCTCAGCAGAGGAGCAGCATATTGTTGATATGAACCAGTCTGGCCACTTTATTGTGCACTAGCTGCAGTTTCTGAACCAGATAAAAGGGAAGCCCCATATACACTGCATTATGGGAATCAAGCCTTGAGGGTACCAGTGCATGGACCACGGTGGCCAGGCGATTGCAGTCCAGGAATGGGTGCAGCTATCTTACCAGCCAGAACTGGTAGGTTTGAGTATTTCGCCCAGTTAGCTCTTTAAAAAAAACCTGGAGTACAAAACCTTGCAAGTGGCATAAACTCAGTACTGTATCCTCCAGCCTGTGCCAAAATATGGAACTGCGACCTAGGAATTCCTTGTCTACTGGACTGATCACTTTGCCAAATCCCACTTTTATACCCAGTGAAATGTTTCAGCATCACATCACATGTGTTCTCTGAAACTCCCATCTTCTGCTATGTTCCTTCTCCAAACTTGAGTACAGTAGCTCCTTTTCAAGCTCAGAAAAATTCAACATCACTTTTCTATTTTTAGATGGAAAAAAACCAAAGCTTTCTTTTCCAATGGTATTTCTCAACATTTTGCATGGGCTAACCCTCTGTAAACAACAAGAATGAATGAAAAATGCAAAACGACTCTGGTGTGTTTGCTTGTGAGAGATTGTTATTGTTGCTAGTACTGTATAGATTTGATAGCTGTTCTTGCAACATGCGTAGCATGAACAGATTATGGATCATTCCTCCATTGCTAATTTATTGATTTGCGTTTGTCTCTGGTTAGGTTGCTTGTAAGTATAGCTGATGTACAGAAATGATTGGCTGAAAGGCTGCAGTTAAAAAGAAAAGAGGTTTGCCTAACTGTGTGTTTCTATCACTCCCTTCATCTCAGGCTATCACACGGTGATTGAGTTACAGTTCAGTGAAAGAGGCTGTGGGAATGAATCTGCCAAACAGGAAACCATCGTAGCAGCAGCCTCTACAGGAGCTTCAGTGTCAAATACTTATATTTCTAAACTTCCCTATTCTATAAACTGAGAACAGGTACAAAATATTAAAAAAAAACCAGTAGGAAACTGATTATAAAATCACCATAAAAAGGCCATGGAAATGCTAAAAGAGGGAAGAGAATCTAAAAGCAATTACACCTCATTGATTTAACGGTTTCTTCATTTCCATTTGAAACCAGTGGGATTTAAAAGAGGAAAACCTTGGCTTAATTGAGCCCACAGGCAGCTGAATTATATTCAAGACAATTCGTGATCCTTCATTAGTGATCACAGCAATTTATCCTCCATGAATTTATCTAATCCCTTTTTACAGCTGTCCACTGTCCAAGTTGGTGGCCATAACTACTTCTTGTGGTAACAAATTCTATAGTTTAACTATGCACAGTTTGAAGAAGTATGGGCACACTACTTTGACATGCTGGAGATCAGATGGAAGAGATATACAGATCCTTTCTTTCTGGGCAGAAGTGGGTATGTGAACTCAGTTATCTGACTTCTCCTTGGTGTGCTGAGAATGCAAATGAATCTATTTGTTTATGTAGATTCTACTGAAGGATAAACAAGATGATTAAAAAGAGGCCTTCTCCAAGAGGTCATAAACTTGGGTGGAATGGGCAAGGCATTCCCTGAGGACCCAAGACATATAGGCTTACAAAACAAAACTAGGCACCTAAAATTATGCCTGGAGGACCATAACAACTTCTGAAGCATTCATGTAATGTGTGAGTGGAAGGGCTGAAAGATGGTTTCTTGACCCTCAATGTCATAGAAATTATTGGGTGGATAATTCTATTCTCTGTTCTTGGCTTCTTCTTTTTTTTTCTTTTGCTTTTTTTGCTTGTGTTAAAAATTTGAGGAGAGCAAAAAAGTGGAAAGGAAGGAAGGAAGAAAAAAGTTTCAAATGCAGCCAATTCCTTCCTGCACTCATTCTACAGCCTTCCCCAATGAAGGAGAAATCCATGAAAGCTAAACTGTGCACATACTTCTTTTTAAAAGGTTGATTGCCTTGACGAAGTTCTAGTTGCACTTAGAAAATACGTAAAATTAAGTTGTACAAAAATGTGGATGGTTATAAGAGGCACATCCCACTAAAAGCAATGCAGTATGAACAGATGGCATGCCCTTCTGGATACTTCCAGATGCATTTCTTATTAATCCCCACAAGAAATCTGGGTTGGGGTGGATGTCTAGGGAAGCCTAGAACCAAATGTAGCAATCCTAAGCGGTAGGTACAGTTGTTAAAGTGAAAACTGCAAAATGACTCATAGAATCATAGAATCATAGAGTTGGAAGAGACCACAAGGGCCATCCAGTCCAACCCCCTGCCAAGCAGGAAACACCATCAAAGCATTCCTGACAGGTGGCTGTCAAGCCTCTGCTTAAAGACCTCCAAAGAAGGAGACTCCACCACACTCCTTGGCAGCAAATTCCACTGTCGAACAGCTCTTACTGTCAAGAAATTCTTCCTCACCTTGACTTGAGCACTCAAAACCATGCAGCAACAGGTCAGCCATGGTAGCCACAGCTAATGCACTGCTTTTTAAAAATAAAGTTTGGTCTTCAATAAAGAAAAGTATATCCAAATACAGACAACATATTTGCTTCTTGTTCCAACACCTGAGCCCCCAGCAACTGAAAAAGCAACTTCCTATGGTCTCATTTGTTTCAGTTTAATGTGAACTAAAAGCTCCCTCTCACAATTTCTACTTTTCACCTACCATGTATTGTCTTTGTGTCTCTCTCCTCTTCATGCTTACTCTTTCTCAACTGAACTCTCTCACTGCTACCAAGAAGCTCCATTCATACCAGACTGACCATGTGCCTGTAGCTTGCAGTAGCAGAAGTAAATGACAAGAGGTTGCATGTTTGGCCTAAAACATTCCTTCACATGATGCTGCCTTTTGGAACGAGCCTTTAAAAACAAATAGAAGAATGAATGAATAAAACACCTCCTCCACATTTCCTGGTTTTTCTTAAACAAAGCACATTTGCGAGAATCTGCTTAGTGCTGTTGGTGCACATACTTTCAGAGAAAAATGTTCTTCTGCTTAACTTTGATGTAATGAAAAGAAAGACAGCGGCCACAGTGGGGGTGGATGGTTGGGTGAGGGGGGAGACCAGCAACAACTGTGGTGTAATCCTCCAGGGAGAATCATGAGTAAGATTCTTAAGGCTAATCTTTCCATATGTCCTCAGTCACAAGCAAACACAGTAAGACATAATTACAACCATTCCTGTTGAGCTATAAAGTCCTGGAAAATATTAATTCACCAAAACAAAAAACAAAAAAAGGCCTGGTAAATTGACAGTGGTTGTCTTTACTGGATTTCAGTTTGGGATTCTCTGTCAAGTGCTCCAACCTTTGTGTAGGAGATTGCTCATGCCCCAATAAACCAGTTGGTCTCCAAGGTGCCATGGCACATTTTGTCTTCTTGCTGTGAATGTACTGCCAGTTTATGCAACCAGCAGAAAACTCACTTTTCTCAGGCTGGAGATACAGGAAGTATATTTCAAGAGTTTGATAGGGGCTCAATTCACATATACAAGCCTGGTGGACAAAACCAGCACATAGGTTGGCAAACGACAGGTGGCCCCTTACAAACACACCCCACCCCAATAGGAAATGCTTTTAAGAAAGGTGAAGAAGAAGAAGAAGAAGAAGGAGGAGGAGGAGGAGGAGGAGGAGGAGGAGGAGGAGGAGGAGGAGGAGGCAAAAGAGCACAGAGTTTTTCAAAAGGAGGCTAGGCTAGAATCCTCATCTCTGACATTTAGTTTTCTGCTTGCAGGAAGTCTTGAGGTGGTAGACTCCATAGCCATTTTGCCACCATTCAAGTGGGAAAGTCTTCCCTGTGACTTCACCTGCACACTTTGGGGGATATTTTATACACATTTGTTTTCAACGACATAGCTGGGTGAAACCCTAATGTCCACCCTAATTTTCATAGGATAGGTTGATATTATGTACTTCTGTGTACCCAATCAGCCATCTAGAATGTATGTACAGCTTTAGTGCTTCATTAAGCAGTTTTGTGAACTCCAGATAGTGAGATTCAGGACCACAGATATTGAGTACAATTCCCAGTGCAGTTGCTTTGAGATAAAAAAATATGTGGCACAGCAATTTACGGCAACAGATGTGGTAGGGGGTATGGAGAGGGGCAGCAAGGAACAGGAGACAAGAGTTGTGCAGAGGTCTGATCCTGAATATTCCTGTGCACAATACACATGCCATGCTGGGGATTAAAACATTTGAGTCTCTGGGAAGATGTGTTAATTATTTTATTTATTAAATATACATCCTCTCTTTTCTCCACCAAGGCACCAAACAAGTGATAGAACAATAAAACAATTCCAATGCAGATTAGACTGGGAAAGATCTCAACTTAAAAGGATTTGTTGGAAGTGAAAGGTGTTCAGTAGGTGCTGAAAGGACAATGGAGCCTGCCCAATATTCAAGGGGAAGAAATTCCAAAGGGTAGGTGCCACAACATCCAAAGCCTAATTCCTATATTGCATGGAACAAATCTCCTGATAACATAGTAGGAGGCCCGCACCTGCAGAGCACAGTGAGGAATATAAGGGGTGAGACAATCTTTCAGGTACCCTGGTCTCGAGCTGTATAAGGCTTTTGACACCAAAATCAGGACTTTTAGCCTGGTTGCTATTTATGGCAGCAGTAGCCTATATGCAACTACTGGCCTAGTTATGGTGTTACTATGTTAAACCATACAGTGGTACCTCTGGTTAGGAACTTAATTCGTTCCGGAGGTCCGTTCTTAACCTGAAACCATTCTTAACCTGAGGTACCACTTTAGCTAATGGGGCCTCCTGCTGCCGCCGCACCAACGGCATGCAATTTCTGTTCTCATCCTGAGGTAAAGTTATTAACTCGAGGTACTACTTCCAGGTTAGTGGAGTCTGTAACCCAAAATGTTTGTAACCAGAAGTGTTTGTAACCAGAGGTACCACTGTATATATATATATATATATATATATATATAAACCATGGTTTAGCAAACCATGAGTGGTAAACCAAAAATAAGCTTTGCTTTCCACTCGTGCTTTGTTTGGAGAGAAACAAAATTAGTACAGGGCTGCTCCAAGACATTTTACTGCCTGAAGCAAAGGACAAGATGGCACCCCCTCCCAGTTCAAAAAGACTGTGGTTGCAAGCAGAGCAGTAGACATAGTGGGGACTGAGAAAAAGGAATCCAAAGAGGAGGTCAGTGACATCAAACCTTATAGATAGAGTAACATTATTTTGCACAATGTGAAAGCAACCAGAAATGATGTGATTCCTGCAGGTTAGTCTCAGAAGAATAGCAGAAGATGGTGGCTTCATAGATGGTAGTTTCGTGTGGCCAGGAGTCATCATCTTGCTAAAGCAGCTCTATGTCTCTCCCTACCACCCTGGTCTAATCTTCAGGGAACATATTCATCTCCTGGCCTGTCACTTTCTGGTGACTCACATTCAACTCCTCATACCCAAATTACATGCTTACTCAAAAGTAAGCCCCACTGTATTAAATGGGGCTTACTTCCAGGTAAGCATGCAGAGGGTTGCAACTTCAGTCTTACCAGTTCTACAACATCCAGCTTTACTTAATAAAACATGGCGGGATTAAGATCAAACATTTCGTGGTCCTTCTGTACCATCCTGTTTCAAAGGGAAACAGAGAAGCGAAATGAAAGAGGCACTACTTTGACATCAGTCCTTGGCATGCAAGGGTACGCTTCGCTCTACAGTTTGAGATTATATATATATATATATATATATATATATATATATATATATATGAATATGACAGCATATTTTCAATTCTTCATAAAAAGCACAAAAGCAAAAACAGATGACAGAGAACCATCGTCACTGAGATACTACAAATAAGTAAACAAGCTCTGTACCGTTGCTATTTTCTTTTAATGAGAGCAGTGCTGGGAGGCCCTGGCGCCTCTTTGGTGCTCATAGCTAGGGCTTATAAGAGAGAGAGAGAAATAGAGAGAGAGGGAGAGAAGGACAGGGAGGGAGGGTTCTCCCTTCCCCTTCTCAAGCCTAATTACATGGCAAGGCTGGCCCCCTCCTAGAGGAATCTAGTCCATGGTGGGGGTCTTGCCTTTGAAAATGCCTATGGTTGTCACCACTACAAAATATTAAAACCCTCTATTATATGGAGCCTGGTATTAGGCTCCCAAGCAGTCTGCTGTCAGAAGAAGCATGGCAATTTTCCAGCAGTGTATGTAGTTGCAATGACAAGGCAGAAGGGCACACAGCCCCTTCCAGAATCAATAAATATTTCTCAATATTATTAATGTACTGTACTACTTCATTAAAGGTGTTTAGCCCAAGAGTGACAGGTCGGCATTGGTAGGAAATTGTTCAAGAGAAGAGGAGGGTCAATCTACATACACTTGTTCTTTTGGCCGCCCCAACCCTCTACGCTTTTGTCAGAGATTGCCCAGAACCAAATGGATATGGTGTCTATATGATACACACACAGGGACAGGGCAAAATTGCCTAGTCTGGTATTCTGAAAGTTTAAGTTTTGGCTTAAGTTTTGAAACTAAGTAAACAAACAAACAAACAAACAAACAAACAACATCAACAACACTTTGTCAAGCGAAACATCAAAATTGTAATACGGAACAGTATTCGTCATATCCATGCCCAGAGAATTTATTCCAGACCTGTTAACTTTCACTGCTAACATTTTAGGATAGTCATGTGTTGATGAGTGGTTAGTTGTGTGTGAGCAAACCATGACGTTATGGGGAATGCTGAATACCAGATGCCTGCACAAGATGCTTAATGCAACAAATCATTTGGAAAACAAACACAAAGCTCATTTTCGAAAACAAGAGCATGTTGCCTCCAGTACATGAGAAAGTGATCACAGCAGCCTCCTCCTCCTCCTCCTCCTCCACCACCACCACCACCCATGTCACTTACCACTGTCACCAAGTTGGGATGGCTGCAAACACACACAAGGGGGGGGACCAGCCTTGTGTTTTGTCATCGTATATTCTGTGACTGGCAGGTGTAAACCAAGTTGTGGGGGGGGCTCTTTTCAAGCAGAAGCTTCTGTTACAGCAAATCTTCAAATGTTGAGGTAGATATCCAACAATACAGACATTGTCCACAAGAAATCATTTCTCATCAGTGCTGGCCACCACCAACGTTCACCACCACTACTCAATTGACTGGATAAAGGTAGTTTTGGACTTCTACTGTAAAATATCTGCATACTAGCCTTATCCAGGCATTCATTTCTCTTGCATTTTAACAACTGGGGTGAGGGGGGCTGCTGCTGACAAGCTCTGCCCTCCTCCAGCGCATCACAGTCCCATTTTCACAGCTGTCCACAGACTGAAGGGCGTTATTCTGAACCTCTACTCATGAGAAGAGAAGACTCCCTAGAAAAGACCCTGATGTTGGGAAAGGTTGAGGGCACAAGGAGAAGGGGACGACAGAGGACGAGATGGTTGGACAGTGTTCTCGAAGCTACTAACATGAGTTTGGCCAAACTGCGAGAGGCAGTGAAGGATAGGCGTGCCTGGCGTGCTCTGGTCCATGGGGTCACGAAGAGTCGGACACGACTGAACGACTGAACAACAACAACAACAACTCATGCTTTAGAACCATGATTATGCAGCATTCTAAATCCCAAGGTGCAGGGAGGGGATGTCTATGAGTAGACAAGGCTGCCCACTTCAGCAGAACTCTCTTTGACTAAATCTCTGACACACCAGAGGGGCAAGGCTTGCCAGCATATCCCTGCTGTTCCTCATATGATTGTGGTCAAGCCTGAATTGGGAAGGTGGACAGGTAGATAGACAGACAGACTTTGCCTTTCAGTGACAACTGTAGTTCAGGCTTACTTTCTTAGGGCTACTAACTGTTAAAAGTACTTTTTGACAGACGTGTTTAGAAAATATTCTAAATAAGGAGTTGGATTCTAGTATATGTATGTATGCATGTATGTATGTATGTACATGCTGCTATTCCTCAACCACTGCTTCTGTGCAATCTTTGTTAATTTTGATGGAGCATGCATCGTTTCCAGGCAAGCTCCCTTGACAAGAATGGGGACTGTGCTAAAGGGGTGCTTGGTGGACTGTGTTTGTGGGCTGCAGGATTGAACCAGTACATTTCACAAGACAGAAAGGGAAGACTGAAGAAAACCATACCCTTACCAGAGTCATATTCATCGGAGCTGGACTTCTGAAAATGCTCCACTTCAGTAAGAGGCACAGGGAAACAATTATCCAACTGCCTCATATTCAACAGAAGAAAGGAGGAAAAGGCAAACATTAAGAACAGATTGTGTCTTCTTTTTGCCTCAAGAATGCAATGCTTCAAATATAAATATTTTTGGTCATATCATGGTTTGTGGCATTTCATCCGTAGTGTTTAAAGGGAACTTATTTCAAAAAAATATATACACATACACAAAGGTTAACTTCCTGTCCATAAAATAAGAATTTTACATTAGTGGCATTAAGTTAACAAAGAAACCAGTCCCTCAAATATAGCAGGCTCTTGGGTTTTTGGAGACTAAAGCTTTACTGCAATAAACACAAAAGGGGCATTCATAAGATCATTTGAGGCCTGATCTGCAACCTGCAGAAAGCTAACAACTGAATGATGAAGCACAATGAACAACATTCACCGGACATTTATAGGTAGCATCTTTAAGCTGGATGAAGAGCTGATTTTTTTTCTTGTAAAGAACATTATTCATAAGTAGGCTACTCCTCCACAGATAATCTGCTAGACTCACCCATACTGTTACTTTATCTATACATTACCAGAAAAAACAACATGGGAGGATGACACAGGAAAAGCACTCCGCATGCACCTTCAGTAATGTATAGATCAGGCCAAGGAAGGAAAGAAACAGAGTGAGGAAAGCTTAAAGGTTGATAAGAGTTATACTGTACCTTCCCTTCACTCTGCTTCTATTTGCACTTTGCCTTCCAACACTCCAATCTTTTGAGACTGTTTAAACATTCTGTATTCAAACCAGTTCTAAATGTGTTTGACTTCACAGCTCCTGTGAGATCTCCTATTAACAATTCTCACTACATTCACAAACAAAAGTACAGTACAGTTTGCCAGGATTGTAAGAGATGCCATGACAATTAAACAGGTTTCAATTATGTTTACCTTTCTCAGGCAGTACAGATGATGTTTTGGAATATAAAATGTACTTTCTCTGTAATATGAAGTGTCTTTATTTCAGATTTGTCCCTTTTCTTTGCTCATCAAGCCTTTTACTTATTTTTGAAAGCTATAATGATCCCATTCAAATTCCATTTTTCCTCATCTGTGCCCTTCTCATATTTTCCCTGTCTCTTCTCTTCCCTGGATTTGAAGATAAGATGGCCAAATATGGTGGTCAGATCAAACATGCTTCTTGTCTATGGACTTCATCATACAATTTCAGGCAACGTATTAAGGGTGGTGTGGTATTTTAAAAACAAACAAACAGTCAAATCCAAAGAGACTGACACAAGATAACTAGTTGAATTTTGATTGTAAGGGTGAGTCAGATCCTATAGTCCAGATTATAGTCATATATCCATGGTTGTCTAACTCATCCAATGCCCCTTAAAAGAGCTTTCTGTTAAATCAATGGAGGTTTCAACTTTCTGCTCGAGGCTGGTTAATCTGTGAGGTGTTTGAGGGAAAAGAGACATGTAAGAAGGAATGAAAAAGTTGCCAAATTGTGCCCTTAGGAGCGGCAGTACAGTAAGCAAGGACTGCAGGCTTTCCCTGAAAATCCCAAAAGAGGGGGAATTTGAGGTGGTTTTAAAATTATTAAGGGGTTGGGGGCTGAATAGCCATTTTGGAAACTGTGCAACATTTCTTTCAATGCAGTGATTATTCCTACCACTTTACAGTGAAGAAGTTAGGCCTCCCCTTAGAAACACAGAAGAAACTGTTCATGAAAATGTTAACTGTTCATGAAAATGCATGAAAAAGCCATTGTTCTTATGGGCCATAACTAAGTGCCTCTTAACAATGTCACTACAGTATTGCTCATTTTCAGCTTCTGATGTTGACAAGGCCATGGTGACCTAGGGTCATCTGCTGAGTACACACCGGTCATGCATGTTCAAGCAAGATGCCTACAGGCTGTTTTGAATAATTCAGGTTTCCCTATCATTTCCCCCCCCTTCACAGTGCTTTACTCTTCTCATTCCACTGAGCCTCACAGGCACAAGCCATCTCCTGAGTCACAATTGATAATCTACATCAGGGCTTCCCTGAGATTAGAAAATTGCTACTGGAGTCCCAAGGCCAAATCTTACTCCCTGAAATGTACAAACCCCCAAGGATATGTGAGCACAAATCCAGTGTCCTGTTGTGGATCTTGTGGATCATCGTTCTTATATTCTGTCAAATGTACTTTTTAAACGTTTCTTTTCTTCATAGGTTTAAGGGGAAATGTTGTTAGACTCAGATGGCAAAAATAGCCAAGAGACTAGATTTATGTTTGTGAGATCTTCAGTTGCATCGGATCCCAGCAGAGGAGAGGAACAGCGATGCAGACACTGCCTCCCCTCCTCTCTGCCACTTCCACCCCTGGGTCAGGCCTGACCCAGGAGTGCAGCAGCGGCCAGCTGGTGGCTGTGCCCTCCCCCTCCCTCTCGGCCAACCCAGGGGCAGCCCTAAGGAGAAAGAAATGCGGCTGCCACTGCCCCAACCCCAAACGCTGACATGGGTGCGGCTTCCCTCAATGAAGGAACCTGTCATGGGGGTGCCTGGTTGCACCCCTTCAAAAAGAATGTGCCCAGGGCTAAGGTCTCCCCAGCACACACACCGCACTACACCACTGGTTTGACTTCACCTCTGAAGGCGCACTCTTCCATTGTCTCCCGAGACAGAGGCCAGCCTTTATTGTAAACAAGTTAAAAAGGTAAAGGTACCCCTGACCATTAGGTCCAGTCGCAGATGACTCTGGGGTTGTGGCGCTCATCTCGCTTTACTGGCCAAGAGAGCCAGCGTACAGCTTCCGGGTCATGTGGTCAGCATGACTAAGCCACTTCTGGCGAACCAGAGCAGCGCACGGAAACGCCGTTTAGCTTCCCACTGGAGCGGTACCTATTTATCTACTTGCACTTTGATGTGCTTTCGAACTGCTAGGTGGGCAGGAGCTGGGACTGAGCAACAGGAGCTCACCCCGTCGCGGGGATTCGAACCGCCGACCTTCTGATTGGCAAGCCCTAGGCTCTGTGGTTTAGACCACTGCACCAACAAGTTATACTATATAAACCGAGACAGTATTTTTTGAGTGTAATAAATGACAAATAGTTCGCTCATCCTATGAAACTAGTTACTAGACTATCTTTTGTAAAGGTGAGGAGCTCTGGAAGTTCCACTGAAAGGCAGTATACAAATCTTTTAAATAAATAAGCTTACCCATGATTACCCAAGTGAAAGTGAGGGATGATATATCAAAAGTATAATATGCTACATATGGGTTGTACATTTGGCACCCAGTATTTTATGTTGCTCCAGAGGGCAGGGCCCAATGCAATGTGTTCATTTAAAAGAAAATTGGTTACATACAGCTCAATACAATTAAACTATGTAATACGTAAGCATTAAATCGGAGCGATATTCTGAGATCACCCTATACACCCCCAGGCCTGTGTAAAAGGATGCATCTTGACCTGACATCAACATGCGTACAAGCCTGATGTCAGGTCAACATGCACCTTTTACTCAGGCCTTTTGGGGCTGTAGAATGATATTAGAATATTTCTCCCATTTAATGTTAATGCATTGAGCTGTATGTAACCCACCCTGGGACTGCATGATAAAGGGTAAACTACAAAAGCTTATAAATTTAAGGAAAGCATTCATACCACATTAGATCACAAATCACCTTGTGTGAAGAAGTTCTGACTGACACGTAGAGAGTTGCACAACCAATGTGGCTTGATCCAGGACAATTGTTTCAAGAATGAAACGATAATGTGACTGTGTTATCACATACTGAATTCAGTGCTATTTTTCTGGAAAAAGAGGTGCCGTAACTCAATCTCCTTCATTCTCTTAGAATGGCAATGGTGCCCGCCTGAGAGGTTCTGGAACTGAGTTGCGGTGAGTTCCCACTGAAAAAAAGCCCTGGGTTCACCCAAACCATGTTTACAATTTGTGTGTGTGTTGTGCAAGTACAACTCGCTCAAGCATCACTTGAGCAAATTAAAGCAGAATAATATATGTGTTTCTATGCTGGCTGCTTTTCATAACATATGACCAAAACTGTTAAGAAAACATAAATTATTACAATGTCATGCAAGGAAAGTATTCGGGTCAAATCTTTATTGGTCTTTATTGACCTAAGTCCTAAGCAAATAAGCCATTCCAAAAAAGAAAGAAAGAAAAGAAAGGTGTGAAATACATAAAATGAACCAATAAAAATGTTCCATACACAAATACTGTACTGAACCAAAACATCCAGATTAAATATATGGATACAAAAATCTAACAACTCTAAAAACCCTTTCAAACAAATCAAATTTGCTCGGCCCTCCAGAATCACCCTAGCAGCAAACCACATAAAAATGGTATTCTTCTGGTCAATATATTAAAATGTCAGCAACATCCCTAGAGGGCTAATGGAGAGAGTTGGTATTACACTCAACATACATTCCAGAATTGTTACATTAATCCTTCATTACAGTCGTCCACATCAGATTTTAGGAGTCTGCTGGTGGTTTCAAAACATATGGATTGTACACTGCAGGTACTGTAGGCCTGCAATATTTTAGTGCTAAATTTTGGCAGGAACAGGGCTGCTGGGACTTCCCTAAAAAAGCCATAGGAAATCCATACTGGTCCTGTGGTTGATTTAGCAAAGCTCTTGGTATTGTTGTTATTTTACACGAAAGTAGTTAAAACAAACATATTTCTGGCAGTCAAAACCCAAGTAAAATCCCAGGTTCTTAAGCGACCAATGTGGATGTTTGCTGTTTATATGCATATCTCTGCTTCCCAAAGTTGACAGTCATAAGTGCTGTCAGAAACGTATTTTCCAGATATGTGGAGTTTTCATATTGCTGGTAGCAGTACAATGATAATGATTAATATAGTATATAAGAGTGGGAGGAATATAAACATGGTAACTAAAGACTTTAAAACTAAGCATTCAGAAGTAAAATCAAATCTAGAGTAAGGGTGCCTGGGCAATATTAATTGTTTCTGGACCCAACTCCCATCCAACAGCTCATCACAAAAGGCTGCAATGCTACTGTAATTTACCTGGGAATAAGCCCTATTGAACCCAAAAGGAGTTATTATAAGGCAGTACAACAGTCAACCTAAGTGAGAAATCTCCACTGAAGGAGCATAAAAGTTTCACACACACAAACACATTCCTCTTCCACAGTCCTTCCCATACCCTCCAAAATGTCTCCGATGAAAATAGGGATGTCCTATTCAATAGTAGTGGTAGTAATTTTATTTATTTATACCCCGCCCTTCTGACTGGGTTTCCCCAGCCACTCTGGGCAGCTTCCAACATATATAAAAACATAATAAAACATCAAACATTAAAACAAAACTTCCCTTAACAGGACTACCTTCAGATGTCTTCTAAAGGCTTATCTCCTTGGCTCAGTGAGTCACATTTAACTCCATACCCTCCAACATTTCTCCAATGAAAATAGGCACATCCTAAGGAAAAGTGGGACATTCCAGGATCAAATCATAAACTGGGATAGCTTCTGTAAATCTGGGACTGTCCCTGGAAAATAGGGACACTTGGAGGGTCTGCCTTTTTTTAACCTTCTGTCAGCCAATTAGCCAGATGTGACCCACCACCCGAACCTCCCTCCCTCTGACCCAGTTTCCCCTTCCTTCTTCCTAACGCCCCTCGCGCTTCTTCACAGTACTGCAAATGCCCTTTAACCTCAGCCCCTTCCACCTCCTCTCCAGCCTTCTCCCTGACCTCCACCATCACTGGAGGCCTAAAACTGTCACACGCACATGCTTCCCCCCCTCTAATTCCTCCCCTTTACTCCAAGCCAGTTCCACCCTGCCCCTTCCCAATTCATTCTCTTTCCCTCTCTCCTTCTCACCAAAGGACTAAAACTGTCACATTAACCTGCCCACACTTGTTTCTCTCCACAACCCCATTATCAAATGGTTTCCTTACAGCAGCTTCATGCCACCCCTGCTTTTAGAACCTTTGAAAACAGCCAATTAAAACAGAGCGACGGCGCTCTTATATTCTTATTATATGTGATACAGATACATGTTCCTGATCTCAAAGGACAAACTGCTGAAAATATGGATCATGCATGTGCTGAAATATTGTCTGAGTTGGTCACTATATTAGAGAAAACACAGAAATATGTAGGCAAATGCAAAAATAAAAGCAGAAGCCTTTTATTTGAAATGCTTGAAGCGAAGAGCCTGTGGATGAGGAGGGAGGGGGAGAGAAAGGTCTCTGAAAACCAGATCCTTCAGAATTGTCCCACAGAACCTGCTCATCCTTCTTGCCTATTTCCACCATATTCCTTTCATGTCATTTCTGTCTAATACAAGTGGGGAGACTGATCAAACACATTCTGCTCATACCACTGAAGCCACAGACTCAGCATCCCAGCTGTATTCCTAACCTCACAAATTCACAGCGAAACCATCTCCAATGTTTCAAAAGCATTACTACTTTCATGAAGAAGACAAAGAGAGGCAGTGGGAGCTCCTTAATTAACTTGACTTATTTCTGCACATTTTCTTTTACTAGACATGTCTCCTTCTTTGTTAGCCGTCTGGCGTTTAATATGAGAATAGAATAGAAACAGTTTCCCCATATAGTGGAAATTCAGTACATTATTTTGTTGCTTATTTTTCCTGTCAAAGTTTTGGCAGTTGCAGAAGAAGTCTGAGCTCAACTACTCAAATGGAGAGAAGGGAATTTAATGTGAAGTTTTGTCAAAAATAAATTTTAAATCCGAAGCATTTATTTTCTATGATGAATGCACTTAATAGGTTGCACCCTACTTAGGTAGAGGGTACAACAATAAAGGCAGGTGTGGCAGATTTTATTTTTTAACCCACTCCATCTTCAACAATCTTATTTAAGGCAATGCAGCAAAAGTCCACCAATTTAGAAAGTTCTTCAATGGCTGATTGAAAATGGCAACAGAAGCTGCCATTGGAACTTCAAAGGGCAAGGCACTCTTGGTTTGGCCACTGGAAAGGCCCTGTTAGGGTGCTTCCAGACTGTCACCATTTTCAGATGTAATCCAGTTACATACCAGCAATTCAAGTTGCAGAGTTTGAGTTTATTTGGTGTTCATGTACAACAAATCTACTTGTTCTCCCAAAACTGGGCTTTTTGAGATGAGGAAAGTGGCAAGGAAACACACTGGGAAGTGTCGGATAATGATTGCTTGATGCAACGACAAATATACCCAAAAGAATGCTCAACAGCCCACATCGCTTAACCTCCCCACAAACTTTGTGCCAACAGGTCAGGATGAATGCACAATAAGCAGGTCATCTGAGGTGATCTTGCAGTGTCCCATCTACTAAGAGCCTGAACTTCCACGTAAGAAAAAAGTGTGCTCTGACCCTGTACCCTTACTGAAGTGATAGGAAGCTCTTGTGCAACACAGGGGTACAGCTTTCGAAGAACCTGGGAGGAAGCAAAGCCACTACTAGTCCCTTGGACCTCATCTTAAGTGTCTGAAGAGCATGTGGCTTCTAGCACAAGAGCAGCCTAGTAACTGCTGAGAGCTGTAGAGGCAAGTGGGTTGGAGCTGTTCAGCTCTGCCTTGCTGACACACAAACAAAATGCTCCATTAGTGCTATTTAATTGGCCATAGTTGTTACAAACGGAGAGGTGTGCCACCAATGGCATAGTACGACTCACAGCAATTATGTTAGGGGTTTTCCTCCCCCCCCCAACATGCCCAGCTCTTCCTTTCTAAAGCAGGAAGGCAGCCCTTGTGTAGAATTTGTTGAATTAACTGATGTCTCTCAGCCAACATGATTCTTTTTTCATCCTTAATTCTAAGTGATATCCAGTTCATGTGGTTTGTGTTGCTGAGAGATTTGTTCTGATGGAAGTTACACGAATCAAAGGAAAATTCCAGGGGATTATCTATGCAGCACAGTTCAGTCCATAAATTACTCCTTATTGGATTCTGCTGCTCATGATAACTTTACTTGGGCCTGAGCCCTACTTCTCAATCATTCAGTTGAACAAAGATCACAGATTCTACCCACAGAAAGTGACTGGCCCAAGTGCCTTTTTTGACTAACTAATTACCCTTATTGATTTTTAATGTGGAATTCATCATGTTGATGCCATTGACTGTTGTTGTTTTTAATGCATTTCTGCCTTAGAATAACACTGTGAGATAATTAATGATCCACATTCTGTTTTCCAGAAATAAAGAGGGGGAAATTGTATCATTTTCATATATGTGCTCTTTTATGGGTGAAATTCACACTGAAATGTTGATGAACTTCCCTGAAGATTTTTAAAAGCAAACTTCGCACATTGCTGCAGAAATGTGGAGAACTTAATTTAAGACTGGAAAAACAAGAAACTAGGAGAACTGAAACTACCAGATTTGCCCATCCCTACTTAAGAGCAAGCATTTTGTGTCCTAATAAAAGTTGGAAGCAGGACGAACAATAGCCTTTGCATTTTCCCCTGTCACCGCAACACTAGGTTTATCCACACTTCCTCTTGTCCAGCTGCTCCCCGCCCCCCAGGGAAACTGCTCTTTAGCACTCAATAGGAGCAAACAGCAACTCAGGTTTTCTGCAGATTGCTGTTTTTTCCAATCTATCACTAAGGAACAGGTTTTCCCATGGGAAAGGGTGGGGCAAGGGGAAAACCACTTGCACCTGTGCCTTCTAGGCACAACACAAGCAGAAGTGTGGAAGAGCCCACTATGGACAAACTGCACTGTGTGTGAAACTTGTATTTCTTTTGCGTTCTGTCTCTGACCAAAGACCTGTTCTTGCTTAAATGTGGTCAACCAAACATGGGTCTTATTTGCACTTCACTACTTCCCTTCCTAGACTGTGTGACTACATACAGTTCCAGTTTAGAATAGGGATTAGGGAGAAATTTGATTCAGCTTGCATTTAAAGGTGACCCTACTTAATCAAAGCTTTCTGGATCTAAACACAGCCACCCTCCAAAGCAAGCCACCCTCAACCCTTAATTCATGAAGCTGGCTTGTTTTCACTAATGGTGTTTAAGATCAGCTTGTTTCAAGCTCAGTAGACTATGGTCCATCTAAAACTCATATGACAGTTTATGATCTCCTTACAGCTATGCCGCAGGGGAGGAAAAGAGCATACAAGCCTGGTGGAGAGCCTAGGCTCCTTCTTGTGGCACTAAACTGTTGTTTGCTGTTACGTCTGAACACACTCATTGTGAGCAGTTAATTGACATGTAGCTCTTTTAAATTATGCTAGGAATAAGTTTATAATGGATTCCTGGTCTCCCCTTGTTTCAGTTAATTGTTGGTGTATCCACACTTCAACCACTGTGAGAACATCTTTTGTTTTTCGTCTCCAGCCGAGTCTTGGCAATCAAACAGCAGGTTGGGTCCTACATACAAAGGCACCTCCGTATATGCCAGTGACCCTTCCCCTCACTCCTTCACTTGCTCTTTGACCCAGGCCCTCAGACTGTTTAACACACATCACTGCATTGTAGGAGGTGAAGACAGGCATCACTCATTCTTTATTATACTGAATAATGAAGGAGGTCACAAAAGAAGCTGTGGCAAACTCCTTCTCTTTCAGGACACTTAAGCAAGCACCCAAGGGCCTATATGTGTTTTCCTCTGCAGCAAGCAGACTCTTTATAATTTTTATTATTTTGTAGCATTACACAGTCTTAAGCATGCTTACTCACATACTCAGACGTTAAGCCCAATTCAGTTCAATGGGACTTACTTCCTAGTGAGTGTAGTCAGGACTGCAGTCTTAGTGGACTCTTAAAGGCAGACATATTCTTTAAAAAAAATTACCCTTCATTCTTTTCTGCATTCTTTGTAATATACAGACTGTATTATTAACAGACTTGAAACAGGACTGACTTTTGCAACCTATGAATTTAAAGAAAAACGAACAAAAAAGACGTCCCATTCTGATGACATCATCCTGCTGCCCATTTGAATGTAGCACTAAAAAGATACTGCCTTAGGAACAAGGCCTGCTGGGTCAGTTGCAGCAGCTGCAGATGGAAGACCATCAGCAAAGAAAGATCAGGTGGCATCATCTTCTGAAATCTGATGTTCTGAAATCACAGGGTATTGCTGCTGGAGAGAAGGAGCAGCCTTATTTGGTTTCACTGCTTTTGTGTGTGTGTGTGTGTGTGTGTGTGTTTTGTATATAATACACTCGCACATGTATATATGAATGCAAATTACACCTTTTAAAGAGGCCAAACAGATGTGAACATGGTGATATTTATTGCAATTGCTGACATCACCGTATTAGTATTCAATAGGTTTCTACATAAATCACACAACTGCAATCTGAGCTGTATTGATGGAACATAATAGGCATAAGTCCACAAAATTCATATGAAATGGCTTTTGCAGATATGTCCTTGTAGATAGTCCCTTGTATCTGCAACTTCACATCTCTATATATCTTATTGGGTGATTGTACACTCCTGGGAGCAAGATTTCTTTTAAATAATTATAGAAATGCTTGGGCTTCCCTCACTCCTGAGGTACGCACTTCTACATGAATGCATTTGAAAGGAAAGAATTCCAAGCACATTCTTCAGCCATGGAGTGAACCTGGCTTTCTCCCAGCTTTGCAACTGAAATGCCAAAAAGTGGTGTATCAGCATTGGGGTAGATTCAGACTCTGGAGTTAGTAGTCTTATGCACACACACACACACACACACACACACACACACACACACACACCCTGTCTAGAAGGCCATGTATATTGGCTTCATCTGTGGAGCACCCACAATTAAGCACCACTGCATGCTGTGCAACTGCTTCTACAATTCGGATATGTTCAAGCAAAAGTACACACACACACACACACACACAAAAAGCGTCAGTAAAAAAAAAGTTATGCACAAAAAGGTGTTAAACCCTGATTAAAACAAAGAAAGAAATGCTCTGGGCACGTTCAGCTTCCCATTTTAAACACGCTGACACCACAACTCCATCATAACTATGGGAATAAAAATGAGTTTGCTCCTGCTACCCTGATGCTAAACACATTTACTTGGAAATAAGCAACATTTAGTCATAGAATTATAGAGAGAGAGTGTGTGTAAAAATAACAAAAAGACCATCTGTAACCATTTACATGCCTGGCTGGCTCCCCCTACATTGAAGAAGAAGAAGAAGAGGAAGAAGAAGAAGAAGAAAGGATGCTGTGATGTAGTAACCAGAGCGAAGCTTGGTGGGCCTTGGAATGCCCATTCCAGCCTAAGAGCCGATGCTGGGCCTATTTGCTGCTGCCTCAATAACCTGCTGCTCTCTGGGTGGTCACTTGCAAGGGGAGCGGGAATTGAGCTGTTGACAACCCTGGTGACAAATGTGCACCAATGGTGGCTTGTAAATGGGGGGCTATGGTGTTCTCCTGGCAGCAGCAATACTGTGCTTGTCAGCATAGGAATGGAGCATGGTGAGTTGTTGGCGAGGTTGGTGGATTTCCAAGTGGTCTTTTTCTTTTTCGGCGATCACTCGTAGCCGAGTAAGATTGCCTTCCATGAACCCGGTCTTAGCAGTCTCACAGATACCTGTGGGCACCTGTGGGATTGCCCCAGCCAATTGTGGTTCCCAGGTACTCCAGGTGTGGTCTGACCAAGGCAGAATAGAGTGGTACTATGACATCCCTTGATCTGGATAGTATACTTCTGATGATGTGGCCTAGAGTACCATTAGCTTTCTTTGTTGCTGCACCACACTGTTGATTCATACTAAGCTTGTGGTCTGCCAAGACCCCTAGATCCTTTTCACATGTACTACTGGCAAACCAGGTGTTCCCCATCTTATACGTGCGCAGCTGGTTATTCCTGCCTGCCAACGTTCTTCGCTGTTGTTGTATACATTCATTAAACAAGCTTTTTTGTTTTGTTCTTGGAAGGACAAGAAAGCATTTTGTAAAACCTCCAGTATTATCATCAAAGCTTCACTCCTTCAGCCCATGAACCATCTTTATGTGCCAATTAAAAAAGCAGAAACAAGAATACTAGAACTGGCCTAACCTCTCCTCCTATCAGCAACAGAAGGACTACTGTTAAAGGATAGTAACAGCCAAGCTACTGTAAACTGTTCCTCTCACCCTTTGGGTGTCAAAATCAAAAGAGCTTTGTCTAATGCTTGGAATCCACCTATCAAGAAAACAAAATCCCCACTGATTGTGTGTGTGTGGTTGTTTGGGGTTTTTTTTTAACTCACCGGCAAGAAGCCGATTGACTAAGAAGCACTTCAATAAAATGTCACACCCCAAATCTGGCATCCTGCATTAACTCTGTTGCACACTCACAGACTGAAATGTTGCATGCCTGTGTGGGGTTGGTGGAGATTTTTTTTTTTAAAGGTGACTCTGAGGCGAAAGGTCAGTGAGGAAACACTCATGAGCTCGTTTACTAATGAAGCTAGGAGCATTCTGGATTGCGTTCAAGCCTGCATGCAAAACTCCATAATTAGATATTTTGCTTTAGGACAGAACTTTCCAAACTGTGTCGGCTGCAGTGTGTAGGTGTGTCGCACAAACTCTCTCTGTGCTCCTCCCGAAGATGGAAAGGTGTTAGTTTAATCTCCAGTTTGCTAGTAAAACAGAATTGCTGTGTTGTGAAATGATGCATGTCTAAAAAGGGTGCCACCAACACGAAAAGATTGGAAAGTTCTGCTTTAGGAGGACTGGACTACTAAGTGGGTGAACTAGCCTAAATTGTAAGCAGGACACTACTTCTGCAAATCCATGCAAATGCCACAGAATTTAGTTTTGGCTGCAAATGTCAACATCCTGGAAACTTCATTTAAAAACAGTATACAACCCAAAAAGTGTATATAGCTCTAGAAGCAGGAGCACTTTAAAAGTGTGTTGGAAATGACTGATGAATCATTTGGTGAACAAGATTTCATAGCCCCTTCCTTCTTTCTACAGTGAGCAGAAGTAGAAAAAAGTATACAGTCTAAGGAAATGCGCTAAGGAACATGGGCTTAGTTTGCAAAATTTATATGTAACAGAATTATGCATTTCCAGTCACAGAATACAAGGTAATGGTGCAGATTTAAAACAAAACAAAACATAGAAACAGCAGATTACTGTATACATAGCCTTTCTATGTGCCAAATGTTGTTCTGCTCCATTCTTTCATGCATCCTATTGTTGTGTTCAGATGCCTGGGACTCTTAGAAATTAGAATCTGGACTCGGGCAATGCTTATAAGATGAACAGGCTTGTTTTAGAGCCCCTTCCTTACTTAGTTACATAAAGACTGTTGTTCTTCCATCCACAATTCCCTGTTTTCCTGTCTGCAACCCTACTGTATCTCCTGAAGTGGATACTTAGCCCAGAGCATTCTGGAATCATGGTCTGGATCAATAAATTGATCTGCCATAAACACTACAACTACCTCAGCCTGTCACTGTTTGTATTACTTCCTGGGAACATCATAGCAGAGATAAGTCAGTAATTAAAAGGGACTGTGGAACCATTGACCTGTCAAGTGAAATGCAAACTACCAAATATCTATCTGTAGCAACACTTTGGGGACTTGATAAACTCCTTGGTTTTGCTGCCTGCCTGGGACAGCAGAAACCGGAAGCAGTCAAGTGTTTGGCATATTATTATTATTATTATTATTATTAACCTATACCCAGCCCATCTGACTGGGCTGCCGCAGCCACTCTGGATGGCTTCTAACATAATAAAAACGCAGCAAGACACCAAACATTAAAAACTTCCCAATACAGGGAATCCTCAAATAGTCAGTCCTTTGATACAAATGATAAGACAGCACAAGGTGATGGCCATCTGTATGTTAACTATGGCATCTGGACCATGGAGGAGTAAAATTCCATAATTCTCACGAACAAAATGACTGGCTATAAACATCTATGAGAAGGGACAAGTAATGTAAAATATCATTGGTGTGGTCTTGACACTGGATTAATTAAAGCCATATGCATTTACCAAGCTCACTTTTCCTGAAGAGTTCAGCAAATCACTGCAGCATGACAATACAGATACTGTATACTGTAGTTTAAAGGATGGGCGGTGGCATCCTAGAGATGGAAGATGAGATGTGGCCTGTGAACTGATCCTGAGCCTCTCTGCAAAGGTATAACAATGCTATTATTCGCTGATGGGTGTCTGTGAGGAAAGCATAAGAGAAGGTTCAAAGGGATCCTGAATTTGGTGCAGGAGGATGGGATAAAAAGTTAGAGGACCTCTGGGCAGGAATATTGTGCAATAAACTGATTTAACATGGATGACAGTAAATCATCAAACAATAAGTGGAGAGGAAGGAGGCTTAAGTAAACCTGGAGATTTTTATGACATGCAAATTTATCATGGTACATCAAACAACTTAATGCAAAATGTGATGGTCAATTTGAAGTAGCATAAAATATGTATCCCTCAGAAACTGACAGATTGCTCACCACTTATTGTACATATTGTGCAAACATGCTTATTTATGTATTATAAAGCAAGTGTCGGAAAACTTCATGTTAAGGAGAATCATTGATTTCAATGTGGCCCCCAACCATTTGAGCCTGCTTATTTGATTTCCAGTAAACCTTTCATTTTGCTGTGATTAATCAGTTATGAGAGGCTTCCTTGTTTCAGTGAAATGCCCGCCTAATTTACTTGAATGTACAATGGACACTAATCATATAACTGATTTGCTCCAAGGGAGGAAAGTGTAGCCCTTGACAAAACACTTTGTTTCATGACTAGTCTGGTTCTGTTAGCTACTAGTATCCGTGTCTCCATTGGTCCCAATATAAACGCTGTTTGGATAGTGAGAATTCAAGATTAACTGATAATTGTCTTATTTACACTAAAGTGTATATTTGATAAATAAATAATGATAAATAAGTTGAGCAAGGTGTGGATGTCAACTAGCACTTTCATAGTATATTTAACCACAGTATTTAGGTAACAGAATATCAAATTTTCCATTTCCTTTATATTTGCCATCACCAATCCCCATAGCTGTGGGGTAAAGTGTGCCATAATTTATTCTGGAATTTTCCTTTGTTAATTCACAAGATCATGAGTCTTACTTCTTGTGGCGGCACAGGGTCTCACAATCATTCCAGCATTTCTTTTGAATGAGAAAGAAAATAAAAATATACAGGATCTGACAGGAACTATGACTATTTACATTATAGGGCCTGACCGACAGCTATTGTGAATGTTCTAATAGTATTTTCAGAAAAGGTGATGTAATTCATTGATATGAACTACACACAGATTATTGAGCTCATAGCGATGAATTCCTACTTAAGAATAAGAATTGCAAATATAATTTTGATATAAAAGACATATGCATCCCACCCACCACCCACCCCCAAAAGCAAAGGCAGTACTGTTAGCGATCAAACAAACATAGTTTTAGTGAGTCTGGGCTGTGGGGAGAAGAGATAGACAGAAAAATGTATTTAAAGTGACTTGGGAGAGCAGTATTTAAACTTCAGTTTAGGGATCTGATTTTGATTCAGAACTGTGACACTCTTCATTTCCATGCTGTTTTGTTTTATTATATTTAAAGAAGGAAAGGCTGGGGGGGGGTTGGTTCATTTTTCTGGCAGAACTCCACAAAAGCTTGTTTTTCATCCTAATTATTTCACCGGAGTTTTGTTTATTTACTTGTTTGGGAATAGTCAGTGGTACAGATACTAATATAACCACTGCTGTGTTGGTATTTGAAATAATTAAGTATGAAGGACACATTCTAAATCAATGCTGTCATCTCCCCACTAGCTTTCCATCCTCATTCAACATATTTAAGTGAAGCATCCAATGTGACTATACAAAGTAATCAAAGAAGAAAGGGATTTCCATTTTTGTCTAACCAGGGGGACTTTGTATACTAAATAAATACAATTAACTATTGCAACAGCTGCAATTCAAAACACTACCCCCAGTACATATTTAAAGCCTAATTCAAAACTGAGTTAAGACATAATCATACTGAATTTTTTAAAAAGTCAACTGGTACCTGAATCTTCACCATATTTCCCCCTATCCTGTAGTTCCAATGCACACAATCCTCCAGTATCTGTTAAATATTTTCCCATTCCCTTTAGTGGTTGATTTCAGACCCATAAATGGAAAGGGACATACAGTACTTTAAAAAATCTGCCAACTCAGGGACAAACTAGGCTTGGTAACTGCAATTATGTGTGATCGAATGCTTTATTTTTCCTTTACTAAATAGCAGACACATATGTGTGATAAGAAATAGGAATATGCTGTGCAGGAAGAGATTTTGCAACACTTTGCATACCCAAACTGCACCCCCCCAATGAGAATCTCTAAGCTGCTATTTGTCACAGGACAAGAAGAAAGCTTTTTAAAAAGTCAATTTTTAAAGGCAGTTGTGTTAAGTAGACAACAGGTCAACTCTTTAAGCACCACTGTAGTCAGATCTTCATCTGATAGTGTTTGATATTGGTCAATTAAGCATCATGCCAATTGCTACTTTATGGGTTCTTCACATGACTATTATCTTCAGTTTACCTCCTTGGCACCTCTTCCTCTTGGGGTTTTTGTTAATCTAAGGCTTCCTTGACAATTACAGATTTTTAGGTTGGTTTTTTTTTGCACTCTGAAGCTTTAATGTTTTTCTTTAATGTTGCTCCCAAGTCATCACAATTGCTCTTCAGAACTTCTCCATCTACACATATCCATTGCATGCTTCCAGGGTCAATAATTCTTTCTCAGTAATTTGGACTTGAGGTTATTTCACTTGATGCCACACACTATGTGGCCTATACTAAATTACAGATCTCCAAATTCAGAAGTTTGTGTTCAGTCACCTAATCCTCACTTTGAGTTCTAAAGAAGAATTTAAGGTGTCCCCCCCCAAAAAAATGCAGAAATGGTGCTAGAGAGATCTGAGTGCGGAACGATTAAAAAAATTTTTAAATTCTACGCAGTTAGTTCTTCATTACAGCTTATTTCAAAATGGCTGCTCCCCTATGTTTCGTTTTTCTGTTGCTGCTTCCCAGAATTCACTGCTTCTTTCTATCTATGCACTCACTCACAGAACACTTTTCTTCCAGCTATCATTACATTCATCCATTCAAAGTTTTTAATGCTTTTCTGCAACGTAATATAAAGATTTGAAAGGGAAATTGTTCATACTGGAATGGTGAAATATGTTGCTGAAATTAAAGACCTCCCGGGTATAGGGCAGTATACAAATTCAAATAATAATAATAATAATAATAATAATACTATCACCCATATATGCATGGAGGTTTGTTTTACTTTCTGAGGGCTGCATCAAACTAAGTTATACTCATTGACCCATTGAAATGGACAGACCTAATGCCTATCAATTTCCATGGGCCTGCTTTTGAGTAGGACTAACACTGGATACAACCATGGGCCATTTGATATCATGCTGGCCACTGACTTGGTTGTGGAAGCAGACAATGAAGATTTTTAAAATTTTGTTTGCAAAATGGAATGTTGGTTATTCCTAGTATTGTGCTGGTTCTGATTTCCTTTAAGCCACAGATCAACTGTAGATACCATGCCAATGTTCACTGTACAGACAAAATGTCAGGCTCTACCAGTACTCATATCTCAATCAGACCCAATTAAATCCTGAAGGAGGAGAAGTAGGATCTTTGAAGTCTCCCTTTTTCCTGAGGCACAGCCCGACACTTCTTATTCAGACGACACCTGTCCCAAGTGGAGACTTCACTACCCCTTGTTGGAACCCCTGGTGCTAGATCCTTTATCAACTCAGGATATGCGTATACCTGTATGTGTAATACATGGTTATGAACTGTCTTTTTCTTATTTACTAATTTTGTGCGTGGCTTCTTAGTCAAGCAATTAAACAAGACTCAGGTTTCATTCCAAGTGAGGTACTAAACTTGCATTTGGGCTCTATGTATCACTTCAGACTCACTTTTCCATAAATAATAATAATAATTTCTCTACACAACCAACTACACATTGCTCAGAAACTCTGGAGATTAAGCAGTATATAAATGGATTTAATAAATAAATTAATAATAGATAATCCCTAAGGATTCTGGACTTGCCCTCAAAGTTTACTACTTCAACAACAGCTGAAGTATAACTTTAGATGGCATAACTCAGTGGTATAACACATATCCAAAAATATACATTTTAAAGAAGTTAACTCCTTCAATTATTTAATAAAATATTGTACGAGAAATGCTTTAGAAAATTAATGAAGGTAACAGTACTATCTCCCATTAATTGCATAAGTTTCAGAAATTAGGCCTGCCATGAACATTTTTTGGCTTTATCTGAAATTTAGTACAATAGTTCAGTCACTTTTATAACTGAATATGAACTGTGGCCAAACAAGAAAATGTAATGGTTTGACTCCCTGTTTAAACAAAGCTCACACATGTCAAATTGGCTTCCCCTTCAAAACCTTGCCATTACCCCTCCCCACCCACATCATCTCCCACCTTGAATTCTACCCATGTAAGTGTTTAAAATATGGATGTAACGTGGCTTAAATCCAAGTATTTTGGTTTCTGGACAAGTTATGAAATTTGGCGGCCACTGTAATCCTAAGCACACGTAGTTTCCATTAATTTTCTTGGAATCTAAAGCCAAATATAGCTATTTGGAAGCAGTTGCTGTTTATCCCAGCTTCCAAGCAGATATGTTTAGGCTACAACAATCTTACATGGGTCATAACTCAGTCCTAGCAATATTTGTTCAGAAGCAATCCCCATTTATTTCAGTTCCAAGTAAGAAGTATTTTATTCCAAGTAAGAATGCTTAGGATTTCAGCCTTAGATTAACTGTGCATAACTCCTGAACTCATCCGACTATGCTAGAAAAAAGTGAGGAACCCTTGAATCATAAACAAATTGATAAAATCTAGTGCTGGAATGTTTGGTGGAGTTTGTAAATTTAAGACAGTTTGCTTCTCAACAAATGCAATCAAATATTCAGGGACATTACTGTTACATACCACAATCCTATACATGTCTTCTTAGAACTACATAAAAAGTGTAATGTAAATTCCGATCTCCCCCTCCCCCAATATACCATGGGTGTCTTTAGATCTAAAAGAGGTAGACTTCATGTGCTGGAGTTAGGATACTTGCGGTTGTATCATATTTATTTATTAATCTAAAAGCAACAGAAGAAGCAATATGGAAATAATAAAATCTTATATAGTTATGATTTAATACTCATTTAAATAACCATTAGAATCATGCCTAATGTTACTTTCTAAAAATAAAAAAACCGCAAGCCATTTTTATATATATACTGAAAAACAAAAGTGAAATGGTGACCATTTATATTTTGATTTTTTTAAAAAATTCTAGAATTCTGGACTGCTTTCTAACTAAAGTACAGCTCCCACCACATACTCCCTTCAGGAGAGAGAGAGAGGTTTTTGTGTGTGTGTGCATGTGTCTAGTTCTTAAATCAGTCCATTGTGGGGAATGTTTTTTTAAAAAACAAAAAACACAAATCCCTGAGAACTCCTGCTTGTTTTTGCTGAGGGGGGAAGGAGAGCTGTTGCTTTTGTTGTGTCTGAGTAGCCGTGCAGTTTTTAGTAACTCTGCAAACATGGGCATGAGAAGGATGTCCCTGTAGAGGCAATGAGGCATGAAATCCCACAGTTCCTTTACGCAGTAACAACAGCCACATGAAAGAGCAACATGCAACATGTCACTATATATAATTACACAGCCCCCGGGCGTTGGTGAAAAAAGGGACTGGTAAGACTGTGTTTTATAACTTATTTGATGCACATACCCACTGTCTCTCGCTTTTAATTTATTGCACTCAATTTTTAGGAACTTTTAATTCATTTCACACACTGTATTTTTCCAGTAACAACTTGCACGCGCGACCAACCGCGCATGCACACACCAGTTTCTTATTTGCACGTCCAATCCTCCTCTACTTTCCCTAATCACACACCACAGTGCCTGGCGTTTAACACACATATTTGCCGTGGGGCGGTTCTCCTCTTACAAATTTCACATATGTGTACACACGATAGAGCATGGTGTGAATATATCGTTTGCCAGCACACGCCAACTCATTCTCACACGGCTTTGCAACGCTTTTCACGTTCAACACACACACACCCTCTTTTCTCCCCTGCGGGGTTACTTGCTTGGTACCTTTTGACGCGCGCGTGTACACACACACATAAAGCTGGGGGAGGGATTTGTTTCCTTTTAAACCTATGGCACATGTTAAGTTCTCGCGCCTCCTCGCCGGCACCTCTGGTAAGAGAAACCAGAACCCGACAGGAAAGCTCTGCAAAGGCGCGCGCCGCCTTGCAAAGGGGCCGAACGTGGAACCAACCGAGGCGCTTGTTTTGCCTCAGCGGGCGCCAAAAGAGCAGGCGCCCGGCGCGCGCGCGCGCGCTCTGCCTGCCGGGCGCTCTCTGTTGATTGGCAGGAAATAGCCACCGCTAACCTATCCGAAAAGCCCTTCGAAAAGTCGCCCCCATGGTTTTAAAGGTCTGCACTGCACCTAACATACCGGACACACACGCCCCGGGGCGCCCAAGGTGAAGCGTCTCAAGCAGCCTGCAGCAATTCTCTGCACGCTTGCAATGTGTGAACGTAGACCCGCAGGAGGCCAGAGTGAACGTAGGGCTGGAGGGCCAGTGAACGTAGGGCTTACTTCTAAGTAGACCCGCAGGAGGCCAGAGTGCTGTTGCGCGCCTCACATCCTGCTTCCTGGGCTTCCCACTGGCATCAGGTTGGCCACTGTGACAACAAGGTGCTGGACCAGATGGGTCAGTGGCCTGATCCAGCAGGCTCTTCTTATGTTCTTTGATCGCTTGGAGGTATTGCAGCTTCGGCTACACTACGCCCATAACCCACCATAACGAGTGTTTAAAGTCCCATAATTTTAAGAGCACGCAAATATGGAGGAGAGGCGGAATATTTGCGTCCCTTTTTCTAAATGATATAGTGCCATTATGTATTGGTTGCAAACATTTTGTATCCGCCCCCTCCAAGGGGCCTGGGAAGGCGCGTGTGCTGTTAACCCGCATTCTTTCACATCCCTGAAAGGCCAGAGCAGAGCCCAATAAGCTTCGAGAGACTGATTAAACGACGTCTCGTGGTGCGGCCTAAAGGCACGCTAGGCTCAGGGGGCTGCCCTGCTGGAGATCAGCAGGTCTGAGATCGGTCAGTTCCCGGATGGGTCACCGCCCGGGAGCCCCCAATACGCTGCCTTGGTTGGGTCCCGTGTTGGAAGGGAGGGGAGACAATAAATGCAGGAAAATAAATAAACAAGCTGCCCCCAGATGCTTACTTAGAAAACACGAACATGAACCTGAGCCTGAAAGTGCCTTCGCAAAAAGTTCTCATTGCTATACTTTTGTCAGGACGAAGCACAAACTTCAGAGTTCATGACAAACCTAGGTATTTCATATTCCTGCGAAAAAACGGGGTTGTTTCCTAATTTCCTTCTAAAAGGTACGGTAAGAAACGTTTTATCTGTATTTAATTCTGGGGACTTATGAAGGGGGGGCAAAGGATTATCTTGGCACTGAAGGGGCAGGGAAGAGAGGAAAATAGAAAAGGAGGAAAAGAAAAGAAAAGAAGGCCCGACCCTTTTCCTCTCCCAAGTGGCTTCTCTCTAGGACTAGCTGCTCCGAGAGTGAAGGGCACGAACAGCGGCTTATGTCCGCTCCTAAATACAAATGCTCGCCTGCAAGCGCTCGTTTCACGTCGCGGGACGCATTTCCATTTAGGATGGTCGGTCGCCCAAATCCAGTTGCTACTGTTCCTCCTAGGCCTTCACGCTCCCAACTGTAACACCCTGTTGTTGCTCAGGTCTGCGGGCTTCTTATTATGTCCCCCTGCGTGGCCGCGCAGCGCCTCCAAGAGCATCCAGCGTCCCTCGCCCGGGGCGGTGGAGGCAACGAAGCGGCCTCTGCTGGGGGTGGACGGGGCCTTGTCGGGCGCGCAGGAGACCGTGGGGGAAAGGGCACCGCCCTTGCGGGGAGAGGCCTGGCGGATGACAGACAGGCCGGGGGACAGCGCGAGGCAGGTTGCATTTCAAAAGCTGAAGCGGGTCAGGTTTCTGTTCACACGGGGAGGCCGCCCCGCCGCCGCCAGCAGCACGGGCGGGCGACCAAAGGCAGCCTTTGCCCTCCTCCCGCTCTTCTTTCGCGTCTGTGCCCGCCTGCCTCCTCCTTTCTCCTCGAGCCTCTGCGTTTGACATTCATTGTAAAGTCCCTCTCTCCCTTCTCCCGTCGTTCCCGCCTCTTCTTGCACTTTTCTGCCTCGGTTCTTTTTCACACTCCCCACTTCACTGCCTTTTCCTTTAACGTTTGCCTTCCCCGCTTCCCTCTCTTATATCATCTTATTATATTCTATCAAGCCATGTCAATGAGTTAGGCACAAAGGAGCCAGAAGTCTAAAAATCTCTAATCCACGAAATGCTCCTCTAATGTCTATGTGAAGAGTTGAGAGTGCACTGAAGCCTCAATTTACTGGAATAAATCATTTTGGGTTTATTTATTTGAGTCTGAAATAAGGCCCACTGAATTCCATCATGCATAGGACTACACTGTGTTAGTTGACCTGTATTGATGTTGTTATTATTTGAAGCTGTAAACACAAGATGTAAATACAGTGGTAATCCAATATTTCCCATCCTCTTCCATTCCAATCCTGCCTCCAATCCATGGCTGGCCCAATCATGAGACAAGGTGAGGTGACTGCCTCAGGCGGCAGAATCCACAAGGCCAATGGATCCCAATGTAGAGCTTGATTCTGCCAGTGCCTTTGTTCTTGGTATGGATCTTCACTCCACTTCCATGGCGGGGAAGGGAGGTGCCATTTTGTGGTTGTCTCAGGTGCCAAAATGTCTTGAGCCAGCTCTGCTCCAACCACATTTCACTCGGTTGCCTTGTGAACTGGAAGGCAGAACAGACGCCCAGAGGAAACACTGCCAACAGAGATACAAGGGAAACCCCCACTCCCATGAACCCTAAACCTGAGGATCCCAGCTTTCTTTTCTTTTTAAAAGGAAGGTTTGGGCACGTAGAACTTGAGGTAGGAAGCCAAGAGTACAGTCACTAATTTATTTATTTATTATTGTGGAGGGAGGTAAGAAATCAACTTTTCCTTTACCCTGAAAAATTCCTGCAGGCTGCAGACGTTCATGGCAAGAGGACACTCTCAAAGTGACATACACCAACAAATAGGAGGGGGAGCCCTGGTTTAAATACTCTGTCAAACTAAAGCAAACGCTGCCTGCCGAGTTTGTTGTGGCTCCCTCCTTTTAATAGGACACAAGCATGTTTGTAAGCAGAACACGGCCTCTCATGCTTTTCTTCTAAAGTGTGTCTTTAAAGCAAGGACTTTTCTTCTAAAGTGTGTCTTTATGGTGTTACGTGTTATATCTCAAGCTGCAAGAAAATTTCCAGACTTTCAATCCGCTCAACCACTTTTGCTTCCTACCTTCTAGAAACATTCCAAAAGAGCCCAGGATGGCAAACAAGTGATAAAGCGATAAAGACACCCTAAAGCATATTTGAAACATTTTTAAAGAACCCTGTAAGTGTCACTGTTAATTATTCCTAAAGTGACCTCTCTTCCCACTGCAAAGGAGAAAGAGTGTGCTTGGTTCTCATTGCACATGGGAAGAAGTGCGGGAAGAGAGTGATACCTAAGGGGGAAATCCTACGCCTGTTGACAAAAATCCTTCTTCCTCATCCGTAGACGGTACCCAAAGAGTTGTCTCCCCTACAAGCAGTCCTTCCTCGTAGTTTCTCCCTTTGTTTTATAAATAGGACAAAGCTCGCCCCCTCCACCCGGATCTTTCCCTAAAGCTCTCTTGTGTTCCCCTGCAATATATACGTCGGTGCAAATTATTTCCACGCGTCAAACTTTTTTTCTCCTCTGGAACTTTTTCCAGTGTTGGGTCAGATTTGAGAAGTGTAAACGCTGCGTGCCCGGACTGACATTATTCACGCATGCATCTGCACTTGTTTATGTGGGTTTTATGAATCCCTTTTGCAGTCTGTGGCTTGCTTCGCTGGCTGCGAAGCCACCTAGCAAAAACACACGCTTTGATCAGTTCCTGCCCGAGCTATCCCCGTGCAGCCCAGCTCCGCAGAGCTGAAGGTGTCTCCCGGCCAGCTCCAGCCACCCTCCCGCCCTCTTTCCTCCCCGTCTCCCTTGCGCGCTCGAGGTGCTCCGGGCTTTCCCACGCTTCCAAGACGCCCAGGAGTGTTTGGCGCCGGGACCGCTGCCGCGCTTCAGCCAATGAAGAAGCGGGCAGAAGCGCCGGGGAAGGAGGCCTGTCACTCACTCCTCCGCTGCCCCAATCCAGAGGGCTCAGCCGGAGGAGGAGGGGCGTGGCTTCGCCCCTCCTGTGGGCGGGCTCTTGTGCTCGAGGCTGAGCTGCAGCGTGGGAAAGAGCTTCAGAAATCCATTCAGTTCGCTGGCGCCGGCTGGGGAGGGATAGGCGGGCTTTAATCCGGAGTCACTGTCCAAAAAGGGAAACCGCAGACCTGAGTTCTTGTTGTTTATCTCCTGATTTGGAAGCTGGACTCTTTCATTGGGCCACAATGAAGCGGCCTTGTGAGGAAACTACCTCAGACAGCGATATGGACGAGACTATAGACGTAGGGAGTGAAAATAATTACTCTGGGTAAGGACGAAGTTTGTTTGTTCCGGGTTGGTTTTTTTATTTGCAACAAGAACAAAAAATCTGGACCGTGCCTCCTCTTTTTCTGTGGGTTGGGGTGGAAGAGGAGGGTGGGGAGCCAGATCAATGGCACCCCCACCCGTGTTGGACAATTGTTTCTTGGCGCCCCTTTTTGACTTCTGTGCAGTGTTGGATATAATGGCATCAGAGGGGCAGTTAAGCAATTTTAGATTTGGACTTGATGGTTTTGTGGAAGGGAGCGGGGTAAGGGTCTATTTCACTGTTAATATGCATTAGACAATTTGCTTCAAAAACGTGGCAAGGCTTAAGCTTTGTGGCCCTGCTACTTACTCATTTTGCTGACGGGGATCTTGGGCTTCTGAAGTCCTGCCCTGATGAATGGTACCCCATTTTGTTAGGTTCTAACAGAAAGTAGGGGGTCTATTTTCTAACCTACTCGGACGTCACACTTCTTTCTCCCAGCTATCTACTTTCCCCTTCACTAACTGGCATCCTCAGTTGTAAAAATTTCTCTTGGGGATATGTGTAAGAGTGTAAGTTTGTCTGGGCAGAAAAACAACAACATAGTAACAGTAGCAGAGTACTGTATTTTTATCACAGTCAGTCATATAGTCTTGGTCAATATACATCTTTTGGAACTGTTCTTTAGTGCTAGATGTTAAGCAAAAAGAGGAGTGTGGGGGATGGAGTATCACATTTTGTGTCTTGTAGGCTGTTGACAATCAACATGTGTTGTGTAGTAGCAGTACTGAACTAGTAGATTCTGTGTAAAGTGGAGCTGCAGCTGCTTGCAAGACTAGAATTGGGGTGGGAGGCATCCCTTGAAATGCTTGAACCAGTCTTATAATACTAATCCTGTGTTGCTAGAATCTTTCTAGGTGTGTACATTGTCAGAAAAGAAGGCAAATGCAGTATAACTCACCTGCTAGCAAATGACCTGGGTTTGCCTGCTAGGAAGGATGGGGTGGGAAGGAGTTAAAGTCTCAGCCGTACCTACTGTTGTTTAATATGGACACTACTAAGTTTCCTATACCTCCATAAATTCTTCAGTTCTGCAGATCACTGCCCTTCTCACACTTCCTTCCCCATCAATCTGGATTTTCTCATAGCAAGGGATACTCCAAACATCTGGGTTGAGAGAGGAGAAAGTGTGGGAGGCATTGATTTAGAAGAGAATTTCTTATGGACAAGGAATAATTAATGGAGGTACAGGGCTATCCACATTAAACAACAGTATGGATGAACCCTAGAAAAGAAGAGAGATTGATTAGAATGCTATAGAAATCAAATGGGGGGGCACAGTTGCTTCAGAATAATAGGTGGAGCTGGAGCATTGTTGAGATAAGTAGAGCAAGGTATGCTTCATTTCGTCTGCTTGTGTAACAGTCCTCAAGGCCATGAGATGTTTGTGGTGAGAGTGTTTGAAGAAAGGGTGCTTGCTATCAAAGCAAAACAAGATATTTTCATAAGAGGGCTGTCAACTAACTGAATTATTTTAGTTGATTAATCAGCTAAAGAAATTTGAATTTTACCAAGTCTCAATATAGAGTCGTTGGGGTTTGTGAAGAAAGTAGAAAACAACTGAATAAGTAACACTGCAATTCTAGCTCTACTTACCTAGGAGTAAGTGGCACCTACTCAGTAGGGGACTTACTTCTAAGTAGGCATGGCTTGGCTTGCGCTGTTAATAAATAAAAAATCTGCCTAATTTTTAGGCTGCCCTTAATATTTACCGGTAATTTCATGAAACAATGCAGAGCCAAAGCTAAAACAAAGTTCAGCCAAAGTTAGACATATTTAATTCCCAATTATATCAGTGGCATGATTATGTGCATGCTTAAATCTCTCATTGAAAACTGGGTAGTATCCAGTCCTAGTCTTACTCAGTAACATGTCCATTGATTTTAATGGGTTCCCTCTGAATATGACTTCCTTGGATATTGCCCAGTGGGACTAAAAAAAGGGAAAAGAATTGATTGCCTGCACATTGCAGTAGTTTTTGACAGAATTTCGTTAACAGAGATGCTGTAAAAAGATAGTAGTAAAATTACTGTTTCAGTCAGTGATTCCCTTTGTCTTTTAAAATGCTCTTCTAGGTTTGCTGAGACATGTCATGATTTGGGAGTTTAAATAGGCATTATCCACATGATGCAATAAAGCCAATTGCCTTTTATAATCCGTTTTAAATTAACCTGTTTCAGGGTATCTACACAGTAGTAGTATTTAATGTTAGCTGGTTAGATTTATATAGGCTGTACACAGTGCTATTTTTTCTAGAAAAGGAGATGCTGTAGCTCACCATGAACTTCCACCGTGTTCACCTGAGAATGCTAGAACTGAGCTCCCGTGAGCTTCAACTGAAAAACACACACGCCCTGGCTGTAGTAGTTCAGTCCCAATCCCAATCAAGATGGTTAGTGTAGATTAGCTAGAACAATTACCGTATTTTCCGGCGTATAAGACGACTGGGCGTATAAGACGACCCCCAACTTTTCCAGTTAAAATGTACAGTTTGGGATATACTCGCCGTATAAGAAATACGACCCGGCATATAAGACGACCCCCGACTTTTGAGAAGATTTTCCTGGGTTAAAAAGTAGTCTTGTACGCAGGAATATACAGTAAATATGAATTTCAAGGAAATATTGTGTAAGTTTTAAACCTTAAACTAGTGTTATGCCACAAGTCACTTACTCTAGGGTAGTATCGTAGAAGTAAACAGAGAAAATTTAATTCCAATTAATATCATTATCTGAGTAAAGCCAAAAAATGTAGCTGGATAAATGGAGAGGAGGAAATACTAACAGGTGTTTGCATGCTAAATTTAGGTTCTAGGACCTGTAGTATGTCAGAAATGAGCATTAAATATATGAGGTGTCAGTAAAAAAAAGTTTCCTCTTTGTTGAGGTCGAGATGATATATTTGTCGTATGCAATTGCAATTGGTTGTTATAAAAGAAAAGGAAATAATCTATTCAGAATGAAGTAAAAAATGGCTTACATAGTAATCAGTGGGACATACAACTATTTAACTCTGACTGGATTGTCTCAAGAATTTTAAAATATTTAATCTGGAGTTAACTAAAGCAATGTGATTGACAGATGTGGATCATTGACGGACTGCCTTAGATTCAAAGCAGTCTAGTGGTTCAAGCGACTGTCAACTAAAAGGGGCTGTAATTGAGGTTATCCTTCTGAGATGAATGGAGATTGCACAACAGAAGTGCCTGATAGTTTTGTTGAAGGATGGGCACTCTGCTTTTCAAACAAAGAAAAACCCAAGCATCCTAATCAAGTTTGTTAGAATATGAAGCATTTTACAATCCAACATGTGTAGTTGGGAAATCTCATTGATCTCGGTGGAATATTTGTATTTCCAAGTGATGACCATTTTTTGGTTAATATTGTTTTTTGTACACAGACGTGAATTTAGTCAAAATACATGTGCCTTGCTTCAGCTGTGAATATTTCTTGTGTGTGTGCTCGGCAAAATACATGGAAGTGAGCCTAATCCTTTTCAGACTGCTGCTTCTATATCCTTTGCTTGATAAAGCAAATTCTGCCAAACATAGGCAAGTCAGAGGTACATCCTTTTTGTATTAAGTATCTATTTCTGATGTATTGGAAGCAGTAGGCTTGAGTGTGCTCAATATCAGACACTTAATCAGTAGTTCTTCTGAGTACATGGTTAATACATTTTAACTCATATATAATGAATATTTTACATATTTGCCGGTACTGAGGTCACCCAGTCAGGTTGAACTCAAGACTGTGGAATATTTTGGGAGGACTCTTTTATTTTTTAAATGAACTTCTTGGTGAGCAAAACTAAAGGGGATGGTGTGATGGGGCTGAAGAGTGGTAGTGAAAGTTTTCTTCTGGCTACTTCCGTATTTTACTGAGCACTTGAAACAGGAATGGGGAACCCGTGCCTTTTTAAATGTTGTTGGACCCATAATCTCTTAACCATTGGCCATCCTGACTGGGGACAATGAGAGTTGGGTGTCCAACAGTATATAGAGAACCTCAAGTTATTATAATTACTATTTTTAAAATTTCTATACTGTCCTTCATCCGAGGATCATAGGGCGGTTTACAATATAAATTACATAGCCCTCGTGTTGGTGGGAGGAGGGAGGGATTAGACCCAGGGCTGGCCCTATGATGAGGCAAAGTGAGGAAGCTGCCTCAGGTGGCAGATGCTGAGGTACGGGGAGGAGACAGCTGTGAGTTCCATGTGGCTTGCCCTGACACCCCTACGCTAGCCTGCTGCCCTCAAGTGTAGTGGAAGAGACTGTCCTTTTGCCAGTACAGCTGAAAACAAAAAAGTTGTGCAAAATAGGACAGAGTAAAATAATACTTGCTTCGGAATAATCGTCCTTCATTTTCAGCATTTGTAAAGTAAGATTTTGTAATTGGAGTAAGATTCAACTTCCAGTCGAATTGGTTTCTGTGTGTGTGTTGGCAGAGGACACCACCTTTTCCTTTGCCTCGGGCGGAAAAATGTCTTGAGCTGGCTCTGTTTAAATCTCTGCAACAAACAACGCAATAGGATGTTGTACCTGACATGCCTTTTCAACTGTTCCTCAGGCACAGTGCCAGTTCAGTGATCCGATCAAATTCGCCTACGACAACATCTCAGATCATGGCCAGGAAAAAGCGAAGAGGGGTAAGGGTTTCCCTTATTTTTTTAATGTAACAATTGCATTTGTTTCTGCTGTTTTTACCTTCTATGCACCTTAACTTTTTTATCAATTTATTGCTTTGTTTTGGCAATAGATCATAGAAAAAAGGCGCCGTGATCGTATAAATAACAGTTTATCCGAACTGAGGCGACTTGTGCCAACAGCATTTGAAAAACAAGTAAGCATAAATATTCTGTATCTCAACTCATCTGGTCATGTTGGGTCTTTCATAAAGCTCATTAAAAATAAGGCTGGATGTGTTCTGATCTGGCACAGAGCAGGCACTTCAATAAAATGCTTTGTTGTGGCAAAACTATTAAAAGCAAAATTCTCCACAAGGCTGAAAAACATTTCCATTCTCTGGTTTGCTGTTCCCTTAAGGGCAGTAGTGTTCGTGTTGTCTCTGTTCTTTCTATGCATTCCAGTAGTGGTTTTGTTTTGCTGTTTTTAAAAGTGCTTTATTCCTTACAGGTTTTTTTAAAAAACCCACACGTCAAATACCCTCCTGCATTAAATCTTTTAACAGCATTGTATTCTCACCCCTCTCCTTTCTGATCCTTTTTTATTTAATTCTAAATTTAATTAGTAAAATAATCTGATTGCTTCAGATTCTTAATTAGCTGGCTATTTAATAAACTCTCTCAAATATATATTTAAATTCCAAAAAAGAAGCTGTTCAGATATAACAGTTGTTGCTAGTGCTGCAGCTCTTTGAAGCGGTCCAAGTTGGAATACAATATTTTAAATGTAAGTTTTTGCTGGGTGATCACAGGAGGAGGGGTGAATAAAAAATTATTTCCTATATATTAAAAAATTATTTATTCCATTCTTAAGCTGCCCAACATCTATGAAGATCCCAGGTTGGTTTATACAATAAATCTATTAACAAAATTAGCATTCTTCTTGCAGAATTGTCCCAGCCAAAACTTTGTGTTGGACATGTTCTGATGTAATGTGTCCACACACTCATTATATCTTTCTGTATAGTGTTTTATTTATTTTGGATATTTTTATCTTGCTTTCGCAAAAAAAAGTGGAACGTGTTGTGCAGAACCCCATTCTTAAATGTAAATTTGCGATTCCTGAGAGCAGCACAGATAGGTTTTCTCAATATTGCTAAGTGTAACGTACTTCAAAAGATTTCCACTGACTTTGTAGAATCATATAACTATATGGGATGAAAGGAACTTTAGTCTTCTGTGGAATTATTCAAGGTGATGTGAAGTTCTGTTGCATGTACAGGAGAAAAATTAAATCACTTCAGTCACCGGCTTATAAGAGTTGGAGGAACACAAGTGTTGGATCATTTCTAAATTTGAAACAGAACATCTCGATTTAGCCCCTTCAACAATAACAAAAGTTTGGAGGGTTTTTAGTATCTCATTACTGACTTGTAACCAGTTGTGATGCCTTGACTTCGGGAGAGAAGTCTGCAGAAAGGTGCTTCTCTTGGTGCTGAAGATGCAATAGGTCCAAAATTTAGAAATGTAATTGCAACCTCAAAATTGCAATCATTATGATTTACAGTGGAGTCCTGTACATAAATGTGGGTGCGGGTGGCGCTGTGGTCTAAACCACAGAGCCTAGGGCTTGCCGATCAGAAGGTTGGCTGTTCGAATCCCTGTGATGGGGTGCGCTCCCGTTGTTCGGTCCCAGCTCCTGCCCACCTAGCAGTTCAAAAGCACATCAAGTGCAAGTAGATAAATGTGTACCGCTCTGGCGGGAAGGTAAACGGCGTTTCCGTGCACTGCTCTGGTTCACCAGAAGCAGCTTAGTCATGCTGGCCACATGACCCGGAAGCTGTCTGCGAACAAATGCCAGCTCCCTCGGCCTATAGAGCGAGATGAGCGCCGCAACCCCAGTCGTCCGCGACTGGACCTAATGGTCAGGGGTACCTTTACCTTTACCTTTACCTGTACATAAATATCTACTTGGAAGTAGGTTCCACTGAGTTAAACGGGATTTATTCCCTGATGAGTGCTCATAGAATTACGACCTCAGTGTGGAGCAGAGTCATTGAAATCTAAGGGAATACAATGCATTTTCTATGGGGTAAGTATTTTGAACATAGGCTCTGGAATAGATTGCATGCATGGAAGAAAGCATGAGATGAGTATCATGTTATGTAACACAATGAAGCCTGTACGAAATCAACTTACATGAGTTAACTTTGAAACTCTGAGAGAATGTTTGTTTATGTATTTGAGGAATTATTCTCTGTCCTTCATCAAGTTTCTAGGATGGCTGGAAATACATAATATTAAAAACTGAAACTACAAGTTTCAGGTTCATACCACTTAGTCTGGAATAACATGACAATAATATTATAATAATTTTATTGTTTGCACCCCACCCATCTGACTGTGGTTTAGGGTTTATTTTTTGGAATAAACAAAAACAAAAAATGGACTAAACAAAAATGATTTCTAAATACTATTGTTAGCAGGAAGACTTTCATGTGAGACTATGTAACAGTGTCAGATCATTACAATTCATGTGCACAAGAGGACAAGAGAGTCCTTAGTGCAGCTCTCAAATGAAAGAGGAAGATGTATTTCTGCCTCTAGGGGGAGCTGCCATTGGCACTAGGGAAGGAAGAAGGTTTCAGGGCCTTCTTTGTGGAAGGATAGAGAAGGTCATTTCAAACTGGGCAACTGTTAGGACCATGATAACTATATTGATGAAAAATATGAAGAAGTGGAAGAAGTGGAAACTGACAGCAATAGCTGAGAAAACAGAGCTGATTAAATTTAATGTACATTCATGTATATGTACATTGAGTCTTGGTTCCCCCCCTGCTTTCTTCCTCATTCTTTTTATGGAAATTAGTGCTTTATGTCTGCTTGACACAGGAGGACTGGAGGAGATGTAATATTTTTCTTTGTTTTACTAATGTTGTTTTCTTTTGTTTTTATTGTTTTTTATTGGTTTTTTGTCTGCTCCTCATTACCTGGTATAACCAAAGAAGTTTCTTACAGGTCAGGTTCATTACAGTTCAGCAGCTTGTAGCTCAGTTTGTAAACATTTTTTTTAAAAAAAAAAATAAATTAAATTTGGGATTCTTGTCTGAATATACTGTACTTTATAATAAACCAGACATGATAATTTTATGGCAAACCATAATAAATTTTATGTTCCTAAAGTAACGAAGTGACTTTCAAACTGTAAATGGTTGAAAGTACACACACACATCTATATATATTCCTAAAATATTCCACACATGTATATATATATACCCAAACAGGGGGGGAACTTTCCCCCCGTGGCTTCAAATTTTCTGGAAATTTTACATCTCCAATTTTGATTCCCTACACTACTTTTCCCCCCAATGGTCATGAAATGTTCTATTAAGGGAGCTATCCCACATTGGAAGAACACAAGCACTTTTTTTTTAGCCCATATGTAGATCTCCTTATTCTTGCAACTCCTCATATCTCAGGGTAGGGAAAGTTGATGTGTTTTATATATGGTGGAGTAGATGGTATATTATACTATGCACAGACTATGCCTTTAATGCAGATACAAAAAAAATGCAGATAAAAAAAATGACTACGAGCAGGCAAAACACCATTCCTGCTACCCACACTATACCTTCAGCAACTTGCAAAATGACCTATTCATTAGACTTTGGCAGCATGGGAGCATGGAGGTGTCCTGAGCCAGTCAGAGAAAGTGGGACAGGGGACAACAGTTGCTTGTCTCATTGCATTGTTTACTTCTTGCAAACCACAAACATTATAAAGGCTTCTAAAGCTCCTGGAAATTACCCAACATCGGGCAGCTATTACTCAGCTCTTGCTAAAAATGTTTGTATTGGGTCTATGGAAAAGATTAGCACTGAGGAAAGTACAAGTTGTAATACAGGGGAAAGATAAGGACGGAGGAAGGAAAAGCAAAGCAAAGCAATCTAAGATAACCCGGGTCATATAAAATCTAAAAATGCCAAGGCATACTGCGCATATTACATGTATAAAAATAATAAATAATATGAGGAAAGGGCCATCGGAATAAACTTTCATACAGTCTGCCAGGCCATGTGTTATCATTGCTGTCTAGTCTTGATCAAATGGCTTTTAAAAAAGAAAAAAAGAAAATAGTATTAGTATTCAGGTTTGTTGTAATCCAAGTCATACTGAGAAAAGCTACACATCCATTCTCTTTACTGGTGCAACTGAAGATACCGTTGAATATTCTTCAGCAGACTTCTATGACTGCTATATATATATACATTCAGTTGGCTCTTCAAAGGGAAAGGTGATCATTTCTGCTTAAACTTTTTTTTTTTAAAGACATACCGGTACCCCAGTCTTTCAATTGACTGATTCTCAAAATGTCTTACAATACAACACTTGCGCACACACAAGCTTGTACCCTGGGCCAGCGCATGTTTCTCTTTGGTTCCCCTGTTGGATCAGAGGGTTCTTCCTCATAGGGAAGCAAGCTCTTTGCAATTTCTCCTTCAGTGGAGAATGGATTGGGCTATGCTGCTCTTCCCTTTGCCATGATGCTCTTCCTGGGAGGCCAACAGTGTAGTGGTTAAGAGCGGTGGACTCGTAATCTGGTGAACCGGGTTCGATTCCCTGCTCCTCCACATGCAGCTGCTGGGTGACCTTGGGCTAGTCATACTTCTCTCAGCCTCACTCACCTCACAGAGTGTTTGTTGTGGGGGAGGAAGGGAAAGGAGAATGTTAGCCGCTTTGAGACTCCTTAGGGTAGTGATAAAGTGGGATATCAAATCCAAATTCCTCCTCCTCCTCCTCCTCCTCCTCCTCCTCTTCTTCTTCTTCTTCTTCTTCTTCTTCCTCCTCCTCCTCCATTGGCCCTTGGTCCCTTGGCTGATGGTAGAAACCAGAGGGTGCTTCCAACAAAAATAAATAAATCATTGAGTCGCTAAGCAGAAATCACAAGCTTTTCATTTGAAGGCTTATAGCAGTCTTAGAAATTTATTGAAGAATATTTAAATTGTGTATGGAGTTCCAGCAATAAAGATAATGGACTTTTAGGGATCACAGTGTTACAGAGCCTGAATATGTCTAGAGCAATTTTGAGTGCACAAATTGTTTCACAGTTATTTGCTCATTTATTCTGAGGACTATCCTGGGAGTTAGTTAGGCTGAGAGAGAAAGTGACTTTTAGAAGTTGGTTGCTCAGTAAGATGCACAGACTTGGACTTCTCATGTTCAAGCCCAGCACTCGATGGCTTGACTCGCAGCTGAATGTGTGAATAGGTGCTATTGAAAAGCAATGTGCTTTGAGATAATGCAAGATGAGACGTAGGTTGTCTTTGCCTTGATAGAACTGGGATGGCCATAGCAAGTCTTGGATGGAGCTCTGAACATAACTGTGCACTGTAGGGGTAGACCGATGATTTTACACCAAATCACATGGGAGAGCAAAAGGGACATATGAGTAGAGGGTGCTGAACCCCCATCCCTCCCACAATTATCTCTCCCCCCCCCCTTTCCAATGTTACTTTCCTGCCAGCTGGCTTCATATAAGCAGCAGGCCCTGGAATAGTTCAAGTCCCTTCCACTGATTCACTCACCCCTTTTACTATATAAATTTGGCTGCCCCACTCCTTTGCTTTCTATGTGATTGAGGCAGACTGGAGTCTAAACAAGCTGACCTCTGCCAGCATTGGATGTATCTTGGTGCTTTGTTATGTAACTCAAGTGTTTCATTTTGGTGGCACTGGAAAATAACAGGTGGAATTCAATGTTGCTCTAAGTGTGGAATGAGCATGAGAACAAGCTCATGCAATGGGACTCTCCCCCCCCCCCCCAATATGTGCCCCTAAACCGATTCTGGGATTTTCCCAAGATTTAGGGGGTACAGGAAAGAGGAGATGGGAGGAAGTTCCACCATGGGAGTGGATCTTGTTTCACACATGCAACAGCTTACTTAAATCCCACCCAAAGCTTCCGAAAGGGAAAGGGCAGATAAGGGCAGTTCTGAAGGTTTTTGGTATGGTTCCTGTTGAAATGGAGAAAGGGTTTTTCTTCCGTGAGAGTAAAATTAAAAAATAATTTTATGACCCCAGAAGACAAGCATCTTATCTGGCATCATTTATAACATGGCGTCATCAGCATGCCTGCTGCAACTTAACCCTTAGAGCAGCTTGGCATTAAAAAAAAAAGTTTTGATATTTTTTGCAAGATGAATATTGAAGTATATTTATTGCTAAAACATGTTCTTCCTCCCCTTTGATGTAAATATTATCAAAGAGTCTTGTGGCACATTTAAAGACTAACATGATCCAATGAGCTTTAATGATGAAGGACACTTTGTTGGATGTTTCACTTTTCCATTTTAAAGATGAACCAAGTCTCATAGGTTGTTTTGGGGAATCCATTCCACAGAATTGGGTTTAGATTTTCAATGAGAAGCTATACTCTTCTTTATCCAAGTGAAGACTAGGAGTAAGTTTGAACAAGAATGTCTAGTTTCAAACTTTCACTAAGTTATGGGTCAAAGTGAGTAGCCTTTTAGTAAGTAGAGTACAGGGATAAAGACACCATCCCTCTCCTGAATTCCTGATTTGTAAACAAATGCTTTTAAAAAATAAAAATATATAATTAACAAACAAAATTTGTATTAAAACAAAGTATATTTTTCCTTAGCTACAGAGCATAAACTTGTTAGGGCCTTACTGCTGTACCATTCATTAGGCACAATTCACTGGGACATTTTGCTGCATAAAACTCATTGCAGAAAGAAATACCTTGCTGTCCTATATAACTCCTGTTTATTTTATTGGGGCTTGCAAATAAGATTGCGCAGCTTTGAGGTTTTCTTTGCCTTTCAGACTTGGTGTGGATCTTTGCATCCTTTCTTGCTGAGACAAATTATCTAGGTCCATTTCAATCTGGTTTCAGGTCTGGTTGTAGGACAGATACCGTCTTTGTCATCTTGGTGGATGGCTTATGCTGGGAATTGGACAGGGGGAGTGTGTCCCTGTTGGTTTTGCTGGTCCTTTCAGCAGCTTAACCATGGTATCCTTCTGGCCACCTTGCTGGGATGGGACTTGGAGGCACTGTTTCACAGGGGCTCCATTCCTTCCTGGAGGGGCAAACCCAGGACTCAACTAGTTTGGTAAAGGAAAAGTGTTTTATATGCGTTGTATATGCAATATAACACTGTGACACCAGGTGGTGCTGTCGAGACTCGTCTTTCCCTGCCAGATTTCCCTGTATGAGTTTACAACGTGTTTAACTGAATTGCTTCTTTGACATGTCTAGATCCAGCCCCAGAAGGTGGTGCGGGGGGGGGGGGGCTCTTGTTTGATGCCTTGCCCATTGGCCTGTGGGGTGCCTCAGGGTTCTGTTCTGTCCCCCATGCTATTCAACATTTACAATGAAACCTCTGGGAGAGGTCATCCGGAGTTTTGGGGGGGGGGGTTGTGTCACCAGTGTGCTGATGAAACCTAGTTCTGTTCCTCCTTTCCATCTACCGGTAAATCCAAGGAAGCTGTATTGGTTCTAAACCAGTGCCTGCCATCACTAGTGGACTGGATGGATGAGGGTGAACAAATGTAAATGCAATCCAGACAACACAGAGGTGCTCTTGGCCATTTGGAAGGCAGAACAGGGAACTGGGTTTCAGCCTGTGCTGGATGAGTTACACTCCCCCTGAAGATGCCGTTTCGCAGTTTGGGTGTGTTCCTGGATTCAGCCCTGACTGCAGCCAGGCTGTTGGCCAGAGCTGCTTATAGGAAGCATACAACTTCTTTGTTCCAACAGCTCCACTGGTCTGTTCCAGACACAATTCAAAGTGCTGGTTATAAGTGTCTTATTCCCAGGCTACCTGAAGGACTGTATTTTCCCATACAAACCTGCCCCAGCTCTAAGATCTTCAGAGGAGGCCCTTCTCTCAGTCCTACCACCCTCACAGGCACATCTATGGGGACATAGGAGAGGGTCTTCTTGGTGGTGGCTCCCAGACTTTGACACTCCATCTAGTGGGGCTAGACTGGCTTCCTCTTTGTTTTCCTTTTGTCAGCAGGTGAAGACTATTTTATTCCAGTAGGCCTTTGGGAACTGACTGCTTTTAAGGAAAGGGTTTTTAATAGTGCTGCGCTGTTTTTAGTATCTGTATTTTAATAGGTTGGTTTTTTTACAGTGTTTTAATTTGATTATTAAAGTTCAATTACTTTTTAACTATTTTTTTAAAGCTTTTACCTTTCTGTGTTTTATTCAGGCTTCTTTTAATTTGTGTAAGCTGTCTTGAGTCCAGGTTCTGGTGGGGAAAGGCAATGTGTAAAATAAATATATAACAATATTGATTTTTTTAAAATGCTGCTTTGAAAGTTGTGAAAGTGTATATCTACTATACATGTTTTCCTTGTTTGCACTATTCTATGCTTCATAGAAAATGTGTGCTCAGTTTATGCCACGCTAGAAACTGTGATATAGTACTTGTGTGCAAAAATAAAGTGTGGGATACAGATGCTGGGTAGAAGAATTAAACCGAGAATGCTCTAATGGTTGGGAAAATTGAAACCATAAGATGGAGCTCAAAAGAGGGTATACCAAATCAAAGCATGCAATACTTTTAAGCCTTTATTGTTTGTGCCTCTTATCTCAAAGGGATCTGCCAAATTAGAAAAAGCAGAAATCCTGCAAATGACAGTGGATCATTTGAAGATGCTCCAGGCGACAGGCGGGAAAGGTAAGGAATTGATTTTTGCACTGTTTCTAATATTAGCAGGGGGAAATCTCAGCAAACGCTCCCTTTGACAAGCTGGGATAGGCAGTTCTAGATTAAAGGACTGGAAATCAATGCTAAAGGCAGGGTTGAACTCGTGGGAAAGAACTACGGGGACAAAAGAACCACTTGACCCTGGGCTTGTGTTTGCTTTCATAACACTGTGGGAGAGTAAAGGCTTCATTCACAGGCAGCCCAGTCAGAGATTTGTTTGGGGTTTCCAAAGAGCACTGAAATCGGCACAAGGGAGACAAAACAAATACCCCAAACATCCAAACATAAACAAGGAGGGCTGCGGCAACAATTGTGCTGCATGAAAAACCAAAGTTAAAATTCATTATGCAGCTGCTATACCACGGGAAGTGGATCCAGAGGAAACTTTCCTTATTGTTTATGTATTGCCCTTTGTTCTAGAAAGAATGTTTTCCATGCAAAATTAGGCTGTGCCATTCATTCACCAGGACAGCATCTAAGCTTGGATCTTCTGTTGGATTGTTAAGAGGAAACCCAATACCACTAGAAAAAGAGCTATCCACAATCAGTGCTTATTTTGTGTGCCTGCATGTTTGCGATGTGGAATAGGGAATGTGGCTTTCGAAGAGAATAATGTCTCTTTTCTTATCTCATTTTTTGAAAAAAAGAAAAGCAAGCTGCTTTGGTTTAGAGAATTTTTGAAAATCTAGTTGCACTGCACACTAGAAATTCAGAAGCCAAACATCTGGAAGCCTATAAAGTTAATTTAAAATATTTTAGTGGGTTACTTTATTTTTGTTGTTTTGTAAATGGAAATTGATAAAGTGAATAGGAAGTTTTGAACACTGGTAAATATGTAATCATTAGGACTTTAGTGCTGGAAATTGTGTAGCTCAGATCTTTCCACAGTATTTCCCATTCACTGGTGGCCTTATCCAAGCCACTGTATCTCATATTCAGTCCCATTCTCCAGTTGGAAGTACTGCACATTTCTTTATTAGGGGAATGGGCCAGGCAGAAGTCACGCTCTCCCAATTGAGGCACCACCCACCAACCTACAGTCGTACCTCAGAAGTCGAACACCTTTAAACTTGAACATTTCGGCTCCTGAAGTGATTGTTCCGGTTTTTGAACGTTTTTCGGAATCTGAACGTCTGGCGTGGCTTCCGATTGGCTGCAGGAAGCCATGCCTTGGTTCTTGAACTGTTTTGGGAGTCGAACAGACTCCCGGAATGGATTAAATTTGAGAACCAAGGTACAACTGTATTTCACAGGGAGGTTGTTGGAACATTAACAACTACCCCCCTCCTTTCTTGCCTGTTCCCCCTGCTACGCTATTTCAGATTGTCTCTGGAGACCAAAGTACTGCACATCAAATAAAAGATGCATTCTTAGTATCCCTGTAACAATTTGCACGACTTAATATGTGTGCAAAATGAACTCCTTCTGTGCTGTACTTGATTTTAAAAAGAATTTGGGAGGTTACTGAACCTTAAGAACTGGTATTTTCAAAAATGATGCTGGGAATGTTTGTTTGAAGGGGGGAATACAGTGATCCATCGGCTTACGAAAGCCCCGACTTCCGTATTTTTCGCGTTACAAGGGATCAAAGGGACCGCACGCTTCCAAATTTTTTCGACTTCCGAAAGGAAGTCGCGGCCGTTTTAGATAGGGTTTTCTCGAGTTACGAAGTTTAGATAGGGGTTTTTTCGACCTACAAATTTTTTCTCCCCAATGCATTCCTATGGGGACTCGACTTACGATTTTTTCGACTTCTGACGGTCCCGTCGGAACGGATTACCTTCGTAAGTCGAGGGTCCACTGTATTTGTGAATTTGATCAGTGTGGAGAACAGCCACTTTTTCCTTTGGAAAGCTAAATGGTTATCTTTGATTAACTACTGGTAATGTGTCTTCCTGTTCCTACTAATACACACATGGTTTTAAATATTCACATTACTAGTAGTCCTTCTCCATGATTGACATTTCCAAGCTGCACTCCTCTAGAATACAAAGCAATTGTGTCATGGGCCTCAAAAGCTTTACAATATCCTTTTTGAGACTCTCTGACCAGAGTTGTACATTTTATTTCAAATTTGGTCTTGCAAAATAATTTGGTATAAAGGCATTATAATATGGGCAGTTTTCTTATCTGTCCCTTTCCTAATGATTCCTAATGCAGGATTCACCACTTTATACAGCTACTGCATTCTGGGTCCTCAACAGCTTTAGTAGAATGAGATCCTCTTTGTTGCACCCACCCAGAGAAGACCTTGTTGTTTTTGTTAAAATAATAATAATAATAATGGCAAGCACCAGTTGTATGGAGGAGCAAATCCACAATATTGAAATATTGCAAATATTGTATATAAATGTCACTGTAAAAGGAACAGGATTTCAAAGGCTAATTATTATGTGCCTATGTATGTGACATACACAGGCATTGTTCAGCAATACAGTGGAAAATCTTGCATTGGAAGTTTAGTCTTTTTAATCCTTTTCCTATTGTTCAAAATGTGTGTGTGTGTGTGTGTTTGAAGAGTCTCAGACACTGATGGTCTTAATTCTTTCTCACTGTAATGTCTGGTTGCAAGTTGACTTTAGCACATTTCAGTTCCATCAGTGAGCACATGCATAATACAAAAGTCGCTTGAAAAAAATGTTCTGGGAGCCTTAAAGAGAAAGAGCTAGATTATTATAGAACTGCCATTTCAAGAAAGACCAAAAGAAAAGAAAAATCCCATTGGGTCGCTAAATTCATTTCTTGCTTTCTGTGTTCCAGGTTACTTTGACGCTCATGCTCTCGCCATGGATTTCATTAGCATTGGGTTTCGAGAATGCTTAACTGAAGTTGCGAGATACTTGAGTTCAGTGGAAGGTCTGGATACATCTGACCCTCTAAGAGTTAGACTAGTCTCTCATCTCAGTTCATGTGCTTCTCAGAGGGAAGCTGCGGCAATGACCTCAACCATGGCACATCACCACCACCCTTTCCATCCTCACCACTGGGCAGCAGCTTTCCACCATCTCCCTGCGGCTTTACTGCAACAGAATGGACTCCACAATTCTGACATCTCCCCTTGCAGACTCTCGACAGCATCAGAAGTGCCTCCCCATGGATCTGCTCTTCTCACGGCCACTTTTGCGCATGCCGATTCTACGCTTAGAGTGCCCTCTGCCGGCAGTGTTGCTCCCTGCGTCCCGCCACTTTCTACCTCTCTTCTCTCGCTCTCGGCCACCGTACATGCCGCAGCGGCAGCGGCAGCTCAGAGCTTTCCGCTCTCCTTTGCTGGGGCATTCCCAATGCTGCCACCTAGTGCAGCGGCAGCAGTGGCAGCTGCAACAGCAATCAGCCCACCGTTGTCTGTATCAGCATCTGCCAGCCCGCAGCAAGCCAGTGGGAACGGAAGCAATAAACCCTACCGACCTTGGGGGACTGAAGTTGGAGCTTTCTAAAAATAAAATAAAATCTACGTAAGCCTTCCTGGGGCATTTTGCAGTTGCAATAGAAAGTCTTTCACACAAAGACTGTTAACAGGTCAAGTAGCCCTTTGGATTCCCAAAAGAAGGGTGGGAAATAGTAAGACGTATTCTGCCTTAATATTGGTCAAAATGAACAGGAGGTGTTTCTTGTTCACCAGACTGGACCACAGTGATCTTCAAGAACGATGACCGCCCCTGTAGGCATTTCCTGAGAAATGTATAGTGTGTAGAATTAATCCTCTTGCCATGCATTTTTATTTGTTAAAGGGGCGCTGGATTTATAGCTAAAGAAGCCTACCTGAAAGATGAACGCTAAGTTTTAAATGCGCAAGTGCCTGACCTCTTCCAAATGTGTGTGGGGTGTGTGTGTGTGTGTGTGTGTGTGTGTGTGTGTGTGAACATGTATATGTTTTCCTTTACAAGGCAAATAATAAAAGTCCAAGTATGAAAATAATACTGGAGAAAAGAGTACAGAGATCCAGCATAGGGATACAATTCTTGAACAAAATGTATACCCTAAGGCTGTATTCCCTTGACATGAGCGGGATCTAAGCAACCTAACTGTGCAGGATTACAAACTATGGAATAGCCAAGCAGATAATTGAGGATGTATACACTAAATTTAATCTAATCTAATTCACTTTCTTTGTGCAGACTTGTCAGGTGGTGACATACATTATATTGACAGAAGCACTGATCTTTCCAGTCTCTTAACAAGACTTCAAGCATCCTGTCACTACTAGGTGGCATAAAATTATAGCCGTGTGTTACATGTACATTTGTGAACACCAGGATAAATCTGACTTATTTGATTCCCTTTGCAAGCGAAAATACCACATCCTCCAGATGGGATGCAAATCCTCTTCATAGTCAGCTGTTGGGAATTGGCATGAATGAGTAGCTGTAATGCAGGCAACAGGATCCTTTGGGTTGTCTTTCTCCATTGCCAGTGTTTTTGTATCAGTTCAGTTCTCAACCTAAACATAAGTGTTGGGAGTTTAAGTTATGTTCTTACTACCCAGACAAGCAGTGCTACAAAAATGCTTTGCTTTTTTATTTTATTGCAGCAACATGAAATAACAAGTATTTTAATTCATTGACTCAAGAGCTAGAAAGTTTGTTGTTGGGGGGTGGGTCGGGGAAACAAGTTAAATAAAAGCACAGCATGTATTATTATGCACTTCATTTCTCTGCTGTGTGGAGAAAGCAATAAGCAGTGAGAATGTTAAACATTATGCAAAATATACTTTTAAAATATTTGTTTTAAAAATACTGTTCCTAGTCAGGGGTGGGGTGGGAAAATTGTGCATTATTTTGTTAACCTTTTTTTTCTATGCAAAAGTCTTTAAGTATCACTAATTAAATGAAGTCTTTTTTTGACTGACTTCTGGTTTGTTTTGGTGTGCCCGCTGGAAGTGAAAGGTCTGAATGTGAGGTAGAAGTTCAGATCAGCCCAGATGGAGAAACTTCCTGCACTTGCTGGTCTGGGTGTGCTTGTGCACATGCACAGTACTAATCTATTCTACAACTCTCAGTGTGCAGTGTGTTCTCTCAGTTTCTGCATAACTTGAGTGTACCCCATGTTTGGGGAAATTATGCTACTGAAAAGGTCTACAGCTGAATGTCCTAAGAGTGACTTTGGAAGGCTAACCTAGACACAGTGCTCTGCACATGACTGCTTAGCTTTTGTTGGTTAAATAGCAGTTTCAGGGGAGCTGATCTAGATTGGGGGCTGCAGGAAGGAGAGAGCGTTGAGCCGGTTAATCCTGCTACAGTGCTGACTGTGTCCCATGCTTCCCCAATGACTTCTACTTGCCCCCAGGACGAAAGCTACCAATGGTACTAATGTTAGTTTTCATCCAGGGACAAATCTCCTCCCCTTCATGCTCTGCCCCATGGCTGCTATTTAATTAATGAAAACCAAGCACATGAGGTACAACCACACACGTAACATCTAGGCTGGCCTTATATTGGTTCAAAGTGTTTGGTGATACATGATAAATAAGAAAGATAGATAACTGCAGTCATTCTCCCCAGTTCTCATGGTTTTAGTTTCCAAAGGTGGTACCTAGGATAAAACAAAAAAGATGGCTAGCAGTTAGGGATGGCCTTTCTCATTTTCCCTGTCTTGGGTTTTTTACATACTGTATATTCCTGCGTATAAGATTACTTTTTAACCCAGGAAAATCTTCTCAAAAGTCAGGGGTCGTCTTATACGCCGGGTCGTATTTCTTGTACGGCGAGTATATCCCAAACTCTATATTTTAACTGGAAAAGTTGGGGGTCGTCTTATACGCCCAGTTGTCTTATACGCCGGAATATACGGTACATTTCCACATCAGTTTGCATTAAAAAAAAAAAAGTCCTCATGAAAATTCATCAGTGCCTCAGTGCAAATTTCTCCTACTATACACATTTTTGTATGGATTTCTGAAAAGCTGTTTCCCCTAGTGTGATGCATTTTTGTATGTTATTTTCATTAACGCATGCATTTTTGTGCACAATATTTGGTTGGAGAACTGCATTGCAAAGTGTGAATTTTGATCGACGGCTGTGTCTTGGGTTCAGCTATTTCAGAAAGCGAGGCTTGTCTTTAAATGCAAACTTTAAATCCAATTTCTCTCTGCCTCCCACCTCCCAATCCCTACCTGAAATATTCACATTTTATATTAGCACGGGAACAAGCAGATTAAAAGGTATTGTCTGTGTTGCCGTTCTAAGGACCCTCCTTAGAGGGTCCCTGCCGTCTCCATGGCAGTTTGCAAAGATACAGAAAACAAAAATGGTTACCCCATTGGCCCCAACATGAACAATCCACAACAAAGTGAGCACACAGTTACTGTCTTGGATTGGCACTCTGCTTCTTAGCTCAATTAATAAATTATCTGGGAGGGGCCAAGAACATCACCTCTGCACTTCTCCTAGATGGCCTTCACATAACAGAACGGTTTTTTTAAAAAGTAAAACTAGGCACTATATTTTGTGTTTTATCTCACACAGCATTTCATTGATTCAATCTCTTACATTTTACTTGTGAATACAGCAACAAAGTTTAATCTATAACTTCACATATACACTTCTGAACTCTATGGCTCAGGTTCTGCCCCATTCAAAGGTACTCAGGTCGAAGCCTGTAGACAAGAGTTGGGGAACCTGTGGCCCTGCTGATGTCGTTGGATTTCAATTCCCATCAGCCCCAGCCAATGGGCCAATGGGCAAGAATTATGGGAGTTGTGGTCCAATATCTAGAGGATATTGCCTGAACTGAAAGTGAGCATATGTCAGCAGAGAATGAAGTGTGTGCATGTCGGCCAGAAAATGCTAGTGAAAAGCTTTGCTTGCATGCTAGGGCTGGATAGGACTTGTACTGTAATAAGATGCTGAATTTACAAAGCAGGAATGAGTTGAGCCCTTTTAAATAAAACCTGCTTTTCCTAGAGCTTGTGCCCATGTTGCTCCCAGGGAGCAGAGTGATGGGGTTCGCATGGGAATGACAATCTAATAGCTCAAAGGGAGACAGGTGTTACTCCGGTGTAGTGCTCTGTCATTACAGAACTGGTTTGGCTGTAGTGATGTGCTGTGTAGAAAAAAGTGGTCAAAACTACTTTTTTCCCTGTACAGCACTATCATAACAAAAGAGAAAAAGGGATAAAAATCTAGAAATGTTCTAAACCTTTTAGATCCCATTTTAACCATGTAATGTTTTGCAAATAATTAACTTCAAATGCTAAGCTTAAGAACAGCTGTATTAAGACACCAAGAAACAATTCAGCATCATGATGCTTTTAAAAATAGATGCACAATACTCCCTTTACCTAGCTGCTTTTAAGAAGGAGTGGCAAAGAATCAAGGCTCTCGGGCAAATCAGATGCAAATATATTTATTGGATTAAGCCACAAACAGTGATCTGCACAGATAAAATACTATGGCCAGTAATAATGAAGGAAAAACATATTTGGCTACTCCTTTAAGTGCCACTTTGTCTTCCTTCAGGACCTGGTAAACCTGCAAGAATGAATCACGTTAGTAAATCACTATTCAACCACAATGTGCTTTTCTAAGAGAATGAGGATTACGACAGTCAGTGCCTGCTGCCCACTGACAATCATGGGAACCGACCTCAGTAATAAATCCAGGCATTATCTGGCTCAATACTGACCAGTTCTCACGCCACAACAACTCTTTTGATGTGACCGTCAAAAGGCAAGGATGCCCAAAAGCAGTAGCAGAATTATAAGCAAAAGCCACATGCACACACACAAATAGAAATAATTTAGCAGAAATATGTAAATATGTAAAGAAATATGTAAAGCCTGCTTCCCAGGAAGTATTTCTTGCTGTGTGGACCATTCTGCTCTGTGCCAAAGACTTCTCTTCATGTAAAGAGAATGAAAATGTTGCCGTATTTGTGCACATAATATTTACTAATACTGAGTATGATCCAACCAGAAGTTAAGTGCTGTTATGTCTCATTGATTCTAGGAGGAGAGATTTAAACCTAAGTGGAAAAAAACTGAAAAGCACACAATGGGACTTGCGAAACTTAATGCCAGCTGAATCTTGCCCAATGTTTGCCCATAATATAGACAGACTACAGTATTATTGATTTTCAGCTCCACCTTTCATGTGTACACACAGCCAGAGGAAAAAACCTAGCACACGAAGGAACCCTTATACAGAGCTGTAGTATAGCTATCACGCTGAGAACCCATATTCCTTGCCAGATGTTTTGGAAACATGGGAGATAGTGGCTTCGTAGAAGCTCAGGAGGCAAATTCTTGCCAGCTAGCCTTTCACATAGGCACTCTCCCATATAACACGTGTTTTATATACTGCAATGCCCTCACACAATGGGGAAATAGCAAGGTTACATGTGCAAGTCATGCATCTATTGGAGTTGCCCCCAGCAGATGTGCATTCAGTACCAGTGCAGAAAGAGGCTGATGCATGTAGCCACCACTCCTTCATAGACTGAGGGGGGACAGGTTATATGGGGCAAATACATACACACAGACGCCCCTTTTCACAGTAGTGTTTGCTTGTGGGCGAGGGCCCTCTAATACACTGAATTAACACATGAGAGTGTTCATGCAAACAGCCTACAGATCTAAGTGAATACATTAGCTGTACAGAACATTTTGTTTTCTTCGCGCATTGATGAATTGCTTTCCCTGAGGCATCCCAAAGCGATTTACAATATATGAAATGTGTAAGAGTTATCTAATATTTTTCCTGCAGGTGGCTACAAGCTATTAGAACTCCAAACTGTTTCAGTGGGAGCTGGAGGAAAACACTCCGATTCGGAATTCTGTTAACAAAGCAACAACACAGAAGTCTGATTTTCTCCAAGGGATAGATGAACCTTCAGTTTCTCATTTTTTACAGTCTTAAGTTCAATTTTCCCACGTGTACAAATTTTCAGGCAATTCCTCGTCAATACATGCATTTTTGTACAAAGTTGTTGAATATTTGTGCACATTATTTTCATTAACATGAATACTTTTGCCTAATATATGCATTTCTTTGGTAGGGGAACATCCTCTCAACATTTGGACAAGTGTGAAATTTCCGCTTGTCCTGTGCTCAGAAAGCATGAGTCCGAGCCACTTTCTAAGGCTTCTACACAAGATCATTTTAACTGGGAATCTTCAAGTAACGCAGGGACCACACAATGGAGCTACGAGTCCTCCCGTCTATTATTTATAAAAAGGATGGTTTCATTTCTCTTTCAAAAAAAGAAGCTTGTCAGCTAGGAGGAAGGCCCCTCAGGGCCACTTCATCCAACGAAAGGCATTCTTGGTACAGAAGAATTATTAGCCAAAAGCGTGCACACACATGACACGTAGGAGTCTCACCATTTCCTACAAAGAAATAGCTTGGAAAGCTGCTTTTTCATTTGTGCACACAGGTCTTCAGTACTACTGTAAGTCGCATCACTACATTTAATACAAACACAGAAATTTCTTTTAGGCCCAAATGAAAGTTTGATCATGGGACTAGCATGCCCCCTTGTGGGATACTTCTGTATTTATTCTGAGCAACGGTAGAGCAAATCGCTTTTGGAATGCTGCAAAATATTTTGAAGAATGGAAAAGAAGTTTCTCTTCCCAAGGCCTGGAGAACCACTAACAGTCAGAGTAGACAGTATTTCATCATCATCATCATCATCATTACTACGACATTTGCATCCTACCCTTCCTTTAAAGAGCTCAGGTCAGGAAATATAACAAGCGAATAGAAAGAGAACCTACCCAAGTGACGCTGATACTAAACCTCACATTGACACTAAGTACATAAAAGATACAGTATAAGCTTTACCATCCCACCCCCTCTCTTCCCCCTCTTTTTCTTCCCAACTTTTTACTGCATGTAACACCAATGTCTCACAACAAATGCAACTGATCTGTAGAAATCACAACCTGAAAAAAGAGATAATGCTTGTACTTTTGTAAAACTATGAAAATCTTTAATAAAAATTATTTTTTTAAAAATGGAAACATAATAATTACAACTACTGGTAAAAACATAGAAGTTGTTGAGGCTTTTGAGTACTGCATTTCTGTTACCATGCAGAAATAGGGATGTAAGCTACGAAGCTGAATAGTACTTTAAGTGGAAAGTTCATCCACAGATTGAATGCAAAAAAAATGCAAATATACGGAGTGAAAAAGAACATTTGCTTCCATCTTGGATCCTCGTTGAACAACATGACATCGAAACTACCGTAACTACAATAAAAGCAACTTCCCTGACCGGGAATCGAACCCGGGCCGCGGCGGTGAGAGCGCCGAATCCTAACCACTAGACCACCAGGGAGCTGTGAAAGATGGTTGTCTGCTTCTTTATGAGAAAGTATTCCATTGGTTTTCCTTCCTTTAATCCGCATAAATTCCGCCCATAAATGTCACCCCGCCTCTTGACGTTAAATGACCTATCAGCATGACTTTCTGCTCCCGCACCTTAAAACCGTTCCTATTTAGTACCCTGCTTTGCAACCGAACGTCGACGGCGGCTCCGCCCCCTCAGCGCAGCAGGCTTGGCTGCTTTTCTCAGCATCTAACAAAGAATAGGTCGCTCTGCCAAGTTCTCGGCTATCGCGAGAATGGACGTAAATGCGTTCTCTTTGTCCAGCCCGTGTTTTGTTGACTTCTCAACACAGAGATAAAAGTGTAGAGTAACGTATTCGTTGTCCGCGCGGTATACTTCCGGATTCCCCATGGAATACATTTTTCAAAATATCCTACGGGGCAGAGCGACGGCTCATAGAAATAAGGAGAAATTCAAAATTTCAAAGAGCAGTGACTTTTCACCCCTCGCCCCCCCCAAAAAACATTTTTGTTTACTCTTTAAACATTCTCAACACGTGTCAAACCTACATAACTCCAGCATGAGTTTGTAACTGCAAAAGAAAAAAAAACACGATAAAAAGCAGCAGCTGATTGTGGCAACGCAAAAACAAAAAATATTTAGTACGGCATCAATAAAATTATTTGGCCATAATAAAATCTGCCAAACCTGATGCTCATAAAGGCTCCCAACCCACAAACACAATCTAAATTTGCAGATAAGGTGATGTGCGTGGCCGAAAGAGAGAGGACAGCTCTGAAACAGTGACATCGCTGCAGATCAAAGCTGGACTGGATTCCCAGTAAAATGTCCACACACAGAACATCCCTCGGAAGCAGGCAATCCCCAAACCCAGTGCTCAATTGTACGCAGGCACTTGTGTGCCGCCACGAACTTGCACACAGGACAGGTTGCAGTTAAAGGTAGATAGCCGTGTTGGTCTGTCATAGTCAAAACAAAATAAAATAAAAAAAATTTCCTTCCAGTAGCACCTTAGAGACCAACTAAGTTTGTTCTTGGTATGAGCTTTCGTGTGCATGCACACTTCTTCAGATACACACAGCACCTTAGAGACCAACTAAGTTTGTTCTTGGTATGAGCTTTCGTGTGCATGCACACTTCTTCAGATACACAGATACATCCTCCTGTGTATCTGAAGAAGTGTGCATGCACACGAAAGCTCATACCAAGAACAAACTTAGTTGGTCTCTAAGGTGCTACTGGAAGGAATTTTTTTTATTTTATTTTGACAGGACAGGTTGGGCAGGGATGCCGTCGAAACCACCCTAAGCCCCTCTGCTGCTTATGCGGCTCTTCCCTTCTTCGCCTCTGCGGTTTCTCAGCGCAGGAGGGCGAGGGCTAGAGCCTTCCTTCGCAGAGCCTCGACTTCTTTCTGTTTGAGCGCCTCCTCGTGCCCGGTGGATGGAGCACGAGAAACGGGCTTCTCCAGTCCCCGGGATGCCCTTCGCTGTTTCTTCCTTGCATCTATTGAAAAAACTTGCACGTCCAATTTTAGGAATCCGGCTCGTTGCTGCAGTTGCGTTAAGTTCTTTAGCAACCAGCTCCTGAACCTCAGTCTTTCTCTGGAATAAAGGAATCAAAGGATAGAATTGAAGAGAAGGCTGCAATAAACAAATACCTCCTCTATCTTTATCGTTACCAGTATAACCACGATCAGCAAAACATATATGCGAAATATATTTTGAGGATTTTTTCCTTCGCGTTTTCTTTGCATCACAGTAGATCATCAGGGCATCTTTCTCTACCAGTTCGATTCCTCTATTCAGGCCGATCTGCTGGATTTCGATGCAATTGATTTCAGGGGTGGAGAGAATAATTACACAAAGTCCTCTCTTTTTTTGCTTTTATAAAGAGCTGCGGCGCTGCAGACTGGGGCTGGGACACGTATTGCACAGCACTGTCTGAATGCTCGTATCGCCGTGTCGTTGAACCTTCGAGACAAGGATCTCGAACTATAAATCGTGAAGGTGTGAAGCTGAGTGCGTTATTGCTGTAGCGTAACAGAGCTGAGGGTCCAAGGGGTCTCTGAGCTCCCTTTGCACAGCACAGTTACAGCTGCTTTAAAAAAAAAGTCACCATCACCTAGCAATACTTCTGACAGACGAACCCTTCATCTAAGCACCCCTATTTGGGTGTGAAGGATGATTTAGCCTGTCCTCGCCCTACACTTACTTGGGAGTAAGTGTCACTGATTAACTCACTGGGATGTTGTTGTTGTTTACGGTGAGTGGGCACGTGCCAGGAGTGCAGTTAACCTGCTCGATTTCTGCCTATCATGCAGCTATATGAGAACGTTGGGATCCTATAGGTTTAATGCGCGCAGGGAGGAAGTTACGACTAAAGATAGTTTCTCCTGCACCCGATCAATGACATCTGAGCCCAGAAAATCCACAACAGCTCAACCTGTATTACCTGACAGGTCAACATTTTGTCACAGCCCAGCTTTGTTCTCACCGACACCTCCATGTATCACGCATTTGATAAAGCAGGCGATTATCAAGTCCTGTGCACGAACGTTCCCTTTCACACACTTCTACTTTCTTGTTGGTACACAACTAGATTTCGGGGTGGGACGAGGATTAACTATTCTTAAAATTATTAACAGGTCCCAAGGAGGAGGATTCATTTGCACATTATATAAAAGTTTTCTAAACAGCGAGACTATTGACAGACAATTCTAAAGCAATATACTGCAAATCTGAGGGTTTTTTGTGGTCGTTAAAATTGCACGTTGAGTTTTAGCAGAACCGTGTTCTCAAAACAGTTTGCAATGATAGGTCATAACGGAACCAACTGAGACTGCAATCTTAACCCCGTTCACCTGGGAATATGCTCGACTGGCATCAATAGAATTTATGAAAAAGCATGGATAGCATAGCAGCCTGAAATTAAAGGAGTAAAGCACCAAATCATAAAACCCTAAAATACTGAAATCACAGTACCCAGGGGTGAGTTCTGCTCAAAGTGGGTGAAACCACTCGGGCAACTAATAATAAGACGCAAACCTCCAAGTAATACGGGTAGCTAAATGACAACTTTTGAAAAAAACACAACTTCCCTGACCGGGAATCGAACCCGGGCCGCGGCGGTGAGAGCGCCGAATCCTAACCACTAGACCACCAGGGAACTGAAAAACTGTTTCTTCGTCTGATTTATGTAAGACACTTTGTTATTTTTGGTGCTGCACGACATTTTTTTTTAAAAAAAGAATTTAAATCTAGACCAAGCCAACTGTTCCCTGACTGGGAATCAAACCCAGGCTGCAGCAGTGAGAGCACCAAATCCTAACCACTAGACCTTGGACCAAAGTCAATAGCTAAATTATACATTCCATAGAAATAATGAGCATGGTAATTGCAATTTATACCAAACAAGGGTGGTTCTTTCATACCAGTGAAATCTCTTATTGGAACTTATTTCACGTTTATCTATCTGCAGCTACTGTAACATGTCCACTCCTATCTCATTTATGAAGTTGTACAAATTCAGTTTTCCAGTTTATTTACTGAATTATTCTGATGATGTAAGTATCCTATATAATGGGGAGGTAATGGCACTGTTAATAACAGCCGTGCTGACCTATTTGTGAATCAGACAAATGATTATACCTAATAATAGAAGGATGACTATAAAATCTGTGACATAAATACTGGTACTTCAGGAAGTGACATTACTGGTAAATGTAAATACATAATTGCTTTTACTTATATCAGTTGTTGGTTTACAATATCAAAGCAATAACATAGCAAAGTACATTTTAGATTAGAATTTATTTATGGCATTTAGCAAACAAAAACTAAACTATGAATCAATTAAATGTAAACATGCAAGCATCACCTCTACTAGCATTTCTAGTTCTGAAAGAGCATCCTTTGTACTAGCGTGCCCAGCTCACTGCTTTACCCCTAACCACATAATTCCTTCATTAAAGTTACAGTGCAAATTTTCAAAACTATATAAAATGCAATCCTAACCTCACTTAACTAGAAGCCCAACTGGACTCAGTAGAACTTACATGGTTAGGAATGGGTTGTTAGTCCAAAGTATTATCCACTTACCTGGGAGTAAGTCCCCTTTAATATATATCAGTGTAGACATGATTAGAATTGCAGTAGCTCTGTAACAAGTCAGCAAGGTATCCATGGGTTCATAAAGAAGCAAAAGTGATCCAAAGCCAAATTGTAGCTCTTTGGGTTTTTGATGTCACTCTTTGAGTTACTGCTACTGAACAGTTGCATACACTTTGACAACCCACAATGTTAAGGTAGGCTTCTTTTAGGTACCCCGAACTGGAAGAAAAACGTAGCAAAATAGTATCACGGCATAATCCCATATACTGTACATGTTTACTCCCATTGAATTCAAAGGGGTTTATTCTGAAGCAAATGCAGATATGTGTGCCTCCTTAGGTTTTCTTAAAAACAACTTGAGGCCTTACCCCTCTGGGTTTAGTTTGCCATATCATTAATGTTTCTTGTTCTTGTGCCTTTAAGGGCAGCCTGGAAAATATAAATTGAGCTGATAAAGTTTATTCTGGCTGCTGGAGATACCAGTAAGTGGTAAGGCATTGTGACCACAGGAGGAATAGGAAAAGCTTACATCCAACTCAGAAATGTGGATCTCTGACATGCAACACACTTAAGGCTTGTAAGGTACTAACAATGATTCCATAAGGAGACTCAGGGTTGAGGTGCACAAGACTTCTGGACTTATCACAGGTATGCAGAAAGCACAATATCAGCAGGTGCAGCCTTTTCACCCTTGAATGACAAACTGAACCTGCTCAAATTTAAAATGTTCTCTACTGTTAAAGGTACAGGAACACTGTTTGCATCTGATCACCTTGTTCTTCTACCAGTGCACGCTTTGTAGTTTGTCCTTTTTTTGAGATATGATCTAACACGAGGAGCGTAATAAATGGCTGAGATGCGGAGGGGAGATAGGAGGCAAGTTCTGGGAAATCTTCCTGTTTTCCCTGCCTGCCTTCTCAAAATCTCCCATAAACAGGCTAACACCATGCCCCTTCTGACTACTGAAACACTAACCATCATCTGGGCTGAGTTATGAAGCAGGGGGAGTTGTGTGCTGCAGTTGCAACAGAACCCAAACTGCATTGTCAAGAAGAAAATGCTAAGTCACAACCCATGATGGGAAACTTTTCAGGGCCAAATCTCAGTTCTCCAAAAAAATGCTTAGAAATGATTTCACTTACATTTTTTTCTGCCTGAAGCTCTTGTGCTTTCAATAGCTGAACAGGTAGAAGTGCAAGCTAATGATGCAGTTATGCAAAAAGCTACACACTGAACTCTTGTACTGGAACGAAATGTATGGAGCCTTTGTCAGGAGAAACCCAGATAACACCCTTCTTATTCACAACTGAGCAAGCACAACCATATTATGGAATATTCGCAAGGAGGGGCAAAGGGCTTCTTAGTTTTTGGGATATTACATTTTGGTGGGTTCGGGCCTAGCCTTTGAAGCAAAGAGTCCGGAGGATAGCCCTCTTCCTCTCTTATTTGTTTAAACTAAGGGTGGGGAAACCAAGGTCCTCCAGATGTTGCCCAAGTCCAACAGCCATCAAGCCCAGCCAGCATGGCACGAGCATTTTCTGGGTGGGTAGGGGCACTGCTTCCTTGCTCCTGGTGCTCATAAACACAAGTTGTTGAAGGCAGGTAAATGGCAGCATATGAGCTGGCTCTACCATTTGACAGACTGAGGAAGCTGTCTAAAAGTGGCTGCTTTTAGGTGTTAAACTACTTGATTATTGTGGTATTTTTACTTGCAAGGAGAGGCATTTGTGGCATATTCTATCTCAAATGCCAACATAATTTGGGTATTATATACCTCGCCTCTGGCCTCAGGCAGCAAAAGCCCTTGGGCTTGAAAAAGCACACACATTTCAAAAAAGACCATGTTGCGGGGCCACTGGGCAAGAGTGGGACAGGTCGTGATTCTAGAAGAACTTTTTGCTTGGAGCAGCGCTGGAGGGAAAACGACCCCAAAACCCGGTTTAATAAGACGTGGACGCTCCACGCATGCTCACAGACTTCGATGGTGTGTACACGGCACCGTCCAGAGAATGACAGATTAATAAATATCATTAGGAATGGACGTGTTTTTGCCAGATACAGTATTGGGGAGGAGGAACTGATTCTGGGCGAGAGGGGAGAGTGGAGCACGTCACGGGTCGAGGTGAGGAAATGTCTGCACCCTCTGCCTTCCCTTTCCCTGCTTCTTGTGGGATTCTACGCATTTCCCCGCGGGGTCGCCCCGCTCCGACGTGGGCGGAGCCGGGGCCCGGCTGCGAGGGAGGAAGGGAGAGGCCGAGGGAGCCGCTCTGGCGAGGCGGGCTCTGAGGAGATTTGCCGGGCTCAGCTCGCGGTGGGGAAGGAAGGGAGGGAGTGCGTCGCCGTGCGGGTGCGCGCAGGGCGCAGAGGGGCGGCGGCTTGTGCCTGTTTCTGCCGGGGGAACCATGCTGCTGTTGCCGCTACCGCCGTTGCGGCGACTGCTGCTGCAGCCCTTGCAAGGCCGGCGGGCGGCCTCAGGCACCCGGACGGCCGGCTGAGCCGCAGCGGCGCGCGAGGGTGGATCTTGGCAAGCGCGGCTTTTCTCTTTCGGCGGCTGTCGCTGCAGCAGCAGCTGCTGCAGCTCCTTCCTTCCGCCAGCCAGCCAGCCAGCCAGTCCTCTGATGCTTTCGTCTCCAACGCGCCCCTTCCTAGGGAGAAGAATGAGGGGATCTCAGCTGGGCATCCTCGAGGGAGAACCTGCCTAGGGGGCCCGGGGAGACTGCCGCGCACCTTCCGGAGGTGGACATCGGAGGAGCGACAGCCGCCGCAGCGCCCAGCTGTGCGCCTTTTGGAAAACATCAAATGCTGGTGCGCATCAAAGGGGATGGGGATGTTGATGGGGAGGGGGGAGGGAGGAAAGAAACAGACTCCCTCTTTGCAAGGAAAAAAATGGTGTGTGTGTGTTTTTGAACCTCCCACCAGCTTTCTGATCAGCATTTGAGGAGGCGGGCGGATGAGGCGAGGGGGGGAAGGAAACGCCTGCGCTTGGCTGCCTCCCGCTGCAAAAGCTTGTTTTTCTCCGCCTTGCCCGGCAGGCGCTTGCCAAAGAGGGAGCTTCGGGGCTGCCCGGCTCTGAGATGCAGGTCCAGGAGGTGGGTGTGGCCCCTGCGCTCACTTCCTCCCGAAATCGCCTGTCAAGCGACGAATCCTGTCTCCACGGGGGCGTTGAAAGGGTTAGGATGATGGATCCCCTTGCTTTCCAATAGCGCCTGCCTCAAACAGCATCGTGCGAAGTTAACGCGCAGCCGAAAAGGTTTGTTGCAGGCGCCCACCCACGTTGCTGTTGTTGTTGCAAGTCGGTGATCTTAAATATATCACGCAGTTGCCGCCCCTCCCGACTTTATTACGGTTTCTCACATGGAAGTGTATGTTTCTTTAGCTACACAGCCAGTCAGAATGCCTCTTTCTTGGTTAATTGAGGGAAAGGTGGAGGTCCAGGAGTGATGTTTGTGACCCTGGTTCACGTATACTTGAAGGAATTGTTTATGAAAATGGCCTTTTAAAAAATGCTCTGCGGTGTGGGTAAGAATCTACTGCAGTGATGCATTCATGCCTGAAGGTACAGAGAGAGGCATATAGCTAATATTCAAGCTTGTTCAGCAGAACTTCAAATCATCTATAATTTACAAGGGGAAACAAATTATTCTCTTAGCTAGCCACTTACAGATAAAACATACTTTGAAAGAAGGAAATGGACTATTTTGGGAGTTTTCATAATCAGGTTGTTTACGATTTCCTGACTTCCAAAGATTTATTATATTAAAAAATGGGAGGGGATATTAGCATACAGTGCATCATAGGCCTTGGACATAGACTGGACAAAAACAAGGTGCAGCTTCGAGATTTGCTAAGTGTTGTGTTAAGAGACATTAAGCATGTAAATAGAAAAAAGTTTGTGTTTCGCTTTGTTCATTTAAATAGCACCAACTATGCCCATGGCACTTTACACAAAACAGATATGACAGGTCGCTACCTCAGGGTAGACACTTAAAATCTATGAGTAGACACACTTCAGAACAAGAAAGGAAGGAATTTTAAAAAATATTCTAACTTTACTGGTAGCAAGGGGCGTAGGAAGGAGGGTGCGGTTCACCCCGGGTGTCATCCCTGAGGGGTTGACAAAATGGCACACCGTGGGGGGTGGCACTTACCATGGGGGCCTGGCCTGCAGCGCGCCCTAGCCACGCGTCTCTCCTGGGAGTGACGTGGTGGCTCGAGGCCCCGCACTGCCTGAATCGGCAGCGTGGGGCTTGCGTCCGCCAGGCGGACTCCGTGGGCAGCTTGCCGCCCCGCCCCCCTCTGTGCAGCGCCCCCGTGTGCAGATCGCCTTAGCACCCCTGTGGGCGGCTTGCCCGACCCCCGCCACTCTGGGTGCCAGAGCAGCTAGCTATGCCCCTGCTGGTATCATTTATTTTAGTGGAAGAGGAAAATAGAGGAATGGAGAATAAGGAATGCCCAATACTAGTTAAAATTGTTGACCTCTTCTTTCTTTATCCCAGCTATTTCAGAACTGTGTATGTTTGCTTGCTTGATAGTCAGGACTTTGTGGTAAAGGTGCATATGAACTGCTTTGTTGATAACACATGTGATGTTTAGGCTAGGATAATACCTTCTTGTTACCCGAATTTGAAAACAGGATGGTATGAGTTGTTGCATAACCTTTATTGTGATACTGTATATGTTAATAGATAAGCAAGGGAAAAGGAACACAATGGAAGTTAATTGACATACAGTTTAGTTGTTCTGATCTAGTAAAGAGTGCTCAAGTTTTTGTTTTTGTTTTAAAAGTAAAATAAAACATACATTTGCTTTCATTAGTTGTAAAAATATGTTATGACAGTAAAGTTTGATATCCAGCACCAGAGTTACAGGGTTTGTCATGATGGCCTACTAGAAAAGAAAAAGAAAATAGATTCTCTGGTACCTTTTGACATAGCATTTTGTTATTTATATTGGACTTCATTTGATTTTGACAACCATTACATGTTGAGTAAACATACACAATTATGTATGTATGTTGTGGGTGTTATTTTTGTACTGCATTTACTGTGTCTTTGTTACACTAGCTTTTGTAATGAACAACTGGAATTTTAATTTTAAACGGTAAATATCTGACAGCTAATTGATTGTGAAACAGTGCTTGAAATAGTATGTGTATATGCTTGAACAAACTTTAACAGTCGTTTTTGAAGAGGGTCTTCCTGGTGTAATGCATGAGTAAATATTTGCAGCTTTCTAAATCAATGTTTGTAGAAAGGATGACACCAGGTCAGGTTACAAACTGAACTGTCAAAAGTCATTTAAGGAAGCACACAAATGTGAGCATAGAAGTCAAAACGGGAACTTCACCCAAAGCTTTGAATGTGGAAGACTTCCGTAAAGACGTAGCAAAGAATTAAGTATGTGTTTGCCATGGTAAATTCTATACCCACTTACCTGGGAGTAAGACCCATTGAATGCCATCACTTATTTCTAAAAAGACTTGTACAGGATTGCATCCTCACTTTTGACTTTGAAGCATCTCTTGAAGACCTTTTTATGCCAACAGGCCTCAGTAGCAGTTTAATATTTTTTTTTATTAGCATGTCATTTTAATGCTTATCTGTATTGTTTTTCAGGGTGTTTTATGTTTTGATGTTGTACACCACCCTGCAATTTTATGATAATGGCAGTATGGAAATACTTTTATAAATAAGTAAGTAAAAGCAATCCCCCAGTTAGTTTTAACCATAGTTTGTCTTGATAATCCCAGTTAAGGTCCAAAATACAGTGAAACAACATTTTAATTTGCTGGGTGGCATATAAACACCAGAAGGTGCTTTATAAAGTGGCAGGAGAGAGACAAATTTAGCACCTTCCACCAGACAGGTGGAGGCCAGAGAATAACCCCCACTGTGGTTTGTTTGGTGCATAGGCCTATGGGTTGCTTAAACATGTTTTGCAAACTCAGTTGAAACATTGATTTCACACCCTGGTCTGCAGTCTGGTCAATACTTAACCACGATTTAGGGATTAATAAATAACAGTATATTATGTTTTAAATGTATTTCCCCCACTGATTTTAATGTCTCTATACAGTGGTACCTTGGTTTAAGAGCAGCTTAGTTTATGAACAACTTGGATTAAGAACGCTGCAAACCCGGAAGTAGGTGTTTTGGTTTGTGAACTTTGCCTTGGAAGCAGAACAAGTTTCGCTTCCTGCTGAGTGTGTTCCATTTGTAAATTGAGTCCCTTGCTGCTATGGGAAAGCACGCCTTGGTTTAAGAACGCTTTGGTTTAAGAACAGACTTCTGGAACAGATTAAGTTCGTAAACCAAGGTGCCACCGTATGGGGTTTGTTTGTTTGCTTTTACATCTTATTGAGTTGCCTAGGGCAAGATAAATTGACCAACAAATTTAATAAATAAAAATAATAAAAGGACTAGGAAAGACAGAGTAGGAAGAAAAAGAGTAAGGAGGAGGGTGGAAAAAGATCTAATCTCAAAAGATCTGTGATTTTAACCTTGTTCATTTATGGTTAGGGTGAGCAGTGTGGGTGGCCAGGTTTGTACATGACACCAAATTAGTGTAGGTAGTGAAGACCAAGCAGATTGTGCAGTCTCAGAAGGATCTTGGCATACTAGCTCAGTGGGCGTATACCCTGTTTCCCCCTTTTTAATACGTAGTCATAAAGTAAGCCATGGCAGGGTTTTTTTTACCTTTGTGAGAAGTAAGACGTACCCCAAAAGTAAGCCATGGTGCCGCCATTGTTCCCATCGCCTCCTCAGCCCCTCCTGCGTGCGCAGGGAGCCAGCGAACCAGTGAGAGGCACGGGGGGGGGGAAACGTGCCTCTTGCGGAGTTCTGCCCCGCCTGCTCAGCGTTCATGGGGAGGCTGTACCGTACCATACTGACGTAATAAAAATAAGACATCCCCCGAAAATAAGCCACCCTGTGTTTTTTTGAGGAAAAAAATTTATAAGACGGTGTCTTAAAAAGGGGGAAAGACGGTAGAATGCAGTGTAAATAAGAATAATGTAATGCATGTTTGTGCTGCATAAACCTTACTTCACATATGCATTGAAAGGTCTGAAACCAATGGTGACTTGTCAGGAAAGAGAGCTTGGGATTGTGGAGGATAGCTCATTGAAATCATTGACCTAGTGTGTGGCAGGTGTGAGGGTGTTTAGGAAAGGAATCAAATAGAAAACTACCAGTCAGTATGACACTTCCCCTTAAATCTCTGGTCTGACTACACTTGAAATGCTGTGTTTAGTTTTGGTTTGCCCATCTCAAAAACAGGAACAGAAAAGGGTACCCAGGATGAATCAGGGGCACTTTGACTATGAGGTAAGGTTGCAATGGCTGGGGTTTTTTTGCAATGGCTGGGTTTTTACATCAGTGTATCTGAAGAAGTGTGCATGCACACGAAAGCTCATACCAAGAACAAACTTAGTTGGTCTCTAAGGTGCTACTGGAAGGAAAAATTTTTTATTTTATTTTGTTTTGGGTTTTTTTAGTTAAGAAAAATGTGACTGGGGGAAGAACCTAATAGTTATTTTAAACTTGTGTAGTGTGTGGGGAAGGGGCATAGAGAAGGTTCTCTCTCACGCAATAGTAGAACTCAGAATCAATCGATGAAACTGATTGGCAGAAAATTCAGGGCAGACAAAAGGAGCAGTTCTTGGGTGGCTTTAAAATATCTTGGACACATTTGTAGAGGGTGGGTCTGTTAGTGGCTCTTAGTCATGGCGGCAATAGGGGATTTCCAGGTTCACAGGCAGTATCAGTACCAGTTGCTGGGGAGCAATAACGCTTACTGCCTTGTGAGTATCTCATAGGCATCTGGTTGGCCAACACTACTGTTGGGAAAAGAATGCTAGACTTTGTGAATTGATCCAACAGGGCTGCTCTCACATTCTTAGGCGGCAGCTTTGATCATGCCATATATACTTATTCTAAAAGCTGCTTGAATACTTTATATAGTAGAAGTACTCGACCTAGAAGGTACTTAACAAACAATTGAAAGCTAATTAAACTGTGTTTTTTTTAAGGGACAATGCAATGTGGTTTAAGGCAGTGATTGAATGCATTGCCATTAGTGATACCATTTTTTTCTTCTTATGTTGAATTTTGTCCCATGCTTATCTGTTTGGCAGCCAAATAGGGCTGTCTAGATACAAAGTACAGTAATGGCTTCTGTGTGCTCAAGGAACTTTCTAGATATGCTGAGCAAAAAGAATAATAGCTTGTATATAAAAATAAAGAGAATATCCTGTTCAAACCCATAGCCCCTTACACCTGACTTAGAGCTAAGACATATGTTCAGCATAAGGTTAATGTGCTGGGGTGTCTAATCTCTGGCCTTCCAGACATTGTTTGCTTACAACTTCCATTGGTTGTTCTAGCTGGGGTTGAGAGGATCCATTCCTACTATGTACTTAGCTTAATGCCTCTTGAAATCTGTTAACATTTGGATTTTCTACCACAATATGTGATGGTTACCAACTTGGACAGCTTTAAAAGGGGACTAGACATATGTATGGATGATAAAGCTATTGGTGGCTACATAATTATATATTAACCCCAATATGTGTATTATTTTACCCCCAATACAGTTTTAGCTTTTGTGGTGACAATTGAAGCAAGCAGCGATAGGTTTATCCGTACTGAAAACCACTTCAGTGCTGCCCATCCTTGACTCATTAGACAACAATGTTTTGATGTTTTTAAAGCAGTGCCATTTAATTTTTGTAGTCACTGACATTCTGCTTCTGTCCCACACATCATCTGTTGTATTTTATGTTGTGTTGAAATCTTCAAAAATGGTAGTATAGTGGGCAAACTAATATCCTGGTTTGTTTTTCTTGAAAAGAATTCACCTCATACATTTGAAGCGCATTCCCTCCCACCTCACCCTGGGAAGTGTAGTTTGTTAAGGGTGCTGGGAATTGCAGCTCTGTGAGGGAGTAAACTGCCATTCCCAGGGTCCTTGTTGAGATTGTAATGAAGGACTGGCTTCCCACATGGCCATCATAAGAGGGTCATTGCATGAGCCTCCATGCTGTCATCATACGAGTGTCTGCCTCCGTGCTTGTCCAGTGTCCTTTGATGACATGTGGAAGTAGTGTAGAGATGCTATGCAATGCTGGCATTCATGAGAATAAGCTGCTCTAGACCCTTCTGCTGCAGGGTGGTATGGTGGTGCTTTCAAATGATCCTTACGTGGTGAGCGTGAGGCATACACTGTCACCAAGTCCTTGGTTTGTACTTACTTGTTTCTGGCTTGTCCTGATGGAAAATTGGGCCAAGATGGATTTCTGCCAGACAAGCTGCATTGCAACAGCAATGTGTGGTGCAAGGAACAGCAAGATCAAGCTGTGTCTGTCCTTTACAATAATTGCCTTCATGGACGGAATAAGCAGAACAAAACAGCATTCTCCCTCTTGGGACCCAATTAATGCCAAAATAGGCCTTGTGTATTCCCTGCATGTGCTGGTAAAGTTGCCCTAACAAACACACAAGTGATTGGATGCTGCTGTGTACCAACCAACCTTATCTCTGAAGGTGGTGGGTTGCAGATGCCGAATGCAGCTGGAGAATCATATGGGAGAAAACCATATTTTGGATATCCTCGGCATATACCACTTAGTTCTTTAGAGGCCAGAATGTGCATTTGCAACTGACGATGACCTGGAAACAAGTGTTGATAGAACTTAGGGGCTCCAGAGGTCAATCTAGCCACCAGCTGACATTTATGATGCTTTTTTAAACGGCAGCTTCAAGAAGACTGCGATCTAGTAATTGAATGTGGCCAACTCATCTAGGAACGCGTGCAACAGCACTAAGCCAGGGCTTGTGGTTTGTTGCTCCTGGTTTCAGACAGGAGTGTGTATTATTAGCATTTTGCACATATAAAGTGCATGCCTTCTCATAAAGAATGCAAGGAACTGTAGTTTGTTAAGAGTATTGAGAATTGTAAAGTGAGGGGGAAGCTACAGTTATCATGATTTGGGGGTGGGTGAGGGGGGTCATGTGCTTTAAATGTATGGTGTGGGTCTTCCCACAGTAAGACATAAAAAACATTATCTTTTGTAATGTGCGCACCAGTTCCATGCATAGATGGCATGCCTTCTGATAGGACTGAGACCACTTGCACGTTGCTGTTACTCACATATTACTAGTTGCACATAGCATTTCATTGGGTATGGCTATCTCTGGCTTAAAGCCAATGTGATTTAAGTTGGAAATGCTGGCATCTATTGTTGGCAACTGCTTGCTTGATGCTTCATTACTGTGGGCAGTTTTTAAAGTGCTTTCTGTAGTTGAAATGAATCATACTAATGGCTTGAGTGCCTGGAAGCTAAAGTACTAGCTACTAGCCCCCTTTTCCATTATTCTCTTTGGCTGCTGATTTCAGAAGTGCAGATGATTAAAGTGAGTGTGATCATTACAGCTTCTTGAGATCTAAAACATTAACTTACTAGAATCGCATCTTGCAGGCTTCTGTTTGAAATCCCATGGGCTAGGGGCAAAAAGCACATTGGAAATATTTTTTTCTTGCTATTTTCAAAAGCTGAGGTTTTAAAAGCATAACAAGAAAAACTCTTCCTTTCCAACTATTAAATAGCTTGGTGTACCGGTATGTGATATGTGAGTTTTTGTCTGTTTCTGGGGGGAAATTTAGGGGATGTGTCTACGCAATGAATACATCACTCTGACAAGGCTTGGTGCCCAGTGACTACATGCTTGTTGGTGAGTTCAATGAAGAAAGACTGGTGATGAGTCAAATGGAGTTCATTTAACTGGTCAATAAAGTTGTTCCCGCTGTAGGGAACAAGGTTAGATTACAGTGCTATCTGTTGTGGAATTCAATTGTACTTTGATTAATCTGGAAGGTAACCAAGGCCTTGTTTACATGCTAAAGATAGAGACTTGTGGTCTGCAAGGTGCTGTCGCTACAGCAAGGAACTCAAAGAATTTTGTGATATCCATTTGTTATAACAGGTGGCAAAGGGGCAAGTTTTTTCAAGGCCTTCTCTTTATTCTATATGAACAATTCCAGATTTATGGAATTCCCATGTGCTAGAAAGATAGTAGGTGCTGCAGGCCGAGGGCGTTTGTGACTACCAGACAGCTGATAGATTTTAATAAATGTGGCAGTATGTGGGGAGTTTCTTCCTACATGCGTTATGAACTTGTGTTCCTCACTTATGATTATATAATAAGAAATGAATGCTGCTCTTCTGGTTTATGTTGAATCTCCTTAATTAACTGATCCTTTGCCGGTTTGATTTATAATATTTACTTGAATCATGGAATTGCATAAAAATCCTTTTGCTTTGGAATTTTACCTATGTATTCCTTCTGCTCATGAAAAATGTGCCTTTTGGACTGATAACAGAATAATTTATGGGATCCATAGGATCAATGGACTGAAAGGAGTGCCCAGGGACCTAATTTGGACAGTAAACTTAACCATGGCTTAGATGTTTGGAAACGAGTTGCATTGATAGAGGGGCTCTGCTTCTCCCTTCTCTCTTCCATCATGCACATAAAGAGGACAGTGAACATGTCACCTTTCCCACTTTATAACAAAGTAAAGTTCCCTGTTATGGGCAAACTTGGTGAACCATGGTGTGTTATAATTGCCTAGTTAAAACCTGGAACAAACCATGGTTTGATATCCTGGTGAGATTGGCAGGGATAGGGAACCTATGGCCTTCCGGATATTGCTGGACTACAGTTCCCATCATCCCTGACCATTGGCCATGCTAGATGGGGCTGAAGGGAGTTGTAATCCAGCAGCAGGCTCACCACCCCGATTTCGTGTGAAAACAGAAACTTGTAACCTTCCTTGTGCATGAAAGAGAAAGAGGGAAGGGGAAATATGTATGCCCGGTCAAATTGCTTGTGGTCTGAAAAAAGTTAATTCCTGTGTTTGTAACTAATATAAGCAACAAACTCCTAGATGTGGGAGCATATGCAGCATGCATAAAATCATGCTTTCTCTAATAAATGATTAATTGTTTTAGATAGAATAACTGCTACTTCTGTACTCAAAAACCACTAAGGGGATTAGAATCTCAAATTTACACACTGTATACTCTAATATGTATTAGAAGAGTGAAAAATTCTACCCTTTTATCATTCTGAAATCACTTTGATTGTGAATATATCATGATGGTTAAGTGATTACCAGAAGTAACCAATGCATATTAAATAATATTGAGGGTGCACTCATGGAACAGAAGGAAAATAATCGCCAGAAGCCTCCAAGTAGTACAGTGAGTCTGCATGAACTCATTAGAAAATGAAAACTGAATGTTGAGGTAGAGATCTTGAATTTTCTCAAGTTGCGCGCGCACACACACACACACGTTTCACCCTTCATGCTGTGCATTAGTACACTGTGCGCAGTGTGTTGGAATTAAAGTTGCTATAGAAACCTTAACTTTGGCTTTATAATGTGGATAATCTGTGGAGGGTTTAGCTGCTTGCCTCTGTACAAAAAATAGCATTCTCTGCATTGCTAAGTTACCATAGTAGTTGTTTCCAGGTTCTCTCCCCCCTCTTTTTGGCACACGTAATGATATATTGCAACATATGGTGGGTACCTTTTTTGACCCCCCCCCCCGCCTGTCCCGGCTTTCTCTAAAATGTTTTAAAATTAGTTTTCAAGCATCCATAATTTTGAAGACTACGATGGCTAAAATGTATGTTTGATCTGAAAAATAGCTCTCTTCTGTTTTCTGTCTACATTAATGGCATTTACAAGTCATGCAGTGATGCATCGCCTCTTAAAACATTTTCTTCTCCATCCATCATATATGTGCTTACTCAGAAGTAAGTTTTGCTCAGATGAATAGGGGTTTGTTGCAAGGAAATACCATTTAAATCCTAGCATCATGTGTAAAAATTCCACTGAGTACAGGGGATCAAATCTTCTTATTTTAAGAAAATGAGGTACTGTATTAGATATATTTGGGTTTTCCTTGCAGCAGAATCCTGTACTTACTTTTGACAGTAATCTGGGATGTCCACATTTTTAGCCATCCTTTGCGTATGGGAGAAACATGACAGAGGTGACTTGAAAAGGACTCCTACACCCACTGGATCCAGTAACTTCTCCAAAATCAGGGTGAACTTTTTAGAAACATTTACATCCTTTATGTTTTACTTTCTTTGACGTTAAAACCATCATGTGGACTTGCAGTGGATCCACAAGAGGGTGCTGCTCAGTCTCTTAAACTGATTAGAAGGCTACAAAACCAGTCTTGGAAATACTTGCTGCCTGTATCTTATGAGTTTCATATTAGTATCTTATGAGTTTCTGTTTGAATAGCGCACCTCTTCTTTTCCGGCTTGCACATAAACATAATGTGCAAATGTGTTTTTAAAACAACATTACAGTAGGTCTGAGGTCAATCAGTGAAGATAATAGCAGGATTTTTTTCTTTACTCATATGTGCAGACTTAAACAATGTTTCCCAAACCTTTAATACTTGGTTCCACTTTTTAAAGCTCTCTTTCTTCCGTGCTTACTATTTCAATTTATTGAGCCAGAACTGTATATCTGCATTTAGTGTGTGGCTGCTTCCAAAAGCTTGGGTTCAATATTTCCTCCTCTTTTCTATCCTTATTTATTTATTTGTTATATTTATGACCTGCCCTTAAGCAAAAGGGGCCCCAGGTGGACTAAAAAATAAGTGAGCCAGAATGCATAATTCGACATGTTTCAAGTTTCCCCATCCTATTCCTCTTATTTCTGAAATGTGGGGAAGGAAAAAAAGTCATTGGCTGCTGCAGGTATGGAAACAATGCAGTGATGGCATTCCTTGCCGGAACGAACCCTTTCTGAACATTACTGGGGACAGAGGTAGCCACAAGTTGGCTGTGACATTTAGCTGTGGTCATATTCGCCCAGTTCAGATCACCATTCCTTGGTTCACAAACCATTAAAGCCAGAATCTTCCCACCAAACATGGCAAGACTAGGAGGGAGACGGGATAACACTATGAGTCTAGGAACAAGTGTTATCCCATCTCTATCCTCCTCTTGTCATATTTTGGTGGAAAATTCTGGCTTCAGTTAAGCCAGAGTTCCCTGCTGCATCCAGACTTGGGAACTGTGGCTTAACATTTTATATTCTGTTCAGCTGCTTGTGCAAAGGGTGGAGGGATGTGGCTGTGAAGGGGCTGTGTACTGGTTCATGCATACCTTGCCTTAGAAGCCAGGCTTTTTGGCTGTGCATAACCTTCATATCTTCACGTGTTCGACTGGAGGTAAAATGTATGTGCTTCCATTATCTTGAAAAGAAGACGATATGGTTGGATGCTTCTTCCGTTCCGTTCCAGATGTGTTAGTATTCAACGAGTTCTTAATGAAGTTGCACTTTCCCTGAAAAACCAGCTTCAGGGTTATTCCACATCCAGCTTTGGCAGTAGAAGCCCATGTGGTCTTCTGTGGCATCGAGTGTCGTTTACCAATTATGGCTGATTTGTTGAAGGCAGCTGCCCCTGGACCTGGGATAATTGGGCTATGGCTATCCCTTTTATGGTAACCTCCTGCTTAGATTGCTGCAGTGTGTTAAATTGCAGGTCTTCCTTTGAAGATGGTTCACAAGCTTCATGAGAAAAGAATACAAGTGCCAGTGACCTTCAATGCATTCTTTTCTTCTCTGAGGTGACATGGATGTCAACAATATTGTACTCCCCCCCCCTTTACTTTGGCTTCCATCGCACCAGAAGCAGTTTAGTCATGTTGGCCACATGACCCAGAAAGCTGTATGTGAACAAACGCCAGTTCCCTCAGCCTGAAGTGAGACGAGTGCCGCAACTCCATAGTCGTCTTTGACTGGAGTTAACCGTCCAGGGGTCCTTTACCTTCTACCTTTTTATACACAGCGTAAGAATATTGAGGAGAGTATTGGAATATCCACAGTTATAATCATACTGGCTACTATTCTAAGTGAAATTTAAGAAATATATATTATGTGGCCCACAATAAAAATAGAAGGCTCAATTGTAAAATGCTTTCTGGAATTAAAAAGAAAGAAAGAAGCAATGTAGTGTTTGGATTGGACAACCTTGGTTTGGCTGGGTCCAGGGCCACACAAATGGTATCAAGGGCCAAATGCAGCCTTGGGGTTGTGTGTTAGACCCCCGTGATTTAGACAGACTGCAGATTACTTGCACTAACAGTGCTATGTGTATTTTCCTTGTATGTGACCTAGTGGGAAAACGGTGCATGCTCTGTGAAACGAAGATGCAAAATGCCAGATCTATTTTCTACCCCCCTCAAATTTGTGTTTTGTTTTAGTTCAGATGGCTTGAATGTTCTGTCTTCGTGTGTGTGTGTGTGTGTGTGTGTGTGTTTCTTTCTGAGCATTAAAAAAACAACAACAGAAGCAGACAAACAGCACTCAGGTTGTTCATTCTTTCCAGGTTTCTTGTCTTTTGTGGATATATGGACAGATGTTTAACCTGTTGATAGAACTGCAGCACAGTGCATTAAAATAATTGCAGTTAGATGGTGAATGAATTCTTTGTAAAGTGGTTTTAAAGGCAGTTCACTAACGTTGATGTCAGACTTCTGTTTTTACTTGACACACATAAAATTCCATGTGCAACTTGTGTTTCTATTTTAAGGAACCTTGTGTTCCCTACACAGTGAATTGAGCCATGACTATTGTTTTTCTTTTCTTTTGTTTTTGGTACAATAAGCTTTGTCATGTGACGGTGCTTTCACTGGTTTAATTCACCATGCTGTGGGACTATGCACTGTAACTCTTCAAAAAAAGCAGCAGCAGCAAATCAGGTGTTGTCGACATGTTAATTTCTGAGCTTCCTCTTTTTTCCCTTCCTCAGTGAAAACTGCATGGGTCGTGTGTGAACATGAGACGCTAACTGGAAGTTCAGAAGCTCAGCCACTTCACCTTACAGTTTTTACTATTTGTTTACAATGGAGATCAAGGAAGAGAAAAAAGAACGAAGACAAGGCTATTTTGCCCGGTAAGATATTTGCTGCTCTTTCCGTTGTTTCAAAATGCAACTGTGGACTTTCCCCTCTGTCGGTCGTAACGTTTTAATCTAGGGCAAATACTCTGACTGCATTTTTCTGCTTGCTATGTGAGTTATGCTTTTCTTTCTTTTTCATTGTTGTCTCTGAGTATCCATCCACCCTTCTGTGTCACGTACAGGTTAGGGCCCCCAGAGTGCAACTAATTTTGAACTGCTTGGAATCTTTTTCTTTTATTGCTACTGTATGTTGAATCTGGACATTAGGGACCTGCTTCCTGTCTAACCTGTTTAACCCAGATGGAACCAAGCTGCAAGTCACAAGTCTTCCACCAAGAATGTAGTGCAAGGGTGGGGAATCTGTGGCCCTCCAGAAGTTGCTGGATTACTACTCCCATCATCCCTGGCTGGAGCTGATGGGACTTGTAGTACCACAACATCTGAAAGCCTGGAGGTCCTTGACCCCTAATGCTGCAACGAAGGTTTCTGAGTACAGCACACGTCAGTGTTAATAAAAGAAAGAATATTAACTTGAAACAGAAATGATGTAACAACTCTGGTATTTCATGCACCTCTGCAGACTACTAAAATAAAATATCTAGGAAATAAAATTAGTAATTAGACTTAGTTACCTACAGCCTACTGGCTACTATCCAGTGCAATAGGTACTTGGGAATAAGTTACATTGCAGTCAATGTAGTTTTCTTAGTAAATATGCTTAGGATTGTGCTGCATGTGTGGATGGCAACATTTCATTTTCATTTTTTTTACCATGGTATATAAAAATAAACATTTTTATTAACTTGAGCATAGGTTTGTTATACAGTGGTACCTTGGGTTAAGTACGCTTCAGGTTAAGTACGCTTAAGGTTAAGAACGGACCTCCGGAACGAATTAAGTACTTAACCCGAGGTACCACTGTACTTGAGCCATGGCTTTTGAATTTTACTTCCCATCAAAGCCTAAAGTCTTTTGTTAGGAAGTTGACCGTCATTTTAAATAATCGGTATATTTAACTTGCTATGATCAAATTGTACAGCTTCCTTGGTTGAAAAATGAAAGGGGGGAAATCTGTTTTTATTCCTTTAAACATACTGTTTTGTTTTTGTTTTAAATCTGCTGTAGCATCAGCAAAAAAGAGCTGCTGTGGTGGTTCTGTGCCATCTCTGCTCTTCATTCTGTGTTTATTGTAGTTGAATTATAAACACACTCCTTGATGTAACAAAACCAGATCACCACGGTGGAATGTAAACTCTAGTTAAAGTGCGGTAGATCTTTTAAGGATTATTTAACTGTGCAAACATGCTGTTATGACACCTTTTTGGAAGAAAAATAAGTTTATCTCAAGGTCATGAAATAATTTGTGAATTGAAAGGCAGCAAAGTTGTTCCCGCCCATTTATTTTTTTTAAATACCCACAGATGTGATCAAATGCTATGAACTAGGAAACACTCATTCTGAAGAAACCATATTCCTAGAGAAATATTTAGCAAGCTGCCAGTGATAGACACTCTATAAAAGGTGAGCAAACTCAGACTTAGGGGCCTCCTACAGGCCTCTCTGGCCAATCCTTTCCCAGGTCATCCCTCTTAACACGCTGCTCCATAATACTACTGATTCCTGTGGTGCAGTAAGGCAAGGCACCAGGGTGAAACTAGCGTCTCCACTCCCATCATTCAGCCTGGACACTGAGGTCCTGTTCCAAGAGCCTTCTGGCAGTTCCCTCACTGTGAGAAGTGAAGCAACAGGGAATCAGGCAGAGGGTCTTCTTGGTAGTGGCGCCTGCCCTGTGGAATGCCCTCCCATAAGATGTCAAGGAAATAAACAACTTATCTGACTTTTAGAAGACATCTGAAGCAAGCCCTGTTTAGGGAAGTTTTTAATGTTTGATGTTTTATCGCTTTTTTGTTATTATTATTAATATTCTGTTGGGAGCCGCCCAGAGTGGCTGGGGAGACCCAGCCAGATGGGCAGGGTATAAATAAAATTTATTTATTTATTTAGAAAAAAGGCAGCCAGTTTTGGTGTGTTGAGTGCTTAATATTGCTCTGGGGCAACTCTGAGCAGGTTTGGTTACAGTATTATTGGCTCTGTCAGCATGGTGAGCCTAATCTTATCACGATCCTGTAATCCTGGGAAGGCAGATGTGGCTTGCCATGTTTTTGTTTGTTTTATTTATTCAATTTACATCCTACCCTTTCTCCCAGGGGAGTCCAGGGTGGAAAACACAATAGTGTTGAAATAATATAATTAAAGTAAAATAAAAACATCTAAAACTAATCACAGCTAATAATTTCAAATTCCACAAACTGGGAACTGCCACCAAATAGACCCTTACAGTCGAGAGTTGCTGCGCAGTACATTTTGTGAGTAAACAATCCCCTTGGCCAAATCAGCAGCAGTTTCCTTTCTCTCTGTGGCTCACTGCACCCCACCCCCATGCTTTGTTTAGGTGCAGGTGAGTTGTATTAGGTTTTCCCATCTAAGCTAGTTTCAGACATGTTTTTATGCCCCAATGACAGATTTTTTGCTCCCTGCTCATGGAAGCCATTTCCTATTTTGGAAACCTTGGTTTCAAAACAGCTAGTTTTTAAAAAATAATATGAAGTGTGCATGGGAAGCTGCCCAATAACACAGCACACTTCCCTACACAAAAGCACACCCAAAATCTTTGATTCCTACCATTTCCTGTAACAACCTTAGGCATGGCTCAGAAAAAGTCACCAGTCGGTACAAGCGCACCACATATTTTGATGTGAAAAAAATATACACACAAAGCTGTTCTGGGTCTAAAATGCATTATTATGTGTTTCTTGTATTTGAGAGTATATCTTTTGACATTATATCTCATTTTTAATTTAAAAATATGGAGTCACTTTTTGTTTAAAAATAGAGTATATTTTCTAGACAAACAGAACCCTTCTCTCTCTGGAATGTTTTTATTGTTGCCCCCGCAAGGTATTTGTGTGCTTCAGTTTTGCTCATAATTGGGTGTCCCCTCCCTTTCCCCTGTTTTCTTTTTTGCCTTTGCTGTAGACTGAAATAATAATTGGTTTTGTAAGCACAATGTCTGCATACTGTAAATAGTTTTATCTGCCAGACACTCTTGTTTTCCCCCTCCTGTTGAAATTTCAGATCACGGTTAAAACTGGGATAATTGATCTGTTTCAAAAGAGCCTGTGGCAAGGATTCTGAGGCTGTGGCCTAGTCTAGTGAGCAAGCACGGACAATGTGTATACTCAGAACTGTTGTCATGGGGGGGGGGGTGTTGTAGGCCATTAACCCAGGCCCTAGCTCACTTCAGGATATTCAGAGATAGAGATCACAACCAAGAGATAGCAGTCCAGTTTCTGCTTGAAGATCTCCAGCAAGGGAGAGCCTCCCACCCTTATTGAATTATTTGTTCCATTGTCAAGTTACTCTTAGCACCAAGAAGTTTCTTCCAATGCTCAGTCAAAATCTCTGCTCTTCTGGAACTTAGATCTAGCTGTGTTCGGAGGCAGTAGATAAAAAGTAGTATTTGCCCTCAGGTATTTGAAGACTGCTATCAAGTCCCCCACTCAGTCTTCTCTTATCCAGGCTAAGCATGTCCAGTTCTTGCAACCTTTCCTTCTTCATTTTCATACCCCTGACGATCTTAATTGCCCTCCTTTGAACTTGTTCCAGTTTGTATTTCCTTCTTAAAGTGTGACATTTAGAACTGGACATTGTTCTACGAATGAATAAAGGGAAATAAAGGGAACTATTACTTCTCCTGACTTGGAAACTATAGGCTATCCAATAAAGTTGTCCCATTAGTGCAAGCACTTCCGCTTGTGCAGAGGAACTTCTCCTCCTCCTCCCCAGCGCCCCCCCGCCAAATCTGCTCTGAGTTTTGTAAGGAAAAGTGGGGCAGATCCCAAAACCTAAACCACAACAATGATTATTCCAGTTGTTCCCTTTGAGTCCAGTAAACAAATAATAGGATAATCTCTACTAGGTATTTCAGTTTCATAAATGGGAGGGAAACCCTGTCTGTTTTGTCTGTGCTCTCTTTCTGTGTAGCTTTAGCCTCTGATAGTGTTGATTTTCTCTTGTAGGGGAAAGCCAGTTTCTTGGTAGAAATGTTGTGTTAAAATGAAAGGGAAAGAAAAAAAAACATTTTGAAAACATGCTGCATAGCAAGGATCCACTGGCTCTGGCCTTCAAAAGTAGGATGCTAAGCATATGGTTTAAAAACATTTGTGCCTCTTTTTGTGTGTGTGAAATGGGTTTGACTTATCTGTTCTCATTCTGCAAGGTGCCCTATTTTGGGACAAGGGACTTCAGTGGGCAATTATGGATGAGAATAGCAAGGTAGTTCCTCTTAGTTGTGTACTATAAAACTGTTTCCCCCCCTTCAAGCTTACTTCCTAATATATTTTATAGAACATCTGGCATATTTGGGGGCCAGCTTTTGCACTTTTTGCAAAGTAAAAACCACTTTACAATGTTTTGTTGTCGCCAGGTTGAATAACCTAGGAAGGAGTTATACATATTTGGAGCATAGGAGCCTACCTTAAACTGAGTCAGACATACATCCGTCTAGCTCAGCAATTACTGGCAGTGGCTCTCCAACTCTTCAGACAGGGCTCTCACCCAGCCCTGTTTGGAGATGACAGGAATTGAGCCTGAGACCATCTTCATGGATAGCAGATGCTGTACTGCTGAGCTACAGTTGGAGTAAGTTGCCTCAATTCTTCATCCTGTTAAGGAATGCTAGCTCCTGACAGTGCCTAGTAATGGCAGGGTTCCTGAAGGTGTGTCTGTATTCCCAGAGTTGTACCATATGTTGTGTCCGGGTCTGATGCCGGATCCCACACAGAAAGCGGCAAGGGTGGTCTGGTCAGAAGTTGCAGGACCATGGACAGCTCTTACTCTGAGCGCCCCAACCTTTTCTCAAAGTTTTTTGTGTGCTTCTAAACCTGGGGTTCCACCAAGCCTACTGAAACCTCTGTCTTGTGCATGGATGGAGGGGCAAGGCAGCATTCTTGGATTGTCACCAAGCCTACTGAAACCTCTGTCTTGTGCATGGATGGAGGGGCAAGGCAGCATTCTTGGATTGTAGAGGTCCCAGCACACCAGGCTCCTCTTGCGCTGATAGTAGTTAGTAGTGTCATCTGCAGCTGGCCCAGAGAACCATTTCACTCTGCATCCTTAGCTTCTTTCCCTGGTGATAGGCCATTACAGAAGCATATATACCTTTGGGTCCCTTCCAGCTCTACAATTCTATGAAAGTAGAATTAGTTGGCTCTACTCATTGCTGGCCTGACTTTAGTCTCCAAATTTCTTCTTCCCTTCCTCTACCCAATATAGTCTACTACACAGACCAGCAGAGTAGCTATCCAGAAACTCAAAAAAGGACCCTTTTTCAGCCGTTTCTAGAGATACTTGGGGTTGAACCTGGGTCCTTTGGGCATTCAAAGCATGTACTGTGCCATTGCACTACAGCCCTTCAGTTTCCTCCTTTCTCTTTGGCTCAAGGTGACTTACCACCATAATTAAAAACAATAACATAATTAATGAAGATGTAGTACAGAAATAGGGGGAAATATTAAATCTCACTTTTGAAAGAAAAGGTTGTTCTTCATACATCAATGGAGTCGTTCAGATTTCTCTTTTTTTGTAGATGTTTATAAGAGCCTCAGAACAAACATGTATTAGAGGGCACTGATTTAGATAACCTTGAATGAATGACATGTTTATGTGAAAACAAAGCTAATCATAAAGTCTGGGCAGCTGACTGTGAAATTATAAGTTTAGACGATGACATAATGAATAGATGTTGGCCAAATATATTAATCAGTGTAGTATTGTTTGAGATGGGGATTAACATGGAACCTTATTTAGGCTCATATGGGCTGGAGCCAGCTTTGCTTCCATCAGAAACTGGTCCCGTGTTGCTCCAGTAACGTCAGACATCCAAGCTCACATGGGAGGAGTCACCTGCCACTGCTCCTCCTATCCCAGCAGTTTCTCAGTTTCTTGGTCAAGTGATGTTGGCATGGGAAGGACATGCCAGATCCTCACACTTGCACGCAAGCTCCTGAGGTTACCCGAGCAGCATGATAAGATGACATGTTGCATCAGCACATAACCTGCTGAAATAAAGACTACTTTGCCATGTAAAGTAAGTTCCAAAAATGAGAGAGATAAAACCTCAAGTTTAGCCACAATTGGGATTTTATTTGTAAAAAGAAAAAGCCCAATGTGTTTTGGCCCGTGATTATTTTAGGCCTTCATTATTTTAGGAACAAGGCACCACATGCATTTTAATCAATTAAAAACCAGTTAAAGTATATCTACGTTATTTATATGCTAATATATATTTACTGAGTGTAAAATGTTGAAGCAGTTTGCAGAAATATAGGTTAATAAAGTCACACTGTCACTGAATATTTATGTGATGTATTCAATCAATCAATCAGTCTCTATTACGGTCAAAGATCAGACAACAGAAATAAAAACAATAACACACACACACAAATCAGCACCAAGGGGCAGAAGCAGTAGACAAAATTGAAAATGTCATATGTATTGTTCCTTTTACAGCTGCTGGTGAAGGCCTAAGATAATCACAGGTGAAAATGTGTTGGGCTTTTTTATAAATAAAATTTGTGCCATCTTAAGATTCTATCTCTCATTTTTTTGTGTCATTTTGGATGCTTATAGGTCTTTAATAAAAAAATAAGTTGTCATGTGTGACATCAGGTGTGGAGCAGATGAAGGTTTGGTTTGTATTGGCTGCACTACTGCAGCCAGTGGGACTGCTCTCAGCTCCAGTTACCTGATAGGCCCTAAGAGGGATCCCTTTTGAAGTCATCACCTGACTGTTTAATGTTTTATTATATTTTTAAATATGTGGAAGCTGCCTAGAGTGGTTGGGGCAACCCAGTAAGATGTGTGCGGTGTAAATAGTAAAATTATCATTATGGAATTTCATCAGAGAAATGTTGGAGGATATGGTAAGTTAGATAAACAAAGGATTGTTATTCTGATCATTGTGATTTAGCAGGATCACGGTACCGTACATAAAATTATAATGATCAATGGTTAGCCAATGAGATTTCTGCAAATTAGCTTATTGTCTATATTGCTTTATTGTGTTTCTTTTATTCTAGTTTGAAGAAGAAGAGGCTAGCTAAGCAAAATTCAGAGGCAGCCGCCTCAAATGCTTGTGGGATCCCCACAGGTAGAACTCAGACTGGAAGAGATGATGGAAGTAAAGCTGTTCTGGTGCAGACCAATGGCTCTCAAGAAAACAGCAAAAAGTCTGGGGAAAAGGAGGACTTGGAGAAAAAAAAGAAAAAAAGCAGTCAGCCAAAGGATATTAGGCGCACAGATCTTAAGCGATACTATAGTATTGGTGAGTTTAAGGCAAATACTGTATTACCTCTTTGAAATATTTTAAGTACATTTAAAGTGTAACAATCTGTGGTGTTGTGTTTTTCTTCTCATTATATTGTTGCTATACTTTCAGTAACCTTTAAGTCAATATAGAATATATAAACATGTTTTAGTTTTATAAGCTCCCATTTGGTTTCTGTAACATTGCTGAATCTTGGCAGGACTGGTTAAGTGTGCGAAGTCCATCTGCAAGCACAGATTCTATGTATTAGAAATGACAAAAGTTTCTTAGCATCAAAATAAAATATATTTTTATGTAGTGGATGAATGGGTTGGCTTTTACCTTCAGAATGGGCACCTGTCTCCAATCTGGCACCTTGTAAGTGGAGGTTGGATCCAGCTAGACTGGGGAAGGATTCCTAGCCACAAGGCTCTGGGACCAGATTTCTCATATTCACCTAATCTCTCTGCTTCTTAGCAATCTTTCATTTTGTTGAAAACATTCTATTTTTAGTATAAAATACCTTTTAACCAAGTGAAACATAACACTATTGAAAGAGTTAGTTAGCAGTGTGTAGGTTTTTGAATGTGTGCGCGCGCGCACACACACACGTCTTTTAAGACTTAAGAACGTAATAATAACCCCACTAAGATCATATCATGGGTCCATCTTATCCTTCTTCCTACAATGGTCAACCAAAGATCCTGGGAAAATCACTAAGCAGCTCATAGAGAAATGTCTCTTCTGCTGTTGCCTCTTTAACAAGTTGTATTCAGTTCTGTACTGTCTCTGAACACATAAGATCCTATATCCACCATGACTAATTAACCATTGACGGACCATAATCTTGTCTAATTCCTCTCTGAAGCATTTAAAGTTGATAGCAGTTGCCAAATCCTGCGACTGTGAATTCCATGATTTAACTGTGCATTCTGGGGGAAAGCACTTACTTTTGTCTATCCCCAATCTACTGCTAATCAGTTTTAGTGGAAGACTCTTGAGTAGCAAGTATCTGTCTCAATCTTCATTATACAGTTTATTATTCCTCTTCTCCCCCCACGAGGTAAAAATGCCCCACTGCTCTAGCTTTTCCTTGTTGGGAAGAATATGAAGAACGGCATGTGTTGCGCAACCAAAGTAACTTTTATGATGGCCCATTAACCGTCTAAAGAATAAACAGAATCTGCAAAAATGACTCCATCATTTGGCAGGACACTACAAGGATAATGGCTGCCTGTGAAGTTGGGAAAGATTCCAGATAACTAGAGTGGAGCGTGTAAGACAGCTATGCAGGCAAGCCATAAAACATTTTGCTAGCATAGTGAATCTGTTTAGTATTTATATGGCAACAGTACAATTTCAGCCACCTTAGCAACCTTGAAAAGGGACCATTAGCTTCTTCCATTGCTAGAGATCCCATGGTTGTACCTTTCTCCAGCAGTCTGATAATGAAGGTTCTGGTGCCAATTTAAATTTGAATTGGAGCATCAGAGAAATAATAGATCTCTGTGTGTACATTTTTACAAAATCACATGTTTCCTTTTGCAACTAAGCAACACAAAATACCTGTTGAAATAGAAAAAAACAAATATTGTTTGATGGAGCAGGGGTGCTAATGTGGTGCCCTCCAGAAATTTTGAATTGCAATTCCCATTCTCCCCAACCTGTGACTGGGGCTGATGGAGCTCTAGTCCATAACATTTGATGGGTGCAATGTAGTTTGACCCTGCTCCAGATTTGGTGCTGGTTGATACGGGTTTTAACCAGTCTCAGAGTTGCATCCTGTAGTGGCTTTATGCAAGCAGAAAGCGTTTCTGTTTTCACAAGGTGGTGCCAACACCACATTTTTCTCAATTCTCCGTTATGCACTGCTGCACTCCATGGTTGCCCCAAAGATGCTTCTCAGAGTTGGGGAGCCCTCTGGGCCAATAGGTAATACAGGACTGAAGGCTGTATTGGGGATGGGAGAAGGTATGTGAAAAACATAGTGTGTTTACTTTTACCTACACATCTATGTAGAGTTACAGACATACCTCGTAAGAGTTAAGGCTTCCATCAAATGGTAGTATGATGCCAGGTTTTAAAACGCAATATTCCTATTGTGCCCTGCAACCTAAAATTTGCTCCCTGAAACAGATTTGGGTCATGTGCAGTGGGAGGAGACAGAGGGGCAGTTCTGTTGTGTTTATGGAAGTTGTTCCAATTGCCAGTGATGTAGCTGGATGCAGAAGGTCTGGTTTATATAGCTTCTCATTAGGAACCAATAGCTTCAAACACTGGGTGCAGAACAAGTGCACCACGATTTCAACTTGGCTGTAATGTCTGATTTGTGGCCATCTCCTGAGGGCACACTGGTGGGTTTATTCCTTTGCTATTATTTTTTTATGATGGTCCATTTTAGAACCTTAAATGGCTGGGCTGGCAAACCAAAAACCTAAGTTGGATTCAGCTTTTCTAGTTAACAATTATGTTGTAGCTTCCTTCAATGGTCATCTTTACAAGGTTTTGCCTTGTTTTCTCACACGGTTCTTTCCACCGAAAGGGCAAAGTTTAAAGGCGTAACCTTGTAAATCAGTAACCACAAACCTGCTGCTCTTAACAAGTAAAAACAAATAGATTCAAAGCTAGCATTGTAGTGGCATTGGAATCTTTCCCCCTCTAGTCATCCCTGTGGTGACTGGGGCTGCGTTGTGTTTTGGGATGAGATCAAAATTTCCCAACCTATTTCGAGTTGTAAATACACTTCCTGACTATCAGAATAAATAACACTTGTCTATTCAATATTTGTTAACAAATATGTTAGATTGTGAGGGACCCAGGTGGCGCTGTGGGTTAAACCACAGAGCCTAGGGCTTGCTGATCAGAAGGTCGGCGGTTTGAATCCCTGAGACGGGGTGAGCTCCCGTTGCTCAGTCCCAGCTCCTGCCCACCTAGCAGTTCGAAAGCACATCAAAGTGCAAGTAGATAAATAGGTACCGCTCCGGCTGGAAGGTAAACGGTGTTTCCGTGCGCTGCTCTGGTTCGCCAGAAGCGGCTTTGTCATGCTGGCCACATGACCTGGAAGCTGTACGCCGGCTCTCGGCCAATAAAGCGAGATGAGCGCCGCAACCCCAGAGTCGGACACGACTAGACCTAATGGTCAGGGGTCCCTTTACCTTTACCTTTATGTTAGATTGTATGTAAAAATCAGAAAGCTGGTAACTGATGCTTAGGAGGAGCTGTAGCTCTGTGGTGGAGCCCAAAGTTTTGATGATATGAGGTCATGATTCAGTCCCAAAACATCTCAATTAATAGATCTTGTGACGATTTTTGCCTGAGAATCCCGAAGAGATGCAATGAAGAGGCAATGAAGAGAGTTCTGGTTTTGATGGACTATTGGTCTAACTCAGGGGTCAGCAAGGTTTACCGGCCATGGGCCGGATCACTCCCATGGAGATCGTCCGTGGGCTGGACTGGCGCAGTGCAATGCCGGAAATAACGTCTGCGCATGTCCGCGGCACTGGAAATCGCTTCTGCACATGCCCAGACGCCAAAAATCGCACCTGCGCAGAAGCGATTTTTGTTGTCTGGACATGTGCAGACGTGATTTCTGGTATTTGCGTGTGTGCAAACGCCATTTCTGGCACCACTTGGTGAGTCGCCGCGCTGGTTTAGCACAGCGCGCGGGGGACTTGCTAGGTGGGCGGCTCGGTTTGCGGGCGGCTTGTGGGCTGGTAAAACGGTCTTCATGGGCCGCATCCAGCCCATGGGCCGCAGGTTGCCAACCCCTGGTCTAACTTGTTATATATTGTGTATGAATATAAAGATGATCTCATGATCATCCTGGAGGAGGAGAAAGGAAAAGTGTGTGAGTCTGAGACTCACTGTGGCTTATCTTCATAACACTAAACCGGGGTTGGGGTGGGGGGCTAGACTTTTTTGGCCAAAGAGACAGTGGTGGGTGTGGCCTGTACACCCCACGCATACACCTTACTCAGCTGATCCTTGCAGATCATGTTGGAGAGGATATTTCTACCTCTACACTCATCAGATGATTGATAATGATTTCTGGGGAGGGGGTGATTTGCATCCTCAACAGAGCATTGGACACCACCCAGCATCACCCAGTGCTGTGCCTGCTTCACTTCACTTCATTTCATTTTCACCACCACTTTCAAAATTGATGGGATCTTATCGAGAGGCCAGGAAAATTTTCTGGGTGGGGGAAGGCACTGGATCAGGCCTCCAAACTGGAGATTTGCCACCCCTGTCTCAAACAATCCCCCAACTTTCCACGCCCATCTTCCCAATGTGTAAGCTAGTCCTCTGTACATGTTTTACATTCGCATTACATACGGTGGGAATGCAAAAGCGCTTTGCAAAGTTGCCAGCTGTGGAAATTTCTATACAAATCTCAATCACAACAATTGAGTTGTGAGAGATACCAAAATTAGCATAAGCCTTGCTTGTGAAAACTCAGCACATTACGTGCCATCTCTGTGCCTTGGGATCATCCTGTTCCCGTTGCTACAAGGGGACTGTGCTCATATTTCAGCTGAGGGGTGGAGTATGCAGAATTACACTAATCTGCTTCACTTTCCTCAGAGCTGGATTCCACAGACTTGGACAAGCCCCTTCCTCAGTCACTTCCTTTGCAGAGGCTTTGAAAAAGATGGGGATTTTGTGTGTGAGTGTTTGCACACGCGCAAACACACACAAGTAATGGCACTATTCTATTCTAATTTTCTCGGAGTGGGGGAAAAATTAGCCAATTTGTATTCCGAGTGATTTTGCTGTGGCTTGTTTTCCGTTCTCTGTCAGCCTTGCTTGCTTTAAGTCCAGCGAGGCTGATTTAGCAGAGGCGTGCCAAAGAGCCTTTCCCTTCCTTTTTTTTTTTTTTTAAAGAAAGTTGTAAAAGGGGAAACTCAGGACTTTTGGACACTTGATTTAGGTCATTTGTTGGCATTCCTGCGCTTCAAGATGTTTGCGGTCGAGTGTTGCTGTGCCCACCAACGAGGAGGATTCTGCAAGAGCTGTTTGCCGGATGTGCCCAGAAAGGCCTGCCAAGCTGCTGCTGTCGCTGCCGCCTGTAAACTCCCGGGGAAAATAATCAACGTGGAATGGGAGGAGCGTTTGCCGTCTTCAGGCTACAGCTCTGCAACCGGGGACAGCTGTGAGTCTCTGCCAGAAGCTGTGGCCATTGATCACAGCGAGATGGCAAAGAAGAAATTCCTAAAGGTTATGCACAGCTTTTCAGCCCCAAAGCATTTTTCCTGGTGTGTGGATTACAGGCAGCCTTACCTGTTGTTAGGTATGCAAACCACTGATTCCTGTCTGCTGATGGTTATCACACATGGAGGAGGAGTGGGGCTCAGGGAGAATAGATCTTGGGAAACTAGACAAGGTTTAACCATATTTTCCATTACAGCTTTTTACATCTACAGGTCTCCCACTGAAAACATGACACATCCGCTACTGTATGTGCACATGTGATAATGACAGTCACCTAGAAATGTACATTTAATGTTTATTTTTTAAAGTGTTTTAAGATATTAAGCAACCATCATTGGGCAGCTAGCTTGTGTCTCACCTCCCATGGTAAATATGATGCTGAAGCAAATCTTATTGAAGAAAATAGGACCTCAATGCTTTACTGTTAAAAATTCATATGGTAATTCCGATGGATATCTTCTCTCTGCTGTTTTCTTTTTTAAAAAAATGAAAAAATTGTCTCTGAAGTTGATTTTAGTTGGAGGTGTATGTCCGTGGAGAAAAAAGATAAATTCGCCTCATACCTTTCCCTTCTAGCAGGTTTTTCACTTCAAATCTCCCCTCTCATGCTGGTTTGTTTGTTTGTTTGTTTCCACCAAGGAAGAAAATATACAGCCCTTTATTTCCCCTCTACAAAGTAAAAAGCAAGTTGGGCAGGAAGAATCTGAGCTTCAAAGTGGTTGGAAGGGAAAGAGTTAAACAGCTTCTTTCTTCTGCCTGGCCCCCTTTTATCTGCTCCTCTTCAACTGAAATTTCTAACCTCAGAGACTGGTGTTGATTAAAAAGAAAGAAAGAAAGAGAAATGCTTGCTTCTTTGCTTGACATTTATATACCACCCTTCATAATGTTTATTCTGGGATAGACATTTTTAATTTGTTAGGTAGGTTCTCCTAGCAGATATACCAGATCCTGTGTGGGATATTCAAAGTGGGAGAAGCAGCCATAGTTTTGTGCGTTCAATCCTTGGCATTTCCAGTTAAAGAGATGCTGGATGTCCGGGAAAGGCCCAAGAAGTCTCTTGAAAGCTGCTGCCATTCAGAGGAGTTGTAGGCTAGATGCACCAGTGGTCTAACTTGCTATAATTCCCCATTTTGTTTTCCTGACCCCCTCAGTATTTTCTTTTTGCCTCCCATCTAAAGATGCACTGATTCAGTCATTCAGCGGTTGGGAGAAGCAGAGATAACAAGGGTCCACCTGACACTTAGAACTTTGGAGGTGATGTTGTTGTTGTTGTTGTTCAGTCGTTCAGTCGTGTCCGACTCTTCGTGACCCCATGGACCAGAGCACGCCAGGCACGCCTATCCTTCACTGCCTCTCGCAGTTTGGCCAAACTCATGTTAGTAGCTTCGAGAACACTGTCCAACCATCTCATCCTCTGTCGTCCCCTCTGTCGGAGGTGATATTAATATATTTTACAATGTTTCAAGGCTGCATTTGGTTTCATTTGTACTTCTTTTAATGGAAGATTTTATGTATTGCCGTGCTGCCCCGCAATCAGCTGAAGGCTGGTTCTAGAAATAAAAATAAGAATAAGGCTATTCCGATGTACAACTTTGCTTAATGCTGGCAATGTTGTTAGAATGGTTTTAGTTATGTTAGCAGCAGAGGTACCTTTACTGCTTATGTGTGAATATGGCCGGACAGTTTCAAGCTGCAGTATTGTAGAATTAACCGCTTATGTGTGTCCTCAACAAAAGCATCTAGCAGAACACAAAGGATATCCTTTCGACATAAATTTTGGTTTCTGATCTTGCAACAGACTAATGCCCATACAAGGTCTTCTGCGGAGTCCTTGTAGCCCCAACCAAGACCATAAAAATCTTGGATGACTGGAAAGAGCGCACATAGGCAGTTGTGACATCAGCGGAGAGCAGAACGCACATTTCTTGTTGATATTGCAAATGCCTGAGTGGCTTGTCCTGTCATGATCTCAGCTTTGTCCAGGCGCTTAGGCACGCTGTGTACACCTCAGGTAGATAGTGGCGGGTTTTTTTGTCGTTAACATTTGCCACAGTGTATTTCAACTTTTCCTGACGTCACACCCACATTTAGCCTCAACTTGCAACCGTTGACCCACTTTTAATTCTTTACCATATACAGCATGCCTGTTTTTCTTCCTCTTTCTCCTTGCTGAAAACACAAACAGATCAGAAAATGTTGGTGACCCACCTTAGCTTAGGGCATAACTCACTTGTGGCTACCAGCCTACCAATAAAAGATCAATGATACTTCCCTTACTTAATGCAACACTCAAGCATTACTGTTAAAAATATTGTCAATAAACAATTATATGCAAGAATAGCTTTTCTGTGAGAAGCAGCCCTGTATTGAAAAGTTTTTAATATTTGAGGTTTTATAATGTTTTTATGTAAGTTGTAAGCTGGCCAGAGTGGCTGGGAAAACCTGTGGTATGAAGAATAAAATTATTATTTATGATTCGTTGATCACCAGTTTTCACGTTTGGCCGAGACAAACCGGTTTAATATTATTTTATCACAGTAAATTTTGCTTATGTTTACCGATTAGTGATTTGAAAGTTCTTCACATTTTAGGTAATTGGTTTCGGGGTTTCTCTTTCAGAGGACAATCAAACCAAAACCAATGAGAAGAAAGAAAAGAAAATGGTCTCTCAGAAGCCACATGGTACAATAGAATACACGGTAAGAGTAGCTGCACAGAATCTATTGCATGAATATTTTTGGAAGTGGTATGCCCATTCTATTCCCCCATGCTATGCAATTCCTCTACATCCTAGTTTGTTGTTTTTATCCTATTCACAAGAGGAAGTGATCCTTTTCCTGAGTATAACCAGGCAGGATCCACCTGTGTCTCCACTAGTACCACCAATGGTATCTATCCACTAAAGGCCTCAGTAAATATCCACAATATACAAGAGGTTGTTTCCTCTTCCTGCCTGGTTCCTGCACGCACTAGCTTAGTCTTACCTATGCTGAGTACCCCCTCTTAAACATAACCACATTTCAAGTAACTGTTCTCAAGTACAAAATGTGAGAGGTCAGCTTTCGGATTTGAAAATAAGGGATTTTTTCCAAACTTTCGGATTTGAAAATAAGGGATGCCGTGAGGGCGGTGCAGTGGCACCAAGTAGCCTCGCCACCCTGTGCTCCAGAGGCTGCGTGCGAACGGGTGAGCGAAAGAGCGAGCGCATAGATGGCAGGCAGGCTGTCTGGTTGGGCGTGAGGGTCTGGCTGCACAAGGCATGCAAGCTCCGCCCCCAGTCGGTCTCAAACTCCTTATTGGCAGCCGACCAACGCAGCTGAGGAGCCTCCCTGGCCGGCAGGGAGGGAGAGGAGCTGCTTCCTTTGAAATCCGGGAAATTTAAGGGATATCAACAATCCGGGATAGCAGCGGGAAATGGCATTGGAATAAGGGAGTTTCCCACAAAAAAGGGAGGGTTGACAGCTATGGAGGAGTGCCTCTCAAATCAAGCAATAGGGCAGGGGTTAGAATCACTGGGCATCTTCCAAGGCCCATGCCCAAGTAGGGGGCACAGTGCCAATCCCTGAAGCCACCTGCCCAACACAGGGTTGTCCTCGCTGCTGCAGCTACCCACCTCACTGAGCGTGCAAGCAGAATCTGTAGCCTAGCCTCAGTTTCCCCACTCATGATAATGCAGTTGCATCCAGGGCTGGGCTGCATTAGTTTTCCATGCCTCAGTAAAGTGTTCCCTACATACTTTGGCCTTATCTGTAGCTTTGAAAGCTGCTGTTGTGTGCTGCATCTTAAGCAGAGTGAATTTAGTTCTCTTTTTTGGGAGAAGGGGGAAATTATAGTAGGGTTGCCATATTTCAAACAGTGAAAATCAGGACAGAAAAGTTGTTGAACTTTTTTCGGCAAAATTTGGACATTTTACTGATTTCCGCCCAGACACTGTTGCACAGATGCTGCACAGTATAAACAACTTTTAATATATCCTATATCTGATTCACATACATAGTCAATAATAAAAATAGTAGTAGTAATAATAATGCATGTCTTGAACTCAGCAGCCTCCCCTCCCTTCTCTGGTAATTGGTATACTATATCTGAATCCTGGAGGTTCCTTTTAGCTATCATGAACCATAGCTATCAACAAATCCTACGACAGCAGATTCACAGTGCAATACTATGTGTGTCTACTCAGAAGTAAGCTGCATTAAATACAATATGGGTTACTCCCAGATAATTGTGTCTGGGATAACAGCCTGGGAATATTTTTTTTCTGCCTTGAATTTATTGTCAGTCAGTTTAACTGTGTGACATCCCCCCCCAATAAATAGCCTTGCAAAAAGTTACTAGCCTGCAAACAGTTTTTTCTACCCTGCTTCAAGTAGTTTCCATGTTGCCAGTGGAAGAGGGGGAAGTCCCTTATCTGTGCCCAGTATGGAATCCTTTCCCCTTGCAGTCCAGTAAAAAGGGGGGGGGGAGATTCCTTCTACCAAGTGGGCTAGTGGAGGAGAAAGTGGCCTGGTTTGTGCACCATGCTAAATGAAGCTATATGCTTCATTTTAGTATTGATCTTTTTTTTGGTTGCCATTTTCCATGTTTGCTTTTCCTTTTCCTTTTCCTTTTCGATGTGATGACCAGAACTGAACACAGTATTTCAAATATGACTTCCATATACATTTGTTAGGATCATGGCTGGTTTTATTTTCAGTCTCTTTCCTAATGATAGAAGAGTTCTGACAGTCCTCACCCCAAACATGTTAAAGGAACCTATGAAGGCGTTGTGGAACTATTCAGGCTAATCCGACATCCCATGTGCTTGATGGTCGCACACCCATCTGCCTGCACATTCATCACATGCTCAAAGCGGTTCTGTGTGTGTACCATCCTTCCGCATGAGTACTTGGCCTTTGAGGATCTCCCTTCATGTCAAGCATTTCTACACATTTAATCTTGGCTACAGACTCACGGAGTGTAGGGAAGGTGGGAATTGTGCCTCCTGGTCTCCTTGTCGGGTAGGTCTAGCCTTGACTGTATAAGTAGGCGGTGGCTGTTGGAGCCTTTCTGATCTCTAGCAATCAGATTTGTCTTTTTATAAAAATCACCGCTGCACCTAGAATTGATGTTTTCATTGTCCACAAAGCTCCAGGGTCTGTTCATTAAAGGCAAGAAGCTTCTAAATTAATAGATTAGCAAGAAGAAGGAATGGGGAGAAAAGTACAAGACGCTGTTATATGCTCAAGCTCTAGTACACATGCAGTGGTTCAGTGGATTATGTACAATGGTTAGAAAACAAGTTTGCTCTGGATACAACTTCCTCTTATCTTGTAAAGCCGATAAAAGATTGACTTAACTAGCTATAAACAGAGACTCAAGTGGGCCAATCCTATTGATCTGTTGTGTATGACTGTTTGTTTTCACTCAGGTTCCTTCAATTAAAGCCTCCCTCCAGTCCAGATTCAAAAGATGGGAGTATTTTCCACAAGCACTCAAGTGTATTGCAAAGATAAGATACTTTTATGTGTCGGCAGGCTTGATTGATCTTGGCTGCTCCCAGAGGTCAAATGCAAGCACCAGAGAATGCATACAAGAAAAGTTAGGGCTTTGGGTTTGAATGGGAGTTAGATTAAAAACAACAACTTTGAATCAACTTTAAGCCATGAACATTCTCATGTAAGAGAGACTGGGTAATTTGTAGCTAAGTCGGGGACGCGGGTGGCGCTGTGGGTTAAACCACAGAGCCTAGGGCTTGCCGATCAGAAGGTCGGCGGTTCGAATCCCCGCGACGGGGTGAGCTCCCATTGCTTGGTCCCTGCTCCTGCCCACCTAGCAGTTCGAAAGCACGTCAAAGTGCAAGTAGATAAATAGGTACCACTGCAGCGGGAAGGTAAATGGCATTTCCGTGTGTTGCTCTGGTTCCCCAGAAGCGGCTTAGTCATGCTGGCCACATGACCTGGAAGCTGTACGCCGGCTCCCTCGGCCAATAATACGAGATGAGCCCCACAACCCCAGAGTCGGTCACGACTGGACCTAATGGTCAGGGGTCTCTTTACCTTTACTAAATCCACTTTATTCTGTAGTGTTGCACACATTCTGCCAAAATACATTTCCAGAGGTGTTGCCATGTTAATCAGTTGCAGCAAAAAACAACTATTTTTAACATTGATATAACATCTTATTTCCTTTTACAAATTTTAAGCTCCACTGAGTAAATCGACTTCCCTCCATCCCGTCATCTGGTTTTTATATAGCTACCTATTATTTCCACACATTTATACCATCACAGTTCTACATTTTTCTTAATATTATATTAGTCTTTAAGCATATAGTCGATCATCTTCGTCTGCCATTCCTCTACCGTTGGTAATTCTTGCAGCAAAAAATAACTGTATGTCCCATTGCATTTTAAAGGCTATTAATTTATTACGGCAGAAGCTTTTGTGCACCAGAATCTACTTTGTTATGTGACTAGAGCCTACTTAGAAATGTGTGGTGGTTTTTGAGGTGCTACATGCCTTGGTTATTTTCCCCTGCATCGAGGAAATGGTCTTCTTAAATTTAGGTTTTACATTTGTTTTTAAACAGGCATGATCGAGGATAGCGCAATAACATTTTAATCTTTCTATCTTCCCTCCCTCAGGCTGGAAGCCAAGATACTCTAAACAGCATAGCTCTGAAGTTTAACATCACTCCAAATAAACTTGTGGAACTCAACAGGCTCTTCACACACACAATTGTTCCGGGCCAGGTAACTGGGTTGTGATTAAATCCAATTTTTGAAAAGATGTGATCTGTACTAGTTAAAGAAGGCTCTTCTAATATCATTTTGAAATAACCAGAACAATGGAAATGACACCATGTCTTAATAAGTGATTGTAGGCATGCAGTGGCTTCAGATCCACATGTACTGGGCACAGTGGTGGATAGCATGGTGGAGCTGTGCTGCTGCTGCATAAAGTGACACAGCAATAAAGGAAGGGGTGACGCAGCAATAAAGTTGACACAGTGCAGACACGTTGGTGGAGCCAATCTGTTGCACCTGCTGGCGAGTTTGCACCACACCAACCTTGCTGCTGCTTCCTGGTATGCAGCCGTTATGCAGCCAGTGAGAAGTCAGGTGAGTGGCACAGCCCCTCCCTGCTGTCTGCATGCAAAATAACACAGGTTTTATAAGAACACGACTTTATATGCTCAGATCATGCATCCAACTAGCAGAGTATTTCCTATACTGCTTGGCAGCAGCTGTCTGCAGTTTCAGGTAAGAGTGTTTCACAGACACATCTGGGGATGCCTGGAACTGAACCTAGAACCCTTTGCATGTATTGGTGCAGGCAGCCCTGTGATAACTTCTGCACTGGGCTGAAATCCTGCACCAGTTATACCTGGTATGTGCTTAAGGCTGCAATCCTATACCCCTTTACCTGGGAATAAACTGCATTGAATTAATAGTGTTTACTTCTGAGTGGATATGTATCGGATTGCATTGTAAATATTGTTGCTTTTAAGGTGATTTTAAACACATTTATAGGTGCATAGTCACTTCGCTAGTTGGTTGTGTTAAGTCAGGAATGAAAGTCAGGACTGTCACTATTTTGCAATGAGAGAGGGACAAAATGCAAGTAGCTAATAGTGTGTGTGTGTGTGTGTGTGTGTGTGTGTGTGTATATATATATATATATATATATATATATATATATATATATATATATATATATATATATTAAGGTAAAGGGACCCCTGACCATTAGGTCCAGTTGTGTCCGACTTTGGGGTTGCGGCGCTCATCTCGCTTTATTGGCCGAGAGCCGGCGTACAGCTTCCAGGTCATGTGACCACCATGACTAAGCCGCTTCTGGCGAACCAGAGCAGTGCACGGAAACGCCGTTTACCTTCCCGCCAGAGCGGTTCCTATTTATCTACTTGCACTTAGATGTGCTTTTGAACTGCTAGGTGGGCAGGAGCTGGGACTGAGCAACAGGAGCTCACCCTGTTGCAGGGATTCGAACCGCCGACCTTCTGATCAGCAAGCCCTAGGCTCTGTGGTTTAACCCACAGCGCCACCTGGGGCCCTCATATATGTATATATCTTGGTGCTTAAAATAATGCTCTGTAAATCAGTTGTCTTCACAGTGTATGTTGTTGTAATAATCTTGTTTCTTTTGGGGTGGGTTGGCCTAGGTTCTGTATGTGCCAGATAGTGAGCCTCTTTCTGCTGCTGCAAAACTAGCTTCTTCAAGCCCTGGCGCTACTGCTTCACCTTCCTCATCAGATGCAGAGTATGATAAACTTCCGGTAAGACTTTCATGTTAGTCAGAGTCAGTTTTAGCCAAAAAGCAAAGAAGCATATTAAGAACTTTTTTTTGGCATAGCCTTTCAGGGCGTGGGCTCTGGTCCACAAAAGCTTATGCCACAATAAAGTAGTTAGAGTTCAAGGTTGCACAAGGGTTTTTTGTTATTTTTCCAGTAAGACGTTATACAAACTCTGTTGCTTAGAAAGTACTGCCTGATCAGTTAAGCGTATAAACTATCTTTTGATATTATGGCTCTTGAAGAGTGTAAAATTGCTTATCATATTTGCAATAGACATGGGAACGCTTTGCATGTCATAAGGGTCACTTGATAGTAGTTCCACGGCTATTTGCCACATATTCCATTGTTTGCTTGCCGTGTCTCTCCGCTTGAACTGCTGATTTTCTTCATGCCACTACAAATGAGCAAAAATGGGAAATCTGTGGCGGCCTCTCCCACCTGCACAAGGAACTCTGGCACACAAATGTCTGCTGGTTTTTTATTTTTTAAAAAAACCTTTATCATTCAAGGATGCTGACTTAGCAAGAAGGGTTTGCAGACCAATCCAAAGAGTCCTGTCTTCCACCTCAGAGGAAGATGAGCCAGTTGTTGTCAAGTTTTTGAAAATGAACTGTCGATACTTCACAGATGGCAAGGTAGAGAACGCTTTGATGATTTATTTTGCAACAGGTGTGTGTGTGTGATAGGCAAATAACAATTAGAGTATCATAAGGTGTGCAGATGTTGGAACTGTTAATCTTTATTGTCTACAAATCTATTTGCTTTTGAAAATTAGCTTTACCAAGTTGGCTGACCATAGTCTCAAATGGGCTGTTTTGTAGATGGTTCCTGTGTGTGTGCTTGGGGTTCTGGGCGCATAAGATTCAATAGCGAACCAGACATTATGCACATAGAAACATAGCCAGGCTCTAGCAGCAGCTTTTACTAGGCAACAGCAGCTGCAAGAGGAGATAATTTGGAACAGAGAAGCCTCATAGGAAGGGACTGTCTCCCTACCAATTGTGCGCCTGCTGCAGATTCACCCCCTTCCTTCTGCAGTGTTCCAAATCTTTTATTTCATGAGTATGCATATTACATGTACCTAAGCTCTAAGGCAGAGCCATTTGCCATTTTGCCTTCAGTGTGCTATAGCCATCCAAGTCTCCTGTTGGGAATTATCAGAATAAGAAATGAAGTCATGCTAACATGAGAAAGGAGGTCTGCTAGCTTTGATAGGTGCCATGGAAGCAGCCAAGATGAGAGAAGAATGGATTTTGCTTGACTCGTGAATTCTAATATTTTGACTCTAGTTAATTAACAAGCTGTCGCTCCCATTTCATTGCAGCTAAGGATAAAATTTAAATACCTTGATCCCCCTTTATAGCCCTGGCCTTGTCTGCTGAAGATAGATGTGTTTTGAGCACTTGGAATCCTTATCACTGCTTGGTATCAGTAGGGTATTGACCTGTTGTCTGTTCAGAGTGAGCACTTTGGTAGAAAACATGATTGCAAGGGCGGGGTGGGGGAACGACAATGAGGGGTGTATAAAGAATTTGGGAGAGGGAACATAAGGGACAACAGACAGTACTGCGAACATGTCTCGAAAATCTGATGTGCTAATTCATTTATTTTTATTTTAAGGGTGTGGTAGGAGGGGTCATGATAGTCACTCCCAACACCATCATGTTTGATCCTCACAAATCAGACCCTCTGGTAATTGAGAATGGCTGCGAAGAGTACGGGCTCATTTGCCCCATGGATGAGGTTGTTTCGATTGCACTCTACAACGATATCTCTCACATGAAGATTAAGGATGCCCTGCCCTCGTAAGAAGTATTCTTTGTTGACCATGTTTGAATGTAACCAGTGGGATGTGGACGACAACCTGTGGGAAGTGAAAGGAGAACTTTGAAGAACTTGAGGAGCAAAACAGCTAATGAGGGTTGGGAGGGAAGGGAGATGCGGAATAGTTCTGTATTCATTAGGAATGGTGATACAGGCTAGGCCCAGGTCACACATTTTTTTCCTTCAAGTGGTGAGGTTGTATACAGTTAGCCTCTTTGTATGGAAAGCCCTCCACAACTTGTTTATACATTGCTGCCCATAAAATACTACATGCAAGCAAGCATGGGTAGTGTGTATTGAGGTCCTGGGCTGTCCAGATGACAGGACCTCCTTCTTGTCCTCAGTGATGTAGTCCAAAGGAAAGGAAAGCAATACATTTGGCACCAGCTACATAAAACTGCTGCTTAATTCATCTCACCACATGACTACAAGTAGGCAAAAATTCTTGTGTGAGCACTTTTATCACCTCACGAAAATGACACGTAAACTGGGTTTAAATCTCAATTTTTGAATTAAGAAGCACAGATTCAGTGAAAAGGGGGGCGGGGAAAGGAACTGGGAAATGAAATAAAGTGTCAAGGATCTAGTAAGGCTAGTTTCTTTATTTGAATGGGTTTTTCAGCAGAGTGTCCCACAACATTAATTAAAGGATAATGCTTAGATATTTCACTGCTGTGAGCTCCAAATTATTGGCATATTAAATGATGTAGACTGATCTGTATAGGAGTAGATATATGTAGGATCTTCCTCTGAAGACAGACTGTTAGTACTAATGTCCTTGAATCTCTTCCTATGATTGTATGAATGGTAATAATGCTATACAGCTACTTTACAGGTACAGCTGCAATTGCATAATTCGTATCATCACATATAATGACCACATAGGTAATGAGAGGGATCTTCATGTCTTAACTGAACATTTACTCCAGTAGTGAGAAGCTCTGGAGTTGTGAAATCACTTTGCAAATACAGGGATTCTTCCAGTGGCCTAAAGTTATTTGTTATTAATCTCTGTATACTGGATGAGAAAATGTGAGCTTATACGTATGCACAGGCTTCAGTTTATTTATTTGAAACAAGGTTGGGCAGTTCGCTGAACTGTTTAAAATTTTCTCTTAAAAAAATGTATTTGTGATTGCTGAGAAAAGCTTGAGAGCATGAATCTTGGCTCATTCAAAGGCTTATGCTGTCAGCTGAGAGAAGGAAAATTTCAAGAGCCTTGAAAATAATAGAATTGTAGATCTTATGATTTCTGACGCCTCCTCAAGTTTTTGAGCTTGGATCTCTTAAGTCTGCTTCTAGTCTTTTGTATCAGTCTTAGCTGATGAGATGGGATTTGTTTGCTATCAGTGGCCTGAAAACCGTCACAGAAAAGAAATTATACAGTTTGTGGTCATTCTGTTGCTCCTTTTGTAGTAACTTGAAGACTCAGGCTGGGTCTTGTCTTTTGTCCCCTCGACCTTAAAAATACTTGCAGAGTACCTAATAATACATCCATTTCTCCACTTTCACAACATGAACTTCAAAATACAAATATTTTGTTATACCAATTCTTTCAACTCCATAATTACTTATTTCAGTTGGCTTGCATTTTATTTTGCGAGAAGCAAAATTGGTTTATTTCAAATTATTTCAATGTTGCTTTGGTGTATTTTAGTTGAAAGTTCCTTTTTGCCATTTGTTTTGTTTATTTATTTTAGTGTTTATTGAGTTTTCATTTTGTTCTCCATTTTTAACATTCCATATGCATCCACCATCTTTCCTGACAGCGACATTCCAAAGGATCTTTGTCCTTTGTACAGGCCTGGCGAGTGGGAAGACCTTGCTTCTGAGAAGGATATCAACCCTTTCAGCAAATTTAAATCTGTAAACAAGGAGAAGAAGAAGTCCAAAGCGGACAACTTTGTCACCCTGAATTCCACACCGATAAAGCCCATGGAGAAGGAGAAATCTACAGATCTTGAACTTAAACCTCCTGAAAGTTCTTCCTTGGTGACCTCTAAGTCGGAGGAAACACAAAGGGACTCCAACACTCCTGAGCCTTCAAAAAGGGTGGCTTTGGAATGTACCACGGAACATTCTGTAGAGAATGTTAGTCTGGACCTATCCAAAGATAATTCCCTTCTGGAAGAAGATGGTTTTATTGAACTGGAAGAGACTTCATCACAGACTGATAGCAAAGTAAAGAGCAGAGATGCCGGAACAGTTGATGTTCCCAATGACTCTAAAGTGAGAAAGGAGGTTTGGTTGCAAGCGACAAATAAAGAAAATTGTGACCAATCGGTGTTGGATTCATCAGGGACAAAGCATGAAGTTCTTAAAGATGTCCTTGATTTAGAGTCCTGTGAGAAGCTAGATGTGGTGCCTGAAATAAACAAGGGGGGTAGTTCACCAACAAATAAGGTAGAAACAACTCTGGATGCAAACAAAGAGCTGAATAAAGACAAACTTATTGAATTTTACCTCAGTAAAGATAAGGATGAGCCACAGACTACTGATGACTTATGTAAGGCTAACGTCAAGGAAGAGGGGAACAGTATACCAGGAGGCATAGACCTCACCCTTAGCTCTTCACATTCCCAAGCCAATAAATTTGTGAAAGGCAAAAGAGCAGGCCCCGATTTGTGTTCTAATGGAAGGAAAGAGGCATCGTCAGAAGTTGGCGCAACAGCAGAGAAAAATGACCATGAAGGATCATTAGCCTCTTCATTGCCATCTCAGCTAGATAATAAGTCTGAAATCAGACTCTGGCTGCTGCAGAGAATCCAAGTGCCCATTGAAGGTAGGCCTGCTTGCCATAGTGTTACTGTAGCACTTGATGTTAATGAAGGACAGAAATTCTCTTTCAGTTTCCAATAGTTCTTTTCAGCCTTGTTTTTTTTACAGATTGCTTAACAATACAGTTATGTCCTACAAAAAATTAACGAGTCTGCCCTTGATTCTAATCTCTTTCTGCAGTTGTTTCTAGAGATGTGGAATACTCTTGGGGTTTTTTATTTCTTATGACTTTAATATACTGTAGTTGAGATGTGGGAATGTGTCAAACAATTGAATTTTCCTAATTGTAGGGGCTACATTAAAACCCACTTGAGCTTCTTTTTCTGCAGGTCAAAGTATCAAAGTTTATTTCATAAGTTGTTTATTTTCTTTTCTTTCTGTAAAGTATTTTTGTTGATTCCCTTAAATTAGTCTTGTAGGAAGCTGAGAATAATAAGCATAATAATTTCCTACCAGACCTTCACCATGATGTTGCAGGGTGGGTTGCAATAATTTTAAAATACAGTATTAAAGCAGTTAAAATACACTGAAGGGCAGTTAGTACAGAATGTTCACAGAATATACATTTAAATATAATAAATTCAAAACCATATTCTGCATTTCTTAAGAGTCACTCCTTGACAAAGGCTAAATTGTGCTGCATGCCTGGCCACTGTGCTCCGTTTGCTATGTTATAACTCTGTGGTCTTTTGGATTCAGACATGCTTCCTTCAAAGGAAGAGAAAAGCAAGTCCCCTCCGATGTTTCTGTGCATCAAAGTGGGCAAGCCTATGAGGAAGTCCTTTACTTCTCAAAGCTCCACAATGGCTCAGCAATATAGTAAAAGAAGAAAGCAACCGGAGTACTGGTTTGCTGTTCCACGAGAAAGGTAAGCTGTCACTTTTCAGGACCATTCCGGAGTTTATAAGAACTACAATTCTTGTCCACCAGCTGCGTGGTACGTGCTTCTGTTAGAGAAGCCTTTCATTTTCCAGATATTCTTGTCACTGTTTTGTTGCCAACATCATGTACGGTAAATGGAACTGAAGAGGGTGGCTTGTCCCTGCAGATACGTGGTGTTTCCTTCTGTCCAAGGCACATTCAGCTTATTTTTATTGCTTTGTGGAATGTGATAACACAGCCTGGCTGGTAACTGTGTGATGTGATTAGTGATAAGTATCACAACCCCCATTACAAACTCTGTTTAGGAGCGTAGCCAGTGTGAGCCTGACAGAGGGAAAACAAACCTTTAAAAGAGGTTTGCCAGCATAATTCCGCCTATCCTGGCAGATCTGGGGTTTGGATTTCTTGCTTAAAAATTGAGTTAAAAACAACAACTGATGTTCACAGAATTTCAAGTAACAGAGGCCAAACTAGATTAGAAGCTACATGTGTCACTTGCGATGATGTCAGGTGAACTTTTTTTTTTTTTAATAAGAAAGCCCCAAGGTACACATGGAGAAGACATAATGGAAGTTTCTCTCCAGGACAGCTTTGTGGGCTAGTGGGGGAGGAGGGTGGTTTTCATCCACAACAGTCATGGTAGAGGAAATGATGGTATTTCCTGTCTCTTTGCACAGTGGTCCTGATAAAAAATCCCCTCCCTGACAGCCACTATATATATATAAAACTCCCTTTTTCTCCCCTGCCTTTGCATGTTTCGTCCCACATCTAGTTTGACCTTCAAACAGCTTCATCAAGAGTGAATGGGGGAAAGCCTAAAATAAATGGGTGGCAAAAATAGTGTAAGGGCAATAATAGCCCAGAAAAGACTTGGCGGGAAGTAGATTGAGTCTGAGGAAGGAAGCACTCTAGATTCTTTCCAAAGCGGAAGAGTGAACTAAAGGAGTGACTGAACAAAGCAGTAGCAAGAGTATTTAAAATGAAACATAGCTGCAGCTCCTGTGTGTGTTTGTGTGTGTTTGTGTGTGTCAGATATTTCATTTGAGTTCGTAGAATTGTTCCAAGGTGATGTTTTATTATTAAGAGCTGTGTTGCATTTTATTTATATTGCAACACATCTCTTGATATTGAAACATGACCCATAACAACATTCTTAAAAGTTCCAAGAACAAAATGAAACCATTTGACGAAATGATGGATTCAGTTCCTTACCAGTTTATATACAGATGTGTTTAAAGTACAGTGTTTCCTCGGTTTAAGAACAGTCCGGTTTAAGAACGATTCGGTTTACAAACTCCGCAAAACTGGAAATAATATCTTGGTTTGAGAACTTTACCTTGGTCTAAGAACGGAATCTGAATGGTGGAAGGGCACCGGCGGCGGGAGGCCTCATTAGGGAAAGTGCGTCTCGGTTTAAGAACAGTTTTGGTTTAAGAACGGACTAACGGAACGGATTAAGTTCGTAAACCTAGGTACCACTGTACTACAAGACTCTTGGCTGTTTTTACCACAACAGACTAGCAAGGCCAGCCATCCTGGAAATGAGGTCATGTAGCTGATAAGCTTGCTGATGGATCATGCAGCCCATCTGCATGACTGACTTTGCAATAAGGTACAATGTGCCACAGCTGCAGCTCTTGGGAGTCTTCTGTTGGACACGTCTGTCTTCTATGTGACTTTGGACATGCAGCAAGCTCTCTCTCCCGACGCATATCTTACTTTGTCAGCGTAGACAATGAAACCGGTTAATCAGTGACTTTGGCCACTGTTGTCTTGTGATTGTGAAATAGGAGGAGCCCTTATCTTTGGCACGAAACTCTAGAAGCAATAATCATTAGGGAGGTATGCTTTATAAGGGTCCTTCTTTGCTCTGCTTGAATCTTTATGTTGACCCAGTTGTACCACTGCATCTAGTCAGCTTACTGAAAGTCCTTCATTGTGTCTCTTGCAATGGGGAATTTCAACAGTTCTAGAGGGTAAGTATTTTATTTATTTATTTATTGAATTTATATACCTCCCTCAGGTCTCAGGGCGGTTCAACAGAATAAATTCAAAATATAAAACCACAAAATACATAATGAGATTAAAAACAACCCAATAACCCTTCCCGCCCCAAAACCCCATATTTTAAAAGGGCATAGGATGTATAAGTATAAATAAGCTGTGTTACTTTTGTATGTGCTTGTTATGCTTGAAGAATAATAGGCTAGTAGTTTGTATCTATAAACCTCTGCAGGAGTGCCTGCTTTCCATTTGCCAGTGCGTTATAAGCAGTGATGACTAGAGAGCACTGGCAAATTGCAAAGCAGCCCCTGCTGCACAATTTTATGGTTCAGATAATATTAGAGGGGGTAATGAGTAATGGTAAGGGATGCGGGTGGCGCTGTGGGTTAAACCACAGAGCCTAGGGCTTGCCGATCAGAAGGTCTGTAGTTCGAATCCCCATGATGGGGTGAGCTCCCGTTGCTCGGTCCCTGCTCCTGCCAACCTAGCAGTTTGAAAGCACAAAGTGCAAGTCGATAAATAGGTACTGCTCCGGCGGGAAGGTAAAGTTATTTCTTATATTTTGGCAGTGCGGGAGTGGTAGTATAATGCAGAGAAGAACAAAATAACTTTGTCCTTCTTTTTCCACCTATCCAGTGCCAGATTTATGTATAAGCTAAACAAGCTATATAGCTTAGGGACCCACTCTCTTGGGGACCCCCAAAAAATTTAAAGGAAAAGAAACTGGATGTACATTTCCAAAATATAGGAAAAAATAAATAAAACCTACATACAGCAACAGTGTTTTGTGTTGTGTAGGCTCCTATTTGTTATGTGCAGATGACTTTAGATATCTATTAGGTCCATAAATTAACATATAGCATATCTTCAACACAAAATACAGTGACAATTTGTTATTGACAAAGGATAGCTGGATATATAAAGGGCCCCATTACCTTCAGTAGCTTAGGGCCTCATCAAACATAAATCTGGCCCTGCACCTACCCTTCTGCAGCCAGTAACTGTATAAATCATGCTAATTATTGCTAGTTAATTATGGGTCAGTCCCCCAGTCCTGACATTGCTCCCTGCAACTGTTATGCTGCATTTCCAACAACCACCTTCTAGGTGCAGTGGTGGCCAAAACAGAGTTTTTGTTTCTCTGAGCAGGGCCTGCGTCCTTTGTAAGTTACCCATAAGAACACCTGGTCAAACTTATTTGTGTACAAATAAAGCTTTGTTTTAGAAGAGTTGGAGTGACACTGAAAGGCTGGCAAACAAGATCACTCGCTTGTTTTGACTGGCATTGGCTTTACGTGTTTAGCATTTCAGACCTTAAAGCCTTTGATCAAGATAACATGATTAAGTTAAGCTTTGGTAATAAAGAGTTAGAGCTACATCTCATGCATGCACCACTTGTAGAACAATGCTATTCAGTAAGATGCTTTGGAATGAAGAGAACTGGGCATTTAAGTTTGCACTTAGCACAGCTGTAGGTGGAAGCACCACAGGTAGAGAATTTTCTGTACAAAATATATTCTTGACCAGTCCCTACCTTCTTCCCGCCCTCTTCCAGAGACTCAGCATTGTCAGGTTCTCCACTGGTTTCTTTGGGTATTCCCTTTCTGCAAATTTGGCCACTAGCCTTTGTCTACAAATCAAAATGCTTTAAGCTGGGGGTGGGGAACTACTTGCGGGGGCAGGGCCAGATGCAAAATCGGCCAATCTTCTGCAGGACACATTGACAGGTGGCTGGGTCCACCCACCTGTCAATCACCTGGCACCAAATGACTAATTGGACCCACTTATTAGGCTGGTGGCGGGTGGTACGCGGGTGGCACTGTGGGTTAAATCACAGAGCCTAGGGCTTGCTGATCAGAAGGTCGGTGGTTCGAATCCCTGCGATGGGGTGAGCTCCCGTTGCTCGGTCCCTGCTCCTGCCAACCTAGCAATTCGAAAGCATGTCAAAGTGCAAGTAGATAAATGGGTACCGCTCCGGCGGGAAGGTAAACGGCGTTTCCGTGTGCTGCTCTGATTTGCCAGATGCAGCTTAGTCATGCTAGCCACATGACCCGGAAGCTGTACGCCAGCTCCCTCGGTCAATAAAGCGAGATGAGCGCCGCAAACCCAGAGTCGTTCGCGACTGGACCTAATGGTCAGGGGTCCCTTTACCATTTAGGCTGGAACTTATTCATGGTTGCTTTAATCAGTTGAGAAGCTCGACTCGAAGAAAGTGAGCTGAGAATCCCTGAAATTAAGACAGCAGTGATGTTTTCACCTGGCTTATCAGCAGGGGAGGTCCTGTCGGTGCTGCTGCAACTGAGTGCTACCTGGCTGCCTCAGACCCATGATACGACCTTCTGTGCAGTAATTCCCTGTTTATGGAATGCCTTCCCTGGTACACAGTGTATGTGTCTCCCTCCTTTATTCTTATCATTCAGGAGGAATTTAAAAATCTTTGTTTACTCAGGGACTTGGTGGCAGAAGTATGTTGGTTCCTGGAACCTTGAAATTATTTAGTTGTGAGGATATTTGAGGAAACAACAATAACTGTATCATTTTTCTTGTTTTTGTTTGCTGTCCTGGGTTCCTTTGGGAAGAAGGGTGGGATAGAATAATGGTAATATACTGTTTGCTCCAAATTGGTATCTTGCAGAAATTTATCAATGCTGTATATGTGTTTCTTGAAATTGTCTTATGCTTGATTCCCAAAACAATTGCTTGAAATTATGCCAGAAGGATTTGCTTCCAAGGGCTTGAGACTCTTGCCTTAAATGTGTACCGTATATGAGAGTGAATTGTATGGTTTATCTTTTCATCTAAGAACCGTGACGAGATTAATAGTTGGCTACCAGAATTCACATGCAGTAAAATGTTTACAATTTGATAGTCTTTAACTAAGTGATTGCCTTTCACTCAGCAAGTTTATGTTTCTGTCTGGTTCTAGAAATTAGTTACTTGATATGTCACTTTCAGAATAGGCAAGTTGATGGAAACATATACCGGTACTTAGGAAGTTGAGGTAATTTTAATCTGTTTAGTATTTTAACTTTTGTATGTTTTAACATACTTTTGTAGTTTTTGCTTGATTTTTTGTTTTATCCTATTTGTAAACCACTTTGAGATTTTTTGGGGGTATCCCCCCCCAAAATCAAATGATATATACATTTTGCGAACAGTCTTCCCCAATCTGCTGCCCTCCAGTTGTTTGGGCTAAAGGTTCCAAGAATCACTGACCATTGGCAATGTTGGCTGGGACTGATGGAAACTGTAGTCCAAAAAGTTTGGCGCTCATCAGGCTGGGAAAAGGCTGCAGTAACACAAAATGAAACAGTGAAACATCATGTAGAAAGACATTAAGTGAGTCACTTGCATTTCTAGAGGGATTCCCCCCACCCTTGGAATAACTCAATCATGGGTAGTGCACTGTGGATTGGTAGGAAGTGGTTGCAGAAAGATTAGATAAAATAGCACCTGCCTTCCTTCTGTTTCTCACGGAAAAACAAAGCTCAGGCTGCGGATCACAAACTGTTATGCATCTGGTTGGCCGTTGGAAGAACAAAATACTGGATGAGCTGGGCCTTTGGTCTCAGCCAGAGTGGCCCATTATCTCTTTATGAGTTTTTATTTTCATATATGTTTATCACTTGATAATTGCAGCATCAAAGGATGGTTTGTTTCCTGTGCTCTCTGAATGCAGGAATACCCTTGAATCTGTATACTGAATGCAAAGCTGCTTCAAAATCGAGGGATAAGAGAGATTCAACATTGAGTAACTACAGTATTTTGCAGTTTGGGTGTTCTGTGAGGTAGGAGTAGGGAGAAAATGTAAGCCTGAGGTTCAGTCCAGCTGTCACCAAATATTTGGTCAACAACAAAAGCTGCTGCCACATTTACTGAACATGTTCAAAAAAGCTTCATTTAGGTAGTTGGCAAGTGGTGTTAGTATTTTACACTTGCCTAGGAGTAAGTTCTACATAACTGATTTGGGCTTACCTTTGAGAAGATGTGCACAGAGTTTTACTGTTAGTGAATCTGCCTCCCACGAAGGGTTTTGGAATGCTCAGCCCCTGTCTTTTTGCTTTCACTTCACAGGGTAGATCACCTGTATACCTTCTTTGTACAGTGGTCACCAGATGTGTACGGCAAAGATGCTAAAGAACAGGGCTTTGTTGTAGTGGAAAAGGAGGAGCTTGACATGATAGACAACTTCTTCAGTGAACCCTCAACAAAAAGCTGGGAGGTGAGTGGTATCTGTTTTCAAATCAGAAGTATTTGAAACTCCATGCCAGGATTGATATATAACAATACATCTGGCTGCCAAGGAGATTTATTGCTACTGATTGTAACCTGTTGTTGGCCTCTTCTAAAGTAAGTTCATAGTCCTCATGGTTGCATGCATGGTTGGACCATGTGTTATAAAGTACCAGTAATTTTTATTTTTAAAGTTCAAAATCACTTTGCATCCTCACCCTTCACACCACTCCATTGCTGTTTGACCACCAGCTTTTAAATCAGTTCCTTAAAGCATTCTGCTTTTCATGGACTCGGCTACAATGAATAAATACAGTCCTATGTTAGTTTTATACTGAATATCTCAGGTTAACTGTAGAGTTCAAATAAAGTACTATATGCATTTGTGACAAGAAAAATGCATTTATTATTTATTCAGCTTAATAATTCCAAAATCAACAAATAAATACATCAACAAATACGTAAACATATTATTTTTTACAATTTTTTAAAATTACTCCAAACATAATAAAATGAATTACTGTATTTTGTACATTTGGGTTCCTGTATAATATGAAAATACTCAATTTTTCTATAGAATATTTTTCTAATAAAGTTTCTAATAAATTCGTTATATACACATACACTCCACTCTGATTTTTCAGTAGCCATTTCGAGGCCTGTTTCCTCTCATATTTCCTGGTAAGTGAGTGCTCCTGAAACCAGACATAAATTCCCTGTTATTACTATTATTAATAATTTATACCCTGCCTTTTCCCCTAACAGGACTGAAGGCAGTTTACAGACAAAAACAAGAATGGCTAAAAACTGAAAAATACAATTAAACATTGATAGATTTAAAACTATATACTTATATAAAATATCCTACAAGGGAAAGAGATACAACTGGCTACAACACAAAGACTATGAATTCCAGCAAAATATATTTCAGTCAAATATATTCAGGTTCAGTTGTGGAAAATAAATCCCAAACATTTAATCAGTCCCATGTCTATCTTATCCCTATTCCTAGGAGCTCAGGGTGTGCAGTTTCATCTTCACAGCAATCTTGTGAGGCCCATTAATGGTCAAATAATTTGTCCACTACAGCACAATCTTTCTATGAGTTGTTCAAAAGGCACAAGTTTTCTGTTTGTCTGCATTACTTGATTAGTATAATTTCTTCTTGTTCTGGTTGGCATCTGTGCAAAACTCTTCATTTTGTTTGTTTATTAAATTTATATCTTGCCCTTTCTCCCAAAGGAGCCCAGAGCAACATTTACATAATTATATGGTTAAATATTTATTATTTAATCTTGAAGCAAAGTTTCTTGTGTTAAACAAATTTGTCTAGATCAGATACATACTTTATTACTGCCATTAAGTTTTGTAGACAGATACTTTAAATTCACACAAATCAGAGGATTTGTAGGGTGAGTTAAAGATTTGTGTCATCAACAGGATAAAAAAACCCCGATACAAATTATGTAGTTCAGGCTCAGATGTTAACCTGCAACATCTGCCTGTAAGATAAATTGTAATTATAATAAAAAATGTGTGGGGGAGATGTAGCTCTACCAAAACAATTTTTAATGCAAAGATTTTGGAGGGATATGTTGGAAAAAATTCAGGAAACCATGTGATATGATATTCCTTCAGACGTTGTTTGCATGTGGTGGCAGTGAGAATGTGTCCCGTCCCTAGACGACGTGTGTGTGTGTGTGTGTGTGTGAGAGAGAGAGAGAGAGAGAGAGAGAGAGAGAGAGGGAGGGAGAATGAATATGAGTATACATATGAGATGAGCAGGAAGGTACCATTAGGAGTAGTTTCTGTTTTCCCCACAAAAGCCTAAAGTTGGCCCTATTGCTATCTCAATCATTCAATTATTTTCTTTGTAAGATATATATATATAGACTCTCTCTCTCTCTCTCTCTCTCTCTCTCTCTCTCTCTCTCTCACACACACACACACACACACACACACACACACACTCTTTACAGGGCTGCTTAAAAAAATTCAAAGAACCTTAATATTTACTTTAATATCATTTATATAAATGTTTTTAAATTCCTCTGACTGGAAGCTGAGGGTGGCTAATGATGATATAAAGGTGCGTGATAATCGTAAACTTTTACATTAAAAAAACACACCAGTCAATAGGTTCAGACTTGCTGTTTTAGCCTAAACTGCCAGAAGCAGCTTAGCTGTTCCCAAATAATGGGAGGGACAAGCTTTGTCTAGGAATACCTGGGAAAGTGTTAATTGTTACAGGATATGAATCAAGTGCTGGAAAGCAAAAGGCAGGATAAAGGCCATTCAAGTTGCCACAGGTAGGCAGGTATCCATCCCGCTGCTAATTTCCTGGCAGCGGGGCACTAAGATGTGTTGGTATCCTTACTTTCCTCTGACTTAGAGCAGAAAATTAAACTGATTTGGATGATATGAAACTATAACAGCCATAAACATTAGTTTAAAATAAGTAAAATCTACAGTAGGCTATCCGTTTATCCAGGGTGTGTGCTCCTCTGACGTGCTGTTTTAGCCTAAACTCCGGAAAGCAGTTTACCCGTTTCCAAAAAATGGGAGGGGCTAGCTTTGTCTGGGCATACCTGGAAAAGTGTTAATTGTTACAGGGAATTAATCAAGCACTGGAAACCGGTGAAAGGCAGCAATGCATGACGTATTGGTTGGGCCATTCAAGTTGCCGCATGCAAATGATATAGAGACTAGCAGTGAGAGCACACAGATGTTTACCATGTACCCTTCCATTTTCTGAGCTCAGTGCTGATGTTGGTTACCAGTTTCAAGTCCTTCCTTGTGTTGAAAGTTCACAACTCAGTAACAAAGCATAAAAAGGAACAAGAGTTATATACTCCTGAACTCCAAAATAAGCTTGGTCTACCACATAAAATAGGTTTTAATGATTTTACTGTATACCACCTTGATATTTTTATGAGTTGGCAGTTTATATTCTGATAAGTATCACACCTCTATGACTAGGAGACTAACTCTTTTTTGATGCAGTTTTCTAAATAAATGAGGTAATGGAAAATTTGGGCAAATTGTGACCCAGGACAGGGAGTCTAAATGATTACATTATATATACTGATTTAATATCAATTGCACAGTGATAAGTTTAAAGAAAGATGGGTTTAACCTGTTTAAATTTGTTTTAATTGGATTTGATTTCATTCATCTTAAATCAGTTTAGAACTTTAAAATCAGGGTTTTTTATAAAAAAAATTCACTTGCATTTTAAAAAAAATCTCTCTGATAAAAAAGAGAACAAACTAGTTAAAGAAACTACAAGTGACATAGGGACGTGTTCAGCGTAGCACTAAGTGGAACAGTCTGTCAGGGCAAGGATTCTTCCTTGCACAATAGAACATTTGCCCCCTCCCCTCCCCCATGAACTCTATTCTGAGGATTCCCCCATCCCTTCAGAGCAGATTTGGGGATAGTGCAGAAAACATGTGGGAGAAAGAGAGGGAAGAAATTCCATCACACTAGCGGTAATCGGTGCACTAGTGGAACTATTTAGTTGAATGCTACCCACTTTTCTCAGGTTGTGGGTGCATATGACCTGTGGTGGCATGGTAGAGGAAGGCTTGACTGCATATTGAGACCAAACAGAGAAATCAGTTGAAGCAATTATTTGCCATCACACAGAAGATAGGATCCTAGATATGTGGGTGTATGATCTGGAGTGGTCTGAAGCTTATTTTGGGAAGAGTCCCTTATTCTTTTCTACGTATTCTGGCCATTATTAGCATGGTCCCTTGATAGACATATAGTTTCCTGAACCCAGTTGACCAATAGGAGCTGGTATTGAGCACGGGTGGCGCTGTGGTCTAAACCACTGAGCCTCTTGGGCTTGCCGATCAGAAGGTCGGCGGTTCGAATCCCCACGACGGGGTGAGCTCCCGTTGCACAGACCCAGCTCCTGCCAACCTTAGCAGTTCGAAAGCACGTCAAAGTGCAAGTAGATAAATAGGTACCGCTCCTGCGGGAAGGTAAACGGTGTTTCCGTGCGCTGCTCTGGTTCGCCAGAAGCGGCTTAGTCATGCTGGCCACATGACCTGGAAGCTGTACGCCGGCTCCCTCGGCCAATAATGCGAGATGAGCACCGCAACCCCAGAATCGTCTGCGACTGGACTTAACTGTCAGGGGTCCTTTACCTTTTTAAAATGTTATTATGACAGCCTTACTCAAGAGAGCAGAGTTCCATGAGATGGCTGGAGATAAGTGAAATCAAGAAGGGACACTGCAGCTATTAGGAAGTGATGTCCCTTATCTAATGCTGATCAGTGGATGTTTGATCAGTTGGGTTTAGAGAAAAAGTGCATTGGCAGGTGATAAAGAGTGTATGAGAGAATACTGGGATTCCTGTATTTTTTTGGGAATAGGTAAGAGAGCCTGTTCTTGTGAAATCTTGGAGCCACTGTAAATTTATGTTTAGGTAGTGCAGGGAAATGGCAATAAAAGTAAAAGGGTTTTTTGCTTGTTACAAAACTTAATCTGAAAATGGACTGCTGCTGCCATCTCACTCTTACTCTATTTACAAGAAAGTCTATCTGTGTTGAATCTGTTGCCAGGCTGCCCTTGGGCTCGTTCTAGAGAAAACGAAAGTAAGTTGGGTATATAAGGCAGTTTAGAAAGCAGCCTGTTTCAGAGTTAGCTGTAGAGACAGGAGCTTCACTTGTGGTGAGAAATCAGAATTGACAGCAAGGTAGGAAAAAATGAAAATCATAAGAGACAGACGAAAGGAAACGGCTGTGAATTTTCAAATAATATTCTGTGCCAAGCCTGACCAGGAGCCCTTCGTGAAGGTAGGTTAAAATGAAAGTTGCCGTCTTTTAGTTCTTTTGTTTGCCAATTGTCAACGTAGAACATAGCACATTCAGAACGGGAGTGCTGTTTCTTGGTTAATAAAACTGTTCATCATAGCTCATATTGAAATGTAGTTGTAATTAAGATACGTTGCATATCATTTTTGATATGCATGACAAATGGAGTCCTGCACATGGTGTGAGATCATGTTGTTGCCCTTGTTGTAGAATGCATTTCTGTTGAAATTGTGATTTCTCATCTTGGCTCTTGATAATCTTGGTACATATGCCTACTCTGAAGTACGTACTATTGAGTTGCACTTATTCTCTGTGTATAGGATTATGGCATTAAAAGAGTTGTAAAAGGAGTTCCTGCTGTTGCTGTTTGTTTTTAATCCTGTCCTTCAATGTGCATGCAACTGCCTCTTCCCATTCAAATAAAATACATATTTTGCATCTCAATTGCAGGTGCACATAGTCAACATTTTGTTCCCAGCTTGGGAAACACACTGGCTCTTCTATCTTCTGTTTTTCTGTTCATTGTTTTTATCTTGTTTTCATTATTGTACCTTGAGATTTTAATTAATCAGTTCGAGTATTTCCGTAAGCTGCCCCTGAGCACTTCCTTCCTGGACTTGGAAAAAGACAGGCACACTCCTCTGAAGGACAAGTAGCATATATGAGGTGTTAAATCAAATTAAGTTGTTTATTAGGTTTTATTTGGATTGGGGTATGTGTTCTGCAGTTGTTGTAAGTTAATGTTTAATGCTTTTATGACTGAACTACCGGTACCTTGAGTAGGCTTTTATTCTGAAACATGGCAAAAAAATTAATGAACTAAAATAAATAAAAGTATATTACAGGTTTCCATCAATCAAAAAGCAATCTAAATAGTAAATCCTTTAAAAACATTTCCCTCGTTTTTACAATGGTAGTAGAAGTTGGAGGATCACAGCATAGGATAGCTGTAATGGAAAACATTTCAAATACGATGACCTAATTTGACCATAAGCCAATAAATGTCCATGTTTATTTTACACTGTCCTCTTCCTTTGACAGTCAAATATAATGTAGCGAACAAATTAGGATCAATATATATGGATGTCCATTACCATAAAACAACCCCCTTTAGCTATTAGATTAGTCATATCTGATGTGATTCTATGAGAGGCCATGTGGTTGGAATAATGTGGTGTTATGGATAAAAGCCAGAGAGCAAACTCCTCCACATTATAATATCATATTATAATGATATAATATATTATATATCATTATATATATACATTATATCATTATATATATACATAATAATATAATATTACAGAACAGTTCCTTAGTATACATGTATATAGTATATAGTATATAGTATATAGTATATAGTATATAGTATATAGTATAAATAAGGCAACTTCTTCCATTGCTGAATAAATCTTACAGGTTAGGGTCAAAAGAGTCCTCTAGGCTTAGTTATAAGGCCAGTCAGTTGCCATCCAATTGACAATATTTGACCATTGTTGGCTAGATAATCCGGAAGAAAGGAGCCCCCTTGTACAGATCAGCAAACACAAGAGAATTGTTCCTTGGTTTGTGAGCCCTTCAGGGTGCCTGGATTGGGGGCATAGGGTTGTATTCAATATAGGGATAAATCACTTGTTCCATCTGCACAAGGATTTCTCCTTGCGCAGCAGAATGTTCTTCCCCTCTCCTCCCCCTCTGCAGGTTCCCTGAATGATCTGGAACAGATTCGAGAAATCACATTCCCCTAGCACTATTAGTGGAATACCAGCCACACACTCTTATTTTAGGCCTCCCCTTTTATCCTCCCATTTTAAAAAACTAAGAGCACAATCCCAGCCAAAGTTAATTATTTTAATTCTTGCAGATTTTAGTGAGAGATATTTAGTTTGTGGTAAAAAGGTAAAGGTAAAGGGACCCCTGACCATTAGGTCCAGTCGTGACCGACTCTAGGGTTGTGGCGCTCATCTCGCATTATTGGCCGAGGGAGCAGGTGTACAGCTTCCAGGTCATGTGGCCAGCATGATAAAGCCGCTTCTGGCAAACCAGAGCAGCGCACGGAAACGTCATTTACCTTCCCGCTGCAGTGGTACCTATTTATCTACTTGCACTTTTACATGCTTTCGAACTGCTAGGTTGGCAGGAGCAGGGACCGAGCAACGGGAGCTCACCCCGTCACAGGGATCTTCTGATTGGCAAACCCTAGGCTCTGTGGTTTAACCCACAGCGCCACCTGCTGTGGTACTGTTTACAAACTCAGTTGCTCCAAAGAAAGGGGGGAATAGCTGATGCTAAAAGCAGCCCTTTACTGTGTTTCTCCCACAATTTAGTTTGACTAATTTTCGCCCGTGACTAGGTAAACCTGTTCTGGATGAGATAGAGCTATGCCATTGTTACCTGGGCATTAGTTTGCTTTTTTATAGAACATTTTTTTCACACACTGTGTACTGCACCATTCAAATAAGTAAATTTCAAGATGCACATAGTACCCCCGCAAATGTATGACTAGACTATGTATGACTAGCACATACCCCCGCAAAGGTATGACTAGATGGTTCTTCTGCTTCCCTAGCCTTCCCTGTGCTGGGTCACTTTCGGACTTATAAAAACATTTGAGTACCAAAGTCTCTCCTTTTTTAACCCTTTTTAGATTATTACAGTAGAAGAGGCAAAACGGCGAAAGAGCATTTGCAGCTATTGTGAAGAAGATGATCGATGCAGTGAAGAAGATGAAGATGCTTTGCCTGTCTTAAAAAACCAGAGTGTGCTCTTAGAAAATATGCATATAGAACAGGTAAAGTTTATAAAGGGGAGTGTGTGTGTGTGTGTGTGTGTGTGTGTAAGTATAAATGTATGTTTGTGTGTATAGTCAGAACATGTTTTGTTTTAATTTGTGTGCAATGCATAGTAATTTTGGTGCTTTACAAATGGCAATCAGTGAGCCCTGTCCTATGGAGCTTGTTCATGCACCTCATTGTGCAGAGGTACAGCTCTGATTATGGCTTGAACCGTTCAGTTCTCATACAGGACGGAATGAAATTTCTAGTGCCACATCAGTTGCATTTTACACTAACTACAATGCTTTCTTTTATCTTCTAGCTCGCCCAGTGCCTGCCAGCAAGGGTTCAGGGATATCCCTGGAGGCTAGTCTACAGCACACAAGAACATGGAACCAGCTTGAAAACACTGTATCGCAAATCGGCATCTCTTGATAGCCCTGTCCTGCTTGTCATCAAAGACATGGACAATCAGGTTAGGCACCACAACAAATCCTGTTTAATTGTGTTTTGTTTTCTCTCTTGTTTCCAAGTATTTCAGTAGGAGTGTAGCTTAAAATAAATCTTGTGTTAACAGAAAGCGTGATTGATCCCTGTCTTGTGGCTTGAAGTTATTTGTGTGCTTCATAGTGCGAAAAGTACTTCTGCTTCATGTTCATTTTTAGATTGCCTTGGCATAAAAAAGCACAAGTTTATTGATGCCATTGCTATTCTGTCTTAAAATGGTTGAGATCTAATTATGTCTGCCTACTTGTGCCCCACTTTTCAATGGGACTTCTCGTTTATTATCCTCCAGCCCGCACCCCAAAAACTGCTCTGGAAGGTTCTCCAGCTCTCAAGAGCAATTTTGGGGCACGCAGGGGCTGGAATGGAAACCCTGTTGCCTTAGCGGACATCTGCTCATGCTACATTGGATTTTGCCAGGGGTTTAGGTGGAGGAGCAACTTAGAATACTGGTAACTTTTGCACAAGAAGAGAAATGCCATCTGTGTATTGAAAACTGACTATAAGATTGGTGCAAGAGGACTGATAGAACCTCTCTGTGCCTTTTATTGGGGCTATTTCCATGTGTGCATGCTGCAGATGTTTGGGCTTTCAGCTCCTGATAATTTAGCAGAATTAAGGCATCTTATGTTTCCTTATCCATTTTGAACTGCAGTCATATTTATTTACGAATATTTATAAACTACCAACTCATTACAAACCATTGTGTGTGCAATGAAATCATTAAAACATATTATAAATTTTTTTAAATCATAAAATGCAGAATAAATGACCAACACTTTCATCAATTTCATCAATGTTTGTTTTTCATAGGTTGGTTAAGCAAGTAAAAACAACAGTAACCTTGTTTGAAATGTTTTTGAATGTTTATGCCTTTAAATGTGGAAGTATCCTCCAATATAATCGTAATTTTGTTTCGGCAGGTTTTTGGGGCTTATGCAACGCATCCTTTCCACTTCAGTGATCACTATTATGGCACTGGAGAAACTTTCCTATACACATTTGATCCTCTTTTCAAGGTAAGGTGCACTGAGGATAGTCCTAACTCTATAATTTCTCAAAACTTAAGTTGGTCAGGCAACATCAATAGTATTATTAAAAAGGTCCACCAGAGGTTGCATTTCCTGCGTCAACTAAGGAAATTTAAATTGCCCCAGGAAGTGTTAATCCAATTTTACAGAGGCATCATTGAAACTGTTCTCTGTAATTCTATTACTGCTTGGTACGGCACAGCCTCCAAGATGGACAAGAAAAGGCTCCAGTAAGAATTGCAAAAAGGGTAATTGGTGCTAGCTTGCCTTCAATAGAGACACTCTATGCTACTTGAGTTAGGAAGAGAGCAGAGGGAATTGTTGCAGATCCTTTGCATCCCGGTCATCACAGATGTTTGATTACTTCCATCTGGACATCGCTACAGGACTTTATACACAAAATTGGCCAGGCACAGGAACAGTTTTTTTCCCCTTGTGCCATTAAATTGTTTAATTCGTAGTTGTGTAGCAGAAGGGGAGGCCAGTTATGGGTGGGGTTTCTTTGCTGTGTCATTGTATTGTGAGTGGAACAGTGTTTGTATAAGGTATGTTTACATTGCAATGTAGCCAAATCAAAATTCCAAGTATGTTGGAAAATGTACTTGGCCAATAAATTATTCCTATTCCTATTACTCACACCATATGTTTGTTTATGTGAAATGATGCTGAGACTTGCACAAAAGCTCGAAGGATGTATTTCTGAATACATTATTAAGCACACCAATGAAAGGGCTTAAATACACTGATGAACAAGCTTCAGCTTTGTTGGTGTCTGGATGTGAGCGGATGCTATGTAAGTCTCTGGGCTTCTTGAAGGAAGAGCCACATAAAATAAATAGGAAAGGTTGCATTTTCTGACAGAGACCACATTTTTTTAACATGGCTGTTTAGGTGGAAATTGTACAAATCTTCTGTGGGTTGTATGGAATGTAAAAAGGACATACAAGACTGTAGGAGCTACAGTGACTTGTCAATACTGAGAACAGCTGACTTAATTTTTGCAATAGGAAAACAGAAAAATGAGGAAGGCGAAAGCAGCCACATTGTAACATTGCAAAAATATTCTGTTTTTAGTAAGATTCACACCTAGGAGCATGAATTGACACAGAGACATATATATATATATATATATATATATATATATATATATATATAGTGTGTGTGTGTGTGTGTGCGCGTGCACACACACATATACATATTACTTAAGACCAGGGCTTTTTTCCCCAGCCAGAGCTCACCGGAACTTAGTTCTGGCACCTCTCGTGGGGGGGGGGGCATTGTAAGGGAAAGTTGAAGACTTCTCAAGGAATGAAAATGTTTCTACCTAAAAAGTGCAGTGCTATTTTTCTAGAAAAAGAGGTGCTATAACTCACCATGAACGCGCCCCTTGTTATCTTATTCTGAGCAGGAGCAGGCCCTTATTCCATCAAAGGCAAAGGTGGTGAATTTTTGACGCCAACCAGTAACTCTTTCTTGCACTTCTTCCCCCTAACAAGTGCTTACTGTCATTCTGCCACAGCTGCAAGCAACTGTGTTGAATAACTATGATATTATACTCTTCTCCCTTAGGTCTTTAAGTGGAGTGGAGAAAACACCTACTTTATCAACGGAGATGTAACTTCCTTAGAACTTGGTGGTGGAGAGTAAGTTGAATAAGTTTCTTTATTAATCATATTGTTGAATACCGCCTGTGGGCAACCTCTTCCTTTGCTGAAAGGGCAAAAACTGCTATTTGGTTTAAGAATGGGTTAATCTCTTCAACCATCAGAACTTGACGTGAACAAAATCTCTGAATGCGTGCATGGCTCTTGTGCATAAAGCTGCACTGGCTTGTGGACAAAGGAATATAGGAAGCTGCCTTATGCATAGTTAAGACACTTGGTTTGTTTGGTTCAGTATTGTCTGCACAGATTGGCAGCAGCTCTCCAGGGTTTCAGATGGGTCTCTCCCAGCTTCACCTAGAGATGCTGGGGGTCAAACCCAGAACTTTCTGCATGCAAAGCAGGTGCTCTGTCACTGAATTGCAGCCTTTGATTATTTATTTCAGTTAAATAATCCAGGACAGAATATAAAAGAACCACATGAGTTTTTGCCCCAGTCCATTGAGGTCAGAAGAACCATGCACACAACATGTGCAGAAGCCTATATCCAGGTTCCATATATCTGGGAAAAGGCCATGTTGACATGTTCCTTTTTAAAAAAGCAACAACAACAATCCTCTCCTGCCTGCTTCGGGGCAAAAACCAACAGACAGGATTCAACCAAAGGTTTTTAAGTCCTGTTGACTTTATGGGAAGAAGGCTAAGCAAATGTTTAACCCTCCAGCTGAAAGAAACAGAAAGTTAAAATGGGCAACTTGTTGTGTCGTCATTTTGAATAAATCAAAAGTGAATAAATCAAAGTTTTCAGCTAATTTTCTTCTCCTTGCAGTGGCAGGTTCGGTTTATGGCTAGATGCTGATTTATATCACGGTCGGAGCAATTGTTGCAGCACATTCAATAATGATATCTTATCCAAAAAAGAAGACTTTGTCATACAAGATGTGGAAGTATGGACATTTGAGTGATGTACATGCTGCCTTAAAAAGTTTACTGAGCACTCAATGGATGTTGAATATTGGAAAGTAGACTGCCTCACAATAGAACATGCTTCTCCTGCCCGTGAAATCTGGTCACAGCCTGGCTGCACAAGAAGATTTTAGGTCAAAAAGTGGAAAGACTTAATTGCATTTTAAAAAATGACCTCATTAAAGTCGTATTTCCGCCCTGCCGGTGATCTTACAGCATGGATGCAAGATGTTTAACGAAGGCATTTGCGATATACAAGTTTGTTTAAAGCAGTCTCCTTATTTTTTGTAACTGTGAAAGAATACTGGTGGAAAAACATAGACCTGTATAGTACATTCCATGTGTATTTTTATTCTGCTTACATGAAAACCAAAAAGAAGTTGGGTTAGCAAATTCTACAGCGTATAGTGATGGTTTCCATGATAAAGAGGGTTAGTCTTTCAAATCAGTATACAGCACTTAAAGGGAGCATTTTTAAAGGAATGTATTTATTGTTTGTATAGTACATTTTTATGAAATGTAGTAGGCATGTTTTTTCTTTTAATATTTTAATTTCAAAATTTGCTTGGAAGATTTATTGACTGAAGTAAATGTCTTAAGCGGTGGTGATGAATCATTTCATTTCTTAGGTATTTTTTATACTTTGCTGGTTTTTTAAATTTTTGTAAAAGACTTCATTGTTGCTTTGTTCTTATTATTTTAGGAATCTTATTTTTGGGCAGAACACATTACTTTGGATTGTTGGAAAGCAGTGCATTGTCAGTTTCCATTATCAAACACAGCTGTCTGGTTGCGTGCTGGAGACAGATCCTCTTTTTAACAGGCTTAACAGTAAAGAAATAACTTTTGAAACAGTGGCATTGTTATGGGGCAAAAAACAGATTCTTAAACTGTGCCCTATAAATTATTTGAAACTCTTTGTTAGAGAAAACTATTAGTGTCCTGCCAGACTAGCTTTGCCCTTCTTTTTCTTGGAAAATGTTCTCTTTCTTGAATAACAGTTGAACCCTGTGGTTGCATTCTGCTTTTTAAGCAGTCACTTTTCTTTCTGCGTATTTTTTTTTAATGACGTAATGATGCAGTACTTGAGAGCACTGGGTCCAAATTCAGTAAGAAAGACTAAAGTGCTGCAGGTTAATTGAAACCGGAAACCATTTTTTGTTATTTGCCACTTCTAAAAAAGACAGTGCTACCCTTCCTGAAATGCTGACATTCTCCTAACTTTTGGGAGCCCTTGGTAAGCCTTTTAAAAAAAGCAAATAAAGTCAACATGAGAGAAGGGGTATTTTTAAAAAATCCAACAACAAAAAACGGTACTTCCTATGCCCCTGAAAAAGTATCGGTCAATACACTATGCTTGTCACCCTTTAGGATGACTTCGCAAGGCCACCTGTGTCAACCTAGGCTGCATCCTTACATATTAACCAGGTCTTCTCCTGTTCATGATGACATTGCTTCCAAATGAATTGGAAATAACTGGGACCATCCAGTCTTGTGCTATATGACCTGGTCAACCAGATTCAGATTACAAAGAGTAATTTCCTTCACATATATATTGCTTCTGTGTAGGAAACTCCGTACACAGTGACATAGGGCAGACACACACGTCTGCTTTGGAGTGTGTGTACATTAACAATTTGGGCTTGCTGCAGATAGAAAACATATGAATCCATCACATTTGGTAGGCACATAATTCCCTACACAGAAGTAATAGCCTTCGTGTACAAAACCGCTTTGAGGCATTTTGTTAACACCTGCAGCCTACACTTTGCACTCTTCTTACCATCAGTTCTACTCTGACAGATTTTCACCATTACATATTAGCATAATACTTTGGAGACATTCCAGGGAACCTTAAAAGACAGTTTTAACAAGGATGAGACACATACAGGTTGTAAGCAAAAGGTTTTTTTAAAAAAAATAATGGACGTATTTCACTGTTATACACAGTTCATTTCATTATATTGTACTTGTCAGAGCATATCTAAAGTTTGTGTTCTATATTCGAAACAGTGTTGTCCTCTCAAGATTCTGTGACCCTTCAGAAAACTATGGATATTTAATATATGTAATGCAGTGCTATCGCAACATTTTCAATAAAGGAATTTATGCATTCATATGATTGGCGTGAAATTTCTTTCCCCACCCCAGACTTAATAGTCAAAGGTGACAGAGCTGGGAGCACTAAAGGCTAGCTTGCCATATTAGATCTATAATACTTCAGAGGGATAATTCTTGATGTTTCCACTGAAACTTCTAAATGTTGGATTTTCCCAGAAATTGCCTTTATCAAACTGCTAGTGACACAGTGGGCATTTGCTACATCTGGAACAAGAAGGCACTAGTTCTGGAATTTGGTAATGTAGGCGAGAGTGTAGCTGGTACAAATGACAAAGGGATTACACATTCCTCACGCTGAACTCTGAACCACTTTGAAAGTCTATTCGGAAAAATATTGTAGCTTGGAAGCTGTGTGTCCAAGTGGCAGTGCTCCATATCACATCCAACCCATCTGCATATGTGACCGTTTTCACCTTGTCCCCTGTGTGTCTGCCCTACTCACTAGTGGGGATGCTTAATGAATCAAAAGCCATTGGAAACTGAGGAATCCTGTGTACCCTGCACACATAGGATTTGTATTCAACATCTTGCAAGGTAAGCAGCCCTTGTACATTGTGCAGTGCAGTCCTATGACCCATTTATTAAGAAACGAATTCAACCAAGTTTAATGGGGTTTATTTCCAAGTAGACAGGCGAACTGGGGTCTTAATCACTTTCCCCACTCATAGCAATATTGGTTTAATTTTGGTGAAGAGGAAAGAAAACCCTTGGCGGCAGGGTGGGATAGAAATGCAACAGTAAACAAAGAGAGCTTGTCTTTTGTTCGTTCACTTTTTGCTCATTTGCCCAATCCATGGCAATGTTACCTGCTCATTCTGTTGGGCAGGCACAGAGTTTCGCCCTTTTCTCTTTTGCCCCTCTCGCCCAGTCCCTAGACATGTTACTTTCCCCTTTACAGTACTGCAGGATTATGGCCCTCCCTCTCTGTGCACTAGGCAAAAACTCTGGTCCACCACACCCTGACTATCTCTTCATAGTTGTCAACTTTCGGATTTGAAAATAAGGGATTTTTTCAAACTTTCGGATTTGAAAATAAGGGATGCTGCGAGGGTGGTGCAATGGCACCAAGTAGCCTCGCCACCCTGCGCCCCAGAGGCTGCACGCGAACGGGTCAGCTAAAGAGCGAGCGCGTAGACGGCAGGCAGGCAGGCTGTCTGGTTGGGCGTGAGGGTCTGGCTGCACAAGGCATGCAAGCTCCACCCCCAGTCGGTCTCAGACTCCTTATTGGCAGCCGAGCAACGCAGCTGAGGAGCCTCCCTGGCCAGCAGGGAGGGAGAGGAGCTGTTTCCTTTGAAATCCGGGAAATTTAAGGGATATCAACAATCTGGGATAGCAGCGGGGAAACGGCATTGGAATAAGGGAGTTTCCCGCAAAAAAAGGGAGGGTTGACAGCTATGTATCTCTTGCTTAGAGTGACTACTGAAATATTCCGTTCTCTGGTCTTCCGCTGCTTCACGTCTAGCCAATCTGCTGATGCCCAAATCATCCACCTCTCTTGTTGCTCTGATCATGCGACCCCACTCCTTCCACTGCTGCACCTGGTTTCTTGCGCGCTCCTCGATCGGGCGCAAACTCCTTGGCCTCGCCTTCCAAGCCCTCCCCGCTTATCATCTCTGCGCCGCCCGGGGCGGGGCCAAGGCGAGCGGACCGCCCTCCGCGCCGCAGCCTGAGCTCCGCCTGCGCGCACCCGGGGTCGGCAAAGGGCGGAGTCGCCGGAGCGCCTGTGCCGCTGGGCGGGCCCGTCTTCCGTGAACCGCTCCGCCCCGTTTCCCCGGCCAAAGGCCGCCGGAGAGAAGAATCCCGATGGCCGGCGAGGAAGGAGGCAGCTCGGGCTCGTCTCCGGCGGCGGAGCCCAGTCCCGGCGGCGGAGAGGCTGGCGCGGCTGGCGGAGAGGGAGCTGGAGGCGGCGGCGGCGCTGCCTACGACGGCAAGTGCGTTTTCTGCCGGATCACGCACGGAGAGGAGGCGGGCACGGAGCTGCTGCCTTGCGAGGTGAGGCGCAGCGAGCGACAGGGAGTCGGGCGGGTGCTGCTTCACATCCTCGCGTCCAAAGGCTGCAGCCGAGCCACGAAGTGGAGCTCAGCTCGGGCTGGAGGCTCATCCAGTGCGAGGGATGGGCGAATGGACTCCAACTCCCATCAGCCCCTGCCAGCGTGGCCTGTAGCCAGGAACGATGGGAGTTGTAGTCCGGCAACAGCTGCAAGGCCGCTTGCTCGCCCGCCCTCCCTTCAAATTCTAGCCCCGCTCAGCCCTTCCCACGGCGAGCAACCAACCCCCTGTTCCCCCCTGCAGGGCATGGAAGCGAGGAGCCCCCACTCGCTCCTTGCCCTCCTCTTCCTTGGCAACTGCCACTGGAGCTGGAGGTTCCATTGAGGTTTTATGGCTAATAGTCATGGATAGACTTAGGTGAGAAACCTTTAAAGCCGGTGTCCATCACCAGGTCTTGCGTGCTTTGATTAAAAATAAAATAAAAGCGTTATGGATTTGAAGCTTTTAAGGTTGCACCATTTCTGGTGCAGTTTGTTCTACGGGTTTTAGGCTGTTCCTCGTTTTATATTGTGCTAGGTTTTATGGCTGCATGATTTCTCTTGGGAAACTGCCCAGGAAGCTTTTTCTACAAAACTTATTAAATACACAAATAAATAAACTGTGATAGTGAAAAGAAGCTTGGCCTATGGTTTTCAGCCCCAGCCCGCATTCAACTGTGGATTTATTCTTAATGTTTGCACACCAATTCTCATCATAAATACCAGGATCAGTAACCTTAAGATAACATGAATTATTGTTTATATAATGACATCAATAGAATGTATGTGCTTCTTAAGCAAAAAAAAAAGCGTTCTTGAAATTTGGGGGTGAAAACATGATTCATTTATCTCAGTCCTTTAAGTGCTAACACACTTCTGCTTCTCTCCCATTACCTCATCCTTTCACCCTTTGCTTTTCACACATATCCTAATTGTGTTTCCCTCATACATACATCTCTTGCTGCAGCTATATGCTAGTCAGGTTCTCCCCCCCCCCAACTTTTCTCCCTGCCTACTTAACCAGGGTTAATGGATAGTGGCATTTTATGGAAAGAAAAATAAATGAGTGGGATTGGCTGATACTGCTGGAACATGGCTCTGATGGGACTAAAAATATAGCCTTCAAAATGTTGTTAGGTGCTGCTGCATGGTTTACAAATATTGGCCTACAAAGTGGTCTAACAAATGAGGGCTCCAGTGTTACTTAAGTTATATCCATCAGTCTGTATGAGAACTCATTAATATTACATAGGTGTCAGAAATTGGGGATTGGGACAAACGTTCTTTGTATGCTTAAGGGGATAATATGTCTGAATTCTTCTACTGTTATCTCATAGTTCAGACTGATCATCTGAAAGGCTGAAGCCACTTGCGCAATTAATATTGCTGGTTGGTACTAGCTTGTTAGCATTACTTACTGACATGCATGGCTATCTCAGATGGGTACCTGCAAAATTGTTTCTTACACGACCTGCTGTTATCAAGCTTTTCTTCTCTTTATTTTTTAGCATGAAGACTTGGTGTGCTTTAGAGATATCAGGCCTGGAGCTCCACATCATTATTTAGTGGTGCCAAAAAACCATATAGGAAATTGCAAGACTCTAAAGAGTGAGCATATACCATTAGGTAAGTCTGGACCGAGCACTCAGAATACTGGAACTGAAAGTAAATGAATAAAACATAACAACAACAGTGTGTTATTGTTGAATGCAGTTAGCTGCAAAACAAGAGTCTATATAATTAGCAGTTATAATGGATCTCAACAACTGGAGCCCTTGGATGTCATCTGTACCACAAGTATTACCAGCACACACATACACCCGCCCCACCCTGTTGCTTACCAAGAGGCAGAAGGCGGTAGCTGTGGCAAGTTGCTAGCAATCACTTTGGGGGATTAACGAGGAGACATGTCCACCATCTTTCATCCCATTTCAAAGTGTCTCTTCCATGAAACTAGTTGTAGGATGGCCATTGACAAAGCATTGGACTGGATCCTGTCAGATATGGGTCTTAACCAGAGTTTCTGTCCTAGATTCTCTAGGTAGCCTTGACCCACCCACGTGCCATTTCAACTCTATATATTTGATGTCCCACTCCCTGATGACTCCTGACTGGTACCTTGTACCACCCACCCACACCCATTGCTGTGGAGATTTCACAGGACACGGACCACCCACATTTAAGCCTTGCAGGGTATAAAATGGCCGTGTGTAGTTTTTAATGGAAGCTGAGATCTTTTTTGGATGCTAAGTTCTGTCTGAATGCTTACTCAATTTGCATGGTTTGGCACTGGGGATCCAGAATATTTGCAGCTCCGCTTGGATTGAACTTAATCTGGGAGCCATTACTCTTGCTTACATGCCAGCAGCATATAGCTATGTGGAGCCGAAGACTCCCGTTTCCCCCCATGAATATGTTCTTCAAAACAGTTTTCTTGGTACAGTCATACCTCGGGTTGTGCTCGCTGCGGGTTGCGCATTTTCAGGATACAAACGCGCCGAACCCGGAAGTACTGGAACAGGTTACTTCCAGGTTTTTGCGCTCGCGCATGCGCAGAAACGCTAAATCACGCATCCACCGAATTGCATCACGCGCATGCGCAGACGCAGCAGCGCGGGTTGCGAACGGCCCTCCCGCACGGATCTTTTTCGCAACCCGAGCGTCCACTGTATAAGCAAATCCTAGGCATAGTATATTGGAACTAGTCAGAAAGGATGCCTGAAGACTGGCTGTCCATCACACTTGCTGTGTGTTGCATAGCACCAGTAGTGAACCAAGTGGTTCACAGAAAATTACCCAGTCCTTTGCATTGGGCAAATTTGTGGGGAGCAGTTTTCATTGTCAGTCAGGTTAGACCTGCGTAGAAAAGCAAGCAAAGGTGAAGGTTGAGAAGGGAAAGAGGAGCTACTTCAACTTGCATAACCTGTTGTGGATATTTTCACCATGTGGTTATCTGCCCTTTACAGATCCCTTGTGGTTCAGCCTGCTTTGGCCTATGTTTCTGTAGGTTACATTATCACTAAAAACAAATGTTAAAATTCTTTATAGCTAAAAAGAGAGGCCCATTATTAAGTTAGCCAGGCTTACTTTAGAATAAATTCTACTGAAATCAACAGAGTTTGCATTAGTTTCAGTTTAGGACTAAGCTGGTAAGGCTATAATGTATCGAAAATCTAATGAGTTTTAAATCTGATTTTATTCTTTTCTTCCCGATCTGACAGTGGAAAAAATGATGGCAGCTGGAAAGACTGTCCTTCAGCGGAATAAATTTAATGACTTGAATGATATAAGGTAGGTTTCCAGAAAGGGAAGTATATGGCAATGCTCATTATAATAGAGTTGCATAATACATAAGGAAAGTGCATGTAATTTGGTTATGTTGTATGAAATAGTAGCTGGAGGTCTTAAAATTTTGCATTAGTGTGATGCACAGACCTGCTTACTGTTTTAAGTCCTTAAGAGCTTCCACACGCTTCGCTCAAAAGAACACTAAGTAGTTGATAACTGATTCTTTTTCTCCTCCGTTTCTCAAGGTTGGGTTTTCACTGGCCTCCGTTCTGCTCAATAGCCCATTTACATCTTCATGTCCTAGCTCCAGCTAGTCAGTTGGGGTTCTTGTCCCGAATGGTTTACAGAATCAATTCCTACTGGTTTATAACAGTAAGTATTTCAGTTAGTTTGGTGATCCCCATTTCCCTTCTGCTGCAAAGAAAGAACTGGACACAACCAGTGCAAAACTTTGAGGCTCCCTTTTCTACTTCTTGTGCCAGTGAATTCTAAGATGTTACCATTTTGCAGTCAAAAGGCATTGAGGTGCTGCCATTATTCCATTTCCAAGGCACTGTGCCTGACCCCTGACTACTCCTTTTGAAAAACTTGCACTGTTTCTCCTCTTTTTGTAACTCTCAGCGTTACTGCTTACTGTCTGATATTGAATTAAGTCAGGTTCAAAAAGTCCTATCAACTTATTAATAACTGTTAACGATGTCTAGATTTTAACTAATGGCATTTAAAGTGTTAGATGCCATCTTTCATATTTTCTTCATTGTAATAGAAGACACCACAGGAAAATGGTCTTGCATGGACCCTTTGTAGATTATGCTTTGCCCCCCCCCTTCCTAAAATGGCCTTCCTGAAAGTTGTCGCCACAGATGCTTTCGCATCTAGGCTGGCAGTGAGGGAATGGTACTATTGCTCAGTGGTTTCTGTTACTTATCTCTCCAGTTTCAAGGGGGCAGCAAGTAATCTCTGGGAAATATTAACATGCAACATAAACATCTCTTTAACAGGCTGAGCAACTCTTGGAACGGCTGAAGGCTGAAAGTGCTACTATCTGAAAAGCACTTGTTCCTTCCAAATCACACATCTCTGTGAACTGTGACCACTGATTATAGGGTTGGATGTAATTGTTAATATGCCAGGTGTTTGAAAAATAGCACTTGAATCTGCTGCTATACAATGGTTGAACTCATCGTTAAAGAACATTGTACAATACATGTCTCAGGCAAATACCTGAAAAAACTGAGCACTTTTGAGAACATCCATATCTACCAATCGGAAAGTAAAAATACCTATCCTTCTCTGAAAGAAAATACTGATCTTGTGAAAAAAGATATAATTAAAGTTTAATATATGCATCTGGATTTGACTGTTCTTTGTCTAAACAATGCAAGAGGTTTGTGCCTATACAACACATTAGTGACATTTTTGGCATTGCAATGCTAGTGATAGCTATGATGTCTTGGTGCTAAATCACTTATCGCACACATGTACACGACTGTATGCACAGCAAGAGCTCTTAACAAGCCATTGTGACCAGAGTATGTCTTCCATCTGTACTTATAATGTGAGACATCACACTGTTAGTATGTTGTTCTAGGATAAGATTGTTTGAATGTGTACCACTGTAAACAATTGTAACCAGTTAAATGCATGTAATTAAGAATAGCTAGAAGGTGAATTGTGGTGCAAGTTTACATAAAGGAATGGTTTCTGTTTACTTTGTTACTAGTGAAAGGTATCCGATGTACGAAGTAAGAGGCTTATGCTGGAACTAAACTTGTAACCATAACTATAGCTTTGGATATTTGGGAAATCTTAAGCATGTTGGGAGGCATTGCCTACTGTGGGAAACTGCCACTATGCAGACAGACCTTGGAATGGTTATTTATTAGTATTTATACAATAGTTAAGTACCCAGAACATCTTACAACAAAGAAAAAGTTTGTAAGTTACCATGTGAATTCATGAATTGTCACCTAGCTCTGTTTTCTTTCAAATCAAACATAAAACACTAAACTCATTCTTGAGGATAGATTATCCAAATCTGTTTATCACATTTTAGAGGGATATACATTATTCACAAATGTCCCATGTCGACTACCTAAAGCCTTCATCCAAGTGCACATCAGCAGAGGCATCAGAGTTGCTTATATAGCATACTGCTTATCCACCTTACATGGCCACAACATTAGCGAAGTCCTCTCTTCCAACAAACATCATCTTGTTCTTAAGTCTACCTCCACAGCCTTAATGTCAAGATTGCAGATGCCTTTAAGACTTGGCATAAAATGGCTTCTATAGCACATTTCAAATCTAATTGGATTTCTTACTGAAAAATTAACTTGAACAAGCACTTGCTGAAATTGTACATCCTGGCACCTACTGCATTACTAAAGCAACATCCAATTATTTAGCAGTTTTACATCATAGTAGTGTTCAAAGTATGACAAAATACAATAACCCTTTGTGTTACTTTATGGCTTTAACATTTTAATCCTTGTATTTATTGGCGATGGCATGTATTCATTTTGATACTTGAGTCTGGATTCTAACTACTGCTGGTTAAAATAATCAGCAAACGTCTTCCTTTAGTGGAGTAATAGTTGTATTTATACCATGTTGAAATGTGTTATGTATGAAAAGCAGTTGTGATTGTGAGTTTATGTACCATTGGAAACATAACAGCAACCTTAATACTGTTTGAAAAAGAAGCTAATAAAAATCAACGTGTAGAGATGAACCTCTTTAATGTTATTGTATCTGAATTTGAGAATATTGTTTGTGATATTGTTTGTGAACTGGTACCTTCATATTTCAACATCTCAGCAACTCTATGTATGATAAGCCTGCCATCTAGTCAAACAATGTAACGTTAAGTTATAATCTGAAAACATTTTGCCAAACTCATTTGAATGTTTATAGACTACTTCTAAAATCAAACTTTTAAGAATTAGCTTTTCTGCATGAATTTGAAACTAGCTACTCTTAAAATAGTTACTCATCTACTTTTCCAAAGTTTGTAATGTTAAAAACGTCCATTTTGGAGTGGAAAATGTTGCTAACTGCAAAGTAAGCAATACTTTTAGAATATCAGTGATGGTACAACAACACTTACCCCAAGAAAATGCTAAATATTTTTAATGTGTTCACATCACTTCCATTTTTAGCATCTACATTTCCAGTGCCGTGACTCATGTGAAATACATCCACTTTGCAGACAAAACAGATTTCCAGTTCATGTACACTCAGAAGAGTTATCACTCTGTTGTCTTATAATAAGCCCTTATCACTTACAATGTATAGGCAATGACCATGGAGGGGGAAAACATGACAGGTACCGTAAGCCTGCAACTTGCACAGGGATCACACCTAAAACCAAAATCGTGTATATTCAAAACACCGGATTCAATGGTGGGTGGAATTGCTGAAGACATTTCTCCCATAACCCCACCTCCTTTCCATTTTCTTTCTTTCTTTTTTAATTTTCACACATGTAAAAGTGAATGGACACAAGTTAAATATGCATAACTTCTACTTCATTTTTGTTTTTAACCTGTTTCCACCAGATAGCATTTTCTTCATCACATCCTGGCCAGCCAACATTGTTGATGAAGGCTTTTAAAGGAGTTGCCAAATCATGCAATCGTGCTTATCCAACCATCTCATTCAAGTAAGGTGATAACTACACCATCATCTTTTCCTTGCCAAAGCATTTCGCCTTCAAAATCAAGGAGGCCGTGCTTCCTTGCCCTCAGTAGGATACCTACTACTTTGTTGGATATAGTTACATATCTGTCAAAGAGCTGTTTAAAAGTTATTCTTACTTGTCCATCTTGCCCTCTCTCTCCAACACTACTTATGACCAAGCATAATTCTTCCACTTCCTTGCCTATGTGTATGTGAGCATCCTTTCCTCTTCGTTCTGTTTTGGAGCCTTCAGGGGGCCTCCCATAGGTGGGATCTCTTCTCTCAGTACGCCGAGTTACTGGCTTGTTGCTGCTGAAAGGGTTCCGTCTCTGATAATCAGCATGAACCTCTGACCAGCTCTGCCAGCCTCTTGTCAGTTCTCCCACAGAGCCAAGATCAGTTCTTACAGCTTTGGTACCCTGCATTTTGCTTCCATGTACTGAGGCTGTGACATAACAAAAAGCAGAGCTCTGAAATTGCAGCTGTGGAGACCAAAAACACATTTATTTTAGCCAATTCGTATACAGTAGTACCTTGGTTTAAGAACAGCTTAGTTTATGAACAACTTGGATTAAGAATGCTGCAAACCCGGAAGTAGGTGTTTTGGTTTGTGAACTTTGCCTTGGAATAAGAACATGTTTCGCTTCCCATTTGTAAATTGAGTCCCCCTGCTGCTATGGGAAAGCATGCCTTGGTTTAAGAATGCTTTGGTTTAAGAACAGACTTCCGGAATGGATTAAGTTCGTAAACCAAGGTACTGTACCACTATTTTTGTGGTATATAAAGGCATCAATTAATATTGGTATATATTCAAAGGAGTAGGCATGTTAGTCTGATACAACAAAAAACAAGCCTTAGGGCATCTTAAAGAGTAGTTTTTACACATTAAGTCTAAGGTACCACAATACATCTGCTTGTCATAAATAGTGCTCTACTTGCCTTCTATTCCTAATACCAGTAGCAATTCAGATCATACCCAGCCTGTTGCACCTGTTTTCATTGTATAGTTGCATGACCTGAAAGATAAAACAGTAGGCCAACCCTGTACTATCCTTTAGACAAGTTTGGTTACATGTTATACTGAAATCTCACCAAGTTCAATAGAGCATGGGTCCAGTGGGGTAGGATGTGGTGGGTGCCATTCCACTTTTCAGACAGACCTATAACCACCTCACATTTCAGGTGGGCAAAACCCAGTTTGGCCTAACCGTCCCACTTCTGCTTTTCTCCTCACTTATTCCCAAGTTTATATACACATATGTTATAGGCTCAATACATGTCATTTGGAAGCAGGTCCCTTTATAGCCAATGGTGTTACCAATGTGCACAGGACTGCACCAACTTTCTTATGTGCTAGACATATTCAAGTGAAAGAATTATGTGCATTTGCTCAAGGTAACACCAAAGGTATTGATTGCTTGGTCTGGATCAATGTGCCCTTGGAAAAGCTAACATTATATTTAAAAATATGCTTATCTTGTAGAGTTCCTCTTTTCTGCGAGTGAAATTTGAATTGCCACCTCTGCAGCATGCCAGTAATTACGATGCATGGCCTTGTCGACCTCTTTGTAGCACCTTCCTTGATAGAAGTCATAGTTAACCAGAGTACAGTCACCTTATTAATTGTCACAAAGGGGTGGTGATTCCTTCTACAGATGTGCATTTTTTAAGGTGGAAAGAACATACAAGATTCTATTTGAGGTTTCTGTAGGTTTTTAACTACAGAAAATATGCCACTTGATATAATATAGCACCAAGTATATAAAAACAATTTCCATAAAGGCTTGTGAAGGCAGTCTTCAATAGTCCTACTTTAATAGGTAGAAAATGGAAACAGACCAGTATCAGCTTAACTATTTGTGTTTTGATAACCCTAGTAAAAAGAAAATTAAAAAAAATCCTTCCAGTAGCACCTTAGAGACCAACTAAGTTTGTTCTTGGTATGAGCTTTCGTGTGCATCCACATGAAAGCTCATACCAAGAACAAACTTAGTTGGTCTCTGAGGTGCTACTGGAAGGATTTTTTTAAATTTTTTATTTTGTTTTGACTATGGCAGACCAACACGGCTACCTACCTATACCTAGTAAAAAGGTTCCAGCATTCCTGCAGTGCAAATTCATTGTACATGAACAGCAGCAAACATTTTCTGATGGGTGCAAGTCCTCAGATTTCTAGAAAATTAGCATGTAGCTAAATGCATGTTCACCAGGTAACTAGTTTATGATAAGCCTGTGTAAAACAGCAGGCGCTCATTTTGGAAGCTGGATTATTAGCTTTCGCCTTTATCCATACGTACTGAGTGCGCGCCGCTGACAGCCGCTGTATTAAGTTTTCAGGCTTTGCAGCCGCTTGCCTATTTGTGCCTGGAAACCATCTATCTCAGCAGCATATTTATCATAACAAGTCGCACTGATTTCTATGCTGCCGATTCCCACATGCGAACTAAATGCACGTTGCTTGGAATCGCATTTCAAAGCGTTGCATGCAGCTGATGACAAAGATGCATGTCGAGTAGCGGAATGCTACACATTCTCTTCCACTCCGCGGTGGAAAAAAACCGAGTGTTATAGAAAGGATTTTTTATTGCAAACATCCTCACCTTAATCCCGTGGCGCAGGCTGCGGTCGCTTTTCTAGCACGTACATACATATATATATATAATTGAAGGGATCTCCTTAAGGAGAAGAAAGGAAGGAGACACTTCCTGGGGGGTCTAAGCGCTGCTGCCCCCAGTCCCGGGCTCCCTCCTCCTCCCGCCCGCCATTCCTTCTCCTCCTCGTCTCCTCCCCGCGCCCTCAAGCACCGCCTTCCCGCCGTGATGCTGCTCTTCTTCCTCCGCGCGCATGCGGGCTTCGGGAGGCGGCGGCGGCGGCGGTGCGATGGCGCTGCCCAGCGCGGGTCTTCCGCGCTACCTGCTGCTGCTGGCGCAAGAGAACCTGGAATTCCGGCTGCCGGTGAGTCCCGAGCGCGAGAGCCCCAGCGACGCCCGGAAAGCAGAGCGCGCGCGCGCGGAGCCGCTCCTGTTTCTCCCCTACCCCCGAGCACAAGACAAGCGAAGGAAGGAAGGAGCCTTCGCTTTCCGGGCTGCTGACAAAATGCATTGTTTACGAACGAGCCCCGGGCTTTTCCTTCCGTGTGCAAATCACACCCGAGGGCTGCTGCAAACCCCCCGTTTCCTTGACATGGCAGAAGAGCCCGTTAGTTATGGTAGCGGCGTGCCAATGAAATGTTGATTCATACATTGGATTTCTATGTACAGTATAGAAACACAGATGCGTGTGCTACAGCAGTGTCGGATTTACTACTGTATAAGCTGAACAAGCTATAGCTTAGGGCCACACTCTCTTGGGGGCCCCCAAAAAATTTAAAGGGGAAAAACCTGGATGTTCATTTCCAAAATATAAAACAAAACAAATCCTACATACAGCAACAGTGTTTTGTGTTGTGTAGGCTCCTGTGATGTAAGTAATGGGCATTGCCGGATTTACGTATAAGCTAAACAAGCTATAGCTTAGGGCCCCACTCTCTTGGGGGACTCCCAAAAAAATTAAAGGGAAAAAAAACCTGGATGTACTTTGATAAAATACATATTTTGTTATGTGCAAATGGCAAATATGTGCAAATAGATACCTATTAGGTCCATAAATTACCATATAGCATATATTCAACACAAAAAACAGCGACAATTTGTTGTTGACAAAGAACAGCTGGACAAATAAACGGCCCCATTACCTTCAGTAGCGTGAAAAGTTTAAGTGTGGCTTACTGTGTTTCTCCTAAAATAAGACACCGTCTTATATTTCCCCCCCCCTTCAAAAAAACACAGTATGGCTTGTTTTCGGGGGATGTCTTATTTTAACCACTCCGCGTCGGTACGCTGCATAGCCACGCCTATCCAGGCCATCTTAAGGGAGAGGCGCCGTGTCACTATGTCTTATTTTCGGGGTATGGCTTATATTTCACAAATGCGTAGAAATCCTACTACGGCTTATTTTATGGCAACCTTACGGTATGCAGCCAAGGGCGTGGGGCAAACAGCGGCAGGAGCATGGCAAAGCGGTGCCCTCCCCCGTGTGTAGTCCCCCGTCCTCTTCCCCAAGGCCAGGAAGGGAGACAGCGAGGAAGGGGAGAGGCTGCCGGCAACGCAGAATGGCTCTCTCTTTCCCCCCACCCCAGTATACAGCCAGGAGCAGCAAGGAAGGGAGAGGCTTATATTCGGGTATTTTTTCTTTTTTTCTTCCCCCTCCCTCCAATTTTAATGGTGCAGCTTATATTCGGGTGCGGCTTATATTCGGGCCAATATGGTAGATTGTGGGGGGGGCGTAAATTGTTTAATTAGCCAAAGGTCTGAGAGAAGAGAAATGTTTTTGCCCTTGGGGAGAGCAATCCACAAATGGGGAGCCACCACAGAAAAGGCCCATTCTCATGTCGCCACCCTCTGGATCTTTCATGGAGGAGGCACATGAAGAAGGGCCTCAGATGCGGACTGCAGGATCTGGGTCAGTTAAGACGAGGAGACGTGGTACTTGAGGTATGTGCACCCGTTGGTTCGCAATCCGCAGATCTGATAGCCCATTTGAGCATGGGGAAAAAAAGGAATAACTCATGCCTGATAGCTTAGAAAGGGAGAAGGTATCTTCCATTGAAACATCCTCTTGACAAGATGTGCGTAACTGCAGTGAATAAATTCAACAAAGAAAGCTCCCTGGATGCCTGTAAGAAAGAGTACAGAGGAATGTTTTCTAGTGGTCTTCACTGGACTAAAATATCAACTCCCCCAGCTTTACCTTTCACTATTTTGTGTAAAGATAGCCTCATCAGTAGGGTGTCTCTGGTTTTTCCATAGGTTTGATTTTTAGGAGGTACCTTTAATGTACATACTGAAAATGTGAGCCTTTTATTCCAGCCAAAGCTGAGCATTTTTCTTACTGCAATCCTATTCACATTCACCTAGGAGAAAACCTATTGAACAGAATGAGCTTACTTCCAAGTAACAATTGCATAGGATTGCCCACCTCATTGAAATTGCATGCTCTCACTTTATCTAGATTGTATGATGAGTGCTTATATATACCAAGTGTATATGGACACTGATTTTTGGATGCTTTCTGTTGTATGCAGTTCTCTGTGATTCTCAGAGCTGTACTCTCGTACCTGCAAACCTTGGAGTAAGTGCCACTAAGTCCCACTGAGTTTACGTAGGTGGGCTACTAGGGAGAGAGCGCTCTCAGTGGTCAGAGCCTATGTGGAATGCTTTCCTCAGAAAGGGTTGCCTGATGACCTTCCTATGTTCTTTAAAAATATTTGTTTTGTAATCTTTTCTCCTAGGAAATAAAGTCTCTGGTTTCCCTCTGTGGTGGACGATTCAGCGATCAACAGGAATTGAGATTAAATGTAAGTATTAGATTGTGAACAAGTCTGTGAATCTTCAGCTCCTGTGTGGTTTATTATTTCCCAAAAAAAACTTAGTGAAATATGTATTTTAGAGCTAAGCTTGAATCTTCGTTGCATTAATATTTAAGTTATTTAGATAGAAACAGACCTGGAAGAGATATTGTTCTAGAACTGAATGTGGCTACAAGTTGTTATGGGTTACTTGCATGAGGAAGGCAACTAACAAATATGAATAATAATTTTCAGATGTGCATCAAAGGGCTTGTTCACACACTGTGAGTCTGCTGAAGGATCTTGCTATTGTTGTGCTGTATAGATGATTCATTTTTCAGTGGCTGCGTTTCCACATAACACTTAGCCAAACCATGGTTTAGTGTGAACTTGCAGGCTCCATATTCTGAACTTTGTTCCTCCCTGCTCTTTTTAGCTCCGTGTTGCATAGGAGCCAAACTAAAATTTGACTTAGTGTTTTGTCTAGATGTGTGATCACTCTCTCCTCCTTAACCACGATCTATAGTCAAGGTTTGTTAGGGGAAACCAAATTTCCTAAACTCAATTTTTGCTGAGTGCTGCCAGCATACCTTGCAATGGTGTCAGAACAGAATCATCTCATGAAGGATCACAGATTACCTAATGCACTGCAGGCATTGATACATACATCAGAAGACCTTCTATATAAGGGATGACTTGAATTCTATCCTAGGGGCCTGCTGTCTTTTTGTAACATTGATTAAGGCCTGAAGTGACAGAGTAAGTTAACAACCAGAAGGCGCACAACCACAAATAAGGTCTAGGCGGTGATAGAACCTTCTGTGTAAGAAGCCAGACATAAAATGTAGAGACTTGTAGTGTGTTCACACAATACTGAACCCCTTTTCACAAACTGAAATGAAAGCCAAGTATTCAAAGCTGTCAGTCTTAGCTCCCCCTTTCCCTGAAGGCCACTTCCCGCTTGGGCTGGACACAGATATCTGAGATGGAAAGATTATTGCACTTTGTTACCTTTCTGCAGGAGAAAGTGGTGGAAGTGATGGCAACAATAAGGAAGGCAGAAGCTGGAGAAAAGTTCAAAAGAACATTGGATTAGTTGGCATGCTTGTCTGTCAATTCCGTGACAGCTGAAGAACACACGTTTTTAGCTTTCCTCTTGTAGTCCATTTGTCTTCTCCCTAATGATATTTTCTCTTTCTTTCTTTCTTTCTTTCTTTCTTTCTTTCTTTCTTTCTTTCTTTGCAGTCTCCATTTTGGATTCTTAGCATGCCTTCAGAAGAGATGGCAAGAGGACTGATGAAGCGAACAGTGTGTGCAAAGTAAGGGCAATGCTTTTAGAAAAAAAGAAACAGCCTGCGTGCTAAGTTTCCATTTTAAGTTTCGCCATCTCATTCTTCTGTTATTTGGGATGTAGCTCTGCTTCTGTGCTGAAGCAGAAATTGTTTCTGGAGCTTTAACTGTTGAAAAGCCAATTTGCTGTACAAGCTAAAAGACCAAATATAAGGACTATGTGGTTTTTTTGGTGTGTGGCAACATTTTGTTCAGTTTTGTTACCTGAAAATATTTCAAAGTTACTTATGCATATGTCCCATTGAAATGTTTTCAGTAGAACTTGAAAGTAAATCATGAAAGTAAAATTGTGGCGTTCATGAGCATGTTGAATCAGAAGATTTATAAGTGAACTAGGAAAAGCATTTATGGATCTTTTCCCCCTTAGCTGAATGTAACCTGTTACAATACTTTCAGATCTATATTTGAACTGTGGGGACATGGGAAATCTGCAGAAGAACTGTACTCTTCACTGAAGAACTATCCAGCAGAGAAAATGGTTTGTATAAGAGAAGCTGGTTTGGATTTTGTTCTGCCTTTTTGGAGCCTGTTACACAGTTGTACCCAATAGTGCATTGTTGCTTGTTCTAATCAAATCTTGTTTTGCTTTGTTTTAGGCCCCATTTTTACAGTCCAATCTAACTTACAAAATACAGGTTCACACTTTTAACAAAACACTAACACAAGAAGAGAAGATTCAGAAGATAGATGTAAGTAGACTGTAATTTCTTGAAATCATTTCTTATATTTGTGCTCTTCCTTAATAATGAGTGATAGTGAGCAATACAGAGAGGTCATGTTAATTCCATTCTGGAATGCTGACTACATATGGGCTTCCAGTTCAAGGAACTGGTGATTGCTTTAAAAGCATTACCTTAAAGGCTTAGCATACCTGAGGAACAGCCTTTTCCGCTCTTCAAGTCACCAAGGGAGGACTCATCTTTTTCAGAAATACGTTTATCTTAGGTCAGAGAATAGAGCTTGGTCAGTAGAGATGTCTATGGAGTAGCCTCTGCAGAAAAGTCAACCACCAGCATTCTTCCTTCTTGCTGATCTTAAACAAATGGTGCTTTATCAAATGGTGATAAATATGTGCTAGCAGAAGTGCTTCCATTAGCTCAAAGCGAGGCACCTCATTTTTGTCAGTCCCACCCTACTAACTGAAGCCATATCCCATGCTGTTCCAGCAGCTACTCCAGCCCTCAGAAGTTTTGGGCAGGAGGCACACATGCATTGGAATTGGTGAAAATCAGGTGCAATTCCACTAGTGCTTCCACTAGTGCAAAGTCACCATTGACCTTTATTAAGTGGCTGGCTTTCCTCCTGGGCTGCAGTTTTTTCTGTTATATATGATGTGATTTTAATGGATTGTAAAATTCATGTTTTCACACCTTCTTTGGTAACTTGTTGGAAAGGCACCATATACATATTTAAAGCTATAATCTGAATGCTTTTAGTAATTATTCGGGTTTAGTAAGCCAGTACTCATTTTATGTTTCAGTAATAGTTACTTATATTTCTGTGTTTCTCCCCCTCCCTCTCCCCCTCCTTAATACAGTCTTTAGAATTTTTACCATTTGAAGGAAAAGTAAATTTAAAGAAACCAAATCATATATTTTGGCTTCTGGAAGATTATGGAATGGATCCAAACAATATCCCAGAACAGCCCCTTAATTTATATTTTGGGAGATGGGTGAGTAGAGTCATTTTATTAATAATTAAAGAATTGTTACAGCATGAAGGAGACATGATAACTGAGAATAAGTTGATAGTGGGGCATGATTTCTTCATATTTTGATCATGGATCTTTTTAATACCATAAGCAGGTGGTAGGCAAAGTCAAGACTGGGACTTACTCAAAGATCTGAATGATTTGAAGTAGCTCAGCAAGGATTTCTAACTCCCAATTGTTTTAACCATGGCAGCAACAAAATGAGTCTTTCCTCCCCCCCCCCCCCTGCAAATTATACTACCAAAATAAAGCTGATTGGGAGGCAGGCTTAACTAGGAGTGTATTTTTGTATGGAAGGACTGCAAGCTCAGTTCAGATAACACAAAACAAATTCCTAGGCTTTCATAATTATTTTGTACCCAGTTCCTGTCGGTGGATCTTAGGGTTTGGGGGGGGGGGGCGGAATCCAAAGAGATCCCGCCTGAAATCTTGCCATCCCAGTTATCAGCATCTTTGATGACATATTAATATTTCTGACACATATTTTTCATTTACGGCACTAAATAGCAGTGATGGGCAGATGTCCAGCCTTAATCAGCTGTCTTGCATAGAAAGTTGAACTATGTGACTTTGGCCTAATTCAGATAGTCAGTTCTTACGTTCTTAAACAGTTGCTCCAGCTCAGATTACTTACATCTCATCAGTTAAGACATAGTGTGGCCATACTGGCTGGGGCTGATGGGAGGTGGAATCCAGCAACATCTGGAGGGTCACAGCCCACTTGCACCAGGTTAAGAGATGCCTAGTATGCTTTGTGAAATTTTGACCTATTGTCTGAAATCTAGGATTCTAGGGCTTAAAAAAAAAAAGTTTAGTTTTGGATAAGAAAGCGTATTAGAGTGCAAGTCAGTCAGTGTTTTATGAGCTGGCATAGCATATGTGTTTGCTTTTAGAAAGCAAAGTAACAGTACAGTTCTGAGTATTTTGGGTAGTTATTGGTAACCAAAGTTAATGGTTCCTTTCTCTCTCCACCTTGCCACAGATTGCCGATGGACAAAGGGACCTTATTGAATCATACAGTGTAAAAAGGAGACATTTTATTGGGAACACAAGCATGGATGCCTGCTTGGCTTTTCTTATGGCAAACCACGGGAGGGTGAAACCAAATGATGTTGTTTTTGATCCATTTGTGGGAACAGGTATTTTTTTCCTCCTCCAATAAATGGGAAAAAATTAATTTGTATACAGCCCGCACCATGTGTAAAATTGCCTGTCAAATTTGTATCTGTTAAGTTATCTCCCTGGGTTATATCTTTTCTCTTAACATGTTAGAAGAATTTGTTTTTCTTAAGTATACCTCATCCATGACAACACTGGTTCCATATTACTGTTTGGCCATTTGTGATCTGTCCTTATCCTGTGACAGTTCATGTGAGCAATCTCTGATGTTGAAGGAACAATAGAGCCCTTTGTTATCCTCACTTGCCTGCTTAGGGAGTGGCATCCATAATACTCCCATGGACTGCAAGAAGATCAAACCTATCCATTCTTAAAGAAATCAGCCCTGAGTGCTCACTAGAAGGACAGATCCTGAAGTTGAGGCTCCAGTACTTTGGCCACCTCATGAGAAGAGAAGACTCCCTAGAAAAGACCCTGATGTTGGGAAAGATGGAGGGCACAAGGAGAAGGGGATGACAGAGGATGAGATGGTTGGACAGTGTTCTCGAAGCTACTAACATGAGTTTGGCCAAACTGCGAGAGGCAGTGGAGGATAGGCGTGCCTTGGTCCATGGGGTCACGAAGAGTCGGACACGACTGAACACACACACACTCTTAATACATCTACTTCAGTTCTAAGAAGTGGTGCATTGGAAGTCAAGGAGCAGAGTGTGAATGTTCAACAGAGCTTTCTCTGGAGACTGGGAGTGTCCAGGCTAATACTCGGTAGCACATATAGGAATAAACACTGCAATCATGTTTCCAGGTTTGTAGGTAGGAAATACTCCTTCACATTCTGTAGGCTTGATAGAGAACATATTTTCTTCCTTTGATTACCTTTTTCTGATATACCAGTAGGGGGCGAGTTTATCCCATTTATATTGTTCATTTAGAACGGGTAGGCAACCAATCGCCTTCTCAATCTGGCCCGCGGACGGTCCGGGAATCCGTGTGTTTTTACATGAGTAGAATGTGTCCTTTTATTTAAAATGCACCTGTGGGTTATTTGTGGGTCCTGCCTGGTGTTTTTACATGAGTAGAAGGTGTGCTTTTATTTAAAATGCATCTCTGGGTGTTTAAAAGCAGTTGCAATAATAAGAGAAGAGAAGGCTTTCTGGCAGAAGACATCAGAAGTTCAAGGAATTAAAGGCGAATGGTGCTGTATCAAGTTTGGGGCTGATGTCAATTATGATATTTGATTTAGGTTCAGAAATAGGCTCTTGCTTTTGTCCTTATTGCCGGCATTGCTTCACACCCTTCTTAAATAATATGTGTGTGAAACAGTTGTGTATGCCAGGCAACATATGGCATTGAGGGGGGGTTATTTGTTTTGGCACACATCTATTTGTTTTTCGGCTGTATTTCTGCAATATAATATACATGTATCAAATACCTTTTGCTGTTGTATTCCCAAATAGTTGCATCGTCAGCACCAAGTGGCATTTTCTTTGTTTTGCAGGTGGACTTCTTATCGCTTCAGCACACTTTGGAGCATACGTATGTGGGACAGATATAGATTATAACACCGTACATGGGCTGGGTATGTTGCTTGCAGTTCTTAGCAGTGAAAATGTAATGATGTGGTTTATTACACAAGTTTAGCAACTGCTTGATTTTGGAAAAGAATCAGAGATCTTCCTGTTCATGCTTGGTCAGAGAGAGGCACATTCACTTAACCTACCCTCTGCACCTCCACCTATGCGCTCCTGGGCATAGTGGATCATGGGCAATAGGCATGTTGACTGCAGAAAGGATTTTTTTTTTTAATGGAACTGCAATGGATGATGCAAATGAGAGTGCAAGTTTTCTTAGGGTTTGCTTTTGATTCATGTTTATGTCAGGTAACTGCAGAGAAAGGGATGGATTAGTTCGTTTTTCATGTTACCACATTCAAAGAAGAACTTCCACATTTGCCAATGTTTGTTTGAAGTTCCAAAACCACTTGATAAATACAGCTGCAGCTCTAAGGGTTAAATGGCATCCAAACTATGTCCATGACATTTGCTTCCTTTTCTTACATTATTTGAATAACTTTTTAAGTTTCTTGTACTTATTATGGATGATGCAGGACGTGTTCAGTAGCTGTGCTTGTTATAGATTTAAAATGGGAAGTGTTTTCCAGAGATACCTTATGTGAGCGGAACTGAAATAAATTGCGGCAGGAATCGAAGGCCACAGGATAATCATTTGAATCCAGTATGGCATGAAATTGAGCTGGCGTTATTTACTCCCCACTGCTCCCAGGCAAAGCTAGCAGGAAGAACCAGAAGTGGAGAGGACCTGACGAAAATATCAGAGCGAACCTCCGTCAGTATGGTTTGGAGAAGCACTACCTTGATGTATTAGTTTCTGATGCATCAAAAGCCATATGGAGAAAGGGGGTGAAGTTTGATGCAGTAATTACAGACCGTAAGTTAATGCACAGCCTAAAATATGTATGATTCATAAATGCAGTCTGTAGTGATAATGGAAACATCTGCAAGCTTGTCATACAGTTTGCTCTTCCAAAGTGAATTAACATCCAGACTGAATGAAATTTGCTGACTTGTTTGCAAGGGAGGTAGTGAGCCAATTGCCCCTCAGTTCATGCATCTTTTATTTTATGAAAAATGAAGTCTTGCAGGAGCAGTTCCCGGTAACTTGGGACTAGTAGTGCTAAAATAGCTTTTTTTCCTGAGAGTAAGCATATTGCAGTTTTCCCTGATTGCATCTCAACCTCATAATGGATATAAACATGCTTCTGTGTAGCCTTAAATGCAAATCTCATGCTGACATCTAGACCCTGTATATTGAAGTTGGCAGCTTTCAAGTTCGCATTGTAAAAAAAGATTGTGGTCTGCAGTTTGACCGCCTGCAAGTATCCACTGAATAATTTTTTTTGTAAATGTAAATTTCTTTACATTGAATGTGTATATTATTAGGAGTTGTATCTTTTTTGGGAAACACTCAGTTTTTCTCTTTTTTGTTTCTGAGATTAGCACTTTGAAGCCATTTTGAATGTAGCAGTGATCTTAATGGACAGTTGCTTACTGGAGTGTTTCCATACTGAAAATTCTTGGTTTCTAGTTTGGTTATACATTAGCTTGCCAGTAATTTAAAGAATTTAAATGTTCTTTCATGCCTATTCATAAACAGGAAGCTTAGGAAAACAAAACATAACCATCTCTCACTATGTATTGATTGTAGAAGCTGTTCATGAAAAAGATACGCCATTTCTTATAAAACAGGAGACTTCCCTCTTCAATCTCCTTCTTTTGAATACACAGCCTTTACAAGGCAATGCTTGTAGGTGTTGGCAGTATTTGGGAAGCAGAGAACTGTTCTTCAGATGCAGAACTGGAAATTAACTCCATAATGTTAATTGCAAGTCAGTGTGAATTAAACACCCCTCTCTAATTAGTGACTACGAAAATATTCCCCCAAGTGTCTTTGGAAAGCCTTAAGCAGCTTTTAAGACTGTGACTAATGTTCAACTAGCACTTTGACACCATGCAGTTATATCTGAACATAGAATACCGGTATATAATATCTGAAGCTTATTACTAAGAAAAGATGTACCAAGTTTCTAAATTTTACAGTTTCCACATTCAAGTACGAAAGGCATTTCTTAATAAAACAATTCACTAGCTATGGATGGAGAAAAACATACTAATAGCTTAGAAAATGCATGGATGGTTTTCCAACAGTAGGAAGTGTGATCTGTTAAAAATACACATTTTAATCATTGCATCAAGTGTAAGTTTAAGAGGCATTGTCTACAGCTGCTGAAGGGTTATAATTAATTTGATGTAAAATCAATCTAATAATTTTATAATTTCTTAATAAGCACAACATATTAAGATTCACTAAAAGAAATAAAAAGCATCAAATTTATGCCATGCATCTAATGAGGGTGAATAAATTATGATAATTATTTTATTTGTATCTTAGTTTGCCAGATCATTTGAGCTGCCCGAAGCTCAAACACAATGATGAAATATGAATGGCAAGCAACATATCACATACAACAGTCTGAAAAACAAAGGAAGAAGCCAAGTACCAACAGTGACATAAAAACATAGTCTGCTGAAAAAATGGAAAAGAAATAAAATGGCTGCCGGGTGGTGTTGGTGCACTGCCTATCTAGAAGCCAAGCTTTTTGGGACAGACTTCCATGCTACTATAAAGCTGCCTCTCTCCCATCACCATTAGCTGTGTCTCTGATGGCTGCAAGATTCGCCTATTCATGTGTGGGAGGAGGCATGGAGGGCTTTGAAAGTGTCTTGAATTGGGCTGAAATGAATCTGAAACCTCTATAGTTAGCATAGTTTCAGGCTCCAGGGATCAGGCTTTGTCTTGAATGCTCACTGTTGCCTTCAGCCCCAGCTGGAGTTTCTGAACAGGTTGTATTGATGGATACGTGTCGTACATTCTTGATCTGTGCAGCTCCATACGGCATACGAGAAGCCACCAGAAGAACCGGTTCGCAGAAGGAAATGGCAAAGATGGCAGAAAGAGGGTAGGTAAATGCAGGTGTCCGAATAGAAAAACAGCTGTGGCTTCAGAAGCATTTTTGCATTTTGCTAAACATTCCAGCCTTCTGCCAAGCCAGCGACAAATCCGACAGGGCTGTTTTTAATTACGTTGCTTGTATGTACGTAGCAACCGCTCTGTCAGTGTGTCTCTCGTGTTTTTAAAACACTGGGATTAGGAATCTGACTACTACATGTTTCCCATATGGAAAATGGGGAGCCTCTTTCATTCTGATTTTGACATTGGAGTCTGGCACCTAGTGTGCGTCTTGATGCAGTTACACAGTAGCAGGTAGAAAACTGGTGGGGAAAAGTTGTTCAGTAATGTCAGCGGAGGTTTCCTTCTGAATCTTAACCCCATGCCTCGCCACTATGACGTGGTGGCTTTTAGGACTTGGGATAGCAGGTAGCAACCTTTTTAGTGCCTGAAATCCCAAATATTTTAGTCTGTCTCTATTGTTGTGATGGGGACTTCATTATATCCCATTATTTTTGTACGTTGCTTTAGGACATGGGTAGGCAAATTAAGGCCCGGGGGCCAGATCCGGCCCAATCGCCTTCTCAATCTGGCCCGGGAATCAGCGTGTTTTTACATGAGTAGAATATGTGCTTTTATTTAAAATGCACCTCTGGGTTATTTGTGGGGCATAGGAATTCGTTCATTCCCCCCCCCCAAAAAAAAATAGTCCAGCCCGCCACAAGGTCTGAGGGACAGTGGACCGGCCCCCTGCTGAAAATGTTTGCTGACCCCTGCTTTAGGACTCCTTTGGGCTGTGTGAAGCGATAAATGTAATTAATTAACTAAACCAACACAACATTCAGTAAGTTATGAGGACAGTGCCTGCTGCCAAATCAGGATTTGCTATGGCGCAGTTCTATAGTTCACATTATAATCTGCATCCTACTGTGATGGTGCGTTGCATTAAAACTTGGACAGAAAGGCAGTTTTCCTGAAATTGAAACAAAGTGGTACTGTATTGTCATTTCTCAACACAGCCTTATTTTAATATGCACTGCCTCTTCCCTTTTCACCATGCAGCCACCCACACATACAGCTATGTTGCCTTTAGCTTACTTTTGACTCAGATTTGGAAGCTGTGGGAATTTGTCAGGCTTCAACTCTGATAATCCCTGATTCTGGGACATGTTCCCCATCCCTGCTTTCACTATATTTTGTTTTTCTTTCCAGAACTGCTGTCTGTTTTTACCCACAGTAATAATTTTATATGAAGTTCTGGTGCAATCCTGGTTTCTTTCTGTGGCCAGCATAAATCTAGGTCATATTTCAATGTACCAGTATTTTTTTTTAACCTTAACAAAAGTGGGAGAGAGACCTGACATACCTGTGACGGATGCTATGCGCTAGGTTCTGTTCTTATTGTGAAATCAGTATGCTGTGTTTAAATAATACAAAATAACAATGAAGGTGCTACCAATTAGTTATTGTTTCAAAATTTTACCCAGCGCAGAAAATCACATCTCAATTTCTTCCAATTATCATCTGAGTGACATCCTTTTCGACCTGTTAAAATTTGCAGCTGAATACTTGGTACTTGGAGGAAGATTGGTCTACTGGCTTCCTGTGTATAAACCAGAGTATGTATATATTCAGATACACTGAATGTCTTTAATATGTTACATGGTAACTTCTGCAGATTTTAAGGATGGGCATGGTCTAGGGGAACCCTGGGGCAGACTTATCCTTATGTGAGCACCTTCTCTCGGTCCCATCAGCATCAGAGGCATGGCTGTTGGTGACATGAGAGAGAGCCGAGGGCATTTTCAGTGGCTGCTGCCATACTGTGGAATTCCCTCCCAAGAGAGGTGAGCTTGTTATCTTTCCACCAGCAGGCTAAGACCTTCCTATTCTGACAGCCCTTTGAAAACCAGGTGCAGATGATAATGGCCACTGAACTGCTATCAGGGCAATTACCGGTACTATCTTAATGCTGGCTTTAGTTACATTTTGTTTTTATTTTGACTATTGTTTTTAACCAGTTTGTTTTCATTATGTTGAATTTTATAAGAATGTTTTAAACATGTTGTGAGCCTCCTTGAGTCCCAATGTGGGAGAAAGGTGGGATTTAAAGACATCAAGCAAATAAATAAATAGTGTCTGCAGGGTACCATAACATATCTAAAAATAATACACGGTAAATGCATAAGCTAGTTTAGCATGTAGCATTTATCTCCCATTAGCTCCAGCCAGCATGACCAGTTATCATGGAGTTACGATCCAACATCTGGAGAGCCGCAGATTAGGAAAGGGTGTCCTAGACAGTGGTTGGGAAGCAGTAAGAATGGGGTCATTTTCAATTAACTCTTGACGACATGGAATTATAGAATCGTAGCATTGGAAGGTACCCCAGGGGTCATCTAGTCCAACCCCCTGCAAATGCAGGAATCTCAACCTGCTTAGCTTTGCAAAGGTGCTAGCAGTTTTACCGCTGCACCGTATACTAGCTAGTATCAGAACGAGTGACAAACATTTGTACTGTATATTACTGTACTGTACTGATTGCTCTTGAATTGAGGATATATTGGTGACTGCTAAGGAATTTAGGTGTGGCTAGATTTAACTGCAGATGAAATAATTTCTGGTGGTCATTTTTGGGGGGTGGGGGTAGTTTGGTAAGGAATTTACCGACCGAGCAGTCTGCCTTTTATCTCATTTGTATCCTGCCTTTCCTCCAAAGAGCTCAGGATGGCAGTAGTATATTTGCTGGACGTAGAGCTGAAAAGCAGCTAAGCTTGTAAGGACAGTTCTTATTGCAATGCTTGCTGGCAGACATCTTTTCATAATCTCTTTAAACAGTTTGGGTGCTGAAGCGCAAGAGAAACCCACATGAAACGTCCTTTTCCTGTTTGCAGCCAAACTTTCACCTGCATCCTGTCTTTTGTTTTGTTCTCTCTTTGTGCTGCACATGTGGCTGTGGATTCTGAAAGCAATTAGCATACATTGTTTCTGGGAAATTTAATAAGGCCATGAACCATGTGGAAGTGTACAGTCTAACTCAGTTTGAATCAGCCCTCTGGCTGTTCTGTTTAAGATTCACTTATTACAGCTCCTAAGCTCTTGTAGCCCTTTGACTGTTTATTTCTTCCAGATATACAGAAGAGATTATACCCCGACATCCATGCCTGAAACTTATTAGCAACTGTGAACAGACGCTTTCCAGCCACACGTCGAGACACCTGATAACCATGGAAAAAGTGAAAGATTTTGAGGTAATTGTTTTGATGGCTTTCTCGCAAAATAGCAGTTGTCAGATTCGGAACAGGTTTCTCTACTGTAGAAACAGAGGGAATTCACCGTACCAGACTCAGTGTGCCGTAAAGCGCTTTTATAAGTTGGTTTTAGAAGGTTTGAGAAAGAGTCATAAATGTCAAAACAGGAAGCCAAAGTACTTGTTGCGCTGATGTACATGGGCGGCAGTGATTCAAGGGCACTTTTCTTACTTGTATGTGTACGTTAAGTAAACTTGTTAATACAGAGGCAGGGGTATTTCTTGTTCCATTTTTATTATTTTGGCTTTGAGGTGCTGCCCAGTTAGGACTGAAGTAACGAGAACAGTTAATTTTGTTGTTTCTATTATATCATGTTGCAAGATGTAGTTGCGAGCCCCACTGAAATCGGTAAAACATGTGTATATAAATATTTTTTATAAATACCTGCTAGGGGTGTAGAAGAAAGTGAAGCACCTTATTCTGTGTACGTTGTTTTTAACATTGTGTTTTCAGTGTTGTAACCAGCCCTGGAACCTTAGGGTAAGGGCAGGTAATCAATCATTGCCATTATCATATGCAGAAAACCATTTGCATGCGTGTTACTTGGCTCGTAAGTTCCCAAATATGCTGTTTAGTCAATATGCATAACTGCTCAGGCTGTGTATTTTTCTGTGCCCCTCGCCTTGAAGACAGCAAGCCCAGTTTTAAAGGGAAAAAAAATCTATATCGGAGCATTACTCTGCAATGCAGCATAAGGAAATAAATGGTGTCTTTTTCTAAAAGGAGCACAGTTTTCAAGCATTTTTAGTCAAAGGTGAACAACAGCTTCCAGTACATTCCTAGCTGGATTTTAAAGTTCAGTTAGGAGGATACTCCTGCATTTCGTCTGGATTTTAGCCCTACATTCCTTCTCCCCTCAGCAACTTTTATTACCTTTTGGGGTCGTCTAAATGCAGCATTAAGATAGGGCTCTTTGTACACGGTAAAGGGTCTGATTATCAACTTTGAAGTTCCCTTTTAAAATAAATAAATAAATAATAGACCACTTAAAAAGCGACAAAAATTTTATCAGAATAATAATAATAATAAAGATCTCAGTAAACACAAATGGAGAAGAATATAAGTTTATCAGTAGGAATCCTCGGTGGTAGACTCTTCCTCTGACAGCAGCCCCCAAAAGATGATGCATCCACACTCCCTGGTTCATGCCAGATGTATTTGCATGCCCCAGACGCCCCATCTCCTCCTTCTGCTGCTAGACGCCCAACGATTGGTCCACACCCCAAATACATTGGGCCCCATTGACGAAAAGATTCTTTAGATTTAGATTTTATTACATTTTTAGCAACAAGCCATTGTTCAATTTGCCTGGGAGGAAAAAAAAAAGATCTTACAACCATTTAGTTTCATATTGATCATTAACCCCCCAAAATAAAATCATGCATACTGAAAGAGAAATAAAATACAAATGAACATAATGCACAAATAGACACTTTCTGTGGCTGTGTTCATAAAGTACAGATGGAAAACCCTAATCAGAAATTTCACTTGCACATCCTTTTCTAGATCTGTTAAAAATTGAATGCTTTTTCCAGAGCTATTGCAATTGATTCTGCAGTTCTGAACATGTCTTACCCGTTTAGTCAGTAAATGCATTAATTTCTCACGGCTGCCATTCCTTCTAAACTTTAACAATAATGATCGGAATAGAATTGCCTTGTAGTCTCATATCTGATTCACACCCTGTGAAGAGATATGCCAACTTCTACACCACTATTAAATTACACAAACCCATAGTAATACTTCAAGAAAAGTTCCCTATATGTCCAGTGTTGTCTGCCTTAAAGAAGCACATTTAACAGAACGTGAATTATGTGATGGAGCATCAGCTGTTTCCAAGTTTTTCTGGAAATAAGTGGCTTCCCTCTAAATAAAACTACCACACTGCTCAGATATCAAGGAAAAATGCATCCTTGCTGTGTTCTGTTTGTGACTGGGTTTTTATCTGATAGTTAACCATCAGTTCCTACCTTCACCTACAAGGGCATGCCAGTACATCAATTCCTAATGCAGTTTTTAAAGAGATTTTATTAAGAGATTTGTGCACTCTCAGGTGTGTGCATGTTCCTTTGCAGATGTGGTGACGATATTTTCTTTAAAAAAATGGAAAGGTAAAACCAAGCATTATCTTTTTTGCCTTCTTTATCCAACTTTGATACATGGAAATATCTGGTTTTTATACGTGGAAATGCCATGTATAGGGACAACAAGAACAGAATCCTAAAACTCACACTCCAAAACCTTCTCATTCCAGCACAGTAGCTCATAAAAAACCCCCAAAGGACATTTTAGAGTCCTCTGCTACATCACGAGAAGCTGTATTTGGAAGGGAAAATATTGTGGCAAATGCACAGGGCCAAAGCATGGCATATTTAGCAGTAATAATTTAATAATTTAATAATTTAATATTTGTACCCCGCCCATCTGGCTGAGCTTCCCCAGCCACTCTGGGCAGCTCCCAATCGAGTGTTAAAAACAATACAGCGTTAAATATTAAAAACTTCCCTAAACAGGGCTGCCTTCAGATGTCTTTTAAAAATAGGATAGCTGCTTATTTCCTTGACATCTGATGGGAGGGCATTCTACAGGGCGGGCGCCAATACCGAGAAGGCCCCCGGCGCTGGATCTCAGTGTCCGGGCTGAACGATGGGGGTGGAGGCGCTCCTTCAGGTATACAGGACTGAGGCTGTAAATAGTAAACTATTTACCTATACTGTTAGTGGAATAACTTCTGCCTTTGCTTCGTTTTATGGAACATTCCAAGTCCTTGCTGAACATAGTGCAGAGATTAATATTCCTCGCCTTCCCATGGTCAGAAATTGCACTGAACTCAGCAGACAAACTCTTAGCACACTGAGCATAAGGAATGAGTATTGCTGTCTTAACTTACTGTATACAGTATATGACAACTGTGATACCACGGAAACAGTTTCCATATATTTATGTACACATACCTATCCCGATTATACACTTCTGAACTGAGCTGGCTCCCTGTGACTTTGTCCTAGTGTAGTACTTGGTGAACACTATTGCTAATGTTGCTGATGAGGTATTACACCAGCTAGTTTAATCTTGGGCTATAAATACAATTTTGAAAGAGATTGTTTTAAAAAGCAGACTGGTTCCTTATTTCACTTGAAAATTGTATCTGTGTTGATTGATCAAATTCTGAGATCTCAGCACAGCTCAGCACAAGAGAGCCTGCTATTAGGGCAGCAAACACATAATAATCTTCCCTTGAGAATGTTTGACTGGCAGGTTGAGTTTCCTTTATACTCTGCATTCTCTCAAGGATTTACCCACATAATCTTTTTTTCTGCTGACTCTAACCTCTCTCAACATATGAGTTGTTTCAGAAATCAGACTCAAAAAGCATGTGAGATGTAGTGCCTGGAGAGATGTGAGCGTTTGCAGATTTTATTCCCTTAAGTGAAATTTGTGTTTGTCTGCAGTTTAAACTCAGGAATAATTAAAGAAGGAAACATTTAAAAATTTAAAGGAATAAAACTGATTTATTACTACAATAACTCATGAATGAATGCAATGTGCATACACACCTGACTAACGCACTGTAAATATTTATTTAAATAAGAACCTTTATTTTTCACATCAATAACCTATTCTAAGCACTTGTATTTGAACATACTGGGAAAAACATGAAAACTGAGATAGATGGTGAAAAACTGGCTTTTTGTATTTTTTATTCTGTTTTGTTTTAATAGATTTGTGTTTCACTATTCAGTCTCTCTTTTAAAAAAAAAACTCACTTTGCATTGCTTTGAGCAAATAAACCTGTGTAACTGCAACAGTACATCTCTTAGAGGTACATATATGTATCCAAAATTCTGGTGAAATTAAATAAATAGAAATCATTGCCAAATTCTTCATCTTTTTTTAAAGCTACAATTTTTTTTAAAAAAAATAACAAAGCTAGGTTCTTAACTGTTCTTTTCAAGGCATTTTGTTTTAATTTTAGAGTTTGCTGCAAAGCAAAAAAACAAAGGATAAAGAGGCAAACACTACTGGGCTTTCCCCATTAACTCCCCAGTCTGCTATAGCCCTTGAGTATAAAATCCACTTATGTTAAGTGCAGGCTTCCTCAACCTCAGCCCTCCAGATGTTTTGAGACTACAATTTCCATCATCCCTGACCACTGGTCCTGCTAGCTAGGGATCATGGGAGTTGTAGGCCAAAAACATCTGGAGGGCCGGGGTTGAGGGTTTTAGTGCATAGATATAAAGCTACAGTGTTGGTTAGACTGTTGTTCTAGGACCTCAGAGACCAGGGTTCAAATCTCCAGTCCACTGAGTGGCAGACCTTGAGCCTGCTACTGCCTCTCAGCCTAACCTACCTCACAGGGTTGTTGTGGGGATTAAATGATGTTGGGGAAGAACCATGTACACTACTACCATGAGCTCCTTGGAGAAGAGTTGGAATATAAAGGCAATAAGTAAACAAAGCAGTTCTGTTTATGCAGATTATAACTTGTTCTGGGGTGTGTTTAATCAAAATCCAGCAACATTTTTCGACCAGACCTAAAATTAATGGCTACATTTGGACACGGCAATGAATTGTCGTTAATCTTTATAGTTCCTTGGAATATGCCAGGTTAATAAGCCAAGGTTTGAAGTTGGCTTGCTTTAGTAAACCAGGGTAGTCAGTGTGGTGTTCTCCAGATGTTGTCGAAAGGATTGTCAGTCTACCATGCTCGAGCTCTCAATTGAATTATTCAAGAGTATGTATGTTGGAAGCCCTGATAAAGTCGAAAGACTGGAACATAACATGGCACTTAAGCTTTCTAAGGGTAAGGTAATGCCACTGAACAAGATGAGTGGTGGATCACTGCAGTCTTTCCAAACTGTACATAAACAAATAACCTTTCTACTTTTTTGGTCAGGGAAGTAAATTGGATGTGGGGCTTAATTTGCCATGATGAACAGACTTCAATAGAAGACCCAGATGTGTTGCAGGAAAAAAATCACATAGCTAGACTAATTAAGGAGGATGGGAGTAGAATAAAATTCAAACCTTCAAACCTCAGGCTGAAATAACCTGTTGATGATAGCATAGTGTCTGAGCGACTGGGCTGGGTTCGAATCTAGTCTAGTCTCATGAGGTGGCTTTAGGGAAGCACTACTAGCAGGCTACATCACCTGCAATATATGGTATATAATACTGACCTACCTGCATGATTTTTGCAAGGATTGCTGAGATAATATACGTGAAACACTTGAACACTCAACAGAGCAAAAGGATCATGATGATGATTCCCATATCTGACGACAAAAGTATCCCACTGATTCACAGAAAATGCATGGCAAAGCTGTCACTGTGCCTTTACAACAACAGATTTTGTGCCTGATCCAACTACAGGTGCATTTGACTACAGCATGGGCTGGAGACTTGCAAAATTTGTGACAGTGCTGATAATATAATGGCATACATTCCATTCAAAATTATTGTTTGCCAGTTCCTAGGACCAAGCTACAAGCTTGTTTTTAATAGTTCCTTTGAGATCTTGTAGATAAATTCTGAAGAAAATTGTTGAGTCACACTGATGCAATATATACCGTATGTCTAAACAATGTATTTTAACACCAGGATGAAGACCGTGATTCTCACATATTGGACAGCCAGTACCTGCCATACAAAAGTCACAATAGCTTTCGTGAGAAATATTTCAGCGGAGTGACAAAGAGGATTGCCAAGGAAGAAAAAGACAGCCAAAAATAATTATATATATATATATATGAGACTAAAAGCAAAGAACGCACATCTGGACCTCAACATTATATGGATACTTCAGAGAACAAATACTGTTTTGAATTTTTTAAAAACTCAAAGCAAAAACCACAAGTTAAGAACAGTTCTTTTTCATTAACTTTGTTTATACCAGATTATTGCACAAGGTTTTTTGACCCTTATTTAATTTATTTTTGTACTTAAAGTTCAAATGATAATTGACTACATTTTTATCACATTTTTTTTTAACCCATTACCTCTAGAAAAAACTAGTAGTATTGTTTGGCTTCTTAAACTGTGAACATCTGGAAGTCTTAAATAGACATAATACAGTGATTAAGATTTTTTTATTATTAGGAAAATTGATTTCATTTGTTTTCTTTTTTTGTATTTGATATGCAATAAAGTCAATAAGAATTGTTGTGCATTTTAAAAATTGTGTTGCATACAGCAGCAGTTTATCATTTCTTACCAACATTTCTGGGACCATAAACCTGCTCCCTCCCTGCACCCAGGTCTAGGATCCAGAGACTATTAAACCTTTTCAATCCATTATACATCTGAAGCTCATCTGTCTACTTTTGCATTTGGAATGGGAAGCTGATAAATTAGTAAGAATAAATGCGACCAATGGATGCTTACTAATAGTTCCTCAAATCTGGAATAAGGAATCAATAACAACATCTTACTTTTGAAAACCATGAAACCTGTGTTCTGCTTTTTGTACCTATCTCCCCATGGGATATTGGAAAAATACATTATTTCCAATTTCCTTTACATCACTGTCATTTAAATTTAGTGGCTCATGACAATTTTGTATTGTTCTATGTATTGCAGGGCCCCATGCAAGTTTATTGCTATATAGGTCATGTGAGTTCTCTGGCTTAATTCAGTATCATGATGGTCAACACAACGGCAAGAAGATTTTGCTTTTCAGTGAAAATTATCTGATACTCACAATTTATGGTGTCTTGAAAGCATTAAACATTGTGTTTGCGACTTTTTATGCATTCAACACTCAATCTAACCTTAGTGCAAGCCAGTTGCCCTTAGTTGCCAAACATGGAATAAGATTCTCAGGCAGCGGTGATGCGATCAGATAAGAATAAGTTCTGGCACTGATGAGAATTTAAGCCACACATTATTACCGGGTATTTTACTTTAAATTTATATACCACTCTTCATCCGAGCTTTTACAGTATTATATCAATGCTGGGTAGCTATGACTCTGTGGACCTTTTTTAAAAAAAAAACGGTTTTGGCTGTAAGACAAGAAATCATGCACAATACAGAGAACATAGATATTTGGTCTCTGTATCATTCATTACAGATGGACAGATTCTCCTCTGCCTGCCAGAAACTAGTTACTTGTATAAGAGTTTATGTCTTCTAGCTGAATTGGCTCCTGCCTGCATTATAAATATTTACTCTTGTTTCTAACCATTTTCCGTGTCTCACTAGGTGCTAGCTGTACCTTTTATGATATAACAGTTTGAAAATCAATTTCCGGTTGTAACTTGCTTATGCATAACTTAAACATCGCCGCCTTTTTTAGAAAATGCTGTCTGGCAACCGGAAAAGCTACCACCCCCTGGGCTATGTTCGTTTAGGGGCAGTTGTAATGTGGTTTTAACCTTAATTTCTGACTTGAGAAAAGGATAAATTGACGTAATATAATCAGTACTAAGGATACTAGGCAGAAGATCCATTTCCACTGTTGCAGAGTAACCCCCAAGGCATAGCACTGATATCAAAGAATAAGTAAGTATTTTGGCAATACAATTAATATTTTGACTTGGGATTTTTTGAGGTAAGGTGGACAGTGGAATGAACGATGTGTTTGTCTCCTAGTGCTAATACCGGTATGTGGTGGACTTTTCAGGGAAGGAAGAATAGGTTGGCATGAGAGGAATGGGAGGTAGGGTTGCTGACTCTGCCTCCTTTTAGTTGATTGTTAGGGACGCGGGTGGCGCTGTGGGTTAAACCACAGAGCCTAGGGCTTGCCAATCAGAAGGTCGGCGGTTCGAATCCCCACGACGGGGTGAGCTCCCGTTGCTTGATCCCTGCTCCTGCCAACCTAGCAGTTCGAAAGCACGTAGATAAGTGCAAGTAGATAAATAGGAACCGCTGCAGCGGGAAAGTAAACGGCGTTTCCGTGCGCTGCTCTGGTTCACCAGAAGCGGCTTAGTCATGCTGGCCACATGACCTGGAAGCTGTATGCCGGCTCCCTCGGCCAATAAAGCGAGATGAGCGCCGCAGCCCCAGAGTCAGTCACGACTGGACCTAATGGTCAGGGGTCTCTTTACCTTTACCTTGCTTATAAGTCACATTTATACCACTTCTAAAATCATAGCTTCCCCCATAACAGCTACAATCCCATCACCCCTAGCAACTACATTTCCCAGGAGTCTTTGGAGCAGGGAAGGCTATGTGCTTTAAATGCATGGTGTTGGTGTAACCAAAATAAGAACCCCCCCCCCCATACAGTAAACAGATCTGAAGGCAGCCATCAGCAGTGATGGAGAGAGAAGAGATTAGCACTACAGATTAATAAGGTTTTAGTGGCACTCTTAAAACAAAGCAATAAGGTGGGCTCCCTTGAGAGGCTTTTCCGAAACAGCAGGGCCACTGCAGAGAAAGCATTGCCTTGAGCAGCGGTAGAGTTATTTATTTATTTTGCTCAAAAATAAAAGTGCCTGAATCAGGGCCTCTCTTATTCATATCCTTGCAAGTTCTCTGTGACCTCTTGCCTCCACGAGAAATGGATGGATGCTTTCCCTTGCCAGAAACTGGTCATTTGCAGCAGCCTCCTAGCCAAACTGACTCCAGCCTGTGTTAAATTCCAGCCTCTTACCCCTGGCGGAGACGCTCTGTTCAGAAGCCTGCTCTGAAATCATTGTCTTTGACAGTTCTTTGGGGTGCTTTGAAGATTTTTCCAGTGTTTTAAAAATATTGTTTTTGGACCACTTTCCCCCCCTCTTTTCTTACTGTTCTTTTATTGCTGCGGTATGCAAGGAAAGAAAAGAGATTTGGCCCTCTTGTTGCAGAGAACGACAAATATTAGTAAGGTTTTTTGCCCTCTTATCAAGAGAGCAAGGTATGCCAAATTTCTGCCAAGCTTTTTTAAAAAACCTTACCTGGTAAAACCATTAGTTTGTAGTTGCTTTGAGACTTCAATCCCTTCCTCATCTCTAGCCGCTAGGGATTTTTAGGTTGACGAGGCCACTCTTCCAAGAGTCCTCGTTCTGTTCACTGGACTCTTACAAGATGGAGCTCTAGGTGGGTTTAGGAGTTCTGAAAAGTCCACAAAGCGTGGTGCTGCAGTCCCACCATCATTTTGTGTGTCCTGTTAATGGTGCCTTGGCTCAAGAAGTTCTATTTTGCCATAGCTAACCAGGGCAAATGGAGCTTTAGGTTTCCCACTGAAGATCCTGTTTTGACATGGACAAGGGAGTGTAAGACAATACAGGGAGTGTCCTTCCTAACTGCTAAAGCGGCAATGGATTTGAGACTGTGGATGCCAACCCCTCTTCAGGTTTCCAATCTAATCAAAGCTGCAGTGTGCTGCTATTGACATGGCCACAGAGAGCCATGGTATGCTGCAAGTCCAAATGCCTTGCTCACCGCCTCTTCTGAGACACACCTGGGTCTACTGCCAACCTAGCAGTCCAAAAGCATGCCAGTGCAAGTAGATAAATAGGTACTGCTGTGGTGGGAAGGTAAACGGTGTTTCTGTGTGCTCTGGTTTCCGTCACGGTGTTCTGTTGCGCCAGAAGCCGTTTAGTCATGCTGGCCACATGACCCAGAACGCTATCTGTAGACAAACACCGGCTCCCTCGGCCTGAAAGCGAGATGAGCGCCGCAACCCCATAGTCACCTTTGACTGGAGCTAACTGTCCAGGGGTCCTTTACCTTTTACCTTTTTTACCTACACACACATGCCAAAAGTGAAGGTAAAGAGGTTCTTCAGCACACCACAAAAAGTATACAAGGAAGGTGTGAGACACACCTCTGTGGGGAGACAATTGCATGACATAGGGGGCCACCCATGAAAATGAAGAGTTGTGGAAATGATCCAGGTTATGACAGGTCTATAATGACAGAAAGAGTTTGGGTCATAACTGTGGAGTGTGGTCCTAAGTGTAGTGGCAACTTCGCTTGTTTCCTCATGTGATTTTGCTCTTCTGATGTGATGAATAGAATGGGAAAGAGCTCGTTCCACTGAGGTAAAGTCAGGGAACTGCATTACGTAGCTTGAGATGGACCCAAAACCACCTCAAGAGGATCTGACACTAACCGCTGGTGGAGGAAGGGAATCTTACACAGTACTGTATAGGAAGCGAAGGCCTACTTTGTTAATTGTGCTGGATCTCAGCAATTTTCATCAGTACCTGCTATTAACTGAGATTACTTGCAGGTAATGCTATGTAATGCATTTGGATTGCCCTACAGTTTTACCAGTGGTTTCACATGAAAGTACATGTCTGCCCATCAAATTGAATTCCAGGTTTGACACAGTGAAGGTGGAAAATTAAGTTAACTACACAAATTTTGTCCAGGGAATGACCTTTCAAATATGAAAAGGTGTGTGAAAGAGGTTGGATTTATGAATTGCTATTACACAATACAAAGATAACTATTCCTAATTCTAAAAAGAGAGAAGCATTCTTAATACCCTCTTCACCAATGCATGAAAATTATGGAGTGAGCAAAATTATGGAATGTTTCATAATTGAACCTGATTTTTAAATTAAAAAGTAAAAGGAATGCCAGTGCCAAGAGTTTCATTTCTGCCTCATTTTTAACGCCTGTTTTTCTTACATTTGGCAAAATCAATGACAAAAATCCTTCCAGCTGCGACCTTGCCAAAGTGCTTTTCTGAAGCTCCTACTAATTTGGATTAAAGTATATGTTTGGAAGCCTCAAACTGAAAATCCTGGCAAAAGAAATGCTGAGGCCCCACAGCATCTAGTATTCTTACAGCTCTTATCTGCTGAGGCAATATAAATAAACACAGGATAATTTGGTAATCTCAGTTGTTAGCTATATCTCTTCCTTGGGCTTTGGAATTCTAACTGTATGAAAGAATACTCCATTTTTAATATTCAAAAATCCCATTTTCAGGAGGCTCCATTTTTAAAAAAAAATTAAACATGCACACTAACATACCGGTAATAATTGTAGACGATATAGGTAGGTGGGTAAATGTTACATACGTAAATGTTACATACATAACAATATACAATTAATTTTATTTTACGGTGACTGAAATCTGCTCAGAATGAAGTCCCATTGAGTCCATTGGGGCTTGCTTTCAGGTAAATGGATATACAGTTGTAGTCTCAGTGTGACCTTTGCTTAAGTACAGCACCATCCTACGACACTTGTTAACGTTACGACACTAAGTCTTTGTGAATTCTGTTCAATCAAACTAACCTGATCCGCACATTTCACCAGATGCCACACTTCCCCAGTGTTTCAGCTCTTTAAAAATGTATATTTTGAGAGAAACAAGCTTTTTAGATCTTAAGCCAGTCACTGTCTCTCAGTCTTCTAGCCTACCTGACAGGGTTGTTTTGAGGATAAACCATGAATGCCTCATTGAGCTCCTTGGAGGAAAGGTGGGATGTAAGTGTCACAATAAATACAAATAAAATAGTTTACGCCACAATAAATCTACTGATCTACCTTATGGCCCTTGCAGTGAACTTTTTAACATAGGCTCTTTTCACCTGTCTTTGCAGCAGTTCAGATTATTAAGCATAATGATATCCTGATAGATTTTTCGTTGCTTGTTTGCTTTTTTGATAGGCTTTACTTGGTGAGTGACCCAAGAATTGAACCTGGTAATTCTCTTCTGCATTGCATTCAGCTATACTTGACCAAATCTGAAATCTAGAGCAGTGATGACACTTCCTTTATGGAAGAGAGGGTCCTTCAGAACCAGTTCTGTCACTCAGCAAAACGGTGACAAGGTGTGGAAAAAAATTGCCACAACATCTCAGTGGGTCTAAGTTAGTCTTCTTCAGAGGGTGCAACACATCAGCATGAGATATGGTGGGGGGTGGGTAGAGTCACTGCAGCATACACAGAGTAGATTATTTTTCAAAGTTTCTCTCTTTATTTGTTCTCCTAGAAAATAATTCCCTCTATGATGAGTGACATTCTGTTTGTTAAAGGTGAGAGGTAAGACAACACCACATCTCTGACCTATCCTGTTAGCTGTCATGACAGCCTGCATTTTTGTTTTCAGGATGGAGTAGAATTTCTAGACTACTGTGCTCCTATACCCACAATGAATACCGGTACTTGAAAATAAAGATTGATATGGAAAATGTCTTTCTATTGCACTTGTTAATTTATACTGAAATAGCCCAAGTAAAACTTAAATACATAATTTATTACAAAACTATTACAACCTGTCCCACAAAGGATGCATAGGGAACAGGACAATTGATATTTTGGCTTCCTGGTTTGTTGCTTCGCTTTTTGCCAGATTTTTTTTTGGGGGGGGGGACAGAGGGAGGCTGATATGTAGAATGGAAGGAATTATAGAGTTGGAAGGGACCCAAGGGCCATCTAGTCCAAACCCCTGTAATGCATGAACCTCAGCTAAAGCATCCATGGCAGATGGCTATTCAACCTCTACTTAAAAACCTCCAAGGAAGGAAAGTCCACAACCTCCTGAGGGAGACTGTTCCACTGTCAAACAGCTGTTACTGCCAGAAAGTTGTTCTATATGTTTAGTCGAAATCTCCTTTCTTGTAACTTGAAGCCATTGGTTCAAGTCCTACCTTCCAGAGCAGGAGAAAACAAGCTTGCTCCATCTTCCATGTGACAGCCCTTTAGATATTTGAAGATGGCTATCATATCTCGAAGCTACCAACATGAGTCTGACCAAACTACGGGAGGCAGTGGAAGACAGGAGTGCCTGGCATGCTCTGGTCCATGGGGTCACAAAGAGCCGGACACGACTAAACAACAACAACATCACATCTCCTCTCAGTCTCAGTTCATGATATCTGGGTTTGAGGACTTAATTCCACTGGGTTTATAGAAAGTGGAAATGTTGGGTGTTATCTTGGAGTACCAGTAGATGTTTTGAATATTCTTCTATATATAGCTGACAGACGAAGAATGGGATGTTTTCTCTTTACTTCCCCCCCTTTTTTCTTTTCCTCCTTTTGGTTTGTGTTTGTATTTAGATTAGTTTTTTAATCTTTGATAAAATATGCATATTTGATATTAACTTTTGTATATTTTATTTCAAATATTTTTATTGAAAAAAAGAAAAGAAAACATTTGGCAATTTTGATTTAGACACTGATTGAGACAGAGAGAACTTGTGAGTTTAGATGGGAGATGCAGATTCCCAGTCTGAGGTATCTGAAGTAGGATTAGCAGTGGTTCTGCCTGATTTTGGAGTCTGTCTCCTCCCACTATGTAAAGTTGTCAGGGCCGTCTTACCCATAGGTGCTACGGGTGCGAGGCACCTGGGTGCCGGGCTCTCAGGGGCTCCAGCCCGAGAGTCCGGGGCCCGAGAGTTGAGTCCAGGGAAGAGATCGCCCATCAGTTGGAGCGCTGCGGCAGGCTCTTCTGCGGGTGGCTCTGTGCCGCGAGTTCGGGGGTGACCGAGCCCGCGAGACACTGAGGCAGCCAGACGGCTCCGCCCCCCCTGTGCGCCTGGGACTGGGCAACCGGGGGGGGGGGGTGCCGGGCGGATCTTTGCACCCCGGCACGGCATATGCTTAAGACAGCCCTGAAAGTTGTCAATAAAACAGATATTGCAACAGCACCATCCTGTTCTCTTGTCGAAAGGAAACAGCGCAAACTGCACATTGGGAAGTTTAATGGGTCTTACTCTCATATAAGTCAGTATAGGATTCCAGCCCAGGCCCTATTGCACTATTGCTGGACTTTTCAGGATTTGGGTAAGTGTTTAACAACACAGTTGTTCCTAATCTGCAGAAAAACTAGATGCATGATTATAACAGCATGAAGACTGTGTGGGGAGATGAGGGGAGAGTCCATCTGACTTGATTTATACTTTAATGTGTTTTCACAGTTGCTGGATCTCTCTTGTGGCATAAAACTACTTAGTTTTAGCTGGCTGCTTAGCCAGGTAATTTCTGTATGTTTCAGATCCAGAAACTTTATTTTCCATCATGTGTCCATCACTAATTTCAGAAATGCAAGTACCACATTGATAAGAAAAAACATCATTTATATTCGTAGCATATTTCTGAAAGCTGCAGGAAGAGACACTTTTATGCCTTGTGACTTTATAGGAATAGGAAGAGATTTTGAAATGCCAAATCCCCATATTGGTTTTGCTCTTTTGTGGTTTAATATCTTAACTTTTCTAAGTATCTTTAAGATGTACCCCCCCTGTCCCGATTCTAATCCTAGAAGTCACATTTCAGAGGGATACAGTAGAAGATGGGCAAACAACTGCTTTTTCACTGCCTCTACACAGACAAGTGTGTAGGGGGACAATACTGTATTTAGAATAATAGTAGCCTGGATTAATAAAGCATAAAAAAGGGTTCTGGGTTTCTTTTAAAGTTTTGTCATGCTTAAGAATTTTGCAAGTTTGGCATGGTTTGTGCTTTCCTGAACTAATTAATCATTTGATTGACCAACTGTTTTCTGATTATATGCCTTCCTGTTTCCTAAATTTATGAACTGGGACCATTATTGGCATATAAGAATCTTTTGGATTGATTTTGTGCCCTCCAATGGTATACGTTTGGCCAGGAAAACCCAACCAGTGCCCCCCTTTTTGTTATTGCTTCCCTCACAAAGGAAAAGCAACATGGAGAAGTCAGAAGGCCATGCTGAGGTAAGAAAGACCAGAGGGACCACTTTCCATTGACCTTTTATTCAGATGTAATCTGCCCCACAGCTTTAGGTTTTGGAAAAAGAAAAGAAAATTGTAATGGGTCTCCATTACAGCAGTGTAATGTAATTTATGCCTATGTACTATTTTTAATGTTCTGTGTCCTTTTTTCACACCCCCCCCAAGAAACTGACCTGTGTGGCTAATATAAATGCCAACATAAATGTTGGTTGTTTCTGCAACAGCTTAACACGGCTATTCTCCTGAGACTGGGCTGAAACAAGTGGTTGTGAGCTCTCATAGAAAGATCAGCAACCTCTTCTTTAAAAGCATCATCAGGCTGTTAATCGTGGTAGTAAAAGTTTCACTGGAATTATAATAAAGCATATTTTTCAAAGAACGTTGGAACTAAAGCAACCAAAATGCTTCAGCAAAGGCTTACTACTTCCTCTTCTATTGTTTTCATACTGTGAAAGTTTCTGATGCAAAATCCTTTACGTTTCTCTTTTTCGTGTTTGAAATTCCTATCCTAAAAATGTTTACAATAATAATGAGGGAACAGAGGGCAGGGCTGGCCCTACTGTGGGGCAGTTGCCTCAGACGGCAAATTCTGAGGGATGGAAAGTAGAATGACTGCTGGGAGGAGCACAGAGAGCAGAAACACTATGGTGCACCTGTATCACCACAACCAGTTGTATTGGTCTCTATAGGCACAGCAGGCCAAAGGTGAACTCCTCCATTGTCCCCTGAGACAGACGCATGCCAACAAAGAAAGTGGCTAGAAAGGTCTGCCATGTCACAATATCCAATTTTCATCTTGGGGGAAATTATGGTGGGAAGATTTAAAATTTACAGCGTGCTGTGCGTTGAAGGAGAACTGTATAAAAATGATGTATCGGTAAAATAATAATAATAATAATAATAATAAAAATGATGTATCGGTGGTATTTAGCACCTGTAACATGAGCAAAGATGTATAGAACTGCTTCCAATGTTTGCTGGAAATGCAAGGAGAAAGAAGGCACGTTTTACCATACGTGGTGGACATGCAAGATAACAAAAGCATTCTGGGAAATGATTTGCAATGAGTTGAAAAAAATGATTAAAATAACGTTTGTGAAAAAAACCAGAGGCTGTTTTACTAGGTATTTTAGGTATTTATGTATGTGACGACAGCAGTGCGGATACTATTGGCCCAGAGATGGAAAGAAGATAAAGTCCCGACCAGAGACGAATGGTTGATGAAGATGATGGAGTACACCGAAATGGCGAAATTGACTGGGAAAATTAGAAACCAGGAAGAGAAGAATTTTAAGAAAGAATGGGGGGAAACTATAATGTATTTAAGAGAACACTAAACAACTAAAAACTTTGGCAGGATTTGAGTAATGCTTGTAATGTACAAAAAACTATGGTAAAAATAGATTATTTTTCTTTTAAAAATAGAGAAAATAAGGGAAGCAGTTGGAAGAAAAGATTGATAATGGTAACCATGGAAGGGTGGAGGGGAGTCGAAGGGTTCAGGGAATCCTTGATGATGTGGATGTTTAATGCTTGAATTTAAATTTATGTAAAATTTAATAAAAATATATTTTTTTAAAATGGAAATGTGTGCCACGTAGTCTGCCTAGCAGCCCTTAAGCTAACTTGCTGCCCTAGCATGGCTGGCACACCAAGGAGGCGACCTGAGGCGACCTGCCTCGTGCAGCGTTCTTCTTTCACCCCATTGGCACATGGGCCCAGATCTGTGGGGGAGGGGGAGCCTCAGTGGCACTTTGCCTCAGGCACTAAAAGGTCTTGGGCCGGCCATGACAGAGGGACATGTCCAACACCACTTAAAGCCAAACTAAACTAGATGAGGCACAGAAGATTGTGACTGGATCTCCTATCATTGTTTTCAGAGCTGAAAAGTATTCATGACCCTCCAATTTGCTTGGAACACACAGCTGGAAGAAGCACAGTTAACTCTTTCAGATTGCCTGTTGCCACACTTGAAGTTCACCTTCCAACAGTATCAGAATTGTACCTGTCTCCCCAGAGCGAGGAGATCTTCATCTCAAGGGAAGGAGGGAAATTCCAAGCAGATAAATTGTGTGGAGTAAACGATACCTTTTCCTTCCCCAGTGCTGATCCAACTTGCCTCATTGAAAAGCAGGCGAAGACAGTCAAGTACAAAGAGACTGAGTTATGATTCAAGAATATTGACTCTTCCATGGATTGATTGGATGGTATTGGGCAAGGCACTCTCAACCTCAGATCCGTGTCTAACTAATCTACCATACAAGCTTATTACGCCAAGATACTGCATGCAAAGTGCTTTGAACACTCTAACACTAATAATAATAATAATTATAGGAATTATAGGAAAGGGTTATAACCTGCTTCTGAACTTCTTCCTGGTCATTACTGAAGACCAAATGCTAAGTTAATGGACTGTTGTTCAATCTAGCCCCAAACTGTAATCCTTACCTTCTATAAAGCACAAAGATTCTATCCTAGTTTAAAGAAAATTCTTACTAATCTATGACCCCAGACTCTGCACTGTAGCTTAGTAAGCTTGACTAACAGCATTACAGTCAGCCAACAAAAAGTAAAGCCATTTCAGTTCCTGTAATGTATGTGATTTGGAACTAATTGTGATGAATTCACTGCATAAAAAGACCTGGTTTTCCTTTGGATCAAGCTGTTTACAACACACAAGGTTCATGTTTCTTGAATGCTGACATTAGTAATAAAATAAGCCTTTTGAACAACTTGGTCTTGTGGAGCTGACAGTTTGCTGGCCCATGATGGAGCTTCTGGATCATTTTTAAGGACAGCAACATGCACAGCATGTTCTGTATCACTATATATTCTTTTGTTGCTATCAACAACAACCCCCCCCCACCAATTCTGTTGGAGTTCAGTGAATATATTGCAGCAGTGAGCAGAAAGAAAAAGTATGGTGGGTCTGCTGGTTGAAGGGATAAAGAAAACATAAGGTTTACAGCTTATGGCAAACAAAGCCATTCCAAGGATAGGTTTTATGTATGGCCAAGTGAAGCCAAGCAGTTAACACTAGCTCATACTACAACTGGCTTGAACTAACTCACTTGCAGAAGAAGCAGGAAGGAAATAAAAGCCTGAAAGGAAGTGATCTGCTTTACCAGCAGCAAGTACAGTAGTTACTAAAAGGAAAGAAATCAGTGAGAAGGAATAACAGTTTGTCATTGTTATATTTATATCCCACTTCCCCCCCCCCCCCAGCAATGTTCCTCAAGGCAGCTTACAGATAAAACAGAAATACTAAAAACATAGAAAAGGCCACCATCAAACAGTAACTAAGCACTTAGAGAATCAAAACAATATGAAAATACAAATCTATTAAAAATACAAATGGCAACAACAATCAAAATACCACAGCACCAGACCTTTCCTTAAAAACAGTCAGTTTCTAAAGGCCAGTTGGAATACCCCACCAGCCAGAGGAAGAATAGCAAGTTTTTGCAGAAACACTACTTGCAGGGGTTTTTATTGTATGAATCTCCAGAGCAACTGAAAAGTTTCAGAAGTCCTCAAATTTGTTTCAGGATGCTTTGGAGATGGCCCACTTCAGTTTGAACAAGCCACAAATCTGCATCAAAATGCCAAGTTTGGTTAGGAGTCATCGGAGTCTGATGTAAACCCCTACTTTTAACCATTAGGTGAGCACATTTCATTTTTGCATGCTTTTAAATTATGACCAAAGTATAATAGCAGTCTGAGGAGAGGGATTAATATTTTAAAATTATCAGTCCTCATCCACATCATAATGTTCATCTGAACCCCATCGAAGCGACTGGAGACATATTTTGCTGTACATCTGAATCTACCAGTTTATTACCTCCGATTACCTGCATGCAGCTACAGTTAGTCTTAAACCAGAAATACCTGATAAAGAAACAAGTGGGATATGGGTAATTTATGGAGTGCTACAGTTCTATTTGGTATGCAGTCATTTTCTATGGTGCAAAAATACACTTTCCTTGCTCTCTAGCCCACACAGTGAGTCAATGTTGGAACCCAAGAAAGTCTGGCTCCCAGTGGCGATATTCATTCTGCTAAACCACACTGGGATTAAATTAGCTGAAGCCCAGTGGGATGTAGATTTGAGAGAGAACCTGCTCTGCCTCTTATTAATGGAAACTCTTCAAAACAGACAGCAGTAGTAATTTGTTAATTTCTTTCTCATGCAAAAGCAATTTGGAGTACAACAGAGTCATCCACTGGAAAACATGTCTTTAATTTATCTTCTTTAATTATCACTCTTTTTTTTTTCAACATCTGGTTCAAATTTTTTATTAGAAAGTTTGCATGTTTGAATCATTTCTGGCTGGTGTTTCATTTGTTCTTGTTTTCATTTTCTACTGAGCTGGTTTATTCCCATGGTGGAAAAGGGTGAGCATTGCTTTCTTTCACACAAAGCATAATAAATCAAGCAAGTGTTCTGCTGTCAGATCATTATTAGCATGTAGGCACACCCAGTCAAAATCCTACAGACGGCTTTGCTAAGGTTTAGGAAGCCAAGCATTGCAAAGAGAAAGCTGGTTTCCTGTTTTCTTTTGTATTTCCTTTTGTTTTTTGAGGAGACAGAAAATCTTTATGGGAAGGTGGGGAGCCTTGTGCAAAACTTCACCATGATTCCTGGTTAAAGATGCTCAGCTAAGACCATATTACAAAAGGGTGGTATTGGAACAGAAATTTCCAGTACTGTATACAGGGCGGGTCTTACAGTTAGCCAGAGTGAGGCAGTAGCTGTAGCCCCAAATTCCACAATTATTTCTGAACCCCACAGTTATTCCTCTCTCCCTTTGGAGGACAGAGCTGTCTGTGGCTAAAGGGTCCCTTAAACTAGTCAGGTTGCCTCAGGTGCAGTGGAAGATCCTGTTGAAGCAAGACACAATTGCCAGTCTGGCTAGTGTGCGTAGAAGCACCATCTTTCAGGCAGCAAAATGTTTTGGGCTGGCCCTGCCTGTGCATGTATCAAAAATCTCCACTCCTACTAAATCTTTATGATGAGTTATGAAATAGATACCGTATTTTTCCATCTATAAGATGCCCCCATGTATAAGACACCCCCTATTTTGGGGGACTCCAATTTAAGAAAACGGGGGGAGATACTATCCGTGTATAACATGAGCCCAGATTTTGAACATTATTTTAGAGTAAAAAAACATAGTCTTATACACGGAAAAGTATGGTAAGTGCTTGGGGCCAACTTTGAAAGCATGCTCACCCTCCTCAAAATACCTAGAACTCCTCATTGCTATACGTTTGATAGAATCCATGCTTGAGCACAATTTTCAAGTTTTACCTTTTGAATGAATGGAGTGTACAAGGATGGTGGCTGATAGGTTGAATTAACAAGAGATATGTCCATGCACCTCTTAACTGAATTTTTTTTTTAAAAAAATTGTGTTGTATAATGTTGTGTTGTACCCTGCCTTGAGATTCATTGTGATTAAGAGTGGGTTAGAGATATCCTAATACAATACATTGAGTATTATAGGAGTTTGGTCTAGTCTAGTTTGGTCTGGCACCAGCCCCCCAAGTATTCACTGCTTTGTTACTTGAAAACTCATTTTCACTGAATATTCCCCAGCCCTGTTTTAAAGCAGATTTGTCACTTGTCAGCTAATACTTGGTATCCAACCTAGGCCAGAAAAAAACACTATTTAAATTAGTAGGCCACTATGAGGCGTGGGGGGGGGGGACCACACATTCCATTCCCCCACATGCTCCCTGTCATGTAAAGAAAAGACACTCTACCACATCTCCACTCTGCATGATTTTTTAAAATAAAAATGTTTTTATTATATTTTAACCATATAACCCAAATAACAAAATAGAACTCTTTATGTGAAACTCTATATGTCCTTACTGTATATATGAAAGAGGCAAATGTGTACACAAATGTCCCATCATATTATAGTTGGGATCTGAGCCACATAGAAGGTCTCACATTGACTTACTGAATTATAATGGTCCAAGGGACCTTTACAGGAAGCTCACTTAAAGGAAGAGTGTTAGGCCTATAGATTGCACAAGGCCGCCATGTCAGCTGGCTCTGAGGTCTTATTAGTAGCGTTTTTAGCAGAGTGTGACCACAACCTTCTGTCTCATATCTCTGGATGCCATCCAAAGAGATGTAATTACAACCTCAGTAATGTGTTTTGAGAGCAGAGGCCAGCAAAAACATAAATGGAGCCCACAAGTTGAGGTAAATGTTACAGATAAACTGTTCTCAATTAAACTGATGGATTGGCAGAAGCAGTTAATCGTGGGCAGCTCCCTAGACTGGGCTTGTGAGGTATTCTTTAAAGTAATCAAAGCATCAGCCTGCCTTTGACATCTATATAGTCCTAAGTCCTTTTACTAAGACAGGGAGGAAATCATTTTTGGTAAGTAAAAAATGCAACAAAAACAACAAAAACCATTAGGTTAAAGCATGCGTTGAACTAAATCAAGGTTGATTAACCTACAGCCCAAGATATGTTGTTAAACTACAGCTCCCATGATCCATGGTAACTGGTATTTAGCAACTTCTGAATGAAATGATTCTTGAAAATGGCAACTCCTGCAGCCAAGCTGATGCCAAATGTATTGCATCACTGAGGCTGAGAACAGGGTCTTGTTGTCTGGGCAGCCTAGAACTTCCATACACACTGCCCAGGCTTGCACCCCAAGGAGGTCACTTGGGTGCTGCTAACTCAGTGGTTTAACTTCACCCTCAGAGGCTCACTCCTTTGTATTTGGAGACAGACGGAAGCCAACAACAACAACTAAGGTAGTCAGCTTCATGGGCTCCTGTTACTACATGGGAGAATAAAAAGAATTGTGTATAGAATACCAGGAAACCACATAAAATTATACAGAAGCAGAGGTTCCAAAAACTTATTTAAATTGGGCCCTATGTTTGAAAAGCTGTGACAGCTATATGTTAAAATGCCTTTTTTCCCACTCCAGGATTGAACTGGCCTGCCTTGAGCACAGCTGACATCAAGATTACTTCAGATTAAACCCATGACACTGAAATTCACTTTGATCTGGTTACGATTAAGCAAATGTCTTTTTTCAAGTGGCTTTGTCATTTTAAAACTTCTTATAATTTGGAAAATTATTTCCCCATATGGCTCATTTAGCTTGAGGACAGCTTGCACAGCACTTTATCTCCAAATTATGCCTTCTAGTGTTCTGGAAAGACATTATGATCACAGTTTGGATTGGACTGTAAGGTTCTGCACTCGTAAGCAGCAGCAAGAGCAGCTGAGATTAGGTTCAGTATCTTTTCCATAACCTGCTACATCAGAAGGGAATGGAAGATAGGAATATAGGAAGCTGTCTTATGTGGAAGTCTATTCCATAGTATATAAGTATGAAAGAGCTGCAGATGAAGTTAGTGATCCCCAGACATGCAGTTTCTCCCCAGAGTTTCAGGCAGGAGTCTTTTCCAGCCTTACCAGAAGGTACTGGGAACTGAACAATTACAAGTTTACAGTCCTTTTGCTAAAAGTTCACTTCTGATTAGCTTAATCTGGTCAGCTTCCATTTCTGGTTAGTTTTCTTCATTTCAGCAGCATAATGTAGGTGCAATCCTGAGTTCAATGGGACTTACTCCCAGTTAAGTATTGACAGGCTACAGTGGTCTGAGGTTGAACACAGTGGGACTCCTCCCTCATGTGAATGGGTGAGACAGCATTCTGCCTCGGCCGACACCTGGCAGCACCGCTAAGGTCTGCACTGGATGTTTGATATGATGTGATTTCTGCCCAGTACCAAGATTTTCAAGTAAACATTCATAGATGAAATATACTCGGAGTCACATAGTGATTTCATGCTCTTTATTGCAGCTTGTAAAACAGTGAATGAATTTCCCCCAAAACCTCAGGCTTTATATACATTATTTACACAATGAGTCACGTCTGATTGGCTGATTCAGCTTCCCTCCTGGAGCCTGATTGGGCTGCTCCTGCATTCTAGGATCCTACTGGCCTAATAGGCTCATTAGCTTCCTTCTGGGGTCTGATTGGGCTGCTCCTGCAGGCCAATCAGGTTGTTGAATCTAGGATCCTACCTGCCTATTGTTCTAGGATCCAAGCTTAGTACATAACAATAGGATTGGGCTTCATGCTTATGATCCTATGCACCCTTATATGAGGGAGAAAACCATTGAGCAAAGTGGGCCTATTGAGTAAAAGTGGAGATTAACCTACTGTCGTGTCCCTGATGGTAACTGTAGCTAGCTGTCAAGTACACACGCCACCCCGAGAAGTTAGCGGAAGAAGCCTTGAAGTTTGTTGTACAGCACACAGAGAAACGTGGAAAGTCCGTAAGGATTCTGAGGAGGCCATCTCAGAGCTCCCCTTAAATACATTTTGCTGGATGACCCCCAATTTCCCCCTCCCTTCCGCCCTAAAGGTCCGGGGGTAATCCTCTTCCCCACCCGGGATGGCTTGGACAAAAGGAGTTAACTGCTCCGGCCTGCCCGCGCTATTCATGGGTGCTTTTTACATTGTTATTGCGATGCTGACGGCTCCACCGCGCCCGCCGCTGATGGCTCGTTAGCGGTCGTTAACGCCGGCTTCCGGGGATTGCCCGCTAAGCCTTCCTGGGGTTGTTTACCCCGCGGGGCATGCCTAGGGGAGTTCAGGTGTTGCTGTGCTCGGTTTAACCCCTGCGCGCCTGGCTCTGCTGTCGCCCCCTTTCCTGGCCCGCTGCGTGGTTTCCCTTCCTGGCGCCCGCATGGCGCGACCCCGGCGGGTCCCGGTCCACTACTGTCCGACCGGGTCGCGGACCCCGGTCTGCCACTGTCTAGCCGGGTCGCGACACCTACCAATTACAACAGGTATAGGCAAACTCCGGCCCTCCAGGTGTTTTGAGACTACAGTTCCCATCATCCTTGACCACTGGTCCTGTTAGTTAGGAATCATGGGAATTGTAGTTCCAAAACATCTGGAGGGCCGGAGTTTGCCTATGCCTGAATTACAACATGCACTGAATACTGAATATGTCAGGGCATGATTATGCATAGGTCTCCATTGGGGTATAAGCAATGAATGAGAATATAGATGTCAGCACTTTGGCTATATATACTACAGAAATATGCCTGAATTTGCCTGGCTTCCTGGTACACCAGAGAGCCAGGAGAGACCACGAAAAACAAATTCTGAAGGAGCTGGGCTGAACTCTTAACTCCTTTTCAGTTGCTGCTGTCATCACATCAAGATCTCGTGGCAAAGGGCTCTGCCTCTGAGAATAGCAGTCAACGTAAGTTGGAGGGGCTGACTATTTTCTTTGTAGGAAAGATAGGAGTGGTCCAAGACAGAGAATTAATGTATGACCCTACTCCTCTTTTATAGGCTATAATTTCTGTGGCAGTGATAACGCTTAAGAATGTTTGAAGGCTCAGAACTCATAAAGTACAGAATTTATCTTTAATAACCACAAGCATTCCAAAAAGCACACACAGTTCTCATTTGGTCTTGTACATCTTGTCTGCCTGTAATAAGCTCATTAATTAAAGAGTTTGAGAGTATTCTTCTAATAATGCTTGCTCTTTGTCCTAGGTTCAATTAGTGCTTGAACAGATGATCAGTCAACACATCCTTCTATTGCATTTTAGTATTTTTACTTAATATAATAAAATTCTCTAAGTGGTTTATGTAAAAACAATAAAGAATACAAGAATGACATTCAGTAAAAATTTCATAAAAACTAGATAAAACAAACAAAATAAAAGCAAAACAGAACTATATATCACAAATAAAACTAATCATAGTACGAAGAATTAAAAATTAGGAACCAGAATCTAGGCAAACTTGGGTAACCATATACATTTTAAAGAGATGTTTAAAGGTCTTTATTGTTTCTGCATTGCAAATTACATGAGGAAAGGAATTCATGAGAGCGAGTGCTATCACTGGGAAGGCCTACTTCTGTGTTGTCACCAGGTGAAAATTTGCTGACCATGTAATAATAGCCAAAGGTTTTCTCAGATGGTCTTAGAGATCAATTCAGTCTGTAATGGGGGAGACAATCTGTTATGTATCCTGGTCCCAAGTTCTTTAGGGCTTTTAAATGTTAACAACAAAAACTTGAACTTGTATCAGTAGTATCAACTTGTATCAACAACAGTGTAATATGTGTGAAGGATAGTCCTACAAGTCTTCTTTCAAAGGCAATGCATCCATGGTCATGCCCAATAAAATTAATGTGCTTAAGCATGTCTAATTTTTTGCTGGTTTTTGGTTGGTAGTAGACCTCCTACAGAGTTGTTAGACTTGCTGTGTTGGGAAATAATTTGATTTGCTTTGTTAAAAAAAAAATGACAACAAACGAGGGATCCTTCAGTTAGAAACGGAGAGTACACATCCTTCAAAGAACTATGTGTAAAATAGATGACTGCGTGTTGTTTCAGAAAGCACAGCTTAAGCAGGTTCACCTTTAAATGTGAACTGAATCAAAATTATCCACCACTTTTATTACAACCACACCTGGAATATGGTGTACAGTACTGGTTCCATATCTTTTTATGTGAACAGCCCTGAGACCTCCGAGTATAGGGTGGTGTATAAATTTAATCATCATCATCTCAAGAAGGCTATCATAAAACTGGAAGAAGGTGCAAAATGTATATGTAAGACAGCACTGTAAGAATGCAAAATTTCTGCATCATGTGTGCTAACGAAGCATTTTCTCTTCTGCCAATGCAGAGGTGCTTGCCATTCACAAAAAGCTATTTCTGCCTGTCTTCTGAAAAAACGGAGCAGTCCTTTGATTTTATGTATATGTATATATATCTTTATTGTCATTGTACAAGTAGTGCTTTGGTATGAATTCAGGTTTCTTGTCAATACATTTATTATGATTGTTCCATTGTATTTTTATATAAAAGAAAAGATTCAAAGAAATATGTAAGGATAGCTGCAAAACATACTTTCTAAGTGGAAGATGAATGAATTTAAAATGGTAATGGGCATTTTCTCGGCAAGGTATAAGGTTAGTATTCAGATCTTCCACGATTAGTTTTGGAACAGGAATTCATAGTGATAGGCTTTGGAGTTACTATGGTTCTGTCTGAATTGACTCTCACTTGTATCTCTTACTTCTTTCCATTTTCAAATGATATTCCATTCAAAGAATCCCTGCTGATCTTTTTATTGCAAAGAATTAAGGATAATAAAAAGGCTCCTTGAAAGCTGTAAATTCAATACAATTGAAACATTCCATGGACAGATCTTGGCTCTTCAATGAAATGGCATAATTTATGAACATTTTTGGCATGGGGAGGATTTATGACCCTAAACTGCTCACCAGGGTTTTAGCAAGTACAATTTGCTAGCAAATTTATATGAGCCAAATACATTTCATTTTCAGTGCAATTATGAGTAGTAAAGTTGATGAGGCTTTACGTTTCAATTTTCTTTTGTTAAGTAGAGGAAACAAGAGCTTATTCTAAATTTGGAGTTTAATTTCCTAGGAGGAAACACATTCCATCTGCATTCAGCAAGAACACCAATGGAGAAATGATATAAGTTATAAAGTATTAAAAATATGTGCCATATTGGAAAATAACTGCAGGCTTGGTTATGATTATCCTCTTTTCAAAGGACCAGTAACTATAGTTTAGGCTGGCTCTTGGGGCATCCATTTAAGTTGGCGACAACGAGTTTAAATAAGTACTAGCATCACTCCATGGGTGGAGGATGGAAGAGACCAGAAGGGCTGGGTGGAGGAACATCTCCATGCAACCCACCACCAGCCATGCAAAGGGAGTTTGAATAGTGCCCTAATTCATGAAGGCTTGGTGAAAAAGAGAAGTTTCCAGCAAACATAGAAAACATATGAGTGTTGGTGCTTGCTTCACTTTTACAGGGAAGAGAATTTCAGAGAATTGGTGCCACAAAGCTAAAAGCATGTGCTCGGGTCACAGTTGAGGTTGGCTCTTGGTGGACCCATCTTGTTGCTAAGTTGTCCCAAGCTAGTGCTTTGCCCTGGCTACAGCTTCCAGATCAAAGCCAAGGGCAACCCCAGTTAAAGTGCATTACAGGGATCAAGTTTAGAGATTACCAATGCATGGACCACTTTCGCCAAGCTTTCCTTGTCTAGGGTTGGTTGTATTTGGCATATCAGCTGAAGCTGACAAAAGGTACTCCTAGACACTGAAGACACTTGGGTCTCCAGTGAAAATGCTTGGTAAAAGGTATGACCCAAACTCTGCACCTGTTTTGTCGGAGGGAGTGCAAGATCGTCAAGAACAGACAACATTAACCCACAGGACCACCATCATGCTGAGATTCGTCTTCAGTTTATTGACTCTCATCCAGATTATTACTGAGTTCAGGCACTGGTTCACAAATTGCACAGCATCTCCTGATTCTTATGTTACAGAGAAATAGAGCTGGATGTCATCAGCATACTGAAGCCAGGCATATATAAAGCAGAAAACACAGGTTATTCTGAGTCAGACCATTAGATCACCAAAACTACCGTTTATCTTGGCTAGGATAGTAACCAGCCTCCTAATGACCAATGCCCAGAGTACAGTATGCAATATGGTATTTGGGAATCTCAGGATAACGTTTGATCCATATTTTTAAGCGAAACAACTTGATTTGCACTCCCTGGATTAATTCATGGATTGGAATATTAATGAATGAATACATGTGAAACTGTCATGGCACCAAAATAGACTGATTCATCCATCCTCAGTGATAGCCTCTTTTCTAATGAATCAGAGAACAAGAAAAGTGTCTTGGCCTGGATGCTTGAGCCATCATCCTTTCCCAAAATAGGTCTTATTGGCAGTCTTGGTGGCTTTGTTTTCATTGAATTGATGAACTGGTGATGAACAAGTACAACATTGTGAAATACTCTATATGTTGAAAAACAGTAACAGCATGAGTGTAAGATGGACCTCTCAAGCTATTGACAGTTGGACACACAATACTGAAACACTGGGGACAAACAGTGAGAGATGTTCTGCTTTGGTTGTGCTTCTGAGTATCTAAGAAGCATCTGGATGATGGCTATTGGAAACAGAATGCTGGACTAAATGGATCTTTGGTGTGATCTACCAAGCAAATATTTATGTTCTTACTAAGTATCTCTTGTACCTAACCAGCCCTGGCACCAAGAAGAAACACTGAGACTTTGCCAGGACAATTTTTATATTAAAGGCCTATTATTTTAAGTGGCTGTATCAAACGGAAATTCAGACTTAAAGTCAATATGCTTCTTTCAACCACCGTAGAAAAGATTGTTTTAGGATGTAGTGGGAGCATTAATATTAATCTTTATGATTGGCTTGCAGCCAGCTTTTTGATTCTGTTGCATGTTATTAAGCTATTCTGTATGGATCCCCACCCTCCACCCCATTGACCATTTGCAATATGAGTGGTGCTCAGTGAGCCTATAATTGTGAAATATTACTTTCTTAATGAAATTTCCTTCCTGGCTCTTTGTTTTCCTGCTGAAATGGAGGTGACTACAAATAAAAACTTTCTGTAGTCATGTAAATAACCACATGAGCATTATATTAAATACCACCAACAAGGGTTCAAATGCAGTATATAATTTTTGGTGGTCTTCCCCCTCCACCCACCTTCCCAGCAAATCCTCTCTTTTTCTTTGGAGTCAGAATCCCACTGACACAAAACAAATCTCCCTCCAGGTTGGAGAGCTTCATCAGATTTATCTGCAAAAGTTGGATCAGTGTGAGGAAAGTGAACACCACTGGCTTCTCATAAACCTTACTGGTGTTTGGCCCTGGCAGATAAGTACCAAGGACCCACAAATAATATGTCAAAGAACATTTATATCTGCTCAGCTTCTCATTATATGTCCCAAATACAGCTGAAATAATGCAAATTATGTCTTCATCATGAACAGGAAATGAAAAGGTTGCCTCTTGCATCCTTTGTCAATTGATCAAATATTATTTTCTAAGACTGTTTAAGGTTGGATGTGGTTATTTATTTATTTTAAATTCACGCTTGCAAATTCTACTTATTTTTCCTTGCATAAATCCTTAACGTAGAATCAGACCACATGATAGCTACCCAATTCCCACCCACTTCTTCCCCAGAACATTGATATGGTATGTCAACACCTTTCCTACTTAGTAGAAAGCGCAAGAATGGGATATATAGGAGACATGTCCATGCAGGCTTTGATGCTTTCTTGAAGCTCTGTACATCGACATTCACTCAAATTAGCATGCTGTAGATAAGAGCTGAATCAGACAACCAGAGGCTATAAACAATTATTTTTAATTATTATATTAATTAGCATCCGTCACTGCTACAGTTTGCTTTTATTTGTTCTCAGCTTTTGGCTGCTACCTTTTAGGGCTAACACTCCCAAGGACAGACAGGAATACAAAATTAACAATATTGGCAATTAAATTAGAGGACATTAAATTATCAGTCAAAAGCAGCTTGGAACAAACAAGTCTTCAAAGCTGGTTAAACAGCTGCCAACCTCGGGACAGCCTTTCTTAGGTCCATTTCATAATTTTTCCTAGGTACTTTTCTCTTTGCAATACTGTTGCCCACCTTATAATTGCTATCCCAGCAGTCTGATCCATTTCTTTGAATCTGAGCTCTGACATTGGTATGCTTAAGATACCCATTTAGATATAGAAATGGGTATGAATGCTTTGGGAAGGGATGACCCATTCTGTCTTAGCTTTCTTTCCATTAGCGTTAGACCAGCAGTAGACAATGCATCTGAAATGGAACTTCTGCTGGAAGCATCTTCACATTGTGAGTTCCCTTCATTCTTGCAAGTGATTGGCAACGATGGGAGGGTGGAGGAACTCCACAGCACATGTTGACATGGCACACTTGTCACACTACTGATCATTCCAAGGAAGAGAAAACAATGACAGATTGGACACTGCTTTCTCTAGAAACCATGTCACCTCCAAATTCTTGTCTGGCTTCAAACATCAGTATTTCATCTCTCAAATAATGAGAGACTTTCCGTTGTTGTTGTTGTTGTTGTTGTTGTTGTTGTTGTTGTTGTTGTTGTTGTTGTTGTTAAATGTAGCCTCAGGGACAAACTAGGCTTGACACTGTTCTGTTTTGTATTGCTTATATTTATTCAACAGATAGTTGGTGTAGTAGGACCAATTTGTGGAGAGGAGGACAAATGGAGCACTGCTGCATTGACCCCAGTCTGCCCTCAGCCAGCCTCCACCTGCCTGCCTTTTTTCAAACAACCCACCCAGGAGATGGCACTGCCTGCCAGCTTTCTCCCTCGCTTAAGTTTGTGTGTTGCTCTTTTACAACTCAACAGAGGAGGATGGAGAAAAAACTACAGTCAGTTGGCGCTGCCTATCATTGGCTGAGATATCACCTACTGTTGGCCTCAGGCGTACTGTCCCATCAGGCCCAATGAGCAAGACCATGGTATTTTAACTATTTCCCCTGCACCCTTACAGTACCAGTCAGAGTCAGGCACTCCATATTCACTACTGACAATGTGCAGGAAAGCTGCCACTGGCATCAATGGAATTCCAAGTGGGACCATGGCAGAGGCCAAAGGGTTATTGTAGCCCACCTCCTCCAAGCCATGGGCCTGATCTGGCTTGCACCCTCTCCTGGCATAATTTACTAAACAAAAATCAGCTATACAAAGCCAAACTACATTAAAAATACTTCATCTAGTTTGGCTTGCAGAGCAGACAATACTCTAGGCAATATTTTGTTTAATTACACGAGTCTCTAAATTGTGCATACTTAGTTCCATTGTGAAAGCTTTTTGGACTAAATCATTGCCAGCAGGCCCTCAAATAGCAGGGTTGTTTTTGTACTGTTGCTTTGTTCTTTTGATAGTTTCTGCAAGTGGAATATGTGGACATCTCAACTCATATGGAACGGCCTCCTCTCTGAAATAAAGCAAGCACTGACTTTGATGTGCTTTCAATGCTTGCTAAAAGACCCATCTGCTCACCCAGGCATTTGTGTGTTGTTAATACTGAGTCTGGGTGGCATCTGGCTGGTCTAATGTGGATTGCAATGTATTTTATTGTCTTTTAATTGTGTTGCTGTGAACCACCCTGGTAATATTGACAAGAGGCAGTATAGAAATGTTTTAAATTATAGTTCTAAAAGTATGAATGACAAATTATCATTTTCAGTACTAACAGATAATATTTCTAGCACTGTAGCCATAGAATTGGGTGCTGAACAGTTAGTTTGAAGTATTATTTTACATAAATATGTGCTTATTTGAGGGTGTTGCCACTGTTGGCCGCTTATAAGAGACATAATAGACTTTTCAAACAACATACTGTGTTTTAAAAATGTGTGTATGCAACTGTAAGCAGGCATATCTCTTGTGCATTTAGACATCCTCAAATAAATGAATTTGTGGCTTATAGCTTACTATTGAAATTACAGGGAAAGCTGTCCAGGGAGGGGAGCATTTCTGTGTGTTCACCAGAGCTTAGGTTTTTGAAAGTGATTCCCCACACCTGCCTTAAAGTCTAATTCCAGTCTTACATGTGAGCGGTCATAATAGAAATAAGGGTTTACAGATTTTTGAAAATGGAATGTGTAGATAGATCCCCTGCTTCTAGAGAGGGGTTGGATTTTCTAACTCACATGGTCCTTCATACGCTACATCTCCATAATCTTGTGGAAATGAGAAGTATTTTTGCTGAATCAGCTGGCCTTGTGTTTGATTAGATCTTACAAAACTTAAGGCATCATAAATTGGGCAATTCAATTATTCCAGCAATCCAAATTGGTGAAGCCATGTTAGCAGTCAAAAGACTTGCTTAAAGCTTTGTAGCAAGTCACATTAAATTTTGGAGTTTCTTATTCCCGGATTAAAGTCCTTTTGTTTAAGTCATGTCGATTGACTGGTTTGGACTAAAATTAAAGCCAACTGTCAAGTATGATACTCATGCCATATGCTGAAAACATCACAACAAAATCCATTGGCCATATAAAAAAGTCATCACACATGGGAACAATAACGTCTCCTTGAAAACCACATAACAATTTTGATCTAAAGCTACCATGCTCCATTAAGGACTAATAATGCACCCATTTTGTAAATAGACACCATCGTTTTTGAGACTGGGTAGAAGAAACGGTAATATAAAAGAACATTTCATAAGCATGAAATATGCTGACATTCAAATTTAACAACACCCCTTTTCTGAGATCTTGTGCCAAATTTTAGCTCTGAGGAGAACGTTCATGGCAATAACATCTGAACTGTGAAAATAAAGGTCCATAGCAGAAGGGCATCACCTACCATCACAACACAATTAAAGAGGGACTGCTGAACAGCATATACCCTAATTTAAAGTCTGCTTTTCTTCTTCTTCTCCTCTGTAGCCTTTCCTCAATGCAAGTTCAACTGACCACTTTGTCTCCCTTATTTCAAGAGTTCCATTTCCCTGCCCCTTTATTATCTGTGCTATCCAAATTATTGTAATGAGTGTGCAGGAGTGTGCAGACATCATCTCTTGAATAGGTTCGGGACTGAAAAGAAGTGGAGAGAAAAGAAGGAAGAGGCAGGCTTTATAGCATCTAAGGTCTGGTCTTGAGAGCTCACAATAAAACAGGGATTAGCAGAAGGTATTGAAGGCTACTGCTAGCCATGATGGCTCTATTCCATTGTTGTATATTGTTTTAAATGTTTGTTTTGCTTTTGGGATTGTAGTTCCATTTGTGTTTCACAAGCTGGTCTCTGACCATAATAAGTTCATGTTCATGTACATCCTATGTTGCCTACTAAATGCTGGAAATTGCAAGTGGAGAGAGTGCTGTTGTGCTAAGGTTCTTGCAGGTTTCTCCCCTGATTGGCCACTGTGAGAACAGAATGTTGGATTAGATGGGACTTTGGATTGATTTATGAGATCTCTTCTTATGTTCTTAAGGTAGATCGAGATCTACCTTACTTGCAGTGGGTTGGCAAGGAGTTCTGACTCCTAACTGTCTAACAAAAACTTTCCCTAGCACACCATAAATTAGGTGTTGCTGCTAAAAAGCAATGCTTGGGGTGCATCTTTTTATGTGAAAGGACTTGTGAACTTGATCCTAGGGTTGTTTACATATTCCTGGACTCTACATGTGTTCAGAGAAGTCCTTAACCCTTAGTTTATGCCCACCTGGATTAGCTACTGTTTTGCCCCAGGTACAAGAAAAATTAGGTCCTATAAGCCTGAAATCTGCCCAATCCTGGTGTAAAGGATCTGTTGCATCTGATGAAGTAGTCTCTAGCAGGTAAAAGTTCCCAAAGAAATGTGTTAGTCTTTAAGGTATCTCAAGACTCTTTGCTGTTTTTTCTTGCAACAGACTAAACCAACTACCTATTTTGAAATACAGAAATTTTGATAATGAACTTCTCTTTAAGAGATCCACCAGGTTGGAACTCCCAGCAATGGTGATCTACCAGCTGTTCACCAAGAGGCTGGTTTGCAGTCTTTATCATGAGTTCCTGAGAAGAAATTCACTGAGAATCATAACTATGAAGTTTTTCACAGTGTTGTGTATTTTCATATATCGAGGGTGGTAATATTCAGTTTCTCCAGAATGTAAACAGTTCCTCAGTGAACTACAGGTTGATCAAAGATGGGAAGGGGGAAAGCATGTTAAGTCCCTTTGGAATTTGTCTTATGTTTACTATATTTCATTTGCTGGTTGAATGTAATTTTTGTAATCCCACTAGTATTTATTTAGTTCAGCATGACAATAGTGGGCATTTCTGGAGATTCTATAGAATATGCTACATCTTGTTGTACTTTGGCTCTGTCACTTGCTATGTAGTATAAAGAAATTTGATTATGGCTGGTCATAATTCTAGCCAAATATAAATAGTTTGAATTTTCTCCTAAGGGCAATTGCTTGCTCTTTGAACTTGAAACTGGCTCAGGCTTGCCTGAATACTTTTCCCTGTTTGAAGCCTTGCTAGCAAAAGGTCCCAGGTTCAATCCCTGCTGGCATCTCCAGGTAGGGTTGGGAGAGACTCCTGCCTGAAACCCTGAAGAGCCACTGCTGCCAGTCAGTGTAGACAATACTGAGCTAGATGGACCAATGTTCTGACTCGTTATAAGACGCTTCCTATGTTCCTACTATTGCAGACTCTGTCCTCCTCTCTTCACTCCCTTCTAAAGTTTATGGAATCATCAGGGAGTAAAATTATGGCTTTGCCCATGACTGCAGATGAGATAATATTGAACCTATGTGACCTTCCAGATGTCATTGAACTCCAGTTCCTAGCAGCTCCAGCCAGTATGTACAATGAACAGGGATGATGGGAACTGTGGTCCAACAATATCCAGAGGGCCATAGGTTCCTTATCCCTTCCTTATCTGAAGGATTATCTCATTGCAATAGAAGGTAGACCAGTCTTTTCTATGTGTATTCAAAATTATGTCCCATTGATTTCAATATGGGGCTTTTCTGTGTTGATTTTAATTGAGCTGACATCGTGGTGCTGTTTCATTGTGGTTGTATCATAATTTTAAAGTTCAGCTGAGGTTGATTGTTGTTCTATTGTAGGTGCTGGCTATATATTAATCCTGTTACTTTTAGTGTTTTTCCTTTAGTTTAAAATGATGTGTTTTATATATTGTTATATATTTGTGGGCTGCCTTGTGACAAAATTTCCCACAAAAATGTGGGTGTTGGGAGTGTAATATGCAAGGAAAGAAACTCTAAAAACCTACAGTTTCCCCTTCCCTCAAATGTGTGATCCCTGGTCCTCAGAAGCACAGGTTGCATAACATGGCATTTTATCCCAGAATCCATGGGGACTTGCTTTTTCTCTGTAGTTCACTTACAATCCAGTTCCATTGCACATGTTTTGCCCCTGAGAAGTGCTTCTTGAAAAACTGGATTCATTCATAAAGGCTAATTCTCAAATCAATTTTGATTGAAGGCAGCATGTTGAGGGTGAGCATGAAGATTCTGGATTGACAAAAACTGCACTTTTTTTGTTACAAATGGGTTAGTGTGTATGCAGCCTCTACCTTATTTGCGCAAATTACTGTTTTCATCATCTACAATGATTCCAAAAAGTTTCTCTCTGCTGTTGCATATGTTATGGTATCTCCTGAGAGTTTTTCTAATTCTTACTCCCCTTAATTTTGGTGAGTTGTTTTTTAAAAATTGTTATCACTGGGCCACTACTTTGTTTTTAATTTTCTGTCACAGCATGGGTTAGGGATGGGGATAAAGTAGTTGTGTAGGGTATTGTTGCACTCTTGTTATTCTTAAAAAGAAGAAGCTGCTATGCAGAATTAGATTACTTAATCTCCTTTTAGTTGAGTAATAATAGGGTACTGTGCTGGGGGCGGGCATGTAATCATACCTCACCAGGGAATCATTCATTATTTCATTGATAAGTGAAATGCTGTTGCCTGCAGCTAGAGTGGATCTTCCAAGTTAATCCTCCCCTCTCATTTCACAGAGAAGATAACAAAGAAGTACCTGAGAATACCAGGGGACTTGTTGCTCAGAAATATACTAGAAGGCTTAGCCAGTGCCAGGGAGATGAGCCAGGAAGAACTATTCATGAGCCATGAAGTACTATTCAATCGTGCAATTAAAATATATAGCCAGCATTATACTTTGAATCAGATTTCTTCCTATTTGAACTAGTTGAGTCTAGAAAACAAATCCAGGCATTAATGTTGGAAATATAAGCCTCCTTTTTGTTACTGAAGCAAAATGATTTTTACAATTAATTTCATATAGAGTCATAAAATTATAATGGCACTGTATATTGTGTTTGTTCATTTCCCCATTTGTTACACGCTGGGTGCATAAAAGGAAACTAAAGCCATTCTTTATAGTGGAAGAAAATATAAATTGGGTTATGAAATTATCAAGCTGTGTCTAAATAGAACCATATTGCAGAATGGAAATGCGAAAGGAAACCAGAGTAGGGATATAGGGTGGAATCTCTGAGGAATAACAGTGTAGTTCATGGAATATATAGAGCACAAAAAGAAATTAACTTAATTTCTGTGTATTTAGGAGGAAATACTTTACTCTGTAATTCAATAATTTGCTAAAAGTCTAGCAAGAGAAAACTTCAGAATGTTATAATTGATTTTGAAGATAGTTTGCTCAGAACTCCAGCTTTGAGTGAACCAAAAATGCATTGTGGTACAATTTATTACTATTGTAGACATGACTTGTATAAACTTATGAAACCATTCAGAATCATCAATATTAATTTGGTAGCATGCTTTCTCTGTCTTACTGAAAACCACTAGAAGAAAAGATTTTGGATATATTGTCTACCAGCAGCCACCGTCTTGCTGTTCATACATCACCCAGTTTATACAATCATTTCTGCATGTGTTCATGGATGCCTTAGCAGAATAACACGTTGGCATTTTGGTCCGAGCACTTGAGAAATACAAAATAGACCAGATGCTACTTTGCCTAGCTTCTATTAATGGAAGTCTGTTCAAATGCAATCTGCAGAAATTTTAATTGAGTATGTATGTGGAAACTACCAGTATATAATGTCAAATACATTCCTACACTGCTGTTATACACAATGCTGTACTACACAGAAGGCTCACAAGCAGATCAACTCTTGGACTGAGATTTATCTCTTCCTGTCCAGAATTGCCTAAATGATCAGTCCTGCCACCATAGGTGTTCTTGGTTGCTGTGGTCATATAAAAGTTTCGCTGCCATGCTGGATAGAGCCCTAAATTAAATCATGAGTTCTGGTGCTTTGAAAATCTGGTTTCTTTCATTGTAAAGAAATGTTATGCTATTAATCTGCTATCTAATTTAAAGGTGGGGGGCCTGACTAGATGTCTTATCCAACCATTCTCTTTCTTCCCAAATCCCACCTCCTCAGTTTATTGATCTGGATAAAATGGAACAAGATCCAAACCGTTCTGAACATGTTTTTGCTTTTCCAGAGCCAAACCTGAATGATGAGGTTTGGCAGATCTGAAACCCCAAACAGCTCCATTAACTGTGTCTATTAAAATGATGTAACTGAGCCCCAAGCCTTTTATCTCAGACCTCCATCCTCTGCTGGACATTTGTGGTTGGAAACTGGAGGGAAACCATGCCTGATAATGGGTTTTTTTCAAATCGCAACCTGACTGCTGTAGGCCTCCAAACCAAAACTATAATATGTTTTCTTCTGGTTCCGTCTCAGCAAGTTCAGGATATTGGGGATGAAGCACTTACTGTGCCATCCTATGCATGTTTACTCAGAAATAAGTCCCATTCTGTTCTGAGAAGATTATTCTCAGGTCAGTGTGCACTGAGTTGCAGGCTAACAATCCAAAATCTGCCATCAGATTATGATAAAGTTTAATGCCTCTGGGCATATTTACTTTTGAACAGATGCGTCTTCTACTGAAATCCTGTTAGTCTTACTAAAAGAAAAACACAGAGTTGCCTTCAAGTTAAACTAAAATGTGGTTTTGCATATATATGAAATTTTCCAGACATTAAATATAAATTTTCTCCATTCCTTCTTTCCTTTTGTCCCAAACCCTTTGTCTCATGTATTTTCTCATTAAAAATCTATTTTTATGGTAGGTTCCCACAAATCCAAAGTTAATACATGCAGTTTCAAGAAAGACAGATACTTCTTAATGAGGCATTCATTCTGGATGCAGAACAACCTTTCCATGTGATATTATTGTTAGTCTGTGGCTATGACAAAGAATATTGTTGTGCTTGCCTGTTATAGTTCTGAATTTTGCAATGGAAGGCAGGAATTGAACATACTTTTCAGCTAATAAGGAAGCATCTGTTGCAGTCAGAACTTTTTAAACAATAGATTGAAATTTATTATTATTTCTGTGTTGCTTTTATTGATTTGTTGTTTTTAGTGTGATTTTTAACATTAGTACGGTGTGGTCTAAATTTCTAAATACAGTAGTAAGTTTCTGTGGTCACAATCCAACAGAGTTAGGCGTACTATTTCTGTATGGGTTGTGGACCTTGAATGTTTTCTGGAAAGGTGAAAGGCAGATATATAAAGTTTTATTTTGTATATTATTTTACTATATAAACCGCATTGAGAGAGCTCTTGTCCTTAAAGGTGGCCTAAAGAGATTTTAAATAAAGAAAATAAACAAGATAAGGATTGCACAGGACAAAAGTACAATTCCTAGCATGGGAATCATTAGATGTTCTAGCGCATACATTAGCAATTGCCATTCATCCCCAGACAAGAGAAGCATTACATTTCCCATTCTATGGAAAGTTTGTAATACGTATCAATCACTGTCCCATTTTCTTGCCCAAGTCTAGTAGAGTTGGAATAGGTCTGTATTCTGTGGGCCCAAAAATTGTTTTCAAATATTTCTCTGAACTCCTGTGAACCAAATTCCTTGCTTCCACCTTCATTATATCCATAACTTTCCTTGTGTGTATTGTAACTTTTGTCAGGGCAAGATTGGAACATTCTTTGAAAATGATGGATGCTTGACATTATTTTGGGTCTCTAGTCTATAATTCACCATGTGAGCTGCAACTACAATGGGCTGAATATCAAATAGGTTGTTTTATATTGTTATTGAGCCTTGAAGTCCTCCTCCAAAGCTGGCAGTATATCAGGGTGACGGGTGTTCAAACGACTACTGGTAAGTTACTTAGCATGGTGTACCAATTCAGGTCAATTTCAGTGCTGCCTAAATCGTACAGTTGGATTGCATTCTGGCATTTATTTCTACAATGCATTCTGTTTGAGAACAGATAGCTGCATTTCTGCTCCATAACTTGGAAGAACAAGTATCTTGTCTAAAGCAGAAGGTTCAGGCGGAACCCGTATGACCTATAAAGTTACTAACAGGTCCATAAATAAGCAGATTATCATCAAACATATCAATGGCTCTCTCAAGATATTTATTGTAAGAGGCCAGGCTGAAGTTGTGTAATGGCTTTTCCTTTACAACTAAACTTTTAGGGGGCCAACAAAATGAGCAACATGAAAGCTGGTTACCAGATGTTCAGCATCTTGGAGAGATAAAAGGTGATCCCTCCCATTGCCCTCCTCCCCTCAAAAAGCTTAACTGGATGATATAGTAGCTTGTCCTGTATAAGACCACTTGCACTTTTATGAAGTCATTTTGTACTTAGCCAGTAATAACCCATATTTCCCCTATCATCGTATAACCTGTTCCTTTATCCAAGCTGAATTTATTGCCAGTCATTTCTAAATAAAATAAAAATAAAAATGGGCTTTCTTCTGAAATCTCTTTCATTGCATTGTCTTAAACATCTAAAACGGCATCACCTGTTGTAAATCTAGATAACCTTAGTAAAGTTGATCTCAAAAGCAGAACATTAAAAATGTTGAAGGTATTTTTAGAAAGGGAAATGAATTTAGTGTGTGAACCTCCTTTCTCACAGGCAAAACTTGATGCTGTGGTGGAGATTAATCCATTCCAATGTATTCATTATTTGGATGTATACAGGCTGCTCATGAGATAGCAGTAGCTGAAATATGAAAACAGGAGCCTACTTGTTAAGAGCAGAAATGATAGCTATAACCTACAAATGGGGAGAAATGATTGTTTATTAAGAGTTTGGGAAATGACACACATTCCTAAATATTATTACAGTCAGATAATACAGATGGATAGAAATTTTATTGAAAAATTGAGTATTTAGTTTATATGTTTGTATATCAAGGTCCAAGTTACAGAATTTCATATGTTAAGAGTTATATAAGAAATCACAAATGGTTTATGCTGTAATAGGAAGTATGGGTTTTTTTAATTAAAAAAAATAAGCCTTGGATATTTATGATACTCCATTCTATTTCATATTTTTGTGTCTCCCCCCTCCCAGTTCTTCTCTCCTCTGTGTATTGTTGATTTGTAAATTAAAAAAGATGGGTGGGAAGCTATGCCAATAAATTATCAAGCCAAGTTCAAGGTTCTGCTTCTGACCTATGAGGGGCCATTGGGATCAGGGCTGGATCTACACAGACATCTAGAATGTTTTCTGAAAGATCTGAAATACATTGTTTTAAAATGCCACAGGACAGACTTGTGAAATTAAACTATTTTTACCTTGTTTTCTTTTGTCAATTTTAGGTTAGACCTGGCCACACCATTTTCTATGGCGACTTTTCCTCTCCTTGTTGCTTGTTGCTCTGTTGCTCTGCTCTATCCTCTGGTGTCACAGCTATATTCTCCCTCCCTCCCTCCCTCCCTCCCTGCCCTTTGTTATCTGCTCTCAAAGACATAGGACATGCATGCACAGATTCTAAAAGAGAAACCAGAAGAAAAGAGAAACTAAACACCGACCCTTGAATACCATTAGATGGTGGTCAGCATTTGAATGCAGAAAAAAATGGGTAAAACACAACAGTTCAAAACGATTAAAAGTGAAGCAATATAGCATACAAGGTAATAACGCATCAATAGTGTTATAGCAGAACGTAGTTTGCCCTTATACATGTCATAACCATTCCATAACGATCCCTTAACATTATAAAACAACTAGTGTAGATGAGTCCCAGGTTATCTGTGGGAGTAAAGGTAAAGGTAAAGGGACCCCTGACCGTTAGGTCCAGTCATGGACGACTCTGGAGTTGCGGTGCTCATCTCACTTTATTGGCTGAGGGAGCCGGCGTACAGCATGGCCAGCATGACTAAGCTGCTTCTGGCGAACCAGAGCAATGCATGGAAATGCCGTTTACCTTCCCGCCGGAGTGGTACCTATTTATCTACTTGCACTTTGATGTGCTTTCGAACTGCTAGGTTGGCAGGAGCAGGGACCGAGCAACGGGAGCTCACCCCGTCATGGGGATTCGAACCGCCAACCTTCTGATTGGCAAGCCCTAGGCTCTGTGGTTTAGACCACAGCGCCACCTGCGTCCCTTTCTGTGGGAGTACCTTTAGCCATATTGCTCCACACAACTGTTGCATTCAGCTGCTGAAATCTTCCTGGTGGTACCTCAGCTAAGGGAGATTCAGTAAATGATGCTACATCATGACATAGTGTCATTTCCATGGGACGTTCTGTCTAATCTTGCAGAGAATAGGAACTGTCACCAGGCTGCTTAGAACTACTGGCCTTTCACATTTTTAAGACTATAATACTAAGAGAGATCCATAAGCACAACTCCCAGTGTGTGGTACTGTGGTTTCCTGCCTCAGAAAAAGGTAGCAGTACTATGATACCTCTCTACAGTGGTACCTTTGTTTACGAACTTAATCCGTTCTGGGAGTCCGTTCCTAAACCAAAACCATTCTTAAACCAAGGCACACATTCCCTAATGAGGCCTCCTGCCACCGGTGCCCTTCCACCATTCGGATTCCATTCTTAGACCGAAGTAAAGTTCTCAAACCAAGACACTATTTCCAGTTTTGCGGAGTTTGTAAACCAAATCGTTCTTAAACCAGACTGTTCTTAAACTGAGGTACCACTATCTTTAGTTCTATTACAGGTAGATAGCCGTGTTGGTCTGTCATAGTCAAAACAAAATAAAAAAGTTCCTTCCAGTAGCACCTTAGAGACCAACTAAGTTTGTTCTTGGTATGAGCTTTCGTGTGCATGCACACTTCTTCAGATTTAGTTCTATTAGTCCCCAACAGCTCTTGAATCAGATCTTTGTCTACTTGTCAATATAACGAAAGACCACAAATGGACGTAGTTGGACTCCTTGCAACTTCTCTGCTGTTCTAGCTCTGAACTTCAGAAGTTCTGTTTGATCATGACCCATTGGAACTTGAAGCAGAAGCTTTCAAATGTTTACTCCATATCCAAAGTGGCTAAGAATTATACAACCACACACAACCCCCCAGGCTAGGAGTCTTACAGGGGTATGCAATCCATGGTACATGGTCTTGTGGAAACAGAGTGTGTGTATGGTGTGGTGACTATTCATAACAGATACCCAGTTTGGCCAGAAGATGAAAAGCTATTATTCAGCATTAAAACTATATCCACATCTTGCTGTTTTTGGCTGACTCCCACCCACCCCTTCCTCCACCTCCTGGTCTCATACTGCTTAGCAGTTCTCTGATCTTTTACTGCTTCCATTTAGTAACCCAACAACATTCCAAGGTGGATGAAGGCCACAATATTAATCTAAACTAGCATTTATTTACCCTGTAATAATTTTTCCTGCCTGGTTGCAGTTACAACTAGTTCTGCTCATTAATTATTATAAAAGGAAAGGCATGGGATGGAAACCACATCCTATTAAGATCAATGGCAAAGCTCCCATTGAGTTTAAGACAACAGGATTGTACTAATCAATTCTAATTTTCCATAAAGCCCTTAAAAAAACAGGTTTTTTTTCCGAAGAAGAAGAAGAAGCTCATTTTTTCAAAAATATTTTTATATCTGCAGGCTTTGCATACAAACATGGTAGATAATATCAGGTAACTTTAAAAACAAACACTTGAGTGATGCTTTCCTCTTTCTAATAAAACTGTATCATCTGCCACATGCTTGCTATATGCAAGACTTGGTTCTATAAACTCATTGGCAATATTCTCATATAGGAGTGGACAAGCATGTCAATGTCAGTTTCTCTAGTGGCATGTTCACATTAGTGGCTTAAAATGCAGCAATGTCATTTTCCCTTGCTGTGTTTCAAGCCACATTTGCACAACATTGTTCACATCAGAGAAGGGGTGGAGATGTCTTCACTCAACATGCACAAGGAGAGGTGGGGAAGCCCCATTACACTAGCGAAAGACCTTGCATGGGCTTTTGCTGGAGTGACGAGTAAGTTGAATCCCACTTACGGTCTGCGACAAATCTGCACTGTATAATTGACATGTGTCATGAATCTTTGCAGATATTAGTTTCAAAGAATTTCTGATTTCTGTGTGTTTACTAGCTAGTAAAAGATCTGATATGTGCCCTATTTCCTTCATGGACCCCTTCCAGCAGGCAAAACAGATAAGCAAAATCTCTTAAAACGAAGACACCCATAATAACTGGAAGCCATCAGAAAATAAAACAGAAATGATTGTGACATCTCTCATGGCAGAGACTCTGGAAACTAGGCAACCAAATTTTTAAAATTTTAAAATTTGGAATTCCCCATCTGTTTCTCTAACCTCTTTGCACTCTTACCTTCAAAGCAGCATCAGTATCACACAACACACAAGCAAATACAAAATGGTAAAGTTTGTCTTCTTTGGATTTCCATGCATTCAAATTCATTAAAAGTATATTTGCTTACACAGATCCCAAGCATTAATCTTTATAGCATCTTCCTCCATTCTATTTTACTTATGCTATTTTAAAACCAGCCTTTCTCCAAGAAACACAAAGTAACATAATATCTCCCCCTCAACCTGTGAGAAAAGCCTTAAGTCCCACGTAAGCTTCATAACTGAGAGTTTGAACTCAATTTCCTCACTTTGAGGTCTAGTGCTAACAATTTACATAAAAAGAACAGTTATACCTTCAACCTATTATACAAATGTTCAGTTTATTTCTTGGTAGATTATTTTCCAGGCAGAGATGTTATGTATTAATATCTTTCCATGCACAACTATTAGAAGTCTTAATTAATAAGATGTGGAGATTCACTGGTTCCTAAAGAAGACTATCGACATAATCAACATAAGTATCACCTATAGATATTATGTAATGATAGCTGTGAATGTCCACTGGTAATGCCTGTATTCCACATTAAGTAATAACAAAAATAGCTGTATGTAGGAATAGTGAGCATGGAGTTTAGGGGAGAGCATGGGTTTTCAAGAGTATCAGCTATGTGCAGGTAAACCCTGTGATTATCCCTAGAATAAAGGAGGAGTGCAAATGTGTGATAGCTTAACATTATTTAAGGGGAAGAGTTGTAGGTCAGTGGTGAAGCATCTGTTTTGCATGCAGAAAGTTTCAGATTCAGTCTCTGGCATCCCCAGGTGGAGCTGGAAGAGACCATTGTCTGAAACCCTGGGGAGCTGCTGCAAGTCAATACTGAGTTAGATGGACCAGTGGTCTCAGGACCAGCCCAAGACATTTTGGTGCCTGAGGCAAGCCGCAGAAAGTTAGCTCTGCACCAGGGAACAGGGGATGAGTAAAGCTCTACACTGGAAACAATGGGTGTGTGTCAAATAAACCTTACCTGACAGTTGAAGTGGAAATCAAAGGCTGCCATCAGGGAGGGGGCTGTTCTAAATCATGCTGGGTGGGTGCAGAGCCCAGGAGACCTCTGGGGATAGTTCTCGTCATTTCCTCTCTGGGGGTTCAAGGAGACCAGCAGTGCCTATTTGCTGAGAGGACGCTGGGGGGTGGGCTCCCAAAGTGGTGGCAAATCTGGCCTTCAAGAGCGCATCACAGCTGTCACTGCCACCATGGCATTGGGTGGTGATTTCCATGGAAAGTGGAACTGCTGCCCCTGATGATCCTGTGAATTCTGCCACTTGAGGTAGTTGCCTCACCTTGCCAAATGGGTGGGTCGGCCCTGAATGGTCTTACTCAATATAAGGCAGCTTCCTATGTTCCTGTTTGAATATTATCATGGAAAGTTAATGATAACAGAAACAATAAAAAGGACTGTTCAAAATGTGAATGGATTCCTTTTCAAATGTCTTCCAACAGTTTGAGGAGCCGCTTAAATTTTTTTTACTGAGACGTCCTTTCCTTTAATCAGAACACTAGGCAATTGTCTTCTTCCTTTTAATAAGGAAACCTGCAGGAATGGAAACTTTGAAAGCCAACTTCAGTCACAGAAAAGATTAAACTTTTGTGGGTGGGCAAAGGAAAATATGTTCAACTTTATGTGTTTTTTTTATTTAGAAGGAACAGTCTTCTTGGGCTGGTTCCTGAACTCTGCTCCACGTAGTATCAAAGGATTATGTGCATCATAGGGAAAGATTAGGGATTATTGGGTTTAAATGTAAAGATTACTTAGAGACACATGCCGCAGACATTAGGAGGACCTTAAAGATTAAAAGCTTTACCATGAGTAAGTACCATTTTAGTTTTTTTTCGTGGCTGGCTGTTTTCACAAAGGAACGAAAAACAAGTCATTCCTGACAAAACTAGGTATTTGTAAAGCTTCAGGTAGCAACACCTTCATTCACCTTCTATTAGTTCAGCTTTGGGTCAGTGAGTTTCTCTTGGGACGGAGGATAGAAGGTGGCTTTCATTCTGACAAGGAGGGAGAGCTACACTCAAAATCCTCATCAATTTGCTGTGGTTTGACAAGGTTACTGGTGTACCATGACACAGACACTGTGAGGAAAGCTGAATGTTTATTGGAGGGTCTTATCTTTGAGGAAGCAGGGAGGGGAAAGAAACCAACAGCAATCTCCCAGTGCTGTTTGACTGAAAACAACCTAACCTATGCCGACAGGACTATGCAGCTGTTTAAAGCCTTTTGACTTGCTGTTCATCATTAATGATTACTTTTTTCTGTTTTAAATGGTTTTTATGTTTTATTGTATACATATTGTTGTACGCTGCCCTGATATTTTTATGAGACGGCAGAATATAAATATATGGATAAATATTTTGAGGCCGACTCACAGTTTAATTACAGTGGTACCTTGGTTTAAGAACAGCTTAGTTTATGAACAACTTGGATTAAGAACACTGCAAACCCAGAAGTAAGTGTTTTGGTTTGTGAACTTGCCTTGGAATAAGAACATGTTCCGCTTCCTGTTGAGTGTGTTCCATTTGTAAATTGAGTCCCCCTGCTGCTATGGGAAAGCATGCCTTGGTTTAAGAACGCTTTGGTTTAAGAACAGACTTTCGGAACGTATTAAGTTTGTAAACCAAGGCACAACTGTACTCTCTTATCTCTAACTTGAAAGCATGTATAATCTTACCTAAAACAAGCCCCAGTTCAAGTTTTCCTTTTTTCTATTTTGTATGTCATTTTGTGGAGCAAAAGAAAGAGCCTGTACACTGAAATATAGGGCTTCTTCTTCTTCTTCTTCTTCTTCTTCTTTCTTCTTCTTCTTCTTCTTCTTCTTCTTCTTCTTCTTCTCCTCCTCCTCCTCCTCCTCCTCCTCCTCCTCCTTCTTCTTCTAGTACTCACCTCCCTGCGCGTGGCGGCCATTTTTGTGGTGGCACCCAAAACATGTCTATCATTATATGATAATATATACGTCTCATTTGTTTACTCAGATATCCCTCTCCCTCACTATATATCTCTTCTAGGGCTATGCGATTTAATTGAAAGCTTAGGCTGTAATTGTTTGGACCCTGAGAGGGCATTCCAGGGCCAAAGGATATATCAGATATCCCTTGCCAATGCTGAAGACAGAGCTCCTATATCAGAGATGGAGATCTGATGTCTGACTCCTCCTTTGCATCGCCTCCTCATTGTTACTGAATCCTCCAGTGCCCAGGCCCAAGGTCAGAGCTCCAACACTGGTAAGGTCAACAATGGGTGTGGGAGGTAGGAAGAAGTGGCGGGGAAATGCCAAGCTTCTGAATCATACAGGGAGCCTCCATGTGTACAGAAGGAAATGCTGTAAATGGTGTGAAGGTAATGTGCTAGAGGAGATGGCTGGCCCATGTCTCCTGCATGTTAGTTTATGAGCGAGTAAACTGATATTCAGAATAGGGCTTAAGTGCATAGTAATAAAGCAAACAGAAATCACGCGTGAACTGAATTTCACTTCGACATTAAACACAAATATTTTTCCATCTTAATGAGTCACTACTACTATTATTCGTAGTAGTAATATAATTCTAAATTTACACACCATTCCTGTGTGCTTTAAAATATTATCTACCTTCATAAAAAAAACAAGTGGACACTATTATTCCTACTTACTGATGGGAAATTGGGGCCCACAGCTGAAATAGAATTTGAACCCAACTCTCCACAATATAGGTACATCCAGTTTCTAGACATCAAGGACTAAAAATGAGACTGAAGAGAAATAACAGTCACTGGTGGCTTAGTTTGTATGTTCCTTTGAACGTCTCTTAAAAAAAAAAGTTAATAGGAAAATTATTTCCATTTGCAGTTGTGTTATGCTTTTCCTACCCTGCTGTCTTGAGCTTTCAGTTGCCAAGGACAGAACGATGTGATTCATATTCTCTTTAATTGAAATGTCTGTTGCACACAGTCAGAACACATAACCGTAGCTTCTGTCAAAAGTGGATGGGAATTCTGCCATTGACTTCAATAGGGAGTTAAGCTTGGCTCAGAGGCAGACAGACACAAACAACTTCCTTGTGCTTTATTTTGTCAAGACAGTGGCAAATGTAATATTGTCAATGATCTGGAACTCATCTCCATATCCCAGAATTGTTTTGCTTTCCTCTAGCCTGATTTGCCAACAAACCTTTCCAACAACCTTTCACCCATGGTAAATAGAACCGTTTCCATATTCTGGGTAATTTCGGCATTCTTTCTATGAACTTCGTTTTGTATATTCAGTCGCACCCAAAATTTAACCCTTTCTCTCAACTGATCAAACAATTCCCTAAGACTAGTGCTGCACTGTATTCTGCTCAGGGATCTGGACCCTAAGTCATACCCCTGGTAGTTAGGCCTTCAAAGCAGAAACTGTGTCCCTTGAAGCAAATAATAATAATAATAATAATAATAATAATAATAATAATAATATTAATAATTGTTTGTTTGTTTGTTTGTACCCCACCCATCTGACTGGGTTGCCCCAGCCACTCTCAGAGGCTGTTGCCTTTAAATCTTATCTTAAACTCAGATTATGCTGGCATGCGTTCCTTTTCCAGAAGACCTTTTTTCTTCTTCCAAATTTCAGTTTACAATAAGGAAGGCCAGCTCTGTTGCCACTGCAAGGAACTTTCTGAATGTCTCAGATCCCAGTTCTAGCATCTCGCTACTTATAGCACCTCAGTTTTACAGCTTCCTACTCCAAATACAGCACAATGGTGTCACCAAACGGATGTCCAAACTAACAGGATGTGGTCATATCCCTTTCGCCATTAATATACCTGATTTCTTGGCTGAATGAACTGATCTGTTGACTATATGGCTTCAGTTTTACTTGAGTTTGGCATGCTTCGTTAACTAAGCTGGCTTTCTCCCAGCCAGGCCTGCTGGGTGGATTATTCTATATTTTAATGATGTAATTTATTTGTGAATGGGTTAGACTTCAAACTGTACCTCACTTAAAATTTATCACACTTGTATTATACACCAATGTTCCTTCAAAGAACCCAGAACAGAGAATGCAGATTAGTCTCTCATCTTTGCAGCCAATAGGGCTGGATCTACTTAGCTTCCGCTCTAGACCCATTCTATGTGTCTGCAGACTATTTGTTGCGTCTCTGCCAATTTCGTTCTCTTTTCATTCTGTGCTCATAATTAAAACAGTTAGATGCTGTTGGACAAACTCCCATCATCTCTGACTATTGGCTAGGCTGGCTGGGGTTGATGGGAGTTGGAGTCCAACAATATCTGAGGGATATCACATTGGGTAGCTCTGAGCTGTGCTATCTTTTGAACTAGGCTAGTTCACCAGGTATGCAGCCACTGCTCATTAATATCTGTGTTGCAGCAACAGGTTGATTGTTCCTCAGAAACTGAACAACTCTATAGCTCTCCTCCCTGCCACTTACAGCTTCCAGAGTTGGAATATCTGAGTATGCTTGAGAGGCCTACATCGCAGAGAACTATAAACTCAGGAAGTGCTTTAGTCTTGCCTTTCTTCCTTTCCCCTCTTGTTGGAGATCTTGATAGGTCTTGAAAATGGGGAACAGAAGAACTAAAGGCCCGATGATGGAGGAGACACACACTTCTCTCCTGGCTGGGTTTTTCAGAGCTTTGGAGACTTCTTGCAGAAAGAAGCCACTACTTAGACCATGCCTGCATAGCAGAGCTTTACAGTGTTGACTGAAAGTCGATTCAAAAGATTTGTGCTTCAGCTTGGGTAGAGATTCATAGTCTACAGCTGGAGTCAATTATTTTGATTTCTTCTGGATATTTTTCAGGAGCCTAGCTGAGCTATGAGCTTGTCAGCATTATCAGTGATCCATGGACAGTATTATTAGCTTATCACCTTTAAAAATGATTTTATCACTCATGTTGGATTGATTAGTACTGCAGACACCGTCTCTGCTACAGAGGCTCTCAACCTTTGCTGCGCCACGACCACATGTTACAGCAGTAACAAGATTCTGGCATTCACTTCTATAGCTTAGAGACTCCATGGCCTTTTCCTGTCTAGACATAAAGGAAGGGTGGTCTCCTGGATCTTTGCATGGGTATCATAAGAGTCATGGAATCAAAAGCAAGAACCTGTGTCCTGTTGTAAAATTCCACAAAAAAAAAAAAAAAAAAATACTAACAGTAGCAACTGGATCTCCTCCACATCCTATTACCTTCTGATCCTAAACCGTTTTGCTTGGAGGGGAAGGCCAACTGAAATCAACAATGATGGATCCACATTGATGGATTCTACAGATTCATATATGCTAATTACAGTGCAACCCTAAGTATATTTATCCAGGAATTAAGTCTCAATGTGCTCAATGAAGCTTTCTTCTCAGTTCTTCAGATCATCCTATTCAGTGGGAACTGCAGCACCTACAATGCTGCCCATTGGCTCTGTGCATGGCTGGAAGCTTGGAGAGCTTAGGTGAAGGTTGTATACCATGCAGGGTAGAAATCAGTTCTTTACTTACTATCCCATCTTATTATGTTAACCTCCTCAGTGGTGGCAGGGCAGAGGGAAGGACCTCATTTGCACTGAGCATGATGCAGCCTTTGCACAAATCTCTACCTCAATTTATAAAAATTGTGTTTATCGCTGTACAAGTAAATTGTGAATGGAGTTTATCATTATCACCTCCTCTGCCTCACTACATAGTTTGTTGGTTAAAGTGAGGCAAAGCACAATGCAATATAATATTTAATCATGTACCTCAGGAGGATTTATCGAAAGCAGGTGCAATAGCAACATATTTCTAGGGGAAAGTCCTATTTTATTTTTATTTTTTGCCTAATTACACCCATCTCTACTTTTGACATGCCTGATTCAATGCATTGTTTGTTTTCTTAAATTTGTACCACACCCTTTGGTGTTTAATTGGTATTTCCAGGTGGGTTAACAAGAATTAAATTTCTCTATCTGTTGGAAATATATTATAAATGCATCTGTGTATATATAATATTAATATAATGTAATAATTAATAATATAATGCAACATAGCAGTACTGGTTGGATCACGGTGCTGATAATGCCAAGGTTGCAGGTTCGATCCCTGTATGGGACAGCTGCATATTCCTGCATTGAAGGGGTTGGACTAGATGATCCTCAAGGTCCTTTCCAACTTCACAATTCTATGCTTCTATAATCTCTTACATGCAGGTGACTGAGCTAATGGGAAGAAAACCATGTCCTTGGAGACATCTATCTTGAGGAAGGAGAAACAGATATATATATTAAACAGAGAGAAAACAAATAACTGATAGAAGTAAATGAGAGGAAGACGTCTAAAAGATGGACAGTCATAAGGCAGATGTGAAAGAACATAGAAGAAATACAATAAAGTTCTTTTTAAAAAGTAGTTTCAGAAGAATTGTGGGATTTTTTTTGTACACAAAAGTATCTAGCATTTTTCATAGCCAGCCACATAGTACAAAAGGAATGTTATAAAAATGAGCAAACAGCTGTATCTAACCTTATGGGGGAAAATAAGGAAAAATATAAGGAAAAATAAGGAAAATATATAAGGCATGCGGAGAAAGTGCTGGATATGTCAGGAACAAAAATCCAATTTCTTTCCTCTGTGGTGTGTGTGTGTGCAAAAAGGCGGTTAAATATTGGAGGATGCTGTTGTGATTAATTGGGGAAACATGAAATAAAACTATAGTCAAATCCAGTGATAGGCTTATTAAACCAAATTAAAGGAGACATTCCAGCTGAAAAGCAAATATCAGGTCTATCGATTCTCACTCTTGCAATATGTTTATATGGGAAAACATGGGAAAGCAATCAGATTCTCTCTAGGAAGGAATTGTTGCAAAAATTATGGAGCTGATTAAAATTATTGAATGGACAACTATATTAAAAGGTGCTCCAAATTTCGGGGGGGGGGGGAACTTACACCAATGGATCCCTATGACCCAATATATTAGACAGAAGTTGGATTTTGGAGGAACAGACATAGAATATATATTACTTTAAATTACAATGTGGTTTTTTGTTGATTTTAACTGTCTTTAAATAGTTTAAATAGTTATTTTAAACTGTTTTTACTGATCATTTATGTCAAGCTTTTGCATTCACACCTAATATTTATACAACAATAAATAATCAACCTGTTGCAAGACAAAATGGTAAGGCAGATAGGACTAGCAGAAGAATTTTGTACAACACAAGACTGGCTAGCAAGGAGCTGGTTGTGACACAGACATGGCCTCTCAGCTCCAGCATTGCTTCCATGACTCATTATAGTGTGGGAATGAGGCATAGCAGTGGTGGCATCAGTGAAGTACAGTGTGATAAAGAAAGTCCATGTAGGAAAAGATTATAGCCTTTAATAATAATAATTTCCAAAGTAATAGTAAAAGGATACTGAAAAGAATAATTTGTTTTAAACTAGTAGAAATTAAAAGGTGGAAATGACAGGAGGAATCAGTAACGAAGCAAGGATGGAACAATAGTGATGATTTTGGCCTATGTTTCTAGGAGAATGAAATAGACTGAGAAAAAGAGTAAACAATGTAGGAAGAATTTTAAAGAGCATGGAACAAAAAGAAATCTTCATCGGTGAAGATTGATATAATCGACTACATGTTAACATTTCCAGAAAGAGCTGTCCCCATGCTTTTCTGAAAGCAGCTTCTATCTGTCCAGGGACCTGATATTAAAACTACAATAATGTGTTTCACCGGCAGTTAGGAATGGGAAATTCTGTCATTTTTGTTATCCCTCAGGTTCTCATTTTTCCGACCTATGTTCAGTTCTCCACATTTCCACCGCAGTTTGCTTTTTTTTTTTTTTAAGGCCTCATGAAATTTCACTGGCATTTTAGTGCACCCCCCCTCCCCATATACACATTTTTGCAAAGCAATTCTGCCTAACAGAATGCATTTTTGCATCTTATTTTCACAAATGTATTTTAACACACATGTTACCCCAGTATATGTATTTCCGTACACTTTTCTTGGTGGGAGAACTGTGTTGCAAAATTCAGGGAAGTGTGAATTTTGAAGGATGGCTGTCGTGTATTGAAAAGTATGAATTTAGTAGATTCACCTTTTAAATGTGCATTGAATTTTTCCTTCATCCCTACCGGCAATAAGGAGCAGTTTCTATGTGGCCATCTTATGGAAGAGTTGAAGATTAGGCATTTGGTGGAATAAGAACAGGGTATTCCCTACACATACATAATAGTTCGTGGTAGTGTTGATTAACTTGGTAGGGAAGACTTATTTGGGTGCCAACTATCTGTCTTTCAGTATTTTATTCCTCCTTGCCACAATGCTGAAAAAGTTCCCACTAATCTCCAACTTCCTGAAGAAGTCTTCACTAATGCCCCCATAAAGTCTCGCAGAACCACCATTGATTATTTTAATGTGAATAGGATCAGACTCTTTGGGCACCCAGTACCAGTGTGATGTACTGTAAAGCAAACTGACATGCAGACAACACATTTTCAAAATATATTTCTGAAAATGCTCAGGAGCACTAGGTCAGAGAGATGGAAAGCAGAAAACATGCATTTCCTATCAGATTTGCAAGGCACATATCATAATTGTAGCCAGTCCTATTTAAATGATACGTTGGTAAAAATTCTTCTGGTATTAAAAGATCAAATGATACTAGGAAAAATTTACAAGGGAATGGCTGAAGGATGCGTCTAACTGGAAATATGTGGTTGAAAAAAGTTTAGGGATTTTTGAAATCCCTTGTCATACTGTAATCCTGGTTAGTGGTGAGCAAATGTTATTAGTACCTGATGCCTATTCCTTGGCAGATCATGTGAAAAGAATTTGGTGATCTCAGTCCAGTGTTTAATAAATAAATATCTTCCATTATGATCATCCACCAGGAGAAGAGGCACATATTCCAAATGACATAGTACAAAGTGCTTTGGCAAACTGTTCTCAGAGAGTGGATATGAAGTGGATATGAAGTTAACCGCTGATGCCTCTGTTATGCTGTTTCTGAGAAGTGTCAAGTGTCCCTGCTTCACTTTAAAAGTAAGAGGCCTCACTGAACACACTTGGAATAATTATGCACAGAAGACTGCACTGCTTCACATTATCACCAAACTACGAGGTTGGAAAAAACACATTGTGCCATCCTCTTGGGAACAGAATTTCAGGCAGAAGAATTTTAGTCTAGTCTTCTCCTGGACTGCATGCTGGATTTCAGTGTGCAGGGAAAAAATAGTAATACATGTGAGCTCACACTGTTCTCAGTTGCCAGGCAGTAGCAAGATTTTAAAAAGACGAAATGATGGTATAAAAGAGGAACCTCAGGTTCCAACACTTTATGCACAGCAATTTCATTTTAAAATGTCAGGTTTAACTTGGCATAGCGATTCTTACAGAGGAATCTAGATTTTCATTTGTATTCCAGGTCACAAGAAAAATAAAATGTTACATTGACTCGTAGCCATCAGCACATTTCCTAGTCTGAGTAGAAATAAAAAGGTTACTTTTAAAGTTATTGTCTGAAAGAAAATTGCCTTTAGGATGGAAAAGGATCGGCTTTCATTTAACAAGGACCAACCACCACTACTGCTACTGCCTCTGGCAGGGAAAACTTCTGTAGGATATGATGGTGGCAACGATATTGTATCAGCATTGGACCTGGTCCAGTGAGGTCATTGCAGATGCTAAAAAGGGACAGTGGCATCATCATCAACAACAACAATTTTATTATTTATCTGCCACCCATCTGACTAGGTTGTCCCAGCCACTCTGGGCAGTGCCCAACAAAGAATTGAAAGCACACTGAAACATCAAACATTAGAAAATTCCCTGTACAGGGCTGCCTTCAGATGTCTTCTGAAAGTCATATACCCTGTAGTTCTTTAACATTTGATGGGAGGGCACTACTCCCAGTAGCGGGCAGCGCTACTGAGAAGACCATCTGCCTGGTAACTTCACTTCTCAAATTGGGGCAGGGCATTTTTCAGCAGGAACTAACAGGAACTCAGTTCTGGCACCTCTCAGGTGGGCGCCATTGCCGTTATAAGAGAACAAGGGAGGCGTTCATGGTGGGTTCCATTGAAAAATTGGTAACCACCCTCCCCATTGAAAATCTATAGGTTAGAGAATACTAGCCAAGTTTGGGATATCTTGATATTTGTCAAATCACATGTCATGGTGGCAGTTGTATTAATTCTGCAATACTATGGTCCATGGGAGGGTATCCTGGGGAGGAAGATAGTTTAAGAATTTAAAAAAAAAAAAAACCTAGAAGAGGATGAAAGAACACAAAAGCACTGTTCCACCCTTACTTCTGTCCAGCTGGTCTGACCCACTAATAATTTATCTAATCCTACTAATGCACTGTGTACTTCTGTACAGACCACTGAAGTGATTTGCCCAGAGGGCTTAAATATATATTTCAAAGTACTTCATAATACTTCATAATATATTTCAAAGTACTTAATAATAGATAGAAACAGTGATTTCTGTAGATTAAATATCCAAAGTCATCTACAGAGGAAACCTGAGGCATGTAAGGACAGCTGCTGTGTTATAATGCAAAGTTTAGTGCAGAGGTGGCTAGCCTGTGTTGTTGGACTCCAGCTCCTTTCAGTCCCAGCCAGCATATTCAATGGTCAGCAATGATGGGAGTTGTAGTCTAACACCATCCAGAGGGTCATAGGCTCCCCCACCCCTGAACTGATTGATCTTTGAGAGTTTCAGAGTATTCGCTGGTCTATTATTTTCTATGGAACCATTTCTGAAGCAACTTACAAGTACGTGGTTGTTTAAGCTATCATTTCTTCCACTAACACAGACCTTCAACCACATTTGTATCTTTTCTTTAGTGTTATTTCTTTTCATCTAGTTCATGATTCATTTTGTCAGGGAGCTGTTTGAATGTGAAGCCCTTTTTATGTATAAAATGTTTTATTATGTGCAATATTGCCCTTATTCTAATAATAGCAGTACAATCTAGAAATAGAAAACTAACGTCACTGACCACTTGAGGGAGATAGTGTGTTTTGTCTAGACGATAAAAGCTACAATAGTTCTTGCTAAGTATTCCTTTTCCAGATGGAAAATAATAGTTTAAAGTTTGCTGTGGATAAAAAGATTCTTGGAAGAGATCATTTCACTTCATTTATGTCATGTCTAACCCTCTATAATAGTGGAAATTTAACCGACCGAGCTACTATGTGCACTGAGTTGCACCTTGCCATGTATACTAGGAGTTGTGTGAAGGCAGATGGCACACAGAGAACTAAGCATGAATTAACTTTTAGTACACTATAAGCATTTGTGGAGTATTTGCACTGAAGTATATCGTGTGGTTTCAGCAAAGAACTGAAAAGGCTATGTTAAAAATTGAAAGAAAAGTAAGAAATACAGCTTCGTTGCCATTTTCCCTTTGGGGTGGTGGGTGTGTATGTCCTATCTGGGTTAGAACATTTTTTTTTATTACCATATGAAACATATTTTAGGTATGTGTTGCAAATTAACTTTCACTTTTGGACTAGCAGGGTTTTTTTATTGCGGGGGTCAGGCACGTATAACTTTTTCCACATCTGGGAGGCATGGTGCTGCACACTTTTATTATCTTCTCAGTGAAAGAAAAGGATCTTACACTGCCGGTAATAAATGTCATTTTACATTCAGATCTATTGAGGATTGATGATGAGAAATTAGATGCAGCCAAAGATTTCCATCGTGAGCTATTGTTAGGAAACACGGGAAACAAAAAAGGAAATAAAGACATACTTCTCCGCTGCAACCTCCACATGCATGTGCATGTACACACACACACACAAACAAACACACACAATTTCCCCAACACTGATTGGTGACATTTCCATATATAGTTAGGAGTGAGAATCTCTTTCCAAAAATGGCATTTAAAACTTTCCCTTTTTAAGGAGCAAGCACCACTTTGGCAAAGCAACCAACCTGAAGCACATTCATTCTTTTGGTCAAAACATTAGCAGAGCACTTTGTTAACAAAATGTTCAGGTCACGACAAGGTCAATGCATGAACTGTAAGCCTTTTTATGAGCTAAATGTTTCCAAATAGCACTCCAAGTTGAAAGTGCTGAAAGTAAACTCTCCTCCTGTAAACAGGCAGCAGCTGAGCCAAAAGACGTTTTCGTGATTCAGCATTGATGACTTTGCAATGCCATACACTTGTTCCTTGTGGAAAGTCAAAACACAACATTTAGAAGGCAACTATCCCTCCCCTTACACACACACACACACACACACACACACACACACACTTGGGGTATGATGGAGTCGGGGTTAAGGACTTTAAAGCTCTATTTATTTCAGCTGGTGACAGTTAAACACACCCTTAATTTCCTATGGAAACGGATGCTAAACTTGAGCAGGACCATTCATTTGTTTGGAACTGGTTGCAATGAATTGTATTCACAAGTATTAGTGCTGTGCAGAAATCTGTCTTTCTGTTTCTTGAACACTTCCTCCCTCTGTGAGGGCTCTTGAATTTTTTTCCGAGAATGTCAGTTGGTGTGGAGCTTACCATATCCTTGTGAGGTGGCCAAGGATATGTGCCTCTGTTTCTTTCCAGAAAATGTTCTTCTAGCATTTTGCAGCCTCCCTGACTGCCTGTGCTTCCTAATTTGAAGAAAAAAGTCTCATGGAAAGAGTAACCCCAGGATGCCTTCTCCTTGGAGTTGATTAAAAGTACAGATACCCAGGTTATTTCTCTAAGCCTGTCTCGAGAATGCTGTTTACTGTGGGGATGGTGCTGCTCATATATGCCCCCCCAAAATATCCATGCTATATAATTGACATCAAAATAATAATTAATAATGATAATAATAATAATAATAATAATTTATTTGTATCCTGCCCTCCCTGGCCGAGGCCGGGCTCAGAGCGGCTAACATCATAAAAACAACACAATATGCATAAAAATAGACATCAATTAATTAAAACACATCTTAAAATTAATTCAGACTCTCTCATCCCCCCCCCATTTAATCAGGATTTACCCTTTCCCTGGAAAGTCCTACCCGTTTTTTTTGTTTTTTAAAAAATCCAACAGCACCTGTTGCCAACAGCATGTTTGCAATATCTGAATGATCCATTTGCAGTATTAGGCCCCGTGTCCGAAGGCACACTAACACACAGATCACGACTGTAATCACCTCTGTGTAATATTTAATGACACTTCTACTCCTATGTGAGCTTCATTATACCCCCCCTTTTAATGTTTTCCTTCCATTCACACTTCTCTTTCTCCTTCTGTGGCAGTAAGTCAGACTGGATCCATCACTGGCAAGATCACTTCCCCGGGAGAAGCAGAGGAAGGATGTCAACACATTCCCTCTTGTTTATGGCCTCCTCTGCTTTCCTCCCGTCATCCCCCCTCAATCCCCAGTCTTGAGGATCCATGACAGAGCTAAAGCTATACCCTTCAGTTCTTTCAAGGTTACAGTTTGTTAAAGAAACGAGGAAACATGGGGAGGGAAGAGAGAAAAGGTCTGTCCTCCTTGAACAAAAGAGCCTCTCAAAGTAAGTAGATCCTCTTTCTTCATCAGGTGAGAATTCTTTTTTTATTTTTATTTTTTATAAAAGCTCCTTTATCAGCCAGATTGATCTGGAGCATAAAAGCAGCCTTTGAAGCAGCTTAATAAGGACAGGGGGGACCTGGTGGGAAATTTTAGGCATAGCTTGCATTCTCTTTCCTAACCTTTGCTTCTCAGTCCTTGCCCTTCTGTCATTTGCTGCTAGCTTTTCAACATGAGGCTTGATGGGATAGTGAGTAGCATTACCAGGTTTCATAACCCTGTCGAAGGCAAAGTGGACGGAGGCTGAAAGTGGCAGTGGAGCAGCGTGGAGAAATAGGAGCAGGCTGGGAAGTGCTCAGATAACCTTTCGATGTGTAGCCTAATCTTGTCCAGTGCAGGCCATCCAGGCCTTGATGGATCACATGTATTGGTTGCCTATCTTGAAAATGCAAAACCAGGGTGATTTTCAAACATAAGGTGGGAGGGGCGCGGGGCTTCATTTACCTGCCATTGGGGTTAAGTTAGGTCTACTGAGAATCTGATATTGCTGTAGTTGTCCAGCACTTTCAAGACAGTTTTGCCCAATTGGAGTTCAGATTTCCAGTTTGGGGCCACCACCCTCTGTCTTTTAGATACAAATAGCACTTTGCCTTAATCCAGTTCCTTTGCCTTTTGTATACACACGTTTCATTCATAAGCTAGAACAGTCTTTCTCAAGGTTCCCCAACAGCATCTCCAGACTTGATCCCCGGGACAGAAAGTTCTTTTATCCATTGGGAATCTTTGTCTCACTTTGCATGGACTAGCACTGTTAATCCAAGAGTAAAGCGTGAATAAACACAAACCAAAAGGGATTAGGACATGCTACCATATGTACTTAATCATGACTAACATGGCCTCCGCTTGCTCCCAATAAGTCTCATTAGGAAATGAGGCACAGTGGCTTTGATTGAATGGAGGACACCTAATCATCTGCTGCAAAAAGGGGAAAGGGTTTTATACCTTCTGATGGGGAAAATAATTCTAGATCTGCATAAGAAGGCATGAACAGATGAGGGATAAGTATTGGGGGGGTAAAAATTCTGCTGTTATTTTTCCACAGGTGTACATGTGCATATAACTGCAGCACACACACACACACACACACACACACACACACACACACACACACGTTTATGTATCTGATCTTCCTCCATCCCAAAATGTATGGCAAACTCAATAGAACAAAAGGGATTCTCTTTGAAATTGATGCAGATAGCAGTGACATGAGCAAATTTCAAGATGGTGGTGGTGGGGAGCAAGATTTAATGCCGATACTGGTTTCCAAACGGTTGCAGCCAAAAATTATTGTAAGACCTTAAATACTAACACATTTATTATGGCATAAGTTCTTCTGAGTCCATTATTTCTGCAGCTGCAAGATCAGGTTATAAATCTTGACTTTGTGTTATCTGACAGTGCCTCCTCAGAATAGAAATAACCATGGAAATTGAGCCATTTACCATACATCTAACATCTCCAGCTAGCCACAAAAGAAAAATCATGATAAAGTACCTGTCATTAATATTTATTAAATCATTTTATTATTGCTAAAGAGTATCCATTTAAAACTATATGCTAAACAGAAGACAGAATAGACAGTTTTGTAGTAAAGATGTCAGATGATGACATCTTTCCAAATATTAAGAATTCCAATGTTGATTTCTTGTTCCTTAGTGGAAGAATGGTCATTGTTGGGACGATTCTATGAGCCCACACAGCACACATACACACCAGACACGTTGCGCACCGTGTTGGCACACCACGGTGTCTCTGCGCCGGCCAGGGGCGACGTGTTGGCAAACCACGTTCTCCTGAGGCGTCAGAGTGACTGACATGTATCGGGAAGAACAATAGATAATGGCGGATGCCTAGTAAACATCAGGAGCTACACGGGATGAGCACGAGGAGGGTGCATGGAGAGGAGCATGGAGACCAAGCAGGTACCTAATGGCGGGGTACTGGGTGAGGCTTGAGGGGTGTCACCCTATGCCATATATGGGGTGGAAAGTTTTCAAAAGTTTCCCCTGTTGGGACCAGAGTTATGCTAATGTGGTTAATGTTTATTCATGTGATGGAAACACAATAAAAGGAGGGCTCCTCGAGGAGTCGTGGTCGCCTTCCCGTTAACTCATGCTGTCCTAGGGTCTCGTTATTTTCACCATCCCCGCAGTTCATAGAGGTGAAAGATCAGAGAGCCAGAGGAGTGACTAAAGATTGGCTTTTTGGCATGGGTGTGTGTGTGTACAAGCTAGAGGGCAACCTTATTTTACACAGGAGTATGGCTGAGGGTCCCTATATTCTTCAGGCCTCCCTCTCTGCTGGCAGACCTTCTCATATAGTCTTACGTGAGCGTGTTCATTCTTTGAGAGCATGTAATTGAATCTAGATTAGTATGTTGGAGCAAATAACACGACAAGTTATGTTACCCAATAGGAATGCTGTCTTTCATCTATGTTTTCCCACAGACTGTTGTATTCATCACTGCAGAATCAGGTTAATGCTTACTGCAACCACAGTGGTAATCTTGAATGCCAAATGTATCTCCTTTGTTTAGACGAAACTTTCTTCAAAATTTTATCCATGTAATGAATAAAGCAAGATGGATTACAAATAGTGAGAAAACCCAAATATTGGGCAAATAGAGTTCATTGCCTTATATAGTAGCTTGATTTGTATTGGCAGAACATTTTCCCAACTTCCAGTATTTGAGACAAAAAGAAGAAGAAGAAGAAGAAGAAGAAGAAGAAGAAGAAGATGAAAGACTGAAGCAGAAGAAGAAAAAAGACTGAAGCAGAAGCTGAAGAAGTGCATGCATGTGTTTGCCCTGTTGGCATAAATCATTCTGTACAAATGTTGCATTCTGAAGCATCTGCTATGAGTATTCACAAGAAGAGAGATTTATTCATTCTTTGTATCCACTCAAAACAAAAACAAAAGCTATGCAGATACACTTCCAAGTTCTGACAGTTCCATTTTTTGAAAAGATGGATGTGGAAGGGAGGAAAACCCAGAAATAGCTTTTGATTATTAAGAATAACAGAGCATAGGTGGTCTGTTGTGGCTATAATCATTGACACTAGCGGAAGATGTTACACAGCAAAGACCATCCGTAGAACCAATCTGAAATCAGCTGAAACCACGTGGAACCATGGCAGGCTTGGAAGAAGAGAGCACTGCCAAGCAACCAGCCATCATGTGCCCTGCCTTAAATTTCCCAAAACAAAACAATAAATAAATATATTTTATTTTTTATTTTGTTTTGACTATGGCAGACCAACACGGCTACCTACCTGTAACTTAAATTTCCCAGAGATTTCCCATCCTCTTTTAAATGCTATGGAGAGGGAGAAGGGCTCCCTTTATCCCAAAGCAGGCTATAAAGCTAACCAACAATAAGGAACTTATAAGAAATGGACTAGGAAATATTAGCACAGGGGATGCATGTAGATTTGGCAGAACTGGTGACCTGACCATAGGATAACCTAACCATCACCTTTCATTTCTTTTCTCTATAGATGGACCCCCTTTCTTTGATTCTTTAATCCCTAAGCCATTTAACTAATAGCTTAGAAATATATCTATTAGGGAAGATTACTGTAACTTGTTTTAAAACAATAGCACAGACTATTGATCTGATATTTTATTTGCTCAGACCTTTAGGCATGTCAATTAGCTGGTTTTAACTGTTGCCTTTTTTGCCTTTCCATTCATTTACCAAGTTTTTTTTAAAAAATGTTTCTGTTGTTTGGTTGCTCTGTGCATAATTTTAATATTGTAAAATAATAATAATAACATAATAAATATGTATATTGCAGCAATATTTCCAGGAGGGCTGCTTCTGACAGCAAAGAACATTGCATGTGGAAAGTGAACGAAGCTCTCCCCCCCCCCCCAATATTGACAAAGCAAGTCCTAAGGACTTGGACACAAATAGTTTTCCATTTCTTTGCTGTGTGAAGCTGCTTATGTCTCAGCCATGAGGGGTTTGCATTGCGATGGCAAACATTTCTAAACCGCCATGGGCTCCATCTCTGTAGAACTCAGCACATGTCTAAATGTATCACACCTACAGCCTGGATCATGTTTGGCACATGGGAGCATAGATCTCTGCTACACTGCAGCAGCCAGCATAGAAGGCTCCAGATGTCATGGATTTCAGTTCTTGTCACCCCCTATCATCATGCCCAGTGGCCAGAGGTTACAGAAGCTGTAGTCTACAAACCTCTGGGTTGGCTACCCCTGTGCTAGAACTCTCACCACAGTTCTGTGGAAGGTTGCCCACAAGCAAACTCATTCTGCTCATATTTCTTTGAACCCAGTCCTTGGCTAAACAATTTTCCAGGCGGGTTTAGTGGTTCAGAATTGGAACCCCACCCCTGACACCGGTTAAGATGGCAAAGATGTCTTCAGCCAGCAATCATGATCCGTGATTCCCTTACCCACAGCCTGGCTTTGTGATCTCCCCACTTCATGGCATTCACCAAGCCAGCAGGAATTCTCCTCACGGTCCTGTTTTTGAAATAGAACCAGACTCTGAAAAGCCCCTTTGGAAATGAGAACATTTCCTGCCCGGTGGTTCACGGGGGATGTGGAACGCCTGTACAGCTGACACCAAGTTTCTTTGTCCTGTCGTAAAGGTATAGTCATTCAATAAAAGGAGAACTGCGCAGGGTGGAGGGAAATGGGAGTATGGCAGTTTTTGCCATGTGCACTCTATTAAGAGCAGAGTTGTATGGCAAATCTGCTCTTGATTACTGCTCGCCCCTTCCCCCAACTCTCCTTCCAGGATAAGGCTGGAATATCCTCCATAAGCTAACTCTTAAGTGCCAACAAGTCGTAGAAACTTTACACAGAACAAAAAATAAATAAAACATGAGTTGCTCGAAGAGGGAGCAACCTGACTGCAACCCCGGCAGTGTGAACCTAAAGGACATGAGGTACTTTATTAGTGACCCACCTTGGTAACCCTGGCAAGCTAATGGAAGAGGACTTTCCCATTCAAACATTTGCTAGATAAAAAAGTAGAGCAGGGATAATAAAATTCTTTGGGGTGAGCCCATATAATGAAACACTCACAAGCTATTATAAACAGCTCTCCCCTGGGTGGTGATACGCTATCAGTACTGGACAAAGCTCCCCTTCCCCACCCAGCTAAGCCTTGCCTCTTTAGGCATCATTATTTCCCCCAGAAATTTAAACAGCTGTCACTTGTGATACTCTTCAGGTCTGCATGTGGGAAAGATTACAGTGTTATAAGGCAATCTGTTTCTCAAGTGCAAATCTTCTCCTTCATAGGCCGATGATCAGGCTTGCAAATCTCTTGCCAATAATTGGCGTTCGCTGTGACTTACGCAAGTGAGCCATCGACCTTGTGGGTTGTGCACTCTTATTAAAGTCAGCTGCCCTTCTCAGATACTTTTTTTTAAAAAAATAGGTAGTTTCTCTTGCTCTTCAGAAAGGATCACCTGTACATAGCCTAATAAGGTTGCTTTAATGACCACAGCTTGAGGTAATAGATCACTGTGAGAGACAGGGGAGCAATATTTGGTCATAGTGTTATTGCCCTTCTGGACTTTCTGAGGTATTGCATAGCCTCTTTTTAAAAACTGATTTTTTTTTTAATGGGCGTTAGTTATGATGCAAAAACCAGATCACACAGAAAACTGCAGCAGAAAAAATGGATCTTTGCAATGGCAGCAAGCCTAAGCCTTGCATTCAGAACCTCAGACTTATGCAGCCATCTATGCCACTTGCCGGCAGCCAGTACTCTTGGGGACATACTCTGCATTTTCCTTTCAATCTCTGTCTCTTCCCCCAAATTCTTCAAAAATTGAATTATAGTATCTTGAACTAAATAGGCTTGTTTTTTATCTTGTTTTTTAGCAATCTGAGTAGACCCATTAAAATAAACTGACTTGCTACATAAGTGCACTGATTTCTGTAAGGCTGCTCTTAGACTAAGTATGACTGACCTCAGCTTTCATCCAGGCAGTGGAAATTGCACAAATCATCGTTACTGCAGCCAGTGCAACCCAGTGCAGTCCTAAGAGCCTCAATGGCACAAAAATGAGACTGCAGAATTAAAGCCCAAGAATAGTGTCCATCCAAATAGTTTCTGCTGGAGAAAATCAAGCTGCGAAGTCTCTATTTTTAGGATTTTTATGGGCTGAGCAAAAAGATCTGTCAGCCTTTGTTACAGTGGTATATACATTTACCCTGAAGCAATGAGATTTTCATTATTTGTATCTTTATATCCCTATGATAACACTAGATTTATGCTGGCTGCAATGCCTGCCTCCTTTTACTGCCTTGCCTCACACATCTAAACTGCTTATTGAAAACAGGGATTATATCAGAGTTTGTTTGGAAAAAAGAAATGAAGCAAAACAATTTCTAGAACAGTACCATGTCTCGAAGTTGTTGTCAGCTGCCCTGAAGAGTCCTGTATTCTTAGCTACTTTCACAGTGCAATCTTTTGCCTGTCTACTCAGAGGTAAGCATGTATAGGATTGCAGTCTCAATTAGCACAGGTGCAAAAATGTTAGAAGTAAAAATACTTATGTAGTGTTTTAGAGAAAGGGCATAGCAGATTTCAAGTTTGCAGGGTCTACCGCTCCCAGACTTTGGAACTTCTTCCCTAGAGAAGTTCGACTGGCTCCCTCTTTGTCTTTCTGCCGGCAGGTGAAGACATTCTTCTTCCAGCAGGCTTTGGGGAACTGACTGCTTTTAATGAAAGGGCTGGATGGAAGGTAGCCAGCTTTTGATAGGACCACACTCCCTCTGAAGGAGCTGGTACATCGCTTGTGGGTACTTCTGGATTCTTTGCTGTCACTTGAGGCTCAGGTGGCTGTGGTGGCCTCCTGGAGTGCTTTCCATCAGCTTAGGATGGTGGCCCAGCTGTGCCACTATCTGGCCAGGGGTAGCCTAACTTCTGTTGTCTATACTCTTGTAACCTCTAGGTTAGATTACTACAATGCCTTATACGGAGGGCTGCCTCTGAAGACAGTTAAGAAATTTCAACTGGTGCAGAATTCAGCTGCCAGGTTGCTCCCACAGTTTGAGCATATAACACCAATCCTGGCCCAACTGCACTGGCTGCCAGTTAGTTTCTGGGCCCAATTTAAAGTGCTGGTTTTCACATATAAAGCTTTAAATGGCTCAGCAATGTCTCAAGGACTGCCTCTCCTCAAATGAACTGACCTGGCCCCTGCCTTATACAGAGTCAGGCCATTGGTCCATCTAGCCCATTATTGTCTACATAGACTGGCAGTAGCTGTCCAGGGGTTTAGGCAGCCTTTCCCTCCCAGTCCTCCCTGGAGATGCCAAGATTTTACCTGTGACCTTCTGCATGCAAAGCCAATGCTCTACCCAGAAGCTATGATCCTTCCCCTAAAGGAGGCGGAGAGAGGGTAGGGGTGGGAGAGAAGATGAACGTCAATGGGAAAATGTCTAGCCTTGCCCTGACTTGCTAAATTTGCATGCGCAGTTATCTTCCACCTGCAGTCCAATCGTACAGTTAATGAACAGCTTTAGCAGATGGTCTGCGGTTTGTGCGAACCAGGCCTTCCGTCTTTAAGCCACTGTGTTACACCAGCTCTCATTGCAGTTTTACGGCAGCTGAGGATTGACCCACCCCTCCAAGTGAGAATAAACGGAAAACGTCCTTAAGTGGCCAGATTGGGTGGCCTGGAAATATTTGGTTTAAGGAGCAGAGCCATTATTTTTATTCGGAGTGTGTAATCCTACAGATAAACAAAAGAGAAACTTAAGCCTTAACTGTTGCATTTTTTACGTGACGCTCATGCATGTCTCCGTGGTGCCACTATCAATCAGGTCCCTGCAGGGCAGCAACGGGAGCAAGAGAGCATAAAGAGCCTTGCTAGACTCAGATGAAGCCCATATTCATTTGGAGACAGGCTTAGAGAAGATTTTCCCAAAGAAAGCTGTGTCAGTAGTTGTTTAAACGTACATAAGTAAACAATTTATGTGAACAAATTGGCTGAGGTTTTTTTTGGGGGGGGGCAGAGGGAGCAGTGGAGAGCTCTAACTGCTTCTTCTCATCAAAGATCTTATCAGGGCAACCTGGCTCAGCGACAGGAGTAACAACATTTCTTAAGCACAAGTCCAATTTAAGATGTCCTTGTTGTTCGAGTAAGGCCTCTCTTGCAAAAATCAAAACGCTGCAGTGCCAAGAGCTATGCTCTTCCCATTTCTTTACTTTGAGACATGTTATGTAAGATACATAGGCTGCCGGTGCCCTAAGGAAGACAAGCAAATAGAGAGAAGGCAAACATTTTAACATGCTTCAGAATTGCATAAAAAATAATAATCTACAACCAAATTAATCTCTGGCGAAGCTTTCTTGGCTCCATAGGAGCCCAGCCATTATCCATTGAGGTCAATGTGACTAATCTGCTGTTTAATGTATTGATTATGAATGCTGCTCTGTGTGTTCTGTTTTTTTGCTGAAATTGCTAGTTTTATAATTTGTTTTAATGGATGGATCAATTTTTTAAAGTTTGTTTTTATATTTGTAAGTTGCTTTGAGCAAATCCTTTGTGGGGTGAGAAAAAGGTGTGTGTGTGTGTGTATATACACACACATATGTGACTTAACTACAAGTACTTAGACTTCACAAGTTTATAAGTTACGGCTTCAAGATTTTTGTTTGTTTGTTATATACACACACTTATAGTCCAGTCCTAATCATTCTATGTCCATCCTATGTTAGACCAACTACAGTTCTCATCATCTCTGACCACTGGCCATGCTAGCTGGGGCTGATGGGAGCTGGAAGGCCACAGGTCTACTTGCTACTCTGATTGACAAACTCCTTTGTCAAGGGCTCCTTGTGATTAAGCTAAAGTTACTGGGCTCTGCAGCCACAGCAGGCGCTGTGATTCTCCAGCGGTTTGACTTCACCCCCAGAGGTGCACTCCGTTGTCTCCTTATTTATAAGTAAGGCTGTGAAGAAACATATCTTTGACACTGAGCCCACTGTGGATCAAATGTGTAACTCATCCTTGCTTGGGACAGATAACCTTCCCAAGAGAATCAAGCTTGGATGCACTCTGTGTAGAGTGCGGATTAGTTGGCCCAAGAACTATCTCCTCCCTAGCTGGCTGTGCAGAGTGCTAATTGGCTGGTTCTTGTGTCGTTGGCCAATCATGAAGCCAATTCCCTTGCCTCCACATGGAGTGATTCAAGGTTTTCTTTAATGCATTGGCTTAAACTACCGTAAGAAGCAGCTGCCAAATAAATATTTAACAGGATAGATAGGGATGGGTGCTTGGTTTCTTTCTTTCTTTTAATGCCCAAAGCCTTCCCAAATATCAATTTGGATCCAGGCAGATATTCCAAAAGAGGTGTGGGGGAGGATTGTAGAGCTTGTCCTGTAACAGGAAGAAAAACCCAAGCCAACTTTCATACAGAAGTATGCCTATATACAGCAAAATCCTATATATGTTTATACACAGAAATCACTGTATTGAGTGAGGCAATACTCCCATACCATTGCAGCCTCAATTTCACTGGTTTCAGTCAGGCTTCCTTCCAAGTGATCATGCTCATAAAACTAGCCATAATGAGCTAGATTTGCAGCTATTCCCGTTATGCAAATTGCAAAACCGGAAACAGATTTCCATAAGGCTGGACCAATATGATTCTCAGTTCCTGAATACTTCTGGACAGCTTTACAGTAGTGTTGGACTGACTGGAAGCTGTTCATGCTGGGTTTTCATGATTCGTTAGTCTATGATTGATGTAGATTCCCTACTAGGTAAAAAAAAGTAAGCAGTTGTTGCAAGTGCAGATGTAATAAACAAGGAGCCCTTGACAAAGAAGTATGTCAGTCAGAGTAGCAAGTAGACCTGTGGCCTTCCAGCTGCCATCAGCCCCAGCTAGCATGGTCAATGGTCAGAGATGATGGGAACTGTAGCCCATCTAACAATCCAATGTACAACTCTAAGTGGCACACTAAGTAAGACTGCAGGGTCTAACAACTAGGAGTGCTTATTGAACCCTCAAAGTTTTATTAGAATCACTTTGATTTTATGTAAAGAATAAGGCAAATAAAACATAGTCTTCTTCATCCTTAACTGTGAAGAGCAAATGGACAATACTTTCAAAAGGTATGAAGAAACCTAATTTGCAATGATCATTATCACATACTATATACTGTCTCAAGAATATGGCCTGACTGAACAAGCCACAAAGTCCTTGTGTTTGTTGATGGAATACCTGTAAATTACAGTGTTTTCACTGAGCAGTGATGTACTCCCATCCATAAAGTTCTCTTCCTTTTGGAAGATCATTGTACCCTCTCAGAGTTCTCTTCACTCTTTGGCAATAGTTCTGATAATGCACTGGACTGAAGATCCTCATCTCAGACAAGGGACAGAAGAATTAGGATTTTGACCTTTAAAAACGATTTAGAGCCAGATCTTTTATTGCTGCTGGCTGCAATTTTAGGACTCAGATGTTTGCGCATGTTTTGAATGGATCTTGTCTAATGCAGAGATTGTGAGCATCTGGGCAGGACAGCTTCCCCCTTATTTCAACTATTCAGTACACAGCAAAACTGAGTCTTCATTGGGTGATCTCATAGGCATGTGCTCTCATAGGCATGGCAGAATATTCTGTTCTGCCCCATTTCCACTTGGCTGGCTGCATTGGCCTCCTCTCTGATGCTCAGCTGAGTCAAGATTTGTATTTATATACTGCCCTTCACCTTACAGTTAAAGGGCTGTAAAATGGGTCCACTGCATCGCAGTGGAAGGTCCCAGGTTCGACCCCTGGCATTGCCAGGGAGGGTTAGGAGGATCTCTTGCCTGAAACCTTGGAGAGTCACTACCAATCAGTGTAGGCAATACTAAGCTGTCATGGACCAATGGTCTGACTCAGTATAAGGCAGCTTCCCTATGTTCCTGTGTATTTGAAGTGGGTGAATCCTTCATGTCTGTTGATAGGGACGACACAGACAAAAACAAGCTGGTGTTTAAGATTCTGATATCATGAGCATTGAGCATGGTTTGTGTGTGTATAGAAGTTTCCTACTCATCACTTTTTCTGGAAGTACCATTTTTGACAGGGAAGAACACCTGCTGGTGGTACACATCTTATTTTTGCCTCTGGTAAATGGGACTTTTTAGGGTTTTATCTTATTTCAAAAACCTCCCAGACCTGTCTGACCACAGGCAACAGTGAGACATATGAAATGCTTGCATACATAGTGGAAACTGAACACTCTCTCAATTCACATTCAAATATCGTAACATGTCTTCTCTTCCCAGCAGCCTGAGTGCATTGAGACTGGTGTTAGATTATACCCAATCCACAGACCAATGTGTTGTCTTCTCTACTTCAATTTTCTTTCTTCCTCTTGTATGCTGCTATTGCAAAGCTTATTTGCCATTGATAGTATCTGATTTTGATGCAGTTTTCTTTGTCCTTATACCATCAAATCATGTTTTTCATGTGTAGGCTATATTCCTTTTTCCAACTCAGATTCCTAAATGTATGCTTCTTTACAAACTTATGGTGTGTGTGTGTGTATGTATTGCAGCAGGCATAGGCAAACTCGGCCCTCCAGATGTTTTGAGACTACAATTCCAATAATCCCTGACCACTGGTCCTGTTAGCTAGGGATGATGGGAGTTGTAGTCCCAAAACATCTGGAGGGCCAAGTTTGCCTATTCCTGTATTACAGTGTTATTTTTCTAGGAAAAGAGGTGCCGGAACTCACCATGAATGCCTCCCTTGTTCTCTTATAATGGCAATGGCAACCACCTGAGAAGTTGCAGAACTAAGTTCTGGTGAGTTCTGGCTGAAAAAATGCCATAACAATACAATACAATACTGTTCAGGTCCCTGAAATCTTCCAACTGATGTGGTTAAGTCATTTTATCACACACGTATAATTTCAAGGAAGAAAAACCAGAGCAAGGTCACATAATCACTGTTTGACATAGGAGTAGAGAGGGGAGGTTGAATGCTTAGGTGATTTTTAACCATGCTGACATAAATCAAGCTGCTCAGAACAGTGAAACTCTGATTGCTGTATGGCGAGACAAGTTTTTGTTACAGGCCCTTCATTAAGAGGCACTGAAGTTTAGCCAGAAAGATGAACTTTCAGCTGTACTAAAACAACAAGTGTGGGAGAAAATTAGAGAAGGCTAGAACAACAACACACGAGTATTATAAAGTCATTTGAACTTTGTCCAGCTAGGCAGCCTAGCAGAATAACAAAATGAGGAGACAAACAAGCGAGATCCTCTGTTTATTTCTTGGAATACATTTTGTTGTGGAGGGAGCTATAGGACCATAGTTCAAAGTGTAGTGGATGGATGAGGAGGAAGGAATGCCACAGTCCTGCAATAATACCTCCAGCCCCCTAGCCCCACATTTCCTGATTAAAATAGATTTTAAAATAAGTAATCAAAAAGAAAAAATACTGGAGAGAGGAAATTGGAAAGGGGTGAAAGGCTATAGATTAGTGGTAGAGCACATGCCTTGCATCCCATCGTCACTCCCCAGCATCTTTAGATAGCGCTGGGGGAAACCCTGGAGGGCTTATGCCAGTCAAGATAGACTAGTGTTGTGTGACATGTCCTAAGATTAAAGCCTACTGGGATATGATATGTAATTAACTGAAAAAGATTTTCAAAAATACCTTTAGTAAAAAACCAGAGGCTTTTTTTAATTTGGGATAATAGGTGAAGAAATTCCCCAAAAAGACATAAATATATTTATGTAGGCTACCACTGCAGCAAGGATACTTTTAGCCCAGAAATGGAAGCAGTAGGAACTTCCAGCGTTGGAAGAATGGCAGACAAAGATGATTGCATATGCTGAGCTGGCGAGACTGATGGGGAAAATCCGAAACCAGTGCGACATACCATTTGAAAAGGACTGGAGTAAATTTGTACAATATATGAAAGAACATTGTAAACATTTGAAAACATCTGCAGGATTGATTTAAAATATTTTGTTAGGTTATGATTTGATACCTGTTTATAAATATTCGAAGTAAGTCTTTTAAGTATGGAGATAAGGTAAATAGGGTGATTTAGAAATGAGAAGATAAAAATGATTACATATGGAAGTCAAGGAGGGGGACGGAAGGAAGTCAAAGCTCAATTTGAGCAAAGATATATGTGATGAAGAAATTTTATTTTATAATTTTATAAAGGAAAAAAGAAAATTTAATAAACATTATTTTAAAAATATATATAGTAACAACAACAATTATTTATTATTTATACCCCAGCCACTCTGGGCGGCTTCCAACAAAATATTAAAATACAATAGTCCATCAAACAATAGAAGCTTCCCCAAACAGGGCTTAGACTAGTGTTGTGGCAAATATTTCTTATGAATTTTCTCCATCAGTTAAAAGAAATGGCATTTGAACATTTCTCAAAGAGAAGAGTTTTTTTGGGGTGTGTGTGTGAAATATTACAGGCATTGTTTCAATTGCAGCAGATGCTTGTCTGAATAATTATTTTGATGTTTGGATCACCGAGGCAAAGCACTTCAGGGAACCCTGAATCCACTTGTGGCAGCTTGTAGAGATATTGCATCACTTGTGACAAGCCAAAAATACCCCTGAGATATTCTGTTTCACCTTGGGATTCCTCCAAGTCCAATGCACACCCTTAATAAATATTTCACAGAAGGATAGTCTGCTCAGAAATGCCAAATACCTGTGATTTCCATTCATTTTTAATGCTATGTGTGAGAATGCTTTGTACTTCTGAAAATTTGCCCATGAAAGGGCTGAGGAAGGATCTTGATCTCAACATTTTATGATGCAATTCACCAGTCATCATTGTCGCCGAGCTACAATGATTTAAAGGGAGCTTGAGAAGGATTTGCAAAATGCTGCACTGAAATAAATGGAAGTTGTACATCGGCTGTTTCTGGTGGATTATACTTTCAGGCTGTTTTTGTTCAAAACCATCCAAAGAGCATTTTAGATACAAGAAAACCATTTTGTGTTCCTTTTCTGGAAAGCTTATTCCACAAGTTCATAGGTCTTTGAATGTGATTAACAAGGTAGACTAAAGTTCAGTTTATTTTTTAATAGTAAGAATCTATTATTTGGGAATTTGAGAGAAAGTAGCTCCAGCAATTTGGGCTTTGAACTTCTTGAAACAGATGGTATGAATTTTGTACCTAAGTTCATTCAGCACTTACTGCCGGCTGCTAGATTAGCCCTGGCAGTTAAGTGGAAATTTCCAGTCCCTCTGAAAATTAACACCTGGTTTTAAAAATGCCAGTATACAGAATTTTGGGGAGAATATCATTAGTTTTAAAAAATGGGGGGGGGAGTATCTGGAAACTCTACATTTTTCAGAAATTCTCAAAACATTTTATGAAAGGAAAATACCAGAAGAAGCTGCCTGGACCTTGAGGTTTACATCAGAGGCCTTTCTCCGCATGTCATCTCCAAGGAAGATATAGAGGGTGGCAATTAAAAACAAGCCTTTTCTGTAGCAATCCCCCATCTATGGAATACTCTCCTTAGGGAGTCCACCTGGCACCAACTTTGCCATCCTTTTCATGCCAGGCAAGAATATTTCTGTTTTCCCAGGCACCTGGGCAGCACCAATGATTAGCTGCTTTTACTCTTGGTTATGTTTTTAAATATGTTCATTATTTTATTACTGTATTTTCTTCTTTTTGTTGTAGGAAGCAATACACAAATTCAATAAATCTAATCCTAACCTAACGTTTAGGAGAATCTTCCCAGTCTAACCTTGCGGCCAACAAGAAAGCGTGGTACAAATTAAGTTCATCCACCCTTGGGCGTCCTTCCTTGTCAACCAGCAACTTCTATGGATACATCCTCCCTAAAGGGTTTTATCATTGTCTCTCCATCAGAGTGGATCAGGGTTAGCATGACCCTCCCAAAAACAACGCACATAGTCCTAGGTTCCATCCCTGGCATCTCCAGGTAGGGCTAGGAGGGACTCTTGTCTGAAACCCTGGAGAGCCATTATCACTCAGTGGGAACAGTACTGAGCTAGATGGACTAATGGTCTGACTCAGTATGAGGTGGCTTCCTATATTCCTATGTGGAGGTTTCAGACACAGACATGGAAGGAAGACAGGATATTGACAAATCTCTGGAGGAAAAGGATGGTAGGACACAAGTCTTGCAGGACCATGGACAGTTCACTGAGAAAAAGCAACTTACTCCAATGGAGTGCCAGCACCAGTCAATCCTTCTTAAATACGTATATTGGCCCACATTACCCCTCTCAGGTTCCAGCCCCTTGCTGAAAGCAAAGGCCCTTAAAGGGGATCCTCAGGCCTGCAACCATACAATCTGTTACTTCTCCGTTACTTCCTGCTTGGTAAACCGATGAGTAGGCACTGGGGATGAGAGGTGCCTGGTGCAATGGCATGAAGCCTATTGGAAGAAGGTCGGACAGGAGAAATGATTTCTGAGGGCCCCAGCTTACGGGTCTTAAGCTTCTTCCTGGTTGCCAGCTTCAGGCTCTCTGCTGGGTCCCACACCTCTGCAGATGATGCCAGAGAGCTGGAGCTGAACATCACTTCCCACTTCAAATTTTGGGTGCTTCTTGAGGCTGGAGTCATGACAGTCTGATGTAAAAACTGAGCTAGGTTGCCTTCTACAAAATTTGAAGCATTTTATTCCCAAGGATTTAATAACCTTGTTTTCCCATTTGGGATTACAAATACCTTGGGTACATCTCTCTGTAGATAACTCTGTATCAGGAGTATGGTCCTCTAGATGTTGCTGGACCACAACTCTTGTATAATCTCCAATCACTGGCCATTCTGGCTGGGGCTGATGGGAGTTCGAGTCCAGCAGCATCTGGATGGCCACAGGTTTCATACTGGTAACACTGCTTTATATCAAGCCGCCCAAATTCTGTGGTTACCGTGATAATTATCCTGATTATAGTCCAAGGAAGCAAAGTTAAGGTTGCGTGTGCATTGAGAGACAGCTCTGAAGATGGATTAACCAGCAAGAGTAACAGCTGGATCAAAGTTAGGGCAGAAGAACACTCTGTCCAGCTCAGTAGATGGCATCAACAATCCTGTAAATGCATTTTGTATTTCCTTGCTAGATCTTGCCAGTCAACCTTTCCGGACAAAATGGCGATAGTATGGGAACTCAGTGGAGGCAATGCGATCTCCTCTGGCAACCCTAAGCTATGAGCAGGGAATGGAGATATACTGAGTGAAGTATTGCAACCTTTTCGCAAGGCTCTCCTCTAGAATTTAGCAACTGGGACAATTAAGAAATTTGTTATTTTGCAGAATAACATGCTGATCTCCAAAGAAATTTGTTATTTTGCAGAATAACATGCTGATCTCCAAACTTCCTGCTTATGGTAAAGAAATACAGGTATTGTTACAACAGATCAGTTGCACACAAGTTATTATTGGTAGCAATAATTTAATTTTTTTGCCTTCTGAAACAAAAACAAGCATTCGGGCATTCAAAGGGATTTAGATTTTTCACCTAGGCAAACGTTTGGAATTGTCATTTTAGGTACTGTAAAAGGCCTCTATCTATGTAACATTTGTGCTTCAAAATGGAAACCACAATCATACTGAGTGCATTAGCTTCTCAATGCACAATTCACGACTTTATCACTTTTTCTTGGCCTGGTATAGAAAAAGGCAATTAATCAATCAGACATAGGTTTTCTACGTCTGGTCTTGATTTATGCATCTGCATTTAGTAGACCCTAAAGCAGAACGTTCTGATTTATTAGCAGTAAGCATATCTTGTTTGGTCTCCGAAAGACTTATATTATGGTGACAGGGAATAATATGAGCCTTCAGTAGATAGCTACGCAAATGTATATGTTTTCTTCTACCACTAGGCCCACCACAAGCAAATGAAAAGCGTTTTAGCTGAAGTGAGAAACAGAATACCAGTAAAATGCAGACGTTATCTCAATGCAGAATGAAAGTGGCCATTTTTTATTATCCTGCTTTTCAGAGTGCATTTTTCCTTCTCTTAGTCTAACCACCGGGAAAAGTAACTTCTTACTGATAAAATGTGTTGGGTAGGCTGATGACCTTGGAATCACCTTTTTAAAGAAACGAAATAAGTCAGAATATTATCCAATGATATTATTAATTCAATTTATGGCAGAGTGAGTGTTTGAAGCCCCATGGAAATTTAGTGGAGATGGTACCACTACAATGATAACATACATTACGGCCCACATAATAGGCATCAGGTCAAAACCTTCTGAACTTAAAATGGAGTGAGGGAGGGATGGCGGATAGAATTATCTGAAAATTGTGGTGCGAAGCTTATCTACAAAGACTATTTTCAATTCCTGTCCTGCATCTTAATACATAAACCAATGCATATAATGGTGTAAAATATATATTAATATACAGTGGTACCTCGGGTTAAGTACACTTCAGGTTAAGTACGCTTCAGGTTAAGAACTCTGCTAAGAACAGAAATTGTGCTCTGGTGGCGCAGCGGCAGCAGGAGGTCCCATTAGCTAAAGTGGTGCTTCAGGTTAAGTACGCTTCAGGTTAAGAACGGACCTCCGGAACGAATTAAGTACTTAACCTGAGGTACCACTGTACTCATAATGATGTGTGTCAGAAATATAGTACAGTGGGGAGCTGGACTCTTTTATACGAAATGTTTGCATATAATTTTGTGCATAGTTTTGCATACAATTAGTTGGGCTTTCAACACCCCCCACATTTTAGTTCTGCTGTTGATTAACCAACAGGTTTGTGATGAATGCTAGCCAGATTCAGTTATTTTTGTAATAACTACTCAGCTTCTGATTAGCTCCTTGAATGCATACACAAATTCAAAGGCTGAAGTAAGCAAACTAAGTGTTATCCCTTGGCAAATGATCATGCAAACAGGTCCATGTATGACAACTTTCATAGTACTACACATAGCAAAAATCCTTCATCTGGGCAATTTGGGTTTCATAAAAACTGGGGTGGGGTGGGTGGGTTAGCCATATTGATTTGTATGCTGTTGGTGGATTTTTGTCATTATCTTGTTGGGCTGTGTATGTGATAAAGGGGAGCCATACCGGGGTGAAGGCATACCATTGGTCCATGCTTTGGCAGGTCTCTCCAGTGTCTGGTTATTGATGTTTCTGGCTGCTGAATTCTGGGGTTCTTTCTAAGACTTGCTTGGTTATTTTACATATTTCTCGTTTGGTTGTTGTTTGAGAAACCTATGCTTGGTCTTAGTAATCACAACATCCTTCTCACAGTGCTCACAGACCAACTGTTTAATTATCTGTTCTAGGACCTTTCCTGGTATTGATATCACGCTTACTGGTAGGTAGTTACCTGGGTCTTCTTTCCCCCTCACTTTTTGAAGACAGGGACATTTGCCTGCCTCCATTCTGTGGGGACCTCACCTGTTCTCCAATAATTCTCAAAGATTATAGACAGAGACTCTGAGATTACATCCATAAACTCCTTTCTTCCTTACTGAGAGAACCACAATTTATGGTTTGCTTATTCCTTAGTGTTAGTATAGTCTACACTTGACTGCCATAATATCAATTATTTAAAATTTTGCTACACCATTGCTGGCTTCTTGCTTCCTTTCATCGTGTTCATATATAAATAAAACATTGTGGTTCAGTGTCTTTCATGAAGCGTGGGATTTAAGTAATCAACAATTTCTTTTCTTCCAAGATTTTATCTGAAGCCTAACCAAGTATGTCATTTTGTTGGACTTTACATTGAGGGAACCATAATCTATCATGAGAAGCATATGAAAGGATAAGAGCTAGTCACTTTGCAGGCAATCTTCCCATACAGATAGATGTGCGGCTTGAATATATTAACTGAAAAGTATTATACTGTAGACATGAATGTATTTGTATTTGAAATGTGTTAAATCCAAAATGAACATTATTTAAAATAACACATCCTCACACAATTCTTAGATTAGACTGAGTGACGATCCAATTCTTTTTAACCTTTCTTCTACAACACATAAAACATTTTTTCCTTGAGACATCTGCAGAGCAACCAGGAACCGGCAATAGAGAAACTGTGTTGTTACGGACAAAACAAGGTAAGGAACATTTTTTTTAATTTACCAGTATGCCCTGTGATATCTATTATAGTTCTAATAACGTTAAGAAGGTCAGTGTAGATCCAGCCATAGAGCAATGCTGGCTAGGCCCAGCTTCTGAGGGGATGTATCACATTCCTCTGGATAATCTTCTCATTTCACTAAGCAACGCCACCCCCCATCATTAAGCCTGGACACTGAGGTCCAGCTCCAAGGCAGTTCCCTCACTGTGAGAAGTGAGGTTACAGGGAACCAGGCAGAGGGCCTTCTCGGTAGTGGCGCCTGCCCTGTGGAACTCCCTCCTGTCAGATGTCAAGGAAATAAACAACTACATGACTTTTAGAAGACATCTGAAGGCAGTAGGGAAGTTTTTAATATTTGGTGTTTTATTGTGGCTTTATAATTCATTTGAAGCTGCCCAGAGTAGTGTATCAGCAATTGAGTGGCAGAATCCTCAGCAGCAGGGAGCATCTGAGCTCCAGATGGAATAATCCATCATCTGGATTCTAGAATGTAGGTTAACCTGCTTTGGTAAAAAGGAACTACCACAATGGAATAGCAAGAAAGCAGGAAGTGGCAAATCAATGTCTACTGGTTATAGGTGCTAGATAAGCATTTCAGTTTTCATTCATGTGTATCCGAATTTTGTGATTCGACACATGTAGAAAATGTCTTGTAAGTCTGGAAAACTGAAAACCACGTCTGCCAAACTCGTGCTGGCCCACAGTCTGAACATGTGTTGAACTATTCACAAAATGGTCATGTTTTACATCCACAGTTGAGTGCAAAAAGTCACTGTAAGAGTTGACAAAAAGGTTATGTGAAGTTACAAAGCAACTCTTGGGATAAGTTCGTTGGGAAGACTGGTGGTATGCCATGGCATTTGTGGTTCTGGGGCCATTACTACAGAAGAACAGCTGAAGAGAAAGACAAGGAAGATCACCAGAGTGGAGAAGTCAGATGCGAAGCAGAGGGAAAAGGTGAGGCAGACAAAGCAGCCTTCAGACAGCGAGGAAAAAGCAAAAACAGACTGAGGAACTGTGAAAGTTACTGGTTTAACAATGGTAACAAACTGTACTTTGGTATGAATTGTGGCTTAGGGTTAGGCTTATTTGTATTTGTTTCTCATACTTTAAGGAACTTACCCCAGATGTCCTCATTCACCCACTTTGATCTGAGGATATAATGTCCGTTCTGCATTTGCGAGATACCTACTATTCACCTACTTCTTGGAACTCCCTGCTCATTGATATTAAGCAGGCTCCTTAGCGTATTGTTTTCAATGCCTGCAACAACAAAAAGTCTACCGAGACATGTAACTTTAACATGTATTTGTATAGCTTTTTTTTTAAAAAAAAACTATTGACTTTATTTATATTTTGATAATTGTCATGTAAAATTTGCCTTTAAAGTTTGATTTTATTAGTATTTGTAATGAATATTTTATATTGTTTTATGTAAGCTGCTCATTTTGAATCTGGGACATTCTGAATGCAAAGCATGTGCTCTACCATTTTGCTACAGTCCCACTGTAATCTTCTGCTGATACTTACAGCAGTAATGGGGAACCTGTCTTTCTCCAGTTTTGTTGGGACTCACACTCCCATCAGCCTGTCTGCATGGTTATTGGTCAGGGATGATGGGAGTTGTAGTCCAGCAATATTTGGAAGGTAACATCTTCTCCACTTCTGCTCTACAGCTTTTTCCCCCTTAGTCACAAAAGGTTGCTATTGCTACACTCTCCAAGTTAGTTATAATTTAGATGAGTATTGCAGCACTTGAATATGGCACATAGCACTCATCATCACAGGGACACGTTCTGAAAAAGCTGCAATGTATATAGCCGATCTCTCAGTGAGTGGCCTTCATCCAACAGTTGTTAAATGGTTTTCGCTTCTTGCGGGTTCTACAAAAATAATCACTGTGCTTAGATTAATAAATTGCATCAGCTGTCTGGAATGTGGATTTTTAAAGATCTGAGCTGGTCTGCTTCAGCTTAGTGCTAACACAACTTTTCAGATGATTGTTCTGTACTAAGTTAGCATTGCCAGAGGCACACTGTGAGGGACACTTACGTGATAGCTACAACAACAGCATCATTAGAGACAAATAATTAATAATAATACTTATTAAAGAGAACCGTGTTTCTTTAATATAATTTATTTTATCAGCAATTATATGTTGCTTTTTAGCAAAACCAAAGTGACTCCCCTACAAATCTAGCCATATAATCAGGAGCATGTCATATGTCAGCCTTCAGATTATTTATTTGTTTCATCCTGTTCTGCACAAAATCCACAGCTACACATAAATTATTCTTCATGCAAAAAAAAAAAGGAAAAGGAAAACCGGGCTATGCATCACTTAATTATGAAACTGGTATAATCAAACCTATCATCTGTATCTTCCTAGAACTGAATTTTGCTGGATTGTACTGTACTGTTTGGGAGACATCTTTTCATCACTGAAAAACATCAAAGGGCCTTAAGGCTTTGGGGTTACTGTTCAGAACAGACTTCCAAGATCTTTCATCAACTATTAAAACTGGATTAGCACCAACAACTCATTTTACACTTACTTTATGGCCAATAGAAGCACCAAACATGTATTCACTGAGCATGAAATGTGGATATGCATTTCAGATTACCAAACATGTAACAATGTCTTCCAGATTGTCAGCAGTAATGTTCCCTGTAAAGATCCAAATGGGCTGGGCTTCACACATGTAAGAACTAAAATATAGGCAATGTGGTGTCCATAGGCCATAACCCCCCCCCAAAAAAGAGAGATACATTAAATGCCTTTTATGGCAAGCGATTTAGAAAAAGTAAGTAGAGCATATGGCAAGCCTACTCACGCTTTTCATGCAGGCAACTTGTTGGATAAGTGCATGACACAATCTCTCTATTCTGATACTCACGTGAGGGAGGAGGCTAGGACTGCACAGGCTGCTCTTGCCAGCTCTTCCCCAAGGCTGCTCATGCAGCTCCATGGCAGACCAAGAGCAAACTACGATGGATAGCAAAAGCTGCATGCGTAAGCTCCTTAGTCCTCCTCATGAAGCGCACCTGAGACAACTTAACATTTTCAGCCCAATCCAACAGTTTTTGGCTCCCCCTTCAGAGTGGTTGAACCCACTAATGCCGCTTCTCCAATATGGCTCTTTGGGCATGAACACTGCAACTCTGGAGGGTTTGTTTTAGATAGGTTCTAATCATTCTGTGCTCTGGTCCATGGGGTCACGAAAAGTCGGACATGACTAAACGACTAAACAACAGCAACAATCATTCTGTTTGATTTTTGTACTACCGTAAGTTTGGAAAGTATGATCTTGGAACTTCTATTTTCTCAAGACAGAGTGAAAAGTTACAGAGGGCGCCTCATTGCTCTCCCCTTAGAAAATTACTTGATCTTCTGTTTATTTGCTTTCTGCAGGTTCATTTAATCTTAAGTGCTATCAAATGTTTATTTCTTTGTGGTTTTGTAAAACAACAAGAAGATAATCTTTAAGAAGAGGAATATAAACCTTTCAAGTACCAAGTTGTTAGATCAAAGCAAACCTTCTGGCAAGAGTTTGTTTGCATGTTAATTAAAGCGAACAACTTCAGCTTTGCAAGAATCTAGCAACATAACTGTGTGGCAAACGTGTGTGTTTTACTGCACTGCTTCAGGAGCAAATTTAAAGCCAGCAGCTGCTTTATACAGCCTGAGTGATTCTGCTTGGAAGAAAGTATATTTTAATAGACAGGTGAGACATCTTTCAGTTTTTTATTTTTTAAAAAACACTTTCATGGATTGGCTACCAAATCCACTTAAGAACCCACATAGTGTAGATTTTAAAACAATGTGGCCAAGATTTGGTCTAATGACTTCCATGGTTCCAAAGAACATTCCTGCATTGATAAGGCAACAACACAAACAATATATGAGGAAGGTACAAGACCACAAGAACCTCCACCCACAACAGCCCACAGGACTATGTAATAATATACTTTTCCACAGCAGCACCAAGCCCTGGTGTGCCGATAGGCATCCATTAGCAAAATTGCTTCCCCCAATGGATCAAGAAATATGAAGAAATATGCAGAGAGAGGCAGCACTGTTCCCCCTAGAATTTTGAAAAAAGATCCCAGCAAAATCAGTGCAATAACAATCAGGCCCTACTGCTCTGAAACTCCCAGACAAAAATCTGCTGCTGGGATTTGTCTGTGGTTCTTCCACAGGCCTGCTGTAAGCCAGCAAGCAAGAGCCCCTGGCCAAGCTCCCAGGCACTGGGGAAGCTGCCAGCAGAGCTGCTAGCAACAAAAAACCAAGAAACTGCTAGCTAATTTGCACAGAACAGCCCTTGCAGAAGAGATAAACCCAGCAACCTTCAGTTCACCAGTAGCTTCTATATTTGTATCCTAAGATCAGCTTAAGCCAGAGGTTTTTGTCTCCACGGCTCCCTTGACCAACTGCATTCTTTCTGTGGCACTCCTGTGGGGCTCAGGAGCTCAGTTATGTCACCCCTTGCCTGCAGAGCTGGCAGCCTCTCACCCTTTTTCAAACTCCCTTGTGGAGTGTTCCCTCAGCCTCCTCTCCCCTCTCCTTGGGAGTCCTGCAGGCAGCCGCTGTTCCTCCTGCCCCAGAGAGAGGTGCCTCTTCACACTGTCCACAGGGGCCTGGGACTTGTCTGTCCATTCCCAACAGCAAGGGCTTGGCTCCCTCTCCTGCTTGCTTGCTTGCTTACTCCAAGGCCACCTCAGTTCCTGGCAACCAGCACCCCCTGGCCAGCCCCAGAGGCACCATTCACTTGGGGAGCTTGTAGCCAGGGCTGCTGCAACAAACAGCTGGGCAGGTCGTTGGGAGGCGGAGACATGAGAAGGCATCAGAGGAGGGAGGGAAGGAAAGATGGACAGAGGCCAGTGTTGCCCGCGACACACCTGACCATCATTCTGTGGCACCCCTGTGGTTCTTGTGGCACTTTTCGTTTAATTACATGCAAGACATATTTACTTGTTTCAGTATTTATTCCAGAAGCCATATCCTTTTATTTTAGGCTGCAATCTTACAGTGTGTCTTCTGAGAAGATATGTATAGGATTGTACTGATGCAAACCTATCAATACATAGAATCACAGAATCACAGAATCACAGAATCATAGAGTTGGAAGAGACCACAAGGGCCATCCAGTCCAACCCCCTGCCAAGCAGGAAATGTTTTTGCCGCCTTCGAAAAAGCACATTATAATTTTGTTTGTCACCTTGTGAGGGTGCAGCTCTAAAAAGTGGCTTAAAAATACTTTTAAAAAATTAATCTTGTGTTTGTTGCATATTGGTGAATAAAACCCTATGCACACCTATCAAAAGTAAAAGTTACTTGCAGGTAAGTATGTATAGAAGGGATGGGGTACCTGTGGCCTTACAGATAGAATAACAGAATTGTAGAGTTGGAAAAGGTCCCCGAGTCATCTAGTCCAACCCCCTGCAATGCAGGAATCCTGCCCACAGCCGTCCCTGGGTAGGCTCAAACCACCAGCCTTCTGGTTAACAGCCAGATGCACTGACCCATTGCACCACCTTATGACAGGGAAAGACATCCTGTGGATGTGGAAGAGCACAATTCACATGCAGAAGGTCTCAGGTTCTGTTCTTCGATGTAGGTTTGGGAGAGGACCCTGCCTAAAACCTGAGACAGCTGCTGTCAGTCAGTGAAGATAGTATTGTGCTAGGTGGACTAATAATCAGACTCTGTATAATGAGGCAGCTCTCTGTTACTGGACTCCCAACTCTGATCAGCCTCAACCACTGGCCGCATCCACCAACATCTGGAAGGTTTGCAGGCTTACCATCCCCGAGGCACAGGATCAGGGCCGGATTTAGGTTTGATTAGGCCCTAAGCTACTGAAGGGGCCATATATATGTCCAGCTGTCCTTTGTCAACAACAAAATGTCAGTGTTTTTTGTGTTGAATATATGCTATATGGTAATTTACGGACCTAATAGGTATCTAAAGCCATTTGCACATAACAAAATATGTATTTTATCAAAGTATTTGTTGAACTGAAATACAATTAAGAATAAGTATATTAATAGTGAAATTTGGGGGGGGGCAAGAGAGTGGGGCCCCAAGCTATAGCTAAACAGCTTATACGCAAATCGGCACTGCCGATTCCGCCTAGCGGAAGCACCTACATTAAGAGCTGGAAAGCAGCAAGTATAAACCTGATGACAGGACAGCTGAATCAAGAGCACTTTGTTTGCATTTATATCTCAGCTTTTTCTCCAAGGAGCACAAAGGTGGTGCGCGCGGTTATTCCCTCCCGCGCACCCCGTGCTCATATAATCCCCACAACAACCGCCATGTGAGGTAGGCGAGTCAAGTCCACAAGCAAGCGGAGAAAAAGTGCCTCGTGCGATGCGAGGGGCTCCCTGAAGCCTATTACGGCATATATCTGTCCATAGACAAATATATGCCGTCTCCAAAGGGCTGGACATGCCACCAAGCCCTTGCAACTGCGAGGCAGCAGCGCTTCAAACAGCGCTGCGCTCTGGGTGGCGGTGAAGGAGGGGGCGTGGTCTCGGGACGCCGACCCTCTAAGCGAGAGGGGACTCTGCTCGGGCTGCATCCGCCGTGCGCGAGGGAGGCGCTTCCTCTCGTTAGGGGAGCGAGAAGAAGGGGGCGGGGCCGAGCAGGCGGATTGGCGCGGCGGCCGCCGTGACGTCACCCTGCGCGCGGCGGCAGATTTGAAATTCCTCGGGCGCAGGCGCGGCTGGAGCAGGAAGGCCGCTCTGCTTGAGGGAAAAGAGAGGGAGCCGCCGCCGCCGCCGCCGCTGCCGCCGGGATGAAGCGGAGCGTCGTGAAGAGGCTGCTGAGGAAGCACAAGCCGCACTTGCGCATGGGTGCCAACACCGACCTGCTGGTGAGGGGGGGGGGCAGGGAGCGAAGGCGGTGTGTGGGGAAGGGGAGGCCGGAAGAAGCCCAGTGGCCTGTCTCCAACGGAGGTCGGTCGGATGTTCCCGGGAAAGCCTATACAGGCGCCTGCCCAAACCGCTTGCCCTCCTTCCCCACCCCCACGCCGCCCACTAGCTTGCTTATACCTGAAGGGTCCTTAAGTGCCTCGCCGGTCGCTCTCCAGGATCAGGGACAGGCCTTGGGAGATCCCGGCGCCCCGTGAAAGGAAGCGGGTGTGTCTAGACTCTAGGGGACTCCTGTTGTCCGCAGCTAGTGTTGCGGATTGCGTGTCGGGTGCCCCCACCCGTCGCCGTATGTGATGGCGCTTTTGCTAGTGCTGTGACGTGCCATGGGAGATACAGAGTCATAAAATTGTAAGAGTTGGAAGGGACCTCCAAGGGTCATCTAGTCCAACCCCCTGTGGCGCAGGAAGGGGTGTTTAGGGGGCCACCCAAGCTGTTTGGCAAGGGTTTCAGAACTCACGCCCATAAAGTCTTCGTTGTTTCCTCCACTCCCCTGTTTGTAGCAACCAGCCGACACCAGTTTCTCAAAAGTTGTGTGAAATAGCCATCACGTTTTCAGTGTGAGTGTGCTATGAGGAGATATGTGGATGTTGACAGTACAGAAGTCAAGTAATATATTTGCATCCTTAGTGTAAGATTTAAGGAACATTAGTTTGTGTGGAGTGCTTCATTAATCAACAGGTAGTGGCTTTTAAGCATTTCTTTGGAAATAACTCTGCACTCTTCTTTTAAAGGTATATTTGAATGTCTTACTGTTTGTCCATCGACTAGCTGTAGAAACCAGGACCAATGCTATTGCAGAAAAGAGCAAAACAATTAAATATCGACATGTTCTCTCTTCAACAAAGGTAATTGCAGTTTAACAGAAATTCTTTATTGAATTTAAGTATTTAAACACTGTAAACACCTCACACATTAATACTAAATATCAAGGGGAATGTTAAGGTCTATTCATTAGATTACACTTTATATTACCAATATAGCATTTGTTATACCGTGTTTATTAAATGGGTTGGTGGGGGATCAAGCTTATATACGGTAATGATGTTTCCAATTTGTTTAAAACATGTGGTACCAAATCATATTTGGATATCTATCTAAAATATTTTTAGGCTGCCTTCTAGAGCAAGGCTCTAATCGGGCAGATTCCATCATATAAATATAGGATCCCAAACTTTAATAAAAAATAGAACACCAAAACACACACACACACACACACACACACAGCATTAAAGGCAGCAATAGGACAATAACCATAGAACAGCAACTTGGATAAAAAAAAATATTATTTATGGCTGCAATCCTAACCCCACTTTTCTGGTAGTAAGCCCCGTTGAATTCAACACGACTTACTTCTGAACCCTCATAATTAGGCTTGCACTTTCTGAACAAGCTGTTATATAATACTACATGACAAATCATAATAAAATTGATAGAATAAAATCAGTGCTCATTACTGGGGTACTTAAACAAGAGACATTGTGACAACTTGGATATTACAACCAACCACATTTGGTTCCACAATTCCCTTCAAGTACAAACTCAGAAAAAATTACCATATTATCTTGAGAGACAATGGAGTGTGCCTCCAGGAGTGAAGTCAAACTGCTGTATTAGCAGCACCAAAGTGACTTCTCTGGGGCGCAAGCCTGGGTGTGTATGGAGGGCCTAGAAGACTCCACTCTCAGCCTCGCTGATGTAATCAAATGGAAAGCAGAGCAATACGTTTGGTACCACTGCTTGGCTGCATGAGCTGCCAGAAGGAGGCTTACAAGGCACCATCCAACTGTCTTAGGGACTCCACTCTGGATTTGTGTAGGGTTTACTCCTTAGCCTTTTCTTCTCCTTAAGATATTCCACAAAGCAGGGGAGGTTTAGGTTCAGAGTTTTCCTTCTCATAGATGGGCTACCTTCCCCGGTTGACAAGCCCCATCTGTCTCTTGCTTCCCTCTACAACACGTGCAGAAACTGCCTTCTTGACCATTGGACACATGAGTAGTCTTGTCTGCTCAATCTGCCAGACTCTGTCTTCGCATGCAGGGGAATTCCCTCACTTACTGAGGGTTTGAGACCCATCGGCTACCCTCATCTGGTTCAGCCGGCCATTTGAAGCTGTTCCTGGGGTGTGGCTGCTGTCACATGCTGACAGCTTCTAGGAGTCACAGGTGAGAGCTGAGTGCAGGATGGGCACCAAAGGTGGACAAAGTACCCCAGAAGGAGCATACACATTATTATTATTATTATTATTACTCATAACTTCAAATATTCACACCATAAACTTTTATTATTAGAGCGGGGAGATATGAGTTTCACTAGAGGAGCTGAGGCTGTCATTACAGATTGGACTGTACTGACTATTTCTTAAATTAATACATATCATTTTTTTCTCAAAGTTGTACATAAAAGTACAAAGTGCCTTATTATACAGTGAAGGGAGGGGGGGATTTTTTTAAAAACGGAACTTAAGAGCCAGACAGATTTTCTAGGAGTCTGCTAAAAGAGAGTAAGCATACTAGTAAAAGACGGGATCTTTATTGGTATACTCTATTTTTCAACAGTTTTTCTCTCCATTCCCAAGACTTTTTGCTTAATTTCTACCCAGACAGCCTTGAAATACCTTCTGGTTTGGAAGCCCTTGCCCGCAGTCTTTTAAGATCTGTGGTTGGCTGGTTGTAATTACTCACTAGTTGGAGGAAAGGACTCTGCGTGCATAAGTTGGAATGTACGCAGACCAACCTGATAATAGCTATAGTGGTGCTCCAGTGTCAAGCTACCTTGGATGTTGTCATGATGTAGCTTTCTCTACTGCACAGCACAAGTTGGTGCTGAGTGAAGGTTATGTGACAACCCTATCTCTGATAAATTGGAGATAAGAATACTGCTAATGGGATATGGCTAGGCTGGAAATGAAGGAGATGCTAAAGAAGCAAGAGTAGGCAGCAGCCAGGCTCTGTGGCAGTGCCTGGAGCATTAGAAGGGTGCAGGTTCCTACAAATTGAGTTACTCTGCAAGGACATAGGCATGAGGCAGCTAGCAGCACAGATTGAAGGCTTTCTCTGCTTCAGACTTCTAAGTTTCACTCTCCAGGTTAATTTTTAAATTGTTAGCAGTACCAGATAGCTTCTAGTGAGGACTACCAGCTGCACATCTCCGGAAAGGTAAAAATGTCTACAGCTTCAGGACTGTGAGAGGGGTTCCTGACAAAAAGCTCCTACTTGCATGATCTCTGAAGCTTCTATTTGTATTTCAAGAAAAACCTCCTGAAAGGGTGTGACACAATGCTATTTTACCTGCTGAAAGATTTCCAGTGACCGCCTGAGCAGGAGAGCAAAAGCTCTGTCCACTGACCTTCTGAATAAGTCACTTTTCTCTTGTCATCGGAGAAGGGTTAGCCTGACCATGTCTTGGGAGGCTTGTATGTATTATTATTGCTGTTTGTGTCTTGTTCAGAGAGCTTGTTTTATAAAGTTGAAGTTTTCAGAATCTATTGGGCAGTTGTGCAACATATAATTTTGATTGAATTGCTCCCAAGTCATTGAATAATACTGTGAAAAGGTTTTGGAAAACCCGTATCTATGTATCCATATGCAAAGTTATAGCCATCCTATCTTAAATATGCACCATGTTGAGAAAAGGAACAAAACAAAGAACACTGGCTAGTAAAATCATTTAATTTTTCTAGTTGTGTACCCACCCCTTCTTTTTTGTTTCGGGGCAGGGAAGATTTGCAGGCAGCGGAGAGGGGATCAACTTTGCTGGTGGCAGACGAAAACTCACAAGGAGGTTCATTAAGTGCTCTTCCCCGAAAGGGAGTTTTAGACAGGGTGTCAACACAGCGAAGCCCTATCAACCATTTAGTTTATTGATGCAAATCAGTTAAGTTGACTTTGTAGCAGTTTAGAAAAATGATATTCCTTTTTTTTTTAAAAGCCCTTTGTTCTAATGCATCTCATGTTAAGTATTGGTCTATCTTTATTTGAAATAACAGCTTTATATATCTGAAGGTATTTTGTTTCCCCCTCAGAGTGTTTTAAAGAAGAGCCGAGGCTAAAGTCAAGAAGTATTCCTTCATCCCCTGGTTGATTCTGCATAATTACTGGCGTACATGTGATGAGGTTAAAATATCTGAATTTTGTATTTCTGTTTTTCATATTCCAATTTTTGAGTAGCTAGATAGCCAAAGTTGATGCCATTGTTATTTGCAGGAGCTCACTACTTACTTTTTAATTAGAACAATGTAATAGAACTGATGTGTATAATTAATACAATAGACAAATGCAAGTTTTAACCTTGTAAAGTGTTCACTTTTTTATAATGATTAAGCAAGATGCCTTCTATGAGAACTATGGCAAATGTTAGAAGCCACTTTTAATTCTCTATATAAAGTTACTTCTAGAAAAACAAAATATTTTTCTTTCTCTCAACGAATATTTATCAACAGGGTTGCTGTAAATATGCATCTTTTCACTTGTTTATAAACCTTTTTGGTTTTTGAGATTATTTTAAGTAACATTGCAAATAAAATATTACAGTTAAGCAAATGTTTGATGTAGGGGATTCAAATCGGGAAGCAGAACATTTACAAAACAGATTGTAAACAATATGAAAACAAATGTTTCAGAACGGTTTATAGCAATAAAGCTCTGCACAACTTCCCTCACTTGTTCATTTCACATGCTTTTCACTGTATAACAGTAAAAGGAGAGGTGTTTTAGACATGGTAAATCCTGTTGCGGCCGGTTGCAGCAGCAGTTCCTAGGAAAGGACAGGCACCGATACATTCTTTCTCTTCCTTTACTGAAATGGCTCCTGGTGTTGGAGATGGCTAAAGGAATGGAAAACCCTGAAGTGTCCCCCTCACCCTCCTGTATTCATTTTTGGAAGAAGTAGCAAGTCTGTCATCTCTCTTTTTTATACAGGAAAGATAGAAAAAGTGTAACTGGAAGCCTTGGACCCTATGCCTGTATCTTTCCTTTCCACAGCTAACTGTATCCAAGAATACCAACCACCTTCGGTCTCGTCATTCATATTTGGAATGCGGGTCTAAACTACTAAGTATAAATCCTTCAAAGGGATAGAAAAAATGCAAACATTTAAAACCCCCACGTATTAGCAGTGTTTTGCAAAATGAAAGCCATTCACTTGCAAAACTTGTGGGTTAGAAATATGATTAAGTACGTGGTTAAGTCCCTTTTAATTGAATTGGGAATACACGAAAGCATAATTTTTTTTGCATTGCCTTGGTGAAAGCAGAGTTTTAAAATTATTATTTTTGTGTATTAGTGCTTAGTGTTTCTGTTAAGAGTGAAATAAACTGACAGACATTGCATCTTTTGGAAATTTCTTGCCTCAGTGAATGTTCCTTTTGTAACCATAAGATGGGGATAGAGTTAAGTGTCCCATTTATTTTTCTTCATGTGCAGACTTCTATTTTATTAAATCTGTTCTTTTTCTAGAATTAGCATTTTGCATTATGCTACTGGCAGTCATGATGCGTCCCAAGTTTTTATTGCTGACAGATGTGGGGCAATTAAGGGTTTCATTTTAAAGTTGTTCACGTAAAGGAAGGAAACTACTTTCGAGCTTTCATGTATCTTGTTAATGAAGTCTGAGTAGAGAGAAGCTAAACGTTCTGTGTTTTGACAGCATCCTGAAGACATTTCATTTTCTACACTAACAAGTGTCACCCAATCATCCAGAGTAATTAATCAACAATGGGTGATTAACACTTCAGAGGTTATAGTTGACTTAAAAACTGAATGTATATTTTAATTAATGCTGATGTGTTTAATAAGGCATTGGTTTCTGTTTGAGAATAATTTTAGTATTGAATCTATAACATTGCATGTGACGTTGAATAAAAATTAACCTCCCCCCTCTATTGGAGGGGAGAAACTGTTACTGAATTGTTACGTTGCCTGGTCCTGTAAATTCTTGGCGTTCTAGAGGAAATGTGCTATTACTACACACTTTTATGTGTAGTAATTTTGCAATGAAGGTAGAAGGCAAATGTTTTAAATAGCTACTCATCCATTGGGATGTAATAAATATCCCTTGGGAAAGCCAAATCCAAGCAAATACTTTATTGGAGAACTGCTGGAGTAAAATTCTTAACATAACATTAAAAAGAGCCCTGCTTAATCCAACCAAAGGCCTATCTAGTCCAGCATCTTATTTCTCAGTGGTCAACTAAATACCTTTGGGAAGCTCATGATCAGGACATAAAGGCAATAGCCCTCTCTCAGTGTTGTTTCCCAGAGACTGTTATTCAGAGTTATGCTGCCTCTGTTTTTGGAAGTAGTATGCAGCCATCACAAGTAGTAGTTGTCCTCCATGAACTTGTCAAAACCTGTTTTAAAGCCAAGTGCATAGCCCTCAACATATCTTAGAGCGAATTCCATAGTTTCACCTTGATGCGTCAAGAAGTACTGCCTTAAATCTTTTTAGAAGAAACTTAGTTGTTTGTATGGAGCTCTCATGTGAATTGTGCCTGTCTTACTCCTTCATTTATCTGAGCTGCCTTTACTCTGCATCTTTTATATCTCTGAAGATATTTCTGAAGATTTGTTAGATTTGCACCATGCGCACATTCCATGTGCCTTGGTATCTTGGTGGTATGTATGTAACACTTTGGTTTATGTACAAATAACTTTTGTATATTGTTTCCAAAGGGTGTTTTCTTCAATTTTCATGTCAGAAAAAGGATCCTCTGCTGAGTGCTTCCTGTGCCAAAATAACCCTCACATTTTGTTGGCCATTCCTCAGGCAAATTAGGCCCCTTTAGTGTTACTTTGGCGGTGTGAGAGATGCTTGGCTCTTTGTTGTGTCTTGAGGTTAATGTGAGAAAACCTTGACCATGTTGGAGCAGTCCAACCTGTGGGTCTTTTCAGTTTTAGTATTGCAAAAGCAGTATGTGAAGGATTAACAGCAGTACAGTAGGAAGGGTCTATATAATGAGAACTGTCTAAGTGATAAAAGGGACACGGGTGGTGTTAAACCACAGAGCCTAGGGCTTGCCAATCAGAAGGTTGGTGGTTCGAATCCCCGTGACAGCGTGAGCTCCCGTTGCTCGGTCCCTGCTCCTGCCAACCTAGCAGTTCGAAAGCACGTCAAAGTACAAGTAGATAAATAGGTACCGCTCCGGCGGGAAGGTAAATGGCATTTCCGTGCACTGCTCTGGTTTGCCAGAAGCAGCTTAGTCATGCTGGCCACATGACCTGGAAGCTGTACACCTGCTCCCTCGGCCAATAAAGTGAGATGAGCGCTGCAACCCCAGAGTCGTACATGACTGGACCTAATGGTCAGGGTTCCCTTTACCTTTATCTAAGTGATACTTGACTGTACAGTGACACTGTGGATTCTGTCAAAACACAGACGCTTTTCCATGTTTAGCATGCAATGTTAAGGACGGTCACTAAGCGGTAAGACTCACTGACACTAGTTCTAAAAGGAACCACTCTTAAAAATGGCCCTGCATGAGAATTTTACTAGTGTTACGATTTCTAGAACTTCAGCTCCTCATAGAAAGGGTCACATTTACAAACATGGGTTCCAGATAAAGTGGTTGAATAAATTAGCAGGAAGCTGGTATGTAACTTTTCTGCCAGTTGGTCAGGACAGAATATAAAAGTATAAACTAGCATGCCACAACAATGGTCTGTCTATGGTTACCCAAATTCCTAAGTATCTGTTCTTTTGGAAGAGCTGTTAACAGTTACAAAAGGAATTTCCAAATTCTTCCCACTATTTTCCTGTAGAAATGGGAGATCAAGCAGCACACGTGCTGCCAAATTAAATGTGATGTTGGTCGCATAGCTCTACCTTTAACTGCAGTGTGTGTGTATGTTTGTGTGTGATTACAAATAGCCAGTGCTAGGCCCACAGGCCAGGTTGGAAATCTTGCATGCTGTTACCAGGCTTCAATCCTTTACCCCACCCACTGTGGGCCTGATCTGCATTGCAAAATAAAGAGGTCATTTCCCCCCTCAATTGGACCTCTTTTTGCAAAAACACAGGTAACAGTTGCCCAGAACCTTATCGGAGCTGGGCCCACAGCAGCAGCCAGAGTTAAAGTCCCACATCGCCATGCTGGCTTTTTGTTAGAGTCCCAGCTCTTAAGGATTGTGTCATGGGACTAATGTGACATATATTTCCCCCCTTAAAACTACCATTTCTATTAGCTTTTAATGAAAACAAAAGTATATCTAATAACAAGAAATCTTTAATTTCCTGGGAGCTCAGTAATATTGCAGGAATTGAGATTGTGATCAGCGTATGTAGACTAACACTTTACTAAAATCCTCTTGAATATTGTATTTGAGGCACAATTTCATAGGAGACTATTTTGCATGATCCTGTAAGGCAGGAAGTATATTGCTGCTGTTGTGTTGGATATTTGACCTTTCTTGACATGTTAGTAGTTAGTGTCAATTGCTTTGAACAAAATTCTAATCTTGGGATACATTTGTTATTTTGCTTTTGGCAAGACAGATAAGGGTGTTGTATGGACTTCAAATACTGGACCTGGAAAGCCAAGGCAAGAGGTTATTTTTTCTTATCTCTGTTTTAAGCAGTGACTAGAAATGCTCAGAACACTTTTATGACCTTTTGCAATGTCAAAACATGAAACAGAGGGGAGGATATCCTATGGTTTATAGTGTTAAGGGAATTACCTCACCAGCTTGAAAGGTCAATGGCTAATGAACACCAGAGAAGAGTGAGCTATTGGAACCCTGCAGTCTACACAGGACATAAAGCAATGCATCATAGCTTTGGGATTTTTTTAAAGTGCCCCTTTTATTAGCAAACCCTTCTCTGAGTGCTTTCGATAAGTTATTTTCCTTAAATTGTAGTTCATTTATTAGTTCCAAAAGAAATTAAAAGTTTGAAAATCAAGCCTAGTTTTTAAGATAATAAAATTACCCCGAATGTATCCCTCCCATTCCCCTCCCTTTTTTATTTTGAAGACAGTATGCCTTTGGGTAGGGCCCCTTTTGTTTCCTTCTCTATTTTAATTAGTTATTAATAATGATGGAAGAGAATGAAAAGTCTGTACTTAATAGTGACTTCTGTTATGAGACACCAGAATAATAAACACTCTCAACGTTGAAATTAAGAGGCCTTTTTAGTCTTTGATTCTTAACATCTACAACTCAAGCAATAAAATTTCTCATATTAGGAAGCAGCCATATAAATCAAGAGGTCAGAGTCTTTCGCTGAGCCATACTTCTGATTCTCCATCTTAGTTCTATGTTTATGTCACAAATTAGGCTTACACTAAGAATCTTGCAGCTTCAATCCCTAGAGGCCAAATGCAGCCATTCTGACAGTCCCATCTTGCCCATGGGACTTTCCTCAGCCTCACCCACTCACCAGCTGCAGCCCTTCTCCACAGACCACATCTCCCATAGGCCCTGCTTTGTACCCTCCTTGAATATTTTGGCTGGATGGAATATGTCATTGAACTTTGGTAGTGCTGCTTGCTTCCATGAATGGAGGATACAGAGGCATATGTGTAGTAACTTGTCAGGAGAGAGCCAGCAATAAATCACACTGAGTAAGTGAATTTAACTTTATTAGAAGAAACAGGATTTGCTCAGGAATGCCAGGCCTAATGAGCACAGCAACTCTGCTTCAGTAGGTCTTGTCCCTGTGAGGCAGTTGTGGAGACTGAAGGTCCCCACCTTCCCACAGCTGCCTAAGCCACCTCATATCCCAGGTCTTTCCCAAACAATCTGAGACTACAATGAGGCTGCCTTTGCTCCTCCCGCTTCATACCTCTCCTGGTTCTGGGAAACCAGGCGGTAGGGGAGCTTATCACAGCAGGAGGGGGGAAACACCCTTGCTACTTCACCTGCCTGATTCATCTCTGCCTCTTGGCCTCCTCCCCAGCCTCTACTTCTGCCTCTTGTGTCTGGAAGGCCCTCTGCCACCACCCCTGCCAGCTCAATAAACCCTGCTGCCTCTTCAGCTTCTGACATCATCTCCATCCCACCACCAATCCCTACGCTTGCGGGTTGCCCAGCTGGTGCCTCCCACCAGTGCCCATCCAGTCCATGACATAACTAGTTTACTGAACAAAGGTAAAATATTCATCATTGCCCACGTGTACCTCTGGTACTACTCACCACTGGTACCGTCTTTCCCCCTTTTTAAGACACCGTCTTATAAATTTTTTTCCTCAAAAAAACACAGGGTGGCTTATTTTCGGGGGGATGTCTTATTTTTATTACGTCAGTATAGTACGGTACAGCCTCCCCCTGCGCGCTGAGCAGGCGGGGCAGAACTCTGCAAGAGGCGCGTTTCTCCCCCGCGCCTCTCGCTGGTTCACCGGCTCCCTGCGCACTCAGGAGGGGCTGAGGAGGTGACTGGAACAATGGCGGCACCACGGCTTACTTCTGGGGTACGTCTTACTTCTCACAAAGGTAAAAAAACCCTGCCATGGCTTACTTTATGACTACGTATTAAAAAAGGGGAAACGGTATGCAGCCCTTAGAAAGTTACCCAGAAGGGAATGCAACTGTTGGGCTGAAAATGGTTCCCCATCTCTGCAGAAGTCAGTCATAGCAGGTGCTTGAAGGAACTGTTCTTTATTTAGACTGAATTTGGGAGGGTGTTTTAAAATTTAACTTGTTTGCCTGAGTAGTTAGTTCCATTACCCCACTACAGTTCTTGTGGTGACTGGGTCTGTTGAGGTTCTCCTTGCTTCAGGTGCTTGTTCCTGGTTGACACGCAAAGCCAAAAAGATGGCTCTTGCCATCTTTATTCAAGATCTTTAGCAGACTTCACATCTTCATTTAATTCCCTTTGGGAATTTGTATTGGCAATGGAAATACCATATTTTTCCGTGTATAAGACTAGGTCCCCCCCTAAAAATTAATGTCAAAAATTAGATGTCGTCTTATACATGGGGGCGTCTTATAGATGGAAAAATTTGGTAGATCTCACTTTGCCAAATGAGGTGGCAAACAGAAGTGTCTCTTTCACAAATAAAGTACTGATCTTGCCTTCAGATTAAAAATGTTGCAGTATATAGGTTATATTTGATCTGCAATACTTGTAATCTTTTCACTGTGATCAAATAATAGATGGTGAACTTGAGGTTGGTGAGGAGGGGGGGAGTCTGCAGTAGAATATAAATGAGTCTTTTAGCTGCAGGTTTTCTATACCTTGGCAGATATACTTGGCATTTGCATACCCAGACCACAAACTGATTGCTATGATAGGATTAGTTTATTCATATGCCAATACTCTTTTCTTAAAGGCACTTTCAATGTATTTTGGGGGTTTTCTATTGTTTGCTTAAGAGCACCACATGATAATTCATCACACAATGTGTAAGTGCTATCCAAACATCACAAAGGCAGTTCCAAAGTTCAGACATTTACCAGTCTTCTTCGTCTCGAAGCAGATAATGGCAAATCTTTATTCCAAATTCAAGGCAATCAGAACTTTGGAGAGTCTTCAGAGTAAAAATACTGTGGAATAGAGCTGCAGGCCCTACATTAACCGCAGCGTAGTTAAGAGTTCACCTTATGTCAAAATTATTCTACATAATTTACAAACTATGACAAAATAAATATTTCAAGAGTCTCCCCCAAAGGGTAGTAACTACCAAAAATAACTAAAAGATAATAATAGCCAAAACACTTTCTCAGTTATTTAAATTCCATATTATGTACATTAGTGTCTGCCAGCTTCCTATTTAGATTGAGGCCCTGTAAATGACCTCTTTACTGATGAAGAGTGAAATGAAATTCAGCTCCTTTTTAAAATCCTGTGAACTCTGGCTTTTCTCCTCAGCTTTATTTGAATGACATTTAATCAAGGGGAAAATATTACCTTGCTGCTTGTCAGTATGAATAATATTTGAATTTTTAATAGTTGTCTTATCCTTAAAGAATCCTGCTTTGCAGTTAACTTTTTAGAAAGCTTGTTAAATGTAACTCGCAGTGTTGCACTCTGCAAGGCCACAGCGCCCACAAGCAAATGAATCTCTATAGGACTTGTTAGATGCTTGTTTGTTCTCCACTCCAAGTCTGGTGCCTGTATAAGCATAGCTAAAAACATCACCAGTGGCTGCAATTCATTATGTTGAATTGCATATACTATCAACCCTCCTGCACTTTGCACTTAAGGGAGATCAGATCCTCTCCATACTATTCAAGGATTGCATAGTAATATGAGAGGCTCATGTAGTGTTCCCATTCTCCAAAATGAGTTATGGTGATGCTATTTTATGTCTCTCTTGAGGTGGGGAGGCAGAAATAACTGTTTATCCATGAGAATAAAATATGGGTGCCCCACTCTGTAGTAGTGAAGGATCATGATCTTGCAGTTTAATTCCAATCTTGGATTATATCAAATTGTGGCTTTGTTCTAGTTGAAAACCACCAGTTTTATGTTGTTGGAGGCCTAGTAGGGTCTGATTTGACTGGGTGCCCTGACTTACATTGCGTGGAAGTGCTTTTTGTTAGTGCAAAGCCATCATTGACTAGAATCCCTCATTTACTGCTTGGTATTTATTGTAAATTGTTTCCTATTTCTGTCTCACCTTGTTCCAAAGGGCCCTCAAGCTGACTCATAAAACAATAAAAATTGCAGTATTTAAAATATGAACAAAGTAAAATCAATATCATGAGGAGGAAATGGAACATTCATTCCAAAAATGCATTCCTAATGGAGGCAAAATATTCCAGAGCCGACGTGACCACAGTAGTGTCTTCTCCTAGAGCAGTGATGGCTAACCTTGACACCCCAGATGTTTTGGAACTACAACTCCCATCACCCCTAGCTAACAGGATCAGTGGTCAGGGATGATGGAAGTTGTAGTCCCAAAACATCTGGAGTGTCAAGGTTAGCCATCACTGTCCTAGAGTATACTTCAGTTCTGACAAACATCCTAACAATGCTCTCATGATGTCATGCAAATTTGTGTTCTGTAAGAAGTGCTGAGTGGGCTAGACCTAGACATTTGTAGCCTTACACCTTAGAGACCACTGTAGAGTAAATTGAAAACCGACATTTACAGGATTCAAGGTCCAAACTCTTTCTTTCATCATCAGAACTAATTGGTTGTGGCCATTTCATCTTGTTGTAACACTTTAAAATCACCATGTCTTAAAGTAAAATGGCCTTAAAGTAAATTTCACATTTGTATAATGGGCTTTGTCCAATGGATCTCAGTTGCAATTAAAGATTTAATCACATTTTATTCTTGTAAGAACTATGAGATAGGTTAAGCTGAGAGAGAGTGAATGGATTGTCAGGGATGGCCAACTCCCAAGAGACTGCGATCTACTCACAGAGTTAAAAACTGGCAGTGATCTACCCCCTTTTTGGGGGTTCGGGTCAAAGTTGTTGAGTTTTTTCAGGGAGGAGGTAAAATGTTGAGCTTTTTTTAGGGGAGCCACAGTTGTTCAGCTTCTTTGGGGGGAGCCAATGATCTACCAGTGATCTACCGCAGACGTCCAGTGATCTACCAGTAGATCACGATCTACCTGTAGGACATGCCTGGATTAGCTGGACAGGAATTTGAGGCTAATTCACCATGGCCTTAAGACTAACCTGTCTCTCCACCTTATGCTGACAATTAGTATAATAGGATGGTACCCTTCTGCTTTGTAATAGTGATCAGTTTGATGACACACATGCCAAACCTTTCTCATAGAAACTGTACTTAAATGTGCAGATAACACAACTTGCTTTCAAGCCTAAAGCATAGAGACAACATGCTACAACTGCTTCTGCTCACTTTTTCTAGATTGAAAAATTCCAGTAAACTATAAGGATCTGTTGCAGCATATGAATTTTCCACTGTTAGGCGCTAACAGCTTTATACAACAGTATAAACATTAAGTGGCTGGTTTTAGCTATCTCTCATCATTCCTTACAACTGCTAAAGCTATAATCTGCTGAAGCTGTGCAACATCACACCCTTCCTGAGATTTTCATAGCTACTGTAGCAAAACATATTAGATGTAGCCAGCACAGCTGCATTCATATAGTTGCTGGAAGCAAATTCAATAGCTGCAGGGTCCTTCCTTAACCAAATTGTGTCTCTTAACTGTCTGGAGCGCATCTAAATGCCACAGGCTGTAACATGTGTTGGGATTAGCTTGCCACCGTTGCAGATTTATATTCCAGGTTTAAATTTCTAAGTTGCCATGATTTTTGGAATTGTTCTAAATTGTGATGCAATAGTGCTGGTCACAGAGAGTGGCTCTTAAACAAAAACCAGCATAGGAATGAAACATATCATTATTAAGAATACAAATCAGGCCTGCATATTTCCAAAACACTGCATCTTTAATGTTAAATATATAAAGCAGTCAACAGTTATGATGTAGCATCCAGTGTGCTAAATCTATTAGTAGCAATCCGGGAAATTTTGATATTAAACAAAGGAGAAAGGCAGTTTGAAGCAGTGGCCAGACTTCGGTTGCACAGCAGCAGCAGTGCCAAGAGAGGGACATGGATGAAGAAAACACACTGAAGAAGTGACTGATCTTGGGTTTTCCAGCAGCGGTAGCAGCAATAGGTAGAAAGGGGTCTAAGTCGCCCTGTGCTGATCCTTTCAACCTCTGATGTCTATATTGGTCAGTGGAACACGACACAGAGAATGTGAAAGGAAAAGAACCGATGGTTGCCAACAGTGGAGAACCGTTTATAATAATGAAAGTTCAACTTAAGGCAAATTCTGTGGTGTGGTCACAGATATGGAAAAATTGGACAAAAGCAGACAAACATCTAGAAGAGAAAATGATGGTCTCTCTTAAAAAAGTAGTCAGCAATGCAAAAGTAGTGAGCAATGAGAATAAGCAGAAAACTGGAAAGTAACATCCAAGGATAAATGGATGCATATTTGTGTAAAATAGGCCATTTCCCCTCGAAAGATGGAGAAAACTGCTCTGTTAGTAAACACAATTTTATTAGGCTGGTTTGTGATACTGTAAAACATGTTAGTTGTTAAATGTAAAACTAAACATGGAATCTTGGATGCAAAAAATATGAAATGTCTGCTAAGGTTCAATGAAGTGGTCCCTGGTTACCAAAGAGCAAGTGCTTTATGATATTAGAGAAACAGCATTAGAATATAATCTACTTTGTATTTTGGAGATTGGTTTGTCTGTCTATTCTATATAGTCTTGGCCACCCATTGAGATATTGTCCTCAAACTCAGAACAAAGTTTCCCAAGGTGGGGGCAGGAGTCTTTGTTGACATTTGGCCACAGGCCATTTTGAATTACTGCCTGGTTTTAGGCCTCTTGCGAGAGATATCATGGCCAAACTTGGCACAAGGGCTCCTGAGGTGGGGGAGGCAGTCTTCATTAATGTTTGGATTGAATACCTACCTACAATTGGCAAAATTAACAATTGGCAAAATTAACAAACATAGTAAGACATGAACCAAAAGATACAGTTCAAACCCAATGGGAAAATTTAAATGATTATCTGAATAGACGGAATTTTAAAGTAAATTTTTGGTTATGCTTGGAATGATATGAATTACAAATAATGGATAAAGATTAAGGGACATATAAGGGATATGATAATTGAAATGTGATAAACTGGGGAAAAAATAAATAACAGATGATTTAACTAATTTTACTTAGGAAATGTAACGAACTGTGGTGGAAGTTAAACTTTCTTTTTCTTTTACTTCATCTATTTGAAGCTTTTATATCATATTTTTTTTTCTCCTGTGTGTTTTTTGTTTGTTTGTTTGTTTGTTTGTTTGTTTTTCTCTTTCTTTTTGTATGGTAGGTATGTTGTGCATGTATAGTGTATGTATAGTATTCGATGTTTCGAGTGTACTTGATGTATTCTATGTATGTTTTCTTATGTGTGTATATCTGAATAAATTCTTAATAAAATTAAAAAAAAAAAAATGTTTGGAGCCTGGGTGTCACTTTGAATCCAGATGGCAGACTGAAACACGACTTTGGCTGGACCTCACCTGCCATATGGCTAACTCTGAAGATATCACCCCCATGGAGCTGGACTTTGCCCAATTTTCCACGATGGTTCCAATCTCGAGATATTGTTGCTGAATTATGGAGGTGAAGGTGGCAATCTTCATCTGCATTTGGACACCAGGGGCCATTTTGGATCAAGATGATGGACCAAATTAACCCCAATTAAACATTAGCTTTCCCTAAAATTCATTTGACTGTCGGTCAGGTGCTCCCTGGTTCAGGTTGGTGCCTTTGATGTGTGTGTGTGTGTGTGTGTGTGTGTGTGTGTACACAGCCCTAAATTTCACAAATTACACTAGTCATTAAAAGAATGATATCTATTTTGGTTTTTGGTTTCTTTGAATTCCCAGGCTGTACTCTGGTCCATGGGGTCACGAAGAGTCGAACACGACTAAACAACAACAAAACCGGCCACTTGTACTTAATATGCTCAGAAAATGATCCATGTTGCCTTATGGCTTTATTAAGGCATGCTGCTTTCTTTTGTGCATGAAAGCAAGTTATATCTAGAAATACTGTACCAGTAATGAACTAATTTCTTTACTTGTGATACTTTTGTGGCTCTAACTGTTCCATTGCACAATATGTGAGGAGCTCATGTGGAAAGACCCACCAGCCCTATCTATTACTCATTTTCACCATTTTCTGATTTAAATCTTAAATTGGTGTGCAAAGCTCCTTTGCCTGGCGTTTAAGCTATTTAATCAGAAGCTGAGTATAAGCTGTGTGATGTGACACTACGGCATGTAGCAAAACTACAACATATCATGTTAGACTTAGTTCAGGCTGAGTAAGGAATAAAATTCCACTCCAGCCATCTTGAACTAGATGATCCTTTTCATCTGGAGTACATTTATCCCTCTATCCCTCGTCTTTAGGGAAAGTACACATAGCCCAGACCTAAAATGTAATACTTCATTAAAAACCCTGTATTGAATAACCACATTTTCAAAAGACACATTTCAGCTGATTGCAGGAATATGGCCCTCAGTGCATAGTCAGCAAATAAGAGGATGATGCCGATTAGCACAGACGTAATAGCGAGAGTCTGTTGGGTCAATTTAAGGAAATGGCAGGAATCCTAGTGGCTGGGCGCACACCTATTCAGTGAAAGACCGTATAATAACTTAATCCCTATGATATCATTTTCATCGACATGTTGGTATTTAACTGCATTTTCTCCACCCACCCACCTTCTAGTCCAGGAAGGTAAAATAATAGCTTCTCCCCACTGAGCAAACAAACTTGAGATTCGGTTTACTGTGCAATAAAATTTGAATAGGCTGATTCTATTTGGACCAAAGTGGGCTGAGAAATTCTGCCTGTCAAGGGTTTTGTGATCTCAAAGGAGAAACTTCATTTTGAAAATAAATATTACTTATGTCTGGAAAGTTTGCAGCTGTTTTCCACCGACTGCCCTGCACACACACACACACACACACACAATCTGTATAGCAGCTGGATTGGTCTGGGCAACTTTCTGATCACTAAGTTCTTAGGAAGAAGAAAAATGCATACAATTTCTAAGTAAACATAATTTTTATAGATTGTATTGTGGAAAAGCTGAGATGGCAAAACTTTCATAGGCTTGGTGATCATTCAGATCTCTAAGTGTACCTCCTCCATGAGAGAACTAGAAGAGAACAGGGCTATTCTGTGGTGGCTCCTTGCTTGTGGATTGCTTTCCTCAGGGAGCCTCTCCTGGCACCTTGATTAAATAACTTTAGAAGCCAGGCAAAAACATTCCTCTTCTCCCAGGCCTTTGGCTAATTAAACAGTCTACGGCATTTAAAATGGTGGGGTGGGGGTATTGTTTTTGTTTGTTACTATGGTATGTATTTTTGTGATTTTATATTGTAACCTGCCCTCTGATCCTTGGATGAAAGGCTGTATAGAAGTTGAATACATAAAATTAAAACCAGAGAGTGGAAATATATTGTGTCCCACAAACTGACAACCTTGCAGGAAGTTGGGCTGAATAACAAGGCACCACCTAGCAGCAAGAACTTGGAAATAAATTAAGTGCATATGCCACGTAGATACATACAAAACTGAAGAGTTGTAACATTAAGATACGTAGTCCATTTTCTGACGACAGGGAAACTTTCCTTTCCCAGGAGTAGTACAAAGGGCAGCCTTAACATGGAACGTCAACCTGGGGGGGGGGGGGATGAACGAATTCCTATGCCCCACAAATAACCCAGAGATGCATTTTAAATAAAAGGACACATTCTACTCATGTAAAAACACGCTGATTCCTGGACTGTCCACGGGCCGGATTGAGAAGGCGATTGGGCTGCATCCGGCCCTTGGGCCTTAGGTTGCCTACCCCTTCCCTAGATAGTATCTTGATTGGTTGTCCCTCTCAAGAGAGCATATGTGAATGACTGACTATCTGAACACAGCTTCATGATCAATTTGGATGAAAAAAATAGTTCACCCCAGTCATAATAATACCAAATACTCAGAAAGCAGGATCTGATGGGCCATTTGGAGATGCTTTCAAATACAGAAGTAGGGCCACCTGGCTGGTGGCACTGAGTGGGGCAGCTTTACACTTTTATACCAATTTGATACTGTTGGTTGTTATGCTTTGAATATTCAGTACCATTTTGTTAAATTTTCAAACTGGCCTGGTTTTATGGCATTCTTAAATCCAGAACCTGGAAAAGGGGACACTGTTAGAATCTATACAACACATTTCCAAGAACAACAAAAATATTATTCAAGTTTTGGTTTTGGCCATGGTCATGTTTATTTTACACTTCATATTTTTCCCCTGCAGAAAGGTTAAAAGACTTGGTTTAAGCTTTAAAAAAATATTTCATTAAGCAAACAAAAATAAGAATTAGACATTTTCAGTTTCTAAGAAATAAGGAAATTAAAACATCCTAAGCCAATATAAAACAAACTTATTTCCACTACAAATGCTGTTTTGGAAGGAAAAAAATACTTTAGTTTTCATAGGGAGCCTTTTTCTTCTTCAGAGCTGAGATTGGTGTCCTAACCTTGTTTACGTTTACTTGCGAATATGATCTACTTTGAAGTGTTGCCTCCCCCCTTGATGCTACCCCACATTGGGGATATGTGTGAATTTGGCAGCTATACGGACTGCCAACTTTCCAACCCTATGAAGTTTCAAAATATATAGCTAGAATGTAATGCTAAAGTTTTCATACAAATAGTATTCCATTTTTCACTATTATGCAAGTCACAGGCCTTTGGATTGCACCCGAACTCTTCACTCATCAAGATCACAGTAAATATTATCATCTGAATCCAATGAGTTGAATTCAACATTTGAGGGTTGCTGCTGTGCAAGCTTAAATGTCACTGATATAACAATAACAATAGCAGCCGTAGTGTGAGGGCTTTAGCAACATCTTTAGCAAGCATAAGACCCCACTTGGATCTGGCTGTTGCACTACCTTAAGAACAAGTCTGCTAGTGCAATTGCAGTTGCACAAGCAGACTGTCACAATTGGGATATCATCGTATGGGTGCAAACATATTTGCTTATCTAAATTTCTCATTGAGAGACTGTTTAATTTTCCAATGAAACTCCAAACCCCAGTGTCCATTCTGATAAATGAATTTACCCTGCAGTTTTATAATCTTGGAGAGATACTTAGTCAAGATGGAGCCAAATATTTAATAGAATCATTAACTTTGCTACACTGTATTTTAAGAGAAGTGATGTTACTGGGGGGGGGGGGACAACCCATTTTGGGAGTTCTTCCAGATGGTGGTTATTTCTTCTTGCTCAAGTTTTCCACCCAAATCTTATGCATCTATAGTCATCACTGCAGTCCGCCCCCCTTACAAAATTATGGGAAAACCAGCAGGATAAGTGTTGGGTACAGTCCCAACATATGTGTACAGTGTAATCACAAAGCTGTCTAAATATCTGTGCTGAGAGGTTACATAATTCTTGCACTTGCTCATGCGAACTTTAGTAGAGTGTGTCAAATAATTTGATTTGGGCACTTTCCCATTTAACTATGCAAGAGGTTGTGGAAAATAATTCATTCTGAATAGAGAAAAAGACTCCAGAGTGCTGTGATATACTTTGAGGCGTGTTAGTTGTGATTTTGGAGGGGAAGCAGTAAACCTAAGAAACACACAGGGCTTAATTTATGTTAGAGCTCTACCCCACCAGTCCATCTATTTTCAATGGCTTAACTATGAAATATGGATAGAAGAAAGTGAGGCTGATGAAATGCAGAGCACTCAGTAAGAACAGAGGATGCCAGCATATCTGGGATAATAGGAAAGAGCATCCAGATCACAGTGCTTCTGGACAGAAGTAATCCCCGGGATTTTCTTCCACTCCAAAATCAGCACCAGGCATAACAGTAATTGATTTAGGTGTGCTGCTGCTGCTGCTGCTGCTGCTGCTTGAAAGTGTAATCATATTTATGTTTACTCAGAGGCAAGCCCCATTTAATACAACTATGATGATCTCAAGTTAAGTGGGTGTAGGATTTCAACATGTGAAGACCAAAGCCCGCATTGGTCCATGAGATGCAGAACATGTGCATCTCATGGATCGTGACCTGTCTGCAAAGCAAACTAACTCACTTCTGGCTGGCACACAGTCATGCTTTTGGCTGCTTATAGCACATTTTTAATCGGGTGACTGGCAAACCCACCACCATCCCATTTGATTCGTAATAAGCTGGCCTGCTGAGCCAATTCTAAAGGAAATGGGGAAATAGCTCAGGTTATTCTAAGCCCATTCACACACCAATAACGTGCCTTCAATAACAGAATCGGAAACACCCCTGGAAAGAGTTAAAGATGAAAATGACAGCCGCAGCTCTGTGCGAGTAAAGATGCTCATGGTGGCTTTGGCCGTACGTCCTTCCTGTTTTCACCCCCCATGAAACCAGTTTTCAACAGGACAATTCATTCAGAAGACAAATACAAATTTCCCTAAAGCTTGTTGAAAGTTCTTGAATCTGGAATGGAACTGGGGAGGAGGGGTCCTTCGAACATGTTACGTTGCCATATACAGTAGTTCTTTCTATGCAGGGTATTCTGTGACCATGCCGCAGCCATCGTGCAATGTTTGTTGGTCATTTGTAGCCTTTATCTTCCAAAGCAGCCCTTTTCTGTCAAACTTGGCTCCATTACCACTGAGAAAGCTGTTTCTTGTCAGATTTCTTGGCTGATGCTTTTCTTGATGTGACCTTTCTCTTTGGGATGTGTCAGTGACATTCGGTTATATCACGCAGCACATAGCAGAACATAACTTGGAGGGATTATTACAGAACAGTAGCATAGGATCCATTCAAGCCTTTCCTCAACTAATGAGTTAAAAAAGTGAGTAATATGCCAAAAGTTAATTGGGTCAGATACTCTCCCCTGTTCTGGCCCCTTTGTTCTTCTTGAAATGGGAACTAAAAGTTGGCCGTTTTATGGGCTGCTAAAAAATCTCTCTCAAGAGAAGGGAGCATGTTCCCATTCTTTCTGACATAAAGAATATCTGGCATCATGTGAGGGTGAACAATACCGGTCTGCTAAGCAAAAAAGTGCAACTTCCTTTAGGCTTTCATATGGCCTAGTCATTGCTCAGGTGTGATGGACAATTCTGGCTAATGGACTTCTCTTTGGTTCTCATCCACTTGTGGGATAATCAGTCAGGTAAAATGGCCTGTGGTGACGCAAAGAATAAGCAGCAATTCATATCAGATTGTGAATCTGGTTTAAGGTTTGGGGGTGAAGTGCCTGATATTGTGCTTGCTTCTGGAGCCTCCGTAGTGCCTTTGCAGACGGTATAACTATATTTGCAGAATAGATTATTGCAACCGCTTCAAGAACCCGAGGAGAGGCTCCCATTAGCAGATGCCAACAGATGCCAAGACTGCCCCCTCACTTATTACAATTTTATTTATTCCTTATTTTCCCCAGGCATCTGACCATAAGAAACATATTAAAACAACAAGTTGGTTGGCATCGGTCTGTCTCGGGAGACAATGGAGAAGTGTGCCTTTGGGGGTCAGGTCAAGCTGTAACATTAAACAACTTAACCAAACCATGAGTAGATGCATCATTTGACAGGAGGGTCAAATGGCCAGGTTGGGTGAGCAGGGCAGGCCCAGGACCTGAGGGTATGTTATTGCCTAGGCCAATGTTTCAACTTGCCACTCTATGGCTAACTGTGCAGGATAGTTGTCACACAGATCTGAATGGTCCCAATTTGAACCAGCAGCTTCTGACACACGGCAACATTCAGCAGATCCATTTTCCCCATCAATAGAACAAACCACTTTTTCAATGTCTTTCTTCCTCCAAGTTCTTAGAAAGACACCAGCCTTGTTCCTTTGGAATAAGGCCATCCTAGTAAATAGAAACCTGTTAGTTCCGTGAATGTGTTTACTGTAGCATAAGCTTTCATGATCCAGACCATTGTCAGATGCTTATTCTCTGTTGGCAGAGTAGGATAACACTTCATCTAATGAAGTAGACTCTGGCCGATGAAAGTTTAATGCCACAGTAAACGTATTAGTTTTTAAGGGGCCGCATGACTCTGTTGGTTTAATAGACTAGGGTTACAATCCTAATCCTATTTACCTGGGAATAAGATCCAATAGGACTTACTTCTGGGTAGACCTGGTCAGGACTGCAATTAACATGGTCACCTACCTTTAATAAGTCCCATGAGTTTTGTTTAATTATATGTAAAGTTTTTTTAATGGAATACAATAAATGCATTGATGATAATATGAGGTCTATTGTTTATCTATAACAGTGACTTACAAAACAGAGATGTTAAATGTTTACATGCAAATGTTTGGGCTTCTGCCTTCTTCAGTTGCTTTGATGTGAATCAAAGGATGCTGCAGCCAAAGTGTTGGTTACAAAGCACTGGGACTGTAATATTCAGAAGTGTTGCATTTTCTGTAGCTGAGCAAATGCAGCACTTCTGAATATCCCATCCTAAGTGTTCCATACCCACAACCTTGGCCACAGCATCCTTTGATTCACCTCAGAGCCTCAGAGAAACTGAAGAAGGCAGACCTTTTGCTCTAAGAATTCAGTTATCTTAGTTTTGTAAGTCACTGTAATTAACTGCAGTCTACCAGGATCCAGAGCAAATTTGTCTGAAGTACTATTTGAGATCTAAAAATCCAGATAGATGATAGATAGATAGATAGATAGATAGATAGATAGATACAGTAGATAGACAGAAACTGAAAACTGAAATTCTGTATCCATATTAAGGGATGTGACACTGGATGTGACAATAATCCGGCATCCATGAGAGCTTTCCTCTCAATGCAAATATCAGCTGTAGGGAGGGAAGCAATCTGGACCAAAACCTCCCAAGAAACCAGTGTCAGCCCAGCTGGTGCCAAATGTATTGCTCTGCTTTCCTTTGGATCATATCAGAAAGGCCTAAAGTAGGGTTTTGTCAATTGGGCAGTCCAGGACCTCCATATGCCTGTCCAGGCTTGCACCCAGGGAGGTCACATCAGTGCTGCTAATAGGGCAGTTTGACTTCACCCCCAGGCATACTCCATACCCTCCAACATTTCTGCAGTGAAAATAGGGACATCCTAAGGAAACGTGGGGCATTCCGGGATTAAATCAGAAATCAGGACGACTTCTCTAAATCAGGGATGTCCCTGGAAAATAGGGACACTTGGAGGGTCTGTTACTCCATTGCTCTCGAGACAGAGATGCCACCTTCCCTGAATCCTAGCAGGGTACTTGACAACAGTCATTTCTCATTCTGAGAAAACCAAGTGACACATAAGAAGCCTTACATAGTCGTATATAGGCAAAACCTAGGCAATGTGGAAACATATGTATTGCTAACAGAGAACGTAATCACACTTTCACATCTGGAATTCATGTTCGTATTTACTTAATAATAATTAGTAGGAGCCTGTGGTGAGCTTCGTTTCCCATCTGGGAACATAACATCACAATAACTAAAAATAAAGATGAGGAGAAAAGGCAAATACGATTTGTATTATGTAACTGTATAACACTTTAAAATTATATTGCACTGCAAACTAAATGGCCTTTCGTAACCATGATTAGGGCTCCCAAGCTGAGTCTAAAGTTAGTCAGTCACTCAAAGACTGCAGACAAATGCTAGTACATCACTTGGGGACTCCCAACAGAAAATAAAAGTAACACTATTGCATCCCACATTCCAAAGGATTTCCTGGGCATTTCTCCATTCTCCTTCATCACCTCTCCACGACCAAAATTAGTTTTATTGCCACAAAATCTTTAAGGGGTGTTCGAAAGGGCAACTACCTTTGGTTATTCCTAGATGTGTATGCCCAGATTCAATGTTTTATTCCTTCTTCGAATGAGAACAAGTATTCCTTTTGAGACTCTCACAGAAAGTGTACACAAGACTGCTGACAGGACATGGCCAGCGGTGGCATCAGTGGGCAGCTGATCTGATCCTGCCGGATCCTGTTCCCTTCTGCACACAACTGTTCTATGCCGAGAGTGAAAGAGGCCTATGCAGATCTTAAGTGTCTCCTCTAGCTGGCAAGGAGATTGCTCTGATTAGGAAACTGACATGGTGATAGGGTTAAACCCCCTTGCCTGCAGCACTATTGTTCTGATCAAATTGGCAATGTGCTTCCCATGGCTACATTTCATAAGAAAAAGAAGAGATCCAATCACAGATATCCCATGTAACATGTAGTTTAGCTCTTAACAGTGGCGCCAAATAAAGCATCTGACATTTCTTTCATCAGTTTTCAGTTGCTCAGAAACAAGATATGATATACATACTTGTGGCATGAGAAGGCTTTCATTACTTTCCAGTTTTCCTTAAGTTGCATATTTATCATCACAAGTTTAACGGAAACATTCTGACTTGCCTGCCTTGATTTTACCAAAAGGCTGACACTGTCAGTACAAGATACTCTTTTCACCACTAATTTGTGCTTCAAGAATCCTCCTGCACACACCCAATCATCCTATCACAGTAATCCACGAGGCAGAAGAAACTACAGATATGCATGGATATTTATGTTAAAGGCCACTTCACACACAAATGATGGATTAGATGAATGTGTGTGTGTGATTCCTATGTGCAGGTTGTAATGTATAACTGTTTTACAAGCATGTACATTGCAATATTAATATTAATAATAATAATAATTAATTTGTACTCCGCCCATCTGACTGGGTTGCCCCAACCACTTTGGATGGCTATGCACATTGTATATATCTTTCCAGCAGTACTGGCTCGCAAGATGACCCACAACATTCTTTTAAAACTATGGGTGGAATTCAAAGTTGCACTAACATGATTGTTCCATCAGTGCAAGGAAGTTCTGCTTGCCTGACAGAACAATCTTCCTTTTACTCTCCTTGCAAGCTTCTCCTCCATCTTCCATGTGACATGTTCATACTGGCCAGAGCAGAACCTCTGTGTGTGTTGCTTTTCCCTTTTACTTCTTTCTTCTTCTTTTCTTCTCACTGCTTTTTGTTTCTTTCTAATTCTCCCTCCCATTGTCCAGAGGTTGGATAGTTTCCCACTGGGTCGGAAGCCTCAGGCAGTCTGTCCCTGGCATTTACCCAGAATGCCCCCCCCCTTTGGCTACTGCTTCTCTTGGAACATAAAGGATGGGTCAGCAATGGTGGAGAAGATTTACACCATCACAAAGTGGTGGCCTCCTACCATGGACCTCCAACTACAGAGAGGGGGATTCATAACAACCTACAGCACCTCAGCTATTCTTCAAGGGAGGATAGGAGCACCCCCTTAAGAATTTTGGGAAATGTTCCACGTTCCATGGGATTTTGCTTACATAATAGCTTAATCATAGAGATTATTCTTTAATTTTCTCCTGCAACACTTTGGACTTTTCCTGCCTTGTTATTTTACTACAGCTAACCCTGTAACATCAAATGACCTCAGGAACACAGGGCAATTAAAAGGCTGATTAAATGTTTTAATACTTTTAATCCTTGCTTGTTATAATTTGATAACTGAAACAGATTTTCTCCTTGGGCCTCACATCAAATCACTTTCAAGTTGAAAGAAACCAGAAACGCTTTTAACTTAATTGAGCCTAAGAGTCGGTATGAGCTGCTCAGAACTATCTCAAAGGCTATAGGATATTGCATCATAGTCTTCCTTATTTCAGTGCTCTCCTAGTACTCCCCCCCTTTATTTAAATTTAAATAACTTATGATTATATGTTCCCCTAAACAGTTTTGATGGGATTTTGTTTTAAATAGAGAGGTTTTCAAACACAAAGTCTGGGCTTAATAAAAACAACTATGAGTATCAGGAAGGGGCAAATTAAAATCCAAGAACAGCAAACCCAAAACACACCTGTCCTCATACTTGGCTTTATATATTCCATGTATAATCCTGGCTCAGCGCTAAGTGGGGAAGGACACTTTCTACATAATGTTCTTGAAACTGGCATTGGAATGCCTTCTCAGATAGGATCAGTTACCCAACCTTGCCACATCATCATCTCTGTAGAACTGGCTCCAGCTGGTGAGGGTGGAGGAGGACATAACATGATGACATGTTCACAACAGAAGGTATGTGATCCTTCATGTGCTAGAAAAGAGTGGGTGAGCTCAATGTGAAAACGTCTTTGGCAGCAACCCAGTGTTGTATGTAGCATGTAGTTCCACAGTCCAGGTCAATGTGAGATATCATTTCACTGATGGCTGGTATAAACATACAAGACTAAGACTATTACAGATAGTGGATAAGTTAGCCCTCATAGAGGACAAAGAGAAAAGTTCCTTAGCTGTATTACAGTTCGCCATATGTCTATGGGCTGTTAATTTCCTTCTTTACTTCTGAAGCATAAGGACATTCAGCCCGACTAATGAACATCCCTGATCACTGTTGGCAGGAAGGTCTTTTTGAGGTCTTACAACTGAGGGATAAACGGATAAGGCTCCTTCTTAGGTACAGAAGTCCGCTTAGAAACTCATGGATGACAATCCTCAGTGAAACTGAGAAAGACTGTACTTCTGGCCATTTCTCCTCCCTATCCCACAAATTTACTCTTAAAGGTAAGCACACCTCCTGGAGCAAATTGAGGCGGCTGTAGGGGATAGGGGGAATAGCTGAAGATTGCCACTTCCCTTGTTTCATTTAAGTCTTCTGTCAGCAGATTGATACCCAATGGACTCCTCACAGTGATTTCTCTAAAGAAAAAGAAAAAGAAATGATTTAGCTTAATGAATAAAACCAAAAGATGCCAAACTCAGCTATATCCTTCTAATACCGGTAATAATGACAAAAATACAAATAAAGTCATTGTCAAATTTACTGCTCGATTCGAGGCAGAAATGTGCCCTTCTGCAATCTAAAATATAGAACTTTGGATCTACAATGAAAACAATGGCAGCTTTTTAATACACTAAGTGACTCTTAGTGAAACACATGTAGTTGTTTTAACTTTATGGTATGCTTAAGCAGCACCTATAATTGTGAAGATACAGATTACCCAGTTGACATACACTTACAGGCCCAGCCCTGAACAGTTTTAAACACGCAAAACTCCTTATAAATCAGTTGGGAGTCTTGTCTTATAAAGGATATTAGAAGTGGGTTATTGTACTAAGTACAATGTGTACTGGAGAGAGAGAGAAAGAGAAAGCGGGAGAATGACCTTTTAAACATTTGCAGGGGATTTGTACTGGTTATATAAAAAAGTCATTTGCGTCCAGAGCACTAAAATTAAATATTTATAATGCAAATCAAACTGCAATGTAAAAAGGTGCAATTCAAGTAGCTGAACTCGGTAAGATTTAAGGCGCCCCTTTTGCAAACATGCAACAGATTTCCACTATAAATATTTACAAGGTGATTAATTTTATTTATTTTCATTTTTATTATTGTAATAAATTTACCTACTGTTATTTGGTACTTCAGTTGCCCATGGGCTTCTTACATATTTGTTTGTTTGCATGCTATAAAGATTAATTGCCTTTAATGCTAAGTTTATATTAAGATAATTAATGAAGCAATTTGAAAGACAAGGATGAGGGAGCCCTTGGACCTAAAACAGACGTGGAGGGCCAGTGTCCAGATTCTATGTACATCACCATATTTATTTTGAATTACTTGGATGGTGCTGCCTTACATTCTATTGATATGCAGAAGTGGGTCACCTGATGGGGTGGAGCTTCTAGCAAGTGGGTCGGTGTTCCTAACTGTGAAAGCATAGATGCAAGGCTGCAGATACCCGACACAATGTCCCTTAACTAAGGAGTGCAGTTCTGAACCACCTAACCCCTTTTTACTGGGCTGCTTGGAATTGTGCTTATTTAAGAGCAATGATCTTTGCTCCCAATACAGTAATGTGTGAGCTCAAGAGTTGGCGCTGCATGATTCGTTTTAAACTTTAAGCAATTATCAGTTCTTTTGGGTGGGAGCGAATGAGGGGATTGAATCCTACCTGCTGCTTGCCCTCCCAACATTAAAGGAGGATAAGGGGATTGCAGAGAAGCTGAACGAATTCTTTGCATCTGTCTTCACAGTGGAAGATATAGGGCATATCCCTGTGCCTGAACTTTCAGAGGAAGGGTGTCTAAGGAACTGAGAAAAATAGTGGCGACAAAAGAAGAGGTTCTAGGTCTTATAGACCAAAAAAATGACATCCCCAGGTCTGAATGGCACCCACCCAAAAAGTTCTTAATGGACTCACATATGAAATTGCTGACCTGCTAACAAAAATAAGTCACTTGTCTGCAAAATCAGCCTCTACACCTGACAACTGGAAAGTGGCCAATGTAACACTATTTTTAAAAAAGATGATCCAGTGGAGATCCTGGAAACTACAGGCTGGTTAACTTAATGTCTCTTCCAGGAAAACTGGTGGAAAGCATATCCAAAGATAAAATTACCAAGCCTATAGAAGAAGAAGTCTTGCTGAAGCAGAACCAGCATGGCTTCTGCAAGGATAAGACCTGTCTCACTATCCTATCAGAGTTCCTCAAGTGTCTGCAAGCATGTAGATATAGGTGATCTGGTGGAGATAGTGTACAGTGGTACCTCCGGTTACGAACTTAATTCGTTCCGGAGCTCCGTTCTTAACCTGAAACCATTCTTAACCTGAGGTAGCACTTTAGCTAATGGGGCCTCCTGCTGCTGACGTGCCGACGCCGCACAAATTCCGCTCGCATCCCGGGGCAAAGTTCGCTACCAGGAGCATCTACTTCTGGGTTAGCGGAGCTCGTTACCCGAAGTGTTCGTAAGGAGGACGGTACGTAACCTGAGGTTCCACTGTACTTGGACTTTCAAAAAGCTTTTGACAATTGACAAATGACTCCTGAGTAAACTTAGAAGTCATGGAATAAGAAAAGAGTTCCTTTTGTGGATCAGTAACTGGTTAAGAAACAGCATTGATGTAAAAGTGGAGTTCACCCCAGGATCAGTATTGTGACTTCTGCTTTTTAACTTGTTCATAAATGATTTAGAGTTAGGGGTGAGCAGTGAGGTAGCCAGTTTCGCTGATGATTCCAGATTGTTCAGGGTCACTAAAACAGAGAGACTGTGGTAGCTGGGGAAAGTTGAAGACCATTCTAGGGTTAATTAGGAAAGCAAATGGAAAATAAAATTCATATAACACAAATAGTGCAGCCACACTTGGAACATGGTGCACAATTCTGATAACCACACCTCTAAAAGGATATCAAACAGCTGGAAAAGGTTCAGAAAAGAAAAGCCAAAATGATCAGGTGGATAGAGCAACTTATCTAACCATTCTGTTCTCGGATAATTGCTGTATTCCAAGGTAAGCTGCATAGGTGGTTCAAATTTCTTGCCTGCACTATAAGGTATATGAAAAATGTCTGCCTGTAGAATTGCTGTCTCTTTAGGTTCATAGAGTCCTTGTGGAGTAGGCAGAGAGGTGGAATTTGCTTTCTCACAAAGGAAAAGCACATCACACGAATTCCACTTGCCCACCCACCCCCTTTCTGAAAACGTTTGAAAAAATATTATTTTTCAAACTACCTCTAAACTTAATTTCCTGGCATATGTTTACAGGGAAGGAGTTTTATTTGTCCAGTTAATCTTTCATAACATTTCCTCGTATGACATATAATCTCCAACATGTAACACCTGAGGCCCAGAATTTGGATGGCATCCCAGACCCCATCATTTGCTTTCCAACCCACCATTACCCCCTTTTTCATTAACAAGGATGAGTGGAAACATTGAGGGTTTTTTTTTGTATTTTACAATGTTCTCTGAAAAGGTAGTTTGAAATGTTTCTGACGATAAGCCAGCTTTTATTACAGCAGACTCTTAGGCGGAAAAACATCAGAGCCAAAGATGCACATCCAATGTATCAAAGAAAATCCAATTATAGATGTGTCTAATTTAATTATTTATTCGCAAAGCTCAGAAATCATTTCGCAGCATTTCACATCTTTATGGAAGATGTTTTTAAGGGGATTTTAAAATAAGGACATAAACATAATTAAATGCAGCACCTAGCTAAAGACAATTAAGGCCTATCTTATGTCAAGATAAGCCAAGGCATTGAAATCATAGAATCATAGAATCATAGAGTTGGAAGAGACCACAAGGGCCATCCAGTCCAACCCCCTGCCAAGCAGGAAACACCATCAAAGCATTCCTGACAGGTGGCTGTCAAGCCTCTGCTTAAAGACCTCCAAAGAAGGAGACTCCACCACACTCCTTGGCAGCAAATTCCACTGTCGAACAGCTCTTACTGTCAGGAAGTTCTTTCTAATGTTTAGGTGGAATCTTCTTTCTTGTAGTTTTAATCCATTGCTCCGTGTCCTCTTCTTAGGAGCAGCAGAAAACAACTTTTCTCCTTCCTCCATATGACATCCTTTTATATATTTGAACATGGCTATCGTATCACCCCTTAACCTTCTCTTCTCCAGGCTAAACATACCCAGCTCCCTAAGCCGTTCCTCATAAGGCATCGTTTCCAGGCCTTTGACCATTTTGGTTGCCCTCCTCTGGACACGTTCCAGCTTGTCAGTATCCTTCTTGAACAGTGGTGCCCAGAACTGGACACAGTATTCCAGGTGAGGTCTGACCAGAGCGAAATACAGTGGTACTATTACTTCCCTTGATCTAATGTAGTCATTTAGAAGATCAGCATTATAAGCACACAATCGAGCCCTGCAGGAAAATATTGTAGTGTGGAGTGCTGCTGTTTAGCATTCCAGTCAGTCCATCAGCCAGCCAGCCATGCCATGCTCCAGTATATAGTATTCTATTTCATCCCCACTCCAGTAGCTTATTCCTGATCCAATCTGATATGCCTGGGAACACATGCTCATCACTGACACTCCTGAGGGTACTGTGGTTTCCTTGTGTCTGGTATGTTTGGTGTGGTGGGATGATATCATAGCTATGTTTTCTACCACTATGCCTGACTGATGGGGTGGGGCATCTTTGGCATGATGGTCCGTGATTGGTGTTGCCATGGATACTGAGAAGACTGCCTATCAGAATTCTTATTTCCAGGGTTGTTGTGTTTTGTGGGAGTGCCTAGGAGCCAAAGACATACTACAGAAGGAGTTGTTAGGAGTTGGCCGAGGGTTATTTGTGCTAGGGCTTGGATCCCCCCACTTTTTTAAAAATAATAATGCTGTTTTAATTTATTTTTTAAAATCTTGCTTACAGAGCAACTGGGCATGCACCAAAGCACAGTACCAGTGAAACCCCAGCCACCCGGACAGAGGCAAATTATGCGCTGGCAGAAAGAGTTAGAATTTATTTTTCCTTCTGAAAAACTAAGTTCTCTTTAATTGGCAACTTTACATATAAATTAATACAGTGGTACCTTGGGTTACAAACACTTTGGGTTACAGACTCCGCTAATCTGGAAGTAGTACCTTGGGTTAAGAACTTTACCTCAGGATGAGAACAGAAATCGTGCGCTGGTGGCGCAGCAGCAGCAGGAGACCCCATTAGCTAAAGTGGTACCTCAGGTTAAGAACGGTTTCAGGTTAAGAACGGACCTCCGGAACGAATTAAGTTCGTAACCATAGGTACCACTGTATATGCATAGTTTATGCAAATTTGTTTCATGGGCCTGTACCCCAAGTCTACTAAGAACCTAGAAGTACCTCCAAGATACCCTGATGTAAAGGTGGCTGCTCAGCTTCAGACAGCACTAGGGGACTGGAATTTGTAGGACGAAGAACTGTGCAGCAAGACTTTTAAAATGTCTTAAGCCAGCACTATGGCTGTTGGCATACAAGCCTAATTGGACAGCTGTAACTTTCTCTGGCACTCTTTTCCCTATCAGCCTGTTAGCCATTTGTGTGCTGCGAATTGATCTGGCACATGGCACAGCTGCTTTTGGACTGTGTTTGGTTTAGTCTCTATGCTACAAAACAAGGAGCATTTTAGCTACTTTTGCTAGTCATGGTTGATGTCAAATTATCAAGCTTGTTTTTAGTGTGGAAACAAAATGATTTCCATATGCAAGCAAAATCCCTACGCAAATCCATCAAGCCTGAAGCCTCAAGTGATTTTCATTCCCAAATGAGAGAACACTAGCATGTTAACTATTAATATACAACACTGAGCTGGCAAATCACACATCCTGATTTCTGGAGGCTTTCAGCCATGAAAGTGGTAGCAATGTGAATGACCTAATTGTTTCCAACACTACCTATATCTATGGAACTTATTGGCAAAGAAAACACAATTTTTTTGCTAGAAAACAAAGCATGAGTTGAATTATAAAATAAGAAATGTCACAGGGACGACAACTGTAAATAATGGGTGGCATCCAATAGACTTCTCATGAAAGACCTCTTAATCCATTGGAGGCCTCTGCCAATGGAAGGGGGTGAATAATTTTTACTACTGTCTGAGGTCCCAACCCAGCTTCCAATGTTGTTTTTACTACTACTACTACTACTGCTGCTGCTGCTACTACTGCTGCTGCTGCTGCTGCTGCTGCTACTACTACTACTAATTTTATTATTTATACCTTGCCCATCTGGCTAGGTTTCCCCAGCCACTCTGGGCAGCTTACAACATGTAAAAATGGTAAAACATTACAGATTTAAAAATTCCCCAAAAGAGCTATCTGACTTTTAGAAGATATCTGAAGGCAACCCTGCCTTCAGATATCTTCTAAAAGTCAGATAGCTCTTTATCTCCTTGACATCTAATGGGAGGGTGTTCCACTGGGTGGGTGCCGCTACTGAGAAGGCCCTCTTCCTGGTTCCCTGCAACTTCACTTCTCGCAGTGAGAGAACTGCCAGAAGGCCCTCAGAGCTGGACCTCAGTGTTCAGGTTGAACAATGGGGTGGAGACGCTCCTTCAGGTAAACTGGGCCGAAGTCTAGCTGCCGCATTCTGGATTAGTTTGAGGGTTCCCCAAACCATCCAAACAGATTTTAAGGAGGCCCCAGGTTGCTTGGGGGGAAATAAAAATAGCTTCCCCACTACAGTTAGCAGAGACAACCATGGGATCATGCAATGGCATAACGTTCATGGAAGGTACCACTGGGTACAATCCAGTGGGTCTTCCCTCTGGACATTACATTTGTAGGGCACATTACATTGGTGAACTATTCCCAATCAAAGTGTTAATTACTGCTAGAGTTGCCCAACTTCCATGCCGGATGACAAACTTAGATATTGATGGGGAGACATAACCTCTCCACATATAAATGAGGGAGGATGAAAGAAACTGTCTAATCTTAAAGGGACAGGCTATGGGTTGGCCAGAACTGCACCACACTGGAAACTATAGCACCTTCAGTTCTCAACACAATATGCTTCCTACCAAGTTCTGGCCTTTCATGTGATTTCATTGTCAGATTTTGAAGCTTTCAAGGTTCAAAGGAAAAAAAGTATTTAGCAACCAAACAAAATGGTTGAAAATGTAACCTGTCGATTAATATTGTTGTGTGTTGGAAGGGAGAAGGGCACTTGAGGGATTTTGTGCCTTGTGTACCAATCTTGGACACTATGCCTCTTGACTTGTAGGACAAAGGGTGCCATTTGCTGCACCACCTCAGGCAACAATATGGGGCTTATAAATGACTGATTTAGCCAATGAATAGTATCTAGGTTATTTAAGTAGGAACAAATAGTTTAACTAAGGGAAAGTGACATTATGATGAGAACACAAGCATAGGTTGGAGCCGGCAAAAGATTATTTCCCTTTATTGTTTACTCTTTTGTCAAGATCTTACAGGACCAACGAGGAGCACAGAATGAGAAGCTTAGAATGATCTAACCTGAATACTCGTTAAACAGTGAATGTACAAATCAATGAATTACTGATGGGAGTTTGTTTAGACTGCTTCAGCTGTAATACAACATGTTACCTCCTCCACTAAATAATTATATACTTATTAACTGAAGTGATCTGCTCAGAGGCATGAACCAGAACCTGGATGTATACACTGCTCAAAAGGGGAAGGGGCTCAAGAATTTATTGCTCAAGGAGAACATTTGCAGAGGCTTTATAGGAACTTTTTTTTAAAGCTTGTTACTTACATTAAACCAAACCATTTGGAAATCTTGGCCAGAGGCAATTTAAGCCATGAAAAATTAACTCCCCGAGTAATTCTGTCAGAGTCCAGTGATGGAAGGAGCCCCTGTAAATTCTTAATCTCCCTTTCTTCATGGTAAGACAATATAATTCTATAGAAAGGAAGGTCAAGGAGCTGATCCTCCCACAGTAGGTCTCCAAAAAAGCAATCAAGCTAAACTAGCAGGGAGTGGATTCCAAGAGAACGCCGTGGAGAATGGCTTTTCTCTTCCTCTGCAGGTACCTTCAAATGGGGAGGATTCCTGGGACTAGTGGCTTAATTTCTCTGGCTACCGTGCTAATCACATATGTCTAATTACTGTCTTTCTTTCTTTCTCCTCCAGACTGTCATTCTTCTGTCTTTTAGCTCCTTTAATAGAGGGACAATGTGGATACAAAGGGTATGGAAGCTGGCTAGACACCTGGTGGACCTCTGAGTCTTTAGGATATACTTTTTTCCTTCTCCTCTCCTCCTCCTCTCTCTCTGCCTCCCTCCTTCCCTCTTTTTCACAGATTTATCGACATTCTTTCCCAGGAATCACCAAATGTCCAGTGCTTGTTCTCTCCCTCCCTGAACATTATCTGTCTTAATTTAAGACCTTGGTCAAAATGGAGACCATAAGTGTGATCTTTCAATTTTATGAAAATATATCAATAAAAAAACAACAACTCGTGAATCACAGGGATGTCAAAAGATTTGGCAAAAAGTCACACAAGCCCTTCAAGTTGTCCATGGATTTTCTGAAGACATGAAAGTTTTTTTTTAAATCAACCTTTCCCTTCCACACATGGTTTACTTTTGAAGGCAGAGCAAATACAAGTGCAGTGGCTTGGGGAGTGCTTACAATTTATTACCTGCTTAAAGGGTTGCAGCACACACTGAAACACTGGAGGTGCGAAAGAGGACACGGGATTCAAATTATTTTGGCTGCAGTCCAGCAAACAATTAGGCTGCTTATATGCTGTTCAGATCAATAGGACTGAAACTGTCTGACCATGTGCAGGATTGCAGTCTTCGGGCTGTAATCTGATGCCATGGTCCTATAATCTCTTTGGCTGCTCACTCATGTGAAATGGACAACGAAAAGTGGGGTGTGTGGAATAATTAGTTATTGTTTATTCCCAAGCTGTCTCAGACCACGGTTTCACCTTTCTCAATTACGCAGTGCTGAAATCTTATAGTGGATGGTGGAGCTTTCTGGATTTGGTTTCATTTTGTTTCAGACAGAGGATACTGGAGGCCTATGAGGTTTTTGTATTATTTGGTATATCTACAAATGTACAAGTAGAGCACAGGTGGAGACAAACAGCTGAGCACTCTGATCAGGCAGCGGCTCCACTACCCCACTTCAGACTGGAGATCTAGTTGGGGAGAAGATCCTCCAAGTTGCTTTCAAGCCTTCAGATAAGTCTCTGCCTCTTTCTCTCCTTATTTTACCCTGCGTTTCCCAAACTGCACCTTTTGTTTTTACACCCACATCCACATACACCAGCTCCCTACACTTAGTTGGATGTGAAGTAAAGGTATGTATCATTTTCCAAACTCTTGATTGTCTTCCCCGCTCAAAATTCTCAAAATCACAAGCAGGCAACCTGTGGCCCATAGACCATATGCGAACCTTGGCCACTTTGGGCAAGCCTATTGAATCCTTGCCTACCTTTCCTTGCTGGCCACTGACCAGCCATCAGCTGCCATAAATATGAATTAATTGGGCAGCAGTGGCAGCCTAGACTTGTGAATTATTTTAAGAGTGCTTTCGAACCATATCCCTTTCCCTTTATTGAAAAGCAGAATATATGATCTGGTCCTTGAGTTGTAAAGAGGGTAGAGATTTCAAAGGAAGCACTGGCAAATCATTTCAGCTCAAACAGCACAAGTCTTTCACTCATAAGAAACAAAACTATCTCCTATTAGTTGGCTTTATCAGAAAGCACTATCACGTAAAGTGACTACTGAGACTGACCAGCTTTCGTCATGACCTCATGGCTGATAAGTTTTGCAGCTGAGTGTCTTCCAGTCTGTGAGGTAGCCCCAGAGAAACAGATACGTCTCTGTCTTTGAAGGCTCAACTTTTGTGCAGGACGTTTCTGCCTTGTAACTCTTGGTGGTGGGGTGCCGGGTGAGGGGGTGGTGTGCAGAGAAAGAGGCATAGGAAGAGTCGTCAACCTGCTCCATAAAATTCTCCAGAGTACGAGCAATAAACAGAACATGCAATAAACTTTAGTGTTCTGGTTGAACTGTGGATAGGTTTCCCCATAAACGCAAGAAGGCACTCAACAATTTTTAAACAAACTGAGGAAAAACCACTCTTGGGGATAAGCAGCTTTGTGGCCTGCAGCATAAAAGCCCTCCAAAGTATGTAAACACAACAAGTACAAAGCAAGGGTTAGTATAAAATAAGCAAATGGAGGATGGTGTTCGCAGAGAAGCAGCGGGCAAATCTATCACAAAAAGTTGCGCATGGGATGGTATAATAGGAGCATTGTAGAGAGGTTCAGCCTATGCCCATTTGAGATCATGGATGTGAATGATGATTGAGTACTTCCAGGCCACACTGGAAGCTGCTCTATAACATGTCCATCTAGACCTGTATCATCGATTCTAATGGGCAACAGGGTCTCAGGCAGAAAGGCCTTTCTCATCATCTGCTACCTGATGCCAAGAGTCAGAGCTGGGGCCTTCTATATGTAAGCATACATTCTACTACTGAACTATGGCAAGGATGGGTAGCCTTATGCCCTCCGGATGTTGTTGGATGCAATCAGCCTCAACCAATATGCTCAATGGGCAGGGGTGATAGGAGTTGTTGTTCAGCAGCATTTGGAAAGCCACAGATTCCTCATCCCTGAGCTATGCTTTCTTCCGCCCACTCCCATTCATTCAGGCCATATTTTTAAATTTTACTTAAAAGCCCACTGAGAGGCTGAAGCTTTCATTCCTGTGAGATGTTGAACTTCCATTTTCTGTTTGCTAGTGCCGGCCTTCCCTTTAGGCGTGTAGCCGTAGACCAGGGCTGTGCGGAGGTTGTGGGGGCCTGCCACTGCTCTCAGCTGTCCCCACCCCAAAAGGAAAACAAATGCCAATCCATTTTTGTATTTCAAACTGTATCTTGCAAAGGTGGAAGCTAATTTGCAGAAACATAACTCAGGGCATGCCTCTTGGATTTGCATGAGTAGCATACACACAAATATGCACAACATGCTTGGAAGAAGAAGAGTTTGGATTTGATATCCCGCTTTATCACTACCCGAAGGAGTCTAAAAGCGGCTAACATTCTCCTTTCCCTTCCTCCCCCACAACAAACACTCTGTGAGGTGAGTGGGACTGAGAAACTTCAAAGAAATGTAACTAGCCCAAGGTCACCCAGCAGCTGCATGTGGAGGAGCGGGGAAGCGAACCCGGTTCACCAGATTACGAGTCCACCGCTCTTAACCACTACACCATACTGGCTCTCTTGGGAGATGTTTAGAAGCTGTTTTAAGGAGATGAAACTGTGAAAAGGAAACAAAACTCAAGAGCTGTGTTATATTAAATCTATAGCGTGCATCTGTGTCATAATAATAATAATAATAATAATAATAATAATAATAATAATAATAATTTATTATTTATAGCCCGCCCATCTAGCTGGGTTTCCCCAGCCACTCTGGGCGGCTTCCAACAGAACATTAAAATGCAATAATCTATTAAACATTAAAAGCCTCCCTATATCATTCCTACTGGCATTATAGCAATCTTTTGCCTTAGTTATCTCCCCCCCACTGCCAAATTCATTGATTCATTTATGCAGGTTGGTCTGGGTATTCAAGTAAAGACTGATGGTTGTGATTGTCTATTGCATTCCTTATACCTCTGCTTAGAGGAAGTGCAGCTATATATTTCAACATACATTTGGAAAATGTATTTTAAAGACACCATTCAAACATATTCAATATTTTCTGTGGCAAGTTCCCCCATTGCTAAGTCAAATTTTGTGAGAAACATGACAAATAGTTGAGACAACCACTGCAGAGGCAAAACTCTTTTGCATGCTTATTTGTTCAGTCGTTCAGTCGTGTCCGACTCTTCGTGACCCCATGGACCAGAGCACGCCAGGCACGCCTATCCTTCACTGCCTCTCGCAGTTTGGCCAAACTCATGTTAGTAGCTTCGAGAACACTGTCCAACCATCTCATCTTCTGTCGTCCCCTTCTCCTTGTGCCCTCAATCTTTCCCAGCATCAGGGTCTTTTCTAGGGAGTCTTCTCTTCTCATGAGGTGGCCAAAGTACTGGAGCCTCAACTTCAGGATCTGTCCTTCTAGTGAGCACTCAGGGCTGATTTCTTTAAGAATGGATAGGTTTGATCTTCTTGCAGTCCATGGGACTCTCAAGAGTCTCCTCCAGCACCATAACGTAACGCATGCTTATTACGTAATATTAAGTAAGCTCCTTAATCTTGGCCTTAATCTTATGCACACTGATCTTGGAGTAAGTCCTACCAAGTATAATGGGAGTTGCTTCTGAGTAAACGTATATACAGTGGTACCTCTGGTTAAGTACTTAATTCATTCCGGAGCTCCATTCTTAACCTGAAACTGTTCTTAACCTGAAGCACCACTTTAGCTAATGGGGCCTCCCGCCGCCGCCATGCCGCCAGAGCACAATTTCTGTTCTTATCCTGAAGCAAAGTTCTTAACCTGAAGCATTATTTCTGGGTTAGCGGAGTTCTTAACCTGAAGCGTATGTAACCTGAAACATATGTAACCTGAAGTACCACTGTATATAGAAGGCTGTTCTGAAAGTGTAGCAGGCAACTGTTCTGTTGCTTAAACTGCAGGGGGAAAAACCCTATGCTCTCACATCTTTCCAGTAGAAAGTAAATTGAGTAAACCAAAACAGATATATAAAATACTAATTGGCATTTGCTGTATACTCAGATTACAATTGGAAAAGCTCTCATCATTGGCATGCAGGCATTAACAAGAATCTTTCTTAGGATAACTCTTCTTGGCAAACTACAATTATTTAGAGACTTTACCAGCTAGGGGTGGTATCAGATTTTCAGTCCTTAACGTCATGAAATATTTTCAGTGGGAGAAAGGAAAATGTTGGTGGAGCTTATTTTTTAGTAGCCCTGCTTAAGTCCTGCACCATTCATGTAATCAACTTATACATTTGGCCAGGAGTTCAAACTTGTTACCTATGCCTTGTTGTTGTTGTTCAGTCGTTTCCAACTCTTCGAAACCCCATGGACCAGAGCACACCAGGCATGCCTATCCTTCACTGCCTCTCGCAGTTTGGCCAAACTCATGTTAGTAGCTTCGAGAACACTGTCCAACCATCTCATCTTCTGCTGTCCCCTTCTCCTTGTGCCCTCCATCTTCTAGGGAGTCTTCTCTTCTCATGAGGTGGCCAAAGTACTGGAGCCTCAACTTCAGGATCTGTCCTTCTAGTGAGCACGCAGGGCTGATTTCTTTAAGGATGAATAGGTTTGATCTTCTTGCAGTCCATGGGACTCTCAAGAGTCTCCTCCAGCACCATAATTCAAAAGCATCAATTCTTCGTCGATCAGCCTTCTTTATGGTCCAGCTCTCACTTCCGTACATTACTACTGGGAAAACCATAGCTTTAACTATACGGACCTTTGTCGGCAAGGTGATGTACCTATGCCTACCTTCTACTAATTAGAATCAAGGTAGCCAGGAACAAGGTGCAGCCAGAGATCTACTGAATCTATGGCATGAGAACCTGTAACTGGAAAGAGGTTTGACCTGAATTTCCTTTTGGTTTAGAATCCCATGAATTTGAGTCTGGTTGTACTGGCCCTGGACAGATGCTTATCTATAGATATACTTCAAAATACACAATGACCCTGATCTTACAAGGCCAGCTATGTGTGTAACGGGATTTTAACTTCCAAAGCAGGTGCTTATGTGGCATCAAAAAGAAATGGAATAACGAGAGTTGCCATATTTCAAAAAGTGAAAATCCGGACCGATTTTCTTTCTTTCGACAAAGTTCTGTGGCAACCCTGGGGCAGCTGTCAGTGAAAGTAAGATAGCTCCTTTTTATTTCGTAAGTTTCCAGTCCTCACTATACATGCAGCTGTTTCCACAAATGACTCTGGATTGCAGCCAGTGCCTGGTCAAAAGGGGCACTAAAATATTTCCAAACGAAATAAAATTTGCTCAGGGGGTAAGGTTAGAGACACTACTACAACATATTAGAAAGCTGTTTTGAATTAGATGCTTTATTTTGCTTTCAGTTTACAGAATTTCCCCTTATTTTATTTTAAACCATAGGGATGTTTATTTAAATCAGAATGGCCATGTCCAAGTTTTCATTTGGAGAGATTAACAGTGCAATCCTAACCATTTCTAAAAGGAAGCACGTAAAAAACAGGAAGAATCCAATGATGTAGATGGAAAAGGGAGAAGTGGATCTCAGAGATGCTGGACTGTTTATTGTTATTATTATTATGTTAGCCTGATTGAATTCAGTGGGGGCTTTCTGCCAGGTAAACGGGGTTAGGAGCATAGCCCAAGTCATTAAAAAATTCATTCTTAGTTTGTATGTGATTAAATATTGCTGCATGTTTTGTTTTTATATTGCAGACTAACAAATAAAATTGGCACGCAGATTTGCATGACCGTTGCCATTTTGAGAATTAATGAAATATGATCTCCACTGGAGATTCAGCTAACATTATTTACAATGCTTACTCCCTGTGTGGTTCCTAGAATTGCTTTGTGCTCTAAAAATATATATAAGTGAAAATCTGCTGCAACTGCAGGATTGCTGGGGTCAATGGATTTACATCAGGATTGAGGTGGACTCAAAAGCTACACCAGCGTAAACTGGCCCCATAGAATAGATCGTTTTACCTGCTTCATGAATTTGGATAGATTTTTTTGGGTGAAGTGGAAACAGATTGCCAAATGTGTGACTCATATTTGAAAGAAAACCTTGGGAAATGTTTTAATTGCCACAAAGTAGAATAGCAACTAGAGTAAAATCCTGTCCTTTGAGAATTACCAGTTGTCCCCCAGTTGCCAGCCTAGAGGTAGGATGTGGAAGATGCAGTGGTTGTGTCCAAGGGAGGACCTAACTGTCCACTTTATGGGGTGGAAATTGGCTTAGTATTTCCCATTCTCTATTTCATTTCTTTGTTGTTCTTACATGTTGGGAATGTAGAAGCAGTTGCAAAACATGGGGTGGCAGTGGCTGTGGGCTGGATTTAACTAAACTGGAAGCCGGTATAAGGACTCCCACTAATGCAAATGGGCTTTCCCCCTTCTCCTCCCCATGCAGCTTCCTCAAATCCATTCTGGAGGGTTGGGAGAATCCTCACAAGAACAACACACAGAGGGAAGAGAGGGAACATCATTCCATCTCTAAAGCAGAAATGTTGGTGTTGACAGAATGATCATATTAGTGGATTGTTTAGTAATGGGGGGGGGGGGAGGGAGAAAGAGAAAGAGAGAGAGAGAGAGAGAGAGAGAGAGAGAGAGAGAGAGAGACTGTGTTTGTCATCAAGGAATGGCTGTTTCCACCTCTGTCTGTACCATTCCCAAAAGAAATGCCTCTGGTTTTGGGGGGAATGTTCTTTCAAACACTTTTTTCATTTCATTATGAATCATTTCCCAATAATCCTTAACTATTCTGCATGACCACCACATATGATAAAATAATTGTGTTTTTGTGTGTGTGATATAATACTTTTTATTATATACTGTTATTGTCCTACAGCATTTAGGCTGCTTGTCTTGCCTGTGAACCACATTGAGCACAGATGTATTTGTGGGAAATGTGGGAAATAAATAAATAAATAAATAAATAGACAATGACAATTTTTACATGAATCTGTACCTTGGATAACTTTAGGAGCACATTGGCACACCAAGAGAAGTAGGATCAAATCTTTCTGCGCTCTATGTGGGGCTACATCATCATCATCATCATCATCATCATCATCATCATCATCATATTGGGTGAATTTCTACCTGTCTTTCCTCTTAATTGTTCACTGAAATCACTACTTGAGAGATGACAGATCATGTGGAAGTCTTTGTACACAGTGGCAGATGTTGTGGAAGGGATTATGATGTGATCAACACATAACGGTAAATTTGGTGGCGGTAGTAGGAGCTGGTTAAGCCCTTCTGAAGGAACTGAAGCGGTAACAAAAGAAGCTACACATTTGTGGAGGTGATCAGTCAATGCTTATCTTGCAAGGCTCCAGTTTACAGTTGCTCAGAGGCACAGATAAAGCTGAGTACACAATGTGTGTGCGGCAGTTGGGAGACTGCCTCTAGCCAGCTTTTCTCCTGGCATTGGAGAAATCCAGGCTAATCAAGCAGCTGCATAATCAGCATTTCACAGTAATCCAGGCATATGGTCCAGCAACTGTGAAGTTCAGTGATATCCTAGGTTTTAAACTCCTATCTAAGTTAATGAACCTTTGTTGTCTGGAAAAACCAAGGTCCGCCAGTCTGTCTATGTAGCCAGCTGTGACTGGAAATTCCTTATGCAAATATGCCTTGGGGAAGACCTGTGAACTACGTGTAGATATGGACATGTCCCTATTACCGGCAAGCTTTCACATCCTATCTAGGTACAGAATACCTCTGGGAATGTCTCTGGCTGTGTAAGCTCTTGTATGTTTTAAAAGTGGGAGTGGGGAAAGAAACTCCCAAGAGCATTGGATTCAAAATTTAAAATCAATATGAGAGCCTAATGCATCATGGCTTCCACATTATGGTTCCCCCTTCTTAGGCAGGCCTGCCTAAATGCCAATCTGCAGGCTTGGGACCATGCTTTGCAAGCTTGTGAATGACCTGATTATTTTATTAGTAGTGCGCCTGTTGAGAACCCTTGCTTTTCCTCTGTAATTTTGGGGATGAATGTATTTATGCTCTTGCAGTTAAAAAAAAAATATATTCTGATCTTCTGAGAAATCCAGAGGTTTGAGAGAATTTTACTAAGGGGCTCCTCGGTGAGAAAATCAATACTGGCAGACAAGCTTCCCTGAAACACACCACTACTATTGTAACCTTCTTCATTCTGCAGCCTTCCTGGGTGCTTGCACTTCTTGAAAACCCCAAAACACTGGGATGGGCTTTCCAGCAAGCATGAGCACCCAGGGAGGCTGCCTACCATGCTCCTGTTAGGCAGTCACTGTTACTTTTTGTAGGTGAAATATTTTTACTTTCAAAGAAATCAGTGTGGAAAAGGCGTGTTGTTGTTTTTTTAAGGCTAAAGGAAGGACTTCCCTTAACAGAATCAGCGAGCACATTGATATCAGGGGTTTGATACCCAAATTCCCCAATCAAATAAAATCTTAGGGCAGGGAAATATATCATGAAGTAACTCTACCTGAGGGCCTTTTTCAGATCAGGATGTGCAAACAGCCAGGGAAGGCGCAGAGTGCTAGAGACTCTATTTAGACATATTTGTTTTAAGAACACCCATACAGCCCTCAGCCACATCACAACCATAAGATAAACTCAACATTGCACTCACCGAAATTCTAAAGAAATTCTAAAGCACCCCATGAGGCAGAAAAAGCACAAACCCCTTTTGCAGGGGAAGAAAACTTTTAATAAATTGGAGGGCAGGTTTTGGCACAGCAATGGTTGATAACAGAAGGTGTACAGATGCTGCTGCTGCTGGTGTGTGTGTTTGGGTTTGGTTCACTCTAACGATTTCTTCTAGGCTCCTGGAGCTACTTCTGCCATCAACAGCTTTCCCATTCACAACAGGAGAATGTGAGCTGCAGCCATGACCAGGATATCCTTGTGGTTGTTCAGTCGTGTCCGACTCTTCGTGGCCCCTTGGACCAGAGCACGCCAGGCACGCCTATCCTGCACTGCCTCTCACAGTTTGGCCAAACTCATGTTAGTAGCTTCGAGAACACCGTCCAACCATCTCATCCTCTGTCGTCCCCTTCTCCTTGTGCCCTCAATCTTTCCCAACATCAGGGTCTTTTCTAGGGAGTCTTCTCTTCTCATGAAGAGCCAGTGTGGTGTAGTGGTTAAGAGCGGTAGACTCTAATCTGGGGGACCGGGTTCGAGTCTCCACTCCTCCACATGCAGCTGATGGGTGACCTTGGGCTAGTCACACTTCTTTGAAGTCTCTCAGCCCCACTCACCTCACAGAGTGTTTGTTGTGGGGGAGGAAGGGAAAGGAGAATGTTAGCCGCCTTGAGACTCCTTTGGGTAGTGATAAAGCGGGATATCAAATCAACTCTTCTTCTTCTTCTCTTCATGAGGTGGCCAAAGTACTGGAGCCTCAACTTCAGGATATCCTAGTATGTATCTAAGTGCTCACATGGGTCTCAGGCTGAAATATGATACGTGTTACCAATTCACAATTCAGAATTCAATGAAGTGTCCACAGTCCAATCCTGGTTGAGGACTCCCTGTTTGATCTAGATTACAGGTAATCTCAGCAATTTAGGTTATCATGAGTGGCAACTAAGTAACTATAGAACTTGGATCTGTTTCTTATAAAGATTGTATCAGGTCCTCCATTAGAGCCTAACTGCTTCAATCTGTTCTTCCGTACTACTTACACTATTGCTCATATGTTGCAATTGCTTCAAATTTCATATATATTGTACTTGATGATAGATTTAAAAGCAAAGGACTGCTATTGGGTTAATGAGCAAAAAAAGTGAGCATTTTTCAGGTTTCTGAAACCCTTCTAAAATTTTATATGGAAATGTTCATGGTATAAACAGATACTGGATTCCTTCCCACCCTTCTAATTTATGGCTCCATTTGGATAAATAAATAGTTCATTATTGAGACAGGACAAAAACTGGAGTTGATTACTCCACATAAAGTCCATCCTCTATGTGAACTTTAGTAGGTATTTCATTTATACTTGACACACATTAAATTTTCCCTCTAATGAACACTCACATTCCCTCACATGAATGTTAGTTATTAGCCAGTAAGTCAGTGGTTAAAACAAATGTACAATAAACAGCAAGTCCACCTTTACAGGAATACCTGTGATTACAGCAACAATCTGTTACTGTATAAATGAACATTATTGAATCAGGAACAATGGGGGAGAGATATCAAATGTAGACCAGCTATTTTCTCACTAGCATATTCTTAACTGTACTCCTTAGGAAAAAGAATGAAACATATATAAAGAGCTAAGTGAGAGCCAGTGTGGTGTAGTGGTTAAGAGTGGTAGACTCGTAATCTGGTGAACTGGGTTCACGTCTCCGCTCCTCCGCATGCAGCTGCTGGGTGACTTTGGGCTAGTCACACTTCTTTGAAGTCTCTCAGCCCCACTCACCTCACAGAGTGTTTGTTGTGGGGGAGGAAGGGAAAGGAGAATGTTAGCCGCTTTGAGACTCCTTCGGGTAGTGATAAAGCGGGATATCAAATCCAAACTCCTCCTCCTCCTCCTCCTCCTCCTCCTCCTCCTCCTCCTCCTCTTCTTCTTCTTAGTACAAATCACTGACACCAACACTTCACCAATTTAAAGTATAGTCATTATTTCTAGGAGTGTGTTTTTGAATGATTTATGAAATCAAATAACAGCTCATATAGCTATCTTCCTCAGAGGTGAGCAAATCACAGTTTTTGCCAGATACACCTTAGGAAACCAAATTTAAACATCCCTCAGAACAATCTATCTTAGTCACTCACTCAGTCACAAAGAACAATCTTATCCATACTACCCAACAATGACAATTTCTATTGTATGTACATAGCTGAAATTATCCTATGTCGCCAAGAGATCAACACTGAGTTGCCCTATCTCGAGGCAGCCTCAGGCTACTAGAAGTGGGTATTTCTCAGAATAATTTTTACATGTTTGTTGAAATCCTTATCCTGTGACTTCCCATCCCTTCCAGTGTTTGTTTGCCCTTGCCTTTTTAAAACAAGCATAATTCTTTCTAGGGCTTCCCTCCACCTAGGGTTAAACAATCACTGGACAATATCTATAACCAATCTAGTTCTGTCTTTGGAAATAGCATACAACTTTTGGACAGTTTCATGTAACCAATGGAGAGGGGAAGCAGCATAATCAGAACAGCCTCCATCTCAAACTTTCATGCATTTGCCATCTCATCTGCACAGACCCTAAGCACATACAAGTTGCTTGTTGAAAGTTTATTGTAATTGACACTCAGAGCATTATCTAAATTCCTCTGATGCCATTGACATTCGTATGAAAAGGACGTCAAAACTCAATACATTGAAATTACACTTTCTCCTCCAGATAATAGCTGATCTGCTATGCTTCCACAGAAGACTGGAGGTGTAAATGAATGTTCTGGCTTGGCTTTATGAAATAAACTCATATCCATGGATGAGCCTCTTTGATACATGGAATGTTCATGCACTGGCGGAAGAAGAGGAGTGCGGGGGGAGCGCACCCCCCCGCCAGCGCGATCCCGGTGGGGAGCCATCATGTCTGCCCCCCGCCCACGCTGGGCGCCACACCCCCGCAGGTGGCACACCACGCCCCCAGGACGCGCACCACGCCCCTGCGGGCAGCATGCCATGCCCCTGGGACACACGCCAGCCCTGCCCCCGCCTGCTCTCCGCCCCCCGGTGCTGGAGCATGGAGCTCCGCCACTGTGTTCATGAACATTTTAATTGTTCATAAGTAATCTGTCAGCATAAAGGATTTAAGATGAGAAGCAGCTGTGTGCTATTAGTAGGAAGGGATGCAGAGAGGTGAAGGGGTCAGAATTAAGATAAATAAACCTGATTGTGATTTTTATAGGCACCCATTTGTATAATTATAATTGGAAATAAGATTTTTTTTTCTGTCTATAGTCCTATAATTTTAAACCACCCCAGCCTGCCCTCAGTGATCAGAATGAATAATTGCTTTTCATTTTCCTTCTGACATCATTTTACATATATAAAAACATTTTTTTACTTTAGGCAGAGTGTATGGAATTTCTCAGTCATTCTTCATTTTGTTGATTTTTAAAAAACCTCTATTATCCCTAGAGTTCTCTTCTAAATCATTTGTGCCTTACTATTACTCCAAATAAGCAGGGCATTTTTTTCAGCCAGAACACACTGGAACTCAGTTCCGGCACATCTCCAGTGGGCACCATTGCCATTCTAAGAGAACGAAGGAGGTGAGCTCCAGCACCTCTTTTTCTAGAAAAATAGCACTGCAAATAAGGTATTGCTAATGTGAAAGATAAGCCAGAACAATCTCAAATTTATGCAGTTAGATTGAATATTAAGCAAAGGGAGGAGAGAAGTTAATGTTGATGGCATATATAAAGTTCATCCATTTAACTTTTTACACACTTTTTCTTAAATCCAGCTTCATATTGTTGACATGCCATTGTTAACTAATGAAGTGTCACAAGGCATAATTAGGGTATTGTTATATTCTATTTTTAATGTATAAATAATGTATAAATGTATAATGTATAAATATTCATAAATTTAAGAAGGCCAATTAAGAAAGTCTCATAAGTTATAGATTCAAGAGTGGAATACTTTGATTTGCTGACTGCCCATGCATTACTTTCAAGGGTGGTTTTTTGTTTTGTTTTTTGCATTTAGAATGCAACTTGAATTGCTGCACTAAACAAACTACAGTGGTACCTCGCCTAACGAAGATAATGCGTTCCGACGCGATCGTCGCTAGGCGAAAAAATTTGTTAGGCGAATCCCCATAGGAACGCATTGGGGAAAAATTCGTTAGTCGAATAAATCCTATTCAAAAATTCGTTAGTCAAATAAATCCTATTCAAAGCAGCCGCAACATCTTTTCTTAAGTCGAAGAAATTCGTTAGCGGCGGCCATTTTGTTTTGCTGGAAGTCATTCGTTAGGCGAAAAAGACGTTAGGCAAGTTATTCGTTAGGCGAGGTTCCACTGTACGTCCAATTCCTCTTTAATTCATGGCAAAACCCTTAACCTGTGGCTTTGTAGCTACTTTGTGAAACCAGATCCAAAAAGATACTTGCATATAATGCTCACTGTAGACTTTTGGTTACTCTGTGTCTAAAATTATTCTTGGTACCGAATAAAGTATTCCATGCATATTTGACCTCTTAACACTAGAAAATGGATCTGGTAAGATTTTAAAGGTGAACCTATCTAAATTGCACTTCCTTAAACAATATGAGGACCAAGAAACAGTCACCCTTCAAAATTCACACTTCTCTAAATTTTGCAGTGCAGTTCTCTAACCAAGCAATGTGTAGAAAAATGCAAAAAACTAGGATAAAGTGTGCTTTAAAATGCATATGCTAGTGAAAATAACACTAAATACATTATATCAGGGGAAATTGTTCTGCAAAAATGTCCATATTGGGCAAAATTGCCTACAAATACTGGTATATGCATAGTTGGAGAAATTCACACTAAAAATTGGATGAATGTTCATGAGCCCTTTTTTATATATATAGAAAATTCACAAACTGATGTCGAATTGCGGAAGAGCTGAAGACTGGGGAAATGAGGAACTGAGAGTACCCAAAACTGATGGATTCACTTGTCCCTGCTTAACACCACCAAGTTCTTCCTGAATCTCCATCCATACTTTACTTTTTGAAATGACCTAGCTTTCTCGTGGCAGGAACATGAAGCAGCCAGGTTTAAACCTATACTTAAAATTCATGTTGAAATCAATTGGACTGAACCATGTTTAACAGTGACTGGGTTGTGTCTAAGATCTAGAATGCCAGTCATTATATTATATGTTCAAAATGGCAGTCTACTATAGCACCTCAGGATTCCACCACCATTTCTGATGCATATGTAGGCCAGGCCAATTAAAGCAATTACAGCCACATATACACATTTATACATTTACAACCACACATACACATACATCCCATCCATCACGACTCCCCAAAGATCATAGCTTTTTTGAGACAACAGGAGCTTTTTTGAGACAACTTTAGAGCTGCAATCCACAGTAATTTGGCACAGGGCTTTCAGTGTGACCACCCCTGTTTTGCGAAACAGCATCCCTGTTGAGATATGGCTGGTGTTCACCGCCTGTACTTTCCAGAAACAGTTGTTGTTGTTGTTGTTGTTGTTGTTGTTGTTGTTGTTGTTGTTGTTGTTTCTTACATTTGTATATCACCCTTCATCCGAAGATCCCAGGGTGGTTCACTACAGAAACAGCTGAAAACTTCTTTATTTCAAGGCTGTCGGATTCCAGCCTTGGATTAATTTTCTTTTTTTTAGCCTTTCTTCAGTTCTTGGTTTTGTTTTTAAAGCTGCTTTTAACTGTTTTCATGGTATGTTTTTAAATCACCCTGAGCTGCATATAAAAGATGATTCATAAATTAATAAATAAGGACAATGGTGATAATAATTTACAGCCAGAACATTTCCCCCTTCTGTATATCCAGCTCTTAGTAGAATTTAGAAAAAATCTAATGAGTCATAAGAGGCTATCTCTCTGCCTATAATACAGCAGTCATGATGTATGGGGAACACATCTGGATGACCCCAGCAGTGTAACTTAAAGAAAATGGATTTTCCTTAAGCTGTGCACTGAATACTATTTGAGCCCTGCAACATTTTCGGAAGAGAGATGATGGTGTAGCAGTGATTGGACCTATCTGACAGTACCCTTACATAGCTACTGATTGTGCTGCATTGTCATAGGAGTGGGCATTAAAATACACTTAACTATCAGAGGAAGCAGGTTGAAAAGGTAGGATGCAATTATTTCAAATATTTCTCCTTGCGGTTGCTGCTGTGCAGTTCCACTGTTTCTAAAGGACTGCTAAATATACTTGATCAGTTCATTTTGTAAGAAATGTATTATTCTTATTCTTATTCTTATTCTTATTCTTAATATCCCACCCTTCCTCCCAAAGACGCGCTATGCTCTCATACCCTCCAACACAGGGGTCAGCAATCTTTTTCAGTTGTGGGCCGGTCCACCATCCCTCAGACCATGTGGTGGGCCGGACTATTTTTTTTGGGGGGGGGGATGAACGAATTCCTATGCCCCATAAATAACCCAGAGATGCATTTTAAATAAAAGGACACATTCTGCTCATGTAAAAACATGCTGATTCCTGGACCATCCGTGGGCCGGATTGAGAAGGCAATTGGGCCGCATCCGGCCCACAGGCCTTAGGTTGCCTACCCCTGCTACAACATATTTAGTGCCCAAACTGGGACTTGCGTCTTTCCATCCATGCTCCCGCATGAGTCGCGTGACTCGCACGAAATCATGGAGCCCCAAAGACATGCTTTCTTAGGGGCCGTGCTCTCACAGCACCCAAAAATGTGCATTTTGGGCAGTCACACAAGATTGCGGCTCCCCAAAAACTTTTTTTTTGGGGGGGGGTGAGATTTCATGCAGAAATCACAGTGCCCCAAATGGCTGCTGTGCTCTTGCAGGAAAAAAAAATCCCATTTTTTTCCTGGGATACTTGTGGGGCATGCTATGTTTCCCTAGCACACTTGGATACTTGGATTGTATGTTGGGAAGAATGATTATAAATGTAATTTAGCATGCACTTCAACAGGAAAGCTAAGTGGTTATGTCTTGCCCATTGTGGAAAAAGTGCTTTTCAACTAATAATTTCATCATTTATAGCCTTTGGTTAAGGTGTAGGGAGATGGTGTTTAACATTTGAGCCATCATTCCATGTATACTTTGGATCGTCCTCTAAGAATACCAGAGCATCCTACAATACACATAGTTCCCAGGTGGCCTGTATATTGGCAGTTTATAGGCAAAGCTTACTTAACTGCAGCAGTAGAATGGAATCATTTGCCTTTAGGTGATTCTCTAGGCTTTCCTTAGTTATTACTTCTGTTAAATTGGTGAACTCTGTAGGCAGCAGCAGTCTCCGTCTTGCTGTAGCAGGAGCCAAGAAAACAGATGTTCTTGACTTTATCTACTATTTAATTCATCAGGGGTGATCTAAACATTTTCTTACTCTGGAGTGTCAAACCATTTGTTCTTATTTCGTCCAAGAATGTTAAGGTCTTTATACACAGCCATATAACAAAGATGTAACAAAACTCTACCAGTGTTATAGTGTCAACAAAATCAATGATGCAATGGTGGTGGGGCTACTTGACCTCTTAGCAAGGTTCCCTGCCTTGCCTTAATATGCTTAAACCAGTTTAAAAATTGTTGAAAACTCTAATTGGGGTCAGCAAACCTTTTCAGCAGGGGGCCGGTCCACTGTCCCTCAGACTTTGTGGGGGGCCAGACTATATTTTTTGGGGGGAATGAATGAATTCCTATGCCCCACAAATAAGGGCACATTCTACTCATGTAAAAACATGCTGATTCCCGGACTGTCCGCGGGCCGAATTTAGAAGGCAAGTGGGCCAAATCCGGTTCCCGGGCCTTAGTTTGTCTACCCATGTTGCATGCTGTAGACCTCCCCCTGGTAAGTTAAGTTTACTAAATTTGTTAACCCCTTGCCACAACTGACAGACATCCCAAAGTGACTTACAGAACAAAAAAGGAATAAATTACAGAAAATACAATCTAACTAGACTGTGACTACAGCACTATGATCCAGAACAAATATTATGCGGTATTTATCCCCAAATATTCCAAAATCTTTTTTTTAAAGTCCTCCACCACCTATCCAGCACAAGAATGGACACATAACAGCCACCCAAAGGCAGGCTGATAGTGCTTTCCATTTGCCCGAGAAAAGAAAAGATCCAATCACAGGTCAGCACCAATTGGGCAGCAGCCAAAAGTGCCACCACCAACCGGACCTCTCCTTCTGACTGTAGGGTCCAAAATGGTTTTAAATACTTGGGTCCCAAGCCACTTTGGGCTTTGTATACTCGTACTAGGACCTTGAACTGGGCACAGTAACTCTCTGTCAACCAATGCAGCATTTTCAGGACTGGCGGTACATGTTCCCATATGACTCCCCACTTAGCCAGGCTAGAAGCCGCATTCTACATTAGCTGCAGCCTTTGGTTTCTCTTCAAGGGCAGCTCCTGCTGAGCATCCTGGAGAAGTTTCAGCTGCAATACCACCGAATTATCAGTTTTCTCATCACTGTTTTTACTTATTTAAACCTTTCGTTTATTTTAAAGCCTTATTTTTTTTTTTAAAAAAAATCTCCCTTTCTAAACAATGTGATTTCCGCAACACTTGTGGTTTAAAATTTATTTTTTCATCCAAAATTCTTGAATAGTTTAAAAATTAAACATTATTTTCAACCACACCGTTATAGTTATGGCTTGGTGTTTCTAAAGCAATTTGGAGGCAGAAAGAAATATGAAATAACCGGCTACTGGCTTTGTTCTTATGCATTTCTCTTTTCCGGTTGGAAATAAGTGCCTTATATGTGCTATATCTGTGTAACCGAGACTAAATACAGCTTTTAAAAAGAAGAACTGGTAGATCTTGATCCGAAAGATGAGAAGATGGTTATTTGTATCATGTCTGGGGTTGGTACAATTTCAGGAAATTACCTTTCCCAAGATGTAGTCTGTTTTGTCAGCTTTTTCTTTCAATCTCAATTGAACATGTTTAATGTAACATTCCTGTTAATGGCTCTTCAATGGGGCTAGCCTGGCTTCCATCCAAGTACTTCAGTTTAGCTGATGTATGGAACCTGGCCAACTTATTTTAAACAAAATCTTTGTCTGGCTTGCCGTCAGCCTTATTATAAACAATTGTGCCTATGTTACAAAGGCAGTGCAACATCATGTTTTGTAAAGTAGTGCTTGCATAGCTATTTCGCCTAAGTATTTAAGTTTTAGTGGCCTGTATCTTAGAACTGGGGAGTTCTTGCTTCATAGCCTACTTTTGGCTTATTGTGGTACATTCATGCTGAGAGCTGATTCTGTAGAGAAAAAGGCTACCAGAATGATAAAGGGGATGGAGCAATTCACATATGAGGCAAAGTTCCAGCATTTGGGACTTTTTTAGTTTGGAGAAATGACAAATAAGAAATGACATGATAGAAATGGCAAGTAAGAAATGACATGATAGAAATTTATAAAATTATTCATGGCATAGAGATATTGGATAAACCTTGAGGATATCCAATAAAATTGAATGCTGGAAGATTCAGGACAGATAAAAGAAAATACTTCATGCAGCACATAGTTAAGCTATGGAACTCATTCCCACAGGAGATGTGATGGTCACCAAGTTGGATGGCTTTAGAAGATGATTAGACAGATTCCTGGAGGACAAGGCTATCAATGGCTACTAGCCACGGTGGTTGTGTTCTACATCCATTGGCAGAGGCAGTTGCTGGGAATTGCAGGTAGGCAGAAAGCTGCTATGGTCATGTCCAGCTTGCAGGGTTCCCACAGACGTCTGGTTGTCTGCTGTGAGTTGCTGGACTAGAGGAGCCATTGGCCTGACTCAGGAGGTCTCTTCCTCCTGAGAGCAGTAGTTCATAAGTTACAGTGGTTAACCTCGTAACTGAAGATGAGCTCCTCTGATCTGCTGTTGCTCTGTGGTTGCAGCCTGCGTTGCCCTTTGCATTTTTTACACTCTCCAGAATTCCTCGTATAATTTCAGATTTGGCACAAGTGCTGCTCACAACACTTTGCTCCACGTGTTCTATGCAAAATTTGGAAATTAAATCCAGAAGAATTGCAGATTTTGAACACACAATGCCAAATCCTGAAAGAAAGACAGGAAAGGTTTTTTGTTTTTTTAAATCAAAATCCAAGGGATAAACTTGAGATAGGCCAACTTTTGGAAGCATCACTAATAATGATGTTGACCTACCTTGCAAGTTGTTGCAAGGATATATGAGGGAACAACGTAAAACACTATGGCCCCTCTAAAGCATTGCAAAAACGGTAGAAATTTATTTAATTTATATGCTGACTTTCTGTATGTAGCTGTATATTGTTGTTACTCTGTCCAGGCGTGACTTCTCAATTCCCACTCCTCTCTATACAGATTACTGTGGGAAGGGATGCAGGTGGCACTGTGGTCTAAACCATCAGAAGGTCGGCAGTTTGAATCCCTGCGATGGGGTGAGCTCTTGTTGCTCTGTCCCAGCTCCTGCCAACCTAGCAGTTTGAAAGCATGCCAGTGCAAGTAGATAAATAAGTACCACTGCGGTGGGAAGGTAAACGGCGTTTCTGTGCGCTCTGGTTTCCGTCACGGTGTTCTGTTGCGCCAGAAGCAGTTTAGTCATGCTGGCCACAAGACCCAGAAAGCTGTCTGTGGACAAACAGCTCCCTCGGCCTGAAAGTGAGATGAGTGCTGCAACCCCATAGTCACCTTTGACTGGACTTAACTGTCTAGGGGTCCTTTACCTTTTACTGTGGGAAGAATTTGTTAATGCAGAATTTAGCTGGTCTAATTTCCTCTTTTATTTGTGTGTGATCCATGCAGCAGGATCTAGGTACCTGGGGATAGTTGAACTTAAGAAACAATTATGAACATAGAGTTATATGAACTCTGATCATTTGTCCACCTCACTCAGTACTGTCTGCACTGACTGGCAGTGGCTCAGCAGGATTTCATAAAGGGGTTCCTTCCAGCCCCATCTGGAGGTCCTGGGGACTGAACTTGGGATCTTCTACATGTTGAAGCAGGTCCTTTACCACTGAGCTCCAGGCTTCCCCCATTATCCACATTACATGTAAATCTCTTGAAACCAGCAGTTAAGGGTTTAGGACAGCCATGGCCTGAAATCGCTACCAGTTACTGTTTGCGTATTTCCCCCAGACAGTTGTTCTCTTAACACTAATTATTGGAAATGCCTGGTTTGTCTTGTTTGCATCCACAGTGAAAAAAGAATCACTGGTTCCTGCAGGTCAAGAGAATTAGGAGCACTGCTAGCATGTGCAGATAATGCTCTGTGAGTCTTTCTGACAGCCTAGATTTTTCACACTCCTTCACAGGAAATATACAGCTCGATGTAACTGACACCAGCATATTAGACGATTGCCTGGTTTTCCTGTTTAACACCTCTTAACCCTGTCCAAACAAATTATTTACCAAGGGCTTTACTGGCAAACAAGGATTCTTTCCTTCCAAATAAATGCACAAGACCGACTGCAGCTGTTCCATCAGCAATTGCTTGGGAAAGTTAAGTGTGGCAAGTAGGCAGCCGGAGGGGTCTCTGTTTCAGAAGAGACACATTTTGCTATATTCTGTGACCAATCTGCTGACTGAAAGAAACAGCGACAACCATATCTGAACTAGGAGTCCTAGGAGGACTGTACCATCTCAGCTTTCAAATGGCTTGATTGAACACTCGCTCACATCAAAACTTCGCAGCCAATGAAGGAGAAGCCTAGCTTTTCTCCTAGATGTCATTTTCCTTTGTGTGTGGATTTTTAAAATTTATTTTTAAATATGAGATGGCATTCAAACATGTGACTTCCACCTGAATTCTTGAGTGGGGGGTGCACTCCTAGGAAGACTGCTCCTTCCCCTCCCCCCAGTAGTGAAATAGATCAGACAATTCTGTACACTGCATTCTAGAGGCAAATTCACACAGTTATGCATGCTATTCTTTCCTTTGTACAGTAGGCTACATTGCTGACATGCAAAAGCCAAAGGTTTCTACATACCCACTGGCACCCATATATCTTTATGCAGGCAAGCAGTTCAAGAACACATTCTAGGCAGTCAAAAGCATTCAGGGACGATGCAGAGCAGGGGCAGTAAGGGGGGTGGCCTAGGGAGAGTCCCACTGATTAGACAGAGAGGCCTAGAGGACTGCATTTGGCCCCCATGTCTGAAGTTCCTCACCGCTGTCCTACAGTCTTTCAGAGTCTCCTGATATGACTGGTGATAGCTGTCGACCTTGGATGTTACCCTGATCTGTCTCACACCTGAAGTGAAACTAAGAAGTTCCTGGTTAGGCAGAAAGCAGATGTAAAGAGAAAGCTATCTTTATAGTAGCAGAATTGTAGATTAAATTTGGGTGGTGAAGTAGGTAAAAGGGTTAATTGTTCTGGGTAACAGCCGGATTTGATGTTTTCAAAAATGAGGACCAGTCACTACTTATTCATCCAAGAATGCTAGACATAACCTGATACCTGCAAGAACATAGTCAAGACCGGGGGTATCAACTTGAATAAAATATTGGGGGGGAGGTAAGCCCTGCCCCACATAATTTATCACATGATGCCGTGCACACACACCATTTGAATGGCAATGCCTATCAACTTGGGGGAGGCCCCCTCAAATATTTTAGGGCCTCCTGGCCTATGGCAAAGACTAAATTGGTCTGCATCGGTCTGCATTGAGTTTAAAAGACCACAAAGCTTAAATGCTCAGCCAAATTGTTCTGCTTTTAAAAAACTGCTTTCTGATTCCCCAACATTTAGCCTAATGAAGAGTTCAGAGAACTCAAAAGCTTACACACTATTTTGTGACATTTTGGTTGGTTTTGATAAAGAAATTGCTCAACTAAGGTCCAGTTGGATTAAAGGCTTATCCAGGGATTTGTGTGGTTTCCCTTGGAATGGGTGATATGGTTCACAAATCATCTAGATTTGTCTTATCAACCTTCTTCTTCATAAGATTCTTCAGATTTCTCTAATACGAGAACATAGAAGGCTGCCAGACTATTGGTCAATCTACCTCAGTAGCAGTAGTTCTCCAGGGTTCTGCTCTGGTCTTGTTGACATAACTAATGTATACACGTGGTTATAGACAGTTTAGGTATATAGCAGCCTTCCCATATGTTAGCTCATCAGAGTGTTTCACCACCACAAGAAAAAGTGAAGCAACAGTTTTAGGACTGCAGGTCTCTTACACAAGGCCAACCTGTCTACTTTCCAGTAGAAGCTGTACAGTAAACCAAATCTGGCTTAATTAAATCGCATTTCTATGGAGTTCAGCATATGTGAAATTGAGAGTTTAATGTATAGTATAAAAGCATTTTGGGTTGCATCCAGCTAAATCATTGCACACATGGAACAATTTCCACGAGTGCAACAGAATGGCCTATCCTTCTCACATCCTGCACACACGCTCCAAATCTGCACTTGGAGTTTACCCAAACCTCTGGAGAAAATTTGTTGGTGGTTCAGGAAGAAACAAGGGGCAGGAAGTCCCATGGCACTTGCGGAAGCTGTTTTGCATGCACGATGAAGTCAGATACAGTGGTACCTCGGGTTACGAACTTAATTCGTTCCGGAGGTCCGTTCTTAACCTGAAACCGTTCTTAACATGAGGTGTGCTTTCGCTAATGGGGCCTCCAGCTGCCGCCGCGCGACTTCCGCTCACATCCCAGAGCAAAGCTCGCAACCAGGAGCATCTAATTCCAGGTTAGCGGAGCTCGTTACCCAAAATGTTCGTAAGGAAGACGGCATGTAACCCGAGGTTCCACTGTACAACCCATTCTCCCTAACATTTTCAAAAACAATATGTGAAGCAAGTTGACCTAAAAGAAAACAGTAGGCTGCATACAATCTACTGGGCTCATACGGGGAAGCTGATCGGTGTGAGAAGAGGGTTGTTCTATCTAGTGCAGTGACATTAACACCCAAACAGGAAGTGGACAATGGAGTATTAACTGGCAGGGCCGGTGCGTCCATTTAGGCGAACTAGGCAATTGCGAACCAGCGGCGGAGCAAGCAAACCGGGGAGGCAGGGGGCGCCCGGCCGGGCAGGGGGCGGGGCACCGCTCCGCAACGTGCGTCATACGCAATGACGTCACGTGGCCCGCCCCCTCGCCTAGGGCGCCAAAATTGCCAGCACCGGTCCTGTTCACTGGTCTTGGTGTGTGGGTGTGTCTGTGTGGGTGGGCATGCTACTATCACTGCAATTGTGTCACAGATGCTGGCCAGAATCCAAAACAAAGTTATGCACATTTATGATAAGTGAATCCTATGGGTTTAAGTATTCCTGACTGAATCGGACCGTAGCCTCTGTGCCTCCTATGAAATGGACCCCGTTAATCTATTGCAACTGGCAGAGACCAGTATGGATATTGGCCCAGTTCCTATGTGACTGGTATGTGGCAATTGTGCTGACTCAGTCTGCTGTGCATCCACAAATTCTCCTGTGGATGTGACCTAGAACATCACATACCATGACATTCTTTGCTGACTGAGCCCACCCTGATCATAAGGTTCAGAAATGTCCCATGCATATACCAAGTGGACCTCCTTGCTGACAATTTGCATGGAAAGCCTTTTGAAATGGTGACATACATTGCATCATTTAAAGTACACATTTTAGATTTTCATTTAAACTTCGTAGAAGGCTAACCCAGAAAGACACAGAGTGATTGAGCAGAAACTGCAGCGTTCACTGCATAACGAATGACACAAGAGGCTACACTGTTTGCTTGGCTGGAGTTGCTCGGCCTTTCATATGCTTTGCATATGTTCCATGTCTCTTTGCAGCTGAAGTAAAAGTCTTTCAAAGAATTAAGCCTCTAATGAGTTGCAACGCATACCTCTTCTGCTGAAGGCTTCGTATATCATGCAATACAAATCACTAACAATAAATAAACACTTTTTCACTTAGGGATAAATTTGCTACCTTGTTCTGATCTTATGAAAATACTCCTTTCTTAAACATAATGTCGTATTGTTAGTCTCTGCTGGCACATGGAGTTTAGGGCCCATTCTCCCTTAAAGAAATAAACAGTGAAGTGTTATCTGAGCCTCGTGTAGTTAAAAAATGTCTGCTGCTTGGCAGCAAAATTTGTTACCTTCAGACAGTCTATCTTTGTGCTAAGCAGCTTTAACTTATTACTCTTTTATGAGGAAGCCCCAATACGCTATTACTATCCAGCCCAAGTCATGGATTTAGCAGAAAAGTCATTGGTCTGTTAGGAAGCAGGACATCTCTAAAATCCACACATGTTTGTCAGACTTGCAAGATTCTGGCCACTTTCTAGTTTGTGCTTAATGTCTATGGGTGGAATTCAACGTCACACTCTTCCAATCATTCCGTCTGGGCAAGCATTGCTGCTTGCCAGATGGAACAACTCCCTTGCTCTCTCTGTCATGTGCTATTCTGGGGGTTCTCCCGATCCCCCCCAGCCAATTTTAGGAGGGGAGAAGTGTGGGGCACACAGGGAGAGGGGGTGGGAATCATGCTGCTCAAACAGAAGTCCTTTCACAAAGCTCTGCTGACAGGGTTGGGTAGGTGACTCCCAGCCCATCTCATTCTCTCTCTTCTCTCTCTCTCTCTCTCTCTCTCTCTCTCTCTCTCTCTCTCTCTCTCTCTCTCTCTCACACACACACACACACACCACACAGAGGCCAACTTAGAAAGGTGATACTAGCTTCTGAAGGATGCATGTCACAGCCTTGTAGAAGGTGCTGTTCCCCAACTTTTTCTCTTCTTGTAATAATAATAATAATAATAATAATAATAATAATAATAATAATTTTTTATTTGTACCCCGCCCATCTGGCTGGGTCTCTTGTCCCCTCCCCTTCCCTCTATGCTATTGCTCCCAATAGCTCCAGTCCAGACCTCGCAGAAGTGGGTTGCCCACACACTGATACACGTACCTATGGTCGCTATCTGTTGGGCAGAAGTAATCAACCCAAAACCCAAGCCTCTCTATTTCTACAGAAAACCGCGGCTGTGGTCACTTTCCCACTTCCAAATACCAATGGCAGCTTGGCAGCTGCTCAGTGCTCTGAGCTCACTTTTCCAATTTATGTCGGGAACTGCACTTGAAGCCTGAACGTCAACGGAGGTTCAATACATGGAACTGTATGTATGCATCATTTCAGTTGCCCTGGTCTGACCTTTTCCAGCTCCACAATATCTTTTTGAGGTAAAGTGACCCTTGCTGTACACAGTATTCCGAGTACAGTCACACAACAGATTTGCACAACAGCATTCTGATATCGGCAGTTTTATTTTCAGCCTTTCCCTTAAGTGCAGGAACCTGGGGCATTTCAGTTAGCACCATGCAAGAGTATAGTTGCTGGCCGGCTAGGAACTCCTCATGTACTCTACAGCTAGCCATGACCTTATGTGGTGCTTCTTACTGTAGCACACTGCTGCTATACCTGATGTCTACTGGTAAGGTCAGTAGTTTCACTCCCCTTCTTCATCAACCCACATATGGTGACTGGCAGTTCCACTAAGCTGCTGGTGAGAGAATACAACCACGAGGGGAAATACATATAGCTTGTATGCACCAAATGAGTAACAAATGTGCATTTGAGATGATGGTATGGGAAGTCCATAAAGACGTGATCTCAGATGAGTCACCATTTCGCCGTTTCCCGCTCTAAAACTGGTGTGGCTCTCAGCATCGTTAAGAGGATTATTAGGATAAGAATTGGGGAAGCGCCATGGACATTAATAACAAACAATAAGTAAAAGAAGCATAGAGAACGGAGTCAACACAAGGCTCCTCTTGCTTTTAATACACTTGGGTTGCACACAATGTTTTCCCCCACCTCTTCCAAAGATCCTTCCCCCCTGCTTCACAGATGCTCACCTTCACCTCTGTCTTAACTAGCAGATGTTTGAAGTATTCCCTTTCAAACCCTGGCTGTCTAACAGAGCTGGGTTGGGTTTTGTTTGCAGCATGAAGTAGGTAAAAAAATTCTGGCCAGTATCAATGTTACAATATTTGTTCCCAGGGTATCTGGAGACTCTTTGTCCATTTGTCATGCGCAACCTATTAATCAGTTCCATGTTGAAAATCTTACGTGGTCGTGTGATGATTGCCAACAAACTGTCTCTGCAGCCCAGCAGTCCATCCTCTTATTTCAAACAAGACTCTTAGCAGCCCGATGAATTAGCGATGTCCATGTACACATGAGCACACAGACCCAAAATCCACGGCAGAGGCCAGACTTCTTTTTAAAATATTTTTTTAAAAATCCAATCCTGACTTTGCTTTTGTTGTTGTTGTTAGATTCCACCTGCAGCCTTATGCTGGAGGGAACAAGAAAAGTGCCATGGGCCCTCTTTATGTATTCAGTGGGATCTGATAGATTATTAATGGACCCGGTCCAGCTGTGCTCTCATCAGGTTGATTTAATGGCTTTTAAGAGAAACCATAAAAGTGTTTTTGGGTAGTTTTAGGCCCCAGCTGTTCCATGCAGCACTGCCTCATTTTGCAAGCTCAGTTAACTATAGATTAATGATTGTGAAATGGCTTCTTTGACGGTATATAACTTTTCAAAGGGGCAGGTCTTCTAGAAAATATGGTTTACTGAAGATAATTATATAAAGGGATGGAAAAATGAGGAGGAAAAGACTTAACCTTTCACTATGACCGGGATAAGATTTTCCATATGCCAAGCGTGGTCTCTTGCTTGACTGTGATTCGTAATATTTTGTGTACAAGTGTTTTCAAGTGGGGTTCCCCCCACCCCCCACCTGCCATCCACGGGTCTTTTCTGGGATCATGACTTCGTTTTCATTATCCTGCAAAAAATCATTTTAGGCTTATCAGGCCACTCAGGTAAGTTTTTAAACTAATCGTATACCGATGTATTGTTTTTAAACCACTCATATGCACCCTCACATATAAAGGTAAAGGTAAAGGGACCCCTGACTGACTCTGGGGTTGGAGCGCTCATCTCGCATTATTGGCCAAGGAAGCCAGCGTACGGCTTCCAGGTCATGTGGCCAGCATGACTAAGCCGCTTCTGGCGAACCAGAGCAGCGCACGGAAACGCCGTTTACCTTCCCGCCGGAGCGGTACCTATTTATCTACTTGCACTTTGATGTGCTTTCAAACTGCTAGGTGGGTAGGAGCAGGGACCAAGCAACGGGAGCTCACCCCGTTGCGGGGATTCGAACCGCCAACCTTCTGATCGGCAAGCCCTAGGCTCTGTGGTTTAACCCACAGTGCCACTTGTGTCCCACATATAGGCATATGTAAATTCTCTCTCTCTCTCTCTCTCTCTCTCTCTCTCTCTCTCTCTCTCTCTCTCTCTCACACACACACACACACACACACACGATAACACACATACTCTGTTTCTCACATATATGCATATGGGCACATGTACAACTATCAATCAGGACACAGAGTCAGAGATGTTCAAAAAGCTGCTTCAGTACATTTTTATGGGACTTTCTGTAGCATTTTAGTGTATACTTTAATCAGGGGTGACCAAACTTTTTTCAAAGAGGGCCAGATTGGATGAAGTGAACATGTGTGAGGGCTGACCAAAGTTGCTGAGCTTTTTTTTTACAATTTTACCCCAAGGTTGATGAGCTTTTTTTAAGGATTGAAGTTGCTGAGCTTTTTTTAGGATTTTACCCCAGGACATATACTGCCACGGGGGCCGGATTAAAGCGACCGGTGGGCTGGATTAGGCCCCCGAAATGGACTTTGGACATGCCTGCTTTAAGTGGTTTAGGAATACACTTAATCATATAATCACATGAAGCTGCTGAATGGACACTTCACAGTGCAAACCTGTGCATACGGTAAGTAAGTCTGAATGTCTTCCATGGGGCTCACAGAACTATCCTTTGCATGCTTAATCAGAAGTCCTATAAAGTTAAAGAGGGCTTACTCCCCAGGTAAACTGGTATAAGCTTGCAGCCTGTGGGTAAGCATGCATGGGATGGCAACTTAAATAATATTAACAGAATAACATGTACTTGATTATTGGCCAACTAGACTTCTTATGCGCATGTGCTGCTTGTTCTTGGGGAAAGTGGTCCATATCAGTATCTGGAAATCAAACATCAATCATGTTTTAGGTCTTGAATATAGCAGGGGATAAATTTGAAAAGACTTGAGAGATGATTTGTTGTAAGAGCTTTTACATTAAAAGCACCCTCTGAATGTTAAACAGATGGTTTTGGATGAAATCCATTGTTTGAGCCCTGTGCTCAATCTATTAACTAAACAGTTCACTTTAGCAAGCCAATGGAAATATATACAGGTTCTAGAGTTTTCCACAGACTAACTACTTGAGGTAAAATTGTGGCAAACTGGCTAAAAAGGCTGCCAAAAAGATGGCCAGCAGAAGGAATTGTTGCAGCCGCACAATCGTGATTGTGGTTCTCCCCTTTGATTGCTAGGAAACTCTATCAGAGCTACTAGGAACTACAAACAGATGCCCTTATAGACACATACTTGCACATGAAGCGTGGAGGTGGGGCTTAGAAGAATGCAACATAAAATGACAACTGTAAGGAAAACATGAAGAATGGATATTATCCCAGTGGAAATGACCTCCTGGCCTCCGTCCTTGGCGGAGGGAATTGTTGCTGGAGCAATATTTTGTTATTTCTGAAGAACTGGTGGCTGGAGGATACTGTTCCTGGAAGCCTTGAGATCCAGTGGATGGGTGTTTTTTAATTGTAATTGTTTTTGGTTTTGCTTTGTTTTGGTTTTTAAATTGGTATTTCTTTGCCACCCTGGGTTCTTTGGGGAGGAAAGGCAGGTTATAAATTCAATCAATCACACAAATCAATTAATAAAATTATAAGGCTTCAGTTGCCTTGTCTTATACTCCAGGTACTTCTTAACAAGCTTGAAGGACAACCTCTTTTCCTTGTTCTTCCTCCCTTCTGTGAATGGAAATAATCACAATGCCTTATCAATGAATCTATGATTCTCTTTTCTGTCACTTCAGTATTTTCAAAGCATGGCCCATATATACTGACTCAGTAGTGAGCCAAGGGAAAACCTTTTTTAACCTCTCCAAAACTGTAAAGGCTGCACTCGCAGAAAAAACCCACATGTCCTTTTGAAATTGGATAGTATTCATCCCTTCAAAAAGGGCTACCAAATACAGTGGTACCTCGGGTTAAGTACTTAATTCGTTCCGGAGGTCCGTTCTTAACCTGAAGCGTACTTAACCTGAAGCACCACTTTAGCTAATGGGACCTCCTGCTGCCGCTGCGCCGCCAGAGCACGATTTCTGTTCTTAGTGGAGTTCTTAACCTGAAGCGTACTTAACCCGAGGTACCACTGTACTTATAAATAGTATCCAGTTATTCTAAGTAAGTAAGTAAGTAAATAAGAAAATCATAGAGTGCTTCCTTAAAAAAGAAAAATAGGACACAAGGTGATGTGGGCTATCTCTGAAGCTTTTTGATGATTAATCAGGTCAAAGGATGAAATCAAAGTCCACTTCTGTGTAGACATATATAGGATTTCAAAGTACATTACTTCAGAACTCAAACATGGCTGATTTTAGGGGGAAATAATCTCATTGCTGAGTTTTTCTTGCATATCAAGAGTGTGGTTTAATCACTGCAAAGGAAATGACTAACCACCATCAAATAAACTAATAATAGTGAAAGTCAGAAAACAGAGTTGATTCTGGGCCAAACCAGATGAGGTGTGGCAGATCTGATTAGCTAGTAAAAAGAAAAAAAGTCCACCCCTTTTGACTTAGTCCTCCTTCTGTTTCCAGTTCAAGGTGCTGATCACCCACTTTAAAAACCATAAATAGTTGGGGATCAGGATATCTGAAAGATGGCCTTCTGCCACATGAACCAAACATGCACTTGTGGCATCTGGAATATCTTAATTATTATGTGTCCTATGGTCTTGTGAGGTGCAGAGAGCTGGGGCACTGGATACAACATTTTGCATTGCGACAGCTAGATTGTGGAACACATTGCACTGGGAAGATCAGGCAATCTACCTCACAGTACCTCGACAGTAGATCAAAACACCTTCTCCAGGCGTGTCTTTTCTGGACTTGTTTCTGACCTCTGATTATTTCCTGGCTTGTGGAACCTTATGCTCTTTAAAGATGAAACTACTGCCATTCAATTTTTTTATTGTTTGATCATTTTGTTTCCTTATAATGATTTTTATGCAAGTTTTGTTAACTGATCTGAGGGTCCTATTGAACTGGAAAATGCAGGCATACTAATAACATAACATAATATAACATAGCAATCTATTGATAAATAAACCAGGAGCAGACATATGTGAAGAATATTGATCAAGTAGACCTGGGTGTTTGTCCTCTTATTCAAGTACAGTTGAAGTTAAGTTCAGCTTATTTTCTAACATTTGATGCTCAAAGGCATAACAGGAGTTTCAGTTTATGTATATTAGATGCAGATCTTACACGTGGGAAAGATGTTATCCTAAGCAAAGTTGGGTATTTCTTTGTAATCCAAGAAGCCTGTTTTGTTTCACGTATCACCTTGTTCAAATTTTACTGGTATTGAACCTCTGCAGGGGGAGCAATATATAAGCATTTCACATTTCATTTCTTGTGTAATGTCACGCTCTTGGTCTCTCTCTAATTGTAGTTCTTCACTTTCTCACTTTGAGTGGATAGTGGGTGGGAGCGAACCCCCACAAAGCAATCTGTCTATCAAGGACTGTGTGATACAACATGGAGACTAGAAATATCTAATATGTCTTTGGCACTCCTGTATATTCTATTTATTACTCTGGGCAGAATGGAAATGGAAAGAATTAGCTTAATAATAGATCTGACCTGGTTATTGCAGCAGAAGTTTTTTTTAACTACCCAGTTATTTTGGCAATCCATCAATATAGTCTCTCACACACTTTCTACTCTTTATTCAGAGTAGACACTTGACTGCCATTTTTATGCTGCTTTCATTAGAGACAATCACTTAATTTACTGCCATATCAGAGTTATTGCAAACTTAAGACTGAAGCCTGTAAAATGTTCCTTTGTTCTACCTCATAAAAAAAGAGGGCTCCCAGAATATTCGTTAAATCATAGAACTGAAACTGGTACAAAACACTGTTTGAGATGAGGGGGGAAATCCATCTTCAATGTCTCAGATGCAAAATGAGTGCGTATTAAAAAACATTTGAGAAGTTGTGAGGGTTTGGGATTTTTTCATTCACAACTCGGTTATGCATGCAAAGAAAATGATTTTGTCAACTTCAATTAAAAAGAATCCATTGTCACATATCTTGCCGACGTCAAACATTATTGTATGTATACACTCTTCGAGTTGTTTCAGTTCCATCCTCAAAACTATTACAAAGATCCCTATTTAAAGCTTTGGTTAGACTCATCTGAGTTGCTGCTGGACTCGTGTTAAAACAACTGTGGAAGACTAGTAAGCCTCTTACAAGAGACAAGCAGAACACATTTTTGTGGAGAAAGGAGTCGTTTTAATCCAAGCCACAGTAGCATGAAAAGGATTGTCTCAGAACATTAGCCCATTGGATCTCGGGCTCTTTGAGCCAGGGAGCCCTGAATTGGAACATGCATAGTCGCTACCTCACATCCTGCACACCAAGAAACTGCTGCCTCCTAGTTGAGACATCCACATTTCTACATAACCCTCTCAGCACATACAACGTACTTGGAGGAAAGGGTGAAAAGTGCTAGGCTACAAACCAGAGGCCCTCAAGTCCTTTAACCAGGCATAGGCAAACTCAGCCCTCCAGGTGTTTTGAACCTACAATTCCCATCATCCCTGACCACGGGTCCTGTTAGCTAGGGATGATGGGAGTTGTAGTCCCCAAACATCTGGAGGGCCAAGTTTGTCCATGCCTGCCTTGAACTCTGCAAGGAAAGGGAGGAGTCTGGAAGGGGTGATCTGGCCCTAGAGGCATAAAAGACTCAATCACACTATTAGACGGGGAGTGTTCTCCTCAAAGAGGACAGCCTCTGATTGAAGATGGTTATTATAAGGGCTGTCTAGTCTAAGTCTTCTCCAGGAACCCACACATTTGTGGAATCTTTGCTAAGCCAAGGCAGGATTCGTATGAGAGCTTCACTGCTTATGGTCCTGTGAGTGTGCCATTAATTGGGACAAAACACCTCCCCAGCATATACTGTTATTCCATATTTTAAAAAAGTAGATCTAGTGGTGCAGCTTTAAGCATCAGCTTGGAAAATATTGGCCTTTTCAAAAGCACTAGATCCAAAGTGGATGCTACTGCAATGCAAGCAATGATTAAAAACAAATGTTGTGGTGCTTTGCCTAATTATATTACTAAAGGACTATTTCTGAAATGCATTTCTTCAGATGTGAGATCAGGAAATCTGTATTCTATTATCACTCCCTTTGGCTAGCCCGGCCTTCCCCAGCATGAAACTTGGACAATAGCAATGTGTGAGGCTGGCCATGTAACAAACTGGCAAAGTGGAGCAGGATTGCCAGACTAGATGCAGATGAGGGGCTCTTCTTATTGGTCAGTTTATTTTATGCATGGTGAAGAGTTTGTGCAGGAAGGAGAATGTCAACTGGAGTGCTACATGCCCCTGACTACAACAAAGGTATGAGGAAAATGCTACACCTGTAAAATTCTACATATTACGAAACTGTTAAAGTCACAGGAAACCTGTTGAATCTGGCGAGGCTATCTGCTACTTTAGAAAAGGAGTCTAAAGAATTTAGGGAATTGAAATCAATGAGAAACATAATGCATTTGGTGCAAAAGCAGTTCCAAAGGAGAAGTGCTTGGACTATACAAAATAACATCTGAAAGTGTTTTCAGTTGGCCTGCTAGTAGCTTTATATTAAAGTATAAGGAGACAAGAAGGACCCTACTGGGTCAGACTAAAAACCCATCTAGTCTAGCACCTTGTTCTCAGAGTGGCTGGGGAAACCCAGCCAGATGGGCGGGGTATAAATAATAAATTATTATTATTATTATTATTATTATTATTATTATTATTATTATTATTTATTATAGTGACCGACCAGATGTCTATGGGAAGCCTACTAGCAGGCTAAGTGCAACCTAGTATGTCGGTGCACATGCTTTTGACTGTGAAAGATGCCCTCATTTAAGAGCATAGGAAGCTACTGAATACCAAGTCAGACCATTGGTCCATCAAACTCAGCATTGTCTACATCAGGGGTCAGCAAACTTTTTCAGCAGGGGGTCGGTCCACTGTCCCTCAGACCTTGTTGGGGGTCGGACTATATTTTTTTGGGGGGGGGCAGAATGAACAAATTCCTATCCCCCACCAATAACCCAGAGATGCATTTTAAATAGAAGGACACATTCTACTCATGTAAAAACACACTGATTTCTGGACCATCCATGGGCCAAATTAAGAAGGTGATTGGGCCAGATCTGGCCCCCGGGCCTTACTTTGCCTACCCATGGTTTACATCATGGATGGAGAGCCTTAGGTCTGGGAGCCAGATATGACCCCCAAGGCCTCTCTAGCTTGTCCTCAGAACTTACCCCAGACTATACTTCTCCTGACCCATGTCCCCGGCTTTGCATCCTCCTTTAGAGTGAGTTTTGCCTTGCTGGAATATGTCTTTGAATTTGGGTCAGATTTCTTGCCTGACTGCATGAAGGATAGAGAGCGCTGTTTGAGTATGCGTAAAAAACGAGCCTACTGTGCAAAAACAGAATTCACATTTGTTGCTCCACCCACTTTTGTTGGTGGTCCTGTCCACAACTGGCATGCGGCCCCCAGAAGATTTCCCAGAACGGAATGCAGACCTTGGGGTGTGAACTGTTCCTCACCATTATAACTTGATTGAGTTTGCACCAAAAGGCAAAATTATCTAATCCTCACTTTCTGCAACAACACATGAACTGAAACCCAGCCGCCCTTTGAAATTTGCATTTCTCTAAATTTGGTAATGCAGTTCTCCAGCCAAGGAATGTGAAAAAAAATGCTTATGTAAAATGTTTGTATAATTACATATATTAGTGAAAGCAACATTACTTTAGGGAAAACTGCATTGTAAAAATGTGTGTATTGGGCAAACCTGTATACCAAAATGTGCATCTTGTGAGAAATTAGCACTAAAATACAGGTGAATTTTCATTAGCTACTTTTTTAAAATAGCTAACTGATATGGAAATGAGAATTGAATTTAGGACTGGAAAAATTAGAAACTGAGAGAAACCAAAACTTGCATATTTGCCCATCCCTACCATTGGAAGAAGATAAACGGCGTTTCCGTGCGCTGCTCTGGTTCGCCAGAAGCGGCTTTGTCATGCTGGCCACATGACCCGGAAGCTGTAAGCCGGCTCCCTCGGCCAATAAAATGAGATGAGCGCTGCAACCCCAGAGTTGTCCACGACTGGACCTAATGGTCAGGGGTCCCTTTACCTTTACCATTGGAAGTAGAGCTGTGATATTTGCCTGTTCAGCTCAAATGTGATGCTTCTCATTAGCATCAGGAGAAGTAAAGTCCAGTGAAATTAAATCATGCACATAGGCACTAGCCTTTCCATAGGTGCCCTAAAAGTTGCCTAACTAGGGAGTATTTCCTGAGGCAAAATTTATCTGCAAGCTCTTTAATAGCAAGAATTATGAAAGGTGCTGCATTTGCACCTAGCAGCAAAGCTTCGAAGCAGGATCTCCTTTCTGCCGAACAGAAGGCAAATTCTCCTTTCCCACAGCAACCTCTGTTATTGAGATAACAGCAACAGAAGAAAGGTCAATAATGACAACACTATGGTTTCAAATACAGCTGCTCTCCTGACATCTGCCTGGACTAAAAGGGTTGCTGAGGGCTTTGAACAGTTTTGCAGAGTGTATTAAGTTACATGAGTTGAATGCATGCGCAAAAAAATAAAATAAAATAATCCATTTGGTTAGACATAGGCAATTTGGTGCCAACAATAACTTTGGGATTTATTAAAAGCAGGCCACTGTTTTAATGGGAAATATTTTCATGCTACGAGAAGTAATGACTTTTTTATGAGACATACGAAGCAAACGCAAAAGGGTAGGGATGAAATCTGGGATGGGAAAGTTCTCAAAGTAGTTTGTTTTTCAAAGGATAGTTACACTTACTTCATAGCAGGTAAATATTTGGCCACCCTTTCAAAATGAATAGGTGCAGAATCAGGTGGATGTTGTCTGTTCTGTGTCAGTGAACGGCACACATGAGCACATCAAAATTGCTCTGTTTCTAAAAAACAATTCAGGTGCCTGACCGGGTTTTCAAAGTACATCATACTGAGACAAAAATAATGGCTGATTTTAAACTCCTTTTAAAGCTAGAGGAAAGCACATTCATGATGCTTGGTGGGCTAATCATTTAGTGGTACATTAACAGTGCAATGCTATTATTATTATTATTAGTAGTAGTAGTAGTAGAAGAAGTAGTAGTGGTGCTGGTCTAAACCACTGAGCCTCTTGGGCTTGCCAATCAGAACGTCAATGGTTTGAATCCACGCGACAGGGTGAGCTCTGTCAACCTAGCAGTTTGAAAGCACACCAGTGCAAGTAGATAAATAGGTACCCCTGTGGCAGGAAGGTAAACAGTGTTTCCATGCGCTCTAGCTTCCATCACAGCCATTACACCAGAAGCAGTTTAGTCATGCTGGCCACATGGCCCAGACAGCTGCCTGTGAACAAATGCCGGCTCCCTTGGCCTGAAGTGAGATGGGCACCGCACCCCATAATCGCCTTTGACTGGACCTAACCATCCAGGGGTCATTTACTTTTACCTTTTTTTACTCTGCCCATCTGACTGGGTTGCCCAAGCCACTCTGGGCGGCTTCCAAGAAAATACAAAAACACAGTAAAACATAAAACATTAACATGCATTTTAATGTATACCTGTTTAATTAATGTACATTAAATGGGGCTTCCTCCCACTTTGTAGCCTAAGCCAAAGATGTTACTGGAATTCATTGAAGGTAATAATTTCAGGTACCCATTTCAGATTGTATGCAAGGTGCCAAGTACCATGCAAGCAAAATGCTTTTGCTTTGTCCTGTATGGCAAAAGCCAGAGCTTGTCTTGATTCCTCGTCCAAAGTCTTAGTAGTTTACTACAGGATAGGCAATGTGGTGGCCTCCAAACATTGTCGGACTCCAACTCAGATCAGCCCCAGCCAACATAGTCTCAATGGTCAGGGATATTGGGACCTTTAGTTGAACCAAATCAGGCAGGTTCCGTGTTGGCTACCTCTGGTTAGTAGAACTCACCATGTGAGTTAGACCGTTTTTATAATCTTACAAGTGGGTAAGAAAACTCACAATTAGTTTCTTTATGGGAAAGGGTTTAGAGCACATGTATGGCATGTAGAAGATCCCAAGATCAATCCATGGCACCTCTAGGTAGGGCTGGGAGCCACCTCTATCTGAAACTCTGGATGCTGCTGCCAGTGAGTGTATTGACAACACTAAACTGGGTGGATCAAAAGTCTGATTCTATTTATGGTCGCTTCATATGTTCAACAGGATTGTACCAATTCTGTAGAATTGTTCAGCATTATCATAATGAATTTAGGATGCTGAGGAGAAGACTGTAACATATACCTCCCTCTTATTTCTCCTGGGAAAATATCCAAATCAAATTCCATATTATTGCAACCCTGACCTAAACCATAAGTACATGAATTCCAATTATTATAGAATTGCAGAGTCACAGGAAAAGGTTAAATGTTCCCGACTGCCTCAAACATACTCTTATACACCTTGATAAATTAGTTATACTCAGTTCAACTTCCCAAGGTTGTTTTGAATATTTTCACATTCTTGGATTGGGTGCAATGTAATTTGCCACTATATCTTCAGTCTGACTTTTTCTTTCATATTTTTGTCTTTGTGTGGAATCATGAGTTTACTGCTACTTTAAGTAGATATACTTGGCTATTGAGCCTGATCCTCAAGGGTGTGGTGTGTAAATGGTTGGCTCTAGATTAACACTTTGGCTCAGTGGAAGTTAAAACACAGAAGCCCACAGTGGAACATTTACCAACCCACAAAATAGTTGAAGGAAAGGCAGTGTTTCATTGGAGATCCCACGTGCGGCAAGCATCTAATTCGACCCAAGCACAGAATGTATAGCATGCTTCATTCAGTTTTTAATCAAGTTTTCATTAATTGGTATGAACAGTGATTTAAGTGGAAATGTGAGGTTAAGCATTCGGTTCGCCAGGTGATTTGCTGGTGGAGCTATGAAGAAGTCAAGCCCTGCCCTCCCTTACATACAGCGCTTTTTTTGTAAAAAATAATAATGTAGGGTTACTCTCATTTTCCTACTCATATTGAAATACTGCCCCTCAATGAGGCCAAACTTAGATTCACAAAATGTTTAGGGGTATGCGTACCCCTGCATCCCCCCCAGAAAAAAGCACTGCTTACTTATACAACCATATGTGTTCCTAACTACACATTTGGCCACATTTCTTCTTCTTCTTTCAGCAAGAGAAATGAAGCAAGACCCCTGAATATACAACAAAATCTAACACAATTCAGCAGGCTTCAGACTATCCTTTGGGGTAGGGGCGGAAGATAGATACTCATTCCTCCAACTCCCCTTCTCCTTTTGTAATGTCTCCCTGTCCAGTTTAATAAATGCTTTCTTCTGGTTCTTGGCATCTCCTTGGACAAGGAATGTAAACTGAAAAGGCCGTGGAGCCTACAACTGGCACAAGAGTCCACGATGAATAATATCAGCAGGAGACACAAAGCCTAGCTCCCTGGGCCAGTACTTGGTATTACTGTCCACATTAAGGCAAGCTGCATTGGGTGAGCAAGATAGAAGGCTGTGGTGCAGTTTACACTCTCTCCCTCTATACAAAACATGCATGAGTTGAAAGAGGCACAGCTCGGGCTGGCTGTGTGAGAGAAAAAGAGGGATAGGAAATTAGCTGTATATGAAAAGGGAAGGATAAATATTTAAAAAGCATGCAAGCATAGCTGTCAACGCTTTAGCATCTAGGTTTTTCCAACGAAGTATTTGTTTTAAGAATTCACAGATAACTAAATAACTCTTTGGGGTTTCTTTTCATTCCTTGCCACAGTTTATCATCATCTAACGGCTTGATGTTATGAGCCATTGCACTGAAGCTTAGTGTCTTTTCCTCAACCATCATCTCACTCGTCATTGGATGGGAAAAGGCCTTTGTTCAGTGGCAGAATGCATAGTTTGCATGCAAAAGGTTCTAGGTTTGTTGTCTGGTACCTCTAGCGTGGGCTGAGAATGAATTCTGCTTGAAACCCTGGAGAGTTTCTATCAGCCTGGAGACACCTGAATTAGATGGACCATTGCATGTTCCATTGACCTCATCTGACTTCCACCAGCTTCTGCAACCTAACCTATTGACCTCTCCTGTTTCTTTGTTCCTGTTTCATACACTCATTGCCTTACCTTGCCCATTTCCATCTTCAGTTTTGTTCTCCTCTTGTTTTGACTTCACCCATCTTCCTTGTCACTTTATCAATCAACAAGCTTGCTCTTTCTACCAGTTTCCTCCACACCTGCTTTTATAAGTAGACCTCTTGGGTTATAGTCAACAAAGGGCAATTCCACACTCCACTTTCAAAGCACATGATCTCCCCTAAAGAAGCTTGGGAATGGTAGTTTCCTCCTCATAGAGTTACTGTTCCCAGCATCCTTAACAAATGGCAATTCCCAGGATTCTTTGGGAGATGTCATGTGCTTTAAATATACATTGGATGTGCTTTAAAAGTATGATGTGAATCCTCCCTAAGTTTTACTCAGAGTAAACCCATTGAAATTAATGGACTAAGTCAGTCATGTCCACTAATTTTAATAGGTCTACTCTAAGTATGACTAACATTACCTCAACCTTTAAGAAGATGCCTGCTGTAGTCTCTTTTGCTTAACTTTCTGATTTCCTAACTTTCAACTAGTCCTATCAATTTTCACTTGACCTCAAAACACTTTTATTGACATCTGCTGAAACTCCCTTCTTCACTTTTATTTCTTTTTGCCCAGGATTTCACTTCCCTTACCCCACCAAGAGCAAGGCAAAGCATGAATGAGAGACTTTGACATGCTTTAGAACTAAGGATAATAAATTTATGCTGGATGCGAAACTGTGCAAGCAGCCAGGAAAGGGAAGTAAGGAGTGGTGGGACAGATCAAAATTGCTTGCAAGATTGATAATTCTGACGGCAAGGTATGGACAGAGATAACTGAATCAAGATGGGAACAAGGAATCCCTGTGAGATGAAAATTTCATTGATACACAAATAATGCTTACTAGATCACAATCTAGTAAGAAAACTCTGGATTTTAGCAGTGGGTGGAGAAATAATTAGGAGGTTTAAGCAGTTTCATGTATAATGGACAGAGGCCTCAAAGATGAAAACCACAGTGGGTGCTTGAGTAATGGGAGAGTGACCTATCAACAGAAGAAAGAAAGAATGGAGGAAGTTTAAGATTATAAGTTTATGAAGAGAGACCCAAACTTTTCAGTGGGTGCTAGGAATTCCCAGGTTTCTCTATGGCTGTTGAAGTGGTAAGGTAAGCAAAGGTGTGGATGTCACCAGAGTGTGGTGAATGAGAGAGTTGTGATTGCTTCCAGATGTCTTTGTACCATGCAAAAAATATGGGCAACAGCTGGCAAAGATGTGCAGCCACTGAACATCTTAAATCACTCCAATGTGGGAACTGAGGGACACTTCAGAAATTGCTTGCCACTGGGCACATGCTTCATTGGGAAATATACCATCTTTCCCTGGAAAGACTATCAGCAAACAACATCAATCCTGTTTTCACACTGTGTGAGGGACTGTGTTGGTAGCAGATCTTAGATAACAAACCTTCCTCAACACTGTTTCACCAGGATCCTGACCTGAACTATGTCAGTCATTGGTGGCTGGTTAACTGAGGGTTGGGAAGATGATTTTATTTTTTTAAAAAAGTTTTTCCATCTTCAGGAGAGTCCACTGATCAGAGACAAACCATATATGGCAAAAACCAAAACATGGGACACTTCTTGTCCATGCTTGCTCATAAAGAAGCCCATGACAGTGCTTTCCCTTTGGGCAAGTCCTATATTTCCTTATGGTCGAACATGGTTTCCCTGGCAAGTTCTATCCAATGTTTGATGTGATCCTTAACCAGCCCTTATATTGTCAGTTATGTAGAGTGGCAGGCCTCCCTCCTGAAAACCCTGGGCCTCCAATCACCTTGGCTTGGATTCTACAAAAAGTAGCAAGCCTTTCCGGGATCAGAGTTTCAAAGCTCCTCCAGTGCAGGCACACGTGTCAGCACAAATTCAGCTTTTGAAGAAAATAAATCAAGAGCACAGCTGTGCCTTAAGGAGCCATGGAAGCTTATCAGAGATTCCTCAGTTAGAAGATTAGTAGGGAAAGAAAGCTTCCTTGAAGGATAGCTTGCTCACCAACACACAAGGGTGTCCTCTAGGTTTATTGTTGTGTGGGGTGTGTGTGGGGGGCACTTTGCATGTAGAAGTTCTCAGGTACAAAATCTGGCATCTTCACTTAAAAAAAAAAAAGATCAGGTAGGAGGTGATTGAAAAAAGCTTCCCTATCTGAGATCCTGGAAAGCTGCTTCCATTCAGTGCCAAAAATACTAGGCTAGAAAAATAGTATGACCTGGTAAATAACAGCGTCTTGCATTCCCAGGTCACACTCGACTTACCCAGGGCAGTGGTGAGCCCTAATGGAGCAGATCTGAAGGTCTACCTTATAATTTGCTCCAGGATTTTCTGCAATATGCTGGGGTTCTGCAATAATTAAGCATTGACTTATATTTTAAATGTGTGCATTATCAATATGAAGTTAAATGCCCTCAGTCAAATAAAAACCTTCACTGTCTTCACTATTAATATTGCTCTTCCCAATTCCCAACGTTGCACGTTCTTACTGAAAATTAATTTGGAACACATGTTGGGCTGACTGTTTCCACTGAAAGAAATGAGGGGATCCTTGAGAGTAGGAGAGCGCCACGTGTTCTAGCCCAACTTCTGCCAACCTAGTACCCTCCAGATGTTTTGGACCACAACTTCCATCCGCTGCAGCATTAATAGTCCAAAACATCTGGAAAGCATCGTGTTGGTGAAGGGTGTTCTACCCATCTTCTACCTGCTTTGATCTTTCCCCTTCACTGCCAGTATTAAACCACCTGTGCTATGGCGTACAGTGATAAATATGTACCCAATGCTGCATTAGAGGATTATTATTTATTTTTTTTTTAAAAAACCCCCACTAAGGATCTGAGTTGGCGTGCATACACATCTCTAGAGTTATATCAAGATTTGAGGAAAGAGGTCACAGATGGGGGGGAGAAATCCTCATATTGTAAATTCTAAGTTAAATACATTTGAGTCCTGAATTCTAGGCTACAATCCTAAACAAATGGAAGCAAATTCCACTGAGATCAGTTGTATTTACTTGGTTTAGGATCAGGTTGCTGCCATGCCCCATTTTTAACTGAAATGGCTTTTGCATCATATTTAGTTTCATTGTCAAACACCCTCCATCCCACACATACAGCAATATACTTTAAACATAATTGTTAGGTGTGATAGAAAAATTCAACCTCCATTATGTGTTTTGAATACTGTATGCCCTTTAGCACAACCCCAGACTCCTTTCCTGGCATATGAGGTCGGGAGGATAATGATCATATTATCCAAATCTATGTTCCACTCACTTGGAATTACTTCCACTCTAGAACATTTTTCTTGTAATTGTTCTGAGAGGGCTAGTTATTCTTCATTAATATTGGTTTATGGAAACTGTTTGAACTAATAGTTAGTTAATGTTGATGTGTTAATGCTAATCTTGGACTGTGCCATTTCCATTATATAATAAAGGCAAAGTCCCATTGATTACAGTGAGGTGCAGCAAAGTCAAATTCTCATGCTTTCCTCTCCTCTACAAAATTAGATTTGAGGTCTTCCCCAATCTAGCCTGTCTCCATAATTGAATTGTCAGACGCGGGTGGCGCTGTGGTCTAAACCACAGAGCCTAGAGCTTGCCGATTGGAAGGTCAGCAGTTCAAATCCCCGTGACAGGGTGAGCTCCCGTTGTTTGGTCCCAGCTCCTGCCCACCTAGCAGTTCAAAGGCACATCAATGTCAGGGTTGCACCAGATGAGCAGGAGTGGTGGCAAGCCCCCCTAGGCGAAGCGGCAACCATGGAAGAGTCCAGAGAAATGGAGGGATTCTTACCTGAAGAAGACTGGTGGCAACACTCCTCAGAAGAGGAAGAAGCAGATGGGGAAGAGGGAAGGCCAGAACAGGAGGAGGAAGAAGTTGAGCCAGAATCAGGCCCTTGTGAGGAGAGGAGCTGGAGGGCCCCCTCCCCTCCTCCCATCTGCTTCTTCCTCTTCTGAGGAGTGTCGCCACCAGTCTTCTTCAGGTAAGAATCCCTCCATTTCTCTGGACTCTTTCGTGGTTGCCGCTTCGCCTAGGGGGGCTTGCCACCACTCCTGCTCATCTGGTGCAACCCTGACAATCAAGTGCAAGTAGACAAATAGGTACCGCTCCGGCAGGAAGGTAAACAGTGTTTCCGTGCACTGCTCTGGTTTGTCAGAAGCGGCTTAGTCATGCTGGCCACATGACCTGGAAGCTGTCTGCAGACAAACACCAGCTCCCTCGTCCAATGGAGCAAGATGAGCACTGCAACCCCAGAGTCGTCTGCGACTGGACCTAACGGTCAAGGGTCCCTTTACCTTTACCTTTACCAAGCAATCTAGCCTGTCTCCATAACTGAATTGTCAGAAAATCCTTCTCAGAAAGAATCATATTTATAGTCCACCAAAAGGAGCCACACAAGGCCCAGTTTTCTACTGTGTGTGATGAAAAATGAACACATACAAGGGGATAGCACTGTGATGGGTAGGTGTTAGAAATGGTGCATATGTTTGAATACTAGGTCTAGTCTTAGGAAAATGGCATTCTAAAGGATGGGGGAAGGTATTGTTTTTTAAAGATAGGCATGCTAATGTCTGAGATTATGAGTGCCTTTAGCGTGCCGAAGTCAGTGGGCATGTTTAGTAAATGGCGGAGATAAGTGTTTTTCAAAATAACACAGGAAAATTCAGAAAGTGGCCTATATTCATATATCCATTGGACATATGCTCCATGAACTGGAAAGGCCCTTCAACCCGTACTGTAAACAAAGAGAAACTAGAGACCTTCCCATACAAAACTACTGGCAGATGAGTCTGAACTTATTTCAGCCAGAGCACACTTCAGCGTCATGGTCAGTGAAAGTTCCCGAGCTTCAAAGGTGAATCCTGTGCTGAAAGAAAGACATTTCAGTGACCCAGATCTCCAGGCAGATTTGGTTTCAGGCTGTGGAAGATTGCTTCAACTACCACCAACACTTTAGGAAATTGCTGCAACAGTGATCATTGGCACCCAAGTCAATGGTGTTGGCCTCGGCACCCAGATTTCATTAGACTAGAGGTTATGTGCCTGCTTCTCATCACCAGGGATGTAGACCCAGAATTCTCATTGATATTTTTTATTGGTTCTCATGAAGGAATATGACTTTACTGTCCTGGATGGGTTGTATATATTATGGGAATGTATGTCTTACATGCATGACATTGCAAATTTTGGGGGAAATAGGGTTAACTAGCTATGCCCCAAGGCATCCACCATTGCATCTCCATAGGATGGCACATCTGTCTCCAAGGGTATGAAATATAAAAGCTCTAAACTTTCTTGAGCAGGAGCATATGATTGACAAGGAGAGTCTATCTCAGCAGGTGACTATCCTGGAAGCTTTTTAGATCAAGGGGATCTCAGTGTGATAGCAGAAGTTTTGAAGCCTAGTTGAGAGGCTTCAAGGAACAAAGGGCTACTCATGAGTAGGGATTCCATTAAGCTCCTGCTGAATTTTGGGGTCTGTGTAGATAGATAATCGCTTTGATCCAATTTTGGTTTGTTTTTGCTCCAAAGGGAATATTTTGGGTTTCTGTAATTTTGGGGCATCACATATCTTTCTCTGTAACATTTGCATGTCTTATACACCCTTAAAAAAACACTTAGTACACTCATTTCTTCTTTCATAAACACTTTGTGCTCTCGGTTTATTTTAACATCTTAGTGCTATCTAGGGGGGCTTCAAGGAGATTCCAGGGAGCATTTGGAGTCATCTAGAAGAGCTACATGAGTGCAGCCAGCTCCTCTTGAGACCTTTGCAGAAGACACGGGCACCCAAGAGACAGAGACAGGGAGCTGCATGTAGTGGTGAATGTGTGACACAGTCCTGTCTTCCCTAACATGTGGACATGTTAGGTCCACATGTGGCTACTACTGGAACAAGGCCGCAGTGTGATTGCAGTGAAGAAGGCAGATTCCATGCTAGGGGTTATTAGTAAAGATGCTGAAAATAAAAGGGCATCGTAATGGCAGTACAAATAGTTATGACATAGCCTCATTTAGAATACAGGGTACAGCTCAAAAAACGAAACAGCAGAGCTGCAAAAGTACAGAGATGCAACAGTATAATTCTGTAGTCAGAGGCGGAAAATGCATACTGCTTTCTTTAAAAATATAACAGAGCTGCCAAAAATATTTCTTTAAAAATGTAACACAAGACAAAAACAAAAACCCTGAGGCACATTGTGAATTTAAATTTGAGCATAGTGTCTGTGTTTCATTTAATTTTGCTTCATCTGTCATAAAGATACAGGCAGCAACCTTAATAGGGTGAAATTTCTCCTTTGCTCGGCAATTTCTAGTATGCTGCTAGCTGACAAGCCCTCAAATGCCTCTGTGGACAAATGAAACCTGAGTTATACGCTCTAATAAAAATCATATTGGCAGCACTGGATGTTACCCAGTGCAGCTACAGATTGAATATATTCACCTTTTATTCTTCCAGATTACTTGTTTACATTATTGTCAAGTTAGCCGTTGCTTCACAGAACCCATTTAAAATCAACCACATTAAAAAAATAACACTGGATAGTTGTTGAAAGGAATGGTTGTTTTGCATTTCAGCCTGAGGGCTATGGTATAGTCCTCTGACATTATTTTCTGGCAAGTGAAAGAGTTCAATAGTCAATAAAATATCTCTCTTTTTTTCCAGGAGAGAAAGAAAAGCAAATTAAATAAGCTTTTAAATATTGGCAGAATTGCTGCAAAATTCTGGTTGATTACATAGACTAAAATGATCAGCAGTCGAGATAATAGAATCATAGACTTGTAGAGTTGTAAGGGACCATGAGGGTCATCTTGTCCAACCCCCTGCAATGCAGTTATCTTTTGCCCAACGTGGGGCTTGAACCCACAACTCTGAGATTAAAATCCTCATGCTCTGACTGAGCTATCCCAGCCTTAATCCATGAGCATATTTTATCTCTTCATACGTGATGTTTTAAGGGAGAATTATATATTTGGCCCCACTGCTGTTCAATGTGTGATAGCCATGCTAGTCATGCTCAAACTCATTGAAATCAGTTGATTTAGGTTATTTAAGTATTTCCGCCCATACTAACAGTAGAAAAGTCATTGTTTTTGTCTACGGAGTTTCCTTCCCTTTTAGGAATGTCACCAGATGTGCTGCAATTTTATGTTCAAATATTGCCGCAAAACCAACAGAGAGAAGACAAAATTTATCCTTCTCCTGGTGGGCAGGAGCCTCTGTGGCGGACACCTGTGATGGTGGAAATTTTTTATAGGGAATGGAAAATTTAGTAATTATAGGACTACACTAAAATGAAATTTCCAAGGCTGACTGGGCAATATTAATCTTTTAAAGACAGCGTTCAACGCTGGCACTTCCACGTGGAATATTTGGTGCCAAGAAATCCCAACTGACAGAAACAAGTAGCTTGTTCTTAATGAACAGGCAGACCCCATAGTCATCTGGGGCACGAAGAATACTGGAAGTGCCATGAAAAGCAGCAATGTGTATGTTTTGTGTTAGATGGAAAACAGGGCACCTTCGCTAAGACTTTCAACATTGTAAAGAGAAAATGCTCCAATCAGGGCGGCCAAACGTGAAGAAAATACACAGGTGCATTGAAGGCTTTTCTGAGACACTTCCTGCCATCCTACCAAAGCCCACTAGTCGCTATTGCCATTTTGGAGTCTGTGAAAAGACAGCACTTATAGTAATAATAATAATATAATAATAATTTACCACTTATACCCCGCCCATCTGGCTGGGTCTCCCCAGCCACTCTGGGCGGCTTCCAAAAGAACATTAAAATACAGTAATCTATTAAACATTAAAAGCCTCCCTAAACAGGGCTGCCTTCAGATGTCTTCTAAAGGTCTGGTAGTTGTTGTTCTCTTTGACATCTGAAGGGAGGGCGTTCCACAGGGCGGGCGCCACTACCGAGAAGGCCCTCTGCCTGGATCCCTGTAACTTGGCTTCACGCAGCGAGGGAACCGCCAGAAGGCCCTCGGCGCTGGACCTCAATGTCCGGGCTGACCGATGGGGGTGGAGACGCTCCTTTAGGTATACTGGACCGAAGCCATTTAGGGCTTTAAAGGTCAGCACCAACACTTTGAATTGTGCTCGGAAACGTACCGGGAGCCAATGTAGGTCTTTCAAGACCGGTGTTATGTGGTCTCGGCGGCCGCTCCCAGTCACCAGTCTAGCTGCCGCATTCTGGATTAGTTGTAGTTTCCGGGTCACCTTCAAAGGTAGCCCCACGTAGAGCGCATTGCAGTAATCCAAGCGAGAGATAACTAGAGCATGCACCACTCTGGCGAGACAGTCCGCGGGCAGGTAGGGTCTCAGCCTGCGTACCAGATGGAGCTGGTAGACTGCTGCCCTGGATACAGAATTAACCTGTGCCTCCATGGACAGCTGTGAGTCCAGAATGACTCCCAGGCTGCGCACCTGGTCCTTCAGGGGCACAGTTACCCCATTCAGGACCAGGGAGTCCTCCACACCTGCCCGCCCCCTGTCCCCCAAAAACAGTACTTCTGTCTTGTCAGGATTCAGTCTCAATCTGTTAGCCGACATCCATCCTCCAACCGCCTCCAGACACTCACACAGGACCTTCACCGCCTTCACTGGTTCTGATTTGAAAGAGAGGTAGAGCTGGGTATCATCCGCATACTGATGAACACCCAGCCCAAACCCCCTGATGATCTCTCCCAGCGGCTGCATATAGATGTTAAAAAGCATGGGGGAGAGGACAGAGCCCTGAGGTACCCCACAAGTGAGAGCCCAGGGGTCTGAACACTCATCCCCCACCACCACTTTCTGAACACGGCCCAGGAGGAAGGAGCGGAACCACTGTATAACAGTGCCCCCAGCTCCCAACCCCTCTAGGCGGTCCAGAAGGATGTTATAGGTCTTTCCTCCCCCTATCCCCCAATATCCATACTTTGCTTGTAGTGGTGGTAGCATTTTGCAGTGCTAATTTACATTGCAGCAAAAAAGAAACACACACACAAAGATCTTGGAATGAGGTAGCCAATGAGATGCCCTCCTGATGTTGCTAGATTGCCATTGATCATGCTGGCTGGAGCTCAACAGTATCTGGATGCTCCCATATGGGCTATCCCTCTCTCGGAGCCGACCCTCATGGAGGAGACATTCTTCAGCTATACGGTCTTCCCCTTTCCTTTCAACAGAGGGAGCATTGTTGGTCACGTTCTTTTGCACTGAAGCAAATCCCTTTCCTCAGAAAGGAAAACCTCAGTCATGGTTGCCTGCAGGTCCTGGACCAGAATACTTCACTTGCTACACTGAAGCTGCCTTAGTCGCACCCATTCATCTGCAACACATTTCCAGTTATCACGAGATTTGATATTGCCATAGGACGAGTCTTGCAAGTTAATTGGTTCCCCCTAAATAAGCGTGACCAAGGTTTAAGGTTAGTCACTGCACAATCTGTGTCAGCCTGTATGGCAATCAAACTATTTTGAAAACCAATTATGTGCTTCTTGCTCTTTCTATTAAGTTCAGAAGCAGGAAGATAAACTTGATGTGTGCCATTTTGGCTAGTAAATAGTCCATTTGATTTTACTTTTTACATACCAAGGGTACTTTTAAATTTTATTCTATAATAAAGGGCATATGAGTATTACTTTTTTATTTTATTAGCTGCAAGAAAACAAGATTGGCAATTGGAGGACTAATAAACTAAAATTGCCTCATATGTTCCTTATTATATAATCAACTAGCGCTAAAAAGAACGAGCCCACACCAATCACCAGCCAGCTTGTGCTGACCAAAAAGAAAAAGAATAAGGAACAAGAACGTCGCCTTTTCCATCTTTCCCTATTTTCTAGGGACAATCCAAAATTTCTTGTGTCTGCAACTGGAAAATTAACACCCCTGTCTTGGATTAATTTTGGAATTTTTTTTTAAATGCCTCCTTAATTTTTCAGGTTTTATCTCTCTCTGTCTCTCTCTCTCTCTCTCAGTTAACAGTCTGACTGAAATCCATGACTTAGTGGTAGAGCTTCGTCTTTTCATGCAAAGGATTCTGGTTGAGTCCCTTGCATCTCCAGAGAGGCTTAGGAGAGACCTTCCTGGAACCCTGGAAGATTACAGCTAGTCAGTGTAGTCGGCAGTGAGGAGAGAGAGGAAGATGGCTGCCGAATGCTGAAGCAGGGTTTTGAGCCCTAAGGCCAACTCTAAGGCAAGTTTTGCTTTATAACCAACCCTCAGCACTTGTTTTTATCCTCTCTTTTGTTTTACTTTTTAAACTCCTTTTAGTGCCTAACTTTGTTGTTTTAATTTATTATTTTATCTCACTGTTTCACTGTTTTACTGAAACTGCAAAGGCTGCACGAAGCTGGGCTGGGTTGAGCACTTTGCTTGCCAGTGCCAAACGCAAGGTCGAGTCAAAGTTTATAAGATACTAGCTATAAATTAAAGAAGAGAAACATCTTAATTATCAGAACTGTGGACGAGCGAGCGCAGGTGGCAGCTGCAGACAGTTTCCAAAATGCTCCCTTTCTGCTTGACGGAATTGACTCCGGACTTGTAAGTTCAAGGTCGCCACATTTGGAGTAAAGTGACTTCTGCAAACTGCCAACAAATAATCATAATTAATATGGTACTTACTAGAAAGAACTGCAAAGATCTGGGAATCATGCCGGATTCGTTAATCAGCTCCCTGGAACCCCGAAAGAGACAGAGCAAAATCACACAGTATTTTCTCCAAAAGGAGGAGAGTAAGAGGGAGCTGAATGAGTTAATCTTAGACGAGGTCATTCCTCCTCCTTCCTCCGTTTTGGACTGGTCAACTTCTCTTAAAGAGCTCCGGCAAGATTCTGAAAATATTAATTACCCAACAAGCCTGGCTCAAGAACTGGCCTTAGCTGAGAAATCCTATAAGGCAAATATAACTGATAAAATGACCCAGAGGCCACCTGCTGAGCTTGTAAAAAACTTTCAAAGTCAACAGGTTACTTCCAAATATACCCAAACAGAGGAGAGAGATAGCTACCCTCAGGACCAGTTCCATTTCATATGTACGGACCTCTCCTGCATGAAAAAATTTCTAACGATAACAAATGGGCTACTTCTCACTCTAGTGGAAAATTTTACTCCTCAAGAAAGAGGCACAGAGCCAAATAACACTGACCAAATGAACAACCCACCTGAACCAGCAGACACAAATCACCCAGTAACCAGCAAGAAATCACAACGATACAAACCAGAAGCAAAGAAAAAGAAAAGCAAAAATATCAAAACACTAAGGAAATCAAAGATAATCTATCGCACCCGCAAAAAACAATGGCAGAAACTTTACAACCTACTTCCACCATCCTCTACACCCGGCCCAAATAAATCTGCCCCACGGGGCAGCAAAGAGAAAGGCAAAGTGGGATTAAACAAAGCAAAACCCCAGTTAACACCTGAGGAGGAAATCCCAAAGGCGAGCTCTGAAACAAACGAAATGACGGAAGTAACATCTCAGAGCCCTAGAAGGAAACCAATTAGAAATAGGGGTATTAAAGAGGATGTGGCCCACAATATTGATGGTGACATACTAAAGGACTGGCAAGCTGCAACTCAGAAAAAAGGTTGGAACCTGATACTAATTCCTCAAAAACTTGTTTTTGTCAACTACTCAAAACCGAAGGGCTTTCTCTCACGGATAGATCGTATAATGCATTTCCTGAACATCCTGAATGATATGTTGCCAGGAGTAGTAAAGCCAAACGACATTGTCTCCATTGAGTACTTACATTATGATGGGTACTCGGTATGAGCAATGATCACCTTTCAAGATCAAAACGTGGCCAAACTTATCCACAAGTCAAGACATCTATTAAAGGAAAGGATAGCAATACTAAGATTCTTTGAAAATAGGGTGCCACTGACCCCCATTTTTGATGGCAAGAGTAATAAGTCAAAGGTAGAAGAGGCTCAGGAAAAATCCAAAAAGGTGAACCAACCCCATAAGGTCTGGCCTGATCATTATAAACAAGAGAACTCAAAATTAAAAAAGAAAAGCACACCCTTACATGACTTGCAATGCCCTGTGAGCAAGCAAAAGGACAATTTCTCCATAGAAGAAAACACCCTAATAAGTCAATTCTGGTCATTCCCGTCCTCAATCCAAGATGAAATTTTAGAAAGACTGGAAACATTAAGAAACAGACTGACTAGGAAAGACGCATATAAAGAGACTAATGAGGACGACTCAAAAAGGGGCCAGATCTCCTCCAAAATGACTCCTTTATCGACCACAAAAAAGTCCATTCCCCTCACAGCCTTTCATGCCCCTCTGGAATTCAACTACGCAACCGATACAACAAAACCCTTGTCCAACGAAGAGTGGACATTAAGTCTGTAGTCGGCAGTGAGCTGGAACAATGTTCTGACTTAAGTGTAAGTATGTTCCTATGTTCCAGTGCACTTTGATGCTAATGCATTATGCGTATAAGCATGCACCCAGAAAGTGCCATAGTATTCCCCCCACCCTTTACTTACCTGCACTGTCCTATCACAGTAAACACTGTAAACATGACTAAGAAACCGCATATGGATTTCCAGAAGAACATCTACAGTAACAACTTGCTGAAGATTATATATGTGGAAAATAACATCCAGCACCTGCAAGATTTAACAAATTTTCCAGACAGAGGTGAAAATGCCAACTGCCTTGATGTGAAGTCTGGTGTCCGTGTGATGCAGGTCAGCCCTGATGGCCAGCACTTGGCTTCTGGGGACAGAGCTGGAAATCTGACTGAGAAACTATACTTTTCATTTGGGAAAAACAGGTCTAAATGCTAATCACAAATATAAACCAATTATGAAGTATGTCAAGTGCCTCACACAATCACCCTGATGGGTTCTGAGCCACAGTTGTAAAGATCTCCTCAAGAATTGGCTTTCCTGCTAGAAACAATGCAAGATTAAGGCTTTGCCTTCAAAAACAAGAAGCTCGCCCCCTCATTCTCGGAATTTCTGCTTTCACATATCTGAAGAGCAGGTGCTGTCTGTATTCTTGGAGCAGTAGAAGCAGGGTCAGAAGGACACATAAGCTCGCCACATCTCTCCCAAGTATGCTTTGCTGCATTCCCTCTCTCAGAGAAGAAAAGCAGGCAGGATTTCTGAGACCAGCTATTCCTACATGGTATGAGCAAAATACACAATTTCTTTCCACCTGACTTTTGCATTACATTTCAGAAGCAAATACAAAGCAAATGATTGCAGAATGCTTATATTACTATCAATTTAAGAAGAATAGGGAAAGGTGCAATTTGATTAGTGAAGGCCTAAAAATGTGCCAGATCTCAGTCTCAAGACTGTTGTCATCAGCAACACATAGGTTGCAAACCTATAACACACTTACTTGGGAGTAAGCCTTATTCAATTCAGTGAAGCTTACTTCTCGATAGGCAGGCATAGGAGTGCAGTGTTCATCATGAGTCCTTTTCGTAATCATCAAGAATACACCTAAGCAGGTGCACAATAAATTTTCCCTTGTAAAGAAATGACCAGTCAGCTTCTACACGTCATGGATTTGGGAGAAGGTCTTTGTGGCGATTGAGTGTGTCCTTCCTCTTTCTCAATGCTCCTTTGTGGCGAGAAATGAGCAAGTTAAAAACCACACATCTTCTCCCTGGATACCATAAATCAGCAGTTTTGGACTTTGGATTTCTGGGATTCAATATATCCCAGTCTTTCTTCTTCTGCCACCATCATCTACACATATACTATGTTGTACAAAAACCTGTTTGACCAGATAAAGGAAAAAATAAATTCCACTACCAACATCCATAAATTATCACCAAAGCTAATGGACCTCTCTGATAATTTGAGGTGTGTGTGTGTGTGTGTGTGTGTGTGTGGAGATTGGGTTTATTTTAATTAATCAGGATTGAATTGAAGCAGTTTGTGCTTTTCACAAATCCTTCCATGCTTCTGCGAAGAAGTGCTTCCATGTTTTCACTTATCAGGGAGGCTTGAAAAGGAGTGACAAATGTTGGTGGCCATGTTTTCCTGACACACATTTAGGTAGCACTTCCCTTCCTAGTCCCAGGCATTCAATAAGCAAAAAACTGAGGTGTTCCAAAGTGACACTGCTAGTATCCCCCACTGGCTAATAGTTCGAATCCACTAAAGATATCACTGTCCCTAGAAATAAGATCAGTGTTGGGTGGGAGGGACTGAAGTAGCAGCTAACACCCCAAACAGGCATGTTCAGGTGAGAAAGATTGCCCTCCGGAAGCCTCCTTTTGCTCTAAAAATGTTAGCTTCTGAACACAGCCCTAAAATTTGTGTTGCTTTTCCGTTATCCAGCTGTTGCCAACAGAAGAGAATAAATAAGAAAGTATTGATGCCTTATTTATTTCAAGGATAGCCAGCATGTGCCCTTCAGATGCTGTTGGACTCCCAACTCTATTCAAATCTGGCCAGCATGCCAATGGTAATGGATGATGGGAGTTGTAGTCCAGCAACATATAGTGGACAGCGCGATGTTCTGTGATAGGTTGCCTGATCCCAAATTCAGGAAGAGCCCCTGTAACTTCAATGGTGTGTGAGTATGTGTGTGCTGGTTGCAGTTTCTCTCATCATTTGTAACAGAGCAAAGGCCCTTGGCTAAGTGCTCCAGAAGGAATAGGGTCTCTTGACTCCAAGATCTGGCAGCTACTGTCAGAACTGGGAATGTGCTTGGCATAGAAATACCAGGAGAAATGCTATCCTTGATGTTATTCTAAACCCAATGAGAAAATCAAGAACCAGAGACTTCACACTGTAAGATCTGCAGCCCAATGTTGCACATCAAAAATGCTTAAGCTATTCGAGCGAGCTTAGAACAAACATTCAGATACTGGGTGTTTCGCCAAACCAGACCGAAACTCTGACTCCAAAGAGTCTTGTGCCTCTTTTCTTAGCCTCAAATATCAATAATAAGGTTGAACTGGACTGGCTTTGCAAGGCAGCTATTCACATGATCTCCCTCAACAAGTTTTTGGCGCAACTAGTATTGTGTGTTGCGACAACTGTTTCAAAACTGTTTAAGCCGAAAAGCAGAGAGTTATCACCTATAACAATTGATATAAGGAAGGTATGCAAAGACAGGTTGCATGAGCCTGTTGAAAATACTTCCACTTGCTCGATGATGCTTACATACAGGTAACTGTGCAAAGGCTTGTCAGCTTTTGGGTTGCCTCATAGGAAGCTACCTGGTACTGACACAGAATACTGAACCAACTAACACAGGACTGTTTGCAGTGAGAGGCAGTGGCTCTGCAAGAACTTTCCCAGTTATACATGGAGATGCTGGAGAAAGAAATGGGGAATTTTTGCATACATCACACATGCATGTGTAGGGCCCTTCCTCTGACTGCTGCACCATTTACAGCAGCTTGATGTGCAGACCTTGGGGGCATGGTCCTGATGATGGTGTTCATGGTTTTCATGACAACCTGAGCTCAAAGGATGAAACAGAATACAGCAGAAAATCAGTAGAAATGTACTGAAAGTGGTTGTCACTTTTTCATGAGAGAAAGAGAGAGAGAGAGACAAAACCCAACCAAGATTCTTTTGCCTATATCTATGCTTCTTTGTAGAAATTAAAAAATGCCCATTATTCTCCAGTGTGGTGTAGTGGTTAAGAGTGGTAGACTCGTAATCTGGTGAACTGGGTTCGCGTCTCCACTCCTCCACATGCAGCTGCTGGGTGACCTTGGGCTAGTCACACTTCTTTGAAGTCTCTCAGCCCCACTCACCTCACAGGGGGGGGGAGGGAAAGGAGAATGTTAGCTGCTTTGACACTCCTTCGGGTAGTGATAAAGCGGGATATCAAATCCAAACTCCTCTTCTTCTTCTTCTCCATTGAGATAGAGCTAGTAGAGCACAAAACAGAAGGAAAACAACTTCAGTGAAACCAGGAGGCCAGAGTAGATGGGCCACTGACCTGATCCCACAAGCGAACAAGTGTTCACCTAACTGGAAGAATTGAATTTAATCTATTTAAAACAAAATATGGACTTAACTTCTGTGGTACCACAGTTATTCATGCTCAGAACAGACCCTTAGAAATCAACAGGACTTCAATTTATCATTACCAACTTAGGTCCAGTTGATTTCAATGAGTCTACTCTAAGCACGACAAAGTTTGGATCCAACCTATTAATCTCTAGAACAGTGGTGGCTAACCTTGGCACTCCAGATGTTTTGAGTCTACAACTCCCATCATCCCTGACCACTGGTCCTGTTAGCTAGGGATGATGGGAGTTGTAGTTCCAAAACATCTGGAGTGCCAAGGTTAGCCACCACTGCTCTAGAATGAATTACAAAATTGATTTGAAAACCATTTATCAGCATCAATATTCAAATATATACTCTGATATTATATGCTATTCTTAATCCAGAAGATTAATCCTATCTATCTTTTCTCAGAAAGATATTCAATAGGTTTACTCAAGTGAGTTAAATGGGATTTACTCCCATTTAAGTGTGCATAGAATATCATCCTAAATATTTTTTGTAGCCATGGTTTCTGATGCTCTTATTAATGAATAGTCTGTTTTTATAGTCAATCAAACAAAACTAAGGGGGATTTAAAGTCTTGGGAAATGTACAAATATTTTCTTGCTTGTGGGGGGTGAGGATTGTGGCAGTACAATTGTCAATTTTCAGCTAATCCTTGGCAGAAAATAACAGAGAACTATTTGGTTCAACATAAGAACATCCCTTCAGGATCAGGCTATTGGCCCATCTAGTGACCACCCAGATGCTTATGGGAAGCTCTCAGGCAGGATCCGAGTGCAAGAGCACTCTCCCATCCTGTAGTTTTCCACATAAGAAAACACATACATATATGTGGATTTCAGAAGGCTAACCACCTAATTTAAACCTTTATGATCATGTATGCTAATTTATCCATCAATCAATGACTGTTCTCCTCATAAACCCCAAGTAAACATGGAAAACACTGTAAATGATCATCTCTCTTTTAAAGTTGTGAAACTTCTGCCGTATAAAGAGAGACCTATAAGATTCGCTTCCAAGCCTGTTAGTTCTGTCTCTGCTATTTTTGCCAAACGTGCAAATACCCTTTCATCAAAACCACAACAGTTTCCTCTTGTGTACTCTCATACAAGGTCATACAGCCCCATGCCACTTCAGTTGTCATATGGTTGGCCCTTTTATACTTCTGGTGGTATTTCTTGATTGATGGCAGAGTTAGTGGGAATCCTATCCCCAGGTGATGCTGTGCAGCCAGAGAGGCAGGAGGTATAGTGACAGTGAACTGGGGATTCTCCATTGGCTTCAGTAGGTGCGTTTTGACTGACACCACCTCTTTTGCATTGCAATGTTACAACATTGCTAGGGGTGGGACCAATTTGCAAGTAAGCATAGGGTTTTGACTAAGCCTTGCTCTTTCTCCAGCATACTCAGCTATTCCCATCCCCCCCCCTCCGTGGCACTCATGGTGGGTATCATGACATTGCCGTTCTGCCAGTGCAACAATATACCAAGACAACTGTGGTGTGCAATGCCAGAGTAGATCCACTACACTGGTATATCTTTGGGCATTTCCAATGTAAGCGGACGTAGTAGCGAGTCAACGTCACCAGGTTTAACTCAAGGATAGGTTTGGGTTGTATCTCCCATGGATTTCAACCGGAATAAAGCCATATTCATGGTTTGGGAGTTACAATGGGAAGGCTGCATGCACAGGGGTATAGGCACAAACCCTGCCACCATTTCCACTTTCTGCATGAAGATCTGACGAGGGTGGGGGGTTGTTAGCATATTTGCTTAGAAGTCTTTCTGCAACTGTGAACCCTATGATAATGCAGGATAGCCACTTATATAGAGGCTTATAAACCCATTCAGCTGAACGTGGTTACAATCTCCTTTCAGACCTTTGTGCTCAACATGTAAATGTTAGAAGTGGAGCTGACACACGGAAGGGTGTTGGGGACAGGGCTTGTGTGTATGTGCCCATCTCCACTTTAAAAATACACATGTTCACTTGAACATACAAACAGGGCTTCTGTTAAATTATGCTGACATTCCCATTAAAATAAAAATGAGTGCTTAACTTTAGCTGGATTGCAGCCAGAGGCATAAGAAGCCTGGCTGAGAAAGCAGTTATCATAATGGTCTAGAAGAGTTAATAAAAACAGTGGTTGCATGCACCACAGATGTGATGGTGCTTGGAAAGGTGGTTTAGAAAGGTATGGGTGAAGTTAACAAAGCTTGCTTCCTCTTATATCATGCACACATTAAGGCTGCTGTGAATCCAGCACCAACCCATTTTACAGATTATAGAAGCTTTTACATGGTTTAGTCCGTATCTCATGATATCCTAAACCAGTCTGGAGCCCTAATCTTTGCATTTCAATATTACATTAGGCTGCACAATACCAATAGTATTAGTCATGTCTGGTGGGGCATCCAGTACCAGATGTCTCCCCCCTCCTCTTTGTGCTCAGCCCTTACTGATTTTTGGCACTTAGAAGTTTGCATCTGTATGTAATTTACATTATAACAATACAATCAGTGTGTATTAGCTACATTTTGCCTTGTTTTCTATTTTTTGGTGGCTATGTTGTGTCTCAGTTTTCTAATCTGATAAACTGGAAGCCGTCTCCTGCAAATTCTTCCTCCAGGTCTCTTTCAGCAATGCTATTCCATCCTTGTTATGTGACAAATGTCACCTTCCTTTTCTTTTCTTTTTAAAAGATGCCTTAAAACAGGGAGTTAGGCTGCAGTTCCCATGACAGCTTATTCCATTTCTCTGACATTTCCCCTATTTCCCATATTATATTTGAGCTTTCATAAGATGTAAAAGCCAATTCTGGAAATCTAGCAGAATATATGGGATGTTTAGCACTCATTTCCATCTCATTTGGTTTCAGAAATAATGTATATGCAACCCCACTAACCCAGAAAATTGTGGGAGTAAAGTGATGAAATTTGGGGAGGTATAACACAATACAGAAGGCATGCCTATGCAGAAGGCATGGGAGAGTACCAGTGTCATCCAGCAATGGTTGTCACTGTGCTGCACTACACCCACTGGTGTAAATGAACTTGAGTGCTACATGCCAGGCTAGTGTCCATAAAGCCACAGTTTATAATCCAACAGGTACTGCAGAATGAAAGGAATGTTAGAAAACAGGACAGAAGCACTAGCATTCATCCTACAGAGGAAAACTGGGGCACACGTATTTCAGGGCCATGCAAAACACATGACTTGCACGAACACATGGACATCTTTGGGGAGCCTAGTCTCACGGAAGTAAAAATGGGACATTTTGGGTGGCTTCTGTAATTATGGGTAAAGGTAAAGGGACCCCTGACCAGTAGGTCCAGTCGTGTCCGACTCTGGGGTTGCGGCGCTCATCTTGCTCTATTGGCCGAGGGAGCCGGCGTACAGCTTCCGGGTCATGTGGCCAGCATGACAAAGCCGCTTCTGGCAAACCAGAGCAGCGCACGGAAACGCCGTTTACCTTCCCGCCAGAGCGGTTCCTATTTATCTACTTGCACTTTGACATGCTTTCGAACTGCTAGGTTGGCAGGAGCTGGGACCGAGCAACGGGAGCTCACCCCGTCGCAGGGATTCAAACCGCCGAATTCTGGGACGTCCTGCTTAAAGTGGGACAATTGCTGGGTATGAGCCTTGGAGACACAGCATCATTGCTTGCAAGAAAACTGGATTCTCTGTATTCCCACACTCCCTTATCTTCTTCCTACCAAACTAATGCAAAAATGTCTGTTAAGCAAATACTGTAACATGTACTTATCACAGAACAGGGAACTACTCTTTGAACAACCAGCTTGCATCCTCCACCACCCGGCTGTATCTAAACTCCTTTGTGACTTCGCTCTAGGGATGTTTACATGGGAGCAAGTGTCTGTATCACTTATTTATTAGATTTGTTAGTTGCTTCACTCACTTGTTACCTGAAAGGCTCCAAGCATCTTACAACACTGTTAAAAATACAAATGAAAATACACATTCACACCATACATTTAAAGCAACATGATAGCACTTTAAGCAGTCATGGCTTCCCCACCAAGAATTCTGGGAGCTGTAGTTTGTTAAGGGTCCTGAGTGTTATTATGAGACCTGCCTGGACCAATGCCTGGACTACCATGGCTAAACTAATCCTAATCCAGGGATGGAAGTAGCTGTTGCAGAAGCTGAAGCTGGCAGAATGTGCTTCAAGCTGTTTTGTCACTTGGACCTCTAGTGACAAAGATGAATCCTGGAGTATTCCTAAACTGGGTACCGGACCTGTTTAATACCTTTTTTTAATCACACAGATCACAGCTATAGGTACAGCATAATCTTTATGACCTACTAGTATGGGATTGTAATATATGTTCCCTGCTCTCTTTTAACCGAAGATAAGTGGGGTTTTAATTTAACCTTAAAGTCTTTTCACTGCAGCAAGCTTCCTTTGGAGATTTTTGAGCGGCTCATAACTGCTAGAAGCCATGCATTCAGTGGGAAGCGGGGGAGGTTATTGGTTTGTGGGGGGTTTTCTGTTCTTATTTTTATCATGTATTTTGTGCTCTTACATTGTATTTTTATGTTGTGAGATCTGCAGATGAAGGGCGGTATACAAAATTAATAAATGACAATAATAATAATAATGGGTCAAAGCCTGTGGAACTCCTTCCCAATTGAGATTAGACAGGCATTCTCCTTGTTGAACTGCAGGCACATGACTTTTTTTTTGTTCCAGCAGGCATTTAAAGGCAGCATTTGGTTTTAAGATAATTTTTAATTCGTTATATTGTTCAGTTTTGGATTGTTTTCATGCACAGCACGTGGAAATAATGGAGTGGTATAGCAATGTCTTAAACAAATAAAAATAAAATGTTGTAAGATCTTAAGCTAGCATGTTTCTTCGGCAATACCTGACCTCCCACAGTCATTCGCAGGCCCAGCTGACTCCCCTGAGTGCCTAGCACATTTTCCCTCCCTGCCCCTTCTTCCCAAAGAGACAGAATCGTGTAATTTGGTAAACTGGCTTCATTACAGAGTTAGTGACAGACAGACATATTGGCTGCTGCCAGTGGGCCTTATGTACTGAAGGCAAGGGCGTCGAAGGGTTTGTGGAATGGAATGATGGATAGATCACTCACGAAGCCACTGGAAAGGGGAGGTCAGGCCTCTTAGTGAAATGCAGAGTGAGATAAAGATGTCGGGAGGATGACGGGTGACATCCATCAATCAACTGGTTCATTACAGCAAGAATGAACGTTTCGGGTTCCCAGGAGAAAGAAGGTGGGCTAGTCACCCTAGTGTCTCACAGGTGGCATTTCTGAAAAGGCTAACCTTTCACATTTCCAGGAGCAGAAGAATGAAGGACATGTTTTTAATGAAAGCCCATATATCCTTGATGCCGTTCTTTAAGTACGCAGGATTCCCCCGCCCCCAAAACCAGGACCTTTAGAACTTGAATTTTTATATTTAATAATAGAGTGGTCTAGCCTTCTTACCAGGGACAATTAGACTCCTAAATTTTTCTGTCACATACAATGTGTCCTTTTTGTGTTTGTTTGACCCCAAATCTCCTCTCATCAGACGTGCACATTTATATTGGCATCTAGGAAGCTGATCTATTCATGTTCAGCAGAAGGGAAGAGCAAAATAGATTTAGATGTGGCCGTGCAAACATGTCTGCATCCAGACATTCCCAAAATGTGACATTTTCATTTTAAAGCCAATTTTCTTTAGAAGTAGGATTCTGGTAGCAATGGCAGGTAGTGTGTTGGTTTACCTATGCCAGCTGGTTTATTGATGTTCCATACCTGGAACACTAATTGATATTCCATAAAATCAAAATCAGCTGCAAATAGGTTTTGCTAGTCATTTCAAAAAGAACATGAGCTTTGCTGAGGCTTGGAGTCAGAGACCGACAGGCAACTGCAAAGTCACATGAAATGAAACAATTGGGAGGTACTGTATAATGGAATTTGATGTTCAGAATGTTCAAATGCTGCTTTTGAAGTTTGAGCTTGGGAATACTTAAAAAAACCCACTATATCCCATTAGTAAAAATTTAAACCAATAAAATTAAGTTTCAGGGAGAAATTCGGTTCGGTTCATGTTTTATGCAAAGCTAACTCATTTGCACTTCCTAAAGCAGTATATAAACTGAAACAGACCTATCCTTTGAAATTCTCATAATTTTACAACTAAAAAGGTACAAAATGCATAGATTTGAGGAAAATGCATAACATTGAGGAAAAGAAAGCTCTAACATGTTAGGGACAATAGCGTGCAAAATGTATATATTTGGCAAAAATATCAGGAAAAAATGTGTTTATTAGGACTTACAAGGCCTTTTTGAATAATTCCATACTCATGCAGAAATGTAGAAAACTGAATTTGATACTGGAAAAATGAGAAAGTGAGAGGAATCCAGATTGTCAGATTCTGGCAACAGCTTGCCATATTTAATGGGAGAAATTCAGTGTAGCACTATGTCAATGGCTTCTTCAGTGCAAGCTTTTCAACTTGCCAGATAGAACAATTCCGCCTCTCCTCCCTGCAGTGTGCTGTTTTGGGGGTCTCCCAACCCCACCAGCCAATTAGGGAGAATGAGGGGAAGAGGGAGTAAGCCCCATTGTGCTAACAAAAGTTCTTCCACAGGCTTCCGCTAGTGAGATTAGTTAGCAAAAAAACTGCCGAATGTGTTTACATTTTTTGCTTTCTCCTGGAATACTTAAGACATGCTGGGGAAAATAACAGCACAGTATTGGAACTCGGATAATATATGCCCACATGTCTGCAAGAATATTTAAGTTAGGGGCAGAAAATGTTATCCGCATATTTGTTTCAACTCTACTAGGTGTCTCTTTTTTGTAACGTCAGGGCTCAGCCCTGGAAGTGAGGGCATGGTAATAAAGACGAGGGTGCCAACAACATGTGCAGAGTGCACAATCTATTTTCACATATCTGGAACTGGAGAAAGGGAGAGCATGACTACAGGCAAGCTTGAGCCTTGCACACTTCTCTGTTTATGCTTTACTCCAATATAACATCCAAAGAGGTGCAGCAGTAGAGCCTTGTGAAAAAACAAAACACCTAGATATCGTTTATTGGCTAATGAAGACTAGTACTAAATATTTGCTAGAGATGGATGGGTGCCTATCTCAACTCAACTCATTTTATTTCGGCTTTAAGCCCATAGACATAACAACCAAAAACAGAAACAGCACAGTCTGGTTTACAATTGCTAACAGTAAAATAGATTAAAAGGGATACTCAATTGAATAAAATATGATAAACATTAAATTAACATTTCAAGCTGTATATAACAATCCATTGCGTTTCTTAAGTGTCAGAACTGATGTCAGAAATTTTGCCATATGCAGGGTTATAATCGAGTCTGAATCTTGCAACAGAAGAGCAAGGTAAGACTCTTCCAAATACCCCGGTAATTTTTGAGTTAATGGAAGTAATAGAGTATTTCGGGTGGCAGAATACAAGGGGCAGACAAACACTATGTGATGAAGAGATTCAATCGAACGGTTATCACAGGCACATAAGACCGAAACTTGGCCCCTAGAAAATCTATGAAAAAGGACGTTTGAGGGGAATACATTAAACCGTGCTTTAATAAAAGCGAAACGATGACTAGCAATATAAAGAGTTGATAGATAGGCTGGTACTTGAAGTGGGGGTACAATGCCCAGGGATGGATGGGTGCCTATTTAAAAGAGCACTCTGTGCCTCTTGGTGATAAAAGTAATGTCTAGTAAGTAAAATGTATGACATGACATGACAGCATTCAAAACTTCTGCCAATGTTGCACCCGCAACCCTACTGTTTATGGTGGCCACAGCGGGAGGCAGTGTTGTGGGGATGGATGACACAGGCTTCATCCCTGTGCCACCTCCAGGCTGGTGCTGCAGTTGGGTTCAGATGGGCCCCAATGCTGTTGCATGACAGCTCAGGATCCAGTGGATTCCAAGCCAGCTCGTCCCTGTTCTTTCCTTGCCATTCCAACACCCTGTTTCTGATATTTCTCCTGGCCCCATCCAGCAGTGAAAGTGCCAGTAGGCCTCCTAGCAGCCGATTCAGCAGCTGGTGAGAGGCTGGATCAGCTGTCAAGAGATGACCACAAGGAGACATCCACCACATTCAACCCCCTAACCCTGCTCATTCTTCTTCCCTAGTCCACGTCATTGGCAAGCCATTTGTGGGCACAGGTAAACCCTAACCACAGGGATGGTCACAATGATAGTGACAATCATAGCACCCTTTAAAATTACTAGGTTTGAGGGAAGAGGAGGATGTGGGGCTGCAGAGGCCGCACAGCTCTCAGAGCATGTAGTTCTTCCCGAAAAGTAAATCTGAATAGCGATGGGAACTCTAATACTATTTTATTACCCATTGTTTAATACTAGGAAATCAACACCATAATTCATTTTCAGACTGTTACGATTTAAAATTCAGACTGTTACAATATAAAATTATGGCAAATATTTCCCTCCAGAAGATTCCGGGCACAATCCACAGGGAAATTATGCCCCTTTCCGCAAATCCTGTTAAAATGCATAAGAATTGTATAATAAGAGCACAATTTCCTAGCCATGGCACAATTTCTGTTTCTGTATTGGCTTTGCTCAGGAGGTCTCCCCAGGGGGATTTTGTCTTCGATGTGGAGAGTTTGCAAGCCGTTGGTTTAAACCGAACGAACCTCAAATTAGCCAGCCACCTCCTGTGGCATGCCAAATGCATGCCTCACGATCCCACTGAACGCTAAAATGGTCGAGGGACGTGTCCAGTTCGATGATCGTGGTGAGCCAGTCACATCTGATGATGAATTGCCCAGCTCGGCAGTCATTCATCATGCAAGAGACCAAATTGGTATTCATGGAGAGCTGAAATCCTAGCCCTAACCTTTAAATAAAAAGCTCCTTGATATACTGGGACTCCATACAGCTTTGTTGGTCAAATAAGACAACAACTCCCGTTGGTTCACCACTTCTGCCTTTTAAATTCCTTGTTAAAAGCCACTTCTGCAAGGCCTCTTCACCAGCCCCTAAATACAATTGCCTGTTTCCTACTTCCCAGTTAGCCTTCTCCCTCATCTGCTCTCTTCCTCCTTAAACACAGTTCACATTGATCAGATTCTAACAGTCCTCTCTGTTTTTGTCTATCTGCTAACTACACAAATTAGTGAATGGAATAAAAAACAAACACAGTACTGATTTTATGCAACTTTTATGATTGTACGATTCCATGTTCTTCTATTGATTTTTATTGTAGGCCCCTGTGATTTTTTTGCTTACGAGTTGGAGGTTTATAAATATACAAACAAACAAACTATCTACCATATATGATAGGTGGACCTTTGCTAGCTTTACTTCCAGACATAGCCACAGACAAATCTATTTTCTTTTTGCAGGCATAACTCCAAATTCAGAACACAACAAATTCCAAAGATAATTTCTTCCTTGAATTGTTATCTTTATCATTGGTATTTCAGACACTTTTAAATTTTGAAGTAGATCCACATAATAATTTTATGTAGATTCGTTTAAGAGTTTTAAAGACGAGTCATCTAAATTGGCCAGTCAGCTCTGAATTTATCTACCAAGCGTTTAAAAAGAATCCTGTTTGCTGTAATGGTTTCAGAGCTGGCTATGTGCTCATCTTGTTCAGGAATCCTGTTCATGCTTTGTTAAAAATTGCTCTGTGACTGAAGAATTGGTAATAAAAACTCACTTTCTCTGATACGCTCAACCCTTTTTATGTACATTACTTGGGGATATCAACCATACTATATCCTGAGTTAATGTTCTAAGACAAGGCAGCTTGGTATCAAGCAAAGCAAAACTTACTATTAGTTTCAGCTTACTGAATGGGCCAGGAAACAATTACATATTGCTTACTATTGCCATCCTCCTCAATTGTATCTTTATTAAATATCCCCATGTTAAAAATAAATAAATTACAGATGCAAGAGGATTTTATTGCTGTCAAAATTAACAGCACAACTATGAAATAATTGCTCAAATGGAGTGGTTGTAACAGTAACCCACTTCAGACCTCACCAGTTTCCTACAGGATAGCATTTTCATGGGAGAAACACATATACAAGGCATGAACATCATCTGATTATTGCAGATATTAATATTGTGCAGTTTGAAGCAACTGGAAGCATAAGAACTAACTACTTTTGGAAGAAATCACTGACCAGATCCTTAAGTTTAATTCAGAAGTTTACTTGCAGAACTTTCTGCAAAAATACAAAATAATACATCAAATATATCCCTAAGATCTTGTGCAATGTCTAGTACAGGCTCAGCATGAAAGATAATTCCAAAAATCCAGACTATGTCTCTCTCCCATTGCAGCCTGCCTAAGGCTATGCAGCTTCTTGCAGGGCTTCATTTATATGCTCACTCTCAGAGAGCTCAAGAGAAAGAAACTCAGCAACTTATAAGCATAACTTTACTTCTTCCAGAAATCAAAACTGTGTCTCTCCCCATTCCAGCTTGCTTAACATGCCTAAGGCTATGCAGCTCTTAGGGAGCCATTTACATGCTTTTGTTCTTGTGGTGTCCAGAGAAATACTAACAGGCAACTCCCTTCAAATTGGCGATTTGCAATTCAATACCTTTGCCATCTGATCTTAGGTTACAAGGCTTAGCTTCCCTGAAAGAAGCCTGGGAACTGTAGTTTCTTAAGGGTGCTGAAAGCTGTTAGGAGACCCCTATTCTGCTCAGAAATGGATTTCTGGTGCCCTGCCTTAGAAGCAGGGAATATAAGAGAAATATAAACTTACCAACCTCCCACATAACATTTTCCAATAATTGTTAAAATCCTAGCAGCTGTTTTGATTAGAGAAATATTGCAATGCCATTGTAACATGATATTTAGTGGCATAACTGGCAGTACTTAGACTCATTTGCATTGGTTGGAAAGTGATAAAGCCGACTCTTTCTTAATTGATCATCAGAACCCTTTACAGCTCAGTTTTTGTCATGTGCAATCTGTTGTGTTAATTGCTTATGTAATCACATCTAACACTTCTGGAGACAGGAGCAGGGCGCAGCTGAGTGGATTGATGAAAGACACAGTCATAAATTGTTGCAGCAATGCATACATAGCATCATAGAGTTGGAAGGGACCCATACAAGCAATATTCTTTTATTTCAGGGGCTTCTTGTATCTGGAGAATCAGAGAGCTAGCGACAAAAGTGCTTGGGTGAATACAGCACTAGTCTTTTTGAGTAAACCCATGTTGTTGTTGCTTTAAAAAGTTAATAGGGAAAAGAATACAGCGGGGGGTGGGAAGGTTAAAGGTCCTAAAAATTCAGCAGACTAACTCATATTGCAAGGCTTACCTACTAACTAGTTTGGAGGATGTTTTCTAGACATCTAATCACCCACCCAAGAATCTTTACATATGGCTGACAAAAAACCCAACTTCCCTCTTCCATGATTGGGAACTGAAATTATTCCCAACTAGTCATACTTATAGTATTATGGACAGTTAATAACCCTAACTGGATTAGTACAAAACAAAATTTAAAAAAATCCTTCCAGTAGCACCTTAGAGACCAACTAAGTTTGTTCTTGGTATGAGCTTTCATGTGCATGCACACTTCTTCAGATACACTGAAACAGAAGTCACCAGACCCTTATATATAGTGAGAGGGTGGGGAGGGGTATTACTCAGAGGGGTGGTGGGAATGGGTGATAGGCTGATAGGTGAGGTAAACCTGTTGATGACTGTTAACGAAAAAGCAAGGGGTGAGAAGGTTAAAAAAGCCCTATTATTTTGTTTTGACTATGACAGACCAACACGGCTATCTACCTGTAACTGGATTAGTACAGTTTCTTTCTTTCTTTCTTTCTTTCTTTCTTTCTTTCTTTCTTTCTTTCTTTCTTTCTTTCTTTCTTTCTTTCTCTCTCTCTGAACATGAACTTTTACCAAGTACAGGTATCACAGATACAATGTGCATATAAAATAGTGTGGTTATAAATATGAGACATTAGTATAGTTCACATTTGGATTCTACATTAAAATATATGTTATGTTAACATTTCAAAAGTATTAAAACCAAATACATTCGTTTTCCTGCCAAAAAGACAAAGAGCATGCTTCACAAAAATGAGCATTAGAAAATGCTTAAGCAACAGTTCCTCCCCATAAGGCTCCCAGGTGTGTAGCTAGGGACAAGGCAGGTGGAAAAGCTGGCTTTTCATTGTTCCACAGTGGTTCCCCTGTAGCAATACCTGCAAGGCAGAAGTGGCTTCTTTCAAGGGTCCGAGAAAGAGGACAGAGTAACTAAGAAATAATGGGGCTTCTATTTTATGTATTTTAAAGAAGAATGCAGGCTATACAGACATGTTCCCTTCTCAAGGCTACAGCTACATTTTGCACTCCCCCCCCCCTCATTGCATTCATGTTTTTAATCCTAGAGTACAAAATTTATCATGAGAAGCTGCACTCAAGACAGCTCCAATTTGGAGCTGTCCTGATCAGATCTCATTACATCCCAAAGAGCTTACTTTGTTACTTATTATAGCCAGTACTTATTAGGCTCTAGCTAATCACTTTGGTTTGTATTCAGCATAGCATTAAGGTGAATGTTCCATCAGTGGAAGGATTTCTCATTGCATTATGGAACACTCTGCCCTCCCCCCCCACCTCCATGCCCTAAATCTGTTTCGGAATTGTCTCCAACCTGCCAAATCAGATTTGGGAATGGCATGGGGTGTGCACAGGTAGAGGAAGGGGAGGGGAAATCCCCTTGCACCACTATAAAAAGTGACTTGAATGCCACCCTTTATGATGTTTTCTCCAGGCATTGTCCAAAGCAGATCAAACAGCTACATTTTGGCATTTGTTGAATAGCTTGTTGATTTGTTGTTCAAAAGCAGTTCTGTGTTTGCGAAGAGAGAAATAGCTCAGGCTAATTTTCAGAGGCCTATAAATAACCCTATGGAATTTTCTTCTTTTAGTTACTTTTAGCATAAAGCTCAGTTTTTTGTACTTTATTCTCACACCAGTAAATTCAAGAACTCCTCATTTATTTATTTTCAATAGCAAATAATAGGCAGTGTGAAGGGGGGGGGGACAGGACGGCTGGAAAAGCATGCGCTAAAAGGAAATGGCACCGCCCTTTTGCTTAGCTAAGAAAAAGGGATTCTAATGGATTTCTGAGCAGCAGAGTTCAACCAAAGGGTGGTAAAAGAATGTGCCTGGTAATTTGATTTAAGTCGATTCCATTTTTGCTACCATTCCTCTTCATACTGAGAGAATTGAAATTGTGAACTCCAAATGCTTCTCTGGACACCATTAGATGAACCCTCACCGTGCATGTCCGCTGGCCACTAAGAAAACATTGCAAACAGCATTTAGACAGTGTTTGCTTTACTTCATTTGCTGCATATGGAACCTGTGACATTTGCCCACACCTGGTTGGGATTGCCAGAGCAGGCAACGAACCTGAAAAAGACACACTTATTATTGGCAAAGGGACCTTCTTTCATTCACCCTGGCAGACGGCGTGGGGGTGGGGGAGGATTTTTATTTTACTTTTATAAGATGACATGGATATTAAAGCAGCATGTAGGTGCTGTTGGTTCCAATTAAAATCAATCTCTCTCCTGATTTGTGCCTCTTGTCTGTATGACAGCAAAAGGTCCGGCTAAGGGCCTCCATCTGCTGTGCTCTCCCAATGGGACTCCAAACAAGTGAATGACCTGCAGTGTTTATTATTAAGTTTTCAAAGGGAAAGTTGTTTTGGTCTAATTGAAGCAATAATACGAGCGAGGTTATTTCTGGTCAGTTCCCTGCTGTTTTCACTCTAGAGAATATATTCCAGGTGTTAGCTGCGGAGTGCTGTGATACAGTATCGACTTTCCCTTGTGTTTAGGCTTGCTTGAGCCAATGGACCAATAAACTGCAGTTATGAGTGCAAGCCAGCCCTGGCCTCCCAGAGAAATATTTCTTTAGTTAACCATGAAATAGACCCAGGCGGCCATTGACCCAATTATTTTACAAGGACACCATTCCTCAACATAGAAGCAACTGGGGGTTTCCCCCCTCCCAAAACATCGTTTCCCCCTCCAGCCCCCGCCAACAAATTATATTGTTTCTCTATGTTTTATCATCAGCTCCTTGCTGTAAGGGCAGCTATATAAATAGATTTTCTAGTGAAATTCACCTGCAGTAAAATCCAAAACAAAATTTTAGGACTCCTCTTCAAGGGAAACATGGGGAAGATTTCAAAGGAAGAACCTAGGTTTGTTTTGAAGACTAAAGGAAGCTTAGGAATATAGTTTTACCCCTCTAGAGAGCTTATATAAAACACCAGTTTGTCACAAAGTGTCACCAAAATCCTCCTCAGGCCAGGGGTGATATCTGTTGTTGTTGTTGTTTAGTCGTTTAGTCGTGTCCGACTCTTCGTGACCCTATGGACCAGAGCACGCCAGGCACTCCTGTCTTCCACAGCCTCCCGCAGTTTGGTCAGACTCATGTTGGTAGCTTCGAGAACACTGTCCAACCATCTCATCCTCTGTCGTCCCCTTCTCCTTGTGCCCTCAATCTTTCCCAACATCAGGGTCTTTTCCAGGGAGTCTTCTCTTCTCATGAGGTGGCCAAAGTATTGGAGCCTCAGCTTCAGGATCTGTCCTTCCAGTGAGCACTCCGGGCTGATTTCCTTAAGAATTGATAGGTTTGAGCTTCTTGCAGTCCATGGGACTCTCAAGAGTCTCCTCCAGCACCATAATTCAAAAGCATCAATTCTTTGGCGATCAGCCTTCTTTGTGGTCCAGCTCTCACTTCCGTACATTACTACTGGGAAAACCATAGCTTTAACTATACGGACCTTTGTTGGCAAGGTAATGTCTCTGCTTTTTAAGATGCTGTCTAGGTTTGTCATTGCTTTTCTCCCAAGAAGCAGGCATCTTCTAATTTCGTGACTGCTGTCACCATCTGCAGTGATCATGGAACCCAAGAAAGTGAAATCTCTCACTGCCTCCATTTCTTCCCCTTCTATTTGCCAGGAGGTGATGGGAACAGTGGCCATGATCTTAGTTTTTTTGATGCTGAGCTTCAGACCATATTTTGCGCTCTCCTCTTTCACCCTCATTAAAAGGTTCTTTAATTCCTCCTCACTTTCTGCCATCAAGGTTGTGTCATCAGCATATCTGAGGTTGTTGATATTTCTTCCGGCAATCTTAATTCCGGTTTGGGATTCATCCAGTCCAGCCTTTCGCATGATGAATTCTGCATATAAGTTAAATAAGCAGGGAGACAATATATCTATACTGAATCTATTCTTCTTTTTGATCTTCTGCTTAATTTTAAACTTCTATCAAGTGACAAGGCATTCGGTGTCTTCCTCTGAGAATGTTTTGGCAACGGTCAGCATTTCCCAAATCTTACTTTATTTTGTGTGATCAGAAGATCACAACCCTTATGGAACACTCTGTGGTCCAAAAATACCGTTGTGAGAGATCTGTTTCAAAGTGCTCAGAACTGAAAGTTAATGATGGACATTCACCCAGTTTCTATAGCATAAGAAGGATTCAGAATTGTTTCCTTTAGCCTTGACATAACTCATTATATGATATAATGTGTCATTGAGTCAGCTGTGCTGTAGCCTTTATTAATCAAGACCACATTCCACAATTCTCTGATGTTTGAGGCATGGGAAATGGGGATGAAGAGGATCCTGAGCAAACCCATGTTTCATAATTAAGATATGCAATTGATTGATAGGCACGATAAATTAACAGTAACATTTTTTGGAAACTGCCTGCCACATGAGGGCTGATCATATGGGCCTCAGTGCTCTCGCTCTAACTTTTAAATTCCATGTGGAGTTAAGGCAAGGATGTAGAGAGGGATCCTGCTTTCTTACTGCCTCTCTTCCATAATTTTGATTAACCTGATCTTTCAGCAGGAGGAAACAGATAGTTGGCTTTTTTCCACAAAACCATTAAGAAAATGGCTGTCCTAAGTGAGGGAATGATTTCTATTCCAATAATTATGGAGTCTTCTTCATACAGTGTTCTCTCCTGTGCTTCATTACAAGCTTCAAAATGATTTAAGAGCTTAATAATATTGTGACTCAACAATTGCTTTCCGAGATAGAGAGTGGGTTTTCAAATGGATCAGAAGGACAGCAAAATATGATGAGCTAAGAAATAATATGGTAGATCAATGGTGAGGAAGCGGTGGTCCTCCATATGTAGCTGAACTACACCTCTCATCATAGGCACCAAGTGTGTGGGGCTGTGGGTGCTCCAGCTCTCACAACATTCCCCGTGAGGGGGCAGGGCTCCTACAATTTTTGGGGCCGAACTGCACACGTCTGCACGTCCAGCGGCGGAGTGTATGCTCCCCCCAAGAAAGCCCACTGCACACAGACCAGCCAGGTGTGCAGACCAGCTGAGGAGAGTGGCCTCTGGGAGGTCCAAAGGGCCCATTGTAGCCATGGGAAGGCCCTCGTTGGGCCTTCTGCAGGCTGTGACAGGCCTTGTTGGGCCTTCTAGAAGCTGCAACGGGCCATGTCGGGACTTCCGCAGGCCACAATGGGCCTCGTTGAGCCCCATTAGGCCTTCTTGCAGCCACAATGGACCTCCTCCATCACAAGCCCATTCTGGGCACCCACAAAGTGGGGCAGGATCTGGCGCCCGTGCCTCCCATCATCTCTGACCATTGGTCATACTGTCTGGGGCTGATCGGACTTGTAGTTCAGCTATGGGTTCCACATTCCTGTTGTAGATTATGTTGCACTTTATGATTGCCAAAGTGAAGGCTACTTTGGTGTGTGTTTGGGGGAATATTACTTGCATTGCTGTTCTGCTAAGACTGCAATCTTTATATAAAATTTAAGAATAATGTAAGAACCCTCCTGCATCTTGTTCCATCTAGTGCAGGGGCTGGGAACCTTTGGCCATTTAGATGTTGCTGTATTACAGCACCCACCATCCCTTACTGTTAGCCATGTTTACTGGGGCAGATGGCATTTAGTGCCTAACAATGTGTATGGAGTGGAAAACAGGTTCCCTATCCCTAATCTAGTGCAACATCTGGGACACATGAAAGAAACTGCATCCCAAGATTGTTACCCACTAATCTCTCTCTCTCTCTCTCTCTCTCTCTCTCTCTCTCTCTCACACACACACACACACACACACTTCTGGGCTGGAGATTTGGTCCTCTGCCTTTAAGTTCTAATATATAATGTTAAAGCCCCTTTCTTCAGTAAATAACCCAAATCTTCCTTCCCTGACTCTTAACTAAATCATGCACAAACTATCCCAAATTCTCAGTAGCCATTGAAAGTGTGTTGGTATATCCTTTTTCCAGTTACACCCCATGGACATTAACGGATAAGTAATGATTTCCTGTGGGAATTCCTGCTTTTACATAACTAAAAAATACAACTTCAGCTAATATTTGCCAGAATATGTACTTGCTCACTATTTTCCTCATTCCACTTTTTAAATGAAGACTTTAAAGTTTCCTCGGCTCTGCTTATTAATCACATTCGAACCCACTTTTTGTATATTTCATATGCAGAGGGATATACGCTGTTTCCATTGCTGTTATTTTATCTGAGTGTCTATATTATTCACAAACCAGTGCCACTTTTAAAAAAAGAATCACATAACCTAGTACATCAAGGAGAATTGCACAGGAATCCTACAGAGGGTTGAGAACTACAGAGGATGTATATACAGAGAATCAGTAAAAAGTCCATTAGTGAAAGTGCAACTGAAATGAATCTGATCCTTCTGCAATGTGTCACTTCTATGGGTGCCACTTACTCGTGTTTTTGACAATAACTCTTAAGCCACAATGGGAACTGGCTGTGACAACAGGGATTTTCACATGAACCAAGCAGCGTGCAGTTTGAAAGAAGACAGAGTTTTGTTTTGCTGGGTGTGTGTGTTTAAAACAAGGCAAACCCATGATATATATTGGACTCTATCCAAGTACTAGTGAGCGGTCCTGCCCAAAAGCAAGAAACAGTATCTGAAGTGTTTGCGAGAGAGGAAATCCATGCCAACACTCATCCAGCGACATCTGAGAGGAGAGAGAATTTCACATATGATTGAGTTAGACTGGCTGCCATGATCAATTAAGCTCATCCGAGAGCCTCTGCTGTTTTACATGCTGGCAGAAAGACATGATTTCTCTACAGCTGTGTTTCTCAAGTCTGATGCTACCTTTTACTAGACAGGAGGGAAATCAGGGAAGTCTTGTGCTCGATTTCTCCCCAAGTGATACAAAACTCTACAAATTGGAGAAAATGATTAATTCCATCCTTCCATTTGGTTTTGGAGTGGATAAGGTTTTTAGGGGGGTGTTTTTATTTTGAAGCCTTTTAATATTGTTCCCCCAATTTTAAACAATTTTCTGGAAAGCAGTAAAATAAAGTAAGAGCCCCTGTTTCCAATGGTAGGTCTCAGGTGGTTTGCAGAAGATCAGGGAGGATTTCTGACTCCCAAACGTTTGAACAAGGGCAACAAAATGACTCCTGCACCCTAAATTAGGCTGCTGAAATGAAGAAAGCTAACCAAGAAATGAATATTATGTGAAAGGACTGCAAGCTTATTTCAGTTCTATGTCTTTTGCACCTGGTTCCAGTAAAAAACAAAGTAAATTCAACAAGCTTGAAGTCTGCCCTCTGCTACCAAAGCAGGACATGAGTGCAATAGCCCTCTTCCATTGTACTTCCCTAGTATAATAATAATATAATAATAATTTCTTATTTATACCCTGCCCATCTGGCTGGGTTTCCCCAGCCACTCTGGGCGGCTTCCAACAGAACATTAAAATGCAATAAATCTATTAAACATTGAAAGCCTCCCTAAACAGGACTGCCTTCAGATGTCTTCTAAAAGTCTGGTAGTTGTTTTTCTCTTTGACATCTGGTGGGAGGGCGTTCCACAGGGCGGGTGCCACTACCGAGAAGGCCCTCTGCCTGGTTCCCTGTAACTTGGCTTCTCGTAGTGAGGGAACCGCCAGAAGGCCCTAGGCACTGGACCTCAGTGTCCTAGGGGCCAAAGCACTTTTGCCCCCCTCCCAGTGTTTTTTTGAGGAAACCAGGGCCCCTCAATGTTTAGAGGGCATTTGTCTCCGCCCCTGGCTCCTCCCTCGTGATGTCACACATGCAACGTCAGGACATTGTGTTAGGCCCCCTCAATCATCTTGAGGCGATGGTGCCTCTGACAGCCAATGAAATCCAGAGGCTTCCTTGGAGGGTCAGGATATGCGCTAGATAGAGGGAGTGACACTTAACCTCAAAGAAGATATTCCAAACCCTGATTTATGGAAGTCCCATCCTGTTCCTCTTTACATTCTAACCCACATGGGTGCAATTTTACTTCACATTCTGAACCATCGTAAGGGTTAGCAACATACCTTGTTTTTGCATGGGGGGAAAAACTGGTTTCTGCATGTGTGTTTTAAAAAGGCGTATTCTGTAATACAATACCAGCCCTATTTGCTTCAAGACTCAAGTGAAAGGGAAACAAAATAACAGTCAAAAACACTCATACAGCTTGTTTTCATGGGGGGAAAAGGATCATTGCCTACATCTGTCAACATTTGTCACTGCTTGTACCACAGTCATTGTCCCTGTGACCCGTCAGCAAAATATTTTTGGTAAATGTACAGTTCTTCCCTTTGCTACGAAGACATTAGACGTATAGAATAGATTCCCCGATCCCTGAATGCAATATATCTCAGCTCTATGTCAAATAGCCAAGGGGCCTTTTGCATGATGGTGTGAAATGAATTCCTCCCCTTAGCTACTTCCAATTACAGATTCCTTTCTCTTGCCCGCTCCTTCTCCTTCATGTCAGTTGAAGACAAAGAAGAAATATTCCTCTGCCGCCAACATATTGTCCTCTGCTGGAGTGGAAAAAGGAAGGGGTTGATGTCACTCCCTTCTGACAATTCCTGCTGGTGCCTCCTTGGAGCCACCCCTCAAAAATCTACCTTCCAAAGTTCTTGGTCATCTAGAACCTGGAATTAATCATTAGAAATTATACAACTTTGAGTTAGAGTTGTTTGCTCAAGGTCACATAAGCAGTTCTCTTCCCTACCCTATTGTATCCTCACAAAAAGGGAGGCTAGACTGAGACACAACGACTGACCCAAAGTCACCCCATGATCTTCATGTCTGTGTGTGGAGAAGCTTTGGCCTTTCTGCAGCTCTTCTTAATGTGCTTGAATGTCATGAAAATTTAGGTTCTGCTTTCCTTCTTATGCAAGGAAGGAATGCTTTCCTTTCCTCCTGCATTTGCTTTAAGAGTCCCATAAGGTGACCTTGGGTTGGAAGGGGCCATGCATGAGTTAATATAAAAAAAACTCCCCTGTTTTATTTGCCATTTGTGCTTCAAAGGCCTCATCTTTCACAAGAGGGATGTTCAACTTCCAAATTTGCTTCAGAGGTGATTCCCATGGCAAAGCCAGAGCTAGTTGCATTGGTCAGCGATCTGATCTGTGTCCATGGGGCCAATCTTCCATTCTTCAGTCACATGTACTAATGTGCGAGATAAAAAGAAATTGTCTAAGTGGAAGCAGTTGTTGCGTACACAGATGGAAGAGAATATTCACTTTCTATGGGATATATTAATAATCTACATATGTGACTGGGACCAGCATTCTGCATTCTCCCTGAATGCAGTTTGTGACCTGTCTGGATCTTTTTCCTGTCTGTGAACAGATATAACATCTCCTTCCAATCATGGCCCATTTTTAATTTAATAAAACTTAGCTTTTAAGAGATGCCCAGTAAATCCTGCTGTGCTGCATCGCCCAATGCAAAATTTGAAAAATCTGTGTTAGGACATCCTCATTTGCTTCCATGTACATGTCACCTGGGCTTCATGTCATCTGTCATCTTAAGAAGAGCCAAACAATCAGAAGAATGAGTCATTTAAGTTCAAAAGGCAAATGCAACTCTTGACAGCATTTAGTACAAGTAACCAGGGCGTCGTCAGAAAGTCAATGGAAAAACTGCCATTGACTTCAGAGGCCTCTGGATCTGTTCCCTGAGTGTCTAGAATCTTTACACATATATCTGCTAATGTTTTTGCACATGCAGCATATTCAATTGTCTGGAGCTGCTTCAATTAATAGCTGAGGGCCTCCTCCTGACAGCTTTTGTGAGTAAAATAAAAATGAACCCATGATAGTTGGAGACTCCAAGTCACGCTACGGGTTTGTTGTTTGGATAATAAAGTTCAGAAGTACAGAGGATAATCTCATCAGAGAGACACAGTGACCAACTCTCAGTTATCACTCCTTTGTACACTTCCTTTTTCGCTAATTAAACTTCACTTCTTAAGAGGGCGCCGTTTCTGCAGATCATGTAACTGTTTGGCATGGTGTTACGACAACACATATCTCCCCGACGTTATCTGGCAAAACCGGAAAAGTGGTGTTCCAGCATGTAGAATCAGAGCCTCAGTTTATCTTTCCAGTGGTGTATTATAAGTTCTTCTTTGACATTTGTACGTGCTAAGTTATCTAACAACAACTGTGTTTTTGTTAAAAGCTCTAAAACTGTAAATGTTGGGAGGTTTTTTTTAAAAGAAAGAAAAGAAGGGGGAAAGCACAACCTCACCCGAGATGCTCCCATACTCTCCAACAGTATAGTGAAAACACACTGTCTGCTTAGAATTTTGCTCTTTACCCTCTCTGTACGTTGTAGAAGATTTGTCCAGCAAGTGCTCAGCTGCAATGTGGCCTCCTTTGAGTTTTGTATTCTAAGACTTCTGCTTAAAAGTGGGATTGAGTTTGTTGAGAAACAGGAGAAGGCTGCAATCTGTAGCAGGGGCACACCAGTTAAGGGAGGAGCCTTAGCTCAGAGGCAGAGAGCATGCAACTGGTCCCAGATTCAGTTCCTGGCATCTCTAGTTAAAATATGATGGGAAGAAATACTTTTGCCCCAGAGCCTGGATCGCTATGGCCAGTCAGCCCAGACAACAGGGGCTACCAGGATAAATAGTCTGACTCGATATTGAGGTAATTTCTGGTGCTTCCTGGTGAAATGCTGTTACCACATGCCCTGATGGCCTTATTTTGTTGTTTCCCCTGAGGAAACCAATCACATGAAGCAGCATGGAGAGGGTGGGGGCAGCAGAGGCGTAGGAAGGTCAGGTGGTACCCGATGCGGAAAATTTCTTGTCACCCCCCCCCCACACATTTATTTATTTTTCTTTTCCTGCAAAAATGGTTTTGCGTTATTTCATATTTTCTTACAAAGGAATAATAATAAGTAAAAAAAACCTTTTATTTATATCCCGCCCTCCCTGGCTGAAGTCGGGCTCAGGGTGGCTAACATCAGATACATAACATTGATATAAAATCAAACAATAATTAAATTACCTCCTAAAAACATGTCAAAATCAAATTAAAGTCTAATTAGATGGCTTTCCGCAGGGTTAGGGTTGGGAACAGTAAGTGCTCCACTGAATTGAAATTTCAGCCTTCACAACATAGGAAAACAGCCAAGTAAACAGCTATTTTCATGGAGGAGGGTCAGGATATTAACTGATATGCATGAAATTTCATATATAGCTATATAATCCCTAGTGTAGTAAGATAAGACCTTTGGAGCAGGCATTTAAAAAAAAAGTTTTTTATGAACCACCCTAGAAGGCAGTAATTGTTCCTTGATAATTTGTCACCCCCTCCATGATAGAACCTGGGGTGGACCGCCCCCTTCCTATGCCCCTGGGGGGGCAGAGGCATGCTGCTGCCCCCGCCTCCATTATGGCCACGGCCCTGCCACCCTCTTCATCAGGGATAGCCCACGTGGTGCCCTTCAGATGTTGGTGGACTACAGCTCGCATCATCCCTGACAACTGGCCTTGATGACTGGGGCTGATGGGATTTGCAGTCCAGAGCAACACCTGGAGGGTACCACAATGGCAATGCCTGCTCTACATGCTGGAGGGCAAATGTAGGGAAGCGGCTGTGCTTGTGGAAACTCCCCACGTGATCAAGTTTTTTAATTGTGTGGTGGGACCGCATACATGGAGCCAGTTTCCCCCCTGCAAAATTTCAGCCCAAAGGCATTGAAGGCAGAAGGGCCAGGCCACCAGGAATATGGCAGATGGAGAGGAGCCAAGAAATCTATCCCTGCTCTTCCCTCTCATATCATGGTGTACATGCGAGAGGGAATGCCTGAACAAGGCTAATGAATATGAAGAATGATGTCTTACACATATGGAGGGGCACGTTCAATGGGGAGAAGAATTCCCACCCACCCCATGCCCCATGGCATCCAGTGGCAGCACCAAGGGGGAAAAATCTGGGTGGATGCTGCACAGAAGAGGCAAAGTATATTTCTAGGTGGGCGAGTTGTGTCTTACGTGTTAAGATATTTAAGAATAACAGTATACATTAATGACAGGAGTTCAACAACAGGAGGAGGAAGTAGAGGGTGAGCGCTTTGTTAGTGGGGTGCTTACCTCCCCCATCCCCATCCCCTCTGGTGCCTGTCATGGTGACAGTCCAGCATTTTCTATAGTACTGAGCTGAAAAGCCTTCCTCTCTGCGACACCAACCCTGCCAAGTCCTTCTGTTCCATCAGGATCTCACATGGCTTGGCAGCCCAAGAGGGATAATAACGGAAAGTGGGGCTTGAAGGCTGGCACCCAGGGATCAAGGACGAAGATGCTCCCTCTGCCACCTTCAGTGCTATACTTCAACCAGCCAGTGAGAGGCGGGTGAGCAGGAGGATGTGGTGGCAGGGCTGGAGTCCAATTGGCAGGACCCAGTGTTGCCATGGAGAGCCAGGCACCACATCTGTAGATGGGAACAGATGCACCAGCCAAGATGGAGTGTGTGTTTGCATACAGGGCAGCTTTGTCAGGTGAAAGAGTCTAGCGAGTGAGCTCAAACCACTATGTCTTTAAAAAAGCTGGACGGAAGGGGCATGGCAACCGCTAAGACATCTTCAGAGCTTCCTTTCAGTTTGGCAATGCTTCTTTTGCGCCTTTTCTGATGCTAAATGTAACAGCAAGCAAAGCGAGGAAATCATAAGATAGTCACAGCTCTCTTGGATCCAGAAGGCCCACACTCAGCTTAGTTCCTACTGCCTAACACCACCTGAATAAATAGAAGGGTTATATTTTTCTGAGAACGTTTTGCGCACCGTAACTAAGGCAGTACATAACATCCAGCAGCAACCAGCTTTGTGCTTCGGTGTCTTCCAGCTAAACAGATTAGCATTTTATCCACAAAAGACAGGGGTGATAATGGCTGGCGGGGAGAAGTAACCACAAAGTCTGGCATGGATTATTCCTGCTCTGCTGGGGATCTGCATCTGTAATGGCCACCACACTGGAAGACACACATCAGAGATCGAAGCAGAGCTTCTAGACTGAAACATCTGAGCCTGCTGCTCAAGCTGTGACTCTGCCTGTACAGCTATTAATCAAATCATGCATGCTTTGTGGATTGGGCACAGGGGAGGGTGCTGAGCCAACACAGCAAGTGGCTTACATATTTCCCTTACGTACTTTGGAAAACCCTTGAGCCAAAGAAAACCATTTCTTTCAGTTGTGAATGAGCACCCACTTGTCAAACGGGTGCCATCTTAGCCAAATGTTAGGCCAGAGACCTTTAGAAATAACAGCGCGACTCGCAATTCTTCCTGCAGGAGAGAGTTTCACAAGGACTTGTTATGGCTATATAAATATACTCTGGGCCACAGTATGCAACTTGCATGAAATAATACAGGAGTGGATGCTTGCAGACTATTCAGAGCAGGGGTTGGGAACCTGTGGCCCTCGAATTGTTGTTGGATTCCAATTTCCATCTGCCCCAACCAGTATGGCCAGTGGTCAGGAGTGGTGGGAGCTGTAGTTTGAAGCAAAAGGAAAGTGAGGATAATGACTTTCCTTTTGTTTCTGAGCACAATTCAAAGTGTTGGTGCTGACCTTTAAAGCCCTAAACGGCCTCGGTCCTGTATACCTGAAGGAGCGTCTCCACCCCCACCGTTCAGCCCTGACACTGAGATCCAGCGCCGAGGGCCTTCTGGCGATTCCCTCACTGTGAGAAGCAAAGCTACAGAGAACCAGGCAGAGGGCCTTCTCGGTAGTGGCGCCCGCCCTGTGGAACGCCCTCCCAGCAGAGGTTAAAAGGATCAACAATTACATGACATTTAGAAAACACCTGAAGGCAGCCCTGTTCAGGGAAGTTTTTAATCTGTGATGTGTTAATGTATTTTAATGTTTGCTGGAAGCCACCCAGAGTGGCTTGGGAGACGCAGCCAGATAGGCGGGGTACAAATAATAAATTATTATTATTATTATTATATTACTGGCAGTCAGGAGACTCTGTTTTATGGAAGCTGGACTCCAGCAACTGGAAGGCCACAGGTTCCCCATTCCTGTTCACTCCTTTGATCCTAAATGGATCCTGCAGTCCTATGAGCATGAAAACCACTGGCCTCTTGACTGTGATATTTAAGTGAAGTGGTTTGACAGAAGAGAACATTCCCAAGGAGCCAATATACTGGCCATTACTCAGCTAGAGCAGTAGTTTCCTTGGTTTTGCCAGGAAAATTATTCCGGATCTGCACCAGAATTCCTGTTTCATTCATGCACACAGTCCTGCTTTCACAGTTCTGAATTCACCTAGTGTGAACGATCTCGTTCACTTGATGAAAAGGAAGTTTGCTTTAGAAAGAGGCTTTTAATCTCTCAAATGTTGTCTTTATCCAAAATTATTGCTGAACCCTTTGAGCATCTCCTGCAATTACTGTAATTTGACTGTAGTTGTTCCTTGCCTTTGCGTTGGACACAGCAATCCCATCTGGCCTCCTACAAGCTGCAGGTGTGTTGGAGGACCAGCTGTTAACAGGACACAGCAAGCCCTTTGGACCAAATTGTGTTTCTTGAAGTTTTTCTGTTCTGATGGTTTTCCCAATGGTAGATGGAGTGGCATGTCAGCATTTTCTCAATTAACATTGCTCCGCCTGAATCTCCTTTACAACGGACAGTCTTGTTCTTATTTTTCTTTCTTTGCTATAGAAGCAACTATGGGCTATATCTTCAGGCAGTAGGTGTTTGAAGTACTCAGGTTTGGTGGTGTTGCACATTTAATTTCTGCCCCAACACATACACACATTTTAATTTAAAACAATTTTGCAATAAAGACATTGGCATTGGCTAGCTGTGTAATGTGTGTATGTTCATATTTTCATAAATATCCTCACCTTGCACCAAAATGATCTAAAATGTCAAAATGATTGTAAAATCAGTGAAATGTATATATCTGAAAAGTATATTTTCTGATCATTTCTGTTTCTATATAACAAGCGGTTATATATAACAAGCGGTTTGTGATCATTTCTGTTTCTATATAACAATGATTTTATACTGGATGACAGATTCTAGGGGGAGGGGGAGAGATAGAGAAAGAGAAAGAGAGAGAGGGGGGGGGCTCAAAAGAGGTGAGGAAGTTTAATCTTTTAAATTTAGCACCAAGTGGGTTCAATATTACTTATTTCCGTGAGGTTTTATTTATTTATTTTAAAAGTGAAGTTTGTTTAACGGCAGTTTCCAATGTAATACTGTTTCCCAGAATCAAATCCTCTCTGATGATGTGTTCTCATAGCTGAGAAACAACACATACCACAAACCACGAGTAATGTGAGGGATTTTTATTATTATTATTTGAAAAAAATGCAGTGCCAGATTGAGGTATGTTGTTGATACATGTAATTTGTCAGAATTTCATAGTCTAAATACCCCACAGAAAAGGCATTTTTGTGGGTTTTTTCTACTAGAAACAATTCCAAGATGAATTTTGTGGCAGTGTTCTGTATGTATGTGGCTGAAATATTGCAGGAAGGGCAGGCCTGCCAAATCAACCTTTTAAAAACATAGTAATGAAACGAAATAAAAGGATACTGTAGGGTTGTTCTGTTGAGAGTAAAGCCCATTTATCCATTCATGCTTAGCCCCACCTCTGACCTCAATATATTAAAGAGTCATGTCTGCAAAAAGCTGATATATCAGGGGTAGGAACCTGTGGCCAGGGATGTGAGAGAGATTCAATTTCCATTTCAATATGCACCTAAGTAATTCACACAGAGACTTTATCACAACTATCCTTTGAAATTTGCACTTTTCTGAATTCCCCAGTGATGTACTCCAACTCAAAAGTGTTTACAAAAGCATGTGTATTAGGGTGAAGTATGCATCTAAAAAGCTGTAGATTAGCGTGTGTGGAGAACCACAAAAATGCATTCTGTTGGATAGAAACCTGTTTGCAAAAACATGTATATTAGGCAAAGTTGCAAACACAAACTAGCATGTTAGGAGAAAAGCACACTACCACTTGCTGACACATTTTTCTGAGTACATTAAACACACACGTACAAACAACGCAAACCGATGCAGAAATGGGACAAGCTGGAGTTAGATTGGAAAGGTGAAAAACCAAAATGGGCAGATTCATCTATCTCTGCCTCTGGTCCTCCAAACATAATTGGATTTGACTCCCATCAGCCTCATCCAGAATGGCCAGTGGTCAGGGATGGTGGGAGCTGTAGTCTGGCAACATCCGAAGGGCCACAGGTTGCCCATCTCAGACACGTGTGTGTGTGTGTGTGTGTGTGTGTGTGTGTGTGTGTGTAAATTGGCTCCTGTATGTGCAATCTGGAACTTCCCTTTTTTTTGGGGGGGAGGGGATTCAGGATCCTCTCTACATTAAGTTGCACATGCACCATGCTAATGTGAGCCTTGAATTTTTAGAGCAGGGGGTGGGGTAATGGAACCTTACCTCTCTCATCACCTGTAGGCCATGACTGACAGGTGTGTGGGGCTGCCCACCTGCCAGTCACCTGACAACACAATGACATTAGGTGACCTGCATTGGCTAGTGCGGTTTGAAATCAAACCATGTGGGCATATGCACAGACCTGCCTTTTGCAAGCCCTGGTGATCAGCTGTGCTTGTGAAGTCTGGGGGCACAACACTTTGCAAACCCTGACAATATGTGGATTTGATTTGACGGATCAATCCGATCAGCATCCCATTCCAGCTTCCAGGTAAAAATGGCTAGGCCTGGGTTGTTAATCTCTCTGCTATAGGGTCTTGCAACACATTTGGTTGGCATTTTGGTTCTTTCATAGGAACAGATAAGGACCAAATGAGATCTCCATATGCTCAGAACAGCTATGAAAAACAAGGAGCCCACTGTTAATGCTGCAGCTGGCTCTCTTTCGCTCTCTTTGTGCGTGCATGTGGAAAGAGAGCACTTTGTCAAATATTTTTAGCCTAACAAAAAAAGGCCAAGCCTAACTTGGCATTAGGGGAATACACAGAAAAATATGGATTTGTTTAAATCAATATTTTGCCTTCATCTTGTGCATGATATATATATATAATTGCTATATATGTACACATGTATATAAACACAGAGAAAGGCAGCAAAGCCCACAATGTTGCTTAAGAGTTAGAATTTACCTTCCTGGAAGCCATTGGGAGTTTTTTGTTCCCTCTCATGGAGATTTATCACCGAACTAATTCCCAAGGCTTTATAAAGCTGTCTGTCTAGAATTTCCATGTTATAAATTGCTCTTGTTTGGGTACAATTTGAATTATTTTCATTAGCCTCACAGCTGGGGCCTGACCAGAGTTAGGCTAAAAACTTCAGACAAGCTCTACAGATTTTGCAATTAGTCTGCCTCTCTCCTGTCACCCCCAAGGAAATGAAAGGCAGGGAAGTTTACACTTCAAGTTAATGTTTTAGAAGTGTTTGAGGCAGGAAGCAAATGGGCTTTTTCATAAGATGGAGGATGTTTTGATAGCCAGTGTGGTCTACTGGGCTGAAGGCTGGATTTACCCCTGGGAGACATGGATTCAAATAATAACCCAGCAATGGGGCATATTGGGTGGCCCTGGCCAAGTCATCTTCTCAAATCCAGAGCTTGAGCTCTGTGTACACTCTGAACTGCACACATTTCTTATATGAATTTGGGAAGCCTGATCTACAAGACTAAGTGTGAAGTCAGTAAACTCTCCCCATTTGCTTATACTCTGATCTGACCCCATGTGCTGCAACTTCTGATGGACATGTCTCCGCTGTCCATTTTTTAAAGCCAAGGGCCACCACCATGTCTTAAGCTTTATGCCCTTGGTGACTCTGCACTCAATTTTGTCTGCCTTGCATCTACCGCCTGCCAGTGTCATTGGTGACCCACAGATCCAATTAGGGCTGGATTTAGGTTTGATGAGGCCCTAAGCTACTGAAGGTAATGGGTCCCTTTATATGTCCAGCTGTCCTTTGTCAACAAGAAATTGTCACTGCTTTTTGTGTTGAATATATGCTATATGGTAATTTATGGACCTAATAGGTATCTAAAGGCATTTGCACATAACAAAATATGTATTTTATCAAAGTAATTTGTTTTTTATCTTATATTTTGGAAATGTACATCCAGGTTTTTTTTCCTTTAATTTTTTTGGGTCACCCAAGAGAGTGGGGCCCTAAGCTATAGCTTGTTTAGCTTATACATAAATCTGGCATTGGATCCAAAAGCAGAAGAGGAGGAGAAACATTTCTATCTTAGCAATGGCTTGGATTCTGAATTGCCCTCCTGCAAATTCAAAGGCTCTGATCCAGTGGGTGCTACCACTGGTGGAAGGGAGGAGGCCATTTTCACCAATGCCTCTGAGGCACCCCCCATGCCACCTCCCACATTGAAAGATCCCATGGTATTCATGGGCCAGATTAGGCTGAAGCCGGGAATCACTGAAAATCACCTCTTCCTGCCTTCCACCAGTGAACCAAGGAACATGGGAACTGTCTTATACCAAGTCACATCATGGGCCCATGAAGCTCAGTGTTGCCTTGAATGACTATCAGTAGCTCTCCTGGGTTTTACTCAGCCCTATGTAGACACACTAGAGATTGAACCTGAGACCTTCTGCATAAAACACACACACACCAAAAAACAGATGCTCTACCACTAGGAACAAATGAATCTGTTTATTTCAGGCTCCCATGGTTTTCTCCTTTTTACACTCTTAAATTCAGTTGTCCACATTTCCAAACTAGCTAAGTTCTATTTATTGATCTTATTGTTCTTACCAGGCAATGCAGGGGAAGCTGGTATTTCACGCAGCCTGCTTCAGAGTTGCTAAGAGCTTCGTAAGTAACAACACATTCAAACTGAGTCAGAGGCTAATAGGCTTCCAGTGCAAATCCCTTAGCATGGCCGTGATATGCGCCCCGTAAAAGGCACCATTCACCACCACTGCCGTGGGACTCTGCATCCACTGCAGTCTCTAAACTGACCATAAGGGAAGCCCCACAGAGAGCACATGACAGTAGTCAAGACACGAGGCTACAAGTGCATGTGTCACAGGAGCGAAGCACCAATCTTTCCTGGAATGAGAGTCAGTAGCAATAGTAGCATTCACAAAGCATCAGCCCATCTAAGGCAGCTAAGTGAAGTTCATCAGCTAACTGGGTCTGAAAAACAAAATATTACAATCTTACATTTTTAGAATATTTCACAAGGGAAGAGCCTCTTAATATTCAGCATCTGATTTTTCCAGAGTTCCCTGTGGGATTATAAGAAATGAGAAGGCAGTGTTATCTCATGTATATTCCAATAGAAAGCAAACATAGTGGCTGAAATTCCGTTCTTGGTTGCAGCCACCTAACACCACTGAGGCATATGCGGTTTGGTGAGTGTAACTAAGGACAGAAGCTGATCTTTATTTTAATGTGGGGGATAAAAACAAACATGGCTTTGAAAATGCAGCATGTTTACTCTTTAAAGCTGACGGCAGGAAAAAGAATGGATTTTATGTCAGGGGTAGTTAATTCCACAGAGATGATGTCTGAAAAGGAACGGCTTTTTGCAATTTTGGGGGTTGAGATGGATGAATTGTCACATGTGATGTCAGAGCATGCTGTGTGGCAAACGATTAAATAAACAGATAGCTGCTCAAGCAAGATATTTTGAATTCGCTGAGAAGCCAAAGACACTACAAATACTCTCCACTCACTGGAATAAAATCACTCAGTCGTGCTGTGACCACACAGAAGGCTTTACATATGCATCAGTGGCGCTTGCCTTTAGTTGGCAAAGGCCCGTTATCGAGTTCAGTGGTAGAGCACAGGCTGTGCATGGAAAAGGTGTCAGGCTCAATTCCCAGCCACTCCAGACAGGGCTAGAAAAGACTCCTGACTAAATTCCTAGAGAACCATGGCTAGTCAGTGCAGAGCAACATTTCCCAACCTGTGGGTCATGGGATAGCTCAGTCGGTAGAGCATGAGACTCTTAATCTCAGGGCCGTGGGTTCAAGTCCCACATTGGGCAAAAGATTCCTGCATTGCAGGGGGTTGGACTAGATGGCACTCATAGTACTTCCAACTCTATGATTCAAAAAGGAATTCAATATCTGTCTGCAGAGGAAGAAGGCACTCTAAGTGCAGTCCTATTTTTTTCCCTGTGCAGACATGTCTTGATTTCAGCATTTTTTGAATTTGGTGCCTTTTTGTGCGTTGCCATGAATGGCGACAGAAAAAGGCACTGGATTTAAAATGTACTCAGTTTAAGACACAGCTGCAAATGAAGCTTTTTTGGGGGGGCAGTCATGACTTGAATTTTCAGTCACTTGTTGCTGTATGACAGCAGGTGATTGACAGATGGGCAGTCCCACCCAATGTGCTCACTTCTTTAGAGAAGTTTTTAATCTGTGATGTGTTAATGTATCTTAATGCTTGCTGGAAGCCTCCCAGAGTGGCTGGGGAGACCCAGCCAGATGGGCGGGGTACAAATAATAAATTATTATTATTATTATTATTATTATTATTATTATTATTATTCTGGGTCCAGCCTCCCTCCCACTTGGCCTACACTACATTATCAGCTGGTCTCTATCAGCTGGCTCTTCCCCAGGACTGGAGACATACATTATGAGTGTAAGGACACCCTACTCCAAGGGTTGCCATCTTAGGGATCTTACCTCATTGATGTTCCCATCTAATGTTTTGCATATCTTTTTTTGTTTATAGATGCCTTATTTGTTGTGATCAGAGTATCTTCTTTGTATCCAGAAAGCCAGATTCAACCTATGGCATCTCCAGATAGGACTGGGAGAGAACTCTAGCTGTAACCCTGGAGACCCTCTGCCAGCCAGTGCATACACAACTGGGCTAGATGGGCCCATTGGCTGACTCCGTAGAAGGCAACTTCCAGTGATTTACAAGAGTAAATTATTATTATTATTATTATTATTACACACTTTACATGTGTAGAGATCCCGATAGCTTCGCTGAGTTGTGATAGTTGGTAATTAGGACCAGGTCCTGTTCTCTGAGCTTGCAAACTTGCAAACTGATTATTTAAGGTTGGGCCTCAGGCATGTAGCTAGAGTATATATTTATTCTTTAAACCAGCAGGTTTAATTTTAGGATTGCCATTTGCACTCCATGACATTTTAACTGCATGCCATGCCACAGTTTGCTCTTGAGCTTCAGGCATTAGTTCTATACATGTAGAAGAAATAATAACGATCTCCTCTACCTTACAGGATTGTTGTTAAGGATAGATGCTGTAAGAGTAGTAATCATAACGCTACTAATATAAAGGAAGCATTCACCATAAAAACCAGTGGGATTAAGTATCTTCAGGATCATAGTCTAATCCATCAGCTACGCTTTGTATAATTGCATAGCAGTTGGTGGGACAGTACTTTTTTTTATTTATTTAAGGAAATTCTTTTTAACGAAAATCATGCATATGCCTTCATCCAGGCAAGAAGTCTCTCATGAAAGATAACCTGATGTTTGTTTGACATATCATTAATACTTGGCAGTTGGATGGCAATTTTCAAATCATCTACCATGTAATTTGTGACTGTTTTTGGCATTTTTGGTTAGCGTGCAAAAATATCACAGCTGCTAACATGATCATCATCTCTTCTCTCCCAACATGCCAAGCACCCATTAAAGCGGCATACTAGTGATGGTGCTCGATAATGTTATGGGTAGATTTGTTTTGGAATCATAGAATTGTTGGAAGGGACCATGAGGGTCATCTAGTCCAACCTCCTGCAATGCAGGAATCTTTTGCCCAACGTGGCGCTTGAATCCATAACTCTGAGATTAAGAGTCCCGTGCTCACTTATTTTATGAAAAATAGTTTAAACTTTTCTCTGAACTGTTGGTAGTAGGCAGGTGTTTCTAAGAACATCAATGGGTGGCAAAAGTAGGATGGGCAGTCGGGATTTTGGAACAGAAAAAGTAGTATTCAAATTATACCATCAAAGTAAACTTTGAAAGCACATTTCCCCCCCTTTTTTTTAATAGAAATGTAAAATGATAATATCCAGATCTGGAATGAGAGATGCTGCAGGTATTCAGTAGTTACTGAGAAACAAAAAGCTAGGTTTCCCCCCCTTCAGTATACCTGAAGGAGCATCTCCATCCCCATCGTTCAGCCCGGACACTGAGGTCCAGCGCCGAGGGCCTTCTGGCGATTCCCTCACTGCGAGAAGTGAAGTTACAGGGAACCAGGCAGAGGGCCTTCTTGGTAGTGGCATCCGCCCTGTGCAATGCTCTCCCATCAGGTGTCAAGGAAATAAACAACTATCTGACTTTTAGAAGACATCTGAAGGCAGTCCTGTTTAGGGAAGTTTTTAATGTTTGATGTTTGTATTTTTAATATTTTGTTGGAAGCTGCCCAGAGTGGCTGGGGAAACCCAACCAGATGGGCAGGGTATAAATTATTATTATTATTATTATTATTATTATTATTATTATTATTGCCACAAAGCAAATGATAGGTACTGCACTGTACTGCATCAGCATCAGCATAAATCTTTCACCTACCTATAAACACACATTCCTCAGTCTCAAATGTGTAGAGACTGACTATGCTTACCTTCTCATTGAAGTAGGAAGTGCACTTTGCATGTGCCCAGAGGCACTCCCAGGACTTAGGGCTCAACCACATTTCTGCTCGGCCCATGATTTCTAGGCACAGGTCTGAAAGATTCTTCCTTTGTCCCACCACTTTCCCCGGGAAAACCTACTGTTTACTGCTGAATCGGAACAAATGTCAATAAAGTTTTCAGGAGACTGACATTTGTTCTGATTCAGCAGTAAACAGTGGGTTTTCCCTGGGAAAGCGACTGGACAAAAGAAAAAACCTCACAGTCCCATGCTTAGAAATCATCACAGGACAAATAGAAGTGTGTATAAGTCCTTAGTCCAAATATGTTCCAGTGAGGTGGTGGGGCTTGGTTACTTGGTTTTGATAACCAAGGCTAAACATATACTGTCCTTGTTCTGATGATGATACTAAACTGATGCTAAACACAAGTATGCATAGTATTGCTCATTGTCAATGAGTGACAACTGATGAAAGGTGATTTGTGTGCAGAGAAAGTCTAAAGTAATCTGGGGCTGTGGGTTAAATGGTTGAGTAGCTCTCAAGGCAGTGTGGACATTCAGTGACCTGATTTCTTTGCCTCATTTCACCTGATAAATGAGCCCAGTGCAGTGGGAACTTCATGACTTCAGAAATCAGTGAATGGGATAATTGAGTATATGGAGAGGATTTATTTGGAAACCTTTCACATGGTTGCAGCAACTGTGGAAGGATATCATTGCAACCACTTCCTTGGTCTGTTTATCTTCAGGAGAACAACTCAAGCACTCCATAGTTCATAGCATAATTACACTGGGAACCGAGGAATTTTTTATTTTATTTAATCATGCATAGTAAAATATTGTTATAATGAAGGCTACATCTTCAGCTTAATTCAGATGAACCACAGAAATGCTGGCCAAAAAAGGAGAAAGGGACTTTCACCATTCAGCCAGAGCATAACCAGTAGGTGCCAAACAACTTATTGTGATGTACACAACTCATATCTGTGCTTTGTAGTAAGACAATGTCCACTAAGCTATATGACATCTCTGGATCCTGATTTTTCTGAAAGCTTGATCTGATTATTTCTCCTTTCCAGTTTTAAATCCCGTTGGCAAACTGCAGTGCTTGGGATGAGGTGGGAGAGAGGTCTGGAGGAGAAAATATTTTGTTCCGCCATGCATTTTCTGGATGGTTTTCCCTCTTTCAGCTCATTTGTGTATAAGATGCAGGAAATGGCATTTTTCAAAAGGAAAAAAAACAATTCTGTAAAAGCAGTGGTGCCTATTATGTGCTAAGATCACTATGGATGTTTTATGAGTCAAACATTCCCAGCATTCATCAAAGAATCTAAGATCCCAGCATTCCCTGGGGTGATGTAAACATTCCATCAGCCAGGACATAAGTGTGTGGCTCTTATGAAATCATTGTGGCTTCTGTTCATATTCCATTTTTAAGCTATTTTATCAAAACTGGTATTTCATCTAGCCCAATGCTTCCCTGGGCTTGGGACCTCCAACAGGCTTCAGTGCCATGGCTACTGCCACCCTCAATTTTGGAGTACATTGTCAGCAATATGCCAGTGACACTACTTTTCCTTTAGAAATCTGTAGTGGATGTTCTGGACCGTTGTCTTGCCTTGGTAATGGACTGGATGAGAGCCAATTAACTGAAGCTCTCTCCTGATAAGACTGAGGCACTGTTAGTGGGTGGTTCCCTAAACTGATGGATGAGGGGTGGCCTGCTCTTGATCAGGTTACAGTTACACTCCCTCTGAAAGAGCTGGTACATAGCTTGGGGGCATACTTCTGAAATCTTTGTTGTTGCTTGAGGTGGCCTCAGTGGCCCGGAGTGCCTTCCATCAGCTTTGGCTTGCGGCCCAGCTGTATCCCTGTCTGGGATAGCCTAACTTCTATCATCTATGCTCTGGTAACCTCTAGGTTAGATTACAGCAATATGTTGTACATGGGGCAGCCTCTGAAGATGGTTTGGAAACTTCTGCATGCCATCTGAGCCCCATGTATGAAATATAGGTCATAAATGTTATAATAAATAAACACTAAAAATAAATAGACTGACCAGTTGGGAACTGGATTTAGCCAGAGGGACAATATGACCATCAGCTGATTGTTGGGGTTTCTAAGCACCACACACTTTGCAACCACCAATGATCAACTGATTGTCAAGACTTGAAAATAGTTGGATTTCATATTAGAATTCTGGGTTTTAAATGAGTTAATAATGCAATTTCTGTATCCTCCCGGTCATTTTCTGCTCCCCATGGAACTTTGTCAGACCATGAGCCCATTTTTATCACTTTGCAATTGCAAATAACAGCTGAAACCATAAAACTGAATATAACTGAAGAGAGATTTCAGAAATGTATATTGTAAAATGTGTGTGTGTGTGTGTGTGTGTAACTAAGGTGATTTTAAGAGAAAAGCAACCCCGATTATCCAGATATAACAAGGAAGGCATAATTTGCTGACTTATGTTATTGTAGCTCCGTTTGCTTCAATGGGACCTGAAATGGAGAAGTTCCTGGAGGATTGTGCCAGTAATGTTTTACTACTTAGCTGGGAGAAAGTAAGAAATCAGTGGCACTGCACTCTCATTTGAATAATGTTTCAAATCAATTCCATATGTTGACCCTATGACCGGGCCTTGCAGGCTAGTTAGAAAAAACAGAGGAGTTTCTCGTATGATTTCCAAGTAAGAGACTTGCATTTATGTAAGTCAGCATACACGTTCATACCCCTTTGCACCTGCATAAATAAGACATTGTCCATTATCAAGAGCAAAGAGAGAGTACATTTTTTGTTGTTGCCCATGCATAAAAATAATTATGCCCAGAATGACTGCTTGATGACCACAGTCTTATTCAAGCTTGGCCGTACAAACGTATTATTTATGGTACCATGTTCTCAGATTGGTTTGCCTTATCACCCTCAGGTTGATATATGGGCTGGTTCATGCACTCACTCAGCTGAGGACTGGTGTTCTGTGGTGAAGGGAGAATGCACACATATAAGACATTTAGTCCTCTGTGTGCAGGCCCAGGCTTGATTCATGTTTCTCCACAAACACATACTTAAATTTGGGGGGAAGAACTGTGTTGCATTGGACCTCCACTAAGGATGGGGAAGAAATTCAGTTCTTCTTTAAAGGCAAAACTACCTAATCTGCACTTTCCAAATCTATATGTGAACCAAACACAGCCATAATTTGAAATTTGCACTTCTCTGAATTTTGCTACACATTTCTCCAACATTTCTGTTGCAGCCTCATAAGTTTTTGTATCCATTCTTCTTTTGATGGGACTTCTTCTTCTTTCCATTTTTGGGAAACATTCTTGCCACTGTAGTCACATACATGAATTAATTTCTATACAGTTTGGGTAGTCCTGTCCCTATAATTCCCAAAAGGAAGGCTTCTGGGTTTTTTTTCCAAACGTTATTTTAAACATCTTTTTCAATTCATTATATATCATTTCCCAGTAAGCTTTAACCTTACTACAAGACCACCATATAAGATAAAAAGAACCTTCTTTCTCTTTACATTTCCAACACTTATTTGATTTAGATTTATACATTTTTGCCAATTTACTCGGTGTTAGGTACCATCGATATACCATTTTCATATAATTTTCTCTAAGACCATAACATGCTATAAATTTTATATCCATATTCCACAATTGTTCCCATGCTTCCATATCTATATTATGACCAATATCTATTGCCCAGTGTATCATTGAGGATTTTACTTGCTCTTCCTTTGTCTCCCATTCCAATAATATACATTTTAGACAGCACTTTTAAATTACATTCCAACAGATCTCTCTCCAGTTGTGATATTTGTTCCTCAAACCTTCGTATCCTACCTTTCTTAAATGCTTGCCCCAGATTTCTAATCCAATGTGGAAATGTGATAAAATTAGACAAGCTTATCTATGTTCATCAAGGACTGGACAGAATTAGGATAGATACAGTTGACTGGTTTAATAAATTGGCTAAAGCATGAATCCTATGCCCATTTCCCTGGAAATGACCTCCACTGCAAAACAACAGGACATATTTCTGAGAAAACATGTGTGAGATTACACTATTGGTCTACAATCCTAAACATGCTTACGAAAGAGTAAGTTCCATTGAATCAAATGGGTGCTCTTCTGAGTAAACATGCTTGGGATTGCCCTGTTAGTTACATAGGCATATTTTCATTTTGCCTGTTAGAAATGAATAGCTGGTGACTTGCTTTATGGCAGGGCTAGGGAACCTGTTGTCCTCTAGATGCTGATCAACCTGCGCTCATTCATTTAGCCCACCTGTACTCATTCACATCTTATTCAGGCTGCATTTCTTTAAGACACACCATGAGGTCCAAACTGGAATATATTCTTACATATAAACTTCAAATGTTATTTTAAGAGGGCTGTGATTGGTGAACATTGTTCCTGTTTGATGAACTAACGTATTTTCTTATGCCAGTAAGTACATCACACACACACACCCCACCAATTTCTAAATTTCCTAAGACCATAATATCTTACTTTGTCTTTCCAATCTTAACCGAACGTGAGCACAGATAGTGTGAGAATTTCCACTGACTATGCAAATCCGCTGTCCTGACATCTGCGGTCCAGAAACGAAAACATGTACAATCTCATCCAAAGCGTATTAAAGTCAGCGGTTGGGTTATGTGCTGCCCCCGCCCTGCTCCATTTAGGACTATGTAGCTGAGAGAATTCTCTTGTTTAAGTTAAATAAAATTGCATAAGCTCTAGGGAGCTCAACAAGCATTGCACAGGCATGCCTCACTTTTGAAGAAAGACCGCACAAGTAACCTCCAAATTCCTCTAATGCTTTAGGATCAGGAATTCCTGCAATCCATATCCCCCAGTTACCAGTTACGCCACCAATGTCAACATAAGCATTTGGTCCAGTTTCAACATTTCTGTTTCATACTTGGAGAAGCACAAAGGAGGATTGTGCATTTTTTTACTGATGCAATAGCATAGCCATACTTTGCAGCCATTCATATTCTCTAGATCATATTCTCTAGATCTTTGTGTTCAGACCCCTGGGCTCTCACTTGTGGGGTACCTCAGGGTTCTGTCCTCTCCCCCATGCTTTTCAACATCTATGCAGCCGCTGGGAGAGATCACCAGGGGGTTTGGACTGGGTGTTCATCAGTATGTGGATGATACCCAGCTCTACCTGTCAAATCAGAACCAGTAAAGGCGGTGAAGGTCTTGTGTGAGTGTCTGGAGGCGGTTGGATGGATGGAAGCTAACGGATTGAGGTTGAATCCTGACAAGACAGAAGTACTGTTTTGGGGGGACAGGAGGCGGGCAGGTGTGGAGGACTCCCTGGTCCTGAATGGGGTATCTGTGCCCCTGAAGGACCAGGTGCGCAGCCTGGGAGTCATTCTGGACTCACAGCTGTCCATGGAGGCGCAGGTTAATTCTGTATCCAGGGCAGCAGTCTACCAGCTCCATCTGGTACGCAGGCTGAGACCCTACCTGCCCGCGGACTGTCTTGCCAGAGTGGTGCATGCTCTAGTTATCTCTCGCTTGGATTACTGCAATGCGCTCTACGTGGGGCTACCTTTGAAGGTGACTCGGAAACTACACCTAATCCAGAATGCGGCAGCTAGACTGGTGACTGGGAGCGGCTGCCGAGACCACATAACACCAGTATTGAAAGACCTACATTGGCTCCCAGTACGTTTCCGAGCACAATTCAAAGTGTTGGTGCTAACTTTTAAAGCCCTAAATGGCTTCGGTCCAGTATACCTGAAGGAGCATCTCCACCCCCATCATTCTGCCCGGACACTGAGATCCAGTGCCGAAGACCTTCTGGCGGTTCCCTTACTACGAGAAGTCAAGTTACAGGGAATCAGGCAGAGGGCCTTCTCGGTAGTGGCACCTGCCCTGTGGAACACTCTCCCTCCAGATGTCAAAGAGAGAAACAGCTACCAGACCTTTAGAAGACATCTGAAGGCAGCCCTGTTTAGGGAGGCTTTTAATGTTTAATAGATTATTGCATTTCAATGTTCTGTTGGAAGCCACCCAGAGTGGCTGGGGAAACCCAGCCAGATGGGCGGGGTATAAATAAATTATTATTATTATTATTATTATTATTATTATTATTATTATTATTATTATTATTATTATTTGCTGTTGACAGAGACCCTGATCACTTTCAGCCATGGTGCTGTGTAATGGGGATACTGGGGTTGATATTAGGCTGTGCTCCTCTTTAACATAGATACCCATGTACACTAGATAAATCAGATCTTGTGCTGGAAGTGCAACCAGGCTTTATCTTGGCTCTTTGGCAACACTGGAGATATCTGAGTTTGGAGACATGATCTGTGGAAATGATTCCTGCACCTCCTGGTTCCTCCCTTACAACCAGTAGGACCATGGCTGGAATGAGATCTGAATCAGGGACATTTGGCTTGCATCTCACAGTTCACACTTTCGGTCTGCAAGCTGCCTTTTGGAGTTCTGCTTATTTATACTCAGTCTTTAAGTGACCTTTCCAGTAAGTGAATGTTTCCAGAGCCCTGGGGCGTCTCCACATGGCAGCTTCTGGGGCCTCTGATTCAGCACTGTAGCACACAACCAGGGATTATCCCTGCGGAAGACGGACAGTTGTTTAGCTCAGGATTAAGGCTGTGCTGAGCATTTCTTCTGCATTTTTTGACCATTAATAGTGCCCTCTGAAGCTTGGCATCATCACACCAATGTTTACAATCCTTGCACTACAGATCCACTACGGAATGTGTTCAGGCATTTACGCCAATGTCCCCATACTGGTTCTCCACTTGCTGTGTTCCCAACCTTCCCTGTGTTGAGTGAGGAAGGTCTGCAGGGGCCTTGCATGATCAGGGACCCAGGTTGATCAGGGGTTCTGCTTGTTCTCGAGTGAACACAAGTAAAAGCCTCCTGAAGAGGCAGTTAAGGAACTGAGCATGGAGGGCGATGTGTATGGGAACATTGCTGGCCTCCATCCACAGATAGTTCATGTGTTCAGGCAAGCATCTGACCACATCTTATATTTTCAGGCAGTAACAATTCATTTTAACAATGCCTAATTAAGGACTGTTGGTCAGTATAACTTGTAATTAAACCAGGCAGAACTTGCTAATAGCTTTTCCTAAAGTTGTTTCCCCTGCTTTGGTAATCCTTACTGCCATGAAGATTTCTGTTGCATGCTATACAGCCTTCCATTAAGAAGCCATAGCCCTGCTTTTGACTACTGGATGGTCAAGCGCCCACCTCCTAGCTAGCTAGGAACCACCAACTAATGAAGCTTCTCTGGTATGCTTTGATATAAGTCTGCTTGCATTTAGTCTGAACATTTCCTGTCTTTACTAATAATTCTTTTCAGAGAGGATGGAGCAATCATGTTGTGTTATAAATCATTTATCCTTATTACTATGGCATTCAAGCTACTATGGTTTCAAAATAGTCCATGTAGTCATTGGCAACTCTTAAACTTTCTTTGGAATGAGATCTCCTTTTTACAGTCAATAGGGTGTCTTCCTCCCCCCCCTTCCTTTCTTATCTAAGGCTTCTAGAATAAATAGGGGAGGGGAACAGGGGGTGATATCCAACTAACTTGTTCCATCAGTGCAAGGGTTTCCACTTACGCAACAGAGCTTCTCCTCTCTTTTCCCCCATAACCTCCTAAATCTGTTCTGGCTCCCCCTCCCATCCTCCAGAGCAGATTTGAGGAGGGTGTGGGGTGCACATGGGAAGAGGAAGGGGGGAAGTTCCACCAAGCAAGTGGAAATCCTTGCATTGGTAGAACACATTTGTTGGATACCACCTAGGATTTGCTGCTGAAAGAGTATTAAAATAACAATAAGGAAAGCAATTTTGAAAGAAAGATTTGGTAATGCTTTAAATATTTCGAGCCAGTAATGGACAGTGGAGTGGGGTGGTAGTGTTCCACTGACCTCTCCAAATTGAGCCAATGCTGCTTACTGGGAGGGGGAGGGGTGATGCACTGGGGAGGAGGGCATGGTGCAAATGCAGTGGGTGGAGCCAATCTGGTTCTCCTACTAGTGCCTTTGCATGGTCCTGATCTCCTTGCTGCCTCATCCCCTCCCATTTCAGCACAGCATAGAAACAAACTGAGAACAATATCCGGGGGTGGGGGGGGTGATAGAAGCAATGGTATCAACTCAATGTTTTCCCCTGAAGATTCACATAGCAGAATAGATTTCCAGAAGAAAAAGAAGAAGGAGGAGGAGGAGATACTATCAATTCAGTTGCCCAATGACCATATCCAACCCTGGAGTTCATATGTAGTGTGTGTAATGTGCAATGAATGTTATTCTGCTCATAGCAATGATTTATTTTCTGGAAAAGGGAACAGTATTTTTGTATAATGATGAGTGATGCCATATTTTCTGACACAAAGATTTATACCATTAGAAAGATTTATAGAAAGATTTATACCATTAGACCATTATAGTGTGGTCATCACGCAGGTCTGTTTTCCAGAAGATTTATACTGCCATATGGCTCTTAAAGTTATGCTACATATCAGGGTGATACAGACAAAAACAAACACATGTGAATAACATTTCCCCCCACTGTTTGCACTGTATTCACAGATTCTACATTTGTGCATCTTTATACTTGCCAAACCTATTGTTTTGTTGAAATGGTTTGTGCTCAGTCAAATCCAGTCTACAGTGTCCCGTGCATCTTACTACAGTGCATCTTACTATATTCCCTTCCTGTTCAGCTGAATACATTATATTGTATTCTCTTTCATCTAAATAAGTAATGGCTGTGACTATGATTAATAATAGAAAATGTCAACTAGATCCTGTTCTGTTGCAGAACATATTCTTCCATAATTAGCTAAAAATCTCCCAGAGTTACTAAGAAAGACATTACTGCTTGTTTCAGCATATTAAAGATTCTCTGTTTTGTTTTTTAAATTGAACCGCTATCTTCCTGTTTCTCAAATATAGGGCCTTACGCCATGTCAAGAGTGCCAGCTTGGCCCCACGACTGTGGGTGTCATGCAGCGTGCATGGCCCTAGCACTGAAATTTGTGGGTGCCCGGCCTCTTCATGGGGGTGGGGTGGGCGCCCAGGGCCCAAGGGAGTTGGCACCTATGGACCACATTGTGGTGGCCCTCAGTGCCACAGCATGCCTAGCACCTCCAAACTTATATGCCACTAAACCTTGATGTGACCAGGGGCGGAGCAGGGTGCGTGCGGTGGGTGTGGTCCACCTCAGGTGTCACCTCTGAGGGGGGTGACAAAATGCTGTGCGACACTCAACATCTGTGAAAGATGCTGTGGGTTTGGCATGTGCAGGCTTCCCGCTGCCAAAACGGTCTGCCCGTCGGCTCCTCCTCAGCTGTAGGGTGGCAGGCAGACTGCATGCGATCTCTGCTATAAAAGCAGAGAACAACTCAACAACTTTGGTTTCCCAAAAATATGACATAAAGTCACAATTTTTGCAGACAATAAATAAATACATTTCAATGAGGGGGAACGATGAAATTTTCCACACTGGGTACCACCTGACCTTGCTTTGCCACTGGCTGTGACATCTTGGGGGTGGGAGTGGGGAGAAAACTATTATAGGGAGAAAAGTGAGTGTAAAATGAGACGGAAGAGGGATGCAAGAAATCAGCATTTGGGTGATGGGAACAAAGTGCAAATTGAGGAAGGAAAGTAGAAAGGGAGACCAAGTTACAGGAAATAGGTAAAACTACTTTTCAGAGGCATGTGGGGATGGGAAGGGGAAACCTAAAGAAAAATCCTTCTTCACGTAGAGCTTCTGGATCTGCAAGTTCTGCCTAAAATGGGGGGTCTGTGACACAATACTGCAAGAACAGGGCCTGCCCACCCATTAGCCTCCGTGAGGCAGTTGCCTCAGGTAGCAGACTGGGGCAGGTGTGACATATTATCCAAAGGGTGCCTAGTGATTAAGGACGTGAAGGTATAGACTAGGCTAAGAGGGGCAGGAGATCCAGGACCCCAAGTAGCATGCCACTCACTGCTTCCTGAACTTGTTGGCTATGGCCGCTGCCTGGGAAGAGCGTGGCCATTGCTGCTGCTGCTGCTGCTTGTTGCTCTCCTTTCCCCCCCTCACTGCCTTCAGCATGCTGGGGCTTACCCAGGCCACCTTCAGTTGCCTCAGGCAGCAGCAGCAGCAGCAGCAGCAGCAGACAAAGGCGCAGAGGTGGAGAAAGTGGTGGCAACAGATGAGGAGGTGGTGAAGGTGGCAGCAGAGAGGAGGAGGCAGGGGTGCCATTTTCTGTTCTACTTCAAGTGACAAAATGTGTTGGGCCAGCCCTGAAACGAGGTAAACTGAGCTACTGGGACAACACCATGGCAAAGAAATTAGCCATTTCCAAAGATGGAATGGACAACAGTAGAAAATCACATTGTTAACTGCTAACTGATTACACCAAACTCTGTATCCCTTTGCCACCATGAGTGGCTCTGCCACTGCACCACCATTTTGTGGGCCTCAAGCATTTTCAACCATCTCAAGTGGGCCCTGGGGGCAGAAAGTTTGAGAACACTTGCTGCGGACCCCTGCAATAAGATTATGAAACTGTTGCTTTGCTTTATAGCAACATGGTATAACTCATATCTGTAAATGAAGATCAGCTCGGTGTGATTGAATGGGAAATAAGTGTTCTGCTGAAAACGATCCAGAGGTCTTTGAAAAACATCCAAGGAATGCTAGGAACTGGAAGGCAACCAGAGAAGTGGTACTTGAGGAAAAGATGGTTTCTGACTCAATGGTAAGTTCTTGGGCTAAGAAACCACACAGGAAAGTTGCACATGGCGCTCTCATCTAAATATCCATCTTGAAACATCAGCAGTGAAAAGCAAGTGGTGTGGTTGGGTGACATGACAGCAGCAGGAGCAACAGATGTTAACCAAATGGCAACTAAATGACAACAGATGTTAGTTCAGTGGCAACTATTCAAGGAGCACTGCCTGTAGCCATGGTGGGAGCAACAGAACATGTGATGCCACTAGCACATGGAGTGCGCATGAGCTGTGGTGGTGAGCTGTATTATTCCAGTGGCAACTTGGAGAGAAGGAGAACCTTTTGTGGTGCAGATGGTATAATGCAATTGGATGCAACTAGGAAAAGCCATGAAATGTGTAGTTTTTATTACTATTATGACTATTGTTATATATGGATGCATATATCATTTTATGCCAAAATAGGTGTAAAAGTATAAAAAACAAGGGCATAAACATTCGTAATTAAAATACACAGTAAAACAATCCAATTTAAGCAAGATAGCTATGAAAACAGGAGACCTTTGATGTGTTGCCAGATCTTAAGCAATTGGAAGTTGGAATTGAACCAAAGGTGAAAAGCATGTTCTGTTATTAATTCTTTGAATGCTTCTTCTGTAACAGTTGGAAGAAACCAAAGATGGTAGGATACAGGGTTGCATGCTGGCCAGACCCAGTGAGACTGCTCTTGAAAACCAACATCCAGAATACAGGTGGAAACATGTAACATTAAATATTATAGTTTCCTAACGTTGCAACACAAGATTATCAGGAATCTCGAAAGCACAAGCCAGCAGTAAGCAGTGCCTCTTGTGGTGCAGACAGCAAGGTTCGTAAAATGAATTTTGTCCATCAAGAACAAAGGCAATTGACTCAGAGTATGCAATGGTTTGGTTCTGTCGTTGTTGCCACACCAGCACCAGAGAAAGAGTAGTCAACTAAAGGGAAGGGAAGGGCAAATGGGCAGGCAACATGCTGGCTAGATGCAGGTGGTTTTACCCATGGGGTTTCTGGGTGAGAGTGTTAGCCAGGCAAAAGCAGTTCTCACACCTCTGATGGTAAGTGTGAATGGGGACCTCAGTCAGAGCATGCTGAGGGTAAAACTAGCATCTGTTACTGCCAAACATTAACGGTTGTATCTGACTATGTCTAACTCAGAGTAGACGCAGTAAAATAAATGGACTAGAGTTGGCAATGAATTCATTCTCTTACTCTCAATATCCCAGATATCCTGAACCCAATATCCCAGATATCCTGAACCCAAGTCCAGCAACCTTCCACAGCAGGAAGTCTTCGTGTAAAATCTATATTAATCCTTGCCAAAAAAATGTTGAACAATTGATTTTGAAACTAAAGGAACATCTTTTAAGATATTCTACCAAAAACAAGAGGGTGAAAGGACACAAACTATTCAACAATCACCTCCAAAACAGCTCTCTCAATTTCTTTTAACTTTGTCTACCATCAATGTAACTTATCAAGTGTAGCTCAGTGGTGGAGCATCCAAGCAAGGGGCAAAGACAGGAAAAAATAGTCAGCCAAACACACACACACACACACACACACACACACACACCACTGCATGGGACTCAATAAGGTCCAATTCCTGGCATCTCTAGGTATGTCTGGAAATGCCTTAAACACTGGTAAGCCACCGTCAGTCCAAGTGGATGATATTGAGGTAGGTAGACCAATGGCAGCTTCCTACGTTCCTTTCATGAGTAGACTTGTCACTCTGAGGGAATGCCAAAACAACACTACAGGAATAATACCTTTGAGTCCAACGTGCTGGTGAGTTTTTTAAATACAAATAGATGATGACAGAGGTTCCTATTGGCCAGCATTATCAGCTTCCTATAAAGACCTACTTTCACACTAACAACAGGTCTGCTTATTCCTATCTGGGCCACAGTTTCAGAGCTCAGTGTGGTTCAGTAATGCTTTAGTTAAACCAGGAAATTTGCAGAGGCAGTTTTCTCCCCACTGCTGCCAAATAGCGTCTGTTTTCAATAGTTGGGAAACACAGATTTACACTTTCAAATTGACATATTTCCACCACACCAAGGATGTCTTTGATCAGTATCAGAAGCTTCCTTTTCCACTTCATTGTAGGAAAGTCATTTCTTCTACTAGCCGCAATTTCTGGTTGATATTTCTCAAGGCAGAGGGTTGTTGTTTTTTAATGTAGCAAAAAAAATTTTTTTTAATTACTTTAACAACCAACTGTGAGTTCAAGCAACCAATTAAGTGGCAATGACAGGGGGGGGGGGAAGTCAACGAGACTTACACACCACTATGTGGGGTTAAATAAAATTTCACTGCCATGAATCAGTTAGCTTCCAGCCCTTCTGTTTAAAATAAAGGACGATCCCACTCAAATTCACCTAAGCGTTAACTAAAAATGTATATTTTGGAAAATGTACGCTAAAATGCTGGCTAATCTTCACAAGGACTTAAAAAATACAAACTGATGCAGTTATGTGAAAAATAGAACTTAAGGTTGGGAAAATGAGAAAGTGAGAGAAACCTAAGTTGTCAGATTTGTTCATGGCTCCTCTTTCCTACCAAGAATTATGAGAATTGAAGTTTGTTGAAAGTTGTGAGATCCCTACTTCTACACACAGACCCACAGCTCCCACCAGCCCTTGGAGAGCAACCAGTCAGTATAGCATAAGAAATACCTGAGAGAAACTTGATTTTAAACCATCTCATCTCATATTTTGGCTTTGTTTCAGTGTCCTCATTTATTTCCTGCTTTTTATTTTATTAACCCAAAGTGGTTTTTCTTCCAGGATTTTTACTTCATTGAGAAAAATAATCTGAATACCGGTAGTGAAATTTTGAATTTATTAAATCAACTATTTATGCACTATAATCTTAAATCACATAGTGTTACACAACTAGTTAATGAAAACAATAGTTACTGGTGAAGTCCAGGAGGATATTTTCATTTAATAACTGCAGGTTGGCGCTGGATAGAGTTAATGTTTTAATGTGACAGAGCTCCTCCGTTTTCGAAGAGAGGATTAGATTGCATTTATTTAACCTGTCATTACATCATACTGCACAAACCTACCATGCAATTATAATGGTAATGGTTACCATGTTGTACTGATGGAGGGATGCTGGCTCTGGCATTCCTCTCCCTTTCCCCTACAGCCTGTACAGATGCAAGTTCTGCATGATGAATGAAGAAGCCATTAGAAAACGCCAGGGTAAGCTTATGAGATACTACAGAAAGGACCGGTTCCCAGATCCCTTCTTTCTTTGAACATTCAGTCCACAATAGAACATTTTGTACAATCCCAAATTTATAGGCTCAAAACTACAGAGATCAATACTTTCCTGAAAAAAATGGCCATTCATAGGCATGTGTCTGTGCACCTAGCTTCTCGACATCGACATGCATAGCTGTCAACCCTCCCTTTTTTTTGCGGGAAGCTCCCTTATTCCAATGCCATTTCCTGCTGCTATCCCGGATTGTTGATATCCCTTAAATTTCCCGGATTTCAAAGGAAGCAGCTCATTTCCCTCCCTGCCGGCCAGGGAGACTCCTCAGCTGCGTTGCTCGGCTGCCAATAAGGAGCCTGAGACCGACGGGGGGCGGCGCTTGCATGCCTTGTGCATCCAGACCCTCACGGCGAACCAGACAGCCAGCCTGCCTGCCGTCTACGCGCTCGCTCTTCCGCTCACCCGTTCGCACGCAGCCTCTGGAGCGCAGGGTGGCGAGGCTACTTGGTGCCATTGCACCGCCCTCACGGCATCCCTTATTTGCAAATCCGAAAGTTCAAAAAATACCTTATTTTCAAATTCGAAAGTTGACAGCTATGCCGACATGTCTTAGACAAAAATACCTGATATGCATTAATGACAAGCTCTAGCTCCAGTGTGAGAGACAGCAAGCCTTTTAATGCCAGTTGCTGGGATCTGCAAGAGGGGAGAGGGCTGCTGCGCTCTGGTCCTGGTTGTGGGCTTCTCATGGGCATCTGATTGGTCACTGTGAGAACAGAGTGCTGGATTCGATGGGCCTTTGGCTCTTCTTATGTTCTTGCATAGTGGGGCATTGTGTGGTTACTGTTATGTATTCAGTGGTCTGTGTTTGCCTGAGCTTGAGTCTGACTTAAGGATTCTGAGCTCCTGTGTTCTGATTCGATACATGATATCCAATCACAGAACATTTCAGGATTTGGGCCTTTGCCATTGGCCCTTAAACTCTGAGGCATGATTCGCAGCTTGGAATAATAATAATAATAATAATAATAATAATAATAATAATTTATTATTTGTACCCCGTCCATCTGACTGGGTTTTCCCAGCCACTCTGGGCGGCTTCCAACAAGGATTAAAAATACATTAAAATGTTACACATTAAAAACTTCCCTAAACAGGGCTGCCTTCAGATGTCTTCTAAATGTCAGGTAGTTGTTTATCTCTTTGACATCTGATGGGAGGGCGTTCCACAGGGCGGGCGCCACTACTGAGAAGGCCCTCTGCCTGGTTCCCTGTAGCTTTGCTTCTTGCCGTGAGGGAACCGCCAGAAGGCCCTCGGCGCTGGACCTCAGTGTCTGGGCAGAACGATGGGGGTGGAGACACTCCTTCAGGTATACTGGGCCGAGGCCGTTTAGAGCTTTAATGGTCAACACCAACACTTTGAATTGTGCTCAGAAACGTACTGGGAGCCAATGTAGGTCTTTCAGGGCCGGTGTTATATGGTCTCGGCGGCTGCCCCCAGTCACCAGTCTAGCTGCCACATTCTGGATTAGTTGTAGTTTCTGGGTCACCTTCAAAGGTAGCCCCACTTAAAGCGCATTGCAGTAGTCCAAGTGGGAGATAACTAGAGCATGCACCACTCTGGTGAGACAGTCCGCGGGCAGGTAGGGTCTCAGCCTGCGTACCAGATGGAGCTGGTAAACAGCTGCCCTGGATACAGAATTGACCTGTGCCTCCATGGACAGCTGTGAGTCCAGAATAACTCCCAGGCTGTGCACCTAGTCCTTCTGGGGCACAGTTACCCCATTCAGGACCAGGGAGTCCTCCATACTTGTCAGGATTCAACCTCAAAGTTTAGACAGCCAGTCACGTTGGGAGTGGGAGTGACCTAGGCCTTCAGAAATGTATATAAGCAGTTGCTTTGCCCCTGTTGTCCAGTTCTGTTAGTTCAATAAAGGTTCTTGCCGTTATCACTGTGTCTTGCCTCGTGGGAACCCACTTCAGTTACTGTGGAGCAGAGCTGTGCTCCTTACTGCATCCCCACTGTTGAGGATGCTGCCTGACCCCACCTCCAGGGATCTGCCCATTAGCAGGAATATCTGCATTGAAGAAGCCTGTGCATGAGCAGTACATGCAATGAAAACAGTGCCCAGTTAAAGCAGATACTAGTCGTTTAGTCGGATACGACTAAATGACTAAACAACAATCCCCAAAGAACCAGAAATGTATTTGTGGCTCTATTCAGTTTACTCTTTCGATAGTCAAACTTTAATTGCTAGGAATGTTTTATTACAATCACTAGCACAAAATGAAAATGTTTAGGCATCCCCTTAGTAGACAGCTCTTAATCTCACACCCCCGATTCTGAAAATTCTCCTTTGTTGGTCTCTAGTGGCATTTAAAACCAAACAGCCTTGGCAGATGACAAAAAGTGAGCCAAGTTTATGTATTTCTTTTCATTTATTTTTTAAAAAATGTATATGCTTGGTTGGCTAATCTATTAAAATGCAGTTTTTTTAGTATAAATTTTCTGAACACATTCACTTTTATGTGAATGAAATAACTGTATGGATTATTAACATTTGTGCAGGCCTCTACGTGTGAGCCTATGTATTGTGGGTGTTATTTTTTTTTAAACTGCCCTTAAGGTTGTGTACAAATTGGCACTACCTCTGACCATTAAGCTATTTGCCTGAATTATTTCTGCAGTAAATCTCTAGAAATGTCCACTTAAGCAGAAAGGGTCATAAATATCTCATGTTAGCTATAAAATACAACAGAATTTTGGAAGTCATAATTTTAATGGATATAACTGCACTATAAAAGGGAGGCCTGTGGGACTGGGGCTAAAGTAAAATTTATCCAAGTGAGCTGTGATGCTAATCCATCTGCAAGCAATAAATTATCCCTTGTCCCAGGTGTGACATATTATCCAAAGGGTGCCTAGTGATTAAGGACGCAAAGGTATAGATATGGCGGAGGCCCAAATAAGCCCTGAGCAATTAGCAGTGACTGGAAATTGTCAACAGTTCCTCTAAATGGTTGATAGTTTCCTATGTGCTCAGGTTTGCCAAGGCACACACATTCAGGAGTATCTGTGGTCAATCTCAGATGTGAGCACAGATCTCGGTGACAGGGGCCCACAGAGGAAGCGGAGCAGCAATTTGTTTTACCCAGACTAGTTCGAATCCTCTGTTCCATGCAGAACTGATCGCTCTAAAGCTAATGGCAAAACTCCAATAATTTCAGCTGGTAAGAAAAATCAGGCCTACAGGGCACAAAGAAGCAAATGAGACTGGCTGTGTGCAACCAGTATCTTCTATAGGACTTTGAAAATGATGCATTGCTTTTTGCTGTCATGTTAACTCCTGTGAAGCTAAAGACAAGAGCTGGGGCTGGAGGAAGCAAAATAGCCCCTAGTCACTCAGACTAATATGTGAGCTTTTTATAGGGACCGGGGAGTATCACTAACTCTCTCTGACCTTGGCTTTGGCTGCCTTATCCTTCCAGTTCTATGGCTGGGAGGTGATTCACCTCCTAAATTCCCTGCCTGCCATTTCTTAAGTCACCAGTTCAAGGTCTACTGGTGTGAGCTCTAGAAAATGAGTCAGAGCAGGCTTTCTTATTAATGTGCCCCCCCCCCTCCCCAGCTAGTAAAATTAAAATGATGGCTCGGTCTTTGGTTTGGCCCTGATTCACAATGAAGGGTGGGAACAGTGCATGAGGACTTTCACTCCTTTGCCGCACTATATGGAAGTCACAATAACTTTTGGATATGCTATGTGTCGAAATGCACATCAGCCAACCCACCCCCTACTTGTCTTAAATGTGGTCATATGGAAGAAAAGAGACATTGTACAGCCCACCTCTGCAGCTAATTCCTTCTGAACAATATGTGACTTAAGGCCATTTGTGAATTCCAAACATCATGTAATTATGCTAGCTGTATTTTTAAATAATCAATTAGAAGCTTTTGATGGCTCTGGTGGGATGAGAGTTTGGTAGATAATAAATCACTTCTACTTTATCTCTGAATACTTTGGCACTTCTGCTAGAATTTTCAGTAGACTCCACCTGGATGAGAAGGCCTTGAAGCAATTAACCAGCACTCATACTGGAGCGGTTATTAACGTTGTGTCAATATGAGACAGCTGCTCTTGTCATTTTTCAATCGCCTCCCATATTAAGTTATTCTCTGCTGAGTTTCTTGATTGTTTCTGGACAGCAGTGGAAAAGTTTGACAAATGGCTGAATTCTAGCTTGACTTGTACAAAAATGCGCCATGGGGCACCCCTTTTTCTCCAGGCAAATAGTCACACAAAATCCAGGGGAGATACAGCTATTCAGACACATTCTTTTGTGCAGGAGAAAAGAGAGCTTGTTGTAACACTGCTTTAGTGCTGGAGTAAAGGCGATGTTTGGGTGTCGTCCTTCAAGCCTCATGCTAGTATGATCGCTAAGGTGTTTATGCATAGTGTGGAATAACAGTAGCATGACATGCTCTATTTCTAAGTGTTAACATCTGCTGCTTTGGGATGTTTTTCTTGGATTTCTTGAATTGTTCAGAAATAAATGGATTTCGAATGCAGTTTCCCACTTACTGGGGAGTGTAAGTTGGAGGGAGCGTATTACACACAAGCTGACTGAATAGCACTGGCTCCCCATTTGCTTCTGGGCACAACACAAAGGGCTGGTTTAAGTGGAAGCCCTCAATGGCTTTGATGCAGGTTACCAAAGAAAATATCTCCTCCCATATGACCCACCCCAAACAGAATCCACCCTCTCTTCCGATGAGACCTTGCCTCCACTGGCTCTTTGTCAGATTGACAGGGAGAAGCGATGCCTTCTCAGTGGGGGCTCCTTTTAATGAAAATCCTTCTCCAGCTCAGATACTCTTTTTAGGGGGTAATGGCTAACTCCTTTTTTATATATCAGCAGGCGTTTGCTCGTGGGGAAGTATTTCTAATAGTTCTAATGATTGTTTTATCTTCTGCTGCTATGGACATCTACATTATTTAGATTTGAAAGTTTTTGTCCCCAAATCCCCGGGCATAAGTGGAAAGAACATCTGAGGTGTTCTCTCTGGTTGCAGCCTGTCATGTCACACCATATCCTGCTCCAAGGGTTCCCAGTTTCACTTAGAGATGGAATGTAACTTTGCTTACAAAATTGCTTTGAAATTCCTGCTTAAGGTGTTCTAATTTTCTGTGAGCACACTAAAAGCGAAAGAGAGAGAGAGAGAGAGAGAGAGAGAGAGAGAGAGAGAGAGAGAGAGAGACTACTTCAATTCTCTGGGAGGAAAACGATTGTTCGTTTCCAGTCAGAGAGAGGGTAGTGGTGGGTGCTTCCCAAGCCCTTGTACCAGGTCTTCTGCTGCAGTGCTCCTTCTCACAGTTCCTGTGTGTGTTTTGGTATGAAAGAGGTCAATTCCCAGCTCTGTCCCACAGGATCACAGCTCTGGCTTATGGCCCTTTCAGATGTCCATTCTCTTGGGCATTCATGATTATTTGTGCTCATTATTGTATCGGAGTGGTTCTACGTGGTCCTGCTTTCGATACTGTTAGCAGCTGCAGAAGTTTCAGGGTGGACTTACTGCTTTGTTTCCAATCAGTGCCTGTCCCATAACTTGCTGCTGAAATCCTGTAACTTCTTCTGCCGCGAGATGTTCTGGTTTGTTTTGCTTTTGACGCAATTTTGTCACACTATGGTGCAAGAGCGTGTATCCAAACGACAACACTGCAGTAACCTCGGGGAAGCTTTGCAGAACAACGAATAAAGCGGGAGTGTGTGTGGATTGCCCAGTATAAATACATCACTAATGCACTATAACTGCTTCAGTGACATATTGTGGGTTACACCTCTCCCTCAGCCCCCAAGAGAAAGCCAGTCTGGAGGGGCCCTTAAACCCAGCAGAGGGGTCTGTTCATGTTTGACTTGTACCTTGATTGAAGACATGCTCCACTTGAATGATCTCCATATGTTTCAGGAAAAGAATGGAGAAAGCTTTTGGAGTCTGAGCACTTAGGTTTTGAATCTTTTCCGCTGCTTTTTCTGTATGGAGGCTCAAAACTAGCTGAGGCTGCATCCGTGCGGTTCAGTTTCACTTACTTTGTTGGCTTTGCATTCCTAAATTGGGGAAAAAAAGTTGCATTAACCAACTTGCATATAACGTGAGTCTGGAGTAGGATTTCTTTCTTTCTTTCTTTCTTTCTTTCTTTCTTTCTTTCTTTCTTTCTTTCTTTCTTTCTTGTTGGGGAGGTGATTTACATGCTGGCTATAATCTATGCTCCCAGAACGCAGATTGCTTGTGTTTTCAAATATGCAAGGTAAAATGAATAAGAGTTTGGGGCGGGGATGTGTGTGAAAGGGCTGGAAACCTTGGGGAAATTCCTTGCACACCACTCTGGCACTTTATTGCAAAGTTCAATTTATTGCCAAGGCACTAAATCTTCATTATCCATGACAACCTTCCTTTCCCACCCCCCACAGTTCTGTCCTTTTTACATTTTATTACTACCTTCTAAAATTCAAAAATCTTCCTTAGCCATTCTGAAACAACCCGGCTTATTGAGGACCTTTCCCAGATGATGAAGAGAAAGCACATTTTAGCCATTGCCCCAAACTCTCAAATGCAACATCTTACTGCCCCCAACCTTTAAAGAATTTGAATAAAGAGCTGCAGAATATTAATTTAAAAATAAATAAATGGCATAGACATTGCTGCATACTTTGTTTACTGTTTATTGATGTCTCTTAAAAAAGAAAGACAGAACTGGCTCAATGTGTGTTACCATGGAGGAGTTGTGCAATGAGCGTTCTGTTGACCACCCCAGAGTTAATTTCAGGGGGTGGATGGGGATGTGGGCATGGGGAGAGGGGGGGAAGACCCATTGCACAACCAGAAGTCCTTCCACAAGCCTTCCGCTGATGAGGCTCATTAGGCGAATCCCATTCAATGCATTTTTAATGTTATTTTCACTAATATATGCACTAACATGCACACTTTACCCTCGTACAGTGGTACCTCTGGTTATGAATGGGATCTGTTCCGGAGGCCCGGCCACATCCCGAAAACTTCGTAACAGGAGGCACCCTTCTGCGCATGTGCACAGCGTGATTTAGCGCTTCTGCACATGTGCACGCAGCAAAACCCGGAAGTATATACTTCCGGGTTTGCCGCATTCGTAACCCGAAGTTTACATATCCAGAGGGATACGTAAGCAGAGATACGGCTGTATATGCATTTTTGTTCACATTTGCCTACAAGACCTATGAGAGCACTTTACCCCATAGGTACCCACTCAACAGCTTCGATTGGTGGAATATATAAGGGTCTGGTGACTTCTGTTTCAGTGTATCTGAAGAAGTGTGCATGCACATGAAAGCTCATACCAAGAACAAACTTAGTTGGTCTCTAAGGTGCTACTGGAAGGAATTTTTTTTATTTTTTATGATATTTAGAAAGTTTGTAAAACTGCAGAACCAAATTCCTTCCCCCCCTTTTTTTCTTTTTGCAACTCTTGTCTATTCTTGTTCCTTTTTGAATAGGCCTGTAATTGTCAGGCTTCAGGGAATCAGATCCCTTACTCTGTGGCAGCAAAGAAGCAGAAAACGAGAGAAGAGTTCTTACCAATTAGTTTATTTAATAATCACAGTGAGAGACAAAGGAATGCGGTCTCTCCCTAGAAATGGCATTGCTCCCTTATTCTATGTCACCTCTGCACCTGCTAATCTGAGCTTTCTGCCTCTGAGCTCTCTGTTCCACTACCCGTAATGCATGCCTGGTTCTGGGAGAGGTGGCGTCAGGAATGCTTTCCAAGGACACTGAGTCTGTCAGCTGTCTCTCCCCAGGTGCTTCTTCCTCTTCCTGCTGTTCCTCTTCCAATATTTCCCAGCTTCTGCCCTCTGCAGCAACTATGCCCTTCAGCAAACCACTCATCTAAATCTACACTGTCCTCCTGTTCTCGGGAAGGTTCAGGAGAAGGAAGGGGGCACCATTCCTCCTCAGTCTTGCCCCTGACAGTAATTATCTAATAGTATTTCTGGTTTATTGTACTGTAATGTTAATCTCTCTTCTTAACACCAGTTCAGAGAGGGAGAGAGAGAGCACTACAGTGCAGTGCAGACTTCAACCCCTCTAGACAGTCCCTTGTCTGGCTTGGACCTCAGCATCTCCTTTCTTTCACTTACGCTTTGATGGTTGCATTGATGGTCTCATCAAAGATCACTAGCATTGCGCTGCATACTTCAGTGGAGGCATGATTTCAAAACTGGGCAACTTCTACCTCTTTTGGTCCTGCTTCCTCTGGGTCACTCCATTAGAGCAAGTAACAAAAGCACACAAGCAACTTTAATGGACCTTGAGGGTTTGAAGGTAGGAAAACACATTCACCTAGTATGGGATGGCTTGCACATATTAACATACCAGTACTTTATTGAACAGAATCTCCTAGAGTAGGGATGCTGCTTGCTATTCTTAGGGTGACATTCTGTCGCAATTTTGGGTGACAGATGATCCCCCTCCCCCAACCTCATTCTTCAGCTCCTTCTTTCTGCATTTTCCTCCATATGGCATTTTTGTTACACCAAACATTTTTTAAGGGCAGGGAGAACAGATTGGAAAAAAAATGGAAGTGAGAAGGACCTCTTTATCTTCTTAACATTCCATGCAAAGATAAATTAATCTGAATAGGTGGATCGCCTATCACCATAAACAACATTAAAATGCATTTATATAAAAAAAAATGGGAGAGAAAAACAAGATGGACTAGCGATGGATTTTCCACAAACACCAGGAAACGTGTCAGGTACTTTTTTAAAAGTCGGGGTGAGGACAGATGACATACAAATGCCAGTCTTCAAATCATCCCCCAAAGGCAAAATAGAGACCGGGGACTATCAAGGTAGTCAGACTACAGGGACTAGGGAGAATGAGGGTATATGAGGATGCAAGCCATGTGCTGGTTCTTGTTCTGTCACAGGAGAATTTCACCCGTGGCCAGCACTCCCTCTCTTTTTATAGCTAGCTGCTGCACATTGGGCAGCCTTTGTGCGCTCAGAGTTGCTGCGCAGAAACAAAGTGTCTATTCTGAGCGCATTGAGGAAGCTCTTCAATGATGTCTCTGCCAGGGCAAGCCTCGGAAAGCTCACATTACATTATACCATACACCTTTGTCTCCTTTTTTGTGTCAGATGCGCCTCTCGTTCTATTTTTATGCACCCTCAAATGAAGTCAACTTGTTCATGACGTGCTGTGACAGATAGCAGAGCATCCAAATATATCACCGGCATCAATGCGCAAACAGCTTCTCCACCTGCTACAGTTGCATAAGGGAAGCAATGAGCTGTTGTCACTCTGGGGGTGGCTTTTTTTAACCTCATTTTGTCACTTGCCTTGGGAATCTGGAAGAAATAGTATTGGATATGGCAAGCATAAGATAAATTTCAACTGAAGGTTGACTCCTTTTGGGGATGAAGGCTGATGCCTTTTTTGAAAAGTGAGTTTTCTTCGGCTTTGGACTGTTAGGACTGTAGCTGTTTAGCTGTGGATCAGATGACTTTCAGGACTCCAAGATCTTTCTCTGTCTGAAAATAAGATTGGCATTTCTATGCCTCTCAAGAGAAGTGCACTTTGTTCTGGGGCGCGGAGAAGTAACCCCCTTACCAATCACTGATAAAACACCGCTGTGCAATCTGATGCATGTTTACTCATGTGCTAATTGGAATTATATTCTGTTGTTGCTTTAAAATGTGGATTTTAAAATGTATCACCTTTGCAAGAGAGAGAGGCTGCAGACACATTCAAAGCACACACCCCTTAAAGAACTCTGGGCACTGTGGTTTGTTGAGGACTGGTGGGAATTGTATCTCCGTGGTGGGAAAACTACAGTGCCCAGAATTCTTTGAGGAAAAGATTGTTGAGAGAAAGAATGTGCTTCAAATGCGTTTTAAAAATCAAAGGCATAGTATATCTGCAGCCAGAGAGAGGGAGAGAGGGGTTATTATTATTTGTTTATTTTGTCTAGCGAAGACAATAGCTGGACCATAAAGAAGGCTGCTCGCCGAAGAATTGATGCTTTTGAATTATGGTGCTGAGAGTCCCATGGACTGCAAGAAGATCAAACCTATCCATTCTTAAGGAAATCAACCCTGAGTGCTCACTGGAAGGACAGATCCTGAAGCTGAGGCTCCAATACTTTGGCCACCTCATGAGAAGAGAAGACTTCCTGGAAAAGACCCTGATGTTGGGAAAGATTGAGGGCACAAGGAGAAGGGGACGACAGAGGATGAGATGGTTGGACAGTGTTCCCAAAGCTACCAACGTGAGCCTGACCAAACTGCGGGAGGCAGTGGAAGACAGGAGTGCCTGGCGTGCTCTGGTCCATGGGGTAACGAAGAGTCGGACATGACTAAACGACTAAACAACAACAACAAACGAAGACTATTACAAAAGGAGAGAGAGGTGGTGTACACACTCCTATTTAGTCTACATCCTGTGAGCTCCCACTAATGGTTTGAGGAGCAGTGTACACATGACCTTAGCTACAATCCATATCTATCCTGCATCCATCTACCTTGTAGTTTATTAAGAAATACTGCATTTTAAAGCATTTCCCCCAACTTCAGTCCAAACGGAGAAACTGTGTATGAATCCAGAGTTAGCTGAAGACTGGAAACAAGATGGCTGGTCACATCTTGGCAGGCAAGGTCACATCTTTCTAGTGATCTGGTGTGGGGTAACTGATCTGAAAATCTAGCAGAACCCAGGGCCACGATCCAATGAAGCTTAATGGTGGCAGATTCAGAAGAGACAAACAGAAGTACCTCTTTACACAGCACGTTGTTAAACTGTGGGATTTGCCAATGCTGTTTGCTACCACAGGATACGGTGATGGGCACCAACTTTAAAAGAGCATTAGGCAGTATCATGGAGGGTTACTTAACTAATGACGACTGTAGACTACCTCCAGGTTCGGAAGCAGAATATTCCTGAGCTGCCTGTAATAAGTCTACATTGTAGTTTCCATGGCTGAACAAATCTGTCATCTGGACAAACCCTCATACTACTGAGGAAAGACGTGTGTGGTTATCAGCCAGCCCCACTCCATTACCTAATATCTTTATGTTTTTTCCCCTCCTCCATGCTATTTCGCCAATAGCTACAAGGGCCACCCACAAAACCACTGTGGTCCCCTGTTTGGTGGTCCTGTCTCATCAGTGGGCTGCATCTCTTTACATTTCAGGACATTTTCTTTCTAATCTTATTCTTTAATGTGAAAAATGCTATGCTCGTAAACATTTGTGGCTACAGCAGGCCACATCCTCAGCTGATTTCCCCCTCTCATATTTTTTTTTAAAAAAACCCGAGGTCCATTGAGTTCACTGAAGTTTTATCCTCTGAGTGCCTGCATAACGCTTCACAAATCCTCTCACAAATAAAAATGACAGTGTAATCGGAGTGCGTCCTCAGCCTACGCTTAGCACGTGCTTCATCATACAGTACAAGACGGCTTGTGACATTTGTCTTTGCCAGTAAGGAAAGAAACCAGGTGATTCTTTGTCACTCAAGCGATTTATTCGGATTTTGGCTTACAGAGTGTTGGCACTGGGTTCCGCACATTTCCCACTTGCTTGCCCCATGTTTGGAGGCCTGGCATGTGTTCATATTTCATTTTAGTGGTATAAAGCCTCATGTAGCAAGGATCAGCCTGCTGGGTAGCGTTCTGGAGCACAATGGAGAAAAGGGGGGAAAGCCTAATCATCATTGAGAAAATGAGGCGTGTGTTGAGTTATGTTACTGAAGTAGAAATAAAGCACCTTTCAGAAGTCATTTTACTACTGGGGTGCAACTTGATAGGTGAGCGGTTAGAAAAGCATGGAAATGTAAATACCATTAATAATACCCAGTATTTGTGTAACCTTATAGCAACCTTCCCCAAAATGATGCCCTCCAGATGTTTCGGAATACAACGCCTATCATCCTTGCTGGGGCTGATGGGAGTTGGAGTTCAAAAACTCTGCAGGGCACCAGGTCGGGGGATGCTGCCTTACAACGTATTGAAAGTCAGAACAGATCTTTCTATTTGCAGTTGGTGTCATTTTTTTTTTTTTACATGTATTCATTCACAAGCTCATTCCATTCCATTTTGCTTTAATCTGAAACTTTTATATATATGAAAATTCATATTTAAATACCTATTATATGCACTTGGGATACTGGGGGAGAGTGGAGTTATTTTGTTTGGGTTTTTTGAGCTGAGAACTGGATCACAACATTCAGAGAAGTGAGAAAAGTGAAGGATACCTGTGTCCAAATCTTCACCTTAGTTCAGGCACTAACATCTAATCACAACCCCAGTGTTGATTTCTCTAAGAACATCTCTGCATGTGCTCTGAAATCCAAGTTTCTGCTCAATGAGGTAACATGTAACTAGTAAAAACACGTAACTAGTAAAAACAGGTTCATTTTATTGATGCTTTCTGCAAGTGTGTGTTGTGTGTGTGTGTGTGTGTGTGTGTGTGTGAGAGAGAGAGAGAGAGAGAGAGAGAGATGTTTGCCTTCCTTTTTTCTTCCTCCCATCCGATTTAATTCTTTATATTCTAATACTCAGCTTCCTTGGTTTTAAAAGGTTCTTCTCTGGAATTTCTCACTAGAATCTCCCCCATGTTTTAAGATTGCATGCTTGCTAAACCTACCCTTGTGTTATAAGAACATTTCACAAGGGTGCTTTAGTTAAGCTGTATGTCCTCAGGGCTTTGGGAAAGTCAGTCCACAGCTCCTCCTTTTTGTTTATTTTTTCCTAGAACTGGGCTGAAGGGCAGTCTGGCCCAGAGTCTCCCCCAGGCAGTTGGATAGTCACTAGGGCAGGACAAAAGTTTTATCCTGTCTGGTGGCAACATTTCAGAATTCCTTTCTGTATATGTGTGTACATGTGCATGTACATACACATTTACACATGGAGGGGAGGCTTTTAAACAAAAAGGGGGTCTGCTAGTAAGAAAAAATGTCCACCCCACCGAATCTGTCACACTTGCTTACATTAAAAAACTGCCTGCAATTTGAAATTTGTTCTGCTAATCATAGCAAATTCTGCAACTTGTTATTGATCTAATAATATAATAATCAGGGCTGGATTTTTTCCCCCCTGGTTTCATTTGTTATGCGATGCTTCCCCAATGCTAACACAGTATTGCTGTCTGGAAAAGCAAGGGTGCAATACAAATGGAACAAAAATAACCAGAACATTTGTGGTATACAAAATTATGGTGTTTCAGCAGGGTTACATCACATGCACTAATTGGAATTGAAGCAGTGCAGGCTTCCCAAAACTTTTGCAGGTACACGCAGTATTGAAAGAGGGATCATATGGGACCACCAGAACAGAATCATGAGTGGAAATAATCCTGAATGTGTGATAAATTGTAGCTCGGTAGAAAAGCTAACTCAGCAAGTATGACTGGTGAGAGGACTGGTGGAGCTTTCTCACCTTCATAAATCAAGAAGAAACAGGTGGACCATTACCTACACAAGATATGGCTTGTCCAACAAATATACATATGTACCTAAACTTTCATGCAAACAGACTTCTCTCTAATGATATTCCTTTTGTTTTCTTCCATGTTGCCACCTTCCTGCTTATGTTAATTAATATTTCAGTTTATGTGCATGCTTATGTCCTTGTTTCCTTACATTATCTATTTTGTTGGTACTTGATTGAAAACCTCAATAAGCAATTAGAGGGGGAAAGATGTATGGGGCGGAGGGTTATGAAAAGCCTCTCACTCATCACTCACTTACTCACTCACTCACTTTCTTTAAACATACACGATACTTAAAATGTAGTACATTCCACTGAAATGCTGAAATGGTACACTCGACTCTGCTATCTATTACCTCAATCTGCTTTAGCATTATTTAATTTTTAAGTGATGGGAGCTAAATTCCGAGAGCAGCTTTGGCTATCCTTAAAAGAGGCAGCTTTGGGTGACAATTATAGCAAACAAATATTAGGGTTCTTAGCCTAGGGCTTGCAGATCAGAAGGTCAGCGGTTCGAATCCCCGTGACGGGGTGAGCTCCCATTGCTTGGTCCCTGCTCCTGCCAACCTAGCAGTTCGAAAGCACGTCAAAGTGCAAGTAGATAAATAGGTACCGCTGCAGCGGGAAGGTAAACGGTGTTTCCTTGCACAGCTCTGGTTCACCAGAAGCGGCTTAGTCATGCTGGCCACATGACCTGGAAGCTGTACGCCGGCTCCCTCAGCCAATAATGCGAGATGAGCGCCGCAACCCCAGAGTTGGACACGACTGGACCTAATGGTCAGGGGTCCCTTTACCTTTAACCCCCTTTCCAAGTCTCTGCATATTCTAAAAAGCCTGCTGATCAAAGCTTTTCCCATTTCCTCATTTCTCTAAACTGTTCCACAAAGATATTCTTGAGATTCCAATATTGCAATCAAAATACGATGTGTTGTATTCAGTGTAGGACAATGGAACATTCTCTCCCCTCTGCCTCCTAAATTGGTTCTGGGAATTCCCCCAACCCTACCTAGCAGATTTGAGGACCACATAGGGGGCAATGTGGAGGGAGGAGAGGGAGGAAGTCCTGTTGCAAGTATTTAGTAGAATCTCACCCAATGTGCAAATTAAAAACATTCCCATGCCCTTTTATATTAATCATTTAAATCCCAGATCTAAAAAGCTGAATTTTACTTCAGAGGCTGGGAGAAAGCAAGATATTCCTTCTCTTGCCTCCTCCCACCTTTCCTGGTTTGCTTCTCTCTCTGGTTCATCTTGTGTTTCTCTCAAGCCACAGATTTATGCTTATTGGGGGTTTTCTGCCTCAGAGCATATTTAGGCAACATGTCTGCACTTTGCAGAATGCAGAGTAGGATGTCTAAGCAACTGTGTAATATTTGGGAGCCTTCTTTCCTACAGCAGTGTTGCTCTGCTTTTCAGTGCCGTGTGTGTGTTTGCATTCATTCAGGGACACCAGTTCTCAAATAGCACACCTCAGCGCACAGTTCTTGAAATACAGTGCTGTTGCAGCCAAGGTACTGTGGCATCAAGACAGAAATGGTAGCACTTCGCCAGCTCATTAATTCCCAGACATATAAGGTCTGATGTAGGTCCCTTTTGAAGACAATAGGAATCTTTCATTGACTTCCAGTGGGCTTTGGATCATTCAGGCCACCAAAGAAATCTGCTTATGAAGCAACTGCGGTTAGATTAACCTAAAGTGTGCAATGCATTTGGAAATGGCTGAAAAGCCTCAAGAACACCCACGTAATGCTAGCTAATTGCACGGTTGAACAGTAAACCAGAATCTGAAGAGTCCTATGGAAGAACAGCGTCCTGTGCTCTGACAAGGCTTTTCCAGATCTGCTTAGAAGTAAGTTGCCGTCTGCCTAGTAACTATAGCTACTTTCAGCAGAGATGGGATGGATCAACATTAAAAGAGCAATGAAAGTTTAGGTGCAGCCACCAACAAAATCTCTGTATTCCCTAGACTACTGAATTGCAAATCATTTGGTAATATGGATCCATGCTGGGATAATGATAATTATTGTGCTGTTAAACATCCCCCACTTTCCAATGTGGTGAGAGGACCAGAGGGTACAGCAATCAGGTTTAGTTTCCTTGGCGTGAAGCAATACTGGAGACTGATGGTGACTTCATCATATTTACAAAGCTAAAAGCAGAGGGTGGTGGATGCAAATACCCGCCAACTGAACAGATAAGGCTGCTGTTAATCCTGTTCTAGGCTACAACTTCAACCACCTTACAGCTCTCTCTGCCTCATTTTTACTGCAAACTACAGATGGGTTCACTGCCAACTCCTATTTGCAAAGGTGCCTCCCTCCCAAAGCAGAGATGTGACACTCTCCAGCAACAGTGGAAGAAGCACATTTGTGTTGCTTTGTTACTTCCAGATGACCTGTTGAGAAAATATCAGCTGGCACCATTTCTGGCCAGCGACCCAAAAGCAAATGTTTGGCATTTATGTGATGCTTTGAGCTTGCAGGCAGTAACCTGGGACTCATGGGACTCTGGGCCGTCTTACCCATAGGTGCTAGGGGTGTGGGGCACCTGAGCGCTGGTCTCTCAGGGGCACCAGGCTGAGACTCCGGGGCCCGAGAGTTGAGTCTGGGGAAGAGCCCGACCATCAGTTGGAGCGCTGCGGCGGGCTCTTCTGCTGCGGGCAGCTCTGTGTCTCGAGTCCGGGGCAACCGAGCCAGCGAAACGCTGAGGCAGCCAGCTGGCTCCACCTGCCTGTGCCCCTGGGACTGGGCAACCTGGGAGGGGGGGCGCCGGGTGGATCTTTGCACCCCGGCACCGCATATGCTGAAGACAGCCCTGATGGGACTCAATGAGACTCAAGGCTGGCACCAGGGGACAGTGTGGTGGGGCAGCTGCTGAGGGCCCATGTCCTTAAGAGTGTCTGCTACTGCCCGGCTGCCCCCCTCCACCTGCCAACAGCCTCTGAGAATGTGCAGCTGGGGCTGGTGTGGGGGAAGCCCTTCTCTTCCCAGGCACTCATGCCAACTGCTGGCATCAGAGACTCAAGAGAAGTTGGAGCGGGAGGAGGGGCACAGCCACAGCAGCCCAGAGGCTTCGAAATTTCACTGATCAGCTTCAGGAGAGACCAGCTGTGAGGGACTCAAAGAAGAGTCTGTGCAGAAGAGTAGGCTGGGGAGCGATGGCAGCTCTTTGCCCCAGAGGATGGGAGGCTCCCCTCTAAAATCTACAAAACCCGGGCTTTAGGTCTATGAAGTCTATCCATCTACACCCCTCCCTCATAATACTAAAGGTAAAGGGAACCCTGACCATTAGGTCCAGTCACAGATGACTCTGGTGTTGCGACGCTCATCTCGTTTCCAAGTCATGTGGCCAGCATGACAAAGCCGCTTCTGGCGAACCAGAGCAGCGCACGGAAACACCGTTTACCTTCCTGCCGGAGCGGTACCTATTTATCTACTTGCATTTTGACGTGCTTTCGAACTGCTAGGTGGGCAGGAGCAGGGACCGAGCAATGGGAGCTCACCATCGCAGGGATTCGAACCACCAACCTTCTGATGGGCAAGCCCTAGGCTCTGTGGTTTAGACCACAGCGCCACCCGCGTCCCTCTCATAATACTAGAACCCAGGATTATCCAATGGAGCTGAATGTTGAAAGATTCAAAGCAGACAAAAGGCAGTACTTCACATACCACATACCGTATATTCCGGCGTATAAGACGACCCCCAACTTTTCCAGTTAAAATATAGAGTTTGGGATATACTTGCCGTATAAGAAATACGACCCGGTGTATAAGACGACCCCTGACTTTTGAGAAGATTTTCCTGGGTTAAAAAGTAGTCTTATACGCAGGAATATACAGTAGTTAAACTTTGGCATTCACTCCCACAAAGATGTAGCAATGGCCACTGGCTTGGAAAGAGGATTGAAGAAATCCACAATTATCAGTCAGTGCTGGCCATGATAGCTGTGTATTGCCTTCACTGCCAGAGGCAGCATACTTCTGAAGAGTAGTTGCGGGGATCTGCAAATGGGGAGAATGTTGTTGCACTCAGGTCTTGCTTGTGGGCATCTTGTTGAGTACAGGATGTTGAATTAGATGAGTCTTTCATCTGATCCAGTGGGTTTTTAAAAATAATAAATTGGTCAACTTTTTGGCCACTTGCCATATGGAAAATATATTGGTTTACAATAAAGAGTCAATGACTCCAAAGTAACAAAGAGGACTCTCAAACATACAACACTCTGTACATATGTACAGATAATATAATTGACCAGGAAATAAATACAATTTTTAAAAATTCTAATACTTTGACCATTAAATACTAAAAATCATACACAGTATGATCCAGCGATCTGCTATCAGAAATGTTTGGATGAATACACACACATACATTTAATAAGCTTCTGAAACATGCTACAGGTAGAAGAGTCAAAGAGGAAATTAATATGGGCCAGAGGAGGAGCTAATGGGAGGATTCAAAGAGCTACGGGCATGATTAGACTAAGAAACAGCTTTGGGTACATTGTCACCCACAAGCACCCAGAAACAGCACCTTTCTTGGTGGTTGAGCTCAGATGATGGCCTCCAGAAAGGACCACGACGGATAGACCAGTTCACATGGGTGGAAGCTGTTCTGCAAACGATTAGATGCACCTCCAGAAACAAGGCAATCTTGTCAACAACTTCATAAAACTCTTATTGCAACAAATGTGTGTGGTTGCAATTGTGGGAGGCTGGTTTCAGAATTTATTCAGTCTTCTTCCACCACACACAAATAATGTGGGGATGTCACGCAAGACCAAATTGCATGCTCCTACCCTACAAATGCCGAGAAGCAAGAGATAGCATTGGATTTCATTGATAGCACCACAGACAGCTATTAAGGCCTAATCCAGTGTCACATTTCTGCCTTGCACTGGCAAGCCACCAGCCCAATTTGCTGAGTTCCCCTCTTGCTGTGTTTCTCTTTTGTTTCAAACCACGCAGACACTTATCTGAATTATGGGTCAAGTCTCAGTCAAACGTGTTCCATTCAAGGCCACCATGGGAGAATGGCAGGATATTGTCTTTCCAACAGCAAGTGGATTGCAGGCAGCTTAACGTGGTATCCATTTCACTATAATGCTGGTTTATGTTACAGCTCTTTTCAAACTTCTAATTGCTCTGTACGGCTGACATTTATAGACATACCCCTGTTTTAAATGAAAACACAATACCGAGGTCAGAAGGAGGTTTTGGGACAGCAGAGATCCCAGGTGAGGGCAAAGGAGGAAATTGCTTTAAAACTCCTAAATGCCAAGCATGTTTTGAAGTGAGGGGGGAAAGAAAGTCATGGGGAGTGTGGAAAGACATTAATCAAGGCCCAAAGGCATGAAGGAATATTAATGATCTTCTCTACCCCAAATATTCAGTGCTTAGAGAAAAGAGAAAAAAGTACTTCATATTTTCATATATTTATTCATTTGGTACCCAAAATAGACAGGCCACAGTCCAAAGGGGGATACATAACATCCATTTATACACTATATTTTTCTTCTTGTTTTCTTCTTGGAACCTGCTGCCAGAGAACCCCCAAATTGTTTCACATAGCCATCTGATTTTAAAAGGCAATTTAGGGATTTGGCACCACAACATATTTTTAAGGGGAAATGTTCTTCTCTTTTTCTTTTTCTTTTCTTTCTTTTATAAAAACTGATCATGCAGTTTTGTTTGAAATGACTTCTGTTGTAAATCACCAAAAATGTGTTTTGTTTTGAAACTTGGATCCAATGTGTATGTTCTGTGAGGGCATGTGCTAAATGTAAAAAAAATTAAATTGTAACTTTCTAGCCTTCTTTAATAGCACCCACAGGAGCATAACTAGTGTGAGAGAGGCTGAAAGATGCTTGTGGAGGTGTGGAGAAGTGCCCTGAGACCAGGAGCTTTCCATGCCCAAGTTCCTACATTAAGAGTAGGAAGCAGTATCTCCCAACAAAAGAATTAAAATGCACCATGTTCCACTGAGCGACTTGTAGTTCAAACACCAACAGGCTATGAAGACAACTGAGGTCTACTGGTACTTACCTGCTGGTGATGGGTGCCATAAGAAGGAATCGGATACACTCAATGAATGCATCAAATCCACAGGGGAAAGAATGTGAATAGGCTCTTAGAAGGATTTCTGGCCCACATTTCCATCACTTTCGGATTTCCAGTTTGCCACAGGGAAGACTTAATATGCAGCCCAGAATTTCTGCCAATATTTCATTACCTTTTTGGCTCCAGTTGCTTGTGCATAGTTGCTTCAGTTATATGTATTTTTGTCTGTTTTAAATAACTTGGTATGAGTTTCTCTTTTCTTGGGAGGTTAGACTTTTAATTCCCTTCATTCTGAAATGCCCTACAACTATTAATGTTCTGCTTTAAAAGCAATGGCAAAGGTACAAAATAAATACTTTCTGTAAAAGCAAAACTGGAAAACAGCTGATTCCAGATGAAGTATGTCTCTGAGATTTTTTTTTCAGTAAAAGCAACTTTGGAAAGATTTAATTGGACCTACAACAATAACCCCAACATTCTGTTTATGAGGCATGTATGCTTCTAAAAGTTTATGAACTGGTGAATTATAAACTGGTGGGTCAACCACAGAATTGAAGAGCCCAATCAGCCACGCCACATATTATAAACACTATGGAAATTAAATATCTATAGCATTTGTGTAATCAATTTGGAATGATTAGTTTTGCTCTCAAAATAAGACTTCCAGGATGCATGAGCCATGGATCTGAATTCAACCACAATTCCCTGTATGCCAACAAATGCATTTTTATAAAGTACACAAAATATGAAGACTATTTAAATGGAAGGGATCTGAAATGCCAACTGTACATTTTTGTTTTCTGCTTATAATCAAATGGAGTCTGCTAGAAAATAGTTTATAGTGAAAAAACCCCCTCACTGTATTGACACCACAGTTTATATATATTCACCAATCAATAGATCCACCTTAGTATATCTGGAGAAACATGTACTGCCTTGAAAGAGACACTAACATTCTATCAAGCTAGAAGTGTGTGGCCAATTATTATTTTTGTCCATACAGTAAGGATAAAATGGCCTGGTTCACACACCCTGGTAAGCCAAACTATGGCTTATACGGGTACTGTGTAAATGTACTGGTTTCCAGAGAGGGGCTCACACCAGCTTTGTGCCTCCTCGGTCCCCAGTGTGGCATGGGAACTCAGCCGAAGTTTGCTGGGTCATCCAAACCAAAGACTGTGATTAAGCTTTCTCTCCCCTTAACTATGATCTGTTGCCAAGAGCAAGCCACGGCTTGTCTTAGTGTTCTATGCAGATGAGGCCTAGGCACTAAACCATAATTGCAGCACACATTATACCACTTCCACTATGCCATTTGGACCACTTTCAGATAAAAAGCAGCAGTTCGGCTGTTGGGGTGATGACCAAAAGTTAACTGAGATTTCAGTACTTAAAATTTATTAATTAGTATGTGTATGGTGACAAATACATGCTACCAGAGAGAGGTCAAATCCAGGACATATGAGGTAAAAAGAACTTGTCAAACTAACCGATTTGATTAGGTACCATATTACTGCTGTTCCTCAAAAGTCTTGTGTGCTGCTAGTGCACTTTTGTCCACAGCTAATTTTTTTCCTTTGCTCCATCGCTCTGGAAAGTCATGATTTCGCTTATGTCTATTCCTTTATCGGGGCTGGAGTCTGGGCATATCATTTTCATTTGCTAAGCTGGTAATTCATTGCAGGCAAAGGAAACTATTATACAAGAGTGGAATGGGCTTCCTTATTTATTTTATCTGGAACAAGCAAATCTCCATTCAGAAGGGGCTGCATTTACACACCTTGTGGAAGTAAATGGGTCCGTACGCACACAGGAGATTAGAATGCACATGGGGCCTCTGAAGCAGAATCAATGCATGCTGCATATGCATGAACATGCATGGATAAGGAATTACCGGTAGTACATGCAGTATAAATGCAGGACAGTAGCAAATTAGCTCATGCAATCATCTTAATGATTACCGAGATAAAATTGTACAGCAATTTCACTCCTCCAGTCCCACAGATAAATGACTATTGTGCCAATTGTTAACGAATGCGCCCCATGATCAAAGTTTGGCCCTATCTGTACTAAACATTCAAAGCAGTATCATACCACTGTAAAGTGTCATGGCTTTCTACAAAGAATCCTGGGGACTGCTGTTTGTTAAGAGAGCTCTTAGGAGACCCCTGTTCCTTTCACAGAGCTGCAATTCTGCTTTAACAGCCAACCTTTCCTCCTATGGTGGAATTGTATCACTGTGAGGAGAATAGGGGTCTCCAAGCAAGTCTCGGCACTCTTAACAAACTGCGATTGTGCGTTGAGGACACCAAGTCACCCCCCAAAATAATTCACACTTGAAACATTAATTTTTGTTTGGGTTTTTGGCAAGAAATTTAGGGCCACAACTTTATTTAAATACAAATCACGTGAGTGGTTGCGTAGGCATTGGTTCGTCTACCATGTCCCTAGGGGACAGAGCTGCCATTGGCAGGAATTAGGAAACCCTTTAAACTGAAGGGAGTTAAAGAGCCTGGGGGCACAGTCCTCCCTCCCCCCAGGGGTCCCAAGGGGCTCAAGCATGGCCCTGCATTCCCGAATCGGGATCGGACAAACTTATAGAGCCCCTTGGATTCCTTTACCGGAACTCCTAACACCATCATCGGTTTTAGGGCGACCACACCCATCCACCAATGAATCATTGGTTTTAGGGCGACCACACCCATCCACCAATGAATCAATGAACCAATGCCTAACCGCCAACCTTACAAGTTGTGACTAGTTGCAATGTAGTAGGCAAAAACCACTGGCTCAAGCCAATATGCCAGATGGACAAAATTCCTACTAGGCCCCTGCCATCAAGAAGCAGACGACCCCATCACAGGCAAAGCAAGGTCAACACAGAGGCCTAATAAAAAAGGGAGAGGAGGGCGGGGAATCTGGAACACACAGCCAAGAGGCTGACCCACTGGCGTGCTGGGGTTATATAGGACCTGGGCTGTCCATCACCAAATTGCTACATGCAATTTACCCCAGCAACACCACAGCCCCCTCCCACCTGTGGCCATTGTCCACTCCTCCCTCGGTCACCCAGAGGGAGGAGGGGGAGGTGCTTTCCTGTCCCAACCACAACACGTGCTCACCCTATAGGTGAACTCGATTTCCCATGATTTTAAGCCAGGGCTGTTTAGAGTGGAATGATGCTGCTTTAAATACATAGTGCAGATAGGACCTTTGAGGAGCAATCTAATTAAAACCCTACCAATGCCTTCTCTGGCTGCAGTCTATTAAACCCACTACAAGACATCTTCTTTGGCAGTGAACATTTAGGAGGGAGCCACATGTGTAGGCCGCTAACCTTGCCTAGCACCGAGTGTGTCACTTCCACAATGTCTCTACCCCTTTTCACTCCCTGCTCCATCCTGCACATTGCCACATGCCTCTTTGTTAGCGATACCCTTAGTTTAAAATGAACCCAACAGGTGCCACTTCAGGACGCAGTGCTACTGCACACCTCGCCTATGAATCCAAAATCTTTCTGGTAGCTTTAATACTGAAGTGGAGGCTAATTATAAAAGCAAGCCGAAAGTTAATCTGTTTGTCCTTGGATGTCGACAAGCACAACGTGTAACAATGTCAAGAAGCTGACACAAAGGGTACACTCTAAGGCAGAAGGTATGGGAGTACAAAAAAAGAATAGCCAGCTAGATAGGTGCTTTTCAAACTGCGTTCCAGGATGCGTAGCTTATCAGGAGTTTCTTAATAATAAGGGCAGATAATTTTCTGACAGATTGCCCATCTCTGCCAATAACTCTTAAAATACAGTACAGTACAGCACAGCCACAGCCACAGAGGAGTGGTTTGCAGAAGATTCTGGGAAATGTTCTAACTAGGGCATACATCTCAGATCACGTAGGACAAGAGTGAGACCTACAGGACTAGACAGTATCCAGTCCTGTGTGAACTCATCTCCCCTATAATTTTTCCCAGAATCCTTTGGAACACAGGGGTTCTGTTGCAGATGTCCAGACATTTATTGGCAGACAAATTAATGTGAAAGGGGTTTCCTTAAAGGTAGAGAGTTTGAAATCCAGTGTGCTATAGGATCCTTCTTGCTTCTTGGTAAGAGAATGAAAGACACACTTTGCTGTGATCCAAAGAATCCGTTTATACACATGTGAAGGGGCCACATAAAAGGCTCTAGCTTTCTTTGGCATTTTTGTTGCTGTGATTCCAACACTGAAGCGGCAAGACTTTATTCACTTTTGAAAGTGGCTCATGGTCACTAAACACTTCTTGATCCATGCATAAAACCAGGAATCAACCAGATAGCCTCTGTGAATGGCTGCATAAAATTCAAAGTTCTAAAGGGAGTAGAAAGGAGAATAGCAAAGAACACAAAATGGTAGGGTATTCCTACAATGTCCTACAAAATGGTAGGCAGACGTGCCATCTATGGGGGCTGTGGGGGAACGAGCCCCCCCCCCAAAAAAAATTCACTGAGGGAGCTTTTCAATATTCCACAGCCGGGCAGACCCTGTTGGGCCTTCCCATGGCTGCAGAGGGCATGGTGGGTCCCTTCAGGCCTCGTCACATATACATGACAGCCCCCCCCCCCCAATGTTGGACACAACCCAGCATGTCTGATGGTAGGACATTGCATGATCATCCTCTCCCTTTTTATGGGATTGCATGAACATTCTCAATCACCTGATAGCATTAGGATGTCAGGTGACAAATTCAAATAGACTTATGGTCAGCACCGAACAGCTGGTTGATGCTTATAGCAAGCCCTGCTTTATCTATGGTTCAGATCCAAACCATGCCTGCAAATGGACAATTTCAAAGAGGCTCACTGTCAGTGTCACTCAGTTGACTGGCACTATCAGCTGATGAGTCACTCTGTCCATTGCAGGTGCAGTTTGCAGGTGCATTTTTCCTCTGCAGATTGACAAAGCTTTCTGCAAAGGGGGGGGGGGATGCCTATTTGGAGGTACAGTTTGAATCCTTCAAATTGACAACTTCAAACTGACTTGCCTCAAAGAGGCTCACTTTCTGTGCCGATCAGCTGACTGAGCCCTGTTTGCCAAGGAACAGTTTGGCGCAAACTTTAACCTCCCAGTTGTTCCTTTGCAGTCATGTCTTTACCTGCCTCATACATGACATCGCATATTAGTGTGGTTTGGGGAAAACGGCCTGGTGGGCCAAATTAGGTGGGCCAGCCCTAATTAGGCCCATGGGCCAGAGGTTCCTCACGGCTACAATAAGACATCTGGATCCCCCTGAAATAACTGAGTAACAGCTGTGCCTTTATTGAACATTTAGTGCATAATAAAACCATCATCTGGAATGTCTCTTAAGAAGGTGATAGCAAGAGAAACACAAACCACATTCTTGCTGAATGTATATGAGTACCTGTAGATTTTCTAATGAAGGCACAAGTAAATCTTTCTCCCCTTCCTCCTGATAACCCTGGGAAGAAACAGTGATGATCGGGTTATCTGGATACGACTGAATGCAAACATAACCAGATTTAGCTATGGTGCTGATCCTTGTTACATTAGGAAAATATCCAGTTATTGCAGAGGAAACTTGGTAGGTGAAATGTGATGACTCCCTGCTATTCAGTCGTATTGTTTTCATAGTGTGGCTGACCAATTTGTTCTAAATCAGGATAGGCTCTTTCTTTCTTTTTTCAAATATGGAAAATTACTATAATTTCTTAGTATATTTTCATTTTGTCTTTTCTCCAAGAAGCTCAGGGCAGGGTACATGCCCTGTTTTTCTTCTTCACAGCAACCCTGTGAGCTAGATATTAAGCTGAGACACAGTCAGTGGCTTCCTATCTGGACTTGAAACCTAGCCACTCTGGTCTTAATTCAAAGATAGATCTTTGACATTGTTAGTTGCCTAATGTTAAACAACTTACAAAATAGCTGAAAGGCCAAAGGCATAACATATAAAATGATGCATTTCAATATGTTGCTTTCAATGCATGTATACTTGACTTTCTTCAGTAATGTTTTATTCTGGATTGTTTTATTTGATGTTTTAATGTAGGCTGTAAATCACTTTCAGTCCTCCCCCCCCCCCAAAATAAATAAATAAATAAATAAAACGCAGTATAGAAATGAATTGAAATAATACTAATAACAACAGCGACAGCAACAACACTATTATTACAATAAACCACAAACAAACCCAATAGGAAGGATAACAACAAGAAAAAGCAAGAAAAAGCATTGTATTCATTAGGCCATCAACTTATTCTGACCTGGCATCGAAAGGATATTCATGATGGTGCCAGGGAGGTTTCACTGAAGAGAGCAGTCCGCAGATGATAAGCTAGAATCCCCATTCTATACCTAGCTTCTCTATGACCCTTTTCGTCCCCTTGGGAAATTTGTTGGGAAATCTTTGTCCTTTCAGTCCAGTTCTGAACTTCTTACCCTGCTCCAGAACTCCTGTATCATGACTTCTGGGCACTCGATCTGCTGACCATAAGTTGTGGTCCTGTTGTACCATACTGGATCTCTATGCTCTTCCTGTCCTGCTGACACGGGTGCAGTGTACAGGCTGCATTTTTTTTTTTACGCCTGAAAAGAACCAGCACACGAGCAAACAATTGTGAAACCTCAAGCTGTCAGCTGTTACAGAAAAGGCACAGCCAGCACACACTGGGAACGTCGACTTCTGTAATCTGTGCAATGGCTCTTTATCATGGCACTAGACATGCTATTAGTAACATCAGTCAAACGAAATAAACTTACAGCAGGATAATGGGAGCATGCAATAAACCAAGCCCGGCTGAAATGTATAACGAACACTTTGCCGATTTAATCTGTTGTCTCAGCTGTGGTTTACTGAAGTTAAGAATGGTTCTGCTCCCCATTTCCAAACTGGTGTGTTTGTGTGTGTGTGTGTGTGTGTGTGTGTGTGTGTGTGTTCAAGACTGGTCTTTGTTTCTGCCTGAGTGCCAAGGCACTTGAGGCCCACGATTGGATCTCCCAACCTCTCTTTTAAAGACCTTAAAGCATCTTCATCAGGGGTCAGCAACCTTTTCCAGCCGTGGGCCGGTCCACCATCCCTCAGACCATGTGGTGGGTCGGACTATATTTTTTGGGGGGGGGGGAATGAGTGAATTCCTATGCCCCACAAATAACCCAGGGATGCATTTTAAATAAAAGGACACATTCTACTCATGTAAAAACACTCTGATTCCCGGACCATCCGCTGGCCAGATTGAGAAGGTGATTGGGCTGCATCCAGCCCACGGGCCTTAGGTTGCCTACCCCTGAGCTACAAAGTGGACCAAAAGTAACATTTCCCTATCAGCTGGCTAGAAACTTGGGTGGTTGGGTGCGTATTTTGATTGGGAAAAGGGGTGGAGGCAAAGGTCAGTTACATTAAGTTGTTTAAAAGACATGGGGAAATACTGCCACAAAGCTTTCGGGCCATGTGTATTACCTGGGCCCAGAGACTCCCACAAGCAGAGTTGGGATATTTGGATAGAGAAAGGGGTTAGAAAGCTTAGAACTAGTAGACTAGTTCCTGTTGGATGAGCCAAAATGGCAGCAGTGCCACTATTCCCTTCCACCTTCTGTTTTGGTGATTCTTGAATTCTCAGTCCTAATTGCTGTGTTATGCACAAACCAAGAGGAGGGGGAGGGGGAGGAGGCAGTGGCTGTCACAAATATAGGCATCCTCCGTCCCCAGATAGATCACCAATAGGAATGGGAGACATAAACAGTTAATCAGACTATTAACTGTTGCAGCTGTGGGGATGGAGTTGTGGGGATGTACAGAAGTATCGAAAGGAGATGGCATCGTATGCTAATAAGATTATTGCTTATGAAATTCCATTAATGTCCATTATCATTTTATCTGGGTATGTGAAACCTTATGTGAGATTGGGCCAGAGAGAACCCTGCGCAGTCCCTTGCACATTTACTCAGATGTAAGTCCAGCTGAGTTTAACAGGACTTACTCCTAGGTAAGTGTGTATAGGACTGCAGCATAATTGGTTGATGAGAGGATGGATTCTGCTAGACAAATATTGGAAACAGGACAATTTGCCAAATATGGAAATATGTAAGTTTAAGAGCTGTAATGCTATGCTGATGTGCAAGCCGACCTATTTTAAACATTTTGGGGGAAGGAAAGACTAATTCAAATGAAACTCTGTTGACACAAAGGATTCCATTCATACGTTACCGGACAGGACTATGCTTCAGAAAATGTGTGCTGAAGTGCTAGTTGTGGTTTGAGACTGATTTGGAGGACTGGACATTTGATATACACAACAATTAAATGAATGGCTTTGTTGTTTCTTTCTTTTTATAGTTTTCTTTTAGCATTTTATATTTTCTACATTTACAAAGCTTCCATTGGGGATAGCTACACAATCAGCACATAATCAAGAAATGCTCCAGCTCAATGCCACCATTTAAGGTCAGCTATGGAAGCATAGTTTATTATTTTCTGTCAAAAATTTTTAAAGGCCTTGGTGCCACCTCATACTTTCACTAACGCAAGCTGCTTTTGGAAATTGTTCCTGAGAAACTTATTTTTTCTTGACAAAACCATTTGTCAAAAGCTAATTGTTGTTGTTTTAATTTGTCTTTATTGACTGCTTTGCAATTTTAATATAATTAAAAGCAAGCCGCAACTAATCTGTGCTTATTAAAACCATAACTGAGCAAGATGCCAGTATCAGCTACAATAGCTAGCATTCAAAGACCTTCCTAAATTGCTGGTTTGCAAAAATAGTAAATTATGTAGTAATCACTTTCTGAAAATGACATTGAAAATTACCCCAATTTATATTTGGCAGCTAAAATGCCTTTGAAAAAACCCCCACTGTATAAATACCAAAAATCTGATTTGATTTTAACTGAGTTAACGACAAATAAGAATGATCATTTTGATCTGCTACACATGACATCGAAGATAATTTTTCTAGCATTACAGAAGAAGCAATCAAATAAATTAACATTATATTATAATTAGCATTATGTCAATTTATTTGTACAGCTATGGGTTGTATTAATTGTCAGTTTTACTCAGAGTAAACCCAGTGAAATTAATGGACATGACTAATTTAGGTCCATTAATTATAGGATGTCTGTTCTCTGAGTAAAATTCAGTAGGATTACAAGTTCAACCCAATGTTTTTCATTGCTATCTCTCATGAAACATTTTAGTGGACCCAGGACAAACCCATAACCAGGACATGATACTGTAGTACTGAGGCAGCAGAGGAATGGAAAAGGGAGGCATTGGAATACTGTGATAAGAGAGCCATACTGAAAGGGGGAAAGTGGCTGTTTTAAATAATGGCAGAGGTTTGGTGAAATAGGGTTGGGTCATTGGGACCCATAGATCTAATCCAGGTCTAATCCAGCAGGCTCTTATGTAATGACATTCACAAAACATGTAAAGAAAGTCTGAAAAGCTTGAGTTAACTGCAACATTTCATAGTGCTGCTGTGGGCTAAAGCATTAGAGTTGCCTCCATATTTTGCTTAATAACTTTCCTTAGATTAATTCTTTTTTCTTCTTTCTTAATGAAAGCTAAGAGACTGGGGCCCTTCCTGGTATGCAGCCCAGTACATCTGTACCCCCTGCACACACTGTACAGCCTGGGATGATGGAAGCTGTAGTTCAATGACATATGGTGGGCCAAAGGACCCCACCCTCATTTTACATAGTGCTATTTTTGCACCTCAGGCTGCTTCTTACACTGAGTCAGATACTGTACTAGGAATCAAATTTTTGGCTTTCCTTGGGAGAAGTGAACTATAATTTACCATTTGTGAAATCTCAATAAATTATCTGAAGTAGATGTTTATGCGTAATAAATGCCTTGAGTTCTGTTTCCTGGAAACATTCTAGGCTTACTAACAAAAGCTGTACAACCAACTAAAAATGTGGGAGAACTCTCCCTCTCCTGTCTTCCTGTAATGATCTGCTAAATGCCGATCTTTTAAAACCTGCCACTGGGGCAGAACTAAATATCATTTATCTTTCTGTCAAGCCAGTGATATTTTGGGAGGTAAATGAGGGTAAGAAATGAAATATTGCTTTGCACTGTTTATTTTTTTAAAAAGATGTCAGCTGTTTGAAGCTGCTTAGAGAGTTGGAATTATGGACGGATGGAAGATGGATGAGTGGTGGGGATGCATGAGAGAAATTCAAAAATCCATACAAAAGTCAGTTCATCACATTGTTTTGTAATCTATCACAATTCTATTGACAGGTCATATTAAATGAGATACAGTTCTTTCTACATTTTATATGGTAAATCTATTTTCAAATCCAACTGCACTCTAATTTTGCCCACTGTCTACCTTTATTGTTTGACATTATTTATTTATGGCGGTGGTGTGGGTGGAGGGGGGGTATTTTTTTAAAAATTAAAACACCAAATCTCCATCTGTATTTTAATGATCTGCAAGATTACAGCAAAGCATACTATACAAAGAAAGGAGGTTGTGCTTTGCTTACTAAGGGTAAGCTGATAAATGTAACTCTGGACAGAGCATATATTTCAAGAAGGAAAATTAAGAGTGCAATGCTATGCACGTTTATCTAGGAATAAGCCCCATAAACCACAGGGAGTAAGCATGAATATAGGATTGTGCTTCATATAGCGCATCCTGGCACAGCCAAGGTGGAGAGAATGCTCTTGTGCTTGGGTCCTGCTTGCCCGTTTCTCACGGGCATCTTGTTGGTCACCAAGAGAACAGGATGCAGGAATACCTGGGACACTGACCTGATTCAGCAGGCTCTTATTATGTCAGTGGAACACTAATGCCGGTAGACATCACAGGAACAAAAATAGGCAGATGGTGGATGTGGTGGAGGTGGATCAGGACTTAGAAGGAATGCTATGCTCACTTAGAGGTCAGTCTTAACCCTGTTAACTTGTTTTAAATCAGGGGTCAGCAACCTTTTTCAGCCGTGGGCCGGTCCACTGTCCCTCAGACCATGTGGTGGGCCAGACTATATTTTGAAGGGGAAAAAATGAACGAATTCCTATGCCCCACAAATAACCCAGGGGTGCATTTAAAATAAAAGCACACATTCTACTCATGTAAAATCACGCTGATTCCTGGACCGTCCGTGGGCCGGATTGAGAAGGCGATTGGGCCACATCCAGCCCACGGGCGTTAGGCTGCCTACCCCTGTTTTAAATGAACCTGAGTTTGTGGGGAGTTTGTGTGCTCCCCACTATTTATACAGGTGTATGCAAAAGGGTTCAATGGCAGCTATTTCTTATAACAAGCTGTGGCGTTCGTACAGAGCCCCCAGCCGTTTCACGGACTATTGACCTATACACCACTACTTTATCCTTCCTCTGCCACCAATTTTGGGGGGGGGGGAAACCAGGGTTCCCCAGTGAAGTATTGAGTCTCAGTCAGGTAGAGTTAACAATGTCTTTATGAAATATGATTTATTTGCACATGTTTACAACCAAGTCTGGATTGAGAGGCGGTTACGAGCATCACATCTCAAGAGGGAACTATGTTGTTTTGACAATGACAGACCAACACGGCTATCTACCTTTATCTCAAGAGGGGTTTGCTTCCCACAGTGGCACAGCATTGAATTAAAAGGCAGCCAAAAGGCAACCATCCCTGTCTCCTCAGCACAAATTGTCCACTCACATATCATCTGGCCCCACCCTTATTTGTCCCCCAAACTCTTGCTAAAATGTAACCCAAGTCTCATGCAAAAAGAACACTCCCCCCTGTGGTGAGATCACATCCACTGTACCCTGGCAACCTCCCATTCCCAACTGTTGCCTTTTGCTAACACACGGCTGGGGGAGGGACTCCACCCCCCTTCTTGTCTGACACTGAATGTCTCGATGGCCCACCTTTTGTCAGGGGAATGACTTCCATCACCTGTTTTGTTCTTTGGTGGCCCCTCTCTCAGCGAATCTCCTGAGGGAGCTGGACTGGCATCTTTTAGGCCTTGCTAAATCCATTGATCAAACTCCACATTTACTAATTTCTGAAATTATGGGGAGAACCTTGCACCCAGGGATTCTTGCCCTCTGCAAACCCATGATACTACAGTGGTACCTCTGGTTATGTACTTAATTCGTTCCGGAGGTCCGTTCTTAACCTGAAAACGTTCTTAACCTGAAGCACCACTTTAGCTAATGGGGCCTCCCGCTGCCACTGCGCCACCGCTGCCTGAAGCAAAGTTCTTCTCATCCTGAAGCAAAGTTCTTAACCCGAGGTAATATTTCTGGCTTAGCAGAGTCTGTAACCTGAAGCGTCTGTAACCTGAAGCGTATGTAACCCGAGGTACCACTGTATTTTATCCTCAAACAGCAGTGTCTTTTAAAATGTAAAGATACAGAAAACAGGTTTATAGTTTTTATCTTTTTAAACACAATACATTCACAGCACCACTTCAATTGCCCAATGAAACAATGATTATATACAATTCAGTCCCAGGCCCTGTCTGATACATATGACACAGAACAAGGTGTTGCAGCTTTTGCCATCTTTATTGCCATAGCAATTTCATCTTGGGGTTGCTTTTACTTCTACTAGTGAAGCAAACGGCAGTGTGATGTTTTTGTGCAGCTAAGATGATGAGAGTCACATGTTCCAAATCTGTTTGCTTTAGGCTGAGTTTGCTGGTAAACCACATCTGAAGTGCTAACGCTCTCATAAGCTGCCTTCTCTTCTCTGATCATTTCTTTTACACACAGCTTCTGCTTGGCGTCAAAGAGAGAACCAGACCCTTCAGCGGAGACGCATGGTTTAGCATCATGTTCATTATACAACACATGGCTTCAAAGTCTCTATTGTCATTTTGAAGCTATGCAGTGCTGCACACATACTGTCTGCACTAGAGCATTTCAGTTTATTTTACTGGCAGTACCGTTTCCTTAGGAGCACAATGGGAGAGAAAGAAATTGTTTTGTTGAATAATGCATAAGCAGCTGTTTATTATTGACCTGGTATCCATAAAGGCTTTGTGGTGTTTGCCCATTCTTTGGGGATACGTTTGTATTGGGGGAGAGAAAGGGTTAATAGGTTGACCAATAAGAAAGCCTGGGGGCGGAGCCTACCTGATTATGAGGCTCAGCCCAGAGGTTTTGTTAGTTAGTTCGGTTGGCTCTTGGGGGGGGGGGTAAGATGGAGGAGTCAGAGTGAGTTAGAGACAGGGACAAGACTGAGACGGAATAGAGTGACAGCGTTTCAAATATATTTTAAAACTTGTTTGTGTTTGAAATAAACTTTAATCTTCATTGTTAACTCTACCTGACTGAGACTCAATACTTCACTGGGGAACCCTGGGTTTTTCCCACAAAATTGGTGGCAGAGGAAGGATAAAGTAGTGGTATATAGGTCAATAGTCCGTGAAACGACCAGGGGCTCTGTACGAACGCCACAGCTTGTTATAAGAAATAGCTGCCATTGAACCCTTTTGCATACACCTGTATAAATACTGGGGAGCACACAAACTCCCCACAAACTCAGGTTCATTTAAAACAGGGGTAGGCAGCCTAAGGCCTGTGGGCTGGATGTGGCCCAATCGCATTCTCAGTCCGGCCCACAGACGGTCCAGGAATCAGTGTGTTTTTACATGAGTAGAATGTGTGCATTTATTTAAAATGCATCTCTGGGTTATTTGTGGGGCATAGGAATTCGTTCATATGTTTTTTCAAAATATAGTCCGGCCCACCACATGGTCTGAGGGACGGTGGACCGGCCCACGGCTAAAAAAGGTTGCTGACCCCTGATTTAAAACAAGTTAACAGGATTAAGACTGACCTCTAAGTGAGCATAGCATTCCTCCTGAGTCCTGATCCACCTCCACCACATCCACCATCTGCCTATTTTTGTTCCTGTGATGGCTACCGGCATTAGTGCTCCACTGACATAATAAGAGCCTGCTGAATCAGGCCAATGTCCCAGGTATTCCTGCATCCTGTTCTCTTGGTGACCAACAAGATGCCCGTGAGAAACGGGCAAGCAGGACACAAGCACAAGAGCATTCTCTCCACCTGCGGCTTCCAGCAGCTGGTATTCAGAAGCACTGTTGCCTCTGACCATGGAGGCAGAGCATAGCCATTATGTCTAGTAGCCACTGAAAGTTTCCCCGCAGGTGCAACAGTATCATTCCCCCCCCCCCTGCAGATTTCCCTCAGTCATCTCAGCGCTGTGTTCTCTTGGTTGGAGGCAAACCTGGACGTGCTCATTTCTTGATCCAGCTGATGAGATTTAAGAACTGACTTGCACCCTCTGAGTTAGCTAAATTTTTCTGTTTCGTTTAGGGGATGCCAATTAAGGAGGTTATCCTATATCACAGTAGCTTTTTACGAAGAAATACGATACATCAGACTCTTAAGGCTTAGGGTGTGCTGGCAAATTTAGTCAACTACATTTTACTACACATGGTAAACCTAATTGGCTGTAAAACCCAGAAAAGGGGATTTGTTCTCGTAAAATGCAACTTGCATATAAATGGGGAAATCATCATATGTTGAGCAATCAAAGACATGGGGCACGCAAAACTGAAAAAAGCATGTGTGCTTTTTGAAGAACACATGCCACTCTGATGCAAATACACGAGAGACATATTTCTTTTAAAAAAACAAAACTGTTGACCCACAATTCAGTTGAAGATCAGTAACCTGATCCTATAGAAATTACACTGAGGTAGGAGAACATTGGAAGTCTATGGCTCAGTGGGCTGATTTGGATGTACTGGTAAACATTGTGGACATTATGAAAAGGATAATACATTGTTAGCATTATGAGAAGGAGATTCAGTGAGCTCACCTGCCCTCTGTCCCCTCCTGTGCAGTCCCAGGGAAGAGCTCAGAATCTTTCACTAATCATTTTGATTAACCTTGCCATGCCAACCCAGACAAACTAGTTAATTTTTGCTATGGTCAGTTAGAAAAAGAATAGTTTATGAAGCTGGCTTGTTTCAACTAACCTGTGTTTGGATGACATGCTAAACTGTGGTTAATCGGAAACAGGAGCAGAAGATTCTGGCTTTCTCATGGCTATGTCAGAGAAGGAGAGGCAATGCTTGAGATTGGGGAATACTAAGGCTCATTATCAGAAAGCTAGACCATGTTAAAACTAATCCAAACACACTTAAAACCATGGAGAGACCTGGTCTGAATAGAGACATTGGATTCTTATCTCATTATACATGACAAAGCTATTTTTAGCCATCTCCCCCCCCCTTGCTTTTTCCTGCAAGACCAATTGCAGTCGTCAACATGTTTACCTCACCTATCAGCCAATCACCCATTCCCACCACCCTTCTGAGCAATGCCCCTCCCCACCCTCTCACTATATATAAGGGTCTGGTGACTTCTGTTTCAGTGTATCTGAAGAAGTGTGCATGAACACGAAAGCTCATACCAAGAACAAACTTAGTTGGTCTCTAAGGTGCAACTGGAAGGATTTTTTTTTTTAATTTGAACACAGTCAATGAAGGGGTTTGAATATTGTTTCAGTGGCCAACTTCTGTCCTTTCTCCTCAGGTACTGAACAAAAGCTTTGCAGAGGGAAAAATCAGAATCCTTCCCATTGTATTTTGCAACATCCTATAGACCATTCAGGGTCACAGAAACCAGTACAAACATCTACCAGCCAATAACTGTGAACGCAAAGGAAGATATATTTTAATATATGTAAGATTACATGTAACTTTCCAACTGTCACAAATGTCATTTTCTCTTTTACATCTTGGTGTTGCTGTGTTAATTGAATAAATATCAATAGCTTCCAAAATGCTTAACATCATCTTAGAATAGTCTTCCTCTAATATGTTGTGGCTCTAACGTTTCTTATAGCTCATTCTTCTTCTGAGCAATAATTAAATTATTTGCATGAAGGGACTTATGATAGCATGTTTCAATCTGGCTTTTATATAAATAGTTCAAAATCCATTATCTCAAATATATATCAGAATTAAAATAATGCGTTTTACATTAGCAGAGTTAAAATGGTCCAGGTTTGTCACCACTATTACTTTATCTGCTGAATTTCAGAAGTATGTGATGTACATTTTTCCAAGTATATGTATATTTTTATGGAGGGAAAAGATTTTCTAATCACACACTAACTCAGGACCATTAAATAATAAATAAACCAAAGGTTGTATAGGCACGCAAATGGATTGTGCCTTCAGTGGTACGAAACAGCCTAACTTCCTTTGATTTCACAATAAACTGTCACTTGAACAGCTCCAAAGCAATAACTCCCAAGACATCTATTAGCCAAAGTATACAAATGGTTCTACAAAGGACTTGAGAGGGTCAGGCAAATCTAGCCACCAAACACCTAGTGATTATTTGATCATATAGTTTGACTGAGCTTCAGGAGGGACTGCCACAATTTAAAGAACTGTGCTCAGATGACATTAAAATAATAATAGTACTACGAGTAATAGTACTACTTCTTGTGGTAGTACTATTAATAGTAGTATTATTGTTAGCATCACTACTACTACTAGTAGTAGCGGTGGTACTAACAATAATACTAGTATTAATAGTACTAGTAGTAGTAAAGGTAAAGGGACCCCTGACCATTAGGTCCAGTCGTGTCCGACTCTGGGGTTGCAGCGCTCATCTCGCTTTATTGGCCGAGAGCCGGCGTACAGCTTCCAGGTCATGTGGCCAGCATGAGAAAGCTGCTTCTGGAGAACCAGAGCAGCGCACTGAAACGCTGTCTACCTTCCCGCCAGAGCGGTTCCCATTTATCTACTTGCACTTTGACGTGCTTTCGAACTGCTAGGTGGGCAGGAGCTGGGACTGAACAATGGGAGCTCACCCCGTCGCAGGGATTCGAACCGCTGACCTTCTGATCAGCAAGCCCTAGGCTCTGTGGTTTAACCCACAGCGCCACCTGGGTCCCTAGTAGTAGTAGTAATGTGTAAAATGCCAATGAAGAAAAATTAGTCATGCAAGCATTCCAGATTTCTGGTTTTCAAGTACCAGACAATTAATTTGTGTTATATTTTTTGTCAATTTGTGCCCAGGACTTGCTGAATAAAGAAATCCATAGTCCTGTGTCTAGGGTTAGCACATATTTGATACAGAGATAAAATTAAGTTGATTCATTTGTCTGACGCATTATAGCTGAATGGGAGCAGCAACAAAAGCATCAACCACTGCAGTTTTACTACATAGTAAACTGGCTGGTGGTAACAATTTATGTACATAATAATGAGGAAATGTCCTGTATTGATATCAGGTATCAGGTTTCCATCGAAGAAAAAGGAAAGTGTACTACCTGCCATTTCAAATTACTTGCTGTCATGTTTTTTTAATTTCTCTTCCTCCTTCCTTGGGAAGTTAGAAATCTTGGAGAAATATGTGCACACTCTTGAAATATTTCCTGAAGTCAGACAGTGCCATATGTTCTTAAGCAACAAACTGTTCTCTCTGTGGGTCATTCCTCATGGCATTTAGGTTTTCTAATTAGTGTGTTTGGACACCATGTAGTTTGCATTTTTCTAGGCTCCAGTGAGATGGTGATTTGTCTTCTCTCCCTGTAAAATGTCTTGGTTCTTAATTACTATCACCATTATCATTTATAATTGCAAACTTGCTTTTCATGAACTATATAAATTATGTGTGGCTGGTGTGAGTGCTCATTTGTCAAGAGCTCCAAGCAAAAGAACTGTGTCATGCCTTCAAAAGTTAAAAGGCTATTTGAGGAACTGGATGACAAGGCACCAGTTATAGGCCTTGGTTCTAGCTTGAGGTGGGTGAAAGTTGGCAAAATCTCTGGAACTGATTGTTGACAGGTTTGCTGCTGCTCACTACAGACCTATCCAGCTTCAATCAGCTAAACAAATGCATCACTTATTTTATTTATTAATGGTGCAATCCTATGACAGTATACTCAGAAGTATGTCCTATTGGGTTTACTTCCAGGTAAATCTGTACAGTATAGAATTGCAGACTTGCAGCACAGTCCTAACCATGTCTACTCAGAAGTAAGTCCTCCTGAACCCAGGTAAATGGGGTTTGGTTGCTGGCGGGGGGTGCCAACTTGAATAAAATATTGGGGGAGGTTGCAGGTAAGCCCTGCCCCACATTCATTGATCACATGACATGATGCACGCACACCATTTGAGTGGCAATGCCCATCAACTTTGGGGGGCCCTCAAATATTATTTTGGTGGGGTGAAGATCGCTTGGCTCCTTGGAGTTGGCTCCTATGGTTGCTGTCTTAATGACTTTGTCTGCTGCTAGTTAAAGGTAGATAGCCGTGTTGGTCTGTCATAGTCAAAACAAAATAAAATAAAAAAAATTTCTTCCAGTAGCACCTTAGTTGGTCTCTAAGGTGCTACTGGAAGGAATTTTTTTTATTTTATTTTGTTTTGTCTGCTGCTCTTCAAGTAAAACCCCTCAGAGTGGTCTAGTGGAAAACAAGCTGTGTCTACACAGAAGCAAGTCCTATTTAAATGAATGGGGCTTACTCCCAGGTAAGTGGGCTTAGGATGGTAGCATCAATTATGCTCAGAGTAGAGTTGTTGGCATCTGTCTCTAAAGACAATCGAGTGTTACTCCAGGGGTGGGTGTAATAAAACACTTAGCTCCTTGAAGAAAATATACAGAACACCCAATGCTGTGTGAATTTCTGCAATGTCTCTGTTTCTGTTAGAAAAAAGTAACCTGTTTGATTTAAAACAAGGATAGTATTTATCCATGTACTTAATTTGTACTCTACAACACCCCTTCTAAACCCACCCTACAAGTGCTCTAAATAAATTCCATCACATGTGTGGTAGGTTTTGTGATGTAGAGAAAAGTTCACTAGGGACTAATTTGACACCATCAAACTCAATTTCCCTTTATTACCCTTACACAGGATTTAAACTAGTTTTCTAAGGTGAAAGGTTATAACATTAACCTGCTATGCTAGCCCCAGCAGGATTCGACTTCTTCACAAGCTAAATTAAGTGCACTTTGCTGAATGAATGCTTTTGGCAATCTTCTGTATCCCTTTCATGTTTATTTCGGGGCTGTTGTTTTCCTCTGCTGTCTGTGAATTCATATAAAGTCATAGGCAATGATCACATCCATGCAAAATTACATCATGGTAAATCGCTTTGAATTCAGTAGGTGCCATCCCAGTCCCTTAAATTTGCTGGAGCTTAAGGGCATCCATGAGGATCACATGGAATAAGTGTCATATAACGTTTTTTGCCATATTTAGAACTAAAAATTAAAAATAAATGAATCCTGGTTTCTTTTATGTGACATAGCTACAAATTGAGGGATTGAGAACACAAAAGTAATTCATAATTGTTTTCTGGATGTCATTGCTCATTCAATTAACCAGAACTTGCATCCTATTAAAACTATTTTCTTATGTTGCACTAAGAAAAAAGAAAAGAAAAGTAAGAAGCTTCAGTCTTAGCAAGGGATGAGCCTAACTCCTGCTGGTGACCTGGTATCATCTGTTCCCTATTACTGCCTGTCCCCAATATAATTGCTGGGGAGCCCTTCCCATTACCATTACCACTAATAACAGCACAGAATAGCTAGCCATAAGAATAGCATTAAAAACCTACAGATATCTAGTCCAGCATACTATTTCCTGCAGTGCCCAACCAGATGCCTCTTAAGAAACCCACAAGGAAGACATGAAGGCAACATCTTGTGGAAGCAAATTCTGTACCTCCCCAGAACACATTCAGCATCAAAAGGTTTATTGTGAAATCAACTTGGAGTGACCAGCAGGGGCAAAGCAGATGGCTATTTTTAACCTTCTCACCCCTTGCTTTTTCCTGTAAGACTAATTGCAGTCGTTAACAGTCGTCAACAGGTTTACCACAGCTATCAGCCTATCACCCATTCCCACCACCCCTCTGAGTAATACCCCTCCCACCCTCTCACTATATATGAGGGTCTGGTGACTTCTGTTTCAGTGTATCTGAAGAAGTGTGCATGCACACGAAAGCTCATACCAAGAACAAACTTAGTTGGTCTCTAAGGTGCAACTGGAAGGAATTTTTTATTTTTTATTTTGTTTTGACTATAACAGACCAACACGGCTACCTACCTGTAATCCAGAGACAAACATTTCTGAAGAAAGTCAAATACAGAGTATACAGTAAAAGCAACATAGTTAACAGAAAACTAAAATATTATTTTATAGATTTTAAAAAAAATGTTACAAAGGAGGTCAACTACAGAATATGGTACATATTTAACATCCCATGGACGTAGTTCATCGCATGGGCGTAGTTAGGGGTGGCAGCTGCCCCCCCATCAAGTAAATAAATAAAAATACTTAACTTACTGATCTTGGGTTCCATGATCACTGCAGATGGTGACAGCAGTCACGAAATTAGAAGACGCCTGCTTCTTGGGAGAAAAGCAATGACAAACCTAGACAGCATCTTAAAAAGCAAAGACATCACCTTGCCAACAAAGGTCCGTATAGTTAAAGCTATGGTTTTCCCAGTAGTAATGTACGGAAGTGAGAGCTGGACCATAAAGAAGGCTGATCGCCGAAGAATTGATGCTTTTGAATTATGGTGCTGGAGGAGACTCTTGAGAGTCCCATGGACTGCAAGAAGATCAAACCTATCCATTCTTAAAGAAATCAGCCCTGCGTGCTCACTAGAAGGACAGATCCTGAGGTTAAGGCTCCAGTACTTTGGCCACCTCATGAGAAGAGAAGACTCCCTAGAAAAGACCCTAATGTTGGGAAAGGTTGAGGGCACAAGGAGAAGGGGACGACAGAGGACGAGATGGTTGGACAGTGTTCTCGAAGCTACTAACATGAGTTTGGCCAAACTGCGAGAGGCAGTGAAGGATAGGCGTGCCTGGCGTGCTCTGGTCCATGGGGTCACGAAGAGTCGGACACGACTGAACGACTGAACAACAACAACAAACTGACAAATGGAGTTGCAGATAACTCGGTTCTGTCCCCCCCTAACATAAAGCCTGCCCCCCTAATATAGATTCTGACTATGCCCATGCTTCCTTCTGAAGGAGCCCAGGGAAGCAAACAATAAGTGACAAAGCAATGAAAAAACAATTCCAGTACAGTTGCAGAAAAAGAAAGATACACATTTTAAATACTTGCTGAAATAGGAAGGTCTTCAGTAGGTGCCAAAAAGACAAGAGAGATGGCACCTGTCTAATATTCAAGGGGAGGGAATTCCAAAGGGTGGTTTCCACAACACTCAAGGCCCAATTCTTATACAGTGGTACCTCGGTTTAATAACAGCCCTGTTTACGAACAATTCGGTTTACGAACTCCGCAAAACTGGAAGTAGTGCCCCGGTTTGTGAATTTTACCTCAGTCTAAGAATGGAATCCAAATGGTAGAAGGGCACCGGCGGCGGGAGACCTCATTAGGGAAAGCGTGCCTCGGTTTAAAAACGGTTTCGGTTTAAGAATGGACTTCCAGAATGGATTAAGTTCGTAAACCGAGGTACCACTGTATTGTGTGGACTGGACCTCTTGATAAGATAGCACTCTTGAGCGAATGTTATGTTGGATCTCAGCCATAACATCATTTTTGTCAGAAGTCTTCTCAAAATTTGTCGCCATTTTAGTATGTTTTACTAATCAGCATGACAAATACTTTGAGGCCGAGCCATTGGCTGTTCTTTTCATGTTGCAGGTGTTCAAGCTGATCGAGAATGACCTACATTCATTCGTCCACTGTACACAAGGCTGATACGAGGACTGGAATTGTGGCCACACTTGGAATGGACCAAATCCATGAAGAGTCATTTGCCAAAACAAGCACAAAAAATTGGTGAACTGGACTTCCTCTTTGCTTGCTTGCTTTGTTTCTTAAGAGCATAATACACACTGACCTGATTCTTACGAACTGTCTACATTAGCCGCCATTGTCACCTGCCAGTCGAGATGCCCTTCTTGAGTGACATTTCATTAGCTGATAGTTATACAAGGATCACAGGGAACAATCCAGCCAAAGTTAATCGCTTCTTAATCCCATTCATTTCAATGGGAGAGTTGTTTTTATTCACTTACTTAAGGGATTAACTCTCCCACTAAATCAACAGGACTTAAAAATGCTAAACTTTGGCTTCAGGGGCCCAATTCTTGACGTTTCTTTTCCAAAATTAGTTAATAAAAGGGCATGCCTAAGAGGCAACAGCTGAGAAAATGTGAGATAACTTTGTGTTACAGAGCTATAAATGTATGAATGGTGCCGGAAGAGAAGAAATGGGGACTTTCCACCCTTCCTTTTTCATAATTTTAGACCAGGACATTGCTCAATGCAGTGGGCTTAGAATACACAAAAGGAAGGAGCCACTTCTTCAGGCAACTCATAGTAAATTTACGAAGTTCAATGCCACAATACCTCTACCGGTACTAGCTTAGATAGAACTCTTATGAGCTGTAAGCCAGGGGTGGGGAACCTCCAGTCTAATTACTCCAGCCAGGCTTCTCCAATTAGCCTGCTACACACCCCAGCCTTACATACTTGACATCAAGTGTGAAACAAGTAAATATGTCGCTGGGCCAAATGCGGTTTGCAAAGCCCTCTGCACAGCACTTTGTAAGTGGCAACAAATCAGCTCCATGCACAGAACTGCGCAAACCCTGCCAATCAACTGATCATCTACACAGGCAAAAATGGGATACCCAATGTCTTTGTGACCATGAAGTCTCCATTTCTGAAGTGGTAGACATTACAATAATCATGGTACCTTCTTCCAGGGGCCTCTTCTGTGTTAATCTTGTCTACAGATTGCTGAGCTAAGTGGCCTTTGGTCTGATTCAGCAAGGCTATTCTTCCGATTTTACATTCACTTAATTACTACTGCAAAAGTTTAAGATCAGAAGAGATCTGATGGACTTTAGATGTTGATGATGATGATTTTGCAGTCTTTATCAAGTAGTTGGAACAGCAAAGCAAGGGTGAGATATTATTATTGAAAACTGAAAAGAAAACACTATTCACTTTCCAAACACCTAGGTGATCTAAACATTTATTTTCATAACATCCTAAAATTGTGCTGTCTTTGGGGAAATGACCCATTTCGAAAATAATACCTCCCCGTATTTATTTAGTTCATGAAATTTCTTTCTTCTTCGTTCTTAGTGGGGGGAAAACCCTTTGTTCAGTTAAAACTTAAAACCAATTCTTCTTTTTTCAGACTTAAAACCAATCCTTATTTTTTTCAAGGACTATTTAATCTTGTGACAATGACACACAACTTTAAATAATGCCTTTTTCGAGTGCTATGTGTTCTTGTCCAATTCAAACATGTACAAATATGTACAAACAAAAGCTACTTATTAATAGGCAGGGATAAAATAGATAAACAGGAAGCACATGGAATGTTTTTAAAAAGGCCCAAGAGCTCAAATGCATGAAACATAAATAAACTTTCTTAGATTTGACTCCCTCTAGAGTATTTTTAAGGGAAAAGCTTCATAGCAGGCTTCATTTTCATTACAGAAAGCAGCGTTCCCACAAAAATGCCCCGATTTTGACTTTCTGACACGCTTTTATTTTTACTCAATATCTTTCCGCTTCTGCATAAATGATTCAGGGACACTAAATTATAATGACAACGATTGCTTTCAAGAAAGAATAGAAATAAAATATATGTAAAGACATTGGTAAACACTCAAATTAGTCCTGCAGAAAATCAAAGCCACAATCCAACACAGTTAATCACACTGTAGCCCATAGGAATCAGTTATTTTCACCTATCTCTGGCCTAGACTTAGGACTTTAGCAACACTGTGCATATACACATTGAGATATCACACAGATCAGCTCTGTCATCACTTATGCTATGTTTCTTGGGACTATCTGTTGCATTACTTTTTTCTACATGAACTTTTCAAGCATAGGGAGTCAAGTGACTAGGAGATATCTATATTCGTAGCATGGGGTGGGGGGTGGGGAATGCATCGTGCACATATTTAGCAAATGCCCTATTAGGGAATTGGCTAAATGCCTAATGACTGATTTCTGATTGAATGAGTGTATGACTGAGATGGTCGTCTGGCTATTCCCATGTTACAAAAAATAACTGCTATTGGGATAGTACCCTGTCCTTCTCCATGCAGGTAAAAGTAATATGAGAATAAGCTTTTATTCTGCAGAACCAATGTGGCAATAGTACCAAGTCACCAGGGATGCCAACAGGATGTCTTGGGCTCAGTATGTTGTACATGGGTTCCAGCCCTGCCTCTGCATCTATTGACAAGAACAACTTGTGTACATACTAACAGTTTATGTACATACTAACTTAGCCTACCTAACAACCTCACAGTATTGTTGCTGGTGGTATTAATTAATATTGCAGCATTATTACTTTGATTTCTTACCCTCCCTTCACCGTAAGGTCCCACAGCAGGTTACGACATTGTAGAATTCATTATTAAAATAAATTTAAAAACAAATTGCACTTAGCAATAACAGGGTGGGTCCTATTGCAAAGATAAAAGCAAGCGAAGGGGAGTATAATGTATACAACCTTGAGCTCCTGAGTGGAAATGCAAGATTCGTATATATCTCATGTCTTCACAGCAGCTTTAACTGCAATATTTCAAAGTCCTGATATTTACAGCAAAATCCTCTCCCCCTCTTTTCCCCCCCAACAAGCAAAAAATACTCTTATATACAATTTCACAACTTTGGCATCTGAAGTGCCAACTCTCAGCCTAGCCTAGCCTACCTCACAGGGCTCTTATGAAGATAAAAGGATGAAGGGAAAGTTGAGAAGCTCCTGGGATAAAATCACGACACAAATCTACAACAACAGACAGATATGTGCAATTTCACAACTCTCAGCAAAACACATACACAAAGCATTTTTTTTCTATCCTTGAGAAACAAAAAAGTACCATTGTCTTAAAATAGACTCTATGGAGGAGGGAATCTTTTCTGGTGGGAGGATCAGATCTTTACCTCCCCCACCCCTGGTGGACTGTCTATCTGCCAATCACCAGATGTCTGCCAATCACCAGGACTAAACTTTATTATGTGGGGATCTTTACAAGAACATGCAAGTGAATGCTATGATTGTCATTCTTCTGAATCAATGACAGCTAACAAACCTGTCTGTTGAAAATACCCAAAGCTATTTCTCTGATCCCCAATGGCACCTTCAAAAACTGCTTTCAAGTTGTAAGAAACAGAGATGCTACCTTTAAAATTACATCTCTTGGAGCGGGGATTGCATGTAATCTGTCTTTGTAAATGTAAGAGTTGTTACTTCTGGATGGTGTAAACGTTATTAAGAAGCTGGCTGTTCCCGGACTAGTCTGGAAGAGAAGGGTCCTTGACACTACTGATGTTGGCTGCTGCTGTTCAAGCTGAATCTTATGTTTATCAGGGGTTTTCCCTGCACATACTACAATATTTCTATAGTTCTGACTTCATTACTAGAGCAAACTCTGCTTTCTGTGTTTGTCATAGAGATCAGTGTACAAATTACAACATGTGCTAAGCAAAGTGCATGCTATAACACTGGATAGTTTAGGAGTTGTGTGATGTCCAGACCCTCAACACCCACCCCAGTCTGAAGTTGTTTGTCTTTTCTGTTTATTTAAATGACACTGTTGTTTGAATTGATTGGAGAGGGGAGGGGGGTCTTCTTAAGTCTTGAGTCATGAATTCTCAGACTGGGATGCTTTGCTGAGCTACTCTTAGCACCTCATTAATTACCAACTGAAGCAAAGTCAAACTGTTTTGCAATTCTGGTGCCTTCCCGTGATCAGATCACAATCCTGTGTCGGAATGTTAAAAAGGTTGATTATCTGCCATATGTCCTATTTGGTTCCATGAAGCACAATTGGCATTTTAATCCCTGTAAATATAAATACTCAGGGCTTTGGCACCCGTTATCAGTCAAGGCAGGCCCTTCAGTGCTTTTTTCTGCAAATAACTCTATTTTGAATGCAATATCACATGATGTTTTCACCATTCCTGACAAATGGGTGCACAGCCACTCAAAGATAGGGATATGAATAAATAGCCCTGATGATGGGTGCTTTGCTCTGGAGATAACCTTAGTGCTCAAGACAGCACTAACCCACCCAAGCATGGTTTGAATAAATGCATGCCTTGTGGAGACTGGGAGAAACTGGAGACAGTTCACAGTCTCCAAAGAATATAAAATAAATACGACTTTAAAGAAGAAACAGATCTCAATTAGTGCAGGCATGGAAGAGTGAAGAGTTGTGAGTCTTATAATTAATTACATCACAAACACCATCCAGGAGTTGGCTGTTGCTCTCATCGAAGCAAAACAACAACATTTCACGCAGCAGTTGTTTCATTTGTTTGCTTATTTGATACAGTGACAGAGTGATTAAAACATATAAAAAAAAACAAAAAAATCCACAAAATTCACACATTACAGAGTGATCAGTAGTTTATGCAGCCAAATATCCCACCCTCTATACAACAAAGATGGGAAGCTGTGGCCATATTTCTAGACTACATTGCCCATCATTCTGACCATTGGCCATGTTAGCTGAGTCTGATGGAAGGTGGAGTACAAGAACTCCTGGATGGCCACAGGTTTCCCCATCCTTGCCTGACAAGATTATGTTGGTGGGGGAGGGAATCACCTATTTATTTCCCTAGTAAAAGTTTTCCAATTCAGCACTTCCAGCTTCATAAATTGAATAACATTATATACCTTCATTATAAGGGGTTTTTTTACTTTAGGAGGAAAGGTAGATAAGGGGGGAGGTGAAAACGTGGAATATAAGGTTATGCATGGTCTTGAGAAAGTAGACAAGAGGCAGGGGCAAATTCCTTCTCTCATAACATCAAAATCTGGAGCCATCCAATGAAGCTGAATTTTGGAAGATCCAGAAAGGACAAAAGAAAGCACTTCTTCGCACAGCACATAGTTAAACTGCAGAATTTGTTCCCACAAATTGTAGTGATGGCCATCAGCTTCACTGGCATTAAAGGGGATTAGGCAAAAACCATGGAGGATGAGGCTAACAGTAGTGACTAGTTATGATGGGCTATGTTCTGCCTCCACTGTCAGAGGCAATATGTCTCTGCATGCCACTTGATGGGAATCGCAAATGAGGAGAGTGCTGTTGTCCTCAGGCCTTGATTGTAGGCTCCCCATAGACATCTGATTGATCACTGTGAAAGCAGGATGTTGGACTAGATAGGCCTTTTGTCTGATCCAGCAGGGCTCTTCTTATGTTCCTAAATTCCTAATTTTCATACTGTGACTGCATTATTTTTTAATGTTAAATATGAAATATATTATCTGTCAGCCAGTCAAAGGCTCATTATTTGTAGCTGTGGAAGGATACACATTTATTTCCACTTATTCGGACTATGATATCGTACCGTAATAAGCCTCTGTTTGCAATGTTAAATTAACATCTTTTGCAATTTATCTTCAGCATAGCAGAAGATTAATTTCAAAAGCTGGATGTCAGAAACAAAAGATCTATGTCCAAAAACATGTGGGAATTGCAACAGGATAAGGAATATGGAAAAGAATGGTTTGATATAGATTTAAATCATCATACCTAGGGTATCTCAGAGTTCAAAGACAGTTATTAGCCATAATAGCTAAATGAAACCTGTTCAGAGATGGAATGCCTCTGAACACCAGATGTTGGGGACAAACAGCAGAAGAGAGAATTGGTGCCTTCATGCTTTGCTTGTAAGCTTTCCAAAAACATCTGGCTGGCAATTGTTAGAATAGTAGACTAGATGGTCTTTCAGTCATATATATTGAGGCTCTTCTTATGTTCTCATAGTCCTACAATATTTCTGGCTTTTCAGAATACTGAGCTTTCACTAGCATTATCTCAGAAACCCTGTGCATTTTGTGACTTGGGATGGGGATTCTTAAGTATTGTGTGGTTGAGTACATTTAAATTTTTTATCTCTCCTGCTCATTCTTGCCTCATGAGAACATCTCATAGGCAAAATCTTGGTGATGTCCAGCCGTATGGAATTCAATGGCAGTATCTCCATTGGCTTAAGTCCAGGGTTGGGTCTTTTTCATAATCTGTGTCTTGTCTAGTTAAAATTCTGATAGCTTTTGTCAAGAGAAATGTTATTGCCTGCCCTGTATACAGGGAAGAACAAAAGGAGATTTACATTTGAAATATGAGTTGGAGACAGGCTTGCCCCTCTGCAAACATGTGGACTCCTGTTCATGGAGGGAAAGGATCCAGAAAAGGCTCCCTGCTGAATGAATGCCGTCAACATGCTGATGATCAAGCATGCATGCTCAAGTAGAGTGAGCGGGCAAGAAAGTAGGCAGCCTAGGTTGGCCTTCCTGAGCTTCTCCTGCCATCATACCGACCGCTTACAAGGGCAAGCAAAATGAAGAAAGTCATTCTCCCCTTCATCCATCCACCCCCCCTGCTGCCAACAACAAGGGAAGGAAACCTACATTTTAGAATGCAGGGTTACTTCTCACAGTAATGGCAAGAAGGTGGACAAGGAGAAAAACATTCACTGCTTTATTTCCTGAGAATGGAGCTGAGAATGGAGAGGGGACATTTGGGTGAACTGTGAAGGGGTGAGTTTTCAGGGGTGAGTTGTGATTAGATGGGAAGGGAAAGGGGATTGAGGATGGGCAATCAACATGAACAGAAACGGTAGCCCCTAGTATATTAAAGATATACTAATTGATACTTCTATACTGAATATATTGTACACTGCCATATCTTTTTTTGAATGAGTTGACAGTATAGAAATACTACTATAGATAAATTAATTAATATGGTAGACTGTGTAATATATTCTCAAGCATCTCTTCTCCCTTACATCAGCCAGCCTGTAACTGGTAAGACAATTGCATCGCTCATTAGCAAGACCCAAAAGTGAACGGAGCCGGTGTTTTCATGGCTTTAGGATAAGTTAATAAGGAATAATCCAATTACTTTTAATTAATATATTTTCTAACTTCATGGAAAAAAAGTAATCCGTTGTCCTAATTACTACTAGGATTATGCCATGTGCTCTTTCTGGTAACAACTAAAATATTATTCTGCTGAAAAATGTAGGCAAGTGAGTTATTGAAAATGTTTAGGGGTACTCTCATTTTCCTACTCATATTGAAATACTGCCCCTCAATGAGGCCAAATTTAGATTCACAAAATGTTTAGGGATATGCATACCCCTGCGTCCCGCCAGAAAAAAAGCACCTCTAGGGTGCATCTCAAATTCTTATTTTGTCTTGATACTAGTTCATTGATTCCAGCTTCTAAGTGCTTTTGAAAATCTTTTCATGACAACATTAACATCATGTTGCATGTTATGGAAAATAAGAGACATACCAGTAGTTTTGGAGGAGGAGGAGGAGGAGGCAGATATGGAAATATTGTAGCCTTATCAGTAGTACCGGTACTACTAGGAACAAAAAGTTTCTAAATCACACTTAACATTGTGTTTGTATCTCACAACTGCAGTCACAGGTTCTGGATGATGATTTTATGTTAGACATATGCCCATATCAGACTTTACCAAAATTATATATAATAGGCACAAAGCCATTACTTAATTGATTGTTATTTGGAAAATAATGAAAATTTAATAGGATAGGTTGTTGCTGATAATAACTTACTTAAAATCTTATAGCTGAACTTAAGCATATTAAAGTCCCAAGGATTTCTATGGGATGGTTAAACATGTGCATAATTCTTTTCTAGTAAGATCAGCGGGTCTTAAAAATGTTAATGTTGGGTGTATCATGCCCAATATGTTTTACTGTGCACAGGAGAAACATTTTATAGGTACTTCTAACACATCGTGACCAATCCAGTTATGCACAGTTAAGGACTACTGAAATCAACATGTATGCCTAGCTTTAAACTGGATCACAGCTAAGAAATGATTATGAGAAATGGGTGTTTTCAACTAAGTGCATTGAACAGGTACACAAGCCAAGATCCATTACATCAAGAATATATAAAATAAAAACTCATTTTTTCCCAATTACCTGATAATATTTTGCTTTTCTAAAGCAATGTAAGTTTCCACCAGTCAATTCTCCTTTAGTACAGTCCCATTCCATGTCTACAAGGAAATCCTCCAAGATCTATATCTGATTTTACTGATTTTAGTGACAAAGATGCCTTTAGTTCTCCATATGTTTTCTTTAAATCTTTCATCTCAGAGTCTACAGTCTCCCCACCATCAGGTGCTATGGGCACCAGGGGTTGCGGCAGAACTATACCACCAAGATATGCATCCTGTCAATGTCAACTTTGTTGGTGGTGCATTATCATGTTGGCGGACATAAAATCCTATGCCTACATCACTGTCAAAAAACAACCCACCACACACAGTCTTTCACAATGACAGAGCTGGATTTCAGTGATATTGTATGTTCATTTTACCATCATATAAGACAATCAATTAATATACTTGACTGGGCCTTAAAAGCTAATAAAGTGCAGAAAAACTGATTTTGAACAGAACTTCCTTTATTAACCTCCCAGTGTAAAAGAATTCTCCTAAATCAATCAATCAATCAATCAATCAATTATAAATCAATCTCAAAACCCAGTCTTTCTTTTGGATTCTTCTATAACCAGCTAATTAAATTCTGATAAAACCCTATTCATTATTACAGCTGCTTCTATCAGCAGTTGATCTTTTTATAGTTAGAAACAAAGGGCAAGAAAATGAATTTGTTCAGCACCTATAGCTAAAATGGCATAAGCCTCAACACCAAAATTTACATTTCACTCAAAATAGGCACCAGTGTGATTTTCTGTTATTTTCTTCTGCAATGCTGGCTTTATTTATTTATTATTATCCCACCCTTCACTAGGGCAGGTGACAACAATTTTAAATACAACATTAAGAACAATTTTAGAACTTAAAATTACAAAAAAATACAATCACAAAAATATTGATATCAATATGCAATAAGCCTTCCCAATTATCCCCAATGAAATAGATAATTATTGTATTTTATTTATTATATTTATATGTCACTTACTACTAAAAGATTTCTCTGGAGGCAACTTACTGGTAACTTAAAAAACAACAACAACCCACTGTACCAAATTTAAAATGCATCAGAATATTAATAAAATATTAAATATGAACCATGAATGTTTTAAGATAGTGTTCAAGGTTTATTTTGCTTCTTGTTTTGGAAGTGCTTAGCAAATATTACTGCATTTCCCCTCCAATATAATATCAGAGAGCGGGACGGGACCAAGAGTCTAGATAAAACCAATGCATCAATTAAAATGGACCTGTCTCTGGTTTGAAACAAAGTGTGTATTCTCCCTGAGATGGTGCAGTGACTACAGGGTATAACCCAGGCTGACGCTGAGAAGCCTTTTATGCGATCTGCCTAATAACTGGAAGCTGTGCATTAACAGCAATATAATGACTCTCTATGCAATGTGTCTGCATTGTGAAGCACTCTGGTGAAGGTTAGTCTGGAATACCTCGTCCCTGGAGAGAATGTACTGTTTATGTAATGTTTTCCTTATGTTTCCTCAACATTCCCACCCGCTTTTAAAAAACATACTTTTAATGTTAACACTTCTCCAGCAGAGCTGTCCAACTTTGCTGTGGGTTAGTATTGAATGTATATTCCTTTAGTTTCTTCCTGTGATTGTTTATTAACACCATTCCTTCCTCTGGTTACAACAGACATTTCAAAAGGCAAAAAAGAAAACTGCACACACCCACACCCACCCACCCACACACACACACCCCATCCCCAAATAACGCAGACTCTATCTGTATATTGGCGTATTTCTGAAGTTGAACGCTGAATTGTCTTTCATTTTTATGTCTGTGGGGCAGTTCTCATCCCATCTAGCTCAAGTATCCTGGATTTAAAAGATTTTCCCTGGAGCCCTTTTCAAAGGGAACCTCCCATAGATCTTTAAATCCCCCATATTTTCTGATTCAGATATTTAACAATGCAGTGAGAATGGGAAAACTACTCCGAAGAAGTATTTTTCAAAGGAAGCCTGCTTTATGATTTCTGGTACAATACCAGTGGTTGTAGGTATTTTCCTTCTCTTAAAAAGTAGCTGTATGTTGATGAGAAAGTAGATAACGTCTCCCTCCCACAACCCCATTTTCTTACAAAAACATTCCTGTATAAATGACAGTCTTCTGCATAAAAAAGAGGTGAAAATCAGCATGACTTCTAAATAAATGTGTTTGGGATTAAGGTGTGTATGCATTTGGGTAGTCTTTAGGCTGAAGAAATGCAAATATCAATTATTTGCAAAGCAATCTCCTGCTGACTATTCTGATCCTGTTGTGTTTTACAAGACTGAATCTCAGTGATGGCATGAATATTTAATTGGCAGAAACTCTCTCCCAGATTTCTGACATTGTTTCTAATTCACAAGGACCTGCATTTTCCCCCTTTTCCTAGGAAAGCAATGTTTCAGTGTATCAGGTCCTGTAATAAAATCACTGGGAATTCTGTAGGAAAAAGATAAAACGGACTAGGAATATGATAATTTAAAATTTAAAATTCAGTGTTCTTGAAAATGAAATGAATTAGATGGAGGCTAACTAAACACATTTTTGACAGTGCAGTTGACTGCAAATGTGCTGCAATGTAGCCTGTGCATTTGTGCCTTATTGCCATTAAAATATGTGCGCACATTTACATGGGAATTTCTTACATACTGAGCACATTTACATGGGAACATTCTGCATACATTTATTTGGGAAAGGGAACAAGTCCCAGTGAACTCTGTGGGTCTTGCTTGTAAGTAAATATACATAGGGATCAGGTTGGTAAGACTGTGCTCAGAGCACCATATATTCCAAACATGTCTATTTGATTTCAGCAGTACTACTTCTGAGTAAGTTGCTTAAGCCATAATTAATTATCAAAGTTCATCAGCTTCATAGAAGACTTTGCATGCTATGTTGTGTGTAGTGGAGTATAGTAGGTTTTATTTTTAAGGGGTCCAGTGTGTTGTAACCCAAGTTCAAACTCTGATCTTGTGGTGAAGTCACTGTCTTTCAGTCCAATCTCCAATGCAGGGCTCTTGTAAGGAATTATGAATTATTCTGTACATTTGAAAACACTATACAAGAGAGAGTGTGGTGTGTGTGTTTGTGGTTTTAGAAACTCCACACCTAAAATTCCTGCAATGAAAACCTCAGTAGAAGACTTCAGGATATTTAGGTTGACAGTCTTTTTTCAGTAGGGCAAACATAACAGTTAACAACACAAAAAGTGTATAGGGTGGGGAACGATCTGAATGATAATTTTTTTAAATGCAGGGACTTCAATCAGGAACAGTGCCATAATACTGTTCTAGAACCCTCTAATATCACAAAGCTAGTTTTTTTTAGTTTCACTGTACACTTTCTCACACACAATTTTAAAAGAGAAAAATGCAGGGAAGAGAAATGATAGCACACGGTGTGCTGGAAGCCCCGTACGTATGCAATCAGTTATAGTCTTAAGATGATGATTGGGAAGCTGTAGCACTGCAATCCTGGAAGGACTAAAAAGGTAAAGGACCCCTGACAGTTAAGTCCAGTTGCGAACGATTCTGGGGTTGCGGCGCTCATCTCGCTTTACAGGCCGAGGGAGCCGGTGTTTGTCCGCACAGTTTTTCCGGGTCATGTGGCCAGCATGACTAAGACGCTTCTGGTACAACAGAACACTGAAACCAGAGCAGCACATGGAAACGCCGTTTACCTTCCCGCCGGAGCAGTACCTATTTATCTACTTGCACTTTGACATGCTTTCGAACTGCTAGGTTGGCAGGAGCTGGGACTGAGCAACAGGAGCTCACCCCGTTGCGGGGATTTGAACCACCGACCTTCTGATCAGCAAGCCCACATTTGAATAATTGTATTGTTTGTATACTTTCAGAGGAAAAGTGGCCATTGCCTCTTTCTTATACTTTGTTCTGGTGCAACCTGAAATCCTTTTGCACTAGGTACAACCAAACCTAAGTAGCCTGGCTTGGAATGTGTCCTTGACCTATGATAATGCCTCTCACGTGCTAGGATGGAGAGCAATGAATAGAAATCTCTGTCTTTTGCGCAGCTGGAATTTAGCCTCACAGCCACTGCACCACCCACTTTTTTCTTCTGGCCCCATTCACCAGTCACATGTGGCCCCCCAGAAGGCTATGAAAAGTTATCCTCTGTTGGAAAAAGATACCCAAATCCTCCTGTGACATATTGCAAACATAAGTTCCACCTGGCCCTGCACCAATATACTTGGTGACAGATTAGTAGATGAACACATGATCTGCATGTGGAAAGTCCAGGAAAGGCTAGGGTCAACTCCCTACCTGGAACCCTGAAGTGCTGCTGCCAGTCAGTATGCAGATAACACCAAACTAGAGGACCAGCAGTCTAATTCAGGGCACTTCCAGATGACCTGTTTAATGAGCATTCATCCTGACTTGTTTGCCAAGACATTAGATGGTGTTGGCTTCTGGATGTGCTTCTGGACTTAGTCCTGAGCCTGGATGCCCAGGTCTCTGCAGTGGCCAGGAGTGCATTTGCACAGTTATTGATTGATTGATTGATTGATTGAATTTATATACCACCCTATACTGGGAGGTCTCAGGGTGTAAATGAGTACCTTGGGTCAGGGACTCAAGGTTTAGGAAGCATATATAAAAACAACAATTGCATTCAAACTGCCTCTTCTCAAAGCTACTGCACCAGCTGCACCCATTTCTGGAAATATCTGATTTGACCATAGTGGCACAAGTCATCCCATTTGGATTACTGTAATGCGCTCTATGTGGCGCTGCCTTTGAAAAGTGCTCAGAAACTTCAACTGGCCCAAAGAGCCTCAGCCAGACAGTTGACCAGGGCTAGTTATGGGGAGCATATGACACATTTGTTCCAACAGCTCCACTGGCTATGGATCTGTTTCCAGGCACAATTCAAAGTGCTGGTTATGACCTATTAAGCCCTATATGGCTTAGGCTCAATATGAAAGACTGTATTCTCTCATTTGAACCTGTCTGGGCTCTGAGATCTTCATGGCAGGCCCTTCTCTGAGTTCTGCCACCCTCACAGGCATGGGAGAGGACCTTTTCGGTGGCTGCTCCCAGACTTTGGAACTCCCCCCCCTGATAAGAAGTTAGACTAGCCTCTTCATTGTTCTCCTTCTGCCAGCAGATGGATACCTTTTTATTCCAAAAGTCCTTTAGGAACCGACTCTTTTAAGGGAAAGGTCTACTGTGATGTTTTTATCATTATTATATCAATTTTAATAGATCTTATTATTGTCTATTATTATAAACAGATTCTATTAGTTTTAATTGCTTTTTAATGACTGTCTCTTCTATATTTTTAGCCTTTTCTATTTTATCTGTGTTTTTGTCTTATCTGTAAGCCATATTGAGTCCTTTGTCTGGGGAAAAAGGTGGGATATAAATAAAGATAATAAAGATATTTAATGAACATCCACTCTGATTTGTTAATGGGGATGCTAGAGGACAGTGCATCAAAGCAGGTATTATCCCACACTTTCCCCATCCCAGTTTTTCCCACATATTGGAGAAAGTCCAATCTTGAGGGGGGGGGCAGGTTTGTTGCGCAAGCCCTCCCCATCAATTATAACTGTGCAAAATGAATCTGCCTATACTGTATGTGATTAAATCCCCGCTCCCTCAAAAAAGTGACAGCCTGGGAGGGAGCGCCCTCAGTACAACGCAGCTTCTTATCTCTAATCATCAAAAAGTTGGGGGGGCTGACACACTTCTGTGAAATCTGAAATTTAGCTGCACTCGCTGCTTTGTCCTTGTTAGTTGGCCCCAAGAAATGTTTCATGAGGACACGCTCAGGCATCATGCAGACTAACTCCCCCCCCCCAAAAAAACACCCCGATACTGACAGAGAAAAGCGTGTGGCTCCTCGAATTGTGTGGGAAGCGAAGGCGACGGCGAGCGACGCCCCGGCATCAGCCAGAAGCGAGACTTCTGGGCGCGTTCTCGCACCCCCCCCACGCGCACGCGCGCGTTCCCCCGCTCCCGTCGCGCCGCGTCCCTCCCTCGACAGCTCGAGCCAGAGCCGCCCGCCAGCGATTGGAAGTTCCTCGCCCAGGCGGCTGCGCGTCCGATTGGAGTTTTGCTTTCCACACTTCGACGCGGGCTTCAAAAATACCCCTGGACTCCCGGAGAGGGAGGAGTAAGTGGGAAGCGCTCCCTCGCTCTCGCTCCCAGGCAGAGTCCGCGAAGGCAGCGGAGAGAAGCTTTGCTCTGACTCCGGCTGTCGCCCAGCTGCGAGGGACGGTCTGAGGGGGGCTGCTGCTGCCGTCGTTCGCCCCCCGCCCCGCTGCCTTCCGAAGCCCTCGCCCGCTGGGAGCGTACCCGCTCCTCTAACGCTCCTCGCGGCTGAGGCGCCTCACGCCTAGTGTAGCTGAGGCGGCGCTCCTACTACCCACGCCTTCCCTCAGAAAGATGCCGCTGGGCTTCGAGGCGTCTGAGGCGACAGCTCCCAGCCAGGTCCGAGGAGGGCGCGCCCAGCCCTGAAGCGGAGCGAGAGGGAGAAGCGCTGCCACCATCACCACCACCAGCAGCCCGGGCTCCTTCCCCGCGCCTCCCCTTGCCCTTCTCTATGGGGTTCCTCGGCGAAGGTGAGCAGCGCCCAAGAGGAAGGCACACCTGCCCATGGAGTTCCTGACTGGGAGCGCCGACCTGTAGCCAGAGCCGGGTGGGAGCGCCCCGCGCCACGACCAACCTTTGCCCAACCCTCATATTGCCCTCTTTTTTCCCCCCCACCCCACCCCCTCGCAAAATGGTACCTGCCCTGACATCGACCAGGCGCCTCGCTCCCGGGTTCCCGCCGCTCTCTTTCGCCGTCCTTCCGAGGAGGCTGCCCGGAGGCCATCGTCGGGGCGACTTGAAAGTGCAATAATTAAGAGCCCGCGCGCCGCCGCCAGTGACATTTGTGGGCTCGCTTGTTTGTAAACAAGAAGACGCTCGGGAGCCCTTGTCTCCGAGGCAGGTATTTCTGCCGCCCTCCCTCCCCCTCCCATCCCCATTCCGCCGCCTCGTCTTCCTTCCCCTCCGAAAAGGACGAGAGACGGGAACTTCTTACAGGGTTACTATGCAATTGCGACTGGTTTCTTGGGTCTTTATCACTTTGAACTTGATGGAATACGTCGGCAGCCAGCAGAACCCTCCCAGAGTCCGGCGGCAGGGAAGTAAGTGCGCCCTTTTTCCTGGGTCTCTTCTGAAGCAGGGGTGGGGGTGGGGACAGGGGCTCGCTCACCTGTTGAGGATCTCTCGCTTCTCTCGTGGTGCCGGGGATGTCCCAGGGGAAGTCACGCTGAAGGAGAAAAGGTATTTTGGTACGGCAGCAGCAGGTCTCGGGCAACCCGACCCTCTGCATATTGGCTCGCTTGCAGCCTTGGTGAACGACGCTGTTCCTTAGCCGCGCAGCGCTAAGAAGCAAGTGCCGCTTGTCTCTTCTCGATGAAGCGACGCGCACAGGGCTGCGGAACTCAAGGAGACTTGTCTCCAAGGAACGTGGATAGGATCGCACTGCGCAGTTTTTTGTTTTAAAAAAACAAAGCTTGCATAGAGGAGCAAAGGCGGATCACGCCCTTGTTGGGAAGTTTTTTCCCAACCAACGTAGAAACACATCACTGACTCACACTTATCATAAAGATTGAACTAAAGCTATTTTCCTTATGTATTGTACGATGCACTCCACACACACTTGGTTCAGGATCGAGGAGGCATCTCTGTGTCCCACCCTCGGTAATGCAGCAAAGGGTCGTGCAGTTTCCTTTGGGTGCCTCCTGATCTTTGCCTGGCGATTTGAATGGGATCTGCCTCCCACTTAAGTGAATAGGGGGCAAGTTGATACTGTCTTGGATGAGTGCTACTACGCTGTACCTAATTAAAAAAAAGGAAGAGTAACGTTGGCCCCAAGCATCTTTTCTCTTTCTCCCTGGTGGTTGCTCGACTTTGTAATTTCTCTGAAATTTGGGGGTGAGAGAAGCATCCAGTATACGCATCTCTGTAGGTAATTATAACATCACATTTTTACAATCAGAAGGTGGCAGAGAGGGCCAAAAATAGAAACACCAAAGAGAGTGTTATACATCAAATAATGGTGACAATGTTCTACTAGCGAGCAGGAGTCGGCTAAAGTTAAGCACGTTGCATGTTTGCCTCGGAAGCTAAGCGCATCTGAGTTAAGTTGGACTTGCAGGCCCCATTGATTTCAATAGGCGAGATGAAAGCACCGGGCAGGAGCCCAGTTGGAGTTCGTGCAAGATCGAAAAGTGCCCCTGGATCGTGCCCCTGTTTAATTCACACGCGTATCGTCTTCGGAGGAGTTAGGAGACATACGGGTCGTTGGAAGTGTGTGCACGCGTGGGGCTGTGGGTTGTGTGTGAGTCTCCCACCGAAGGAAGGCCAAAGCAAAACAGTGGTTTGAACCTTGGATTCCAGAAGATTGGCCTGGCCAGATAAAGCAGGAGACACTGGTGAAGTTTGTGGTGAATGGGGCCATTCTTTCTTTCCAGGCTAGACAACACCTAGGTAGGACTTACCCGTCAATGAGCCTCAAGTGAGAAGGCAGGACGAGTGGGTAGAGGGGTTGAATGAGATAAACCCAGATGAGCGGGTGCAAATTTGGTCTCTCTTCAATTCGTGCAAAGTCTACTAGGAATCTCTTTCCTCCATCGACCTCGATAGGGATCCTTCTCCCCTCCCATATCTCCCCAAAGGCCCTTCCTAGAGAGCTGGGCGAGATGTTTCTGAGCTTCGTTTGGCGCTTTGTACTACTTGCTGAAAGGGGCTGTGTATTTCCCTCTTGCTTGACAGCTCTGCCCTGATAGGAAGAGGCCAACACACACAGCAGCCTGTTTTCATTCCGCACCCCCCCCTCCAAAAGTACACAAGGTTATTTCCTAGGTTTTGCCCAGCCTTCCCTTTCCCCACCTTGGCACAAGTATCCCTTGAAAGCTTCCTTTGTACATCGGCTTCTCGAAAACAAGGTCCGATTCACCGAAAGTGCCCTGGAAATATCGCTTTCGCGAGGGATCTCTGCGGGCACGCTCGTGTCCGCTTCGCCAGAATGAAAGGCTGACGACGAGACGCCCTCTAGTTGCCCCGGGGCCACGGAGCGGCTCGTTTCCTCCTAGAGCTCCCCAGAGCCCCTTGAGCCCTGTGAGCTGTTGCGAGATCTGGACGTGGTTTCAGACTTGGCAAGTCGAGTTGGGGAGTGAGGGTACTGGAAGGCACATCACACCTTTCAGAAAAGGAGGTGCTGAAGGTTCCTCGTTCAAACAGTGCTAAGCTAGATGGGCCGATGCTCTGGTTCAGGATAAGGCAGCTTCCTCTGTAGAAGGGGGAACCTACTTTCTCTCTTTCTCAGGCAATAAGCATCTGACTAAGAACGGATCCAAGGAAGACGTTTCGGCATTTTGTTTTCTACACAGTCTGCGCTCCTCTCTCATATATGAGGTGGGGCTGTGGGGCGAGCTGTTTCGCACAAACTTTAGGCTTGCACATCATGGAGCGATGATCTGCACGCGTGTCTCCGTGGGGCACCACAGATCAAACGCGGAGTACTGGACTTTCGCTTCTCCGACGCGGTGTCTTCGGCACGCAGATCAGCCCCATTAAGTTCAACTGGGTAGGATAGGGTTGCTGCCTCACATAGCTGCCCCTCATTGAGTGCAGGGCGATTAAGTGTATGCCAGTGTATGCGAAATGTTCATTCATTTCGTATGTCAGGCAGCCGAGAGCGCGCGAGAGTATCTGATATTACGTACTCATGGAAAAGGAAAGCAACGTCCTGAGTTTTTCCCCCTTCTTCTTCTTGGCATATGATGATATATTGTTGTCTCCGTTAGTTCGAAAGGACTGAGGATAAATTTGCTAGATGGTGATGGTGGCACGTTGTTTGGGCGTCATCTGCTCAGGCCAAGGTGGTTTGCTTTCTCCAAAGCCCAAGGATCTCGCCCTCCTTCCCCCTTGCCCTGAATCTCCAGAGTTGTGAAAGGCGCGACCCCTGGTGTCCGCTGCAGTAAGAGGGAGAGGGAAGGAGGGAGGGAGAGAGCGCTCTTTGCAGGTGCGGGCTTTTTTCATAGGGAACTTGTCCCAAAGCTACGGAAAATTCAGGGATGCAGGGGGTGTGGTGTGGCCGGCCGAGCTGCGAGCGCCAGTGTGTTGGTTTGACCCCCCCGCTAACCCACCTGGCCTCGTCCCCTACCGAAGCTTTTCCGTTGACTTCAAAGGAAACTTATATCGGTCCTTAAACTTGGATTTGGAGACAATGAAACAACCTCCCCCGCACGCGCGCGCACAACCAAAAAATGAGCGCGGGGATCAGATGACGATGACGAGATCAGAACAGATGTTTAAACAGCACGGTAGAGAATAGCTTCTTATCGCTCTTACAAACTAATCAGGCAGTGCAAATCAGGCAGAAGATTGACTTCAAAGGCAGATACACCCCTTACTTGACTTCAGAGCAGAGAGAGAGGGAGAAAGAAATATTCAAGGAGAACCAACGGGTGCAATTTTAGAAGATGGCTGGGAAGGGGATTGCTACATCTGCCTTCTTTATGCATCTAAATGAATGGTGGGAGCCATATAAAAAGGAGCCTTGGGGCTGTAATAATATGTTGCTCATTACTCATCATGCTGCTGGTATTTTCCAAACTCCCCAGCCTCGTTGTCAATAATTAAACCCATCAATCCCAGCACATGCAAGTCCTGGAGGGGGGTGTCCAGCGCTTCTTACTCTGCCCACAGAGCATCTGCAGCATGAGAGACAGAATGTTGCGGGGTTATTTGTTGCTAGAGGAGATGCAGGCAGCATGCTGTCTCCAAATGGGACTTAAGTAGAGGGTAAGACGTGAAGGGGACTGGTCCCCCCCCCCCAATTCCCAACTTCAGTACAGGAACTTGGGAAGCAGGCAAAGAACAATAGGGAATATGGGAAGGGGAAAAGTCCAATGAATTAGGAGGGAATGGGGGGTGGGGTAGGGATGTCCTGCTGCTTTCTGTTCACCCCTCCCATCCAATCCACCTCACCTGTGAAATGTTATGTTACGTCTGGGATCCAGACAATGAAGATTTTTGACATTTTTCTCCTTTGAGCCCCAGAACCTCAGGCTAAACCATAAACTGCTTTTGAAACTCTTTTAAGTTTTAGACTATAAGATTTTGACTTATGACTGAGAAAGCTAGGGCAGTTAAACCACAACCAACAGAAGAACGGGGAAACTACTTCAACCACAATGCAATAAAATGGTGCTATGTGGTAAAAAAAGAACCCTCTTCTTTAGTGGGCAGCCAGTTCAAAAAGAACCTAAACAGAATTGTGTCCTGTATTCATAGGGGTTTGGCATTTTTGGCTGTGTACACCATATATTGGGACCCAGGTGGCGCTGTGGGTTAAACCACAGAGCCTAGGGCTTGCTGATCAGAAGGTCGGCGGTTCGAATCCCTGCGACGGGGTGAGCTCCCGTTGCTTGGTCCCAGCTCCTGCCCACCTAGCAGTTTGAAAGCACGTCAAAGTGCAAGTAGATAAATAGGAACCGCTCTGGCAGGAAGGTAAACGGCGTTTCCGTGTGCTGCTCTGGTTCACCAGAAGCAGCTTTGTCATGCTGGCCACATGACCTGGAAGCTGTACGCCGGCTCTCGGCCAATAAAGCGAGATGAGCACCGCAACCCCAGAGTCGGACACGACTGGACCTAATGGTCAAGGGTCCCTTTACCTTTACACCATACATCTAAAACACATTTTTCCGCACCTGCCAAAGAATTCTGAGAACTCTTGTTTACAGCTCACAGAGCTACAATTCCCAGCATCATTGACAAACTACAGCTCCCAGGATTCTTTGGGGTTTGTGCTTTAAATGTGCTCTAAATGCATAGTGTGTACACATACTATGTTTAAACCAAAAATTGTCTTTCAGCATCAATTTTAAAAAAATGTTTTATAAGACAGATAATGGTGAAAATAACAGGCTATCAAACAAATATTCTTTACCGCATTTCCCCATATGAACCAACCTGGACCCTGTGATCATGATCTGAGGCACTTCTTTGTGTGCCTCCTCCATGAAAGGTGCTCAACATGAGAATGGGCCTGTTCTGTGATGGATCCCCACTTGTGGAATGCTTTTCCCAGGCAGGCTCACCTGGCACCTTCATTACATATGTTTAGGTGCCTCTTCTCCCAGATCTTTGGATAATTAGACAATCTATGGTGTTTTAAATTAGACAATCTATGGTCTTTTAAAAGATCTATGGTCTTTTGAAGTTATTGTTTTTGTTCGTTTCTACGTTATGTGTTTTTATATTGTAAACCACCCTGTGATCCTTGGATGAAGAGTGGCATAGAAAATTAATGAATAAAAACAATAATGCTCATTTAATTAATCACAATGAAAAATGGAAAATATTTGTACTCCCTCTTTTACAATTCACAGATTTCCTGTGCTGTCAAACTTGCTCGTAAATATAAATTGAACTTTTGAAAATTGTCCTTTCAGAGAAAGAGGACAAATATTTTCTAATTTTCACTCTTTGGTTCTGTCAAAATACTTTGGGGCTAAGCCTAAAGAAATTAGTAGCCTCACCGCATTGTCAATAGAATCACTCCCTCCCTTTTACCTACATCTCCTTCTCCACTGAAGTCAAACATCCATTTCAGTTATATAAAAAGGTAAAGGACCCCCTGACAGTAAAGTCCAGTCGTGAACAACACTGGGGTTGTGGCGCTCATCTCGCTTTAAGCAGCTGGCCAGGGGAAACCCACAATTGCCAGCTGACTGTCCAGCAGTCACCCACCCCAGGACTTGGGTAAGCAGCCATTTCTTTCCCCTCCTCTCTCTTTATAGCTATTTGCCCTTACAATTTGAAGGATGGGACAGAGGGCTATTTTGGAGAAGAAGGGAAGAAATCCCATCTGCCTTTCATCCTATGGGTTTCTGCTCATTCCATCTCCTTCACTTCTTCACTTCTCCCCTCTTCACTTCACACCTCTCTTCTGCTACAGCCTTCTTTCTGTACCTATTTCGTTCAGCTGCTGCCACAGCCACTTTCTAGGCACCAGGTGAAGTTATTGTAATTGCATTGTATTTGTAACTAACCCCTGATTATTTTAATCCTCGTTAACTGGCTATTTGGTATCTTAGTCCTCTGTTATTGTTATTTTGTTTAGGTTTACTTTTATGACATTTGCATTTGATTGCTACTTTCGAAAGAGTAAAAAAAGGGGGAGTTAAAAAAGCTCTTCATATAACTAACTAACTTGCTAAATATTTACCATCTCCTTTCCTGACGCGCACAAGAATTGCTTGTGAGAAAAAAGTACACGTGCTCAGGATGCTAGACAGTATGTCAGGGCATAGTCTTTCTTCCCCAGATGTACGCAGTATGGAGAGATAGGAAAAGTGTGTTCTTCCACCCACATGGCTCCCATGCTAACCCAAGAACTGGCTTCATGTAAGGGAGAAATGAAGTGAGGCATCTCTGATCAGAGATGGTTTTACTGCCTGTCTCCTCCTCCTTCTGCAAGTCAGTTGTCTGACTTTTATATCACACTCCAGTGCAGCCTCCCTCAATTTGGTGCACTCCTGATGAAGTAGGGCTCTCCTCAACCTCAGCCAGCATCACTGATGGTCTGAGATGGTGGGAGTTGCAATCCAGAAACATTTGGAGATGACCAGTTTGGAGAAATCTGCTTGCTTGTGACAAAGAAGGGAGCGTTGGGAAGTAGCTATAACAGATGCTTGTGTGTGCTAGCAATATAAGAAAGAACAGAATATTGGGAACTGGCTATATAATACATGAGTGTGTGCGCACACACATGTATGCTGACCTAGATACAAAGAATGGTGTCACATGGTATGGTTACATTGCTAGCAGATGTGAGCCTGGCTTGTGCCTGGTTTGGAAGCTAGGTGTCCCCATGTCTGCTGCCCAGAGTTCCACGAAGGGCAGATTTGACCTTTGCAAGGACCATTGTGGATTTTCTTCTGAAGTAAGTTTGCTTCGAGTGCTCCTTAAGGTACAGTGGTCCTAAGCCATATCATGCTTTAAAGGCCATAATCAGCACTTTGAATTGAGCCAGAAGCCCGGGCATTTGGATCAAGACTGGCAATATATTTTCTGAATGCCTGGCCCCGGTCGGCAATCCAACTGCAGTGTTGTGCACCAACCTAAGTTCGGGAATGATTTATTAAGTCAGCCAAATGTAAAACACATTGCAGTAATATAAGTGAAATGTCAACACATGGCTAAAAGTGACAAGGTTGTCTCTGATGAGGAAGGGTCACAACTGACTCCCCAGGCTGAACAGTGCCTCGTGCACTTGGGCTTCCCAGAACAAGCCTGTAACTAACAGCAGCTCCAGTTCAGACTGAATTCCACTTCCCTATTCTGATAATCTTCAGTTTATTGGCCTTTATCCAATTCACCACTGAGCTCAGACACTGGTTCAGTACTTAAATTACTTCAGCTGAATAAAATAAAAATGGTAGAGTTGGCACTGCACACCAGCCCCCCCCCCATTTCAGAGAAATATCAAACAGCATGGGGGACAGAATAGTGTCCTGTGATGTACCATGGGGCCCCAGGCTGGCCAGTGCTTCTACTGATTCCTTTCCTCCTCCCTGTACTGCTCCTCCCATTGCTGGCTTACCTGGGCTTCTTTTCATACTATTTGGCAGTGGGAGCAGTAGATCTGCAGGCTGACCACCACCACTTCTGGGTCTTCTTCCTCTCCATATTGTTCCTCCTGCTGCCGCCTTACCCAGACTGACTCTTCATTCTAAATAGGCAGCAGCAGCAGCAGCACTGGATCCCCAGTCCAACCACTGGTTCTGGTTACCCTTCTCTGACATTCATGGGAATGAAGGGGAATATTGGGAGGAAGAAGGCAGCTAAAATTCACAAAGTGAGGGATTGATTGTTATACCACTCTGGGAACCATAATTCTCTGAGAGAAACAGGAGTCTCCTAACAATTCTCAACATCCTTAACAAATTTCAGTTGTCTGGATTCTTTGAGGAAAGCTATGAATGTTTGAAGTGTTATGATACTGCTTTAAATGTATAGTACAGGTGGTGCCTATGGCTGGCTACAGAATACTGTTTATACTGGTTCCAGTGTGCTCCCACTGCTGGTTTTTGAATCTCTGTCCACATAATATTATCAATGATCTAGAGGTATTCCTCAGTTTTTGTGAAATACTGAGGTTTGATGCATATCCCACAAACCAGCTTTGATCCGACTTGAAAACTGTAGCCTTATTCAATTAACAGTGAAGCCCCAGTGTGTATACTTGAGACACTGACCTTTCCTTCTGGGCGTGGTTCTACATGTGTGGTGGCAGTATGGGCACGCATGCACACATGAAGATGGTGCCAGCAATATATCTGCTTCTGCTTAAGTTTAAATACTTTCCAACTGTTTTGTAGTGGACTTAAAGCTGTTCTCAAGAACCTGTAACATGAGGCTCTGGTTTCCTAGCTCCAAGTGCCTCTGGGCTTAGCTTTTCACAAGCTTGTTCCAGCAGGAGAGAGGGTGGGTGGAAGGAAGGAAGGAAGGAAGGGTGAGGACACCCACCAGGCAGTTTGCATTGGGATATCCCCACTCCATCTCCACTCAGTGGTGTGGGCAGGCTGTGGGTGATGTGGAAACATGTCAAAGCATACAAATGCAAATGCAAATTGAAACACAATGGGGGGAAAACACCTCATTGTGTTTTAAGATGGTAATGTGTACTCAGCCTATGGCAAGGATGTGTAGTTTAGGTAGGATTTGGATATGTTTACCTGTCTGGTATTACCCAGTAACGTCAGGCTCTGTTTTATGTTGGAGTGTCTTTGAACTGAGTCCAAATATAAATCACAAAATAGAAATAACTAGCTGATGTAGAAACACCTGCAATGCATCCCTGGATCCTCATACACAAATCCAACTGCAAAAAACATGGCACTTTAATGTATTTTATAGAATTTATGTTATGAGCGCATCCAACAATGCAACAGAATTTACTGAAGGTAACTTTGAGAACATGATATTTGATTCCTATCAGCTCTGTGGGTCAAAGAGAGGGAAACCACCCATGTTCCCTGCTGCAGGTCTCCCACAGACACGCTTAGCAACAGTAAACATTATTCCAGTGCTTCTTCTCCAAAGCTACAAATACCAGCATCTGCAAGTATTTAATGACTTTTACTACATCACCTTCTTGACATTGTCATAACTCACCCATAAACTTTCCTCCTATTCCTAAATAAGTGCTTCGAAAACTAACATACTTAGCTGAACACCAAATCAAGCCTAAAAACTACTTACAAACAATTGGCTTCAGTAGGAGTGCAATCCTGTGCATGTATTTTTGAATGTAAGTCCCATTATGTTGAATGGGGCTTATTATTCTCAGGTAAGTGTGTTGGAATCCTAGGCAGAGGTTACTTCTTAATAAACATGCACAGAAGTGCAATGTGGAGTATATAGGAAGCAAAGAGCTGTACTATTATTTTATAATTAATATTGTATAAGAAGACAGGGAAATATGATTGCACTACTTAATTGAAATCCACAACTGGAGTTAAAAAATTACTATATAAGAATACATGTTAAGAGACTTTTCCTGGAACGAAAAATCTAAATAGGCAACAAAGGTTGGGAAAAGGAAGCACCTCAGGATTATCTTAAAATATTATTGGGATTACCACTCCTTACGTTCTTCGCCCCAAGGCATTACACATAGAACAGACCATAAACCTTGACAAAAGTAACCTTGAACTGAAAAAAGGATGACAACGAATGTTCAAACAAACATTCAACTCCTAAGTCAGAATCTTTAAAAAGCCCTATTTCTTCTCTTCACAACTCTCAAATACCAACCACGAAGCAGTATATTGCATTATCGTCACCACCATCACCGCCAGCTTGCCTTGATCCTTAATTGAGCACTAGCAAGGAGTGCCCAGCACTGCTTGGGAATTTAAAGAACTCCCCTTTCAGAATTATGATTTTTAATTGGATTGTGTCATTTGTGAGTTTGGGGGTTATGTCTGTATATACAAACAAGCCAGGGTGCACACACATGCTACACAGGGTTCCAACCTAACCCGGAGAGCACCTGACCGAGTCCTGAATCATTTTGGTGTGGGGAGTTAAGGTGCATTTAGGGTTAATTTGGTCCACCATCTTCATTCAAAATGGTGCCTGGCACCCAAGCCATTGCTGAAGACTGCTGCCTCTACCTTGGGAACTCTTGTGTCAAGTAGAGTGATGATATCTTGAGAGGCATCCAAATTGGTGCAGGTGAAGATCATCAGATTGGGCAACAATATCTTCAGAGGCATCCAAATCAGCAGAGTTTGGAACAGTCAAGCCAAAAGCCAGGTGGAGTCATGCCAAAGTTATGTTTTGGTCCATCATCTTGATTAAAAATGGTGCTCAGTGACCCAATGTCAACAAAAACCACCAGAAAACCTTGTGCAGAGTTTGGAAGCGGCACAGTTTGGACCCCTTACACCAAAAATCAGGTGAAGTCACATCAAAACCATGCTTTGGTCTGCCTTCTTGATTTAAAATGGCACCTGACATCCAAACATCAACAACAATCACCGAGCCCATCTCAGGAACCCTTGTGTAAAGTTTGGCAATGATATATCAAGAAGTGTCCAAACCCATAGAGAACAAATGGACAAACAGACAAACTACTTTTCAAAATATATACAGTGACCTCACTACGCGAGAGTTCAATTCCGGGCATCCACATGCAAAGCCAAATTGTGTAAAGCTAGGAAACCCTCAGAACCATGCCCCACTCCTGTGCAACCTTCCCTACCTGTACGGAGCAAGCTTAGTCCTCTGCCTTGCTTACCAGGCCTCACACGACCTTCCCAGAGCCCAGTAAGCAAGGTGGAAGGATGAAAAAGCTCTGTCCATGGTAGGTTTTCCCACTCTCCATTTATTTATTTGGAGGCTGCAGTCGCATAAGTAAATTATGTGGAAGTGGCAGGCCCAGTGTGGTAGAGAACAAAGCAGGTCCCTACCCTGAGGTGCTTTCAAACTAAAATTGACACAGGGAAACATTAGAGGAAGAGAGGGAAGTGGCGGCCGGGGTAGGCATTGGGAAGAATGTAGCTTTTTCAGTTGCACATTCTTAGACTTTGTTACAGGCTAAATCAGAGTGGTACAGAATGGAAAGCTGGGGATTTCACCAAAGAGCACATGGAAAAGGTGAGTTTCCTTGGATATTTTATAGAAATGTGGGGCATGCGACCCCATATCTCTCCAAAATCTGCTCTGGAAGGATCCACAGAAGACAGCGCAGAAGCAAGGAAAAATGCTTGTATTGACACAATGATATCCTTAGTGCTACATTGTTCTACCCCTAGTTTGCAGATCTGCTTTAAGCCATGGTTTGCCAATTTGGATGTTGCAGCTAACCACATCTAAGTCTTGTAAACCATAATTTGGCATGTCAAGTGAAAGATATGTTCATATGTGAATAATTGTCAACCAATGGCTCCAGCATTGTGATGACTTACATGTGTGACAGCACCATCACAAAACAAAAAATGAACAGAACTTAACCTGATTATTTTTGGGGAATGCATTGCTTTTCAGCAGAGGCAGTAATTTGTGCATTCAGCTGTGAGTTATTAAGTGTTAAGCATCTGAGTGCTGAGATACCAAATGGTGTATATGCATGTGTAAATCAGTCCCAAGTAGAGTTACCTTTTCTTTAAAATGGCAATGTAATCAAAACCAGCACTCGAAACAATGAGTATGATCTAATGAAAGTTAAGCTCTTTGAACTCTCATTGATTCTAATAGGAGGGATGTAAACATGTGCTTAATACTCCCAGTGAAATTAATGTAACTTCACTGAGCTTTATTTTGGCTGGACTGTGCCCAGCAAGAGTGTCTTGAGTGTGGAGGCGCTGCTGGACCTCTTGGTCTGCCTCTACACCAAGTGCAGCCACAACTCTCTGCTCCAGAGGGACAGGCTTGTCTTGGCCTTTCTCGAGTGGGAATGGACCCCCTGATTACTATGCTGTCAACATTTCCCTTACCACTGGCAATAGGGCTGAGAGCCCCACTGTCTCCACCATGGCCCACTCACTACCTGAGGACCCCAGCTGGCACAGCATTTGGCTGAGTAGTCTTAACAACAGGCATTATGTGTTTTTTATTTTATTCTTTAAATTCCATTTATTTCATTTCATTTGATACATTTTCCAGATTTTGAATATATACATCATACATTTCCCAAAACAAAATAAAGCAGAACAAAAATCACTTCCCTCAGGAGTTCCCAGTCCATCACCTGTGTTTTAATGAACTGAATAGAATGAAAGATAATGATACATGTGACCGTGAAGGGTGTGTGTACGGACTTGACTGTGCATAGCTCTTTTTTTTTTTAGTTGCTATTTTGTTAACGTTGATATTGTTTTATGGATTATTGCGATGCTTGGCTTATTTTTCAGCTGCTGCTTTGTTAATGGTGTTTTATAGATTGCAATTGTTTCGTTGATGATTTGTTATTTATTTTCTATGATTCATGTTGTATTCATGACGTTCCATTCTGTTGTTGTTATTTATTGTTTGTAAGCTGCTTTGAGATGCTTTTGAATGGAAAGTGGCATAGAAATACAATGAATCAAAATCAAGTCAATCAGATCAGTGTTAGCGACTGATTGCAGCTTGAGCTTAAGGAAGAAAGCCTGTTTTATCTTGCACTTCAGCATATATTTGGATGTGCTGGAGCTTTTGGAACTGTCTAAGGTTGCTCTCCATCAAAATGACTTGAAATTATCTAATGCTGATGCTGAAACAACAAAGGAAATACCCCAAGAGCCCGAGGGAAGCAGCTGTAGGGGCATCTGCTGTTTTCACTGTTACACGGGACTCTCCCTGACATATTTTTTTTACTATCTTTTAAAGTACAATCTCTGTTTCTTATGCCATAAACATATCCCCCATGCTGTAAATAAATAGCTTGCAAGCATCATAAAGTTGATACATAAGAATAAATCTTAACTACATAATGTCAGGTCAGAAGTATAAATCTTATCTAATATGCCAGGTCAGAAGGAAAGAATACTTTCAGTGAAAAAAACAGCAGGCACCTTCCAGTAACAGAGCTCTGTGGGGTTTTTTTTCACTCCTCTAAAAATATGCTGCTGCCAATAAGATGATTTGAACGGTCTCATTTTAGAATTTCCAAAAGAAAAATAAACATGCGGACCAGAATTAATTTATAAAATGCTCCAAGGTTTATTTTGGCAGAACACTTTTCAGCATTGAGATTTTTCTCTCCCCTGCTTTCTTCCAGACATGCACACATTTACTTTCCTCTACTTTTCTTATAAAATGGACAAGTTATTTAGCTGTAATATAATAGAGCAAGACTGTGTATTCTATTTATAGCTAATAGTAGAAGCCATGGTTTTTTCAATGTAAGAGGGCTCTCATTTTGAATGCAGTGGATTTTGTTACAGCAGGGAACTCCACACCCTTAGTGCTTTAGCCCCAAACTTCATTACTTTCTGTGGGCCCTGCAATGGGATTCTTGCTCTCATCTTACCATGAAGTAATTTATAAATTCATTTATTTTCCCTAAATAAATAGGAAATCATGATTTGCCATACCAAAAATATTTCTTTGCTGTTGTCCCTCATCCTTGTTCTGTTTTTCATGGACAAAGCTATGCTAGGTTAATGCAAATGCCTAAAACCAGTAAGCCATCTTTGAAAGTCTTGGGTACAAAAGTAGTCCCTCCACCCAGTTCCCTCCTTCCTGTAAAAGGTTGGGGAGTTATAGCAGGATGCCATAAGTGAACAGCCAGCTACAAGATAGTATTGTTTCTTGGACCTGGTGGGAGATGGGATGTACCCCATTAGGCCTGGGAAGAACGTGCTTTTCAGGAACCTTGTCAACATGATCAAGGAAACTTTTAAACTAAATCCTGTGAGGAATGGAGGCAAAAGCCCAGAGCTGTATACTGAGTCAAGTACTAGGAAGAAGGCAAAAGGAAAAAAGGAGGCAGTACAATGGAAGTGGAGCCTGGTAATTTTCAGGTAAATACTGTACAACAGCAGGGAAATTGGGAAGGTGCAATGGCCATGGTCTCTTACGACACAAAATATGGGAAACAAACAGGAAACAAACAGGAAGGATCTGGCATCCTAACCGGGAAATTAAGGTATCACTGAGGTGTGATGAGGGGAGACTCATGTTTGTCACATAGCAGCTGAAGGGTATACCTTGTTCAAAGTGGGGGGGGGCAGGGAGTCTTATTATATGTAAAGAATGTTGTCACACGTAGGGGGTTCCTCCCCCCCCCGGCTGGACGTTCCAAGAAAGATGAAGAGTCATTCTGCCAAAAGGCTTTTATCTAAGTTATTTACATTCATGTACAGAGAACATAAATCATATCTGCTCAGTCCGACTCAGAACTCCCGAGTGAGCCTCTGTTTTGGCGCCAATCACAGCACCTCGGGAACCGGAAATGCCTAGTCCTCCTTCTTCTGGTTCCCCCCGACACTGCACCCGGTCCCTGGGATGCTGGCTGAAGCCTTAGCACTCCCCCCTCTTCTCCAGCACTCCCTCCCGACGAGGAAGGGGAGGAGGAAGAGGGATCTGTTTCCAAATGCTCCGGCTGCTGCCTGTACTGACTTAGCTCTGGACTGGGAGGGGGGACCTGCGGCTCCCTGACAAATGTGTACACTGAGTTCAAATTCATAAATCTGAGAGTGCCTCCACGGGGATGCCCCCCCCACTCAGTTCTTAGCAGCCCTTCCTTCCTTTCGATGGTGGGAAAAGCAAATGGAATCTCAAAGATCTGGATGGAAGGTGACTTTGGCTCCAGGAAGTCTATTTCTCTTATGACCTCTACACTTACAGATTTGAAAAGGTTAAAGTAAGTAGGTAAGGGACGCGGGTGGCGCTGTGGTCTAAACCACAGAGCCTAGGGTTTGCCCATCAGAAGGTTGGTGGTTCGAATCCCTTCGACGGGGTGAGCTCCCGTTGCTTGGTCCCAACTCCTGCCAACCTAGCAGTTCAAAAGCACGTCAAAGTGCAAGTAGATAAATAGGTACCGCTCCTGCGGGAAGGTAAACGGCGTTTCCATGAGCTGCTCTGGCCACATGACCTGGAAGCTGTACGCCGGCTCCCTCAGCCAATAAAGTGAGATGAGCACTGCAACCCCAGAGTTGTCCGTGACTGGACCTAACGGTCAGGGGTCCCTTTACCTTTTAAGTAAGTAAGTAAGTACAGTAAGTTTGAAACTTGATCCCAGGCTTGGCTTGCTATTTGTAAAATAACCAAAAGGTAGAGGCCCAATCATAGTGGGAGGATGCCAGCTACTCCTAAATTGAAAATATTAGATAGTTTTAAAAAGTATTCCCCTTGGCTTCTGGAGTTTGTATGGATCTTCCTCACTGCATTTTAAATCATGCCTGGCTGTATTGCTTTCACAAAAATATCACAGTTGAATGCTGTTGTTGCTCCATAAAGGATGCAGAATTAATAGGCAAGGACTCCGTTAAAATGTTCAGGCAATGGAATGAAAACTTTGGGCAGATTCACTGCACATTAACAACCCTGCCTCTGCATATATTGTACCTTGACCAATGCATGTGTGTTAATTTGACTGGTAGCTTCTTGGTTCATGTTCTTGACTGATCATCTACCCTGTATATGTAATGACTATGTGTTGCTATCCTTGGCACTAATCTTTGCCTCATTAGTATCCTCCATCTGTATTTTTTCAGGTATTTTTTCCTAGCCTTCCTTCTTTAGCCTAGAGAAATTTACCCATGTTACCAATGCTTAATTCCTTGATAATACACTACATATATGCATTTTGTGAGTTTATGTGTAATCTGCAGAGGAGATCATGTGCTTTAGTTAATTGGCTGTACAAATAGTTCAATTTTTTTGTTTTGTGCATGTGTCACAATGTGCTACTTTGGATTATGGTAGATTGATAGTGGGACCTCATATCTTTGCGGGTCAATACCTTCTGGTGTTAGAAACGCATCTCTGATTAATTGCTGACGAATGGTGACATCTAGCGCTATGTATTTATTTGCCATTGGAATTATATTACCGTACTTTTCCATGTATTAGACAAGGGTTTTTTACTCCAAAATAAAGTAAAAAAAAAATGGGGGGGGTCGTCTTATACATGGGTAGTGCAGAGGGTGGGCGGGCAATTGTTTGCATCCATGAGCAAGATCTAGCGATTGGGTGGGTGAATGGTGTTTGCTGCAAGGGCTGCTTTGTATTGGCTGCTGCTTTGTCAATTGGGTGGGTTATTTGTGGCTGCATAAAGGGATGCTTTGGATTGGCTGCCGCTTCAGCAATTTGGCTTGCGTCGCTTGCTATTTTTAGCGTTTGCCAGTTGGGATTTTTGGCATCCCCCCCAAAAAATTGCACAACAACTTTGGGCCATTTTCTTTAATTTTAGTCCCCAAAAATAGGGGGCGGGGCGTCTTATACACATGGGCGTGTTATACACGGAAAAGTACGGTAATTAGAAATGCTTTTTAAAAATTTCAAATACCTTTTCTGGTTGTCTTTTAAAGCAAATGTTTCATTTCTTTAAATATATGTAATTTTTGTTCTGGTGAATTCTAAAATGTGCTTCTCTGTCCCACATTTACCTTTCTCAGTTCTGTGAAGGGTTTAGCATAAATACCAGTAGTCTGAAGGAAGGCCACTTAAAATTGATTTCTAGACTGTATTTCAATTCAATGTAGACTGCAGCAACCACTTTATTCTCTCTCTCTCTCTCTACATATCTATATATAGGTTTTGGCATTTATATACTGCCAAGTTAACCATGTCCTCTGGGCACTTCACAACTTTTAAAAGCAATAAAATACAGCTGCAATAAAATAAAAGAATTCCAATCAATATAAAGCCACTGTGATGGTGGGTAAGATCAAGAATGATAAAAACAGCACTGAAGTCTGGCCAAGTCTGATCTGTCGCAATTGAACCCATATTGGGCCTGATGCCGTTAACTGATGGCAGTGGCACTGACTCAGGATCCAGCAGATCCTGGGCTCGCTCAGTCCATTTCCATCCCCAGAACGCTATGTTTTGGGCTTTCCATGGGCTACCATTTCCTGCCAGTGATACTTTTGCCCACCCGCACTCTCAGCACATGGAGTAGGGAGCTCTGCACCAGCCGAGTGATGCTAGCAGAGAGTTGGAACTATTCTGAGCTTGGCAGATTGTGTGTTTGGATTGCACCCTAATTATTAAATGACCTGCACGAATAGAAGTGTTTTCACCTGGCACTGAAATGTCTTTATATAGGTTCCAGGCTGCCGGGCAAGCTTTTATGGAGAGAGGGCTCTATAATGGGGCACCACCACTGTAGAGGTCATTTCTCAGGACACCTTTAGCTCACTAAGGGTGGAAATTTGGAGAAAGGCTTCACCTAGTGATAGGAATTTTAAAGTCTGGACAGATTTATATGAGAGGAGGCGATCATTCAGGTATATGGGCCCCAGTACAATTAGGGCTTTAGAGGTTAATGTCAGCATTTTGAATTGCAACTGGGACTTAGTCTGCAAATGACAAAACACTGAAGTAATACACTGATAGTTGTAAAAGCCCATCAATAATCTCACTGCCCTATGTTGAACCAGATAGAACTTCCAGGCAATTTTGAAAGACAGCCCCACAGAGGAGTTTTTGTAGCCTACACCAACCTAGTGCCTGATGGGAGTTGTAGTTCAGAACATCTGGAGGATACCAGGTTGGCGAAGACAGTATTGCCGAATAACATTTCCACTTGTCAGGAGTGTGGTTTCAGTAATCCATACAGCTCCTTGTCTTTTTTTACAGTTAACAAAAGCAAAATAAACCATGTAAAGCTCCAGAAAACAATGCAAAATAATTCAGTTTGCATAATTTTCACAGATAAGGAGGTGCCTGGGAGGGAATTTTTAGAGGGAATTTCTGCTAATGTGGCTTGCATGGCAGTCTACAGCTGCCAATTTTTTTTACTTGGTTTTCTATTGCAGAATTTGGGTTTCCTTGTTGCAGAATCTTGTTTTTCTGACTGCAATCCTATGCACCCTTGCCCAAGAGTAAGTCCCATTAGTGCAGAGCATTCACTGGCCTTCAGGAGACAGGGAAAAGATATGGAAATCACAGCCAGTTGAGCTAAAGTCAAGATGGTAAGCCATGCCTGTACTTGGACCCACCAAGTCAAACATAGCCATATATGGTGGGTCCCAGGGGCTTGCTGAAAGTTTCTTGTTTAGGTTGCCTGTCTGGGGCTTCAAAAACAAATGGGATGTCAACAAGCACCAAAAAGACTGTAATACATGGCTGGTGGGCTGTGTTCAGTTTGGTGGGTCACAATTTGTGTAGGCATGCAATAAATTTGAGTGACTACATTAAGTCTTGTTTCTTAACAGTGCAGGCAGCGCTATAACTTCTAAGATGGAATTATGGGCTTTTTGTAGTTTATATTCTCTGGGATGGGGGAAAGGGGACTTTAAATATGTTCCTGCTGTTTTCTCCCACTGTGGTTTCTACTTCTTAAAAAGCCTGTGTGACAAAAATGCTTGCCTCAAAAGGCTGTATGAGATACTTGCTACTGTAGTTGTGTAAAGCTGATGGTATGAACTGAATGATCTCTGTACAGCTTGAAAGCTGATGAACAAATATGCAGCGTTACTAGCCAAATAGCGAAACTCAGCTTTTGGTTACATTAATACATACTCAGTGACTTCTCAATATTTCCTAGAACTGCATTTTTTGGTATTGTGCAAATTATCAGTGACAGCTGTAAAATCTGGCAAGATGCTAGGGTTAATTGTAACTATATGTTGTTGTTCAGTCGTTCAGTCGTGTCCGACTCTTCGTGACCCCATGGACCAGAGCACGCCAGGCACGCCTATCCTTCACTGCCTCTCACAGTTTGGCCAAACTCATGTTAGTAGCTTCGAGAACACTGTCCAACCATCTCATTCTCTGTCGTCCCCTTCTCCTTGTGCCCTCAATCTTTCCCAACATAAGGGTCTTTTCTAGGGAGTCTTCTCTTCTCATGAGGTGGCCAAAGTAACTATATATTTATGCCTAAATAAAGTCTGTGGGAAAGTTCCATGCAATTTTCATCTGCATAAGGCCCGTAGTTCGATTCCATAGTGGAGCTTTCCCAAACAGGAGCTTTCCATATCCTAACCTTATAGTCCTGGTTCAGACCTAACAGCAATCCATGGTTTGCCACTCTGTTACCAGGTGGGTACATTTCTCGCCCCCCCCTCTTATTTTGGACAGCAGAGGATGAGATCAGAATTTTCCATTTCCATTTTGAAACATATCACAGTTCCCACACAGAAGTCCCAATTTGAAGAACCATGATTTGATTAAACTCCAGTTTGTGAGAATAAGTCAGGTTCAAACTGTGGATGAACCACATCTGAACGAGACCAAACAGTTTAGAGCATGACTGATGGGTTGTAGCTGTGCTTCCCTCTCACTGAAAAGGCATCACAGACAAGATCCGAATAATGTATTTGATCAGCTAGTTCCCTAGGCCACAAGGCAATTTAGATGTTTTTCATGAGCAGCAGCAACTCTGCATTTCACATAACAAACTGCCTATAAACCTGGAATCTCAAAAGTAGGTTGTGATTTGTGTGTTGCTCATTCAAAAGTTTCAATGTGTGCTTGCAAGTCCATGGGAAATCCTAAGAACTCTTATGAATCCCAAACCATTTGTATAGGCATGAGTGGCTAGATAATCCTAGTTACAGGTAGGTAGCCGTGTTGGTCTGCCATAGTCAAAACAAAATAAAAAATAAAAAAATTCCTTCCAGTAGACCCCTCCCACCCTCTCACTATATATAAGGGTCTGGTGACTTCTGTTTCAGTGTATCTGAAGAAGTGTGCATGCACACGAAAGCTCATACCAATAACAAACTTAGTTGGTCTCTAAGGTGCTACTGGAAGGAATTTTTTTATTTTTTATTTTGTTTAGATAATCCTAGGAATCTGTTATGGCAACAATGGGTAGGTATATATATATTGCTTTGCATGTCAGAACAATTAAAGATCACCACAATGCCACCTTGAATGTTCACATTCTTAAAGGGGTACCACCAGAAGAAGCTGGCAGTAAATAATAGGACCGCCCTTGAAAACTGGATGTTTTAACACAGCCAGTTTGTATGACGTGTGTTGAGTGAAAGGAATCACAGCCATTTGCACCACTTGTCAGGAGCACAGTCCTGCCTCTGGGTGCATGTGCACAAATGGATCTCAAACTTGAATAGTAGGTACGTGTAGGGAAAACCCCCAATGTGAATAGGCACAAAATGTGCAGTTGATATTCTGTTCCTCCACAGTGCATGGCTGGTCAGATTGTCTGAGCCTAGCCCATAGAAGGTAATAACTTCCACAGTCCTCACTGTAGGGAATTCATTATTTTATTCCATAGCCCCTTTATTATTGTAGGCTCTTTTTTCTTGCATGAAAGAAAGGTAATCATACAGTCTGCAGTCTTCAATTATAAGAAGTATCAGATTTTATAGACCTCTTGTTGTCTGAGTAGAACAGGGTCAGATTGGATTGAGAGCAAAAAGTAAGTTGCCTTTGCCAGTAACAAGGGTAATTATTTCTAGAAATTTCTGTTAGTGCCTTTTGTGGGGAGTATTGTTATGTCGTGTGGATTTTCCATTCAAATAAACCTCAAGGTACATTGACCACTGTGGAATTATTTGTATTCTTTCCTGAACTGACCTATAAATATAGGAGAAACTAGGTGGCATGTTGAAGGAGGGGTGGGGAATGTTTCATTCAATATATATGAAAATAATTATTATGTTTTTATATTATATTATTATTACCATTTTTTTTATTTATTTATTTTAAACCAACTGGATTAAGCTCAAACCAGTTGTCATTCATGTGGCTAATCAAAGCTATTTCTATTGTGGTTAAGAAACTTAACAGACTGAATACGTTATGCATACTTCTCTGATGGATTTTCTCTTGGAACATTTCTCAGCAAATTCAAGATCCCAGTTTTCATGGTGCAGGTTTAGGTGGTTGACCTGTTTGCGAAGAACAGACACATTTTGCCCGATATATTATTTGGTCTTTAACATTTCGTACTCGGACTGCGTACACCCGCCCCAAAGCCACATCTGATTTAGGGCCTGATTTGGTGGTTCAGACCAGCCTGACCTAACCTGGAACAATCTGAACCTGACCCAACCCCTGGATCCTTATCACGATCTGGAGAAAACAGATTGTCGGAAATCGCACTTACTTGTATTGGGAAATCCAAAATGGTCACATCTTTGCAAAACTGGAAACCTGTATTGGAATCAGATATATTTAATCTTATAGCACAAGTTAAACCTGGAAAATCTCCACTTCAGTTTTTATTCCATTTGAATTACTCTACTCTTATGCTGATTGGTGTGTGACAACTCTCACCAGGCCATTTACCCACAATGCCAAATCTGGCCATGTCCCTCTTAGTGGGTTCAAAGCAGTGGTGGTGCCAATTTGTTTAAATAGCTCCAAATTACACCCAGTGAATTACAGACCAATAAGCATATTGTCAACCACTGGAAAACTGTATGCCATACATTGAAATAGTATATTGCTGAGGTGGATTGATATTTTGGAAGCTGAACAAATTGCTTTTCAAAAAAGCTGTTTTCAATATTAAACAGCAACGTTTGTAAGTTTAGTTTCAGTGATATAGTCTTCAGAATTGCTTAGGCTCAGAAGGACAGTGAAGAAAGTCTACGTATTTGAACCTTCTCATTTTTAGGTCTCATTGGTGTTGATTATGCATACATATGCAACGTGGAGAAGACAACAGGTTATTCTTATTGATTTTTCTTCTTTCATGGCTTGTGATGTTCTTCTTGGATTGGTTGAACCAAGTATTGTTTTAGAGCTGATTGCAAACTTAATTCAAGGGGTTTTTTTTTGTACATAGGCAATAACAAAAGCAAGATTGCAAAAACCAGGTGAACCAAACAATAAAATAAGTAAGGCAAAACATAACAAATTACAAAACAATTAAAATTAAAATATCATTAAAACAACATACAACATTCACATCTGCATAATATTGCTTTGATTTCTCTGTTGCCAATGCAAATGAAGCTACTTTTTCTATTCTGTGACTATTTTTGCTTTTCAAAATGACTCCTCTGCCAAGGAACTCTTCCGCGTGTCTGTTATAAAACTCCAGCATGTTCTAGGTCACATGTTCAGTTTACGTAAGGCATTGGATAGGCCTTTTGGGCTTCACCATTGCCCCAAATGAACTAAGGCTGCAATCTGCAACATCCCCCACACTATGAGATATAGGAAAGCAATAGGTAACACTGATGGTTTTAATAGTAGTATAATAATCTACTATTATTGTCCATATGTTCAGGCTGCTGGTATATTTTGTTATTTTTCTCTCTTTTCATAAGGATTGCAGAGTTTTATTTTGCATGAGAGTGATACTATTAATAATAGTAAAGAAAAAAAGTCCCTTGTGAAATGTGGGGTTCCAAGCTGCAAAAACAAAAAAAAACCCAAAACCCCCCAATGAGGTTTCAGCAGAAGATTTATGGATTACAGAGATGTTATTTGCTAACTCCCCTTTGTTTGTGTTACTTTTCTTCTTAGTGAATCTCGATATGAGCCAAGATTGCCAAGGATGTGCAACATGTTCCCAGTTCAATGGATGCTTAACATGTAAACCTCGACTCTTTTTTTTCCTGATGAGGAGTCAAATTAGAGAGATAGGGATGTGTTTTTCATCCTGCCCCAATGGATATTATGGACAACGGTATCCAGAAAGAAATGAGTGTAAAAGTAAGTTGAAGGGAAAGTTGCAGCTACTCTTTTTATGCTGTCTTGTGAACTCTTGTCATGGATATGATCCACTATTCCAACGCTACCCCATCAGATAGTCCACTGGCAATGGGCCCCTCTGTTGTGTTGCTCTCTTCTTGATACCACCTGCTTCTCTGTCAAACTTGGGGGGGGCACAGTGGGACTCTCAATGACTTACCATCTGTTTACTTGGGAGTAGAGTGATGGCCAGCCAAATCCCCAGTCTCCACCAGGGAGCTCCAGTCCCTCACCTCTCCTTATCTCCTTTTCACTTAAAGTTAGTAATGTAACTAAGCATAACCCTCGATGTTAGAAGAAACTGGTACAGCCCAGGAATCCAATTTATTCGAGTTTGTCTAAGAGAGACAAAGCAGTGGCTATGCACAATGAAAATAAAATGCTAAATATTGGTCTCTCCTAGGGTACAATCTGTTGGCTGGTAATCTTGCTATTTAAAAAATAAAATATAAAGAAGCGTAATATTTAAATGTTTGTTGTGTTGTTATTAATGATTATGGTAGGGATGATAAAAGTTTATTATCTAAGGCAAGCCTCATTTTAAAAGAGATGTAAAACTACTGTGGTAGTATGTGGGTGATGGGTTTTGTGATGTTGCAAAGTGGCAAAACCTGTTTCCTTGAACCTTGATCCTGGATAGAAGATTATACATTGGGACATAGTGTGATGAGTGTGCTTCCACAGAGGCTTAACCACTCAAAATGATCCTGTCTGTATGCACCAAGCTTTATAGGCTAGCCACATTGAGAAGCAGATAGATCATGTACCAGTCTAGTGCTATAACTATCAGTCCTTCCAGCCAGTTTTTTCTTGCAATGGGGTTGACCCAAGCATCTTCTCAGTTGTTGATCCCTAATGGATACAAACTCTGTCTTGTATATGGCATCACACTAACTTAAGTAGATCATGGTATACATGGCAGATAGTAATTGCTTATTTCTCACCCTTCAGAATGTAAAGCTGACTGTGAAACCTGCTTCAATAAAAATTTCTGCACAAAGTGTAGAAATGGGTTTTACTTACACCTTGGAAAGTGCCTTGGAAACTGCCCTGAATGGCTGGAAACCAACAATCACACTATGGAGTGCAACAATATTGGTAAGTAAGCTGTCTGTCCCAAAAAGCTGTACCCAATACATCATTTCCATTTGTGGAATATAGTCTCTGTTGGTTTTTGCTTACCTGCAGAGACATGCAGTTTAAATCTTGCAAAGGGGAAATATTCACAAATGAAATGTTTGTACTTCAGAAAAGGGGTCCCCCCCTTTGTAGACATTTGAAAGATTTTTTTTGGGGGGGGGTTTCTGTGGACTTACTTGTTATGATGGTTGTCATAACTTGTTCTGTGGTTGTACAAGGCAGAACAACCACCCACCAAATAAGTATGGTGGAGGCCTGCTGGTATGGTAGTATTCCTGCCAGCAGATCCTAGTTGAAAGACAATAAACTGAGTGTTTCAAAAACATGGCGGGATGGGATGCACTGGATCCTAAGCCAGTCTTACAGACATTGATCACCAACATCAGACTTCATCACTGTGCCAACTTGGAACTCACAAAGGGATGAAGCCTGGTTGTCCTGCCCCCTCCCCAGACTTCCTGCTACTGCCACCATGAGCAGCTGGGCTGCAGCATTTGAATTAAATCCTAAAATACCAATTCATTTCAAAACATAATATCACAACCCAAATAAATAATTCATTTTTTACATTTTTTACAGTTCTAACAGTTGTGCCATTTTAAACTCACTATATAATGTGTGTGTGTGTAACCTGTAGCCCATCACTTTTAATTTGCATACCACCTTTCTATATTTACAAGCTGAAAAAAACAGCAGAATATAGAAGGTCACGCCCACTTATAACAATTCAATACAAATGTTGTTGAACTCCCAACTTCATTTAGCCTCAGCCAGCATGGCCAGTGGTCTGGCATGATGGGAAACGAGCAACATCTGGGGGAGGGTGCCACATATTCCTCATCCCTGTGTTAAAATACATAAACCAGAGTCAGGTATGACAAAACTTTCTGGCACAGTTTATTATTACAACCAGCAACCAGTTCCTCAAAAGTGCCAAGTGAAGGAAGTGGCAATCAGATTTCTTAGACCCTGTAGTAGATGATCTGTCTCACATGCCCCACAGTCTATTATTTCCTGGTGCAGTTCTTAAAAGCAGCAACAGAGACAGGGTTGCTGTTCATTCTCTTCCCCTTTGTTCTGGATGCTCCCGCTGCTTCCATACAGTTCAAGTGTATCTATTTTTTATGTGTGCATTTTAGTGCCTAAATATTTTGACGCATGAACTTATGTCTATATCCTCTATAAGGCATTGCAAGTGTTTTGTCAGAGATGACTGGTCACAACTTGGATCCATTCAGTGGCCTCATTCTGCAAGAACCATGTTTATTTGACCAATGCCTAAATCTGTGCATAGGATGCAATTCAGCCAATGTTGCTTTCCAAGGAAATCCTATTCGTTTAGTCCAAGCTTTTTCTTCTTAGGATTGTGCTTACTAGATTACACGCTTAGCATATTGATTCAGGCTTTCTGCTGCGAGCAGGTGTGACTATCACCAAATTAACAGAATCACACCTCTGAAAGCCCATGTTAATACGTCTCAAAGAGTACAGAACATATCAAGTTATGTCTAATCACACTGATGCGCTAAAACCATCACTATAAAGTTACCATTAGTGGAAGGACTTCTGTTGCTGAATTTTGTATCTTACATTTATCTGAAATACTTGAATGATGCAATACTTGTTTGGCAGCTAACTATTTGCTAAGCTGTTCAAGTTGCTTAACAGCACTGAAAACCCAGTGTCATGCTAGGTGATGGTTTCCAACTGGCCCAAACAGATGATCCTGCATCAGCCAATGAAGCTACTACCCACAATGGCTACTACCCACAATGCCTATGTTCTACCTCCACTGTTGCAAGCCTCTGAATACTAGTTGCTGAGAATCACAGGTGGGGAGAGTGCTGTCACACTCAGGATCTGCTTGTGGGTTTCTCATCGGCTTCTGGATGGCTACTGTGAGAATAGCATACTGGGGCAGATGGGCCTTTGGCCTGATCTAGCAGGGCTATCCTTATGTTAAGCTTTCTGCAGCATGGAGACAAACATTGCCCCTTACTAATGTTTGTGGATCAGAATGCTGCTAATGGCACAGAAACAGACGAAAGTGAAAAAGTTGGCAGTGTTACTCCATGTAATTGCCCTTAGCTTTTACACTCTGATTTGAGCAAGCACCTCATATGAAACAAACCTTTGAGAAAACATACATTCAAGATCATAAAGATTAATTTTCTCTGGACCTCTGACACACATAGATTAAATATGTGACGCACAAGGTGTGAAAAGAATATATTGTGTAAGTTCTGCATAAATTTAGAGCTATTTGGCCATTCTTTCTTTCTTTCTTTAAATTATTATTTTTTATTAAAGATTTTGTGTGTGTGTGTGTGTAACAAAAAAACTACATATAGCATCTCCACTTTAAATTCATAGAGGCCATACTTAACTTATGTCATATTTTTGTTGCAGTGCATTGTAAAGTTAGTGAATGGAGCCAATGGAGTCCCTGCATGAAGAGAGGGAAAACGTGTGGTTTCAAAAGGGGGAATGAAACGAGGGACAGAGAAATCTTACAACTTCCTTCTACAAAGGGGAAACCATGCCCACATACAATTGAGACAAAAAAATGTATTATACGGAGAAAGAAATGCCAGACAGGAGAAACAGGTACTTACGATCATTATTCTTCCATATTTTTGAACTGATGAATACCAATTCCTTATAAAGGCGTTATTTCGTCAGAATTTTTGTTGGGGCTTGTTGGGAATGTTGACTCATGATTTTCGTTCCTTTAAACAAAGGTTTAAACAAGGTTCGTTTAAACAACGTATTATCCGGAAGCCGTAAGAGTCATTTATGCCATTGTGCTATTCCTCAGTTGTGACACTTGGAGTTAAGTCACTGTTTAAACAGTCTGGCAGAGGAAGACTAGAGAATAGCTAGATATTCTGAATGCAATATTAGCTACAGTGTTTACAAGTTGTGAGTAGCTGAAGACGATGACTAACCAAGCAAGCCTTTACTCCAAGTATGGTCCAATTATGCCGGATGGCGTGGGGTGCAGGGAGGATATAAGCCGCTGCAGCAGCAGGACAGTGCCTACCATATCCTTTCCTGATCCAGAACAGGAGGAAGAAAACACACAACTCCCCAAAACACAGAATGGAACAACAGTGACAACCACTATGTCCATAGGAGCACTACTTGCACCCCCCCCCATTATGGACTGGTGCAGGGATGTTGCGGCAGTGTCACAGAGTGAATGTGACAACATTATGGCATTGCCTTCATGATGGCCAGATACACTGTAGGTGGAAACAATGCATTCAGTCACAGGGACAGCTTGCCAGCCTCCCCCCTCCATGATGCCACAGCAACACCCCCACTCCTGTACTCCACAAGCTCTCACTGCTGAGTCAACAGCAGGACCCTGAGAACCCCGCAGGAAGGGGTTTGAGTCACCTTACACCACCCACACTTGGAGCTTTTCGACTGCATACCACAAAGGAAACAAAGTTGTATAGGACACAGCCTCCCTATATAGTAGGTGTTTTGGATGGAGGCCTGCTGAAAGAGTTCAGAAGTCTTTCTGTGGAAAGTGGGGGGGGGGGCTTTTTGCCAGGCAGAAAACTGGGGCATGCAACAAAGAAAGCCACAAACATACCCCCTGTGGGATAGCCTCCCCAAAACTCAGTGCATAGGGCACGGGGCAGGCAAACAAGTTGGGTTTTAAGGCCCACCATAGGGAATGCCAAGAAGTCCCACTCAGCTTTGGCATTTCTAGCCAGCAGCAGTCATGTCAGAGACAAACAATAGGAAGCTGCCAGGACTTTGGGTCACACTGCAAACTCCACAAAGAAGCTCCCAACTTCCTCAGCCACAGCAGTCAACTGCAGGCAGATACATAATATGACATTCATGGGGAAATGGCTCAGCTGCAATATGACCAATACATAAACCAGGATGGCCATGACCACAGAAGGAGGCCTAGCCCTGTGGAACAGCTCAGATGTTACATGCAGGAGGTTCCTGGTTTAATCTGGGAGAGGAGCTCCTCCTGGAAGAGAGTTCCCAACACACAGTGTCCCAGAGAGAGAGAGTCGTTTCTGTGCTAATCAAGGCGTGCTATGTGAGACAGTAGCCTAATTCATGTATAGACCAACTAGCCCTTTTGGCAACCATTGTGATCAACCCTCCCCTGCCATTTTGCCTGGTAGACTAGCCCCACTAGATAGCAGGCCTAATCATTTATCACTTTCCCCTTGCCAAATAGTGGTGACAGCCATCTATTTGTGTGTCATGAGAGGTCTAGCTGTTTGTGCCAAGTGCTCCCTTTGTATGTAAAGTGCCCTTTCTCTATGGATTCCATTGCCAGAATTCTTCTTTGTGTGCTCTAAGTGTTCATGATATGTGAGGCCAGAGAGAGATATCCCCGTGCCAAATGCTTTGTCATATGAGTTATGGCCTCTGTTGGGGAGTTTATAGACAAGTCTTATGGGTTGTGATTGAGTGCATAGTTATGCCATATCCTATATTCTGTTGTAATGATGTGGATGGGGCAGTGGGCGTAACCCTGAAATGAGTTTTATAGATGGAATTATTGTTATCCCTACTCTGTGATCGCCTAAAGTTTCGCCATTGCTGAAAACATATTTGAGGTCTAAAGAAATATGGGATTTGGTGTAAGCATGGTTCTCTCCTGTCCTTCCCATGTATCCACCTGTTTTGGTTGCTATCCCTACTTTCCTAGGTCATATGTAGAAAACTGTGATGTTACTAACTATAGCCAATTGATAATTGACTGCTGCATGTCCTATATAGGGACGCGGGTGGCACTGTGGTCTACACCACAGAGCCTAGGGCTTGCCCATCAGAAGGTCGGCAGTTCCCCGCGACGGGGATGCTCCTGCCAACCTAGCAGTTCAAAAGCACGTCAAAGCGCAAGTAGATAAATAGGTACCACTCCAGCAGGAAGGTAAATGGCATTTCCATGCGCTGCTCTGGTTCGCCAGAAGCGGCTTAGTCATGCTGGCCACATTACCCGGAAGCTGTACACTGGCTCCCTTGGCCAATAAAGTGAGATGAGCGCCGCAACCTCAGAGTCGTTCACAACTGGACCTAAAGGTCAGGGGTCCCTTTAGCTTTACCTTTATGTCCTATATAGTCGGTTGGTGAAACTCTTTTTTTCTTTAGAGTGGTGCTTTCATGAAAATATCCCTTTGTGTGTGATGTGTTTTTAAAAAGGTGGGGGTTTTTTTGTCCTAGTAATTTTTTAAATTCTGTCTTGTGTTGTTTTGCATTTATTTATTTCATAAAATTTACACACCTCTTGATTGTTTAAAAAAACTTAAAGTAGTTTACAAGAAGAATAAAACAATAAAATTATTGGTAAAGATGGTTAAAAGCAACTATTTAAAACATTTTTAAAAAAAATCAAAATCAGTGATAAAATATGTTAAAACACACATCAACATTCTTCATACAGTATATGGGGAGGTTTGCCTAAACAAAATGTCTTTAGCAGGCACCAAAAAGAATACAGTGAAGGTGTCAATATGCATTAACGTAGAAGACCGCTAGCAGCGAGCCAGGTCTCAGAAAACTCGAAAGTTTAAGTCAGAGTGGGGACACAACCCAGCCCACGGCTATGATATAACAGAGCAGTTGTGGATCAGAAGATGGCCAGGCCTGCCAAGGGTCATTGCAACAGCTTCCACCACTCACAGTTAGTGTCGAAGGCTGTTTTATGAATGCTGGGCCATGTGGTATCTGGATCCTTGCTGTTCCTGGTTATAATAAGGGAGAAAGGGAAGAGTAATCAGCAGAACACAGTGCTGTGTACTGCAGTGCTGTACAGCACAGTTGATTTGTGGACCACACCCTGTAAAAGTTTTATGTGCCTTCCTGTTCATCTGATCTCTTTTCTACTAAACCACAGTACCTTTTAGTTCTTTTTCATTGCTTTATTCTTCCTGCCCCACTTAGTGACTTGCATGCTGCAAACTGGTTTGATATGCACAATTCTAAAGGGATCCCAACAGCTCGTTATATTAATGTGATTTCCAGAGGTATTCTAGATATGCCAAGGAAGTATTTGCTATTTAACGACTCCATTAACTTTCCATTGATTTTTCACTTTTAAAAATAAATGCACATTAGCGATTTTCACTTTTTTGCAAATGGCCTTGGTTTCTACTGGCTAGCATGTAAATTTCAAAGTTGTTTGCAAGAAACCAATGTTCCGTATTCACACATTTTATGATGTGCCTGTTCACCTGAATGAGCCAGGAATCTATTTTATGGGATATGCTTACATGTCCAATTATCAATACCTTTTTGTTAGGTACCATTGGGGAACTTTAAGAGAATATGAAATGATAAACTTCTAAAATATAATAAGCTGTGGTGAAATATTTCACTTGACATTAACGGCTATAGAATGCAGCACTTCAGGATAGTTCAGAGATGGTGTGAAAGGATGGGCAGAAAGGGGCCGCCTAGTGCAAATGAGACTATTGTCCTCTTCCATTGGCCATGAGTGGTTATAGATATATAGCTGGATCAAGGTGTCAACATGCACCTGCTTCCTACACATGGCTCATCTTTTACCCATATGTAGCCCACAGGGATTCAGTTGGAACACTTTTAATTGGAAGAAGCTTTATTCAAAGCCACAGACTTTTGAAATATCTTTGGGAAACTTTTCACATTTACTTGTCTGCCAAGGGTTCTTTATACATTGCAGATAGTTCTGGATCATATTTTAGGCCACATGCATTGTACTGGTCAGCCCTGCTAGGACTCATCCTTAACCTTATGTGAACTGAATTTGGGAGCAAAGTCTGGAACACACCCAGCCAAAGTGGAAAATCTGCAAAGGTGAACAAGATGTCTTTCATGAAAGCTTGCCTACTATTCTTGCCTTTCCCACTGAGGAACTACAGATATATTTCCAAGCAATCCCGGGGACACAGTTTGCAAACCCACTTATCTAAGTGATCTGATGATGGAAGGCATACCCTCCAACATCTCTCTGCTGAAAATAGGGACATCCCATTCCATAATGATAATTTTACTATTTATACCCCACACATCTTACTGGTTTTCCCAGCCACTCTGGGCAGCTTCCAACATATAAAAAAGCAAAATAAAACATTAAACATTAAAAAAAACCCTTTCCTATACAGGATTGCCTTCAGACGGCTCAGGGGTCAGATAACTCCATACCCTCCAACATTTCTCCAATGAAAATAGGGACGTCCTAAGGAAAAGCTGGACAAACTGGGATGGCTTCTCCAAATCAGGGACGTCCCTGGAAAATAGGGACACTTGGAGGGTCTAGGAAGGGATTTTTTTTTAATGCCTTAAGCAATGTCAAACACTTGAATTCGTATAAAGATATCATTTGGTTTTTGAAGAGAGGAAGGCCAAAATTTTGGCCACATCTAATAGTTTTATTTATTTTTTTCAGATCAGTTCATCCATCCCTAATTAGTATATGTGTCCATGTAGTGCATCCAACATATTTGTAGACCGGATCTGATAAATATGCAGTTGACTCTTGTATATACAGAGTCCAGTCGGACGTCCTGTTGGGCTTTCAGTAGATTTCCTAGAACACTGTTTAACTAAAATTCACAAAGCCATTCCTCAGTGCTAGTGTTGCTGTGGTTTTAGATGAAGACAATGCAACACAATACCAGCAGGCTCAAAGTATTAAGCAATTCAACTCTTATTTACGCCCACTCTCACACCACACAGATTCGGACATCATTGAAATGCAATGAGTTCCAAAGAAAAGTGGGCTGCTGTTCCTGTGGGACACATTGTTGCAGAGTTCATCTCTGTTCACTTTTCTTTGTTTATGAGCAAAGATTCAATTAACATTCTGTGAAACTGCTCCAGAGAAAAACAACAGAAGCAGCGTAATGCAGTTTATTAAAAAAGAGAGAGAGAGAGATTTCAATTTTGTGCACATGTGCCCTGGAATAAGATGCCTTGCTCGGATGTCAGACAGACTTCTGAATAAATATCCTAACTAGGCATAGGTTAGGCTGAATATGAAAGAGGGTACAAAATATTTTACAGGCTGACATACATATGCAAAAAAGTTAAACCAGACTACTTCTGATAATAATCCAAAGCAATCAAGTCCCACTGACTTTGGCTTCAATCGAAGTAGTTTGGTGTTACCACTGAACAGTCTTTTACCAACCAAAATTTATGTTGGCGGTATGATTTGAATTCATGAATTTATAGTGAGTTTCGGAAACATTCATAAATGTGTCTGAAAATTGTTGTTATATAGTTTTTAAGTATGTTGTCTGTGAGCATGCTACAATATTATTCTGGAAGTTCTTTCATTCCTACCTACCAGGTACCAATATGATCACCACATTTTTCCGTGTATAAGACGAGGTGTTTTTTTTACTCTAAAATAATGTTCAAAATCAGGGGTCGTCTTATACATGAATAGTGCTGAGGGGGGACGGGCGATTGGTTGCAGCCGCGAGCAGAAGCTTGTCAGCAGCGATAGGGTGGGTGATTGGTGGCTGCGGCAATGGCTGCTTTGGATTGGTTGCTGCTGCGGCAATTGGGTTGGTGATTGGTGGCTGTGGCAATGGCTGCTGTGGATTGGCTGCCGCTGCAGCAATTGGGCATGCGCTTGCTGGCTGCTGGTTTGTGGCTTCTGTGATGCATGCAATTGGTAGTGCAATCAGTCTGGTGAGTGATTTTCGGCAATCTGCCCCCAAAAAGCCCCCAAAAAGCTCAACAACTCTGAGCCATCTCCCCTCATTTTCTTAAATTAGATTCCCCAAAAATAGGGGTCATCTTATACATGGGGGGGGGTGTTATACACGGAAAAATATGGTATGTCATGCCTGCAGGTTTGGATACAAATGGCTTCTCTTTTACATAGGGTATTTTTGGCTTTTAGTATTTTTTTTACATTGTTTTACTATTAGTAGCTATAATCAAGGGGAACAAGCTAAGGTTGCTTTTTTTAAAGGTTTGATTCGACAGCTGAGGACTTACATAGGCGTTTGGGGAACCACTAAGTAGAAACATTGCAAGAGGTTGCCTCAGGTTCAAGAAGAAAGCCCACACCTAGGCATATTCCTCTTGTAGTTTCCTATCAGATTCCAGCATGGTGATGAAGACATTATAACTAGGGTGGCCAGTGGCAAAAGAGGAGCACATTCATGCACCTTTCATAGATTAAGTTAGAAGAAGGAATTTCAGCAGGATTCTGCTCCTAGTCAGTCTCAAAGTGCCCTCTGACCATTTACCAGGTAAATAAGGGCCTCCTGTGGATGCCACCCTGTGAGGTGAGGTAGGTTGGTATCTGGAAGAGGACCTTCTCAGTGATGGCACCACAACTATGGTGTGCTTTCTCCAGGAAAGTATGCCTGGTGCCTACTTTGTTGTCCTTTTGGCGCCAGGAAAGGGCAGTCTTCAGCCACCATGACTTCTAAATAATTTTAGCCCTGCTGATTGCCTTTATCTGGCAGCAACTATTTTGCTCTGTTCTTGGGCCCCACACACATTGGCAGAGCATGCATAAGCCCATCCCATTAGTCCAAAAGGACCCATGCATCAGCAGCTGTGCGTCAATTGGGCGCGAGCAAAATGGTTGCTGCCTGTACTTGTATTTTAATTAGATTTTTCTTCTTTTAATGTAATCTGTCTTGGAAATTTCTTTGGAAGGGCAGTATAGGCATTTCTATACTTAAAGAATGTTCTGAAGCCTATTTTCAGGACCAGCCTTCAGTTCTGGATTATGTGACAGTGTGCTTCTCTCTTTTGTAAATATCTGCAGCCTTTATTGGGCACCTCTTATTAAATAAACAAGGGTCCATCTCTCTCTCTCTGCATTGAAGGATCTCAAGCAACTATGCCTGCTGCTCCTTTCTCTGCCCTTCCCTTCCCAGCAGAATGTTGTACAAGGGTTCAGTATCTTTGGCAACCCAGGCTGTTCAAATATAGTTTTGCATGCAAAAGAGACCATGTTAGTCCCCAGCAACTCCAGAAGTGTTTGGGAAAGACTCCTTGGCTGAACCCTCAGACAGCTGCTGCCAGACAGAGAAGACAATCCCGAATTAGATGGGCTACTGATCTGAGTAGGAATAAGGTTGTTTCAACCGAAAGTGGCATAAGTTGAGTGAGTGAATAGCCAGAACTGGATATGACCCACGGCTGTCCAAGATGTTAAAACAGAAAAGAGATTGTGCAAAACCTTTCATCAACACAATTCAGTTCATATAACTAAGATGCGCTTTCATTTGGCAGTATGATTTCAGCATGTTAATTATAACATCTCCATTTTGCATTTAGGGAAGATCCACATCATGAACTTGCAACTGCATTCAATGTATATTAAAATCACAAGACATCCCACCCCCAAATCCTGGGAACTGCAGTTTACCCCTCACAGACCCACAATTCCCAGGACCCTTAATAAACTACAGTTCCCGGAATTCTTTGGAGAAAATAATGAGCTTTAAATGTGTGTTGGATGTGCTTCAAATGTATGCTGTGGACCTGTCTTTATATACTTTATTTATTACTAGCACAAAATATTTTTGGCAATATTCTCTGCCAGTGTATTCCCTGTATTGGAAAAGGGTGTGTGGACAGAAAGCAGAATTGCCCTGGATTTTTCCAGTGCATCAGGAGTGCATAGTGCAGCAGGAGTCTTGGACAGCAAAGAGTTAGGTGCAGCTCAGAGCTACAAAGCCTCTTCCCATTCCTACAGGGTAGTAACAAAATTGTAACCTGCAGTGGAGGATAACCTGCCTCTAGTATTCAAAAGATGAAACATGTGTATGGTGGAAGGCAAAGCATTTCACTCCCAGTCTACTTCTTTCCCTGTCCCCACATCAAAAAACATGCTGCCTAGAGGAACTTGGAGCAGATGCTGAGACTCTTGCAGCTGAGGCGTATCACGCCAGCACGATCCTCTAGCAACAGCATGTGAATGACACCAGTGTGGTTACGGTTAATGCCCTTTCTTTGTGGTTATTCCCCAGGCTGCTGAGGCTTCAAAATTAACATGAAGCTAATTACCGTATCTCAGTGTTGACATTTTGCATACGCTGCTGGGTCATCATAACTCGGATTCTGTGACTCCAAGCTACTACTATAATTATGAAAATCCTGTGAAGGGTTTGGCTGTTTATTTTTAATGGTTTTTTTCTGCCAGCAAATCCTCTTTTATTCCCCCCCCCCTTTTCTCCCTTGCAGCAATTTTTTCCCCTCCTAAGGTAGCACATTTCTGCTTCATTTTGAGTACTCCTGAGAGCTCAGTTGCAGGCTCCTAGTTATAATCGTGTTGTGACAGATTGGCTTCAGCTATGATGACTTAAATACAACCAACAGAGGGGAAGCATGAGAGATAATCCTTACCATCCTTCTCCATTAACATAAGCAGCTGCCTTAGGGCCAAACTAGACAAGTTAGACATGAAGTTAATTACAGGAATGTGGTTAAGACAGGGATAGTGAATGTGGTGCCCGTTCAAGATGTTGTTGGACTACAGCTCCCATCATCCTTGCCCATTAGCAATGTTGGCTGGGTCTGATAGGAGTCAGAGTCTGGAAACATCTGGAGGGCACCATGTTTGCTACCCCTGGGTTAAGATGCACACCTAAAAAAAGAGTAAATAGCAGTCACAGAGGGTCCTAGCAGAAGCAGAACTGTAGAAGTTGTGGAAGGAGTGTAACTCTTTTCCTCCCTGCCATGTTCACCCCCGCCAAATCCTCCACAGCTACTATTTGCATCAGGAGGGAATCTTTTTATTGGTGCCAACAGTCAGTACATTAGTTTCCACATCCTTTTTATTTACCATCGGTGGCCAATGAGGTGATTTACCAGTAACCATTCTGTGATGATCAAGGAGTACCATGGGATTCATTTCCATGTTTTGTTATTACTGACTGGTAAAAGAGACGGGACATAAATCTTTGTGTATAAGGTGCATCACAGCACTGGGAGGTTGTGGAAGTGAAGAGGGAGGATGCCATAGCCCAGACATAGGCAACCTTGGCTCTCCAGATGTTTTGGGACTACAATTCCCATCATCCTTGACCACTGGCCCTGTTAGCTAGGGATCATGGGAGTTGTAGTTCCAAAACATCTGGAGAGTCAAGGTTGCCTATGCCTGCCATAGCCAAAGCCATTTGAGCACCTGGTTGCTGATATGATATCCCAGCGCAGATCCAGGCTACTTCTGCCTCCACTACCACCTCCCATCTCTTAAGGTACAAGTGGGAATTCATTTCCTCTCTTGATTGTCAGGCAGTGGCTGCAGGCATAGCAAAGCCACCTCACCAGCTGCCACTGCTTGCTACCTAAGATGCCAAGGATTGAACCTGGGACCTTCTTCATGCAAAGCAGATGCTCTCTGTTGCTGAACCATGGTTCCTTCCCCAGCTAGCAGTATAACTAAATGAAAAATGCACGAGAAAATCTGCAACACAGAAAATCTGCAACACACTTGAGTCACTTATACACAAACAGTGCTGCAACAGGGTTTTTGTGGGGTGTAGTTAGCTAGTTTGCACAACACAGTAAACAAAAACATGGCTTAGTAAGATTGCATGGACTCCAAGAGAGGAGTTTACACCTGCTTTTCTCCTTTTTACTGTTGTGGTTTATTGGGCTAAGCCAAGACTTGGTTTTTCATGTCCAAACTTGGACTCATGGTTAAGCTTTATCCTCACTAACCACAAACTGTAGCCAAGAACAAACCTTCACTACTGCTCATGGTTAGTGATGTCAGAGCTTAACCACAGACAACATGCTAAGCCAAGCCATGGCTTACTTTAGCGTAGCAGGCCAGCAAGAGGAATGCGCAGGAGGAGCAATGTGACTGCAAGCTCCTCTTCAGGAGCCCACACATTTGCGTGGTCTTGGTAAGCCATAGTTTGGCTTACCATGTTGTATGAACAAGAAGGATGAATACTGGAGCCCAAGCTGAAGAAAGAGCTGAATATCTCCTTTCTATCATTTCTGTACCAGTTCTATCACATATTCTGCATCTGATCCGTATATGGACAAAAGACAAATGCTGAAATTTCCCCCGGGTCTCAGAGTGGTGCTTGCTTGCTCATTGCATTAGCAGAAAGCTCACCTCTTTCTCCCCCCAGTTCTCTCTGCTTCTTAACTCCTCAAACAGGCAAAGATGCAGCAGAGGGGTCACTTGGCAGCCTTCCCCCCTCTTCTGAAGCTTGTGCTAAAAATGTGTTGGACTTAATGCAAGTAAACAACTTTATTAACCAGATTATAAATCATTTTGAAACTTTAAAGCATATGTTGAACACTCTTGTACTCTGCAACAAGAGAAAACATTTCTTTAAAAAAAATAAAGAATAAAGAATTGACCATATCATAGCTACTTTTCCCCAAACTGCTAAGCAAATTAATCAATGTGCTCTTTTATGAACTTTTTATTATTCAGAGCTCTGATTTCAACATTCTAAATACCGCCCTTCATCAGTGGCTGACAGCTTATTAAATGCTGAGGGCCACGTAGGCAAAATGTAATGAGCTGGATCACTGTAGTTAATTTAAGACATTTTTAATTGCTAATTTACATAATTATCACATCAAACTCTAATTGATGGGTATGTTAACCTCCCGCCACACTCACCTTTGCAATACTTTTATAGTGAAGCCGATAAGCTTGATATTTGGAGATAGACCTAATCCTCAAGTTGTGTGAGTGGTATGGGAAGTAGCTGTCTTGTGGGTTAGTACAATCCTGTTAGTGGAACTGCTCATTTTCAGGTGGTTCTATTTATGTGGTTTAAATTTATACCAAACCATATGGGAAATGCTTCCCTCAAGCAGCTTCTGACATGGCTTGGGACCTCAGTGCCACTCCAGTAATGTGGAAATTGAGCCTTGCAAACCAAGAAACCCCAGATGTGTAATACTGTGGACAGCAGTCAGGGCAGAGAAAAAAATAAGAAAGGACTGTATAAGACAACTTTCAAGGGTTTCATATATTTTATTTTATTTTACTCTTATGTTTGACGACTGCCACATTTCAGGATTCTCATAATACATATTTTTTTTCCTTCAGGAGTTGATGAATGCATTAGATTTTTTTAACGCATGTTACCTTAAACAACTCTTTCAGTTCATTATATATCATTTCCCAGTAAGCTTTAACCTTATTGCAAGACCACCACATGTGAAAAAGGTACCTTCTTTCTCTTTACATTTCCAACACTTAATTGACTTTAATTTATACATTTTTGCCAATCTACTAGGTGTCAGGTACCATCTATATAGCATTTTCAAATAATTTTCTCTTAAACCATAACATGCTGTAAATTTTATATCCGTGTTCCACAATCGTTCCCATGCTTCCATTTCTATATTATTGCCCAATGCATCATTAAGGATTACACTTGTTCATCCTTTGTCTCCCATTCCAATAACATCTTATCCACAATTCCTCTTCTCCCAGTGCTTTCCCCCCAGGATAAATTGCTCCTTAGCGCCTCAATCGGAGCAAATAGCAATTGCATTTTCCACAGATTGCTGCTGCTTGGTCCAAGGAGCAGGACAATGGGAAAACCTCTTGGACCTCGGCTTTCTAGGCACTGGAGAAGCTCAAGTGTGGATGAGCCCTTATTCATCATAACATAACCGTCCAGATTCTTAACATTTACTTGAGAGCAGTATAGTAGCAACTTAACCTGAGATAACTGTTTTATGTACAAAGATTACAACAGAATCATATACTGTGGGACATTTCCACCCCCCTTTCCGAATTACTGTGTGTGTGGCTGGTTTTAATGTTACTTAGAAGAGCAGTTGGATACCAAAAATCTACTCTGCTTACTCCAATAAACTGCTTTCCTGGCACCAGTGGAGTGGGAGATTTCCCCTCTTTCATATTTCCTGTTTGTTATGCTGTCCGTGAACCAGCGTCAAGAATTGGCACCCTTGGACAGATGCAGAGATCCTGGTCCCCGAAAGAGTTGGGGGTCTACTGTGGCCCATTGCCTTCTGCAGCTGCATCTTTCTGCCGTCACCGCTTGTGCACCTAACTGGGCAATCTATTGAGCAACGATAGTGGCAATGAACACTCGCATGTTCCCCCCCCCCAATTTAGGTAGCAGTGGCATCTGCTCTTGTTCCTCACTGCCGCATGCTCTCTCTTTTTGGCAGTCCTGCTGACCCTCTTGAGTCAACAAGCAAGCAATAGCCATGGTAAGGAGGAGGAGATGTAGTAGTAGTGCTATGCCAGGGCAGGGCCGGCGCGTCCATTTAGGCGAACTAGGCAGTTGCCTAGAGCACCAAAATGGAGGGGGCGCTGGCCAGCCAGCCTGCCCCCCGCCCCCCGCCGCCGCAGGGAGCCAGCCCTTCCGCTTCTCTCCCTCTTTCTGTCCCGCAGCGCCGACGGGGCCAGGCGCCCCGCGCGATTAGCGGGAGCGCCTCGTCGGTTTTCCTCCTCTGGCTGCCGGCCGGAGCTCGGCTTCACCAAGGCCAATAAGTCCGGCATGGCGGCGGCGGCAGCAGCTCCAGGTAAGTGCGCTTTCTGAGGAGCGCTTTCCGTGGCGTGCAAAGCCGGAGGCGCCTCTCCGGGTGCCTCCCTGTCCCGGCGGCGCCAAAATGGAGGGGGCGCTGGCCAGCCTGCCCCTCACCCCCCGCTGCCGCCCAGTGCCGTGCCGCCCCAACCAGCGGCGAAAATCGTGGCGGTGCGGGGCACCCGGCAGGCAGGGGACGGGGCACAGTACATCATGCGAAATGACATCACGTGGCCCACCCCCTCGCCTAGGGCGCCAAAAACCCTAGCACCGGTCCTGTGCCAGGGAGACCAACCAAAGAGAGAAGCCATCAAGCACACCTTGCCCAGGGATTCCTTCTGCTCTGTCCTTTCAGCAGCAGTTTTGCAGCATACTGGGGGGGGGGCAAAGCAGCATCCCAAAATAGCCTGTGGTTTAGTTCATTGAGGCCACAGTATCTTGTATCTGCTTAAACTGGACACTGCAGTTAGGGACCGAGGAGAATTCCATTTGGTCTACATTTTTAAGTGAATTGACTTCATTCACACCTACCACCCAAACCAATGCAGGAATAGACCACGTTTATCCATTGAATTTCACACATTAGAATTAATATTTAAGGATAAAATACGTTTAGAAAGGTGTGCATTGAGATAAAATATATACTTACATATTTAATTACAAGTTTCGTACAGACTTTTTTTTTTAAGCCTGGATTAATGCAGAAATGGAAAGGAACAGACTTTTGCAATAGACTGATCTGCCCATCCTTGCAATTAGCATATTTTCTTCAGAAAGAATATGAACAAATGGTTATGGATATGGAGGAATATGGAAGAACAATATACTAACTATTAATTATGTTTTATCTACTTTTAGAGAGTGAGGAATAAGATTTTATTTTTTGGGGGGTGGGAAGCTCTGTTGATGATCCAACGCCATGTTGATCATGCCAGGCAACTTGGCTTTAAGCCAGTTTAGTGTCACATAGAGGAGACTATGTGGGTTTTAGTCACTTGAGGCAAAACAAAACCATACATTCGTACATCATGTTTGCACCAAGAACCAGTCTGCTCCACCAGACCCTTCCATGCACCCAGCTCTCCTTCGCCTGGCATCTTTCCCAGGACTATTCTAAACAAGCAATTCACCCTGCTGCTGCAACAGAAACAAGCAGCTTAATTTCCCCTGCACTCTCCAAATGACTGCTGTTTATCTAGAGAATACTGACACATAGTGGAAATGCCAGGAACTGGACGGACTGGGTGGAGGAGTTGCTCCTGGCACCTTCTCTTCTTGGATCTGGCATTTCAGCCGTTGAATGTTGAAAATATCGTGAGTGGAGGGGAAAGGAAGGGCAACGAGGAAAAGGAGAAATAATTTATAAGTACCTCCAATAAAACACGGCCAAAGTATGCAAAACATTTTGGAAATGCCAGCCGCAGAGGAGGAAACATTTTTAAATGTAATGAAAGCAAAATTTAGTACTGTTTAATTATTTTTCCATGGAATATTTCCATGTATAGCAACGCTGTTACGATGCTGCTAACCACAGAATTCAGTAGTATTTACTTACTATTACTAGCCGGAGTCTTTATGGGCCGATTTCAAAGTGGAACAAAATCACTGGCATCTCTTTCCCTCAGACAAACTATTCCAAGCATCACCTTTACCAACGTTTTTATAAAGAGAAGGCCTGCAAGGCACAGTCAGTTCCACTTATTAGGAAGTGGTCTAGAAAGTGTCCAAGTCAGCGTAGGCATTAGAAAAATGGTTACTGTTTGAGAAATGGACTGACATCAGGCCCAAAAGGGACTGGTAAATCATCATCTAGTCTAGACTCTTGCCTAATACAAACCACATTTATCAAGCTATTGTGGTACTACGTGCAGCTAAACTAAAGCACATATTAGGGGGGCAGGGGAGAAGACATCCAGGGTTGAAGTAAATAGCAGTTTTGGTTTGGGTTTGTGTATCGTCTCGGACTGAATTAAAATGGAAGTAACTCTTCATTTTATGTGCATTTCTTTAAAAACGTGAGTTTTATGTTCTTGCGCCTATGCTGGACTACTATATAAGGGGTGAGGGACTCTGCTTCTACAGATGCACACAAATATATTTCAAAAATAAAATTATCCTTTTGAAAACATGGGGTGATGGGAGAGTGGACAGTGAATATTTATTATCAGTAATGAAACAGGTACCAGTTTACATGTGCCTAAGATGGCTACATAACCACAGTCCAAGAAATGCGGTAGAATAATCAGCTTTGGGAGAAATGGCATACTTCTGCTAGAAGTAATGATAGATAATGTAGTTTCTCTCAATAGACAAACTGGAGTGTGCATGCGTGTCCCTGCTGGATCTGACTAAGAAATGTACATTCAGTTGTATGCAATACACATTTGTCTCAAGGCAGATTTAGACCTGAGCTAGGCTGAATATTCATACTCACTCAAAACAGGAGTTTGGGGGGGGTATACATTGTGAAGGGTTAGAAAACTAGCAGAACAACTGGGACTGAGAAGCAGGCATCTGTAGAACTGAACAGCATTGAAGAGAAGGAAACTTTCATTGGTACTGAAATGCAGTCACATCTCTGCTCATAAAGTTTTATTTAGATTTATCTGTTTTTCCATTGATTTATTTAGACTCATCTATTTTTCTATTGTGGCATATCCGCTTAGGTTAGCTGGCACTCACCTATGCATCTGGACAGGTGTATGGGTAAATAAAAGGTAGATAAGGCGAGTGGATAAATTTTATATACACACACAAACACACTGCCCAAAAGTTTTTGTCTATGGACATAAGTAGCCTCAGTATAAAGATATTCAGGTATATCAATGCCTTGGCTTAGACTTTCTTCAGATGGTTTGCTTTCTATTTGTCATCATCTGTCGGGATCCGGTTTAAAACAAAAACAGGCTTTCAGCATAAAACACAATGCCACATTCCTGAAACATGAGATGAACAACCTTTAATTTGCACAAGCTTTCATTCGCAGGAACATGAAATGGATGGCGCACCATCCTTATGGACAATGTCTCTTCTTGCTTTTAAGCCAACACAAAAGGCTAAGTAAGATGTTTAAACATTTAAAGAAACCTCCTGGTGGTCTCTCCTATTCTTCCTGTCTCCCCTTCATTTCTACTGATTACATGGATTGCATTCTGTGTTCTTCAACCTTTACTTACTGTTGGCTTGGAGTATAAGGCTCCTTCTTAGCAGAACCCTTTCAAAACCCTTAAGGTCAGATTGCGGAAAAATCTCAGCTGCTGGACTTGGATCCTCTGAGCTAGTAACCATTTATAATTAATATTAATGAATGGCAGATGACAGCTGTTTATTGCTTAAGTAGAAATGCGCATTGCAAAACCAGAAGGATTTAGTTTAAACTCCAAGGAATTGACTTCATTAGTGGGACAGATGACTGGAGAAGGCAGAAATTGCCAGTGTGGGATCCAAGTGCTGGAATACCAAAATCTGTACAAAGCAGTGCAATCCAGAAAAGGTGCTCTGCTTGTTCTTTATTATGAGTTCATCATACAGGGCACAGTCTGAAGAATTTACCCAAAGTATTCCAAGTTTTAGCTTTACTACATTTATATATTGCTGTCCACTGTGAAAAGTTCCAGAGTGATTTACAATAATAAAAATACATAAACATATTAAAAACATCAAATCACTGATGCAGCGCATATGCCTGAGAAAACAAGAATGCATTTGGCTAAGGTCGAAACAATGAGAAAGTTGGCACCAGACTGGCCTCCTCGGCGCCATGGACAGGAACGTACAACAGAAAAGGCCCGTTCTACTGACTACCCATGCACTGAAGAATTCAAACTTTTGCCAAAGCAGCTATAGAGATGGTAGCTTTTAATACTCAAATGTTACCCATGCTTTGCAGATGTGGTACACACATACACACACAGTCAAGGCAGTGATAGAAAATACAGCATTGGAATTTAGGTCTCTTGGCTTTTCAGTCCAATGCCTGATTGACTGATTTATCACATTTGTTGATTACATTGTCCTCCCACCACGGCCACCCAATTTTATCTTTATAGCAACCCTCTAAGGTAGGTCATGCTAAAATAGAGTGAATGGTCCAATATTACCCATTGCGCTTCATTGCTGAGTAGGGTTTTGAACTGGGGTTCCCTAGTCTAATACTCTAACCACTGCACTGCAAAGCTCTGGCTCAATCAATCCCTTGTTAACTATCCTTCAACTGAACTTGGTTCCAGTTCTGATAAAATGTTCCAGTCTCAAGAACAGACTGGCATGCCAGTCAATCTGCAGTGATCATACCAATGAATCCCTCTTTGCCTGAACTTTTGGATTTTCCTACCCTGCCTCTCAGCATCTTCAACCAAAGAGTTGCCAAAGATCAGCCCAACTGCAGTTGAGTCCTCTCATCAAATTAACCCTCAAGACCACAAACCATCAGGGGGTTGTGAATGAATTATTTATTACAATCACAGACCAATATTATCAGACACGCAAATAAATCAAAAGGGTGTGTGTGTGTCATATTGCCTGTGTGACTAATTGGCCCCAGCAGTGACTTAAAAACACACACCGCACAATAGTTTTTACATCCAAATCCTCAACCACTAATGTCCCGTCCCCTCTGCCACTCGAAAAAAAAGAATTTTCAGATACATTTACAGGTGTATTTGTGGCATGGTTGTTTTCATGTGGGAACTGTGATTTTTCCCCTGGGCATTAGTGTGAAAAGAACACAGAGATTTCACTTTAGCTACCATAGGTAATAGCCATTGATCATTTTATCCTTCCTGAATCTTCTTCTTCTTCTTCTTCTTCTACTACTACTACTACTACTACTAAAAAAAGGCTATATAAAGTCCAGTCATGCATTGTGGTGTGATTTCTGCTTGCATAACACCACAGCAGTTACATCTGAAACTGGCAACTGTGTGAGACAGAGATCTCATGGAAAGCATTCTTCCAGGGGGTCTGTCCCTCAGAAGAGTAAGGGTGCCTAACCCTCTTACACCCTAGTAACCCAGCAACTGGAATTCAGAGACACACTGCCTCTCCTTCTCCAGACACCCTATAGCTGTAATGATTAATATCCAATGACAGCCCTATCCTCCATGAATTTTAATCCTCCTTCAAAACCATCTATAAGTTGGTTGGCAGCATTACATATTGTGCCAAGGAATCACATAGTTTATGCTTCGTGAATAAGTGCTTTTTAAAAAAACCCAAAACCTGTCCTAAATATCTAATCACCAAGTGATGAACTTCCCAGCCCATAATATGCTGCACAAGCAGAGTAACTTGGGATCAAATGCACTATTAAAATATGAAAATGTTAGAGAGTCATTGTGATGTTTTGGGGCTCTTGTAAGAGCACGACTGGATAACAAACTGGTAAACATATTGTTAAAAACACCACAGCGGCATCTATTGAATAAAATGAAGATGCAGCCTCCATCACCACATGAATGAATCCGAGCATTAATCCTTCACATTCTCCCTGTCTCTTTATAAACAGTTGGCTGCTAATTTTAGTTTCTGTAAAAACTATGGCACTACAAACAACCATAAATTCACTGCTCATTCTTTTGGGGGATTTGGAAAAGAATAAACTTGCTACATTCTTGCAAAAGTCAAACCGGATAGAACCTACATGTAGAAGTTTGTAGTTTGCATTTATACAGTTTTCTCATCAGAGGAAACAACCCTAATTCACAGTATCATGATTTTTATTGCTAAGGGGCTGCTAGCACAGTGCAGAGTGAAATCAATATAGAACAAGGATCTCACTTACATGGTTTTGCTCATGTTGAAAACCAACTTCAGTTCAAGGAGCAGTAGAAAGGGGGTATACTGTGCAGCAGATTCACACAGTTGCCAGGTTATGAATGGGACAAATGAACAGCAGCTAGTGAGAAAATTGATGAAGCATAAATAGTTAAATGCCACTTGACAACTGTGGAATAGAGGGCCATAGAGATGGCTGCTTCTCTGCACAAGATTTTAGCTCAGAAAGGATGCAATCTATTCTCTTTTTCAGTTCTGCTTTCACTCCAGAAGCTAAGGTAGAAACTCCACTCCAATACAGTGGTACCTCGGGTTAAGAACTTAATTCGTTCTGGAGGTACCTGGCTGCCCATTTATTTCTTCAATACCTGAAACTGAACATCTAAATGTTCCTGCCACCTATGCTTTGTATTCAGTTCAGCTTATGCTGTCTCATTCCATCACTACACGGCAGCATTTGGTGGTCTACTACCTTTTGAAGCCTAAGCACAAACTGAATAATAATGTGAATTAATTCCACTATATTGAGTCCTGCAACAAATCCTATTAATGTCCTATTAATGTCCCCAGTGATTCTCTCTGCTAGCTTTTTTTGTGTCGGCCGTAGCAACCAATTGCTTCAAAGCAGTTTCGCTAAATAAGACCTACAGTTTATATACAGCTAAAGGGTGGTGATGGTTGGGGAGATTCAGAGCCCATTCAAACAGAAAACCCCACTCTTCTCCACATCAGAGATGCCCAGATCTGCATGTGTCAATGGACTCAAGGAAGTGTGGCAATTGCTTGGAGTTCTGCAATTTGATTTGATTTAATTACAGCCCCCTTCACAGGATAAAGGGACTACAGGGCTGCACCTTTTAGGCCCATTCCTGATGTCACCTGGCTCCTTCTGGCCACTCTCTGATGCTGTCCATAGCTGGGGAAAGTTCAGAAGGAGGTATGCTTGTCAAGTGCAAGCAGGCTGCCCCTGTGGGTTGGAACCCTGACTATTCAGGGCTACAGCATATGAAGACAGCTTGCACGTCTTCAGCAGACTTCCAACCTTCAGACTCTCCCCCAGTGCATGAACAGCATGGGGTCAAAGCCAGAAAGGGATGCACCACTACAGGAAGGGAGAGCATTCATTTATTTTTCAGCTTCATTGTTTCATTCATCTCATAGTGGCATTTTGTTGGCAGGTAATACAGTATGAAATTGAGTCAACCAATGCTCCTGGGCAGAGAAATGGAAGCTTTCAGAAATTACTCTCTCCACATATCACCATACATTTAAAGCACATAGTCTCCCCCCCCCAAGGGATTCTGGGAACTGTAGTTTACCCCTAACATAACTGAAATTTCTGTCGCCCTTAATGAACGATAGTTCTCAGGATTCTTCGCAGGAAGATGTGCTTTAAGCATATGGTATGGCTGTCAGTGCTTATGTGGGCGAATGCTATTCAAACCTGATCTAAAAGGGTGCATTTGGTTCCCTATGCTGGTTTTGCTCCCATATTTGGTATCAGGAAGTAGTTTAGAAAATATTTAACTCTCTCCACCCCCTCTTCCTTGTAGCATATGGTTTGGCTTGCTTTCCTGAGTCAGATGGAACCATCTGTTCTACAAGTCTCTTGCTATGTTGCAGTCCGTTTGCTTCTGTTCTCTGCTTGTGATATACGGTATTCCATGTTATGTGTTAAGTGGTGGGGAGTGGGGGGGAGGAGAAAGCAACAGGACAAATGGCAAATGGTGCAGGGATTGATTCTCTCTTGAAGCAAGGTCATTGGACTTTACAATCTTCTAGCCCTGATTTTGGGAACTAAGGAAATAGATGGCCAATGGCATAAGAAAAGTGTTGCACAAATTTCAAATAGTGCACAATGTATTTGCACATTGGTTTATTTCAGTTATTTTTAAGTGTGAGTTCAAAGAGAAACAGTATCATCGTTCATTACAAAGTGGTTGGATTGCAAATCCTTTTAACATGAAATCAAATTATCCCTTTGGGTGCTCTCCCGTTGTAATATTGTTCTAGAATGAGTTCAGATATCTGCCAGGATAGAAGCATCTGTCTCTTATCATGTATAACTTTTCCTGATTATTTCTCGAAGGGCAGACTAAACATGCAGTTCTGACATAATACAGCATCAGATCTGTGTTTCTGGTTTGCTCAAATGCCTCCACTAGCTGAACTGAAATCTCAAAAAAGGAAAAGAAAAAGAAAAGAGCAATAGCCGTGACCTCAAGCGAATCTAATGGGAGAGGTTAGAGTGTTGGAAGACCAATAACAAACCTCACGCTCACCTTATGTGGAAATGTTGCTGCTGAATGCATACCTGAAGCCATAACCTGCTCCAGAACAATTCAAACTGTGTACCACCTGTTCAGTTCCAGTCCTAAGTGGTGGGAATTACTACAAAACTTTGTTGGTTGTTCTCTTCATGGTACGTCTGAAACAAGATGGTCAGATCATATTGAATGTGTAAAGCCATTTGCAGCTCCCTTGCCTAGCATTAAATTAGCACTGGAAGACCTCCTAGGACTACATCTGACAGCCCAAACAAGAAATGAATTCATGGAGATTTAATATGTGTGTTACTGCCAGTCACGTGGTACAAAATATTAGCTGGCACTGATATATGCAACAAGATCATCCAAGATACCACACTGGATATTGAAGTAGCAAACATAGAAACTCTCTTCACAGAGCTGGCAAAACTTCAAAACAACTGGAAATACGTGTGGGAATGAAGCCAAACTGGTTGCATCAAACTTAAATACAGAAATAAAACTCTCCCATAGATGTGATGGAGTCAGGCGCAAGAGGGCAAGGCCACATAATGACAGCACACCTACTGCTAACTTGGAAGAAATGAATGGCATAGATGATATTCCAGAAGAGGCCTACTTCAGAAAGTGTCTGTTTTACATTTTGGTAGCAGGATCAATGCTTTTAGGCACTCGGCAGAAAATTTTGGTTTCTTATAGAAATATTTCACCATGTCCAAAAGTGATGTGGAGAGGAAAGCCTTATCTTTATCAGAGCAATATCCTGCTGACCTTAATGGTGAAGATTTTGGAAAGGAAATGCAACATTTACCCTCAGTATATAAAGCAAATTTTGTAAACGCACAGTTAAAGCCATTAGATCTGTTGAACTTGTTAACAGAGTACAGACTACAGAGTACATATTTTCAAATGTTTGTGTTAGCTTAAGAATACTATTAACAATAGTAAGCAACTGTAGCTTCTGGAGGGAGGTCATTCAGCAAACTTCAGCTAATTAAAAATTATTTAAGGTCCACAGTGTCTCAGGAACATCTTGTGGATTTGCCAGAGCAAGTAATTTTCATGCTGTCATTCAAAAGTTTTCACAAAAAGGCCAGGAAATATCTTTTAAAAAAGTAAATATTAAGTTTATCTTCCTTTTTAAAAACTAATACGATTACTTCTGCATTGCAATATAAAATGATGTTCCGATGTGAATTCTTTCTCCTTATCTGCATTGCAGCATAAACAAAGTTATTCAAATCAAATTTGCTTTCTTATCTCTGATCTTCTTTTATTTTATTTATATTTGTCTAAATTTATTGTGGAAGGAGTATACTAGCATAAGGCCATAAATGCAGAAAATTGACAGAGCAACCCTCTCCACTCCTTTCTCCTCTTCCATGCCCCTTTTGACCTTACAGGCTGCAGCTCATGGCCTAAAACCGTAGTGGATAAAAACAGAATGACTAAGAGGCCATGTATGCTTCATAAATTGTGTTTGTGCAAATAATCTGGCTTTGCAAGGATGCTTTGCCATAAGGTGGGCCGACGGGCTAGCCTGTTGCTGCTCAAACCTCCCTCTTTAAATGATACAGCTGTGTGCTTGAACCCAAGGGAAGAGTGGAAGTGTGCGGCTGCTGACAGACAGCATGATGTAGTGCTTGGACTAGGACCAAGGGAGGCCTGAGTTCAAATCCCCATTTGGCCATGAAACTCGCCTGGGTGACCTTGGCCAGACTCTCACTCGCTCAGCCTAACCTAAAAATGTCATTAGTAATAATAACTTGGAAGCCACATGTTCCAATGCCAGCATCCATAGAGCTCTTCATTCTGCTTCCAGTGGCAGTGGGACTGTGCTAGTAGATCATTTCATCCCAACCTATAACCAGGCTTCTTGGAGGTTGGGGGGTCTTGGCATTTACTCTCTTCCTTTAGAAATGGCACAAGTCGTTGAGTACCTGAAATACAGTGGTACCTCGGGTTAAGTACACTTCAGGTTAAGTACGCTCCAGGTTAAGAACGCCGCTAAGAACAGAAACCGTGCTCTGGTGGCTCAGCAGCAGCAGGAGGTCCCATTAGGTAAAGTGGTGCTTCAGGTTAAATACGCTTCAGGTTAAGAACGGACCTCCGGAACGAATTAAGTACTTAACCCGTCCTGAGGTACCACTGTACTGGGGAATTGTGCTGTTCCTTGAATGAATTAAAAAAAGGCTGGCAAATGAAAATGCAATCACTTTCATGCTGGATGGGAGCCTTGGGAGAAGGGGTCCTTAAAATTATGTTTTTGGCAGACATCTGTGGAGTTCAGTCTGAGTGTATTTGAAAGTTGGCCCTTCTCCAAAAAATTGGTCATGCTTCTTGGAAATGAGAAAGGAGCTAGGAATTTACGTAACGTTGCATTAATGGACTATAGGTGACTTGAAGTTGACCCAGGAGTAAACAAGAATTGCATCAGTGGTTTTGGAGACGTTGGCTCTTCCAGAGCATTTTCCCAATCGGGGATTGTTAATTGGAGTTATATATCTGTATGCTTTCCCTTTTAAGCCATATTGAATTGATTTATGGAAAGAGGCAGCAAAAGCACTGTGAGCTGGGTGCACCTTAACGAAGCTTTCCCCACATAGCCTTGCACTATTGTCATTGTCCTCCTACCATGGTGGACTTGCAGGCCAGTAATTCCAGGTGGGACAAGCTCATGGGGCTTTAAATTATACACCTTTCACTTTATGGGGTCCTCTACCGCCTTTGCATTCCACGCATAATTCGGTGTGCAAGGTTCAGCGGGTGAAAGAGTAGACTTCATTTATACAAACATTCAGCACATTCTTGCAATTGTTAATAAGACTCCGCATCTCTGGTTCACAGTTTTTGAATACACCTCTTTATTCTCACTCTTGTTTCTTTCTGTGGGTTAAGGAGTAATACCGCAGCCTGTTACACATTGGACTGGGAGTAATTCCCATTGAAGTCAATGGGACCTACTTCTGAAAAGTCAAATACAGGCTTGCACTGTTGGTTGTTTTACATATTGACATTTCTGCAGCTGAATACCACAGCTGACTGTGTGAGTGATAGCTTTGCATAACCCCATCTTGCTGTATCCTCTCAGTGTGGTGAACCAGATTGACTCACAGAGTACCAGTGTGGTTGAAAGAAAAAGAAGATATATAATGTATACACCCAGGATAAAAGTGCTCTTCACTCTCCTTCCTGTTTTAACCCCAGACTTCTGCACAAGAGGATGAGTTTTTTTCTTTTCACATTGGAAAGAATCCTATTCTCTCTGAACATACTGCAAAATATGGGTTCAGAAAGCTCAATGGTGCCCCTTAGTGGATTTTTATTGCTACTTCACCTTTTGTTGTTTAGTCATGTCCGACTCTTCGTGACCCCATGGACCAGAGCACGCCAGGCACTCCTGTCTTCCACTGCCTCCCGCAGTTTGGACAGACTCATGTTGGTAGCTTTGAGAACACTGTCCAACCATCTTGTCCTCTGTCGAACAGGCAAGCCACTCCAGTATCCCTGCCAAGAAAACTCCATGGACAAAGACAAAAGGCCATACTTCACCTAAATCAATGCAATTTGTGACATTCAGAACCGCAGGAATTGTTCGTTAGCCACCTTAATTGTTGCATTACAAATAATACTTAACACTGAAATCCAACTTAGTTTCATTTACATATTTCTTTCTCCACATATTTGTAGATGCAGGTGTCTCAAACCTACAAATGGGCACACACTTTTGAAATCCAGTTGCCATTAGCTGATTTATATTTCTTCCTAGCAGAATATATACAAATACTTTATAGAAAATATATTGCTATAGGACATTACTGATGGTAAAATGTATGCAACAAAGCCATGTTATTTATATTGAATTCTAGCACATTGCCATTTATTATGTCTAATTTATTTTTACTGATATGGCGGCTGTAGGCTATAGAATAACTCCTATCGTAGAGCAACTGGAGCAATCCTAGAAGGAATTTTTTACAAGAATGATTACCAAAATGTATATGAAGTGTGAAATACTTGAAATGGGTGCATTTTGTGTATTGGAGTAACTTGTCATGATTAAGACAAGAGTTTGAAGTGGTGTGTGCTTCCAGTTACTCTTAACATTTGTACCTCTTGAAGAAATGCAGAGTTAAAGGGTGGGGGGAAGGAATGACAACAACCTCTGAAGAAAAGTGAATATACGTTTTAAAGAACGGTCTTGTTGCTTTTTGCTGTAGGAAGAAGAAACAGAGAGGAAAGAAGAAAAAAGCCAAAGACAGAAGAAAGCAAGGAAAACAGGCAGGAAAACAGTGGCCGAGAATCTAGAAGACAAAACCGAGAACAACGGGACAACAAAAGCAAAACACAGTTGAAGAAAAGAAGAGCACAGGATAAACAGCAGAAACCAGTAGCCACCAGCACTGTACACTAAATCGCCTTTACACCACTGTTTAAGACTTTTGCTGCTGCTATTTCCACCAGTTCAGCTGGTGCTCCCCGATTAAGCCACAAATGGACAATATTTCCAGTTATTCTTAAATCTTAAATGACATTCCAAATAATTCCTATTATATTCTTCATGCAGTCATAGTTTATTCAAGAGACTGACATGAGCCAAGATTTTTTTTTAAGTAAAAGAAAAACCCTTTAAATGGGATACTTTCAAACTGTTATATTATATGCTTCCATGCATCTCTAAGAGGCAATTTAAAAGTTTTGTATATAATTATCAATATGGTATAAGGTATAGCAATATATTGAATGACATCTGCGGGGGGAAAGTCTTTTTCCTTTGTAAAATTTTTTTTCAATCTTATTGTTTATGAAGCAAGAGATATCTAAGTAAAATATACAGTATCCCTTTGTGCATAATTATATATGCTACATAAGAGTCCGGAAAAAGAGGAAATCTGTTAAGAGGTGTTGGGAATCTAAGCTTTGATGCCGCACAGTCTTATCAGAACTCAGCTACCTGGTGGGTTCCCTGGTTTTCATCCCAGACTCATGTGAGAAACTCCCGGCTGAACCGTTCCAAGGCTCTGAAAGCCAAGGGGGTGAAGCAGGGAAGGCAGAAGCCACATTAAACACACCAGAGACTCTTTTTCTGAAGAACAAGCAATAGCGCTTAGCTATACAGCGCTCCTATCCGCAGGACAGCACAATAGTTTCTGGTCTAAACCATGATTATACAAGGTGTGCCGTTCTATCCTTCTTCTTTTTTTGTAACTCTGTGTAACTTAAATCAGCATTTCAAACCTTCCAGTGACTGACAAATCATATTTGTAGGAAAACAAACGAACGAACAAAACACGGAGTGAATAAAGAACAGAGAAGATAGACCACATAAATATAATGTCATTTTGCACTGTTGATTTTTTTCCCCTTTCATTTTTTTAAAACAAATTAAACACTATCACACAATCTGCTTTGTAAACAGAGAAAAAGATGTTCTTTAGAAATGTGCTATCTAATAAACTAAGGCCACTTTACTGAATCATGTATATTTGTGAGTGGAATACATGAGAATTAATTAGAAAAAGAATACTTCCAGACACAGGTCTTTAGGGGTGACAAGCATCCTTATTCAAGATAGATTGTGAACTAACCATCTGTTTGGGGAGATGTGCAAGGGGAAGTTGCTAGCAGCACAAGACAACTTTCGAACCAGCCCTGTAGCTGTGCCTTCAACAGGCTCCTGATCTGTAGCAATTAGCAGGCAAATCTTTTGACAGCATGGAGTTTAATGTCGCTACCTGCTAATTCCTGCAGATCAGATTGCTTTTAAAGGCATAGCTAGAGGTGCAGTTCATAAGTGGGCGACTCCAGCACAAACTCTTAAAGAGTCCAATCCTTCCTCTACACAGTCTTGTGTAACAGGGGTGTTTGCACAGTACAGTTTACATTATTCACAAAAACAACAAGCACAGTAGAAGAACTGATTCTGTTTCCCTCACTTGCTGTGATTCAAAATATGATTTAAGTGACCTTGGGGTGGTGGCGAGGAACCTGGAGTAAAGCTGTCACAAACTGGAAAAATCAGTTTAAGCATTTGTTTCACAGAAAGCTGAGCAATGCTACACCTTAACTCTAGTTCCACATTGTGAAGAGCAGCTGTATATTCATTTGTCATCTAGAGCAATATCGAAACTTTGGCGAAGGGCCCTCCCTACCCAGATTGGTTTGTGTGTGTATTCTGCAAAACATCATTGAAGCAATCATGGTGCATTAGTGATACACTTATGTTAGACTGCCCACACATCAATCTACTTCAGTAGTTGTTCTGAGATGCTCCCTCAATGTTAGTGCATGATTGCCATCTCGAGGGGTACTCGTGCTGTAGTGCAACAAAAGTGGGATGAAAAACAAATAAATAAAATATTTGTGGTGTGAAAAATTACAGGATTTCAGCAAAAAGTTATGGGATGTGCCCTGATCTTCTGATTAATTAAACAGTATATTCATTCTAAAAAAAATACAGTAATGTACTGAAAACAGTATCATATATAACTGCCCCAATGCTGTCCATATTCACATCTTTTTCTTTCTCAGTTTTAGCAAAACATTTGCCCCTCTCTCGGGTAGGTCAGCATAGCCTCTAAAAGAGAGGTTGGCAACCTAAGGCCCATGGGCTGGAAGTGGCCTGTGAGGGTCGCTTAACCAGCCCATGAGCCGCCCCTGAACCCAGCTGCTCGTGCGGCGAATCCCTACGCGCTACGCTAAACCAGTGCAGTGCAGAGCAGGGATTCTCTTCCACAGCTCCGGAAATCGTGTCTGCACATGTCCGAGGTGCTGGAAATCGCTTCTGCACATGCCCAGATACCGAAAATCGCTTCTGCGCAGGCGCGTTTTCGGCATCTAGGCATGAGCAGAAGCGGTTTCTGGCACCGCGGACATGCGCAAATGCGATTTCCGGCATCGCGCTAAGCTGGTCCGGCCCCCGGAGGATCTCCGCTGGACTGATCCGGCCCATGCCCAGTAAGCCTTGCCGACCCCCGCTCTAAAACCACCAGCTCTGCAGAACCATATAACAAGACAGGTCATTACTGACATTGAGTGAACTCAGTATGAAAACAAATATTTGGCCTTCTCCTGCCCTCTCTCCCTAAAATGGGAGCTTAATCAAGTGGTCATAGAATTGACTATACAGTTGCTCATGTCCATACTTCTCTTTAAGTATCTGATTTATGCTGCTCACATTTGTAGTGGTAGGTAGGTGAAGAAGTAGTCGCTTCTGTGTGAAGCTATAATGAGTAACATTAACAATTTTTGAAATAAAGTGCAAAAACATGCCAATGTCGACTGTCACATTGTCATTGCCCCTGGCTGCCAGCTCTCTTCACTGCATTTGTTAATTAAGCAGTAAGATATAACAGAAGGTAGAACACTGCTGATTAATGCATGCCTGGGGTGTGTAGAAAAAATCCTGTTATCATGAAGCTGGTGTCACCCAAAGAGTTCATCATTCTGCACCTCAGAATAGCACCATCTGGAGTGCCTGTGCTTTGAACATGGACATAGAGTCTTATTTCATTATATTCATAGGATGCCAACAAGAAGAACAATATTACTAACCATGGACAGATCATTCTATTTCCATTCCAGGTCTGTTTCCTATGCGTTCAATTATAGGTCTGTTCTGCTGACCCATATTTGTGGGGGTTTTTTTTAAAAAATGAAACACTGTTTTGTATGCATTCCTTCCCTAAAACATGCATTTCTCAATGCTTTTCCATGTATGTTCCCTTAATATACACATTTTTGTGCAGATTTTTGAACCCAAACTGCGCTGCAAAAATTGGAGAAGTGAGAAATCCGATGCAGATTGGAAACACAGCTAATGATGAGTCCAGTTCACTTTAAAATATGGACTGAACAAAATCTCCTCCATCTCTATTATGGTCTCCTATTTCTACTGGGAAATGTCACTTTCCCTAGGACTTACCGGTAGAAGTGTTTATCAATGTTAGACATGATGATGGCAGCTGTGGTAACTAATTGGAATGGCCTGCTTGTGTAAGCAGTGCAATATATGAGCTTAGATGCTAGTGGATCTCAGCTGTGGGCAGGTAAAGTGGCTGGTATCTACCGGGTATCTCTAGTTCTGAAATACTACACAGATGATTGGGGGGGGGGGGAGGCAGGATGATGTAATTATTCATGAAGTCAGATACACATCCATGCCTCTGTACAGTTGCCAAGCATACTGAAACAATCCCAAGTTAATATGGAGATACAGATAACCTAATCAACCAATTGCAAATTCTCCATGCGAGCATTTTCGAATCAAATGAACTCAGTCCTCCAGGGAAATCCGGCTCTGGTAGGTTTTAACAAAAAAAGACACACCTCTTAGTTACAATTCTCAAGGCAAATTTTATCGCTGAGGTCATGCTGATCTATCATCCAGTGATCCAAATTAGTGTCAGTTATTTTTCTTAGTTATGTAGCAACCTCAGTACATATGGCACTTTACAGAATATCAAAAGCAAAAAAAACAATGGTCCTGAGAAGCTTGCAATCTAAATTTCTGACAAAGTTAGAGGAACAGAGAGAGAGGAAAACAAAGGGATGGATTCAGAGAGACCAGGGTATCAAAGGAAGACTGGGGGTGGGGTATAGAAGCAACAGGCATAGTCACATCAGATAAAGCGGAAACAAAAGACTTCTAAGTAACCTACAAATGGAAATCAATTAGAATAAAAAGTTGATTCACATGTTAATTCCTATGTAGCAATTTTATCACATCATTTACACGTGGGGAGCTGTTGGTGTGAGTCAGCAGTCCCTTGAAATACTGTGTTGCAATTCTTTGACATCCCTAGTCAGAGGTGACCCTGCTCCCGTGAGCACTGAGACTGGTCCATTCATCATGGTTTGAAGGTTTACTACCGGTAATTTATCTCAACTGCAGAAGTTGCAGCCAAAAGCAACACGGGTTGTTAAGTAAACTAAGGTCCATTGTAAATATGGTTGGCCTCCAGGAGTAGCATCCTGTGTCCCCTGGCATGTGGTTCAAGTGTTTGTAGGTGTGCATTATTATTATTATTATTATTATTATTATTATTATCATCATTACTTATTTTAATTTATTTTATTAGTTTATTGAATTTATATACCGCCCTATACCTGGAGGTCTCAGGGCGGTTCACAGAACAAAATCAAAATATTACTAATTATTATTAATTGCCTACCCTTCGACAGCAGGTGAAAATTTAAAATACTGTACATTAAAAACCAGTTGAAAACAAATTACAATCACAAGAAAAGACTGTGTCCTAAAAGTATAAATTTAAAGTGTCAAAGGCCAGGGTAAAGAGGTACATGATGAGGACAGAATTCTGCTGTGGCTTTGTGCCCTTGGAACAATACTTACAACATCATCGGTCATTATTATGCTGACTTAGCATACAAATGGGCTAGGAATATAAGGCAAAATGGATGCACCTCACCAGAGAATTAGCTAATTGACAGCGGTCCATTCCTGTCGATGCCAAATATGAATTATTTATGATATATTAATTTGCTATAGTAAATGCAGAGGGGGGAGGAATCCTAATTAAGGTTTGGTGTCCCATTGTGTGACATATTGCATATGCATGGATGCACCCTAATTAGTCCCACTGAAGTCAGCACAGCAAAGAGATAGAGGGCTTGAGTTCTCCCTGAAAAACACTCTCAGGAGCAGCCACAGATGTTTTTCATTTTTAATTATAACCCTTATAACTGGCAAAACATCATCGTCATGGTTACATGCCACACTATTATTTTAAAAACAAGAGCCACTGGAATGTTCAGCAAGTGGAGCAGCCGAAACAGCTTGGGATTCTTACTGTGTAATATAATAGTGATTCATTAAAAGAAAAGCTCAGGTGCTTTGCCATGTTGCTCCTTGCTAACATGCTTTGATTGCCCCTCCTGCCCAACCTACCATGGCTCTCATGTCACCAGAGATGCAAAGTGTTAACTAGCACTCCAGAGACTGAAACTCTGATATTTCCAGACAGAACTTCAGTATTAATATTGATAAATGAAAGATTCCTGTCAGCTCTTTTTAGAAACACACGGATTTCTTTGAAGAATGCAAACAGGATTTTTTTTTACAGTTGAATAAGATTGCCTATCTATCTATCTATCTATCTATCTATCTATCTATCTATGTACCATGCCTTTGAAGCCGCCAGCCCTTAAGCCACAGTTAGCAAAAGACGTGATACCAATACAGAAACGACTATGTGCCATGCTTATTGATAAATAGGGCAGGGATGGAAAACATTATTCAGCCAAGGAGTCAAATGCAAACGTTTCCGTATGACCAAAAGCCATAGTCTTCCCATAGAATCTCAGAAAAGCCCCCACTCCAAGCTTTCTATCAACCCTGTGGTCTTGATCAGAGGCCCTTCTCTGATGAAGGTGTGGAGGGTGGCCACACAAGAACAGGCCTTTTCAATGCTCTCCCCAGGGAGGCACACCTGGAACCTTCCTTGTATGTCTTTGGGTGCCAGGTGAAGCCCTTTGCATTTACTCAGGCCTTTCATAGAATCATAGAATTGTAGAGTTGGAAGGGTAATCCAGTCCAACATCCTCCAGTGCAGGAATCTCAACTAAAGCATCCATGACTGATCCAAGCACCTTGGTTCATGTCCTTGAGCCTTACTAACTGAAACTCATCCAACATAATAGGACTAGACAGTGCTCTGGACACCTCTTGAAATTCATCTGCCATAGCAGTGGAGTCAAGGTCACGGCATATGCAAGTGACCATCTTTATATGTCCCTTGCCTCTGCGGAGGGGGAAAGGTGCCGAAAGCCTAAATCGCAACAGGAAGTGGCCTGACCATGGCAAGGGGTTGATGTCAACATCCCCCACTTTCAGATCACCCTCTTCCTGCCCAGTTGAGGGGGGGAAGGCCCAGATGGGGCCAGCCACATGCGTTCAGCTGGTAACAACTTGGGATAGCCCCATGATCATCATGGCAGCCATGAAGTTCTAAACTATCCAAGAGCCAGTCGCCTCAGCATGGATGTTGAAGTCCCTTAAAACCAGTAGTCTGGGAGTCCTCAACATAATTTCCTACACCAGCTCTGTCAGCTCAGGCAGGGAGACTGCTGGGCAGCAAGAATCAGCAGAATCTCTAATCTGTCCAATTGCCAAATGTGCGGAACACACACTCTAGATTTACCCCACCCCTCCGCCAATCAACTGAAAAATGGAATAAACTGAGAACTTTCATTGTGATTTGGAAACCTCACAGTGAACTGACTTTAAGGGCAGTTACAGAGTGTTCTAGAAGCATGAAATCAGGACACTTCATAGCTGACTGGAAAGTGGCCATACTGAAAATAAACTTCAAAGCGAAGTTTGAAAAACAGTAATTAAAAGGTTCAATGTGAATCTATTTTTTAAAAATCACCCTACATGTGTTAATTGGCTTAACAACAAGTGTTTTTTTGTGAATGGCCTCTGCTAATAATATACTTATCACTGACTGTACTTTCTGCATTTCATTCCCTCTGACTTCACTGTTTACAGTCCCGTCTTAACCTAGCTGTCTCTCTCTGTGTACTTGTGGCTCAGGGCAATATTTCATGCATATTATGTATAAGGAAGTTTTTAATGTCTGATGTCTTAATATGTGTTTTAATATGTTGGAAGCTGCCCAGAGTGGCCGGGATAACCCAGTCAGATGGGTGGCATGTGATGATGCTGGTGATGCTGATTTCTACCAGTACAATTTCCTTATTGCTATTTTGTTAGTTAAGTACTGTGTGACTACAATTGCATTTGCTTATAATAGAGAATTTAAAGCAAAAAAATTAATGCAATCTTCTCAGAGTTCTTTTAGAAATATAATGCTTTTCTACTTTGCATTTATTAATGAAGATCATTTAAAACACAATGCTGCTATTGTCTTTAGACTAAAGAGCGGAAGTAAGGTTAGCAAAGGGTTTATGTTTGTTATCCTTACGTTAGCTTTTCAATATTCATTATCTTAACAGCACAACCCTATCTTCTGCTGAGAGTTGGATGACTGGGACATGATCACATTCAAGTCCCCCTGTCTTGGCACAACACGGGTAATTGCCAGCTTGTGCACTGAGTCAAAAGCTGTGCTGTTCCAGCAGAAGACAATTACACATGTAACTATGGCAGCTGAACCGTGAGGTGCAAGGGGAAATATGGGCATGTAGGCCTGAAAGAACAGATGCTAGCTTATTTAGCATTTCAAGGTTGGAGTCGTCTCTTGTGCATCCATGTTCTAACAATGGAATACAAGAACACACCAAGGATCCATCAAGCCCAACAGCCTGCATCCAACATGACCAATCAGACACATTTGCAAGATGGAGTAAGTCATATTTTGTGTGTTTACAACATCAGGTAATCACACACACGATAAGTATGATTAAGACTACAGTGCTGAAAATATGGCAATGCCAGTGAAATACTGTGGTACCATGGTTCTCAAACGTAATCCGTTCCGGAAGTCCGTTCGACTTCCGAAACGTTCAAAAACCAAGGCACGGCTTCCAATTGGTGCAGGTGCCCCAGAAACAATAGCCGACAGCTGCATCGGACATTTGGCTTTCGAAAAACATTCGAAAGCCAGAACACGTTCGGGAGTTGAAATATTCAAGTACCAAGGCGTTCAAGAACCAAGGTTCCACTGTACCCCAGAAGTAGTGTTGGGCTTGGGCATGTCTACATTACGAAACCGTTTCCAGAGGAGTAGCTGCGTTGGGCTACAATCCTCATCCCAATTACCTGGGAGGAAACCCCACTGAACTTAGTGGGATTTAGGCAGAGTTAGAAATGTTAGTCTTACAGCAAAAACAACAAAAAGTATTGTGTGGAACTTTACAGACTAACAATTTTTTACTATGGAACAAGGTTCCACGGACTACAGTGTCTGCTTCACCAAATGCATGAGGTGTAATCCTCAGTTGCAGGGATGTAACATAGTTGCAAGGGTGCAAGGAGTTCTTTGCAGTGGCGTCGGGGGGAAATTAAAATGCAAAAAGAATAGATAGCGATGGTTTATTTAGATAGAGAATGTATGCAAAATAAGCACAGTAGCTATTTACAACAGCGCATTTTGGGAAATGAGACACAGAATCTGCTGGATCTCATCTGGCCTTGATGCCATCTTGTGACAGGCTTGATGATCCAGATGGGCAGGTTATAAATAAAATAATAATGATGATGATGATAACAATAACAATAATAATTCCTCTTCGTTGCAGCAGCCTGGGTGCTGGTGTAGTAAAAAGCTTTCTCCCCTTTCCCATATTTTCTGCCCTGACTGATGGGGCTATGGATGCTGTGAGGGGGCTATGCTGCTCTGTCCCACTGCTGCTAACCAGTAGTAATGTACGGAAGTGAGAGCTGGACCATAAAGAAGGCTGATCGCCGAAGAATTGATGCTTTTGAATTATGGTGCTGGAGGAGACTCTTGAGAGTCCCATGGACTGCAAGAAGATCAAACCTATCCATTCTTATGGAAATCAGCCCTAAGTGCTCACTGGAAGGACAGATCCTGAAGCTGAGGCTCCAATACTTTGGCCACCTCATGAGAAGAGAAGACTCCCTAGAAAAGACCCTGATGTTGGGAAAGATTGAGGGCACAAGGAGAAGGGGACGACAGAAGATGAGATGGTTGGACAGTGTTCTCGAAGATGGTTGGACAGTGTTCTCGAAACTCATGTTAGAGTCCATGTTAGTTGGACTCTAACATGAGTTTGGCCAAACTGCGAGAGGCAGTGAAGGATAGGCGTGCCTGGCGTGCTCTGGTCCATGGGGTCACGAAGAGTCGGACACGACTGAACGACTGAACAACAACAACAGTTTCAGGCTGGAGTCTCCCAGTGCCATTCCTTTGTTCCTATTGTTAATGTTGCTGTTGCTGTTGTTGTTGTTACAGCGTGACCAGGCAGACTGAAATGTTCCCCTATTGGTTTAGGGTTATATTGCCTCTGATTTCTCCTGCCAGGCTTGAGGCTCTAGCGAAACCTTCTCTCACCTGCCACACGACAAAGCTGCCATCCTGGGGCTCCTACACACGTTGTATATAATACCGGTACAGAGCCGGCGACTGTCCTACTTCCTCACCCGCTCACTCGTAAACGGAGGAAAGCCTCATCCGCAGCCTCATCCGCAAGGGGCGCTAGAGCGCCCACACCATCCCGCGAGCTCCATCCCTCCCTTTCCGTTCCGGTCGCGCATCTCAGGTTTGGCTCCTCCCACCTCCGGCGCCACTTCTACGCCCCTCCCTCCTTGCGCGCTGACGTCTCCGGAGCTCGAGCGCTTGCTCGCTGCCCCTCACGCGGAGGGAGGGGGGGTGGTTCGGCGCAGAGCAGCCTCTAATCGCCTGGCAGAGAGAGAGAGAGAGAGAGAGAGAAAGGCAGACGACGGCCGGCAGGAGGAGGAGCAGAGTGGCGACGGCAACGACGCTGCTTCTTCGGCTTCAACCGCCTGCGGAGGGATCAGGCACAGCGGGGAGGCGACTCCCGTGAGGGAGGTGAGTGCGCGAGGGAACGCTGCCCTTCGGGGGATGATGGAGGAGTCGGCGCTGTGGTGGCGGAGGCGGCTCTATTGTGTCCGGGGCCTTCTTAGCTCGCCACCCCCCCCCCCCGCCCGAGCGCCAAATCCCCGCCTCTCCGCGGCCGCTTCGCTTCTTCCGGGCAGCGGCAGACCCGAACAAAGGCCCCGTGTCGTCGTCGTCGTTGTCGTCCGCGCGCCCCGAGTGCACGAGCCGGCCTTTTTTTTGGGGGGGGGGGGAGGTTCGCGCGCCAGCCCTCCCTCCTCTGGGTCATCTGTTGGCTCCGGCCTCTCGCCTCCCTCTCCCACTTGTTTAGGGAGCCATTAGCTCCCTTCCTCCAGCCCCCGACACGCGCAGCCACACTGGGGAGGTGCGTGGGGTATCCTCCTCCCCCTCCTCCTCCTCCCCCCTTTTTAATGGTGTTATGGGGAGGGGGGTGTTTCTCTGCCTGACCATCCTTGCTGTCAAGTGCGCATTTATTCCCTAGAGATGTTTTTCTTCCTCTCTCATAGCCTCAGTCGCTGCTGCTGTTGCTGTTGTTTTTCCTGGAGGAGGAGGGAAGCGTAAAACAAAAAAACAAAAACCGACTCCCTCCTCCAGGCAGGCTGTCGTTCTTGATACCCGTAACATTAATAATAATAATAATAATAATAATAATAATAATAATATAATATAATGATGATGATGTGCGATGACAACTTCTTGTTGGGCCGATTGTTGTTTACCGTGGAAAGCTCTCTTACAGGATTTTAAGTACTGGTTGGTGAAAAGATAGATTGTTCCACTTGTGCTTTCCTTCTCAAATGAACAGGGGGGGGGGTGTATGAAAAAACAACAACTGCCCTGGCTCTCCCGTTGCTGCGCCACCTTTGAGGGGAGGGGACTAGAACAAAGAGCCACATGATACCATCGTTTGATACAATTGACAGCAGCTGATATTCAGGAACTGTCATTGTGAGGGGTAACATAATCCGTATAAATATGATATTGTTATAAACTGAGAGAACGGCTGTAGTTGAAAAGCAGTACACAAATGCTTTTAAATGACAGTGTCATTTGTATGCTTTTAATTTTACTTTTTTTTCAAAATGTTTTTCAGTTAAGAGAAAATGAGATGCTTGGCTAAACATAAGTATTTGGCCATGGGGCCTATTGGTAATTGTTTCTAATTTGAAAGGACTGCAGTTGGAAAACTTTGCATTTAAGTAGTAGCTGCTGCACAGGGTATTGAAATCTAACCCTGTTTACACATTTTTGTCACAACCACATTTTTTTTGTCTTCAGAACAAATGAAGCTAGCTCAATTTGAAATAGTTCAAAATATGTAATTTTCAGGTAACATAGCCACAGCTTTTGGAACAAAAGGTTTGAAGTTTTTTAAAAAAGTGAAATGATACAGTTTGCTGGACAAATTACTTAGGCCATAGCTTTTTTAATGTTGGTGGATGTAATTGGAGGTGTAAGGTAAAGGGACCCCTGACCATTAGGTCCAGTTGTGTCAGACTCTGGGGTTGCGGCGCTCATCTCGCTTTATTGGCCGAGAGCCGGCGTATAGCTTTCGGGTCATGTGGCCAGCATGACAAAGCCGCTTCTGGCGAACCAGAGCAGCGCACGGAAACGCTGTTTACCTTCCCACCAGAGCGGTTCCTATTTATCTACTTGCACTTTGACGTGCTTTCGAACTGCTAGGTGGGCAGGAGCTGGGACCGAGCAACGGGAGCTCACCCCGTCGCAGGGATTCGAACCGCCGACCTTCTGATCAGCAAGCCCTAGGCTCTGTGGTTTAACCCACAGCACCACCTGGGTGTACCTAGGATGCTACATATCCAAAGAAAACAGTCATTTATCAAATGCAGATGTGCAAACAACTCCTGGTATCTTATGCATTCTTTTCTGAGAAAAGTGATAGCATGTTTTTATTAGTGCCTATTGGTCTGTAAGTGTTTAGACTGGAACATAGGGTAGATGAGAGCATCCTATATGAGTATAAAGGTAAATGTAAAGGGACCCCTGACTGTTAAGTCCGGTTGCGCTTTACTGTTAAGTCCGCTTTACTGGCCGAGGGAGCTGGCGTTTGCCCGCATACAGCTTCCGGGTCATGTGATCAGCATGACTAAACCGCTTCTGGTGAACCAGAGCAGCACACGGAAACGCCGTTTACCTTCCTGCCAGAGCGGTACCTATTTATCTACTTGTACTGGCGTGCTTTTGAACTGCTAGGTTGGCAGGAGCTGGGACAGAGCAATGGGAGCTCACGGGGATTCAAACCGCCAGCCTTCTGATTGGCAAGCCTTAGGCTCAGCGCCACCCATGTCCTCATATTGGGGAACTTAATGGCAGTGATATTAGACAGTAGTAATTTCAAAAGAAAGAGACTCTAATCTCATGAATTTCACTGGGTCCACTAGTGCCCTGATCTAGAGAATATCAGGCACTCTGGTACTCAGGTGCTCACTCTGATATCAAATATCAGAGTGAGCACCTGAGTGCAGGTGCTATACTATTAGCACTGCATTGTTTTCAATGGGATGTTAATCCTCTCCCTGTAATAAACTTTTGTAGGAAAGTAATTACAGATGCCAGTTTTCACTTGTATGACATAGAAGACATAGTTTGGAAGGAAAACTAATGAATAGACAAAATGTCCAGGTTGGCATAAGCTATTTTCCAGAAGTGCTTCTGGCCGTCATTGTGCAGTACCTCTTATAAACCATGGCACATATATTTGCAAAAAGTTTTCAAGCTGTAAGATTGGGGGTGTTTTAAGAATAGCTGATGTATTATTATTATTATTATTATTATTATTTTATTGCCAAAGTTCATGGACTCCAAAATAAGTTTCATGACACCACAAATCATACACATGTCCAGAATAGTGTCCTTTTTGACATGGCAGTGAATTGTGTCTTTTCCAACAATTTGGGTACAAGACACTATCAAGGGTATCACTCTATCACTGCTTGGCAGGGGGTTGGACTGGATGGCCCTTGTGGTCTCTTCCAACTCTATGATTCTATGATTCTATCATATAACAGACAAAATATGTAAACAGGAGCTGGAGTTGTGCACCCCACAATAAGGAGACTGTTTCCTACAATATGACATAAAATAAACTTTGAGAGTCTCTTTGAGAATTGTTTCCAGGAGATGTAGATATAGAAGTTATAGTGGCCCAAAGCTGAATTTTGTTTTCTCATTATATTTCAGCAATTATTGGCATTATTATATTATAAGCACAAGGAACTTAAAAAACTTTGATTCACCTCAAATGGTACAGGAGAGTGTATTCTACAAGATGACTATATAGAATATAGTCAAAATATTTAGAAGAGAATAAGGAACTGGGGGCTGTGTACCCAATAATATATTTGTCCTACCACTAATCATATACAAACATACTCAAGATATATGTCCTGTATAAGGTGGCATAGATTCTAGTAGGCTTCATATTGGGCACAATATGTTTTCTAGTGTTTGGGTTCACTACAAAAGGGGTATAAACTAACTCCTGATGGTTTGAGTGTATTTTTGGGGGTGGTCCAAGGATTGTTGTGGGAGTGCTTACTCCACCCCACTCCTGTACCTTGCTCATTTATAGGTACAATCTCAAGGACATTTGAGTTTATCATTCGAGGTGGCACAAAGTTTTTTGTAGGGTAGCCCCCCCCCCCGTTCCTCCTTTTTCATATTTTGGCTATTATTCACCTTTGATGTGTCTTGCACCCAGAGTTTTAGTCCAGATACAGTTCACTGCTATATTATAGAGGCCAGTGTTCTCAAGCTGTTTGATTTCTAGTGACCCACAGACCCCCCCCCTTATTTACTATGTATCTATGTGTGCACATGCATTTAACTTGTGCACATTCAGCTTTACGCACTTGGCAAAAAATTAAAAGGGGGCAGGCATCTGGGAATGAAGACTTTGGGAATCCCACTCGCCATTGAACCCAACGTGTTTTGACTATATGTGATTTTCATTTTACGCACTGTCCCTAGAACATAACCCCAGCGTAAGTTGAGAGTCACCTGTATCTAATACACCTCTTCCTCTGTGTCCTACACTTTCTTGGTGGTTAATCTCTACTTGTCAACCCCTCTATCCTGACAATCTCCAAGACTGAGAATGTTCAGAGGTGCCATAAGATTTTCCTGATTTAGCCAGTGTTTAGTGAGTGGAAGTAAATAAGCAGTGGTCCACAAAATAAAGCACACTGTTCCTTTATATAAAGATAGATGAACATGTAATTGAAGTATTTTAATCTTGCTAGGCGAGTTTGTAAGTACTGGATCTTCAGTGCATCGTAGGTTAAATGCAGTGATTGAGTGAAATCATTTTCTAAACTTGCCTTTAAAACATTTATAGCCTTTAAAAATATCATTACTTCAATCTTATAATTATACTGTGCTCCGTTTCCTAAAGATAATTACATGCTTATTTCAATAAAAAGCACACTTTCTTAACTATGATAAATCTTTAAATTTTTTATCTCCTCTTTCATCCATCTTCCTTCCCTTCTGTCCAGTGGAGGCTGGTTTATCCTTGCAGGTGGAAAACATTTTGACTTTCAAGTAGCATGCACTTATGATTCAAAGGCTGTTGCACTGCAACATTTTTCAGAACAAATTTGTTCTGTCTGATAGGCAACTTATGAGGTGGTGGATGGTTAATGGTATTAACCTTGATGTACAACATAAGGCCAAGTGGACTGGTTTTCTCTCTCCTGGGGGAATTCCAAATTCCAAATGCCTATATGTACTTTGTTTCTTCCTGAATTTTCTTCCTGAATTTAGAGGCATGTTACAGAGTTTGTGACAGTTTTTCTAGCCTCATACAGCCACCAGTTACATTGCAGAGCACCTGAGGCACATTTACCATTTGAATTTCTGGGAGAATGAAAAGGTGGTATGCTTCTGAAGCAGAACACTGGAAGAAGGGGATAGGGGTCAGGGATGAGAAAGAAATGGAACAAAACAAGACAGTGAATAAATAAAAACAGAATTGAGACCTGGTTGAGAAAAATAGGACCTTCAGCAAGACAGTACTGTTACATTAGAGCTGCGAGTGCAGGATAACAAACAGTTGTGGGGTACAGAAAAAGGGGTACCGGTAAGATACTGGGGATGAGAGAGTGCGCTATGAGGAATTCAGACAGAGCTGCATGGATGCAGAGAGGAGAGCCCACTGAGGTGCAGAGAGAGAAATGGGAAGTTGTATGATAGATTAAAAAAACATACGGAGTTACAATGTTAAGTTAATTTTTTTTTTTTACTGTTAACATAGCACCTGGCTCTCATGAGTTAGTAGAAATGTAAAAGTGGCACTCCAAGTGAATTGTGTGTCTCTGCCCTAAAGTAATGTTTTAAAAAGAAAAATCACATGACACCTGTCTGCCTGGTTATAGCCTCTTTTTTTGAAGAAAAAAAGGAAAAAGGTTGTGAAACAATTACATGCAGCACACAAGGGATTTCAGTGCAGAGGTTATTACTCAAAAGTTTTAATTGGAAGTTCAGCCAAAATCTTCCCAAAGCTCTTTTCAATTATGTACATTACCGTTAACCTCTCTGCAGGACTTGCCGATTTCTTGACTTTATTTAGCTGTATTTATATGAGATGAATTTAATGTATGCAGTAAAATTTCACTTAAATAGATCTGCTTAGGCAATTGAAAGTTCTGCATCCTCAAGTTCAATAAAAAGTGCCTTTCAGTGTAACCTCTCTAGCAGAAAATGAAATGTAATGCATCTTGGTTAGATAGCTGTCTAGACATTGTGTTTTAAAGCTCTAACTGCACAGGACTGGTAAATGCTGTGAAGCAGAACCTTTCAGTTTGGGGTGAGTTTGAGGCTTGCCATGAGAGAAGTCTGAATATATGATGCAGGAGAAAGGAGAGCATTGTATTAGATTAAGCGGTAGGATTTGAATTTTGGGTGCCTTTGCCCTGGAACCTGCAGACCTCAGAATATCCTGCCCTAATAGTCCAATAGAATATTCAAGAAATAATATGATGGCTTTTGACGCTCAACAGACTGGTTCCCCAGCCTTCCAGTGGACTAACATATTCTAGAGCAGCTTACTTTAATTGCCAGCATGAATTGATTGATTTTTATTTTATTTAGCAAAATTAATTGTATACTGCTTGATCGTTCTGTTTTTGTAAACCACTTAGCAGTTCTACTGGCAAACATCAAAACTGTCAAGAAAATACAAAGTTAAATCAGGTACTTTTAAAAATTCAAAATGGAAATAAGCAGTTAAGCAATAAAAATAGATTAAAACACATGTCAGCTTCTACATATCTGGATAGGCTTGTTTGAACAGAAATGTTTTTAGCAGGTACTGAAAAGAGTAAAGTGAAGCCTCCTGCCTGATGTCAATAGGCAGGGAGTTTCAAAGTGCAGGTGCTGCTAAACCTAAAGACTGATTTCTTACAAGTGCAGAATGAATGTTTTGTGATGCTAGTCCTGCAGATCAAAGTGGTCAGGTGGATAAATACTGTAGGGTAAGTCGATCGCTCAAGTAAACTCGTCCCAAGCTATTAAGGGTTTTATATGCTAATAGTAACAACTTGAAACTTGCCTGGTAACAAACAGACAACTAGTGTATATCTCTGAGCAGGGGTGTTATATGTTGACAATGTCTCTCTTCTGTCAGCAACTATACTGCATCATTCAACACTAACTGCAGTTTCCAGTTCAAGCTCAAGGGAAGCCCCACATTGAGTGCATTGCAGTAATCCAGTTTTGAAGTTACTAATGCTTGAACTACTATGGAAAAGCTCTTCCTGGCTGTAGGTGTTGTACAGGCTGCAATTGGTAAAGGGCACATCTAGTCACTGAAGCTGCCTGGGCCTCCAGTAACAAAGATAGATCCAGACTGCAAACCTGTTCCTTCAGGGAGAGTGCAACCTGTCCAGAGCTGACAATTGATCAGTTTCTCAGACACGAGAACCACTCACCTACATAGTCTCTTTGATCTCAAAACTGTTTGCTACTTTGATCTTAAAATGACTTAAGAGAACATATCCATGAAATAAAAGAAAATGCTTCAGATGTAATCATGTAATAACTGAGTCACTGAGTTCACTGTGGAAGAACCTCCAGCTGGAAGGCTATTGGCTTAACTGAAACTTTTGCCATTGCCCCCTCTGCTCCCAGAACCAATTCCATTTACATCCGTTCTGTCTCATTGAAGCATCAGGAGAGGCAAGACAGTGTACGTAACCCCATCCATTGAACTGATTGGGATCAACTGCCATTTGGCTCCTTCTCTCCCAGAACTGTTTTGTTCACTGATTCTGACATCCTTGTCTGTGGCACAGTGGGTCAGTGTGGCTAGCTGCTAACCACAAGGTTGGCAGTTACAGGCCACTCAGAGATGGTTGTGGGCAGGATTGCAAGGGGTTGGACTAGATGACCCTTGGGTTCCCCTCCAGCTCTACAATAAAATAGCTGATGACTAAATTTGCTTATTTTCATCCCATCTCTTTTTGTACTTGTTGTATTGTAAGCCACTAATATTACTGTGTCTTATCATGGCTAGTTGGACAGAAGGCTGATATTTATAAATATAGTTCATAAATATATTTATATTATATTTATAGTTCATAAATATAAAGAATTGGTTACTCTAAGTCTGATAGCTCTTTATTTTCTCCTTAACTTGCAGTGGGACGCTGGCATTGCCCATGTCCAGAAAGCAGCATGCAAGAAGAATAAGTTTTTAACTGGGAAACAAGGCACTCGGCTCTGATTAGATACATTTAAAGATGGTTTAATTTTGCAATATGTTCCAAGAAGAGTGATAAGAAGGGAAAAAAAGAAGGTAAGGTCTATGTGATGTAGATCTTGTATGTGTCCAAGTATGGAGTTGGCAGTTCAAATGTGACTTGTACTTGATATGGTAAACTACAAGTGCAGAGTAAAAATCCATCCCCTCTCAAACATCAAGCTAGAGAGAGGTTAACACTACCGGTAGCTGTTTTGTCAGTAGGTGGCTGAGGAACTCTGAGAACCTTGGCTGCCCACCGCCAAAACAAGCTCCATTCTTTTGTTCTGTCTTCAGGTGGGAAGGGTGGACTGGCTTTTGAAAATGAGCAGCTGATGTATTTGGAGTAAGTGGGCAGGCCAGCACTGTAGAAGCCCCTTCTACCTTGCTACAGCTGTAAGCTAGAGAGGGAAAGGGATTGTCCCTGGTCATCTGTGAAGATGCTGTGTGAGGTTGGGGACTAAAGCTGCAATCCTTAAAAGTTCTTACTTGGCACTAAGCACTACTAAATGCAGGGATTTACTTCTGAGTAAACTCATAAGAAGGTGGTAAAGGGGAGTAGGTAAGGAATGTTTAACTGTGTTTCTGGTGCATTTTTTAATTTATTTATTTTTACTTATTTTGGCTTTCTATACACTACAATATTTTAAAATGTGAGCCATTTTACAAATCTTTTAAAATAAATAAATGTTTCTGGCAATCTCATGTTTTTGTTTGATTACAGTGGCCAGCCTAAACTTGTTGAACTCTGTTCCCTTGTCTAAGCAAATGCTTTTGTACTGTTAATGGATATTATGGGGCTCTCAATGCATGCCGTCACTTTTTAATTGTGGAATTACTCAGGTGTACCAAGTTCTCCTTTTTCTACTTGGTTTCCCAACCTGCTGGGACACCCAAGTAAGTGGATATAGGATTGCAGCCTTAGTCTATGTGTTGCACAAACATTCACACAAAATCTCACCTTGAAATTTGTAAATTCCAGAATACATAAGCTAGAATTCTTCAACCTTTTTGAGTCCATGGCTCCCTTGACCAACTGCATTCTTTCTGTGGTACCCCTGTGGGGCTCAGGATCCCAGTTATGCCACCCCTTTCCTGCAGAGCTGGCAGCCTCACCCTTTTTCGAACACCCTCACTTGTGGAGTGTTCCCTCAGCCTCCTCTCCTCTCCCTCTCCTTGGGATTCCTCTGGGCAGCCGCTGCTGCCACCCTTAGTCTCTGAGCTGCACCCCCTTCCCCAGAGGGAGGTGCCTCCTCACACTGCCCCACAGGGGTCTGGGAAGAGGATGCCCCCAGCCTTAGTGGCCGAACGGAGACTGGCCAAATGTGAACCTGAGGCCAGCACCTTACCTTGGAAGCCAGCCCCAGAGGCACCATTTGCTTGCGGAGCTTATAGCCAGGGCTGCTACAACAAAAAGTTGTGCAGGCCTTTGGGAGGCAGAGATGGGCATCAGAGGAGGGAGGGAAGGAAAGAAGGCCAGAGTTGCCGTGGCACCCCTGACCATCATTCAAGGCACCCCAGAGTGCCATGGCATACTGGTTGAAAACCACTGATGTAAGCAGATAACCATGGTTTTGTATTTCTGAAGTCACATGTTCAGACATCCTAGGTGGATCAAGCAACTGTTGACTGAATTTTGTTACATAAATACAGTAGACCTGGGCTAAAATCTTTATTCAAAGATCTTTCTGGCCTTGTGTTTGCGAAATGCAAACACATAATCAAGATTTGGGACCCAGATCCTCTGACTTAACTGTGTCCAATTTTTTGATGTGTGATACTGTGCTGTGCCATATGCAAAAAGTAGGGAGTCAAGACTGACCAAGGCCAAACACTCTTTTGTACAGATTGTGATGGGTTCATTAATTCTTTGACAAAAAGCCATGACATTTGTTCACTTCACTGTCATCTCAGCAAAAATTGCAAGGAGCATGATTGACACTTGGTTTTATTTATACACGTATGCATAATATACAGTCTACTGAATACAAGCAACATGCTACAAATAAATAAAATGCCTGCAAGAATAAAAAGTTGCAGTAACACAGATGTTATAAACTTCTTGGATGTTAGGAGTATGGGGAAATAAGGAGATATGTGCCTATAGCACTGAAAATACATTAAAATAGGTGCCAGGCAGGCCCATCTGGGGAAAGCAAGTAAATAAAATGCTATAACAAGGAGGTCATTTCTCTACTTGCCATTTACCTGAGATGGCAGGGTAACTAGAGAAGACTTTTGGTGCATGGGCAGGTTGATGCAGAAGCATATTCCTTCAAGTATTCAGGTCTCAACCTATGTAGGGCTTTAAAGTTAAGCTCCAGTGCAGTAAATTGGCTCTACAAACAGACCAGTAGCCAGTAGAGATCTTTAAGAACAGACAATATAAGATCCCAACAACCAGTCCTGGTTAGGACCAAAAACAGCTGCTAAGATACTAACTGCAGCTTCTGAGCAGAAAGCAAGCCCCTGAACAAGGTACTGCAGTAGTATAGCAAAGTTACTGTAGGTAGGCTGTCTCTCTCCAGGAGGGGCTGCATCTGACATAGCTGGTGGAAGGTCCTCCATACCATACTGGCCCTGCATTGATTAAGATGGATCTGTGGGCACCCCTATCCAGAATAGATGACACATAGGAACTACTGGCAACATTATTTACATATTCTCAGTTTATTCATCATCATCCAGCACCCCCCCCCCCCGGTGATCTCAAGTATCAATTTTAAACTTCATTGCCTAACTTCAGTTAGAGGTGAGAGAGCTGAATGTTTCATGCAGATAATGAGGGACTAGATAGGACTCTGTAGTGTAAATTCCTAGGGCTTAGCAGTAGTCACAGAGCACAATGTTCCAGAAGTTCCACAATGTTACTTAACTAAGCACTAGCAGTGGTGATCAGAGGCAAAGTAGTTCTGGAGGACAGCTGTCTTGGTGTTGAAACATTAATATGCAATTATGTTTCACCCTTTAGTGTGGTACTGTAAACTATCATATTTGCATCCTGTCATTCATATATATTAGGGTGCTCATTTACTTCATTCTTGTAGAGTGAGCTTCATGAGCAGGCAGCAGCTTGAGCCCATATTTTCTGCAGCACATTGATTGTCATTGCAGATTGATATTTTGTTTTGTCAGTATATGAAGGACTTCATATGCTTTCCTGTACATGTACATTTTTGTAACTTTATTCAGTTGTTTTATAAACTGTTTGGGATAAAGTCCTGTGGTTAAGCAAAGTAGGCTAACAGTAGGTCCTGCCAAATTTATGATACTTTTGTTGTTCTCTAGGATGGCCGGTTGCGGTGAGATCGATCACTCAATCAACATGCTTCCCACGAACAAGAAGACAAATGAATCATGTTCCGGTGCAGCACCATCTCTCATGGTCCCTGAATGTGCTATCTGTCTGCAAACATGTGTCCACCCTGTGAGTCTGCCTTGTAAACATGTCTTCTGTTATCTGTGTGTGAAAGGAGCTTCCTGGCTGGGAAAGAGATGTGCACTCTGTCGTCAGGAGATCCCGGAGGACTTTCTTGATAAGCCAACCTTACTGTCACCTGAGGAACTCAAAGCAGCCAGTAGAGGCAATGGGGAATATGCCTGGTACTATGAAGGCAGAAATGGATGGTGGCAGTATGATGAACGTACCAGTAGGGAGCTGGAAGATGCCTTTTCCAAAGGTAAAAAGAGCACTGAAATGTTAATTGCTGGGTTCTTGTATGTGGCAGATCTTGAGAACATGGTTCAGTATAGGCGAAATGAGCATGGACGTCGCAGGAAAATAAAACGGGACATAATAGATATTCCAAAGAAGGGAGTTGCTGGGCTTAGGTTGGACTGTGACTCTAATGCTATCAATCTAGCAAGAGAGAGCTCTGCTGATGGTGCAGACAGCACACCAGCTCTAGGAGCTGCTGCTGGGCAGCCTCTAGCAACTGCTTCTGTTAGACCCCTTCCTTCACTAGATGGTCAACCGACAAGCCCTGCAACGCCATCACCTGATGCAAGCACTCTAGAGAACTCTTTTGCCAACTTGCAAATAAATGGAGACAGTATGGTTGAAAGGAGCCATAGGGGTGAGGGAGAGGAAGACCATGAATCACCGTCTTCTGGTAGGGTGCCAGTTCTTGACACCTCCATTGAGGAAACAGAATCGGATGCTAGCAGCGATAGTGAGGATGTGTCTGCCCAACTTCAGCTGCCTGTATCCTCTGCTCAGCAGAGACATCTGAATGCAAGTCAGCCAGCCTTGGATAGACCAGTGGTGGGGAGTGGGGTGGGAAGCACCAGTGTAAGGTCTAGAAGGCCTGATGGACAGTGCACAGTAACTGAAGTTTAAATCTAGAGCCATGTTTTGAAAACTCAGTCTTGTATATGTACATTTTGTCTGTATTGGCATTGCATTCCAGCCTAGCAATGTAATTAAAGTGTTTCAGGGTGGGAGGAGGGGAAAGGGAAAACCAAGCCTGGTCCTTGGACTTGTAAGAAAATCTCTTAATATGTCTTGGCTGGAAGATTCAATGTTTGAAGAAAAAACAACCCTGGGATGTGTTAATGGTTTGACAGCTACTTAGCAATACCCAGTTTCGTAAACGTCTCACGTTTTATTTTGTAGTATATGCTCATCCCCAGTAAAACCCTGTCCCCCTTTTTGACCAGTGTATATTCACTGTACAACTTGGAAATGTCATCATTCTTCATTGCATTAAGTATCTTTACTATCTGCATGGATTGATGTATGGAAGGAAAACTAAAGCGAACTGGAAATGAACAAGAATTGGGGGTATGAACCGGATGCTTAATTTTAACATAAAGTAGGTGTGACTTCTAAAGTTCAGATGTTTTACTAAACAAAGAGCAATCATCTTCCTGAATGAAATGTAAAATAACTTCTGTTGCAGAGTTTTACTTGTAAACACTTCATGGTGTCTTCATCGGCTCTTCCGTCTAGTCCCTGTAGCTTGTTTATGTTTTCTTGTTCTGTCTGGTTTTTGTTACAAAATTTATAATTTAATAAACTACATTTTATCAACCACCTGAGCTCTGTTTCAACATGCACCCATGTCATCTTGAAGTTAGTTATCAAAGGAGGAATGGACACTGCCTTTGATTAATTATAGGACTGAGTGTGCTGAAAATCAACATGAAACACAATGTGCTGAAGATTACACAGTGCTTGAAAAAGATGGTATAATATATGGCTCTTAAAAAAACCCATTCATTTCTCCTGACTTGCCTAATCTGCCAGGATAGGGAATCTGCAAAAATTTGTAATGTAGTGAGATAACCAAAATAGCAAGCTGTGGTTTGGCTTTCTGCCTAAGTACCACCTGTGAAAATACACCTCTCAGAGACTTTCTGTACTATTGCTGACATTGGGCAAATACATCATTTCGTGTGGGGTGTGGGTAGATTACTTGGTGGAAAAACCATCACATCCATAGCCCTGCAGTTGGGCGAGTGGTAATCCAAAGCTGATAGGGTGTCAGGAGACGAAGGGAACATTGGGTCCTGTGGATTCACAGCTATTGTAGAACACTCGATTTTGCCCTTCACTGTCACCAAGAACACTACTACAGTGGTGTCTTGTGAGGCCACGGGAAGTGTGGGTGTCTTGCCCATAGCCCATTTTGTTCATCAACAGAGCTGTACCTCCACTAGCTCCTTACATAGCCTTTGGCTTTGACCCTCTATAGCTTTGTAGCTCAAACAATATATGAAAGGGATATAGATTATATAGATGTGCACAGTTTAGAGCAAAAAACAACAACAGTGATCCTACTTTCCCTACATAATAAGACACCTGGCAATTAGAATAAGATGGCCCGCACGTTATATGCAAAGGATAGGCACCTTGTAGTGAGAGCCCTTTTGCAGATACTGTTTTCTGCTATGAGATTGTCAAACATTCAGAAGGCTACTTATGTCAGTGCACTAGTTTCTGTGATTTTATGGATGGCTCCTTTGCAATTAACATATGCAATGTTAGCCAGTGTGGTGTAGTGGTTAAGAGCGGTAGACTCGTAATCTGGGGAACCGGGTTCGTGTCTCCGCTCCTCCACATGCAGCTGCTGGGTGACCTTGGGCTAGCCACACTTCTTTGAAATCTCTCAGCTTCACTCACCTCACACAGTGTTTGTTGTGGGGGAGGAAGGGAAAGGAGAATGTTAGCCGCTTTGAGACTCCTTCAGGTAGTGATAAAGTGGGGTAGCAACTCCAAACTCCTCCTCCTCCTCTTCTTCTTTTCTTCTTCTTCAATAGCTGACTATCAATAGTGTTCAGTACTGAAAATGGAAGGCTAAGAACTGGAACTCCCCCAGTCTTTCGTTCTAGGTACAGTCTTTGCTTCAATTCTTAGTGGCCGCAACTGAGCACTATCTCCTTTCACATTTAACATTAGCCTGCATAGACACTGTAAAGTATCAAGTGTTATGACAAGCAGGCCTCCATAGTAAGGCCATGATCATGGCAGCATGAAGGAGATTCCTGGCCTATCCATTAAATACAGCTGAATAGCTACTGCACAAAATAGAAATCTCTTTTGTTATAAGCATATCTGTAAGTGCCATCTTACATAAAAACATCTTCAACAAAAACACAAACCTAAGTTTGTGCTTCTTCACAAAGCTATTCTTTCCCTGGTCTGTTCTCAAGCTTAACATCCATATCAGAAGTGGCAGCTAACTACTTGAGTTACACATAAATAGGGGCCTGGATGTAGGTGCAACCTTCATAAACATCAGAGTACAAACTTCATTTTAATCAGCCTGTTTTGCACATGGATCTTTTGCAGCTCTGAAGACATCTATTTATCTCCATATGTACTGAAAAACAAGAGATGATACTCTTTAAATTTTTAAAGTACAGTTCTCCATCCACAATAAAGCAATTTAAATAATTTATCCTATTCCCATAATGTGAACTAGGTTAATAAAAAGCAGCTGATGTTTTAGGTCAGGAAAAGAGGGCTCCAAGTAAAAGTATACCTCTAACCAGGGCTTTTTTCCAGCCGGAATTCAACAGAACTGAGTTCTGGCACCTCTCAGGTGGGTGCCATTGTGATTCTAAGAAGTGGGAAGTGTTTATGGTCAGTTCCGGCACCTCTTTTTCTAGAAAAATAGCACTGCCTCTAACATATTCATTGCCAGTTTTTCAGCTAGCAATGTGTTTCACATAGCTGTGGGACATTGATATATACTGATATTTAACATGCTCTGCTCTTGCACCCTGGCACTATGCCTTCATGTCAACAATGCTGCTGTATCAAGCAAAATGAAGGATGGCTCTAATGACACTTTCATCAGGAATAAATATATAAATTAAGTGAATTCAGAGAGCCTAGCTGTAGTTATTTTGGATTCTCTGTGCAAGCCTCCAGCAAGGATTCACAATCCTTGTCTTGCCTTGATAACAAGCCAAAATTCGTGCTTGTTATGACTCACCATGCTGAGAGAGAAGCAGTGTCTTACTTCATATCACACCATTCTCCGAGCTAGGAGGTCGGTGGGCGTGGGGGACTCTTGCTGCTTTCCAAGAGTCTCCAGGGCTCAGTTGTTAGCTGTTGAGCACCTGCTCTTCTCTAATCTCAGGAGAAGCACATACATTATTCTTCCCAGTATTGCACTCAATAGGTGAGAAATGTGCTCACCAGTGGTATGTTTATCAATGAGCACTTCAGTTTTTCTTGATGAATTGAGTTACGAAAAAGCTGTGCTGCAGAAAGCTTGATTGGTTGCCATGTTTCACCCACCACTGCAAATGTCCTGCTGTAACAGACTTCCTGATTTGTCACAGCTTTGTATGCCGAGTGTATCACCAAAAAGAAGAAGAAGAAATAAAACAAATCTGCACTCCCCTGTGCTGGATCAACTGCTATCATTACTGGCTCCAATAAGGTCTATTCCCCACCCCGCCTCCCAGGTGACATAAAAAAGAATAACAGTAGGGTCATCATTAGAAAGCAAGAACTACAAAGAATAGTATTAGAAACAGAAGTAATGACTTGTTTGACCCAAAGCTCTTGCAGTCCTAACACAAATATGAGGAAGTTTATACTATAGAAACTACAGCTTTAAATGCATCAAGGATATTGTATACAAAACCAATTTACTGTTTCCACAAAGCAGCTAGATACTGGTTTTGGCACTTTGAATGCAATTGAAAGTTTGCAGATGCAAGTCATCTTGGAGATGTTTTCTTGTATAGGCTGAAGCAGGTAAGGTCAATTAAGTTAAACGGGAAATCCATCAAATATGCCTTTGATCCATATATGCCTAGACACCATCACTGATATTTGCAGCTACAGCATAAGATTGTGTGAAAATCCCTTTTACATTTAACAATGTGTCTGCCAACTTTACGCAAAGTCCTAAGATGAAGGTGAGATGTTATTGCACTTAATACAAAGTCTTATAGCACCTTAAAAAATAACATGCATAAGCTTTTGTAGATGAAATCCACTTAATCAGATACAATGTGGACTTGGGTTCATGAAAGCTTATGGCATAATATATTTGTTGGTTGTTAAGGTGTCTCAAGATTCTTTGTTTCTGCTGCAACAAACGAACACAGTTACCTTTCTGGTATAAGTTTGAGATGTTTTAATAAGCTGAAGGCAGGAGCTTTGGGACTGTGCATGTAGTGTATGAGCTCACTGAGTACCACCTAAATAAAGTTTGAGGAAAGCTGTACTGTTACTTATTTTAGTTTTGACCTGGCCAATTCTCAGTGTACATGTACACAGGGCTAAAGTTGCTTTTAGGTTAAACCTTTTTTTTATTATCAAACTTTGTCAAACTTGGACATGATTGTTTCCAAGAGCTTTGAACTGGAGACATCATCAACAACAACCAAACCCATTTGAAAAGGATATCTTACATCCATCTCAGGTCTTTGCAAGGATAAACTTGGCTAAAATGTTGCACTTGCTTTTCAAAATATTATGCCCGTACTTAACATAATGCACATGAAAATAATGCATTCAGTGAAGATGCTTTGAAAGAGTCAGTTTAATTACCGTACTACTCCAAGTATGACAGCTCTTTCTACAAGAGAGAGAAACATCTTACATATACTCACTGGGATGCAAGTGTCTCCCGGCTGATTTGCAGACTTCCATATGCATACAACCTCCACATGCAATATGCAGCAAGTTGCTGGAAGGGAAATATATATATATATATATATATTACCCTACCTGGGACTAAGCTCCCAGCATTTCTTTTATTTTTCAAGAACAAATTTCCCTAATCTCCACTTTAGCTGTGATCAGAGTATAGGGGACCTATAATCAAACGTCCCAGAAAGTTAATGCCCATTGAGTTGATACAACTCTTAACAGTTTCTCCCAAATCCCTATTTGGCAGCAGCTGTTTGTTTGGAAAAGAAAGATCAAAACCATTTCTTTTGTGTGTCATTTATTTATGTTTTGTTCTCTGAGCCACAGCCTGTAAATTGGCAGGCCCGCCCCAAACAGTTCCAAAAATCTCTTTTTCGGTCATCAAGGCAGCTTCTAACTGCAGCTCTCGTCCTGCAGAAACCACTTTCTTCACAGCCTGAATTACTGCAGGAGGGCCCTTTGTGTATGGTCTGAGCCATGTGCGTGTTTCTTCCAGTGACTCAAGTTCATCAGACGAGGACAACGCGGCTTCTACCAGGCCAATACGAAGGGCGGTCTCTGGGTCCACTTTTACAGCACCACTCAGCAACTTGAGGGCAGGGCTGCTGCCAAGGATTTGTACGAGCCTGGCAGCTCCTCCCCAGCCTGGTACTAAGCCCATCTGCTTGTGGACAAATCTAATTTCGCTCTCCGGGGTCATTAACCTGTCAGTGAGAAACAAGTATTCAGTTGTTAATTTATACTGAAGCTTAGCAGTCAAGCCATCTTAGTTCTCTCTGCCTCATTCCTATGCAAAGCACCATTTCGGATGGCAAGATGCAGACTGTAAGTGTTTTCTAACGTTAGGCAGGCTAATGCTACATCAAGCAAGCGATTTGCAGAGACTGAATCCAAAGTAAGGCAAAACAAATGGATCACTTTGAAAGGGAAGACAACAACCTTTAATCCAAAATGAGAAGCCAGCATTTTTATATTCGGTTGAATATTACCTTTCGGATCAGAAATATGTAAGGACAGATTCTTATTACCACCTCACATGGGTCAGGGGTTGTTTAAGGACAACCTATGCTCATTTTCAATGACTTTAGTCTGAGGAGTTGCAATGAACACACATAAAACCCTATGGGCATGGGGCTGAAATCAGATGGCAAGACTGGGAGGGATCATTTTGCCATGAAGCAGCATATGTTTTGCTGGGCTTTCATAGCTAAGCAAACGTTTGTGGTCATCAGGATTCCATTGGTCCCTTCTTTTTTTAAAAGTAATGCCCGATATGCTAAATAGTAAGTACAGTGGTACCTCTGGTTACGAACTTAATTCGTTCCGGAGGTCCGTTCTTACCCTGAAACTGTTCTTAACCTGAGGTACCACTTTAGCTGATGGGGCCTCCCACTGCTGCCGCGCCGCCGGCGCGCGATTTCTGTTCTCATCCTGAGGTAAAGTTCTTAACCCGAGGTACTACTTCCAGGTTAGCGGAGTCTGTAACCTGAAGTGTTTGTAACCCGAGGTGTTTGTAACCTGAGGTACCACTGTATGCACAAATTGTCAGCCCTAGTCCTTGTCTGTTCTCCAAGTATGAACATGTGGATGTGATGGAGAGCAGGGCTCTTTTGGAACCAGTTGGCCAAGATATGACCATTTCCTTGGCTGCCTGTCACCAAAATGACTATCCCCAATCTTCGCTCTTGGAGCCAGAGGGACCATCTGGAGTTTATATTAATAATAGTAGTCAAGTACCTCACTATGAAACAGGTAGCCTCAGACTTACCTAAAGCAAACAATAATTACTGGATTAGAGAACATCTCTACCACTCAGAAGAAGGGGAGGGAATATATATTTCAAAAGGAAGTGAAGAAAATACTATAATAAAGCAAAATAATTTCAAAGGCTTTCAGTAGCTAAATGATGTTTCAGTGGCCAAGGGGGGCATTTTAAAAAATCATTTGTGGAAAAAGATACTGCAGGTGTTAGTGGTACTTGAAAAGTAGAAGAAATCTTTGGATAGTATTGGGGAAAACCCATAGCAGTATAACCCACATAACGGAAGTACAGCCCATTAAAATAAGTGATAGATATTATATAAACAATCAACAAAAGGACAAAGCTTTTTTCGGCCAAATCAGTTGGAAAGTGGCCCAGATATTGATTATAGAACTGAGAAGACAGCCAATATTCCATGTACTTTTTTGAGAGAGAGAAAGAGGTGGTCAACTACATCCTTGCAATTTAGACAAGATCAAGCGGGTGGCATTTTAGTGAAGAATCCATTGCATAATTATTTTATTAAAACTTTCTTGATACAAGATTTAAAAAGGGAAGAAAGAAAGAAAAGAGAAAAGAAAGAGAAAGAAAAGAAAAGCGCTTCTGATTTTCTGTCTGTCAGTTACATAAAAAGATTTATTCAAAACATTCACATTTTAGTGAAGAATCCAGACAGCACGAGAATGAAGAAGTGATGGGGAAAACAACAGAGAAAAATGAGGTTTTGTTCTATAGTTCAGTAAAAAAAAGAGGGAGAGAGATGGCAATTGCTATAATGGTCAGGACCTTGCCTTTTTTGCGTCTCCTGTGAATGCTCTTTATTGTGCTTTAAAAATAGAGAAGCACAATGCTGAGGTTAATGCCACATTGCAGAGGAAAACTAGTGCAGTTACTAGCTGAATTGGAAAAGGTTTGGAAAAGGGCAAGCAAAATGATAAAAGGGGCTGAAGTAACTCTCATATGAGGAAAGGTCACAACATCCGGGACCCTTTTTTTGGGAGGGGGATAAGGCAAATAAGGGGGAGAGAAAACGGTATGTGCAAAATTATGCATGGTGTGCAGAAGGAAGGTAGACGTTTTTCTCTCTCACATAATACTCAGGGACATCTCAGGAATCCGAATGTTACAGGTTTCAGGGCAGACAAAAGGAAGTGCTTCACACAGCACACAGGTAACTATAGAAAGCGCTACCCCAAGATGTAGTGGTAGCCACCAACCTGGACAGCTTTAAAGGGGCATTATACAGATTAATGCAGGACAAGACTATCAAAGACTCCTGCCCATGATGACTATATATTAGCTCCAAAATCAGCGGCGGTGTGCCTCTCACTACCAGTCGCTGGGGAGAACAATTAGGAAGAGTTGATGCTGCACTCATGTCTTGCTTGAGGGCTCCCTGCAGGCATCTGGTTGGCCACTGAGAGAACAGGAGGCTAGACTAGGCAGGCCACTGGTCTCTTCCATCGGGGCTCGTCTTATGAACCTGATGGTGTTTCTGTACTTTGTTGGAACAGGGCCAGAGACTTGAACAGGCTTGCCACAGTAACTTGTTCGGCACCATCCGCTGGCCTTCGCAGCTCACGTCTTCCGCAACATCTATGAACTTACCTTATTGTGTACTGTCGTGGTGATAAAACCTTGGCACAGTCAGAGTGGACATCAGGGAGGAGAAAGAGAGGCAGTCGCACATAGGTCAGGAAGCAGGAAGGAATGAGGGGTGGATAATGGAGGGCAAAAAGAGAGTAAGCAGCAGGGAAGTATGTTTATGGGGGTGGCGAAGAAGGAAGAACGAGGCTGAGATCAGGATCATGCAGAAGACAGAGACAATATGCAGACTGAGAGCTTCAGTCATGGTATGATGATCTGGGGTAGGAGGAGCAACAAGAGATACATAGGTTTTATTTGCCAGGTAGGCAGAACTCTGAGTTTCTCCCACTGATTTTAACTGGGGGAAAAGATTAAAGGAATGTATGCTGTAACAACCTGAACGTGGAAGGCATAATTTTTGAGAGAAAGAAGTTCTTATAAATGTGCAGCCACTGCTGACACCTGTCTCCATGCTTCCCCTCGCAGGCCTACACAGGAAGAACATTATGTGGACATAAGCCAATATTATCACATGTGCTACACAGAACTCAGTCATGCAGACAAATAATCTTCAGCACTGAACATGGGCTTTTAAGGTTGCCTGCAAACTGCCCTGTTTAATATGTATCTGCTTGAATCTGTTTTCAAATATACACAGATTTGCCTGGATTATTGCTATTAATAGGTAACAAGCAGGGGGGCGGGGGAACACACCAGCAACTAGACAATAATCCAAAACACTGTGGTCCATGCTGCTGGGAAAATGGCAACTCTGGGCTATATACATAGAACTGTAGAGCTAGAAGGTACCCCGAGGATCATCTAGTCCAACCTCCTGCAATGCCGGAATATGCAGCTGTCCCATACAGGGATCGAACCTGCAACCTTGGCATTATCAGCACCATGCTCTAGCCAACTGAGCTATCAGACACATTGTTTGAAGCAGGATGGAAACTGACCAGCACACAACCAAATTAAACATAAGGGAAAAGCTGTGGCTCAGGAGTGGAGCCCATGCTTTCAATGCAAAGGGAGCCAGGCTGAATCCCCATCTTCTACGGGTAGATCTGAGACAGGCTGAGGGCAGGCAGACTGAGTTAGGTGGAGTCGTGCCGTGCCCCATTTTTCTTAACAGGACAGCCTCCACAGCTTGCAGCTCTAAAAACGTGTTTAAAATGCAAATGATTAAAAAGGCCGGTCTGACTTTTGCAGGTCACTGCAGATATCATGAACTCTGCTGACCAATGGAAGACTAAAAACGAGTATCCCTCATGCTTCATGCATAAAGCGATCCCTCTGTTTCTTAGCCTGCACCTTATTTCTGTGAGCACATCATTGGCTCACATGAACACACTGCACCAAGCTCGCAGCAGTGTTTTGTCAGCTTACATTTCTCAAGAAGAGCTCATATGTGGATGCTTGGCGTGAAATTTAGGCCATATATATGTAAGAAAGGAGAACTGTGAACAGAGGAAACTTCATTTCACATTAAAACCATCTTGTTTACTGAACCACTGCTCTGGATTTAAAAAGAAGAAATAAAAAGACCATAACCATTACACGACAACGCCTGTGTATTCCTCTCTAATGATATGACTTGTGATTCAAATGGTATGGCCTGGAATACTAATGATCTTTACAGTTTTCCTAGAAGAGAAGGATAAGCAACCTAGAAAATGCAAGAATTTGATCTGCCATAGCCCCAAAGCTTTATTCACTGGCAAGCAGGAGGAGTGAGGAGAGGAGGGGAGTGTGATGGAGCCACATATCTCAGAATCTACTTTGGTATCACTTACACACACAACAAAGCTGTGTGTATTCTGCCCATGTACAAATGTGCTTTGCAAATATAAAATTCAACATAAGTTTCTAGTTAAGCCCTCCCACATTTTCAGGCCTGTTGAAGTATCAAGAGTTACAAATCTCAGACACCTCTGGCAGTATTCTAGACTGACTGGAGTGGGGGGGGAGAGAGACTTTACAGATGTAGAGTCTGCTTCAAGAATATCATAGGCAAAGGTAAAGGTAAAGGACCCCTGGATGGCTAAATCCAGTCAAAGGCAACTATAGGGTTACGGAGCTCATCTCGCTTTCAGGCCCACAGACAACTTTCCGGGTCATGCGGCCAGCATGACTAAACCACTTCTGGCACAACAGGACACCATGATGGAAACCACAGCACACAGAAATGCCGTTTACCTTCCCGCCGCAGTGGTACCTATTTATCTACTTGCAATGGTGTGCTTTGGAACTGCTAGGTTGGCAGAAACTGGGACAGAGCAACAGGAGCTCACTCCATCGCAGATTCAAACTGCTGACCTTCTGACCTAAAGTGTCTATTAAGGTCTAGGTTGTGCCTCCTCCATTTATCCGGACAAGGTAAGTGTGGGTTATTCAGGATAGAAACCTGCTCAGCATTTTATTTTCTAGTCCAATTCAAAGGTCACCTTCTCCCTGAACAGGGTGATCAGTGGAGCTGACCTCCAGCTTACAAACTTCTGCTTCCCAGCTCTGCATCTCCCTTGAACTGCAACAGAGAAGGGGGACCTGAGGACTTCGTTCGCATAAAGCGTGTGCCAGCAAGTTCCTCCCTATCTTCCTCGGATTTCTTTATTCTTCCCTTACCAGAGCACTGTGAGACAGAGCCACAGAAAAGCCATGTAATGTAGTAATCAGACCTATGTTAATGCCCTATTTCCGCCCCCTCCATTTCTATATCATTGCTAGTAGCACTGGGTGGAGTTCGAAAGTGATTGAAGTTAAAGCCATATCTTCAGTTAGCAGAAGCATTAAACATGAGATATCAAACTGAAGTTTCCCACCTCAGGCCAGCTTGTAATTTATACAGTATTTCATGCTTGTAATTATACAGTAATATCTAAACTGTGTGGCTAAATGCAAAGCTATTTTTAAATGATGCTCTATCACCCCCTTCCCCCCACTTCCCCTTAAAGGAAGTTGACAACTTGTTTCTGCACAGAGCTCTTCAACTTCATTTTTTTTCCGTGCCAAATAACCTGATCGTGGTATGAGGCCAAATTATTTTACGTCAACTGCCTAATTAGATTCAGACACAAGGAACTGACATTAGCACAAGTCGAACACAAAAGGAGGACGGCAGGTAGAGGAAGTGATCCATGCTCAGTGATCCAGGTGCTTTAGTTGAGATTCCTGCATTGCAGGGGGTTGGACTAGATGATCCTCGGGGACCTTCCAAATCTACAATTCTATGAACACCCAGGCCCCTGACCAATGGCCAAGCTAACTGGGCCTGAACTCCAAATGGCTGGCATTTTTCTGGCATGCCTGTAACATTAGCTCATCCTCCAGCAGCACATGAGCATGGTGAATGCCCAGCCACCTGGAGAGCAAAGCCAGCCTGTGACACTTCCTGCCAAGGAACTCCCAAGAGTTGCAGGTTAATTCACCACCTGGGAGGGGACAACTAGGACTCCCCCCCCCTTCAGCTGGAACTCAGTTCTGGCACCTCTCAGGTGGGTGCCATTGCCATTCTAAGAGAACAAGTCTTCATAGTGAGTTTCGGCACCTCTTTTTCTAGAAAAATGGCATTGGGGACAACCACCGGCTAACTCTCGCGTCACCAATGAGTGAGTTTGTTATTTATTTAGTAAGTGTATATCCCACCTTCTCCCCGCTTGTCATTTTATCCTAGCGACAAAACTGTGTGGTATGTTAGGCTGAAAAACAGTGACTGGCCCAAGGTCGCCCAGTGAGCTTAATGGCCGAGTGGGGATTTGAACCCTGATCTCCCAAAGCCTAGTCCAATGCTTTAACCACTGTACCAAACTGGTTGTTCGGGTCAGCCTGTTTTGTCCTCCCCTGCTTTCCACCAAAGCGTGTAGTCTGAAAGAGCAGTCTGACATGCAGGGGGAAGACCCCTGGGTTGTCAAAAGTATTCAATCGGCACCCCACCCCCAGGTTTCAAACGAAGAAGTTTTTAATTAAAGTCAGAGATGAAGGTATAAGGAGACGAGAACAAGTAAGATAGCGCAAGCAGAAAAGCAAACAAGGGATGCCTAAGAGGATGAAATGTTGATACTTCTCAACAAGCTAGGAAGGAGGAAGTAAAAAGGTGACAACCGGGAGAGATTTCCTAATTACTTCAGGTAGGCAGAATCCATGGGGGGTGTTCAGCTTGCAATGCGACAGGAAAGTTACTATGTAATTGGGAATCTATGCCATTAAAGAGACCTGGCATTTTGTTCTCAGGCTTTTCTCCAAAATGAGCTGTTCAAATATAAAGAAAGGGGGTAGTGGAATTGCTTGACTTTATAACTAAGCAACAGGAAGTGGCGATGGCCACCCACTCAGATGCTTTTAAAAGGGGATTAGACAAATTCATGGAGGATATGGCTATCAATGGCTTCTAGTCAAAATGGTTATGTTCTGCTGCAGTATCCCCGTGTATAGTGGTGGGTGGGAATAATGAGCAGGCAGAGGTCTGTTGTATTCATGTCCTCTTTCCCATAGGCATTTGGAAAGCCCCTGAGAGAACAGGATGATGGGCTAGGTGGGACTTTGGCCTGATCTCTTCTCATGTTCTTATGTAACCAGTTCTCTTATTGTGGAAGTTAAAAAGATTCCTTGTAATCCAACATTTCCGCAACATAGGACAAAACACTCAAATGGATGTAGGCGTTCCCTTTAAAATATTCCCTTTTATTTGTAAAAATTTGTTAAATTGCCTTTCTATCAACATACACTCAAGGCAATCTATTCTATTTAAAGCCAAGAGCAAACAGCACAAGTGATTGTTTAAAAAACCCCACGATACTAAAATGCTACAGCAGCATGAAAGAAAAGTGCTAGGAGAATGGAGTAGATGAGATCGTATCTGCCACTCTTTCCCTGGGCACAATCCAAATGTGAAAACAATGTCTGAACAGGGTCATAAGTCTGTTCAGCGATGCATTTAACCCTACCTGAAGTCACATGCAGTGGTGAGTTCTGCTCCTCCTCCCAGAGCTTTCCCTTGCACTAACGCAACTGTAATCAGAGGTAACCTACACAAAAGGGGGAGTAAGAAAGAAACAATTCAAAATTACAACTGCAGTCAAAGGGTTAAATGATCAAAAGGCGTGCTATTCCAACCAAGACAAACAATGAAAAGTTTGGCTTGTTTGTTTCAGGAAAGTAAGCATGACATATAAAAAAAACATCAGAAACAAAAGCAATTATCATAGCAACAGTAAAAATACAAAAAAAAAAACACAAAACAGTAGATCTGCTTCATATTTGTTTTACGGTTCTCTTTTGTAGGCTAGCTTGAAAATCTAGATTAATAAAATTACGTTTTAATTTATTTTTTTTAAGGCGAAAGTAAGCATGACATACATTATGAAGACTGCCAGGGGTGGGAGGAGATAGAAGAAATTGTAAGCTTTTATGTTTTTCAGACTTTATGGAGGACTGGCACCTGTTTAGTTTTGTTTCTAATACACTGAGCTGATAGTGGAAAATATCTGCCTTAATAGCACCCACGCCTGTTAAGACCAAAATCACCTCTGCCCTCCATGCGCACAGCACAGACTATGGAAAACATATTCAAAGAAGGAGATGGAGGCTCACTAATGGCATTCAGAACTCACCTACCTTCCCACTCATAATTCAGAGCACCCTGCCTTGGTTTTCATAGGCCAAGAGGCAAGGTTCATTTATGGTGTCATGTCATGACAACACCCCTCCCCCCGAAAGCTACCTTATCTCTGCATATATAAATAAGTTTCTTTTGGGGGGGAAACACATAACCAGAGTCAGACATTCTGTTAAATTTTCTAATCTTTTTTTATTCTGTATGACACATTTAGAGGAACAACTCAAAAGCTAATATTTGTACCTGGCTAGTGTGGTTTTGAGCTCTCAAGAGGTCAAAATTAGAAAAAGTGTATGAAAGCTACAGCCCCCAACATTGACATGAACCGATAATGAAACTTAGTTATAAGACTATTCCTTCAAATGTGTTGTGAAGAACTGGGGACTGAGAGGTTACTGGCTACAAATTTTGGGGAATTCATTTTCCGAAGTGTGGGATGTAAACACTAGAGCAGTCAAGTACAACAATGCTAGAAGGTATCTCAGTCCTCCAGCCACAACTTCCTGGTCACATGGATTGAGATATCTTCCTTTGCAAGCTAGAAGTGGGAGTGGCTTCACCTGGGAAGGTATTAGCAAAACCAACTGCCCAGCAGCCATTCTGCCTCTTTACTTCCATTCCACTCTCTCACTCGAACTGCGAGGAGGATGCTCAGTTGGCTTCCACCCAACTGGGGCCTAGCGGACTTCTCTCCCACATGGGGAGATTCCAATTGTAAATATCTTTACTAAGAATAAGCCTGCCTTCTTTGGGATTTGTCTTGAGCTGGATATATGTGAGTAAACATTTTATACCTTTTTATAGAAGACGTGTGTTGTGTCTTATTTGAAGAGGGACAAAGGGGAAATATAGTGACAAACCAGGAAACTAGATTAAGTTGATTCTAGCGAATCAAAGCAACTTCCGCTGTGTGTATTTTAAAAGGGAATGTTACTCTGCTAGTTGAACTTGTTAGCACAAGTTAGGATGAGATATATTAAATTATAAATCTCCATCCACGTTCCAAAACATTCCCACACGAAGCTCCCTCTCCCACAGGTTTGCCTACTGGTCTTTCATCCTCTGTCACCTTATTCTCATGTGACCTTGAGCAGTGATTATTCTATGCAGCAGTAAGTCTGCATTCTGTTATAGAAATGTCCGAAACAATGGGGAACAGGATTAAATGTCAGAGAAGGACGGACTTTCGTTTCTCATCTGGAAGTCCTTAGGTCATTCTACCAAAAAAGCCCTCTCATAAAACGGAAGGTCAGAAATAATCCAAAACAATAGTGGCACGAGAAATACGGCCTCCCAGTTACTAAGAGAGCCTTAAGAAATGCTGGAGAGAGAGAAACCTTTGTTTGTGGGGGTGGGGTGGGGAACAGATGGTGGATTAAACTAACAGTCTCCTCCTCTGCACATGTTGCTTCCATACCCCTATGTAGGTTGTGGACATACTGCTTGCCAACTTTTAAGAGATGACTTCAACACTTTCTAGAAATCGAGGCAGAAGTTTCAGGGGGTGTCCCTGCCCCTACCACCAAGGGCTTTTTTGTCATTTCGGAAAACGTCAAGAGTTCTAAATGTCATCTGCTTATAAGAACCAACATTTTAGTTTCCAATATTTTCCAGGCTTATAATTCATGCAACATGCGAACATGAGGTGCCACTTTAGGATTTTTTTTTTAAAAAAAATATTTTTTGCTACGGCTACAATTCAAGCTGTTGAACATTTTAGAAGTTAATCAGACAAAACACACTAACCTCATGAGTCTGGTTAAGGTGTTTTGCATGAACATACACATGTCCATCCCATCCTATAAAGAAGTAGGAAAACAGTTAAAATTATCCTGAGGTACACAAATGCCCAAAGGGAATAGCTGTTCTGGAATGTTCTACTGATTCCAACTGAGCTTGCATATACCGGTAATAAATTTCCTAAACGTTTTGCCTAGGTCAGTGATGGCTAACCTTGACACTCCAGATGTTTTGGAACTACAACTCCCATCATCCCTAGCTAACAGGATCAGTGGTCAGGGATGATGGGAGTTGTAGTCCCAAAACATCTGGAGTGTCAAGGTTAGCCATCACTGGCCTAGGTTCTGTACTCTTAACTGTACTGAAGACATTATGCTCCAAATCTGCTACTGACTGCTACCAATGGCTTCAGAAAGATGTTAAATAGCACTGGAGACAAACTAAGCACTGGGATATTCCACAGCATAACTGCCAGGGCTCTGGTGCTTGGGTCCTGTTTTCCGGTTTCCCACAGCCGGCCACTGTGAGATCAGGATGCTGAATGAGATGGCCCCCTGGCATGATCCAGCAAGCTCTTCTTACGTTCCTTAGATACATAGTCATCCAGTGCTACTCTATGCAACCAGCCCTGCAGGTAGGTACAGAACAAGTGCAGAATAGCATCTGCAACCACCAACCTACATAGCCAATTCAGGAGGAATCTATGGTTGATGGTCTCAAATGCTGCTGAAAGATAAGGCAAGAGTCACTTGACCTTCTCCTGATGGTCATCCATCAGGGCTAGCAAGGTCAATTGGGTTGCAAAACCAGGTTCTACCCCAAACTGTTAAGGGCCAGAATAATTGGTTTCATCCAAGAACATCTGTACTAAGCCCCCTCAAGCACTTTGCCAAGAAGGGAGGTCTTTGCACTTAGGTGGAAGATGTTTCCTCCCACTGGATCCAGGGCAGGCTTTATTAGGAGTGGTTGCAGCACCATTCTGCCACAAAATGATGCATTAACCACTTGCTGGACCCACTCACTATTTCCCCCCATCCAAGCGGGTTAAGAGGGCAAGTCAGCTCAGGCCTCAGTGGAATGAATGACTGGAGATAGTGTTTGGTGACCAAGTGGGAGTGACTGGGTTAATGGTTCCAGTTACAGGTAGGTAGCCGAGTTGGTCTGTCATAGTCAAAACAAAATAAAAAATAAAAAAATTCATTCCAGTAGCACCTTAGAGACCAACTAGGTTTGTTCTTGGTATGAGCTTTCGTGTGCATGCACACTTCTTCAGATACACTGAAACAGAAGTCACCAGACCCTTATATATAGTGAGAGGGTGGGAGGGGTATTACTCAGAAGGGTGGTTCAGCTTAAAACCATGGAGAGACCTGGTCTGAACAAAGACATTGGATTCTTATCTCATTATACACGACAAAGCTATTTTTAACCTTCTCACCCCTTGCTTTTTCCTGTAAGACTAATGGCAGTCGTTTACAGTCATCAACAGGTTTACCACAGCTATCAGCCTATCACCCATTCCCACCACCCTTCTGAGTAATACCCCTCCCACCCTCTCACTCTATATAAGGGTCTGGTGACTTCTGTTTCAGTGTATCTGAAGAAGTGTGCATGCACACGAAAGCTTATACCAAGAACAAACTTAGTTGGTCTCTAAGGTGCTACTAGAAGGAATTTTTTTATTTTTTATTTTGTTTTGGGTTAATGGTGTGCTTGTGTGTGCTGGTGAAGATGTAGAATGGGGTGGGCAATATTAAATTAGTGCATATTGTATGATTTATGTAGATGTAACACAGAATTTGGGTGGGATGGTGAATAGTGGGTTGAGTGTTTTATTTTGGGTCAGGGTGTGCCTTGGCAAGGGAGAGGCTGAAGAGGGAAGGGGCTCCTGACTAAAGACAATTCAAAATGTGCTGCTGTGTTTTTGCTTTGGGCATTTTTCTTTTTGTTATCTTGTATTATCTTGTAGTTTCTCAGGCTGTTTGTAATATAAACATATTGCATATTTTGTACACTGCTTAGTGGCTGAAATAGGGACCCTGTGGTCTCTAGATGCCGATTCACAGCTCTTATAATACACAGGTTGTTTTTTTTTTTTTGTTTTTTTTTGCAAAACATTTTAAAAAAATGAATTTGAGACCCGTACCAGTTTCTGTTTTTATTCCTATCTATTTGGCACATATTTTTGTTCCCTTCTTCGTCTACCTAAAGGTGGCCTGAGTGGCTGTACATCTCTCTCTCTCTCTGCAATTTTATTGCTGTTTTGACATGGAATGTTGTTGGCTTGCATTCACTTTTTAACTGTTGTAAGACACCCCAAGACAGCTCAGGGTGAAAGGCAGATTGCAAACCCTATATATAAATAATATAATTAGGAATACAAATTCTATTCATAAATGAAATAGGATTGAATAAAGCTGAAGAACAAAGGCATTTCCCACCCTAAGCAGTGATCTCACTATTTAACTTTAAAAAACACCCTGAGCAGTACACAAAGCAGGCCAGAAGAGAAGTCTAAAGCGTTGATGAATACAAAGATGCCTGTGTTTATGGAAGGGAAGGGGGGGGGAGGAACTATTCATAGTGAAAAGTTTCAAAACAAAGCCACATTAATGATCCCAGAGCATTTCTGCTTCTACAAAGTAACACTGTCAGCTGGTGCTAACTCTTGAATGGCAACCAGAAGGCAGATTGGGGAGTGCAGGCCATTATTAATATCTTATTAATTAAATGCCATGGAAGGCAGAGACTGAAAAGGCTTGGGCTCTTGGCTTCAGTTAAATGAGGATTTAAGAGGAGCCCTTGATGAATAAGACCAAAAGCACCTATCTGGTCCAACATCCTATTTCCCATGGTGGCCAATCAGATTCCTCTAGGAAGTCCATAGGCAGGAGAAAGGAGGTTGCATATGACTAGCAGGTAGCCACTCATGGCCATATCTTACATATCAAACATTCTCCTCCAATAAAACTGGCTGCAACAGAAAGACATCTGTAGTGGTTTAGGTCATTCAGAGAAGATTTCCAGCTAACATTTAGCAATGCCAAGTAGCCAAGTCATCAGAGGAATGGCCTTTTCACCACTGCTGGAAAAGACCAGTGACATTTTTTGTATTTTCTCAACACCCACAAGGCAACACCATTCCCCAACAACAAAACCTGTTTGCAACCCTGTAATATGCTGTACAATAAGCCTGCAACTCACACACATTTAACTTGTGAGCTTTAAGCACTTGGCAATTTATTTATTTATTAACAATTAAAAGAAGGGAAGAAAGGAGGCAGGCATCTGGGGCTGAAAGACTTTGGCAGTCCCACTTGCCATTGCACACAATATGTTTTGACTATATGCATTTTGGCTTTAGGTGCAATCCCCAGAATGCAAGACTTACTGTAATTATTTTCAAAATGCTCAGCGAGAAACATCAAGCAAGGGTGAAAATAAATTACTGCCAGGCAAGATATAGTCTGAAAACTCACACTCAAGGTTCTTGAAAGACACTGGGAGTTCTGAGCCATTATTTAGAAACAACTCTCCTATGATTCAGATACCAGAAAGCAAAAGAACCTCTTGCCGTAGTTAAACAGAGGGTGATATGCAACATTTGTCATACTCAGAGTAGGCTTAAATCCACTGATTTCAAAATGACTAATGCTGGATATCAGGGAATTCAGCCAAGTGAAAGGAATTTCAAAAGGGAGAGATTACAGCACATACTTAACTCTCCTATTGTAATCAATGGGACATAGAATGTGAGATAACTTTACACAGCTAATTACCAAAGTGATTTGGGAAGTCTGACATGCTTTCAGAGAATGGAATTTAACAAATACTTTTTAAAAAACTAAAAAAACTGGGGTGAGTCTGCTGCTGAGAAAGCGTTTTAACCAAATCAAGTCAGACCTCCCTGTTTCATACTGTGAGGAATATACAGTGTGTGGTCCATGCCAACAAACCCAGGAAACCATTTTATTGAACCAAATTTGGGTCACAGTAATTGCACCAGTTTATGACTCATGCCAAGGAGTAAATTTATTTTATTTCTCACATTTTGGAAATGAGATTTCCAAAGGATAGAAACATACAGCGATCAGTTAGGAGAGCACTGTCTTTTATTCTTGCTGTAACAGTAAACAAAGCCAGTCATTTCATCCTGAGGAAAGTGAGAGCACTTTTCAACGCTGGCTTGAAAACCACTGATAATTGACATGTTACAGCACTGGACAGGTTACTCAGCACTAATGGCAGCTTTTAGTTGTCCTACGTCGCTTTATGGATCCAAGTCCTTTTTTAAAACCTAGTTATTAATCCTACCATTATTTAAACAAAGGCTGTGGCTGAATTCTTGTAAAGAGTGAGATGTGATTGCAGGGAATAAAATGGACAAATATCCTCTGGGGCTAAGAACAACAGAATTTCTGCCTCATCCTATGTAGGTTTACTCAGAAACCCATCCCAGTGTGGGACTTACTTCCAAGTGTTCATAGGATTGCTGCCTGAGGAATAAAATAAACCTTGCAATCTACAAAATTCTTCTCAGAAGTTGTCCTGTTCAGTTCAATGGAGCCTGTTCCCAGATAAGTGGGTACAGTGTCAAGCGGCTTGTCTCCTGAACAAGTTGGCTCCCGAACGCCACAAACCCGGAAGTGAGTGTTCCCGTTTGCGAACGTTTTTTGGAAGCCGAGCATCCGACGTGGCTTCCACAGCTTCCAATTGAGTGCAGGAAGCTCCTGCAGCCAATTGGAAGCCGCGACTTGGTTTTCAAACGGTTCCTGGAGTCAACTGGACTCCTGGAACAGATTAAGTTTGGCAGCCAAGGTACCACTGCATTTGGAATGCAGTCTAAATAGCTTCCTTTTAACAGGAGTCTCCCTCCACATAGATTTCTTTCCCATTAACTGAACTGCAGGTGAAGGAGACTGATCCACTTTAACAGCTTGGGAAACCAATCAAGCTCATCTTACTATCTGCAACCAGTCTCATTTCTCTGAATAGCCCGAGGAATTTTTAAAAAGTTTTAAAAAAGAAATGGAATAAGCTGAAGGAAGGATTTCCAGTGTGGAACTTCTGAGTAATAAATCAAATACACGACCCCTACACTTGCATTACTTGCAATTTGTCATTCACTTCTGAAATGCTGACAGCACGTTCAGCATCCAGACACAAAACAGAATAATTGTTATTGTTTCCTTATGATGATTTGCATGATGAAAGATGCTGGGTCATCTTTCATTGAGGAACAAGTGGCTCAGAACATTAAACAGCGCATGAGAATTTGATTTCAACCATCACTTACTTGTGGGCTGGACAGCGCCCTGACAGCATTCAGATCAGATCCTGAACAAAAAGTGTTTGCTGCGCCACGGACAATCAGCCCTTTTCCATCCATCCAGTTTTCCAATTCAGCAACCCTCTCCTGTAGCTCTAGCATCATTGCACCTGCCATCAAAAGAAGGAACATATGAGGGTCACCTTTAGAATGCATTTTATTAGAAAAACTAGTTTGAAAACTTCACAATTATATGGTTCTATGATAACAATATATGATTCTATATGAAAAGGCTACACTATCAGCATCTATACTTTTTATTTTTTAAAAACAGAACTCCTATTGTCGACTCTGTCCTGGCTGCACTTCTTTACTACGCACTTTGGAAAGTGCTGGTTGAAGGAAAATGCCGTGTCCCCCTCCAGGAGAATGGCTGGGTAGGGGGTCACCAATCTTTTTTTAAGCCAATGGGCACATTTGGAATTTTAAGGAAGTGCTGTGGGTGCCAGTCACATGCCGCAGGGCATATAGTCTCACAAAACGATGCTGTGGAGTGTGACGTAACATGAAATGGCTGCTGGGAGAGCATGATAAAATAAAACCACAAAATCATGCTGGCCACACACACACCCAGCCTCCCAGAGGAAAAGCATTATCAGTCACTGCTCTACATGCTCACATGTAGATGCTCCTTGCACATCTCTAGTGAATTTTTTTCCTTCTTGGTAAACTTGTGGCTTGACATTTTTAATACCCCCAGATTATTTAATGGATTCTTGATATGGTATCTTTATTGATTTGAATCCTTTATTAATTTATTTATTAGCATCCTATCCAAACTCTTGAAAGAACGTAAGCATGCAGTGGCCAAACGCCAGCCAATGGGAGGATGTATCAGTATTCCAGGGTCTCCACTGTTATAAGCTTCTAGCCATAATTCACAGTGAGAGGAATTGACCTATGATTTCCTAAATCGTCCACCCCCGACCAGCCACTCCGGCACTTAACCGGAAGTCTCCCCTGTGGTCAAATTTCAGTCTCCACTGTCAGCAGTGATTAGCCCCTTTAATGCCAAATACAGCATATACACAGGTCTATAGAAAAGTGCTTGTCCAGCTGTTATGCCCTTTCTCTGGAACACTGAGGAAGTCAGAGCAGCTTCCAGAAGCAATACAAGACTTTTTTTTATTCCATGCTAGCATTCAGTAGCAATTTCTCGATAAGCATTTGGTTAATCCACCTGCATTTCTATATTGAAAATCCTTATGAATATTGCTTTGGACTTGTAGCTTTAGGAAAAGACCAGGCTATGAGTTTAAATAAACGAAGAATTGAGTACATTTGGGCAGATATATAAAACAAAGAGAAAAGAACTGGGGCATCTGGCTTCAGGCTCACTGAACCGTTGTGACAAAAGGCTTTTTCAACATCTAAAGTGTGGTATTACAGAGTCCCTGTGAAGAACACGACCCATTTAAAATCTCTGTGATTGCAAGATAATTCTCATCACATTTGAAGGCAAGTGTTAAGGAGTCATTTCTGCCTTTGCACATACTTAAGAGGAAGCAAGCACATATTACTAAATGTATTAATAATTAAGAAAGCATTCACTTATTTGCTATACTAGACACCCAAGAGCTATCACTCTCTGGGCATCATACAAAGAGGAGAGAGAAAATATAAATGTACATAACAAATTGCAAAAACCATCCACAACACATTGCCAATACGGTACCTGTAAAAGCATTCATAAACCTCGGGTTGTTCAATGTCAGTATCCCAATCCCATCATCTTCTTTAGAAAGGTCAACAGATCCACCTGTAAATTGCTGAAGCTTCTTCTTTATTTTCTCCTCCTCAAAACCATGAGTATGGCTATGGACAGTCATACTCATTTGTGGCAATAATCTGCCATGAGTAATTCGATGAAAACTCTTCCATAATAAAATGGTCATTTCTGGAAAGGAACACACAGGAGAAATCAATCCAGGTCGATGATGCCTAAGGTAAAGGGACCCCTGACCATTAGGTCCAGTCGTGTCCGACTCTGGGGTTGCAGCGCTCATCTCGCTTTATTGGCCGGGAGCCGGCGTACAGCTTCCGGGTCATGTGGCCAGCATGACTAAGCCGCTTCTGGCGAACCAGAGCAGCGCACGGAAACGCCGTTTACCTTCCCGCCTGGAGCGGTACCTATTTATCTACTTGCACTTTGACATGCTTTCATACTGCTAGGTGGGCAGGAGCTGGGACCGAGCAACGGGAGCTCACCCCATCGCGGGGATTGAAACCGCCGACCTTCCAGCAGCAACTTTGTTTAATTGTTATGTTGCTACTGCTACATATAAACATTCCCCTATAGCTTCCAGTTACTACTATAAGATTAGCAAATTTGATAAAATGGGATTAGCACTCATGTACATCCCGAGTAGGTTCACAAAGTATTCATATGAAAAACCGTGGTGCCTGGGTGATGCCTTTTAAAATATCTATTGGATTTATTCTAACCAGACCCTCCATTGTTTGCATGTATTCCACTGACATCTCCAATTTAAATAATGCTAATCTTGTATCACTGTTATTTGATTTATTATTTTAAATTGTTTTTATTTTATCTGAGTTGCCCTGATAGAAGCTATTGGGTACTTTTTCTTTCTCTCTCTCTCTCTCTTTCTTTAACTTGGAGGGCCTGTTAGGCATTTCATTAACAAAACAGATAAGTCTGAGGGCACAAGGAGAAGGGGACGACAGAGGACGAGATAGTTGGACAGTGTTCTCGAAGCTACCAACATGAGTCTGAACAAACTGCGGGAGGCAGTGGAAGACAGGAGTGCCTGGTGTGCTCTGGTCCATGGGGTCACGAAGAGTCGGACACGACTAAACAACAACAGCATTCTTCCTAGTTATTTCCCCAACAAAGTGACTTTCTACCTAACCTAGTTTCACCTGCAACTGCTAAGGTTTTCAAATCCCATTCAGGAAAAGCAAACCCTGTAGCATTCAGGGGACGGGGGGACGGGATGACGACGACTCCCTAATACAGAGCCATCTTTAAAGGATATGAAGATTCAGGCCCAAATACTATCCACAAAGCTACCCTACCATAATTGATTTGTTTCCACAAACAGGAGAATGATTAGGGTACAGTATTTGTAAAGACAACATCTTTCTGTTTCAGAGTTAGGCTCTGAGGCTTCCTGAATTAATACCTGGCAAAGTTCCCCCATCCCTGCAAGATTCATGAGCCTAAAACACCAAAGTAGTGGAAGTTATCTGCTTTTTATAGTTATTAAGAGAGATTATACTTTCCTTACTTTCCTTTCCCTCTGGTAATAGCTAAGAGGAAAAGTCCTCAGCTTTTAGACAAATAAAAACTGGAATGGGCAAAGGTATTTTTTCCCCCATTCAGTTTTACCTCTGAACAAGACACGCTTCGCCTGACCTAAATGAGAAAAAAGGAGATGAAGATAGCAATCACCACCAAAAATTACATCTGCTCTCTTTATTGTTTTTCCTTTTATCTAACTTAACATATATTTCACTTCCCTAATTTCATCCCATTTCTTTTTCCCCACAGGCATCATTACTTTGAAGTGCTCAATTTTTTGGATGGCAAACCAAGTGCTTTCAGATTTACATAGAATTCATTTGTTCTGTCTCTTTCATGTTCTATCGAGATTTTGGATTTTCTTGGCCTGGTTTGAGGAAAAGTTAGAGGCAAAGTATTCCACAGGGAGTTTTAGGCTCTGTTTTTATGATGGTAGTGACTCCCTTGTTAATTAATAAAATTATTTACTTTTGCTGTTATTTATTTTCAAATAAATAAATAATTTTTTCCTTTCTCTTTCCCAAGAGGGCTGATAACATCAGAACATTTATGTACACCTTTCCCCCCCAGATGAATGCATATTTACTTTTTACCCTAACACTTATTTTGAGTATTTATAAATTGTCTCTATACTTTTAAAAGAATCCAACATGGTTCACAGCACACATTTTTAACAGCCAGATCCAACCCCCACCCCATTTGCTTCCCTAGTCACATAAATTCATCTGAAAATGAATAATCATCTCCCTTCTCTCCAGAACTATAATCCTAGCTAGAGGAGGAGGAGGAGGAGGAGGAGGAGGAGGAGGAGGAGGAGGAGTTTGGATTTGATATCCCGCTTTATCACTACCCGAAGGAGTCTCAAAGCGGCTCACATTCTCCTTTCCCTTCCTCCCCCACAACAAACACTCTGTGAGGTGAGTGGGGCTGAGAGACTTCAAAGAAGTGTGACTAGCCCAAGGTCACCCAACAGCTGCATGTGGAGGAGCGGGGAAGCGAACCCGGTTCACCAGATTACGAGTCTACCGCTCTTAACCACTACACCACACTGGCTCTCTAAAAATAAATATTGAGTTCATTTGAAGGATAGGTGACAACAGATTAAAAAAGACATGCAAAATATCTTATTTAGAATTCAATCAAATATAAATCAAAAGCTATAAACCACAATGGAGATTTATTACTTATTTATTAGATTTATTATCCACCCATAAGCCTAAGGTACCAAGGTAGGGCACAACCATTTAAAATACAGCATTAAGAACAGTTTAAACGATATGACAATCACAGGAATAGGGTGGGTCCTAAAAAAATATGCATCTCAAGTGTCAAAGGGCAGGGTAAAGAGGTGCATATTCAGCATTCAATGTAAACTGTACAGTGAAGGTGTCGGGCACGTTCTGTGAAGAGGGAGTTCCACAGCTTATGGGTTGCCACAGAGAAGCCCCTCTCCTGGGCTGCTTCCCTCCCCCCCCCAAAAAAATCCGGGGCACCAGAACTACCAAAAGGGCCCCCTCTGCTTATCTTAACATCTGAGAGGGTCTATAGGTAAGAAGGCGGTCTTTCATATATTTGGGGCCTACCACATTTCGGCTTTAAACACCAACATGTGCACCTTGGATTGGGCCCCAAAACGAACCAACAACCGATGCAGCTGTTCTAAAAGGAGGTTTGCTGTTACATGCCACCCTGATTTCCAACCGATGAGAGATGCTGGGGGTTCCAGCGGTTACTCGGGGTTTGGTATCCTTGGAATATTTACTTACACATATATACAACCTGGGCAGAGGTTGGAGGGGTTCACAGAATTAACACCCCAACAGATCTTGCTTCTCTGCTCTGAATGAATGAATCTTTATTTGCATCAGCATCAGCCATAGCAATAAAACAACAATACGATATACAAATAATAGAAATAAAAAGTCAATTATATAAAATACATTTTAGGGTTTTGAAACAATAGTCAAATAAAGTAAAGGTAAAGGGACCCCTGACCATTAGGTCCAGTCGTGTCCGACTCTGGGGTTGCGGCGCTCATCTCGCTTTATTGGCCGAGCCGGCGTACAGCTTCCGGGTCATGTGGCCAGCATGACTAAACCGCTTCTGGCGAACCAGAGCAGCACACGGAAATGCCGTTTACATTCCCGCCAGAGCGGTTCCTATTTATCTACTTGCACTCTGACGTGCTTTCGAACTGCTAGGTTGGCAGGAGCTGGGACCAAGCAACGGGAGCTCACCCCGTCGCAGGGATTCGAACCGCCGACCTTCTGATCAGCAAGCCCTAGGCTCTGTAGTTTAACCCACAGCGCCACCTGGGTCCCCTAATAGTCAAATATTGGATCTTATTCTGATTGCCCCAGCTAAAAACCTTGCAACCTTTGCTGTCACCTGCTCATCTTGATCTGGCAAGAGAAAAGACACTGTGGCAGTGGCTGGGCAACCTGGAATGGGCAATAAAAGAGGGGTGATAATCTCATTCCTCAAGTCTTTATAAAGAGTGCAAGCAACTCCACTCTGTTACCAGGAGAGCCTCAAAGTCCAGCGCAGAGCTAAACATGTCTCGCTGTCCTCAGCTTTACAACAACCTTCTCGCTCTTTTGCTCACTCACACAACAATTCTCTGCAGTGTAGCAGCCCTTCCTTCCTGCCCGTTTGGTTGCTCCTGACAGCTCGACCCTCTGAAGTGCGTATCAAGGCACTAGAAGCGACCATCTGGTCTCTGTGTACAAAGGACTCGCTGGACCGGTTTCTTATATTTGCATCATATACCTTAATCTTCACCCCCTTAAAATCAGCAAAACTAAAAGGTCTCTGCTGATTTTCAAGAGTTGTTCTGGCTAAGCCTTTGGTGTATTTTCAAATGTTGTTTTGAAATAGTAAATGCGTTGGCTCTTTAACCCTGTCTGTATGTGGCCACTACACAGGATCATGGAAGCAGGAAGCCCAAGAACTGAAGTCTCATAAATGCAACCAGTGTTGAGGACTCAAAGTGCAATTTTTCTAGAAAAAGAGGTGCCGGAACTCCCCATGAATCCTTGTTCTCTTAGAATGGCACCCACCTGAGAGGTGCCGGAACCCAGTTTTGAAAGAACACATGATCAAATGCTCTGGGAGCTGTTGCTTAGTACTTACTTTGTGCTAGAGCCAGGAAGCAGTTTCTGTCTCCACCAGGTGAGCAGCAACAGATGCACATTTCACAGTTACAGGAGCGGTTTATGGCAAATTGTAAAATGTTTTTATTGTTCTGACTACATAGGCTCACATCAGCAAGATCAGTCACAGAGGTTGGCCATAAAAACAAAAACACTCACTATAGCCAAACCATTTCCAATTAAAATTCACACAGTCTCACAAAGGTGAAGTAAACCTATATACCTTCTAATACATCTTTGCTTTGAACGCTCAGCTCCAGACTATGCATGCTTTAGGCGTTTTTGTAAACCGCTCAGAGGTTTTGTTACAATCATGCGGTTAAATAGATTTTGTTAAACACAATTAGAAAAGACGTGCCTTATAGATACAGATACATGCATGCAGGACATGGGCCTGTGCTACTGGCCCAGCCCCCAACACTGCGTTCCCTTCACTGACTTTCACATGTTGAGCAAAGAGGTCTGAAAGAGAACTGTTTGCACAAGCTCTACACAATTGGGAAGCCCATGCAATCAGAGATGCAATGTTGGGGTAGGGAAAGAAGCATAGCCCTGTTCCTGCTGCTACATTCAAGTGCCCTAGACACAAGTCAGAGTGTTATTAGAGCTACACTGAAGGTCCTTTAGGACGCAAAGTGGGAACATATTGATCTTTAGACCACAGCAGTGACAGGAAATACCAGGCCTCTCCCACTGTTCTCTTGTCTTCACTTCAATGCTGTTGGATCAATTCTAATTGACGTTTCCCACGCTCATCCCAGCTGAGCACTACACTTTAAACACAGGGCATGGTACCAAGCAACTGAAGGATCTATTTAGCATGGTGGCTTCCCTTGTGTGAGTTGACTACCTTCACCGACAGAAAGGGACGGAGGAAGGAGAACGGGAGATTCTCTGGTCCACCGCTTTAGACTAAACAGTGAAGACTGTGACCTATATAGTGACCTATAGCCTGAAGGGTTGGCAGATGCTGAATCAATGCATCAGGAAACTGGAGGAAATGTGCCAACAGACCCTTAGAAATGCCTTTTGTGCCTGCTCTCATATAGCTGCATCAGCTCAGGGTGGGATTTTTAAAGGAAAAAGGAGAACCTGGATCTAGTGAAGCTAAGCACAGCAACAACAACAAAAAAAAGTAAGAAGCACTTCCCTCCCTTAGTCATGGCTTTCTTTTGTGCTAGAGCCAGGTAGCAGAGAAAACTGAATTGGGCACCTGTCCATGGAATCTATGTTCATGACCTCAGGGGAGAGGAAAAACCCAAGCCAATAATTACACAGCACACTTTTATTTGAAATGGTTCTGACAGGCAAATATATATTTGTCCCAAATTTGGAAAAATGTGCATCTAAGTATATTTGCTAAATGACAAGGGCAAACTATGAGTGTATATTTGTAGGATAAGAAACTGTTGGCAAAGTGGTTCTTCAGGCAGAGGTTGGCCATAAAAAGACTTTTGGCCCTTTGTAAAGTGTCATGCACACCAGTGGGGTTTGATAAATAATCATAATGTTCACAAATTTTAACTGCTTTTTCATTCATTATGATGACATATCATAGCATCAGAGAATTGCAGGGTTGGAAAGGACTACGAGGGTTACCTAGTCCAACCCCCTGCAATGCAGGAATCCTGCCCACAGTCATCCCTTGGTAGACTCAAACCACCAACCTTCTGGTTAACAGCCAGATACACTGACACACTGCACCACTGGAAGTATTTTAATCAGGGTGGATAAAAATCAACGATTTTTTTTAAAAAATCAAAAAAATCGGAATTATTTGATTTAAATCGGATTTTTTTGATTTAAATCGGATTTTTTTGATTTAAATTGGATTTTTAAAATAAAATGCTTTTGGAGGAAAAATCTTTCTAAATATAGTCTTCTGTTTAAGTTACATTGTAGTCCAAAGGCTACTCATCAGGAAATAAGGATTTGTTTTAAGTTTATCAAGTGTGCTAATACTCAGTCTGTTTTTTTTTAATGTTTAACCACATCAGCTAACAAACAAACATGGATACATATGCTATCATGCTATTGTTTTAGTTAAATAAATTGTTTAAATGGTTATTAAGGAAATGGTTATTTTTCTTCTTCCAATAAAGTACAGCAGAAAAGTTGTCCAAATATAAACAGTTAACTTATTAAACCTCACCATAATTAGCTGTCTATGTATTTCTAGTAGTACCGGTATAACCAAATCAGTAATTTTTGATATAACTGTAAAAACTACTCTGAAAATTTATTATTCCAAAAATGAAACCTTCATATGGTTGTAAAGATTAAGATTATACCAGCAAGAATGAGTCTTTCTGTTAAAAAAAATATTTAAATCAAGTCTCACTGACTAGTGATTTAAATCAAGCCTTACTGACTAGTGATTTAAATCGTGATTTAAATCAATTTGATTTAAATCAAATCCACCCTGATTTTAATGCCTTTCCAGTTGCTAGGTAGACTTGAGGCATCTACAAACGCAGTGTTAGCAAATTATTATCAAAGCAGCTTTTCTTCATAGGGTTTCTATTTTACATTCAATATTCATTGGGTACTTAGAATGAATGAGAACACAGGAGAAATGACTTTGGAATGGTCGCTTTGAAAATAGTGATGTCCAAGATTTTAAAACTGTACAGTATTAACCTTTGTTTTTCAAAGAACAAAAGTAGTCAGAGAATCATAGAATTGAATTGTAGAGTTGGAAGGGATTCCAAGGGTCATCTAGTCCAACCCCCTGCAATGCAGAAATCTCAACTAAAGCATCCATGACAGATGACCCTTTAGTGTTTTAAACATTTCTCCAATTGGGAGCTCAAAGCTTCTTTTTAAACAAGATTGCAGCAAGCATTTACACAGTGCACAACAAACGCCCTATAGACCACACAGTGTCTCATCCACCTCTCTAGGTTAGAAGCAGTTTTAAGGTAATAACACATATTAGCCTAAAAAAACCCTCACATTTTTTTTAAAAAGTTGCATCTCTGGATTTATAGCTCATTCAATGGCTGCACACTTTCCCAAATAGGAAGCAGATATATACCTTAAGGAAGAGATCTAATCTACTCTGGTTTGAACATAACTTTTGCCTTAGCAGCTGTCATTGTCCATCTTTATTCCCCCACCCTGCATGATATTTACATTTACGGAGGCTTCTCAAACTTCTGTGGGTTAAAATGAGCAAAGACATTCATAGTACAGCAAATCTGGAAATAATCAATGCAGTATAGATTAAACTGGTAGTCAGTTTGGTAATAAAATTCCAAATTAGAATTTCTTGCCTGGCACTGATTTAGAATTCTGTGCACACTCCACACTGACATTTCACTGTCAAATCTTTGTACATTAAGCTTTAGGAAGAGAGATTGTGCAACAGCCTCAGGATATGCTTGAAGAAAACCAATTTTTGTACCATCAACTCTAATTGCCTTTAAACTAATGGAAAAGAGAGAGAAAATAGTTAAGAGACCATGAAAAAGGGGAAAACTAGGAAGTTTATGCTGCAATCCTTAGAAGTTCCATAGCACATTTAGACAGATAAATACAATTTTTTCTTCATTTTAAACACAAAATATCTTACAACCTCTGATTTCGCCTTATTGTCTATTATTCAGGTACAGTGATCCCTCGACTTACGAATGCCCCGACTTCCGTATTTTTCGAGTTACGAGGGATCAAAGCGGCTGCCGCTTCCGATTTTTTTCGACTTCCGATCGGAAGCCGCGGCCGCTTTAGATAGGTTTTTTTCGAGTTCCGAAGGTTTTTTCGAGCTACGAATGCGTTCTCCAATGCATTCCTATGGGGACTCGACTTACGATTTTTTCGAGTTCCGACGCTCCCGTCGGAACAGATTACATTCGTAAGTCAAGGGTCCACTGTATATCCCAACTTAACACGACAGACTCAAAAAGCAACAAAGGGGATCTCTCTCTCCCTCATACACAGTGTATTCTATCCAGGCCACCAAGAGTTCAAGGACACATTCATTTAAGGCATAAACATTTGGAGAGAGGAGGTGTGGTAGACAATGGGGTGTGGCCCAGGAAGAGTCCCAAAAGGCAGACAGAGAGGCTCAGAGGGTTATGTTTGGTCACTGGGCATGAGGTTAGATACAGAAATATAGTGAGATGCCTTATACTGAGCCAGGCCATTCATCCATCCACACTGGACTGGTGGGAAGCTCCCAAGGTTCTTAGGTAAGAGACATTCTCAGCCATGGGACATTCTGCATGCAAAGCAGCTGCTCTACTGCTGAGCCATGCCACTTCCCCAAGAAGATTCCCCATTCCTGCTCAAAAGGGTTTCAAAAGTCATCTAATTCAATCATTGGGCAAAACTCATCCATCACTCCTGTACCAATCATTCCACTTAATCCAGATTGTAGTATACTAGATAGAGCACTTTCAGCCCTAAGCATGTTTCACTGGCTGTTAAGTCCTACCAGATTCAATATGGATAACTCTGAAATAAGTACACTTATGGTCACAGCCAGTATTTCAGAACCTTACAACTCCTTCAGATTCTGAAATTACATCAAACCCTTTACTTTTGAGATTTTGGTCATGACACCATAAAAAGAACAAGCCCAAGAACTGACAGAGGCAGCAGGAATCTTCTTCCCATATTAACAAAATATGGAAATAAAAAAGTACACAAGGAGATGACTGTATCACCCCCAGCAGCATATTAAGAGCTTAATTTGAGCAAAGGCTAATGCCTAGATTCCTCTTAGAACAGATAGAACACATTTCCCTGCCAAACCAATGATCATCAACGCATGTGGTAGTTGCACAAACCTGCCACACAATCTATGTAGAATTTTGTAATGTGTAAAGCTGCCAGAAGGAACCACGACCACGAATTTTGTAATGTGTAAAGCTGCCAGAAGGAACTGTACTCCGTTTTGGGGGTGGGAGGTAAATGTTATTCGAGCTAACACTGGTCCCCAGCAGGTGGGTCGAGACCCACATGGTTGCATTCCAGGATGGGTCGCAACAGCTGCGCTGCCACCGTGCAAATACAGGGCAAGAGAAAATCAAAAGGCGTCTTCACACACCCGTTTAGATGAGATGTGGGTCCTACGTCTGAAAGCACCCTAGACTACTAGCACCCTCCTTTCCAAACCAGGCACGGTTTATTTACTTATGTAACCATCACGCGTTTATACAAAGGGGAAGACAGGAAGGAGAAAGCCAACCAACAGAAAGGAGCAACTTAATTACAGGAGAAAGGGAAAGAAGCCAACAATTAGCGTTCATAATTCCCGAAGGGGGAACCAAAAGCTCATTTTCCCAGAGTCTGGCGGCAGGGTTCTTGCAACTAAGGGTTATGTATTTGCAGAGACTAGTCCACAGCAGCAGCAGCAGGAGGAGGAGGAGGAGGGAGAGGTCTGGGCTGCCGCATTCGCGTCCCCAGGAGAACGTGCCTCGCCAGGATCACTAACCTGCAGTCCGCCAGCAGGAAGCGCCGCAGCGAGACGGGACGCTTCGTGTGACCGGGAAAGGGTTCCGCCAGGAAACCACCACCCTGCACAGAGGTTCCGTGGAACGGGACGGCGCAATGGTCGAGCTTATTTGTTACACACGGACCTAAGGCAAGATAGTCGCTAGCCTGCGGTGAACGGGGTCGGGACCAGCTGTTTTCAACGCTCTGTTTCTAAGGGTAAAACGGAGTGGCTTCTCCGGTGCTGCTCTTCGGGAACAGATCGGTGATTAGAAGCACGCAGCCGTGTTTCCAGTGGAGCAATTGCAGGCATGGTCGCGCGCGTAACACGCGCCCCCCTGTGGCTTCGCCTTGCACACGCATCCAGAGCCGCAATAGCCCGCTGCTTTCATTTCTTCTGCCTTCTTGCAGAGTCGGACGTTGACCCTTCTAGGCTCCAGTGCCGGATTTATATATAAGTTAAACAAGCTATAGCTTAGGGCCCCACTCTCTTGGGGCCCCCCAAAAAAATTAAAGGGGAAAAAACAACTGGATGTTATATAAGATAACAAATAAAATAAAACCTACTTGCAGCAACAGTGTTTTGTGTTGTGTAGGCTCCTATGATGTAAGAAATGGGTCCCACCTGCTAGCCTGCTCCCTAAAATATCACTGGTTTGCTCATTTCTATATATAGTGCTTACATAAAATATGTATTTTATGATAAAATACATATTATTTATGTGCAAATGGCTTTAGATGCCTATTAGGTGCATAAATTTCCATATAGCATATATTCAACACAAAAACCAGCGACAATTTGTTGTTGACAAAGGACAGCTGGACATATAAAAGGCCCCATTACCTTCAATAGCTTAGGGCCTCATCAAACCTCAATCCTGCTTCTAGCCCGGCATTCTCCTGGTTTAACTGGGAGCAGGTTCTTGCTTTGCTGCCTGAGAGCAGCAGAGATCCATGTGTTTATAGCTTCTTAGGTGGAGATTGCAACAAAATTCTAGCTAGGACCATACTAGTCTGCACAGCAGGAACTGACCAAGCAGCACCACTGATACTGCTCATTAAATGGGCAGGGAAGTATGAGAATCTAGGCCTCCTTCAGATGACCTATTTATTAAGCATTTGTCTTTGCTGGCATGCTGAAAGCTGACGCAGAGGTTAGATTAGATCTCGTCTTTCTTTATAATTCATTCCTATTCGTTTGGAATGAGCATTCCACACAAGGAGCATTCATCCTGCATTGTTTTGCAAGGTGTTTATCTATTTTCCTGTTAATCATTAATTCAGCCCACCATTTTTAATGCATTTCCCTGCCACTTTCCCAACTGCCAAAATTAATTTTTTAAAAAGTGGATGTGTTGTGCAAGGGCAACAGAGCACATGAATCCACTTTGATGGTGCAAACCTACATTTCCCAGTTTGTGCTTGAATTCCTCCTGCAAAATACTGACAGTCTGGAGGTGACCTGACTGCCATCACAACCAGGCAGTATTTTACTGATGCATCCAGTAAAATTGTGTTCTCAGCCAAACAGCCAATGCCGTGGTTTGTAAAGCCAATAAACTCCTAATTCTGCTCTAGCTTCACTTTTTTCAAGGGGCACTAGTTAAATCACAGCAGAGAAAATAATCATTGTGTATAATCTGCTGCACTGGATAAAATAAGACCCATTTGAAAATTTGTAACACACACACACACACACACACACAAGAGAGAGAGAGAGAGAGAGAGAGAGAGAGAGAGAGAGACAAGAAAAAGAAATCCATACCTATTATATGCAAGAAGGCTAACAGTGTCAGCTAAGGAAATGTTAATATCACACTAGCTATATGGAGGGTCTGTCATATACCAACACATTTCATAATAGACTGCTGTAAATTAGTGTAGTGTTTCTCTAGTTAGTATGCTGTCACCTAGCAGCAGAACAGGGAATATCATGCTTAATATCACAAAATAGGTACTGTATAATGAGGGCCTTTTACCAGCTTTATTTTTTATTTCATCAAATTTATATACTGCTTGATTTAAAAAAACTAAAACCCTCAAAGCAGGTTACTAAATGAATAAAACAATAAGATTATTAGTAAAATTAATTAAAACGTTCAAAAAAATTAAACCAATAAACTAAAAACGCTGGCATCCTAGATATCTGGGTCTAACCAAATATGTTTTTAACCAAAAAGAGTACAATGAAGATGCCATATCTGAATCGGGATCACTTGGTCACTGTAGTCCATCTATCAGTAACCTCAAGACTGGATTGCTGTGATGTGCTCTGTGTGGGGCTGCCCTTGAGCCTGGTCCAGAAGCTGCAGCTGGTAGAAAATGCTGACAGCATGGTACTCCTCTGCTAAAGCATCTGCACTGGCTGCCCATATGCTTACTGGGCCAGGATCAAGGTTCTTGGGTCGATATACAAAGCCCTGAATGACTTGGGTCTGCCAAACAAACCCCCTTCCAAAGACTTTGTACCTTTTACAGATGTGAAGACATGATGCCCCTCCTTTCATTCCTACCTAGTACAAGCACCTTACGTAAACTTAGAAAGATAAGAAGCTGCCTTAAACCAAGTTAGGCACTTGGTCCGCCTAGTTCAGTGCCATCTACACAATGACTGACAGGAGCTCTCCAAGGTCTCAGAAAGGAACATTCCCACTCCTTCCTGGAGATGTCATCAGGGGAAAAACTTGGAACTTTCTGCATGGAAGTCAGATATTCTGTCACTGAGCTTTGGTCCTCCAGAGCTTAACTTGCCCTCTTTTCTCTCTCTGCTCTTCATACACCTAGACATCCCTACTTGTGGCTTTTGCTTCTCAAGTTCTGAGACCTTGGAGAGCTCCTGTCAGTCAGTGTGTAGTGTAGACCCAAACATGCACAGACATTCCTAACAGTGTGGCTTTCTTCCTCATTGGTACATTGGCCTCCAAAAAACGAGTGGGACCCCTTCACACAGAGAATTCCACACTGTTCTTCAGGAAATGTAGAGTCAACTCAAAGCCAGCAGGCCCCTGTTTTCTGTTTTTACATTCAAATGCTCTTGGGAAACTGGCTTCAAATCCCACAAGGCTGCTCCAATTCTCACTTTTGTTTCCATTTATTAAACGTATGCTTTCAAACAAAACCTGCTAAGAATAGCAGGTGGGCTGCTTTTCTGTCTCCATGTGCAGAATTTCCACGTATGATATTACTAAGAGGTACAAAATAGAAGCATCTTGGAAAGAAAAGAAAGATCCTCCCAAAATTAAGAAAACAAACAGCAATAAAATGCCAGCACTGATGGCAATTCACATACAGAGCAATCTTTTCAAGGCTTCCAGCTTTGACACAAATAGAAATTACAGAGTATACAATCCATATATCCATACTACAATTAACTTGTCGAGAAATATCCCCTCCATAGCATGGTGTGGGTCACTGGGAGCTGATGGGGGGGTGTTATTTCTGTTAATATAGCTGGAGAGTGGCAACAATACAGTGTCAACCCTACCATATTTAGCCACACCTCTTATTACACTATGATGAGTCAAGTGTTCTGCGAGATCTACTTCCAACTCTTTGGCCCACCACTCTTCTTTCTTGGGGGGGAGGAGGGCTTCTACTGCCCTTCACCATCTGCCCACCTCAGCCCGAACAGCTGACAATAGTGGCACGAGTTCTTTTTGATGACTCAAGGTGTTCTCTTCTGCAAATTAGCATCTCCGTGAACCTCTTTCCCCACCCTGGTGCCCTCCAGACGTTAGGGGCTGCAACTACAACCACCCACCCCTAGCCAACAGAGGTGGATGGGGCTGATGGAAGTTGTAGTCCAAGGGAGGGCACCTGGTTGGGATCTTTCAATCCTACATGTCTGCAGTTGCTCCATTGCAAAGGATTAGGTACTTAGGCTTCTGCCAAAGTAGCTATCTCTGTAGTAGAAGAAGTAACATTTGAATCATCTATACTCTTGCATATTCTCTGCTCATTTCTGTCCTATGCAACAGCTATGAGTTATCGTGCAAGTATACATATTAAATGATGATCACTGTTGCTTTCTGTTCCATGTTTCTGTTTAGACTGGCAACTCTTTTTTTGGGGGGGGATTCAAATTATCAGTTTCATTCTAGATGGCAATATTTAGGGAAATTTTCTTTGTGGAAGTTGTTTCTGGAAGAGACATTATCTACCTACTGATTCCCATGCTATGTACATACGCACATTCATATTTTGTTGTTTCCCATAAGGTCACTAGGTGGCACATAGCTCTTGAACAGTGTATTTGGAAGCAAAGCCTGACAATGCCAGATCACTGTGAGTTCATTCACTATATACTTTAACATTACTGATCATTTATTAGTTTGTAGGCACGTTTAACAGCTTGCTTGAAAAAAACCCACACAGGTAAGATAGGACACTGCTGCATTATTTCATCACAATGAGATAATAAAAGAAGTAAAAAGAAATACTCTTTTAGTGATTTCTCTGCTAAATCCATTTCCTGTTTCTATCTTTCCCTAAATTATCTTTGTTCCTCAATGTAAAATGTACCGTACTTTTCACAAGAGGAGGAGAGAATATGTGCAATACAAAATACGGGCCCTTTTAATTTCCTTGACTGTGTTCAGATATTTTCAGTATATGAATGAGCCTTGGGCATGTGCACTCCTTCCTTCCCTCTCATCCTCAGTGCAGCCATGAGAAGGAAATGGGAAGCATTTGCTTCTTTTTTCAACTAACCACAATGTGACATTTCCCCCCCCCCCAAAAAAAAAAACTGAAGCACATAGTTTTTCAGCAGGGAGACAAAATGTCATCTTTTTATTTACTTTTTTTTAAAATTAAATACGGAATCAAACAAAATCATTGCAGAAAACAGGTAAGAAATATCAAAGCAAAGAAAAAGGGGGGGTAATACATTCCACAGGTGACATCAGGTGTGAGACAGGTATAGACATGTCTGCAAAGAAACAATCAAGGTCCTTACAGTGCTTTCCCAGTTATTTCTTTAAAAGTCCTGCTAGCATTGGCCATTCTATGGTGTTCCCGATCAAGAACTCCATAGTGCAGTTGGTCAGAGCTAATTCTTTTTTAAAAAATAAAATATTACCATTACAAACAACTCAAAAGTGCAGTTGGATGGTATTACTGTTAAGTATAATTTTTTAATTGACACTAAAACGAGGAATGGCTAAGTGTGTATTGCTGAAAGGCTTTAACTGGAAAATTCCACTAAAGCTAAAGAAGTGGTTTCTGTGCTTTAACTGGTTGATAATTAACTGTTGTTATTCTCTACTAGCTAACACGTGAGTGTTTAACCTTAGATCAGGTATTTGGTTGCAAATCTCCATTTTGAAAGGGAGTTGCCTTTAGTCTTTTTTCTCAGGCTCTATGAGAGTAAGATGCCTCTCCAGGACTTGCATACCTTAAGGGGCTAGAATGCAGGCTAATGGAGCCTGTGAAAGAGAGAGCTATATTTATCAGCTCTGATTATAAGTTTATTTCTAAGAAGACGAACCTGTGCAGGACTTGCACAGGATATTGTATGGAATTATTTGGATGCATCATTTACTGCATTTTGTTCTGTTTAGAAGAAAGGTCTGCAAGTAAAGTTTTGAACAATCTAATGGGTCTGGACCAGGGGTCGGCAAGGTTTACCTCGCCTGGGCTGATTCACTCCAGCAGAGATCCCTCCGTGGGCCAGATCGCACGCACGCGCCCATGATTTCCGGCGTCTTCTCAGACACGATTTCTGGCACAGCGGAAGCGAGTCCCCACACTGTGCTGCACCGGTCTAGTGCAGTGCGCGGGGACTCACCGAGCAGGCACCTCGGTTTGGGGGTGGCTCGTGGGGCAGTTAAACGACCCCCATGGGCCGCTTGTGGCACATGGGCCTTAGGTTGCCGACCCCTGGTCTGGACAATGCTTCATTCCAAAAGGACCCAGTTCTTATGCATCCAGTCGCTTCAAACTGCACAATATTAATATCTGTAATAATTACATCATACGGTATACAAAGCAAATAAACAAATAAAAGAAATAAATGGTGACACACTAATATAAACCATGACATCCATATTTCCTGTGCTAGCATGGATTGTGAATGTTGAACATCTAAGTCCAAAGCATAGGAAATAAAATCTCACCAGATTACATAAAAGCATTCTGGATCCTCTAGCCCACTGGACACACTCAATTTACATGTAACCTTTTCTGCGCTAGCCAAAATCTGTAAGTTCTAATTAATTCTGTCCAGATCTAGTTCTCTGTCTTAAACAATGGTTTCCTATTTGGAAAGCTACTTTAAGAAACTAAGATACCTTAAACTGAGCTTAAGAGGGGAAGAGAAAAGAGAAGGGAGAAAGGAGCATATAGGCACATATATCATATTCAAGGTGACAAACCATGGTTTACTGGACTGGGAATGTTATGTCTGAACTATGCCTAAGGCTGTATTTGCATAGCTTTTCTCACACTTTGGCATATCAGTGCCAGGAAGACACAGTTTCTTAAAGGAGACGTGCCATGCAAGCCTATTCTGGCCTTGCTGTGACTTCTCTTTGCCGCACCATGCTCAAGGTGCATGTGCCTTTAAAAAGTGCCACGTAATTGTGCTCCTAAATACATAACACCCCCCACACCCCCTGCAGTTCAAACATCGCCTCTGTTCAGCAGCAAATTTCCTAGCGTCAAGCCTGCTCAACCTCTACAGCCAGAAAGACAATGTTTTCAGAAGAGTTTTGCCATTTCAGCATCAGGCACCTGTCCAATTTCATCAGAATTGTGTCTGCTACATTTTAGCAGATCCCCCCTCCCTCTAATGGTTCAACTACCGGTACATGCCTGCTCTTCATTTCCCAGTGCTGGCCCTCTGCAGCTGTACAGCTGCACTATGTAAGCCGTACCATGGAAGCCCTGAGCTTTCTCTCTCTGGACAGTTATACTAAACATTTAATTCATTTCACAAAGAGGGTAGCTTCTCTGTTTTTCCCATATATAGTCACGTCGGAGAAGAACAGGAGCACTGAGGCATTAGTTACAATGACAGGTTTACAAAGTGAAAGCAGAAGGTAAGTCTTGGAACAGTATAGGGGCAAGCGGCAGAGGAAAACTGCCTTAGCACTTCAGAGGCTTGTCTGAAGCTGGCAAGAAGCTGGCATTCAGCTCTCTGCTCTTGTGATTCCCTTCACGCATTGGCAGCCTGAAGCGGGCACAGCGACAAGAATCAATGAATGAGTAATGGTGCAGCATTCTGTTTTTCAACGTTGAACTCGACACAAAACAAGGCATGGATTTCAATGAAATATTACGGCCTCAAAGCACAACTCATTGCTATTGAAAGCTATGGGACTTAGTTATAGCCCTATTGTTAGTTATGGGATTGCAGGGGGCAAGGATCAGCTAAAATTCCTGGGTGCCAGGTTCTCCCCACAGTTGCTGAAATTAGTAAATGTGGGGTTTGATCAATGGATTTAGCAAGACTTGAAAAAATCCAGCCAGCTTCCTCAGGAGCCTGGCTTAGAGAGGTGCCATCAAAGAACAAGGACAGGGGATTGCAGAGTCATTACCCTGACAAAAGGTGAGACATTCAGCATCAGACAAGAAGGTAGGTTCCATTCCTCCTCTAGCTGTGTGCTAGTTGGCAATAAACAATAGCAGTGTTGGGAGGGGGAGGTTGTCAGGGCAACAGAGGGTGTGATGTCACCACAGGAAAAAAAGGTGTCCTTTAAAACTGGTTTTTGAGCAAGAGTTTTTGGGAAGAAGAAGGGAGGGGCCAAGACACCACGTGATCCTGGCTGGGAGAGGCAGAGAACGGGGAGCGTGGCTGGCTTCTGCTCTGGATCCAAGCTTGCTGAAGCTATGAGAGGAGCAACAAGAGATGCACTTGGGGTGTAATGTTCTGCACTCCCTCCATAAAACTTAGGTGTAAATATGTGTGAATAAGCCATATTTCTTAAAGACACTAGCCTCCGTTTGCCTCATTTTCCCCAAGGGAACAAACTCTGGCTAAGTGTCAAGGCCCCTGGAAACTCTTGCTACCATCCAGCAGACATTGGGTTCCACTGGGAGGAAAGATGAGGCAGGCATTTAATAAGTTGGAAACAAGCAGCTCTCCAGGATTTCAGGCAGGAGTCTCCCCTAGCCCTACTGGGGACAGAACCTAGAACCTTCTGTTTGCAAGACAGATGCTCTGCCATTGAGCTATGGCCCATTCCCACAGGAAGGGAAAGGGATAGGTAGCTACAATGCTTGTTGGAAGTGTATTGCTAATGGATATTAACTTTCATATTACGCACGCAGTAATACCATGTGAAGTAGAAATAACTTTGATTCCCTTCTACTGATGGTTAAACAGTCTACTCTGAAACTAATATTCAATTTATGCAACAGAAGTGTTGCAGATAATAAAGTGATAGACACTGAGGAATTGAGGCCGACACACTGATACATCCTTGACTCTCTGCATTTTATTTCTTTGATGCCATTCTTCTGCAGGCCTTTCAGCAGGAGATGACAGAGGCAGCAGTAGTATGTCATCCTGAAAGATCATTTCTACAAATAAGCGAAGAGGGAGGAAAGGAGCAACAGGAGCCAGTGGCTGGGCTAAATCCCTAGGGGAAGGAGGGGCATTTGCCAAGGAGGAAAGTAGGCAGGGAAAGGGTGAAGTAATCTTTTTTGGGCCACTGATTCACGTATTGGCTGGGACTGAGGCGAGTTGAGACCCCACACCTGGGGGCACCCGCTTGGAGAAAGCTAATCTATGGCACCTTCTCCTTTTTCTCAAGGTGATTGCTATTTGTATACACAGAACACATAATCCCACTATCACTTACAATACCTCATACTTCAGAATAGACCACTCTGCCAAGGGCATTTTCTTTATACGACCGAAATGTCAATGCCTCATAGCAATAAATACTATTATTTATATAGCCCTCTCACACTAGGGAGGCTACTGCCTTCTTGGCCGTGGGAGGAAAAGGCAGCCCAGCCTTCTAAAGATGAGGCAAAAGTATGTATCTCCCCTACTACCCTTTGCCTGTTGATTACAATGAAAAGATGTTCAAGGGCTTAACCCGTTTCCTCAGGAGGGTTGGTCTAGCTGGCTCCAGCCATTTCCGTTGCATGCAAGGAATAGATCACATGGAAGCCGATCACACACATCCATCAAGATCAATGGGACTGGGGGAGCATTGTGATAAGCAGCTGGATTAGTATCAGCCACATGCAGAGACCTCCATTAGTCAATTTGTGTGTGTGTGTGTGTGTGTGTGTGTGTTAGAAAGAATTGATTCTGATAAATTGCTCATGAAAATCAGGAGAAGTAGGGTGGTCACTTGCACATTGCACACCCCTCAGCTGTCCTGATTTAAGTGGGACATCCCATTTTTGGGCACCATGCTCTCACACAAGTCACCTGGCTCCCGCGAAACCGCGGCCCCAGAAGACGTGTGTCCCTGTTTTCCTCTGGGCCATGTTGGAGGGTATGACATTGTCCAAAAAGGAAAAGAAAAGAGGCCCCAGATTTCTGTTTGCATATGGCAATTTACCAGCAAACTATATTTATGTGCTCTCTGTTCGAAAACATCGCAGAGCCTCCAGGCAAAGCTGCAAGAGTTAAATTGCTAGGATGCCTAATGGAGCAGAAGATGGCCTGATCTGCTCTTGTATCTTTAACACAGCAGATCAATTTGCAGAAATGTATTCATTCCATTTATATCCCACTTTTCCATGTGAAGGCAGCCAATGTAAAGTCTGAAACCTAGTGTGCATAGCCACCCTTAGTCCTCTAACTATTCTGGCCCCAAGTCATTTAGGGCTTGAAGGGAAATGTGGGCTATAGTGGGTGAAGGTCTTCATGAAATGGATATACCGGTAACTGAATATCAAACTACCATTAAAGGGACAACTAGAGATGACAGATTAATGGCTGGCAACCTTCTTCTTCTTTTTTAAAAAATTTATTTGTGATTTTCAGTTATATTCATTTCAATAGTTTTACAGTCATTTTAACATTTCAAAACTCCACTTCCTTCCTCCTCTTTCTGCAGTTCATTAAATTTATATTTATCATTTCCTGCATATTCTGAATTAACTTAACTTATTCTTTTATTCATCTACTTTAATGATTTACTCTTATGAAACTGCAGGTTATTACAATAATTCTGACAATGTCCTTATCTGTTTACAATTTATTTGTACATATTCAAGAAACCATTTCCATTCTTTTATAAAAAGTTGGTTGTCTTGGTTTCTTATTTTTCCTGTAAGTTTCACCATTTGTGCATAGTCCATGAGTTTTTGTTTTCATCAGGACTTCTTCTTCTTTCCATTTTTGGGCAAATAACATCCTTGCCACTGTAGTCACATACATGAATAAATTTCTATACTGTTTAGGTAGTTCTACCCCTATAATTCCCAGAAGGAAAGCTTCTGGTTGTTGTTTTTTTTTTACAAATGTTATTTTTCAATTTATTATGTATCATTTCCCAGTAAGCTTTAACCTTACTGCAAGACCACCACATATGATAGAAAGCACCTTCTTTCTCTTTGCATTTCCAACACTTACTCCGACTGATTTAAAAATCAAGGGCACGCAAACCCTACTCATCCATTAGCCACAGGAAAGGCTAACATGTGAATCCTGGAAAAAAGTGACAAGTGGGGTGCCACAGGTCTGCCCTGGGCCCGTTGTTGTTTAACATCTTCATAAATAATGTGGGTGAAGGTACTGAGGGGATGCCTATCAAATTTGCAGATAACAGCAAACTGGGAGGATTAGAAAGTGTCAAAGCAGATGGAATTAGGAATCAACGTGACCTTAACGGATTGGAGAAATGGCCCAAACTAACAACATGAATTTCAAGAGGGACAAATGTAAGATTCTGCACTTAGCCAGGAAGAACCAGCTGCACAAATATAAGATGGGGGACACTAAAATGAACTAGGGGTTCTTGGTAGACCACAAGATTAATTGTAATGCAGCAGCAGCAAAAAGAAAAGAAAGAAAAGCTCATCCTATTCTAGGCTGCATCAACAGAAGTATAGAAGATGGAGGATGGAACAAGCTGGTTTCCTCCTGCTCTGGAGACTAGGACCCGAACCAATGGATTCAATTTACAGGAATAACTGGCAGTAAGATCTGTTTGACGATGGAACAGACTTCCACGGGAGATGGTGAGCTCTCCTTCCCAGGAGATTTTTAAGCAGAGGTTGCATGGCAATCTGTCATGGATTCTTTAGCTGAGACTAGATTACCCTTAGAGTCCCTTCTAACTCTACAATTCTATGCCATGCACCTTGTCTTCCATCTTTAGAACTACCCTGCTGACCTCCCTCAGGGGTAGTGCAATCCCGCAATCCTAGCACTGAAGTAGGATTCACTACTATATGTGGAATGGGTGCATGTGTATGCCATTTTGCCCTTTGCCCCAGGCAGCAAAACGTCTTGGGCTGGCCTTGGTTGGGAGAATGGTGAAGTGTGTAACTAAGGCTGCTGCCTTTGCTCATTCCCCAACATTGTGTTTGGTTCCTGTGTATGTCTCGCTACAGGAAAAGGCTGACACCACATTAGATGATAGCATATGTGTGCACAGTAGCTTATTTACAATCATCTCCCATTCCGTCATGCTTTTATTTTTAATGTGGGACTGTAACCTAGATGGCTCTTTCGACATTGCTGGCATAATTCAGGAAAGACCTACCAACTTGGGCTGGCTCATGAGGTGAGTTAATTTTAAGTTTCAATAACCTTGGCAGCACAACTATTAAGTAAACAAGGCTATTTCTGAGCCAATAAAATGTGTTCATTAAAGAGAACTAAACATATACAGTCTGCATGAGTTAGCTACTATAGTTCCCCCTTTCTTTGACCTTCACACTTCAATGCCAGCCTTTCCCTGTTATCACAGTTTCCCTCTAATACTTTGTGTCACCTTAACCAGTGCTTTTTTTCCTTAAAAAAATGTTTAGGGGTACTCTCATTTTCCTACTCATATTGAAATACTGCCCCTCAATGAGGCCAAACTTAGATTCACAAAATGTTTAGGGGTAAACATTTTGCGTCCCCCTGCGTCCCCCCAGAAAAAAGAATTTAACTATAATTCATATGCAATGCATCCTTATTATACCAAATACATTGATGCAAACCAATGTTAACCAATATAACAGGTATGTGCAATAAGCAGGAACCAGAACACCGGATCCTAAAACTCATTTTTTAGCTGCTGCAGAAAGTAAATATCACTTCTTTGTTTCTGCCAGCTGCATGACAGGCAGAAATTCACTAGCAGACATTTTCCTCACCTTGTAGTTATATTGCCAAATATATTGATAGTCATAACAAGCTGGCATAGTTGTAGCTGAAGTTTTGTTGGTTCAGCTTGCTGGGACCTATCTGATCATGGTCACATGAACACCTTCAATTTAAAGCACTCATATATTTATTTATGAAGAGCAGCTTACAGTTTACTGTAGTTCTGTGAGACCAGAATCCTTAACAAACTAGTTCACAGGATTCTTTGGGGGAAGTCATGACTGTTAAAGTGGTATAAGAATGCTGTGCATATGACCTTTGAGTCTGTACCTTTGAAGAGAATTGGTGCCCTGGGCTGGATTCAGTATTTGGTGTTCCAATCTCTGACCACAGAACTTTTCAAGAGGAGAGAAAGCAACTGGTCAACTTGTAGATCAGACTTTGATACCTGATGGTGCCTGACAGGCTGCCCCTTGCGTTGAAGGAAAGGGAAATGTTTTTGTGTGTGCGTGTGTGGTATAGCCCTGTCAAATGCCTGTTGTGGACTTGTTTGTATCTCTCAAAACAGAAGAACAAGGTTTAGAGATGGCATTAAAAGTAGATTGGCTATGTCATGCTGTCTGCATAAAGTAAACAACATATTCTGAATCCCAAGAAGTGATTAACAGCTAAATTTATGAATATATTTAAAGTCATCATTTCAACACACTGTTAATATACCATACTTCCATAGCAGTGGCAGTGGCAAAGGCCTAGCTATTGAACTGCCTGTGAGCTATTTCTACTGTGCAGTGCAGATCAGGGAGCAGGGCCATCTGTTGACTTCATTTATCCAGGGCATTGACTGCAGCAGTATAGTGCTATTAGCAGTATACGTATACATCTCTATGTAGCCATTACGAAGATGTGCTATACGACAGTTATGGGAAACAGTCCTACTGAAATGGTGCGCCACCTTTTTGCTTTTGCTTTGTTTCTTTCTTTCCGCCACATAGCCACTTAAAACTTTTAATGGTTTGTCTGAAGTCACTCACTTCCTTCTTGAGATGATAGTAAAGACAAAAATCTAATCCAGAACTCTCTGGGCAACGTTCAGCAACGTTAAACACACTTCTAAATTTGTTTATTTGTTTATTACATTTATATTCCACCTTCTCCTCCAAGAAGCTCAAGGTGGCACCCATGGTTGCCACCTCCTCATTTAATCCTCACAACAACCCTGTGAGGTAGGCTAGGCTGAGAGCAAGTGACTGGCCCACAGTCACCCAGTGAGTTTCATGGTGGAGTGGGGACTAGAACTCTAGTCTCTTGGAAAGAATTAAACTATGGCATTCTCTTTCTCCATTAATATGTTTACTTTTGTCTGGATTGTGTCCTTGATTTTCATCCGTTACTTTACTACACACGCCAGTGCCAATGCTTATTCTACATTCTATTCCCATAACTTCGTTGCACAATGACATTGTCCTTAGTTTTACTGCAAACCATACTATTCCAATTCAGTGCTAAAGAAAAACATGAGCTACAGTCTACAAATAATGGAGCTCTGGTATACAGTGCAATTTTGTCTTATTTAATTTCCGCCTTTGTGTCACACTGCAGGCTGGTTCTGATTCCCCACCTCCGCCCAGCAAGGCAAAGAGTGGGTGCTCAGTTTCGTTGGAATCCATTTGATTATAATGAAAACAGCATTGTCAGCCCAATGCAAATAATCTCCTTCAAGAAATGTATTGGATTTAATAGCAGATCTCTGGAAGAATGTTAAATTATAACTCACCCTTCTTTTTCAAATTGGGTTAGAGAGTTGAAGTGCAGTGCAACCCAGAATTAAGAATCACAGATTTTGGCAGGACTCCCAGATGACTCAGAGAATTCCTAATTTAGTCATTCAAATTGAACCACAATCAAGGGCATGAATCAGTAGCTTTTTTAGGCAGCTTTCTGAATCAAGTTTGCTTACAGGGTGGGTATTCCTGTTTGTACCCCATACTCTTTGGGGCTCCAGAATACCAATTCTACATGTAACCAATTCTTCCCTGCTTGGTACCCTTAGGGATGCGGGTGGCGCTGTGGTCTAAACCACTGAACCACTTGGGCTTGCCGATCAAAAGGTTGGTGGTTCGAATCCCCACAATGGGGTGAGCTCCCGTTGTTCTGTCCCAGCTCCTGCCAACCTAGAAGTTCGAAAGCACACCAGTGCAAGTAGATAAATAGATACCACTGTGGCAGGAAGGTAAACGGCGTTTCCATGTGCTCTGGTTTCCGTCATGGTGTTCCGTTCCGCCAGAAGCAATTTAGTTATGCTGGCCACATGACCCGGAAACCTGTCTGTGGACAAATGCCAGCTCTCTTGGCCTGAAGCGAGATGAACGTTGCAACCCCATAGTCGCCTTTGACTGGAATTAACCACCATGGGGTCCTTTACCCTTTTTTTACCTTTACCCTTAAGTTTCAAGGTTCAGGACCTTCAGAGTGCTCAAATTGAAAGAGGGTGAGAAGGAAAGAAAGAGTGTACAGTAATATAATATCTTATCTCATCTATTTGTGGTTTTCAAGCATCCTACCCACAACAACATTTCCATGCAGGCTTGCTTGCTGAGGAGCCCACACACATCTACTTGGGTATGTCAGAAGCTTCCAGGCTCAATTAGGCTCCATACTTCATCCATGCACAATGACAGCCAGGCTTCCTGTTGCTCCAGAGAACTGAAAGCATAGTCAGGATATGCCTAGTACTTTGCTCATTGCAAGGAGGATTGGCAATAGTAAGGCAGCTGTCTTCAATAACAACTCATCTGCTGTTACTGATCTTATCTTAAAATGAGAACTTGTTGTAAAAAAAAACTGGGGGGAGGAAGGAGCCCCTGTTCAGCTTCAGAGGAACCCCAGTATTTCCACACACAAAATTGAGAGCCACTGCTCTGCATCCCTTGGTTATTTCTGTCTATCTCAGGGGTGGAGAACATTTTTTGAAATCAATGTCCACATAAAGTGCCAAAATCAAAAGTACCTGGGATATCCATTCTCTCTCAGCCATCCACCTTATTCCAGTTACCACATACTGTGCATACTTGTACTTTCACTTTCCATCAGATTTTCCCCATTCAGCTTTACTGTACTTCTGTGTCGGGAGGAGAAGCAGCAGCTGTTTTTCTGTCTCCCAGACAAGCAAGCATGTTAGGGCAGGAGAAAGGCAAAACAAACACCTGTGGGGAAGGGCATGTGTGCAGGGCAAAAGAAGCAGGTCAGAGATAAGGTGCACATGGCAAAGCCAACTGGCCCCAGGCAGAAGGTGTCCCCTACCTGCTCTAGCTAAAGAGTGAAGAGCTTAACTCTAGCTCAGATGGTCTACCTGCTGGTTCATTGGCACAAATAGCATCCTCTTACTCCAAGAGAAAGGAGAGACTTTTTAGAAGGTCAGGAAGAAGTATGTCTTTGGAAAGTACTGGTCTGGCTAGAGCTGGACAGGTCACTAAAATAACTTGACAGGCCTGACTCAGCCTTTGGGTTCATCACCCCTATGCTAAACCATGATATAATGCAATGTAAGCCCCAACGCTTACATGTCCCCACTACCTTCTGCATGACTGGGAAGAGGAATTCAGAATCTTTCCCACTTGATTTCCATTAACTGCAGGTCTCTCTCCCCCAGCTAAGGATCCTGATTTATCACTAACAATGGTTAGTTGCAAAACAAGCTACCGGTAACTTCAGACAATGGTCAGTGGGGTTGGGGGTGAGAGGCAGCTAGGCTTGCTTCACGTAGCACTAAGCCATGGTGCCCAAATGCAGGGTATGCCAAACATGTCTAGAAGCCAATGGGGACAACCCTACTTTCCCTCTTCTGCACACATTCAGATGCATGTCTGAGTGATCCTGTACTGTTTAGCCTGGTTGGTTTGTTGGTGGGAAGCATGCACATATAGACACCAATCCATCTGGAAGTCATGCGAGTTTCCTTTCCTGAAAGTGTAATGTAGCTCCATTTACACAGGATTTATTAGAAAAGCTATCCTATACTTTTGCCCTAATTTGGCATTGCTTCATCTGTTGCTGCCACTATTGAATTTTCCTCCCAATGATCCAACACTGGGGACCACCCTTTAACTCCATGTGGGACATGTCTGGCATCTGCAAGAAATCTAATGCCAACTGGAATATGTTTTCGGCAGCAGCAGCTGGAACTGAGTCTCTCTCCTTGGCTGCTTTCCTGGATGATCTTGGTTTCTTTTCCTTATTCAACTGCTGGATGGGGTGGTGCCTATAGCTCTGCTTAAGGGTTACTCCATGCTGTAACATAACCGAGAAGCTCTGGTCCGCCTGCCTTCATAAAAGCTAACAATGGGTTCTTTGGGCAACAGAGATTTTGCTGTCGGGCAAGAGATCAATTGCACTCCTATGTAAAACAATGGGCATTTTAACATCATGACTTCCAGTGGCATCAGGCCAAGGTCTGTATTGTTCAAGTTATTGCTATAGTGTATCTAAATGTTTTGTCTTTAATTCAGCTGAATTTGGCTTCAATTAGCAAATGTGGTTCTTATATTTATGAGCATAGCTCAAGAGCATTCAAGGCAGCTGGCAAGGAAAGCACAGCCCTGTCCTGCTCTCCCTCTATGTTTTTGCAAACATTGAACTTGATATATTTGCTACAGCAATTTAGAATAGATCAGACTAAAGCATGGATGGGGAACCTTTGGCCATATTGTTGAATTCCAGCTCCCATCAGCCCCTGTCAGCTTGACCAATGATAGAATATCATGTGAGTTTTGAGTCCAACAACAATTGAAGCATCACAGGCTGTCCATTCCTGTCCTAAAGTATCTTCAACCTTAGGGAAATCTATTGGAAAGGCTGCCAATCATCTAAGAATCATTTTAGAACACTAGACACGAATGGTGCTAGCAACTGCATACGTCTGGTCAATGGGTGATCAAGCTACTAGCCAGGGAGCAGGAACGTTGTAGAGAATGAAGCTGAAGACAGTAACCAGTTCACCTTTTATTTAAATAATAAACAACAGGCTGGCAACTTTACAGTGCTAATTTTGTTCACAATGCTAACTGCAGTACATTAATGCTTACACATAGTGCTTTTTCCCCACTAGAAAAATAGGTGCCAGTACTCACCATGAAGTTGTTACAGTAAGTGCCACACTTTTTAACAACAACAAAAAGCTGGTGGTACTGTGTACCCTTGTGTACTCCCTGAAAAAAGCACCGTTTACACAAGCACTCAACTGGGGGAGAGGGCAGCTTCAGTGTTGGTGATTTGGGCTAAAGGGAAGTCATGGACAATGCATCACATAGCTTTAACCAGAATCTTGTTGCTGTGTTGGCCACCAAACCCAAAGTTCTTGACAATCTTTATACTGGGAGTTTATGTGACTGGGCTAGGGAACACCTCTCTGGTTGGTTGACACCAATGGCCTGTTTTCCACATTCCATTAGCTGTTTCTGTATGGCTGAAGTGTTCAGTATCTTCCTTTGAGCCTCTGCTTCTGGTTGATGTTATGACAACCTGTTGGTTTCTTCAGCTTTTCTAACTTTACTGGTAGCTCAGAGACTCTTAGCCCCTTAACACTTTCTCTTCAGCCTTATTAGTGGGGGTGGGGGGAAACTATTCTCCATTTGCACTCTCACTCAATTATTTCTATGCTTATAATCATTTTTCATGGGTATGTGTAAAACCATGGTTTGTGTTGACCATAGTTAAGGACCCACACCATAGTTTTTTTTAAAAAAATTCATACACACACACACTGAGCTTCATCAAAATGGATTCTCAGGTAGTTTATAATGATAATATATGGCATTATCCAGGTAAAAATATTGCACACAAAGTATCATGGACAAATATCACCTGGAAGGTAAATAATACAATATTTGAAATAGCTGAGCAAAAAACATTACTTTTAGCTTGGTGCCTAAAAGGCAACAGTATGGGCACCAGGTGAGCCTCCTTGGGAAAGGCATTTCACAGCTGGGGTGTCACAGGCAAAAAGGTTCTGGAGACTGAACTTCTAGATGGACAAACTATGGTTTTGAGCTCCTTGTCTGTTTTCGTTTCCCATCTGTTCAGGACACAGGTTTCAAAAACTCCCTCCCATCTCCATGATTCAGAAGCTTCTTGAGCAGAATAACAGCCCTAACTAACTGTGGTTTATCAATGGTCTGTGCATACAGATTTATCATTTTAAAAACCTCTGGTTTGCAAATTACTTGAAATTGTCATTTCAGAGCCTAGTTTGCAGTCCCAAACACACCACAACTTGTGAATAGGGTCAGATTCAGATATTGAAACGAAGCATGGTTTAGTGAAGCAAACCATGGTTTTGTGTTAAGTCTAAATACAGCCATAGTGATCTAACCACTATCTCTAGTGTCCTAAAGCAAAAGAAAGGGATCATGGACTGTAGCATGCCCGCCACAAACTTCTCATATTGGAAAAATATCTGATGTGTACTGTATTTCATTATGTTATGCATTGGAAATAATATTACATAGATATATTTCAAATCTGCAATGAATTAAGTAAGTATTGCAGAAATCTCCTCATGACCAGAGACTTCACAATGCAACATAATAACTGGAAACATATGGCAATAAATTCTCTTGGTGAGGCAACAAGAACTCTACGCTTCCATGATTTGCCATACTCACACATCTAAGCTATGACTGAAGACAATTTGGGGGGGGCAGCAAAAAGACTGCTAAATCGGGTCCTCCTCACAGAGGGCACATGTTGCGGTGAGATCATCAGGACTGACCTCATTGTTGTGTGGGTGGGAGCGATTGGATAGCCACAACAACCTGATTGGTGGTCCCTCGGTTGCTGGGCAGACCTAGAAGGCTTTTGAGTGGGCCAAGACAGCAGCAGGTGCTCCCAAGACCCAGGTAGAACATCTTTTCCCACCAGGAACTGATACTGGTCCCAGTGAAAAGGACCAACACAGCTTGATTGGAAAACCTGCCACATATTTTTTTGTTTCATTTGGGTAGGTGGTATATTTATTGCCTTGCATTTTCAGATAAGAGCTCATGTGCTTACTGGAATGTGCATTTAATGCTTCATTCACATTTAAATAACTGGAGAGGGAAAGCTTTTAAGAGCATTACATAGCTCACACTATAAATAGAGTCTTATATAAAAGAGGAAGCTTGCTAATTTAATGAGTTCCAATCAATATTATCATCTTGATTCTGATTGCATTCATTATGCCTGGCTCAGAAGAACTATATTTACCTTTAGAACCAGCTATCATCCTACTGGTGTCAGTTAAAACTCTACTGAAATCCCTGGCACTACTTCCCAGTAAATACAGTGGTACCTCGGGTTAAGTACTTAATTCGTTCTGGAGGTCCGTTCTTAACCTGAAGCGTACTTAACCTGAAGCACCACTTTAGCTAATGGGACCTCCTGCTGCCGCTGCGCCGCCAGAGCATGATTTCTGTTCTTAGCGGAGTTCTTAACCTGAAGTGTACTTAACCTGAACCGTACTTAACCCGAGGTACCACTGTAATATGGTTTGGGGTTGCTAATCTCACTTGGTTTGGTATATCAGATGTTGCCACTGTTTGTATTTTCCAGAAGTAATGCTTTGTTCCAGAACACTTCAGATAAGTTCATGCAGTTCTACTATACTTTTGCTCAACTGCTTTCAGGCATGAGTTATATGATGTGCCATCATCTCATGGACATAGGTTCCTTAGCTAGGCCCCAAAGGGACCAGTATGCATGGGGAAAGTGCATATGGCCTAGCCAGACCACAGTTACAAGAATGCCAAACAAGGAGAGATCCCACTGTGGACCTGGCCTCCCAGCAGCAGCGTCATACCAGGATCAGGTGGGGCAGGGCCATGGTGAGGTCAGGGTGATTTAGCGATTCTGGTGCTCCTACTGGTGTGCCCAAACCATCTCAAGCTTGCCACCATGCACTGTCCAAACACTGTCCCAGTATGCACCACCGGTGACAGCACTGACAGGAGGCCAGGTCTACAGTGGGGTCCCTACCTGCCAGCCAGTCCTGATAGTTACTATGGCAAGGTATGAGAAAGTGAAAGTATGGAGAATAAGAGTAGATTTAGTTGAATGTTCACTTGTAGCCACTGGTCTTTCTCTTTCTCTTTCCCAACCATGGAGGGAGGTTACATTTGGCTGGGCATAGCTTTACTCCCAGGGTATATGATGACAGCCTCAATTAGCAGCCACAGAGCAGAAGCTAAAAGATGACTATAAAATGTGTTGGCCACAATAATTCTTTAGTCATTTGAAGTTAAGGTGTTCACAGTCCAGTTGTGTGAATGGGAGACTTCAGATGCTGCTCTGAGATTCCCAAAGGAAGAATGGGCCAGGAGTATAGTAAATAAATGCATAGTATGGACTAAATGTTGCACAACCGAGAATGCTATGTTAACTTGGCCATATGTAAAGTTTACAATGCATGTTCTAAAGCTCAAGTAAAAGTGTAATAGGACCCATTCTGGTTCTTCTTTTCATTCTGGGTTCACCTCCAGACTGTCTGCATTTTGTGGGAAGAATTCTAGCGCACACTGAAAACACAGGGATATGCAATTAAAGTGCTCTGCTGCTCTAGCACAGGAAATCCACTTAAAAAACAACAACAGACTTTTTGTGGCTAGGAAAATGACTGGGAAATGCATTGAAAAGTGTGGGGTGAACGAATGATTAAAGGAAAGATGTATAAACAAAGCACAAGCAAATTAGGAGGAATGTTCAATCAAGACTAGGCGTGGTCCAATCCCTCTGTAAGCCTTGCACAAGCAAATCTAGGTGAATGCTTAATAAACAGAAGACTTCCCTCATCAAAGCCCTTCCCCACCCAATTTGTGAGGCGATTTCATTTGGGCAGCCTGCTATCAGCTCTTCCTGTGTGCTTCATCTGAGATGTTCCTTTACTCTGGCATTATTCACACATTCAAGACATGCCGTGGTTCCTGTGTTGTTGTTATTGCTTTGGCTCTTGTTTATATGCATCAGCATGGGCCCAATCCTTTCCCAATCACAGACCACGTGTGTTTTAAAAGAAAATCGGAATAAACATCACCTCCGATGCTTTACTCATATTCTGTAATCCTCCTGCTTCAAAATTCAAATATGGCTCAGATGAAATGGTCCTTCTGAAAAGGAACATAGCTCAGTGTACAGGCTTTGCAAGCAATCATCCCAGGCTTTATCCTCTCTTGTCCTGGAGAACTGTAGCAGTGTAGACAATATTGAACTGGATGCGCAAATGGTGTGACTTGGCCTTACATGGCAGCTTAGTGAGTTCCTATAGCCTCTGAGTAGCAAAGATACATGACAGTCTTATTGTTATTTTTAAATGTTTTGCAAATCCAGTGAGATGCAACATGGCAAGCTTACACTGCTGTCCTCTAGATTGCTCTCTCAGGCTTTCCATTGCCACATACTAGCATACTGTGCCTCCTCAGATTCTCCTCTCCTGCTGAAGCCCAAGAAGAACTGGAAGGCGAGCATCCTCCCACTCCTCTGACCAATCAGGCCTTGCCGGCTTGTCCCCCTCCCTCCCTTCTCAATCACGCAGAGAAGGAAGGGAATTAACAGTTGGTTCCTCGTGTGCGATCAAGTTGCAGCATGCTTGGATTCTAAAGAAAATGAAGAACTGATGTAGCCTGCTTGTTGGATGAACGTGGCGCAGTGCAAAATATAAAAGCTAAATGGCTTGGAATGAGAATCAAGAGTGAGCATCCTTCAGTGCTGACAAGCTTTGTTCTGCAAGACCTGTGGGGCAGGTTAACAAGGCCTCCAGGAGCTGATACAACACAGTTAAATGGAGCTGAAGTAAGTCAAGAGAGCAGGAAGACTGCAGTTAGCTGCTTAGCATCTGCCACATTCAAATTCAATATAGTTATCAGTTCTTTGGGCTGCCTTGTAATGACTGGGTCTGAGGACAAACATCAGCCCTCAAGCACAATAGCACCATTTTATTACGACTTGCAGGGAGCAAACTCTCTTCTTGATCCTTAACCCATCATTGCACATGTCACATCTTCCAGTCTCAATCGTAACGCAGTGTCCTTGTTATCTCAAGTAGGCACGATGGTGGCAGGACCCAAGTCAGTGGTGCTTTTTCACCAGTACCAACTTCTAAAGCTTTCTTTCTTCCTAGCAGGGTTTACAATCAGCAGGGAAATAAAGAAACCAGAGGCTTTTCTACAACTGATAGGTGATGGGTTAAGCCAGGGGTCAGCAAACTTTTTCAGCAGGGGGCCGGTCTACTGTCCCTCAGACCATGTGGTGGGCGGACTATATTTTGAAAAATATATATGAACGAATTCCTATGCCCCACAAATAACCCAGAGATGCATTTTAAATAAATGCACACATTCTACTCATGTAAAAACACACCGATTCCCGGACCGTCCATGGGCCAGATTTAGAAGGTGATTGGGCCGCATCCAGCCCCTGGGCTTTAGTTTGGGGACCCCTGGGTTAAGCCATGGGTAGGCAATCTAAGGCCCGGGGGCTGGATCCGGCCCAATCGCCTTCTAAATCTGGCCTGCGGATGATCCGGGAAGCAGCATGTTTTTACATGAGTAGAATGTGTCCTTTTATTTAAAATGCATCTCTGGGTTATTTGTGGGGCATAGGCATTCATTCATTCCCCTCCCCCCAAATATATATATATATATAGTCAGGCCCCCGACAAGGTCTGAGGGACAGTGGACCGGCCCCCTGCTGAAAAAGTTTGCTGACCCCTGGGTTAAGCTGTATCCTCTCACCTGCCCACCTTTAAACGTTCTCCCTTATTTTATAGGGACCCAGCAGCAGACCACTTCTTCATGCACATGTGCTGCTATCATGGCTAGATCGACTCTCATTCAAACTATTCTCCTGTCCTACAAATAAGCTTGCATTGCTAATTCCCAGTTGGCAACAGGCTGCTGTTCCTTTAGCACAGTCATTTCCAAACTATGCACTGTGAAAGAACAGCTCGTGTGCTTTGAGAAATAAGCTCATTCAATCATTAAAAGCTGCTGCAAGCCCTAAGTATCCACCCACAGGGGAGGCGGTATATGTATCTATGGGTAGATTACTATTCTGGCCTTGCTTCCTTTTGATCAGTTTCTGCTTGAGACAGGCAGTTTTGCTGTGTCTCTGCACTGGGTGTGATTGATTTACTCACTCCTGAGCCACCCATGTGCAGTATTTACCTTCCCTCAGAGGAAGCTGCCTATAGGATCCCGGTACGAGTTGCTGCTCTGAGATAGCCTACTGCTAATTAGGACACACACACCAGTGACCTACAGAAACACAGGGGTTGAATACCAGCTGTTTTATGGTAACATGCAAAAGGGATGTTTCCCCCGTGTGTGTGTGTGTGTGTTGCCAATTTCATTGCAGATTGTAGCTTTGTTTTGTTTTTTGTTTATTTATTGGCTAAAGATGCTGCAGATTAACACAGTAATCTCAGCAGTGAACATAGCACATGCATAAAATGGCAGAAAAATACTTAGCAAACATCTGGATTGTGGTGCACAGTAAACAATGGTTGAGCTAGACACCAGAAAAGCCCCGTGTAACCAAAAGAGAGCCCTTAAGCAGCCCTCTGAAATACTGAATGGTGCTTGCTTAACAGCCATAGGCAAGAAGTTTCGCAACCTAGGTGCAGCTGCACTAAATGCTATCTTGCAGAAGCAAGGTAAACATCACATGGCACCTTTAACAGCACCTCTCTGGTTGAATGTTAGCACTGTATATATGGAGCAAGTAAACTGACTTTATATACGAAGACCTTGAATCTGGCCTGGTTAGTGCAGATCCTTAAGCAGGGTTTAAGCTGTTGATGGGGTGTTGGTTTCTTTTAAACTACAAAGCCCAATAACTAGGAATGAGACAGAAAACAATTTTACAAACAAATCTTTCTAGATTGTGATGTGGAAGAACAAAAAAGCACCAGTCACAAATGCATCTCATGCATCCCTGCCAGAGTGAGTAATTTGGGGAGTGCATTTTCTCCTTGCTGCTGCCAGACTCACTCTCAAGCTCATTAATTCATCTTCAGATAATGGCAGCAATATAAAGCACTTTTTCTATCAGCAGGTTCCATACAAAGAGGAAAAAAGGGTAAACGATAAGAGACCCAGTTCTGTTTTCTGCACTACAATAGAAGAGTGCAGTCCAATTTCCATCTCTTCAGACCACTGTTCATTGCTGAAAGGAAGTAGAGAGCCATCCTTATCATTAGGCAGAGTTAGGCAGCCATCTTAGGCACTGAATGTTCCAGGGTGAGAGCAGCTGCTGCAGACCTCTCCCCAAGCTATTCTGCTTTGATAGTCTCTTTATGATGAAGCAGTATATGCAGTTGTACAAATAAATTAAATAAATGAATACTAAACTCCCAGGACGCACACTCCAGCAAGCATCGTATATGTATTTGCATTGCTTTTCTCCCATGATGCATGCCTTGAGCTGGCACTGGTATTGCTGCAGTGCAGCACTGCACCAAGTAGTGAGTAAGCACTGTCTGGAGCAGGGACCAAGCAGCAGACAGCATCAAATTATAGTGATATTAGCTCTATGGTAGGGTACAAGCTGTCTTTTTGCATAGGAACATTGGCCCTGGTTGTAAGCATCCATTTGAGAGAGAGAGAGAGAGAGGGAGGGAGAGAGCACAAAGAGTGTGAACCACAGCAAGATCGAAACCAGAGCCAAGAGGGAATGTTGGTAATGAAGGGACTGCAGCTCAGTGGTAGAGCTCATGCTTTGTATGCAGAAGGTATCAGATTCCGGTCAAAGGTATTGCACCAAGGAGAGCTGCTGCCAGTCTGGGGCCTAATACATTTTTTTGGACTCTCATCTTTCCCAACTTGGCCTCATGACCTCTGGATCAAGCAACAGTCTGGGTATGGAGTTGGGATTGCAAGGGCACCAGACTTATTTCAGGGCTCTACGGTGATGTTTGGAGATCAGGAGACCACTGCATCTGAGGCTGGTAGACAGGAGACCCCAGAAGGACCTCCAGCGCCCCCAGGGCCTGTAGGACCAGAGCCAGAACCCTCACTGGCATGAGGAACCCAGTGCCTCCCACTCTACCTCACCGGTCCAGCAGTGCAGGGCATGCACCAGGCACGAGGTTATGAAATATAAGATAAGTCCATCTTCAGGCCAGAGGGTTGACCCTTTAAGAATCACCCTTTTTCCACAAGGGGTTAGAGTTAGAGCCTAGAAGAAGTCATATGGAGGCAGAGGCTTAAAAGACCTATTTCCGCTCTCTGTCTTTGTTGTTGCAGGTTATGTATCTGGAGCTATCTGTGGTTCTCCTTGCCATTCCTGTAGAATCCCAGATCAGACCAGAACGTGACATCTCCAATGACTGTGCTGACTGGGGCTGATGGGAATTGTAGTCCAAAATACCTCTAGGACACTAAGTTAGGGAAGGCTAGAGCTGCCAATATGGGGCTGAACAAACTGAAGTAGTTTCATCTGACCAGACATTTAGGAAGATCCTAGGAGAGCTAGTGTCAGGGTTGCACCAGATGAGCAAGAGTGGTGGCAAGCCCCCCTAGGCGAAGCGGCAACCACAGAAGAGTCCAGAGAAATGGAGGGATTCTTACCTGAAGAAGACTGGTGGTGACACTCCTCAGAAGAGGAAGAAGCAGATGGGGAAGAGGGAAGGCCAGAACAGGAGGAGGAAGAAGTTGAGCCAGAATCAGACCCTTGTGAGGAGAGGAGTCAGAGGGCCCCCTCCCCTCCTCCCATCTCAGCTGTAGAGCGTAGAGCTGAGAAACGGAGGGAGCAATTGGAGGCAGTTGCAGCTCGTAAAAGGCGTGGTGATGAGCTGGCTACTTAAGGAAGGCCGGCTGCTTCCCTCACCAGCACCTGCAACTGCTGTGCTGAAGCACGTGGTTGTGCCTGCTCATCCTGCTCCTGCTCCTGTGTACCTGACTTCGGCTGGTTCCTGACTCGGACTGCTCCTGACTTCGGCTTCTCTTGACCCCAGTACTGATACCTGGCTTTGGCACGCCATCCTGTTGGCGCCATAACAGCTAGCCCATGGGCATGCTGGTCAAGCTGGAACGTGAATGAATGAGGCTATTTGAAATGGATTGGGCAATGAAGCTGGGAAACAACAGGCAGGAGACAGAGAAAGAGATGAGACTGAAGAAGGGCAGCAGGCCAGCCTTGAATAGTGCCAGGGCTCAGTCCCAGCATTTGTTTTCATTGCCAAGGCTCAAATCCCTGGAATTGATGAGCTGATGAAAGTGCCTCTGAATAATAGAGCAAAGTGCATATTCCTCACCCCTGAGGTAACTACAGAGAGTCACCACGTATCAAGGACTACCTACATAAGGGCTTTCCCGAGGCCCACATCTTTTTCAAGAAAGTAAGCATGGAAGTCAGGCAGGAAGAAGAGACTTGCAACAGTACAGACAAGGAAGGAAGGTGCCGCTTAAACAAAGATCCAGGCCTGACAGGGAAACATTTAATGTAGTTTATTGCCAACCTCCATTTTCTTGTCAAAGCAATCCTCTGCCAAAAGCAGTTACTGTATATGTTGCTGTCTTATCATGAAATAATTTAAAAGCCTGTTACCGTATCTACTACTCTTCTCAGGTTGGTTCAGCGAGTCTGTTTAGTCAATAATGCGACACATCCTCTCTCATTTTCCCTTGGGCTAGGAAATTAGATGAGGGGAAGAAATCAATGCATGCAGACAATGCAGTAATTTTACCTCATGTTCTCTGCGGTTGCCCTTCTGATACCTTGGCTTGTAGTGGTGCTTTCACTTATGTAAATTTCTCTATGAAGGCTGAATGGTAATTCAAGACACTAAAGCTCTATTATGCTTCAGAATTAATCCAATGACTCAACTTTTATATGGCTAACTAAAACTGGAAATAATGGAGGAAAATACTGGAAGAAAATAGTTTTAAAGAAACACAAACACCAGTGGGCAAGCACTTTGGGTTACTGCACTGTATTTTGCTTGTATATTACACAACAGCAGTGTGCTGCCTCTTGCATTACATCAGTTTGCTTCTCCTGGGGTTACTTGAGTATGTCTGCTATCTAAAGACAACAGTCTAGACCAAAAGATAAATAAACATAACAGGCATCCCATGCACATCACTGAATCATATCTCCCAGAAAAGAGAGTATCTGGCTTTTAAACTATCAGTATTAAGCTGACTACCTGGCAATTTTCTATAAAGTATAAGGTTTATGATTACACATCCCATCTGTGCCCCCCCGAACACTCATTTTTTCACACATTAAGAAATGCTTGATTTCTCAGAACTTTTGAAAAGTCTCTAGTTTGCAGCTGACGTGATAAACTATGAATGATCTTTATCATTCTTTTAATTTTGTTTTATGATTGACATTATCTTACAGATTTTTATGTACTCTTGTTCAGCTCTTACATGTTTTGGACAAGAACAACTCATCACATGACAAAATACGTGGAAGGGCTTAAAGTAGTCTCCAAAGGGTGCTTGTGAACTACAATTCAGCCGCAGAATATTTGCTTACCGGTATATTTTGTTTGCTTATAGATAACATAGTTTGGGTGATGAGTTACATGTTTGCAGGAATATAGGGATCCCACACACACCATATATTATTGTAAGCAAATCTGAACATCCTTGACAGATAGATGGTTAGGATATAAGATTCAAAATGTTTGATCAAGTGTGAGATAGGATATTAATACTTTCTTGAATAAACCCAACATGCTAGTTACCAAAGTTTATGAGGGCTGACACTGATGTCTGTCGTCTAACTAGTGAACCACTGAGGATCCTGCCACAACTTTGAGATCAGACGAAAATGGCTCAAGGTAGTTTGCTTTGAAAGGCTATCTGTGAAAAATGATGATTGGCTGGTCCTTGGCTACATACGCACCATATCAACCTTTCTCAACCTTGGGTCCTCAGATGTTTTTGGCCTACAACTCCCATCATCCCTAGGTAGCAGGACCAGTGGTCAGGGATGATGGGAGTTGTAGGTCAAAAACATCTGAGGACCCAAGGTTGAGAAAGGTTGCACCATGTATTTAAAATACACTCCTCCACCCCCCTCACCCCGAAAAATCCTGGTTACTGTGGCTTGTTAAGAGTCCTGGGAATTGTAGCTCTGGGGAAAACTACGGTTCCCAGGATTCTTGGCAGAGGTGTGTGCTTTAAATGTATGGTGTGTATGCAGCCTTTTAAAAATATATATAACCATGAAGTATCTCCTCCCGCACCTTCCCGTCAGACTGCTGTACACTCAGCACATACAATTTTCACATGGATAGTTTGCCCACACCTTGGCCAAATTTCAAGTCCCTCTTCAACGTGTATTAGAACATATGAGCAAAGCAAATGGAGGAATGTAAACATGACCAAAACCATATTTTCCTTGCCACTCCTCCACCCTCTCTGCTCTTAAATTCTCCTTCTGGTATTTTCCACAGGCAGCCTCGGGGATAGCATTTTACCATGGAAAATTAATTAGTTGTCATTCTCTGGGATTTTATTTTTCTTTGTCCTAAGATGTTTGTCTTTCTTTGGCACAAAAAATGAGCTGTTGCATTTGTGAGACTAGCTCAAAGAGGAAATTCTAAACACATTTTGTGAAATAATAATGGAACAAGCTATAATCTGCCATACAATTGGAGGAAAACAATTATATCGGATACCTTCAACCCCAAACGCACTTAAAAAAAAAAGTAGTAACAAAAATCAAGAGTCACTGCAGATGCTCAGGTCATGTCACAAAGAGATACACACCAGTTTATAACTGTGTAAGGAGGGAGTTTGTAGCTAGTTGAGATGCCACATTAAGAAATGGTTGTGGTCTCTCTCTCTCTCTCTCTCTCTCTCTCTCTCTCCATATTTCCACATTATCAAACCCTTTCTGCACAAACACTCTATATGCGCCATTTCTTTCCAGATACTTTTGCTTGAAGATAATGCAGGTATAAAACTTCTGCAGGCTGCCACCTCAAGAAACAGTGAGGGCAGGGACAGATTTGATCTGGACTTGGAATGTCAACAAGATTTTGTTGAAGAACTCATTTGTTGGTTTTGATTACAGAGCTGTATGCTGCACTTAATGATTATATATGAATGGGAGGTGACGGAAGATGCAAAAACCTTTAGCTGATTGTGGTTTCACTTGCCCGGGGACAACATGAGAGAAAGAATATTTCAAAAGGCCTTGTTTCACGTTGGTTAACAAGATAAAAAGTTAAAGAAAAAAGAAAAAAAGAAATCCCCCTAAAGGTCTAGTCCAGATTATTTTATTCTCCAATGCAGAAACATCTAGCTATGTATTCAGGGGCCATTTCAGATTTCATGATGGGAGTGCAAAGAGATTTGATCATCAGTGTTTAAAGGCCCACACAGTGGCATTAACAGTTAAATCTCTCCCCCCCCCGTCCTTGCAATATATTTTGAATACAGTTGCTGTAAGATCTGCAATAATTAATGTCGAAATATATTAAAATATATAATATAAATATATATTATATATATATAATATAAAAAAAATATTAAATAATAAAAAAATTGTCCAGTAGCACCTTAGAGACCAACTAAGTTTGTTCTTGGCATAAGCTTTCGTGTGAAGAAGTGTGCATGCACATGAAAGCTTATACGAAGAACAAACTTAGTTGGTCTATAAGGTGCTACTGGACAATTTTTTTATTTTTTAATATATTTTGACTGTGTCAGACCAACATGGCTACCTACCTGAATCTGGAATAATTACCGTAATGTAATTGTACAATAACGTCTCTTAAAAAACAAAACAAAAAATACAAAGTCACAGCCACATGGGCTGGCAAACCTTTCCTATTTCCTTCATTGCACAATGTCAGTTGTATTCTTATACCCCATTTATAATTTTATCCATTTCATTCACTCCTGATTTTTTATTTTTCTTCTTCTGACTTTATTATCAAAAGGTCCTTGTGTTGAACTTTGCTGATAATGTTTGTTTTTCACTTTATGTGTATTGTCCATTTTTGTTGCTCAATAAAAAATAAACTGGGCAAAAAACAACACAACAACAGCAAATTGATTTAGGTCTTGGGCATATATACCAGAACACAGCCATGTTATTGTATGGATTACACTGAATTGGATCCAAATTGTGTATTTTCACATTTATTTCAATGAGATCCAGATTCAAGTAATGTAGGCCAAACCCCAGTGAGTTGGCCAGAAAAACCAGTGCTTCTGAGGTATAATCACATGTCATCTGAAACACAGCCTGCCTTCTTCCAGTCTTTCCTACAGTAAATGACCCCCTATTCTGTCAGGAGTTACTTCCTTTGTGAAGAAAGTTCATCCCATACAATGGAGGAGGGTATCCTATTGACATGTGTTTAAAGCTGGAGAAGTTGCAGGTCAGCAGCTGAGTCCTTTGTGCCAGAGATGGCAGGTGCCTTTGCTGGTTCAACACTTCAATTCAGCCTCAATCAGGTTTGTAAACCACATGTTGGATTTATTTCAATGGCTATGTAAACCGCAACAACTCATTTCAAAAGCAAGGCAGCACAAGAAAGCCTCAGTATGTGTTTGTGGCTAATTTTATTTTCAAAAGAGCATACATCTGCACCAAGACACAGGATGGGAAAGTGGAGAATGCTGTCTTGAGTCTAGAATCCCCCTCCCCATCCAGGTGCTCTTCCAGATATATTGAACTACCAAATCCATCAGTTCCAGCTGGAATGGCATAATGACTAATTATTACATTTCCCCCCACTAACGTAAGATGCTACAGGGTCTTGGGAAAGGAAATGACTCTAGTTCAAATTACTAGTAACTGGTAGACCTTCATGCCACACTACTTTCCTTCCTTGGTCTTCCCTTTCCCTTCTACCACCAGCATCTTTTCCTAACCCTGTAATTACGGAATCAACTCAGAATTGGTTGGTGCAAGGCTGGCACAGGAATCTGGGAAGGGATGCTGAACCCATCACCAATGGTCCTCTGTGTCTCAAACTATTGCCTGTGGTCTTCTTTACCTCTGAAACTGCCCTCCCAGAAACAATTTGCGTTGCTTCCTTGGAATTTCCAGCAGGATAGCACAGCATATTTGAAACCGTACGGCACACATTTCGGCCACAATCCTCCTTTATACACTCAACTGCTAACACATTTCATTCCATCGCTGCTGCTTAAAAGAGCTGTAGCTATCAGATCAGTCTGAAGCTTCCCTTGCAAGCCATCAGCTGCTGTTTGCCACGACAGCTCCATTTAAACAGGCTTAGTGGAAGTGTCTAAAATCAACACAGCCAATGAACAATCTACCTATCTGCATATTGAATTCAAATGCCAGGTACTTATCTAAATGCTAAAACAAACAAAAAGGGACTACACATTATTTAATTGGGGAAAGGAGAACATCCTATTCAATTTGCCATTGATTGATTTAAAATTAATTACCACAAGGGTTTTTTATGGTGTAGTTCAGTAAGTAAATACCATTGATTTCCATGGGATTTTCCAGGATAAGTGGGTATAGGATTGCAGCCTTAATTAGGTCTATATACAAGTGGATGCTACCTACCATTCCTTAATCTTAGCTGTCATTAGGTAAAGTGACAGAAATCAAAAGCAGACTAAACAACCATGCTATCATTTGATGAACGAGCTTTGAAAAAATAAGCCGAGATAGGTTAAATGGAGGATTTACTTCATACAAGAGTGCAGCAACCTTTCCCACAGTAATTCAAGCATCTACATAGATTTCCAAATGGTTTTCCTGACTTTGGCTTCAATAGCCTCTCCTGGCATGAACCTGCCTGCCTATACATTAAGCTCCACATCTGAGACCCTCCTTCAGATGCCACCTCTGAGACAGGTTTGGAGAGCAGCAATGATTATTATTAATTATTATTATTAGCTATTAAATTTGTTAGTCGCTTTATCTTGCCCAGGGCAATCCAAAGCAACTTACAACCAAACAAGGGACAGGGCCTTTTCGTTTGTGGCTCCCTGCCTATGGAGTACTTTTCCCACTGAGGCCTGCCTGGAACCAATATTACTATTTTTAATTTTTTTAAAAAGAATCAGGTGAAGACATTCCTCTGCTTCCAGCCATTTGTGATAGGGTGTTTGTTATTATCTATTTCTGGTGATCTTTGGCTATTGACTCTTTCTTGTGCTGATGCTGATTGTGTCAATTTTTATGGGGTTGGGTGAGATTTTTTTATATATGTTGCTCCTTTTATGGTATTATTTCAAATGTTGTATGTTTTGTATTTTTTGGAAGTCATGTCAAGTCTTTTTTTTAAAAAAAAAATGTGCCAGGAGGGAATTCAGGTGATGATTCCCCCAATATGCCTAGTGGCAAAAGCTTCACCAATGAACTTTTGCATGCCAGGAAACTTGTCAGGAAATAAGTTTGTCATGTCAATTAGGGGGGGAAAGTCATCTCAGATACCTCACAGGCAATTAAAAAAAAAGTTTTTATCATGATTCATTCACAAGGCAAGTCAGCTAGATCATACGTTGCTTATTCTGCCAAAAATTGGTACAATTCTACAGTATAATCTCTGGTATAATCTCTAGTATTCTGTGGATTTTTCTGTCAAAAAGAAAACTGCACAGTAGTCAACATGATTCCCCCTTCAGACAAGATCAGCTCGTCTGTGGGATCACTGTGAATAATGGTGCAGTGGCGCATTCCATGTTGCACACAGTAGGTGCGTACATTATTGACTGTAAAACTCTGAAGTTGCAAGTGTTCCCTCATTCATCAGCTGCTAAACATATGAAGCTGCCTCAAACCAAGATAGACTATTGGTCCATACATACCAGTACTGTCTCTTCAGTTCTCAAGGAGAAACCTTTCTTAGCCCCTATTACCTGAGATTCTTTTAAGCAACAGATCCTGAGGCCAGATCTGTGCTTGAAGAGCTGCAGAAGCTTCTGAGAAGGGCAACCAAAATGACAATGGACCTAGAGCAACTCATTTGGGGCTTTTTAGTTCAGAAAAAAAGTTGAGTAAATGGGGGGTGGCACACCTGATAGAAGTGTATAAGGTGACACATAGTGTGGAGAAAGTGAATAAAGAGAGGTTTTTCTTCCTCTCTGCTAATGCTAGAAGCCAGCATCATGCAATGAAGCTGAATGTTGGTGAGATTTAGGACAGGCTAAAGAAAGTACTTCTCTACATCATGGAATTCACTGTCATGAAATGCCGTGGCTTTAAGGGGATTAAACAGATTTGTAGAGGATAAGGCTACTAGTCGCAATATTGATGTGCTATCTCCACCGCTGGAGGCAGTATGCCTCTGAACATGTTACTGCGAATCCTGCACTCATATCCTGCTTATGGGCTTCTGGCCGGCCACTGTGAGAACAGAATTGTTTTAGCTTTTAAATCAGTGGTGGAGAACCTGTGCCCCTTCAAATGTTGTTGGAGCTATAATACCCACCAGTCCTAGCCAGAACAGTCAATGATAAATATTTTAAGTCAATAAAATGTTAGGGTCTGATCTGTTGATGGGTTTAGGTGGCAAAGAATCTTGATTTCTTGTTTTTTTCCAAGTGGGGTAGTGTCTGACTTTTCTCATGACAAGAGTAATAGTGTCATTATTTTGGACCGACCCATTTCCTTAATAATATTATGTTCACCCTAGTATTCCACGTGGGTTGCTGTTCATTTCTCCTGCAAAATTCTCAGAGAGATGAACATTCATGTCGATGAAGGCAGCATTTTTTTTATGACACTTAACAAGGCAGTTCAGGAGGATCTATATTTCATTCAGACTCTTAGGAAGGGTGTATAAATTGGGCTACGCACATAGCATATTAACAGCCAACAACATAGAGACAGATGATGGCAAATACATGCTTCTAATGCCATCAGTCTAGGATTTCTGGCACCACAGCAATCCTGTCTTGATGCAATATTTATGTACTCTATGTCAGGCTTCTGCCAGAATGAAAGCTGACCTCATAACCGAGAGCCCACTCATAGCGCTCATGGCAGCAGAATGTGGCAGTCGCCTTGGCTCTCTGAAGTCCTCCAGTACTTCATTGGTTGATAATCTTCTGCTTTCATTTAAAACAAAGTGATGAACTCCATCTTGCTAGACTTGAGACTTTGACTGCAGCCTGGACAATCATAATGGGGGAGGGAGTGGGGATTGGCTCAAAAGCACAGCTTAGGTTAAGCCCTGGCACTTGCCAAAATCCTAACATTAATGGTAAATATGACTTAGCTACACTTTTATTACAAGTATTTCAGGGGAAGTAGAAGTGTGCAGAACCAGCATGCACTCATCATGTTTAATAATAATAAAATAATAATAATAATAATAATAATAATAATAATAATAATAATACCGGTAATAATAATATTTATATGCTGCCCATCTGACTGTGTAGCCCCAGCCACTCTGGCATGTTCTCCTTCATGTCATGAGGTTCATCTTACTACATGTCTGGGCAGAATCAGTGTGTGTTTCATCATCTTAATTCCTCATCGCTGACAGCAGTCAGCAGGGAAACCAACATGTCAACATGTGGGTTAAGTTGTACTAGAAGCCCCGAGGCCAGTGAAGGTATTTTAAAGCCAGAATTTGCCTGGCTTCCATGTACTTGTACACAGCCTTCATGGAAGTAGGGAAACAAGCCTGGAAGCAGTATCAACCAGAGTTTCCGCATATATGTGACCCAGGAACTCTTGTTAATGGCTTCCAAACAAGCAAGATTCATAAGTTTTAAATCATGGCTTGTTCAGAAGCCATTAACAATAGCTTCCTGGCTTGTTTCTTTGTTAGCATAAAGGGAGGAGCAAGTGATAGGAGGGAGCTGCACCGAGCTCTAGCATAGTGTGGTTTTATAAAGTCAGGATTTGATGGTGTAAGTGCAGCTGTTGTCTGGATATCCACCTCAATCTTTCTCCTCTGTTCAACACATATGGCTGGTTGAACAAATCTATTAGAATCCAGTCTCTGTCATGTTATAGCAAATGGCAAACACAAGCATTGTTTTTTTGGAATGTCTGTGCACTGATAAAGGCCTAATGTAAGTGTAAATACTAGGTTTTTAATTCTGAAACATATGCCTAGCATAGTAAAGTTTAAAGAAGTGACGTTTAAATAAGCATTAATGAGGACTCGATTCACTGAGCTAAACTGCTCCTGGTACATACCATAAAATGCCTTTTCACTACAGTTACCCCCTAAACTGCATTTCTTAGTTTTTGTATATCAAATACTAGACCTGTGAAACCTGTAAAAGATATACAAAATATTATTATTGTCAGGGCTATATGCTGAACTTTCAAAATAAAACAGAAACTTTTTTATGTGTATATGCAAGTATATAAACGAATGTTATAATTTCAGTATCAGCACTAGAACTGAGTTTCTCTCACCTAAATACAGTTATGCTTCCTATTTCAACACATGCACCTACAAACACATGATCATGCATACAGCATTTCTTCCTGCTCTTTGTGGGAAAAGTAAGAATATACAGGATTATACATTATGTAATTTCTTTTTTAAAAAAGATTGAGGAGATAACTATTGGCATATGTCATTCAAAGGAAAAAAATGGCTGCGAATTATAAAATTATATATACACATGAGGAAGGGGCATCCTTATCTAGTTGATAAAAACACTGAAGACTGTGGAAGGATGGTCTAAGAATTGAAACAGTGCCTCCAACAAGTCCAAGGGCAAAGTCACTGTTGACCAATATACGATTACACAGATCTGGTTGCGGTCAGGAACGTGGAAAAGAGAGTCCATATGGAGATTTCGTAACAGCACCGGATCCATTCTTGAATTTAGAACCGCTGAGATCCAGCAACAGAAGTTCAAGAAAGTTCATTCAAGGCAGCTCTTCTCACAGCTGGTGGGGCTGATGGCGACCTGGAGGCCCACCTGGACGGCAAACGCCTGTTTGCTGGCCGAGCCGGCCGAGAGAAGCCTTTTGCATTTGACTGCTTAGCTGGCGCAGACACCTACAAACACAAATGTGGCTGCTTGGGTAACGAAGTCAGAACAAAACCCCTCAAAAAGCATTCATGGAATTTAAAGAGAATGACTAGCCTTACAACAGGTGGCCGCTGGTTATTAAAAGGCCCAGAGAATGTGTTGTTTACCATTACATAGTAATGCAAAGATGTAAGGACAGAGGAACTTCCTGCATGTGTCAAAGAAATATGTGGCATGCTAGTAAGACACAAAATATGCATGGGAGACTCTAAATGAGAGCTAAAACACACAACCCTCTCTCTGCACATGGCCAAAGCTGGATGAAGTCAAGCAGGCTGCGGAGCGAGCTGGTTGTGTGGTGGCTCCATCCCTGATGCCACTCACACCTCTCAGCATACAGTCAGGTTTTAAAAAGCTTATTGCATGTTGATGGGAAACTGACTGTGTGATGCAACCAAATGCCCACGGACTTGCAGGGCCAGCTGTGGCTAGGCACAGAATTATGGGTGGGCAGACTCTGCACCCAACTTCCTATTCAGCAGTCACAAATTAAATTGTGATGACTTTGGAGCACATCTGGTGACTTATCTGAAAGTAACCTGATGTTGTGTTCATTTTGAATCAGTAGGGCCTCTGGGGACCATTGCACTCCCAATGATGCCTTTCAGAGCATGACAGAGCCTAGAAGACTCTCTGAAATGTTTCTCTGCCACCACCTTTCCCTAACTTATCATGCTGGGTGTGGATAGATGACTCTTGGGAAATCATACAGTAATGGCTCAGGCTTCAGGCCATGGTCAGTGCTGTGAGCATGTCTAGGAATGCTCTGAAGTAGACAGGAGCATAGGAAGCCGCCTCATACTATTAGACTATCTACTTCAGTATTGTCTACCATGACTGGCAGTTGCCCTGCCTGGAGATGCCGGGGGTTAAACATGGAGCTTTCTCCATGCAAAGCAGTTGCTCTGAGAACATAAGAATGGAAGAAGTACCTGCTGGATCATGCCAACAGCGTGGCATGCCTGTGGAAAAACCTGCAGCCACAAGAGCACTCTACCTGCCTGTGGTTTCCAACAACTGCTACGGCTCTTCCACAGAAGTAGACTCCTTACAATTCCCCCTTTTTAATTTGAAAAGCTGTTTCAGAAAAGGACTTTTGGAGTGGGAAAGTGGGGAGGGATATGCTCAATCTTTTCCCGACTCAGAGGAAAAGTTGCTTCTCCACCCCTAAGCACCCCATCTTTCAAGCAACTTTCCAAGCTAAAAAAGGACAGCTGGGCTACCATTACATATATTTGCATGTAATGTCTAGTTTCTGCCCTACTCTTTGCCTTCTTCCTATGGCCAACGTGGATATCTGCTCAGTGACAGCTTGTGGGGGCAGAGGCAGGCAGAAGCAGTGGTGCCCCCTCAGTGACAACAGCACTCATAGAACCATAGAATTGTAGAGCTGGAAGGGTCCAGAAGTCATCTAGTAAAACCACCCTGCAATGCAGGAATCCTTTGCCCAATGTGGGGCTCAAACCCATGACCCTGTACTGATTGAGTTATCGATCATGAGCCACTGTGCTAATTGAAACAGGGCTAAGGTGTCACCACTGTGCCAAAGACTCCCCAGTCTCACCATCTAGCCTCCCACCACCCCCATCCTGACAGCAGTGTCCCAGGAGGATGTCTTCACAGGAGGATGCTGTTGCTTCCATTACCAATCCTTTTCTTTTCCTGGTTCTTGGGATAAAATAGCAAAATTGCTTCTGTATTGTATTGTATTCCCAGAAGCCTAATGACATGGCTCAAAAGGAAATTGATGGCAAGGAACTGGTAACAGCATAATAAAATTACTTCTCCTTTACCAGGACCGTATTATCTAACTGCTGTTACAAAATGAATGGCTAAGATATTTTCTTGCTGCCTCGGAAGTGGAAGAATTATTAAAACAAAGGCAGACTCTTAAAGGAACATGGCAAGCTTCTCCTCTTTGTTCTCTCTATGTGCATCAAGGTCTTTAGACCCTGGAGGAGTTTTGCTCAGAAGGGCAGCCTACAAATATTTTAAGGAAGACAAGTAATGAATGATAAAATGAAATGTTACCATGGTTCCAGTAAAATCAATGGAATATCAGCAACAGGGATGAAAATGAACAATCTGTGGGTTGCACGAAACGTATATTCTCCCCCGCTTTGGCCAATTTTAGGACTATTTTTACAGGAACTTTACAATCAATGCAACCTTACTCCAGCCAGTGATGATTTCTGGCTTTCAACATGTAATATTTAAGGACATTTGATTAGATGATGAATGCCAATCCATCCTGCTTGTACATTTATTTTCTACTATTTTTCATGCCTTTTGAATCCTTTTACATCAGTGAGTTATTATCATATCCTTGCATTAATCCTGTGATGTCTTATGGGTCAGGGCTCCAATGAGCAGATGGAAAACCCACTCTGCAGACAATTGTTCCCAATTCACACAGTCTGCTCCACAATGGACTGAGCATGCAGCCACTGGCAGTGTCAGATTGGGAATCATAATAAATCATCCTTGAGAGGTCTGTCTAAAATTTCTCCTATAACAGATGGTGTAAAATGCAAATGGAGCACCGAGAGAGCTGTCTATGCCGCATCCGATATTTGATTTGTTAAGGAACCAACCCACCCATCCCACTCAGCTCTGAAGCTTACTAAGTGACTTGGGCCAGTCACTCCCTCAGGCTAGCCTACCTGTTGTGTGGGTGCAAGAGACCCAGGGACTAAGAAAGGCCATATTGGACAACATGTGCTGCCTCAAGCTTCTTCGAGGAAGGGTAGGGTCAAAATGTGACAAATGGGTCAACTTTCATTTTAAAGGCATACCTCGGGAAATTTCTGCTTCTCTTTGCCATGCTTGGCATAAAGCCCAATGTGCCGGGTTGAATGCTTCAGCTGCTCCTGCTTCCCTTGATCTGTCTGGAGCATTTCAAAATAGTGGCCCAATTTCTCGCAGCTGCCACCCGCCAATTCCGAACTGGGCGGCAGCCAGCGCTCTTTGTGGAGCTTTGAGTTCCACGCAGCGGTTGACTTTTCATAGTTCTTCAGAAGCTTTTCGACAACCCCATAGTTGGATCTTGAGTCTGCGGATCGCGGGCGGCCAGACAAATTGCTTGGCTTCCAGTCATGTTCATGGAGCATATGCTGGTATCCACTTAGGAGTCCATTGAGCTGCCTCTGCTGCCCTGTGGCTTTGGCATTTTTGCTGGGCTTGCAGGCTTTCTCGTCCATTCTCGAAGAGAGCCTGGGATTCAGAGCACAGGCTGGCTCTTCCTTTTGCGCCCTGCTGGTCACACCGTCCTGAACTATGGGGCGGGGTTTGGGGTCTCCAGACAGCACTGGCACCATTGGGTTCCGTTCCGCACACTTGTGGCCTTTATCTGTGTGAAACACGGTTCTGTTGAACTCGTCAATTTTTGCCTCCAGCGTTTCATTCCGTTGAGTCTTTCCAGTTCCGTAGCCAGAATCACCCAGGGTGCTGCACACAGGGGCATATAAGTCACTGCTATAATGCACACTGCTTTGCGATATAGGATGCTGTTGTTTCTGGGGCACCATATTTCCGTCAGAGCAGCTCTTCTGGACAGAATGTGAGGCAGAGTCCTTTTTAGGACTATTCCCAACCTTACTTGCATCATGAGACCAAGTGTTGTGAGAAAACCCTGCAGGCAGCTTGCATTCTAGGGACTGATCCCTTTTCTCAGTGGGTACCGCCGTAGCCATAGCAGGCCCACTAACAGATTTCCATTCATTTGTCAGTGGCATTGGAGCATCACATTGCTTTGCAAAAGGCAGGTGAGTCAATGCACTTTCTTCCTGGTCCTCCTGGGTCTCACAGCTGCTTTTGTGCCCTGTTTCTTTTGCTAATGCTTCAGAAACCTGTGCAAGAGAGCTGGCCAAGTGCCGGGAAGTGCTTCTTGGAGGAACAGGAGGGGCTTCTCTTTTCTGCCAGGGGAAAAAGCCAGCTTTCTCAACTCCAGCAAGAGCGCTCGATGGCATCTCCTTTGAACACCTGCTAATGCCCATCAAGTTCTTCTTGTTGTTTTGCTCTTCTGTATCAAATGCAATTGAATTTGTTTGTGGGTCATGGTTACGCACATGGTTCATCTCTTGCGTGATCAGTGCGTTTTCAGTTTCGGCAGATTCTCCCAGGAAAGGAAACAACTTCTTTCTACATATGTAAGAAAAATATGTTATATTAATCAGCAGTGATTTAACTTTTCTCTCCATTACACAAATCAGTCCGGCAACAGTTTCAGAATGCCAATGTAGAACATGAAGTGGGGACTCAGTCCATGTTCTATTTGTTCATTTGTTTGTTTGTTTACCTACCTACCTACCTACCTACCTACCTACCTACCTATGTACCTACCTATATCAATAGGCCCACACCTTTATGAAGCCCATGAGGAGTGTGATAATTCTACACAGCAAATATCTTGAAATCTCTTTCTTTCCAACACTCCAGGATACCGAATCAGCAGCACAACATAAAAAAACGCATCATTGCCCAAGGTTCTTGTAATCTCATCTTTGATTCCTTAAGAGAACTATACTGGGGGCCCACCAGCATCCACCAGAAGAACTGGCTAACCTGAGCGATGCTTGTATATATTTTTGGCAAGCCATTCCTTGGAGAGAAAGGGAACTTTAATCAGATAGCAACAACATTTGCTGGATTACAGAAGCACTTCCTACTTCCCTGTGAATCAAATCCTGTGCCCAATTGAGAACTTAGGTTAGTCACAGCTATCCGAGGCACTCAAGTGCAGAGGTATAGGAAGGTCAGGTGGTACCCGGTGCGGAAAATTTCTTGTCACCCCCCCCCCCACACATTATTTTTTTATTTTATTTTTTGCCTGCAAAAATGGTTTTACATTAAAATAATAAGTAATAATAATAATAATAATAATAATAATAATAAACTTTTATTTATATCCTGCCCTCCCCGGCCAAAGTCGCGCTCAGGGCGGCTAACATAACATTGGTATAAAATCAAACAATAATTAAATTACCTCCTAAAAACATGTCAAAATCAAATTAAAGTCTAATTAGATGGCTTTCCACAGGGTTAGGGTTGGGAACAGTAAGTGCTCCACTGAATTGAAATTTCAGCCTTCACGACATAGGAAAATGGCCAAGTAAACAGCTATTTTCGTGGAGGAGGGTCAAGATATTAACTGATATGCATGAAATTTCATATATAGCTATATAATCCCTAGTGTAGTAAGATAAGACCTTTGGAGCAGGCATTTTTTTAAAAAAGAAACGTTTTTTATGAACCGCCCTAGTAGAGCAGTAATTGTTCCTTGATAATTTGTCACCCCCCCTCCATGATGGAACCTGGGGTGGCCCGCCCCCGCCCCCCACTTCCTATGCCCCTGCTCAAGTGTGACTAACTTTCGCTGCCTCAGTGCGAAAGAGATAAGACCAATGTGTCTTTCACCTTTGGGCTCCACAGGCAACTAAAGCTGCGGGACAGCCTATAAACCATGCCATTCTTTTTATAACATTTTTAATGTCGGAGGAAGAACTTTTGGGAGCGAATCCCTTGAAAGGATTAAAGTTTGGTTTCATTGCTCAGCTGCCTCAAATGAGGGGAGGATTTTATCAGGAGCCTCAGGCTGCTGTTTCTTTCACAACCAGATCTAATATGTGATGTGGGCATACCTTTGAACTGGATTTAAGGGAAAGCAATTTTATTACAAGTAGAAGGGGCAAGAAATTTTTATTTCTCTCTCTCTCTCCAAGGACACTTAAAGTATGGGGGACCTGTGCCTTCCCAGCCCAGATGTGGCTGAACTACAGGTCCCATCATCCTTGACCATGCTGGCTGGGGCTGATGGGAGCTGGAGTCCAACATTTGGAGGGCCACAGAGTCTCCGCCCCTGATTAAAGACTAAAGTATTGTGAACATTTCTCCAGCTCACATTCAACGTTTCCCAGTTGTTTGTATGTGGCCCTATGTCTCCAATGTGCCCAAGTAAGAACATCTAACATAGTGATACCTTTTGTGGTTGGACTTTTTGCGGATTTCCTCTTGGTAGCTGCACAAGTCTTCGCTTACTTTGGCAAGTTCTTTAAGAGCCTATAAATGCAAATAGCAACCTTTTAGTGTGATCAGGTTCTTATTAAATTTCTAGAACAGCTGTAAACACAGCTATAGCACATGTTTTCCATTTCAGAGGTAATTAAAGAAGGGGCACATCACAAAAGATACAGACCTGGTAGAGCCATAACTTCTCCTATCTGCTAGTTACATTATTGTGTCGTTATGTCTGTGATATTGATGTTTTATTGTGCTGCAAGCCACCTTGAGTACTTTTTGTAAGAAGGCAGGGCATGAATTACTGAAATAAATAAATAAATCTGCACACCATGGTTTACCAAATCAGGAGCTAGCCTTATGAATAGGCCACAACTTTGCCTCACTTCCTCCTCCTTCCCTTTCCAAAGTATCTTCCCCTCTCCCCAAGACTTTGTGCTACATGGTCATTAGCCCAGGTCCTCCTACAGATTGGAAATTGTAATTGTAATTTCTGGAAATCACAGGTATGAAGGAATCTGTTTTTATGCTAATTGTGACTTAAATTGATATGTAATGGCAAACCAAGAAAAGGAATAACTGGGAGAAAGTGTACCACATGGGAAAGGAGAAATCGCAGAGGGCACTGATTTTTGAGGTTGACTTCCCACTTACAGGTAACATTTCAAATGTTATGCTATCAAATATTTGATATGCTATCAAATATTTTAAACAAAAAACAGCAAACAGAAGAGTCTGTATGGCTTGACTGACACGTTCCGGAATCCTCAGCACCCAGGAGATATATTTTGGGGGCAGAGGACAGCGTGACATTCATTTTCTTAGATCTGTAGTTAGCATGTTTTCACACATATTCAGTTCAGCTCAGGACAGGCTGATCTGATCTGATCTTGTCACCTTCCAGTGGACTCAGAATAGACTCAGATGAGCTGAACACATTAAGTCCATCCATTAAACAGCCACTTATAAAAATGTGTTGACATGTTAGAGGTTGAAGCCTGAGCTACCTCCACTTTCCCTAAGTGAAACACCCATTACTGGTTTACTCACAATATTGAGATCCTGTGTGTAGTTCTTGGTTGTTTTCAAGCCTGGGCAATCTTCAGATTCCTTGTAACTCTCAAAGGCCAGAGTATCGTTTGCAAAAGCATGGTTTCTTCCCTTGTTTTTCGCATCCTTGCTCTCCTTTTCTGCCTTGCCAAGCAAACTCTCTTTGTCTGCTGAACAAGAGTTCAGTCCTGGTGTGTCACTCCATACTGAAGAGGGGGAATGTATGGGCTGTGGCTGTGCCTTGCTATGAATGGCCTTAGTCTCAGAGACATTCATATTGCTCTCACGCCTTAATTTTACCTCCTGGTAAAGCTGGAAAGGAAACAAAAAGCCTCCTATTAGACCACAGTGATCTTACCAGCTTGATGAAGAAAGGATGATATCTCTTTTCATGTTGAGCTTATGTCATCAGATTCCAAAGTCTGGACTCCTTGGTGGGCTGGAATATCTGGAACTTTTTTTTGCTACAGCATCATTTCTTTTCATAAGAAAGTACTGCAATTTCCAAAAACGGTGTCAGTTTCAAACATAAAGCACGTGAGTGTGTGGCTGTTGCATACAGGAACAAGGTCTGAAAAGATTCCCATTGTACCACACTAACTCTCAAATGAAGCATCTCCCAGCTGGGTCAACTCTTGGACATCAAAACCAAACTGAAGACATGGTGCACCACAATAGGACATGATAATTGGTACAAGACTATGTAGAGAAGGCATAGGATATGAGAAGCAGAGCAGAAGAGCCACTCAGATCCTATTTGTGGGCTTCCAATCGGCACCAGGTTAACCACTGTGAGCACAGGACTCGACTGTGTGTATGTGTGGTTCTTGTTTTAGTTTGTTACTATGTTATGTAGTTTTGTGTTTTTATATTGTAAACTGACCAGTGATCCTTGGATGAAAGGTGGTATATAAATTTAATAAATAATATAATAATAGATGGGTCTTTGGCCTGATCCAGCAGGGTTCTAGCTGCTCTTCCATTAGTTCTCAGACTTGGAAGCAGTATCCCTAAGGATTCCTGACCAATTGCTATGGGAGGCATGAGTTCAACTGTGACCTCTACCACCTCTAGCACAGATTGCACAACAGCTTGTTAGGCTTCCTTTCCAAGGGGAACAGACAGATATAACAACTGGTGGCTCTTCTGCATTTCGCCTCTGCAGTGACTGACAGATATCAATCTCACCTCCCTCTTCAAATTCTACCTTTTCATCTCAAATCAGTTTACAGATTTAGCAAGGCAACAACTATAATATGGAATGGTGATGCTCTTCCATGGACAAACGAAAGATCTGATGGGCAAAGCAGTGGCATCCTCATTACAAGGAATACAGCTAAGAGGTCAGGGAGCTTGTTAAACAGCTACACTTCACTCTGAAGGCACAAAATGGCAGAGATCCAGTGGGGTGTATCAGCCACCTCAGCTGCAAACCGCCAGGCAGATGAATCAATGCAGACACATGGTGTGAATGTGGAAAACCAACAAAACCGATACAGAATCACCAGCAGGAATAAACTCCATGTGCTGGTAAACAAAATACACTGCTAAAATGGCAACTTAAGGGAGCATCAGCAATAATTATACTAAACTCGTCCCAAGGGTTAGAACTGTGTGAAGACTGGCAGAGAACGAATGAGTGAAGGGTGTATAAATACAGTTTGTGTCTAGCCTGCGGTATGTTGTTTATTGTACTCTCTTGCTACTGAATGCCATCAATAAATATAGCAGGGCTGAGCCAGAATAAATGTGTCCTGCTCTCGTGTCCCTGGATTCCAAATTCAAGACATTCAAATGCTAATAAACAAGACTGCTCAACATTAATCTCAGAAAGCAATGTCCAAAAAGGCACACCTAGATTTGGGGTGGGCAGTCTGTGGCACCCCAGAGTGTGTTGGACTTCATGACCAGGCATGATGGAAATTGTAGTCCAACAGCACTTTCAGGGTTGCAGCTTACGACGTGGTATCTTTTTTTGCATGGATTGCTGTTCCATAATACAAGGGTATGCTCATGGCCCCTTTAGTTTTAAAAGCACAGTGCAAATTCTTCCAACACCCTTTCTGGCATCCATATCATGTTAACATTAGCATGGTCTCCACAGCAATGTCCCAAAAGCATCATGCTTCAATGTTTATACAATAAGTGGTGCCTGAAGAACTCCCCACCACCACCCCTGCTTCTGAACAGGGGGATAGACACAATGGCTGATTCTTTCCAACCCTATGGATTCTTTGGTGAAACCATCTTTTTAAGTTTTGGGGACTTTGCTTAAGACAGTATCATCACGTTAGCTGCTGGTATGAAAAAGAATCCAAAATTACCTCTTCTATTTTCTTCTGCATGACCTTCCACTGGCATTCCCACTCTTTCCTTTCATTGTCAAAGCGCTCCAGAAGCTCCATCTTCTCTTTATTCCAGTTCCTCTCAGTTGTGCTCTCCAGTTGTGTCCGTAGGTCCATAGCTGCAGTGGCCCAACAGAGAAATGTCCGTGCACCTCTTTTCTCTTCTAAGACTTTCCTGGAATGTGTGGGAGTTATGGAACGGCAAGCCTTACTTGCCTCTGGCTCCAGCTTTTGGGTCAAGCGCAAAGGAGAAGAGCAAAGAAACAGGGAAATCAAACAATCTGCATTAAAGGTTGGTTGCAGAGTATAATTCTACACCTCTTGCTTTAAAATACACACAATACAACAACAGGGCAATCTGCTCAGCTGTCCTGCCTGAGTTGGTCTCCTGCTGAACAAGCAATACACGGGTGGATTTTTCACTAGTGAAGACCAGAGGAAAGCTCTGAAAGAGGGCCTTCCAAGGGGAGGGCTCAGCTGGCCTGGGATCCACTGGATTCCAAGCCAATCTCACTGCCATCACATGATGGAATTGGACCGCTGCAGGAATTGGGCTTGATCATCCACCATGGCAGCTGGCAGGAAGGGTGGGTATGGGTTTGGATTCTGCTCTTAATCTCTGGCAAAATGGAAATAGAGGAAATTCAAAATCTGTGGAGAAAGAGCAAATGCATGACAGCTCCTGTAATCTCAACATATGCAGGAACTGCCTTTTTATTCTTATTTTATTCCAGTGGTATTTTATATTCACAAGACTACTAAAAATGCAATGCTGAACATGTTGATTTTTTAAATATTTCCAGTGGTTTTGCAAAACTGTACAAGGTTCTCGGAAGATGTTTCAAAGATGAAACAGGAGCTGCATAATCTATATATGCCAGGCAGAGCATTTACATGATTTGCACAATTTAATTAAAAGCAGGCACAGGATCTTGGTAAGTAATTTCTCAGCAGGTGCAAAAATGTTTATCATAGAAGCATGGTGCAGAAAGATATGGAATGTTATGATGGGTAAACTACTTATTATTATTAAGACATGGTTCAGCACTAAAGCTCTGATTAACTTTATGAATGACTCTGATTAACTTTATGGAAAACATACATTATGTTGGAAGATAAATAATCCAGACAGAAATAAATGTCTATTAGCAATGCCATAAAATTAAGCATTTGGTCTATCAGAACACAAGCACAATTGATTGACTTGTTTAAGTATTACATTTTTGCATTTACAATGTTGTATTTGGAAAAGTAGTTTCTTTGTCTTTATCTTTTAAGCATTTTTTTTTACAAAACACAAATATTTTTAAAACCTATGCAAAAAGAGATGTGTGCGCTATTTCTCTAAATTAAGAAAGAGAGAGTGTTCATTAAAATAAAAAGTACACATTCAAACGTGAGCAGCTGTCCAGGATTGTGATACTCAGTCTTGCAAGGTAATGCTGAGCAACCTCTGTTCTCCCTGGTGCCTGGCAGTCGAAACCAAAACCCTCCAACCTTGCTAGGCCTGGAATGCCCAAGACATAGTCCATGTCCTACTATCTCACACTCTGTTGACAAGGCCGCCAAGAATCTAAAGATAGTAAGTTTGCTAATGAAGATGATTTGGAACTGATGCAGTCAATCTCTCCACCTGCTCTTCCCAATAAACAAACACACACACACACACACAAACACACGGAGGGGCGATCTATACAACAATGGTAGGCTGACTTCAGTCTTGCAGAATCTATACTTTTGCTTCACAAGAATCCCCACAGTCAAACACATATATTAACTTTGCAGAGCTCACCCGTCTTAAGTGTTTTTAAGTATTCATTACTGCTTAAGAATATAAGAGATAGCTTGCAGGATCAGACCAATATTCCAGCAACCAACAGTCACTAGGTGGTCTACTGCTTCCCTGTATTCTACCTATCTCCATCCCACAATAAGGATGATCTTCATGCTTAGAATCATACTATGATTTTATTTTCTGAATTCAAACCAACATTGTCAAGGCTGGAGAAAGGATGACCATAATAAGGTTTTAGGACTTCCTTATGGGGGCTAAAAAATTAATGCTACTGTTTATTTCTGTTGTCCCAGCCCCAAATACAAAAAAACTATTATATAAGCTGGATTCAATTAACAAGTCCACTAACAGAATCCAACACAATAATTTGTGCTGGCACAACAGCGCTTCTCTCCCTCTCCTTCTCCTGTGCCCCCCCAATTGGCTCTGGGATGGGGGAACCCCCAGAACAAACGCACAGGGAAAATGTTTCGCCTGCCAAGGTAAAATGCTTGTGCTGATAGAACAATTGCCACAGCGCCGCATCGAATTCCTCCCTATATTTCTTTGAATGACGGTTCACCAAAGCCCTGTTCATGCAACATGGTTTGTTTGTACAACAGATTTATAGGGTTGGGATGACACCCACTGAACCTGCATGGCCTATGTGCATTCTAGTTACAGGTAGGTAGCCGTGTTGGCCTGCTGTAGTCGAAACAAAATAAAAAAAAAAATCCTTCCAGTAGTACCTTAGAGACCAACTAAGTTTGTTATTGGTATGAGCTTTCGTGTGCATGCACACTTCTTCAGATGTGCATTCTGTAGTCCTTCTGAGCAGACTCTCTATATGTGCAAATCATAGATGAGATCGAGTTCTTTTCACAATGTGGTTTGGGGCTTAGGGAGCACCCCTTTCAACCCACCCCTTGTGTCCTTCACTGTACATGCCAAGAAGTAAAGGAAGATGCTTAGGGAAATTCTCTCACCCCCCCTGAAGACTTTGGAAAGCAATCTTGCTTGGCAGCCACAAACAATATCTAGAGCCGGGGCGGAGGAAGGGGGTGCGCTGGGTGCGGTCCGCCCCGGGTGTCACCACTGAAGGGGGTGACAAAATGCCGGGCGGCACTCACTGCAGGGCCTGCAGCGTGCCCGAGCCATGCGTCTCTCCTGGGAGAGACATGGTGTCTTGGGCTCACACAGGCTCCGCGCAGCCCAAATAGTCCACCCGCTTCCTCCCTCCCAGATGTAGGGCAGCTGAGTGGGAGGAGGCAGGCAGACTCCGAAGGCCCCGTGGTGTGCCCCGCCCCTATGGGTGGCTCGTCCCGCCCCTGGGCGCGCCGCCCCAGGAGCCTGAGCGGCTTCCTCTGCTGCTGTCTAGAGCTACCAGAAGGAAACATCTGTCACTTCAAAAGGGATGGGTGATGGCCTCCTTTGCCCTCCTGAGATTTCTGAATTGCAAGGGGTTGGACTAGATAACCCTTGTGTTCTCCTTATGTTCCTAAGCAACACAACCTAGGCACGGGCTTGCTACCTCAGTGACAAATAAGTATATTTTCGATTAGTGTTTTGCTGCCTGCATCTTAGTTTCATATTTTTATAAGTTGGAAACCACCCAGGGGTTACGTCAACATGATGAGTGATCTATAAATGAAACCAATAAATAAATAATAGGTATATTTCTTGGGGAAGGGAAGTGGCCATAGACAAGTATGTGTTTTCAGCATGAGAAGGGATGACAAATTCCTTATCATTCCTCTTCAAAATCATATGTATGCTACTGAGTATCTCTCACCTGCGTGATGAAACATTTAAGCCCTTCTTTTTCTGGATCTCACTCAGACATTTCACAGGACTCCGAAGCTCCAAAGGGCTCACTCTTTTCCCCTCTCTTTGCTTCACTTTCCAAAGCTGACTCTGGATCCAGTAAATTCTTTTGTGTTTATACCTGCCAGGAAAAAAAATCAGGGCAGCTTTATTACAAATGAGGGTCACTGCTGGTAACTGAGCTGTTCAAATACAACACAATATTCTTAATAAAAAAATGAGGAGCGGCCAAGAGGGACTGATTGTTTAAGCAAAGGTCTTGGCTTCAACTAGGAAACAGTCAGCAGATAAAGCTTCCACGATTTCTTAGGCCAAAGTTCTAGCTGACTGCCAGGGGCTGCAATGACTGTTGCTCAAAAACAAATTCTTACATAAAGTTTCCACTGCCCTGAAAGCTCGTTCGCAGTCTAAATGTCATTTGAAATAGAGCTTGTGCAGCCATTTCAATATTTTTAAAAGTTTACAATAATGTAAAATCACGAGGTTTGATTTTCTAACAAAGTGAAGCTGCACAGTATTTGGAGGGGTGCTACAGCTACGTCTGAGCAGTCTCATTCAAACACACTTCAGATGAATTACAAGACTTTTATTACTTTGACTTCAACTGTATGAAGACTCGTCAGTCTGCAGGTTCCCGTGCAAAGCAATAAAATAAGGCAATGTAAAAAAGCAATGATCTTGAGAAGCATTAAGATATAGATGCATTACAGGACAAGCACAAATATAATGCATTTCACCTTAATGTGTATTGATTGCGCTCTTGCAATGCATGCTTTTGCAGTGAAGCTCAGTAGATTTAAAACAAAGGAGCACAAAGCATTTCTGCAATTATTACTTGGTTGCTTAAAGCAATCCTTGCAGTGTACAATCTGTTTCCCACCAAACTGCATTTCTGAAACCACACTGGAGACCATCCAAATGCAATCAAGTTCTGGAAGAGCACCACAGGAGTCATTGCATTACATGTAACATAGAATGGGATGGTTGGAAAGAGCTGGAGGTCATATAACTCAAAATTTTGCCCTATGACAGGTCCCGCTTTACCCCAAGCACTCTCAGCAGATTAGCACATGTCAGATGGACCCGTTGTTAGAGAATTGTTTTGGACTCAGAAAACCTGGACCCAAGTCCCTCTTCTAGTTGAGATTCATTCCATGGCAAGTCACTTTGTGACCTCCAGCTTCTCCTCTGTAAAATGGGAACAAAGGTTACCCTACTTGCAGGGTTACTGTGAAGGTAACAGCAATAAAAGCTGTGAAGCATTTTGCAAATTAATTACGTTATAGTACTAGAAGGCTTGAGCAAAGTGGTCATTGTCCTTGAAGGGCAACTTAGTGAAACACATCCAGATGGCCCAACCAAGCAACATCTTGGGCGGTATCCAACTGTGCCCATCTGCTAGCAGAACAGACTTCCACTTGCACAAGAAAACTCCTCCTTCCTCTTCCTCCCCCTGCAGCCTCATATACACCCCCCACCAAACTGTTTCGGAGGGTTGAGGAATTGCAGGAGGGTGGAGAGTAAGGGGAGGCCTCACACAATGTTGGATACTGCCCCATTTTTATATATATTTATATATATTCTCGCCTTTCATTCATGTTCTCTTCACTTGCTCCCATTGCTGCTTATGGATCTGCCACATTTTCTTGCTAATTGCTCCCGTTGATACTGACACTCAAGCATGACATTTACACGTGGAAAACTGGGTCACTGTTTAATTTTGTACCAAATTCTCAAGCTGGTATTATGGTGGATAAATTCCTTAGGGGACCATCCCTTATCTCCATCTCTTATTCTCCTCAGATGATCCTTTCTTCCCTGGGAGAGCAGAATTAAATTTCCCTTTCCTGTATTATTTGTACCCATATGGTCAGGGGGGGAAAAAGGCTTGGTTGAAGGATCATGGCAGATAATTTACATCAAAGCTCATTCTCCATGTAAATAGGAAGCCTTTTCCTTCTAAAAGAAATAGCTAACATGCAGTGTGTGACACAGCTTTTGTATCCCTTGGGGAACAGCAGGGCGTCCATCCTTTTCGACATGTCCTAGACAAGGTCAGTAGCTCAATACAGCAGTAAACTGTATGCCAACAATCAATGACATCTGCATCACTGGTTGTTTCCTATGTCAAGCAAACAAGTTTTTCTTTTTTAAAAAAAGAAAGCAAAACTGTATAGCGTTATACTCTCCTTCTATCCCACTCTCTCTGCATACAAACACACATACAAGTCCAAATAGTTTGAAATAAATACCCTTCTGGGGCACGGACGGCAGCTGCTAAAAATAACAGGCGGTGACATCAGCCAAGGAGGTGTTATGTTTTAACAGAGATGAACAAAAGTGGCTGCACAAGTCAGCTCTCTGGGAGAGCCTTCTTTTGATTTATCAGCAACGCAGTCATTCAGCTCTGCCAGATAGTTGGGTACATGCTACAAAACAGTTACTTTTGATCACAACTGCAGCCAGCTTCTGTGCACTTGTGCACACACATCCGAGACTCAGGCTGTGAAAATCAAGAGCCAAATGATTAAATAAAAAAGCACTCCCTCTATCAAAAAGTGCACCCAGCCTTTCCTTAAATAATCCATTTCTTAGTAAGATGATTACTGACCTACATTCACATCAAGAGGAAAAACTAGACAGATGTCAAAATAAGCCATTGGACACAATGCTATAGCTCCTTCTCGTTTTTAAAAAAATTCTCACAGTCTAAAAATGAGTGTAAAACAACAATGAGGTTTAAAGTAGGAAAAAAACCTTACCTTTTATAGAGGGAAAAAACCTTTCGGAAGTATTTCAGTCCAAATGTGAAGTAGTAGTGAAAGCAGTGAAAGTCTTCCAGTTCTGAAAATACTGAAATCAATCAAAGAAAGGAAAAATAATCAGCTTCTCAACCAGGAGAGCTCTTGGAACTCTATTAGATCAACTTTGCAACTTTTTGCAAACTGAAGAACGGTTCCGTTTAGCATCATCCCAACAGCTGGTTTCCATGTGACGTCAGCACACGGAGGATGGTTTTAGAATCTCTTCCAATCCCCAGCCTTGTAACTTTATATCTTCTCATATTATATGTAAACAACTTTGTGTCCAGGACATTTTTAGGTTTTATAGTGGAGCCCAGTTTTTAAAACTTGCCAGAGCAGCCTGTGTAAATATTAGAGCCATGACAATAGCCAGTTTTAGATTTCTTTTATTAAAAGGCAGTCATCTTTTTTTCTTTCTTTCTTAAGAAGCATTCTTTCCTTAGAGAATTTTCAGAAGCAGAGATAGGATAGCAACGTTCCACCATATTTTTTTTTAAATCTACATATTTTCTCCTTCTTCAAAATAATAGCTGTGGCTCAATCTTTTATTGTTTCAACAAAGCCTTCTTTCAATAGAGAACAGCAGTTTGAAAAATATTATCGAACTCACAGTGCCCTGCCAAAAAAGACAAAACTTTAAATGAGAACGAGAATCAAACCTAACAATCTTCCTTAATGCCTTTGTGCTGTGAACTCTGTGTGGTTGCCTTTGAAGACTATTCAACAGCTGCAGCTGCTGTGGAATTCAGTGACCCCACCTCATGGTGGGTGGAGGGGTCACTTGGAGCAGAGAAGAACAATATTCCAAGTCTCCACTGGCTGCCTGTTGCCGAGCAGATCAGCACAATTTAAGGAGCTGGTTTAGAGTCATAAGGCATGAAACAATGTGACCTCTGCATACTTCATGGCCGTTTTATATAATTTGGTTTGAACATGTACTCCTATCATACACAGTCAAACATTGACCTATAGTGTTTAAAAACACATACTTCATAGGAATATACAGACTACAGGAAGACCTCAATAGGTCTGTCGTATATACTTGTATTAGAAGTCTCACTGGCTTCTGTGAAGCTGTTTTTCTTCTCCTACTTGATTTCCATCAGAATTATTTACTCCAGACCTTTTCCTTCTCTGTTTTCCATTGCAAATGCATTGGTCAAACAGCAGAGGGGCATTTTCAGTGCCTGCTCTGAGGATCTAGAAAACTCCCCTCCTCTCCACCGCAATACAAGTCTGTATCGTTCCAGAAAGTGTTGAGTAGCATCTTTGTTAAGTAAGAATTATACTGCCCAGGATGGGTATGAAGACTTGAAAGAAAAACTTGTTTGCCTTCAGACCATGGAATCCTCTCCACATCAGCATCTACCATGGATTCCTGCTCATCTGCCGCAGCTCCCTCAACCACATTATGAAAACCAATGTTTTAGTAGCATAATTGTAATCTGCATGTCACAGTATATTATATATTCTTGTATTTAAAATTGTTATCTGCTCCGAGGTAGAGTAGTCACTCTGGTGGTCAAAAGCCATTTTAAGGAAAAAATGTAATGTATTTATAGCAGGTGTTTTTCAGCATTCAGGAACCCACAGGAAATGATTGGCTCAAAATACTTATATTGTTGACTCATTTTTTAACGGTTATTCCCCCCAACCTATTAGGTTTCAAGACACATTGTCAACTATGTAGTCCTTGGCAGTGCAAAAACACCCATTTGCTTCCATCAGGTTAAAAATGTGTGTTTCATTCCATATTGAGGGGCACAGAAGAGTGTGTCTGAAGGATGTTTTAAGCCTCAAAAGTATGTGCTTATGATTCAGGTCTGCTATGAACTCTACTTCCCCTTGTACCAAGCATAAGAGCACATCTATACAATGTCATCCTAAACTTTTGGTTCAGTGTCTTAGCAAAACCAATGTGACTGTTATCAGACTTAGGCCTACAGCTGGTCCTTTGTGAGAAATACCAGGGACCTCTGAGATAAAAGCCTGGCCTTCAGGTTTTGTGCCACCACTGAGTTCCAGGCAAAGGAAAAAAGTGAAGGAAGACCAGAAAGACCTACAGGAGCTTCATGAACACCAATATGACATCACAGTCCGAAGCCTGAGCATAGAGGCCACTTTTCCAACAGGGTTCAGCTTGTTGCTGTTCCTTTTCACAAATACTGCTTGCCCAGACTATCTCACCTTGTCTCACACAGCATCTTTGTATTCTGCATTGTTGCCTAAATAGTACCCCCAATGACTTCACAGAACTTGTCTCAGGCAAGGATTGGGAGTCAAACTTTATTCACTCCCCTAGGTAGATCATGTTAAGCTGTGCATGCAAAACCTGTTACTAAAGGTGGTGCCACAGAAGTGCAATTGTGGGCAATTGTCTTGCCCTTTCTTTTCTTTTCCTTCCCTTCTGGTGGTAGCAGTTCATTGCAGAGCACATTTCCCAATCACGTTGCCTATGCTGACTGGAATTCCAGTGGAATATGCTGAAAGGTTTATGAGTAAATGGTTCACTCCCTTTGGTATAATCTGCCTCAGTTCCAACCTGTCAAAATGACTTTCTCCAGGTGCTGCCAGGATTTAGGCAGACTGCAGAAGCTATTAAGTGGTGTATTCGCAAATGGGCCAAATACACTTCCTCATAAATATTTTGGTACATTCAGTCTGATAAAACAAGAACAATGCAATTATGACAGGAAAGAGGTGCATGGTAATTTCTCAGGTTCTATCATAGTAATACGATCCCACATTAAGGCCTACTTCTCACAAACAGCAGGTGAAGAAGTAAATCTGTTACTGGACTGTTCCACTACATATTGCAGTCGTGAACATACATTGCTATCAGGAACAAATGTTCTAGTCTTATTCAATAAATATGCATATAGAGTCAAGGGGCTGAAGGCCATGAGAAAAAGAAAAGAACATTCTAGCCCTGGCCCACTGTAAAACCCTTAAGTACCTAAGAAGAGGCCTTCTGGATTAGGCCAAAGGCCCATCTGTTCCAGCATCCTGTTGTCATAGTAACCAGCCAGATGCCTATGGGAAGCTTGTGCGAAGGACCGGAGTGCAACAACTCTCTCCTCATTAGTGTCTCCCTACAACTGGTATTCAGAGACATACAGCTTCCAAGAATGTATGCAGATCATAGCCACAATGACTGGTAACCACTGGCAGCCTTATCTTCTATAAATTTGTCTAACCTTCTTTTAAGTTGGTGTTTTTTTGTTACACCTTGTGGGAGCCAATTCTGAAGTTCAACTGTGTTATGTGTGAAGGAGTACTTCCTTTTATCTGTCCTGAATCTTCCAACATTCAGCTTCATTGAGTTCTAAAATTATGAGAGGGAGAAGTTTTTCTCCTGCATTTTGTTTCCCCTTGTCATTCCAGAAGCATAAAGTTAATTCAGTCTATTCCAAGCCTAGCAAAGGAACTGGAGTGTGATGTTCTTAAGGCCCTGCACATGTTGTAAACAACCCCTGAAGGTCATCAGCAGTTCATCTTTCTTTTCGTTATGACACATTCAGGCCCTCTTTCTGGCAAATATTTCTATATTCCAATGACTGGGTGTATTTCTGCTTCACAGTGGCACCTGCTTTCTTCCGCTCTGGTTCCGAAGTGTTGGTGACACATGTCACCAGATCCTTGTCTTATTATATCTGTGACCAGGAGCTCCAGGCACATAATATTTGCAGAGGAAAGAAATATCCATGTCCTTGAAAGAGAGCTTTCAAACCTCCATTTAATTTGAGAGTGGCAGAGATGGCTTGCACAATTAGGGCGGGTGGGGGGGGGGGAGAACTGTGTGACTCATTCCACATTCCACAGTTTTCAAGCTAGTGAAAATTACTCTGCCTAAGACCTGTGAAATTCTGTGCAGGGTGGCTGCTTGCATGAGCCCATTATCAAGGACATCTGGGAAGACATGTAAGTTTGAAAGGGCTGTGGATCAGTCGTCACACACATGCTTTTTGTGCAAAGGGTCCAAGGTTCAATTCTCTTTTATCTGGGCTTTGCCAAATACAAAGTGCAGCTGATGTGAGCCCAAGAAATTGGGTAGTACGTGGCATAGTGCAATTGCTCTGGTTGTCTCGCCCTAAAACCACCCAGAAAGGTCTGTAATGATAGAGCTGCAGTGTGATCTTGCCCTGCTGTAAAAATGCAGCAGTTACAGTAAAGTCTGACGTTTCTTGGTGTGATTGCACAACCCGCCCTTCAGTGCTTAATCACACATTTATTAAAGAGGGGTGGGGAAATAGAATTACCATTTTATTGTCAGCACATTTGTGTCATTAACTTAATAAAAAAAATTATGGGTTTGTGTCATCACTCTTAAACTGACTCCCCCCCCCCTCAAGGGAATGATAAAAAGAAAAACAACAACAATCCTCTCTGGTGCAGAGAATTTATGGGATACGTTTTGTCTAGAAGGGATTCTTTTGAAAGAAGGAAAGAAACTGGTGCATTGCAAATTGCCAGAAACACAGGCTGTAGAGGGACATTGCCAAGTAATCTTACTGAAAAAATAAAAATAAGAGAGAGAGAGAGACAGGATGTTTAAGTTACAGGTAGGTAGCCGTGATGGTCTGCTGTAGTCGAAACAAAATAAAAAAAAAATCCTTCCAGTAGCACCTTAGAGATACCTCTTCAGTATCTGAAGAAGTGTGCATGCACACAAAAGCTCATACCAATAACAAACTTAGTTGGTCTCTAAGGTGCTGCTGGAAGGAATTTTTAAAGGATGTTTAAGGACTCTCTTACTCAGTCATCTGTCTGATGCCAAGGCAACTGGTTGTATCTTAGGAAAATGCAGAAATAGGGTCCACACAAAAAATGGAGAGTGAGTTGGACCAAATCACCATCACTAAAGCATATATCCAGAATTTCACATAACTGTAGAGCTGGAAGGGACCACAAGAGTCCTCTAGTCCAACCCCCTGAAATGCAGGAATCTTTTGGCCAAGGTAGGGCTTGAACCCACAACCCTGAGATTAAGAATCTCATGCTCTACCAACTGAGCTATTCCAAAAGGGCAATGAGACTGGCAAAAATCCCACTGTTTCCCCAAATTGACTTGTTTTTAAGTGTGTGTTCATGCTAATGGAAACAGAACACCTGGAGTCATTTCCTAGTATAATTCATTACCTCCCTCAAACAAAAATATGGCATATTTGGGGGCAAGATGGAATTAGATGCTTGCAAGCTCACTGTGGGGTAGACCTGCGCAACCGTGACCTGCCAAGCTGAACACAGCTCACTGATGTGCAAGCAGATTCAATAAGCTTCTTTTTGTTCCTGTCTGCTTGGAGCCTGGCCTCACTGTTGTGGGGGTGGGCAGGAAGAAAGCTGGCAAACTACAGCCTTCGCCTAGTGGGCTCTGTTCTTCTTGGAGGGTCACATATCGTGCATGCTTTCTGTGGAGACACGGAAACCTGTAAAAACCAATTTCTGTGTCTACTCTGAAAGGCATGCTTAATTTCTACACTGATCTGCTCTCTAGATGTACTTTAATGACATGCTTATTCAGTCTTGTTTTCCCCTTGACCTTAACCCAGCAAGCTACAGTAAAGAAAAATAAATGTCAGGGCACAAAAATGTTTGGGCAGAGTGAATAATGGCTAGAGGCAGAGGTGAGATATGGCCAGGAGGTTTCAGGAATACAGAAGAATATCCGATAAGTGATGAGCTGACACAAGAAGTGAAATCCTTCGTCGTTTTTCTATCTCACCATGGCTTTGGTCAATAAAGGCCAGATCTACATCATTAAAACTAAACCAAATCTACATTCACTACAAGATGTTAAGTCATTCAATGTTCCAGAGGATTGATCCTGGACTTAGGAGCTATACATTCAGTTCCCAAAGGATGCTGGTAGAAGCTCTGCATATACCGGTATATATCAACTGCCAGGAAGTCAGGCAAACTCCATGTAAAATTAATTTTAAATTCATAATTCATAATTTTAAATTCTGTTCTGAAGAACACAAACTGCAGTGAGGACAATATAAACATTGCATGGAGGCGAAACATGCGACATTTCTGCAATTGTATACTTTACTAAATGTACTGTGAAATAGCTATTAGCTGTTTACAACCTCATTCCCATTCCCCCCCAAAAAATAAAATAGATAAATAAAAAGAAAGAAGATCTGTTTTTAACCTGCTTACCTAGTTTTTGGGGTTTTTTATGACCACGATTGATTCTGTTGTGGAGATTGTGTCCTCTGTGTGTCGTTGCTTCCTGTGTGACTGCATTTTGGCACCTAAGGGCTGGTTTGCCTTCTTTCAAACAAGTAGTCTTCAGTGTTTTTACAACAGTAGTGATGGCTACAGAAACTTATAGCTCTTGCACTTCTTGTCTTGGGAGGGATGGACAAAACAAAACAAACTGAAAATAATACTACAATGAATGGTAAAATGATGAAAAAAAGGTCTACAGCACAAAGAACAGTGTGAAAAGGAAGACAAGCTTAAATATTGTTGTGTAAGAAAGGGATGAAAATAATACAAGGATGAGAATCAGTAAAATGATAGGCTGGAACATCTGGGAAGGTACAAAGACAAGATAATGCTATATTAATGAAACAATAAACAACAAGTTTCCAGAGAGTGAAAAATCAGTATCTGGAACCTAGACCTGCAAAGATACTGTATGCTTGGGCTGACTAGTTTTAGCAGATCAATTTTCAAAAGATTGCTTTTATCTTGGAAACAAATTCTCATCAGTGGTATTCTGAAGTTGACTATATTGCCTTAGATCTGCAATTACATCAAAATTGTCTCATGAAAATGCTGCCATGCTTTTATTTGGTTTTCCTTTTGCCAGTTTGTGAAATTTTATTTCACTTTTCATTTCCATCCACTTGCTATAGGCAGCACTACATTCATTGCATCTATAATTTACTGACAGAGGAAAGGTTAAAACTGCATCTATTCATTAAACATTAAAGCCAGGACAAATTAAAACCTTGGCAAGCTGTTGATTTCTGGGGTGCATTGAGTCTAAATTTGCAACCTCCTACCATGCATATTATGTAGTATATGACCAGAGGAGCATGCATAGGCATCTGTACCCCCTGACACATAATTCTCATGGATTTTTCTACCATCTCTGAAGGGGGAAAATATACACATGCATTTGTCTCTCACCTCACAAGTTTTATCTTAAGAAGGCATTGCCCCACCACATACAAGAGCATTAGAGCTGATGACAGCCTGGGCCAGCCCCAATTTTTAAAAACCTTCACACTTAATGTAGAAATAAACCCTGTAGCTTTGACAAAGCAGAGGCACATTACAATGCATGATTTAGATCAGACATCCCCAAACTTTGGGCCTCCAGATGTTTTGGACTACAATTCCCATCATCCCTGACCACTGGTCCTGTTAGCTAGGGATCATGGGAGTTGTAGGCCAAAACATCTGGAGGGCCGCAGTTTGGGGATGCCTGATTTAGATTGTTAACCCAGCATTCCAATGAATTATAAGATGCAGGGTTAGATTTCAGAAACTAGTGCATGTGCTTCTGCAAGAGACTCCAAGGCAATTCCAGCTATTTCACAAATGTGAGGCTTTTTAAAGGCCAAATTGCCACATGGGGAGGCAGTGATTTTCAGGCAATGGGGAGGAGGTCAAAGTGCATGGTGAAGAGAAAGTTAATCCTGCTCACTTGCAATCTCTTCCCTAAAAATGTTGCAACTGGAGCAATTAGGATTTTTTTTTAAACCCTCATATTGGAGCCATTGGGGGCTTTTTTTTCAAGCATAACTGATCTGTGATGAGAGAAAACATAGGGAGCAAGGGATTAACATTCTCTCCCCAACTGCGGCTCCCACCCTCCCTAAAAAAAAAGTCCCTCTGCACAGCCAGAAAGCTTAAAAAGTATTTTCATTGGTACCTGTTTTTTGTTTTAAGAAGTCTATTTGCTGCGCTGAGCAGTTAGGGTAAGGAGAGGCATGGCAAATGAGGACAGGAACTCATGGGCTTGACTGGGAGGCCAAAGGGGATCATAGCTACATTATGAGCTGGATGTTCCCTGCACCTGGATTACTGAATGTGGGGAGAGTCTTCTGCCAGCCTCCACAATAGATTTGGCATGTCTTGTAAAGCTGAATATTTTGCTCTTGTAACCCTAGTGCTGGCTCCAGGTTGGTTTGTTATTTTTTTGTGGGGGCACAGGAAACAGCAGCACTCTCACTGTGAGACCACCTTCTCCTTTCTGCAATATGGTGCTGGTGGCTCCCCCTCGCCATTACCACATGATTGCTTGCCAGGGTGGAAGCCAGCCAGCCAGCCAGCAAGCAAGCAAGCAAGCAAGAGAGCAGGTAGTGGCAGCCATTCTCTTGCCCCTTTGGGGCCTGAGGCAAGGCAAGAAAGCCAGAGGAGCAGGAGCCACAGGGAGGGGGGGTCTTGGCAATGAGTCCAATGTGAATCCAGTACAGTGGAACCTCGGTTGTTGAACGTAATCCATTCCAGAAGACTGTTCAACTTCCGAAATGTTTGACAACCGAGGTGCAATGGGAAGTCGGAAGATTCAATTGAGAAAATTGAGAAACACGCTTCAGAAGCCGGTTGACTTCCGGGCTACGTTTGAAAGTGCAACCAATTACTTCTGGGTTTTCGGCGTTTGAAAACTGAAACGTTTGGCTTCCGAGACTCTCAAAAACCAAGGTTCCACTGTATTGTGATTGGGTTGCAAACATTAATCTGGCAAATTTACAATTAAGCCAGAGAAATGTAAAAGGAAGACTATTATATAAGAATTTTAAGAAAATGTGGCTCAAATATCCATGGCATCTTGGGCTGAATTTTTTTACCTGGATGGCTTAATAGGTAAAAATCTACCTGACTCACTGACAAAGGTTCATCTGTACTTCGGTCATCCGAAGACTTCGGAACTTCTAGTCTGTCAATAAAGGTCTGGAGCTCTTTCCTGAACGCCTTCATCTGGGCATTTATCCGGTAAAGAAGTTCATGCTCCCGTATCCGACTGCCATCATCTTCATCATCCATAAGTCCAAACAGGTCCCCATTTGCCACATAAACTCTTGCCTCTGTTATTATGGTGCTTGTGTCCGAAATCAGGCGGTCTATTGTCTTGCCCAGGCGTTCCGCCTCACAGCGGATGTCCTTCATTTGCTGCCGGTCAGTGAAGCTTTTCTGCCACCCTGCCGGCGTTGGGTAGAAGCTTCTTGTTGGGGTCAGGCAACGTATGTTGCGGACCTCCTCCGAGTCACTTTCCCCACCAATGGGCCCCTCGCGCTTGCGGTGTGGGGGCCGAGAGTCATCATCGCTTTCTTTTTTCCCTGCATCACTTTCAGCATCGCTGTCTCTGGGGCTGCCCCGGATCCCCAGATGAGAGGCCAGATCATAGCGCTGCATGTTGGACATCAAGACTCTGTTCTCATACTGGAGCTGCATGACTTTGCCACTGAGGTCATTGATCTGCATGCGAGCTGCTTTGAGCTCTTCTTGCAGCGCATCCATCTTGACACTATCGTAGTGCCTCGAACTGTCGTGAGCCCCACTCTTGTATTTGTATTTGTTCAGCTCTGTCGTGATGCGCTTGTTTTGTTCTTCCACATCAGCCAAGTTCCTCCTCAGCAATTCAGTTTCGTCCTCAACTAGCTGAAGATGCTGACGTAATTCCGAGAGGGATTCGTTCTGCTCCCCCATGAGGGGGTTGGCTGCCCCTGAAAAATCATCCCCTCTTAAGTCATCCAGCTCTGCTTTCAGCCCTCTGTTTTCCACTTCCAGCTCCACTATTTTCCTTCCTAGAATATTGGCTTCTTCTTCTACTAATCTCAGACGGAGCTTGAGTTCTGATTCTCTTGTGGTAGGAGGGCCTCCTGCTTCCCCTTTGGGTAAGGGACTGTCTAGGTCACCATAAAACGACCGATACTTCTGCAGGTCGTGTTCAAACTTGTCCTTTTCCTTGTCTATTTTGGCCAGCTTCTTCCTCATGAGGGAAGCTTCCTCTTTGACAAACTGCAACTGGCATTTCAGATCTTCACTGTCCTCCTTTCAAAAGGAAAAGGTTATTCAACAGTTACTTCATGCGTGCAAGCCAAAACACCACTTGGCAGTTCAACAAAAGAAAATACCAAAGTGTAGAATACTGGCCCTCAAAGAACATAGTGGGAGTCTTCCCGCCCTACATTCATTTCAACAGAGGCAAGCCTCCATTTGACCCATATTTCAATTACGAAAACATCTGTGCTGTGCCATAAGAACAAAATCTGATGCTACATCTAAAGGAGATTCAGGAACCTTATTCCTAGATAAAGCATAGCTAAAAAAAACCCAAACCAATTAAAAATAAAAATATTTGTGTTCAATGCATTCACACATTTTTTTAATGTGTAGGGGTTTATCTACAATACATTGATCTGTTTAAATGCTCCTGAGGAATAGCTGAGATTCTGACCAAGGGATTCTTACTCCTGGCATTATAAAATGAAGGGCAATGTTATCCTACAAGGAATAGTTTGTGACATTTATTGCCATATAATTAGTGAAATAAGTAGTGATCTATGTTTATCACTGTTATAGCCATTCAACAGTAGTCCAGGCTTTGCACTTTAAGTGTACAGATACTGAGAATTAATTATAATTAGTATTTGGGCCGTGTTCTAGCAAACAAGTACCACAAAAACAGCAGCAGATTTCCTAAGGAAACACTTGCACTCATGGATCTTTGCATTCCATACCCAGTATGGTGTATTGGTTGGAGTATAAGGCTAGGAGCTGGGAGACCAGGGTTCAAATTCTCAACCAGCCATGAAGCCCATTGGGTGACCTTGTGACAGCTACTGGCTCTCATCCTAACCTACCTCACTAGGTTATTGTGGGGATAAAATGGGGAGGAGGAGAAGTATATATGCCAGCTTGAGCTGCTGGAAGAAAAGGTGGGGTAGAAAAGCCATAAGCTAGACCATAGAATAGGCAGGTACATTTGAGCTCACCTCAGTGGGTGTCTGCTGTGACTTTTTCTCTGATTTCTGCAGATCCTTGCTTCCCCTTCTTTTCATGGACTGCTATAAAAGAAAGATCAGGGGCAGGACATAAAGGTCAGATATAGTCAACAGATGTATGAAAAGTGTACACAATGCAAATCCATTAAAGCATCATTTGAAACAGACAAAACTTCCAGCTATTTTTCCCATAATATTTGTGGCTCCACAATCCAGAGACGTTTACCTTGGAACAATACAGGGATAATGTCATACAAAACAATACCATTCTGTAATTATTATTTTTAATAAATTAAATATTCAAAGTAATATCAAAAATGAATAATTTAAAAACAAATAAACTACCCCCTCCCATTTAAAATCGACATGGAAATCTTGTAGTTTAAAAGAGATCTACATGCTTTCAAATCTTTTTTTCCACCACACCAGAGGTAGATGAGGAAACCTTAGGATGCTGCTATTCCCTGCAGTTCTGCATCGCTGAGTTGACAAATGCTGTTTACACTTTCCCAATGTGCCCTACATCTTGATGAATACTGAGGACCATAGCTTTGTGAAAAACATTTTATGACAAGTTAATAGCCTCTTTTGCCTGCCTAATGCATAGGTTACCAAATAGGAAAACCATTTTTATCCTTCCTTTGAATATGAACCATACCAGAGTTATTTTACTATGCAATATACTAATCTTTCAGTAGAACACCTAGCAATTTACCACTTTCCTCTATCTTCTTTTTAAAAAATCAAATGCATGCAGTTTAAGTTGCTTTTAGTATCATGTTGCTACTGAAAAACACAGCAAAATAAGACCATCCGCAACTCAATTTAGCCATAGTACTTGCATTTACATGAACTTAGGGGTATCATCCATTTTACATTATCACCTTGAGGCAATCCTGGAGCAAAGGAAATATTCATCCTTGCTGGTCAGAAATGGGAACAGCCAGTCACACTGCAAGTTATGGGAACAGGACCAGCACTCTGGATGATGGCTCAGTCAGGAACTCATCTGGAAGTCTAACAAATGACCAACGGTGCCCAATCCTAGTATTGGGTGGGGTTCCTTGCAGACTCTGAGGAGGGAAACATCCTGCTCTTCAGGTTTACACTTTGTCTGCAATCCTAACCCCCACCCCACTCATGGGGCTTTGCAGAGTGGCCATGGTGGAAGGTCAGGGGGTACAAGAAGATTGGCCTCAACCCCTGAGGTCTGGACCCAATCACAGGCTGACATAGCAATTGGTATTATGGCAGCAAGACTGGCTCAGGATCCTGTGGATCCCAGGCCAGCTCAACCATACCCCCTTCCCCAACTTCAGAATATGCCATTTGGGAGCTTCCCACTGGGCTCTGCTAGCAGAGATACCACCTATCTGTTGGGAGGGCAGAAAGGAGAGATCAGTTCAGTCAGCAGTGCTGACACCTCCATGCAATCCACGCACACATCCAGCCTGGCGTAAGACCCAATGAAATATAAGCGCTCAACTTAGTGAATACTCTAGCCATGACTAAGTCTGGATCTAACCCAATGCACATTTTGATAGAGCAAAAAGCAGAAGACTATTCTTCTTTCTCTTACCCAGCCCCCTGCCACACTTCTTCCTATTCACTGCAATAATCCTTTGTTGTTATTATCAGGTTGACATCTGCTGGGCAATGTGTGTTTTTCTTTCTTTCTCTTGAGCTGTATATTTCCAGGCTAAGTTAATCACTATGATACTACCATGGCAGGGGAGAATGGTTAACCCATGTTAAAAGGCATAAGATTAATCTGCATGAGGTATTCTTGAAAATCCTCCCCAACACGCCCTGCACCTTCCAAACAGAAATGTTCTCAAGACATGATCTTTAGAGCTATGAAACTATCAAGAGGTATCCAGCTGGTAGGAATTCTCATCTCTGAACATTTTCAGTGCAGAAAGAGGCCATGGTGCACTGACACTGTTACACTGTTATAATCATTACTTATCGAGGATGCAAACTGCTGATATCTGTTCAAATTAAAGGTGTAGTCAAACCTCTAGCATGGTATTTTTCTGGTGACTGAGCTTCCAGGACAGTCACTATCAATCAGGTTTTAAATGAACCTAAGTCTCTCTTTATTCCAGGCAAGCAGAATGGCAGCATGTGCTCAGCGAATACCTCCTAAGCTTGATGGCCAGCCATCCGAAACCTAAAGCAGGGAAGTCATTAGAGACAAGTTTCAACTAAAATTATATCTCAGGCTTCTTTAAATGACAACTATCATGGATTTAGCATTTCATTATAATTCAAGACAAGAGGAAAAAACCCTCAAATCTAAATGGGTAGTTCAGATGTTAGTAAATAGTTCCATCTAGGGTTGGTGTAGGGAACCACTGGCCCTCCAGATGTTGCTGAACTATAGCTCCCATCATTCATTGGCCATGCTTGCTAAGGCTGTATGGAAGAAGTTATATCTGATCTCACACAACCATAGATCCAGTCAACATTTCCTAGAGAGCTGCTTCATATGAGGGGATCAGTGAAACGTCTGTAGCTTGTGCATATTAACAGTGGGTAAGCACAGCCGTACTTGTAGATACTCTTGGTCAGCCATTACTTCCACCATAGCCCCTGGATCTTTTTCGGCACCATTTGAAGCAGCCGCAAATGTTTCCTAAAGAATAGAGGCATGATGCTCCTACCAGGTGTAACTACAGTAGGCATCTCATATATTAGGAAGAACCAACAAAAAAAAAATAGAACAAATTTCCACCTTTATAATTTTCAAGCATGACATATTCTCTCACACTCACTCACAAATTAGTGAGAGTCTACCAAAGTTTACCTTTGGTACATAATACTGGTCTTGAAAGACCTACATTGGCTCCCAGTACGTTTCCAAGCACAATTCAAAGTGTTGGTGCTGACCTTTAAAGTCCTAAACGGCCTCAGCACAGTATACCTGAAGGAGCGTCTCCACCCCATCGTTCGGCCTGGACACTGAGGTCCAGCACCGAGGGCCTTCTGGCGGTTACAGTTACAGGGAACCAGGCAGAGGGCCTTCTGGATAGTGGCTCCCGTCCTGTGGAATGCTCTCCCATCAGGTGTCAAGGAAATAAACAACTATCTAACTTTTAGAAGACATCTGAAGGCAGTCCTGTTTAGGGAAGTTTTTTTAATGACTGATGTTTTAATGTATTTTTAATCTACTGTTGGAAGCTGCCCAGAGTGGCTGGGGTATAAGTAATAAATTCTTATTAAATTATTATTATTATTACCTCTTCAGCTCTCAGAGAAAATTTCAGTTTGATTTTTTAAGTCAGTGGACTTCATAGATGGTAGGTTTATAGCACAACAGGTGTGCAGCTGGTCCCTATTTCTTGGTTAGGATCCATGTGTGTCCTGCTAAGGCTGCACTTTTGCTTTAGGGATATCTCAACATTTCTAAGCTTTAAACTGCAATATGTTGCTTCTGGGGGAAAGATGCCATTAATTCCCCAGCTACGGGTGCTGCAGCTGTACAAATTGTAGCTGCATAAATAATACTGATCAGTAAGAAAATTGACCTTTCAAATATTCCTGCTAGGTTGTGACACAAAAACTAGTGCTCAGCCTGCAAAGGAGAAGCTTGTACTTCATGGTTGTGGTATAAAATCCAGCATTGCTACTAGCCTCACAATTCCCATAGGTCATGAAGGCCTCTATGTCAAAGTGTGCTGCTTTGCCCTGCTTTGGCAAAGAGTAATGGTGATTTTCCTTGTTTTAGCCTTTTTATTATAAATATATATTTTACTAAAACAAGATTATCAAAAAAGGAAAAAAAGTAAGGAGGGATAAACATGACAAAGTCCCTAGAAGTAAAATTCATTTCCCTTCCCTGTTTAAGTCCCAACATTTTAATCTAAAAGCTGGCAGAGCATTGAAATGCCAGAGAATGATGATGACCTTTTCTTCCCATCACAATCTCTTTAGCAGTCTTCCTCTCTCTCCCCTCTTGGGCATGTAGCCCTGGTTACTATCGCAGTTCAAGAATTCAAGCTTGCATAGCAAGATCAAGTCTGAGCTGATATTTCTCTGACACAGGCTCACAGATAACACACAGAGATTGTCTCTCAATACACATCCATCAGAAAACAGCACAGTTCACATTGTTCACTAAACTCACTTCGCTGGTTACACAATGGTTTTTCCGCTGGAGACTTTGATTCTCTGTTAAACGGCTTAATACAAGGTACCATCTGGGATCTCTCACAACCTGCCTAGACTCAAGCCAACCCCCTAGAACACAGGTGTCAAGGACAAGGCCCGCGGGCCAAATGCGGCCCGCGAGACCTCGTCATGTGGCCCGTGAGCGTGCGGGAAGGTCTTTTTTTTTTCTGGGCCGTTTTGGCCCCGTGCGGCTTTCTGCCGCGTCGGGGAAGCCCCCCGCACCATTTTTTCCTTGCCGGGTGAGCCCGGCAAGGCTTTTGATTTTCAGGCCGTTTTGGCCCAGCGCGGCTTTTTGCCGCCTCGGGGGTGCCCCGCGCGGCTTTCTGCCGCCTCGGGGAAGCCCCCCGCACCATTTTTTCCTTGCCGGGTGAGCCCGGCAAGGCTTTTGATTTTCGGGCCGTTTTGGCCCAGCGCGGCTTTTTGCCGCCTCGGGGGTGCCCCGCGTGGCTTTCTGCCGCGTCGGGGAAGCCCCCCGCACCAGCCTGCTGATCCCACCACCACCCCGTGCTGCGCCAATCCCTGCGAACAGCAGGCAGCGGTGGAGGGGGGGGGAGAATGAGCAGCATCTCCTCCGCTACAGCGGAGACGTTTCTTGCTCCTCCTGGCCACCCCCCCCTCGCAAAAGCCTTCTTTTGCGGGTGGGGGGGGTGGAGAAGCAAGCAACATGCCCTCTGCTACAGCAGAGGAGACGTTTCTTGCTCCTCCCGGCCGCCCCCCCTCGCAAAAGCCTTCTTTTTTGGGTGGGGGGGTGGAGAAGCAAGCAGCATCTTCCCTCTCTCCTCTCTCTCTTTCACTCCTTCCTTCCTTCCTTCTCTCTCTCTCTGTCTCATTCCCTTTTACCCCTCCCTCCCTCCCTCCTTCCTCCCCTCTCTCCTCTCTCTCTCTTTCACCCCTTCCTTCCTTCCCTCTCCCTCTTTCTTTCACTCTCTCTCACCCCTTCCTTCCCCCCTCTCTCACCCTTTCCTTCCTTCCCCCCTCTCTCATTCCTTTCTTTCTTTCCTTCCTTCCTTCTTTCTTTCCTTCCTTCCTTCTTTCCTTCCTCCTCCCTCCCTCCCTCCCTCCCTTCCTCCCTTCCTTCCTCCCTCCCTCCCTCCCTTCTCTCTCTCTCTCTCTCTCTCTCTCTCTCTCTCCCTTTATTTTTCTTTCTTTCCTTCCTTCCTTCCTTCCTTCCACCCATCCATCCATCTCTCTTTCTCACCCCTTCTTTCTTTCCTTCTTTCCTTCTCTCTCTCTTCCCTCCCTCCCTCCCAGCCTTTTAGAGGAGGAAAACCAGAAAAAAATATTTTTTCCACACAGTGGAGAGGGGGAGGGCGGCCCTTTGAGGGTCACCGGCCCTTTGAGGGTGACCAAACTGCTGATGCGGCCCCCGATGAATTTGAGTTTGACACCCCTGCCCTAGAAAAACCAGGTGTCAGTTTCAAAAGCAGGCATGTAACAGACTGATGATAACAAGCCTTGAGGATAACAAGCCCTGGCAGTGAAACCAACGAGACATTATATCCTTATTTACTTTAATCTTCTTTGCAAGTCCCTTCTTTGCAAGCTTTTTATTTATTCCCTGTCATGCAGTTGTTGAAGCCTCATAAAAATTGCCTTGCTACTTGGAGGGACGAAAGTGGGGGGTATTTTTTCTTACACTGACCCATACCTAGATGCAACACAGTATTGTCCTTCCTATACGTATCTGTCTGAACAGGTGATTGGGGCTACTCATCATCTCAACACAGTCTCAGAGTATCTCTGCCATGAAGATGCTGCAGGCTCAAAAGTTCCTACTTGTTGAGATAATCTTTTTACAGTTTCATCTGATTATCTGAGATTCTTTAAATGAAGATGCTGGGGACTGAACAGGCTAATGATACATTGCAGTGGTACCTTGGGTTACAGACGCTTCAGGTTACAGATGCTTCAGGTTACAGACTCTGTTAACCCAGAAATAGTACCTTGGGTTAAGAACTTTGCTTCAGGATGAGAACAGAAATCTCGCAGCGGCGGCGCAGCGGCAGCAGGAGGCCTCATTAGCTAAAGTGGTACCTCAGGTTAAGAACAGTTTCAGGTTAAGAACGGACCTCCAGAACGAATTAAGTTCTTAACCAGAGGTACCACTGTATATGCAAATATCTGAAACAGAAAGAAAGGAAAATAGGGGGGGAAGCAGCTTGGTAGAGCATAGTTTGTTGTGGAGAAGAAGGAAGAGGAGGAGGAGGAGGATGCAACTCCTTCATGTACCACTTTTGCTCTCATGTTTATTTTTTTAAAAAAAATAGTTTTTATTGGTTTTTCGATATATACATCCTTTATGAAATATCTCTCTAACAATTTTCCATTTTTTCCTGCCCCCCTCCCCTCGACTTCCCTTATACCTCCACTTTGTTTTACTTTCAATTTATTCATCCTGCATATTCTCCCCCCTAATTAATTCCTAATACCTTTACATCTATTTTTTATTATATACATTTGTGAATGTTGACTCAAACTCTGCCAATGAGTCCAACTCTTTGCTCTCATGTTTAGAGGTGTTTAGGTGAATATGTGCCTATATTTCTCCAAACAATCCAGCTGGGCTTTGAGGTCAGTTGGTGAGGACCTTTTGAAGGTACCATAATTGACAGAGAAAGAAAAATTGTCATTGACTCCGCAGACAGGGCCTTCTTTGCATTAGCAGCTGTGGAATTCTATCCCTATGAACTTTGGTCGCCTCCTGATCTGTTCAGTTCCAGTAGGAACTGAAACCTCCCCCACCTCCTGCAGCCCTTTGGATATTAATATGTCTGGATCGAAGGCCTGTAATACATTTTTAAAAACCAGAATCCATAAAAAGTATTCATTTTATCTGTTTATGTTTATTTGTTGCAACCTGCTCCAAGATCATACAAGATGTGGGGTAGGCTATAAATCTTATATATAATAAAAGCAGAATACAATATGTGCATAGAACATGGGAAAGAGAGTATGGTAGGAAAGGTCATTTGAAGTGCCACAGCAGCCAGCAAGGAAATAGTTAAGCACCTCACCATCACTTTTCAGTTCAAAACGCCCCCTCTCAATGCTGCTTTTCTTAAAAACACATAAACAACCTGTTATATGCATTTCCATAAAACATGTGGTTAGGCCCTTCCACGTGCAAGGAATGCAATATATTGCTGAGCTATGTACGAAAGTATTTCTTCTCTCCTAAGGCTCTGAAATGTGTTGGCACGTTTTGCAGGGATCTGTGATGCCAGAATTCTTTTGCACGGACTCCCATCCCTCATATATACCATGGAAATGATTTTTTTAAAAAAGCCCTGCAATGCCATTAGCCGCTATACAAGCAGAAACAACCGGAAAACTATTCATGATTTCGAGCAGTTCTTAGCAACTAAAGATAATTTTGGATACTACATTTTAAACAGGGTAAAACATACATCTCTGGATCCCGCTTGAATAATTAATCATTATGGGTTGTATCCATCTAAGTTTTACTAAGGGTAGACCTAATGGGCCTAAGTTTGTCATGTTCATTAATTTGAATGAGCCTACTTGAGTAGGACTAGCATTGGATACAACTCGCTGTTGGCCAACCTTGCACTTATTCTACTCCTGATCACAAGAGAAAAGAAAAATGTAAAACCAACTACTTGCCTGTTATGTCACTCAAATGTTCCCTCTAATCCCCCATATGCTTGAGAAGGAAGTCCCATGAAGTTACCTACGAGTACTAGAAAGAACTTAATTGAAGCAGATGAACTGGTAAGCAAAAAGAGCTCAGCACTCTGCCACTTCATTGGTATTATCAAAATCCAACAACTGTGATTCAATGGCAAGTTAATGAGCAATCAAGAGAATACTGAAATTCCCCCAAATCAGGATTCACAATACTATTCATGATTTTTAAATACATCAAGGATAGTAATATTTCCTTTTCTTTTCTTTTTCATAACATCCATTTATGACTTGACTATTCCGGGTGAAAAAATTAGTGTTTGAGCCTGTCTTTTAAATTTTGCAAAACATAACTGAATCACCATAACAAAGATAACAGCCGAAGAAATAGATCTCTGGTGAAATATGAATCCCATGTGGGACTTGTCAGAGCAAACGCTGCAGCTAATAATGCAAGAAAGATATTCAGGAGTTTTATCCTGGCAGAAGCAAGTAAGAGAAGTCCACTGCAGTTGTTAGTTACTGTATGATCCACATTTAAAGAGGCAAACTGCTATTCAAAGGCTGGATTTCATTACTTACAGGGAAAGCAACATGCGGTTGCTTATTCAGTAAAACAGCAACTACATGCAAAACCGGCTTGAAACCTCTTCGTGTTTCAAACACTGTGGACATTTTATTGCAGTTTGAATGAAATGCAGTGACTCAACAACCAAACCAACAGAAATTAGTTCACTTGCATGACAGACATGTCTCCCACAAAATGAAGAACTAGAAAAGATTGGACATTCAAAAGAAGCAGGATAGCAAAACTGAACTGTAGCTCTACTCTGTATGCAGGTTGCCCTCTTTCCATTAAGCACACCGACTGCTATTTAAACAATTATGAAATTCAGGGTGGAGCAAAAACTTGCCATATTCCCCAATTCCCAAAAGAAAGGGGTGAGTACTGACCTCTTTCATCTTGTCAAGTTCATTCTGCAGAGCCTGCTTAGCGATCTCTACTTCTATTAGCTTCTGTCTTAACTTGTCATTTTCATCTTCTGTGGTGGTGCGTTTTTCTTCCACATTTTCCAGCTCATGGTGAAGTCTCACTGAGACATCCTTCGCAACCTAAATGCAACAGTATTTAAAACTTTAAATAAGCAGAAAGTCATATTTATAGCAGAAATACGTTATATGAGTAGTCTGCCAACAAAAACTGAGTTGGTGTCGATAATTCTGAAGCTAGACTAGCATTCTGACCAGTTAGGAGGTATATTTCCACTAAATATTCCTAATGGTAAGAGTTGTGTGACAGTGGAACAACTTGTATCACAAGGTGGTGGGATCTCCTGAGTATTTAAGCAGAGGCTGAGCAATTGTCTGTCAGGTTTGTTGTAGTTGCATCCTGCACTGCAGATCCTGCATTGAGTATGGGGTTCAACCTCATTACTGTATCTCTAGATTCTCTTCCAATTCTATTAGTTACATAGAATCATAGAACTGCAGAGTTGGAAGGGACCACGAGGTTCAATTCCATTAGAAGTTGAATAAATTACTCTCCCCACCAAGGAATCTAACTGGGGCTTAGTTCATGCAGTCCAATGTACTCCTGATTATTACATGGCTAAGACGTGACTGGAACTCCCACATCAAATACCATCTCTTTCCATTAGAAGACTAGGCACAGCCCAACCAAAAGCTTGATTTGAACCTGGGAGTCTTAGTTACATTCACCTTTCTCAGTGGAAAAATCTCCTTGACACTAACATGAAAACTGGGGCTGTACCCCTTGGTTGATGAATCTAGTAATGCTTTAGAAATCAAGGTTACAAATTTTAATTGGGCAGGAGAAATTTTCACTGGTATGTCTGAGTAGGGTACAAATTGTTTTAAAGGTGTGTGGCTTTTGTCACTGTAAAAGGGAATACAATGAAAAATACTTAAGATGCCTTTTACTTCTAACAATGAGTGACTGATCATTAAATTGTAAGTCATCTGTTTTCCAGATTTATAGGCTTTGTCACTTTACACATTTATGTGGATTTTTCTCACATCTTATCTTCATACCTTGAAAGATCAGATTAGGTTAACAGATATGAAGATAAAAAACTGAAGATATGACAAAAAACTGAATATATTAGAAAACAGTTCATGTGGTACTTTAAAATTGTAAAAACAAGTAGATAAGGAACTATTAGACATCTTGGTGTAGACTTGGTATAACAACCATTAAAAGTAAAAATCTGTAAGATCCAATTTCATCTTTTTTGTTGTTTTTTTAAGTTTTAAAAATAAGCTTTATTTATCAATCACATATACCTTTACATCAGCTTTACATTCCACACTTGCAAGTGCGGTAATTACATATATCACATTCATACCAAACAAAATGTAGAATTTAAACCACACACTCCATGAAGATACAAGAAGGGAGAAAAAGAAAAGGAAAAGAAGAAAAAAGAAGAGAAAAGAGAAGAAGAGAAGAAGAAAATAAAGTTACATTTAAGTAAAGAAAAAGAGTTACAAATAAAAACATGACTTCATACTAATTGTGCATCGTTTCTTGTTCTTGTTGTTTATACTTGCTATTTCTTATATTTACTTTCTCTTACATATTCACAGAGTTGGTGAATTGTTTAGTATGAAATTCGCAAGGGGATGAAAATATATAAGAATATAAGAAAGTAGACTGGATAGAAAAATGTATAATAATAGTAAGAAACTAGAATAAGAAGATCCAATTTCATCTATTGGTACACAGCTCTATCTATTAACATTCAGCTAGCCTTTTTAACATTTTGTTTAGCATGCTATTATATTTACAGTTTCATATCTTCTCAAAAGCAACAATCACTTTCAATAGCCTTTTCCCCCAAACAAGCCTACATAAGATTGTGGCTTTAATCTTAGTTTCCCCTAGTTACAGCAAGTCAAAGGAAAAATGATTGGCTGGAAGCAACCCAGAAACCTCCTATTTACCAGAAAGCAGCAGGAGAGAATGACTCACTCGTTCTTATGGGAAACATAATTGTCTATGAAATATGGTTAATTAGAATACAGATTGTCTTTCAATCTAGAGATGAGAAAAGGTAGAAAACATACCACTGAAAATTTTAATATGCAAAGAGAATACAAATTTGGCTAACTAGTCATAATGTAGGAGAAAAAGATCTAGGCCTCTAACATAATTATATTATGTTGCAGTTTCTTTAAATCAAATCTGATTGCATCATCAAGGTTTGCATCACATATTTGCGAGGTATATTGTAGTGATGGTAGTGTATCAACTACAAGGTTGGACTCTTTTGTCTTTGAGACACATTTGCCCATTCAAATGGCCTCTGTAGAGCCTTGGGTAGCTTTATACAGAGGTCAATGAAACAACTGTCAAAGCAACAAAGCAACTTCTTAGCCTAAGTGTTGGTACCTTTAGGTCTTGCTCCAGGCTACGTAGAAGTTCTCCATCAATCTCCCCAGTTTGGGCATAGCGGAGCTTCTTGCGCTCTGCTTTTCGAAGGCGATACTGGAGGATCCTGCAATTTTTATTGGCCCTCTCCAATTCATGGCGCATTTCCTGCAGTTGGCAGGCATCCTCTTCGAAGAAGCTGTCCCTCATCTCATCCATCTCAGTCCTTAGCTCGTCTATCTCATTCTGACACCCATTGAGACAGGACAGACAGAAATCCACCATATAAGGTTAGTTCACATAAATTAAAGTAATAGCACCTTTAGTGCTATTACTAAAAGCAATAACAAACAGCACCTTCGAGTAATCTACACATATTTTAGACAGATGTATCCATTGCTATCTTATGCCTGCCCCCATAATAGCTCTCATATGCCAACATGTATATCAGTAGGGAATCCACTAATAAATCATAAGTAAATGGTACTTATCCAGTGTGGGCAGTAACAAGAAGTAAACAAAGCTGTATCTACCACTAGATACTCAGTTGACCTACTAAAAAGTAATGACCCTAATATAGTCAAGTCCATTCATTTCAATGGGTTTACTCTGAGTATGACTAACATTGGTTACAACCCATAGTCTCCCCACTGTTTGAACAGATCAGCTCTACAATGGCAAAGCAAGAGGCATGTTGGTCTTCCCCATCTTATCACCACATACGGTAGTCATTCCTGATATGATAGTATGCAACTCCTGAGTATTTATCTACTAACTGTAAAGTGCAACTGTAATCTTAAGGAGACCTAGCATGCAATCCCTTCCCTAACAGGTGAAACAAATGGTAGCAGGAAAGAGCCATCTGATCTGAAAAGAATAATTACTTTAAACATTTCCCTTAAGACATGTAAAGAAGACGCATTTGCACATGGCAAAATTTGGAGTGCTTCACACATGAGAGGCGAAGAATGAACATGGATGCTCATGGTCTGGCATGTCATCCATGGATGCTCTGTAGGGTCTGGCTGGGAAACTATTATTTTCTGACTGCTATTCCAAAAAGCTGAATTTATCAAATACAGGAGGGGAACTAGAGCCTCCCCTCTCAGAAATGCAGTAGAATATAAACATTTTCCTTTTTGATGGGAGTGGGTGGAATGTAGCAGCTGCTCATATTTGTGTCAAAATATGTCTCCTCCCCATTTTGTGTCTCCTCCCCATTTTGAAACCAGAAGGTTTAGCATCTATTCATCAATTGCTTTGTCTTCTACAAGTGGGATTCTCCAGTTGAATTCCCCACTCTGGGCTGGCCCACACTCTTTTAGCCCCCCCCCTTCTGCTCACCTTGAGGGTCTCATTCTCCTCCAGCAGTTTCTCCATCTCTTCCTGCAGCTCCTGCTGCTGCTGAGGGTTGAGGCTCAAGGCGCCTTCGGCGGCTCGGCTGCGCCCATTGCCCTCTTCCGCCCCAGCCAGTGCCATTGGCGACGGGGTCGACGAGGCAGGCTGAGGCTGCTTGGCGGCCGCGTCTTCGCCGTTCCCCGGGCTGCTGCCTTTGCTTTGCATCTGGGCCGCTGCCAGCCCCTTCCTGAGGTGGAACTGGATGAGCTCACTTTGCAGGCATCCTTCCTTCCAGTAGCCGCCGCCCTTCGCTGCCGCGCAAGAGGCCGGAGGAGCCGGGGCTGCGTCCCCTCCGCCCTTCGGGAGAGGCCTGCCCGCTTTCCCTCGGCTCCAGCTCTTGGGTGGCGGCTGTGAGAGCGCGAAGGGGCCCTCCCTTTCCCCCTCCTCTCCAGCCGGCGTCTGCGGCTGCTCTCCGGCTCCGAGAGAGGCAAGCTCGGGGTCTCTGGGAGGCGCCTCCCGCTTGTCAGCCGCAGGCCTCGGCGCTGCCTTCGGGCAACCTCCAGCCGGGACCAGGGGCGTGGCGGCTTGAACTTCAGCACCATCCCCGGCCTGGACAGCTCCCAGCGGCGCCGCGTTCCTCGCTAGCGCAGGCTGTGCGGACGCCTTGTCCCCTCCCACTCCGCCTCCCTTCGCCCGGCCCGCTTTCTGCCCGGGCGGCGGCGGCTGCTGCTGCTGCGGCGGTGGCTGCCGGGCGGAGCTTGCTTTGGAGGCAGCGGCTGCAGCTGCAGTCGCGGAGCGGGGTGAGCTAGCAGCCGGGGAGGGCTGGCGGACGGGGGAATCCTTGGGTCTGCCTGGAGACGATGCTCGCTGCTGCTGCTGCTGCTGCTGCTTGTTTCGGCTGCTGCTCCCCTCTGGATGCAGGCGAGGAGAGGCGGTAGCAGCAGCGCCTCCGCTAGGCGGCTGGCTCATGGCTGATGCTATCTCCCAGGCGTCGCAGAAAGGTCCGGCCCCGCAAGGGTCATCGTCCCTTCCTAGCTGCCCTTCGAGCTGGGGAAAGAGGCACACACAGAGCGCTCGTAAATGACTCAGCACCGCATCACCAAGCCAGCCTGCTCGCCACAATGGGAACCGTATGCCTCCAAGAAAGAGGGCGGAGTTTGAAGCGGCGCCACGAGGTTTTGCGAAAAGTCCCAGGCGCAAAAAGTATCGCACTCTCCTCCAAGGCAGAGTCGTCACCTGGGGGGGTTGCTTTGAGAGCACTCCAGCTTTGCAGGAAAAACATTTGCTATTCTGGGGAGGGGAGCCTTTTCTACTGCTAATTTTCTGGTTCCAAACGCTCAAAATCACCTCATCCGGAGTATTCCTAAAAGAATTAGTTCATCTAATCACTTGCTCCTAAGTACTTCTGGGGCTGGTTCCATACAGCCGTTTTAAAATGGGTCATCCAGCCTTTCCCATCCCAAATTCCATGCTTACTTTTACCGCACTTTGTGCTAGTTATCCCACAACTCTGCAAAAGGGGTGATGAAAGGTTCTGGGTAGAATACTATCAAACTACGGTAGTACACTATCAAACTCGGGTACTATCAAACCATACAAACAAGCTGGGGGAGCTGTTCACTGGGGGAGCTTTGGCCTTGTTCTGATTGGCTGACACAAGTTTGTGTGCCCATTCAACGCTGAACAACAGGCCCTGTACACCCCACCATTATTTCACTTTATAGTGGCTATCCCCTTTACTCTGAGCCCCAATAATAAATGTGGGTATCTATGGCTGCAATCCTATACACACTTGCCTAGGAAGAAGACATGGACCAGATTTCACTGCATGTTTGTTCACATTCATCCCTGTCTAACCCTATCTTCCTCCCCTCCCTCTACTGTCTTCCTTGCAAATTTAAATTGCAAGCCACTTCCTTTGTAGCTTCTGTATTACTCCAGGTACATTGGTGGTAAATAATAATAAGGGAACAGTAAAAAAATAAGATGCAGAATTACTGCACAAGGTTCGAATCTGTACATAGGAGCCAATCCATGCAAAATATACTCTTGACTTCTTCAAAAGAAGAAATAGTTCAGCCCTGTGTACCTGAAGGAGTGTCTCTACTCCCATTGTTCGGCCCACTGTTCAACACTGAGATCCAACGAGGTTACAGGGAACCAGGCATAGGGCCTTCTCAGTAGTTGTATCAACCCTGTGGAATGCCCTTCCATCAGATATCAAGGAAATAAACAACTATTTGACTTTTAGAAGACATCTGAAGGCAGCTCTGTACAGGGAAGTTTCTAATGTTTGACATTTTACTGTGGTTCTGTAATTTGCTGGAAGCTGCCCAGAATGTCTGGGGCAACCCAGTCAGATCGCCAGGATATTATTATTATAATAATATTATAATTATTATTATTGAGAACCTCTGGACTTGGAACTCAAAACCAGGATCTCCAAGATGAGAATGAAAACATGTTCCAAGTTACAACTAAAACATACTTATAATCATTTAAAACAAATCTAGTTATTCAGTAAAGCACTTTAATTTCTTCCTCCTCCACCCTATCCAACCCAACACACACTTTTGTATTTCTTTTTTGTTCCCCAAGTGTAGGGAATTTTATTAGAATTGCTGAACTTCCCTTCTAACTTCCAGCTCTGTGCATTCAAACGCTAAAGACAATTTTTCTACAAAGGGTGTGTTTTAGCTGAAATACAGACACTTTTGTATTTCTAATTACATTTTTAAATGGAAAGAATGGGCAAAATATATAGTAGAATGGTAGATCTCAAAGTTATTCTTAATCCAGAAAAGTATATCATCAATATGCAATATTAATCTCAACAGCACCTTATGACAATTATGACAAACTGAGCATAATATACGGTATATGTGTATGAAGAGAGAGGGTGACCGAGAAAGTTTTACATGAGACGATGAAATAGACAAGGTCTGTTGCCAGATTTTAGCAGTCTATAAAGTTATATGCCAGAAAAACACTAGATTATCTAATTATTTGCTTAGGTGCCAATGCTGCAGATTCTTATTTTAGATGAAGTACTTAAAAGAAGTGAAACATTATTAGTTTATTATAATGCAGGCAACTACAATATATCAAATGGGAGATCAGTACACCACCCGCATTTTATTAGTGAATAAAATAAAATAGCCACCTTCTGAATTCTAGAATTCCCAAGTGTAGATGGGATTGCAGCCTAAATTAATAAATGTTTTACATATATCTATTACTATTGTTACATCCAAATTCTATTACCCCAAAGTCTGCAGGTTACCAAATGTTAGCAATTATTTGAAATCTCTCTTTCTCAAACACTTCATCTTCAATCTGAAATTCAAATTGGTTTTACTGAATGAAACTTCAGATTCTCAAAACAAAGCAAAAGCTAAAACACTACACAATAACACCTCCAAGTTGCATTGCAGCCGAGTCATCACTTTTACCAAGGAACTGCCAAGGACATCCTATGACCTCCTTCAAGCCTTCAGTTGCAGCAGCGGTTGATACCTCTCTATACAAACTTCATCTCATTAAAAAAAATAAAAATAAAGCTACAATCAAAACCAAAAATCTTTTCCCCCCTCCCCTAGATCTCTGGGACATCACGTGGTTATGAGGTGGCAGAATGTTGCGCCTCTGCAGATTTCCATGTTAAAGCAAGGCGGGGGGCGGGGAGGAAGAGAGAGAAACAAAGAAGGAATTCCATACTTCACCATTTAGCATAGACTACCTTGAAAACATCCAGCAGCTCAGAGGTGGCTCTATTTGTTCACTTATCTCCACCGCCGCCGCCCCCCCCCAGCCCCCAGCAACGGTCTATTTCCAGTGTGTCGAGATTTCGAAGCTCTTTTTGAACTTTTATGCAGGTTTAAGCAGGCGGAGAGTTTGCACGCGCGCTCTCTACAAAGGATCAAGGGCTTTGTTAAGTTGTCCTGCTGTGCGATTGCCCTTTTCTTTGCGAACAATGGCTCCCGCCGGCATCAGCGTTACTTACCCCCCACTTGGTGTCCTCTTAGGCTGGCTAAACTGCACACGCCCACGGATGCACGAGGTACCAAGCGGAGCCAGAGCTGCTCGGGGTAATGCAGCAATATTCATGAGCTGACCTCATTGGGCCCCGGAAAGGGAGAGCGGGTGGGGGTTGGGGAGAGGAGGGAAGGAGGGAGGGAGGGAGGGAAGAGAGAGAGAGAGGGAAGATCAAAAGAGAAGAGCCACGCCCGGGCAGGCCTCAGGGCACCATTGCACCTCGTATTATCGGCACAGGGTAGAATTGGATTACAGCTCTCCGGGTAGGAAGGAGGCAAAAGACATGGGAAGTTTCCCTTCGAAATTCAGTCCAGGGAAACAGTCGATTCTGATCAAATATTTATTCTTCTTTGAAGTCCGGATGTGCGGACTGCACAGTGATGTCAGGCGCTTTTTGATGTTGCAGCAGCAGCAGCATAATGACAACTGGGCTCTCCTTTGTTCTTTGGCTCCAGTGGCTGTTTGACTTGCATTTCAGTCAGTCTCAAGGAATCGGAGACAAAGAAAGACTATAACCATGTTGCTCCGCTGCCTGTGGCTTCACTTACTCGGGATTCGCTTTTGTGAAAACTTAAAAAGGCTGGCTATCACGAGTAAAGGCCTAATACCGCTTACCAAGTGTGGTTTTAATTATTTGATGGAAAATTACATTGAATTCTCTTGTAGTTTCAAAACTATGTATGCATGTGTTAGGGTTCAGAGATATCTCTTTCTTTAAAGGCGATCAAATCCTCTAAAATATGGATTGTTTCTTGCCTCATGAAATCACCAGTAGTAGATCCTGCATTTTCTGTACAACACAATTTTCTTCTATCTATTGTATAATCCGTATACATCTTCTAAAAAAAAGAAAAAGAATAATGCTGAATGTGGCTGGGCCAAACTTCACTGCATAAAGTTTTGTCTATTTTTGTGTAGTGTCATCAGTGGACAGTAAACTCCAGTTCACACAAATGTAAACAGGTACCTGATAGTTTAGGATTAGAGGACTAAAATCATTTCTGTCTGGTGAATCAAACTGGTAGGTGTTAAGATTGTCGACCTGATGAGGAATTTCACTTTGGGTGATCTTTGGCTTGCGTAGATGGTTATATGGAATAAAGGAACACAAAAGAGAACATTTTGTTTAAAGGGTTTAAGTCGTGGATAGTGTCGCGCTTGTTACTTGTATGAATGGAACCTCCAGCCTTGGGCCAGTTCATGCAAGAATGGAGGTTTTTGATCTTACACATTTCATTAACAATTTGTTTATGCCTGTGTTCCAATAATTATTGGAGTACTTTATATATGGAGCAGTAAACAGGGCCATAGCTAATGGGGGCTAGCTGGGGTCTCTGCCCCGGGTGAAGCCTCTAGAAGGGCACCACTGAACTCCCAGCTTGTGGAGGTCTTGAATAGGACTTACTCTCTGGTCTGTGCCTAATCATTATTACAGTTTCCATTATTATTATTATTATTATTATTATTATTATTTTATATCATCCAGTTATAATACTTTCTTAGAATTCCTCAAATGTTCTATTACTCTCTGAGGTGATCTACTTAAGGTTCAATAAAAGCCAGATACATACACAGACAATTTTACTATTTGGAGAGACTATCTCTTCTCCAGCCTCTTTCAAACTACTTTTTACACCTTTTATGAACAAATGTGTTGAGGTTGAGTTTGTATGTGTGTGTGTGTGTATGTATGCAAACACACATGGGGTTTGTGACAAATGGGGTCTTTGCCCCAGGTGACAGAAAGCCTAGTTTCGGCCCTGCAGTAAATGCTGAATTGGTAGGCCCTATCTTTGATTTGTAGAAAATACTTCCGGTAAGTCAGCTAAATCAAATTATATAAAAATAATAATTCCAGCTTGGCTGGAATCCTCATCCCAGACTCCCAGTGAGGCCTTGGAAGCTTGGCTTGCAGCACAACAGGGTTCAGCACTAGGCAGCTCCCATGGAAGAGGTTTGGCGCTGTCCAACCCCACCAGCAAGTGGCGAGTGGAATGATTAACTGATCTGGTCCTACTGCCATGCCAACCCATACTCTGCCTGCTGCAGTCAATAAAGATTTTTTTTTTTTTTTAAATAATTTTTATTAATTTTATAATTTTATAAACATACAATATAACATTTCAGTCAGGATTCATCCCTCCTCACCTCTCACCATGAGGAGTTATTTAATCTTACCCTCCCTCTCACAGAGGTAAACCCATTCATTATTTCCCCTGACCTCAAACAAATCATTATCTAGCTTCGGCCTACCCTCCCGGGTAGGCCATTCTTGGTAACATAATATAGTCATAGTGGCTTCCCCCGCACCTCCCTAGTGGCTGCATTATACAATATATTTCTTCCATTCAGGTGCATAGATACAATAAACATATCTTAAACTTAATTTCAAAACATACTTCTAACTCATATAAAATAACATTTCTCCTTTCACATCATTTTTTAATTTTCGCCTCAGCGTCTTCCTCCCAAATCATCTATAAGTTTCCTTCTGGCTCCCCTTAATCTTCGGGCTCCTAACTTCGAGAGGCCCTATCATAATCCAAACTCAAAGCCATGTCCGACAAAAATATTCAAAAACCAAATATATAATCAATCCTAAGTAACCCACTTGCACCCTTCAGCCCTGCCCTCGCCTTTCCCCAGTCCACAGCCAAGTGCTTGCTTGCACTTGGACTTCATCTTCTCTTTGGCTTCTCGGCTGCTCCAATTTCCAGTAGTCAAGTAAAATCTTTTTCTTCTTTACAATCCTCTGGTCTCGAAACGAGTAGTCCTTTGTAGATTTCACTTGATTGCTCCTCTTCTTCAGTCCAGGTTTCTTGCGCCGGGAAGATATCTTCCTGTGGCGAGGCTTGCCCTTGGCCTTGGTGGGGATTTCTCCCCCTTCCTTCCTTTGTGCAGCTGGCCAGATACATACACAGACAATTTTACTATTTGGAGAGACTATCTCTTCTCCAGCCTCTTTCAAACTACTTTTTACACCTTTTATGAACAAATGTGTTGAGGTTGAGTTTGTATGTGTGTGTGTGTGTATGTATGCAAACACACATGGGGTTTGTGACAAATGGGGTCTTTGCCCCAGGTGACAGAAAGCCTAGTTTCGGCCCTGCAGTAAATGCTGAATTGGTAGGCCCTATCTTTGATTTGTAGAAAATACTTCCGGTAAGTCAGCTAAATCAAATTATATAAAAATAATAATTCCAGCTTGGCTGGAATCCTCATCCCAGACTCCCAGTGAGGCCTTGGAAGCTTGGCTTGCAGCACAACAGGGTTCAGCACTAGGCAGCTCCCATGGAAGAGGTTTGGCGCTGTCCAACCCCACCAGCAAGTGGCGAGTGGAATGATTAACTGATCTGGTCCTACTGCCATGCCAACCCATACTCTGCCTGCTGCAGTCAATAAAGATTTGGCCTGATTTCATCCCAACCATTCTGTCTCGTCATTTGCAAATCTGGGTTGCAGAATGCACCTACCGAGGCAATAAAGTATTGACTCATAAAATGATTCCTTTTACAAATAACTAAGATATGTAACAATTAAAGTATTTTCCACCTGTGAGTTCCAGTGTTTTTGAGAGTAAATGTTCTCATAAAGTCTTAGATGAGCCAGATGCTTGCATATACTGGTGACAATGAGTGACCTTGTGCTTCAGTATTCGAAGAGGAAATAAAATCATGCCACATGGTCAAAAAAGAGAAAGGTCACTTGAGTTCTGTCCTTTAGATACTTTTAGTTTATGAGATATCTTTTCAAGGAGAGCAACTTGCCAAAACCAATTCTGTCCCATTTCCTAATGTTCCTTTTTCACCTGCAGTACCTTGTTGTGTTATGGGACTGTCTTTTTCAGCTATATACTGTCATGTGCTAAATTTTAAATGCCAGGAATGAACTGTTTGCTGGCATACCACTCCAAATGGTGATCTGTGAATGATTTTTTATGTCTTCCAGCATTCTAATTCCCCCACCTGTGTTCAGTTTACCTCAAGAAATATAAGGTTCAGAAGCTTCTGTGCTTAACTTTTCACTTTATGAATCACTAAAGATTTGGGCTCTTTATATATTATTCCCAGAATCTGTAAAGATGGGCTAATTCTTTCTGTTTGGGTGAGTTTCATGCTTGACAGATTTAAGCATGTTAATTTTATTTTTATTACCTTTATAGCATGTCTTTCTTTGATCATGGAGCTCAAGGTGGTGTCTGTGTGACTTCCTGGCAGTCAGCCATCAAGCCACTGACCAAACCCAAACCGGTTTAGCTTCATCAAGATGTGTCTTCCCATTCATTCAAATGGGACTTGCACAGGAAATGTCAAGATTAATACTAGTGAGTGTGTTTGTAGGGTGGGAGTGAAACAGTCATTCTCATGCTTGAGTTTGGCCATGATTAAATGGGGTTCACCATCACTATAATTCTGTATGAAGCAGAGGAATGTATCAGTTAATTGATTGATTTAAAAGCTGTTATCTAATTTCATTTCAATTTTGAAGCAGCTTGCAATGAAAATCAGGAAAATGTCATACAGCACATAGTAAAATTGCATATGACAAGCTTAGAGCTACCTCGAAAAAGACTGTCAGTAAAAACAAAGCATGGAAATAAATTAAATTAACATATCACAGATTCAGGAATGAATTAATCTTCTATGCCTTTTTGAGGGTATCCTGTTCATTCCTTTAAAAATAAACAAACTGAAGATAAAACTGAAGAATAGCAGCATGTAATTGCAGGAAGCTCTCATTCTACAAAAGGTGGAGGGGGGGGAATACTCTTCCCTTTTCTCAGCTGCTCTCTCCTCCCTCCATAATATAATGGAGAAAATGAAAGCCATGCAGCCCACCCCCCCTTAATAGGTTAGGGCTTGTTGATGGAGTGACATGCTACCAGGGTAACCATGGAAACTAGACTCACTCACACAAAAACTGCTTCCCAAGCAGTCCAGAATGTGTGTGCATGTGTAAAAAGAGAGAGAAGAGAAGCTATTGTGCTTGTGAGGGTAGCAAATTGGATGTCTTTTCCATACATTTCACCAGAACTCCTTAAAGCAGTATTGGTGTAAAAACCAAGTGGTAGTCACAGTAATCTCCCAAATGTATTTACAGCACTGGAACAAAACATCGGTTGAGTATTTTGTTGCACTCGATTTGCAAAATGCTCGCTGAATTAATATTTTATCAGCTAATTAGTATTTTCCTTCTGGGCACTACTTCTGATCCATGTAAACAGACTTAATATAACTGCAGTATATCAGACTGGCAACAATCACTGATTTAAGAAAGAGGAACTCTCTCAGCCATCCCAGATCTTGATGTGTTGGACTAGCACCAATCTCTAAAATCCCAGTACCCAGTGCAATCAACTACATGAATCCAGGGGGGGGGAGGGATGCACCTCAAAATATTTTAGAAAACCAAAGCTCTGGAAATCATTTAGAACTAAGATCTCTCATTTCGAACTGTTTTCGCACATGACATTAAGATTCACCACTGCCAGTGATGTAAGGTAATGGTAAAGGTAAAGGTAAAGGACCCCTGGATGGTTAAGTCCAGTCAAAGGCGACTATGGGGTTGCGGCACTCATCTCGCTTTCAGGCCGAGGGAGCCGGTGTTTGTCTGCAGACAGCTTTCCGGGTCATGTGGCCAGCATGACTATGCCGCTTCTGGCGCAATGGGACACCGTGACAGAAACCAGAGCGCATGCAAACGTCATTTACCTTCCCACTGCACCGGTACCTTTTTATCTACTTGCACTGGTGTGCTTCCGAACTGCTAGGTTGGCAGGAGCTGGGACAGAGCAACGGGAGCTCACTCTGTTGCGGGGATTCGAACCACCGACCTTCCAATTGGCAAGCCCAAGAGGCTCAGTGGTTTAGACCACAGCGCCACCCACGGCCCCTACCAGTGTTGTAGGTTTTAGTTTCACCTAATGGACCTACTTAGGTTGAAAACTGATTGAAATCTGGTGTGTTTAAATTATTATTTTATTTATTAGATTTATATACTGCCCTTCATCTAAAGATCTCAGGGGGACTCACAAGATAAAATCTGGGACAGAGTCCCTCCTGCATAAAGAAGCTATCTTAAGCGGGCTTTGTATTTTACAACATTGTAAAATACATTTTACAACATTGAGGGCCATAGGGTGAGAATTCCTCAGATGCCACCAAGCCAGTATTTCCAGAGAGCAGGAAGATATTTCATTTAAAACACTACTCTCACGATGAAATCCATCGATCCACCTTGAACAAAGCCATGCACTAATTCTACCTAGTGATGTTTCTTTATTGGTAATTTCTTCCATTAGGTTTCTTTTACTCTATTATAATATTCTGTCCACTGTGTAATAGGTTTTAGGATATTAAAAATGTATGGCACCTTTATTATTTCTCTTAGCTGTCATTGCTCTACCATCTCTACTGCTGGAAGAGGCAGAATTCGTTTGAGGCCTATGTAACATGATTTTTCTGTGGGAAATTATTTGCTGCCACAGTAACATTGTGGGCAAAATGACAATGAAAAATATTTTCCTTTCTCTTCTCCACATAAACTGCTTGGAGAAGCTCTAGTTCTGACAGCAAAAATATGTTGGCACACCTGTATTTTTAAAAGGCATAAACAGAATGGGTTGCAACCATATAAAATGAGATGATTTCCTCGCCTTTGTTTAATTCTCCTGTAAACAAGATAACTTTCCCACACTGCTTTAATCACACAGTTAATAAAGAGGAGCCAAGGTTGGTTAGTTTTTCAGAAAATAAGAATTTAAAAAAAGGCTTTTGAGTAATGTGTCAGGAAAATAAATTAGGCCGAAGTACACACACATGTGTAGTAACTAGCAGTCACCAGCATTAAAAGCCAGGAATTTTAATTTAAGCAAGCATCTTCTATACATGTGTGATGACTGATGAAGCTAACAGTTTAGTAAAAAACTAGAAAAAGGCAATCCCAAATGTGAGAAATGATCATGTTGCTTTTTCACATAAGATAAGATAAGATTTCTTTATTGTCATTGTACAAGTACAAGTACAACGTTGTACAAGTGCAATGAAATTGAATGCCATCCCATAAAAACAAAACAAAAAACAGCACCCCAAAAAAATACATTTTCAGCCACACATGCACATACGTACACACCCATCACAACTCTTCAAGGTTATATTATCTAGTTACAGCATTTAAGATGGTTATAGCTCTTGGGTAGAAACTATTCTTCAATCTATTTGTTCTTGATCTAATTGTTCTATATCTCTTGCCCGAAGGCAATGGTGTAAAAAGACTATATCCCAGATGAGATGAATCCTGTAAAATATTGTTTACTTTTTTAAGGCAACGGGAACTGTATAGTTCTTCCAAAGATGGGAGAGGATGACCAATAATCTTTCGGGCTGTGGTTATGACCTTCTGGAGTACCTTCCTCTCCATGGCTGTGTAACTAGAAAACCAAGCACAAATACAATATGTAAGAATGCTCTCTATGGAGCCTCGGTAGAAGGACACCAGTAGTCTCTCACTCAGATTGTTCTTCTTTAAAAGTCTGAGGAAATAAATTCTCTGCTGGGCCTTCTTTACCAGAGCAGTAGTATTTGCGCTCCAAGTCATATCCTGCTCGATAATCACTCCCAAAAACTTGAATACAGCTACCCTCTCCACCCGGTCCCCGCCGATATACAAGGGCCACAATCCTGCAACTGCTAGACAACCTTAGACAGCCTAGATTTGCTTACACTCATAATTAGAACAGCTTGTGGTTAGGATGCTCGTAAGTAGGACAGCTTGCAGCTGGAGTATGGTTTATTCGTAGGCTTGAGCAGGTATGGTATAGTACTCACTTACACCTGTATCTGGGACAACTAGTGGTCAGGATGCTGCTTGCATCAGTATGTAAATGCATAGGGACATAGATCAAATAGGGAACAGGATAAACAAGAAGGGTGGGTGTCAAAATCAGAGTAATGGGAAATGTAAACAGGGGCGGGAATGTTAGTCGGTAATTAGGCGGTCATGATAGGCTGTAAACCTTGAGGTACCCAGCTAATGGGGAGACAAGGGAAGGAACCTGGGCTTCAGGTACAGTATAGGGAATATAAGCTTGTACTTTGTCAATTTGGGGTGTGCCTACTTTGGACACCTGCTCTTGCAAGAACATTTTGTTATCAATAAACTCTTTGCTGCTTCACCAATTTTGTTCAGATTTTATTTTGGGGATCTCAAGACCCACTTCTAACACCAAACAAACCACAGGTTGTGGGCAGGCTTGGGCTAAGGCCTGAAAACAAACTCTTTTTAAAGCATGTTTAAGAATACAGATTCAAACTTTTTTTAAAAAAAAATCACATCTGGGGAATTTTTTTTTTTCATTTTTAAATTCTCCTTCCTATCATAATACTTTGAATCCACACATTTACACAAAGGAGAGGGGGTAGAGGTTGACTGGGCAGGCACTGAATAAATTTGGATGTGCTGTTATTAAGTTATATAGGAATATAAATAATACCACTATAACCTCTTTTTAGTTATAAAGGGATTCCATATGTCTGTTTGATGGGACAAAGGGATGATAACTGGCTCTTAGAAGGACCAGTAGCTTCCCTAGGGTGTGAATTGCCTGGTCATTGTGGTTGCAGCACTGCCATTGGAGGGGAGCTCAGGACCCTTGGAAGGTGGATGTGGCCCAATGGAAAGTTAACTTTTTGTGCTTGCTCAGGGTGGCCTGGTGATTCATCAGATGGGCGGAGTAGAAATAATAAATTATTATTATTATTATCAAGCCCTGATCAGATTTGAGCATGTGAACTTGTTTCGTCCAGATGGAGTTTATCTGCCAAAAAGTGGCAAAGATGTTTGGCTAGATCTCTGTTCAGGCCTTCTGTTTTGTTTTGTTTTGTTTTTTCAAAAATTTTATTGTTTTTATGTATATGTATATGTATGTATATGTATATATCTTTATTGTCATTGTACAAGTACAACGAAATTGGATTTATAATAATAATAATAATTAAATAATTTTTTTAAAAGTTCATTTAACAGCAGTAAAAGCCATATGAAACACTTAAAAATAAGGGAGAGCACTGAGCAGCCGCTGCGTCTATGCGCGCCGCCATCTTAGAACTCTTATTAGAAATAACAGAAATTTAAACAAAAATCAAAAACAAAACAAAACAGGCCTCTCTGCCAAGCGGCGGTGGCAGTGGTCCTTTATAGAGCCCATCAGGCCCCGCCCTAGGCCAGATGGTGAGTGGCAGGACTGGGGCCCAGCAGAATGCTGCACTGGATAGACCTTCTCATCTCATGCCAGCAGGATTGCTGCTCTCAGGTGCTAAACCAGAGGGCTATAACATGGATTTATAGTAGGAAGGTTTTGAAATGCCCAGCATAACAGTTTTAAGCACATACCATTACAGTTAAACTTTCCATACTTCCCCCCTCTCACTGAGGGAAGCAACATTCATCCCCCCCTCTCACAAGGGTAGGCATAATCATTGTACATTTAACCTCACTAACATTATTTAGTATCATTGCTTGGGCCTGGCCCAATTCTGTGGGCCAGGCATTCCTTCATTCTTCAATTTCATATTTCGATTGACTTCCTCAAGTCCCCCTCTGTTGATTTCATTATCTATCCTCTCTAACAGTTTTCCATACTCCTAAACTTTATAATAACCTAAAATACAAAAATAATTTTACTTAAGACAACTCCTTTTTCCAAAGGCTCCTCCCCCTTGCCGTGCCGGGGATCTCGGAGCCGAGATTACCCCCAACCGACTGCTCCGGCGCTTAACCGGAAGTCCTGTTCAGGCCTTCTGGATTGGCTGCAGAGGTTGGTTGGGCTGGCAGAACAAGGGCCATGGTAGGATTCCACCCAGGGTGAATTACTATAAGGGGGCAGCAACTGGGGGTTACAGATGAGAAGAGTCTGTTAAAAGAGAAAAAAGAAAAAAAAGAAAAAGAAACCAGAACAGATTTGTGTGAATACACTTCCCACAATCACCTGCACTTCAATTATCTGCACTTAAATAGCAGACTGGTTAAACTAGTTGCGTGTGTAGGTCACCCAGCCATCCCCACCAAATGACTCACCTCTGACGCGTCATTTTTGGTTTAGGTTTTTGGCATAATTTTGGCCACAACTTTATTGAATTACAAATCACGTGAGTGGTTGCGTAGGCATTGGTTCACACTGTCCACTAGACAGGGCTGACTTCTTGTCAGCAAGACTATCTGTCCTCTTGACAGAGCTGACCACTGGTCAGCGCTTGGGGAAACCATTAACTAGGGAGAGTAATGGGGCTGGTGAGCTGAGCCTCCCCCTCCCTAGGGGTTCCAGGGGCTCTTGCGTAGGCCCTGCAACCCCGGGTTCGGACAAGCATGTTGAGCCCCCGGGCTTCCTTTAACGGAATTCCCATCACCAGCATCCTGCTTGGATGCACCAACCACTGAACCAATGCCTAACCGCCAACCGTACAAGTTGTGACTAATTGCTGTATAGTAGGCAAAAACCAAAAGGCCCAGGCCAATCAGCCAATTGGACAAAATTCCTACTAGGCCCCTCAAGCGGAGACGACCCCTAACCGGCACAGCAAGGTCAAAGCACAATCCTATACCAGGGAGGGGGGGTGGGAGATCCGAAGCTCCAGACAAGAGTGCTGAGTGGATCACGTGCTGATCCATATAAAGCACGCTGGCCTGTCCATCACCTCATGCAAATTACCTGGCCAGCCCACCGGTCAACAATAGCTGTGACCACAAGCCCTTCCCCTAAACCAAGAGGACTGGCTTCAATGACCACCCCGCAACTAAGGCTCTCTTGAGAACCTCCATTTGCGTGTGTAGGTCACCCAGCCATCCCCACCAAATGACTCACCTCTGACGCGTCATTTTTGGTTTAGGTTTTTGGCATAATTTTGGCCACAACTTTATTGAATTACAAATCACGTGAGTGGTTGCGTAGGCATTGGTTCACACTGTCCACTAGACAGGGCTGACTTCTTGTCAGCAAGACTATCTGTCCTCTTGACAGAGCTGACCACTGGTCAGCGCTTGGGGAAACCATTAACTAGGGAGAGTAATGGGGCTGGTGAGCTGAGCCTCCCCCTCCCTAGGGGTTCCAGGGGCTCTTGCGTAGGCCCTGCAACCCCGGGTTCGGACAAGCATGTTGAGCCCCCGGGCTTCCTTTAACGGAATTCCCATCACCAGCATCCTGCTTGGATGCACCAACCACTGAACCAATGCCTAACCGCCACATGAGCCACCGGCTCACCGCCAAAACCACTCACAAACCTAGCCACTCCTTCAGGGCCCCCCCAACAGCCCCTAACCATAAGTCATTGCCCAACGTGGAAAGATGCACACCATCTGTGCGAAAAATTGAGGCATCCCTGAACGTAATAGATGGGTGAGAGATCTCAGACCCTCCCACCTCCAACATAACCCTTAATGCTGCACTATTGATGCGCCTGCGCGCCTTATCCACTGCCGCACCGGAACGTGCTCCCCTCCAGGAGCGGCGCTGCAGCAGATTAGACCAAAACCATTTAACCTGTGGGAACAAGGAAGCCACCTCCCGCAAATCTTGCTGGATCCTGAGGCGCAGCACCCGACACTCTGTGGCAGGTAAGTCATTTTCCCCCAACTGCAAAACGATGGCATCAGGTGGACCCACTCCAGCAACACGATGGCGTAAAAAAGGAATCAACTCCTCCCACAACATGCCCCTTTTTCCCAACCAAAAAACAGCAACATGTGAAGGAAGTCCAAGTTCGGGCATCAGCCCTGCTTCCCGAGCTCTGGCGCCGGCCCAGTGAACAATGCTGTGCCCGACCATCCAAATACGCACGGGTGCAGGACCTACGAGGAACGAAAAACAAAACAATTAACACCACCTCAACGGCGCACATAACTTTTGTATGCATTGGACTTCCACCGACCCAATTCCTTGATCCTGTCAGTGGACAGGCCCCAACGTGCAGCTGACGTAGCCGCGCCAATCCTAAAAGAATGAGGGGCGTAACCATCCGCCTTGCGTCCGCACGCCGTGATGGCCTTACGCATCACCTTAGCAAACTGCTGCCTGGTCAATGGCAGGCCATCTTCGTGCACCAAGAAAGGGCCATTCCCACGGGGCCGCAGCGCAAGATACCTAGCTGTGTCCTTAACCGGGCAAGGACCAGGCTTTCCTGTGGCTGGCAACCGCATCGCCACTCCGCGTCCCAACTGGTCCGTCTTGGAATTGCGAACTGTAATGACCACCTCTGATTGAGACAAATCTACATCATTTAACAGCAAGCCCCGCGAACCCGCAAGCTGGGAAGCCTCAAGCACTACCTCCCCAACCCGCAAGGCCCCGAAAAAGGCCAATGAAAAGGCCACTGAAAAAAGGCGCGCCTCAAAGCGCGACCAACAAACTACCCTGAGTTTGGCTCTCATATCTGTTAACAGTGTCAATGTAATCGGGCGCCTAGCCTGAGTTTGCGAAGGAGCCATCCTTGCCCAGCCCTTCATAGCCTGCCTAATATAGAACGCTGAACAGGGGTCCCTCTCAAAGAAAAGTTTACCAAAAAATGAAATAGCCGCGGCCTGGATCCTGATGGTCCGGGGTGCGCGGCCTGACGCAAAAAGGTGCGTCAGGTACTCCAGCGCCATGTCAGCCGACGGTGGCGATGCAAACCTGCCCGCCCCTGACTGCCCATGAAACTGGAGAAAAGCGGCCCACGCTGCCTTATAAGAACGCAGAGTGGAAGGGGCAACAGAGGTGGCTACTCCCTGCATGGCTAACTCCCTCCAAGGCTCCATAGATGTTCCGGGAAGTGCTCCGGATGCTCCCGCGCTTCCGGGGCCAACGCTCTGAATCGTGCCATCTGAAAACGGGACAGAGCATCGGCGATATCATTTGAGATGCCCGGGACAAAACGTGCGGAGAAAACAATATTAGCTCTCAGGCAATGCAGGACAAAAGCTCTAAGCAGTGACGATACCCTAGGGGACCTTGACGACTGCTTTGCCAGGACTCCCACCACCGCTTGGTTGTCAGTCCAGAAGCATACTCGACGGTCCCTGAATTGCTCGACCCATATGTGCACTGCCACTGCGATGGGAAAAAACTCGAGAAAAGTCAAGTCCCGTGTAATTGCCTCCCCAATCCAATCCTCTGGCCAGGGCATGGCACACCATCGCCCCTGCCAGTATAGCCCAAAGCCCAAGGAACCTGCAGCATCAGAGTGGACTTGGAAATCATTGCGCAGGTTCAAAGTGTCCTGCCACAATGAAACCCCGTTGAATTCCTGCAGGAATATCAACCAATTCCTAAGATCCTCCTTCACGTCATGGGACAGGCGAGTATGGTGGTGCGGCGCCCGCAATCCTGAAGTGAGTCGTGCCAGGCGGGCACAAAATGGCCTCCCAGGCGCCACCACCCTACACGCAAAGTTTAAATGTCCCAAGAGTGACTGCAGCTGACGTAATGTGACTTTTGAGAGTGGGAGCACCTCCTCTATGACTTTCTTTAACGTGACGATCTTCTCCTCAGGCAACCGGGAAGTCCGGTCAACCGTATCCAGCAAAATGCCCAAATAAACCAGCTGGGTGGTCGGACCCTCCGTCTTGGCAGCAGCCAGGGGAACCCCCAGCTCCTCCGTAAGTGCAGTAAACGCCTGCATAAGCCGGAGACAGTCACCAGACTCCCCCCCTGAGGCCAATAAAAAATCGTCCAGGTAATGAGTCACCCCTCGCAGCCCTGTCTTGTGGCGCAACGCCCAATCTAAAAAGGTACTGAAGGCCTCAAATGCCGCACAAGCTACAGAGCAGCCCATTGGCATAGCCTTGTCCACGTAAAAGGCCCCCTCAAACTGAAAGCCCAGCAGCCAAAAATCCCTTGGATCGATCGGCAGGAGCCTGAAAGCTGATTCAATATCGCATTTCGCCAACAAGGCGCCCCTGCCGAACTTCCTAATGATCTTAATAGCATCATCCAGGGACGCATAGCGCACTGAACAAAGCTCGGGTGGAATTACATCATTTACTGACGTGCCTCTGGGATGCGATAAATTGTGAATTAAGCGGAATTCCCCCGGGGCCTTCTTGGGGACTACTCCCAGGGGGGAAAGATGTAGATTAGGAAACGGAGGAATATCGAAAGGGCCCGCCATGCGGCCCAATGCCAATTCCTTCTGTATCTTCTTCCTAGCCACATCCGGCCATTCTCGCACTGACTTCTGGTTAACAGGCTTACCCGACACGGGAACCGATGATACAGGAATCCTGAAACCATGGGAAAAACCTTCCCGCAGATAAAGGGCCGCCCCCTGATCGGGGTAATCAGCTAGCCAACGTAAAAGGGGTTGCAATTTTATAGGGGTCGGGGCCATTGTGTCCACGCCATTATTTACCGGCACCTGAGGCAGGCTGGGAGGGGGCCGGTTTTGCCGGCTGCTGTCCCCCTCCCCTTCCCCCTCGAAAGGGCCGATTCCCTCGCAAACAGGAGGTGGCTGGGTGCCCCCCCCCGCACTTCTCACAGATGTGGGGAAAATTACAGGGAGAACGCGAGCAGCTGCCCTTGTTGTAACTCCAGCAGCAAAAACGCTTAAAAGCCCTGACAGGCTGCGTCTTAAAGGCCCGCTGCTCCGGAGTCTTCTTCTGCACGTGCGGGGCCACCCAAGTGGCCCACAAACCTACGTCCTTCCTATCCCACCTGGCCGTGGAGATCTTATGTGCCCTGGACCTGAATTTCCGGTCGTAGGCTAGGGCCGCGAATTCCCCACCCATAGTGTAAGCTTCGCGCACTATCGATTGATAAATGATCAAATGCAGCGCGCGCCGCGGATAACAAGCGGCCACCACACTGGCAAAGACCTGAAAGCAGTCTAACCAGCGCTCAAATGACCTATCCATTTTCTTCGAGGAGGCACGCTTCCCTGAGGGGAAGCCCGACCCCTCCGCCTCGTGGCGCAAATCATCTGGGGGTGCCAATTTAAATATGTCCACGTACCTGCCCTCCAGTATCCTATTCCGGATCCTGGAAGACAGGTGACTACCCGGGATGATGTCCCTAGTCCTGTTGGTAGCAACCCTGGTGTCGGGGACAGGACGGCCATTCAAGTACTCCTGTGGAGCCCCATATCTGGCCCTGTGTGAGTTGGCCCTCCTCTGCCACGCCCACCTAGGGAGCCCAGGACTAGATTCTCCAAAACCCCAGTACAGCCTCAAATCTTCCCCGTCATCTGTATCAGAAGACAGCGTGGTACCTGTGCTACTCTCCGAGGATTCTCGCCTCCTCCTCTTGGAACGGTGGCCGCAACATCCATGGCGCCTACGACGCTTCCCTCCCGAAGACGCCTTGGCTGGAACCTGCAGGCAATCGTCCGGGGACGATTCTGAATCCGGCTCCCGCCGAGCCGATGACGAGGCCACTGGAGACGCCCGCTGCTGCTCCCTCGCGCCTTCGTCTGCTGACGATTCGGACGAACTCATCCTGCGGGAGTAGCTGCCCGATCTATGCGTTGACGCCCTCTTTCGCCGTCGCTTGCCACGTGCAACTTGCGACTTGCCTTTTGGACGCACCGCCCTCGGGGATCCCTGACCCGACGCTGGACTGTCACCATCAGTGCAGGCGTCCGTTCCGGCCTGTCTAGAAGTACCTGGGAGAGCTAGAAAAGAGACCGTGCGTGAGGACACCGCCTTTTCCTTCCCGGACCCCCGCTGTCCCCGAGGGGCACCCTCTGGTGTCACGTCGCCTTTTCGCTTGCGCCCCCTAGCCGGTGTCCTCTTAGCCACCCCCTTCTCCTTAGCCTTTTTCTTGGCCGCCACCAAGGCGACTGCCTGGGCAAGGGGGAGGTCTTCGTCCATGCTTGATAAATCGTGCGCGGGGGGCGGGGCAGCCTCACGCCTGGTCAGATCATCGGGCACAGCACCTTGAGAAGAAAGGGACAAAAAACCCTCCAGATTAGATTCAAAACGTGCTAATGCAGCCGGATCACCAGATAAGCTGGCCATGATATTGCCAATCCGCTCCATTTTTTCCGCAGCACCCGGAGAAAGCAGGGCCTCCGACGATCCTTGCAGTATCTGCTCAGAGGGCACAGCGGCTGCCTGTTGGGTGTCCTCTCTGTGGGACATCCTGACCGACAAAGGAAGCACAATTATAATCAAGTTGAACCCCAGCAACCAGTCAGCGGGAAGAGGAGACTTATAATAAAATGAACAAAATAGAATAAATTATAAAATAAAATAAAATAAAATAAAATAAAATAAAATAAAATAAAATAAAAGAAAAGAAAAGAAAAGAAAAGAAAAGAAAAGAAAAGAAAAGAAAAGAAATAAAATAAAATAAAATAAAATAAAATAAAATAAAATAAAATAAAATTAAAATAAAATAACAAAATAAAATAAAATAAAATAAAATAAAATAAAATGAAGTAAAGTAAAGCCAGGTAAAGTAAATTTAATTTAAATTAAAATAAATCAACTTAAATTAAAGCAACTTAAATTAACAGTAAATAAATAAACTTAAATAATCCCAATTCCTGGGAAGAAAATTAAAATCAAATTAAATGAACACTACAAGAAATTAAAAACAACAAGGCAAAACTCCTATCAAGAGTATCCGGACACCGTAGCCCGTTTCTAAAGAGAAAAAAGGGGGGGAAGCCCCTTTTTAAAAATCAAAATTAAAAGTAAAATAAAATTAGAACAGGCTGCAGTGCCCAAGCGGCCACCAGAGGGCAGCAAGCAGCACAGTTCGCCGTAGGCTGCAATTCTCCGCAGCAGCCAGCAGGTGGCGCCCAGGCTACAGGGCTGCAAAGCAGCAAAAGGGAGCTACGCCACAAAATAAAGATGGCGATTCCCCTCTGCTCCCCGACGAAAAGCCTCCAGAGGCTCCCGCAGCCGCCTGGGCGGCCTGCAAACAGCCAGCCAGGCCGGGAAGGCCCCAGACAGGACGGCACAGCGCCGGCCAAACTGGCCGCGTGGGATCGCCGCCCCGCTGCGCTCTAGGGCGCCAAACCCCCCCGCCAAGCCAACAGAAGGGGGGAGAAGGCACGGAGGCCTATCTGCTGCAAAACGGACTCCCTAGGACTCCCCAGGTAAGCGTGGGGAAGGGTCCTTTTCCTCGCTGAAGCTCCGGGATCCTAAACCCCCCCCCTCTTGACCCTTGCCAGGGGCCTGCAGCTATGGGGTGCACTGGGGGGGGCAGGGGGTGGGGGGAAGGGGGGAATCAGGGAGGGGGTCGGGTGATGAGGAGAAGGGGACAGGGCTCCAAAATTGGACAGATAAATGAACGCAAAAGCGGGGAACAAACCCGATAAGCTAAGCAAGTAAAAAACAAATCAATAAACTAGCACGGTGGAAAACCAGGCCGAAATTAAGCCTTAGCAATACAACCGTATCCAGCAGCCTCTGTCGAGATCCGAAGCTCCAGACAAGAGTGCTGAGTGGATCACGTGCTGATCCATATAAAGCACGCTGGCCTGTCCATCACCTCATGCAAATTACCTGGCCAGCCCACCGGTCAACAATAGCTGTGACCACAAGCCCTTCCCCTAAACCAAGAGGACTGGCTTCAATGACCACCCCGCAACTAAGGCTCTCTTGAGAACCTCCATTTGCCACCATTCCTGGAGCTGTTGTTTTTTGCTGAGCAGAGTACATATCCAAGTGAACAAGATGAAATTGTAATGCCCTACAATATGTATATTTGTCCTGCATGTTGGGGAGGAGGAAGCAGAGAGGAGAGGCAGGAGGAGTGAGTTATTTCTGATTTACATAGGGTGTACGTTTCACATTCTAACTGGCTCCTCCCTGTTTAAAACAACTTTCATGCATTATGAAGCAGCCAAGAAACAGAATGGTCTTGTGCAGCATGGGGTGCCTTTTCCTGAGAAGATTTTTCTGGCATCTCTTCATCTTCCTTTTTGCTACTTCTTCAGTCAGCCTAGAACTCACAGAAAAATTAGCTGAAGAGCCAGAAAGCCACAGTGATGCTGTTCCTCCGCTATGGCATTCTGCACCTGGAAATTTAGTTGATTATCCAGTAAACGGCAACGACATATTAATCAACCCGTGGAATTACCCACAGAGATTAGGACTATACAAAATCCTGCTGAAAGCCACATCTAACTTTTTCCCTCCTCCTGGACCAAATGATGCTGACAACAATGTCCCAGGAAGATTGCCCCTGCAGAATGGTTTGCAATACATTTCGAACAAAAATATCCTATGGGGACTGGCCTTACAGCATGGCTGGCAATACTCTACAGGTATGAAAAAAATTCCCTTACGATCTAAACTGTTAGGAATGTGGTCTCTCTTCTTGGTTCAAATGGCAGGAGAAATAGGTTGAGACTTGTGACTTTGAAAATGTATTTCGGGGCTTTTTGCTAAGCTTTACAATGCAACAATGGCGTTCTTGGCCTCACTGCTTTTTGTTTGTAAAAAATGAGGTCCAGTGCTCAAACGTCACATGTATGGACACAATAGGGAAGTGGGTCTCCCTTCTATATATACAGATGAAAGGGGCAATTAGCTTAGCTCACCTCACTTTATTGAGGATAGCCAAAGAAAACGTTGAAAAAAGATCCTCCAACTACAGCCATAACCAAAGCAGGCTGCTCAATATCTCAGAGTCACAGCACTGCCGCCTACTTCCTGCTCATTATTATCAACCCAATTCTTAACAGTTTCCCCACAAACTTTGTTCTGCAGCCCAAGCAAGGAATACATCTTTTCCGTAGCACATATTTCCTTTCCATTTCCACCTTACATGTATTAACAGTACAATGCTATGCATGCTTATAAAATAGCAAGCTCCACTAAGTCCTTGCATAAAGTGATGGGAATGTGATGTGGCTCTTTAAAAAGGCGGGTGGGGTACTCTGCATCACTGAGTATCACTAGGAAAAAACACTGCCTGTTCTCATATTTGCCATGTACCTGGGTAGTGATCATTTGCAGGGACAATGAGACACATGAGAAGAATATTTGGCCCTCTCCAACTCAGTTGAGTCTCCTTCGCAAATGTCCATATGGTTCTCCCTTGCAAATGTCCCTATGGTTATTACACACACACACACACACACACACACACACACACACACACACACACTGCCCAAAACTCAAGCTGGCCTACAGTTGCAATCTTACAACCACCGACCTGTGGCTAACCCCCACTGAACTCAGCCAAACTTATTTCTGAGTAGATAGGAAATGTAAGGTGTATTTGCAGAGAACTGTTAGGTGTGGCAACAGTTAAAAGTTATTATGATTGATTTTGTGTAGGCTTTCGATATGGTGGCTGGGTGGAAATGAGGACATGACTCCTGTTGCCCAGGGAATTTCAGCAGCTGCAGTTGATAAGCTGCACCTGATGAAATTCCCTCCTCTACACTGCCCTCGTTTTCAGCTGGCTCCAGTAACAATGGCTTATGCAAGCCTTTCGATATGTTTTGGGTCCCAACTCCCATCAGCCTCAGCCGACATGGCCATTGGTCAGAGATGATGGGAGTCGCTGTTCAAGAATATCTGGAGAGCAACAGGCTGGGGAATAATGGCATATATAAAACCTTGCTGTTGCTGCGGTGGTCGCTGTCTTTTGGGGTTGGGTAGGAATTTGTCCACCAGGCCAATTGGCTCCAGCCTGGTGGTTTTGCCCATCTCGTAGCAATCATCGCAACTCACCCTGTTGAGTCATTAAAATGTTTGTGGTAGGAGTTAAGGTATTGTTCAATTAGTAGAGCATGAGACTCTTAATCTCAGGGTCATGGATTTGAGCCTCATGTTTGGCAATAAATTCCTAAATTGCAGGAGGTTGGACTAGATGAATCTCGTGGCCTTTCAACTCTACAACTCTATGGTTCTATGTTTTCTCCAATAAGCAGCTTATTTTTTATTTATTTATCTGTATTTTTATCCCACTTTATTGTCACCCAGAGAAGCAAAATAAAAAAAGAGAGAAGAGGGAGACCAGCCCTTCCAGACCAGAACAAAGTGTTGAGCTACAAAGTGCTGAGCTATAAGAATGATATATCTACCGGTATTTCAGGCCAGGCTGACGTGCCCTGGGTTCTGCTGTTCTTGTTTGAAAAGCAACGGGTGGCTCTTGTTCCTTTGGTCAAGGGCTGTGGGTTAAAGTACCATTTCCTTTTGCTTTTGTTACCCCAGAGCAACTGGTGGTTGTTCAGGCTATAAGGCAGATCAGTCTACATATGGCAGGGTGGAAGTGAAGCAATCTCCACCCAGCTTTTCCTTTTCTTTTGTCCATCGGATGGCGCTGGATTGGTCTAGATCAGTGTTTCTCAACCAGTGTGCCTCCAGATGTTTTGGGACTACAACTCCCATCATCCCTCGCTAGCAATACCAGTGGTCAGGGATGATGGGAATTGTAGTCCCAAAACATCTGGAGGCACACTGGTTGAGAAACACTGGTCTAGATGTCAGATACCAGAGTGTGTTCTCCTTCAGTTCTGCAGTCCCAGGGCAAAGCACAAGGCATATCGAAGAGCTGTGATTTACATCATTTTGATGTATACCTGTCATTCCCTTTACTCTTGAGCATTTCATAAGCAAACAGTAATGATCCCCTTAGCAATCTGCTGTGTGTCACTTGCAGCAATTCCATGCAATCTATAGCAGGAAAGGGGGTGCACAGGCCCATGGGCTGGATGTGGCCCCTCAGACCTCTCTAACTGGCCCTCAGGACCTGAAGCCACACCCCTCAAACGTCTTGTTCCACTTCAATTACTTTGTCTGGCTGGAATGTATCCTGGACCTGTGATAATACCACTTGCTTACCTGGATGGGGGATGAAGAGATGTTCATGTGGAAGCCTCCGACTTTTTCATGGCCTACTGTGCAAAGGCCTACTTGCTCCATCCACTTTCTTGCCCCTGGCCCCACCCACCACTGTCATGTGACACCTCATTTTCCACCCCTCATTTATACAAATTAAATGTTACGTAATACTGTATTTGATTTTCTTCTAGGCAGACTAGAAGATCCAACCAACATCACAACATGCGGCAAGAAAGGTGGAGATCATCAGTGCATATCAGTGCGCAGCTGGTGGGCTTGTAGGTATTTTCATCCATGAAGATTTTCATAATACCAAAGTCCTACCCACACAGTGTCCGCCCGCTGCTCCCCCCAACTGTAGGGTGGCTGAGGGTGCACATGCGCCATCCGTATGGGTGCCATGGGTGCACCGCTGAGTGTTTCGCCTTGCCCCTATGGGCGTTTCGCCCCGCCCCCTCGGCGCCCCACACCAGGTGCCTGAGAGGCTTCCTCCACCACTGGGAAGAGGTAGCAGGGGGCGCTGTGGAAGAGGAGGTAGTGAGGGGGTGGTATTTTCTGCTTTGTCCAAAGCAGCCAAATGCCCTAGGCCAGTCCTAGGAGGACATGCATTAAGCCTTTGCTGCCTGCTATGCTACTAATCCAGATTTGGGGTCATGCTAATTGCATTTTGGGGGGAAACTCCCAGTCATGTGAATAGCAAGCTCAGGTGGCCTAGTTTACTTTTTAAAAAGCCATTCGCCCAGTTGTTAAATCATGTAATTGATGTCTTGAGCAGGCATAAGCAAACTCGGCCCTCCAGATGTTTTGGGACTACAACTCCCATCATCCCTGACCACTGGTCCTGTTAGCTAGGGATGATGGGAGTTGTAGTCCCAAAACATCTGGAGGACTGAGTTTGCCTATGCCTGGTCTTACGATTTGCCTGATCCTGCATGGAAATGTGCCTTCCATTTACCAGAACTTCCAATAATTTGAATGCTTTTCCATATCACCAGATGTTCTGCTAAACCAATATTGCTGCTGTCTATTACTGCAGGTATGAATTACTACCTAGCAATTGTACCTTTTCTGGGAGCACTGGAAAGTGGCATTTTTGGAGACTTGGCATACAAGGTAGAAATACTACCACCGGATGAACGAAGAGCTGACTTCTGTCACAGTGTTGCAGAATGCAATGCCCAGGCACCAAAAGCCATGGCTGGCTGGAGAGATTTCTTCAAGGTACCGGTACCATAGCTGTTTTTCTGACAAGACGGATAGTGGGGGGGGGGGTGCACCAGAACCACATATTTAAAGATAGCAATCAAGCACTGATTCAAGCAGTGCCATCTGTTGTTCAGTTTCAACAATAGGTTATTGTTTCCTTGTTTTCCCACTTCAAAATAAACTCTGCTCACCTACTTTATTAGACAACTTGGTCAGACTTTTTCAAATGGTTAAAGAAAATAATTATGTTTTAGAACTTGTCTAAATTAATGCCACCAGCAATATACTGCAAGATGTTGGGATGATTTGTAGTGTGAGCGAGAAAGAGAACGTGAAATAGTGAAAACTATCTCTGGGATAGTTTTGAAGGAACAGGGACAATCCATTTCTGACACAATTCCGTGGGTATTGCACTGCCATCAATGACATGATATTTTAGAATAGCCGCTCAGCTAATGAGAATTCTAGTTATGGCTACAATCTTATACCTGGGAGTAAATCCTATTGAAGCCAGTGAGGATTGCAATGTAAAGGATGATATTTATGACCAAAAGCTCCATGGTCATGCAAGTGCTATAATTTGGAAGGGCTGGCAAAAGAGGGACAGATTTACAATCTTCAGTTACTTCCCTTTTTTAAAACAAAAACAAAAACTTCATTTCCAAGAAATCTGAATGAGGAGAAAGCTCACGCACATCTATATCAGAACAAACCAATCAGTTTTTAATTAAGGATGTAGGAAGATGCCTTATAGCAGGCTTCCTCAAACTCAGCCCTCCAGATGTTTTTGGCCCACAACTCCCATGATCCCTAGCTAGCAGGACCAGTGGTCAGGGATGATGGGAACTGTAGTCTTATAGTCAGACCCTTCATCTAGCTCAGTATTGTTGCCATTGGCTGGCCGTGGCTCAGCAGGATTTTGGACACAGGGCATTCCCACCCCTATCTGGGGATGCCAGGGATTCGACCTGGGACCTTCTGCATTGAAAACAGATGCTGTTCCACCCCCTCCTCCATTCACTTTTTGGGAGCTACCTTTGAAGGTGACCTGGAAACTACAACTAATCCAGAATGTGGCAACCAGGCTGGTGACTGGGAGTGGCTGCCGAGACCATATAACACCTCACAGACCTACATTGGCTCCCAGTTCGTTTCTAAGCACAATTCAAAGTGTTGGTGCTTTAGTATACCTGAAGGAGCGTCTCCACCCCCATCGTTCAGCCCGGACACTGAGGTCCAGCGCCGAGGGCCTTCTGGCGGTTCCCTCACTGTGAGACGTGAGGTTACAGGGAACCAGGCAGAGGGCCTTCTCGGTAGTGGCGCCTGCCCTGTGGAACTCCCTCCCATCAGATGTCAAGGAAATAAACGAATATCTGACTTTTAGAAGACATCTGAAGGCAGTCCTGTTATGGGAAGCTTTTAATGTTTGATGTTTTATTGTGTTTTTAATATTCTGCTGGGAGTCACCCAGAGTGGTTGGCGAAGCCCAGCCAGATGGGTGGGGTATAAATAATAAATTATTATTAATTATTAATTATTATTGTTATTGTTATCAACATCATCATCATCCTAATGGGTGTGTGGATGTGTGTGCGTGCGCCATCTTCTCTTCTAGTATCTCTCATCCACTGCACTGAGCTCTGAAGTGCCTGAAGCACAAGAAGAAGCATTGAACTACATGTGGAAAGCTCACGTTCATAGCCTGGCTCATGGAATGCGAAAGTTTAAAAATCGGTAAGAAAAAGCTACCAGAGGTACAAAAGGTTTTTCGCAGGTTCCCTATGATGTACACTCACAAGTCACTTACAGGTGTGAGAAACAATCTTTTTTTCCCAGCAGTCATATGCAGTGCTGTTTTGGAAAGAAGGAAGGAAAGATACCTGTCATCTTATTTTGATATAGGTGCTGTGGGTACCAGCACAAAATAACTGTCATGGGTGGGGTGGGAGAACCGCAGGTGCCAATACTCCATACCTGTGAATATCATCACGAAAAGCACTAGTCATTACTAATCCATGTGCCAGGGCCTATTTTGTGGTGGTGCCCTATATGTAGCACTTCCACCCTGGGGAAATTTAGTTGTTCCCCTCCCTGATGGTTTTTTAAAGTCAATTTAAAATGTTTCTGTTTATTCAGGATATAGCTTGAGGAGTGCATCAACCTAGGACTGACTGCTGGCTGTTGTGTTCTACATTTTATCCTGCTCTAAGCTTCTAATTTGTGTTTGATTGTATAATGTATTCTTGAACGTTTTTGAATTCTGTGTCTCTTTTCGAAGAAAAGTCTCTTAATAAATAAATAAGTCCTTCCAACAGGACGATGTGTTGTCAGAGAGTGATGCAGCTCCTGGTAATGTGCAATTAATTAATCAAAATCCGAGAATCTATTCTCACTTAGATCACATTAGAAGCTATTTAACCTGTTGATAGCAGAATGAATTTTTTAGTGGGCTGGGCTGCAATCTGTCCTTTCTTTAGTAATTAGATTACTATTAATATAATAGTAATATTAATATAATATAATATAATATAATATAATATAATATAATATATATTATATAATATAATTATTATATAATATAATAATATAATATTAATAATTAGCACTGAAGGAATTTTGTTTACTATATCGTGTTTTTCTTTTCATTACCTTTTTAAAAATTGATTTTAGCTGTTTTTGTATTTTGTGGTGTTTGAGGTTTTTTTATGAAGCAGCAAATAAAGGCAATTAACAAATAACAGCAGCCTTATATCTGGCATTGCTCAGAACTGCTAAAACAACAATAGTGCTGGTCTGAAATCAGTGGTTAAAATCAATGCAGTTTTGAAAGTCCTGCATCTTGATTGAAAATGATGCCCACTTGTATCCAAACATGGACAAAAGCCTACTCCTTGATCTCAGGAACCATTATGGAAATTGGTTACAATATGTTAAGAGGTGTCCGCATGCATAGTGAACAAACAGTTTCCAAAATATACAGTATAACAACAACAACAACAATAATAGTAATAGTAATAATAATAGCAACAACAACGAAGTAGTTTAAACTAATTATCTCACTTTTCTCTTCTTGCTTCACATTTCAGATTGCCATACCTTAGTGGTCCTGAAAGCCATTTTGGGGAGGACTGGGCGACTGCTGTTGATTTCATTGCAGCCACACATTTTCATACCGACCAGGAGACCACCAATCGTTTGCAGACTGGCTTACCGCCAAGAATGCTTTTGGAAGGAGACAAAGCCCCTTTCATTGCAGACTTCACACCTGAGCAGAATAAAGTGCTGTTTCTACTTGGTGCTCTGAGTAGATCCAATGAGAAAACAGGTAGGCGTTTTGGACAACCACACAGTACACAACTAGAAGGTCTGGGGCCGGTAGGAGGCTGGAGGATGCACAGGAAAGTGGCAGCTGCTTCTGCACTACCCCACACATCAGCTGTTAGGCAGGGAGGCTGAGCAGCCCAAACAAAGCCCCGCTGCGCCTCCTGTCTCTGCCCTCACTGACATCCTCTTCAGGCTCCGGGGAGGGTCTCCTCATGAGCCATGAAGACTCTCCAGCTTTCTCTTACCATTTCAGAGGCTGAATCAAAATATTTATTTCCTAGCGCCACATATATACACGCAGTTGTATATGTTCATGTAACATAAATACTAGGGTTGCCTCCAGTTTTTCTTCTGTGTGCACTTTCAGCCTCCTGCCTTCACAGTGTCTGGCAGATGTTGTTGCAACCCTTTTCCATCACACGCCAGTACTTTAAAACCAATTAAAGATCCAATTAAACAGAGAACCTCTGCTTCTTAATGGCGGTGCAGGAGGGTTTTCGCCAGGTGAAGTGCTTTTGCACTCAGCACCTCCCTGCCTCCCATGCCGGAGCAAGAGACAGGTACCGAGACGAACTGCGAGTGAAGCCCATTCCCTGTCGGGAATTTGCAAGGATGGTTTACCTTCTGTTATCCTTGTTTTTCATTTGCCAACAATCCCCCGCTGTCGTGGGGGCTGCCTTCATTAAGGCAGGCAGGCCCAGAAGCCAAAAATAAGCTTCATTCTATTCCCCAAAATAAATGAAAAGTTCAATGACACAGAAGAAGGAAAATCTGTCAAGGAGGTGATTCATTTTTAGAGGGAAATACTTACCGGTATTTCACCAAGCTGAGGTTGCATGATTTTTCTGCTTTATAATGCCCTTTTGCTCCACGTCTCCAAACAGCTGCTCAGATAGCTATAAAATTGGTGTTACATGGCACCATCTTGTGGCATTAATGAGAAAAAAAGCAACTTTTTGCTTTTTATATTTATTTTATTTTTACATTCATATCCACTTTTCCTTCAGTAAGTAAAGCAGGTTAGGCTGAGACACAATGACTAACCCAGTTAATGTCATGGCCAAGGTGGGATTTGAACTCTGGTCTCCCAGGTCCTGTTCCTCAAAATCCTACTTTTGCTTCCACTGATAGATAGCTCAAAGCTTTCCATCTCAGAGCCAAAGCAATTACTATACACCAGGCACGTCCAACAGGTAGATCGTGATCTACCGGTAGATCACTGGATGTCTGTGGTAGATCACTGGTAGATCACTGGCTCCCCCAAAGAAGCTCAACAACTTTGGCTCCCCTAAAAAAAGCTCAATATTTTTGCCCTGTACCCCCCCAAAAACAGGGCTTTCCTTCTCTCTAAGAAAAGCTCAGCAACAACTTTGACCTGAATGCCTAAAAAATGGGGCTTTCCTCCTCCCCAAAAAAGCTCAACAACTGAACCCCCAAAAAGGGGGTAGATCACTGCCAGTTTTTAATTCTGTAAGTAGATCACAGTCTCTTGGGAGTTGGCCACCCCTGCTATACACAATGCCGTTTACAAGCTGAAGAAACAACGAAATGTAAAACAAAGATCATACACCTTATAACAATCTGATCCCATACAAAAAGTCATAATAAAAACATAACTTAAAAATTAACAAAATATAGAATAAAGTAATATTCAATAATCCATTAGAATATAATAGTACACAATAAAATTATCTCTCAGAATATCAGCAGATAGTAATTAAACAGAAATTCACTCTTAACAATTTGTTGAGCTGTAAAGCATAAGATAAATCCTCACATAAATAAAACCTTTCTTTTACAGGAAATCTTTTGTTGCGGATTTGGAAGGCGGCCATGGCTACTGAAGTAGGAAGAGAAATTGGCCGCAAACTTATTGAAAGTGTGATTTAGAGAAACTTGTCTCTGGAAACACACAGCTCAACAAATGGGGGCGGGGGGGGGAGATAATTCCTTTAATTATCTGCTTAGTAGTGAATCAACGTTTGCTAGTTGATTGCATTTCTTAGCAATTCATCAGTTTTAGGCTTACCTATATGGGATCTATATGAGTCTGACCAAACTGCGGGAGGCAGTGGAAGACAGGGGTGCCTGGCGTGCTCTGGTCCATGGGGTCATGAAGAGTGGGACACGACTAAACGACTAAACAACAAAATATGGGATTAAGGCTGCAACCCTTACCTGGAACTTCATTCTGAGTAGACCTATACATGGTGCATTGTTAAATGCCATAAATAAATAAAAATGAAGCTGAAAATGAAACCTCTCCCCCAACCTTCCTTATGGTTTGAAAGGTCAAAAGTGTATGAAGCAGCAAATGTAACATTACATCTCTGCACTAGGCTAGTTTTTAAATACACTCACACACCCCTCTCTATTCTCCATTCAGACAAGCAAGAGGCATTGTCAGAGTTCAAGGATGCATTCCAGCCTGGCAAAAACATTTGTGTAACAAAGTGAAGAGTGAAGCCCGGGGAGAGTTACAAACTGCTTGGGGTTTTTATTATAACCAGGCACCAGTAGGAGAACACTTCAATCTCCCGTGACACTCTATACAAGATCTCAAAGTAGCTGTCTTATTGCAAAGGAATTTCAGAAATAGACTGGAAAGAGAAGTTGCTGAATTGCAACTCATTACCAAGCTTAAAACCATGGAGAGACCTGGTCTGAACAAAGACATTGGATTCTTATCTCATTACACATGACAAAGCTATTTTTAACCTTCTCACCCCTTGCTTTTTCCTGTAAGACTAATGGCAGTCGTTAACAGTCGTCAACAGGTTTACCACACCTATCAGCCTATCACCCATTCCCACCACCCTTTTGAGTAATACCCCTCCCACCCTCTCACTATATATAAGGGTCTGGTGACTTCTGTTTCAGTGTATCTGAAGAAGTGTGCATGCAGACGAAAGCTCATACCAAGAACAAACTTAGTTGGTCTCTAAGGTGCTACTGGAAGGAATTTTTCTATTTTTTAATTTTGTTTTTACTATGACAGACCAACACGGCTACCTACCTGCATCTTAATCTTGTTAGATAAATATTAACTTCTGAATTCACTTAAATAAATAAAAAAGAACACAAAGTTAACACAACATTAGGAGAGGCGGGACGGGGGGGGGGGGAGCTGTGAAGCATTGAAGCATTTTAGACCCAATGTGTTTATAAAATGATGGCTGGGCTGCTTGTCCCTATCAGCTGTAAAACGTGTCACACAGCACCATCTTGTGGTACTGATTAGCAGTGCTTTCCCCAAACAGCTTTCTCCAGGATTATTGAGAATTCTGCTTCTTAGAAGCTTTTACCTAAGCAAAATAAAATGAATATAGTGGAGAGAACACCTAAGAACTAAATTAGTAATGGGTTGAACCAGTCATGCCTTGGAACTGAACTCATAAACCTAAACTAGTTCAGTTTATTCCAAGATAGACTGGTTATATGTTCTGTTGCCCAAATTTAAAATGTTATTATTTAAAGCTCAAAGTACCTTGGGTTCTCGCTGTCTCAGGGAACACAGCCTCTGATCTGCAACATGAGAGACCTACCTACAAGGGTCTCTGCTAAAGATTAATTTCTCCTGCCTGCCCCACCTCCAATCCTGAATGAATTGTGCACCCACCACCACCACCCAGGGACACTATTTGCTATGGGGGAAATGCAAGTAGTTTGGCATTTAGCTCTGTGAGGATGACGTATATACATCAGCTTCTGATTTTATTTTTGGAAGCAACTACTGTATTGCATCCGGTAAATTAACAATGATTCAAGTAGGTATGACTCATTTTAATGTTTTGTACAGCTATTTTGACCTGATATGTCTCCTGTGGATTTTTTCCTCATTTTGTGGAGTTTTAATATCTGCAGCTGTGCCGACATTTTACTTTCAAAAATGAGATATTCCATGTCTTGGTAGTTCTGCCTTGTATTTTTCTGTATTCACTGGTACTTTCTACTCCTGCTTCTCCAAGGTCTTGAGTAGGATTTTTAAGAATTAGAATAATCAATAAATGACAGGATCAATGAAATCTGAAAATATTACATGACGTACCATCAAAATACCCACCCACACTCCTTCCAGCCAATGGATATACTGACTTCCACAGAGGTAGGGAATCTGTGGATGTTTTTGGATCTCTATTTTCATCATCCCTGACCATTGGCCATGCTGGCTAGAGTTGATGGGAACTAGGGTCCAACAATCGCTGAGGGCCACAGGTTAGCCATGCCCACTTCAGAGACAAAACTGAATGTTAACACCTCTTCTTTTAAGTGCAGCTTAATTGCCAGCATGATGGCCCTGGTCCAGACTGTGGAGGTGGGTAGAGGAACTTTTAACTCATTGCCTCTGCTATGGTCCTGATGCAGGTTCAGGCTCCTGCACCTGCAATTTGCATGAGCTAAAAGCCTCAATGCAGTGCAGTTCTCCTCACCTCCCATGCAAACTGTAGGTACAGGAGCCTGACCTGGATTGGGACCACATTGGAGGTAAAGGCTTGCCACCCACACGCCTGGTGCTAGGCTCCAGCCCCATTCTGTGACAATTTGTGCAAACTTAAAGGCCCTCAGTTAATCAACAGCCAGTGTGGTGTAGTGGTTAAGAGCGGTAGACTCGTAATCTGGTGAGCCGGGTTTGCGTCTCCGCTCCTCCACATGCAGCTGCTGGGTGACCTTGGGCTAGTCACACTTCTCTGAAGTCTCTCAGCCCCACTCACCTCACAGAGTGTTTGTTGTGGGGGAGGAAGGGAAAGGAGAATGTTAGCCGCTTTGAGACTCCTTCGGGGAGTGATAAAGCGGGATATCAAATCCAAACTCCTCCTCCTCCTCCCCTTCCCCTTCTTCTTCTTCTTCTTCCTCATGTTCCTCATGTTTCATTTCTACAGACTCTTAATTTCAGAGCCATGGGATCGAGCCCCACATTGGATGAAAGATTTCTGAATTGCAGGGGGTTGAACTATATATGGTCATCATGGCCCCTTCCTACGATTCTATTATTTAAGATATGAATAGTTGTCCCCCTCACACCTATAAAGTACCCAGCACAAAACAGATTGTGCTTGACTGCACCTTTATATTTCTAGTCTTTAATCTCTGGAGCTCTACAATAACTATTTTAATTTCCTCCTTAATGGTGTATCAGTGTTCGGATGAAGTCAAGCTCACTCCACTGGGATCCATATGGTTTAGAAGACCAGGCTTCTCAATTAGTTCCCCTGTTGAAGCTTATCTGCACCAAATTAAAATGCCATGCCAAAAATATAAATTAAATTCCATTAATCAGTCTTCATCAATGAATAATAAAGCAAATAAATAAAGCTGAATTTGAATGCTGATTTTCTCTGTTTTCAGGCAGTGAAAAATATCATATAATAATATATTTCTTCCTCATGAAATGAAATGTGATCTGTCAAGACTCTTTGAAATTGTTTATTCGGGAATTTCAGCAACTTCAGCAAAAGGGTTTTTGGTTTTTCTATTCACCTTCATACAAAACAAGTTCATATTCTGTTTTTGTGAGCTTAAGTGTATGCATTTCAATTGTTTTGCTCACTTAAAGCCATAGAAACACTTTGCTTCAGAACACAATACTGAATCCTTGGAAGGATTTAGACGCTTTATCACTGTTTGAAGTTACTCCATTGTTCTGATTGGTAGGCTTAAATAACCTGAGGAAAAATTGCTTACCAAAATGTTATTCCTAGAGGGACTAAAGGGACTAAATGTCCAGAGAAGCTTACAGTTCATAGTTAAAAAAAACCAAACCCTCAATAATCCATGGGTGGTGGTGGGGAAGCACAACTGAAACAATAGAGTTGATTAAAAGACCAGTAGCTCTTTCACTTTCTAGAACATTCAACTTTCTTCTCATGGACATTGCACCACACACATGGACTGTCCTGCCAGTAGAATTAGCTTCACCTTTTTCTATCTTCTACGACAAGTAAAGCCTGTTCTAAGCCTTAGTGCTGAGAAAGCTTGAACTTGCTGATTTTCCATTGCACCATTTCCCTTTAACACAGGAGCCCTGCCAGGCGGCTTTGAAAGCCCTGCAATTGTATCACATGAGGATGCCAGGTCCATATGTAGTCAGCACTCAGGTTACTTCCTTCGGCTAGCACACTGCCTGTGCCTGTTTACACCTGCAGTAAAAAATCTTCACTGATTGCTTTTTTGCTCATTGCAAAAACAACTCAGTGTGCTAAGTTTTGACAGGTGAAGCTTTTCCTGACAGTGAAAATGCAGTGATGGGCAAATATCCACCTGTTGTTTTATATCGGTCACATTACTATTCTACATGCAGTGCCGTTGTCTATAGGAAAAGCGACAATGCTAAGCCCATCTCCTGACAGAGCTCCTGTGACTTTCAGAAGCACAGAAAGGGAAATGGCACCATATGGCCCCACCATCATGCTACAGCAAAATGAAAAGTCACATCTAGGAGAATTTCAACCCTCCATGTAGTTCAAAGGCACAGCAGCCTTCTTAAAGGTTTGGATCTGCTGTCGTATTATTTCAGGGAAAAAAGTTTTTAGGAAGTGGATAGCTTACTTTTATGAGAACTTTCCTGTTCTGGGAGACTTTAAAGAAATGTCAATTAGTTGTCACCAACAGTTCAAACCCAAAAGCTAGTCAACTTGCAATGTCACACAAATCCATTCACCATAATTGTTGGAGATAGTTCAAAAGCCCCATGCTGCCAAGGGAAGGAACTGGGGGCTCCAGGCAATAAAGATACCATTGTCTCACATTTCTTCCTCTGCCTGCCCTGGTAACATGTATAATATACAACATGTACTTTGAGTTTTCCTGTGTCATATGCAGAAGCCAAAATGTTTTCTCCATGAAAATAATATTTGGGCAGCTCTTGTACATTCCTGTGTAATAAGAGAATCAGGGCCTTATATATATATATATATATATTAAATGTTCATAAGTGTGCCAAGCAAACAAGGCCACATGTGTGTATTTCTTTGTCTCAGGAGCAAAGGGGGGTTGCCCCTCCAGCTACCGGCACTCAGCAGCCCTCCCACTGCCTGAGTGATAATCATGGCATCCTAATACTTAAGTGCCAAACAGGTAGCCATTCCAGAGATAACAAACCCAGATGAAGACAAAAGGGTGTGATTAACTTGGCTGAGAAACTGGGAAATGTAAATACCTCTTTTGTTTCACTTGGTGGAGGACAAAAGGGGGCAGGGTCCAGGATACTCAGATTGCTGCCACCAGACCGCCCCTTTCATGATGTAACCATGATGTATCGGGGGGGGGGTCTCGGGCTACACCCCTCCTATGGTGTATGCATGGTGTTTCTGGGGGTGTGTGGTCTTGGTCCGGGGGGGGGGGGATTCAAAATGTCTATATAGGGGCGGGCGCACATTTGTTCTAGGTTGCTCCTCCATCCAGTATGTGGTGAGAGAGAACCCTGTTGCAATAAGTATTTGTTAATAAAGATCCGGCTTACTAGCCGCCTTGCTTCGAATTAGAATTCTGGTCTGGTCTCTGTCTTTTCTGCGCAGGCAGGGGTTTCAAAATAACGTCCTGCCGAGGTTCAGGATTCCACCCGGAATTGAACCCTTTATCTAGATAACTCTCTTAAATTCTTACAACTGCTGGAAGATTCTATCATTAAATAGGCAGCTAGGTAGAAAGAGGTATTTTAATATCACTCTTCCACCATATTCCCATGGTGGCTATGCTGTAATGACATACTTATGTAAATAGATCTTGTGGGTATTAAGACATTCATTTTGCATTATATCAATATTTTAGTTGGCTCTTAGGAGCAAGCTGAGATTGGGGACAAGAACCATATTGTCCCTTCACTCCTTGTTTCTGCTTTGATGTGCCCATTCCCTCTCAAAGTCACACACTATTTGCTGATATGAGCATTGGTACTTTAGAATGCATCAAGACACTGAATACTGAAGTGCTACTTTGTCCTTTAATGTCCCAGGACATGGGTTCCAATTATTCAGTGTCATTTTATGGATAAACTTCTAATGTACTGTCATTATCTAGCAATTTTAAAAGGAAATAAGTTAATGAGGTCTAAGAAAATGTGGGAGTGTTTACTATAATTACCTGGTTCATAGATCAGACTAATTATATTTCAACAGATTTCCATGTATAATCTAAAAGTAATTACTGCAGCTGCCAGCTGTTAAAATATTACGCTAATTGTACTCGAGAAAAGTTTGAAAACAAGTTTTTGACCTTTTCTGTGTTTAATTTATATTATATCCCACAGAGTCTCAGAGAAGGAAGCCCCCCCGCCCAGAATCTGACAAAACAAATACCCAAACAAATAAATGAAGGAGGCAAGTGGCTTTCTTCTTTCAATGAAATAAATAGAACTAGAATTATAATTTGTGTTTTTTTAAAATAAATAAATGAAACTAGGTATGTTGCTTAGTCAGTTACATGACTGTATGACGTTTTCCACCATGCTCTACATTTCCTATTCACTTTGGAGGGGAATGATCAAAGACATAATTATTAATATTATTTAATTCAGGTTTCTTAATTTTCTTCTGTAGCCTTCTGCAACCCACAGCAACAGCACCTGTGGCAAATTATGGGGAAAAAGAGAATTGATGACTGTTTCATTGGACATTTTTGTACTCCTACCTTGATTATGTTTGATACAATATTTTGGGATTATTTTTTAATGTTTCTTATTTTTATTCCTAAATAGATTTTAGATTTTGTTCTAGAAAAGCTTCATTCTTTGTTTAGAACAACATTTCTCTTGAGGCACATTTAATGATAGGTCTTTTCTTGATTCCATTACTCTTGGAAGAGAATCGTAGTGGATCTGGAAATTCTTTAACCTTCAGACTCTTGGGCAAACAATGTTCAACACTTTAAAAAGAATAAAAGAAAATGTAAGGGATTTGCTTCTGGAAAGAAGAGGCTTAGGACTAAATACAGAAGGTCTTCACTAGCACAGATTGCGCAGAGAGAGAGTATACCCTTCATCTTCTTCTAAAGACATTGGGATTCTGATCTATGAACTGTCTGGCTTTGATCCTACTGCATGTGTTGAAGAAACTGGTCATAGAAGCACACATGGATCCAGACAGTGTATTGGTTCCCTTGAAATCAATGGGAAAAGTTAGTCATGACTTAGTTCCTACTGAAATCAATGGAACTTAAGTGCAACCAACCTGCTGCAGTCCTATACACACTTACCTGGCAAGTCCCATTGAGATCAGCAAGGCTGTATTTTGTGAAGAAATGCGCAGAACTGCACACATTCGGCCCACAGTTCTTACAAAGCTGCATTCATCAGCCATATTACTTGAGGTAAAGGTAAAGGGACCCCTGACCATTAGGTCCAGTCGCAGACGACTCTGGGGTTGTGGCGCTCATCTCGCTTTACTGGCCGAGGGAGCCGGCGTACAGCTTCCAGGTCATGTGGCCAGCATGACAAAGCTGCTTCTGGCAAACCAGAGCAGCGCACAGAAATGCAGTTTACCTTCCCGCCGGAGCGGTACCTATTTATCTACTTGTACTTTGAAGTGCTTTCGAACTGCTATGTTGGCAGGAGCTGGGACCGAGCAATGGGAGCTCACCCCGTCTCGGGAATTCGAACCGCCAACCTTCTGATCGGCAAGCCCTAGGCTCTGTGGTTTAACCCACAGTGCCACCTGCGTCCTCATTACTTGAGGTAGTATGGATCAAACAGAGTACTGGTATTGCCAACGATAATCTGAACAGGGGCTGCAAATATACCCTTGGAAAATTAGCATTGCAAAGTTCTTTATACACCATGCATCCTGCCCCGTGTATGGATATATTCCTAACAGCGCCAATGCATCTTTCTCTTTTGCTATGGATACTATTTTCTCTAAGCAGATGCAAGGAAGCCGTGTTTGGAGTGGTGTTCCCCCTACCCTTTAGGAAAAGTAGAATTGCACGTTTTTTCTTCTCGCTGTTTAATCTGACAGGCTCCCTATGCCCTGACAGTGGCATGGCAGGAGAAAATTCAGTCACTGGAGCATTTCCAATCATTCACTGCCTATCCAGCCTTGGAAAAGTGAAACCTGCTGATATCTGCTTATCACAGAGCTCTCCAAAGCACAGCCAGGTGGATAATTTCTGCAACTAGATTACCAGGTGCAACAGAGGGCAAGGCCAGTGCTTCTTGAAGTTGTAGGTAAGGCGCCATTTTAGCATAGTCACTGATCAATTTTGTAGCAGGGCAATCTTATGCCTATTGACTCAGAAGTGCACCCCAATGAGTGAAATGGGACTGACTCCCAGGTTAAGTGTATAATAGAATTGTAGCCTAAAGGCTGTATGTGTGTAGGCTACTTATTTATTAAAAAGCATTTATAAACTGCTTAAAATTGAAAAAGTCTAAAAAGCAAATGATATATCATGAAAACAAAGACGCACAACCTAAAACGGCAATAGAAAAACACTTAAAAGCAAATAAAACAGAAATCCAGAGGATTCAAACATGTAAACAATGTTGCACTTCCATTGTTCCGAAGCTGCTCTGTTCCAAAGTTATCTGAAGGTTTAGTAACTCTTCTTCTTCCTCTTTTTACTATTTCCTTCAACAATATAAACCAGTATCACTGCATTTCAGTCTCAATGTTTTTGAAAGCACAGCAATGTTCATTTCACCATCACTGGAATATCTATTTCTTCTTTCGTTGCCTTGCTGCCTTCATACTCAATGATGTGGACAGCAGTACAATCATTTCTGACAAGATTGAATCATTTTGTTTTCAGAGGATTCTGAAAAATAAAGTGGACAAAAGACTCGTTCATGTTCAGACTCATCAGAATGCTTCTGTATTATTGATAACAGCTACCGGTATATCAAGAGCACTGCCTACACTTACTCTCCAATTGCTCTTACCGGTACTTTCGTTTTTTATGTACAGTAGCTTAAACAATCCTAAAATAAATGCTCAGGCAATTTAATGTATTCTCCTAAAACCAGGATTACACAGTCTTGTTTTCAGCACCTGTCCAATACAGATTTCTATAAATAATAAAATCTCTCTCTGTGTGTGTGTTGTTATTATTTGAAATGATCTGACATTAAAGTTTGAGCTTTAATTTCTGCAAATCTCCACCGCCTTCTAAAAATTGTTCTCAGAGAGAATCAAGGCATCTGGAATACTTGGCTCATCATTGGCAAAGCCATTGTTGTGAATTGATATCACATACACAAACACAAATAAAACTTTCTATACCCAGCATATTACATCTCATTATCAGATCCTGTCAAATGTTATCATTCTCATTGAAAATAATTGTTTGTGAGTTTTTCTTTTTCTTTTTCATGCACTTTATTTAGAGTCATGCTTGGCATGCTAGATAAAGAGTGTCTGGAAGATCTCTGAAGGTCAGAAGTAGCCCAACTGACTGGTAGAAACTAGGATGTCCTTTGTTTATCAAATGATCTCAGACAACTGGGTTGCTGGCTCACCCACTGAAGATGGTAATTTATGGGATGGGTTCATAATCTAGGACTCTGATAGCAATCTCCTGAGAGACAGCAAAGGTATTTGCTTTCATGTGTTGCTAAAGCCTTCAAACAACAGGGCTAATAAAGTACAGCTCGCTCTCTGTTGACAGGGACTTTTAAAGGGCAGGTGGATAAAGGTTTGAAGGGCCTGATGCTTGAACAGCAAATGTCACAATTAGAAGAAGAGCCTGCAGGCAGATGTAGTAACTTGAAGAGTGCATTCTGCTGAGCTCCTGCCAAAGAAGGAAGCAGATGGGATTTAAAAGCAAATCACACCTTTTCTACAGCATATTGCTTGCCTAGTCCAGTTTAACCATAGACTACTACAGCCTTCCCCAATCTAGTGCCTTCCAGATGTTTTGAACTACAATTCCAATACTCCCTGATCAATAGCCATGCTGGCTAGGATTGACACAAGTTAACATCTGGGGGGCATCAGGTTAGGGAAGGCTGCTCTAGTACAACCCAAAGGGCTAGTTGTACTAGGCAGAATAACATAGCACATATTGAGGAACAACTGAAGAACAGAAACCAATCAATTGATTTCATCATTGCACAGAACTCATAGCCCTTTCTTGGTGTTATTTGAACAACTGTGGGCCTGGCAGACTCATATTCTTGATTGGGGGTGGGGGGGGAGAGCTCTGCATGAGTACAAGTGCCTACATGACACCTTTCTCCCCTCCCATCACATCATCTTCGGTTTACACTGGTGTATAATAACAAGGCGCACACACTTTTTGTCCCTCTTCTTAAGTAGGTTGCATTATCATTAGATGTGTTCTCCTGGATTTTTTTGGGTAACACTTTCTGTAACACTGATATCTTTATCATCAACGTCAGGCCTGGCATTTGGTTTCTTTTCTGCTCTGTGCTTCTCAAGCACTCCCTTTGACGAATCTGAAAATAAAGCAATAGACACAACATGGGGTTAGGGGTCTGCAGTACATGAAACATCCCACCATTACCAGCCTCTCAGGAATAGGACGTTGGCCAAAAGATCCAGCTACACACACAGCTAGCTGCTTTTTGCGCTGTTAGTAATGCTGACTTCTTATTTTTCAAGGAGAATATTACTCAAGCCACTTTGGAAACTTAGGTGGGGCTCTCGAGAGCAGCCCATGATGCTACTGCTCCTTCACTGGGCAAACCCATTGCACTACACCCATCCAAGGAAGGCACTGCATAGCCATATGACATTGTCTATGACTATTTACTTTGGTTTTGTTTGGCAGCACTTAAATCACTGTGCAACTCAGAAATCAAATGCTACATGACGGCACACTCTGCGCAGCTGACAGCACCACGAGGCTAGAGGGAAAAGTGTATTTTATAGTATAATTTTGCAATTGCAGCCAGACACTCCAGAGCAAGGCATGTTGTATTAATTCACAGCCAGGCACTCTGGCTTTGGCCTCGTGCCTCTGAGCAGTCTGATTGTGAATTACTACCCCCGCACATTTCCATTCCTGTTATGAAGGAAATAAGACATGACTGCTTGTTTATTTATGAACAAACAGCTCAGCAGATATTCTCTACAAAGCCGCAAAGGCTTAAGCTGTATGCTGATGGCCAGCAGTGTTTTGTTCATCAGCAGCTCAATCAAACAATCCAGATGACGCCAACATACAGATATGTGGATATCGACATGGTCCTTCTGAAGTCAGTTGGGATGGGCACTTCAATCCAGAATGTTATGTTAGACTCACACAGGGTGTCCTTAAGGTCTTCTGCATTCATGCTCTAGGGCGACAGTTGCTGGGGTTAGCACAATCTCCTACTGTGATGTGTAATCCTGATGTTTCTCAGGGAGGCAGTTCATATAATGTGTCAGGGACCTGCTAGGTTAGCTGTGCAAGTACCAGTCCATTGGAAAGGTCAGAGGTGTGCATGGTGGGCCCCAGCCCATGCTGAGGAAAGATTCAGAGCAGCAGATAAAGCTCAGAGGGGCCCAAGACAGAATTCAGGTCAGGCAGAAATCAGTGTCCAAAGCAGCAAACAGCAGTCAGATGAGCCTGAGGCAGGTTTGCAAAACAAGGACAGGAACCAACCAAGAAGAAGCCAAACCTGAAACAACAGGTCAGCCAGTCCCCTGCTGGATTCCAGATCACCTGGTCCAACTGGGCTGGTGAGCTGCAGCAATCCCTTTGGTCATTGTTGCTGCAGCACAGAAAGGCCAATCGCTCCCTCTGCCCAAGAGCTGCCCTGAAGCAAGGACAACTTAAGGGCGCAGTGAGTAATACACTGGGATCCTGTACCAAAGTCTGGAGTTTGAGTCCCCTGGCAGCTTACACAATAACTTATCCAGCATATCATCTGTAGAAAGGTGCTAGAATGAGCCTGGGGCTCTCAGGATGTTTCTCACTATGCATAAGGCTAAACACACAAATGCCAACCCAAGCAGGCCCTGATCATGTGATCTACCCAGCCATTTTTCCTTGTGTGAGTAGGGCCTCCTCGCTTATATTTATGCACATCAGCTCTAATTGCCTTAAAGGAAGTTGGTAAGGAGGACAAGGATCACTATGGTATCCCATTGGATGTATTTACCACATCCTCAGAGAATGAATAAACCAGGCTTTAGAATCAGTCACATTTGATTAATGGGCAGAGAACTGAACTGTGTGTCATCAATGTAAGACGTTAACAACTCTCTCAGCTTTTCCCGTAAAAACCAACCCCACTGATTATTACTTTCTGAATCGTATATATTTATTCACAGCATTTTTTGTGATTGGAAACAGGACTCCCATTGGAATCCATGGCAAAACAGTGAAAGGAGTTGGGTTTTACCCACCCAGCAAGCTCAGTCTTGAAACATTGTCATTTCTTGAAGATGACAGTACATAGTGGGTAACGCTCGGGTAAAGATCTGGTACATTGAAGTATAATTGCCATGAAACCACAGCTTTGCTGAAAGTGACTTCCACATTAGTTCCTGATCTCTGCTCTCAAGAAAGTGACTCTTTTGTAAACACTGATCCCACTCATATGTATAATGTCTCCAGTGGGAGTTATTTCTAGTAAGCAAGCAAGCATGGGTTATAACCTTAATATTATAACACAAGTTGCATATCAACCAGCAATGACTGGGGCCTTCAATTTGGCACCATGGAACATTCAGACACTCCCCTTGTCATCTGTCATGCCCCCGACTTCTCTCAGTTTTTTAAAAAACGTGTTTCTTGGCTTTTGTTGTTGTTTGCTGCTTGTGAGAGGATGCTTTTTTGTATGTGTTTTGTTTGTTTGGGGCAGTAAGTATTTTACCTGGGTTTTTTTGGGGGGGAGAGGTGTTCTGAGCTTAGCTAGTTTTTCTCCCATGAAATGGCCATTTTGAGGAGCTCACAACAGATTCTTAGATTTCCAGATGTAGCCCCAGGCACCAAAAGGTTGAGGAGCCCAGAATTATGATGTACTGTACCAGACACAGGCACCCTGTGTAATTCCAGGAAGCCATATATGGCTGAGAGCTGCTGTTCTGTCCAGCTTAGCTTTCTGCTTTCCCATTTGTAGATCATAAGAGAGAGGTCTATAGTAAGCATCACTGAGAAGCACTTTAAAAGTTTGAAACAATATAAACATTAAGCATATTTTTGGAAATAAAAAGTGTAAACTGAAGACATCTTTATAGTTTTAACGCAATAACATACTTGTTTTTTATTATTATCAAGGCTGAGCAACAGTAGTGGGGAAAAATGGAGCCTGCAAATTAAATATAATAAAGGTTCATCTGTTGTGAATAACACTGGCTATTCTTGTTGCAGTATGAAAATGACTTTTATTCAATGCTGCTGCTGAATGATCAGATGTATCTGTGGCAGACACATGAATGAGAATCTGAAGGGACCATTGGAGTCCTTTCCAATGCTATGATTCTGTAGAGCTCTGTGTTTTCTGTGCTTTTAAACAGATTCAATGGTTCCAGGTGAAATCATGCAAGGTATCTGTGAACAGCATGCATTTCTCAGAACTTGGGTCAACTGACCTTTAGCCATCCTGTTCTCTGCAGATGTAGCTGTCTGCGCCATCTCCTCCTTGTTCTCCTGCTGCTCCAAATCACTTTGACAACTCAACTGTAGTCCTGAAACAGCAGCAGATTGATCTGAGGGCCGTTTCTTGGTGGCATCTACATAAACATCCTGAAATTACATCAGACAGCAAGATTGATTTATGCGTAAATTGTTAGTCAAAACATGAAGCTTCTCAACAATGAAATGAGGAAGAACAATGACTGCATGTTAGGTAATTTGCTGCAAGTTTGACAGAAGAATCGGCTTCCGGTCGGCGCGCCGGAGGGGAAGGTCGGGGGACATGCCGCTGCTGGCATTCCCCGACCCGACCGGCTTTAAAGGGGTGCTTGCGACGGCGACGCAGCCCCCAAAACTCCCGGGAGTCTGGATCCCGGGACCCTAGGTCCGGCAGCGGCTCTTAACGTCGCCCCAACTCCCGCGGCGGCCACAGTAGAGGCTGCCGTGTGAGACGCGGGGTGACGGAGCTCCACGGACCGCCATTGCCCGCCGGGTTGAAGCTGCGAGCCCTTCCCAGCTGAGCGCGCTGATTTCTCCGCAAAAGGATAAGATTGGCTACCTTAACCGTGAGTACTAGAAAAGTACCGAAGATTTGGACTAACTTGGCGAAGTACAGGGATGTAATTTACGGAGGTCCGTCCCTTGCTATTGTGGCACTAAATCAGGAACTTTATTACCGATGCGATTAAAACTGTAACAGAATTTGGCTTGGCAACAGAGATTTGATCCTTTTGACACCCCTGATCGGGGGGGCAACTAACTAATAACTTTGACATGTAGTGGATTGAATCGGACCTGTTGGATTATATTGTGGAATATAGATTTTGAGTTGGGATTTGGTTCGGTCTGGAACTTTTCATAACTATGTCTTTGAAAATGGAGGATGATTTGGACAAAGGAGGCTGGAAGAGGGTCCTTGAAAAAATCTGGGAACTGAGAAAGGAGTTCCAAGCGGAAACCGCAAGAATGAGAGGAGTTGTAAACAACAATGATGTCACCCCAGCTGCACAAAGGATGAAAGGGGGAGAAATCCCCCTCAAGGTTAAAGGGAAGCCTCGCTGCAGGAAAATTTCTTCTCGGCACAAGATAACTGGACCCAAGAAAAGAATCAAGAAAACAACATCTGCGAAAGTTAACGCTTTTCAGTGCAAGAGGACGTCAATGAAGGAGAAGAAGTTTTTCTTTAAAGACTGGGAGTTGGAACAGCGGAGAAGACACAGAGATGATGAAGCCCAACTGCAAGCAAGCACTTGGGCTTGGACTGGGGAACGGCGAGGGGAGGGTTGAGCAGGGTAGGTGGGCAACCAGGGACTGATTATAAATGTGGACTTTGAATATCTATGCCGGACATGGTTTTGAGTTAGGATTATGTTAGGATCTTTCGAAGTTAGGAGCCTGAAGATTAAGGGGAGTCAGAAGGAACCTTATAGAAGATTTGGGAGGAGGACGCGGAGGTTGGAACTAGAAGATGAGGTGAAATAAGAATTAAAGATATTGTTTTTGAGTTAGAATTATGTTTTGAAGTAATGTACAACATATGTTTAGCACACCTATGTACCTGAACCAGAATTATGTTTTGTTTAATGCAGCCACTGGGGAGGTGCGGAGGAAGTCACTATGGATATGTTTTGTAACCAAGAATGGTCTACCTGAGAATAGGGTTAGGCCGAAGTTAGATAATGATTGTTTAAGGTCAGGGAAAATAATGAAATGGGTTTACCTCTGTGAGAGGGAGGGTAAGATTAAATAACTCCTCATGGTGAGAGGTGGGGAGTGATGAATCCTGACCGAAATGTAAGGTCTTATGTGTATAAAATTTTAAAATTAATAAAAATTATTTAAAAAAAAGTTTGACAGAAGAATCCTTCTGTTTGCCAAAGGAAATTATAAATCCTACATTTATTTACTTACTTACCTATTTATTTTATAACACACACACACATCTTTGAGGTATATAAAGCTACATTACTTTAATATGATTGGAGTATCAAGGAAGACCATATTTGGTGTATGCTACGTTTGTATGTACATACACAACACACATACACAGAGACACATACCTGTGTGTTCCATATATGTATGATATAACATCTCTCTCTTTTCATATAGAAAAATAGGTATATATAACCCATTGCTTGTTGGAGGAAAATCGAATGTCAGATTATCCCCAACTTGTTCAGTCACAGCTTGAAGAGCTGCAGAAAGTGAGATCTCTCCAGCCCTTTAGAATACTTGGATAGTATCCAACTAAGTTTTGTTCAGAGTAGACCCACTGAAATGAATATGAATAAGTTAGGGAATTCATTTCAGTTGGTCTCCTCTGAGTAAAACTTAGTGAAATACCACCCATTTGGCTGCATTGTCGAACTACTGTGACCATCAAGATGTTTCTCCTACTATTCAACTGAAATCTACCTTGCTGTAACCTAGGCTGATTAGATCAAGTCCTATACACTTGGGTAGCAGAGGACAACTCTCTGCCCTCTTCTGTGTGACCAGCGGCACTGCAAGGCCAGATTAAGGGATGTGGGTTCAGGACTCCATGCTGCCCAGGGGCCCTCCAAAAAACCTCCTGCCACTTCTACCTAAATATCAAGTAGCCAAGGGTTCTACCATCACCACCGTCCCATGCTTCCACCCCTCACCCACCACAACCACCACCAATATATGTTGCTAACACAGCAGCAAAAAATATTTTAATATGTAGGGCGATGAGGCTAGGAAGCCAAACTTAGATGTAATCATTGGCCACCTTGTTTTTAAGGTAAAAGTGAAGGGTTGAGCAGCCAGGCAGCCAGACGTGCTTCTAAGGAGTAGAATTCTCAGACCTAATGGGTTTATTTATAAGACCAGCTACTGCACACATATGCACTCTGAGGGCTAATATCTGCTTGAATGCACTGGATAAAAATATCAGTTATAAAAACTCATAGTGTCTGTATAGCCTGAGACCTCTGCATACTTGCTGTCTTGTTTCCTAATTGCCTACATGATTACAGTGCACCCACAAGCCTCTCACAAACAACTTCTGCATCTTGATCAAACATTTGGGAACAAAAGTTCTATGTCATTGAGAACAGAAGCTAAACTTTCATTCTCCTCTTCAGATTTTTTTTTTTAAAGTTGCTTTTCCTTCTTAGTAATCAACACAGCATGAAGCACATTTCTGATTTTGTACTGTCCTCAAATAACTTGCAAATAAAGCTTCATTTTAATAAAGATACCAAATGGGAAATTTCCCAGCTCTGAAAAATGTGCATAAATACTGTGATAATGTTATCAATCAGGTCAATCCATTTATTCTTTTATAGCCTCTTTCAGAAAACGTTTCCCAAGGGCATTTTGCAAATAAAATAACATCTAAAAAGGGCTTCAATAGTTGAGAGTAAGTCATGTTAGATTTTAAGTTCAACTTATATTGAAATCAGATGTCTTCCTAGTATATCTATCAGCATGACAATAATATGCATATTTGGGAGATTACAATGTATAGTCATGTACATTGGTAGTCATATTTAGAGCAGACCCACTGAAACCAATGAACTTGAGTTAACATTGGTTAACATTGGGGATCACCTGTTAAAAACACTAAAAATCTAGGTCACCACTGAGTTAATGGGCTTAAACATGCTCAACTTATCACCCAAAAGTGTATTGCTGAGCTCTTTGCTCAGCTCTTTACAGTCAGTTCAGATGTGGACTGTGCAGAGGAAATATGTACAAAACATTGGGAAAATCCATGGAAAATCCATGCCAAGTATGACTTGGTAACACAGGGCTCTTTTGGCTGACAGATTGACAAAATCCAAATCTATATGGATCTGCTGGATAATCAAACCATGTTTTATCAATCCATTTAGTCATCATTTTCGTAAGGCATGTGTCAACGCTAATGCACTCACAGATTTCCTTCATGGTCAGGCCACTGAATTGACATGAAACCGAGGAACCAGATCTATTTATTTTACCCAACAAATGTGAGCATAGAGTTGTCTCCCCATTGAAATAAACAAAACAGCCTTTGGATACATATCAAAGCACCTATGCTTGCAGGACCAGAGCCCCACAGTTTGCTTAGCTTCCTGGATTATTTGTTGAAGGAAAATACTAAGCACATCGACTATAATACCATGTTGTCCACACAGAGCCTTTCCTTGGTCACAGAATGAAACATGAAACTCCTCCACACACATATTAAAGCAGCAGTGCTGTGTATTTGGGCATGTAGAAGAACATCTCAAATTGCTTAAAAAAAAATTTAAATCGTTCTCAGCCTCTGGGAGGATTCTTCCAGGAAAGGGTCTGGATTTCAAGAATTAGGATTTGTGGTCATTTATCTGACAGGCCTGCAGAGCAATAAAGAAAGCCAAGATGAAATCAAGTTAAAGGATTGCCGCCAAAACAGTTTTACCTCAACACTTGTATATTTTCTTTAAAAAAGAACACAAAAAACCCTTCGAGCATCACTAAATCTGCAGAAGGCAGTGCACCATGCTATAAAGATAAGGTTGCCTTTGACCACATCGTACCTCAGGAAGTCAGAGATGATACATTAAATAAAACAGACCTTTTTATTGGAAACTAAGACAAGGATCAGAAGCTGGGGAAACATAGCAGTCAGTAAGCTTGGATGTTGTACCTTTCTGCTGAAGTTTGGTATGAAATAAAAGCACAATGTTCCCCACATTTTGCTTATGGGAATATTCAAGACATTGCTTATTCCCACATAGTAAAAGATGTAGAAAAGCAAGGTGTTTTCTTCAAACAAATAATACAGTGATCTCTCGACTTCCGAATGACCTGACTTACGAGTTTTTCGAGTTACAAGGGATCAAAGCGGCCACCGCTTCTGAATTTTTTCGACTTCCGATCGGAAGTCGCAGCCGTTTTAGATGTGGTTTCCTCGACTTACGAGGTTTTTTTCGACCTACGGATGCGTTCTCCCAACGCATTCCTATGGGGACTCGAGTTACGATGATTTCGACCTACGAAGATTCCGTCGGAATGGATTATCTTCGTAAGTCGAGGGTCCACTGTAATTAATAAACCCCATATTCCCACAGAGACCCCAGGTTTCCCTTTTTTGTTTAAATGCTGGGCCGTCCACTCCTATTTAACTTTTTCCTTTCCCTTAAAGATGTCTGTTGAGTACAAATGCTGACATTATATCAGAAACATTAAACCAGGCTAGCGAGCTCTTGGATTTGTCCCATAATATTAGCAATAAAATTAAAGCTCTTCTGAAAGAAATCACGTTATAAATTATTGAAGGCCTTTCTCAGGCTCTAGAGCCTACACAGTTCTTCATAGAATTAAATGGTGTAGTTATACATATTAAGCTGTACAAATAGCCAGGGAGCTCCTGCATATAAAGATGAAGAGCCCAAACTATCCCTTAAACTATATTGCAAAAGAGCGAAGGCAGTGGCTGCACAGGTATGTAATACTTTACCATGGTGTAGTGTTACAAGAGCAAGCCTAACCTTTCCTTGCCCCCAGCTCATATGCACCTACTGTTCCTCTCATTCACTGGCAAAATTGCAAGGAGGGAATTAGAATATTTCGTTTTTGTTTTAGATAACAGCTTAGCATGTTGTCGGAAGCCTAAACTATGGTAAATCTTAACAAAGATTAGCGAAAGCAAGGCAGCTTCATGAACTATTATTTGAGGTTAAAGGTAAAGGGACCCCTGACCATTAGGTCCAGTCGTGTCCGACTTTGAGGTTGCGGCGCTCATCTCGCTCTATAGGCCGAGAGCTGGCGTACAGCTTCTGGGTCATGTGGCCAACATGACAAGGCCGCTTCTGGCGAACCAGAGCAGTGCATGGAAACGCCGTTTACCTTCCCGCCAGAGCGGTTCCTATTTATCTACTTGCACTTTGACGTGGTTTCGAACTGCTAGGTTGGCAGGAGCTGGGACCGAGCAACGGGAGCTCACCCCGTCACAGGGATTCAAACCGCCGACCTTCTGATCTGCAAGCCATAGGCTCAGTGGTTTAACCCACAGCGCCACCTGGGTCCTATTATTTGAGGTTAGCTTGCTTGAATAAACCCACTTTGTGTGGGTTCAAAGGACATGCTGAACTGTGGTTAATCAGAAACAGTTTTTGAATTCCCCCTGATAGTTGTCCCAGAAGGGAGTGTATGAGCCAGTGAAAAGGCTAGGTTTGTTCTTGTGATGCTAAACCACAATGGGTGTTCACGTGTTACATTCAACAACTCAGTATACAAATAGTATATTTGTACAGTTACGTATATGTAACATTCAAAGTGTGTGTAGTCTGAGTACCTGTCTACGTAGTAGTTGAGTGGTACAAATCAACAATTGTACATTATTTTGCATAAACACTTGTACATGCGTAGAGACAGCTTTTACCTGAGTTCAGTGTAACATGTGAACAAACCTATTGCATCACATCCAGTGCTTGCCGCAAAGGGTGTGCTAAGGGTTCCTACAACAATAATGTCTGCCTCCCTTCCTGCCAATTGGCCTGAAATGCTACCTGTCATCTAACAATTAATCCAGTGCAAACATACACTCTGCAACTCACGTTACTGTCTGATGGGTAGGAATGTACATTAGTACATATCCATAATAAAATCTAGTTGCAGCCTAAAAATAAAAAGGGATGTGTATTGACTGGCTTTTAATTTAAAAACTGAGGGAATTCCAGAATTCTCAAATGATTATAACATTTTATTATCTCAAATTATTATAACAGGTCATTATTATAACACTTTATACATAGCTAAAAGTAAGTGGATGATCAAGCTTAAGGGATTTTTTATTTTATTTCTTATTTTGGTATAACAGTAACTGCACCATAATGTGCAAAACATATAAGGAAATATATGGCAATGAACATGCCACAATTCTTCTGCCTGATACACACACCACGAGCGCATACACACACTACAAGAGGAGAGACAGTATACTTTGATGAAGTTGCACATTGCTAGACAGAATGTTACATTGTACTATGGTTGCAAACTACTCTAGTGAAGAAAATAGCCCATTTATTGGAGTAATCAGTGCTAGGCATTGCACTACAACTTCTGCCGTACATTTATTATAGTTACCCATGCTACAAGATACAGATCATAAACCTCTAACTGCAATCTTTAAAGAGATCCTGGAGAGCTCTTTCTGATGCCTTCAGAAATTCTGGGGGGGAAACTAAAGAGATGTTGGCATTAACTGTTGCCAGTTATCAACCTGTCCTGTGGATGTTTAGCTGTCTTATACTTTCAAGCTCAGTATTGCCCACATTGACTAGCAGTGACTCTCTAGGGCACCAGGCAGAAGTCTTTTGCAGTCCCACCTGGAGATGCCAAAGACTGGAGTTTATTGCAAGCAAGCAAATTACAGTAAGTGCTCCACGACTTAGCTGCATCCCTTTCTGAGAATCTTCCATGTGGCAAATGAGTACTTATAAAAGCAATAATTCACTACCAGAGTTGTGATGGCTACTTACTACTACTGTGACTACAGCCACCATTAAAAACACTGTATCTTCTAGTAATGGCAGAGGGACAATGACTTTGCGATCTTACTTAGACCGTGTACACATTACCAGCTTAAAATGCAGCGTGGAGTTTCCCACCACCGCTACTGATTTTCAAATCACATTTGCACATTGTGGTATACATCTGTATGGTTAAGGTGTGTTTACAAGTCACCCACTGTCTGTCCACACCAGTGGGTAGAGAGCAGGTATAGAGCAGGTGTTAGGTATCTTCATAGAACCTATGTTTTCAAATCAGACTGAAGCTGGTTTCAGGGGAAGCACATCAAAACACAGGATTTCTCAGAAAACCCTACAGGATAGATGTGGACCGTGCCTAACATCATGTGTCCATGGCTTCACAAGCCAGCGGCAGGAAAGCACTGGATGCAGAGTAAACAGGAGGGTGCACACAGCCTTGGAAACAGGATTGGGACACAATCTATTATTGAGATAATATATGCCACCAATTTTCTCTCCTAGCAAATTGGTGATAGACAGAAGCTAGACTTTGGTCCAAAGTAGTTGAAGGAGCCCTTCTCCTATTATCTGCCTGCCCATGCCTTGGGATCCGTTGGTGAGGCTTCCCTTGCAACCCCAACATTGAGCTGAGTTTTGAAGTGGAGAAGAGCCTTTTCAGTTGAGGTTCCCTCCCATTAACTTCAGTAGGAGAGGGAAAATCTGAACATTGCTGGCCCAGCTCCGTAGCCTACAACTATTCTGCTCACATCACCAGAACTGAGCACAGGATATGGTGTAACTCAACACCCAATAAAAGCACACCCCATGCATATAATCTCTACACGGAAACACTGAGTGCACATCATGGGGCTAAATATCTTTGGCCTCCTGAAAGAAAGCTCACAAGACAGAACTTCATAAAGGGCACTTTGCACGACAATAGAACACTTGACAAAACATTTGCCTCCTGACCACACATGGGGATTCAAACACATTGCTAATGTCTCTTCCTAGAACCCTCACCCTCACCTTGGGACTCCAAACACAAATGCATGCTCAAAATAAAAAATAAACAAATTCCTTCCAGTAGCACCTTAGAGACCAATTAAGTTTGTTCTTGGTATGAGCTTTCGTGTGCATGCACACTTCTTCAGATACACTGAAACAGAAGTCACAAGACCCTTAAATATAGTGAGAGGGTGGGAGGGGGATTACTCAGAAGGGTGGTGGGAATGGGTGATAGGCTGATAGCTGTCGTAAACCTGTTGACATTGTTGTTAGCTGTGGTAAACCTGTTGATAAGACATTGGATTCTTATCTCATTATACGTGACTAAGCTATTTTTAACCTTCTCACCCCTTGCTTTTTCCTGTAAGACTAATTGCAGTCGTTAACAGGCGTCAACAGGTTTACCACAGCTATCAGCCTATCACCCATTCCCACCACCCTTCTGAGTAATTTCCCTCACACCCTCTCACTATATATGAGGGTCTGGTGACTTCTGTTTCAGTGTATCTGAAGAAGTGTGCATGCACACGAAAGCTCATACCAAGAACAAACTTAGTTGGTCTCTGAGGTGCTACTGGAAGGAATTTTTTTATTATTTATTTTGTTTTGACTATGGCAGACCAACACGGCTACCTACCTGTAACTGGAACAAATGCATGCTGTGTGTGTTGCCATGCAAGGGTGTGTTTTGGGGGTGTGCTCCCATTCTTGCCTTCTGCCATATATCAGGGCACAGTCCCCCTGATTGGTAGGATGTGCTGATGTTTCCAGGGACATTGGGTGTGGGTGTGAATTTTACACATTTTTGTAACCCCCCCCCTTCCTGGGCTGAGCATGCCTTAGGCACAGTGGCTATTTTGCTGGCATAGCAGTGGCGTATCTTCCATATTATTGTAATGTGTAAGATGGATTTCTCTGCCCCTTATCATGGTCAGATACAACTTTGACAGAGAGGATTTTCACACTTCCCAAGTCCAGGTCCACAAGATTCATATGCCCGGCTCACATTTCACTATTGAAACAATAGGAAATCCATTTCTTCAGCATTTTGTTCCTCTGCCATCAGCCACCAGCCTTTAAAACTGGCGTAATTGTGATCCATACTTATGTTGTTTTCCCCATGGAGAGGTAAGACCTTAGCAAGAAACCAGGATTTTGCTCAAAAGCATCTCTTTGCTTTGAATCGGATGTCTGCATGGCTATCCATAATTGATGTTCACAGCCATTTAAGATAAATGCCTTTAAAATATAAAATTAGAAGGAGCTGGGAACCTCTGAGACTTCACAGGGTGCTATTAATAAACTAGACAGCGAGTCAAGGCTGATTTGTTCCACTCTGGAAAAGATAATGATTTTTTGATTGTTACTTATTTTATGCCACAGTGGCCTTCCTGCTTAAGCTGTCAACAAGCCCAGCTATACTGCACACCAGAGTAATATCTTGCAAGGGTATTACATAACTACAGTTATACGAACTGACAGGGTCCATAGTTTTGACCAGAAACTTTAAACTCACTCCCCCAGCATGCAGATCCCAACCTAGTCCCCTGGGCAATGTGGAATAAGGAATTATAGGTTTCTAAAAGTCTTCCGAATGGCCGGTGACAATGAAAGGAATCTTCATGCAGCCTTGTTAGCATACAAGGCGGCAAGTAGTGCTTCATATTCTTTATTTTCTTGAAGAACTTGGAAGGTATAATAAAATGTGCATGAATATTTTTTAGCATCAAGTGCCTATTAGTCATGCCTAAAGAGGAGGTTCAACGAGAGTCCAAGGTGATAATCTCAGAGAAAGCAACACAGTTATGACAACGCAGCAGCTACGTTGGGCTAAAGTAAATAATGTGTTGTAGTTTAAACCTGCTCTACCTTTTCATTTGCGAAGAGTTTAGCAAGCACAGTCGGTGTGTGGGTGGGTAGCAGGCGCTGAAATGGAGGTATAATTTGAGCGTGGTAGTTACGGTGCCTATTTTACATTCCACATAGCACATTTTTCATTAGATGATTAGGACGGCAGTTTTTGAAGAAGACAACCATAAAAGATTGTGGATAAATCTTCATTTAAACTTATTACTATATTATTATGAGTTTCAAAAACAAATTGCCTCAGTCCAGATGCTCAGATGTACTTCCTCAGAGTGGCTGGGGAAACCCAGCCAGATGGGTGGGGTATAAATGATAAATTATTATTATTATTATTATTATTATTATTATTATTATTATTATTATTATTATTCCTTGTAAACCCAGCCTGCCTGGACTGCCTTGGAACTTTAAATGGGGGGAGGTGCATTGTGGGAAAGGCAGGAAGAGTTGCCACATCCTGTTGTGAATGGAGAAACCTGGCTATATCCACACATAGATTTCGGAGCCTCCTTGGCTGCAAGAAACTACTAAGCCATGGTAAATACCTTCACCAGGAAAATGTTGAGCTTTTAAAAAGTAGGTGAATTATTCCCCACATGACACTTTTAGATAAGCTAATGTATTTTCAACTTGTTCAGTAGGTGGAATTCTATTGTAATTTTTTCCTGAGGCAAAGTCTAGTCTACCACACCTGAACAGTCAGCTAGCATTCTAGCTGCCTTGCTTACATCTTAATTTAAGCATAATTCATTAAAACCGATACTTTCCTCCTAAAGAAAAATAGAGTCATCTGAGGAGGACATCCAGATTCTCATATGCACTATTGACCTGTATTTTCCAAAATGTAATTGGGGAGAGGGGCCTATTACCTGGTAAACTGATAAAATGTTCCATTTTGTAGATTTCCATTTTTAAAAATGCCTATCATGTATTAAAATGCTATGTAACACACGAATGCTTTGTAAATAAACAGGGAAAGGGTGGTGCTAGGGAACCTACTTTATTATTTCCTATCTTCAGGGCAACGCCATGGAAACCACTAGATGTCTCTGTTTCCTGTTTTATGCATTGCACTTGAAAATTAATACAGCTAAGATATTCCATTTTAAACTCCTCATTTCAAGGGTCCATAACTCATAGTAAAAATTCACCGCAGGCAACGACTTGTCATAAAAAGATCCAATCTAAGAGAAGTATTTATTTTCTCCTCCTCCTCCTCTGTACATTTGAAAATATGCGGCTCTGCATAACAGCAGTACTAAATTGTTAACTAGATTCAAGTTTGTCTCTGGGCACTGGTAGATGAAATAGCCAACAAATAATGCAGACTTTTTAAAAAAACAAAAAACCCTAATCCCATGTGAAGAGAAAGTATAAAAAGAGGGGAAAGAGAAGGAATTGTTTGCAGGAACAACTTCAAAAGGGGGATGATGATATTGCATTTAGCTTCCAGAAGCATTTTGAATTCATGTTACACCTCCTTCTTCCCTCCCTCCATTTCATGGTGCAAATCAGAAACAAAACTTTTCACGTAATCATCCCTCTCCAACACAAAAGTGCAGAGAAAATTTCTCCTGCATATTATAATTTAAACCCATTCCTCACTTTTTATGAAATATGGTTCACAAAGATTTAAAAATACAAAAATGCCATTAAGATGAACAGAACAGAAAATAAAACACACATAATACTAAAAACATTTATACACCAACAACATAACAATAAATACAGTGGTGTTGTTGTTGTTCAGTCGTTCAGTCGTGTCCGACTCTTTGTGACCCCATGGACCAGAGCACGCCAGGCACGCCTATCCTTCACTGCCTCTCGCAGTTTGGCCAAACTCATGTTAGTAGCTTCGAGAACACTGTCCAACCATCTCATCCTCTGTCGTCCCCTTCTCCTTGTGCAGTGGTACCTCTGGTTAAGTACTTAATTCGTTCTGGAGGTCCGTTCTTAACCTGAAACTGTTCTTAAGCTGAAGCACCACTTTAGCTAATGGGGCCTCCCGCTGCCGCTGCGCCGCCAGAGCACAATTTCTGTTCTTATCCTGAAGCAAAGTTCTTAACCTGAAGCATTATTTCTGGGTTAGCGGAGTTCTTAACCTGAAGCGTATGTAACCTGAAGCGTATGTAACCTGAGGTACCACTGTAATATACATATATCCATACAGACACTTCTCCACCATACTAAAACTGGCTCTTTTTCACAGAACTTTGTTTGGGACTCAGAATTTGTCTGTAAATTAAGTTCTCTGAATGTACCCACTCCCTGAGGTTAGGTTTATTGTGACTTGGGAGAGGGTCTTTTCCTTTGTATTACCATGACCTTGGACTACAGGAAGTTTGCCTGGCACCTGCTCACATATTTTTGAAGCCAGCAAGGCCAGCCCAAGATATTTTCCTTTCTGAGTCAAAAATCCCACCCCCACTCAATTTGACATACAGAAACTGAATGGATTTGCAGCGGAATCTCACTTCAGCATTCTCCACAGGGCAACAGCAGGCTAGTTTTGGGTGTGCAGGACAAGTGATGTGGCATCCCCAGCTCTGTCCTCCAACAAGGGCAATTGCCCAAAGGCTCAGGAGGGACAACTGGAGGTGAGAAGGCTGGCACCAGAGTCTCTAGCACCTGCTGCCCAAGGTGATTCTCTGGGTGTGCCAACCCTGGAAGGCAGGCGAATCATAAAATAATAGAATTGTAGAGCTGGAAGGGACCAGGAGGGTCATCTAGTCCAACCCCCTGTATTGCATAATAAATAATAATAATAATAATAATAATAATAATAATAATAATAATTTATTTATTTATACCCTGCCCATCTGGCTGGGTTTCCCCAGCCACTCTGGGCGGCTCCCAACAGAATATTAAAAACACGATAAAGCATCAAACATTAAAAACTTCCCTAAACAGGGCTGCCTCAAGATGTCTTCTAAAAGTCAGATAGTGGTTTATTTCCTTGACATCTGATGGGAGGGCGTTCCACAGGGCGCCACTACCGAGAAGGCCCTCTGCCTGGTTGCCCAAAATCTTTTCCCTTTTTTATTTCCCCAGACTTTTAAAAACTCCAGTTGAACAGCTTTTTCTTTTTAATTCTGCAACTACCAGTATCATTTGGTGTTTTTATTGTTCTGTATGTGATTGCATATTTTTAACCATTTTACATGATTAGCATATATCTATATTTATATATGTATTTTTCACACCAGATTGGACTGTGTATCAAGGCTGAGTCACACATCTATGTACATTGCTTGATAACTGCAAGCAGCAGTTGGAGATTCCGTATATGTAATATATTATCATATGTCAAATGCCACAGACAGAATTTTCATCTCATCTCGTGTCATCTGAAATACAAAGCTCTGAGGTGGAGTCAGTTGCAGCTGTTTCTGGCCATGCCTTCACCTTACAAGCACAGCTCCTTGGTTTTCATTATAATCAGAACTGTTCAAGCTTGGAGATGTATGCCCTGCTATCTTAAGTACTTTACATTTTTATAGCATGTTATGTCTTCAGAACACCAGACTATTGACATTGACTAATGAATCTTCACAGAAACCCAGAGGAAGATGTGGCTGCAGATCATCGTCTTATTTTACAGGTGGGTGAACTGAAACACAGACTCTGCTTGTGTCAAGAAACGAGAGTTCCTGGAAGAAAAGGTAGGATTCAGATATAGAGCTTAGGTAAAGGTAAAGGGACCCCTGACCATTAGGTCCAGTCGTGACCGACTCTGGGGTTGCGGCGCTCATCTCGCATTATTGGCTGAGGGAGCCGGCGTACAGCTTCCAGGTCATATGGCCAGCATGACTAAGCCGCTTCTGGCAAACCAGAGCAGTGCATGGAAACGCCGTTTACCTTCCCGCTGGAGCGGTACCTGTTTATCTACTTGCACTTTGACGTGCTTTCGAATTGCTAGGTTGGCAGGAGTAGGGACCAAGCAACGGGAGCTCACCGCGTCACAGGGATTCAAACCGCCGACCTTCTGATCTGCAAGCCCTAGGCTCTGTGGTTTAACCCACAGCGCCACCTGCGTCCCGTATATAGAACTTAAAGGTAAAGGTAAAGGGACCCCTGAGCATTAGGTCCAGTCGTGTCCGACTCTGGGGTTTCAGCGCTCATCTCACGTTACTGGCCGAGGGAGCCGTCGTGCAGCTTCCGGGTCATGTGGCCAGCATGACTAAGCCGCTTCTGGCGAACCAGAGCAGCGCACGGAAACGCTGTTTACCTTCCCGCTGGAGTGGTACCTATTTATCTACTTGCACTTTGACGTGCTTTCGAACTGCTAGGTTGGCAGAAGCTGGGACCGAACAACGGGAACTCACCCTGTCGCGGGGATTCAAACCGCCGACCTTCTGATCAGCAAGCCCTAGGCTCAGTGGTTTAAGCCACAGCGCCACCCGCGCTTACTTTAGCCCTATTCACAGGGAGATTGTGCAGGGAAGCTCTAGTTCTGGCTTCCCTTCCCAGTCACCTTTTGTGAGTTCTGATGTGACTGTCTACATCAGCGAAGCCTCTTGTTCTTGTGGAGCTTTCTGCACATTTTGGCACCCTAATCCACTGAAAATTTTGGGTTGCAGAATAAGCTTTCCCATCATGCAAAAGAACCTCTGGATCCAACCACACACATATATAGCCAAAGGAGAAATGAATAATATAACACAAGGCCAAACTCTTTCTTCAAATGTTATGTTTCAGCCACTTGGGGCCAGAAATGGGTTTCTTTACATCCAGGGCAACCAACATGAAACTGCACCCCTAACCCAGCCCAATAATTATGATGTAAAAGATTATCAGTTGTAATAAAATGAAACAACAAATACATTTACACAAGTCTTGATAAGGCGCCATTAATGAATATTAAGGATTATTTTCAAGAGGTCTAAATTTGTTGCTGACTCTGGAATAGGGAAATTAGCAGTACCTGTTGTTTAAAGCTTTAAATTTCTAATGAAATTTCTGCAGTATTTAACTCACTCCCCTATTTTAGCATGAAATGCAATGCTCGCCTATGACTACTAATAATATGTATAACATTAATCATGATTTTGGTACCTCTTTGAATCAGGTGCCTGGGACCCTCACCCCACAGTAGTTCTGGCCCTGCAGCTGCCCATAGGAAGGTGGACAGCAAAGGATCTGTATAAATAATATTGGGAAGGGTATTTCACTGTCCAAGTGCCACAGACAGCCAAAAAAGCTTTTATCTCCACCCATTGAACTTCAGGTGGCAGGGAGACAATCAACAGGTCAGTACCTGAGCAGCATGACGGTGCATGCTCAGATGGAAGAAGACTGGCCTTCATATATGCTGGACCCAAACAATTAAGCCCTAAATTTAAGGCCTTAGTTAAAGGTTAAAAGGGGAGGGGGACCCCACAGGTTGTGTGATGCTGTTTTTGCAAGTGGGGAACTACAAACTGAAAATGCAAAATGGCATATTTATGATAATTTCTAGTAACACACTAAAACTTAGGAACTGAAAGAGGAACACACACACACACCACATAGAGAGAAAAGTTTATGATGTGTTGAATGCGCCTCCAGTGCTTCTCTGGGATGCCATTTTAAGGTATTTATATTGCTGGATGGGATCTGGCCTCTGATAAGAAAAAAATTGATAGAGCAAGCAACAAGCTCAATAAAACTAGATCATTTTTCCCTTGTACAAGGAATCACTAAAATGAAGAAGTATAATGGTTTCAGATAAACCTTTCAGCTAAACTTCTTTTGCTGCACTTTTCCATATTTCACAGAACAATACTCGATTCAAGATTTCTCATCTTGATAACTTTAGTTTGTGGTCCCAGCAGAAACCAATCCAGCTGAGTTTTGGATATATTTTCAAATTTTGATTGTTCAAAACACTGCAAAAATAAGGTGAAATTATTCAACACTGTTCCACTGGATGTGTTGCTGATTATTTTATCAACTTCACATTTTCCCCCTCACATGAAAAGTAGCTCATCATTCATTCAACTTTTTCAGTTTTTTCTCATTATGCCCAATTTTAATATACCTATAAGGGACATAGAACAAATATATTGGGAATATATTATTCCTAAAGGAGTAATATCTTCTAGTTATAAGTAAACAAATGCATTTGTGTTTACTTATTACTAGAAAATATTACTCCTTTAGGAATAATATATTCCTTATTCAGAATTAAGAATGGCATTTCCAATAGTGCACAAACATGATTGTAAAGGTACTAGAAATAGTCATTAGTTTCTTTCTGCAAATTCTCCATTCTAGTTCTCTGCCTAACATGAAACTTTTCAGAGCTCGTTTTGATGTTATATAAAACTGCCCATTTCTTGTTCCAAAGAAACTGTTCTGCATATCACAGAGAAACTGAATATTACCCTGTGGTTATCAAAGGGATTTTAAACATTACATGATCAAAAGGAAAGTAGCTGATTAGCAAAGGGATACTTAATCCAACTTGGTCCAATCCAAAATTGGGTGTACATGGAGATGCCCACAAAGAAGGCCTGTATTTGAATAAAATTCATTGCTATAGGAGAGGGCAACTCCATGTCTGCTTTGGTAGACCCATGCCATAAGCCAGGGGTCAGCAACCTTTTTCAGCTATGGGCCGGTCCACCATCCCTCAGACCATGTGGTGGGTTGGACTATATTTTGAAAAATATATATGAACGAATTCCTATGCCCCAGAAGTAACCCAGAGATGCATTTTAAATAAAAGGACACATTCTACTCATGTAAAAACACGCTGATTTCCAGACCGTCCATGGGCCGGATTGCGAAGGCGATTGGGCCGCATCCAGCCCACGGGCCTTAGGTTGCCTACCCCTGCCATAAGCAATACACAGATAATGTGGTTAGAGAAAGGCAGTGTCCCTGTGCGTTCTGCTCATAGATGAGGAAGAGGAAACTTGGTTGTGTATGAACTGGAGCTCCATGTGTGCAGCTTTTGTTGTTTTTCCAGATTATCCCCTATAGGATGGAGCTCCTATTACCAAAAGGCTGTTTCTTCCTCCTTTGTGAAAGAAAGACTAAAAGAAGAGGGCAGCACTAATCTTCAAACCAACAAATAATTAGGAAATTATAAAAAGGTGATGGGAAAAAAATGTTTCATTTATTTGGAGAAGCACTCTATACATAATGGCTGATCTGGAACTATTACATGGAAGTTAATTCCCACCAATAGGCCTTATTTCTTCTCATGCTAGTAATAGATGGATGGGGTATAAATAATGCTATTATTATTATTATTATTATTATTATTATTATTATTATTATTAGTGTGGGAGGGTTAAGTGATCTTATGCTGCAAACTCAGTTGACATAAACTTTCCTTCCTTTCTTGTCAACCACAGTAAACTGATGGATGACTATAAAGTTACTATGAATTCTTTTTAGGTCTCTGATAGCACAGGTACAAGAAGAAAAAAAAACCTTAACAAGCTCTCTGTTCAGAGGCTTTTTCTATCTAACGTTGCATATCTTTTGCTTCTTCTAACACAAGGAGCAAATGGTAAGTAGGGCCACTCAAGATACTTGAGTATGTTTCCTCTGATAATCAGAAGCATGTTTTACACTTTTTATTACACATTTTTCTGGCTGACTGGTACTTAACTGCACCATGTTTTACGTTTTTGTAAGCTCTCTTCCTTGCTGTACTTATAAAGAGAAATGGCCCTGATTAACTGGCTGAGATAATCAAATGTCTGGCTGACTTCATTTTAATGCAAGCATCACTTGGGTATCTTCAACAAAAATTCTTGTTTCTGTCCATTATAGCGTCACCTGCTGTACAAAGGACACATTCCAGCTCCATATTAGTTAATACTGTACAGTATCTATGTTTCGCACATTAACCACACTATACTTCTAAGCACAGCACTGGTAAAAAATAATAGCAGCATAGGAAATAGAATCATATAGAATCATAGAATTGAAGAGTTGAAAGGGATCCCGAGGATCAACTAGTCCCTTACAACGCAGGAATCTCAACTAGATTGTACATGACAGATGGCCATCCAACCTCTGCTTAAAAGTCTCCAAGGAAGGAGAGTCCATCACCTCTCATGGGAGTCTGTTCCACCGTTGAACAGCTCTTATTGCCTGAAAGTTATTCTTGATGTTCTAGGAAGGAGCAACCAGCCTGCTCCTTTGCCACCTGCAGCTGTGGTGACCTGGAATTTATTTTAAACCATGTTGTGCTTTCATGGACAAGTTGTCTGCAAAGCCACAAGTGAATGGCAAAGATCTTGATCCAGATATTATGGGCTATTTGTAACACACACACACACACACACACACACTTCATTTAGTTTGGCCCTGAGTTGTATAGATCATAGGTTCTAACAAGAAACTCTAAAAAGAAAAGGGTGGTGGGAAGCAAAAGGAAGAGCTGGCTGCAGCAATTTTTTAAAACAATATTATGTTAAGTGCAAAAGCATTAAATTTATATAAATGCTCTACCATTTTCATATCCACCCTTCCGGCGCTGATTAGTCCAATTGAAGAGATATACAGTATAGTTGAACTACACTGTTTGTAATTTTTAATCTAGAAACATCAAAACACTTAATTCTTAGAAGTCACTGAAGATTCTGCTTCATTTCACTGTGTAATATATGCGGTGTTCTTATGGAAATCTTATAAAAATAAGCAGCTGAGAGACTAGGCTTTGTGTGTGAGAGAGAAAACTTATAGTAGTTACTTTTTTAAAGCATACACTTGAGAGCTGAACTATAGCAGAGCTACACTCATAATTGCCCTTCATAAGCCGGATCACATTCTTGCTAGGAAGTTCCACCTTTGATAGCACAGGTGTTAACAGCTCTCTACAGTGTGAAGACCCCAAACAGAAAGCAAAAGTGAGTAGAGGAATTGGATATTTCTCCTGTGGGAAGTTTCACAAACTGTTACTCACATCAGATGCCCGTTAATTTCCCCCTTTCCATATTATTACACTGGAAGTATTATTTGCTCTTATTTCCTTTTTCCGTGTTTCAAAACTCTGTAATAATTTCCATTCTAAAAAACAACAGGCTTAATTCTGATACATGGGGCAGGGGGACAGCACAGGAGCCGACACAAAATAATGAAATAATGAAATGTGATTCCAACATTTGTTTGCTATTATGTGATGTATTTTTGTGTTTGTATATTGTAAACCGTCCTGTGATCCTTGAATGAAGGGCAGTATAGAAATTTAATTAATTAATTAAATAAATAATAATAATAATAATAACAATAATAATAATAATGATGCCACCTTTCAAAGTTGGTGCACAGGGATAGGATGAGCTAAAAATCTGGCCCACTGGGCCAAAAAAGATTTGCTACCCCTGGATTATGAGAATGCATGCCAAAGGTGGTTAACACATGACTTAGCAGATGCTGAACTACAATTCCCACCATCCCTGACATTTGGCCATGTTGGCTGGGGCTGCTGGGCATTGTAGTCCAACAGCATCTAGCAGGGCTAATGTAGCTGCAGGCCTTTTACGCACCTTCTGAATCAATTTATAGCAGACACTCAGATACCTGTGACTGGATTTCCTATCTCTTTAAATCTGAGTACTGTATTGGCCCGAATATAAGCCGCACTTTTTTTCCAAATTCCGACCGTGAAAAGTTGAAGTGTGGCTAATATTTGCGACCTTACAAAAAGGCCGATATCACTGCTGAAACAGACAAACAGTTAACCCTCCCTTAACTCTTTAACTCCTGCTGAAGCCCTGGCGAACAGGGGTGGCGGGTGGCTGGATGGCAGCTGGCCGCCGGCCGCCGGTGCCACTTCCTCGCACTTCCCACTGTGCACCTCCACTGTCGTTTTTTTTTTGGGGGGGGTGCCTGCCTGGTGCTTGGAATGGTAGGCAGTGGGACAGCGAGTGCCAGTGGGGGCTGCTGCGCTGCTGCCACCATGCGATCCCCCTCTGCCTGCTCCGCCACTGTTAATAGAGCAGGGGGGGGTGCCTGCCTGGCGTAGTGTGAGGCAAGCTGCGCCCCCCCCCGCAGAATGTCTCTTCTTGCTCAGCCAGCCTCCACCGCTGTTAGGGAGTGGGGAGCGTGCCCACCCGGCATGGGGGTGGCAGTCGGCGGCAGGTTGCGGGTGCCCAGGTGGGCCTCCACCGCCCTACGCAAACCTCCTACCAGCTGCACCTTGTAGGGCTGGCACTTTGGGGGAGTGTTGGGGCGCCTTTGGCAGCTCCCCATCATTTCCCAGTGTGCCGTGTCGGTCCTCTAGGGCCGTAATTTTTTGCTTGGACCACGTGGTCGCCGCCATGTATTGTCTTTTTTCCTCCCCCCCCCTTGAATTTTAAAGGTGCGGCTTATTTTCGGGCACGGCTTATATTTGGGCCAGTATGGTAGGTAAGAGCATTGGGTGGGAAGCTGATGAAGAACATAGTACTGGAGGAGTGAAAGTTTAATACCTTTTTTATGTTGGAGAACTGTATTGCTGAATTCAGAGCAATATGATTCACTTATTGTTTGGGTATGTGCAAATTAGGTACTGGTAGGTCTGCATTAAATTTTCAACCAAACAGATTTTGTCCCTCATCCTTCCTTATCTCAGTAAGACTTAGGCTGGATCTACACAGACCTTTTAAACGTTGTTAGAACGATATTAGATATATCGCTCTAAAACAGTGATGGCTAACCTTGACACTCCAGATGTTTTGGAACTACAACTCCCATCATCCCTAGCTAACAGGACCAGTGGTCAGGGATGATGGGAGTTGTAGTCCCAAAACATCTGGGGTGTCAAGGTTAGCCATCACTGCTCTAAAACGTCACAGGGCATACTGGTAAATAAAAAAACACACGTTCCTACCTTGTTTTGTAGGTAACAACTCAGTTTCCCTATTGCAGGGTCCTCTGTAGGGTCTTCCCTATTGCAGGGTCCTCTGGTGCCACATTTTAATAATGCATTATTTATGTTATGAAAATCCTTCCTTAATCCTTCCTTAACATTATAAACCATGAGTGTAGATCTGCCCTTAGTCTCAATCATGATTAAATTTAACTGAACTGTAGCATGTGTGTGTGTGTGTGTGTGTGTGTGTGAAAGAGAGAGAGAGAGAGAGAGAGAGAGAGAGAGAGAGAGAGATGCTACCTAAGCCAAATGCATGATTTAAATTTCAGATATGAATGTGAAATATCCTTATTTTTAATCTTGGCCAAATCCAAATACACAGCCCTACTGAAGTATAAAATTGAGTGCATATGATCAGCATCACTTTATTCCTCTGTTACACTGATTTGCAATGGATACAATCCAAAACAAAGTTAAGCATGCTTAGTTCTGTATTGCATTGTGGCCAACCGAGTCAAGACTCTAACTCCAAATTCAGAGCAATACTATGTTGTGATACTGCAAATATGTAAATCCTTCAGGCAGCCTCTGTAAGCAGAGGCCTATGAGATGAGAAACTGGAACTAATCAGGTCAGACACTTCTCCTAATGCCTATATAATAATACATACAGTGTTAGCATTTCCCCCCCTTCCATTTCTTAGTCTCTGAATTTCCTCCTGCCAAATCCTTTCCATGCCTTGCTAAGCAACATATTAATTCCAGCTGGTCCATTAAAATCATTAAGTGGAAATTATTGTTACTTTTTAGAATGAGAACTATAAACATACACACATCCCTCTCTGCATAATCCAAGAATATTGTAGACCTCAGTTGATTTCACTTTATATAACCCATTAATAGCACAGCAGCATCAAAAGCAACAGATTGTAAAATTACTCTAGCATTGTGTTCACTCCCCAACAGTTACAGAGGCACAAAAAGAAAGGGCCAGTTCTCATAAAACCATTAGTAATTTCATCAATATTCCTTGCCTGTGATACTCACAGGGAGGGAAATATGCTCAGTCCATACAAAACATGGCTTTCAAATGATCGCAGAATGCCTACATAACATCCTTGCAGATATGTCCCCAAACTCAAAAATAAAGCTTACATCTTAATGTCCAAAGTCACAAACGCTGCCTGGGTGGTGTCAGATCAGCCTTTTCAAACTCAGCATCCACTTTCAGCTTTAACCTGTAACCCACTTTCTCTCCTTTTTTAGTTTCAGTCTCTCTGTCTTTCTCCTTCTCTCACATGTTTGCCTCTCTGTCTTTCTGTTGTTTTTAAAGACAACAAATAGGAAAGAAAATGAAGATGGTGCCACAGGTGCTAGCCACATTAGTCTATGCTTTGTGGCACTTAGGTATCCCAACCAAATTCCCCCCCCCCCAGGTCAGGTATGTTTTCATAATTTGGAGGTAACCCATGGCACACTTGGCAAAAGCCCAACCACACCTCATCTAGATGCTTCTTGGGGCACATTGAGTGAAGCTGAGCTACACTGACAGAGCCTGAGTGCAATGTGCTTGTGGATCAATGGAATAAGAAATGGGTCCTCAGATCACAGAAAAAACAATTGGAGTGGTATAATATAAAGCAGGGCTGTCAAACTTTTCATACCAAGAGGGCTGCAAAAGTACTTCGACGTGGAACCTGTGGGCCACAGATTGAATTAAATTTTCTTGTCATGCGTGGGGCAGGGGAGCAAAGCCAAAATTTGATGCCTCCCCCACCCAGCCCTCATGTTGCCTTCCCAAAGCCAGGTAAGCAAGGCACTGGGCTTTGGAAAGGAGGTATGAAGAAGAAGAAGAAGAGTTTGGATTTGATATCCCGCTTTATCACTACCCGAAGGAGTCTCAAAGCGGCTAACATTCTCCTTTCCCTTCCTCCCCCACAACAAACACTCTGTGAGGTGAGTGAGGCTGAGAGACTTCAAAGAAGTGTGACTAGCCCAAGGTCACCCAGCAGCTGCATGTGGAGGAGCAGAGATGCGAACCCGGTTCACCAGATTACGAGTCTACCGCTTCTTAACCACTACACCACGCTGACAGGGCCCTAGAGTTCTCCCACCTTCTTCCCAAAGCTGAGAAAGTGTTAACTAGGCTTTTGGAGGTAGATGTTAGGGCTTTAGGACCCCATTGGAGCCTTCAGGCCTCCTTCCCAAAGTCCAGGGTTTCACTTAGGCTTTGGGAAGGCAGTGTGAGGGCTGCAGATGGGATGGCGTCAAATGTTGCCAAGGGCTGCCAAAAAGGCCTTGAGGGCTGCATGTGGCTCTTGGGTCATGTGTTGGACTGCCTTGGTACAAAGAGACAGGAAGAGAAGGTAGTAGGCATAACAACAAGGGAAGGATGGCAGGGCATGAGGATAGGGGAGAGTGAAGAAGAAACAGAAAATGCGTGGAGCGGAGCAAGCCTGCCTCCGAGGATACCCGAAGAAAGCTTTAATAGTGTCAGTGAAATTCTGCATCCTGATTTTATTACTGGCAATTTACTCTTCCAAGCGGGCTTGCATTTATTTTCCATTTTATTCTTTCTATAAAGGAAATTTAGCTTTCGGCAGCACAGTCCAGGTTTTTACCGTATTTTTTTTACTAAACAAACTCTATATGTATACAAAGTTTGAGAAGAATAGTCTCCAAAGCAGGTTCTACAGAAGGAAAAGGAAAGTTGGAGTAAAAGTCACTAGCAACAATATACATTTTATCAATTTAATTCTAGAAAAGCCTTCATCGTTCTCCTGGAATATAGATGTGATAAATATGTTAATGGAAGATTTTGATGATTGAGTTTGTAAAACTACAAAGCCAGAAAGAAATTACTATTTGCTTTTCTAAATTAAAAAAAAAGAAATCAAATCAAATCATGAATAGGAAGGTGGGGGGAAAAGCTAGCTGAAAATGATCAGAGAGACATAGCACTTAAACTCTCTCAGACTGGAGGCAGAAGATTTCAGAACACTGAAGGTGGTATGATACAGAGATCAGCTGCCACATAATTCCAAGGAATTTGGGGGCTTTATGTTATGTTAGATTAACCACAGGTTGTTGCTGTAGTGAATGTGGCCTGTCTCTTTAATAAGCAAGCCTAGTCTGTGATAGAAAGTCCCCTCCATAGTTGTGCTGGCTTTCATAGCGGGATGAGAACTAGTTGGAACCTTACTTTTGGCTACTTGCCAAGTCCTTATTACATCTATTGAAGTTATCCTCACTCCAAACCCACAGTTGCAATATCCAAACCTGGCCAAAGTTAGTGAAAACTAGCCAACTAGCCAATAAAGGGTTGAGATAAACTGAAACAAAATGGAAGTGTCTGGTATCTTCATAGCAACGCCAGAAGAGAAGACATAAGGAGTAGCAGACACAAGAGCTAGGGTTAGTAAGGTGCCTTGTAAACAATGGTTTCGCATTATGTATGCATGAGGCCACTGTTGCTTTGAGTGTATAATATTAATAATAATAATAATAATAATAATAATAATAATAATAATAATAATAATAATTTATACCCCGCCCATCTGGCTGGGTTTCCCCAGCCACTCTGGGCGGCTTTCAACAGAGCATTAAAATACAATAATCTATAAAACATTAAAAGCCTCCCTAAACAGGGCTGCCTTCAGATGTCTTCTAGGTCTGGTAATTGTTGTTCTCTTTGACATCTGACGGGAGGGCGTTCCACAGGGTGGGTGCCACTACCGAGAAGGCCCTCTGCCTGGTTCCCTGTAACTTGGCTTCACGCAGCGAGGGAACCGCCAGAAGGCCCTCGGCACTGGACCTCAGTGTCCGGGCTGACCGATGGGGGTGGAGACGCTCCTTCAGGTATACAGGACCGAAGCCATTTAGGGCTTTAAAGGTCAGCACCAACACTTTGAATTCTGCTCTGAAACGTACTGGGAGCCAGTGTAGGTCTTTCAAGACCGGTGTTATGTGGTCTCGGCAGCCGCTCCCAGTCACCAGTCTAAGCTGCCGCATTCTGGATTAGTTGTAGTTTCCGGGTCACCTTCAAAGGTAGCCCCACGTAGAGCGCATTGCAGTAGTCCAGGCGGGAGATAACTAGAGCATGCACCACTCTGGCGAGACAGTCCGCGGGCAGGTAGGGTCTCAGCCTGCGTACCAGATGGAGCTGGTAAACAGCTGCCCTGGATGCAGAATTAATCTGTGCCTCCATGGACAGCTGTGAGTCCAAAATGACTCCCAGGCTGCGCACCTGGGCCTTCTTGCCAGGCAGCAGGGCCACTATCCCACATCAGATCAGCAGAAGTCTTTCAGGTATGTACTCAATGTACAGTACTCAGTCTCCAACCCCGCTGTGACCAGTAATACAGTTGTGGCCATATCTTGTTTGAGTATCTTGGCATTCATCTTCACAGGTTCTGGGCAGTGTTACCCCCTTCTTCTCACGGTTAATAAAGCCCTTCTACTTTGAACCATCAAAATGGCTTTTCTCACCAGCCATAGCTGAAACGAATGGTGCACAGCCTTTTCTTTTCACAAGATTTCATTATACAAAGCATAACATGCACACAAAAGGTGTGACACCATCTGTGTATGTTCTCTGCCCCCCCCCCGCCCCCGGTCCATCATCATGTCACAACCCAGCACAGATTATTTTCTGACACAACAAATAAGTCATAAAGATTTCTCTTTTTACCTGAAAGGAAGCAAGATAACACATCTTTCCCCTTTGCTCTTTGCTGTTATACTTACTTGTACTAGTTCAGTCATTTCCCCCTGTTGAATGCACAATTCCTTTCCAGTACTAGGACACATATATTCCTCTTTGTTTTAAATACCTCCCTTGTGCATTTCTGACAGGCAGAGTCTTTTATCCAAAAGGTGGGCTGTAGTGGAGTCTTTTATATCTAGTTTTAAAGGAACATCCAAACTACAATTTATACATCTGTACAATCCCCTGCTGTTTCAAAGAGGATCTTCTGACTTCTGTGCCAGGCAGTATTTCACTGCTTGAAAAGAGGCCTTGGGATTTTCCTATAAGCTAGCAAGGCGATAATTTTCATGCCATTTGGAAGTCATATAGTTCCCTGATATCTGCAGTCTGAAAATAGAGGCAACGTGCCATCAAACGTGCCATCAAATCTACACAATTAACAGGCAGAGCGTTTTTTTTGCAGTAGATCCTGAAAAGTCTACAACAATATAGTTACATGCTCCAGACTTCCCCAACTTCCAGTGGCAGTGCTAATTTGGGTGTCCTTTAGAGGAGAGAGCACTGGGGACTTAACTGTGTTCTTGTAATGTTTTGTTTCTTTACTAATATGCAAGTAGAGCATAGGTGGAGGTGAATTGACAGCATGCATACATATTCTTGCCAGGCAGCAGGGCCACTATCCCACATCAGATCAGCAGAAAGAGATACTCGCTCCTCCAAACTGAGGTGCCTTCAGCTCTCACCCTCTCCACCCCCCACCCAGTCTCATGGGCTCTGTTCCCAAACACCTGCTTCTTCACGCACATACAGCTCAGGAGGAAAGTGTGTCAACTTTCAAATTATCTGTGTTCAAATTCTGTTAGCCTCTCCCATTCAAAGCACTCAAGAGCGATCCAGCTATTTTGTAACCATTAACTCTCATTGAGGAAGCCTCCACCATCCACTCTGGGCTATTAACCAGCAGCACTGCCTGACAAAAGAAATCAGAAAAATAAGCTGGCCAACAGCAGACATTAGCAATGTTATCAGCCAATAGATATCACAAACAAGGAAGCCATCTGATATAAAGAAACTTTCTCCAAAGTCCATTTTCCATTGCAGTGGGCAAACATTTTCTAATTCCAACTCTTAAACAGCCCTTTCTTAGGGCAATATTCTCCACCTATTTTACATTAAGGGTAGCCCATCAGAACATGTCCCCGATACTAAATATAGCCCAGAAATTGGCATTAAATATTTCTGAAGTTCCCTTTTTCAAATGAAGCAGAGGCCATGATAGGCTCTAGCTGCCAGGATGCTGGGTGTAAGAGAATTGCCAGTGTGAAATCAAAGAGCCGAGAGTTTCCTGTAGGGAATTAATAACAGATGTAAAAAAGAGTTGATAACAGAATGAATGTGACTAAAACAGGCTTAAATGAACATTTAGATAATGTTAACTGATGTAGCTGTGAGTCTCGAGACATTTGACAGCCAGGAGTTAATTTGAATAGCTAAATTAAAAGGATGCCCGGAAGGGATACAAGAGTGTACTATTGAAAAATATCAAAAATGCTTAGAAGAAAGCTCCTGAGGAAGAAGTAGCAAGTGTACACTATAACACTTAGGCACGACACTCACTATATCTACTATACTGTAGTTAGTTGTGGAGTTTTGCTTTGGGGTGGGGGTGGGGCGATTATCTACCTATGCCAGTGTCAGAACAAAGGAGAATTAAATGAGGACTGTGGAAGAACAAGTAGGCCAGCCTTTACTTATAACTTAGGGTTGCCATACATCCAGTAAAACTTGGACATGTCCTCTTTTGGGGGCCAACATGTCCATCCAGCTGGATTTTTATGTTTTAAAGGAAATGTCCAGGTTTGGGTTGCTTTTGGGGGGGACTGGTTGTTTTGGAGGGGCATGTGCATGTTCAGGAGGGTGCTGTGCCCCAGAAGTGGAGGTGCTGCAGTGGAGGAAGGCTGTCGCAGCAGAGAACAAGTAGGAGCTGGAGTCCTACCTCTGCTTGGGCTGGCAGCAGCTCGGGCTCAGGCTGCTCTGCATGCCATGGTCATTGCCATCCTGAACCGGGGAAAGAGGTGTGTGGGCACAGTGGTAGCCCCACACAACTGTGCAACTCTTTCCCCAGCTCGGGCTGGCAGCAGCTCGGGCTGCCCTCTTTTTTGCTCTTCAAGATATAGCAACCCTATTATAGCTTTAAAATAAAGGAGTACTAAAGACAAAGAATGGGACGTGGGTGGCGCTGTGGTATAAACCACTGAGCCCTGGGCTTGCCGAATGGAAGGTCAGTGGTTCGCATCCCCGCGACGGGGTGAGCTCCCATTCTTCGGTCCCAGTTCCTGCCAACCTAGCAGTTCGAAAGCATGTCAAAGTGCTTCTCTAGTGGGAAGGTAAACGGCGTTTCCGTGCGCTGCTCTGGTTTCGCCAGAAGCGGCTTAGTCATGCTGGCCACATAACCTGGAAAAACTGTTTGCGGACAAAGAGATGGATAGGTCAGGTTTATCAAACAGCACCCTTCATTTCATCTCACTCCAGATGTGGGCCTTAAAAATGTTGCCTTATTTATTTTATTGTTCACTGAATTGTCTTCATTGTAAACTACTGTGGAATCGAAGGGTGGCATCTACATTTTTAAATAAATAAATAATAACTGCCGCTCGGTTCTGTTCCATTCTGCAATTATCTTCGTAGCAGTATAGCAGGGTTGAGCTGTCTGAGCTCCGGACAGCAGCTGTGGTTTGGTGTGCATACACTGTGAAGGGCACTGGGATAGCACCTGGGTACCTGTAGCTTCTCTCACCTGACATCTTTGCTCATTCAAGACTGTTGTTTGCATAAATGATGGGCTTGAGATAACTACTCCTTAAAAACTTCATTCTGGTTAAATGCTACAGTTGGTATTCTGTTTTTCTTCTTGTTGTTGTTTTCTATATTTAATGTTGTATGTATGGCTTCCCCAGAGAGGCTTGCCTGGCCCCTACAATATTCTCTCTTATTTGCCAGGTGAAGACTTTCCTCTCCCCCTGGAGCCTTTAATAGCCTTTATTTGAATGAGTGTTAAAGTTGCCCACATGGGCTTTGTATTGTTGTTTATTTGCTACTACTTTACAGTGGTACCTTGGTTTTCGAACGTCTCCGTTGACGAACATTTCAGTTTTCGAACGCCTTAAACCTGGAAGTAAATGTTTTGGTTTTCCAACACGTCTAGGAAGTTGAACAAGATCCTGAGGCCTAGCTGTCGGCTATTGAGTTTTCAGTTTTTGAACATTTCAGAACTCGAATGGTCTTCCAGAACGGATTAACTTCAAAAACTGAGGTTCCACTGTATTTGTTTCAAAATACTGTTTTAAAAGTTTTATATTGTTAGGAACAATCATTTTATTATTTTGTTGGTAAACATTGCATGATGTTTTTGAATTTGACCTACTGTTGGATAGGCAGTATAAAAGTAGAACTTAAATAAATAAAAATTTGTAATTTTTGTGGGAGGTGGGAAATCAGAGAATAATGTGGAAGGCTGGTAGGGCCTTATGAATGAATGCATTCACATTACATGGCTCAGATATCAATTGATCTGATATCATCCCTGCTCTTCAGGCACTATCACCTGAGGTGAATTCAGAAATATCTTCTATTTTAAGCCATCGGCTCTCACTGTAAAATGTCCCACTTCATCATCTCTAGAAAAATGAGCAGGGGGAAAGAGAGACTGTATTCAAACTGATTAAGAATGGAACCCAGAAATTCGTGACAAAGGAAAATATCAAGGTGTTAAGTTATTGACAAATAATGTGCAAGTGGTATTCTTTTGTAGAGTCATAAGTGAAAAACCTCAATTCATCATGGATTTGACATTAACTAACTTCGCTGTCAATCCAAGCACTCATTACAGTTGGATCTGACTTCAGAGGTAGTTGCTTCATTGACTGTTCAGACACAGAGAGGCTGGTTTTAAATGGAGTATCTATGATATGTGTCTGTGGATGTACATATTGAAAGGCCATCCAACTCTGGCCTTCTGGCCCAGAACTGATTAATAGTTTGTGTGAATCTAATTAAAACTGTAAATGCTGCATGATTCATAACAAAATAGTAAGAACCATCAACATTAAAAAAAAACCACCTGGCTTAATGGGAAACAATTTTCCTGGATTAGATGATGAGGATTTTTAGCCATACCATTCAAATGTCCCAGATATTAGGTGATCAAAGCTGAAAAGAGGGGCATGCACCCTTTAGTCCCTCCTCCTTTTCAGAATAATCCAGAGTGGCCCTATATATAAAGCAACAATAAGCTAACAACCATAGAAATATCACCTGAATATCTTGAGCTATTAACATGCCTTTGTCAAGCCCACAACTCTGGGCAGGTCTTGCAAGTTAAGGCATACCCACAATATGATAGTTGTGTTCACAGAAATTTGATAGCAAACCCTATAACACTAGCACAGCAACCATGCCATCAATTCAACTATTTTGGTCTCCATTATCTCACGCTTACAGTGTATGTTTAAAGCTAGAAACGTTGAAATCCAGGACATGAATGGCTGTTTTCCTTGATTGGATTCTTTAATATGAAATATAGTGTGGGCAAATTGAAATAAAGCACCAGTACATTCAATGTTTTGAATCCTTGTTCCTCCAATACACTTTCAATGCCCTATTTTGTAGATAACTGCACAATACTGTTACTGTTTTTACTACCATCATCAGACAATAACAGCTGTAGTCATTTCCCCTGGTAGCTTCAACAGGGACACTTGGTATGAACAAACAAAACTCCATGTGCTCCAGCTAGTGGAGCTACACTTTGTCACGTCGTTTGTATGTAAAAATCATGGAGTAATTATTTCAATGGGAGCTTTTTATTAGCATCTTAGTGGCATCGCTTTGTCGCAGACTGGCACTCACATTTTGTTCAGCCTTATTTCACATACCAGCTGTGATTTTAGCAGTTTCTATAGACTCATTTAAAGTTAGATTCAGCTCTGTGAAGACAGTTGCCATAAGGCAGAGGCGCAACTTAATTCCCACTTAGCTTCTCAAAATAACTCATAGGGGAATCTTTTCTTTCTTCTGTGTGCAAGTTAAACTCTCGCTTTGGCTAATAGATGTTAGATGTGTGCTTTAAAGAAAGAATAATGCGCCCTTCGCTGCACAGAGTTGTGACACCTCTGTATAAACCCATTGACAACCCAATCTCTTTTAAGATTAAAAGAGAGGGAGGGGGAGAGAAAGAAAGAAAGATAATGTGGCTCTGCTGAATTCTTTGGAACTCTCACAATTCAGGGGGATGATGGAATGGTACTCTGGAAGCCATCACATCTGTTAAGAGAAGACTGCCTTTCAGCTATTGGTTTGCTACTGTAGTTTTTCTTATAAGGTGGAAAGGGTGATGATGAAAGGATACAAGGGTTTGCAGGCAGGGACAGTGGATAGATGTGAAAAGATCATATAACTGCATGGTGATAAGGAATGGTTTTATCTTTTAGGTTCATGTTCATTGAAACTGGGAATACACTTTCCAAATAAATTAGTAGTAAAAACCAGTAGGTAGTGGCATGGTAGAGGCCGTCACTCACCTGACCCCTGGTCGGTTGCATCACTGTTGCTTAATGAGAGGTAGAGGGGGATGGGGGAGGAGATGGCAAGGTCACTGTGGTGCAAACACACCAGCGGGAGCACCAGATTGGTTCTGCTGGTGTGTTTGCATCTCATCAACCCTACTGCCACCTATATTTCCATGTTCTAGGACCTTTCCTGGTACTGGTGTCAAGATGACCGGTTGTTAATTACCTGGGCCGCCTTCTTTTCCCTTTTGGAAGATGGGTACCGCATTTGCCACCTCCAGTCTGCTGGGACTTCACTTGTTCTCCAAGAATTCTCAAAGATTATAGACAGAGGCTCTGAGATTACATCCGCAAGCTCCTCTAGTACCCTTGGGTGCAGCTCATCAGGTCCTGGAGATTTGAATTCTTTAAAGTAGCTAGATGTTCCTTTACCACCTCTATTCCTATTTGGGACTGCAGCTCCCTCTTTGCATCATTTATTCAGTTATCACCAGGATGGGCACTGTTTTCCTTTTGGGTGAAGCAGAGGCAAAGTAGGAGTTGAACAGTTCCACCTTCTCTGTCACCCCAAAGCATTTCTCTTTCTTCTCCGTGCAGAGGACCTACTACTTAGTTGTTTTCCTCTTGCTTCGAACATAGCTGAAGAAACCTTTATTATTATTTTTAACCTCTCTTGCAAGTCTGAACTCATTCTGAGCTGTGGCCCACCTGAGCTTCTCCCTGCACCTGTTGGCTACTCTTGGCTTCTCTTCCTTTGTGATTTCCCCTTTCTTATACATGCCATTCTTAAATCTCAGTTCATCTGTAAGTTCCCTATGCAGCCACACAGGTCTCTTTAGATGCCTACCCTGAATGCAGGCAGGCAGAAGGCAACCAAGGAAAGAAGGAATCAAGCATAGGATTGGAGCAAGATTAGGAAATGACACAGGGAAGGCTAGAATCTGACTATTGAACAGACAACCCATACCTATTTAAAACCAGGAGATGTCAGAAGAACCTATGGGCTGTTGATTTGCAGGCTTATTTTAGGGGGTTCACACTGAACCCCAGAAATATGATTTTGCTCCTCTATGATCTCAAGTGTCTCATCCCAAATAGCATTCAAGCATGGGCTAGGATACTTCTAGTCTAGGTTTTGGTTGCTCCTGACATGGGTTGAGTATGCTCCTGGCACCTGGATTAAGAGTTTATATTGACACTGGGTAGCTACTGACTCATGGCACAGAAAAGAATTGGATAAATGACTGTTTTGGAGATTTTCTTCATAGGCATTGAAAATGAGATGAAACTGTGTTCTGTTTTTTTAATTGTAATGTAGAAGGTTGCCTATGAACACTGAAGTATGTACTGTATTTCTTGCTTTAGAGAGAAGATGTAAACAAACTTAAATATTAATGAAATTGATGCATGTTTTTTGAAAGCAGCCACCCCCCTAGAATATACAGATACTAAAGCAAATAGATATGTAAGGAGGGGATTTATGGAGCACTCAGCTTCACTGCTGGTAAACATGTTGAATTTCAGAATAATGTCACTGTCAGTGAACTCTTTTGTTGTGTCAAAGCAAACTTTAATTGCTTCATTTACACTCAAGGAAAACATTGCACTCCTGCTACGGTTCTGATTTATCTTTGTTGAAAGACCACATGCAAATCATACCATGGGGTCGAGACAAGCTTCATTTGAATATAAAAGATTAATGTTTTGATTATTGTTTTTCATTGTACACAAGTAAAATGGAAGTACTCCATTCACATTTCTGCAAATTAACCCTGTTAAGCTACTCACCCACCATTTACAATGGCACAAAGCTACCGGTATATTTTATTCTTACTTTTGTGAATTTTGGGCCTGAATCTACCTATTCAAAATAATTGTGTGATACAGTTATATTGGGACTTTCCATTTTTAAAGGTGGTGGTAGTGATGTCAGAAACTCTGTGTACTAAGGGTCAAATTGGATGTGACACTACCGGTAAATGTATCATTAACAACTATGTCAGACTTCTTAGAAATCTAATAGCTTGTTTGTGGACACCCTCCCCAATTTTATATGGTCTACAGCACATGGAGAAAGAAAGTTTAAACCTTCCCTCTCCATCTCTATTCCCATGAAAACCTCTCCCTGAACTACTATTAAGCTTAGAGTTCCCCATGAAGATTCTCCCCATCCTGTGCCTATTATTATTTTACAAAATTAAAAAGCCTTAGACCTGGTTCACATATAACATTGTGAACATTATAGCATTAACTATTGCTTGCCTTCTTCCATCGAGCTACATGCTGAACCTATGGTTTGTTGGTGACTTGTGAGTCATGGTTTGTTTTACCTATAGCAGGCATAGGCAAACTCGGCCCTCCAGCTGTTTTGGGACTACAATTCCCATCATCCCTGACCACTGGTCCTGTTAGCTAGGGATCATGGGAGTTGTAGTCCCAAAACATCTGGAGGGCTGAGTTTGCCTATGCCTGACCTATAGCTTGGTACTACATGTGAACACAGCACCCTTCCTTAACCTAATTTATTTATTTATTTATTAGATTTCTATACCACCCTTCATCCAAAGATCACAGGGCAGATTGCAATACAAAAATACATACCACAGTAACAAACAATAACCCCCATCTCAGTTTAAAAGGCAATAAATTTGCTAATTAGCCAAAGGCCTGTGATAAGAGGAATGTTCTTGCCTAGCACATAAAGATATTTAATGAAGGTGCCAGATGAGCCTCCTTGGGGTGAGCAACCACATAAAATGCCCGTTCTCATGTTGTCACCCTCCAGATCTCTCCTGGAGGAGGCACAGGAAGAAGGGCCTTAGTTGATGATTGCAGGATCCAGGCTGGTTCATACATGTAATATAACCTGGAGTCTACCAGAGCATAGACGACAGACGTTAGGCTATTCCTGTACAGATAGGGGGGCATCTGGGTCACCAGCCGAAGCTAATGGAAGGCACTGCATGCCACTGAGACCACCTGAGCCTCAACTGACAGCAAAGGATCCGGAAGTACCCCCAAGCTGCATACCTGCTCATTCAGAGTGAGTATAACCCCATCAAGAGCAGGCAACTTCTCATCCATCTGGTCTAGGAAACCACTCACTGTACAGTTCCTTAGTCGTATCAGGATCGAGCTTCATTTTATTGGCTCTCATCCAGTCCATTACTGAAGCAAGACAAGGGTCCAGCACAACCACTGCCACATTTGCAATAGAAGTAGAGCTGTACAATATGCTATCAGCATATTGCCGACAACGTAGTCCAAAACTCTGGATTACCCCACTTAGCAGTTTTCTGCAGATGTTAAACAGCATGAGAGATAATATTAAACCCTGAGGAAACCCATATTGAAGGCTCCACAAGGCTGAAGAGCACCCCCCCCCTGCAAGAAGGACCAGAACCACGGCAAAGAAGTGCCACACATGCATAACTTGGACAGCTGCTCCAGAAGGATACTGTGGTCGACGGTATCGAAAGTCTCACAGACACACAGTTTCTGGATGAAGCTCAGAGAAGGAGGGAAATAAAGAGAGAGACAAAGCGCTTCTTCGTAACATTACATCAGAAAATGTATCCAGTGCTACTGAGTTGGTTACAGTTGGTTGTGTGTTGTACATTTTATGAAAACGGAATAAAAATATTCTAAAAACTAAATGCTTATTTCCTTTTAAAATATATTAGCAGTTTAAATGGCAACGCTGTCACAGAATTGCATAACTGACTAACACAGTTGCCTGCATTCTTGGACTCTCCTTGGATGCATGGATACAGATTCTCCTTGGGCTATGGAACTGTCACAATGCTCTCCTGTGCTTCAGAATTCACCACTGAACCACTGGCTGCCAATGATGTATTTGATGTATTTAATGCTGTCTTTGGGAATCTAGCACATCAAAAGCAAGAGTTACGTCCTAGCCTTCCTCCTCATCTTTTCTGAAGTGCAGATTAGTCTTAAATATTAGCCATGGAAATAAATAGAGCTTTAGACATAAAAGCGAACAGTCTTTCTGTGTCAAAACTAATGGTTAGCTACAGATTGTGAGAGTAAGGCTGGGCTAGAGGGAACAAGGAATGAAGGGTATAGCCTTCTGTAGGGAGTGGAACAGCAGACGCTGAAAGGTTAATCATGATTGAAGTCTCTTGTATTGAAACTAAATGAAACACCTGTTGTCAGTCTATGGCATTTTCTTGTTTGTTTTCTTAATACAAGGAACACACAGGTGACAATTTGTTTTGTAATAACTTACTGTGATGTGTATGTAACCACATGCAAACCCATTTACTTTCACCTGCAACATCTAACTATGCAATGGGACAATTTTTACTGCACATATGATAATGCCAACATCTTCCCATGAAATTACATGCACACTCAATAAAGGAGTAGAAGAGCTTCTGTAGGTACCCAATGAAACCTACTGCAAATGATCATTTATTTAACTTCCCAGACAGTGGAATTTAATTTGTTTAGGTCATCACCCATGAAAAAAGTGACTCTGAAGCTTTGAGTCACATGTTATCCCACATTGTTTTTAGAGGCATATCCAACTTATCTTGGTCACTAACAGTTCTATCCTGTGTCCAGTTTCCTGGAAGTAAGAATACCGGATCCAGAAAGAAGTATGTCTGTGACTAGAGGGTGAAGTCTCCACAGCACTTACAATCCAAATGTGCCTACTGGCCTAAAAGTCATAGAGAAAACTATGCACATTTATAAGCTTTTGTAAACCCAAGGTAAATGTTTATTGCTAGTCCTGTGGGGTTTTTTTACATCAATATTCAATTAACAAATATTTTGATATATTTTTCTAATTTCATGAGATCCTCAGAAACTTCTTTGTTTAATGTTACGCTCCTGAAGGGAATGTATTCAAAAGTGATGGGAAGAGCCTTACTGGTTCAGCTCAAGGACCACCTAGCCCAGCAACCTGGCCAGCTAGGCAACTCTGGGAAGCCTGAAAGTAGGATCTGAGCACAACAGGATCTCCCTACTCCTTTTCTCCAGAAACTGAGATTCAAAGTGAGGCTTACTACCTCTGATCCTGTAGTACAGGCATAGTCAACCTTGGCTCTCCAGATGTTTTGGGACTACAATTCCCATCATCCCTGACCACTCGCCCTGTTAGCTAGGGATCATGGGAGTTGTGGTTCCAAAACATCTGGAGAGCCAAGGTTGCCTATGCCTGCTATAGTATATAGCCCACCATGACTACTCGCCATTGAGAGCCTCATTCTCCATGAATTTTTCCAATAAACTGAGAATTAAAATAGGCAGGGCTCCTCCTCCTTGGAGATGCTACTCAGCTTGCCCACATTTTCAGGGGACCAAACTACGCCTATGTTGCCTCCCTCTGTCTCTGGGCAGGAGAAGACATGGTCAGGGGTCAGCAACACCATTAGGATCCCCTGAGCTGTTGTGATCCCAGTCACAACAGACCTCTTACTGTTACCCGCTCAATACCAAGAGTTAGTTTTGAAACACACAGTAATCAAAACAAGCCATAAATTGTAAAGAAAGTTTTGTGCAATTTTGGGGGAAAAACTGTTTATAATCCAGGGCTGAGTTGCCCATTTTAATACTCCCAATAATATTTTAAATTTTTTATCCATGCAAATCTGAAACTCCAGTTTTATCAGATTTAATATATCCTTTTAAATCTTTAGCCATGTGATACAAATACACTCTTACCATATCATATTCAGTATGTAAAATATTTTCTCACTAAATATAATTACATAGACTTAATTCCTTTATCACCACTTTTGTCTTTTTCTTTTTTTACACTTACAGGTAGTCAAGGGCATAAGCCATTCTTCACCAACCTGGTACCATCCAGATGTTTGGGATTGATGGTCACAGATAGAACAGTCACACTAGCTAGGGTTGATGAGAGCTAGTCCAAAACATCTGGAGGGTACCAGGTTGGCAAAAGCTGACAAGGCCCTTTGAGAAGCGCAACAGCTCAGTAGCACAGCACAAGTTCAGTCTTTTGATTTACATTTCCAGGTAAAAGAATTTTGTGTAGCAGAACTAGAAAAGGTCTCTGCTTAAGGCCTTCAAAAACCATTTTGAATAGACAGCAAAGTGCTGGATGTTCCACATAATACTGTAAGTCACCCAGGGTGGCTAGGGAAATCCAGCCAGATGGACGGGGTATAAATATTATTATTATTATTATTAGAATGGGAACTGGGTTACTGTTTTATGCCCAATATCTAGCTATGGATGTATAAAAGACACAACATTCTTCTTACCTTTCTAGGTCCTGGTGTACTGCCAGCACTTTGGGTCGGTACAGTGAGAAAATATGCCTTGGACTCTTCGACTTTATGGGTTTTAGGAGGTCTGGGAGGTGGGTTTGTGGCTTGATTTTCATATTTTCTCATCATGTAATACTGTTCTTCTGTAATCTCTTCCACAATAGACTTTGTTGGGAAACACACAATGTCTTCTTCATGTTTGCTCAGCAACTGGAAGGACATATTTAAACGATGCACAGGAGCTTCCCAGATTTCTGTGGGGTTGTTGAAAGTGCTGATTAACAAGTACGAATCTGTTATTTTTTCTTCAAGCTGCAGACATGGTATACCAGCCAAAATGTCCTCTTGGATGGAAAGATCCCTTAAGGAGACTTTGACTTTAAATGGAAGACGGAAATATTTGCAAAGCTCCAGAAGTTCATACTGCTTCTTATCATGGACAAGTTCAACAAATCCCCCTTCCATGCACATTGGAAGAAGTATACTCTTGTGGGTTTCGTTTGGTGATAGAATTTGTTCACAGGCCAAAGCATTCTCTACTTCCCTCTTCCCCGGATCAACAACTTCACTTAGTTGGCACTGTGGAATTAAAAATTGGTTTCCAATAGAAACAGAAGACAGCCCTTCATAAGGTGACTCAAAATCTTTGGTAGCTACAACATGAAGCTTCTCCTTCACACTCCTTGCTATTTCTAGGTCATAGGCAGTTGGAAACTCCCGTGGTCTTCTTTTGAACTTCCCTTTATAGCTGGTAGGAATTAAAAAGTGCCTTTTATAGGAATCACCTTTGATCTCAGATGCTAAGATTCGTGTTGCCTGGCACTTTTTGTAAATGACTATTTCTCTACCAGGACACAAAAAATTATACGATTGCTTATTTCTGGCAGAGCCTTCAATTACCGCAACGACGATAGGAAATTCATTGCACGTCCTTTCCAAAATATCTTCCATGGACAATGGCTGAAGGAAACTGTGAATATTGTAACAGTCAGTGACGTCTTTGACTTCAACATCTAAATCCGAAAGGAAGTAAACAGTCTCTTTTTGAACTGAAAAGAGATAAAATTTGGGTTAACTGATATTGTTGTGCAAAGGTCTACTATGTAAAAATACAAAGGAGCCCAACCCTGAGGCACAAATACAGGGGTGCCAACTTGAATAAAATATTGGGGGGGGCAGGTACCCCACCCTGCATAATCGATCACATGACACAGTACCCCCCTTTGAATGAAAATGCCCATCAACTTTGGGGGACCTTCAAGTATTTTAGGGGGGCAGAAGGGACCTCGTCCCCTAGGAGTTGGCTCCTATGCACCCATATGGAAGGGGTGGGCACAGTGCCAGATTAAACCCTGTGGCAGATTAAATCCTAGGCAGTCGAAATCTCAGGGTGGGGTTGGGGGCTCGTGCATGTGTTCTAGTGGGAGAACATTGAACTAAGAAAGCTTGATTGTAATTTTCTTTCAAGATCAAATCGATATTATTTTGATCTGTTGTCGTGGGGCCCCTAAAAGGCCGGTGCCTACTCTGCCTGTTTGATAATCTGGCACTGGGTGGCCAAAGTGATTCAGAGTGTGGACTGGCAGCTCAGGGGCTTAGACTGCAAAGGGATGCAGTCAGTAGCTGAAGGCAAGGGGGCAAGAGAAGGATGGGCTGCCTAGAACTAAGGAGCTTCTGATTGATTTTGCCACTCTGCTGTAGAAGAGGGAGAGCAGGAAGAATTGAAGTTTGGTGCCTGCTGAATCGGTGCCTGTGGAGGTTTCAGAAAAAGGGTTGCAGCATGAAGCACTGGAGGTGTGTGAGAACATACAGGAAAAGCTGAGCGCATGTGTGCATGTGGAGGAGCAGCCAGCGCTGGAGGGAAAGGCACCAGAGGAGCAGCCAGAAGAGAAGCAGGCTTCTGCTGAATTGGGTGAGATAAACTGCTCAAGATGGTCTTGTGAGGTGGGGACCAGTCCCAATACTGGGGGCAGTCCGTAAGCAGGCTCCAGCAGCCAGGGCCACCCAGGGTCTCATGGGTCTTGGGGGGCAAGAGCCACTGGATCTGGTAGGTGTTAGAACTTAACCAATGCTTGGAATGTTAACATTGGTTGCTAGACAGTGGATTTAGCAAAGTGTTAAAATACAGGTCGAACCAGCTTCCTGTATTCAGGAAATCACCTGGGAGATCAGCCATTTACCAAAGGCAAAGTTAAGTTAATGAGCCATTAGAAAAGCCAGAGAGAGGGAACTCTGTACCAGGTGGGAAATTGGAGGAGCCCTTCTCTCAGCTCTGATTTAGTTTGAACTTTGAGTTAGTGAGCCCACTCTAAGCAACATTGCTGAGGCTTACAAGACTGGCATGGTTATTGCAAATCCACATTTTCTGTAAGCGTTGCACTTGGGTTGATGTGAAATAGTAGCATTGCTGCTCTGGATATCAGCTAAAAATTGATTAGTCCCTCTTAACAGCAGCTGTTTTATTTGCAGAATGTGTGCCATGTCTGATACAGCCATCTCATGTGTATATATAGTATTTCAAAGAAAATGTGGGAATCCATTTTTCACAGTTCAGAAAGCAAATCGCTATCACATGAAAGTGAGTTGCTTCTAAACAGCACATTGTAGAAGTTGTTTAGAAAATATTCTCTGCGATTTCTATGTTGAATGCACAGTGAAACACACGGATATTATTGGAAATAGGAAAGCTAGCGAAGCGTATGTTAGGACACAGGGCTGTGAAACAATATTATTGTGTCTGACAAATAGCTGAAACTTAAATTTAAGGCCTAGGCCCTGCTACTCAACTTTGGTGAAAAGCTGAATAAAAACCTTGATCTAAAACCAGAATTGCATATTTTTAAACCTTTGGGCTCTGTGAAGCAAACCAGTTATCTTTCAAAAACCCACTTCCTTCCCCTCCTGATTCTCTCTGGATGTGTGTGTCTGCCTCTTTCCTGTTGACCTCTTTCAGTCACCATGGCCTAGACTGTGTTGTAGGCAAACTGAATATTGCTGTTCCGTTAATGTCTTGGTTCCTCTGCCTGATTTCCTGACTCAGAAAGACATAATTTATGGGAGCTGTTCTACATCAGGATGAATGCAAGTCAGAGACCTTTTGTTGCCTGAGGCATCCCCACCACCACATTCCACATTTAAAAGCCAACCAGACAGACAGCTGGATCTTACTTCAACACATGGGATGGGACAGTGTTTTCCACCACATCTGAGAGCAGCAGTAAGAACATAAGAAAAGCCTGCTGGATGAGGCCAATGGCCCATCTAGTCCAGTATCCTGTTCTCACAGTGGCCAACTAGATGGCTTGGGGATTCCAGCAAGAAGGACCTGAACAGTCTAGCTCAGGGAATACAAGGCCATGTGGCACTCACAGCTCTGTCCTCCAACACTTCATTGCCACTCGCAGCCCTCCAGCATCTACCATCTGAGGCAGCTACCTCACTCTGTCTAATGATAGGGTTCTACCATGGTTTAACATTGGTTACAACTCATGGTTTGTCTGGAATAAAGATGGGAGAGAAGTTCAATTCAATTCACATTTAATTTGCACTTTCTGAAACAACATGTACTGAAACACAACCATCCTTCAAAATTCTTACTTCTCTGAATTTCGGAGCATAGTTCACCAGGCAGTTAAGGTGTAAAGCAGGGGTTGGCAACCTCCGGCCCATGGGCCAGATCCGGCCCACGGAGACCGTTTTACCGAGCGGCACTGGAAATTGCGTCTGCGCATGTGCAGATACTGGAAATCGCATCTGCGCATGTCCAGACACCAGAAATCGCTTCTGCGCAGGCACGATTTTCGGCATCTGGGCATGCGCAGAAGCAATTTTGGGCACCGTGGGCATTCACAGACGCAATTTCCGGTGTCGCACTGCGCCAGTCCTACCCACAGACGATCTCCGTGGGAGTGATCTGGGCTATGGCCGCTAAACCTTGCCGACCCCTGGTGTAAAGAATGCATGTATTAGTAAAAAATAACATGGGAAAATGCATTATATTAGGAAAATTGCTTTGCCAAAATGTAATATATACAAAATGTGCATATTATGATAAATTCACACTAAAATGCCAATGCATTTTTATGGGAACTTAAAAGAAAAGGAGAAAAGAAAATTGCAAACAGATGTGGTAATATGGAGAACTGAACTTAAGCCTGAAAAAATGAGAGAAACCAAAATGGAGATTTACCCACCCCTAGTCTGGAGGAAGCAAACCATGAGCCCAGGTTTAGGTAATATGCTAAGCCAAAACATGGCTTGGCTTGGCTTATCACAGCACAGCAGCAGAATGATTGAGGAGTGGGGAGTAGCAAAGAGCTCATGGCCTCCTCTCTAGGAGTCCATATGTTTCATAGAATCATAGAGTTGGAAGGTGCCCCAAGGGTCATCCTGCATTGCAGCAATGCAGGAATTTACTTAGTATTATATGTGGACCAGGACAGTGAAGCCTGCAGCATGAAATGGAAAATGTCTAATAGCATGATGTCAGGATGTCCTTCACATTATGGATCAATAGCTACATGGTTTAATGTCACCTGAACTCACAGTGGCTGACCAGATACTTGCGGGGAACCTGCAAGCCGGATATGAGCACAATATCACTCTACCTACCTGTGACTCCCAGCAATTGGTATCCAGAGGCACAATGCCTCTGACAGTGAAGGTAGCCATTGACAGGCTCCATGAATTTGTCTATAAGAAAATATCTAAAAGAAAACTCTAGTACCAAAGCTCACGGTTAAACATTTAAGAATAGAAAAGGGCAAAGGAGGGTGGGGAAAAGCTACACAGAGAGAACAGAAAAGCTATAAAAGAATGAGCACCAAGGAGAATGAGAGAAGCTTTTCTGAGAGCATAAGAAAGTCACTTTAAAAGATCCATACAACTCCTGAGAATTTTTTTTTAAAAAAGACCCTACTTATATCTACTTCAGACATTTAATTTTTTAAAATAAAAATAGACCTTTGTTACATGTTCAAAAAGGACTTGTCCCCATTGGGTTAAGGGAAAGAAGGTGGGAGGGATATTCACATCACTGCTCCCCCCTCCAAATGAACAATGGATCAAAGTAAGCCATACGTATAATCGTCATTTATTCAAATTGTTTTAGGTCTATCAGGAGGAAAACTAGGTTAGAACACTTCTTCCTGACATCTAGTTTTTCATTCTCAGCACACACTTTTGCAGTTTTCCAGTTTTGTGCAAATCTAAGGAATCAAAAGATATATAAGGCTAAGCTCCTGCATTCAGGAGCACACCTGAAATAGTTACAAACTTTTCAGATTGTGCTGTAATACATGGTGCAGAATGTTAAAATGTGGTTTACTTGTGCAGTTTTCTGGTTTTGTGCAAATCTGAGGGTTATGCTGTTCCATTCAGGAGTGTGCCAGAAATAGTTAAGAGCAGGGGTCAGCAACCTTTTTCAGCTGTGGGCCGGTCCACCATCCCTCAGACCATGTGATGGGCCGGACTATATTTTGAAAAAATAATAATGAACGAATTCCTATGCCCACAAATAACCCAGAGATGCATTTTAAATAAAAGGACACATTCTATGCTGATTCCGGACTATCTGTGGGCCGGATTGAGAAGGCGATTGGGCCGCATCCGGCCCCGGGCCTTAGGTTGCCTACCCCTGGTTAAGAGCATAGCCAGAAAAGAAACAAAAGCACTTTAATGGAAGTAGCAGGAAGTAATGATTGATCCACCCACCTAAAAACACCAAAACAAATTGTCTGAGACCTTGAGTGAAGAATTTTCAGCCTAATTTCCCACAAGTTATTGGACTATCCCAATATCAGGTATTTACAGGGCAGAAGCATCAAGATTGGTGCTCTTTGAAGGTAACGTTGAAAGGTCCATGCAAATTAAATGAGAATGCAAACAGCTGCAAACACACAGTAAATTCTGATATGGACAGTACCAGAAGCTGTATACACACCATAGCTTTAAGGCACATTTCTTGGGAACTGTGGTTTACTTCTTACAAAGCTACAATTTCCAGAGCTACAATTTCCAGCACCCTACAGTTCTCAGGATTCTTTGGGGAAACTGCAAACAACGCTTGAAACTGATCTGTAAATCTTTTAGTTTCACTTTTGAGTACAGTATGTTGTTAATCAGGCAGAGGTAGTTGACAAAGATAGTAATTAACTTACATTTCATCACTGCTTGTACTTCATATATTGGTGTCAGAACAATGCAGCCATCAAAATCCACAGGAGGCAAGCTGGTGGAGTTCCTAGCTTTGCAGATATGAGTAAATGTCACACTCCGACTTCTGCTCTTTGGGATTTTCCATTTGGCAATCTCTTTCATGGTATAAGTCTGGTCATCTTCCCATTCATAGAAATCACCTTCTTGTGAAATTGGCAATACAAAGGCATGGAGTTGGCCATCCCTCATTAATCCACAGTGTACAGTCAGTATCCCATTGCTGACTTCCACAGAGTTGAATATGATCTTCTCACCCCGTTTGATGGTCAGGTTTTCTACTTTTATATCCTTAGAGCAATAGAAGCAGGGATGTTGCAGTTGTGTTGATCCAATCAAAACTTTTTTCACAATTTCTTCAACGCTAACATATGGTGTTTTATCAGCCACTATTCTGCAAAGACCTTCAAAGGAACATTTTTATTCAAGAAAGGTGCCTTGAAATGTTGCAGACATTAAAAAAGTATCCAATACTTAACATTTGTAGTTATAATTTCATTGGTACCCAAGAATGGGGGCATTGGTTTGGGGATGAAAACAAATTCATAAAATAATAAGCTCATAAAATGTTTGCAGTTCAAATTGCTAACATAATCATAGGTATCATCTGAAATCAGGATGTTTGTATAAAACCAGGGAAATGACATTTTAAAAATGATAACTACCTTTCAAAAAGCCATCTGTATTATTTCTCCTTTTATTTGTACAGAAATATGTGTGTCATTTGTGTGTGTGTGTGTGTGTGTGTGTGTGTGTGTGTGTGTGTCTACTTCTCTGTGTGTGAATAATTTGTGCCAAGGGGGAAAAAGTGGATTGTAGCACGTTTTCATGTGTGTGTGTTTTTAAATTGTATCTAGCAGCGAAAAAACTTGGCAATCTATGTATGTGTAAGTATATACTGGTAACAGGTAGGTAGCCGTGTTGGTCTGCCATAGTCAAAACAAAATAAAAAATAAAAAAAATTCCTTCCAGTAGCACCTTAGAGACCAACTAAGTTTGTTCTTGGTATGAGCTTTCGTGTGCATGCACACTTCTTCAGATACCAGATATGTACTGATATATATACAGATATACAGTATACTGGTAATCTTTCATCCCCAGGGCCGGATTTAGGTTTGATGAGACCCTAAGCTACTGAAGGTAATGGGGCCCTTTATATGTCCTGCTGTCCTTTGTCAACAACAAATTCTTGCTGTTTTTTGTGTTGAATATATGCTATATGGTAATTTGTGGACCTAATAGGTATCTGAAGCCATTTGCCACTTGCTGCATGTAGGTTTTATTCTATTTGTTTTTTATCTTATATTTTGGAAATGTACATCCAGTTTTTTCCCCTTTAGATTTTGGGGGGGCCCCAAGAGAGTGGGGGCCCTAAGCTATAGCTTGTTTAGCTTATATATAAATCCTGCACTGTTCATCCCTCTTTCTGAGTTTAACTTAAATATCTTCAGTTGTTTTCTTGGGTGCTAAAGTAGTCAGAGTTCTTCTCCCCACCACCCTCCCTTGTTTGATGGGAAGTGTTTGACGGCCTGTGGAAAGGGAAGCACTTTGATGGGAGGCAATGGTGAGTGACAAGTGTTTGGTAGGCTATGGGTACTCTGATTGCAGCAATGGCTCAGAAGTAGGCTGAGCCAGTTTCCCCTGATGGTTAGAAGGAAAACAGGAACTAGCTTTGTGCTGTTGGAACAATTTGCTTAGTGATATGAAGACTACAACCTATAGCTTTTGGGAGCACGCAACAATACTGGCAGATTAAGGTCTACTATTCATATTAAATATCCTTTTAACAGGCACTATATTAATTTGTATAATCAAATCTAATACAGAAGTTTTTTTTAAAAAGTGCGGAGAAGAAAGTGATGGATAGCCAAACTACTAGCATGAATTCTGTGCTTAGGCAGTAGACCCACCTGGTTGTTCAGCTCTAATTGCAACATTGAAATATTACTAGATACGGCAGCTTCTGCAACTGCAGTACCTAAAGGGCATCTTTATTTCCATGTTAATCATACCCATTGGGATTGTTTTGTTAGAGCTATAACAGAAAGAAAATGTTCAGTACATATGTACATTTGGGTAGAGTGGTTTTCTCTTAGAGGAAGATTCAATGGGAAGTTTAGAGAACATAGCAGTGGGATTTAATTTAGCTGTGCAATTAAACTATAACTTATGACTCAGCTGCACATATATTTTGAAGCATCTCTAACTGGAATTGCATGTTGCAGAGAAACTGACACTGAATGCACCCATTTCTTGTCTTCTTTTCTCTCTGTGTTACAAATGGTACAAAAGCTACTCTGGACTACACACATAGCGAGAAGAAAAATTGGCAGTGTGATAATGACTTGTATTTTATTGCATTACACATCTCATAGAGGCGGAGAAAGGCAGATGATGTAGGTGATTTTTGTGGGATGTATAACACTGGTGCAGTCAATCACAACATTCCTAGAGTGTACACAGGGGGTCTTGGTCCTCCAGCTAGTTTCCTGTGCCTGGAGGAGGATCATTTCCTTTGTGTGACCAGAAGTGGGAGTGGCCTTACCTGTAGCTATTCAAAGATACAGGTGAGCTGCTACTCTCCCTCTCTTCCCACCAGGACTCCGAGGATGCAACATCTCAGGAGATGCTCTCTTGGCTTCCAGCCAAGAGAGGCCCACATGGAGCCTTTCTCCCTTAAGGGGAATCTCCACATGTAAATACATTTAATCTAAGCTAGCCTGCCTTCTGAGACTGCCTGTATGAGCTTGGAATGTCTGTAAGTAAAAGCTTTATACTTTTATAAGCTTATGTGTCGTGTATTTTCTTTTAAGAGGGAACCAGGGGAAATATGTGCCAGGATCTGCCTTGTTCTAGAAGTTCATAGGAACTTAAACGCCACGCTTTGCTGCGCTTTATTGGGGATGAGAAACTCTGCTAGTTTGGAGCTTGTTAGCACAAGCTGGGATAGGAAATATTAATCAATATTCCCTCATCCATATTCCCTCTCATCTCCCACAAAGGGTTATGGGCCCAGAACTGCGTATTTTGTGTATTTTTAAAGGATTGCTTTGGATTGTGATTTTTGGCAGAGTAGAATTTTTCTGTTTGTACTTCCTGGTAAGCACATGGTCTTTTGTTCTCCATTGTGCTGTGAAAGGGGGATTAGCGACCCCTCCCCTCCCTCAGAGCTCACAGACCTCAGAGGCAGTGAAGATTAGTTTGCATTTTGAGATTTTTAAGTTTTGATTTTTGAATTTTAACCATTTTTGGGAATTTTTGAAATTTTTTAAATTTTTTAAATTTTTGAGGATTAAGATGGCAAGCTCAGGTTTTGATAGTGAAGCAAGATCAAGCTTTATGCTGCTGAATGATCGTAACTTTGTGCAATGGAAGCAGCGCCTTTTAGTGCATCTTGGTGCAAAACAAGTGCTTAAAGCGGTGAAAGATCCCAAACCTGATTTTGCTGATTTAACCAAGAAAGCAGATTGGGAAAGGCAAGATGCAGAAGCTAAACACATAATTTTGAGCAGTTTGAAAGATGAGCATTTATCTCTGATTGACTATGAAAGTGATGCATCTCAGATTCTAAAAGATATTGAGAGGGTTTATGCACAATCATCAGAGAACTCTTATAGACATTTATTGGATAAACTGCTGAAGTTAAAGATGAATTCCAGAGAACAATTTACAGGGCATTTTAAGGACTTTAATGAAATTGTTCAAAGGATTGCCCTAACTCCCAGAGCTTTTGATGATGCAACCAAAGTGACTTTTATGCTGGCATCATTAGGAAAAGAATTTACTTCATTTAAGAGTATAATGGATCACACCAGAGATTTGACTTTTAATGAACTAGTAAATCACTTAAGAGAGGAATGCAGAGATTACCTTGATTCTCCACAAAGGAATCCAAGGAGGGACACAAGTTATGTTTCTAAGCAATTTCCCAAGTCTAAGGAAGTGTCCAAAGAATTAATATGCCATAACTGCAATTTAAAAGGGCACATTGCAAGGAGTTGCCAGAAGCCCAAGAATAAGTCCCGCCCCTTTCAACCAAAAGGTGAAAAGAAGGGGGGTCACGAGCGTACATTTCTACTGCAAGAAAAGAGTTTAAATGTGCAAAGAAATGAAAGGAAAAGTGACCAATTTATTTTAGATTCGGGAGCTACAAGCCATTTTGCGCATAAAAGAGAATATTTCAGAGAAATTAATGATAGTGAATGGACTGAAATCCAGATTGCTGATGGAAATGTTCTAAAATCACAAGGTGCAGGTTCAATGCGTTTGAAATTCAAGGTGAACAATGAATCTCTTGAAACAACTGTGCCTAATGTTCAATATGTCCCAGAATTGAATTGTAACTTGCTTAGTGTGTCTGCTTTAGACAAGAAAGGTTTCAAGGTTACATTTGCCAATGGAGAATGCAATGTAACGAAAAATGATGAGGTTTATGCTCAAGGGAAACTAATCAATGGTGTTTATGAGATTAACGTTTCAGAAACCAATCAGCACAAGTCGCCCAATCCAAGCAGAAGCATGAAGCAGATCTGGAGCTCTGGCATCGAAGACTGGGTCACCGGGATATCAGAGTCATCCAGGAACTGCAGAATGGAGATCTTGTGAGAGGTCTACAGGTAAACAAAAGTAACACACCCACACCAAAGTGTATAACTTGTGTAAGTGAAAAAGGAGTCAAACCTTCTTTCCCACGTTGTGCAGAAAAGAGAAGCACAAAAGTTCTGGACATTGTGTACACTGATTTAGCTGGACCTATGAATATACCTTCCTTAGGAGGAAATAAGTATATTTTGATATTTTTGGATGATTATTCAAGGTTTTGTGTGGGATACCTTCTCAAAGAGAAGAGTGAAACAGTGGAATTGTTCAAGCAATACATAAGCATGGTCAAGAACAAATTCCATCGAGCACCCACCACCCTAATGTCCGATAATGGTGGGGAGTTTTGCTCACGTGAAATGGAAGCCTTCATGGCTCAGGAAGGCATAGCACATGTGACCACAGTAAGCTACACACCTCAACAAAACTCTATTGCTGAGAGGAAATTTAGGTCCATCCTAGAGATGACAAGGTGTATGCTAAAAGGATCCAACTTGTCGAAGAAACTTTGGGGTGAGGCAGCAAATACTGCGATTTATATACAGAATAGGCTGCCAACAAAAGGCACAGAGCGCACGCCATTTGAACTTTGGCATGGAAGAGTCCCAAATTTGTCACACATACGTGTATTTGGAAGTTTGTGCTATTACCACGTGCCCAAGGAGCACAGACACAAACTTGACACCAGAGCAAAGCCTGGTATCCTAGTTGGATACGCTTCTGGAGGAAAAGGCTACAGAGTTGTGGACTTACAAACAGGGAAAACAAGTTCACATCACGTGATTCATTTTGAGGAGTATGAAAAGGCTGACACAAGGAACACAGCAATTGACTGTTCCAATGAGCCACCAACAGAGGAGTTTGTAAGTTTTCCTTTTGAAGCCATACCAGAAACTAATCCACCTCCTAGTATTGTACCTCCTAGTGTTGTAGCACCCCCTACAGATGACACCCCAGAAGACGCGGAGGACCAGATGTCAGAAGGCTCCAGAGACGAAGAGGACCCGTATGCAGGGATGCCGCCATTGGAAGGAGATGAGGAAGCTGATGCGGTTCAACAAGAGCCAGAGGTCAGACGTTCCTCCAGGTCCAACAAAGGCGTTCCACCACTACGACTGTCCTACTTTGCAGGGCCGGCGCCACCACAGGAACCTTCCACGTGGGAACAGGTTCAACAGTTGCCAGCTGCTGAGGCCAGTCTCTGGAAGCAAGCCGCGCAGGAAGAGATGGATGCACTGCATCGCAACAAGACCTGGACCCTGACAGAGCTACCTCCTGGTAAGAAGGCAATTGGGTCCAAGTGGGTGTTCAAGCTTAAGAAGGGGTCAGAAGGGGAGGTGCAACGCTACAAAGCTAGGCTTGTAGCACAAGGATTTTCACAACAGTATGGCGAAGATTATGATCAAGTATTTGCGCCTACAGTGCGATACAGCAGTGTTAGATTACTTCTAAGTATTGCAGCATCTAAAGGCCTATCAGTCCGTCATGTCGACATAGCAACAGCTTTTCTTCATGGGACGATTTCTGAACAGATTTATATGAAGCAGCCCAAAGGCTTTATCAAGCAAAATGAGGCACATCTTGTATGTAAACTTCAGAAAGGAATTTACGGTTTGAAACAAGCTGCAAGAGCACGGAACCAGAAATTACATGAAATGCTGGTTCAGCTTGGGTACAAGCAGTCAACAGCTGACAAGTGCCTGTACACTAAGAACAGAAATGGACAATTCTCTTACATTCTGGCTTTTGTCGATGATTTATTAATATCAACGTCCAATGACAGAGACTATAAAGACATAGTCAGACATCTCAACAAAGAGGTGGAAGTAAAGGAATTGGGACTTGTCCAGTATTACTTGGGAATTCAAATTGAGAGAGAAGAAGACGGCTCATTTCTTCTCAGCCAGAAGCAGAAGATAATAGAACTGATAGAAAGCATGCAGATGCAAGGTGCACACCCTGTCGCGACACCCATGGCCACAGATTTTCTAAAGAATCAGCAAGATTCGAAGCTGCTGCCAGACAACAGCGAATACAGGTCAGCGATTGGTAAACTTTTGTATTTGGTTACTACCAGCAGACCTGACATAGCAAGTGCAGTGGGGATCCTAAGCAGAAAAGTGAGTTCTCCCACTGAACATGACTTGGGTGGGGTCAAGAGGGTGGTGCGTTACCTCAAGGGTACAATGAATTGTAAATTAAGATTGCCAGCTGTAAGGGACCCTAAGTTGGTTGGGTACAGTGATGCAGATTGGGCTGGGGATAAGGCGGATTACAAATCCACAAGTGGTTATGTTTTTATGTTTGGAAATGCACCTATCATTTGGGGCAGTTATAAACAGAAATGTGTAGCCTTATCGTCCACAGAGAGTGAATATATTTCAGCTTCGGAAGCATGCAGAGAGATCATCTGGCTGGATCAACTCCTGACAGACTTTGGTTTGCCGAGAAAAGGACCTGTCAGCTTGATGGAGGACAATCAAGGCTGCCTGCAGCTAGCGCAAACCGAAAAGTTCCTTGCACGTTCAAAACACATTGGGGTCAGGTATCACTTCATTCGCCAGATGATCCAAGATGGACTAGTAGAAATGTCCTACTGTAATACTCAGGAGATGACTGCGGACATTCTCACGAAACCCTTGCCACGAGAGAGTTTCCAGAACCTACGTGTCAAGCTGGGACTCTGGGTGGTTGAATAAAGTTGTTTTATGTTTGTTAAATGTTGTTCAGACTGAGAAGGGGTTTGTGGGATGTATAACACTGGTGCAGTCAATCACAACATTCCTAGAGTGTACACAGGGGGTCTTGGTCCTCCAGCTAGTTTCCTGTGCCTGGAGGAGGATCATTTCCTTTGTGTGACCAGAAGTGGGAGTGGCCTTACCTGTAGCTATTCAAAGATACAGGTGAGCTGCTACTCTCCCTCTCTTCCCACCAGGACTCCGAGGATGCAACATCTCAGGAGATGCTCTCTTGGCTTCCAGCCAAGAGAGGCCCACATGGAGCCTTTCTCCCTTAAGGGGAATCTCCACATGTAAATACATTTAATCTAAGCTAGCCTGCCTTCTGAGACTGCCTGTATGAGCTTGGAATGTCTGTAAGTAAAAGCTTTATACTTTTATAAGCTTATGTGTCGTGTATTTTCTTTTAAGAGGGAACCAGGGGAAATATGTGCCAGGATCTGCCTTGTTCTAGAAGTTCATAGGAACTTAAACGCCACGCTTTGCTGCGCTTTATTGGGGATGAGAAACTCTGCTAGTTTGGAGCTTGTTAGCACAAGCTGGGATAGGAAATATTAATCAATATTCCCTCATCCATATTCCCTCTCATCTCCCACAATTTTAATGCCAACCTCATATTTTGCTTAGCATTTAGTTCAATCAGTATACTGTTGAAATTATAAGGAGTTTATTTGTTTTTGTAATCCACCATTTGTGTACAGTTATGGTTGGGTTATTGGTTTAACATTTTGTTTGTGTTGCATTTACATTTTGTGATTTTTATTATTTTGGTGTACAGCACTTCATGCATCATGCATGAAAAAAGAAACAAATAGCACATGGTTTCCCCTATTTGTAAAGGATAATTTTGGACAACATTAAATGAAACAAAGGGCGTTAATCAAGTAGAGCCTTGGGTGATTGATTCATGGGGATCAGTTTTAATCAATAAGAGGTTCAAACTGAGGGCAGCCTTGTTTATTTTGTGATGTGGGACATTTAACTGTACAGGTCATGAAATGATCTATTATACAAACTTGTTTTGCTTTAGTGTGTTTCTTTTACTTCAGAGACATAATTGTGCACATTTTGTCCATCTCTGATATAAGATTGAGTACTTTTTTTTTGTTTCCTTATCTAACCAGAAAATATTCAAACTGTACCTGGAAAATTTAAAGGTAGCTCAACTGTAGTGGAGCAGAAGCTGGCATCATCTTCACTTTCAGAGTTGCTTGCCAGGACTTTCTTAACTTTTAATCCAACAACTTTAATCACGTCTCCAGTTGACAAGCAGCATTCATGCCCACACTTTTCATAAATCGAACCTAAAGGAGAACATAAAGACAAACACAAATGTTTTATGGATTCTTCATGGCAGTTTACAAGCATTCTTTGTTACTCTTCCCCTCCTAGATTCCTGGTAGTTTGGTTTGCACCTAAGGCACTTGCAGCCCATCTCCCCTTTTGGGTGGGGTTAAATCACATACCAGCAATTTCAGGCTGTGCCATTATAGGAGACTGCGAGGCCTTGTGCAGCAAACCTGCTACTTCAAAAGATGTTACTTTTGTTTTTTTTAAATGTATTTTGTTGATTTTCAAATGAAAAACAACAATAAGAAAAGATCAGTTACTAATAAGCAACAATCAAGTCAGCATACAGGGCCTTGACAAGAAAAATGGAAGATTAGCAGAAAGTTCCATCACTTACGTTCTGATAAAAGTAATCAAATAAATAGGTAATTCCATAATGTTTCTTGTTACTGTGTTCAAAGACAGGCATAGGCAACCTTGGCTCTCCAGATGTTTTGGGACTACAATTCCAATCATCCCTAACCACTGGCCCTGTTAGCTAGGGATCATGGGAGTTGTAGTTCCAAAACATCTGGAGAGCCAAGGTTGCCTATGCCTGTTCAAAGATCTAACTTTTTGTGATAAGGAAAGTGGCAGGAAAATATACTGGAAAGTGTGGGCTAATACTTGCTCATCATCCAATCTCCTGGCAAACAAATTGGGATGAATGTGCAATAAATAGGGCACCTAGAAGTACCCATGAATATCAAGGTAAATAAGAACAGAAACGACATTTTGAAACTTGCTAGTAGTCCATCTTCTTAGTTCTGAAAGTGTGAGATGGACCTCAGAGGAGAGAAAGTGCAAGCTTCTCTGACATATTTTCTTCAGTGTAGCTAGTGTCTAGTTCAGAATCGGAAATATTTATCAACACAACCTGCTTCCAGTCCATTTCCTTTCTTCTCTTCATCATGGATGTAGGAGCCAAATATTTTTAGCCAAAGTGCTGCATGTTTTCTTCAAGTTTGCTTGATTTCTGGTTTTTTGAATCTGTTCTATGGTATAAGAACATAAGAAGAGCCCTGCTAGATCAAGCCACAGGCCCATCTTGTCCACCACCGTGTTCTCACAGTGGCAAAGCAGATGCACAATAAAGCCTGCAAGCTGGACTACGACCTGGGAAACCAGGGTTCCTCCCTTATGGCTTAAGAACTATTGACCCAGTAAGATAGCAGTGAAGCAAAAACAGATGCCATCCACACATGACAACACAGTAACCTCCAACAGGGAATCAATCTGTAACTGCTGCTAAAGAGATGAGTGCTGATTGGAGTAAGTAAAAATGGTAGTAGGCAGGTGGAGGTGGGGGGTGAGTGACACCCCCCCCCAGCCCATCATCTGCAGCACTGGTTTTATCACTTGTGGTGTGTGTTATAAGCACTCCTCATCATCAAAGGGCATTTTGTCTTGCATCTCAGAAGCTACATCCTGTTATTCTGTTTCTGTTGCCTTGTACTCTGCTGTGCTGAACGATCTCACAGTATTTGTCAAGGCCTGATCAGTCATGAACAGGCTACCTCCAAAGCTGGTGGATTCTCCTTCACTGGAGGTTTTTAAGCAGGGGTGGATTGCCATCTGCCTAGAATTCTTTAATTCTGATTCCTGCATTGCAGGTGGATGGGCTAGAATGTCCCTTCCAGCTCCACAATTCTATGATTCTATGTGCCATTCAACACAGACAATCCTTGTCCATGCCACTTTGCCTGCTGGCAAACATTTTGGAATGGTATGCTCTGTGACAAGTGGTATCAATGAACTGAATAAATATTCTTGTCCGTTAATCATCTGAAGCATCTAAATAAGCTGATTCTCAGAAGATGATTGCCTCTTCTGACAGGCTTCTGGGAAAGTTTCCCAGCCAGGTGTGCAGTTAAGCATCACTTTTCACCTGATGCTCAGCCAGGGCTCCAGCCAATTGCCCTCCTCTTAGGTTCCTTCCCTCCTCCCAAGTTGTAAGGCAGGCTTCCTCAACCTCAGCGCTCCAGATGTTTTGAGACTACAGTTCCCATCATCCCTGACCACTGGTCTTGCTAGCTAAGGATCATGGGAGTTGTAGGCCAAAAACATCTGGAGGGCCGAGGTTGAGGAAGCCTGTTGTAAGGAGTTGTTAATTCTCCAGGTCAACAGCTTTATCATATCTCAGCTGTTTCTTTTCTGCTTTCTCAGGCCAGAGAAGAGAAGCTGCTTCTCTTGCTTGCTGGCAGGCCCTGTTGACTGGTGCCCCAATTCTGCCTCTCTAAGCAGGTGAGAAACACAGGGTGCAGCAGGGAAGTCCCTTGCAGACCTTCACATCAAGGCTAATTGGTAAGAAGGAGAGTTTAATCCCCTTTTCAAGGACCCTGTAATTAACTGCACTTGTGCTGTCCTGCGGAGGGAGGAAATGAGGGAAGGCAGAACTGAGGATAAAGAGACTGAGCTCTGAGCTTCTGTTTCCTCTTGCATTCTGTAATACACATGGACACCTTTTCAGTATGTCCCTTTGGGTTAATAATTAAATTAATGTCCCCCCTCCCAAATTGTATACAACACACACTTCTAGGACAGTGTGAAAAATTTAACAAACCACCCTAATTTTCTTTTTAAAACAACAACACAACAAAATAGTTTGAGAAACACAGGCTTCCTGACAATCTAGAATGTACAGAGTTTTGGGTTATGAACCTTCTTTCTTTAAGCCTGTGAGAACTAAGGAGTCAAAACAACCCATCGCTATTAGCAGTTAATACTCAATGCATCTCATGCCATATGTGTGGGTAGAAAGCTATTTAGTAGCTACTCATATAAATGGACCATTTTTCTCTGTTCCAGGTGGGTGATAGGAAACACAGCCACTGCTGTCCACAACATTCCAATTTCCTTTATGCTACCTGCAGCAGAAAGACAGGAGCAACCTAGACTGAGCCTGTCCAGAAGTTCTTTTCCCTGCCTACTTTCCCTAGAATGCAAGGGAAAATCTGGAATGTTCTTTGCAGACACACTTAGATATCTCTGAGCTATTTCAAGAGTGGAAAGTAGGGAGAGGACTGGCAAGAGCCACATGGTTTCAGTGGGTACTTGCACATGCCTAGAAAAGTGAAGAGTGGGCAGAGTTCAGTCTTGCAAGATTTATTTTGTTTCTTACTAGAACACTGAGAGTCACCAGAAGCAGTCAGTTGCAAAAGAGTGCTGGAATTTGTTTTGAGTGCCAGACCTGAGCTCCCAATTGCCATTGTTAAACAACAGGGAGTCAGGAATCCTTGCCAATCTACTTCAAATCACCCAAAAGTCAATCAGGAAATCCTGAATTACCAATTCCTGGCATGGTAATGACTTAGAAGGTAATGACTTAGAAGGGAAATAACACCTTTTGCCACAAGTGAAGAGATTTGAAAACAGCGCTTCTTCAAGGCAAGCAGAAGTTTCCAAATTGAGGGAAGCTAATCTGGGTCAAGGGCAATGGTACTGATTGAAACTGAATGTTGTTGGTCTCAAGAGAGAATGGAGTGTGCTACTAGGGGTGAAGTCAAACTGCTATGTTAGAAGCACCGAAGTGACCTCCCTGGGGCGCAAGCCTGGACAGTGTGTATGGAGGTTCTGAGCTATCCACACAACAAGAACCCCCTCCTGGCATCGCTGATGTGGTCCAAAGGAAAGCAGAGCAATACGTTTGACACCAGCTTGGCTGCAGGAGTTGCCAGAGGGAGGCATACACGGTGCTACCCTTAGGGACTCCACCCAGGATTTGTGTAGGGTTTACTCCTTAGCCTTTGCTTTTAAGGTGGCAAAGGTTCACACTCTGTCCCCATTAACTCCTTTCTCCCATAATAATCAGCAGGCACAAGAAGGGTAGGCGATGCCATGGAGCGGGAACAGTTTTCAGCTAAATGGCCACTTCCCCTTGTGGAAAACCTTATTGGGGCCATAGGCAAAAGAAGAAAAAGGTAAAGGTAAAGGACCCCTGGATGGTTAAGTCCAGTCAAAGATGACTATGGGGTTGCAGCTCTCATCTCGCTTTCAGGTCGAGAGTGCCGGCGTTTGTCCACAGATAGCTTTCTGGGTCATGTGGCCAGCATGACTAAACTGCTTCTGGCGCAACGGAACACATGACAGAAGCCAGAGCATACAGAAACGCCGTTTACCTATTTATCCACTTGCAGTGCTGTGCTTTCATACTGTTAGGTTGGCAGGAGTTGGGACAGAGCAACGGGAGCTCACCCCATCACAGGGATTTGAACTGCTGACCTTCTGATCTACAAGCCCAATAGGCTTAGTGCAGGCATGTCCAAAGTCCATTTCGGGGGCCTAATCCAACCCACCGGTTGGTTTAATCCGGCCCCTTCGGCAGTTTATGGGGGAAATCCTAAAAAACCCTCAACAAATTCAATCCTAAAAAAACCTCAACAAAAAGTGCAACAACTGTGGTTGGCCTTCTGGTCAGCCCTCACGACCCTTCACTTCATCAAATCTGGCCCTCTTTGAAAAAAGTTTGGAGACCACTGGCTTAGTGGTTTAGACCACAACGCCACCTGCGTCCCTGCTATTAAGGCCATATTCCAGTGGTGGTGGGGCAGATCAAAAGTGGTAGGCTGTATCAGGATTTGACTCTTACTATTTTGTATTTCAGCCTCGCAAAATCAGAGGTTTCGACACCACCCCCACCTTATGTATATTTAAGAAATAATTGGGACCTGAATGTCCCTATTTTCCTTTTCACCTCTTTTTCTCTTTTGCATTATGTCTATCACCCACATGTTACTCCACCCTACATATGTGTTTATTTATAACCTGCAAAAAATTCCTACATGCATACATACTGCAGAGGTGTTTAGAGAGCCTCATCAGTGATCCTGCCGATTCAGGAATGTCTATTAGACTGTATGCCACTATTTTACATTTTAAACTGCCTTGAGTGCAGAATTGACACATTGCCCATTACCACATGTGTGGTAAGTAAATACAAATGACATTACTTATGGAAATGTAGCCCATCTTCTCAAGTGTGGTACAGAATGTCCTGGATCAAGCTATTCATTTCAGTCAAGAAACAAAGTAATTTGAGCCGCCTGTAATCAAGTCATTTCCCTAGTATTGCTGACAAGGAGTGAGATCAAGTGACTTTTAAGACAACCCCTCATTTCCAGTAATACGTTAGGGTCTCTGCAATGCATGTAAGAATCAAAATCACATTGCTGGAGTAGATTATGCTATGCACCATATTTCATAGTGTATGCATAGAAAAAAAATGTAATGCATTCCTCATTGTCATCATGAAAAATTTCCTGTATTTTTCTGCACAAAGAAAGCATGAAATCCATCAAAGACATAAAGGTAATTAAGCAGAAATACTGATTCTTCCTTTCAGCTGAAGAAAGATGTTGCATACTCATCTTAGAGGAAACTGGAATAATGCAGTCTATTTACTAGGATCAAACAATGCCCCTGAAGGCTGGAATTAAAGAACTTAGATGCCTTTGAATCCACCTTTTTGAGATTGCTACTTTGTTCAATAAGAACTACATTTATATCCCTTTACAACCTCTTTCCTGATTTAAAAAAACAACAAATCCACATTAGCCACTGCTGTGATCACATCAAAGCAACCAAACAGTTAGTTCAATAGCTTTTTCCTCTGATTCTTCTAAAATGTTAAATGGGGGCAGGGTGGGAGTGAGAAATATTTTAGTGGTTTCTTTTTATGAGATTTTCCTGTCATTAAGTCTTCCAGTAATATTTTACTTTACCTGAAAGATAACACTGTAAATTTTAGATAGTTTGTATATTACATGAGAGGAAACAAGTTGTGCCTTCTATCACTGCATTATGACAAAATGATTGAGGTAAATATAAACAACAAGTGAAAACAATGGGTTTTAAAATACATTTATTTAATGCTCTTTTTAGTTCGAGAAGATGTACTTTTGCAACGCAGGGATCTTTTAAGTAAAGCTATAGATTATTTTTTTAAGCACTCATTTTGCAATTCTTCATGCTTACTCAGAAGTAACTTCCATTGAATTCAACCCTATGAAGAAATACCAATCCTCAAAACTAGAGTGTAAAAAACTAAAGTTACCATCCAGCTAACAGCTGCATAATGATGATTTACTCTCCTGTTTACATCCAGTGTGCTCCCACCCCACATTTTGTAGCGCCCCCATCTGATACCCAAACTGGGAGTCACAGGTACCAACCCAACCCCCAACATTATCTGATTCACTCCAAAATTTGGGGGTTTTGTAGTTAACAGAGGTTTCCAGTGATGCTCCTAAATCCTGCAAAGGGGCCCCATCTTTTATCCCTTAATAAAGCATTCACTGCTGCAATGCTTGAGCTGCAGGGGTCCTCCTCCAGGTCCCCAGAACCAGAGTGGGTGGTAGCAGTGCAGCTTGGACTCCCCACCCCTGTCCCCCATCAGCTCAAGGACAGTGGCCCTTTAAACAACAAGGAAAATCTCAGAAACCTTGACACCTGCATGGCTCAGGAGCTTCATGAATCCCAGCTGCTGTTTATTGCATTTACTTTCCAACGCCAACACCTGCTGCTGTGTCTTCTTCGGCTTGTTCCTTGCCATTCCTCCACTCCTAGTTGTGTCCCTTCCTGCCTTTCTAGGAAATCGTTCCCCTGTGCTCAGTGGAGCTTATGTGATTGCAGCCTCCATGAAGGCATCTTCCCAGTGAGTGAATGGATCGGGTTGAAACAGGCCATCTCACCTGGACCTTCAGCAGCCTATGTAGAAACATACCCAGAGGGAGCTCCCTTTGCGAAGGTTAGTACTCTACATATCTGTTAGCTGACTGCTTTTTGTTCAGGACATCCAGGTTTTGCAAATATCTACCCAATCATTAGAAGAAGCAAGGGGCATAGATTTATCTCTCCACATGCAATAGTAAAACTTTAAATGTCAAGAGCTTTAAGCTATTTCTATCCTAGGCAAATCCTTTAAAAATCACTTCTGCTGTTTTTTTGATTTATTTCTCCCCTGATGGGTTTATGACACTTTCTGCTGTTTCTCATTTATCTGGCGGGTTTGAACTTTGCATGCAGTGACAGAGCTTTGATGTAAGTGCCATCATTTTACAGGAAGGAGTAAGTTGACACCTCAGAAGCTTTTTATTTTAGAAAAAGAAACACCTTTTTGTTTGTTTGTCTTGCTTCTCAACTTCAGAATTAGCTGATATTAAACATCATCCTAAAATACCGGTAATGTATAAGTGAATTAACCCCCTCCTGCTCCTTGCCTGCATGTTCCCTTTGTCAAGATAGGGCCTATATTACGGATCCGGAAAGGTCTGACTAGTCTAATTTATACAAGCAGCTTGTTCAGGTTGCTCAGTTTCAGATGGATGAGAGGGCAGATGGAAACCAAGAGATGCATAGGAGTGGGGTCAAGGGATAACATTATAGGACTCATAGAAAACATGAGTCATTTTGGAGCTGGGAGGTGTAGGCGAGGTGAGACAAGGAATCAGCAGGATGTGGGACAGTATTATGGGATTTTGCAGCGATTTGTCACCTTTTGTTGTGGGATAACACCTTTCTTAAAGCAATGTGTTCTTGAAACCATGCAAAGTTTGCCACCGCAGGTCTAAGACTCTGCTGATGATTATATTTTACAACCCCCTCCCTCCACAAAACAGTTACTGAACTAAGCAATAAATAGAAGAAACATCTGTAGTTTATTTTATTCTGTTGGAAAAGTTATTTGGCACATAGAGAATAATAATATTAATATAATAATAATTTATTATTTATACCCCGCCCATCTGGCTGGTTTTCCCCATCCACTCTGGGCGGCTTTCAACCGAATATTAAAAACAATACAGCATCAAACATTAAAAACTTCCCTAAATAATCATAATAAACATTTAATTCAATAAACTGTGTGGCCTGTTTTTATGACTCCAACCCTTGAGAAAACATTAGATGACATAATATGATATTTAATTAATTTCAAAATGGCCTTGGTTTTTCTTTTTTAAGCAAAAATATTTTTAATAACCTGAAAGAGGAACTTTTAAACATTCTCTGCAGCCCAGTTAATTATTTGTATTTCATGTCTTTTGAACTCAGTTGGAACTAGAACAATTTTAATCTTCACGCTAACTGGATTATAAACCTTGCTCTCTATTTTATTAAGCACACATTTTATTCTTGTACCTATTGGTCTTCATTCCAATAGTTTGGAGTCTGATTGTTTGCCTGCAATGGACACCATCAACCTGAACAATATTTATAATTATCTTTCTCTTCCCAGAGGACTTTTGTGGCTGCTCCACTGTGTGTGTTTGTGCGTGTTTTTAGATTAGCTTTACCTCCTATACCTGCCACTTTTTTCTTACTGCTGTTTAATTTTGTTGTTGATTGTTTCATTTTTGTTCTGTTAAAACTGTTGTGAACTGCCCTGAGCAGAGCAAATGAAAAGCAGGCCATATTACATAAATACTAAAAGCGTTTTGATGCAAATGACACCATTTTACATGAAAACAAACAAACAAAAAAGGTTAAAACCTCCATCAGCATTCTGTCACTCATTTTCACGTTCAAGCCTGACAAGATATTAGGCATTATACAGGTTGTTAATACTCATTTGTATTTTTCTTGCATATGGATCTATGCAATATTCATAATTGTAACAGAAGTAGTTTTATGTCTTGATAGGAAACTGTCCTGATTTTTCCTTCCTGACAGACAACCAAGGGAAAACTTTTTTCCTAAATATCATATATACTCGAGTATAAGCCGACCCGAATATAAGCTGAGGCACCCAATTTTACCACAAAAAACCTGGGAAAGCTTCATAGGAGCCACTGCCTGCCTCACTCAAGTATAAGCCGAGGGCGGCTTTTTCAGCACCAAATATGTGCTGAAAAACTAGGCTTATACTCGAGTATATAGGGTAATTGCAATCTGATAGTGGAAAGCAATTGAGGTTTGCTTGGGGTTTTTTGGGGTACTGGTTGTTGCACAGACATTTTTATTTATTTATTTCCCTTCTTGTATACCAGTTTTCACTATAATGATAATAATAATGTAAAAAATGACATCCAGCCTGACTAAGAGTTCAGAAGCCTCTTCAGTATTTTGTGACCCTTTGGTTGGCCCAATAAAGATAGCGCCTTACTCTGGATTTTAGAAAAGTAAAAAACTGGATTACTGTTTGCAGTGACAGACCTTGGGGTCTCAAATTTGGTTCCCTCTGCCTCTCGTGCTCCATTCTAAATAATAGTTGTGAAGTCCCCTGTGTTGTTCCCAAGGCTCTGCACCCAGTGCAACTAAACCAGTCGTGTGCCCCTAAATGTGCCCTTGCTTTTTGGCTCTTTGTCCCTGTGTATGTACCTAGGAAACCTATTGTTGTATTTTCTTAGCGAGTATGTGTATGTATGCATGCATGTATGTATGTATAGATAAATAGATAGATATGGTTTTGTGGGCAAGCCACTGCCACTTTCATGTGAAATTACATGATGACCAAGTTTAAGGCCTAGTTTAAGAACTAGATAATCTTATGTAGTCCATTTTTACCAATGCTGTGTCTACATGTTCAAAGCATGTAATATGAGTTATTTAAATAAATGGCTCTGGGCAGCTCTGCATTTCTCTAGGGGAAGATTACACTTTTTTGCTTCCCTGCCACTGGTTCAATTAACCCAGCAGAAAATTAAATTTACTTGCCCCCTGGAAATGTTTTATATTGATATTTTTAAAAGGCATATTTCTTCAGTGAAGAGATACTGAAACGTGAACCCTAATCTCTACAAAATCAATGAGCATACTATGTGCTTAAGACTGTTAAATGTCAATATTTACTAAAATATTCTAGAAGAGAAGATATAGCAGAGTTTCAATTTATGTTAATCATATTTACTCTTTTATTGTTAAATACGTTCAGTTTCTGATCAGAAAGGAACGAACAAATTATTATATTTGAGAAGCCTCTTTTCATAGTTGCTTCTCCTACTTCCTCCTCTCTCTTTCCCACAAAAATATAATGGAGCTCAGGCTACAGTAATGGTCAGTAGGTTTCTTGGCCAGGTCTGTTGAGCCATCTCATTCCTGTGTTGTATAATATGGGTGAGCGGAATGAAGGTTGGGATCTACTAGAAGTTGTGTGAGTGCTTTGCAGAGTAGATCGGCAAGGGCTTCTGACTCCTTATTGTTTAACAACAGATATAGCAAAATGACTTTGTTTTGTTGCCTATATTATGCTGCTGAAATGAAGACCAAGAGCGGTTTTTGCATCTGTTAAAGGATAGTGAGCACAGCTCAGTTCTAACACTGAAAACAAATTCTGGGGCTCAGAAAGTGTGCTCTTTGTTTCTAACTGTATGTCTTTTTTTGCACCTGGTTATCTGGTTGGCAGATCTTAAGGGTTCTAGTAAAAGAAAACAAAGCAGATCTGACAAGCTTTAAAGCCTGCTCCCCCCCCCCATTTTAAATCATAGAAGACTGTAGAACGGGGGAGAGAAATGTTACTCGTATGCTTCAAAACTGAAATAATGCACTCATAAGATCAATAATGCACTCATAAGATCACCAAGTCCATGGTCTAAAATTACCTCATGCAGACCCTCCAAGTGTCTCTATTTTCCAGGGACAGTCCCAGATTTACAGAAGTCATCCCAGTTTCTGATTTGTTGCTGGAATATCCCACTTTTCCTTAGGACGTCCCTATTTTCATCAGAGAAGTGTTGGAGGGTATGGTAGTGGCATGGAATGCATGGAAAAGATTCTCTTGAGAATCTCTTGCTTCCCCGCCGCTTCATGCTTTACATGAAAATACAGTATAAACCTCAACATATGCTATTAAGCTTTAACCTTTGTTTGAAAACTAGGTCCTATCTTGATAGAGACTAACAGTTGTTCGCCTGCTAAACATCAGCACTGCACAGAGGACAATATTTCTGCAGATTTTTTTAAAATAAAAAACATACCACAACATTTTATGGTCAGTGTTCATAGTAACTGAAGCAAACATGGGCTTCGTACAAGATAGAACAGTGAGAAATTATATTAGAAAATATAGTTTCTGGGGCCTTCCTTTTATTTTGATGTGGTTTTGTGGTATTCTATGTAGAGCATTCTGTAAAACATTACGGTCAGCAATGGTGAGTACTAAAATACAATATGGAATGAACAGGGTTTGGTGTTAGTTTCCTCACAATAGTGCTGTATATGCGTATTCAGTGTGATGCAAAAAGCACTGTTGGTTCCATAGCCTCTATTCTTTTTGTCTTAATGATCTCCAACTTTGCACAGATAAGGAGGACCGCAGTTGGTGAGCAATCATTCTCCAATTGCTTTCCCCATAACAAATAAAGAACACCAAAAGTAATGTTAGAGCAAGGCACACATGCACACAAATTACAGTAATGTTGCACTGATGAAAATTTAATGCCAAAGAGGTTGCCGCCTCTCCCCCGTCCAACAGCCCCCTTATTTAAATGGTGTGGGTGAAAGCATAGACACAGTGAAGAGAACAATAATGTAAGTGGAATAGCTGCTTCCCCACGACCAATTTGATGTGGCCTGCTGCAGTCTCCAGGCCACCCTTCTGAGAATTGCTTCCTATTTTGGGTCATTTGTGCATGAAAGAGGGAGATGGGGCAGTGAGCGAGATGGGTGACTTGGCTGCTACAATGTGGGTGGGAAGCCTTGCAGTGATCCATAGGACAGGGAAAGAGAAGAGAAGGCAGAAGAAGAGATAAGACAGGTCAAATACAAAAACCAAGAATGGCCTAAACTCTGGATGGCTAACCTTTTTTGATCCATGGTCAACACTTTGAAGGCCACATGTAAAAGTGGGCATGGCAAAAAAAAAAAAAAAAGGGATGAATTTAGTGGGGTCTTGGAGGAAACATATCTTTTTATCTGGCTTCATGACATCACAGAAGGGGACCCATGAGAGCAGTCAATTTTCATAAAATGACAAATTTGGTTGGGGTCTCAGGGGCCTACAAAATACCACTTGTGATGGCCAGGCATGGCCTTCAGACTGTGGGTTAGCAACCTTGACCTAAAGTATCATTGTTAGACACCTCTCCCACCGCAATAATCAGCGCTATAAAACCTAATGATACCAATGATCTTTTGAAGGATGCACATTTCATCCCAAGTACTGAATGCAGAGATCCAGACGTGGGAACTGTATGCATAGCACCTTTGGAGGTTCCCAGTCCTTTTGTGCATTGCTTTTCTTAGATCTGGGCCTTAATGAATTGCCTGACTAATGGCTCATCTGCATCATATATCTGAAGCTCTATGATGGCACTTTAACAGTTCCTGGAGAGAATCCTGGGCACTGTAGTCGGTTAGGGGTAATGGAATCTGTACTGTTGTGAGGTCAGCACCATTAGCAAACTACAATTCCCAGGATTCTCTTCATGACTTTTAAAGTAGTACAATCCTGCTTTAAATGTATGTTGTGGATGTGACCTTAATGTCTCATTTCATGGAATATTTGAATGCAATACTAATTCACGCACACTGGCCGATGCTGATGGCTAGGGGTGGGGGGTAGTTTAGTAGGGCACATAGGTCTCTCTCTGTCCACCTCCACCAGTAGAGAACAGCACTCTTGATATGCCATGATGGAGGGTCCAGTTCTTCCTAGCATGTGGAAAGCCACGAAATAGGATTTTCAGGGTGGGGAGGGAGGAGGCAGAAGCTTTAGATCCAATGGACCCAAAGCCCTGTATATCCTTCACGGGACCCAATCCTTAAGCTCGTCAGTTACAACAGCAAACCTGTAAACAGAATCACATGCCCCCCCAATGATACGAGCCCCCCCCCAATGATAGATCTGCACTCATCTGAGCCCCCAAGGTTGGATTGCTCTACCTTAATGGCTTGTGTATGAATGCTGGCTATGTCAAAAGCCTGCCCTGCATTATATTTGATTCTTATTTACCATGTTCTTACAGCACAGGATCAGCCTCCTCTGCAACTGCTTCTCTATATCTGTCTTTAGTATGTACTATAAGCGAACTTGCTAATGATGGCTGAATGTCATTTTCTTACAGCTCCTAGCTGTTCGAATACATTCCACACACAGAGCTAAAACCATAGTCACCACTACTTACACCCAGCCAGAAATATTTTCTTAGAACAAACCTCACCTTCGTCATAAAAGCCAGACTGGATTTGCAGAATCCGAGGGAGAGAGTTTGGATCCAAGGAATGGATGAAATTCTTCAAGCTTGAGGCCATGGTCCGTACAACAGCTGGGGGGGAAAAGTATTTAAACAGAAATACCTGGCAGGATGCTCTCTGTTACCTCTTGCACGTAAAAAAAGAAAGGCCTGCAAAATCTGAAGCAAGCTTTCTGTGGAAAGGGAGAGGTTCTTGGGCTTTCTCAGAGTAAAGACCACTTCCTCTGACTTCACGTTGGGTTGGTGGAAGGCAGACATAGGAAGCTAAGAGAAATGCACAGCAGCACCTGGCTATATACTAGCTTGTGCCATTTTGGGCTACAGGAAATACAAAATACAAGTGGGTTTGTGTCAGTAAAAAAGAAAGGGTGGTGACAAAAGAACTTGCCAACTAGGATATGGTTTGGTACTTAATGCAGCTGCAACGAGGCACACACAACAATAATATCTTGGCTTAAACCTTTGATAGTTTGACACTGAACCTCTGGAACATTAAAAAGTACTGTTTTTTCTTCTTTTTAAGGAAGCCACAAACTATCTTTGAGCAGATGAAATGAAACTGTTTTGCTGCTGCTGTTTTGCAGAATTCATAAGGGAAGTGAGATAGTTTAAAGGGAAGGTGCCATCTAAGGTCCAGTGCCGAGGGCCTTCTGGCAGTTCCCTCGCTGCGTGAAGCCAAGTTACAGGGAACCAGGCAGAGGGCCTTCTCAGTAGTGGCGCCCGCCCTGTGGAACGCCCTCCCTTCAGATGTCAAAGAGAACAACAATTACCAGACCTTTAGAAGACGTCTGAAGGCAGCCCTGTTTAGGGAGGCTTTTAATGTTTTATAGATTATTGTATTTTAATGCTCTGTTGAAAGCTGCCCAGAGTGGCTGGGGAAACCCAGCCAGATGGGCGGGGTATAAATAATAAATTATTATTATTATTATTATAACCTGAGGGGCTAGTCAAAAGTAGCAGGAATGTTTGTGTGCACACAATGGGCAGCTGATGAGCACGCAAAGGGCGCAGCTGTTGAGGGGTCTAGCTTGTGTATCCTTGTGACCCACCCTGTCATTTCAGCACATGAGGGAAGGTCACTTTGACCTCTGGAATGTTGTTTTGTTGCCTGTGTAGACGAGGACCATTTTGAAGGCTCTGAATTGATTTGGTGAGAACAGGAGGCTTCCTGGTGCAGAAGTAACTGTTGGGGTCAGTTGGTAACGCTACAAGGTAGATCTGAATGTTGTAGCAGTGACCGTTGCTTGGAGAGGATGGGGGGATAAGGATAAATGAGATGATTCTGAAGGAAGTGGGTCAAAAAAGGAATTGAGATGGTTAGCTCAGATTCAATTATATTTGCCTGAAAATAGAGGAATAGTGCCCTATCCCACTTGAAGTACTGGTAATGACATCTTTTTCATTTTAGTTCAAGGGGGCAAAACACACACACACAGAGAGAGAGAGAGAGAGAGAGAGATCTCATATTGGCAAGAACCAGTTGCGTGTCCAACTGTTTTGGAGCACTGATCCACTAGCAAGATCCCCACTAGTATGAATATTTCATTGATAATTATTCACTGATGAAGACTTTATTCCGAAACAGTTGAATTATTCCGGATATACTGTCCTTTTGAGACTTTTGAGAGACATCCTCCTTTAAGAGATGACTTGGCGTTCCTCGCTATTCATTGATTTGTTTGATTCTTTGTTTGACTCTGATATATATAACAACTTGTAGTTACTTGTATATTTTGTAAGATGTGTTGTATGATATATACATCATTTTGAAGTGGCTTATTCATATATTTTGAATGACATCATAACTAATTATATATTCACTAACAGTTATTAGCCAGCGTGTTGCGTTTGCATTTTTGTAGATTGTTACATTTTGCAATACAGGGGTTTGTGTTTGTTCACCTGAAATTCCCAGCAGATGTGTGTAGGAAGCAGAGCTGGCTCACCCATGACCGCGGGCTAAAGTGCCCGCCTCAGGCGACGGAAGTGCAAGATGTGGCACTCTGACCACACCTTCTGCTGCGAAGAGGGGGGTTGGTGTATTAGTGTATGGCATTGCCACTCGACTTCCCTGCCCTTGAGTGGAGAAGCTGAGCAAGGAGCAATACTTTAAGGAGTGCCCCGGCTCCTGCAGAGTTCAGTGAGAGCAAGTGTGTGTGTGTGGGGGGGTGGTAGAAGTGGGGTGTGACACGGCAGGCCAGAAGATGACAATTCCCGTTTCATCTCAGGTGGTGGGACCAGGCCACCCCTGAAAGCTCTAATGGATTCAGTCCTGATTTGGGGGTGTCCACCAATATTTATTTTCACCTAAGAAATCTGTTTTGAATGTATGGCTTATGTGAGCAGTGCAGTTTGTTGATTTCTTACCTTCGGCTAACTGTCCTAAATCACAGGTGCCTGTTGATAATCTTAAGTGATCCACTTATGGTTGAATAGCAGCCCACATGATGCATCTGCACTAGACTGGGATGAAGCTCATATAGAAACAGCGCCAGCTAATTATTTAGTAGAAATGCAGGCAGGTTTGTTTTTTTAAAGACCAGAGCAGAAACATAACTGATCAGAAGAGATATACAGTCGTACCTTGGATCCTGAATGCCTTGTTGCTTGGACATTTTGGCTCCCGAATGCCGCAAACCCAGAAGTGAGTGTTCCGGTTTGCGAATGTTCTTTGGAACCTGAATGTCGAACGGGGCTTGCACAGCTTCCGATTGGCTGCAGGAGCTTCATGCAGCCAATCAGAAGCTGCGCTTTGTTTTCTGAACGTTTTGGAAGTGGAATGGACTTCCAGAATGGATTCTGTTCGACTTCCAAGGTATGACTGTATCTAGAATCTGTCTCAGAAAAAAATCTTTCTGACATGGAGGTATTGGTCCGTGTGGCACTCTTGCAAGGGTTGTTGGAAAAATGCTCTGGGGAGCCGGCGAACTCCCCAAGACTTCGGAGCTTCCTCCCGGTGGCCCTCTCTGGTTGGCATGTCCCTTCAGTCCAGAGTGCCAGTAATCTGCGACCCTTTCCTTATGAAAAGAGCACACCGGTCTTCTACCATCACGCAGCAAGAAGAAAGACTCATCTGTAGCTCTAAACTACTTTATTTACAGTCCATATACAGAGACTCCATAATCACGTCTGTGTTCTCTGAACAAGAATACAAACTGTGACACTGCAGAAGTGAAACTAAAACATTACAATAACACTCTTAGGCGGAAGAGATAAGAGACAGACTTCCGTTCCTACACTCTCTCTGACACTCATGTGATTTACACTAAATATAATATCACAACAGTCCTGCTGTAGCAGCAGAGGATAGATAAAAATCCTAACAAGGGTAACCATGGACACCTGGGTTTCAAGACATTTCCAGAATGAAAAATATAGATTTGCAAAGGAAGAACATCTTGTAGATAAGCTGCATTTTCTTTTATGCTGTCATAGCTGACAATGAGGCCCTCAACACAGTCTTTTGAACCAAACTACATTTAAACCACTCCCAGGGCACCAAATACCTCATTCAAGGGCACCATGGTGCGCACAGGTGCCAGGTTGGCAATCCCTGGTTTATAGCAACTGAAACACTAATATATCAACTTACATGTTATTTTGTTAGTATTCCCAGATTCTTAGAAGCTAATATGAAAGTAGTTGGAATTTGTTGGCCACTGATGTAGTTCAGGTCCATTGTTGCTTAGGTTTCAAAGGTTTGCTTTGAGGGGGTATTATTCAAGATCTTCAGGTTACAAACCTCTTTAGTTTTCAAGATGGGAAAAGAGATATTTTACCTGAGTTTTTAAACTACTCTAAGGAAGCTATTTTCAATCCCTGTTGTGTACAAGATTTGGCTGATGATTCCTTTGAAGCAGCGTGCATTGAAGCTGACGGTCTTATAACCTAGTCTGGTATAGCACATTCATGATTCCTAAGGTTTTTTTTGGTTATGATTTTCAAATATGCTGATTATTTTGCACGAACCAAAGCATCTCCTCAAGCAATCCTAATGAATGGGTGAAAGTCTTTATGGTAGAATAAATATATTTTATTCTAGGCAGCACCAAATATTCAGGACAAGGTGAAAGAAGATATTACTTTGTAGAAATACCTCAGGTCCATTAAAGGTTTGCTTTGAGAAGAGAATTACTCAAGATCTTCAAATTACAACAAAAGTGTTTTGAAATGTGTTTGGCATATCTTCAGTGCATTTGTGACAGCTGGAGACGCACACAGGAGACTGTTTTTGAATTAATTTTACAGATCAATCCTCCTGTGGTGCCTGATGATGCACGCTGTAATTTATTTTTAAAGAGGCCACAGTGATTCTTGGGTGTCATGAAAGAAATCCCAGAAAAGTATTTATACACAATCCCTGCTAAAAGGAAAGGACAATGAATTCATTTAAATACATTTGTGCAAGATGGTTCTTCCCAGTGGAATCTGCACATTCACTTTCTCTAATTATTCTTGAAGTTTTGCCTATCAGCTTGCCTATCAACTCAACACATGGGAAAGGAAAACAGCTTGACGTTTCCTGATAGCAGAGTGCTTTTACAATAGCATATGAGAAATCAGCTCTGTTATTTCCTTATCTTTCTCAATATCTAAGAGCTGATTCTGATGCGGTGTCTTTTATGTAGAAGAGCTGCTAGCCGCATGGATCACACTTAACATGTGGAGACATTCCTTTCTGGTTGATATAATGAGGCACCGGAAGGCTTCTCTGAAGAGATTTGGGACCTCCTCTCTTTCCCCAACCCCCATTGTTTAGGAGGAACTGCTCCTAGAATTATATTCTCAAATTCTGCATTGCCATTTACATAGTTTGCTTGCCACAGTAAATGTAGCATCCCAGGTACCCAGAACCTTTCATGTAGCAGGATTTTGAAGGCTCAGCTGTACAGGCAGTCCTGCAAAAATGTTATCCTGTGAACTGAGTGTTCATAAGCATGCTGCTGGAGAGGTACTGCTCAAAAATAATGAATTAGGTTGCAATCCCAACCTAAAATTAACCCCCCTGCAAATAAGTGGTCAAATTCCAACATTAGCACACTGAGAGGAGTCCTAGCTTAGCCCTCTTCCTGCATACTAGTTTTCCAGAGTTTCAATATAGGGGAGCATTAAATATATATATTCTACCTGGAGTGTGAAGTGGTGCAGTCCGTTATACACCCTACAACTCTTACGACCTCATTCCTTATTTAATCTGCTGCATGTGGGAAGACCTGACTAACACTGAATAAAATTGTTGTTGGTGTATATTTGATTAATATTAATAGAGATAGCCTTTTTCTGCCTCATGTTAGTTCATAAAAAAAAACATTTATTTTAATTCTGTATAGGTTGCAAACTTCAATTTTTCAAAAACCAGTATGAAAATGTGATGGCGAATAACAGGTAATACATAAATCAAGATTGCAGTTACTGATTCTGCACAGTGTTCATGAATTATTATGGTTACTATCTGTAGCAAACTGTTCTGTACATCAATCTTCAGTTTAAAAATTCCCATTCTCCTCATGCTTTTATTTTGATGGAAGAGCTGGTACACTCACAGTATATATTAACATATTTACATTGAAACATTTAAAGTTGCTATTAAATTAGGTTTCGTTTTACTTTGAGATTGTATATCCTTAAGCAAAAAAGCAGTGAAATATCTTGGCACATTTCAGTGGGATAATCCATTTTGTGTGTGTGTGTGTGTGTGTGTGTGTGTGTGTGTGTGTGATTTGTTGCCAATGAACGTTAAGAAAACTAAGTCTTTCTCTATATCCCAGAATTCATGAGATATTTTTCAAGGTCAACAGAGAATGTATCTATACTGCAGACATGTCTGTTTCATACTATCATGGTTTCCCCTTAAAAATCATGAAAATTGGACAAGGTGGTGACAATTCTTAAGTGTTCTAGCTCATTCGAAGAACTAATACTTAAACATTTTACACGACTAGCTTCAGGTTTGACAGGACCATTGATGTGCCTCTCTGGTCGCTTTCCTATACCAGTGATGGCTAACCTTGACACTCCAGATGTTTTGGGACTACAACTCCCATCATCCCTGACCACTGATCCTGTTAGCTAGGGATGATGGGAGTTGTAGTTCCAAAACATCTGGGGTGTCAAGGTTAGCCATCACTGTCCTATACAGTACTGGTCTACTCCCTGGCTGCAGGCTTATCTAGTGGCAGTATCTATGACTTACCACAATGGTGTTTCCTAGCTGTCTGCCACTTGGGGTGGAGGCAGGCTTGCAATCTGTGTTGGTGGATCCTGTTGGGTCTCCAGCAGCTGGCTAAAGGATCCAGGTGCTAATGATGGGCCTGAAATTTTAATACCATGTTTCCTTTCTGTTCACAATATGTTACGGGATTGAATTTGGACTAAATGACTCTTGGGGACTCCTACAAGCCTGTTATTCCATAGCTGTAAGATGGGATCTGGAGAGTAGAAGGACTGCAGATACTGTCAGTCCAATGTCTTTTGTTAAGCAAATAGACCTAGGTATTCTGTTAAGTAACCTATTTGTTACATAAGGTAGGGGCAATATGTTGCCATAGAACAGGCATAGGCAAACTCGGCCCTCCAGATGTTTTGGGACTACAACTCCCATCATCTCTTACCACTGGTCCTGTTAGCTAGGGATGATGGGAGTTGTAGTCCCCAAACATCTGGAGGGCCGAGTTTGCCTATGCCTGCCATAGAAATTAAATCTGAAGGAGCTGGCCTTATGCAGACGGTTCAGCAAAATAAGAACAGCAACAGAAAAAGCTGCCCTCATTGTTATTGCCACCCTGACCTCAGAAGGTCAAGGATGTCAAATATAAGACCTTGAGGCCCTTACCAGAGCTTTTTCAGTGGTATCAACAGTCAACAGATATTAGACCAACTTCAGGGCTAGTAAACTATGGGTTGCGTTCATCTAACAAATCCCTTCAGCGCAAGCCCTGTACAACTGCTTCTGCTTGTGCAAGATGGCTTCCCTCCCACTCCTCCCCAGTGCCCTCCCAGTGCCAACCCTTCACAGGAAGGCTGGTGGGGTGTTGTTCCATCTTGCAAGCTGCCTGTTATATATGAGACCATTCGAAATACTATTAATCCTAAATTTATATTGGGGAAAGTGTGTGTGTCTCTAGTTCAGTACCGGTACTATATTTTGATCCGTGTAGCTCTTCCTCAAAATTTTCAGCAGGCCTTAGATTTTCTAAACACATGGTTGGATCCAGAGGAAGCTAGTTGTGAATAACTTTTCACCATGATTTCAGTGGGACATAAGTGTTACTAATTTGTTGGGGATCTAACCCCTAGATCTGTACCTAAATGTGTGAGATCAGTTCTCTAGAATTCATAAGCACTGTAATTTTAGTAGACAAAACCGTTTGTGCTTTAAGTATTATTGTAATGCCAAAGACACTGCCATGAATTTCAAAAAAATAAATTTGAATTCTCTTATTATTTCTCTGTGTAAATGATTAAGAGCAGAACAAATAACCAGGGCTTTATACTGAGGAGAAAGAACTTTGCTGCCTTGCACCTGGCATGAAAATATGCCAGTATTGTCACAATCTGGAGGGGTTCCAGACTCGCCAGATGCTGTTTTGTGCGTGCCACCAAAATTTGCATTCTATCCCAAAGCTTGCAGAAAGATTGCTTCTTTCAGATAGTTATTTTCTGTAGAGTAATTTTAAACAGTCCTTTATTTTTTTGTGCTCACTTAAAAGGTAAAAACAGTCTGGTGGCATAGATGGTGGGAAATAAAACTTTGTCACGTTCTGTGTTGTAGATTCCCCCCCCCCCCCTTTGCAGATTGAAACAAAATGAGTTTTTAAAAGGTTTTCGTGGCTGGTGTTAAAGACTTGATCTTAATCTTTAAGGGGCAAGAGAAAATCAGTAAGCATTACAATTAGTATAGTAAGCATTTAGCAATTAATAAATCTCTCTGTAGGTACGATAACAAATTATTGGGCAAATTAAGCCCGGTTTACTAAGCCAAATGGCTTGTTTCTTTTTGTCAGACAAAAGTAATAAACATGCAGTGCAATCCTAAATGTATTTACTTAGAAGAAACCCCAATTGGGATCAGTGGGACTTGCTCTCAGGTAGCAGTAGGATTGTAGCCCAAACAGTTAAAATAGTTTCTGTTTTAGAAAGAATTGCTGCCAAAATATGCCCAAAGTGAATTTGAAGACTTGCTAAGGCACTACATCTAAGGAACAGAGAGAAGGAAAAACAAATCCCCAAATTTGGCGATTCTTGCCTGGACATGATTCCAGAAATTATGGAAAGTTTGCTGACCCCTGCCCTAGTGTCACCAGGGAAACACATTGTGGTTGAATTTGCGGAATGCAGCTCAGTTCAATACACACTTACGGTACTTAGGAGTGAACTTCATTGAACACAATGAGACTTCCATGTGCACAGAACAGGGCTACATACAGGATTAGTATTATTAGAGAGTTGTGCTGGTCTGGCTTTTAACCTTGAAGATATTCCAATATATACAAGTTATTAGTACTATACCAGTTAAATTTGAAAATTTCCTTGATAGCTAAAGAGTCATCCTGCTTGACATTCCTTTCTTGGATTTGCAATTGTTTCCAAGTTGTGATTGAAAACAAGGCAAGTTCATGTATGTTTACTCACCATTTGAATAGGTAAATTAGCTTTTGGAAAAGTTCAGGACTTAACACCTATTTTAAATTTTTCATTGTAACTTCCTTTCTACTAAACACTGAAGACCTTTTGAAGCAGAAAAGGTTGGGTTGGCTAAATCTCAACTGTTAATGGAGAGAGAAATAGAACAACATATAGGTTTCCCCCCACAAGATTAGCTTCCACAACAGATTTCTCTCTGTTCCGAGAGAAAGCACAAATTGAATTACTTTCTCATTCGATGTAGAATGGGGCCAATGTTCAAGCAACTTTCACAATTACGTTGGGATTACATGGCAGTTTCGGTAAAGGGCAATGGAAGAAGCTGTAAACTAAGAATCTTTGTATTCCTTGTTGGTCAGGTGAACTATCCCTTTTAAGTGCACCACTAACAAATGTTTCCCTCAAGTGCCCCTGTTCTTGCTTGTTAGCATTTGAATTGACTTAGGAGAGCTGAAAGGTTTAGTGAAAGTCTTTACCTATTATTGAATATCACGTAAAGTTGTTCTCTTTTTGAGCTTTCCATTTTTACTGTCTGTAATAAAACTACATGGATTCTTGAGTACAATTTACTCCCAACTTTCACTGAAAGCCCCTTTGTTTTCTAGTGCAGTGCTTATAGGGCAAATGAGGACCTATGATTATCTTAACGGTCCCTAAATCTGAGGACATGCTGATGATATGCTTTTCCTAGTGTAACGCTGAGTATAGAGTGAACCTTTGGCACTGCATTATACAAAAACTGAACAAATTCTAGTTCCTAGATTTGCTTTGAGAGGATTAGGAGATCAAACTTTTTTAGCTTCCAAATTTTAGAGGAGAGGGTTATTTTGGCTTCATATTCTCCCACAGACTGGTGATCTCTTTTCACAACTCTGCATGGGGCACATCAAGTGTCTGCCCAGCTGCTGCTGCTGCATTAAACTGCAAGGGACAGGAAAGAGTGCATGCACAGAAGTGTGTGCCCCTGTTGATTCTTCTTGATCTTCTTGGTCTTACTTGGTAGATTCCAGAAGGTGGTGCCTGTGGAATATTGTTTTGCCTTGTTGAGGGACTCCAGCATTGAGGTTTGGCAGAGTGCAATCTCTCCTATGCTTTTCAACATGTGCATGAAACTGCTGAGTATGGTCATCTGGAGCGTGTTTCACCAGCGTGCTGATGCTATACAGCTCTTATTTGTCCTGTTCATCTCAAGCTGGTATGATAGTGGAAGTAATGAAGCCGTGTCTGACAGTGGAAATTGACTGGATGAAAACTAAGACATTGAAGCTCAGTTCAGATAGGTCTGAGATGCTGCTATGAGCAGATGGTTTCCTGATCTAGATAGATGGTGTCAACCAGGGCTAGATCCCTAAACTAAGCAGGGATAGGGAACTTTTGGTCTGTGGGCCAGTCTTTGCCCATGAGGCCCTTCCACCAAACCATGCAGACCTGCCCATCAGCTGATGTCACTGGTGACGTTAGCTGATGGATATAAGATCAGGATTAATCCTACATTGGCTGTGGGCTCTGTTCCAAGGAAGGAACAGTATTGTGCAGCCAAGGCAGCAAGATTTAATCTCTGTTCATCAGTTTCTCAAAAGCACTGTTTGGAGTAGCTCACACACTTTTCCTGTGAACGGGTGGGTGGCAGAAGTGTACAAGATTCTTCCATGCTTTAAGATCAGATGGGAAGGAGGAAGAAGCATGCAAATGCCTTTGCAAGTCTCCCCCTTCCCTTTTAAGCCCCCAATGTTGCTCCAGTCTTAAAGGGAGGGGGAGACTCACTTAGGCAGGGGTAGGCAACCTAAGTCCTGGGGGCCAGATGTGGCCCAATCGCCTTCTCAGTACAGTCCGGGAATGGCCCACAGCTGAAAAAGGTTGCTGACCCCAGCACTAAGGCATTGCAAGCCTCCCTCCAGTTCCCTTTCAAGTCCTGCCCACCTGTCAGATTTGGCCTGTAGATCCTGATAGGGATCTGGCGTGTGGAGCCCCTGCCTTAAAGGATCAGGTTCCTAGCATATGAGTACAGTGGGACCTCGACTTACAAGCGATTCGCCTTACGTGTTTTTCGACTTACGAATGACTTCCGGGAGAAACAAAATGGCCGCCGCATCCGAATTTTTCGACTTATGAATGGAAGTCGCGGCCGCTTTAATAGGATTCAACTTACGAATGTTTTCGACTTACGAAAATTGCGTCGGAACGCATTATCGTCATAAGTCGAGGTCCCACTGTACTCCTGATTCCATGTCATTGGAGGATTCTGTCACACAGGGTGTCTTCTATCGGGTTTGGCTGGTGACTCAGTTACAGCTCTGTCTGGATGGAGATTACCATGTAATCTCTAGGTGAGGCCTCCGTAAGTCATTTTAAATAAATTAAAAAAGGTTGATTAGAAAATCAGATCACCATAGCATCCTAATGATTTGGGAGAGTAATAGAATCATAGAACTGTAGATTTGGAAGGAGCACCTACTTTCTTCTCTCTTACGGGTTTTGAATGATATTTTTCTGTCTAAATAGGATGGCTGTTCAGCTTTTAATGGTGACACCAAATCCAGTACGATTTTAATGCCTTTCAAGCATATAAGAGAGCCAGCAGTGATGGCAGGTTTCTATATTCCTCCCTGCCAATGTAGCTCAGTTGAAGCACAACCTCAGTATTGCATAGAAAAGGGGTGCTAGTCCCCTGTGTGGCACTAGGAGACTGTTGCTGCTGATTGTCATGTATCAGATAATACAGCAGTTCAGCCAAGATAAGAGTGGGTAGGGCATTTTAGCCTTGGTTTTTTTACCCCATCTATTTCTAAGCAAATCTCATCAGTATTTGGTAGAGGGAGACTACAACAAGCAAGTTTCTTTTGTCTGCCTTGCAGCAGTAGGGAACAGGGCTTTAGCTCACTGTTAGCAGCGGAATTAACATTTACTCAAGTTTTTGACTCCTTTATTCTCCATTATACTATGAAAGAATTAAACCTTCTTTCAAGACCGGCGGGGACAAGAAGGCACGCTTCTTTCAGCAGTCATCATTATTCCTTTTAAAACAGGACTTTAATTTAAATTTATTTCTCTAAGGAAACATGCACTACTGTATATGAAGAAGAAGAGTTTGGATTTGATATCCCGCTTTATCACTACCCGAAGGAGTCTCAAAGCGGCTAACATTCTCCTTTCCCTTCGTCCCCCACAACAAACACTCTGTGAGGTGAGTGGGGCTGACAGACTTCAAAGAAGTGTGGCTAGCCCAAGGTCACCCAGCAGCTGCATGTGGAGGAGCAGAGATGCGAACCCGGTTCACCAGATTACGAGTCTACCACTCTTAACCACTACACCACACTGGCTCCCAGTGAACACACAGTAATGGCAGGAAGCATGTATATAAGTGTAAGCTACTTCCAAGCAGTAGTTCAGGAGCAGTAGAGCCACCCTGCTGTTCTCTAGAAGAGAGCCCCAAACTAGAAGGTTCCTCCTCTCCAAGCAGGAAAAAGTGTTTTCCAATTTGCCTTGCCATCTTTCTCAAAAGAAGGTAACTCTTTGCTGTCTGCTCCGCTCCTTCCAATATACTTCCAAGAGGTGATATATACTGCGTTGGAAATCAAAGGACTGTGGCTTGCTTTAATATCAAGTGCTAGTCATACTTTGAATACACCCACTGATATCAAGTTACTTAGGTCCATTGATTTTGGTAGGTCTACAGGCAATGGCCGTTGTGTGTGGGGGGTTACATTTCTGACCCTCATGTGCATCGGTGGAGCATGTGTAAGCCCGCCCCACCCCCTTTTCGGGCCACTTCTGGGGTGTGACGATGCAAATGTGCACAGTGTTGCTTCAGTGGGACGCGCCTAAAAATGAACCACTGCAACGTATGAAAATACACAATGGGAAACTGGGCAATCACTCTTACACCCTGGCCCCCAATGTGCAATCATTTCAGTAAGGATCATAAAGTAAAAGTTGTGTGAAGGAATATAAAAAGTGGATATGTCAAAGGCAGTAACCAGTGGACAGGCAAACTGGTAGGATCAACACTTGGACATGTATGGTAGGGACATTATGCTAGACTCTGTTGACATTTTTATCTGTTTGATAAATGAGCTTCTGATAATGGCAGTTAAAAAAGAAAGTGATATAAACTGTATCCTTATAGATTTTGTAAAGTCCCACCTGACTTTATTATGATCAAGCACTGGCTATATACTAAGGAATTAGATACTATGAAGTACATAATATTTTACTAAAGATGAATTGCTATATTTTCTAGACCATCTGGAACAACCAAAATTAATTAAAATTTATGTTTCTGTAAAGTAATTACATTTTCAGGAGGGTTGCCATTGTTTGTTACTTGCTTATTACTGCGCTGTTGGCATGTGCAGTTTTGCTTGTTGTATAAAAGTGGAAACTTTTAGGATTGGATAATATTGAACCATCTCTCAAGATGTATGCTATTAAAATGGAGGTGGAAAGGGTGTGTGTGTGTGTATATACACACATGTATTTTTTGCACCATAGTCCAGTTATTGAAGGTTATGAACATTACTCTAAGCAAAATAAAAAAATTCCTTCCAGTAGCACCTTAGAGACCAACTACCGTAAGTTTGTTCTTGGTATGAGCTTTCGTGTGCATGGACACTTCTTCAGATACAACAAGAAGAAGTGTGCATGCACACGAAAGCTCATACCAAGAACAAACTTAGTTGGTCACAAAGGTGCTACTGGAAGGATTTTTATTTTATTTTGTTTCGACTACGGAAGGCCAACACGGCTACCTACCTATAACTAGAACATTACTGTAGTTTGGGCAAATATGCAACTTTATGGACAAACAAGAATGAGTTTAGTGAATATGAAATAATATATTTTCAAATATTAAGTGGTTTCTGTTTTATATCTGATGCAAAGGAGAAAAGGAAAGCAATGTTATGACCAAGATAACTGTATGTTTAGGGTGGCTTTACAAACAGGTACAACCTTTTAACACATTTCCACCAGTTTTACAACCAGTTTCACCACTACGAAGATAAATTTGTTATTCTGAATTAATTAACCTTGACTAAAAAGAGTTGCAATTTTGCTACACAGTGCTTTCAAATAAAATGATTAGTGCAGTCAAAACAGGAAATAATATGAACTCAGCATTTTATAAAACTTCTTTAATTCACTCTTTCTTTACATGAGTATTTATAAGCACCTTGTAATTTACTCTTGATTAAAAAAATCAACAAGAAACAGCAATGATTTTCATTAGGAAAATACGTCCAGGCTTAAGAATGTGCATATGAAGATAAAAGTAAAAACATGGATCGTTTGCATACCAAGACTACAACCTAATCTTGAATTGATTCAATCCATTTTGGCTTTGTCACAACACAAAGCTTCTATCAGCACAATCCTAGACAACCAGTGGAGATAAAATGCATGCACAGCTGCAGCCAGTCATCTAACAAATGAGTTGTATATTGCCTGTAATAAATGTTTCATAATACCACTATAGTTATTTGTGGGGGATAGTGCTGTGTGGAAACTTAGCATCTCAATTTCTTGATTTTTTTTCCCTTCTGCTGCAAAACAGGCTCCCATCTGCTTCCATTATACATTGCTCCAGTTCTCTGTGGTTTTCCAGGCTGCCATCACTTCCTTTTTTGAAAAAAATCTGATGACCTCTTCCCCTGAGCTTTAATTGAAGGACAGGAAGTTGGGAAGCTAGCTGAATGCCTGAGGTCAGTGAACTTGTTAATTTTGTGTAAAAGAAATCATTCATTTACTGTTTGTTTTATTTATTGCATTTATATACCACCTTTCTGCTGAAGCACCCAAACGCTTTGCAATTTTAAAATACTAAAACAAATCATAAAAAGTATAGTAAAAATAATTTGGGGCGGGGATAAACAGCAGTCAGGCACACAGTAGAGAGCCCCCCCCCTTTCTGTGCTTATAAGAAAGCTGATTTGAAGACATTGTGAGATTTTCAGGAAACTCAGTCCCCCAAGAAGGCAGCAGAATGCAAACCACTGGAAAGATGATTTGCAGAATGAAAGGATGGTCAGAAACAGGTAATCAGAACAAAACACACCCAAATCCATGGGAATTTCACCAAAATCCCCCTTCTGATAAATTACGGATGCAGTTTATTTTCAGAAGGAATTTAGATTACGGATGCAGTTTATTTGCAGAAGGAATTTAGATTGAAGCACTTCTCCGTTGCATGGCTGACTGGGATGCCTCCAGCCTGTCAACATGAAAAGAAATGTGGTTTGTTTTTGAAACCAAGCATTCCTTTCTTCTTGCTCTGCATTTCACACATTTATTACTAACCTATTTGTTCCTTTAAAAAAAAATAATGGAATTATGTCCACCATTGTTCAAGTCATAAGCAAGGCCATATGTGTGCAGTTGCCATTTGATTCAGATTATTAGACTCTGGGGTGGTACTATACATGTTGAGAGAACTTTTGATTTAGACCTTCTCCAACAAAGTCATTTGCATGGATTCATTCATAAGTGTGTATACAACAACAACAACAACAACAAATCACCATACCAGTGTTTTCTGGTCTACCTATTAAAAGTCTCTTTCTTTCTCTACTTTCACAGAAACATACAAAAAATAAGCTACAAAAATTGCTTACACTTGATTTCAGCACAAAAAAAAGCTTTTTGAGAAAGAATGGTTTTGTTCAGCCATCATAAAAGGAATGTCAGTAAACAATAAATACAATGTGCTTTCCCCCCCTCCATATCAACATATTTACACTTGAGTCTTTGGCTTATGTTTAGATTTCTTTATAAAGAACTTTGATCAGGCTGTCATTGCACATTAAAACAAAATAAGCCAGTTATCATACATATATCTATATATCTATATATATATATTTTCTTGCAACACATGGAAACCTATAGAGACTATCAATCTGCACAGTTTTGTTTTACTTTTTAACAGTTTATCAAAATAAGAACAAAAGGGAAATAAAATGTTGACTAGAATAGATACATGCAACAGATGGTGGTTCTAGTGTAACCGAGAAACAGCTGAATATACAAACACTGGAAAAATCCTACCTCCAACAGCAGACGTGATCTGCCTCTGCTCTTCTTTATTTTTGTGGCACTATATGTTCATACTGTGTACAGGCATAGAAACAGTTCTTTTATATATATATTTATATATAATTAAGATACACCATTTATTAAGAAAAATACTTTTGCATTTAAAAATTAAGTCTCCCTCTTCACTAAAATCTTTCTTCACAGGTTCAACAGCTGATGCCAAAACAGTTTATTAAATTTCATATTATTTGGTTCACTTGATTGCATCCACCCTTTTCTCACTAAGATGATTCAAGGTACTCAAGTGCAACGTCGTAGCAGAAACGATATTGCTCCTAAGGGGGGAAATGCAAAGAGTCAGTCAGATCATGCATAAAAAAAATAAAATGAGATAAGAAGTGACATTCCTTAAAACTGCATAATTTGCTTTGAAAGTATCAAGACTTTACTTTGATATGAGTTCATTTTTTTGTAATGCTTGGGTGTATGTCTTGCTGCAATAGCTTGAGATGCATCTTTGTGACTAATGGTTTGCATCCCTGTGATTCTTTCAGCTACTCCACCAGATAGAAAACAAACAGTTTTCATAAATCAGTTTGAAGAACTTTACCGCCTCATCATGGACAACATTCATTTCACAAAGCCAAACAGCATCCAGCCATTAACAAACATCGGCGTCTTAATACTACAGCAAGAGACCACTCTTCTGTGCTGCTAAACTGAAAGTAACCCAAGTCCAGCTTTCCCCGTTGTGACAGGGAGCTCTGTAAGGTCAAATATCTAAGAATTTCAATTTCAATGTGTTGGTAAGTAGAGATATACAACAAGAGTTTGCAGCTGGACTGTACAAAGTTATGCATTCTGAGATATGTGTTTTGCTCCAAGGTCCACTCTCAGGGAGAAAAGAAATTCAGATCCTCACTAAGATGAAGATTTTTTACATTCTCAAAGGGAGAGACAAGAGAAATTCCCCTTGCACTCCCACTGTCCCCTCCCCCAGCCCTAAGTCTAGAAACTTAACGTAAGCAGGAAGTGGGGGAAGCTTTCTGAAAGGTTTAATTCCCCCCCCCCCCGTTCTTTTTGGTTATCTGATCATCTTACTAAATGTAGGGCAGGTAACAAAGCTGCATGGGTTTTCTTGGCTTGCTTCCTCACCTAGCTTGAACAGCTGCTGTGTTCAAGATGGTTCACCTACATAATACAGGGACACTGAAAACATGCAACTACACAGTAAGATTGCAATGAAATATAAGTATTTTTTTTCCTTTTCTGTGCTAAAGATTAAATAGTAACCTGTGAAATTCTAGGCAAGAAGTTTATTGATTACATTACACTGTGTATGTTCTGAAGTGATTTTAATTGCAAAAGTATCAAAAACAGCCTTATTAAAGTGCCCTCTTAGGAAACAAAACAACCCACCTAGTCCTTAAACCTGTTTGAAAATTCAGCAGCCAAGCAGAGAGTACTACAGGATGGGACCTGCAAGTAAGGGGGGGGGAAGTCATTTTCCTCTATCTCCCCCCCCCCCCAAGCCTCTACTACATTTAGTTTGGGATGTTGGGGGAATTCTGACAGAAGCAGAAATTGCTGGTGTTCACTTGTTTGCCCTTTGTCCAGAGTGGAAAACCAATCTAGCATACAGTATACTGATTGGCAGGCCTGTGCAGGGAGGGTGGCAGCAGGTTATATTTATCCTGGGCTTCAGAGGGCTAAGCCAGCCAGGGGGCCTTACCAGGGACTGGCTGCTTTTTTGTTTGTAACTTTGTTCTAACAAAACTCCCAAACCGGGAGCTTCGGACAAGCTCTGCATGGGCCTGCTGACTGGTATACATTGGGGGTTTTTTGCCCCCCCCCAAGTCTGCACACAACAAAGTTACTGTTTCCCTCTGTTTACATTGCATTTCCTTTGCATTGAGATGGTGTGGATTTAATTATGCCATTAATCACGGCAGACAGCGAGAGAACATAGTATTTGATGCAAACCAAACTGCAGTAGAATTGAAACAGCGCTGACTGTGATCAAGATAGGTCGGAATGGAAATTGTTGTCTTCTTATGTCCCTGCTTTTAGTTTGCTGTATCTGACACAGCTTCATGCTCTCATTGCCTGCTACCCTTCCCATAGACGTTCCCTGCACCTTCCACTCCTTTTTGCTTTCTTACACTTTGGGAAAAGAAAAGAAAAAAACCCCCACCCACTAGCAAATATACTAATAACTATTTCTGTTTTACTACAGGTGGTGACCATTTTAAGTGCGTCCAATTGATGTGTGATCGCTAACACATGGATCCTTTTGGATGCGGAAGAAGGCAGAAGGGGTGGGAGGCACTTATATGAACTCTGCCAATGTGCATGGGGGGCCGCGAACAGAACCCTCACACAAAATGGTCGCCACCTGCATTTAGATGATGAGTGATTCCATCACCCTTTCTCTCCCTTCCCCCAAAGCATCAGAATAGGGCTGTCAAGGTCACCTGCCCCTTCCGTTTAAAAGGAAACAAACAGATTGAGGTGAGTTTGGCTTCTTTTTCTGGTTTTTTTTTAGATGGGGCTAGTCTTACCTTACTGGTTTTTTGTGGGGTAGCCTGGTTCTTTTGTCTGTTTTATTTGTTTTGGGTCTAGGTGTGTGTATTTTGTATGTGAATATATATATATATAATTATATGTGTGTGTGTTTGTGTGATTCTGAGTGTGTTTCTTGTGGGTTGACTAGAAGGCATAGAATGCCATAGATCATGGGGTGAGCTAACTGGAGGGTAAGAGCGATCTTTAGCTCCCTACAACTGACTTCAGGAAGAAGTGAAAAGTTCCAGAAATGCTCAGGCCATAGGGCAACTGTATTTCCTGTAAATACAGAATTCCAGCCTGGGCCTTTTAACCTCAACCAGCTATATGAGAGCATGGGTAGTTGTAGCAAGCAAGTGACTTGTGTCTCTGTGTTCTCTATAGCAGCAGTAGCCAGCATAATGCCCTCCAGATGCTTTTAAGCTCCAACTTCCCTGAGCTCCAGCAAGCATGGCCAACTGTCAGGGCTGAAGGGAGATAAATCCACCAACATCTGGAGGGCATGGTGTTGGCTCTATAGACTGGCCTGTTGCCTTACTGTAGGGTCTGGACAGCCTCCTTTCTGTTGAGAGCCCTCAGAGGTATTAAATCAAGGTCCTCATAATGAATGAGGGTAGGTGTGAAGCCAGTGATGGTGGGGGCCACTATCCCCTTTCTCTCTTTCTCTCAATCTATTTATCTTTGTTGATTCAGCAGGAACAGATTACTCCTGCCAGAGGGCTTTTGAAACTAGGCGGAGGACTGTAGGTTGCCCACCCCTGCCTTAGAGCTACCTTCTCTCTTCTCTCCCAAGGTATCGTGTCATCTGTAGATTATAGATTGTGATAGCTTCCTGACACTGTATACCAAATCACACAGGAAGTGAACAGGCGTTTCAATGAGTAAGGTGTAACCACAATCTTAACAGAGATTTCCCAAAGTTAGACATCCTTCAGAGGTGACAAAATGCATTGCATTTTCACAGGCATTCAGTATATGGGGGGAAATGGGGGGTTATGCTTGGATGTGAATGTGTCATAAATAGGTTTCTGATAAAGGAGGGAAAGGAACTTGAAGAGTATTTTGTCTGACTCCCTTGCTCAATACAGGATCTGCAATGCAGGATAGAACTGAGTTTTTATAGTCCCAGTTGTTTGTTCTCTGTGGTTACAGAGAACATTTCTATCTATGAGACTTTGTTTGGCAATACTGTTTTAAAAATATATATTAATTTTGTCTGTCTACATAAAGTAACATTCCAGATAGACAAACTTACCGGTGTTTCTACCATGTTTGGCTTACTGTTCCGCAAAGTTTTTACTGCATGGAAAACATCGATGACATTTTGCCTTTTAAGCATTTCCACTACTATGCCTATGGCACAGAACATTCCACTTCGCCCACCACCATTCCTGAGTAGAAAAAAGAAAGAATGGTTTAAACGGTTGTATCCAACTAAGTTATAAAGTTACAACTGTAACCCACTTACTTGGGAGTAAGCCTCAACGAATACACTAGCCTTTACTCCTGAGTAGACATGGCTAGGAATCCACTTAGTGACATTCATTGATTTTTATTGAGTGCGGTTCACCTAACAACCCCCCCCCCCGCCCCATCAGTGGAAGCCCTGATCAAAGGTTTCTGCTCATGCAACAGGACTTTCTCCCCTCTGTTCTGAAATTGGCTTGGTCAGGAGAACCCCCCAGAGCTGCACAGGAGGAGGAGATAATTCAATCTGGCAAACTGATATGCTTGCACAGATGGAGCATTTGAAACCTCACACATGTACTTCTAACCCTTTTAATTAGCATTTAGTTGCAGATCCATGGCAATCACTGAACTCTAGGATAACCTTTGAAAAAGATTGCATTAAATAGAAAATTTGATTTGGAAAATAATAAGAGGAGTCTATCCTACCTCTAGCAAGTCATGCTAGACTATCCAAGGTATGGAAGCCAGTTCACAGCATGGAGATAATTAGATTTAAGGGTGAAAATGCTATATATCACACTTACAGACAATGAATTATAGTTCTGCCTTCTCCTTCTTCACATTCTTCTTGCCACTTTTCAACCTGAAGAATTAACTTCAGGAACGACCGTTTGGAGCCTGGCACATCCCTGTGAGATGCCCATCCCAAATACTGGAACTGCTGTACCATCAGATAGCCTTCCTGAGGCTGATGAGAATAAACAACATCAACAATCACAAGTAAGTTTCAGCAGAGTAATAGCTTTATTAAGACCAGTTTAAAAGCTTCAAGGTAAGTAAGCATTCACAGTTTTAATCAGGCTGGATGTAAAACAAAACAAAAACGCAACTGGGAAAAGGATGCTGTAGGGTGTTAAGATGACAGTGGGGGAAAGTGCTTGTGGAAACTTAACTAGGTGAGACCACATTGGGTAAAAAAACATCTCAGGTTGCACCAAGGGCACAGGCCAGAGAAGCACAATTGCTCATTCTTAGAGCCAAATAACTGCTGGCATTTATATTTTCAGTTGTAGCACTAACCAAATCCCTATTTCATTTGGCATACACTTCTCCCACAGAAAAGAAGTAAATAAAAGTATAGTAGCCTTTGTATTAGGAAAGCTGGAAATAAATTTTAGGTGGTGCACTAGGTACAAAGCGTGAGTTCACTCATGGCTCTGTACTTAAGATGTCCCCCCACCCCAATTTTCTGGATCAGACCAAAGGCCCACCTAGCCAGCATTCTGTTGTCACAGCAGCTACATGTCCATGGAAAGTCCATAACTAAAAGCTGAGTGCAACAGTACTCTTCCCACCTACGATTACTCGCAACTGGTATTGCGAGGCAATGCATCCAACAGTGGAGATACAACATGACCATTGTGACTTGTAGCCACTGACCATATTATCTCCCATAAATTGGTTGAATTCTCTTTTAAAGCCAACATCAGTCAACATTTGGGAGCAAATTCTATGGTGTAGCTATGCAGTATGTAAAGATGTACATATTTTCTTTTGCCTACATTTATTCAGCTTCATTCACATCATTTCTTCCTTGCATTTTCTCTGAACTAAAAGCCCCAAATGTTGTAACCTTTCCTTATAAGGGAGTTGCTCCAGCCCCTTGATCATTTTGGCTGCCCTTTTCTGAATATTTTCCAACTCTAAAATATCCTTTTTGAAGTGAGACACTATGTCACCATTCCAATCAATTTGGCTGAACTTGCATCAGGTCCTGAGCTGTAGCAGGAGGGGCAGATCACAACAATTTGTGGGACTGCTTCAATGAGTAAATGTGCCCTTTTGCTCACACAAGGCACCTTTGAATGTAACCAAAGGTCAATAGAAGCCAAATTAAATAGTATTACCTAATAGTTGCAGAGAAGCTGTTGATTCCCACATAGGCATGTTAGAATGACCCACAGTTTCAGCATCAAAGGTATATGCTAAACTGTACAATCCCCCATATGTCTAGGTAATAATCATGAGTTTATCAAAGATATCTACTGCTTTGTGTGACTACAATAAATATGTATTTCTCATGGAGGGGAGATGACATAAAAATAAAATAAACAGAAGGATGTGAAAACAATCTAGATTAGAAAATGGTGGTTTGGAAAGAATCTGAGAACTTTTAAAATGCTCATCGTGAAATAAATGAATATTTGTTTGCACCACTTTGTTTAATAAAATGCACCACTTTACCATTCACATAAATTAATTGTTATTTACTATTGGTAAACCTTAAAAGAATCCATGGTGCCTTTAGTGTATATTACAGTGCAATTTAATTGCACCATAGTGCAAATGAAGACTTTTTGAACTATTTTGAAAACCCATAGATAGTTGTGTGTATTTTTTAAAACATGTTTTACTTAGTGTTGAAGTAAATAAACATGACTCCCGTGTTAACCATTAACATATTACTTACCCTTGTTAAATTGCATATCCTGAAAATTCTGTTTATTACATCACAATCCATTGAGCAAGACATGCATTCCACCTGGATGGGGCCATATCTCAGCAATCCTTCCTCTGGCCAATACTGTGGACAGCCCTGCATGATATTTAATAGTTAAAATTAAATTATAGCTAGCATTGCACATGTATTTTCTGTCAAGCAATCAATGCTTGATAATTGCACAACTGCAAGACAGACATTACTGTATTGCTCCATCTTTGCAGGATGAGGCAGTGTAAATTACCTCAGACCTTGCTGAAGGAGCCAAGAGTTCCCCATATTTGGTTAACATGGTACCAATTGGGGAGGAAGGTATAGATCAATACAGTTAGAAACACTATTAGCTGCCACCAGGGGCTGCTTGGGGTTAGAAAGATTTATTTAAGTGACTAGTATTAGTTTGCAGTGCTAGTTACTTTGATGTGTGTTGTATTCTATGATTATAAGTGGATCTAGAATTGTAGAGTACATGCAGGCCTTATTCCCCTAGTATAAAGTGGTATACATTCCAGGAAAATTTTACCACCTGATTACATTTTCTTCTAGATCACCCTTCCTCGTTATACTGCCCTGCAGATGTTGTTGGATTCCAAGTCACATCAGCCCCAGCCAAGATTGGCATAGATGATGGACCCTGTAGTCCAAAACATTGGAGCGTTCCAGTTTGGGGATCAGTGGTTTACAGGAATACATCCATTACCATTAAGAACTTACCTGTGATAAATCAACTTCATTTAACATCACAAGAGAGGTACAGCCATAGTCGTATACTAATCGCCAAAAATCTTTCACAGTGTTTGGTAGAGGGTGCTGTGTGACAATGAAAGCAGCAGGTTGTCTGTAGCTCTGCATTTTTAAAAAAAGAAAAGTAGTAAACCAAAGAGGAATTGCAATCAGAAACAATCATGCCACTCCCCAGAACATAAGAGCATGCTCAACATTATATATGAAAACAAGATAAAATGCCTCACAAACCTCAATATATTTTCTTGAAAGACAGCCTTTACTTATTTCATTAGAATTAGTTTCCAAGAAAGTGCACATAGTATCAATCTTTGGCTCTGAGCCCCACGGGTTGTTTAGGGGGAATTTGTTAAGACATCCATGAAACTACCTACAGTACAACAAAACAATGCCTTGGGCTCTTTGTAGAAGTAAGCTAAGCTTGTAAATACAGCCAGAGTTGGTAACATAAACTCCCTTTCTCTCTTTGTTATTCATTATAATTAATGTAAGTTTTATATCAAAATCTCCCAAATTAGGAAATTTATTTAGACATTCTATTGTATTTATATATAACTGTTTGGGGAACTGGAGAAAGGCTTTAAATATAGGAAGAGAACAGAGGGCTATCTGGCTCACTTTGTCTACAATGTCTGGCAGTGATTCTCCAGGGCTTCTGACAGGAGTGTGAGCCTTATCTGGGGATTGAACCTGGAAGCGTTTTCATGCAGAATATATCCTCTACTATGGCACTATGAACCTTCCCCATTGGACACATGTATTGGCATGCAAACAAACTAAACTTTGCATGTACAGATGGTAGCAGCTATGCAGTACCGTATATACTCGAGTATAAGCTGACTTTTTCAGCCCATTTTTTGGGCTGAAAAAGCCGCCCTCGGCTTATACTCGAGTGAGGCGGGAGGCTGCACAGGGACAAGCGGCAAAAAAGGGATCCTTTCTTGCCGCTTGTCTCCCCCTTGCCGCCGACAGCTGCGAAAGGCAAAGGACGGGGGTTTGGAGAAGCGCTGCGCTGCGACTCTCCGATCCTGTGCGTGCTCTGTGCGAGGCGGCGGGGAGGGAAAAGCAGTGAGAAAGAGCCCCTAGCCGCTTCTCCCTCCCCCCTGCGAAAGGCACAGGACGAGAAGCGCTGCGCTCTCTGATCACCAAAAATCAACTGTGCGTGCTCTGTGCGAGGCGGAGGGGAGGGAAAAGCAGCGAAAAAGAGCCCCTTGCCACTTCTCCCTTCCCACTGCGAAAGGCACAGAGAAGCGCTGTGCTGTGCCTTTCTCAACTGTTGGCGGGGGTGGGGGGAGGGAAAAGCAGCGAGAAAAGGGCTGCTTCTCCCAAGCAGACAGAGCGGGAAGGCACAGGACCCGAGATCAGATCTGCATAGCGGCTTCTGTGCAGATCGGAGGAGACAGCTTTTCTCTGTTTCCCTGTTAACTCTTTCGCTTCCCAGTCTCTCTCTCTCTCCCCCCCCCCTTCTATGCCTGCTCTTTCCTCGCTGGCTTGCCGCTGCTTCTCTCCCTCCCTCTCTGTGTTAACTCTTCAACTTCCCAGTCTCTCTCTCTCTCTCTCTCTCTCTCTCTCTCTCTCTCTCTCTCTCCCTCCCTCCCTCACAGCTGATGTGGATCCCCATAGTGTAGTACCTGCCCTCCCTCTCTCCCTCCTTCCATCATAGGGGGCCGCACAGCTGTTCCTGATCCCCATCGGGAAAGCCAAGCTAGCCTTCCTCCCCTCTTCCAGCAGCATCCCACAGACCTCTCCCCAGCTCAGTCACCCCCCTCCCCAGCTCAGTCACCCCCCTCCCCATCGGGAAAGCCAAGCTAGCCTTCCTCCCCTCTTCCAGCAGCATCCCACAGACCTCTCCCCAGCTCACCCCCTTCCCCATCAGGAAAGCCAAGCTAAGCCTGCCTCCCGTGTGTGTGTGTGTGTGGTCGCTGAGGATCACAGTTTGAAGGCTTTGGTTGTGGTTTGCAGGGTTCAGGAGGTTAGGGAGAAAAAGTGAAAGGAGTCATGCCTTTACTTTTTTCCTCCTGTCTCAGGTTCTACAAAGGCTAGACACTTGCTATTTATTTATTTATTTTTAATGGTACCTGAGATCTGGAGATTATGGTTCATCTGGTGAGGTGGGGGTGCCCCACCCTACCCTTGGAACTCCATGCCCATGGGATTTGCAAGCATGTGTGAAACCTGAAGAGGGAGCCTCTGAGCTCATGGGTTGCAAAGAAGTGGCATGAAAAGGATTATGTGCACCACCAAATAGCAAATTAATTAGCAAGCGACTAGGAAAACTTACTAGAATATTTGGAAACTCTGAACTGTTTGAAGAATCATGTTTCTGTCATTTCCATTTATTGATGAACTTGCTTATATCCCATGATAATTTGCTTTACCTATATTCCAGGTTCATTGCATTTTTAGAATTTCTGTTCAACAAGCTATGTTTTATTTCCAAGTCTGACTTCCCTTTAAAACCTTTTAGGTATGATAAATTAGCATCAGGAACCGTAAAATAATATAGACTTCGCTTTTATTTCTGCATGTACTTTTACACTGCAATCTCATACATGTCTATTAGAATTAAGTCTTATTGAGTCCAGAGAGGCTTACTCCCAAGTAAGTAGGAATAGGATTGTACCCTTAGAAAGGTTATACAAAATACAAAAAGGAAATGGTTGCTGGAGTCTAGTGTTGTAGGCTGCAATCGGTAGGTGCATTCTATTTTTATTTTTGAAATTTACCAGTAGCTGCTGTATTTCCCACCCTCGGCTAATACTCGGGTCAATAAGTTTTCCCAGTTTTTTGTGGTAAAATTAGGTGCCTCGGCTTATATGCGGGTCGGCTTATACTCGCGTATATACGGTATGTTGAACTGAGTACTATTTCTCCACTGTTCTGCTTGCTAATCCATTATTTCTCCTGGGACTGCACTCATTAGTAAAAGACAAATTGCTAGAACTGGCTGCAAATTAACATACAAATCATAAAAGTCCTTCTAGAGTTTTCTTTCGTGAATTTTCAATTTCAACAAGCTACTGAAAGCATGGGAAACTCGGACTGGAAAGTCAAGAGAACCACCACTGTGCAACCCAAACACTGCAAGAAAGCCAACAATATTTCTTTAACTAGCAATATTTCTTTTAACCAGCTTTAAGTAGCAATTATTATTTTCAACTTTACGACGCATCATTTCAAGGCATGTTACATAGACAAAGGAAACAGTTCTTACGTCCATAAGGGCAGCATTGATATAGTTGCTGCTCTCTCCATCAATAGTAATTAAGAAAGGCAGACATCTGTCAGGTGGCAGCATATCCATAAAGCGGTTCTTGTCATGATTCCTTGGCAGGCATGCTATGCTGCAGTCTTCAGCTTGCAGCCGAGGAGTCACTGAATTCAGGGTCTAGAGGGCAGAGGAAATCTTTGGTACAATATAACTGTAGCTCACCCCACACCAGAACAGATTCGTGAATAGATTTGGGCACCAAATAGCATTGCTAGGTGGGACTGCTATCAGATAAGCAAAGGGTTATCCTTCCTTGAGTTGTAATGCATTTCAGCCATGACAGAGAGTGAAAGTGAATTATCTGCTTTGGTTCTCAATCTGCATTCCGCCCCAAAAAAACGAAGAAAAGAAAGCATTGTGTGAAATTCATGCAAAGTGTTCCACACCTATTTAGAATGCAGAATCACCCCTAGCAGGCCGAAGGTCACTGCTGTTCAAACAAATTGGCAGCCTGTAGCAATTACAATCAGACAATTGTACTCCACATTTATAGATGACTTTGTAAAGCACATAATGAAAGAACTAGGTTATACATTAGGCTCAATGCAAGGAGGTGACCAAAGGTTGTGAATCTGATATACAAACTGGGAGAAATTATATATAACTAGAAGCAAAAAATAAAATAAAAAATGCTGGTATATAAAAGCTACCAGCAACTGAAAATACCTGAAATTCATCTTTGAGATGTGAAGAGTTTGTCTGAGAGTCTATTCTAATCATATCAAAATATGCAGCTTTGAATTCACAGACAGGGATGGCAGTTTCACCACATAAGCAGGCTTCCAAAATTGCATCATGAATAAAGATATACTGCTCCTGCCAAAGAAGGAACAGAAGAATAGTCTAGCAATTTTTTTTTTAAAAGTCACAAAATCTCTCTTTTAGATACCTTCTCACTTCTTATTCAAGGAAGCTTAACTCAATCCATTTTTTATACTGCTTAAGCGCCTTAAGTACAGTCCATTCCTTAACTAGGATTCACTTAATCAGGGCGATTTCCTGAGAATGGCAAATTTTTAAATCTAGAAATAGCAAAGGCATCAGTAATTTGCTGAAGCCAGAGATTTAATGTTTGGGGGCTGTGGGTGTTTCCATTTTTATGTTTCTGCCAGCCGACCAAATTTGCTTGTTACTGGAAACAGCATTAAAAATACATAGCTCTGGATAAATGCTCTGAACATTTCCACATGCCAATAACTATCAGCAGGGATAGACACACAAACCATTTTGGTTCAGCTCTATACTATTTTAAACCTCTTTCATGCCCACCTCCCCATTAGTACTCTGGCCTGCACCAGTTGCTCATTCTTGCTTAGTGGAGTGTCCTGATAGAAGCAAGATTCTGTGCTATTTCTAGGACACCTAGGCAAAGCGCATCCAAGAAGGGAACTGGGACCCCCATTATTAAGAGCGGAGGAGCACTGTACCTCAGTCTGTACCATATTGATCCGGCGTGAGCGTAATGCTTTGACACAATTGTAGATGTCCACAACACCTTCTCTTTCTGCCATGTCTAGCATTATGTCAATTACAATGTAACAGCCAGTTCTTCCAGCTCCAGCACTGGAACGATTCAGAAAATGGTTTACAGAGTATTTCCGCACTTAAAATCACAACTCCCCCTAACAAATTAAAAATCCTAGTCATTATATAGGCACACATTCTATTCTAAGAATCCTTTCTTTTATGGTAGTTGTAGTAGTAATAACAGTATTAGTAATAAACTGGGAATAATAATAATAATAATAATAATAATAATAATAATAAAGTTGGACAATACTGATGTGTTCTTGTGTGGTTTCATTCACTTGCATTTCCAGAAGAATATAGGAAAAAGATTTTCATATATCCAAACCATATTCATACCTCAATGTAGCTGAAAACTTTAGAACACATAAAATAGAAACTGACTGAGTAGGACAATCAGGAAGCCTGGACGTTGGGCGATAGTATCATTAAGCTACGTCTATTAAAGTGACAGTTGAGAAAGAATAAACCAAGTTGAGAAAAGTAAACAAAGACCGAATCACACAGTTTCACACTAAGACAACTTCACAGGAGACTACAGTTCATGCACACACTGAGAAGTTATAGAAAGTGCATCTACCTCTTCTCTACACACCTGCAATGCACAACAATAGGCCCGGCACTAGGAGGATTGGAGAGTTTAACACGGCGTATGAATGAAAGAAGGCCTGTTGCATTGTAAGGGACTCCATGATCTGGCCAGCCAGTAAAGTGGAACTGTTTAACTTCACGGATTTCATTGTAACCTCTCTGTCAAAATCGAAAAACAAAAAGCAGACAATATTTTTTGTTCATCTGATGGATTAGGGAGCAGGGAAGACATTCAAATCAAAATATTGACTTTTGAGACAAGCACAACATCTACCGGAATCAATAAACATTTTTGTTAGTATTCTAAGCCAAAAATGTGACAACTGTTGCTTAAAATGGGACTTCTACAATTGAATTTATGTGCGACTATAAATATAATCTGTCAGTTGATCTTTATCAGCTTCCTTCATAAACTCAATATAATATTGAATGTGGCACTATTTTCTCATCGTATCTTGAAAATTGTACATTTACAGAGCCAATGCTGCATGTATTATAAGGCTTTCCCAAAAAGCTAAGCATGAAACACGTGCTTGCCTGGAAGTAAAGACGACAGTGCAAAACTGTTCTTAAGGAAAGCAGCCCTGAGGAGTTAAAGACTTAACTGAAATAGTACATAAATGGCAAGACTACATTAGAAATGCATGAAGCTTTACACTAGAGTAACTGACCTGGCCTCATCACAGAGCTACAAGATACTTCATGGAAGACAGAATGATGATTAAAACAAATGCTCCAAAATAAAAAGTGAAAATAAAACAAATGCAGATGAATAATATGCAACTTGCGTAGATGATGGAAATAAAAAGTAGTGAGGATTGTAAGCTTCCACAGTCCCCCTCCCTTCCTCTTTTCTGTTGCAGCAACAAGGAGATCAGAAGCATATGCTTCCATTTCTAAAACTAGCTAATTTCCCCATTAAATCCAAACTTTAGGAGTTGTGGTTTCTTTGAACTCTAGTGCAAACAAGCTAGGACCAAACCATAGTTTCAGACTTTGATTTGTTCATTAACTTGAGTTTAAACAAACTACAGTTCATCAAGTTCAGACTTTAAAGCCTTTGATCATGGTTTGTTCTGAGTGAAACAAAATACAATCACTGGTTTGGATTCAATGCTAAGCCAAGTGTCATAGTTACTGGTCTCACTCACTGAATGCAGCCAAGGAATGAATCAACAAATGAAATTCATTATGCGTTACTATAAAGGACTAGTAAAAAATCCAGAATGCAGCTTAGATAACACAATGCTTACATTTGGTTTAACCAAAGTATTATGTAAGTAAAAAAGGTAAAGGACCCTTGGATGATTAAGTCCAGCCAAAGGCAATTATTGGGTGTGGTGCTCATTTCGCTTTTCAGGCAAAGGGAGCTAGCGTTTGTCCACAGACAGCTTTCCGGGTCATGTGGCCAGCATGACTAAACCGCTATTGGCTCATGGAGCACCATGACGAGTGCCAGACCACAAGGAAATGCCCTTTACCTTCCCGTCACAGCAGTACCTATTTATCTACTTGTACTGATATATTTTAGAACTGCTAGGTTGGCAGAAGCTAGGACAGAGCAACGGGAGCTCACCCTGTCATGCGGATTTGAACTGCCGACCTTCTGATCAGCAACCCCAAGAGGCTCAGTGGTTAGACCACAGTGCCACCCACATAATAGGGACTATTATGTAAGTATTACATTTTGTGAGCTGCTCTGGGGGCAGAAGATAGGCAAAATGAATTAATATGAGAATAAAGAAGTCAACACATGAGTTGTTAATGGATGTAGATAAGGGATTGTAAGGGACAGAAGTATTGGCAGGGCAATCATATGGCATATATGATCATAGCACCAACATTTGCTAAACTTGCAATACATTTTGTAAACATAATAGTTTTAGATATACTTACCCTTTCAAGGGTAAATGTTCTGACCACATATTCGGCAAGCGGTTCTACTTCCACACAAGTAACTTTGAAGTCCCCATACACTTCAGTGTCATCAGGCCAATACTTGTAGCATTTAACCTGCAAGGAAAGTTTTGAAAAATCTCCAAACCAAGGAAGGCAAATGCACTAACAAATGGGACATGTTCAACGTGTTATTAATTCTACCTAGTAATACAATAATATGTATGCCATTACATGAATGAAACAGCCAATGAAGATGCTTCAAAAATAAAGGAATCAAGTTTTAGGGGGTGATCCTATGGCAAGATCCCCTGGAGTGAGTAGTTTAGGATGCAGCTCAGCAAGCTGATGCCTGGTTCAACTGGAGCTAAATCCCCAATCCCAGTTGAGCCAAGCATAATGTCATCCTGGGGTAGGAGCAGAGAGGGAGGACTTAGATTGGGTCCTAAACCCTTGCAACTCAGTGTAAAAGGCTATCTTCCAGGCTTGTTTTCCCTCTGCTAGGCTTAAGCAAGGAAGAGCAGCAACAGCAGCAGCAGCAGCAGTCCTGCAACTGAATGGGGTTTGGATCTGGTACAACCTTACTCTGGCATAAATTATACTTGCTTGCATTTTACACCAGCTTTTTGAAGATAGTATTGCTCCCTTACTCTAATTGAGCATTCTTTTTTTTTTTTAACCCTGGCTACATCAGATGTTACCTTTTTTTTCTTTAAAAAGGAACAGTGTTTACCTACATATTTCATTTTTTCACAATCATTTTTTTCTGTTTTATGAACCATTTTTTTCTAACTTATACCATCAAATGCCCATCTTTTATTTGTATGTCATTACAATAAGCAGAGAAAGGCTGAAATACAGTTTAGGGCCTTCAAGAAGAATATAGCAGAATGGTAAATAACCACAAAGTCTTTAGCAAACTGGTCAGACAGTGCTGGACTTGGAGCTACACTCAATTCTCTTCATTAATCCAATACTTTATCATTTGTGCACTTCAAGACATGCTATAGTTGATTAATGCTTTGTTGAACAAGTTCATAGGGGGGAAATGATATTGTGGTTTCTTGCCCCACATACGTTTATCTCACCTCTAGGCCCTTGGTGTGCTTACAGACAGGTGTACACATAATGTGACTCGATCTAAATCACATGATTGATATACAACATATATCAATCAAGAAATTGGGGATATGTGTGCTGGATTTTTAGCACACAAGCCCTTTGACATGTTACACACATATGAATAAGGGAGAACAAGTTCAGTAGGGTTCCTGGCTCTCATCTAGGGAGATGGTAATCTGCTCTGGCATCTTTCATTTCAAATTCTGGTGCCTTTATTTCAAAAGCACTGCTTCAATTTTCATTAGCAAAACATTTACAGTGTTCCATGTGTTTCCTAAGGTTTCAGAACTTTCTAAGGTACTACTTACCCGTCCAACCTCAACTAAATTTGTAACCATAACAATACACGCAGATTGTTCCTGCCATATCATTCTCCAGAAATCGTACACTGTTTCATGGACTGGACCTGAAAAGAAAATGCTCTTAAATAAATATAAAGTAAGTACCAAGCCACTGATCTCTAAAATACCTGCCAGTTATTTCCTTAGGTATGAAGGACTCCAGTAATCCTCCCCGAACCACTGCACATTTATAACTTATGTATCATTAGTGCTTAAATATCTCATTTAAACCAGATTATCAGGATTTTTTTTTAAAAAAAATGAAGTAGGCATTAAGACTCTTCAACTTGGCATTATGCAAGAAAACACTGAAGTACTAAAATTTAGTAGTTTTAATATGGGTTCATTAGCACATGAAAAGTCATCTTATCATAGTCTTTACTGAAAACTCTTATTTGTCCTGCTCTCCTGCTGTCATTTTATTACAGACAACAGAACTTCGTGGTCTGTCCATGATAGAACTTTGCAGTTAATTAAAATCCAGCCATCTTGTTCCCCTGTAGGATGAATTTCATTGGCAGTGGCCCCTTAAGTTTCAGTCTAGTACCTTAACTTAATAAGCCCTGCTTCGATTCTAATTCTAATTAATTTATATCCCCTTCTTAAATTAATGTAGGGTAACACCATCAATGACTACTAGTCAGGACAGGTTCAAGACAGTATATAACTGAAAACTAGCTGCTAGGAAGCAGGAGCAGGCAAGGGTTATTGCCCCTATGTCCTCCACGTGTGCTTTCTCTAGACACTGAATTGGCCACTGTGGGAAATAGGATGTTGGACAAGACAGGCCTTTGGTCCATTTCTGCAGGGCTATTTTTATGTTCTAAGGGAAAGACAGCACTAAATAAAATAAAAATTGTTAGCTAGTACATTAGGCCTAAACTAAGCGACAAAGAAGTTGGAAACAGCATCTACCGGTATGCTTACATTTTTAACACAGCTAGAGTTGTTGTGGGTTTTTGTTGTGGGTTTTCCCCTCAGGATCTTTACAAACACTTCGCTATGCAATTCTTAAGCTGATCGAACAGCTGCATCTCTATTTTGTTACTTGTACCTACAGTGGGACCCAGGTGGTGCTGTGGGTTATACCACAGAGCCTAGGGCTTGCTGATCAGAAGGTTGGCGGTTCGAATCCCTGCGACGGGGTGAGCTCCCATTGCTCGGTCCCAGCTCCTGCCCACCTAGCAGTTCGAAAGCACATCAAAGTGCAAGTAGATAAATAGGGCGGGAAGTAGATAAATAGGGCGGGAAGGTAAACGGTGTTTCCGTGTGCTGCTCTGGTTCGCCAGAAGCGGCTTTGTCATGCTGGCCACATGACCCAGAAGCTGTACGCCGGCTGTACGCCAGCGAGATGAGCGCCGCAACCCCAGAGTCGGACACGACTGGACCTAATGGTCAGGGGTCCCTTTACCTTTACCTACAGTGGACTATAGTAAACATTTTGCAACCAGCATTAAGTGCAACTAAAGTTTGAGATGAAATTTAACCAACAGTATTTAATAGTACTTAATTTTATATAGCTCACACAATTATAATCTGAGATGCTAAATTACTTAAAATACTTAGGCTCTGATGTTAGCTATTATTTTCAAGGTTCTCCTACTGTAAAATGTGCTCCATGGGTTCAGCTAAGCACTGAAGAGATAGAAATCTCTTCAAGCTTAATAGGGCAAAATTCACTGCCGTAATAGTTAATGCTTCATTATATTCTCCAGAAATGATAACCTTAAATTAATTATGTCCAAAATTATTAATAAGAGTTTATGCTATGACAAGGGAGGTACTTCAGATAAGGCAGAAGCCTTGCTTCTCTGAGGCAAATTATCTTTCTTTCATGATTATTCTGCCTGGTTGTAACTATTACCAAGTTGATATAGGTGTAAAAAACAAAAATGAAAAACAAGGATCCATGACTCCAATACAGAGCCCCATATTCACTGCAACTAGAGAAGGGGTTTGCCCTGGGGGGGGGGGGAAACCAAACTGTTTGAATGTACCAATTGAAACACTCAAACAAGCAAACCTTCACCCCTCTCACCAAACTACCCCCCCACACTTTGGCACAAGGGGTAACAGGCAGTAAAGGTAAAGGGACCCCCGACCATTAGGTCCAGTCGTGACCGACTCTGGGGTTGCGGTGCTCATCTCACTTTATTGGCCGAGAGCCGGCGTACAGCTTCCAGGTCATGTGGCCAGCATGACAAAGTCTCTTCTGGCGAACCAGAGCAGCGCACGGAAACACCATTTAGCTTCCCGCTGGGGCGGTACCTATTTATCTACTTGCACTTTGATGTGCTTTCGAACTGCTAGGTTGGCAGGAGCAGGGACCGAGCAACGGGAGCTCACCCCGTCGCGGGGATTCGCACCGCTGACCTTCTGATCGGGGAGCCCTAGGCTCTGTGGTTTAACCCATAGTACCACCCGCATAACATGCAGTAGATGGCTCCTAATCCAACAGGAGAAACCTTGTGGTGCCTCTTTTTGCTGTGCAGAGCATTGTTGCTAGCCAGGGGTCATGCGGCAGCCTTTCTCCAGGTCAGGTTGTTGTGACATGAAGAAGGAGTAGGGTTAGGAGTAGAAGCATGCTCTCACAACCTGCCACACAATGGCTGGAGTAACCCTTCAGATTCTGTCCAAAATGACACTGAAATTGTACAGTATGGCAGATACTCTTGCAAACTCTTACCTTGGGTTGCGATGTAGTGACTTGGCCTTTGGTATCCCTGAAACAGCAAAATAAGTTGATTTCTACAATGGACTATTATTAGCTTTGAAAGTAGAATCCAGTAGGGAAAATGAAGGCACACCCAAGACATTGGTAGGCATCCTTTTCAACATATGGTAGTCGTAGCTGAAGTCAGCTTATGTTGCCTAGTTTCAACTATTATTATTATTTTTTTTTTTAAAAATTCCAAGTAAAGTGCTGGAACAGAAATGAAGCCCAATAGATTTCAAATGGTTTCATTTCTGAGTGAATGTGCTTAAGAGTGGATGGAAATTTCATATCACCTAATACAACATGTACTTTGCGTAATATTAGATCAATGCTTCCTAATAGGTGTCATGTGAAATCTACAACTGGATCTCTGCTAGCATTAGTTCAGTGTTGAAACTATACACTTTGCCTTCACTTTTTATGACTGAAATAGTTCTGTTTGCTGCTCCATATAATAAGCCGCGAAACAATCACACTTAATTAGCAAAAACTAACTTCCACTATGAATGCGCAAAAAATATTAGAGCCATAAATAACAAGCAGAACAGCTGAATGTTAGAGCTGGACAATGTGTATGTGTGCACAAATTCAAAATCTACATGCAATGTTGTAAAAATACTTTGTGCGGTTATATAAACCAAATTTTAGAATTAAAACAAATTGTGTGCATATATAATACTTTATATAAAGACATGTATATACACATGCACATATAGTACTACTGAATTTTTTCTACGCTATCATTTTTAAACACTGGAGAGAGCTCCACACTATTCAGTGTATTAAAATTACAAAAATAAGTAATAATAACCAAAACCCATGGAAATTATTTCCAAGTGCCATTTTTTTTGTTAATAGCATGGCATAGCATTGTAAGAAGAAGTAAGCAATTTAATAATGCTGGCTTGCAAGGGAAAGTACCTATATCCCCTTGTATACAAATGTGAGATATGAGCCTTATATGCAGTGCTAAAGCTCTTGTAAACACCTTCTTCTCCAATGTTCCCTCAATAATTATTATGTATTATTCTTGTTCTTAAAAATACTTCTGGAGGAAACAACTCTACTGAATTGTTTGAGCTGGGAAATTGCTGCTATGAAATGAACACCCAAAGAGAACTTGATATTCAAATATATGTTTATGAATTTATTTTAGTGCACAATTTAAAATTTTGTTGCAATAAATTAATTAGTTCCGATTTGTATATGCTTGCAAAATAATATTCCTGTTTCCTTAGACAGAATTGTGTCCCTCTGCATTTAACCAAGAACCTTTGATGGTTTTAATAAGAGGACTTCATGCAAAGGTCCCTAAAAATTACAGTGAGTTGCATGTGCTAGGCCACTGATTTCCTTTTTAGATAACAATACTTCTGCAAATTTATCAGCAAAGCCACAAATTTTATATTTACACTTCTCAACAACAAACTGCTGAGTCATTTCCCAGTAAGGCATACCACACTCATGGGTCTTAACATTTGTTGTATTGGATTTAGTCACGCTTAGATTTAATGGATCTCCACTGTGACTGAGGCTAAAATCTGAACCCTATTTGCCTGGGCGTAAGCCCCACCAAATTCAACAAGACTTACTTCTGAGTAGGCATGGTGCAGATTGCACTATAAATTGCCTAATCTCCAATTTTCACCTAGTTTCAGTGAAATCATATTCAAACCCATTTTTTTCATTATTTCCATTTGTTTCTCTTGAATAGATATATATTTTGTGTCTCCAAAACATGTCCATACTTGTCCAAGACATAATCTCTGGTGGAATCATGAAGCACACATTATGGGTTGTGTGAACACCCAGAACAAAAGGTGTGGGGGCAGGGGAAATAAAAAAAAGGAGAGAAACTCCTTGTGCTAATGGGACGACATCAGTGGATACAATCTATGTCTCTAAATATATATGTTTGTGTATATACTATATATACCATTACTGAATTGTCCCTAGCCCATAAGAAAAGTGATCATGACTGGACTCCCTTTAACAAAAGGAGACAATTCACCACCATCAAGGACCCCTTTCGTATCATAACCAGGTCTCTTCAGAAGCAGCACTATACACCAAACTATCCAGCTTCTCACATGAAAATGGAATGCAAAATAAAAGCTACTGACCAAAGCAAACAAAAATAATACTCAAGCAAAATGCGGTTTTTCTTTAACAGATAAGGTCAGCTGGTTTAGCTGATGGTTTTCATGACTGCACTATAGGACTATCTAACTTTTAAAATACAGGTACAAACATAAATTATTAACACAAAGGAACATTTAAAAGACCAGATATATAAATGGGATTAATTAAATGAGGCATGCACATATATCTAGTAATAAAAATTAGAAGAGTAACACAACTGAGAATGTTTGCTATATTAAATAGTCATAACAGGATGCTGTTATTCACATATAGTGGTACTTACATCCCTGTACAGCCAAATCTACAGCCCAAATCAAAGTCAGATGTGAAAGAAAGCACAACAATGTCAGTGAGTACTAGGACGGAGAACAAGGAAAAGTGTACATTTTGTTCTTAATTGGGGAAAAAAAGCTGTCATTCAGTTTGTAGGAATTGCATGCAAAAAAGTTTCACAGAGAGAAGCTGGAAAGAAAAAGACCAAGCTATATCATCTACTTACATCAATGTAATTAGCATTAATGTAGTCTGAAGAAGGATCATCTTCCACAGGTTGTAATATCACTCTGGAGTGGTCATCTGTAAATATATTGTGCGAGTCAAAACTTGTCCAGAACAAATGTACAATAGGTATGGATGGATCAACTTCAGGGAACGTAATGACAGATCCTGTCAGTATAAACTGAGGAGTAAAGCAGGGCTGTGTACTCGCTCCCTCTCTTTTTAATCTTTTTCTTAACAACCTTGCTTCCTCACTAAAACAGGTGGATGCCCATAGCCCAAAGCTCAGTGCATCAAGCATTCCCATCCTCCTATATGCAGGTGATACGATTTTGCTCTCACGGACTTTAATTGGCTTAAAACGATTGTTAAACTCCTGCATTGCCTATCTGTCCAGAATGAAATTGTGCATGAACTTTGATAAAAGCAAAATAATGGTTTTTGGGAACTCACGCAAAAGCCAAAGCTGGATAGTTGGTGGAAAACCCATCCAGCAGGTATTCAAATTCAACTATCTGGGAATTACATTCCATCATAGGCTTCTATGGTCCTCACACCAAGCAGTGGTGGTGAATGCCAGCAAGTTGTCTATGCAGGCCATATTGCGGTTCTTCACAACAAGAGGTAATTCGCATATTCCCTTTGCCCTCAAGGTCTTCAATGCCAAAATTACAGCTTAATTGCTCTATGGAATTCCAATCTGGCTGCTAGGGTTTACCCAGATGATAGAAGGTGTGAAGGCAGCTTTCCTTTTTAAGATTTTTGCTGTCCCACGCTGTGTACCCTATGCAGCCTTGTGTCTTGAGGGAGGTCAACACAAGGTAGAGACTGTTGCCTGGGCGAGATTTCTTTTCTGCTGGTTAAACATCTGCCTTACAACAGGTAAAGATCCCCTCCTTAGTGAAGTTTTGTTAGACCCCTTTCTTTCCCCAGGGCTACAACAGTTTAACACAATGGGCTATCAATGGAACTTCTGCGTTCAATGCCCATACCATCTGCCAAGGCTATAATAAAAACTAAGTTGTGGGACATTGAACGCCAGGAACTAACAGTAGCAACAGAGAAAACATGCTCCCCTCTTTACTTTCAACTTTCTTGGGCACATGAAACTAACCACAATTATCTCGAATTCCTGCTTAACCCTCAAGAAAGAAGGGTGTTTTCGCTAGCCAGGTTCAACTCAAACCCATCAAACTTCCTTTGGGGAAGGTTCTTGGGCATGGTAGAAGGAGGAAGAATCTGCCCTTGTGAAGACCACCTGGTGGAAACTCTTACACATATGGTTCTTAAATGTAAACTATATGTTGATCTTCACCAACAATTCCTAGATCAACCCTGCATCCCCAAATGTAAACCAGAGTTGGAGGTCACGCATTTTCTACTATTGGGGAACGATCAGGAGCTCACCAAGTTAGTCGCCAAATATCTTTATCTCGTATTTTATCGTCGAAACATGTTGCAGACGTTTGATCTCCCTGGAGACCTAGAGATGTGACAATAGTCTGCTCTGCCTCTCCTTTTTTTCTGGCAAATGTTTTGTACCACAGGGGAAGTGGTAACTTTGTATTGATATGTTTTGAATGTTTGTATGTGATGCCAATAAAAGGTTTGATGATGATGAGATATTAACATCTAACAAAACAGACATTTTTGTGGATGCCTTTAATCCAGGGACTGCCAACATGATCCCCTCCAGATGTTTCAGGAGAAAGTCCTGGCAATAGTCCATGCTGGCTGGTGGAGTCCAGAAACATCTGGAGGGCCCTACATTGACTACTCTAGTGTTTAAACTTTCACCTGAGCAGAAGCAACACTTTTTTTAGGAGTTCCACTGAAATATGTGTATATGCAATGGAATATGTGTATATGCAAAGGGGCATATATAGCTGTCTTAAACTAGACTTCATAGCTTAGTTCAGTCTTTGGTGCATGACAGCTACTTTAAATAGTTCCATGTGGCAGCTGCTTCATTGTGATGAGCTTTAGCTCAAGAGGAACCTGTCATATGAGAAATTTACTTTTAACGCTGTCATTTAGGTGGATTTGCAGTGACATAGATATGCTGTACATCACTTTAGTATAGTTTTCCCCATCCTAGCCTCCTCCAGATATTTTTAATGCTACAACTGTCGGGGAGCCGCAGTCTAAAACATCTGGTGGGCACCATGTTGGGAAAGGCTGGTTCACTCAAATGGCTTGATGGAATTAGTTCACAAGCAGGGCGATTGAGAAAGGCCATCAGAGAAATTATCAGTGTATTGGAGGAAGGGGGAGGAAGAAGATACACTCACAGACAGTCCTATTTAATCCCCATCCCCCGGTTGGAGTAAAAAGGCTTTTCAGAAGGAAAGCCACAAAAAACACAGAATAGCGATTCACCAAGCAATAATGGCACATGGTGTAATCTCTTGGTGCCTTTATCACTACCAAAGGTAGCATGTGAACTGGACCCTGAACAGTTAAGAATCTGGACCACCATGATCACTAAAATGTTCAGCTCTTGAAAAATTGCGATTTGAATGCACACTCTTTCACACATCTGAATATGATGGACAGAGAAATCTAAGCCTTTATCAGCTGTTCTCCCACTAGCGCCGTGATAGCAGATGCTATTCTTGTTGTAAAATGGTAATCAAATTTTGTTTGTGCTTTGGTCTTAACTATCAAAAGCTTTACTCCTGAGGATCTGTCAGGGTTCTTTGATTCTAATCACTGCATCAGAATGCACCAGCGGTAGACAACTGAAAAATCAAATATGGTGTAGCAGTGTAACAGAAATGCAATGAAATGTTAATTCAAATTTAAAAAGAACTAAAGAGAGGGGAAATTGGTTTGCAGAAAAAAAAACTTTTTTACTTGTATCTACCCCTCCAGCCAAAATGTCACTTTCTCTCATCCCTTCATTCAATTCTGATTATTATAATACTATTTAAAATTGCCCTTTATCAAAAATAAATAAATAAATAACCATATTTCTATCTGTAAGCTGCTTTGCCCCATCAGGGGGGAAGCCAGAGTATAACAAACAACAACAACAACAACAACAACAACAACAACAACAACAACAACAACAACTCTATTTTCCTTCAACACCTACAACCTCCACTAAGCATCAGCTCAGCTGAAAGGCTACACAGCATAGCAAGGGACCTGGGTTCACTCTCATGTTGTTGTTAGGCAACCATCAATCCATTGAACAATGTTCTAAGTAGAAATTGCCTAAATTAACTTCACCTGATTTCTCATTATAAAGCTAAAATGTGATTCCATCAACAATTGTGGCCCTATAATCTGCATGGTATAGATATAATCAATGTGGTGTAGTGATAAAAGTGATGGACAAGGAATAGGGAGAGCTGTTCAGATCTCCACTCAGACTCACCCATGATGCTCAGTCACTATTTCTCAGCCAAATCTACCAGATTTGGAAACTGGATGGGTGGGGGAACCAGGTATGCTGTATGAGTTTACTAAATATTCATCAACATAATGAAATACCCACTTTTAACTTACATGCGATAATGTTCCCATATCTATTCTTTGTTCTGTTTTGATCCTTTTTTGCCACATCCCAAGAAGCTGACTGTCCTTCAAAGAAGCTCTTTATATATATAATTTAAAAAGAGGGGGAGAGAGATGAAATTATAATTCACACATATTTTTGCATTTATTTCAACATTTCTTTTAGCATTCAGAATAGCAACCATCTACATTTTTTCCATTAGAAATAAATGCAATAACTGGTCTGGAAACTTCTGATGGGGGCAGAAGAAAACATTGAGCAAATTCAAGGCCTGCTACTTTCAACGGCAAAAAGTGTGTGTTTCTTGCTTTCTTCTGTTTCTCCATCCCAAATACAAATCACATTAATTGTCCAACAACCAATAGGTAAACACACGAAGAAAGAATTTCCCAGGTAAAAAATATTTCTGTCACAGTGACAAAAATAAACCAAGTATTTCTTGAGTGAAACATTACAGTATGGACTTGCACTAGCATGCTTCTCATTCACAGCAAAGTCATTTTTATGGCTTGCCCATGCTGTTGAAACATGGCTATGGGAGGTGGCAGATTTTGGTCTTTAACATTTCAGTCCTATATGAGGCAAAACATTTGGTGCCCCCTGCTCCTCGCCTTCTGTTCTCTCAATTCACTGCATTATAGTTGCAAAGCCCTGCAGCGCCCGCTCCCAATGTGGTCACACTGGCCCAAATCTGCCTCTGCTATAGGCTCTGTACACTGTCCCTGTACCCTGAATTTTTTTACAGGGTTTATGCACACCAACATAAGGAGTCCAGTGGCCTATCTAGTCTACCACCCCATTTCCCACAGTGGCCAACCAAAAGCCTGAGACCAGGTAGGGTTGGATGGACCCACCTACCACAATCCTACTCTCTCCATACCTTGATAGCAACCAGTTATCTGTACACAAATATCACTGTTAAAATAGCTGACTTAAGAATGCTCCAGAACAGGGGGGGATTTTCGGTAGAGAGGGGATGTTCCAAGCACACCCTTTCTAGTGCTTTATGACATAGCATCTAAAGCAATGAAATTTCAAAGTTTCTCTTTGGGATTATTTCATTGACACATGGTTCACAGAGAAGTGGTCTTTTAACAATTTAATCCCAATTAAACATTCATTTTAATCTTCTTGTAATTAAGAACTCGTGAAAACAAGAAGCTGTACTCTCAACGGGCCTCTCCTAAGTTATTGAAAAACGCAGCTGTTGACATTTTTACCTCATATTCTTCTTTAAAACCGTAGCTGTCAGATGTTTTCATGAGGTTAATATGCTGCAGCAAATCAGCTACTCTTATAGCAGGATGAAGTTGACCTGTTTGGTATGGCGACTCTGTTCCTTCGCAGAGGTAGCGAGGCACATCAAGCAGACGACTTGACTCTGCTGTTGCACTGTGGTTTTCATCTGTGGTGATATTAATCCAGAGAATAATAATGAAACTCAAATACTCCAAGATACAGTCCAGTTTTAAATCAGCTCACTGCCGCACTCTGTAAAGGTTTTGGAAGCTGCAATAAGGAATGTGCACACAACAAATGTGTTCTGGCTTTTTGAAGAACATGGTGTTGGAAAAAGATCTGTTCCTAGGCAGTGCTAATTCCACCTGGGTACAGGATGACAGCGCAGGAGATAATTGTACACATATTTTTTTTTCTCTTTTTAAATCAAATTCACTGTCCAGCAGTAAATGGTTGAACTCAGTATGAGCTGGCCAACTCTAGTCAGCACAAATTGCCAGAATAGGCTCAAACTGCTGTTCAACCTTTGTATACAGCTGATGGGCCTTGGGGTAGCTTACAACACTATTGCAACCTCTATATGCCCCATACACTTACTAAGTATGCAGTAACCTTCCATTATTTATGGCTGCCTTGCAGCCCTCAAAACCTGCTACAAGCTCACATGGACTTGCTCTCTGTGATCTATCTTCCCTTAAGAACACGATAAGAGTAAATGCTTCAAGCAAAGCTGTCAATCTTTGATTGGACCAGAGGCTGGCTTTACATTTTATGGCTGCTGCACAGAGGTAATTCATGTACCCTTGGAGATTTTTTTGGGGGGGGGGGAGAAAAAGAACCATTGCACAAAAAGATTTCACCCTGAGATAATCGGTACGTGCAACATAAACTGAACCATTGTTGGCCTTCAAGAGTCTCAAAGGGATCTTGTTTTTAGAGAGGGCTGTTGTCTTCACACTAAGTGTTTTTGGAGGTATCTGGCCAGGCACCAGAAACAGAACGGACAAAACTCACTTCACCCAGTGGTACAAGTTGGAAAAATGTCAAAAACGGAAAAAATCCCAGTGCTTTATTTTGCCATGGAATTTGTTTTCCATTTTGGAAGTTCATTAGTAACAATGAGTGGATGCCAACTGCAAATACAGTATTAGGCAAGTTTCCAGTTTTAAAGTTGTAGTTAATGTTTTCAGGTGAAAATCCATAGGAAGTATATGGTTCAGCATACCCATGCAACCTTCTTTGCATTGCTCAAATTTATTAGTGGCAACAGTTTTCTGTACCTTTGGTCCGCCCCCCCCCCCCGTAAACAATGCAGGGGAAGTACATGCTATTGTTTTTAATTTTTTACAAGTATTCCAGCACAATTTCTTTTACATTATATACCGGTACCATTTAGACCACATTGCATGCTTTAGTTTTTCCTTCTCGTGTATTTCTGGTCAAACCACTTGTGATGTATTTAGACAAAAAAATTACATAAGGTAATTTTCTTATGATAAACATGTCAAATAAGCATGTCAAATTACACCACTCTCCAGGACATCAGAAAAAAATTTCAGTGTAAACTTAAAATTTCCCTATACAAGCTACCCCTGTTCAAAATTTTCTGGAAAATCCACCTCGCTACCCTGATCTGATCCAGCTATGCCAATTTTGCATTATATTATAACATGGTTACCTAGTTAAGCAACACAGATTGCTTTAGAGAAGAATATACATTAACAAATAAAGGTTAATCTGACGATCAGAGTACCTAGTGTACACACCATAAAATGAAGCTCCGATGTTAGAATCAGTACAATCAGATACAGCTAAAGGCCCTTCACATTTTCAAAGACATCAGCTCCTTCAACTGAAATCCCACTGCACTGACATAGGTATATGTTCAAATTTAAACTTGGGTTTGACAGCTTCAGAATGACTATAAGAATCCACTTGTCTAATGTGATAGAGCCCTATCCAGCTGCTTGCCAGCCACAGTTGCCCCAGCCAACACCTAGGAAATACACCTGGGAAATACATGAAAAAGAAACACATGTGTGACTGTATTGTATGGCAGAGCTTTGCAAATAGTCATCTTCTACAACTATTTCACGTTTATTTTAAACCAATCTTGTACAAGATGCTGGATAGAACACAGAAGCTTCCAATTTGGTAGCAGATTACTTGCATTCCAAATCTGAATTTTAGGAATTTACTTCCACCCTGATCTGCCTCCACCAACCAGAAACATTTGAACTGAACAAAGAGGGGTCCTATTTCAAAACAGACACATACCAAAGTCCAACAAAGATCAAATCCAAAGTCATTTTTAAGTACCAGAAAAGCAATCATGTTATTATATTAAAGTAAATAACCCCGCTCCTTAAATGATCTCATGGGGTTTTAATTTGAATCATCGTGTGCTTCATTAAACTGAGTAACAGTGTGAATGACAAATCAAAGTCATATTAAAGATAGTATTTCATTCATTATGCCATATATCTTGTAATATAAATCACCTCATTTACCCAGCCAACATTCACACAATATACCATGGTTCCACAGGATGGGGATCAGCCTATGCAAGGCTTAGACTTGTGCAATCCCAGTTTACCTCTTCTGAGGAGGATTAGTTTAGAAGCTTTTGTTTAGTAATAGGTTGATTCTGAACAGTAATGGATGTTGTGTGAACAGCTAAAACCCTGGTTAATATTAATTATGGTTTGTTTGAAATAAGCTAACTTGAAACTATGTTTCATGGCTGTGTGTTCTATAGTTCAGTGTGACATCTCAACACACTCACCCTGTCTCCTCAAATACTTACCAGTTATAGGGACTGTAGCCCATTGAAGCATTAAAAAAAGCAAATAAATCTTGAGACATTCGAAACTTTTTTTATGTTAGAAAACAGTCAAAGCTTAAGCTTAAAAGCTGTAGAAGCTTGGTAACAATAGTAACTAAAATAGCTTCTACAATTTTGGAATCGTAAAGAAATCTAAACAACTTTGTGCCATTTTAATCACCACAGACATGCACATATTACACAGCCATTTTTTTGTGTATGTATGAAATGAAATGAAATGTCAAATATTAAAAAAAAGGAAGAATGAGCAATGGTATCAAATCTCTAACATAAATACAAGCTCTCATGAACTCCAACTAAGACATTTTGCCTCACGTAAATAATATTTGTCAATGAACAACAAACAACAAACCACACTGTGATGTGAATGCATGCTGAAACTGTCAGGCCGCCTTTCAGTTTTGCCCTGGGGTTGCTCTTCACAGCTGCCTGTCTCACTAAAATTCGAACAGATTAACCTTTGCATGTCAAAAGATTTGTTTCACCTAACTCAGTTGGAGGTTTTGATAGCTCTAATGTCACATCAAATATACTTGTTTAGTGAGTACATGGCAGCAAGAACCTCTTGATGAAAAGGATTAGGAAAACAGCACCCAATCAGCGAGTTTAAAATTAGCAATTATTTAGATATGTTAATTATAATTTAAAGCTGTAATCAAATCATTACTAAATGGCTGAAGAAAAAGCATGGGACATTTGATACAATGCTGAATGTGTGCATAGGAGACCCACATCCATATACCTGACCAGCTATGGGGCCCTGAGTTGGGCCTACTATAGTATAGCAGACCTGATTTCAAATCCCTACCCAGTCATGAAGCCCATGGGATGACCTTGGGCAAATTCCCAGCCTACTCCACAAAGTTTTTTTAAGAATAAAGGGGAAAGGGAACCATGGAAGCCAACCAAAGCTCCTTATCATAAGGGCAAGATAAAAATTTAATATGTACAATGAACTAGCTTCATCCACCTAAGATAAGATAGGGAAGTGTGGTTCTCAAACAACACATCCTGTGCCACATTGTAAGCTGCTTTTTAAAAACAAAAAGGGGGGTATTTTTAAAAACAGTTTGTGATATGGCATGGGAATCTGTAGTTCAAAGCTGAGAAAAATGAAGCAGTCCCATGGGATGTGCTCAAACCTTAGATAACAGCTAAAATGGTTTTTTGGATCCTGGCCTAACTCTTTTAGCTCAGAAAGTTATAACAAGTTCCAATGGGCCTGAAACATGGACATCTAAATTTTTTATTCCTCATGTTCCAAAGCCCCAAAACTGCCATGTATTTTGGGGAGAAGAGGGGATGCTTGGAATCCAAATACAAAGGGTGTGGGAATTTGAGGCGGTCACTATACGGTGATAAGCTTTTTGGGTATGCATCAGTTTCCATTTGAATTTGGATCCATTTCAATGCTGTTTCTGGCCAGCATTTAGCACTTGAGTTCATTTGGTTGCACTATTGGTTTATTTATGCTAGGAAAAAGATAAAACAAATGTTCCTATGCTGGCCTTTGATTCAACTAAGATATCCTTCTGGATTACTGTATGGGAGTCTGGGAGACAATATATTAAAGGTTGCTACTACCTGCCAGGTAGGTTCAATAGGACTCTATCTCGAATCACATGCTGATTAGGCTTCAGGATTAAGCTGTCTGCAGATAAGGACTGGGAATGGCAACAGAATCGCTTCTCGGCCTTTTGGCTAAGATCAAGTGTAGGGAATGGCAACCGAAATGTTGAATGGGTTTCTGGATCTGGTAATGTCTGGACTGAGTTTGTTAGGCCTCATCCTTAACAACAATGCAGTACTACTGATGCTTTGATAGCCTTTGGCCTACTCTGTGGGAAGTGCACTGGCAGGTTGAGGGTGCCATTAAATCTGGACCTTACACTCCTTGTTCAAGTAGCACTTGTGACACAAAGTGCTACGGCTATAGTCCATCCCATCTATTATTGTTTGCATTCGTCTGTCTTGAAGAAAAATGGAGTGCGCCTCTGAGGGTGAAGACAAAGGGCTGCATTAGCAGCACCAAAGTGACTTCTCTGAGGTGCAAGCCTGGGCAGTGTGTATGGAGGTCCTGGGCTGCCCAGGCAGCAAGATTCCCCCCTCAACACTGCTGATCTGGCCCCAATGAAAGCAGAGCAATACTTTTGGAACCAGCTTGGCTACAGGAGTTGCCAAAAAGAGGAGTACAAGGTGCCATCCAACCATCTTAGGGACTTCACTCCAAACTTGTACAGGGTTCACTCCTTAGTGCAGGCATCCCCAAACTCGGCCCTCCAGATGTTTTGGGACTACAACTCCCATCATCCCTCGCTAACAGGACCAGTGGTCAGGGATGATGGGAATTGTAGTCCCAAAACATCTGGAGGGCCGAGTTTGGGGATGCTTGCCTTAGTGTTTTCTTCTCCTATCAAGGCTCTTGTAACATCTAGGTTAGATTACCTCTGTGCATTTTAATGGAATTTCCTTCGTAGATAATTTCAAACTTCCATTGATTCAATTGAACTGCACAGATATGAACACATTGTGTTTCTAGACGCACTGCCAGTTGCGGGCTTTGACTAATAAAACTCAAAATTACTTGGGACCAGGATATTCGATAGACCCTTTCTCTCATATTTATTTAAAACATTTCTACCTCACCCTTCAATATAAAATCTCCCAGGGAGCTTCCAATATTATTGAAAACGCCCAACAAGTAAGTAAGTAAATAAGAAAAAAACGAGAGCTATGTGAAACCACCAGTCACACTTCTGAAGCCATTCAAAACATGGGTGGGGAAAAACACACAAGAGGTGAAAATTGTACAGATGAGGTGCCACTTGCAAGGCCCTGTCGCTGGTGGACACCCACCACATTTAAAGAACATGGGTGTGCTAGAAGTGGGACTCCTATGATGATCTCAACAATTAGGTAGGTTCATACAGAAGAAGGTGGTTCTTCAGATGCCAGGTCCTAGGCTGTTTATAGCTTTATGGTCAAAGTCAACCCTTCAAATTGTACGTGGAAACAAATTGGTAGCTAGTAAAAAACAGGATGTGCTTGTTTCCAGATGTCACTGTTAACAGCCCAACCAGCCTTCAAAAGCAGCCCCATGTAAAGTATTGTACAGTAATCTAACCAGGGCATGGAAAACTGCCACTAGGTAATATATTTTCTAAGAAGGAAGCTAGTTAACTGGCTGTCTGTGTCACAGAGTGGTACAAATGGGAAATGTGCATCTCTAAAGTGGGACTCAACAGCACCCTTAAAGCGAAGGACTGTCTCCTTTGGGGAATGCAACTCTAAACAATACAAGCTGAATACTCATTTTCTATTTAGTCTTGTCTCCTGAAAAGTCCCTTTCTGATCTTTAATATTGGTTTCAGAATCCTCCCTCTTTGTGCTCTGGTTTCCCCAGTAGCTTGCAGCGGTGGTGCTTCAAAACAGACTTTGCGGTATTCAATGCCAGTTTTTAGTTTTAAAAGCAAATTTTATTCTGCAGAAGATCAGCGATATAGGGTGCTTCCAGACAGGAGCATACTATGGCTAAAAAGTCAGTTGCTGGGCGCTACTCTTTTTTTTTAAAAAAAACCCATCATTGGATTTTGCTGTTGGCAAGGGGAAATGGGGATTAAATTCAGGGGGAGGGTATACAGACTGGCATTTTGATGCTGACACATTGTGTGGACACTGAAAGAAACCTGCATACACGAGTAGCACTGATCCTACAATAAATGCCTTTTTGGAAGCATCCATAATCACACTACCATATCAGGTTGAATATGTGAAACCACCACTGTTTCTAAAGTAAGATCAGCTTTGAAAACAAAAATGTCACTGAAGCAACCACCAATTAAGCTGTGAAAACCAACAATTAGCCTCCCAAAGTGAGGGAGAAACCAGCTTCCAGTGCACATTTCAAGCCCAGGAAGGCCGTTCATTTCTCCTGACTATTTGATGCTGCCCGGGGAAAATGAGTACACCTGAATGTTCTGCCAACAGCAGGCTTATATTTTCAGTCTGAAACAAGCTGTTTAGACACCCAATAAATATATTGGTTGACAGGAGTTATAAACCATGCAAGGAGATGAAATCCATGAAGGAAGAGATTATGGACTAGGTCCTCACCTAACACAGCAGTCGGCACAAGTGGATCATTGGGCACTGCAGGAAAACAAAGCTCATGAAGAAATACATTACCTTCAATTGGTGTATTTTTTTGTTTTATCAATAAAGAAACATAGATAATTTTATAAAGTCACATAGCAGTGTCTATTAGTGAAACTGAGAATACAGAGTCTGCTTTGTTGAAAGCAATGTTTGCATTTTACACAATGCCATAAACGCACAAAATTATCCACTACGACCCAATTAGGCTATCTTCTAAGCATTTGCTGCTTGACAGCCACAGAGTAAACTCTCAGGTAGTTTTGCCAGTGCAGCTGCCAACAGCTAATTGAACAGTTAGGAAGCAATTGCTGCTATTAGAAACTCAGTTCTAGCCTAAATGCACCCTGCATTTTTCACAGGGCGTAGCTGAAATGCCCTTGATTGAAACATTCATCAGCAAATTCTCTGATGAAAGAAAAGTGAAACATCACAAGTACTTAAATCAGCAAGTGGACACCTTACTTTTACACTACACTCTTACTAAATTATGGCATGTTAATTAAATTATGGCTTCCTAATTTACATACAGTTCATTTTAGGGATCTTGGAGCCGTTCTTCCAAGGCAGGAATGGAAAAGAAATCCATGGGCTCATAAACACTCACTTTAAAAGAAAAGTGAGCTTTTAACACTTCCAAATTATTTCTAAGCAAGAGAAGAATTTCCGATTTTACTGGCTGATAATTAGCTTTCTTTGGGAACAGCCAAGGGCTGTGGAGCCTTTGGCAGCCCAAACCAACTGCTTAAGCCCCACAAATGTCTTAAAATTGGCCTTCCATTGCATTACAGTCTGGCTAATTTTAGAGAGGTGGAAGCCAAATTCAAGGGTGAGGGAGAAGGCCACCCTCCTGTGGAAGACCTGTGGAGAAGGAGGTCTTCTCCTTCATGCTTGGATTGGGCTCCCACTCTGGCAGGAACTAATGGAACTAATGGAACTAATTGTTACAGTAGGGAAGGAAAAAAGATATTTCAAGGTACAAACCTGAGACTGAGGAGAGGAGGTCATCTACCATGAGTACTAACCACCCCTCTCAAATTGAATCCCCCATAGTGTCTTTAACCCACCCTTCAAGTGGAAAATTTGACGTATGGACCTACCTACATCTATCACTAGAACAGTGCACAGCAAGGCACTGAGAGAGTTACCACGGGTTAATTGATTTATCTTGGCTAAGGAAAGAAGGGACAACATACACTCTTTTCTTCAGAATGTTACCATGGTGCTTGCTATTACATTAGCACCGAGAAAATGGTAGAAATAACTAGGCTGGGTAAAAAGGTACCTAGTCTCATAATCCATGTTTTTTGTCCCAAACAGCTTGTAGCAATCTCTGAGCCAGATAGTACACTAGTTAGGAAAGGGACCAGCTAAGTCAACAATGTACTTTGAATGCCTTAGAGCAGTGTTCCCCAACCTTGGGCCTCCAGCTGTTTTCGGACTACAATTCCCATCATCCCTGACCACTGGTCTTGCTAGCGAGGGATGATGGGAGTTGTAGTCCAAAAACAGCTGGAGGCCCAAGGTTGGGGAACACTGCCTTAGAGGACTGTCACGTTATGCCAAAAACACTCTCTGGGGGTTTGTCCTGAGAGGGATCTTCCTGAACCAATACAGTCATACCTTGGTTCTCAAACAATGCGTTCTGGGACTCTGTTCGACTCCTGGAACCATTTGAAAACCAAGGACCGCCCTGCAGCCAACTGGAAGCCGCGGAAGCCACACCAGACATTTGGCTTCTGAAAATCGTTCAAAAACTGGAATACTCACTTCCAGGTTTCAATCGTTTGGGAGCCAATTTGTTTGGAAGCCAAGGCTTTTGAGATCCAAGGTACAGCTGTACTGCTACTGGGAGTTGCTGGAGGAGGGGGGCCATCACCCAAAATTGGGGTTGGGTGTGAATGTTGCATAGTTCAAGTGTCTCACTAAATTAATTAATTTAGTGTAAATGTAACAGCACCTCTACAGAGCACCTATACACAGAAACAAAGTAAGTTGCCAGCTTCAGTTACAACGACCATTTAAGCTCTGCCACTAATGTACTTACATCTGGGGCTGAAGTTATGGGAATCCATAAAGGTGACCGAGAGAGGGTCCTCTGCATGAAGCGTGCTTTGGTCAGCGTAACTCCTGTCCATCGCGTTCACCATATGGGTCATTTCTTGCCTGGCGTTTCCCATTGCATCTTTGCGTTTCTTAGCAAGTTTGCTGCCCAGCCAAAAGCCAAAAGAAAAAAGCAAAAAAATGAAAGTCATCATAATTTTTCTATCCGGGGATCAATAACATGTAACAGTACCGAAGTGAAAGAATCTCTCAAACTTAAGAGCAGCTTTAGATGCTCTGGTACCCACAACCATGGGAATGTTCAAATGCCTTGCCATTTCAGCTGATGAGTTGCCGTTGTAATGTCTGGAAAGGAAGGGTGTTCAACTTGGGTACTTTTCATCTTTAGAAACCTGCAGCCTCATCCTAACTACATTGACTCAGAAATAAGTTGGCAATATTTCAGTTGGGACTTGCTTTCAAGTGGGTAGAATTGGGAGTTCAGCTTTAGTTCCACAAAGAGCCTGTCAAGAACAGTGCAAGCATTGGAAACATTAAGCACTTGTGCTTTCGAGCTGCTACTGCCAATGCTGAAGCTACTCTTAGGAGTTTCCAGGACAAATTACACACTGCAGTGATCCAAACTTGTATCCATGCCACTATTTTTATTTCTTGTTGTGAGATAATATTTATCGTGTAGAAATGTTTTTGTTTACAAATTCATATTCTTCTCTCCCTTTAATTGCTGTTTTTCCATGCAATTATGCCAAAATACTCAAACTGGAAACAAAATTGCATTTTAACTTAACCTTTATACAAATAAATAGCATAATTATATCAAATGATCTTTGACATATGTTTTGATTTGTAGTCAGATAATTCATTTTTCTTGTTTTTCTAACACATCCTCTGCTCTATCATTTAATTGCTTGGATTGCCAAAGGTATGCAAACAGCACAACAAAAGTTCTGTTCATATTAGGATTACATCTCACAGATCACCTTTGATTTAATTAATTAATCAATTAATTAACTTGTATGTTGCGCTTCATCTGTAGATCTCAGGGCAGTTCACAACGTACCAATACAAGATAAAAAAAATAAAATAAGAAGGAAAAAACTCCCACAAACCAATAACCTCCCCACCAAACATATTTTAAAGGGTATTGGGTGTTAATCAGCCAAAGGCCTGGCTGAAGAGGTATGTTTTTGCCTGGTGCCTAAAGGTATATAATGAAGGCGCAGCTGCACTTCACTGAGGAGAGTTCTCCTGCAGCAGAAGTGAGGAATTGGATCCAGAAGTAGGCTTCCCATCTTTCCATCACCTGATGTCTTATGACATTAGGTCATTTAAGTTCAAGCCCAGTACAGTACAGGCTTGCATTTAAGCCACAGCTGAAAGAATTATTTCTGTTACGATCAGCGGCAGAGGAAGCCACCCATAGGGGCAGGGCGCACCACGGGGCCTCCGGAGTCTGCCTGCCTCCTCCCACTCAGCCGCCCTACAGCTGGGGGAGGAGAGGCAGAGGGCAGACCGTTTGGGCAGCACGGAGCCTGCGCGTGCCCAAGCCACCACATCTCTCCAAGGAGAGATATGTGGCTCGGGCGCACTGCAGGCGCCGCGATAAGTGCCGCCCGGCATTTTGTCACCCCCCTCGGTGGTGACACCCGGGGCAGCCCGCACCCACCCCACCCCCTTCCTCCGCCTCTGGTTACCATGCAGAACAACGGGGAAAGATGCAGCATTTTTTTTAATGCCGAATTTTGGTCACAAAGAAAGTATGAGAGCACCCACTGTATTCCTATTTTTTCTTTTGCTGCTGCAGCTTGAATCATCCCTTCCCTGACAGCATGTAACTTCACTCACAGGACAGGTGAGTGTGGTTTGCCCCCAAACCCTATGGTGGGCTAAGTTTTGAGACCTGGCAAGTGGGGGAACAATATTTTGACTTCTGTGCTTATACTTTTAAAAACAGAATTCTGTGCCGTTCACACAGTCTCACAGAATCTCACAATGTTCACTGAATCTCACAGGATCCAAACTGCGCATGCAAAGGAATTCCTATATGGCTGATATCCTTCCCATTTGTACACACCTGTGTGTATTCACTGTCATATGCAGAGGGAGAAGCTAGATGTTCACTGGGAGGGGCTGAATCCTTAAGGTACAAGCAACTGCATTAGATTATCCTAATTAGTTCACAAATATTTGTAAAACACTGGTGGTTTTTCACAGATAAAGCACCACAAAACACCACCTGTGTTAATTCAGCACACAGAGCACTCAATTTGCAGTTAAACACAAATCACATCAATACTCCTGCTTTCAGGACAATTGTTTATTTCAGACTGTGAAGTCCCAAATAAAGTGTCATCAGGTTGGTTTATCATAATATATACTGCAGATTTATAACATGTTGGTATACTATGTATGTGTGTATGAAACATATATTAAAATGTTCTTAATGGGAGACAGTTGTAATTTAAGGAACAGCTGAGAAAGGTATTTCTGGAATATTAATGGATAAGTAACAGACATCTTTAAAATGTACATACATGTTCTTGCTTAGAGGTCATGCCCCTTGAGAAAAAACCTGCCTTGTAAGTGATGTCTAGATTTGGTGAAGAAGAAAATGTCCTCAGGACATACTCAAAGACACTCTTCTCATAGTATTAAGAAACTGCAGTTACAGCTAACAATATATGGATCCCTTCAGATACTTGGCACTGACAAATCTCTGCTCAAACTCAGTAACACAGCCCTCGTGTGCTCGGTCACATGTAGACCTAGACTGCTTCCACACTAGAGGTGTTGGGTTTTTTTAGTACTGCTAAGCATTTGCTACTTTACCACAATAAACCTGAAGCAGAAACATCGACTAAGATTCCACACAAGCATTGAGTGTAGCACAATATTATCACTACTGACCACACATACAACATGCTTTCTTGACCTGACTATTCTTTCTCCTGGACATTCTTGCTTCACTTTCTGAGAACTATTGAAAGAGTTGGGTGTCAGTTGCTGTGGCTGCATTTTCCAAGGCCAGTGCCTTACAAATAGTGATAATTTGTAATAAAGACATAACTTGTAATAAAGACATAACTTGACTGGAAAATAATTTTGGACTGGAAAAAAATACTTTCCCACCCAGTGAATTGTTCTGCAATGCCCTATGCGGTAAGATTATTGACGCTAATTGGATGTGTACCTGGTTGGGAAACTGCTCTGAGTCTTTTGAAAAAATAGTTGGATGAATATATAAACAAGAAAGCAAAAATTGTTAAGAAGAAGAAGAAGAGTTTGGATTTGATTTCCTGCTTTGTCACTACCTGAAGGAGTCTCAAAGCGGCTAACATTCTCCTTTCCCTTCCTCCCCTACAACAAACACTCTGTGAGGTGAGTGGGGCTGAGAGACTTCAGAGAAGTGTGGCTAGCCCAAGGTCACCCAGCAGCTGCATGTGGAGGAGCAGGGACGCGAACCCGGTTCACCAGATTACGAGTCTACCGCTCTTAACCACTACACCACACTGGCGTAGTCAGCCGAGAACTGCTCAGGGTCAACCCAACACAGCTGTTCCTTGGCTAAATTTACACTACATCAATTCAGTAAACAAGACAGCTGCACTACCAACCTGCAGCAGCAGGATGGGGGTCTGTCTGCCTCACCTCTATGCCATGAAGAAGCATAGTAAGGGGTTGAGCCAACCGTGTGATGCTAGCTGGACCAATCTGGTGGGGCAGCAAGCTTATCTTTAAAGGCAGCATTGTGATTCGTTTTTGAGGGAGTTAAACAAGGCCTGCGAAACTTTATAGTTGGCAAGTGGCGTGAGGGGTGCGATGGACAAGCAAGCTTCCTCTTGTGGTAAGTGCAGAGGAGGAGCACCCTGGTGCGTTTTCATGGTGAGGGGCTGCTAACAAAATACCCTGCTACTGCTCCCTGGTTTAAGGCGCTTTGGCAAGAGGGTTACCCTTGAGTTATGACACTTCATTCTACCCAAGACTGTTCAGCAGGGGTGGGAGGTAGGTGGCAGGTGTTTCCTTGGCATATTGTTTAAGAAGAACAAACAAACAAAAGCATGCGTCATTTAGTTAACTTGGAGCTCCTCACTGCCTATCTTAAATTGGGTGGAGTGCCTTCCTAGTTTTTACCTTTCACAATTGGAAGCCTGCACTATTCGACCGTAGTTAAGAGTGGTGAAAAATTAAATGCTCAGGGCAAACCCCTACAAGTTTAATAAATAGTGACCCATAGTTAAATCTTTTTAAAGTCTTGTGTTTTCGTTCCAGAGTGGGGGAACAAAGACATGAGATTTGTGGTGGTAGGTGTTCCTTCAGCTGCTTGTGAAGCAATTGCCAATATTCAGCTATCATCTCATTACATCTTTGCAGCAGACATGGCATAAAATCAGTTTTGTGATTGTGTTTCATACATGGATTTGCAGGGCCTCCACGAATCTCTGTTCACAGAGTTCTCGGCATACACTTCCCCCCAAAAATTAGCAGTGACTATATTTAGAATTGTAGCTGTCAAGAACTTTTACATGTGTAAAAATGGGATAGCAAGAACTAAAAATATAGGAGAGTTATTGCTGATCTTTAATCCCATCATACTGTTCAAGGCTTTTATAGTTCAGATGGCTTTTTCTCACCTATATACTAAAGCTCTCAGTCCTCCAGTCTTAATGCCACATTTAGGAAGGGAGGGAGGAAAGGGGGGGAATAACCAGTCCCATCTCTTCATTTCACGAAACCCATTTTTGAAGCACCACTTCTTATAAGACTTCATAAAAACCCTTCAGAATAGTCTTTCAGATAGTGAAGACTGCAGCTAGGTTTCTGGTTAAAACAAGCTAAAAAGTCAACAGTACTTAAAGCCTTGCAAATAGCTAAGTAGGTAACCGTGAAAAAGTTAATTTCCCTGAAAAGGCTGTGGTGCTGTGATCTATAGATACCAAACTGAGAGGACATCTTAAATACTTAAGTATGCACTGAGCTCCAAAGAGTGTCAGCAGCAAGCAAACAGGTAGTGGAACAGGAAACACACCATTAAATGATTTTTGTTGGGTGCATACATTAAAAGCACTACAACTCTTTTCTCTTAGTAACTCTCTTTCCTATGCCAGTCCCACAACTTGTGTTTGGGCTAACCGTAGTCTTAACTGGTATCAAAATCCCCAGCAGTGTTATGTGCATGTGATCATTGCTCTGAATCAGAGCAATAGATTTGTAAAAAAATATTTAATTTGTGGACACAACTGTATTGCTATCAGCTATCAGCTCCTTATAGCTTTGGTACTCTGGCTCAGGCCATGCAATCTGTTGTTTTAGGAACAATCAGCAATTTGTATCGGGGGCTGCTGAGAGTAGATAGTCATTGTTAACCACCACAGCGTTCACCTCCTATGCAGTTGGCTAAGTAAGAAGGGAGGGAGTTGAGATACTCTATTTATTTTGTAAAAATTGCATAGCTTAATTACTTCTGGTTGCCCTAACTGTTATTTAACAAGGGAATTGTAATTTGTCATAGTAAACTCAAGGATAACAAAGTCAGGCTACAGCAGCTTAGGTAGCTTTTGTTTTAAATCAAGTGGTACATGTATTATATGGCGGCTTGTTTTGAATTAGTAGCTTTTTTTAACCCTGCATTAGGCTGCTTCAAACTTTGTCTATGCTTCTTCAAACCATTCTGACTGTTGCTACCATTTAACGCATCCCATGTGCAACATATAAGATAGGCATAGATCTTCTTGACAGGTCTGTTCCCCGAGATTAAGAGAGATCAAGCACTTAAACCAGGGGTAGGCAACCTAAGGCCCGTGGGCTGGATGCGGCCCATGGCCTTCTCAATCCGGCCTGCGGACGGTCCGGAAATCAGTGTGTTTATACATGAGTAGAATGAGTCCTTTTATTTAAAATGCATCTCTGGGTTATTTGTGGGGCCTGCCTGGTGTTTTTACATGAGTAGAATGTGTGCTTTTATTTAAAATGCATCTCTGGGTTATTTGTGGGGCATAGGAATTCGTTCACCCCCCCTCACAATATAGTCCAGCCCACCCCATGGTCTGAGGGACAGTGGACCGGCCCATGGCTGAAAAAGGTTGCTGACCCCTGAGTCTTAAACACTTCAAAGAAAGCATAACATTGCAAGCTCAGAAGAAATATCACTTTCAAACAGCTGCTGGATCACATCACCCCTACTGTGAGGAGAAGAATGGGGCAGGAACGAGAAGGAGCCCAGAAGCCTTATTCAACTTTCCCAATGATAATTAGGTGGTTTTGGTGGACAAGAGGGGAAGAGTCAAAATGCACAGAAGCCTTGTGTCTTTTTTTTTACTTGACAAGAGACCCGCTACCGTCCCACCCATCCATCATTGTGCCCTCATCTGGCTGGGTGATGGTGGACAAAGTGCATCACTTTTACTTCATGTGGGGCCCCTGACAAGCCCAGTGTATGCATTGCTCACATGTAGGTCAGCACCATGTACACTGGGGAACCCCTTTAGTTCCACCCCCATTACTGCATCAGCTTCCCTCAACCACTGCACATTTTACACATTTTTATTTTGTAAAAGAACACCAACACATGAATGCCACCTTTGTGTGTAAGGGATCTGCACAAATGGATCTGGCTGGGCAGGTTTCTCAAGAGCCCTTTGTGTATGAGGTCATTTACAGACACAACGCATGGTGTCAGAAGTGGAGTTTAAAGCAGACTCACACTCTAGCACCACCCTAAAGTTTAGCCTAGCTACTTTTTCTTTCTTTCTGGGTGGTGGGTGCTGTGAGAAACAGTGTACATTCCCTGTCATTTCTTCCCCTGAAGTGGGAGGACTTCACTCTGCCTCAGATTAGGGCCGAGTCGGGTTCACTGCTTGATGAAGAAAACCACCTATCACATTACATGAACCTAGAAAGAAGCCCAAACTTGATTTTGGAATGAAAATTAAATTGTAGTGAAATCAAAAGAAACAAATAGATATATAGAAATAATGTTTCTACATTCGTTTAGAATACAATATCCCTTTAAAAATAAAAGCAAAAAGCCTTAGAAAATATTTAGCTCCTAAAAAAAATAAAAATCAAAATTATATGGAAAAATGTAGCAAAGTATTAATACTTTTTTTGTCCCCCTTTTTTTTTTTGAAAAGGGATACTGCATCTTCAATACATGTAAAGAAGTAAGTCACCCATTTCTACTTACAGGTAGTAGGAGTAAGAATAGTAGCTCCTCCTGGCAAGCAAATCACAGACAGTGGAAAAAGAGAAGCAATGGTGAATGAAAAGCGTGACTCTGTCACATTCAATAAAGCAGAGAAATGTGCGGTTTTGTTTTGTTTTTAAATCATGTTTTATTGGTTAGCATTACAAACTTGCTCATGCACTGATTAGCCTTACGGTGCCATGCAATTAAAAAAACACGTTAGCATATAAAAATGATTTCGGTATTAGAAAGAGATTGCTGGAGAAAAATGACATGCTGACACTTCATTTATTGCGAAAAAAAAGGAAATTAAATGGGTTATGTATTTTCATGCAGTTCAGCATAAATGTGATGACTGATAACTACCTAGATGTCATGACATACAGAACAGGTGTGTACAGGTCATGTGCTCTCAATCGTTCCTTTTCTTTTTTGTCTGACTTTCAGTTACAAACTGGCAGAGCTGTGTTAACAAACAACTAAGATGGCTGCTTACAAGTATACAGGTGTAAGCGGGTTTTTTTGGGGAACATCCTATATAGATAATAGGTCTATGCTGTCATTTTTGCAGTAGATGTGCATGTATACTAAGGCATATATATATATACACACACACAGCTTCTTCTGCTGCTGCTGCTGCTTCTAAATCTTAAAAATGAAAATGTTGATACACACATGCTTAGCTTAAAAAAAAAAGTACACAAATGGAAAGAAATGAGGTACATTTGGAAATATTTCAACAATGGTTAAAAAAAAGTTATTTGCTATTTAAGAGATGCAGTATCCCTTTTCTTATGCAGTTTGATTACTTTGTAAAACTCTATAACAGCTAATAGAGTTTCATCTACTTCAGCTTCAAATCAGTTTGTACAAAATGATCAGGCAAAGCATAAGACACCTCTGATTCATGAAATCATACAAAACTGCTTACCACTCAGATTTCCCCCCAATAAATCAAATTTGGAAATCTGTTTCGATGCGTAAGAGTAATTAAACCAATGTGTAATTAGCAGGTATGTTTTCTGTTCTTACTAAAAGTGTGTTAATAACATCCAAGTATCAAAAGGGATACCACATGATGGAATCACTAATATGTATGTATAGAATGGTTATATTTATAGCACCTAGTAGTATACAAGCGCTTAAGATTAAAACTTAAAGCATATTCAGTCTAACTCCATTGTGTTTACAGTGTGGTGATGTATATTAGGAAAAAAATCATTTAGTAAAAATAGAAGGCAGGAGGATAGATTACTTTAGAAACCTTGTTAACATAAAGGGCTTCAGGGAATTCCAGTTTTGTTCCACTGAGTCAATGGGAATGACAATAGTTTCACATAATTAAGGGGACTAATGGGCTGAAACTACCACAAGATGAGAAAGGGTGTGTATGTTGGTAACTCAAATGGACTGGGCTCAATATTACTATTCCAGAAAAGCTTACAAATCTTGATTGAATAAGTCATAAAGTCTTATTCACAGTGGGCAGTTAGGTTTCCACACAATTCAGACAAATGGTACACCACACTTATAGCATAGGCTTTTTGTCAGATGTGAGGAACCCTGTGGCCATCAGCCCCAGCCAGCATGGTCAGTGGTCAAGTATGATGGGAGTTATTGAGCAACATCTGGAATACCACAGGTTCCCCCCTCTGCTTTCGGTGGGCCATGGGTCTGGGATGGTTATGAGCCTCTGAGTCAAGATACCTATTATGTTTAGGCACATGAGATCAACCTAGCTCTGCCTGCTGAGAATTTTGCTCTGAAACATGCAGAGAAATATGGAACTTGCTTTTCTCCACTTAATCTATCTCCTTTGCAACCCAGTTTACGACATGAGTTGGGAAGGAGGAGGATTAGTGGGAAATGACCAACAATCAAGAAGAAGAAGAGTTTGGATTTGATATCCCGCTTTATCACAACCCGAAGGAGTCTCAAAGTGGCTAACATTCTCCTTTCCCTTCCTCCTCCACAGCAAACACTCTGTGAGGTGAGTGGGGCTGAGAGACTTCAAAAAAGTGTGACTAGCCCAAGGTCACCCAGCAGCTGCATGTGGAGGAGCAGAGATGCGAACCCGGTTCACCAGATTATGAGTCTACCGCTCTTAACCACTACACCACACTGGCTCTCAAGGCAATAAGCTCAGACGAACAGTAGACTAGGCCATGAATCCTCTTTACTGTGAGTTTGAATATACTTTCTGCAGCTCTCTCTCTCGATGGGGAAGTTCCCAACATCCAGAGCCAAGGGGATTTCATTTGGCAAACATAATGTACGAGCCTAACTTAAAAGATGTGCTAGACCATTTTAATGTCCAAACACCATGCCCAGAAATAGTGATGTGAATGTCCCTTTAAGCCAGCTCTAATATATTCCAATATAGTTGCATTAGGCTCTTCGGTATGTACTGCATTAACAAAGATTAAGGAAATACCCTCAATGACGTTTGCCCAAAGGCTCACATATAATATTGCCCACTTCTATTGCGGGAAACAAGAAGAAAGGGAACGAATGACGTTAAGTATTAAAGGAGACACCTGATTAAGTTGTCATAGTGAAAAATGACCAAACAGTGAAGTCTCAATGACTGACTTAATTTCTTGCCTATTTTGAATATGGAATGGGATAGGTAGTTAGCATGTTATGCACCACCTGCAGCTGTAATACCAAGTATCACTTACATCATGTACCAGTTTCAGGTTTGGGTGGTCTTTTTATTTTATTTTTTGAAATGGATTTAAATTGATGGGGCTAATTTACCAACAAATGCAAGAATCTTAGTTTAAAACCTATAGAATACAGCTGTGTATTCAATATCAGATATATCTAAATTCACTTCTCTGAACCCATAGATGCAGATCCATAATAGTTTTGAGGATTCATCCCACTTGAAACACACAACAAATGCATTTAGATGGATAGCTACTGAAATTCAACCAGAGTTCTGGAGAATTCCGGCATGAGGGCCTGTAGAACAGGCTGGGCAAACAGAAGTGCTCCAAAAAACTCTGCAATCTCCAAGCCAGGCTTTGAGAAGTTCCTATGCCATGCCAGCTAGGGAAAGCTGTGAGCCTGACTCCTTTTACATGCCCTGTGTAACACATCCCTCCGTCTTATGTGCCAGCAGCTGGGCCCATGCATATAGGCCTATTTTTGAAACTAGAAGAACTAGAAATGTATTTCGTTTAAACAAACTTGAGATTATAACATAAGTCCATGGGTCACTTACGCTGCAATACTGTGCATGTCTACTTGGAAACAAGTCACACTGCAGTCTAAATGTTCATAGGAACAGAGGTTTTTAAAAATGTAAATCCACGTGCCCCATATTCTGCCCTCTCCTAATGCTTATGTCATATAAATAACAACCCTCTCTGTGTGCACTTCCAGAGTATAGGGGAAGCATGGGAAGGGCGAGAGAGGACAAATATGAAGATCAGGGGTAGGCAACCTAAGGCCCATGGGCCAGATGCGGCCCAATCGCCTTCTCAATCCGGCCCAAGGAGGGTCCAGGAATCAGCCTGTTTTTACATGAGTAGAATGTGTCCTTTTATTTAAAATGCATCTCTGGGTTATTTGTGGGGCATAGGAATTCGTTCATTTTCCCCACCCCCAAAATATAGTCCGGCCCAACACATGGTCTGAGGGACGGTGGACTGGCCTACGGCTGAAAAAGGTTGCTGACCCCTGATGAAGATGCTGCAATTGCTGTGGGTGTAGGAATAGCCTATCAGATAGCTATAGGCACATTACTATGCATACAAATGATAATGAGATACCTGCCCCTAATATGATGAGGTAGTAGGTAAGTATCAATTCCAGAAGGGAAATTGTATGCTAAATTACATTCTAAGGACATTCCCCACTGAAATATCTTTGCAACCCTAACAATAAATTATTTTTAGATTCAGCAGAGACTGGGACTTTAAAAACCAGCACCTTAGTTTGCATGGATGCCTAATAAAGTCGGGCTTTTTGCCACCTTAATATGAATTGTCCTATAGAATTATGTTTATTCTTAAGCACAGAGGTACACAACAGGAAAAAAAAGTGAAAGCACTGTTGGGAAAATCACATATGTATCTAACTAACACAGAACACTATAAGCATACCTAAGGTTTCTAATGCAGACGTTTCTTCTCCATGTTATATATCTCCAGGGGGTAATTGTAAAAAGGCAAAAAATTAAAAAAAAATCTAATGGAAACCATTTAGACACATATGACTTTCAGGTACAATTCTTATTTCCCCCCCTACTTGGTAAAAATGGATATAAAAATTATTTCATTTCAACATGACAGAGAAACAAAATTATCCTTGTTCTTACGGTAGTACTTTCAAAAAAATTGTACCTCGCGGAGTTTTTTAATTGTGTAAAAGAGAAAACTCTTCGCAATGCACAATTTTTTTGAACCAAAGCAGACCATAGTTAGTGGTAAAGCACAGGTTCATTTCCCAGCATCTCTAGTTAAAGAACTGCAGGTTGGGTGGGGAAGAAATCTGTCTGAGACCTTGAAGACCTGTGCCCTCTCAGAGCGATCAGTGCTGGGGCCAAATGGAAGAACAAACTGACTCAGTAAAAGCAGTTTCGTATCTCCAAACTATCTTGCTCTGAAGTGTTGAGGTTTGTGGGTCCAAAAGGGATTGAAGGTGAAAGGAAGAAAAAATGCAGGAAAAGAGGGGTGCGGTCATTTCTTATTAGCACCTTAACAATCAATTGATGATGATTATGCAAGTTTATGTCAGATTAACAAAGTCAATCATATTTAATTTACAGGTTCAATGTAATTTAAAAAGAAACATATAAGCCATTCCCTGAGAAGTTTTACAATTATTCCTTTTTGCCTGAGTTCTTTATTATTCCAGAAGATGGCGCTATTGATTTTTTTTCTCATGCCTTTGGAGATTACTAAGAAAAAAAGTGTTTTTGTTCAGACGCCTGCCAATACACTTTTGCACTTGAAGGTTTGTGTACTTATAACTCAATGGAAAAAATATGGTGATGTAATGTGATTTTAACTATTGCCTTCTAATATTTTCAAAGGTGGTAATGAAGGTGACATAATTCATACAATCTTTTCTAAGGCAATCTGGCTAGATACAGCAGACTCATTAGCGCCAATCCAAAGACCAATATTGCCTTAAACCTTATGAAATAGGATAGTAGGTAAATAAGAAACAATTATTTCAATTACATCGATGTTTTGTACATGCCATTGTCTGTATACATTTAATAGCCTTGAACTTTTCAGAAAGTTTGCTTTTTACTCTAAAATACTAGTTCCCTACTCTGCAATATGCCTTAATTTCAGAATAAGAATGTAGTCCCTGACAAAAGTTTTCATGAAATAGCCTGTAAAAGAATTTCTTTTAGATTACTTGACAACACCAAATGAAAAGAAAATGGCAAATTTGCGATACCTACCTTTTTTTGACAATTAATATGACAAGGAGGAGGAGGAGAATGAAGACCAGAATTCCTGCACTTATCCCCGCTATTTTCACAACACGATCCGTCTGCTTAGCTGGGTCAGGAATTACCTCTGGTTCTTCTGTTGCTGCTGCTGAGAGAAAAAGAAATAAAAGTTATTTGAATTCCTCGGATCAGAGAAGATCATGGCCCCAATCAAAAGGAGTCTCAGAATGTTAACCTGGGCCACACGAAAGGATCACTTTTAATCCTTTCTGTTTTGTAGAAAGTGGACTGAATCCTGCTATCTTCCACTTGAAAATCTGATGGATAGGCTTCCAGCTTTATTTGAAGGGATTCTTAATATTGGACTCTCTAGTTCACTTTTGAGATGCATATTCATCTCTTCCCTATCCTTCCCTTTTGCTTCTCTCTGCTATGTTCCTTTGTCTGTCTTGCATGTCTTGTCTTGCTCTCTCTCTCCTAAGAAAATGTAAACAATAACAACAACCAAAAGAGAATGTGGTGGGTGTCATTCAGGCAATCCTCCGGACATTGGGATACAACACTAAGGGCTCGTCCACATTCCCCATGGAAAACCAGCTGTTTACTGCTGAATCAGAACAAATGTCAGCTGGGTTTTCTGTGGATGGATATTTGTTCCACTTCAGCAGTAAACAGCAGGTTTTCCAGAGGAAAGCGGCAGCGTGAATGGAAAACCGCTCTGACCTGTGTCTAGAAAGTGTGGATTAGCCCATGGTTGCTCTAGCCAATAAGTTGGTAAGGAAATGTTGGGCAAATGGAATAAAAAGTTGCCTGAATTCAGTCTGTGTGCACAGAAGCTACGAAAAAGCAAATCGCATACTAGGAATTACAATACGATGGACTGAAAGTTAAAACTTCCAGTATCACAACACCCTTATGCAAACTTGAAATACGATAAACAGTGCTGCTTGCCACATTGAAAAAAAATATTGTAGAGTCTGAAAAATGTTCTGAGAAGGGCAACCAAAATTATTGGGGGCCAGAGCATCTTCCCTATGAATAAAGGATACAACAGCTGAGGCTTTTTGGTTTAGTGAGGAGGGGAAGCAGCTGGAGAAAGGACACTATGGGGGTTAATAAAACTATGGATGGTACAGTGTGTGTTTTCCCCTACACTTAAAACTAGAATTTGAGGTTAGCTAATGAAATAAAATTACCCAACTTCAACTGGGTGCAGTAGCATGTATAGTTCCAGGGTTGACCTGTGCAAGTGAGTTAGCAGAGTTTGTAGGCCAGGTTCCCCACCTTCACCCTACTGACCCAGACAAGGTGTTCAGACAGTCACTTTGCTTATCTCACTTTTATAAAGTTGTGGCCTTGTAACTTCATATGCTGATGCCTCTCCCCCCCCCCCCCCCCGGCCGTTTGCTGCTTCAAATGTCAATTTCCATGTAATCTCTAATGCACCCTGGAATAATGTGAATTTTCTAACACTGCGCTAGTCTTCTGCATTTTCACTTTATAACTATCCTGCAAGAAACACATTGTCCCGAGGACATTCATGTGACCTTGGCTGTGTCATTAAATCCAAACATAGACATTGTCATTATCCCCGGAGAACATCCTGTATTTTAGAATAGTTAACAGAACTATTTGCATTAAGATGAGGGTAAACAATGGCTCTGTCTGTGGTACAGTTAAGCAGGAACTGTATGCACAATGGAAATTGTCTTAAAGGAAGAGTAAAGTAAAATCCAGGTAGAGCTTTCAGAGCATCTCTAGAGGATTCTGTATTCAGAACACTTGTTTGACAAGCATCACTGTAGATTTGGTGACTTTTAAAAAATGCCACCATTAGTTTTAATAATTCGCAAACTCCACAAGTTCATCAACCAGCATTGTGAATATGCAAATACAAATGTAAGGAAAAAAACCTTATGTTTGTAGATCTGCACTTGCAATTAGGTCCAGAACCGAGAAAGCCCAGCCTTTAACAAAATTATAATATTTTTTTCAGGACCTCAGAGAAGTTTACAACACAATGCTAAACATTAATAGCTTGAGGAATGTTTCATTGAGCTGTGTTCTCCAGTGATCTCCCAGGTAGCATATGCATGAACAGGATACCCTCATACCATTCTCTGCATGCATTGTATATGTTAGGTTTTATGTGCACTGAATAGAGAATGTGTCTAGACTCTGGCTTTCAGTTAAAAGCATGGAGAATGTGCACAACTTGACAAAGGAATAAATAGTGAATTCGTTAGTTACCCAGACTGTCATACTATTCCATTTAAATATATATTATACTTTGTAATATTCTATCCCACCATTCTAAATGCTAAAATGATTTTCTGTGACATGACACCACTGAGATTCAGTGTCTCATGATCCATCCAGTAACAGGCTTTTAAAACTACTAGTTTGCAGATTCCTGATCTTGCTGACCTAACACAATCAGTGAGGGCATGATGAGTAGTGCCCCAGCATACTAAAGTCTCTTCTAGAAATCATTCTGACATATTTGATTTAACAGATTGCTCATCACCTGCAAGGCATCCTTTTTAGCAAAGAGCTTCATATATCACATTTGGAGAAAGGCTTCATAGCAATTACATCATGAATTTGTCCACTGCACCATAACCATCTGCCCACTGCAATGCCCACAATTCAGTTATTTTATATATCACTAAATAACCCAAGGGACCCTCAGATTTAGGCTGGTTATCTCTATCATCTATCTATATCTATCTATCTATCTATCTATCTATCTATCTATCTATCTATCTATCTGTCTGTCTGTCTGTCTGTCTGTCTGTCTATCATCGACACAAAACTGCCTCAAAGTGACTTACAATGTAAGAATAGAACTACTAAAACAAAATAAAGGAATAAGAGTGCCTCAGTCTTATCTGTATTCAGCTTCACTTTATTGGCTCTCATTACTGAGGCCAGACAGTGAGCTAGCACATGTAATGTTGAACCTGCAGGTTTAAAAAAACCAGAGCTGCGTACCATCAGCATAATGTGACAGCATGCCCCAAAACTCTGGATGACCCCATTCAGCAGTTTCATGTAGATGTTACAGCAATATGGGGGATAAATCTGAACCCTGCAACACCTCTCAGTGAAGGCTCTCTGGAGCCAAACATCACCACGAGCACCAAGCTTTGAAGACAGCAATCCAGGTAGGAATAGAACCACCACAAAGCAGTACTGCCCATCCTACATGGACAGCTGGTCCAGAAGAACACCACTGTCAATGGTATCAAAAGCCACCAAGAGATCAAGAAGAATTAAGAGGGACAGTTTCTCCCTGGCATGTGGGCAAAAATGCTGGGCATTCAGTTGTATCCTACTTCTCCTTCCTCTCTGCTCTCTGCTCCCAAATTTGCTGCAGAGGGCCCTCCAACTCTCTGGACCAGATTTTGAGGTCTGTTGTAGAAGCAGAGCAGTAGCACTGGATACAGCCTACTGATGAAAGATACATCAGCAACAAGACTCCTAGCACTCAAACTCAGTGTTAGATGGTGGGGAATGTTGGCATGGGACAGTGAACAAAGGAATTAGGAAAGTGTAGAAGGCGAATAAGGAAACTTCTAAGCAATAACTATTGTATAGTAATATAGATTATATTTAAAGCTAGAGTGGTTATACCAATAAAAACTTGTATCAACATGTTTCCTGCTACATTTTTGTTTAGATGTAGTTCTGAGGGACCTTGAGATTCAGATATTAATATGTTTCTAATTTTCCATATTGCCTTTAAAGGGGAAAAGGAGCAAAACAAAGCGAGCTATATTAAATAGAAACTATAATTTTCAGAATGGTTCCCAGTGAACCAGATTCCAAAAACAGCTTTTGCACTTTAAATCTAGATTTAAGGATTTTAACCAGTTGTGATCTGATTAAAATGAGGACACATGTCCTCATTTATGAGATGACAATAATTCTATTACATCAAACCTATGAGGATGTCTCTATGAATACCCATATTCTTTAAATTTGAAAATACACATCTTCTCTGGTGTTGGAAACATATAAGCTGATCAACAATCAGAGACCCAATTCCTTACTTTCTGGGTGTTATTGTCTTTTTAAATACACAATACTTAATTTACAGTAACACACACACACACAAACATATACGATAATTATGCCTTATATCAATAGGATTTGCTTCAGATCTGAGTCGCCACTTATAGGCATGATCACATTAGATCTTATTTTGAGAGCTGTGGTTAAAAAAATAGCGAAATTGATGAATAGAATCCAAGTGACTTTCTGTAACAGCAAAATTCAGTTACTTAGACTGCAAACCTAAACACACTTATTCTACAGTGACACACAAATAGATCGGCTTCAAGTTACTTCCATGGTGAGATAAAGACACCACTGGCTGTCTGAGATGATTTATGGGGATGAGCTGAGGGTAGGGAGGAGGAGAGTGAAAGCCTGAGCGGGACTTTCTGTGGGCAGAGGGTGGGTTCATGAGAAGAGACAAGAGTGAGAGCAGGAGTTATTTCAGAACGCAGGCAGAGGGTGAGGTGGGGCCGGGAGGAGGAGTTTGAGAGAGGACGTTTGAGAGAGGGGCAAAGAGTGGGTTGTGGAGAGCGATGTAGCATGGGCCTGCTATGGTGGAGTCTCGGGTTTTCCATGGGCAGCGGGTGGGTTGGAGAGTGAGAGAGGGCAGTTTGCAGGGGGCTGGTCCAGTGCAGTAGAGAGTTATTGCACGGGCAAGGGGGGTGGGTCAGACTTGGAGAGCGAGTGAGGGGTTTTGCACAGCCCTGGTGGAGAGCTGGGGGAACAGAGGTTTTACATGGGCAGAGCAGGTGGGTTGGAGACAGAGGTTTGCGTAGGCCTGGTCCACCCGACCGATGGAGAGCAGGGAGGGATTGGGAAAGAGAGTTGTTGAAGAGGCAGAGGTGCATATTTTTCTTACAGTTGTAAATCATAGTGCTTTTGTTGTTGTTTTCATTGAATAATGCAAACCCTGTGTGACATTGCAATGGATTGCTTTGAAGTCATTTCTGCACCAGGGAAAGTAATTTTTAGCCCCTCAACTTCCCCCCACCCTACCAACCTGTCCTTTAGTTTGCCCGAATAAAGGTGGCAATCCTAGCTTGAACATGTGCAACTGATATGTGCATGACAGCCTCTGCAAATCACAAATACTGGGTATGTTTTTACAGTATTTTTCAAGAAGTGTTGCTTCTACATATTACCGTGTTAACCATGGTGGCATGTGATGAACCAAACTCTTTCTCATAATTTATTGAATGGCTCTGCTGTTTCAAATTAATATGTTTAGATAGAAACAAGGTGTTTGCTCCCACAAGGAATGATCAGTGGTAGCTCTTCATTTTCCGACACCACTGAAATTGACTGATTTAGTTGTTCAGATCCAAGCATATTGCCCAGAGTTGGCTTTCAGTCCAAATAAAGGTTTTATATTCAACAGGCCTGATTATTCATAATACTATGGGTTGATAACTGAAAACCGCAAGCCTTTCATTAAAATGTAGAAACTACATTCACAGCTGTACTCAAACCACTGTGAAACATTATGCCTGTCTAAAATACACAGAAATATTGGCAAGCAATCTTGCAAGGTCTGCTTGAATATTGCAATATTAGGCAGACATTAAAGATGGATTACACCACTCCAATTGGTTTAAAATTGTAAAATGTTATTATTAACCAAGACCAGCTGATTTTAAAGATATGTTTAGGGTAAAATAGATTATGTTTCATGGCAGGGCTACAAACAATTGAAACCGATGATACATTAACTGCTGCAAACTAAGAAAAATGAAAACATAACTTCTGCCCTTTATAACATTCCAGATGTTAGAAACATAACCAATAATTATCAATACATGACAGCTAAGATGCTGAAAGATTTTTTTTTAAAAAATATTACAAATAGTTCAGTTCTTAAATGGGCTGAATATCAGGTCTGAATACTCTTACTAATTTACCAAGAAGACACTCCTGCTCTTCCTACCAAGAAGGAACCACAGTCTTTGCTGCAGGGAAAACAGTCTATTCGGAGAGAGTGTGTGTCAGAACTTATGCTGATGTGTGTAGATGAACAGACCGTTCTGGGAACAGGCAGTGTATAGAACTACCGGTAGCACAGTCTACCTGGACAAAAAGAGTTTTAAAAAATACACCACCCACAAACATAATGTTAATTAGGCGATCAAATATGAGTTTGAATTTTATTTATGTATTCTTTATCTATTACATTTATATCTCAACTTTCCTCCAAGGAGCTCAAGGTGCTGTAGTTCTTGTCCTATTTTATCCTCACAACAACCCTGTGAGGTAGGCTAGACTGAAAGACTGTGACTGGCGTAAAGTCACCCAGTCAGTTTCATGGCTGAGCAGGGATTTGAACCCTGGTCTCCCAGGTCCTAGTGCAACACACTAACTACTAGACCACACTGCCTCAAACCAGTGAGTCAGTGGGAAGTCAACATGATGCCCTCCAGAAGTTGCTGGGCTCCAAATCCCACCAGTCCAGAATTTTCCAACTGTCATGGATTATGGGAATTGCAGTCCAACAGCATCTTCAGTGCTCCCTGTTGGCTGCCCCTTGAGTTAACACATAAATAGTGACCACAGTTCAAGATTGTGCTCCTCCTAACTTCCTCTACTCCGTCCAGTTTGCAAATTAACACACGGGATCTTCAATGGGAGAAGACATAGGCTAGCTAGGAAAATGGTGGTTTTGATGCAGAATGGATTTAAGCACAAGAATGTGCTGCTCATAGATACAGAACTGTGAGCAGAGGCTGCATGTGCATGCTGCAGCTTCTATAGGTTGCATGTGGATGCCAGCAGCATTGTGGATCCAGTCACAGAGTGGTTTTCACTTCATAACATGTCGCCAGGAGCCATGTCATGCCTCAGTTCTGAAGTAGCCTGACACATCTACCCAGTATATCAGTAGAATTTACCCGCCCCCCCCCCCCAAAGAAAGACTTAGGTGGAGGAATGAGACAGATCTATTGGTCTTTTCATGTTTGACTTGTGAAATATCCAACACTAAACAATCATTTTAGTTATCAGATAATACAGTGGTACCTCGGGTTACAAACACCTTGTGTTACAAACACTTCGGGTTACGGACTCCGCTAACCCGGAAGTAGTACCTCGGGTTAAGAACATTACCTCAGGATGAGAACAGAAATCACGCGCTGGTGGCGCAGCGGCAGCAGGAGGCCCAATTAGCTAAAGTGGTACCTCAGGTTAAGAACGGTTTCAGCTTAAGAACGGACCTCCAGAACGAATTAAGTTCGTAACCAGAGTTACCACTGTATTCAAACTGGGCTTCCTCCATGGCTTGATTGTCAGATAAAGAGACATGTAAACCCTGCCATTTTATCACTGCCAACTGTCTAATCATCCCCGGTGATCACCACTCATTTGCTTCCTATAACACTGTCATATTCTATAACCTTATCCAATTCCCACACTAATTAAAGCTCTCGGCTGACTGAAATCTGGCTTTCAATTTTTTTTGTGCTAGCAATTGCTGTGCATGAACTGTGTTCCTCTCACATATTCTTGCTGGAAGTTAACATTTCATGTATTAATGTATACTGTACTGTCAAAATAATTCCAATAATTAATTAGGTAATATTAAATAATGGTGGTGGTGGTGGTTTATTAAGATTTCTTACCTACCCTTCACTATAAGGTCCCAGGGTATGTTGAAAGTACAAAAACTGTACTTGTTTTTTAAAGTAAAACCAACCAACCATAGACAATAATCATTAGGTTAATTAGATTAATTCACAATTTTGAGTATTTTGAGTATTATTTCAGATACAGAAATCAGCTTGACCTTACCTTAGTCAGATCAGGAGAATCTTTATTTGCATCAGCCACTAGCCATAGCAATAATTTTTTTAAAATGTACTGAAGATAGAGGTAAAAACTTAAATATACAAAATACATTTTGGAGGTTTACATCAATAATCAAATAATAGACCTTGGTTTTCAACTACAGCACAGGAAGAAGCCACTGAACAGGATCTCAGTTGATGCTTGGAGCAGTTACTGTGCAAAGCAGTGGTCAGAAACTGGGGCTGTATTCAGCTAAGTTGTTGAACTAGTAGAAGCCAGCAAATGGATTCCTGCTAGTGCAATGGAGTCGCGGACGACTCTGGGGTTGCGGCACTCATCTCGCTTTACTGGCCGAGGGAGCTGGCGTACAGCTTCCAGGTCATGTGGCCAGCATGACTAAGCTGCTTCTGGCGAATCAGAGCAGCGCACTTAAATGCTGTTTACCTTCCCGCTGAAGTGGTACCTATTTATCTACTTACACTTGACGTGCTTTTGAACTGCTAGGTGGGCAGGAGCTGGGACCGAGCAACGGGAGCTCACCCCGTTTCAGGGATTCGAACCACCGACCTTCTTTATCGGCAAGCCCTAGGCTCTGTGGTTTAAACCACAGCACCACCGGCGTCCCTACAACTGTAGAGAACCCAAAAAAACAGCAGGGAGAGGGGAGATGGTTGTGCTAATGGAACCATCTAATAGAATCATAGAACTGTAGAGTTGGATCATCTAGTCCAACTCCCTGAGGATCCCTGAGGATCATCTAGTCCAACTCCCTGCAATGCATGAATATGCAGCTGTCCCATATGGGGATTGAACTTGCAGCCTTGGCATTATCAGCATCATGCTCTCTAACCAATTGAGCTATGTGGACCTTAGTGCTATGTCGAATACAACCCTGTATTTTATTTTTTGTTCATTCTCTTGCAGCCCTTTCTTCCTTTTCTGTCATGCCTATTGGATTGTAATTTGGCAGACAGCAATTGCATTTTTGTTTTGTCTTTTCAAAAATGCTGTATAGCTCCTAGAAACAATAAAAACAAGCCAACATTTCCATTCAGTCTTAATTAACATTGAGGGCGGCGGTTCTCACATTTTTCTTCTAGTTCCTCCCCAAGCACAAGTTCCTGGTAGGTGGTCTCGACGGTAGGTCACAACTAGGTCACAGGTAGGTAGTTGCTGAACAACTGTTCCAATAATTGGAGAACAGGGTGAAGAAAAGGGCAAGGCAAGCAGAAACACTGAATTTTACACCTGGAGAGCTGAAGTATAAACTACAAGCTCTAAATCAATCAAAGGGCAGGGGTCATATTAGCAGCTGTAAGGCGCAGTAATCAAGCGGGGCTTAGGATTCTAGGGGTGGGTCAAAGAGTTCAAGGTGGTACAGAGAAGTAAGTGGGTGTGTGGTGGTGGTGGTGGAGGAGACTAGGATGAAGAGCTTGCGAAAGCAGACTACTTGGATGAACACTTGTAAACTATGAAGTTAGGATAACTGCCAGGCCAACAATGGAGAAGGCAATGTACTGTGAATCAAGAAAAAACAACCTCCAAATGCTAAAGTTGCATGCTCCCTGGCTAAACAAATGGTCTGCCAACCACAGTATGTAAGCTATTAAAAATGTGGCAGTGTGTACTAAACAGTGGGGATTTGCATAGTATTTATTTATGTGGGGTTTCTTTCCTCCTCCTCCTCCAATTCAAAGATGGATTCCAGGGCCGTAAGCATTAAAAAGTTCCAATTATGGTAGCGTGAATGATAACAGAGTGTATTATAAAATATATATACAGTGAAGCTATTGATGGTCCAAGAACTGCTTCACAGGAGGAGGGCATATTTAGGAGAGTTTTGAAAGAAACGGAAAAAGGCAGCTTGATGGATAGAGATAGCAAATCTGATTAGGCTAACATAAAGCAATTGGGAAGTCATCCATTAACTTCGCCACAGAAGATTGATTCGTTGCAGAGGGGATGCAGTCAGTTCCACAGGACAGTGGAAAAGCTTAGATGTGATGGGTACGAAAAATCTAATTTTCATCCTATTTACTGGAGCTAGTGCAAGGGGAAAATAGCTTGTTCTCTGAGGGAACTAATGAAGTGTGATGAATTATGTGAAGATGAAAGATTAAATTAAGAGGAAAAATAGGAAAATGGGATAACACGAAGAAAACAAATGGAACTATTACTTCAGGCTCTGCAAAACACTTCCATAATGGAAATTTAGTTACTGCACATCCAACATCTACTATATAAATAACTGCAGGAAGTTTTCCTCAGAGAGTGCTGAAGAAAACAAAAACAAAAAAGCAAAATGTTTTCTTCGTAGTACCAAATCCTACATATCATTATTTCAAATAATCAAGATGAATAATTCTTACTCAGAAGTTTTCAAAACAAGGTGGATGCCTGAGATGGGCAGTAATAAAACATGTATTATCAGAGTTTGATTATGACTTTGAGGCATTTCTTATAGATAATATGTCATACAACCTGTGTTGGAAGTACAGGCTTCCATTGCAGTTTCCTACTTAAAATGGCTGTTTTCAAGGATGGGATAGAGACTTGCTTCTTTATGCATTTACCCTTTTTAGGTGTGGATCTAAACATGCAATGGATGAACGTGACAAATAGATTCTAAAAATATGCCCAGTATAGGCATGGCTGTGGCTCCTCATGGTTAGTTTCTGTATCCTAGAGTCACTGTAAACGGAGAATAATGTGGTCCTACTTTGGAAGTATAGCTCAGTTCTCACATTCAGTTTTGAAATGGTAATGCCACAAGTTTCGCCTTCCCTTCCCCCTCCCCCCGACGGTTCATAAGAGCCGATAGATGCAATATAAACTTTGAAATTTTAGCTTCCAGTAGTTTGTCAAGAACTGGTGATTATCGGAGAAATGGAAATTTATCATGGAATAAGCCTTGACATTTATTTTGAGTAGTCATATCATGGTGAGTTTACCACACCAAAATGGAAGACAGAAATAAAGCATAGAAAAACTAGCATTTTGGCCTAAGGAGTCATCCAGCCTGAACGGCTGTCAGATCACAATATTGGGGGGGGGGGGGACGGGACGACCCTGGCCAAAATCAGTGTTCCAATACAGATGACTCACAATTTGTGCAGAGGTTAGGATGCGGGGATTGCAAATATAGGTGAAATTGTGTGCAGCCAAATCAACCCCGTAAATGTCCCCACATAACCATCCCTACCTTTCTGGAGCCAGTTTATCAAGAGGGTCTCACTCCACATGCAAGGTGGAGAGCTTTTAAGCTCTTTGCCTTGCTTACCAGCTCTGGGTCATGTCCCATGGGAGCTTCCCAGAGCCTGGTAAGCAAGGCATAAATCAGACATAGGCAAATTCCGGCCCTCCAGATGTTTGGGACTACAATTCCCATCATCCCTAGCTAACAGGACCAGTGGTCAGGGATGATGGGAATTGTATTCCCAAACATCTGGAGGCCCGGAGTTTGCCTATGCCTGGCATAGATCTTAAAAACTCTCTCCACAGCAGGAAAACCCAGCATGGGAAGAGCTTTTAAGCTCTCTGCCTTGTGTGTGTTTAATTTGTGCCATCGCAGCTGGCTGGCCAGCAAGCGTGTAAAGCTGTGAGCGCACAAGTTAAATGTGTGTAAGTTGTGAGTTGACTGTACATTTGCATATGAAGATTTCCGAATGTCTCCACTGACAATGCTGGACCTACCGTGTTTCTCCTAAAATAAGACACCGTCTTATAATCTTTTTATCCTCCAAAAAACACAGTATGGCTTATTTTCGGGGGATGTCTTATTTTTATTAAGTGTGGTACACTTACCCCCCCCCCAAAAAAAACCAACCAACCAACCAAACAAACAAAAAAGCAGAGGATTATCTACCAGTAAATGGTTCTGCCAGCTCGGTACCTTGGACTGCTGCTGGCTCCCGGTGGATCGGGGATCACTGGAAACTAGATATACTGTTCTCTAATCATCAGTGCACAAAAAAGTCAGAATGAATAAATGTTGCTTGGAGGAGCCCTAAGCCTGTTTAGGATTGCAGGCCAACAGTGCAATCCTAGCCATCCTTACTCAGAAGTAAGCCCTGTCGAATTCAGTGGGTTTACTCCTAGATTGGGCTGCATTGCAACCCAAGTTATTTGGAGTGACAGTGACACTTAAGCATGATGCCAAGCGTGCAGCGGCCCCCCTGGACTGGAAGATTAACGCCAGGGGAACTTGACGGCTGACTCACTGTGATAATAGCTGGAAGGGAATCAAAGGGGAGATGAGAGAGAGAGAGAGAGAGTGAGAGAGAGAGAGGGGGGGGATACGCGCAGAAAAGAGCCGCTGCTTTCCATTCAGTGCCGTCCAAGGCATCTGCACTTTCCCAACAAAAACCCGGCCGCTCCGTCCAGCTGACTTACTCCAAAGTAGGGCATTTGGTCGCGCGTCAAAGCGGCGAGCTCCTCTTCAGCCAAGCTGGAGCGAACTATCAGCAGGGAGCAAGCCCAGAGGAGCTGCAGCAGGGATTTGGCACGGGACATTTCCTCCGTGTTTTAAGAGAGGGGAAAACCTTCCCGCGGAGTTGGCAGGAGAAGGACAGCCCCCGTCCGGGAGAGCATGAATGGGGAGCGAGGGGAGGGAGAGCAGCTGCTTCTGTGGGGCTGAGCTAAGCAGGGCGGGAGGCGCTTCCCGCCCTTTCCGCCCGAGGCAGAAAAAAAAACCCTCCACAATTTCTTCTCTCTTGTTGCTGCAAATTCTTCCCTCCCCTCCTGATCCTCGTAGCGCGCGCTTCGGCTGGGTCCTGGCCACTCAGGGCTTCGCGCGGCGCGCTGCTGCTGGCTCCCGGTGGATCAGGGATCCACACGGCGCGCGCACTGCGGCTACAGCTTCAGCTGGGTCCCAGCCACTCTGGGCTTTACACAGCAGCGCTGCTGCTGCTGCCTGTGTCCCGCTGGATCGGGTCCAAGCGGCGCGCGCTGCTGCTGGCTGTGTCCCGCTGGATCGGGGCCCGATATCACTACCGGAACCCGGTACGTCTTATTTTCGGGGTATGCCTAATATTTTGCGACTCCTTGAAAATCCTGCTATGCCTTATATTTTAGGTATGTCTTATAATATGAGAAACACGGTATTAGCATCTCTGAACTGCAAACCTAATCATTTATTGTGAGTGCAACTTCCTGCAAAAAAAGCCTGAACACCACACAGCTGAGGGGTGGGGGAACAACCCCCCTCAATATTATCTGGACTGAGTCTCAGTCTATTAGCTCTCATCCAGTCCACTAGTGCACCTAGGCACCCATTGCCTCACTGGGATTAAATGAAAAGAAGAATTAGAGATGGGGCGCAGGTGGTGCTGTGGGTTAAACCACAGAGCCTAGGGCTTGCTGACCTTAAGGTCGGCGGTTTGAATCCCTGCGATGGGGTGAGATCCCGTTGCTCGGTCCCAGCTCCTGCCCACCTAGCAGTTCGAAAGCACGTAAATAGGTAGATAAATAGGTACCGCTCCAGAGGGAAGGTAAACGGCGTTTCCGTGCGCTGCTCTGGTTCGCCAGAAGCGGCTTTGTCATGCTGGCCACATGACCCGGAAGCTGTACGCCGGCTCCCTCGGCCAGTAACACGAGATGAGCGCCGCAACCCCAGAGTCGGACACGACTGGACCTAATGGTCAGGGGTACCTTTACCTTTAACATCAGTATACTTATGACACCTCAGTCCAAATCTTCTGGATGTGTCTCCACAGTTTCATGTAGATGTTAAACAGCTTGTGAGTTTGAACAGGCATTTGTATCAATGGGCAGAGCACTCATCTGGCACCTCGTTCTGAAATTGGCCACCCAGTAAGAGCAGAACCATTACAGTGTAGGACCTTCAATCCCCAACTCAGATTGCCTATCTAGATATCATATCACAGGGTAACCAAAGCTGTTACCCTGCTTTGGATGTAGAAAAGACCTAGAACTGGCTAACAACCACTTGCCAAGGAAGGGAATGTTTGCAACTGGCCTATAGTGCTTTGAAGAATGCAATTTAAAAACAACAATGAAAACAACAACATGAAATCCCTCCACTTTAACTTAAATCTACCAAACAAAGGATAAAGTAATGGAAGTTTAAATTGCATTGAAGAAGATTAAAGTTGTGTCAAAACTACTAATGGCTCATACATGTAAATCCTCTGGATTTGAAATGTGGCTCTAAAGGGGGGGAAGGGGGGAGGAAAAAGTGCCTTCAACTAGCAAACAGATCACTATTAGCAGCTCTGTGTAGATGAAAAGTTTTAATAGGAAGCATATATTCTCATCACTAGAATAATTAATTACTGGCTTCTTTTCTTCCCACTGCAACATTTAGCCAGTTTATAAACACTTTTCTGTTTATGAATGTCCTTTTGATTACATTCAACGTCACTTTTGACATCACATTAAAAATATATCCTCATAGATGTAGGCTCAAAAAAGGGAGACACCGACAGCTTTCGAAACTGAAGCTTGTGGATAAGGATAATATATTAAAGAAATGAGGATGTTGTTGTGTCGCTAAATGACTTCCAGTTGTCCATATGCCCAGAAGCATAAATCTAAGAAAAAGCTTTGCTGATTGTAGCACATAAGGAGAGCACTTGGGGCAATAGCACAGATGCCACAGCTACACTTTCAATCTAGGAGCTGGATTGAGAAGGGGGAGGGCGGGCAGTGAGAGGAAGCGGTCGGTAAAATGATTTAAGATACCCAGGATATAATGGGATGAGTTGGAGAAGCCAGCATTTGTTATGTTAGAGGACAGGAGTATTAGGATTGTAGTTGACAAATCTTTAGCTGCTTGAATGGTTTAGGACTGCATTCAGCTTTCTGAGCCTATTAGTATCTTCTTGATTCCCAGTTTTGCAGATTTCTGGGGATTTCTACACGACATATGGGTAGCATTAAGAGCATTAAAGATTTATAAATTTGTATCATCGCGATAAGGCACACAAAGAGATGAAATATGCACATGGTTGGGTGTAATCCTCATACTGCTCAGGCTTGAATTAAACCAAAGACCCATTCATAGTCTAATACTATTAAAGAGAAACGAGAGAAAGAAATATCATTTAAGTTTATTCATACTAGCTTCAGGTGCCATGAACATAGCCCCAAGGTTTTCAATGTACAGTCGTACCTTGGCTCTCAAACGCCTTGGCTCCTGAACAAATCAGCTCCTGAACAATCGAAACCCAGAAGTGAGTGTTCCGGTTTTTGAACAATTTTCGGGAGCCGAACGTCTGGCATGGCTTCTGTGGCTTCTAATTGGCTGCAGGATGCTCCTGCAGCCAATCAGAAGCCATGCCTTGGTTTTCAAACGGTTCCAGGAGTCGAACGGACTCCCGGAACACATTCTGTTTGAGAACCAAGGTACGACTATACAGTTTATACACAGTCCAAGTAAATACCCTGTATTTACCCTGCCTATACAAACTGGCCCAATGATTCACTCATTCACATTTCACACATGTGACTCAACTATTTTAAAAAGAAGTGCTCATTATTTTTCAATCCCTACACAAATATGTGATGATTGTCAATATGAAGGATGGAATTTCTTATCATGGATCTTCATTCATTTCTCTAGCTAAACCAACGGCAAAGCCATTCCAGTCAGGAGAATTCCATGTACATGAATTGTCACCATATAGCTATATGTCAGCTATTCAGTGTAATCTGTAACTTAGTGTGACACTTAATACTACCTGTGTATCTAACTGGTTAAATACAAATGGAGTGCATACAGGAAACGAAACTTGCTATTTATTTTTAGTAAACAACTCCCACTAGGGAGCATAAAAAACAAATCTGGTTTCAAGTAGATGCTCTTTGAATACAAACAAATCCACAAAGAATATAATTCTTCTGGGAAACACACTAGAAGGCATGTCACAACATACATAAAAGTGTGCATCAATATTTTATATATCCTGTGGGAAAACTGACACTAGCCTTCAAAGTTGTTTAACCACACTGAAAATAAGTTGAGAACTGTGTATCTCACAACCTAATTCCTAATAGAAGTCTCTTTCGCAGGTATTTTATAAACCTACTTCTCTGGGCAAACAGGGGGGACTTCCGGTTAAGCGCCATAGTGATCGGTCGGGGGTAATCTCGGTTCCGAGAACCTACTTCTCCACTCCTCTGATGATCTTTTTGCACAATTCACTGAGAAGTGTGCAATTACACAGCCCAATTATACAGCTAGCAGATAAGAAATAGCATATAATTTTAGGATTAGTGCTAACTTCATTAAAAGTACTTTCATAAATAAGAAGCACAGCCTGACTGACAACATTACTGTCAGGCCTATTTTGCAAGAAAATAACCAAGTCCAACGTCACAACAGGGAAAATGCCATGGCTGAGTGGTAGAGCCTCTGCTCTGTGTGTAGAAGGTCTCAGGTTCAATCCCTGACATCTAGGTAGGGCTGGGAGACGCCTCTGCCTGAAACCATGGGCAGCTTCTGCCAACCTGTGTAAGCAATACCGATCTACATGGCCTGATGGTGTAACTCAGTATCAGGCAGCTTCCTATGTTCCAATAAAGGCAAAAACAGTTGTAGGGATGCAAACCAATAAAGTTTCAGAGAACTTCATTGAAAAATGAATTGCGAAGCAGACTAAAGAATAGGATACAGTTTACTGCAAAAAGAACTAATAGGGTGCCCAACAGGTACCACAAAGAACAGTGTAGATCTCCCTATGTCATAAAAATGTGATTTTTCAGAGTATGCTTAGAGCAGGGCGGTCCAATTGTTCATATCAAGTGGGCTGCAAGAGTACTTTGACATGGAACTTGTGGGCCGCACACTGTCTTGTTGTGTGGGGGTGGGGAGCAAGACCAAAATTTGACTCCTCCCAAAGCCAGGTAAGTGAGATGCTGAGCTTTGGGAAGGAGGTGTGAGGCTTTGGCAGGGTCCTACAGCCCCCCACCTTCTCCCCAAAGCTGGGAAAGAGGTAACTAGGCTTTGAGAAGGAGGGTGGAGAACTCTAGGCCCCTGTCAGAGCCCTCACACCTCCTTCCCAAAGCCCAGCACCTCACTTACCTGGCTTTGGGAAGGCAGCGCAAGGTTGGTGTGTGTGGGGTGTGGGTGTTAAATGTTGCCATGGGTTGCATGTTGAACTGCAGCCTCAGAACAAAAAAATGTGTCTTCAGAACTAATGGCCACATGTATTGGTCTAATGTGGAGCAATCTACATCCTGATAAATGCCATGGTTTTCATTCTTCTTCTTTTGCCTTTCATTCTTAAAAAAAGCTATGGTAGTTGTTTCTTAAACTGTAGGCCATAGTACACACTGAGGTGTTCTACGAGACTAACAGCGAAAACTGTCGAATGTCTTTTTCAACTCAAAACAGAGATGAACTCAGCATTTCAGTGCATCTACTCATTCTGCCTATTCTTTTACTGATGTTTTAAAAATGCCACTGCTTCCTTCCTTCATAGGCACCACACACTCCCTCAAGGACATATTCACCATTTCCCCCACTTGTTTGGCCGGTCCCACTCCAGATCCCATTTTAGGGAAGCTTTATTATTTAATGTTTAATGTTTTATTCTGTTTTTAATCTGTTGGGAGCCGCCCAGAGTGGTTGGTGAAACCCAGTCGGATGGGCAGGGTATAAATATTATTATTATTATTAGCCCAGAAATGAGTCAAACACGTTGACTCCACTCCTTCAAGGATTCCGTCTACATCCACTGACAGCACAAACTGAAAAGTATCCATAACAACAGGAACAGATGTCACCTTCATGGGAAAACGTACTTGTCAACTCAGGGAAAGGAAGAATTCAAGGATAAAAAAAGTGTTTTGTGGGAAATGGTTTGTTTTATTAAATATGTTTCAGTCAAATAGCATGATTGGTTTCCCCTATCAACTCATGAGGTTTTATGGAGTAATATTATAGACTGACTGAATTAATTTCCCTCCTTTTCTTTATGCTTGGCTAGTTTTTCATTTCTACGATGGTTCCCTGATTGCTTCACTTAAGTGTTTATTAGTGAGTTGTGGATTGTATATTTGTGGGAGATTTTGTTGCCTATTTGTTTTGCTCCTCTGTTTGTTGTAACCAAATGTATAGGTAATGTATGTGTTGAGTTTTTACTGGTTTTTTCGTTTGCTCCTTTATCCTTGATATGAAAGGTCTTAACCAACATTTCTTAAAACATTTGTCCCTTGCCTGCAGTTATGGGTCCCTACCCCATAAACAGATCTCACCAGTGAGAAAGACTGCAACCCGTGTGCTTGCTGTCTACTGTCCAGGCAGTCATTGCTTATGGGAAGTTTATGGGCAGTCCTTTATCTATGGACTTGGATCAGATAGGCATTCAAACAGAGACTCTTTTAAACAGAGGACTGTCCTCTGTCAAACAGCTACCCCAGTCTCCCTGTTCCTTTCCTATGCACATACTTGCAACAGCATGTGAAATGTAGGTCCTATTCCTTGTTGTTTGAGCTTGAAAATGAATTTAGATTTGACACAGGAATTTGTGCCTTTTCAAAAACCATGCATGTTTTAAAAACAAGGCTATCCATTCATGACTGGATGTCACCAATACATCTCTGCATTATTTTAAAAACTGTTCCATATGAAAACTTCTTTGGGAAGTTATTTCACTCTGTCAACATGCAGCGTGTCTTATGAAACAGCTCTAGGTTCTGAGCCACACTTAAATATGTACAACAGTGACCAAAAAAAAGCATTTGGGGAAGGGCCCAAGAACATAAAATTACTTCTGTGTTTATATGTAACCACCCTTAAAATGTAATGCAATTAGAGTTATCTGGAAACATTAAGTGGCTCACCGCTGGCTGACGGACAGGCTTGTAAATTGTATTAGAGAAGGGAACAAGCCTATTGCAGAGTTTGGGAAAGTTGCCAAAGTAGCCTGCAAAGTGATTTCTGGTCCTTGCTCTTTATTGCTTGTGATTATGTGATGTGTTTATCAGAATAATTTGATTTCATTTTTCCCACTCTGGGCAATGCTCCAAGCCTCAGAGGTATTAAGTAATTTAAAATTTGCCGTAGGTGTCCATAGAAAGGAACCTTGAATTGCCAAGAGCAGCTTGCTATGAAAAAAATACCAAAAATAATAATAATGCAATTCACTGCAAACTCTTGTACTGAAAGGTTTGGAGGTTATGCAGGAAAGTGTTATTGTAACTAATCTTGGAAGAGCAGGGAGGGATGATCAGGATCAACCTGCTCTATGAATTGCTGCTGTTTTACAACAACAACAACAACAACAACAACAACAACAACACCCATTTTTATCATGTTTATACCTCCCCACTTCTCTGTACTGTATCCTCAAAATAACCCTGTATGATGTATTAGGCTAGGAGATAGGCTTTACAACCAGGTTACCTTGTGAGTTTGGCTTGGGAGGTGGGAATTTGGATTTGACTCTGACTCTTTCCAGTTCCAAGCCATTAAACAGAAAATGAAATCTTTTTATTTATTTATTTTTGTCTTATCTGTAAAATCCTAAATACAGAGGTGGCATCATGCTGCTATCCCATACTTGTATCTGGACATCAGCAATGGTTTCCTCTGGACAAGATTAAGGTATTATACAAGTCCAAGATGATGACTTTGGTTTGTTTGTTTTATAGCCTTCACAAAAGAATCTTTAACATGATGGTTGCGGTGGGTGGCTAATGCTTCAAGTTGATACATTTCGATGATCCTATCTTGGATTTAAAAACCAATACAGTGGTACCTTGGTACTCGAATGGCTTGGCTCCTGAACAAATCAGCTCCCGAATGCCGCAAACCCGGAAGTAAGTGTTCCGGTGTGTGAACGCTTTTTGGAAGCCGAATGTCCGATGCAGCTTCTGCTTGAGTGAAGGAAGCTCTTGCAGCCAATCGGAAGCCGTGCCTTGGGTTTTGAATGGTTTCGGGAGTCGAACAGACTCCCGGAATGGATTAAGTTCAAGAACCAAGGTACCACTGTATATGAATAAGCTGTTTATTTGTGTACACAGCTTCTTTGCTAGCAAGCAACACAGGAAGTCTACAATTAACCATAGATTTCATTTCAGCCAATCTGGGAACCTATGGTTACTAGCTTTGGAACAAGTCCAGATATTAAAATTAGTTTAACGTCCTAATTTGTTCAAATTCTGCTAACCATACGTTTTTGGCATGGATAAATCAGGAAACTATGGTTCCCAATTTGATCAAAATTCATGTGAAGGAGCTGCATGTGTGAATATGTGCACAAGGCTCTTTCAAATCTAAGCTATGATACGTCTGAACCAGCTCACTTTCCAAATAAAAGCTGGTGTAGCTTAGTGGACAGTGAGCTGGGATTTCTGTGGTGTCGTTTGAATCTTACTTTAGGAACACACCTTCATTGGCAACTGGCTAGAGTAATACTGAATAACAACCCAGGGTTTTTGTAAGGTTGGCTGGCATCCATCCATCTCAGGAGACAATAGAGGAGTGGGCCTTTGAAGGTGAAATGAAACTGCTGGAAGCCACCTGTTGTAGCTGTAGAGTCCGATACAGGACAGAAATGATTGTTGCAACTGGTTGCAGATGAAAGGGTAATGAATACTAACTTAAAAACATGCTCACATACAGGAGTTTACTATAACTTTGAAGTTATAGTAAAAAATAATAATTGTACATTGGTTACACAAGAAGTTACCCTTCCCGTAAGCATTTATTCTAGAAATCTGTCTCATCTCTGTCAGAAAATCTGGAATACTTTGCTCTTTTCCTGGAGACAGTTGCTGATTATATCTACAAATGCATAGAATGAGTGCACACCAGGATGTGACAAGTACTATTTGATTATTTAATAGTACTCCTCCATGTTTTCTCTGCTTGAATGCAGCATCTAATTCTGTCTAATCATTCTATAAAGTGAACTCAGTAATGAGTGCTGTAAACACAGAGCAGAAGACAAGACCATGAGTTCTAAGTTTTTATCTGAAGATGCAACTTTTAAAAATTAAGCTGTTGTATAACGAGAAACTGGAATTAACCTGCTGGTAAGCTATCCACTTGCTTTAGATCCACGTTATTCAATTTTCCATTCTTATTTTTTAAAAAGGCCATTTAAAAACAAGAAATAGCTACATGATCAGCCCTAATGAGCAGAATAATGCAGTAATGTCCTAGTGCTTATACTAGCTTAAGATGGAACCAAAATGACAGGGGAACATCACAAACTGTCATGTTATACAACACTGCAGTGCTGTCCTGCTGCCTCAAATAATTCCTCTCTTAGAAGTTATACAGCTGCCTAATTCTCCAGCTCATCACAAGAAATGGAACCTACCAACCCCTGAGAAACATGTCTTCTAACACGCCAGTTCTTTTTTTCACCAATAAGCACCTCTTCTTCTCCTCAAAAACAGAAACCAAAGCATCCAGGAGGCTCCACTCTGTCACATATTTAGATGTCAAGAGGATCCCAAACATTTACTGGCACTATATCTGAGCTCCAAGTGCAAATTCACAGCAACAGAATTGTCACATTGAATAAGCTCCAAAGTAAGTTATCAAAGTTCAGAGGGGGAAAACCTCTTACCTTTGGTAGCGATTCGAACACACTGAGTTTTGGTCTCCTGTTAAGAAGAAAAATGGGAGAAAAATGCAATTAGCACCAGTAGCTTGGTAAATTCAGTGAAAGTTAGTTTAGGTCACTGTGCAAACACATTTATGAACTACTTACATATACAATGAATAAGGCATGACATGGTAAACACTTTTGATAGTGGAAGTATACTGCAGAGCTAAGTAAGGGCCTAAAATTCCTTTCATATATGTATATAGCTTTTACAGGCTGGGCTTCTAATCTATCAAGATCTCTGGCACACTCAGTGAATTGACTCTAGGTAAGCAGAAAGGCTTCTAGTTTAGGTTCACCCATGGCAACGTTAATTTTCTTTGCTATCTTCTCAGCAATGGGAAAATCCCACACTATTAGCGAGCCACTGAAAAATACAGGAAGGGTAAGAGGGAAGGATGTATCTCTGTATGTCTGTGTCAAGCAGGTGCTTTCACTGTACTGTTGACATTAAGTGGGCATTTTTTGCTATGATGCCTTATGTCAACAGTACCAGATGCTGAGAATTGCAGGTAGAGAGAGTGCTGTTGGGTTCAGGTCCGACTTTCAGCCTTCCCATCGGTCCTGGTTGGCCACTAGGAGTACAAGATGCTGGACTAGACAAGCCATTGGCCTGATCCAGCAGCCTCTTCTGATGTTCTTACAGCTTTAGAAGTCTGTTGAAAACTTTTCTGTTTCAGCAAGCCTATCCAGACACTTGATTGAGTTGCATTTGTTTTCATGCTTTATTGATGTTATCTCTGTTTTTAATGATGGTAATATGTGTACTTGTTTTTCATTTGGTCTGTGTGTTTTAGTCATATTTTATATGCAGTTGGACTTGTACACTGCTTGGATAACCCCCCCCCCCCAAAAAAAAAGTGGTCTATAAATATAAATGAATAACAAAATGTAGCAAAATGTGGGCTAGATGTAGGAAAATGTTGATAAAATTCATCAAGTCTAAGGCATCAAGCTGAAAGTTCTGTACTATTTCATTTTCCCACCACATGTGAAAGAAAGTTCCCCTTCCAGCATAGAGTGTAAACCAGGCATTCCAAACTGCGGCCCTCCAGATGTTTTGGGCTACAACTCCCATGATCCCTAGCTAACAGGACCAGTGATCAGGGATGATGGGAATTGTAGTCCAAAACATCTGGAAGGCCGAAGTTTGGGGATGCCTGCTGTAAACCATGTTTAAAGCTAGGTCATGTGCCACCAGCATGGGATTTAATAAAACATCTATTTTATAGTGGCACATAATGAAATACTTAGATAGGGCCTCCCAGATTTCCTGCCAATCTTTTTACCTCCAGCTTCATTTGCAAATTTGATTTCCTAATATCAGAATGCAATTATTCTAAAATTATCCATTTTTTAATTTATTTATTTTTTTAAAAACCCCACGAGTTTCTCCCATCAGGAAAATCCTCCAGTTCCACAGCTATTCTAGCACACAAATTCACAAGCTGTGACATTTTCCTCATCTTGCTATGATAAACAGCTAATTCTTATAATTATAGACATTAGGCGAGGCTTCATTCTAGAGCCTCAAAGGCAAAGTCATTGATAGCTGTGATCTCTTCATTACTAGCTGCAGCTGAAATCCAAATGGCAGGGTAGAAATCGCTTTGGTTTCTTTTGAAAGCAGATTAACCTTCCCGAAGCCTATCAGTCTAGGTACAATCTCCCCTCAAATCCCTCCTCTCCACCTCCTCGCGCCTCAGCCATCTGCTACTGGGGCACAATAACCAGGAGACAGAGATTGCATACAAGACTATACTTAATTCTCAAATCGAAGTTTTAAATATCTCCGCCACTGTTCTAAATGCCGCTTCCTCCTTTTCCGTCCCGTATTTCAGTTTACAAAAGTAAAATGATTCAGTGGCAGCAGCAGCATGGGGCTTATCAAGTCATGTTGCTTTTCACACCTAGAGCTGCCTGCAGTATTTAACTTCCTGTTGCTTTGTTCTCTATCAATATGCATACTGAAATAGAAGCAGTGCTGTATGGTGTCAAGATATCAAATGGGGAGGAAATAGCAATGGCGATCTGCAGCCATACCTTTCCTATGAGCACAGTGGTCAAGCAATTTGGAAGCAAACCTGTGTACTGATGCTTTTCACAAACATGTAGCTGCTATGGGAGTTACAGTGGCTTTTTAAAACAAACTTGTTTTTTCTTATTTGATGTTCGGCATGTGGGGCACTGCTTTATTAGGCCTGCTGAGCAAGCTGGGTTTTGTATATCCGGAAGCAATTTAATCTCCTGCACTACCTGGGCACTGAGAACAGTAGGAGGGGCATTATTTTCCTTGGAATGTGGAAACATACACGGCTGAAATTTATTTTACCGACGCTACTGCTCCAAAGAAACTTACTAAATTTTCAAACAGTAATAGTTGCTGTGGGGGAAATGGTGTGTGGAATATGAATGGCACAGAGCCATGCCGTTTGAAAATGGAAACCACGGAAAGGGTTTGTAATAACAAACCAAAGAACCCAACAACTTTGGCCTACATCCAGATGCTCTAGGCAGGATGAGATGGCCCTGCCTCTGGTGACAGATACGGAGATACTGCTAAAGGGAAGCAAACTGTCTATTCAGGCGATATTGTTCACCCATAATGTGCGGTGTGTCATTTGAATTTTTCACACCAGGAACAAAAACATATTGAGCAACCTCTGGACATGAGTCTAGGTCTATACACAGAAGCTGTTTCACTGGGTGCATTTAGGTTGCTGTTTTAAACTTTGCTGCTCTCTGTTTTAGTAGGGGGGAGGTGTGTGTGTGTGTGTTGGTGTGTGTGAGTGATAATTTTATTTTACTGCAGTTAGCTACCTTGGTTTGGAAAGACAGGATCAAAATGTTTTCAATAAATAAAACCAAATGTGACTTTTGACTCCTCTCCACCACCCCTCCGGCAAGTCTGCATGCTGCTCAACAAGCCTCTTTTGATATAGGCTAGGGCAATCGAAAGTTGTTTACTGTGTATACCTGGGTGGAGGGATTGCTGTATGAAAGGAACAAGTGAAAAGCTCAGTGCTGCTCATGTGCAAGCTAGTTGTCTGTGTCATGAAGATCTTTCTGGACCAAGGCCTTGGCCTGATAGTCCAAATAACCTCTAGCAACAGATCTGATTTTTCCCCCAGAAGAAAATTCAGGGAGGTGCCTACCTTCTCGACACTGCTCATGGCTTGGAAGTAGATGTTATATCCTTTACGGGGAGCCAACGGTGGGTTCCAGAAGCCTTGGTAAGTTCTGTTATCACCAACTGTGAAAGGGGCTGGTTCAGGAAGGTTACCAGGTGGCAATTCTGCAGCAAAATAATATGGCGAGCCACTGCTCAGAGCATTTTGATATGTGACAGGAATCTGGTAGCAGTCCATTGCACCTGTTTCTCGTTTTGTCCGATGAGGATGCAGCTCTTCAACAACAATCTGATAGGCGCTGTTAAAAAGCCAAGAGAAAAACATGACTTATAAGAGGATGCCAGACTGACAGCACACAACACTATATCACATAACTATGTTGCGCCAAATAGTACCACAGTCAGCTCAGAAGTGCAAGTCGAGGAGAGAAGCAGGTTTAAAAATGGCAGCTTATGCTTCCCATAACCAAATCATATTCAGCAATAGGCCCCGAGTGAAGGTGGTCATTTTATTTCTCCTAATTTTAATTTCAGCTCTCTCTTTTATTTTCACAGCAACGTCGCTCTCAGCCTCCCTTCCCCAAAAGATCTAATGGAACAGGAAAGCCGTTCTCATCACTGATGTAGACTTTGAACTATTAAGCAGACCAGGACTGGATCTTACATTAAGCACAGACATTTTTAATAGATTAATCCTTCTGCTTGATAATTTGCAGCATTTGAAGTCAGCATTTGCCTTTGAAAGGATATTATAGAAAGCTCAGCTTCAAGGCCCGCCGTGGCAGCCTCCAAGCAATGCCTGAAGCACCAATTTGCTGTTGTCATATTACTAGAGACAGAAGCGCGTCGACAGGCATCTCCACCTTTTGACCTTGCTGTGGCATCTAACTTGGCTCACAGCTATGCAGATCTAAAGTATAAGCGACATCCTGTAATACAAGCACAGATGGACGGAAATCTGTCCACTCCCTCCAAATAGTCTGACTCCTTTCCCTACAGTTGCCACTGACAAAACCGTTACAAATTGCTAGAGCAGATGGCATCTAGCCTATTAAAAAAAAAAAGGACAGGGAAAAAAAGCTAACCTCCCAAAACAAACTTCAGCCTAAACTTGCCAATACCTTCCTCGCAATGACAGCTCTTGGTCATTCCTCATAAAAATCTCATTTTACCAGAGAATGTAATTATAGCTCTTCTTTTCCCTATAGAGGAAAGAGGCAAACAACTGAAACGTTAGACTAATTGATAATCAGCACTTGGATGTTCTGTTAGAAAGTGCCATAAAGGACAAAGTTGAATTGAGCTCCTGTTTTAAAAAAGAACCATGGCATTTTCAAGTACGTCAAAATCTCTTCCTCCCCAGACTCCCACAATGAAATAAAATAAAATGGGACCATATCCAAAAATATGGAGGTCCACATGCAATGCTGTATATAAATCATTCGAGCTAGTTGGGATTCATGTAGGTGTAAGGGACACACGGGTGGCGCTGTGGGTTAAACCATAGAGCCCAGGGCTTCCCGATCAGAAGGTTGGCGGTTCGAATCCCCATGACAGGGTGAGCTCCCGTTGTTTGGTCCCTGCTCCTGCCAACCTAGCAGTTCGAAAGCACGTCAAAGTGCAAGTAGATAAATAGGTACCGCTGCAGCAGGAAGGTAGACGGCGTTTCCGTGCGCTGCTCTGGTTCGCCAGAAGCAGCTTAGTCATGCTGGCCACATGACCCGGAAGCTGTATGCCGGCTCCCTCGGCCAATAATGCGAGATGAGCACCGCAACCCCAGAGTCGGTCACGACTGGACCTAATGGTCAGGGGTCCCTTTACCTTTAAGGGACATTTTTACTTGCTTCTAATGCTCTGCTGCAGATGCTCACCACTCCAACTCCCATCAAACCTGATCAGCAGCCACGTTGGCTTGGGCTGCTAGGAATCCAACAACACCCAGAGAGTCACAGGTTCACCACTCCTGCCCCTGGTAAACTCTGCTAAGGTAGCAAAAAGCAAAGTGAGCATGACCTCAAGCAATGAGAAGCAGTGGGGACAAATTGGAGTAAAGGTGGGGGGAAGACGGGGAAGCTTATTCCATTTGGGTGATATCCAACCAAGTCATACTCAGAGAAGACCCACTCAAATTAGGCTTAGTTGGAGACAATCCCTAATTTTCTTTTCAGATACTCTCACATGAAAAGGTGTTAAATAATACATGCTTTATTCATTCCCTCCCTTAAGAATCTAGGCAGTAATGCATTACAATCTTAGTTTTGCATAGGCAATTGGCTTTCCCTCTTGGGAACAATGGACATCTTAATGCTTGCCTCTGCAGACACTGTCACTCCTTTCCCGAGCGCTGCCAACACAAAACAAATGACAAGACTTTTGCTCTCCAAAATGCCAGGAGATCAGTAAACTTGTCAATTCCAATATCTGGCCACTTTAGGAGAATAAAGCCCGAGGGAAGAGCGGAAGCAGGGTGAAGCGTGCGTATGAAATGTTTCATTTATTTATGATTCAATTTGTGTTTTAACATGAAACCAAGGTTTCATTCAAGGGAGGAGTTACAAACATTCATTATCTTTTAGGGAGGCAACAGAGGGAGTGTTCAAAGTTTGCTATTTCAAGGGCACTGTAGCTTAATCCACCAAAAGAAGCAGACGAGGTGGTAAATCTGATGCTGGAGTGTGTCATTTCAGGGGGCAAACAGGAGATTGCCTGCTTTGAGGAGGGTGTACAGCATATACAAGACTAGTATATCAGGGAGAAGGATTTGAAGAACATCTAGGTTTCAACTTGCAGTGAGTTTATTTTAATTGGATGAACAATCTGCTATTTGCGCACACGGCTCAGCAGAATTCAGTCTACAAGTTTAACCAGCTATCTTCCTATGTTGTCCTGGAAAACAGAACACAGTGAGAGTAATGAGAGCCAGTGGGGTGCACTGCTCATCTTATAGGTTACCTTAGTGTAAGGACCTATCTTAAGAGTGTAGGACTAAAACCTGGGAAATCAAATCCCTACTTGGCCATGAAACTCACTGGAAGATGACCTTGGGCCACCCACAGCCTCTTAGCCATCTCACAGGATTGTTGTGAGGATAAAACAGAGAAGGAGAGAGCCGTGGTGTGGTGGGATAGAAAGGTAATGAAACAATTTAAAATATCAGGCAGTTTGGAAATGCTTTTAAATAAAGAAACAGCAACAGTATAGCTCCACCAGTTTGAAAGGGGGTGGGGAAGCTAACATGGAAGAAGAAGAAGAAGAAGAAGAAGAAGAAGAAGAAGAAGAAGAAGAAGAAGAAGAAGAAGAAGAAAAGAAGAGTAATAATAATAATTTATTTATACCCCACCCATCTGGCTGGGTTTCCCCAGCCACTCTGGGTGGCTCCCAACAGAATATTAAAAACATGATAAAACATCAAACATTAAAAACTTTCCTAAACAGGAGTGCCTTCAGGTGTCTTCTATAAGTTGTGTAGTTCTTTATCTCCTTGACATCTGATGGGAGGGCGTTCTACAGGGCGGGCGCCACTACCGAAAAGGCCCTCTGCCTGGTTCCGTGTAACCTCACTTCTCACAGTGAGGGAACCGCCAGAAGGCCCTCGGAGCTGGACCTCAGTATCCGGGCAGAACAATGGGGGTGGAGACGCTTCTTCAGGTATACTGGACCGAGGCTTTAAAGTAAGGTTGCCAGATTATTTTCAATGAATCCATGGACACTTTTCAACTTCAATGGATTTTGTATGGGGACGTCTGGTAACCTTACTTTAAATGTCAGCACCAACACTTCTAAACACTTGAATTGTGCTTAGAAATGTACTGGGAGCCAATGTAGGTCTTTCAAGACCTGTGTTATAAGGTCTCGGCGGCCACTCCCAGTCACCAGTCTAGCTGCCGCATTCTGGATTAGTTGGTCCTTATAATCATTCACTGGCAATTACTTGCCACCTTTATTTATTAATTTTGGAGACACTGTTCAGTAGAGAGGCTTAAATAGTGCATGCTGCCACTGATAAGCAAATCACCTTTCTTTGCAGCTCACCGATGAATAAATGTTTCTTCCTTACTGGCTGAGCTGAGAGCCTCCAGCTTGGTAAAAGTAAGGCTTAATATCTGATTATAAATACTGATTCATCCAGTCTCCCTTTGTATTTCATGTCTGCTGTTTGGCTTACAACTTCAGGAGGCCATAAAGAAAACTAGAGATTATGAGATAACGCTTGGCAGGCAAGACACGATTATGTCATGATTAGAGCTGTGACTACCGCCGCATGTTGCATCTTAAGGAATGATTGACGGCACCTGCAAATTTGAATTGGATTACCCAAACATCTGCTTCAAGAGGCATGTGCACGAAGCAGGCAAGGAATACAAGGGAGCATTTATATCAGGAAGGCTGACTCCTAAAACACATAATTAGATGCTGCATATTTAAATTGAGTAAGTTTGTTGAACTGTTTAACATTGGCATTTTCCCGAGAGATCGAGAATAGAAATGGGCTGTCAAAAATGCATCCTGAGATGTTCTGGTTTCAGAACGTCAGCTGGGACTTATCTTGCCACAACTAAGTAACCTGGAGCTAAGCCAGATAATTGTTTTAAAAAAGAGCAGAAATTAGTGCCATAGTAAATAGGGAGCAGATACTGCTGCACCATAAAAAGCTCCTCTATGTGAGGAGGGTCTCTAGCCCAACAAAGGGCCCTCCTCATATGGAAGAGCTCTGGGGTTTGCTCATATTTAATGGCTTATATTCAATGCTTAAACAGCAGCTTAAATGCAAATTGTTGACCAGTGACAGGGCCTTCTTGGTGGCAGCTCCACATTTGTAGAATGTACTACCTGGCAAGGTGCTTCTCTCTGTCTTCCTCATTAACAATGTTCAGGAGAAGCATAAAGACATTCATGTTTACCCAGGTTGAAAGATTATGTTCCTGGCAAGTTTGAAAACATTACATGTGAGGGTATGTGATTCTTTTAAAAATGTTTTTAAATGTTTTTAACAGTTGCTTTTTTAAAATAAACAAATAAATGTTTTCCATATGCTTTCATTTTATTTTTAACTGTAATGTTTTAACTTTTCTGTGTTTGCCACCAGGGCTCCTTTGGAAGAAGGGCAGGATATTAATTTAAATAAGTACCGGTAAGTAATAGAAACACAAACTATTAACATCAGAAGCTACAAAAATTAAACAAAAACAACACTCGCCACATCGTCGAGAGGTGAAACACAGATTTTCAAACTGAGATATCCAGACTACAGAAGTCATTTTAAAGAACTTGCTGAAGCAAGAAACACCATCTTGCTTCATATGCAAACAAGGTTGTGCAAATTTTCTGAATTCTTCTGGCAAGTGTGGTTGCAGAGCATTATCCCCTATGCATATGTATCCCCACCACTATTCCACTTTTTAACAACAGGGAACTGAGTCAACACACATCACCTGGGCCCATAGCCTCATGGTATGTCGATGGCAGAAGGGGACTTGAACCTAGTCTTTTACTGCTGAACCAGGAACATATCACCATATAAGGGTTGCAGGTTTACTCAGATGTCAAGTCCTATCTGCATAGGATTGAGCACCTTCCATATTTCACTAATAATAATAATAATAATAATAATAATAATAATAATAATATTTTATTTATACCCCGCCCTTCCCAGCCCACCAATAAAACAATAAAGGAATAAAACATCAGGGTTAAACTAAAACCAACCCAAAGGCCAGGCAGAACAGCTCTGTCTTGCAGGCCCTGTGGAAAGATGCCAAATCCCGCAGGGCCCTGGTCTCTTGTGACAGACCATTCCACCAAGTCGGGGCCAGTACTGAGAAGGCCCTGGCCCTAGTTGCTGCCAGCCTTGCATCCTTATGGCTTGGGACCTCCAAAATGTTATTATTTGAGGACCTTAAGGTCCTCTGTGGTGCATACCAGGAGAGGCGGTCCCTTAGGTACGAGGGTCCTAGGCTAAAAGTACAAGATCAAATAATTAAACAAAAACTTGATTAAATCAAAGAAGCCTTTCAATGGATCAGGTCTTGAATAGCTAAGGTTACTGATAATTGAAAAATTATTTTATTATCTAATCAGGGTAGCTAACCTGTGGCCTTCCAGATGCTGTTGGATTCCAACTCCCATCATCTCTGCCCACTACCCATGCTAGATGGGGATGATGGAAGTTGTAGTCCAACAACTTCTGGAGGGACAGTAGTTGGCTACCCTGATCTAAATGTTTAGCCATAGGCTTTAACTATAGAATGGTTTGCATATTGTGGTGGTGGTTGTTTTTTACCTGATAGGAGCTCCTTTGGCTTGTGCTGGTCTCAGGAGCACAGTGATGGCTGTTTCATTGAAAGATGCATCAATACCTTCATAGTCTGGTAATGTGGGAGCTAATCAGAAGAAAAATAAAATCAATCAAAACAGATAACTTTTCTACCAGTTTCTACAATGTACAAACAATCACATTTCTCAATTGTGATCAGATGGTTGGTTGTTTTAGTGTTTTATGGTTTTTGTAAATTACTTTGATTCACTTTTGTGAAGAAAGTGAATGATGATGATGAATAAATAATACTATTGTATTTCTGGAATGCATTGCATATTGGTTTTAATTGTTCTGAGAGATGCATAATGACTAGAAGAGTGGTATATAATTTTTTGCATACATTAATGAATGGAAATAATCTCAGTGGAAATCTTGTGGGTAGACTCTTATGATCTGAAGAAATCATAACCATTTTTATTTAGTGTTTCAACAAATGTTGCATAAGAAATGCTCCTCAAGTAACAGCAGGAGCATATTGTGGAAATGTGTATCTATTATGTATAAACTGTTCTACCATGATCAATTTTTCCCCACTTAATTGATTGAAATTATGAAATGACATGACAGTGATATGGCAGCAGCTCAGGATGAAAGACATTAGCATTAACAGTTGCACATGGTAAAATAATTATAATTTTTCAGGTCTTCTGAAAACTTGAAACTATCCTTCCTAAATTATTCATCTCTAGAAACCTGATGTTTAATCCCAGTCTTTTGAAACAGAATCAGTTTTCTGTTGGAGCTGCCAGGTGATAAAGAACCAATATTCAAATGAAAGAAGAAGAAGAAGAGTTTTGGATTTGATATCCCGCTTTATTACTACCTGAAGGAGTCTCAAAGCGACTAACATTCTCCTTTCCCTTTCTCCCCCACAACACTCTGTGAGGTGAGTGGGGACTTCAAAGAAGTGTGACTAGCCCAAGGTCACCCAGCAGCTGCATGAGCGGAGACGCGAACCAGGTTCACCAGATTACGAGTCTACCGCTCTTAACCACTACACCACACTGGATACCCTGCATTCCAACAGCAAGCAGCTTTTGACTCTCTTCTAACCCTTACACAGATTTCTATAGAGACAGGCTATCTCCTCTCTGTACTGGCATTATGAACTGATTTTGGCATGTATCTGACAGGTAAAGAAAGATTTGCAGTTGCCATACACATGGGAGCCTTGCGAATACTTGTTCCTTCTGAATACAGAAGTCATTCATGATCCCATGTCTCATTTCTTGCTGTGATAACCAACGACCAACTATGTCCCATCAGCATAAAGATTGCTGCTTGCACAACAGGACTTTCTCCTTCACTGCATATACCCTACAGCCTCCCCAAATTTGCTCAAGAAGGTTTTATAAACCCCTAGAAAGCACAAGGATTTCCATCCTTGCACTGATGGAACAAGAGATTTAGTGCTACTTTGGATTCTACCCCACTTATTTCAAAATGTATCAGTTCAGGGCTAAGCTAATATGGTGTCTTCATAACCTTCTCAGACTACACAAGGAAACAGAAAGCTGTTGAATAATAAGTCAGACCAGTGGTCCACCTAGCTCAGTGTTGTCTACAATGATTGACACCAATTCTTCAGGACTTCATACAGTGGTCCCACCCAGCCCTACTTGGGACCTCTTGCACATGAAGAAGATGCTCTACCACTGAGCTATGGTACTTCCCCATCTACAACTACAATTCCTCAACACTGGCCATGATGGTTGGGGCTGATGGAATGTGAAGCCCAACATCATCTGTGGTACTACGTTCTCCACCCTTGCATTAAATGCATGGCACAACGCAGGAGAATGAAAAAGCAGGAACATTTTATGAAGATCGGGTTGAAAATCTCCCAACATAGCTGGATCTAGTAAACGTCCCATGTTCGTTACGTGAATAATGTATAGCAACCTGGCCCAAAGTCAAATTGCTGTATCCGCGTGGCAAAATGTGTGCGTCCCTTAATGGCCATGTTGATGATACAGAGAAACAGCAGCTGATGTAACATATTGCATTCATTTCCCAGGACTCCAGCACTCACTTCCAGTAGCTCTACAGAGCTCAGTTTCCAAAGAAGCCCAGAAACTACTGCTAGGCTATTGAAGAACTGTGGGTGCTTCAGCCTCCTATTTGATATTACCGGTACTCATATGCAAACACTACTTACCTATTTTGTGTCATGCATAAAAGATAGCAAACACAGTAAAGTTTAATATAAAACGATGAACAACCTTAAATTAGAGGTGCATTATTTTCATTTATGCATCTCGGTTTGGATTTTAGCACCAATTTCCATTACAGTGGTACCTCTAGTTACGAACTTAATTCGTTCCAGAGGTCCATTCTTAACCTGAAACTGTTCTTAACTAGAGGCGTGCTTTCGCTAATGGAGACTAAGTTAACACAGAAGAAGGAGGGGAGACTGCATGAGTGCAGTAGGTATCTCTCTCTCTACTGCCCCCCATCTCAATCATAGTCCACATGTTCAGGGGCAATTGTCTTCAGCAAGCAAGCATCCAGTAGTCATTGGGGTTCCCATTCCTGGAATATCAGGGTTGCAAACATGCAGTTACCTCTGTGAACAAAGGAGGCTTCCCCACTGCAGACAATCCCCCTTGAACATGCACAGAGCAAGGGGAGTGGGACGGAGCTTGCACTCTCATACACAATATCCCCTCCTTGCATGTTAAATTAAACCCAATGATCTTCTCTTGACTGCAGCCAGCATGCTTTATTAGTATTCCCTGAATGGAAGGGGGAACAATTTATGTAAAAACAAATGTAAGAATATGAAAAATATATTTGTGTGTGTGCTTGCCATTACCTGAAATATTGGTGGTTACATTGATTGCCGCAGCTGGCCCAAATCCTTTCACCGTGCTGGCCCTTATATAAAACTGGTAGGTAGTCCCGGGATGTAGATGGGAAAAGACATGATGTGTACTGTTCCATAGCTTTGACACAGTTTGAGCTGGCCCAGCCACTGGAACTGCGGGATCAAATGATCTTATGCTGCTGTAACTGACCTGTGGAAACAATTTCGGAGTCTTAGCAGGATCCCTGGCAGGATTAAGGAATTTCTGAGAATCAGTGAAACGTTTAGATTAAGCTTCTGGATTGCAACGAAAGAACCTTGCTTTCAAATCCAAACTTAGCATATAGTGGCAATGGACACACGGCAATCTCTCCATCTTGGCTCTCTGTAAGCTCGGTAAATCAAAATCAATCTATAACACCAGAAAGAATGATTTGGCTCGTATAATTTTTGTGAGATGAACAAAATGGTTCTACATTTCACTAATTTAAGGCTATACAATAGGGAACCCCAGACCCTACAGGCCTCTAATTCTGGCTCCCAGGACTTTCCCCAGACCATGTTCCCTCAGCAGCCCTGCTCTGCATCATCCTCAAGTATTTTTGCCTGATCGGAAATTGTCCTTTAACTGTAAACATGCCTCTTACTTGCCTGGATGGGGGGGGGTGCATGAACAGAAACATGCATGGCTGGAATATACTATACTATACACAGGAAGAATTGCATCCATTTCCTCAACCACTTTTGCCTCTGGCACATTGGACATGTAGGCCCCCAAAGGTTGATCACCGGGGATGGGGCCTTTCTGCATAAAATGATCCCTTTGACCTACTATATACAACATTGGACTAATCATGCTGACTGCAGCTTGGCAAGTGGCAAAATTTAGACGTATATTGAGTCCTGTCCCCTGACCCCAGGCTACCAAACATGGCAGTTGAGTCACAAGTTGTGGGGGCTTTCTCTAATTTCTCTACAAAATCAGATATCTACTTCAAATCTTGTCATCCAGGTGAAGGCAGGAAGCCCTCTTATTTGCTTTGTTATCGTAAAGTGGCAGACAGCTGCTTATTTCCTTCATTCCTCTCTTTCTGTTAAAAAGTACTACTTAAATATAGTGAAGCAATGCTATGTATGTATTCAAGCCCACCCATGATATACTGAGCTTTTTCATTAGTATAGTGGTGAAATTCAAGAATGTAAAGCACTAATGAGGATAAGCAGAAATATGCTAGGTCATGTAAAATATGATAGCATTTAACTGCCTCCTGTAAGTATTTAATTTGTTTTTTAAGCAGAAAAGTAATATTGTCAAGGCTGCCCAGTTCGGAGTATGATAGATCCACAGGAAATTTGGTGCAAAATTATTGTTTTCCCTTCCTTCCCCAAGGGCTCATTCATCAAACCACTGTTGCTGCTTTTTGAATCACCAGAATTTGCATTCAGAGTTTCTTGAAGGGGAAAAACATGTTACCTTGAAGACTAGAATTGTCAGGTTTCTATTAATAAATTTTCACATATATTACCTGTAGCCTTCACTGGACAGGGCTCCATTAAATCATGATTCAGGAAGGCTATATATTAATGCTACCAGATCTAAATCAAAGTTACAAATTTAAGCTCTAGGTTTCATCATTTATTAAAAGTCTATTGGCAGAGCAAGCCTGTATCATTATATAATTTTAGAAAGAGTTCTTAATATTTTTTAATCACAATAGTTCAACCATTCTGTAATTAAATTTTAGAATTATTATGACATACTGATTTCAGGCTCAGGTCAGTCATTGAGTGGACAGCACCATGAATAGATTCACATTATTATATACTGTACTGTTCTGCACAAAAAAAGAGTTCACTTAAAAAAAAAGATTAAGTTTATCATTAAATTCCCAAGTACCAAAAAGAGACTCAAAAGAAGGGACAAACTTAAATCATATCTCATTCCTACAAAGTAATGGAAGAAATAGTTATATCGGATTCCTCAGAGCCAGTTTTGAATATGGATCAGGGTGATTTTAACTAGAGACATTTTCCAGGCCAACTACATTGGCACACTATAAGTTGAAGACCAGCATGCCAGTGAAAAATGAAGCATAGCTTAAAATTTTAGGGAAAATGTACATATCATGCCCAAGATTCTCTTGCATACTCCAAACACAGGACACCACAGCCATTAATTTTTTTAAATACCTCATACTGTGTGATGATCCCATTTGAATCCATAGGTTCTTTCCAGTTTAGGAAGATCTTGTCTTCAAAGGGAGTTCCTTTTAGTGATTTTGCTGGTACAGGACCAGGCACTGTAAAACAAACAAAAAACATCCAGGTTTAAAGGTGTTAGCGAAACAATCCTCCCAAAAGTCAGATAAAGGCAACCCCCTCAAACGAATAATTATTGGGCTTAGAATCAAGCCACATTAAATGGCAGCTTGGTTTTGAGCATTGATGAATTGTTGTTTAAATAGCAGCCTGGATCATGAATAAATTGGTTCAAAATGAGTCAGCTTTGCAATTCCACTGGTCCATTATGAGTCACGTTACAGCCTGTTGGAACTATCAGCAGATCATTTGGCAAAGGTGTGTATCTAAAAAGAAAGTGTGGGACAATGCAAAGGGGAGGGGAGAATTAAGAAAGCTCCAACAAGTTACTTCTATTTAAACTTGTATTAGCCTACCTTTTAAATTATTCCCCCTTCAACCTCACACTCTTAAACCTTAAAATGCAATGAGTTCCATATATTACCTTTTTGAAAGATTTGTTCCCAAAACATGTTTCAAATTTGTAATGGGCAGAAACAAAGCCATTGGATCAAAGGAACTATAAGCAGTAGTAGGGCATATCAAGAGGTCCATCACAAGTGTCAGATTTATTTCAGATTCTATGAAACTAACAATAATATGCTGCCCCTGGGACAAACAAATTAATATGGTGAATTAAAAATAAATTCACGGAGCAAAAAGTCCATAGGTGCACAGATGAGATTCAAGTACTCAGCTTCCATGAGTTATATTCACCCATCAGTCAACTGAAGACTACTATTCTTTGCTTCACAATACTGACAAAGATTCAGGCTGAGATGACGGCTGATGTCCCTTGACAGTCCCCCTGTGCTGTTTTGTGGCATTTGTTGATGTGCTGTAGGCATCTTTATGTTTTCTATGGCAGTGCTCTGTGTTTCTCTTGTCTACAGTTCAAATGAAGCATATATTGCACAGGGCCTAGCCCAGGTGATAGACTTCCTTTGGCAGTTGCATGTGCACATGACAGACTGCAATGAAATGTGTCTAGCAAATGAACATGATTATAGTATGCACAATGCTTGATTGTTCATTACAAACAGAGTTATTTAAGGCTGCAAGCTTATGGCCAACTAAAGTGCTTTGCAGCTGAATACAAGACTGCTGGACTGAAAATCATCACCCCACAGAGAGCCTAGAATCCAGCAGCTAAATAACTGGTTGGTTAGCTCAGATAAAGATACGTGATTCAGCTCCGCTACCTAGAAGTCATAATACCAAAGTAACAGAAGAATCAATTTGTTGCAAAATTCCCTCTTAATGGCTAGACTCTAAGCCAGGGATGGGCAACTTGTGGAACTCTAGGTGCTGTTGGATTCCCAACTCAGATCAGTCTCAGACAGCATGGCGATGGTCAGGGATGATGGGAGTGTTAGTCCAACCACATTTGCTGGCTAACTGGGTCCTCAACTCTACTCCAGACCTAGCAGCCAGAGAGCTCTTTGCTAATAGTACAAACACGTACCTACACTTGGGTGTACTTTTGCCCTATACTACTTTCTCCTTGGAACTGAAAATAATAAAACATAACAAGGGGAAGCCAGGTCTCCACTATCTGTTAGCAATGTGTTGTCTTTCAGCTCAAAGCTCATTTTGTCCCTTCTCTATTAGATGCTGTCTCTCTTGACCAGCCTCCCTATTATTCCTCCAATAGTTTTTTCCAAGCACAAGTGCTAAAGAGTTTTTATTTAGAGACCCCTTTCTGATCAACTACTGTTTCTGTCTCAACTCCCTGCCTCCTCTGCTGGATATCTGATATGAGAGAGAGAGAAAGAGAGAAGGAGAGAGACTTGGCTCCAGAAAATAAATAAAGGGCATAAGATAGCTGGAAATATGGAATTGTCATACGAGCACCTGAAAATCCCAGTATGTAAAATAATATAACTTCAAATTTGTATTATACATTTTTGTAGGTATATAAATCACAGATTTTTGAACATCTGGAGATGGCAATATTGGGTCTGCAGGAGATTTATGTCTTTCCTTGTATCCCCACATTTCTTTCTAAGGACCCCAAGGGAAAGAAACCAGCAGCCAGCTCACATTCTACACTCCTGTATTCATATATTTTGTTGGCGGAAGTAGAGCTGACTGGAAACAGCGCATTAGTATAATTTGCATCTTTGTTTACCAGCAACAAAAAATACATAAATAAAATGTAACACTGTGCTGCAATTTGTCAAAAACACAGATTAGTTTGCAGAAAAGAAATTGGGCATTATTCAGAGACACATTAGGGACACTTTGATTCTGAACCCAAAACATAAGTCATCAGATATCAGATACATTCATACTTATACAATATTATAATTTCTGTTTATTTTTTGTTAAAAATATGTTCACTGTCAAATGTTTCATGCGCCTACAGTCCACGGAGATTGACCTAATTTAATGTCAACTACCTCAGGCCATAGCTAAAATAAAATGTCAACTAAAATAAGATGTGTTGGAGTGTGTATGTATGAATGGGGGCACCCATTTTTTAGTACAGGGTGGCAGTCCCCCCTGCATCAAGTATCAGAGGTGGGCTGGGCCAGGCCCAACCACCACTTTCTCTCCCTTTCTGTCACTCTATTCTCTTTCTCCTGGGGAGGGACAGGTCATTGTTGCCAGAGAGCTGGACCGATCACATGGCCAAGTGATGCATAAAATTAGGCCAAGGTCTGCATGTATCAGGGATAGAGCAAAACTTTCAATCTCTTAAATCATTGGTCTGTGTACAACTGGAGGAACTTTATCCAATGGTGACATCTTGAATCAACTTTGCCAATTACGCCAGTAATAGGAGAGGGGCTTTTTAGTAGCACTTCCCAACTGCAGCCCACACAGCTAAGGGGCAATATTTGCCACCCCGCCATGTGGGAGCAGGGTTTCATTTGGGGCTATCAGTCACTTTACCTGCACAACTGAGCGCAATTATGCGCTTTCTTCTAAACAAGTGAATGGATGCCCCACCCTTTATTTATACATTTTAGCAAATACTTACAAATTCTACATCCTCACATCATATACACCCCTCTCTCCAACCTTTCTTTGGTTAAATTCAGTTAATGATTTGTGTATCAACCATAGGTGAAGGTTCTAAACTACCAGGCAGACCTGGTTTAGAACAGCTTGTCTTTATTCTTCCATCTGCTCAGGAGTCATATCTAGATGTAGTGGCTTCTGGAATCAGATCAATGCCTTATTGATTCAGACATTGCATCAAACTCCAGTTAGCACATTACATGGGTTGATTCTGATGTGCCAGATGATCTGAAACCATGGTTTGTCGATTATACCACATCTTAGCTGAGGTTATTGGTGTGATGAGGGAACAACTGACAACGATTCAACTTTCCCCTTATAGCTACTTGTTCCAATCCAGTATCTCATGTGACTCTGAATCTATGGGTGCATCCCTTTGAGCATATAAAGCTGCCCTCTCTATTGAAGCGAACAGGGTATTTTGCTTGTACTTCATGAGGCATTGGTCACAACAGGGGTGGCTAACCTGGTGCCCTCCAGCTGTTGATGGACTACAGCTATCATCTCTGACCACTGGCCATGGGGCTGATAGGAGCAGGAGTCCAACAATATTCGGAGCATTCCAGGGTAGCAACCCTGGTGCAACATGTAAATCTGCTTAGGCACAAGGCTTTTAAGAGATACACATTTGCCAATATTCCTGCATTTTGAATATGCAGTTAGTCACAAACCTGACTACATGAACATTAAGCTACTTCTATAGTATTGTAATTTCCATCTAATTAGGAACTTCATTTAATGCTATTTTAATTTGTGGAAAATTTAGATTCATAAAAAGGATAATCACTAAAGAGCTTTGTAAACATATAAAGTGTCCCTTATTACCCCTCAAATAAGGTAAATAAAGCTATGCTGTTAGCAGAAGTAAATAAATGATATTTTAAGGCAGTAATCTCAATATATGCAGATGTAATTACTTAGTGAGTTGTAAGAACACAGCACTGTAAACATGAATTTGTAGAAATGACTCTGAATTTAGAGACAAACAAGCACTGACATATATTTTTCCATTTTCCATTTCTCAACAACTTTGAAATTTCTTAGGCCTGGTTCAGATGTAACGCTAGTACCAGCATTAATGGGTACCCCCACAGAGTCACCTATGGACTTTCATCAGCCCTTCTTTCTCATGCACTAAAGCCCCTCCCACATGCCTTGCCTGTAACTATTACTAGCAATTGAAATTTGCCAGGCACCAGGCTCACTTTGCACCTGTCTATCAGCCACTTGTGAGTCTGCAGATCATTCCTTATCCTTTAAAGCTACTCATTACACACCCAAATTGGAGTTTATCCCCTTTCTCTAATATTAAAGGTTGGTACAAGCAAAGCACTTAAACAAAAATCCATGCAAGCTATTTACACTGGTATGTGCTGACATGAGTATCATTTACGTCTGGGCATTTTGTTTTTTAATGCGCAACTATTCACAGGCTAACATGAACATGTAAACATAATTTTCAAGCAGGCAACACAGCTAAGAATTCTTTCAACACCTGCTTTGAGAGCTAAGGCATCAAGAAGAGAAGAACTTGAACCTACCATCTTCATCTGTTTGGATTATTGTCTCTTCACTTTCCTTTCTCCCCTCAGGATTAGTCAGGATCATTTTGAGGCTGACATTAGTGTAAGGAGGCAGGTGGTTCACAACATGCTGAGGTGCTTTGGGGTCCATATCCAAGCAGTCTGCCTTGCTTTCATTATGGCCACGGAAGTAATGGTAGCAGATCGTGACGTTGAAAGTGTGGCAGCGAGTGATGTTGTAACCTAGAGATTCCCAATCCACAGCAATGCGTCGGGCCTGGATCTCAGCGATCTTCAATGTTTTTGGTGTTCTCATAGGCTCTGAAACACAGACAGAGAGAACATGAACTACTTTCAGCAGTGTCCAAGCATAGAAGTGACACAAGAAATACAGAACCTCATTGGTGGATTAAGTCTGCACAATGCCCACTGCATATCTGCTTTGACTTGACCTAAGAATTCCATCCCGTTCTGCTGTCACATCTGCCAGCATTTGCAAACATTTGTAAATCTACTTTTAAAAAAGGAACAACAAATATATATATATATATATATGTATGTATGTATATCCACACTAAAATGTTTAATTAGCTGACATTGTTGGACCAATTCAAAGTCTCTGACAGCAAACCCACCAAGAGCAACCAAAGACTACCACAGCTGTTGCTATGCTTCTGTGTGCTTTGCGGTTTCTTTCGGCATGCATTAAATTTTAGTAAATTGGATAATATATCATCCTGGTGAAGAGTCAGTGTGCTCTGCACTGTGATTTATCATGCCACCAAGCAATGCTGTTTACTAATTACACTAATTGCTCTACTAAACTAGCAGTAACCAAAATGATACAGATATTAATTAAAATTTATTACTTGGGTAATGCTGTTATTCATCCACAAAAAAAGCCAAAACAAAAACACAACACGACTACAAAATGTCAGGCTCTTCTTTCCTTGACCGCCCCCCCCCCTTAAACATCATAGATGGTAAAGGTCTGCGCTATCACCCAAGCTCAACCATTAACATGTGCACAGCTCTCTACTCAACTGGAAAACACCAGCAACACTTGTCTGACTCCCTGAACAGCCATCAATCCATCACCATCTCCCTAGTGTATTCATTCCTCATGCAAGACTAACTTTATAGCCTGACTTAATTAAAGTGATTACACAATGAAAGTCATGACCATGACCACATATACTAAAAATTCACTCAACACACACTGCATTCCTACATTCTACATTCCTGGTATATTTATTTACAGCGGCAAGTTATCGTTTGTGTATCTCAGTATTCTGCCAGATTAAGGGCAAAGCCAAATGAGCCAAACGTTCTTCTATCCATTCATAAGCTTTCATTGTCTTTTAGGAACACTCATTTACCAAACTAAAAATCTTAACTAAGCAAACAGCACAAGGCACAGATGGCACAGCCAAACAGGGGCTCCAATAAATGTGCTCAAGCATACAGCTTACAAGACAATGCAAACATTTAACCGCCCCCCCCCCATCCTTGCAATACAATTGGATATATTGTCAGATACAGGGGCTTTTCTGAATTAGTATGCTACATACAGATTAATGGTTTTACTTCTCACAGTGACTAGCTTTCCACTTAGATGTCTTCTCTTCTGTATTAGCTATTAGTTTATTAATTAAAGAGATAGATAGTTTGGGTTTCTGAAGTAGGATGAAGGAGACCAATGTTGAAAATATATCTTCAATCACCTGAGCGATCATTAGCTTGTTTTTACGAATGCAGGGACCTCTGCAAAATCTTGCCTTCAGTGTGTAGCAGCATGGATAAGATCCAGTGATCCTGGCCATGCACTTGAATAAGCTTTTCACACACACCCCTCCTTCCTAACGTAGCTTCCTAAAAGTGAAGCCTAAAGGAGAGGAAGCCTATGGAGAAGTATTTCATGTTGTGTGAAAAGCTGGAGAATCGGCAACCCCCTCATGAACATGTGGAAAGTATATGTACGTGGATGCACCGTGAACGCACACAGGAATCTTCTTGGAGCCTTCTCCTAGCACCTAGGTGTCTTTCCAATGACCTGTGCCTTTTGGCTTGGTCATCATCCACTAAACTCAAGGCAAACTCACTCTGAGCTAGTTTGGACATAATATTAAACCATAGATTAGCACCGCAAGGGGAAAAAACCAGCCTCCACCCAGGCTTGCTTGTTCCCTATCTCCTCTAGTACAGCCAGAAGAAGTTCAGAAACCTTCACTTCTGTAAACACAGTTATTAGGAGATTGTTTTGTACTGCTGTGGAAGGCATAATCAGAAGTCGGTCTATAGCATGTGAGTGTTGGGTGTTTTTTTTAAAAAAAACAACTCATTCCTCCTGTGCTGGCACCCAATGGAGAATCCCCTCCCTCTGAACTTCCTTGTTCCACTAGGAGGGAAGCTGCCATTGCAGCTGAAGAGCAGCTACAGAGGGATGTGTGAGAGAATTGTCACTAGAATTGCAATATAGGGAGGAACGAATTAACTCCACACTTCAGATGCCTCCCTTTTCCATAGGTAGTCTTGTTAAAGTAAAAAAGAAGACGGCGACACATTAAATGTATACACACAGTGAATATATTGACTGGTTTGGCCCTGACATTTTAATTTCACGTTGAATTTGCTAGAAAGGCTAAACGTAGTTTTACCCTCCCTGCCCCAAAACACAATTTACTGCAACGCTTCGTGGAATCAAGGCCACTGCTTGAACCACCTTAACAGCGAAGAATAAGACTGGGATGTGAGGTTTCAGTCTGTCACGCTAAATTTCAAAGTGTTTTGATTTAGTTTCCTCAAGGCAGGAATACTAATAAGCATTCTGGCCGCATTACACTAGATATTAAAAAAAGTTAAAGGTGGAGCAGAAAATGTTTTCAAAGTTCCTTGAAATGTAACAGACGTGCCCCAGTATTGGATGGCACATTAAAAGCATCCTTTATTTTGCCTGCCAGGAAAAGGGTGGAGGGAGCAGGGAGGAAAGACAAGTTGAGATTTCTCACCACCGCGCTTACCATTGGCAGAGACCAACCAATTTCTATTAAGACTGAGATGGTAATTAAAGTCTGTAGCGGCTCTCAGCAGCCTTGGTAAACTCTGCCAACTGTCCCTCTGCTGCTGAAAATGGTGCTTCAAAATGCAATTTTTTGCTCTCTTCTCGGAGCAACATTCATAACAGGGTCTCTGGAGATCAGGTTCAATTGTTTTAAACTGCTGCACCACAAAGCCTCCATCTGCAGAGCCTCAGTAGAAAGTAATCTCCTAATAATTATGTTGCCAGATAAGAGGTTGCTAGATTGTTTAGTAAATTCCAAAAAAAAAACCTAATTGCATCTCATTAAGAATAATTTCATTTGAAACTGGAAGAGAACTAATGTGCTCCGTTTATTACTCTTCCGGGCTTCTCTGCCCTGCGGAATGCCGGCTGAGCCCATTTGCAACTCAATTCTATCTAAGGGCTTTGCCTCGCAAGACGCAGGCAATACTTCCAAAGGGCATCAAGGTATACTTTTTATTATTCTCATCTTCACAGAGGCTCACAAGCTTATTTGTTCACACACACCCAATCAAATTTCTAATTAGATTCCAGGAATGCCTATTCTCCTAATGTACAACTCTCAGTGCATTAGAGACTGAAAAGAAGCGTAACTCATTGCTAAGTAAGGACTCAGCTTAAGCAACCTTCCAGTGTGCTATTTATATATCACTTTACACATTCCCTGTTTAGGGAAGTTTTTAATGTGTGATATTTTAATGTATTTTAGTGTTTGTTGGAAGCCGCCCAGAGTGGCTGGGGAGACCCGGCCAGATGGGCGGGGTACAAATAATAAATTATTATTATTATTATTATTATTATTATTATTATTATCCATAGAACTGTTGAGAATTCCATTACAGTGGTACCTCGGGTTAAGTACGCTTCAGGTTAAGAACTCCGCTAAGAACAGAAATTGTGCTCTGGCGGCGCAGCGGCAGCAGGAGGTCCCATTAGCTAAAGTGGTGCTTCAGGTTAAGTACGCTTCAGGTTAAGAACGGACCTCCGGAACAAATTAAGTACTTAACCCGAGGTACCACTGTACTCCCATGCTCCAGATGTGTGTGGGATTGTTACATGACACATGTCTGTTTATATTCCAGCACTGATTATTGGAGTCTTGTGAGCGGAAAAGGAGATACGCTGTTTCCACTCTGTATAGCTATTGTTCCAGTTACAGGTAGGTAGCCGTGTTGGTCTGCCGTAGTCGAAACAAAATAAAAAAAATTCCTTCCAGTAGCACCTTAGAGACCAACTAAGTTTGTTCTTGGTATGAGCTTTCGTGTGCATGCACATTTCTTCAGATAGTTCCAAGAACAAACTTAGTTGGTCTCTAAGGTGCTACTGGAAGGAATTTTTTTTATTTTGTATAGCTATTGTTTTTGCAGTTCTCTCTCCAAGGAAGAAAGACAGAGAGAGGGGCCATGTTTTCCTTTGTTCTGTTACGTTTGATTTAATTTACAATAAATTAGGCTTAGATGTTACTCCTCAAGGCTGAGCTTCTGTTTGGACTCTGCTAGTCATGTGCTCATGTCCTTGGACGAGAGACAGGAGGCATGAATCCCGGGCGATGCTGCGTTGGGGGGGGCACCGGCCTTGGCGTTATCCAACAAGAACTCCCTAAGCGATTTGCAATAAAAAATACGTAAGATATTCAATAAAGCCATACAAATATAAAACAATAAAAGTGTTCATCCAAACAAAAAGCTAAACCATAATCTAAACAGTAAGAGCTGTTCAACAGTGGAACAGTCTGCCTCAGGAGGTTGTGGACTCTCCTTCCTTGGAGGTTTTCAAGCAGAGGTTGGATGGCCATCTGTCATGGATGCTTTAGCTAAGATTTCTGCATTGCAGGTGGTTGGACTAGATGACTCTTGGAGTCCCTTCTAATTCTACAATTCTATGATTCTAAACCAGCACAAAATATCCACTCTCTCATCTAACTCATTCAAATGAAGTAAGCCACATCATGCTGTAATGTACCATTTATGACTTGAAATAAACTGCTAATCCATTTATTTCCAAGAGAAATAGAATGTAGGTAATAGTGGAATTTGGTTCAAAGATCAACACAAACTCCAGCTTTTGATGAATTGGACCCTAGTCTACAAAAGTTTATGCCATAATAAATTCATTAGTCTTTAAGGTGCCTTTGTTGTTTTTGATGCTGTAAAACAGACTAACATAAAACTACCCCGCTGAAAATAGCAGTTTTATTGACCTTAGCCTGGGAATGTCTTCTCACACAAGAATACAACACTGCCCTCTGTAATTTTGTATAGTACTGTATGAAACCCAAAATGCTAGTATCTGGAGCTTAATGTAGTGCTATGTGTCTTTATACTTATGGATAAAAAATAAATTGTACACTGCAGCAAACTGACAATTACACAAATGAGATGTCCATGCCATCTTTCATGCACCCATCACTGTCCTCTGCAAGGTTCCATTCAGTCCCCCAAGGTGCAATGGTTGGATAAATGCATGAGCCGTGTGGAGAGTTCTATTCTGTATAATGACTGTTGTGTTGCAATGTGCATGCTCTGAGGTCCAAACAGGAAGTTGAAGGGAAGGAGGGAGGGAGAAAGGAAGAATTGTGGGAATTGTGCCCATGCTTATTTGTTTTCAATAACACCACAAGGTGTACTTTTAATCACTGGCGATGGATAATTTATTTAATATCAAATGTTAAGCCTCGTATCAGAGATGAAACTGATGCTTCTTCAATAGTAATAAGGGAAGAGCAATTCCACATATTCCCAGGCAACAAAACAAAAATTGCATATATAAGAGAGAGACTGTAGCCATGGCAGGTACACATACACACCATTATGGATCAGGAAGATTGAGCACCACTTTCTAAGATACAATGAATAATAGCTTTAGTAATTCTCTAAAGGTTAATAATAGACAGACAGATAGAAGAAAAGACACAAAACCTGTTGACCCATCAGCCACCTTTCAACAGCAGAATGATTTAATAAGTAGCTCTAGATAATGGCTAAAATGAAATTCGATTTCTTTAGCGCTTGATAAGCAACACACAATATGACAGTTCAATATCAGTGCCCCTTTGTAGAGATTATCTCCATTTATTCAGAGACTGTTTTCAAAACAAAAAGGCCTCCACAGTTGGAAAGAAACAAGGAGAGCCGCGTGCATCTCCTCAGAACCAATTTTAATGATAAAACACATTACCTGCTGTCAGTCAAAGAAAAGCAGAGTATGTCCCAGGGCCTGTGACAAAAAGGCTATTTCTCAAAGATGTACACAAGGATAGGACACTCAAGCATGACAAGTGTTTTGCTGTTGCTGCTTTTCAAGAGAAATCCCATAGGTCGATCAGAATGCACAATTTCAGTTTCATTTATCTAAAATAAAAGGAAGTGGCTTTTCTGGTCAAAAGATAACATTCACATTTGTCAGTGTGAAATTGAAAACAATGAAACAAATTTCATTGCAAAGGCAAAGGATGACGATAAAGAGAACAGCGAGAGTATTTGATGCCTTAGCAGTTTTTCTTTCCTTGCGCTCTCTTGTTCTCAAACTGCAAGACATAATCAGGAGCCAGACCAAAGATTCCACAAGCATGGTACATAGTGACTTGCTACTGGCCCACAACTTATTTTTCATGGGACACTGGAAAAGCCTCTTACATACATAGCATAGTAGTGATGACTGTGACCTACAAGATTGGAAGTCACAGGATCAAATTCTATCTCAACCTCAAACCTGCCAAGGTTGCCATACTTCTGTCAACCTCTTCTCTCCTTCAGCACTATAAGAACAATAATATTGGTTTACTTTACAAGAGCTGAATCATACTATGATGAGTCAAACTGTAATGACAATGACCAACTAGGTCATTTCTGAGATACTGTGCTTGAATTATTTCCTTTCTACTTTAGTCCAACCTTTAAGTACAGACATGTTCTTTGCCCATATATCCTGGTAGCATAGGATATAATTCAAGATGGGCAGCTCACAAGTAAATATCCAGTTGGTTGTTTTTCAAGTAATCTTTTGTGATGTTCGAGAACATGAAAGACTCACCAAAGCCATGCAAACCAATGATTAAGGAAGAGGTGGCTAGAACAGCACAGAATAATAAGGTCCCATGCACAAAGGAAATACAGCATTGTTCCAGAAAGAACAGAGAACATGTTCAAAGCATCCTGAGATCAAATATAGTCTCTATTATTTATTATATTTATATACCACCCGTTATCTGAGGATCACAGAGCGGTTTAAAAACACAAGAATGAATATTTCTCTCAAAAAAAAGGAGGGGGGGAGATGGTTTAGGGGTCAAAAGCTGCCCTACACATCTCCTTCCAGTGCTCTAGATCAGGGGAGTCAACATGGTGCCCTTCAAATGTTTTGGACAGTGGGATATCCAGTCTCATATAACCAACATGCTTAAGTCTGATTAACGCATGAATGCTAAAAACTCTAGAGTAAGCTATCTGGCCAGGCTTAGCTCATCTTGGGAGAGACTAGGTAATCATCAAGCCTTTGTTCCCAGTCTATCCAAGAAGTTCAATGTGTGAAGAGACAAAGCTGCTTGCTAGCATCTTAGCTGAATGGCTTTAACTCTCCTGAGTTACAATACCAATAATTTAGGAACTTTCATCACTTTGCAACTAAGCCAAGTTTTACTGCCTATGCAACATTTTTGACTGAAATATGGAAAAGCACAAGAGCCTGACCTTTGAAGCGTTTGTAAGTAAACCAATTTTAAACTTACCAAACGTGTGGTCTTTTTAAATGCTGGGGGAAGAGGGAGTTTTGGAACTCACAAGGGGCACATTTTTAAGGTCCAACAGCCTATATTTGCACACTTTACTTTGCTGCATGTTTTGTGAATTTAAATCTCTGCTGGGGTTCTCTCACCAAAGAGTAGTTGCCCCGAACTAGGATCTTGGCATCTAGGAATTCTCTTTTTATACCTATTTTTTCCTTACACCAACATGGACTGCATCTCCCGGTATCCCTGACCACTGACAGTGCTGGCTAAGGATGATGACCGCTGTAGTGCAGCAACAATTGTTGTTGTTGCTAAAATGTTTATGTCGCTCTTCCTCTCAAAGGAGCCCAGGGAAGCAAGCAATTAAAACATCTAAAAGCAATTCCAGTACCAATGCAGACTGGGAAAGATATCTACGTAAAGGGCTTGTTAAGAATATAATAAATAAGAACCTACTGGATCAGATCAATGGCTCATGAAGTCCAGCATCCTGTTCTCAGAGTGACCAAACAAGATCCAAGCCCATGAAAACTCCCTCCTCCAGCAGTTTCCAACAACTGCTATTCAGCAGCATATGGACTCCAACCATGGAGGCAGAGCATAGCCATCATGGCTAGTAACCACTGACAGCCTTTATCACCCACTAACTTGCCTGAACCTGTTTTAAAGCAATTCAGGTTCGTGACCATCACTATCTGCTGTAGGAGCGAACTCCATAGTTTAGCAATGCATTGTGTGAATAAGTGCTTTACTTTGTCTGTGCTGAATCTTCCATCATTAGTCTTCATTGGATAGCTACAAATTCTAGTGTGTTAAGAAAAAAAACTTTTATCTCTCCACTTTCTCCATCCTGTGCCTAATTTTATATACTTATCATGTTGCTTCCTACTTGCATTTTCTCTAAACTAAAAAGTCCCTTTCCACATAAGGAAGCACCTTGATAATTTTGGTTGCTCTTTTCAGAACCATTTCCAACTCTACAATGTCCTTTTCAAGGTGATATGACCAGAACTGTTCACAGTATTCCAAATGTAGTCATACTATAGATTTGTATAAAGGCCTTATGGTACTGGCAGTTTTCCATTCCTTTACTAATGATCCCTAGCATGAAATTTGCCTTTTCACAGCTGCCACAAACTGAGTCAACATCTTCACTGAGGTATCCACTATGACCACAAGGACTTGTTCCTGGTCAGTCACTGCCAGTTGAGATCTCATGGGCGTATATGTGAAATTACAATTTTTCACTGCAACATGTTTCACTTTACACTTGTCTGCACCAAATGCATTCTCCATTTTATGGCCCATTCACTAAATTTGGAGAGGCGCTTTTGGAGCTCTTTGCAAGCCTTTTCTGTTTTACCGTCCCTGAACAACTTAGTATAATCATCAAACTTGGTCAACTCACTGCTCACTCCTAACTCTAGATCATTTTCAAACAAGTTAAAATGCACAGCTCCCAATACTTGGGAGACTACACTTTCTACCTCCATCAGGCGTCCAGTTATTCCCACTCTTTGCTTCCTGTTGCTTAACCTGTTCCTGGTTCACAAGTGGACTGCCCATTATACCATGATTGCTAAGTTTAGAATGTATCATACCTACAGACCCAGTATGCCAACATGCAACCAATTCTACATAACTGTATCTCAGGGGTAAGATGAAAACTAAGGGATCACCTACCTAATACACACACACACACACACACACACACACACACACATATATATATATATAGAGAGAGAGAGAGAGAGAGAGAGAGAGAGAGAGAAGTGGTTCTATACCTTTCTATTTATTCTGAGTTTATGAAAAACTATTAGCTTTTTGTTATCTCCATTTTCCAGGTGAAATGAGTAAATCTGTTACTGACTGTGGGGAGCTAAAGAAAACACCTGACTTAATTTATGGATATTATCGTTAGTTATTATTATTAATTAACTTTATGGATCTAGGGGACTTACTGTTAAGATCAGCAGCAGCATCATAGCTTCAACAGAAACCAGGGGATCATCAATATATTTTAATGCATATACTTATGCATGCAAAATGTATTTGTCCCTGCTGCAGAGACAGAGCAAAGAGACAAAGATATAACTGCACTGTTGGCAATTACTTGTCTGTTTATCTGATGGTATGTTTATTCTGCAGCCTCCATTCATGATTAACAGTTTGTGTATCCCTCACCTGTAATCAATAGCTGTGCAGTCTTGTATTAGCTGTGGAGATTAGACACCCCTTGATAATAAATTCCATTGATTTCCTCAGCTTAGGTGTAGTAATCCGAGAGCATTTCCCAGCATTTAAATTAAAAAGAAAATATATAGCCTTCAACGAGTGGAAATGCTAGCATGATTATAAGGTGTGACCTCTTTAAACTCATTCCTCCAGATGAATCAAACCTATCTGGTATAATAAAATGTGAATGAGCATGTCAACAAGCATGAAAATGAAACAGCAAAGAAACAAAAATTGTGACAGGAAACACAAACCAATGCCAGAAAAGCTTTGCTTGAATTGTAAATGGCACAAGCGTTTTCTGAGATTATTTCTCTAAGGTACCGGTATTTAGTTTGTCTTTAACATTAGGAAGAAATTGAGTCAGGCAGCATCAATTCCGCAGCCTCCCCCCTAAAAAAAGCTGCTACATCTTTGCTGCTTCTAAGTGTCAGTCTTCAAATTATAGAACCATTGGGCCTGAAGAGACCAGAAAATCAGGTATTCTATCTAGCACACTGACTGCTGGTTCATATATTAAGGGAAATGTGGAAAAGTAGAAGCTCCAAACCAATTTATCCCAGCACTGTGCCTTCCAGATGTTTTGAATAACAGCTCTCATCAGTCTGGGTGGGAGTGATGGGAGCTGTATTAAAAAAAATCTGGAAGGCACTAGGTTGGGGGGAAACGATGCAACATGTGGCTCAAAGCATCACAACTGGAGTGAGAGTCAAGACTTCCAGGGATGTTTTGGGGCTCATGGATCTCAACGTGGGGAAGACATGCAGTTTCCTTTCTCCCACATCTTTGCCCATTTAGAGCAGCATCATGACTTGGGTGCCAGATGGGTGGGAATGGACCAACTGATTCTGTCTGGAAATTATGAGAAAACTGAGTGCACATCTGAGGTGAACACAAGAGTTATTTAACTGTTTCTAAGAAATCTGGCATAGCCATTATCAGGGGAAATCTTGCCATCTGTATCAATTGCTGGCCATTTTTGTTTTTGCATCCAATATTTGTTTTGTAGTGGAGGAGGCTCAAACTTGTGTGAAAATTGCATTTCATACAACCTGGAGGTCTGCTCTCTAATTTAAAATATACCAGAGGGAACATGCACGTTTGCTTGCCTGAATTAATCTGCATGTCTTTTATGAATTTTGAGAAGTGCCAAATGTGAGGCGAAACATATCAAATCAACCAACGCATACCATATGCTAAATAACTTAATTTTTACATAAAGTAGGAAGAGCTTTGTTCAACATAAGCATGTTTTGTAAGCAGATTCAAGGGTTTGCAGAAAATCATAAACAAATCAATGTTGCACTGTTACACCATTTTTTTTAAGAAAGCTGCAACCCACAGGCTTGATTCTGATAACACAAAACCACATGCTTTTTAACAGGGAGGCTATTCAATGAAGGAAGACCCCAGAGTGCAATGTAGGCTTCTTTCTGGTGGCCATCTCCATGTGTTCTGAGACTTGGTGTCTCTGCGGGTCCTGGACAAGAAAGAGACATGCAAATGCAATCATTTCCTAAGGTTCAGCAGACACTTTTGATGGATGAGAAAATTGATTCAGTTTGCAATTAAAGGCGAACCTATATAATACACTTTCTGAAACAATATGCCACCCTTCAGAATTCACACTTCTCTGAATTTTGAGAAGTAGCTTTCCAGCCAAGTAATACATGCAAAAATGGTAAAGTGTGCATATATTACTGAAAATAGCACACAAAACTGTATTGCAGAAAACTGCTTTTTAAAAATATGTAGATTGGGCAAAATTGCATTAAAGTATGTACCGTATTTTACCATATATAAGACGCCCCCACATGGTAACAACTCCCATATGTATTCCAAACACAGGAATTAGGAGACAGAGTCAGTGACTATGTGTGGGAAGGTGTCACAGCCACTAACTAAAGTTGTTGCATGGTAAATTATTCACAATTATTCGTAATTGCATTACCCAAACATTTGTTTGATATTATAATCAACATAATTTAGGTGGCTTGTTTTTTTTAAAAAAAAAAAATCTGTTCTGTCTCTGTTCAAGTATCATATTGCCACCAGAGTCAGAAAAGTGGGTCATGCTGTCTTCCACTGTAAACAGAACAGAGCAAAATCATGTTCAAGTGCAAAAAACAATTGTGTCCTTCTTTTGCCTGAAAACTGGTCTCTTTTCTGCAAGACATATAAACCTCCTTTGGGACAATTCAAATTAGAGTCACAGGCCAAACATAAAGACATGTCTGTGAAACCAAATCCTTTTTGCTCATTTAACATGCTTCTGTGATTTCTAGTCAAAGAAAATGAGACAAAGTTTTGCTGGCAGCCCTCTCTCTTGTATTTCAAAACCAAGAATATCAAATATCCGGGAGATGGGGGAGAGAGGGAAGTACTGAATGGATGTAGTTAAAACAAGGAGTTTTGGGTCAAGTTAATTTCCTTTTGTTCGAAGCTCCAACACTGCTCTCTTCACACTGCTTTCCAGGCCCATTAAGAGCTCTGACTGATGCTTGGCATTTTTCCTCCAAGTCCTTAGATGCGGAAATTGCAGCAGAAAGTCTGAATTAAAACTTCTGGCTGGCATTTTTACAAGCTGCAAGGGCAAGGTAGCCTCTCTACACCCTGCCTTGGACAGGGTGAATTTTAAGACATACAGCACGGTCCCAAGATCTAGAGCAGTGTTTCCACCAGCCCAGGAAGAATGCAGAGTTTCTGACCAGTAACCCGCCACTACACTGAGAGCCAGTGTGGTGTAGTGGTTAAGAGCGGTAGACTCGTAATCTGGGGAACAGGGTTCGTGTCTCCGCTCCTCCACATGCAGCTGCTGGGTGACCTTGGGCTAGTCACACTTCTCTGAAGTCTCTCAGCCCCACTCACCTCACAGAGTGTTTGTTGTGGGGGAGGAAGGGAAAGGAGAATGTTAGCCGCTTTGAGACTCCTTCAAGTAGTGATAAAGTGGGATATCAAATCCAAACTCTTCTTCTACACAACAACAGCGGCTTTGGAAATGCAAGGGGAATTTAAAAAGGAGTTTGTAACTCTGCTAGTTCAACATCAACAACAAATGCCACTGTGCCCTAAAGTAACTCTTTGGCTATTGACCAAATAATTTGAGTAGAACACATGTAATCAAGGAACATTACCCTTTTCTTTATTTCAATGATAATAACATGTGGAACGCCGGCTTTCTTCTGCCAAAGCATTGGGTACCCAAATTAAGTAGGCGCTAGCCAAACCTAAACACTTTTAAAACACACAAATCCTTTATGCTTCCTGCCGCCTAACTAATAGTTATAGACATCATTGCTTTCCATACCCAGTGGATTGCTAATGTAAAGGGCAAATTATTTTTCAGACTTTACTACAAGGGGGTGAGAGAAACCTGTGGCCCTCCAAATGTTGATGAACTCCAATGCACATCAGTCCCAGCATGGGAACGATGCGAGTTGGGAGTCCAGCAGCATCCAAAACGCCACAGATTACTGACCCTTGCTTTATTGGGAATTAAGAACATACACCACCTGGCTATCTTGTAATGATATGGTTACCGGTAGCTCCAAAGCACCCACCTACCGAAATGCTAACAGAATTATCAAGTGCCATGAGAATGAGGCTATGTTTTGCAGGCACACAAATATTTGAGACAAAAAATTGAGGGAATAATGCATTATTACTCATTCTACTATTTCTAACAGCTTCGCACAGGAGTGCTCTTTTTGCACTTTTTTTTATAGCTTATATGAGCAATGTAACATGCGTAAATAGTTCATGGGTTTACATGATGGCATCTTTCACCACCCCTCTAATATATTTTGCTACTTTACAAATCACCGACCCCACACATCTGATAATTCTCATAGGCAGTGTGCTATCATATATTAGGAAAGACCCAAGACCAATGGATATACTAGAATTAATTGCTTTCAGGGGGATGGGGTAAGTAACTGGATAATTACTACAAAATAAAAAATAAAAAAATTCCTTACAGTAGCACCTTAGAGACCAACTAGATACCTAACATTTCTAATGGATATATGGATATATACCGGTACTAATGGATATATATATATATTAATAACCTTATAGTGCTATCCTATACATGCGTACTCAAGGTAAGTGGGCATAGGATTACAGCCCTAATTTCTTAAAGTTTTTGTTGATGAATCAACAGGGACAACTGGTGAAATGAAATTATCATCAGTGGGGCTGATGTGGGGCTCACACATGTTTAGTATTTAAGACTATGTTGGTTCTGTTGTATTAATTGAATTAGGGATGCTTTAGCAATTCAGTTTTTCTGGGTTCTGACATCATAGACTCGTAGAGTTGGAAGGGACCGAGGGTTATCTAGTCCAACCCTCTGCAATGCATGAACTGACTTGACTCACACATCCAGGACTTATGAGGGAATTGGAACTTTACTATTGCCACTGGATTTTGCACTCTGTGGTGCAGTCTTCTGCAGTTTTAATGTAATAAATAGATTTACAAATGTGAATTCTTAGGGAAAGTAAGTCTAAAAGTATATAATGAAATGTAGATTTCATGGTGATTTTTTTTAAGTTGCATATTAGTGGAATTGGGATTGAACAGGTTTAGGATGAGCACCTGCAGAAGCAAGAGAGATGAAAAATAGACTGATTCATTAATCCCTAATTGCAATACAGTATGGGGGGGAATTAAAATGGCCTTTTGTTCTAACTATGATGGTAGCTCTTGTTTTCAAGTCATGCTACATTTCCTTCAATATCTTTAAAAAGCACTGATATTGGGCTTTGGTAATATGAAATTTAGCTGATTGATCAACTGCCTTTTTACTGCTTCATCAACTAAAATAGTTAATAGGTTAACAACCCTATTAAAAAAGCACCATCAACTCATATCTAAAAATGGGCAATTATGATAAGAAGCATTTCATGCTATCTTCCAAGGACAAATCCATTTATATGCTGTGGTAACACTAAATGAGACTACTCTAGTCTAAGTGGATTGTGAATCGTTAGCCTAAATATGTCATACTACAGGATTCTAGTTGTACTGTAATCATTCAGAATAACCTATGTGCTGAGTAAAGTATCTTCCTTCATTTCCCATTGACTATAGAGGATATTTTCTTAGTACAGTACATGACAGCAGACTTGTCACCTGATTTCCAATGTCAATTGTCGAAGACTAGTGGTCTGTAAAGCATGAAGGAGAATATGCCCACACAGATACATGATGAAGCAGTGCAGGATTTTCTGAACAAAGGATTGGTGCTGACCTCCATTATCTCTATATCTTCTACCATATGCTTTTCAATGCAGAGAAGAGGGTGAATGCCAAGGGGACAAATGTAAAGGTATTAGTATTAATTCAGCTTCTACGGTATGTCAAAACCAGACTAGTCCTCTCTAGCTGTTGGTGACCCACAAAATCCATCTGCTTGTAGTTATGGGTACTTTGTAACTTGTTAACTTCTTAAAAAAAGAAGAAAACATGGGAGCTTTTCTCAGTCACCAGTGTGAAAATTATTCAACACCTATTCTTCAGTTCTGTTGTCTCAAACCTGAAAGTACACTTGCATATGCTGAATTTAGCTGTGGAGGTTTTCATGGAAGGGATATGAAAAGAGATGATAAATTGTTGACTTTATGAAGCATCTATTGTGATGTACCATTTCTTAATAGAAGGGCAGTTAACACCTGTAAAATAATTATATCTGCCAAATGTTGTTGCCCAGAAATATGAATACACAATTGTCCCTGCCATCTGTTAATTGTGCTATTTGAATCGCATCATCATATACATATTTACTTGACTTTTACAAACTTTTAAATAGTTTTCCCAAATGTAGTGTTTCCTCACTGAGGCAGAACTAAGACTGCTAAATAAGTCACTCAAAGATACTATATGGCCCTATATGGTGGTAACCAACCATAGCCTTCCAGATTAAAGATCCAGTCAGCACTTACTGGTTTCTTGTTCTGGACACTTTGCATAACAGCAATAAAGATAAATGGGGACCAACCATCTTGGGTAATGACATCATTTGTCAAAGTCATGAACAGCTGGCATATAAATATGATGAGAAACAAAGCAGATTGTCAGGATGGATACAGAATTCGAGTTTTCTAATTGAGAGAGTGTCTTAAGCAGCAGGAGGGGTAATGGTATTGAATGTTTCTTATAAGAAACTACAGTTTAGGAATTCATGTTAGATGCTCCACATGCATCTTGTAGAAGAAAGAACACCTTTAAAATGGAGTCATTCTTTCAAATATATCTATTCAAAGAAACAAACATCAGTAAATGGTGGCTAGGTAATTTTAGGCGGCTTCAACACACTGTAGACACAATGAGAGTAGTTTTTCAGTTGCATGGAGTGGGCGCCTGAGTTACTATGGTGACATGCAGTAATGTGATTCACACATACATCTCACTTTGCAGTGGAGAGGGAGAAAATAGTGACCAGATGCACATGCAGTGCTGTAGCTCTGACTTTTTTTAGAGCTGAGGCAGCCAACTTGCTGCCCATAAGATGTTGTGGACCACAACTCTCATCAGCCCCAGCCAATATAGCCAATGATAAGAAATGATGGGAGTAGTAAACATCTGCACAGCACCATATTGGTTACCCTGCTAGCTCAGGAAATGGGGGTAGATAACACATATGTATACCTGAAGGAGCGTCTCCACCCCCACCGTTCAGTCCGGACACTGAGGTCCAGCGCCGAGGGCCTTCTGGCGGTTCCCTCACTGCGAGAAGCAAAGCTACAGGGAACCAGGCAGAGGGCCTTCTCGGTAGTGGCGCCCGCCCTGTGGAACGCCCTCCCATCAGAGGTCAAAGCAATCAACAACTACATAACATTTAGGAAATACCTGAAGGCAGCCCTGTTTAGGGAAGTTTTTAATCTGTAACATGTTAATGTATTGTTTTTTAATATTTGCTGGAAGCCGCCCAGAGTGGCTGGGGAGACCCAGCCAGATGGGCGGGGTACAAATAATAAATTATTATTATTATTATTATTATTATTATTATTATTATTATTATTATTATATGTAATTTTTTATTTCACTCCACCCCTACTTTACTGAAAATTGGATCTTTCTGTTCAAAATTCAGCAAAGTGCTTTGCTGCTAAAGAGACAATATAATCTAGATATTTTGACTTAGAAATTCAGCATATTTAAGCACACATTTTGCTGTGTGATGGTCATGTTTGATATTCCTTTGGCCGCTTCACCCACCGTCCTCCCCAGAGGTACAACTTTCTCCCATGTATTTTTTGAAAGCTTTAAACCAGTCAAGTACATTAGTTTTGCATGGATCTGGAGAGGTGGGAGTGGGCAACCTGGAGGAAATGAAAACAGCATTTTGCGATTTATTTTAATATGCAATATGTGTGTCATCAGATAAATTCACGCTATGGCAACAATTGTCTTGCTAATCCTAAATATAGAAGGCCAGTAGGAGAGCCCAGCAAGAAGTGTTAACAATGCCAAGCTGCATTAGTTTCTCCAACTGTGAGGAATTTTTCAATATCAACAGTATTGAAATTAAATTGCAACTTAGGTCAAAAGCTTCAAGATAGCTTAGTGACAGAATATTATATCCTCAATTAATTCTATCTAAATTTGATCAAGGGTTTTGTGTGCGCATGTTATTTAAGCACCCGTCTTTTCATTACTGGGCTTTAGGTTCCTATTTTGATCAAAAGTTACAGATATTTAATTTCCTGAGTTTAATTAATCTGTTCCCCCCCTTCTGTTTTGTGTGGAAAAGGCCTGTTAAATACATAAAAGTTCAAACACAGGTCAGAACACCTTCCAGTCAGGTCACAGGACTCTCAAGAGTAGCTTGAGGACAGCATAGACCACTTACATAGGGCTCTGCAGAATGTGCAAATGCATTATTGCCAATGCAACACATGTGGGCACAGTGACACCATTGATGCCTTTCGCTGCAAAACCTCTGAGCTCAGTTGAATTCAGATGCTCCCTGCCTCCTTGATCATGGTGGTTACCTTCCTCCTCAACAAGTATATCGAGCTGAAGAAGGAAGTTGCAAGAGTAGTGCTCTGTCCCAGTTCCTCTTTCAGCTCTGTGAGTGGAATTCAATGCTGTCCGAAAGTGATTGTTCCAAGCATTTCTGCTGGTCAGACTGAACTAGTGGGACTTGTTGCACTGACCTGTTACCCTAACAACTGCCCAATGTGCTTTTCAAGGTTAATTCTATGGAATCTATTTTTTAATGCATATAGTTTGGAAAAGTAAAGGCTATGAGTGTATGCTCTCTCTTTCTGCATCTTTTGGGATGCTGAGAGGTTGGGGGGGAGGGGGGGGAGACAGTTGAGAAGACAAGGGGATGCTCCTAGCACAGTGCATTATTAGCCAGGGTGGTGTAGTGGTTAAGAGCGGTAGTCTTGTAATCTGGTGAACCGGGTTCGTGTCTCCGCTCTTCCACATGCAGCTGCTGGGTGACCTTGGTCTAGTCACACTTCTCTGAAGTCTCTCAGCCCCACTCACCTCACAGAGTGTTTGTTGGGGGGGGGGAGAGAAAGGAGAATGTTAGCTGCTTTAAGACTCCTTAGGGTAGTGATAAAGCGGGATATCAAATCCAAACTCTTCTTCTTCTAATTTCACTGGTCCATTGGCTAAATTAAAATGAGCAAAGTGGCCTTCTGAAGTGCCCACCTTCATTTTGAAACAGTAGCCTGAAGTCACTGGAGAATTAATGTGTAGAAATCCAGTATACTTTCTTTGTTTAGAAGTTGGAAGCAAGCGCTATGTGGCATGCACATATTATTTGGTATAATAATCAGTCTGCTCTCTCCTTCCCTACAATTTTTCCATCGGCCACAGGGGGAAATCCCTTCTAGTTGAATGCAGACACCCAAAACTGCTACTGTGGATTAAAGATTCTCTAATCATCAAATCTTTTTATAGTTAAGAGTGGCAGAAAATGCTGGCACCCATTCAGACTGTGAAAGATAAGCCACTGTGTCCAATTATGGCCACAATCCAAACTCTGGGCCAGGCACAAAAGCATAACACACCCTTGCTTTCCTTGCTGACTTAACATGAAATACTAGGATAAAGAAAGAGTACCAATTGTAGAGTACTATGAATGTTCCAGATAGTCTCTTATCCTGGAGAGAAACATAGGAAACTGCCTTGTTTATCTATTTAGCTTAGTATTGCCTGAACTGACCAACAGATTTCAGGCAAACAGAAATTTAAAGGCACACAGTAAATCAGAGGGACACAAAGCACTAGTTGTTCATTTTAACCAGTCCTGCCTCCTCAGACTTAAGAGTCACTCAACTGTACAACCCAAGATCCTTTAATTCAGAGGCACCTAACCTGTGGTACTCCAGATGTTGCTCAACTGCAGCCCTAGGCAGCACAACCAAAGGCCAGGAGTGATTGGAAGCTGTAGTTCAGAAACTTCGAGAAGACCATGGGTAAACTATCCCAGGTTTAACATGAAATACTAGGAACTGGACCAGGACTCTTACACATGAAAAGAGATCACTCAGTCAATTGGTTATAGCCCCTTAGCTATAATTCTTTTTTAATCTATGCCTCAAACACAGTCTCTGCCCAGCCTAGAGTTGCAGCCTACAATATCTGGAGGGCACCAGGTTGCTGAAAGCCCTGACCTCTGCTCTTCTTTTCTCCTTAAGAAATGTGGCAGGGGGATAGTGAAGCAGAAAGCTTTGGACACCTCCAAGGACAATAGGACACCAGTGGACAAGATTTCTATTCCAGGGAAAGGAAAACAAAGATATAATAAGCTGCATGGAATAATTTTTACTCCCAGTCCCAAAAATTAAAGTACAATTAACCATTTAAACAAAAAAATCTCCTTACCTCAAATTTAATAATGCCAAATTAGAGCCCACTAATGCTGTGATAATGTCTTATAATGGAATTCTGCGGCTGCAAGCTGTGTCATTAGCTGTTCCCTTTCACTCCAGTCTTTCCCCTGAAGTAAAATATTATCCTGCCTAATAGTTTGTGTATAAAATATTTAAATAAATCAGGTCCATTTATGCATATGCATTCTTTCCTTAAAGGTCACACCAGCTTTTCAGCCAAATAATTACAAAGCACTACACGCAGTTAAATTTTGGTTCAGCAATTTAAGGGAAAGCACTCAAGAGCTTACCCAAGAAGCTATATATTAAAGGGCAAGGCTAAAAGCATTTGTCAAACTTAAACAAATGAGTCCTATGTTACTGCTCATCCTGCTAAGTTCTGCTACTTTCAATTCTGTCCCAAATGTTATGTCCCTAAACAGCTGTTGTTTGTGGCATGCTGGGGGAAAACATGCTGTATCTCATAATCATAGTAGTTCTAGGGCAGGTTTATCACAGCTGCTATTTAGATTCATAAGTGCATGCATGTACAACTGACTTTGTGTTTCAGACTACAGAATCATCAAGCTTTAAGAGTACATACCGGTATATATTTGGCCTGAATATCAATTGTAAATATGATTTGCATGCAACACTGAATTGTAGTTTAGTGTTATGTGCATTTGCTACAGCAAGCCTTGGGCTTGCACGTCACTGTTATGGCACCCAGTTATGAAATGCTCTTGCCTTGAGAGGTTTATCTATGCTGACTCTGCTCTCTTCTCTTTCTGGTGCCAAGTGAAGGCATTTTCCCTCTAGGTCTTTTATTACTTTTAATATTTTGGGGGTATCACTATTAGTATTGTTCTGGAAACCAAGTGTACTTTTGCTTCATTGTGCTGTGGCTGCTTCCCAATAATTCAGTCTGTTTTGTTTTAGAACTACTTGAAACCCTTAAGTGTTTAAGATAGTATAAACATTATGCAAGAAAAACAAAGGAAACTGTGCTATATGTTCCTATGGGGTTCTTTAACAAGGGGAGGAAGCTTGCAATTAAAGGGCACCAGGATCAAAATGCAGTTCAGCCTGCTATTATTGCTAGTGTACCTTCTCTCTTGCAAAGACAGCAGATATGTTTTATTGGATAATATTAATGTCAAGGGCCAAAGGCAGAATGACAAGACCAATTAGATGCTTGCTCTGTTTGAAAAATGGAAGGCATTACTGGCACTGTCCACTCCAAAACTTTTGTGATATATTCCTACCACCATTTCTCAAACCTTCTCATAAAAAATGTAGTAGAAAAGAAATAAGTGGAAGTAAACTGGCAATCAGAACCGTATCGGAAACTCTTCAGCCATTGAAAACAACAATCTATACACTTGCGCTTCATTCGTGAGTGATGATACCAATAAGGAGAGGAATTTGGAGAAAAAACACAAAAAGCGCAACACAAATTCATTCATTTCCAGTTTTGAAATTCAAATTGAGCAGCCTGCAGAGAAGCTGATAAGCTCTCTAGCAGAGTATAAAGTCTACATAGGCCTTAAGATCTAGCACAAGTGTATTATGTATAATGAAGTAAAAGGAATAAATAGCATCCAGGTTGAACAAATCCAGCGCTACTTCCACCCAAGCAAGCGAAACAAAGGCAAAACTATAGAGTTATGAATACAAATCTCTCAAAAACTGCATAAATATTGCATTTCCCCCAAGAACAGTTGCCTAAGAACCAGATACATCATTATTTTAAAACACAACATAAAGCAGACCAGTTGGCAATGGCTTTTCTGGAACAGAGTGTTTCAGGTAGAAGAAAAATTGTTCTCCGCCCTGCCTACTCTGCCTCTACTTACCGGCTAAAAAACAGTCATGCAGCTACTGTTAACATAAGAATAGTCCTGCTGGATGAATCCAAATGCCTATCTAGCCTAGCATGCTGTTCTCCAGTGGCTAACCAGATGCCCATGGGAAACCCACAAAAATAACAGCACTCTCCCCACATGTGATTCACTGTAGTCTACCGTTTGTGCCCAAGATGCCCACCCAATTTTGCTGCGAGTATGTGCTTATGATGGAGAAGACAGCACATGGCAATAGTCAACCCTAAGTCCCTTGCTCTTGATGTAAATCTTGCTCAACCTAGCCCATTAAATAGCTGCTGGGTGTGAGAGGGCAGAAAGGGAGGGAAGGGAAGGAGAGAATGAATGGCCCACCGCTGACAGAATTGGGCTTAATCAGCTTTAACTGCTCTATCTGTGAACCTCAATGTGGTTCTGTAATGATAAAATGTTATCGGGGGAAATTATGAGAGGTGGGAAGGAGAGAGAGGAACTTTTCTTGATTCATCAGGCGGGGGATAGAAATAGAATTCCACAAAGTTGCCTTTGCTGTCCTTCATTCAGTGACTACCTTTCAACCATCTTAATGTCAAAAGCCTGAATTGATTTTAGCAGCGAATTTATCTTTAGGGCTGTCACCAAGATAAATAATATCGTCCTTTATATACAGAAATAGAGGATTTATTCAGAGGAATTTCTTGCATCTGTGCGTGCTGCATTTTGAAGTTTTAAAAAATGTATTTAAAATGTGTGCTTTGGAATTCTGAGAGGAGGCCTGCCCACAACCGGGCAAGAAAACAGAAAGTGGAAAAAACAAACAGCAATTGTCATTCTCTTAAACTTTCCAGGTGACGTGTGACAAATAACCTGTTAATTTTATAAAACTTTTCCATATCCTAAATATTTACCAGGTGCATCAGATCTTAATTAAAAAGAAAAAGGGCCCTGCCAATCTTTGCCTGTCTCTTGTTCCCTTTATTTCTCTCCATGACTCCCCACTTTCTCCCCTGGCTGGGAAAGGTTCCGCCTTGTTAGCGGTCTCCAACCTGAGGTGATGGCAGAGGTGGCAATGGCAACAGGCAAGGGGGCATGTAAAGAAGATCCAAACTGCTGGGCTCTTCTGATAGTCTGTTCCACTACAAAGGCACACTTGAACTCCGGCTGAAGGATGCTCTGCAAAACCTCGTTTCTTCCCCAAGCCATTGCCCCTTAGCACCCCTGGTCTGCATTCTTGCCAAATGCTTTTGCCTGCTTAGACTTTGCCCTTCCACTGCAATAAAGTCTCTTGCTTGCCTGCACAGCTGTAGATGTGTGCATGTGGAGAAACGTCTCACAGCATAGTTGTAATACTGCTTATTGTGCTAAGGTAAGAGTCAGATTTATTACCTCACCCACAAGGGAATGCAGTCCAGAAGGTTCATGCCTTCTGTTCTTCCATAAGACCCTTAAGAAATGTATGTCTTAATTAAAGTCAATATTACATGCAGTAATAGCCTTATCTTAAGAGCTACTTCTAAATGGAATTTCAAAGGGATGTTCCTTAAGATGCATGTCACTCTGGGAGAGTTACATGCTTAGCTATTTCACAGCGAAGATGTAGTCCTAAGCAACCGCTGAGCTGCTTCCAAGCAGCCCTTTCATCTGGAACAAACATTCAGGGATCTGCGTGCACAATATCCAGCACCAATCCTACAGAGGCAGGAAATGAGAATGTTCCAAGATATTTACAAAAATGAAAACCAGTACATTTATAAATATTGTTGTGCAATGAAGTGGACAAATCACAGTAACATCTTTCATGAATTCTTAACTTCAGCCTGAATCTTGTCTGCTCTACCAGCTGCTTAGAGGTTTTGATGATTAAGCAGTATATACATCATTCTTAATAAAATCATCATCATCATTTTATTTGTATGCCGCCTTTCCACAGTTAAAAACAATGCTCAAGGCAGTTTACAACATGACAAGATTTACACAATTACAAAAGTCATAAACAATAAATCAACCACATCAAAAACACACACAACCAAATGGAAAACAATTTCCACATAAGTCAAAATCTAAAACTAAGAATACAGCATTAATATCACAGTTGAAAATGACATAGGTAAAAAATAATAGCAATTAAAAAAAATACACAACAAAAACAGAGCCCTCTCTGCCTAGCAACAGCAGCGGCGGCAGCAGTCCTTTATGGCAGTGTTCCCCAACCTTGGGCCTCCAGCTGTTTTCAGACTACAGTTCCCATCATCCCTGACCACTGGTCTTGCTAGCGAGGGATGATGGGAATTGTAGTCTAAAAACAGCTGGAGGCCCAAGGTTGGGGAACACTGCTTTATGGAGCCTGTTAGGCCCCGCTCTAGGCCAGGTGGTGAGTGGCAGGACTGGGGCCCGCAGGTGCTGAACAGGGGAGTACAAATAAATGCTCATCCCTCATGCCAGGGGTAGCCAACACGGGACCGTCCAGATGTTGCTAGACTAGAACTCCCATCATCTATGCTGTCTGGAGATGACAGGAAGCCCAACCACATCTAAAGGGCACCACATTGGCTACCCTTGTCAAGATAGCCCCTCCAGACTTCCATTGGCTCTAGCACCCTGCAGAGGCAACTTCTCTTGTAGACTAGACACTACCTGCTTCCCCTGGGAGCCTTAGGCTTCCACAGAACTAGAAAGGTTTGGTACAGAATGAGGCAAGTGGCCCGTACTGCATGCAACCATTTAATTTAATGACCTGGAGGGTACATTTGTTGTTGTTTCCTGTGAGTAGAGCCATCCTACAGATCTTTATTATTAGGTTTCTTTAGAGATGGGGATATCATCCACAGGCACTTTCTGTAGGCATTGTATGGTTCTGTTTGATGTTATCCAAAAAACTTGTTTAAGCACATTGTTGAGGAACAAGAATTGGGACAAGCGCAGTGAGGCCTTTGATTCAAGTCACCTGTTTGGCTTTCCATTTGTTTGTAGTGCTCTATCTCCCTTGAGGCAGTAATGTGATATCTACATTGGAAATTGAGATAGTGGAATGAAACTTGGTATGCAGGCTTGGGGCAGTGTTTAGATGTAAAATGTAGAACCCCAGCTCTCTCTCTCTGTACTTGTCTCAGTGGACAAGAAGAATATGTTGGAGACATTACAGAAATAAAACTACATGCTGTGTCAGTCATACTTTACAAGCTTTTTGGTTTGCTTCAACTAAAGGGTTAAAAGAGAAAACTTGCAATATCAGGTCTTCTGTATTGCTTGCAAAAACTCTTATTTGAGCCATGTTTAGGGGAAATAGTTACAAATGCATGTTCAAAATATACAAATCTTACTTTATTTTGTCCACATCTGTTTTAGTCTGAAGTGCCCCACTTGGAGTACTGTGTCCAGTTCTGGGCACCACAATTTTAAGACAGATGTTGACAAGCTGGAATGTGTGCAGAGGATGGCGAACAAGTTGATCAAGGGTCTGGAAACCAAGCCTTATGAGGAACGGTTGAGGGAGTTATGCAGGTTAGCCTGGATAAGAGGAGACTTAGAGGAGATATGATAGCCATGTTCAGATATCTAAAGGGCTGTCACATGGAAGAGGGAGGGTAGGACCAGAACTAATGGATTCATATTACAAGTAGGGAGATTCCGGCAAAAATCAGGAAAAACTTTCTGACAGTAAGAGCTCTTTGACAGTGGAATGTGGTGGAATCTCCTTCACTGGAGGTTTTTAAGCAGAGGTTAGATGGCCATCTGTCCTGGATGCTTTAGTTGAGGTTCCTGCATTGCAGAGCGTTCTAACTCTACAATTCTATGATTATATGATTCCAAAACTACTTTAATCCTACTGGTGGCATCAATAAGATTAAGCCAACTTAAATGAGACATTTTTTTAAATTTAAAATTAACAAAGCAATATTTGTCATTTCCATTATTTCAAAAAGCATTCAGAGCCCACAGTTTTTAAACATTAATTTACTAAGGTAACCCAAAATAGTTTCACACCTTACAACAAAGATAACACAGTGCCATGAATGCTAAAACTCACACTGCCTCCTCTCTGTGCAGTGAGAACTGAAGTCTGACAAAATTCAAGTGCTCGTATATTCAAGCTAGAAGACACTGTGCTTACTCAAGCAATTCCCCTGCCTTTGATCATGGCTTAAATATTAGCCAGGTTGATCTTTTTGCCCTTCCTTCCAAAAAGAATTGTGGATAAATAAAGCTAGAAGCTTTTATCCAGGAAATAACATTTGTTTCAGCCATCCAACCTGGCAGCAACAACCCTGGAGTCCTGCACTCAAGTCCAGACTAGATGGCAACTCCAGGAGTACCTGGCAGAGTCTCAAAGAAGCTTGGCACTGGTTGCATGATGATGAGCAGGAGGCTGAAAATTCCCTTATTCTCCCGCCTTCTCCAGCCAATTGGCAGGGGTTGGGGAGATTGACTCAGCTAGGCACAATACATAGGGCTGTTCCATTATACTAAGCCGCAAGTCCAACTCTTTTCACAGACCAGGAAGCTCACCACAAGTGGTTCATTTCTTGGAACACATACTAAGAGATCATATCGTCCTTTCCCCTACACTGTGCACTCTGCTACATTTAATCCTCATGTCAGCTGCAGAGAAACCCTCACACCCCAGATGCAATGTAACTATCTAATGCAGTGTTTCCCAACCAGTGTGCCTCCAGATGTTTTGGGACTACAATTCCCATCATCCCTGACCACTGGTATTGCTAGCGAGGGATGATGGGAGTTGTAGTCCCAAAACATCTGGAGGCACACTGGTTGGGAAACACTGATCTAATGTCATACCAGATGTAATGTTCCTAGATCAGCTGGCTATGGTGTGTGGTAACCACGTCCACACAGCCAACCTGCAAAGGCACAGCAATGACTTAGTAAGAAATACTAAGCACATGGTCTTGCAAACATACATTGGAAGCGAATTACGACTGTAGTATTAAGCAGTTTTTCTGATGCAATTTGCAGCAGTAACTGAACCTTCTTCATAATGCTTAAATCTAAACTAAGATTAGAAACTATATATGAGGGGTATACTACACAATTACATAATATGCATATTCAGAAATTATTGCTTTCAGTTGTGAAAACTGTGCCAATTGTTGAAGATAATTAAAGATATAGATTTTGAACTCCTGCAGTTGACAATTTGTACTTATTTTCAACCTGCTCCCTTATTTCCATCATGAGATGGTTAGAAACAATTTATTCCAATTTCTGTTGGAGTTCAATTTTTCTAGTAATCTTCATTGTGTGGGTAAAAGCTGGCAAAGTGTTGAAAACTAGTTTTTGTCATTACAATCATACTTTCCTGACTTTGGAGAGAATGGAGCAGCAATGCCAATGAAATATATGAAACATTTTCAAGTGTCAGTAAAAATCCTGACAATATCTGGCAGGAATGGCAGGTTTTTTGTTTTGTTTTTTTAAAGTATTTTGATTAAATATGGAGTTGCCAGTTTTATCTTAAAAATTACCCAAAATTGCAAAGAGAAAAAGTAAACTAATCACTTGTACCATGATCCAAGCATCTGCATCAAGGTATTTGCTCACCATAGCAATATAGCATCACAGTTTGAGTCACTGCAATGGCTTAGCAGATGGCACATTGAAAGCCCATTCTAAGCAGTCATGTGTTGCCACAGCTAGCTTGAGATTACAGCTATTAACCAGATCACCGTGCTGTGTATGGTGTACTGAGAGCAAAGCCTCTTATTTCTCAGTGTAGCTAGCAAGTGGAGCGATTGAGAGAATGGACACCATTCAATCAAAATGTAGCACTTTCAAAAACCCATTGGTTTTAATTGCATGCATTTCTTGACACACTTAAGATAAAGTCCTGTTAAGTACAATCAATCTGTTACATACCTTGTTACACACACAACACTGCACTTGATGGGTCCACTGGCATGGGCGTGGCCAGGGGGGCAGGGAGGGGCAGCTGCCCTCCTAAATCAATATAAATACATAAAAATACATAGCAAACTGAGATTCTGCCCCCCAAAAACAAAAATCCTGGCTATGCCCATGTCCACTGGCATGCTTTTAATTTACTAAGCAAGACTCCCTTAACAGGATCTCTCCACAAAGGTCAGCCATGCCTTAACTGTTAAGTGATATGAGTATGCATTTCTGATTAAGAACGTAAGTAGCAGGATTATATTTAATTCCATTTACAAATCACTTACTGTAAACTATTTCAAAGCAATTAGATTAAAATCCACTTAGACCAGCATTCCTTACAACCAGAAAAAGCAGGCAGTCTACCATAAATCAACTAGTGCTTCTTCTCACCCCTGTTGTAGAGCATTTAACCCCACGAGGTATTTTCCCTAAGCAGCTTTCTGATTTTGGCTATCTATGTCATACAACACTATGAACTAAGATCAAAACTGATAAACTCACCATTTTGGGGGTCTTCCTAAAAGAAAGCTTAATATGGCAACCCTAGGATAGATTAACTCTGATTCAGTGTGTGGTCTTCTTGCTCACAGTATGTATGCCATTGTGCTCACCACCAGTATGTATGCCCAATGTCCTCTGCAATGAAAATTCCCTCATTTTAGTGCAATATCACAGACACATCTGTTGATTGTGTAGGTCTGCTGCTACTACCGAAGTCAACTGAGAAAGTTTTACTGCATGAGAAGTCTAGGTGTTTTCTCGAAGTGCATTCTGGCACGCTGGACTGGAGAGACGTGCAGTAAAAGTGGATTCATGTAGGCAAAGCACTGAAGAACCAAATGCGAATGTTAAATCTAATTTCTATCTATGTCTTGTCACTAATGTGGCTTAGTCCATAAGTGAAAATATCTGGCTCTAACAGGGTAGGGCTACTAATATGGTAGGGCTGGGGCATAGCTATTTTTTTTCTTTTTTCTGGAAAAAATGGTACCAGTACTCACCATGAAGTTGTTACAGTAAGTGCCACACTTTTAAGATTTGGGAGGGGGGAAGGTACTGGTACTGCATACCCTTGAATACCCTGGGGTCGGAAGCACTGGGCTTGGGGGATATATTGTATGGGAGCCCTCTGGGAAATCTCTCTTTTTAACTACATCCAACTTTCCCCTCACTGCACTACAGGCCCAGCTTGCCTTGCAATACAAGAAACACAATAAAAACCTATTGACAAAGATGTAAAAAAACACAGCAACAATTATGCTCTTCCTGCCAGTTGGTAATATTTCTCCTGAACTTGGCTAGAGCACCAATCCTCTTGAAAGAAAGAAAAAGAATCTACTGCAGGAATGTTGGCCAAGTGTCATCCTTCATATTAACTTTGAGAGAGTGATTCATGGCAACTAGAAGTTTACCTTTCACTGTACTTCAGAAACAAGATCTCATAAGTGCACTGCCTGATAATTGGTAACCCGACTCGCTACCCACAGATTTGCAGCCATGTGCAAACAAAGTTCAGCTGACTAAAGTGACTATCCAAAATACAATACTCAAGTTAGCTGCTGCCAGATTCAGCTCCAACATAGTTCAAAAGTCCATCCTGATCTAGATCACTGAAAGGAAGAGAGGAAACATTAATTGTTTTAGTTCTATCTCATGCCTTATTGCACTTCAGGAAAAATGAGCAACAACACAATGGTTGATTTCACCAAGGATTCATTTTTAGCAGTTAGCCCCTATATTTTATCGCTCAGAAGTATGGTCGTCCCGTTTATTAAGAGAAAGAAGCTTTGTGTCAGTTTTAAACACAAGCCACAAAAAACCTTGCATGAAGAACTTCTTAGGTTCAGTTCATGGCTTGGAATTTTGTTGTGTCCAAGACCGTGGGAAAACTACTACTGGGTGGAGCAGATAGCAAGCACAGGGCGAGAGAGACCAATGGACGGACTTGGTATGAGGGCCAAGTTACACATTATGCTACTTGCATGATTGTGTTTAACACGCGGGGTTGGGGGAAGAAGCAGGATTGAAACTGTGGTGCACAGGCAGTGGCAGCACCAGAAATAAAATACTGGGGAGGGCATAAAAATGCATTTCTATGGGTGCCACTATCTGAAAAGCCTCAGTTCAGTCTAATATTATGGCTAACAAATCAAAACTAAAACATGACAACAGACTTAATCTGCACCCTGGTACTGCCTGATGTTTTGGACTACAACTCATCATAATCATTTGGTCATGCGAGCTGGGGCTGCTGGGAGTTGTAGGTGGGCACCCTGTTGGGGAAGGCTACATTATGAATGTGGTTACAATTGCCACATAAAAGAAAAAAATACAGATATAACACAAAATGATGTAACCTGAAAAATGACTTCTCTTCAAGTAACTACAGGGGTCCTGCAACAAAGAGGTGAAAATTACCCATGCAACCCTGGTGCCAGCAGCATGTGCCTATTACACTCTTCAGTTCAAACACTCTCAGAGGAGTGTGCTGGACGGGACAAGACAAAGCGGTTTGCAATGAGGACAAACTTCCAGAGCTTGAAATATCTTGATTAGTAGAACAAATGACTTCAAAACAAGAAAAATGGTGGTTCAAAGGAGCACTTTGGACCAGAATTCAAATCTGAAAGAAATAAAATGTTGACTAATGAGTTATTGAGAGTTAATGTATTAGGAGGCCTATGTGGACTGCCAAGTACATTGCATTTCCAGTATCTTATCATGATTTATCGCAATCAGCAATGAGCTGAAACTACCAGACTCCAATTAATTTGCTTCCTATGTCAAATTGCACAGGGGGGAGGGGGACAGAAGGGTGGTCCCACTACAGGATATGAATACAAAGTATGAGCTGAAGAAAATGATCTATTGGCTCCAACATTCAGATTACAAACATTCATATGTGTTTAGTGCAAATCAATTACTTCTCTCTTTTACAGGCACCCAATTAGATTACATTTCAACTTAAAATCACAAATACAGAGCTACAGGTATGATTTAGGAATGTTGGATGAAACACAGTAGGCAATAAATTATTTGGGATTTTCTTTCTACAGTATATCTACTTAGAATTAAGCCCCAATAATCTTATTGCCTCCTTTAGACTAATTGGAACAACTCCCTCTCACAGGGAGGTGTTAACAACTGCCTTTAGACTCTTGGCAAGTCCATCTCTGGCTGCCTTAACCAAACAAGGAGGAGAAGAGACATGTGCACAGGTGATTATAGTTTTACAGCTCCAAGTATCCCATCTACAGTACTTGGACTGTACAAATAGAAAAATGTCCACAGTATTAGGACAAACAGGCAAGGACAAATTTGTTTTGCCCCAGCTATGGGAGTCTTCCCCAGATATTGGGTGTCCAGATATTGTTGGACCACAACTCCTATTACCACTGGCCATGCTGGCTAGGAAAGATGGGGACTGCAGCCTATCAGGGGACCCAAGATTTAGGAAAGCTGCTCAGAGGTGTCTAATTCAGAATGAATATGGACAACCTTAGCCACAAAATCCTTTACAAACCAGACACAATGGCTACCCCTTAGTGGACTTCTTCAACAATTTGTGCGCCAACAGCCCAATGAACTATGTTTCCATGTTTTTTCAGGTCTGTGTACCATACTCTGAAAGGTCTCTGTTTGATTCTGAAATCCTCTTGCTTCAGTCATCAAGCAACCCAGTAGCATTACTGAGATGGGAAAGTAAAGAAACAACAGTTAACTCTACTTTTCCCACCAGTATTTAGGTCACCATGATGTATGTTTCAGGGCTGGAAGTTACTTTTGCAACCACCTTGTCTTGTATCCTTTACAGGAAATTACCAACAATAAGTTGCCTGTATCACATGCACAGAAATCCAATCTATTGTCTCTCTCTATCATTATTTTCTTCAAGCAGCCAAGGTCTGATACTACTTGATCACCTGACCAGTACCCCCTAACTCTCTGCCTTTTTCTCTTTTCTTCCTATCTGCTCAAACCAACCTCTACCTGCAGAAAGGTGAGACAAAAGAAACAGCATCAAAGAAAAGCTCGAGGGAAAGCATACAAATTATATATTATTCAGTGCCAGCTGAAAAGTAAACATTCAGTGTGTGTGTCACAGAATTAGGTTAAAGGTGGGAAGAAGGGGAGAGGAAATTTGCTTTCCAGGCCAAATTTAAAACCCATATGATTTGAAAAGGTCTGGCATTAAGGAGAAGTAATCTAAAAAGAAACCCCAAATAAAGCAAAAAGCATAGCAGAGGTGAAAATGGGAAGCTAAGTGGAAACTGTGCAGAAAAAGCTTTGTTTCCAAATACATACACTCTAGAGCAAACAAAGTTGTGTTTCTAAATAATTTCCAGCTCATTTACACTGCAGTAGTGACAATCAGGAGCATTTCATTAACCAGCTAGCAACAGTAGATATGCAAAAGAGAGCAGGCTGGAGATCCAACTGTTACAAGTGTGCAGACTTTTTAAAATAAAAACCCCCCCAACCAACCAGAAAATCTAACGTTCAGATTTAATACCTATATTAGCAAATATGCAAATACATTTTTTCTGTGTCTGTTTTGCAAACAGAACTTAAATATGATGTAGGTAAATGCAACAACAACAAAAGTTTTGTTGCCTTATTATTTCTCAGAAAATGCTTAGAGTTAACATAATCTAATTATGCAAAACTATAATACAAAAATTGATTTCTTGTTTGCTGTATTAGTTCTATTTTTATTATAGGACAGTTCTGAATTGCTCCCCCCCCCTTAAATTAGATTTTTAATGAATCTTTCCCAAAGAAAAACAATTAAATTAATTATAAAGAATGCAAAAAATTTCAACCTGCATAGGTATTTTTCAGGCGTAACACAAAATCTAATTAAGTTGAATGCAAACCTCATCCAGTGATGATATTTCATTAAGCAATGCATGGAAAACTTCAAATTGAACTTTAAGCAAGTATATAATACCAATAATTCAAATCGAACTGGCCAGATAAATCCAAAGTAGCTATGAGTAAAGGGATGAAATATTAAGAAAGTTCTACTAAAAGTCAGCCTGCTGTTTCCCTGGTTTTCTGTCACATCTACCTGGAATAAATTATCCCAGACACTAGGGGTGGCCAATTTTGGACTACAGCTGCCAGCATCTTTGACCATTGGTCATGTTGGCTAGAGGTGTGGCAACTGGAGTCCAGGAACATCTGAAGGGCACCACCTTGTCTACTGTAGCAATAGACATTAGGCACTGCTGCATTACAGTTTTTAAAAATCAGTAAAGAATAAGCCAGCAGAAGATTCTCTAAGCCATGTGTATCCTTTTTGTGTTTGTGTAGTGATTGCAGGAATCATGGGGTTTGAATGACCTATTATATACAGTAGTATATTATATACAGTAGTAGCAGTCGCAGAATGACTTCAACATATGCAAGCAGTGCTCATGAATGAAGAAAGACAGTTGAATATGATAAAAGATCACCACAGGGGCATAGGTAAACTTTATCAGCACAGAGGCACAGGTAAGTCTGAACCTATTGAATATTTTACGCTTTCCAAAGGTATCTTCAATTTCACCAGCTTTAACCACTATTGGGGCTTCAGTCTTTGCTTAGTGAGTTACTTGTCCATACATATTTCCCTCTGTCCATCCTGCAGACAAACACAACACAACAGGGACCTGAAGACTTCCTTTACAGAATCTCCATCACTAATTTCACCCAGAGTACGCAGAGATTGTGCTTTAATTCCCCACAACTTACTGACTGATCATTATACTACAAGACAGAATTGTTTTCATTTTGTTGTGCTATATATGCCATGGGATTCTGGTATCTAGGAATGCAGAAACTGTATGTCAAAAGTGGGGTCATATGGAAAGAACCAGACCAATAGCCACATCTAATCTAACACGTTTCTTCTCATGTGATGCCACCAGGGCAGGGTTGGGGGCCTCAGGCTTGGGTGGGTGGTGCAAATAGTGGTTCTCTAGCCATCCCTGGAGACTCTTTCAAGTCCACACCCCTCACTCGCTTTGCTTCAAACCCTCTGCAAGTGCTTTGGCCTGGCTGAAATGTTTTCCTGAACATCAATATTATCTTTTGCTTGCCTGAATGGAGGATGAAGAGACGTGCATGTAGAAATCTCTAAATGTTTTGCACAGCTGGAATTTAGCCTGCTCTGCAATGTTAAGAATTGTACATGTAGCTACTGTATGCTTACTTTTTACCTCCACTGCCCTCCATCAATGGCATGTGGCCCCTAGAAAGTTCCCCATGAGAGAGTGTGGCTCTCATGCTTTTAAAAGAGTCCTCAACCCCATAATAGAATCACCAATTATTGTAGCATCCTCTGGTCCTGAATATAGTAGAATGTGATCATGTTTATTTCTGTGTCCCGGAAGGTTTCCACATCTGAATTTCTGCAAATGGTGCTGCTGTTAAAGACAGTTTAGCAGGCTAGGGTCAGCCACAGATCCCATTTCTTTCATATGGTTTTGCATCTCTGTGCCACTGGAGTTGGCATTGAACAGGCCAGTGCAAGATGAAGCCATGCAGGAAGCATGACTCCGATTTTTCACAAAACTCAAAATTGGCCCTAAAATGGGACATGTTTACTGACTTGAGGTGGGAAATTTTGCCATGTGTAGCCTCATCTCTTGCTATCTAGATGTTATAGAAAAGTAGCACTGCTGTTTGGACTGCCAGAGTTAGCATCCTATGGACTAAAGCTGCAATTTACTGCTCATTTACTCCACAGGAGGCCCTCAAAGCTCAAGAACACCATCTCTAGTCAGAGGGCTATGACCAAAGGATAATTTTACCCCCAGAGAGGAGGGAGTGGGCAAGAATGTCTTAGTCTCCCAGGCCAATTAGGTTTAGCTTTGAACCCAATGGTGATTACGAGCCTAAATTGTATCTAGATAACATTTCTGCTATTGACAGAAAGATAAAGTAAGTGGTGAATGAACCGACGCTGAATTATTAACGTCACATTAGAGAAAACAGGAGAGGGTAGAATCTCAGCATTTTCTCCTTGATGTGTTGCTGGCAGTCTAAAAGAAGGAGAGAGTAATAACTAGTTAGTCTAAGTGATGGCTTTCTACCAGACAGTAATAATATTGTCTGGCTTTTGTAGACTACTGCCACACTGTTCACATCTTGTGCCTGGAGAAGTTTATTTGTTCAGTTGCAACTGAAATAACTAGCAGAGGGGAAAACAACAGCCGCTCTCAACATCCTCAACATAAAGAAGATATACACTTTATTGGAATGAGGAAGTTCCCTGCCAACAAGCAAGGAGACTTTTGTCTTCTCTCACAGGAAGCCAGATTTTGAATGGCGCTTCAATGTGCCATCTCTTCTTAACACAGGCTACTGAAGAAATATCCTCCCACTGAGGCAAATAAAAGCACATGAAAACTTTAAGTGCACACTGTTGGAGGGAGGATGAAAATATATACATTTCTCCACATAAATTGAAGGATGCTATAGAAATAGTGGTTACTCAGTTTATGGGGCCCAGTAAAAAAATAGACTCTCCAAAAATGTAGTTCCCTTAATGGATGAATATAAAGATTTATATATTAACATAGTACTTAATTAAGGAATTAGGATTCCTTTGATACAGGCTTAGCTAAATATTACCACAGCCTGTTTTAAAAGCAAAGACAATTATTTCCCATTTCAGTCACTACATTGGTGACTGCATATATTAGCAGAGTTTCAAATTTCACACACAGACACAAAGGCAATACACCACCATATATATATATATATATAGAGAGAGAGAGAGAGAGAGAGAGAGAGAGAGAGAGAGAGAGAGAGGAGAGAGAGAGAGACAGACAGACAGACTTTCATGTTAGGAAAGAAAATAGCCATGCATGATGACTACTTAGAGGATGTAGTTGGTTAGGGCGTAATGTTAGCGTCTAAATGCTGGACTGGAAAATTTCTGTCTTGTTTGTTCTTCCTGAGACAGCCACTAATGAAACATCATTCATTGTCAGGCCATTTTTATTTTCTTTAAATATAACCTGTCTAAGGAATGTAGGTTTTCTTTATATTTTAAAAAATACAAGATATCTAAACCATATAGATAAATGACCACAAATGTTGCAAAATTTGAGAGGTAGAAATTCTGTCGACCCAACTACGACTGACAAGTTATTATGTCCAGGCCTTGATTCAAATCCACCCCAGCCATTTCCACTTAGAAGTCTGATCCAAAATCCATCCTCCTTTTCTCTACTGCAGAATTTAAACACCACACAAAATATAAGCACAATAACCTATTGTAAAGTGGTCAAGAGCTACAATTTTGTATTCTGTGCTTACCTAAATATTACTGGTTTTGAAACATTCTTAAGAACTGTGCTGGGTAAGCATCAAGTGAGAACATAGAACATGACAGAATCTTTGACAAGCAGCTAGAAAATTAACATTGAATCAACATTCAAAATAAACTTGAAACCATGGGCTTATGTAAAGAGTAACAATGATACAATGGAGGAAGGGCAAATCTAGCATCACCAAAGCAAAATGTGATGAAAGAAGCAAAGTGGCATTGGAACTTCTAGAGAATTTGCATGGGGTGGATTGGTGACACACAGCAGTACTGGACTACATGTACCAATGGTCAAAGGCCATAAAATGAACCTTTGTTAAATAGCTCTCAAGTCAAAACACCTCTAGCCAAAATTTAAGTTTCTTTCCCACTTCCCATCAGTTTCATTTCCACAAATGGTAGCAGATAGCCACTGATAAGCTCTGTAAAACTGCCCTCTTGTTTCCCTTGCAAGTGGCAATTTTGCTGAGAGGTAGGCAGCGGTAACAACTCAGGAAAACATCCTAGGCTTTGTTTGGGCTGTCTTGAGAGTGGGGGCTGTGGCACCCCACAGTTAGCCCTCAAAGCCTACAACTAGCAGAGTTAGAGGAAGAATAGGTAATCTTCCCAAAACTATTTAGCTTCCCTCAGGTCACTTGAGTTGTTTTGCCTGGCAGGACCCTCCTGATTTACTTTAAATCAGAGTTGAGGAACCTGTGGCCCTCCAGATGTTGCTGAACTCCAGCTCTTTTCATCCTTGACTATTAGTCACTCAGGCTGCAGCTGGTGGGAGCTACAGTCTAACAACATCTGTACAACTGCACATTCCATACCCTGTTTCAAATTCTGCTTTAGGGAAAATTTGTTAGAAACTCTTGATTAGAAAAACAACAACACAAATAGCCTAAACTTGTAGTAAAACAGGGCTATTCTTCCAGATTATGTTAAGTGCAGGGTTAGAAATCAGGCGGTATAAAGTATAACAAATCACATTTGTTTTCATTTTCTTCTGGGCACATACAATAAATCTTGAGTACGCACATTTTGAGTGTTTATTTATACCAATAAAAATAGCACTGAAAAATTAACAAACACTCTTTGTAATTTTTCTTTTGAATCCCCTTCTACAGTAAATCATAGCCAAATAAAATAACTCAAATCCAGATGAACTTCTTAGTCACATATTTTACAGCTCTGAGGAGCTGCAGCGCTAACAACGCAATGAGTTATTTTGAGAAGGCCCTTTCAAAATGAACAAGCGTTGTTTATTTGTCCTGTATCAGCACTTGGAAAGACTTGGAGGAGCTCAAGACCTCTACTATTTCCCTCAGAACAACAGTCCCTTAAAAAGGAATTACGCAAATAGAATGAAACAATATCCATCCTGAAGGTCTTTTACAGTCTAAACAAGGATGTTAGGTGATGATGAATTAGCTCTCAAAAATGCAGAACAGAAAGAATGACAACCATTCCAGTTGCTTGCAGAAGCCATACCAGCTTTGCTGGCAGACCATCTCCGTTTGCTGCCTCCTCTAAATAATTTTGTAGCTTTAGGAATTGGAATCTAAGTTTGCTACTTTCCCTCCCCCCTTTATCTTTCCCCATTCTTTTGTGTACAATGCCTAGATTGCAAGCATGAACCCAAGGACTTCCTTGTTTTTAACGGGTCTTATGTAAGCTGAAAAGCTGGGTAATAATGCTTTAAGCAAATGAATAAACCAAGTAACTTGAAGCCACAAACCCAAAATACTTCCTTTGGTGACTATATATGCAAGGCAGCATAACACCATTGCATGAATTCATGTGGCAATACAGCAGGCACTGCTCTCTAAAGGATGTCTGTATTTGCTGGGAAAGTAAGTCGCAGGGTTGAGCTGTAAATTAGTTGTCAAAAGCGCAAAGGCCTCGAGAACAGATTTATATTTCTGTCCCAGTTCGCCTTCTGATGGCTTTTCTTAAGGAAGATTTAGACCAATATTGAGGTTAATAAATTGATTTGTAAGCCCTAGGTTACTAGCGACAAATTAAACAAGTTTATAATAGTCTTTTCTGTCACACCTAGCCATAATTACTTAGTGGAGCATACCAGGAAGCATTTAATAATGTAGAATAAAAAAATATATTTTAAGGAAAATATTGCCTTAGGGTGGTAATGGCCAACTGCCCCCCCTTCACCAGATTACTTTATTATTGGAAAAGAAGGAGTGCTGTTGTACTATTCCTTTTGCACCATTGAGACACCAGCAGGCTCTCATTAAATGCACACAGTGTGAAGATACTTTGCAAGTGGTGCTGGGGCAGCTGAATAAAAGACTAACATTTTCAGCTGAATATACAGCAGGGGTAGCCAACACCTCCCAGATTTCATTGGACTACAATTCCCATCATCTTCTGATATTGGCTGTGCTGGGTGTGGCACTGGGAACTGTGGTTTGACTACATCTGGAGAGTACCACATTGGGTACCCTTGATATTTGATTCACATATAATAGAATCATAGAACTGTAGATTTGTAAGTGACCCCCAAGGGTCGCCAAGTCCAACCCCTTGCAATGCAGTAATAACCCCCTGCAATATCCTACTTTCTCTCTCCTTATCTGCTGTACCAACTCCAACCCTCCACCCAGCAAAGGAAATTTTCATATTTACACAGCCACTATTGCCTGGGTTTTATTTCATCTCCCTATTACTTGGCAAATCCCTACAGGGTTCTCTCTGTGTTAAATGGCTCATTGTTAGTAGGTGTCTATAAAGTTGTAGGTGTCTATAAAGCATCCATAGAACCCAGCCTTTTGCCTTTCTAATCCTGTCAATTAACAAGACACCACTATATGCTCCAGTTTTTGACTCTGAATTGCACGCTCCATGTTTGCGTGTGTGTGTGTATACTAAATATATAATCAACAATTAAAAATTCTTTCCACCACCATCTAGATTAGAAAGCCACTTTCCTTTCCAAAACAATCAAAATTTCAATGAGAACAGTTACGAAACAAAATGGCAAATTTGGAAACCTTCAGAAATACTAGAAAGATTATATTATCAGGATTTGAACTTTGTAGCATGAGCTTGCCTCTAAGGTCTTCTGAAGCAGTATCATATGAATGATCATCTGTGTCGCCTCTTTTACTGCTGGAGTAGAGTCTTTGGATTAATGTGCTCAATACATTTTCTTGCTACAGATACTGCTCTTCTCAGAAATGTGATCTATTGACTAGATGCCCACACATCTGATAAATCACTGTGGTCTAAATGCAGCTAGGGCTTTCCTCTTGTCTGGAAGGATACAAACTGGGAGAAAAATCTGTAAATGTATAGAATACATAATACCCATACTCTTCTCACCTGCACTGATGAATGGCTTTCCAAAGGTGTGTGTATGTAAATTAAATTAGGTAATTTTTATCTACTTGCATGCAGAGGAGATACTCCCATTTTTTATCATCATGTTCGGATTGCTTTCTTGCCATTATAGGAGTCTTAAAGAAAGGCTAAATGCAGCATTTAACCACAGTCTCAAATATTAAATATTAAAGACCCGGTATTTGTTTCCGATGTGAGTTTTACTACCAGCTATAGAAATCTTCACATGTATCACTTTCTAGGTCTCTCTAGCAGTTCTAGATCTGAGGTCCATCTTAAATTCCAAAAGTAATCCCTGCTCTAGAAAAATCTTGAAATGGACTGTGCAGTTCTGCATTATTTTCATGTATTTGAAGTGTCAACTTCCCTGCACCTTTAGCCACTTTCATACTCTGCTTCCTCTCTAGGACCTCAAAATAATATAGCATAATCTTCATCTGGATCTATTCCCTAACAGAGAGCCAGCCATGACAAATGAGGGTGGTGGGGAGTCCAATTTTTTTGAAAGCTGAAATTCAGTATAACCTTCACAATGACCCTCTTAATTATAGATGCCAATCTGTGTAGTGTACAACATTGCAACTAGCAAGACATATTTATTAATTTATTATATTTATTCATCACTTTTGAGTGCAGGTGTTAGCATACCATAGCAAAACAGCTTCCCCTATGAGTGTCAACTTGAACCTTTCAAAACAGGGTGAAAAACTCCCCAAACTCAATGACAGCAGCTGTTATGCAAGTATAAGGAATATATAGTGTGCATCTACTTCTTCAGACTATCTATCTATCTATAGATCAGGCTCCCTCAAACTTGGCCCTCCAGATGTTTTGAAACAAAAATTCCCATCATCCCTGACCACTGGTCCTGCTACATCTGTAGGGCTGAGTTTGAGAAAGCCTGCTATAGTCTGAAGAAGTGTGCATGCACACAAAAGCTTATACCAAGAACAAACTTAGTTGGTCTCTAAGGTGCTACTGGACACTCAGCTTCAGACCAACACGGCTACCTACCTGAATAAGGAATAGATATTTATTCAAGCTAAGAACGGCACAGGCTTAGCAGCAAGGACAAGCTCCAGAAACCAAGATTCCAAAGTGCAGCTGGAAGGCTAGAGGTTCATAAGCAAACAGTACGTACAAAGATGGCCCAACAGTTGACATGCCCCTCACACCAAGCTTTGAATGATGAGGCAGGGCAAGCTCACTCATGGCACTCTCCAGCCCTAAGGGTCTACTGCATGTGTACACATTTGCTCTTTCTGGGCAGGTGCATCACATCTACGAAGGTGGTTCTTGGTTCCAAGACTGTGTCCTGCCCTTCTGCCTCCAGCTCTGCTGCCACCTCCTTCAAACTATGATCTGGAAACCAGGCCAGTATGTTTTAACTAAGCCAAACTGTATAAATATTAAATTTATTCTGTGGTTATTTAACTTTACTATTAACTGAAGATTTATCCACTGATTTTATGTTTCACTGCCATACACTGAAAAAAATGCATACATTAGTACCCCAAACTATGACACCCCTGCTGAACATTGTCTCTTTCAGAATCTATTTATGGCCACAATCTAGTGCACAGTGAAAGCCTGTCCCACTGTATATCTTCTCGCTTTGTGCAGCGTGAAGTTGCTGTTCCAGAAAGCTGCAGCCTGGCTTTTGAACAGGGTGCCTTGCAATGAGTATATTATCCTGTTGCCATCATTAAGTTAAGTTCCTTGTTCTGGCCTGTAAAATCTTTGAAGAATCTGCCATCAGAGTGCCTTCAGAATTGTCTTGCCTCCCTATATACTTAGGCTGTCTGAGAAAGCCTCATGAGATTGGATTGAAGCTACAAGTAGCCCTTTTGATACTGTAGCCCTTTAGGAATTTTGTTCCCAATGAGTCATAGCAGAACGACTTGTCTTTCAGAGTTTAGACAAGTAGTTTAATTACAGACCATGGATACTGCTATGTCTCAGACCCAAATTCCCAAAGAGATTATTACGACAGGTTGATTCTGAATTCAACTATGAGGGGAACTCATCCATGCAGTTCTGTTATGGATTCCTGCATACGGAGAATTCCCATAGGCTCAGCAGATTTTGTAATGAAAGTTTTTTGAAGGCAAATCATTTAATTTAAAAATGCTTCCATGTGCCAGATCTAAAATCAGTCAAATCAGTTTAGTTGGGTTACTTGATAAATTATGGTATACTGCATGCTTAACGTTGCACTATTTAATAGACCATTGATGGCCAACTTGTGGCCCTCCAGATGTTTCTGGCTCTCCAGCTTCCATCATCCCTGACACTGGGCATGTTGACTGAGGATGATGGGAGTTGCAGTCATTATTCCTGCTATATATATAACCATTTTCTGGTGATCGTTTGTGTGTGTGTGTGTCTATGTATCTGAGTGGACAAGAGATCACAGAAAATGTTTTGAAAATGTCAAAACATTGACTGCCATATCAACAACATTGTGTAAAGTTCATTTTCAATTTATTTTAAAATTAAAAAATAGTGTTGTCTTCAAAGTAAGAACAGCCTGCAGCAGTTTTCTAACATATCCCTCCTAACAATTCAGCTCCACATCCTTTGCACACTAAAAATAAGCCTTTGAGGCCCAATAAAAATGTTTGGCAAAATCTAGCTCTATAATAAACCACACTAGGCTATATATTAAACTTTCATTTGATTTCAGCCACTATATTTTTGAGATTACATAATCAAAATAAGGATATAAATGGCTACTAGTCCCAATGGCTACATTTTGCTTCTAATTTCAGAGGCAGAATGCCTATAAATACTAGTTGCTGTGAATTACAGATGGGTAGAGTGTTGCTATGCTCATGCCCAGCTTACAGGCTTCCTGCAGGAAGCTAGCAGCTACACAGCCTAGATCAGCTTTGTCATTTGATGCTCAAGTTAGAAGTGCCTTTTCATGGCTTTATTACTATCTTATTTAATGGGTTTACAATGGAAAGAGAGGCTATCTGAAAAGGTATCTGGAAGACACAATACATTTTCCTGAACATAATTTCCAGTATTGTTGTAGGACAACAGTGGAAATTGATATACATTGTTTTAATTTAGACCCACACCATTACCCAGCCTCATGTGACTATGAGTCTGGGAGAAAACAAGTATTGATAAATGACAACAGCGCTAACTTAACCCGTCTGCATCAACTTTTATTCTTAAATTGTATTTAATTCAATCTCCAGAGGACTAGCTATGGTGATGTACCAAACAGGAAAGGAGGAGGAGTGGCATTATATGTCAGGGATGTGTATACCTGTGAAGAGATCCATGATTTAAAACTTCAAAGCCAAATTGAGAGTATCTGGGTCAAAATTAAGGGAGAGAAAAATAACAGTGATCTCATTGTGGGAGTTTACTATAGATCCCCGAGCCAAACTGAGGACATAGATGATGCCTTCCTGGAACAGATGACCAAGCATTCAAAAGGAAATGAGATAGTAGTAATGGGGGATTTCAACTATCCTGATATTTGTTGGATGTCAAACTCAGCCAAGAGCATAAGGTCGAACAGATTCCTCACTGGCCTTGCAGACAACTTCATTGTCCAGAAAGTGGTAGAAGCAACAAGAGGATCAGCCATTTTAGATCTGGTCCTAACCAATAGTGATGACCTGGTTAGTGGGGTAGAAGTGGCAGGATCATTAGGTGGGAGTGATCATGCTCTTCTGGAGTTTATTATACATCAGAAAGGAGCAACCAAGCATACTAAGACTCAAATTCTAGACTTTAAGAAAGCCGACTTCAGAAAACTTAGGGAAATGCTGGATGTGATCCCATGGTCAGTAATACTAAAAGGGATGGGAGTTCATGATGGATGGGAGTTTGTTAAAAGGGAGATATTAAAAGCACAACTTCAAGCAGTACCAATGCGACGAAAACATGGAAGGTGCCTAAAGAAGCCAGGGTGGCTATCTAAAGAACTTTTAACTGAGTTAAGATTTAAAAGGGATATGTACAAGAAATGGAAAAAGGGGGAAACCACCAGAGAGGAATTCAAACAAATAGCCAGCACATGTAGAGACAAAGTCAGAAAAGCTAAAGCACAGAATGAACTCAGGCTTGCTAGAGAGGTTAAAAGCAATAAAAAGAGTTTTTATGGGTATGTCCGTAGCAAAAGGAAGAACAAGGAAACAGTGGGGTCACTTAGAGGAGAAGATGGTGAAATGCGAACAGGGGACGCAGAAAGGGCAGAACTCCTCAATACCTTCTTTGCCTCAGTCTTCTCCAAAAAAGAAAACAATGCCCGACCTGAAGAATATGGAGCAGATGATTCAGCAGGGGAAACACAGCCCAGAATAAGTAAGGAGGTAGTACAAGAACACTTGGCTAGTTTAGATGTATTCAAGTCTCCAGGGCCAGATGAACTACATCCCAGAGTATTAAAAGAACTGGCAGAGGTGATTTCAGAACCACTGGCAGTAATCTTTGAGAATTCCTGGAAAACAGGTGAAGTCCCAGCAGACTGGAGGAGGGCAAATGTTGTCCCTATCTTCAAAAAGGGGAAAAGAGAGGACCCAAACAATTACCGCCCAGTCAGCCTGACATCAATACCAGGAAAGATTCTAGAGCAGATCATTAAGCAAACGGTCTGTGAGCACCTAGAAAGGAACGCTGTGATCACTAAAAGTCAGCATGGGTTTCTGAAAAATAAGTCATGTCAGACTAATCTGATCTCATTTTTTGACAGAATTACAAGCCTGGTAGACGAAGGGAACACTGTGGATGTAGCCTATCTTGATTTCAGCAAGGCCTTTGACAAGGTGCCCCATGATATTCTTGTAAAGAAGCTGGTAAAATGCGGGCTAGACAATGCTACCATTCAGTGGATTTGTAACTGGCTGACTGACCGAACCCAAAGGGTGCTCATCAATGGCTCCTCTTCATCCTGAAGAGAAGTGACTAGTGGGGTGCCACAGGGTTCTGTCTTGGGCCCAGTCTTATTCAACATCTTTATCAATGACTTGGATGATGGGCTTGAGGGCATCCTGATCAAGTTTGCAGATGACACCAAATTGGGAGGGGTGGCTAATACCCCAGAGGACAGGATCACACTTCAAAATGACCTTAACAGATTAGAGAACTGGGCCAAGGCAAACAGGATGAATTTTAACAGGGAGAAATGTAAAGTACTACACTTGGGCAAAAAAAATGAAAGGCACAAATACAGGATGGGTGATACCTGGCTTGAGAGCAGTACAAGTGAAAAGGATCTAGGAGTCTTGGTAGACCACAAACTTGACATGAGTCAACAGTGTGATGCAGCAGCTAAAAAAGCCAATGCAATTCTGGGCTGCATCAATAGGAGTATAGCATCTAGATCAAGGGAAGTAATAGTACCACTGTATTCCGCTCTGGTCAGACCCCACCTGGAATACTGTGTCCAGTTCTGGGCACCACAGTTCAAGAAGGATATTGACAAGCTGGAACGTGTCCAGAGGAGGGCAACCAAAATGGTCAAAGGCCTGGAAACGATGCCTTATGAGGAACGGCTTAGGGAGCTGGGTATGTTTAGCCTGGAGAAGAGAAGGTTAAGGGGTGATATGATAGCCATGTTCAAATATATAAAAGGATGTCATATAGAGGAGGGAGAAAGGTTGTTTTCTGCTGCTCCAGAGAAGCGGACACGGAGCAATGGATTCAAACTACAAGAAAGAAGATTCCACCTAAACATTAGGAAGAACTTCCTGACAGTAAGAGCTGTTCGACAGTGGAATTTGCTGCCAAGGAGTGTGGTGGAGTCTCCTTCTTTGGAGGTCTTTAAGCAGAGGCTTGACAGCCACCTGTCAGGAATGCTTTGATGGTGTTTCCTGCTTGGCAGGGGGTTGGACTGGATGGCCCTTGTGGTCTCTTCCAACTCTATGATTCTGTGATTCTGTGATTCTATGTAAGAGAAACATTCAGCTGACCTAATGGGACTTCCCTTTTCTTATTGTTTCACCTGCAGCCCCCCATGAACACTCAAAATCTCCTCCATTGAATTGGGGGAACTTCCTGAACAGAAATCTGGGGAGGGTGCAGGGAACAGAGAAGAATGTTAAGTCCAGTCATGAGACACTGGATGACACCCTTAAGCTTGATTTAATTCAATCATTACTTTACGCATCTCATTCATCAATAATATACTGGTGATTTCTAAAATTACCATAACTTCACCATACTTAATTGTGTCTATCAAACCATAGCAGGCTCAAGATAAGAATAACCAATCTTTCCGGAGCAAAGCGCTTCATTCCCCTATATGCCATAGTGGAAAATGGAGGTAAAATGATTATTTTTTCTGTTCTAACTCTAATGCTCCGATCAAAAAAGTTACTTCTAGCTTCTACTTATGTTTGCGCCAATGCCTAAAATATTTAAGAGAAGTGAGAACCCTTTAACAGCGGGTGGATTTCAGCAAGTGTCATCTGATCCAAGGTTGACACATGATTCCTAGGGTAGCAATAACATTGTGTATTTCAAATTTCAGGGTAGTTTGTCTAGGGCAGAGATACAGAATAGGAAATTCTCATGGCACTTTATCTTCAAAATAAAGTGTTATCAACACCAGGTGTCCCCATTTACCGAGACACAGCTTATTAAATTCAGCACAGGAATGTTTGCAACAGTTGCTGCTCAACTTTTTCACGAACTCTTATTTTTTTTTCCCCTTTCAGAATTAAATATAGCTCGCCTACCTAGGGGAGCACCAAACTGACTACTCTGCTAAAAACAACGATCCTCGGATAGTTCATGAGTTACTTTAATTTTGTGACTTGCAGAATCACAAGTGCCTTGTGCTTTTGATTCCCCACAATTAGAGTGAACGTTGGAAGTGGAACTTGCGGCGAGATCCGTGAACTCCAGGGGGAAGGAAAGGCACAGAGGCTGCTGTGAGCTACACAATTAAAGTGACCCATGAAAAGGCTCAACATCTGTAACATCGCAGCTGTTGAGATTTCTTCTGCTAACAAGCAATGGAACTGTAAAGGCAGCTTGTACAAAACTACTGCTCTTCTATTTATAAGACCACCTCTGACACTGGGTTCTCATGCAACTTTAGCAACACTGTTCCTTCTTGGGCCACCTACTAATGTGGGAAGACTGATTCCTATTCCGCAGCTCAGGGGTGGAGAACCTTTTTGGTTCAGCAAGGCCACATTTCCCCACACTGAGGGCCAACTTTGACAGGTGGGCAGGACCACCCACCTGTCAGCCATATGACATCATGACCTCATTGAGTGACTGGTGAGTGGTTTGTCCCATCAGTGTAGGTCCAATGGAGTGGGTGGGGAGATAGAGACTAATCAGAATTAAACTGTGCATCAGCTGACAAGAGGGGAGTTCTACCCTGCTTCCTGTGGGGTTCAGATGTGCCAATTATTTCTCCACAGGCAACTCGTTTGCACACCCAAACTAAGCAGGACTGAACTCCCAACAAATTAGCTGGTGTATGAGGATTTAAATTCTGCTTTCTGTAGGGATTAGTGCATGAGCAGATGATCCAGCCATGTACCAGCTCCACATCAGACATCACATCTGACATCAAGTGTGGGGTAGGTGGGTATCATCTGAGGGAAATGGCCTAGAAGGCCACATGTGGGGGACTGGGACTGGCAGTCCATCCAAATTTGACCCAAGGGTTAGAGGTTCTCCACTCCAGCTGTAGCTCTTTCCCACACCAGCATTAAAGTTGCTCAGAGCTGCTAGTCTTCCTGCAGGTCTAGGGTTTTCACATGATACCACAGTTGCAGGGTGGAGCACTGTTGCTTGCGATCCCATGTATCCAGGCCTGAATTGTATGTTTATCAGGATTTCATCAATCTCAGGAGATGGTAAAGAAAAACCAATAGGCTAGTTTAGCAAAGAAACAGACTTGGGCAGAAGAATGTCTGACACACGCAATTCCTAGGTTTGATCACCTTTTTAAAGTTTATTTATTTAAATGCTTAAAGCAGGGGTCAGCAAACTTTTTCAGCAGGGGGGGCGGTCCCCTGTCCCTCAGACCTTGTGGGAGGCCAGACTATATTTTGAAAAAATAATAATGAATGAATTCCTATGCCACACAAATAACCCAGAGATGCATTTTAAATAAAAGCACACATTCTACTCATGTAAAAACATGCTGGTTCCCGGACCATCCGCGGGTCGGATTTAGAAGGCGATTGGCCGGATCTGGCCCCCGGGCCTTAGTTTGCCTACCCCTGGCTTAAACAATAAATCAAACTTTTCCTCATTTTTTCCCATGCAACTCCCTTTTCTGACAGGGAACTCCAAAATCACATTTTAATTATTTTGGCTATGATCTTATGTAAAAGTTACTTAAGTAAACCAAAGGTCATTTCCGAGCTATTCAGTAACTGCTTTTCTGGGGCCACAGCAGGGACGAGAAGGAAGTGAAACTCCATTCCACAAGAAATCCTCTCAATTCAACTCATTGTGAATGGGGGTTGGGGTTGGGGAGGGTGAGTGGCTTGCTAAGGTCGCCTTGAAAGTTCATAGCACAGCTTGTATATAAACCTCCAACTACTTGGCACCAGTTCTCATAGGGTGGGGGAAATCCCCTGTAATGGAAGGTAGGTGCCACTTCCCTTTGAGAAATTACTACTGGCTGAATTCTTAGCTTAACTCTAAAGCCAGCACAGGCAATCTACACATATGGGTTGAAGAAATAAAAAAAAGCACATTCTAAAATTAGGTTTTAGCATTACCACATCACAGTAAATCCAGAACAGAGTTTAGAACAACAAACAATACCTGCACACTTGGTCCGGGTGATAAGCGGAGGACCTGGTTGACCAGTGCCACCTTCTCCAGGTCTGGTTAGAAGAACACGAACTTCATACTCTGTGTCTGGGTCCAAATGCCACAGCTTGTAGGTTGGTGCATTTACAGCATGGGTTTCTGTCCAGGTCCCAGTTGTCATATGATATTCCACTTCTTTTAGGATAATCGGCCCATCTCCAATAATGGAATTTGCATTCAACTGAATCAGCAAGTAAGTTGGTCCAACTCCAAGCAGTTGTGGGGGTGCTATTGGTCGAGGTGGTTCTGTAAGACACAATTGTAAGAACTGAGTCAGAAAGATAAATATTGGCATAAGCCTGTATCTTAAATGAGTAAACAACAGCAATGTAAGGAAGTATGTGAATATTTAACGCACACAACAATATCAACTGATAAAAAACTGAAACGACTGAATATATTTCAATACTTCTGTTAAATTGCCTTTATTACTAGGGGACCAACAGAGAGAATAAACTATAACAATGGAGACTCTGCCTACAGTAGCATTGCCTAGGAGTGATTTATTTCAGGAAGCAATTAAAAGCAACACACACTTTCCTGAATAAAATGAATCCACTAATAAACACACAGGCTTCATTTTCATTCCAGATGGCTCATATTTTGGCTAATTTGTTTCAGTTAATTAGGCATCAATGCTAAATTCAAGGCACACGGGGGTTTCACAATCAGCAGTATTGCAACGCAGCAAATCCAAAAAGCTGGATAGACAACTAGAAAAAATATCTAACCTAGATAATCTATTAGGATATCCCACATGTGTTTAATCTCTTGAAAGAAACGCTAGGAAACATTAAATAACTCCTTCCTTCTGTGTCTCCTGTATGAACAACTGGATGTAAGCCCCACATGAAATTCATATACTGCACCAAAGTCCAGAAGGCTGATCTTATTGTATTTTATATTGTAAGCTATTTTGATATATTTTGTGAAAAGTGGAGAAGATAAATAGTATATCTATATTAAAAAATCAACCAAACAACAAACCAACAACCCTATGTTTCCGGGTACTTAATGTATAAATGGTCATCTCCAGGTGAAGAGGGGGGAGAAATGTGCACTTTCTGGAACAATATGCAAACTGAAAAGCAACTATTCTTCAAAATTCTTTTGTGAATTTTGCAGTGTAGTGTCTTGTACCAATGAAAATAACATACAAAAATGCATCATATTTTGGGTTATTGGATTCAAAAATAGCACTTAGACGCTGATGCATTTTAATGAGGATGTTTTACAAAACATTTGCAAAAATATGCAGAACTGAATTTAAGATCAGAAAAATGAGAGAAAGTGAAATTTACCAATCATTCAATTCCCTTCTCCAGGACTCTGTGATCTCCTAATGATTGGCTTATATTGTTGGAAGGGTTTTATTTGCTTATCATTTGAATAGATCTTTCAGAATCATAATTAAAAACACCTACCACTCTGCTTTCATCTACTGAATGAAAAGCAATTGTGTCGTGTCATAACTTTGGACAAATGTATTTGGACAAATAAACAAGCTGAACAATAAGCACGGACTTTCTCAGGAAGCAGCATTTTTTTTCAGCACTAGATGGAATGGCTACCACCTGCTCTTCTTTACTTATCTTTTCTCCCGACAGGGTTGGCAACTAGGATACAACTGAGGGAGCCAATGCCCCACTTTGTCCTTGCCCCTCTCCAGCTCTATGTGAGGAATGCATGGAAGCAATATTGGAATAATGTTGTAGAGGGTAGAGAACCCCCAGTCCTACTTGCGCCAACCAAAAGTGGGTGTTACACTAGAAAAGGGAAATACACCAACTCTGGTTGCTTCTTCCATACTCTGGTCCTTCAGTCCTATTTAACGCACAATTAAATCAGTAGTTCCATACAACACTTAATACAGTGCTATACAGCCATTGTTTTCCTCACATCCAAGATCTTTCTTTAATGTTTAAAGGTAAAGGTAATCCTGACCTTTAGGTCCAGTCGCGGACGACTCTGGGGTTGCGGCGCTCATCTCGCTCTATAGGCCGAGAGAGCCGGAGTACAGCTTCCGGGTCATGTGGCCAGCATGACTAAGCCGCTTCTGGCGAACCAGAGCAACACACGGAAATGCCGTTTACCTTCCCGCCAGAGCGGTACCTATTTATCTACTTGCACTTTGACATGCTTTCGAACTGCTAGGTGGGCAGCAGCTGGAACCGAGCAACGGGAGTTCACCCCATCGTGGAGATTCGAACCACTGACCTTCTGATCGGCAACATCGCCACCCGCGTCCCAGCTTTATTGATGTTTACTCATAAATGAATCCTGGTAAGCAACCATCCCCTGCCACTTGATTCAATACCTTCCCCTTTGCAGGCTTTTCTCTTTCTTATCATTTCTTGCTCAGCAGGTGTACATCGGGGTAGGGAACCTACATCACATTGTTGTCATGGGGATTAAATGAGGAAGGGGAGAACCATGTATAGGCCACCTTGAGCTACATGAAGGAAAAAGGTGGAATATAAATGCAATGAATGAATGAATGAATGAATGATGCGGCAACCAGTGTTAGTGGATCTTGGCATGCCCACCAGCCTAGGTGCTACTGTCCTGGCGTGTTGGCCACTGCTGCTCTCTGGGTAGTCACTTGGAACACCCTGGGGTGCAGGGCTCTGGACTTTGGCCTGACAGTCCAGCTCTAGCTACGACACTGTGTGGTATGTCCACATTCTACTTTATCTCCTATCATGCAATACTTTGCGAAAATATAATTTCAGAAATTGAATTGGGATTTGCTGAGATAATCCGCTAGAGCTTGTTAATGAACCTTGTGAATCATAGCAACGGGATAGCAAGCTAAAAGATGAGCCCCTTCTGTCTCCTTAAATTAAAGAGTTGCTAGAGGCTATATACATATAAAGCTGTCATGGTATATACATATGAAAACGGTGCGATATAAACCCAACGTCTAACAGCCTCAGACTTTGCCCACTAACTTCTGTTTAAAGATGCAAAAAGTTTCAGGTTACTTGCAATAGGAAAGTAAACTCTGTAATTTTGAAATTATAATTGGGGAATATTTGATAGCTCGGGTTGTAGAATAAGGAATGAGAACCATTAATAGGAAACTTAATTAGGTAACATCAGAAAAGTTTATCTGGTATATTGGGACTGCATGCTTCAGTTGTCGTTTAGTGTACTTTTGGGATTCTTGGTTACACCACACCTCTGGCTCTGATAGAGTATTGTGTTATGAAGAATATTAATAATGCCGCTCAACAATTACTGGTTCATTTAATAACTGATTAAAATTCATGCATAATTTACTGAAACATGCAGAGACTTTATAAACATCTCCTTGTCTTCAAGAGCCTAAAACCAAAATGTATATGCTAATATAAAAATATGCTTTGTGCCTCCAACCTAAGAAAAATGTATTATGCAGTGATATATTAGACTTATGAATGCATAGTTTAATCCACAACAAGCATGCTGTTAATTGAAGTATATTTTTCTAAACATAGTATCCTGTTCTTTGAAGTCAAAGGTTGAGGGCATCCCCAATTATGAATCAGTGGGGAAAACGCCTAAAGTGAGCCTCTATATCAGTTATAAGACTCCTCTCAAGAATCAGATGTTGCCTGCATTTTTAACTCTATTTCAAAATAAAATTCCACACTAGCAGAGCTGGTGGAATGGTGTTCTGCACAGTTTAGTGTTTGTTCTTAATGTGATTGACCTTCATAAGCTTGACATTTAACATCTTAATTTCACAGCAAATGAACTGTCATCATGAATGCTAGCTTCATCATGGAGATTAGATTCAGTTGGAGGTCCAAATTAGCTTTAAATATACATTGTGCATTGGAGGGGGAAATCTTATGAAGAATTAGTTTGTTTTGAATTTAGGTTCGTAGAATCTAGGGATTCCTTCTACTAGGAAAACTGCATCACAACTTTTCTCCTAAGTTTGCTTCCACACTGTTTAATCTGGAACCAAAAGTGGGGCAGCTAGTGCTGGCATTGGCACTGGTATGTGAGCATCTATTGGGGCTGATACTGGTATGCAGCAACCTTTCTTCTTTTAATAAACCAACACATTTATGGTGCAGCTAGTATGTACACAGTCATAGATGCGGATCTTTTTTCATTTTTACTGTTAAACTGTTATATTTATTTCCACAACCAAATGGTGTTTATTTCATAGTTAATGTGGTTAGCATCAGAGGTAAATGTCATCATCTACTGGGGGGGGGGGGTAAAACTGCACTTGCATATAAAATGACAGCAAAGAGACATATGGCAGCCTGGAATTAACTCTTGTCAGTGTGTTGACTCTTGTACCCCCCAAAAGGACATTTGAGATCGCATTATGGAAGACACGAAGCAGCCAACACTAATTCTGTATCACATTTTGCAAGTAGTACCATCAATTTAGAAATAAAGTCTACTCAGGTGTCAGAGCAATCCGGAAAGAAAACATGGGGGTGGGGACTCTCTGGAGGGCAATAGGGCAGGGGCAGAGCCAGCTCGCTCACCCCACTTTTCACACTCCCCACCCATGGTTGGATGGGGCTAACGTTGAAGGTGGGGGATCTGCTACAGTTATCTCTGGATTATGGGATCCTATTCAAAACACAAGCATACAGTCACAATCACAAATGCTGTGTGTCTCTGTAAACACACAGAGAGATTGAGATCCTAGTCAATCTAAGGAGGTCCAGAGAAAACTGACGGAAAGGTTACCCCAGGATGCAGCACTATTGAAAGAGAGATAGGATTGAATTGGTCTTTCTCCAAACACACTGGTATAAGCTCTTTCCTACCAGATCACATTCCTTATCGATGTAAGACTGTACGCTATTGACCAGGGCAGTTAATCAACAGCCAGCCTCTCCATTTTGAACTCACTGAGCACCTTTGTGATCCCAGGAGTTCAGCACAAAGATAAAAAATTAGGGCAACATAGATGTCTGTCCTTTGCTCCTGACACCCTACTGGGCACTCTATTGGGAAATCCCCATCACAAACCACTCAAAAATTAAGTTCCCAAATCAGCACCCTGCCTAAAATGGTAATATAAAAAATGCCCTTTAAAGGTGGACAACCGCTTTACACGATTTGTTAACTCCATTCACCCAGATCTGCAGATTTTTCAACAATTTCACCAGAGAACCAACAAGACTTTGTGACTCTTTTCATTTCTATTACAATTTGTATTATGCAGTACAGGCTTTCGTTCAGACACGAAGGAGAATGCTACCAAGCGTGTACAGAAACTCTCAATAGCCTTCTCTTTGATTTGTTGATAACAACATATTGTGTAAGCCACGTGGCTGCAGACGGCAAAAAGCAGAGCCTTTGCAGCACACAAAATCATCCCAACTGGAAACAGAAAGCATAAGAAGAGCCCAGCTGGGGTGCGGGTTTGTTTCTAAATTACCTGTTTTATGTTTTATTCTGTCAATTTTTATGTTAAAATTCAATAAAGATCTATACGATTAAAAAAGAAGAGTCCTCTTGGATCTGGTCAAAGGCCTATCTCGTCCAACATTTTGTTCTTTTATTGAACAATCAGATGCCAAGCCCACAAACAGGACCTGCGCACAACAGCATTCTCCTCAGACTACGTTTGTTCAGCCATACTGAGATTAGCAGCCCCTCAGTTCTGCCTCTTCTCAACTGCTTAGCAGTGTCTCCTCTGCATTTGCCCCCTGCCATGTTAATTAAATGTTTCACAACTAAGTGTCTGAGGTAGAAGATGCATAGATTCTGTCTCCCAACTGCAGGACACTTAGGTAACTTTCCTCACCTACAGGTGGCGACAAACATGACCAGGGGGAGGAAGGTGTGGACACAAGCAGACTTGCAGTGTCTGTGTTTACATCAGTGTTCAGCCATAGACTGTGACCTATGAAAATCCAGCACAGCCTCCAGAAACCCTAATATTTTGATCACATCTTTTTGGAACTGATTCCATGTGCAAGTTAAGTAAAAGGCATGATACCAAAACTGGGCAAGAAGCCAGAGATAACAATGAACAAGTATTGGCTGCATTTACATGTAACACTAAACCAACATTTGGCATTCTGTGGATTAGATGCAAAGATCAAAGAGCTGGTCTCACCCATTCCTTCTTCCCCTTGCACAGCCAGGAGGCAAACTTCTGTGGAAATTAGTTTTACTTGTTACAAAGTCAGGAATATTGGGTTACACTAAACTGCGGTTAGTTAAACAAGCCAGAATCATAACTTATGGCTTGAAGTTGGCTTTTGAAACTGATCAGATTTGCTGTAAGCCAGGATTCCTAGTTTGCATGACAACGACAAGCCAGAATTTTTTGCAAATACTCCTCCTCTTCCCAGCCACACAGGAAGAGGAGAGATGTGCTCATCAACTTAGTGTTAAGTCATGACTTGGAATTATTATCATTTTTAAATGTACTACCCACTCTTCGCCAGCAGGTCTCACACATCTCAGGTAGACGAATTTAGGAATGCAACCTCTGGGACAGTTCCCAGCCGCAATCAAAATTCAGGACTCTGAGTCAGTCAGTCACGGTTATAGTTATGGTTTTTGTTTTCCTTAGATTTGTACATCCTATTGATTTTTTGAAGTTGCATTCTCAAAAATTTATAAACTTTTTTTTTAAAAAAATCAGAGCGCTGTGTGTGTGTGTGTGTGTGTGTGTGTTCACCATCATGGAACACACACACACGTGTGTGTGTGCAGTCATGGAAGCCCCCACATAACATGCCAACTTTATGTAGAACATACAAAAGTCATACCCAACTGAATAGCTGGGAGCGTTTCATCTTAGTGACTCAATGCCTCCTGACTGCCTGGCATGCTGAACTACGAAGAATGATTTCGCAGCGGAAACTGCTAACTCCTGCATATTGAATTTCACAACCTGCGCGTCACCGTGGCATTTTATTCACCTCAATTTGAAACACCACTGCAATCATTTTACAATCTGTCCTTATATAATAAAAAAGGAACAGTCCTTTAGCACTAGGCACTGTCAGCAGAAGTTAAAAGCAGGATTCGCTTCGTGTCCATTGCACATGTCACCTTCTTATTTAAATAAAGCAATCATTCACTTCAGCCTAAGTGCAAAAGACATACACTAAGAATTGAAGAATTCTGAGGCCAGGTTTTTCTTTTTGAGTTCACAGTCCTTCCAAGCAACCCTGTCACCACCACCTGGTTACCTCCCCCAGATTTTTTCATTTCAGTAGTATAATTTGAAGATAATTTGATAATAATTTGAGAGGGGTCCTTTTGTTGCTGCCATTATTAAACAATTGAGAGTCAGGAATCATTGCAATCTACTCTCTACCACACAGCAATCGGTGTGTGTGTGTGTGTGTGTGTGTGTGTGTGTGTGAGAGAGAGAGAGAGAGAGAGAGAGAGAGAGAGAGAGAGAGAGAGCACATGCACAGGACAGTGATGGGGGGAGCCAGGGGTAAGGTGAGGTCAGAGACAAAGAATGGGTGGAGTAAAAGATGCAACTCTTGCCTTTGCTACAGCCAATTTAAACCAGCAGTTTCTATACATGCACACCTCCAACCTTTGTCCAGAAAAGCAAGACACATTAACATAGTTCAGGAACACATCCCAGCTAAGCAGAAGCACTTAAAGAGGTTGTGGAGCAGGGTCAGGGCTAGAACCAACTTGTGCCACTTAAATGTGCACAGACATTTCTAACGCACTCTCAGACTAACTGTTGCAGTGTCTCCATAATAATCAAGCCTAAAGATCTGGCAATAAACTAGGGTGACAGAGCTAGAATGATTTTCGTTTGTCTTGCAACCAAATTTCCAAGTTCAAAGAAACAAGATTATTTATATTTTAATATTTCACCATCAAAATTATTTCCTCCTCCTCCTCTTCTTCTTCTTCAGAATGTAATCAACCTGATTTGACACCAAACCAAAGCAAACTAAGACAAACATCCTCTGCATTACAGGGATCAATATTTTCTCTCTGTTTTCACAGTTTCTAGACCTGGCCTCAAGCAATCTGTATTATGCTCTTTGATGGTTCGGGAATATTTGGATATGCCCATAAAACACAAGGAAACTGGTGTTCCATGAACACTTGTTCACCTTTCTTCTTAGTTTAGTATAATAAAATACTAACAATGCTACTGAATTACAATTGCTATACTATTCCAAAAACCAGAAGGCCACTTTTTGCTTACAAACCAGTGCTAATATTTTGCTTCATTGTCAGCCTTTGTTCCCACAGTCAGCATAAATGGATTTCCCAGTGGTAAGTATTCTAACCCTATGGTTCTCATAATTCATTTGGTTTGAATTATTGATAAGCTTTTCAGAAAAATGGGAAAGGGTCACACAGATAAGCCAATTCTTTCTTGGATAAAACCCATAAATTATATATAAATATTGATATATCAGGACATAACACAAGTTTCTCTCCTACAGAATATATTTTGCTTTGTTTACAGAGATGGGACAATATTCAAAGCTGTAGTCATGGCAATGTACAACAAATCATGAGCATTCCATGGGCTGGTATGCAGCTGCAATATTAGCCAATCATTAACCATGGTTTTTCTTTTAGTTTTTCTTGCTGGTTCAGGATTTTAGTGTGGCATTTGAAGGCATAATTGTTATGTTTTTAGTCCTGCTTTAAATTTAATTTATTGTAGGTTGCCTAGAGAATTATATTATGAGGGCATTCTTTCTATCTATCTATCATCTATCTATCTATCTATCTATCTATCTATCTATCTATCTATCTAATCTATCATCTCATCTATCTCATCTATCTCATCTCTCTCTCTCTCTCTCTCTCTCACACACACACACACACACAATCATCTATCTATCTATCTATATCTATCTATATCTATCTATCCATCTATCTCTATCAATCATCTATCTATCTATCTATCCAGCCACTCTTCAATAATAAGGGATGGGTAAAGTACTACACTGCCACCAACCCCACTTCTAGCTGTGGTTTGGCATTACATCTGCACACATGTTAATCCTAACCTGGGTATGCTCTTAACCCAATATATGAAATATTGTGTGGGTTACATTGGAAAATTCATTGTCATTCTCTCACCCATATACATGGCCCACTAGCAATGTATTTGCACTGACCCTATAAATAACTGACCAACTATAGTTTAACAGAGTATCATAGATGCAGCAGCAAAGTGCTCATAAATGTACTATTTTTATAAACTATGCTAGGAAAGTCATGATTAGTGGTTTCCTGCGAATTATTAAACAGCCAAATATTTGAAACTGTTTGAAAAGGATTTAAGGGAACTATTCTGAGTGTGCCTTGTTCCATCTGTTGAAAAATTATTCTCAAACAATACAAAAGCCAAGATGATTAAAGGTCACTGATACATAGCAAAGCACCTTATTTCAAACCAGAAGAGGGGGGAAATTAATTATAATTGCAAAAAACTATTCCAGCCACATTTTAGACATAGCATCCAATTATCCATTTCATTTTCATTTACACCTCATGGGCGAGATCATTTATCATGTTTCACGATAATGACCAGAAGGCACACAGAGAGTGATTTTTAGAGGTAACAAATTACAGACCATATTAGCATAAGCTTACAAGATCTCATCAACAAGTACTATGCATAAATATGGGGTAATTACATTTACAATGAGCAGGAATGGTTGATACGCTACCTTCTTCATTAGCAGCTGCCAAAAACCCAAAAAAACTCTGATTCCTAATTGAACATCCTGGTTTGCTTGCTTAAGTACAGTAATTTAGATCCTTATAACAAATCAGGAATCACTGTGTTGCTGGAACACCAGCCAGGTAGGCATTGCAGCAGCTCATGATCTGGAGATGAATCTTTCATCATCAAGTATTATTGCTTCTTGCTACCAAGCCATCCATCATGCTGCTGAGACAGCTTGGAAAGATAGTTCTGGACCCTCACATTACTGCTCCTTGAACTCTGTCTCATCCATCTTTTGCATCATGCCTGATTTGCAGCTAAGTATCATCTCCCTGCTGCAAAACCAAGTGTGAACCCCATAATGCCTCTAACCTAGAGTGCCACTCTAATAGTAATTGATTTCTTTTTATTGCCGTGTTCAGGACTTGGAAAGCTCATCTGTGGTTACTGACAAAGAAGACAACCATACAGAATTTAGATTTTTGCTGTAGGAAAAAGTAAAGTTGCTTCTTTATTCCACCATGTTATATGTGTGACGGGTGCATTTTTTATATTGATGCACATACATGCACACAATATATAATATTACAAGCATACGGTGGATGCACATCCAGGAACACACAAAACACAGACATATAGTATTGTTTAAACAAAATAATTTCAGGTGCAATACACAGTATTCGACATTTCATGCTGTTCAAGTTGTCAGCAATTCAATTTGACACTGTAAGATGTTTATATATACACACACACTGCACACACCCAGTGTACAAAAATAAGGGGAAATTATTATTAACCCCAGATTCACTCATTCAAACAATGTCTGCTTTAAAACCTCAGTAGACCATAAACCACCCAAGATTAAGTATTTTTCTTTTTGAGTCTGAATGCTGCTATAAAAGTTTAATACATCAAAATGATCAAAATGCCCCCAGTGGCAGGCTGGGATTCTGTTTCCAATTCAAATTCTCTTTAATATATGGCTTCACTGACATCTTGCATTTTCTACCATCTAGGTTGAATTCCAAGCGGCTTCCTTCTTCATCATTACCATACATCGGCTCACCAATCCAGCACAACACTACAGAGATGTCAAACCCAGTAGATTTTTCGTTTGTACCCAACAGTGAGTGGCAGATAGGAATCATTTAAATAATACTGTGAAAGCCTTCCTGCTGTATTTCCCCAAGCACTCGTTTTTTTAAACAAACCTAAGTATGGGAAGAGATTGAAGGGAGAAGCAAAAGCTACCAACAAAATCTAAAAACAATAAAAAACTGGAATTTAGTTAAGCTTTAGTACACCTATAAACATGACTTAATTTCTTGTTAAATATGGACAATCTGAGCAAGTCATGAATACACTCTACACTCTTACAGGAACAGATACAAATTCAAAGAGCAATGGTGATGTTTGGATTGCACTAACAGATTTACACAGCTAAATATAATCTGTTCTCAGAAATGAACAGTTTCATTGCATCAGTTCTTATAATCTGTATCTGTATGTGCATCAGTGCTGGTTGGGTTATTAAACAGTCAATGCAAGCAAACAACACTCTTCTCACTATAAATAACCATATTTAACAGTTTCCACATCATGCAAGGATAGTTTTATAATTTAAACATATCGGTGTTTACCAGTTCAAGAAAACCTAACCAAGCACATTTTGGATATGAATAGCCAACTGGCTATTTGCTTCATTACAAAATATTTATGGAACCTACAGCCTATTTTCCTACAAAGTTATACACAATTTGTATCTAACATACTAATCAAATTTGCCATAGAAATATAAAGTTTAATTTTAGTAGTAAAAATGTCTTGTTTATTCTAAGAGATGCAGTACTCAAATGAAATGTTTTGGCTCTCAAGCCTGAGGATTTGTGCTCTGATTTTAGTCTACTGACTATCTGAAAAAGAAAAGCAACACAAGCAACAGGGCAGGGAAGTTCAGGCTGTTACACAACACCATATAGATAATGAGAGTAGCCTACATAGCTCGGTCAATGAGGTCCAAGTGCCCTCTAAGACTTGAGTATCTGGAATAAAATTCACTTAAGTGCCCTTGAGCCGTGCAATGTATTTAGCAGCTTGGTCGCATATATGTTACATAAACAAAGTTTTTGTGCTGCATGTAACATGTTACTTTTAGCTAATTCTCGGTTTTGGTAAATTAACACAGGACTTTACTATACCAAGAACAAACTTAGTTGGTCTCTAAGGTGCAACTGGAAGGATTTTTTTTATTTTTTATTTTGTTTTGACACACACTAACACACACACACACCACAACCAACTGCACACCACAATGTAGTTCATTGGCTACAAAAGAAAGCTTTCTACACTAGGTCTAATTTCAGTGGAAGGGAAATGGGAACATTGTGTGTACCTCTGTGGGCACATTTGAATGAGCCTTTTTCTGTGGTGACTCCCCATCTCTGGAATGTTCTCCCCAGAGAGGGTCACTTACTGTCATCATTACATGATGACAGTGAAAACATTCCTCTTTATCCAGGTTTTCAGTCACAAAATAATATATGGCCTGTTAACTGTGTGTGGAGGGACTGTTATTATGATTGTTATTGTTATTAATATATTATTATAAAATGGATTTTTACACATACTCTGTTTTCCTTTCCATAAGCTAAATGTACATGGTTTGATTTTGGATGTGATATTTGAAATTTCATGCGAATGTCAGAGTTGATGAAAATGAACCTTACCCCTGCCACACAGTCTTACAATTTCAATGCTTCTCCAAGGCATTTACAAATGGTACAAAAAGGGATCGATTATCAATTTCCCTGAGAGATATGTGCCTTTTTCTTTCTTAAGAAAGAGACTTTTATTGTTTTTTGGGGGGGAAACGTGACTGGATCATTAGAATAACGCCAGACACCAAATTCATTTTAAGATATTGAAGGAATATTTAGGAGATTATTCACTCTAATTAGTTTTGTCAGCCTATGCAGAACTAGTCAGATCCCTTGGAGGAGTGATGGGATAAGACACCTATTAATACAAATACTAAAGTGTGAGAGCTGTGGCATGGAAATCAATTAAATCTATAACTCTCAGCTCATCACAGGTCGCAAGCACTGCATTATTGACATGGCACAGCTTTGGTAAACATAATCAACTATAAACGTTGTATAGAATCCACAGAATGACCAGATGAGGAATGATCACTGGGAGGAATGCAGAGAGAAGAAATGCCATGGTGCACTTGTAACAGCAAAACTGTACACCTTCATCTACCCCAGCTGCAATAAAACATGTCTCTCCGGCATCAGTCTCTACAGCTACAGCAGGAGCTGTAACTCTCCAATGGTTTGACTCGACCTCCAAAAGCACAGTCTTCCATTGTCTCCTGAGACAGACAGATGCCAACAAACCCCTTTGGTAAACATAATTCAACTATAAAACTTGTATAGAATCTTCCCTGTGAAATCAAAAGAACGCAATGAAATAAGTCACCTAAGCTCTACTACAGTTCATGAAAGTAATGTGAAGGAGTCTCACTTAGTGACAAGTCTAGATGTTGGCTAACAATAACTTGTATGAATGGGGAAGGGTCATAGTTCAGTGGTAGATCCCCTTGCTTTGTATTCAAATGGTTCTGGGTTCAATCCCTCTAGGTAATGCTGGGAAATGCTACTGTCTGAAACTCTGGACAGCCACCACCCATCGGTGGAGACAATACTGAGTTGGCTGGAGAAAGGGTCTGATTTAGAACAGTGGTAGCTTGGTTATCAAATGCCTTGGTACTCAAACAACTTGGACCCAAACACTGCAAACCCAGAAGTAAGTGTTTTGGTTTGCAAACTTTTTTTGAAAGCTGAACGTGCTCCTTTTTGAGTGTTACACTTCCGTTTTGAGTGCCACACTTCCGTTTTGAGTGTTACGCTAAGGTCTGTCTGTTTTTGCTATTTCTTTTGCGTTTTTGTTTTTGCGGCTCTTTTTGTTTTGTTTTTGTGACTGTGTGGAACCCAGTTCAGCTACTGATTGACTGTGTGACTGCAGTACATTGTTTATTGCTTTCATTTTATGGATCAATGGTCCCATTAGATAGCAAAATTCATGTTAAATTGCTGTTTTAGGGGTTGTTTTTTAAAGTCTGGAATGGATTAATCTATTTTGCATTACTTTCTACGGGAAAGCGTGCCTTGGTTTTGGAACGCTTTGGTTTTGAAATGGACTTCCGGAACAGATTAAGTTAGAGAACCAAGGTACCACTGTACATGGCAGTCTCCTCTGTTATATTTCTAGACATTTATACATGAAACTTCCAATTTTCAAGTAATAAAGACAAAAATATATGAACACAAAGTTTCTCTCAACAGAGTAATATATATTTTTAAATTCTACCCTGCCTGCTTTCACCCTCCACAGTGGCATGCCAGTTGTAACTGTTAAACTGCACACCTTAAATATATAGTCAATCTAACATACTCGGGCAATCAGACAAGGCCAGTTTTAACACACATTTTATCAGCAGCTGCTGTTATTCATCTTCCATTCACTAATAACCCGTGTTGTCAAAGTTTGTCTTCTACAAGCTGAAGATATTCTCATTACTCAAAATGATATGGAAGCAATACTCAGAACATGACAAAGTAAATTGCATTTCATCGTATCTTTTTTCTTCTTCCTGCGGCTGAGGGAACACGTAGATCGATACTCTTCAGCATGGGAACTCCACACTGAAATTTTCATTTGTTTCAAACAGCAACAAAAAGACCTTAAGCATGCCCTGTCACTTTCGGTTTAGGAAGAAATGCACTAATAAACTCTTACCCCTGGGTCATCTTTGACAATGGGCAATACTATGCCAGCTCTTATTAAAGGCAATTCGTATCAGTGGCCCAAAAATTTCCTTTAAAATTACCATCTTTTGTATCCATGTAGCAGGATGTCAGCTTTAAAGTGCCATCGAGATATAGGACCTGTCACTACAGTTAATTTTCAGCAGAGTTTTAACACCAGGGTAGCTTATCCCCCAGGGTATGTTTTTGACTAACGAGGTTTATTTGGTGGTTATCCAGACAAACAAGGAAGCATTACTACTGCATATTGCTTTTCAAATATAGCGGGAAGCAAGGAACTCTATGTACTCAAGCTTTAAGCTGATGCAACCGATAACTCTAAGATCTTAGTTGGGGCCGGGGGGGGGGGGAATTGTCCGGTAGCACCTTAGAAACCAACTAAGTTTGTTCTGGGTGTAAGCTTTCGTGTGCATGCACACTTCTTCAGATACACTGAAACAGAAGTCACCAGACCCTTATATATTCTTCTGTTTCAGTGTATCTGAAGAAGTGTGCATGCACACGAAAGCTTACACCCAGAACAAACTTAGTTGGTCTCTAAGGTGCCACTGGACAATTTTTTATTTATTTCGACTGCGTCAGACCAACACGGCTACTTACCTGAATCTAAGATCTTAGGTAGAACTCAAAGAGCTGTTGAAAATATATTTATTTTTTGCTTTGACAAAATTTATAGACTGCTTAATTAAACCAAACCTCTAAGCAGCATATATAAAATAGTATAAAATGTTATTTTTAAAACTCAGTAAAACTTTAAATACTTTAAGAACTTGAAATAAAAACGAAATGATGCCTTTGAAAAAGTTAGCATTCTTCAATGGGAGACAAATTTTATTTCCTTATCTTTGATCTAGAACTGAGATGCACACCATAAAGTTGAAGCATATTTAAAGCACACAACCCTCCTCAAAGAATCCTGGAAATTGTAGTTTGGAAATTGCAGCTTTGTCAGGAATGAACTACAGTTCTCATAATCCTTGTGAGAAGGATGCACCTTGAATGAATTGTGTGTGCGCACAGCTTTAGTACAAAAAGGAACTTCCTATATTCTTTGTAGAATTTGTGATAAAGCACCACAGTGTCCTGTGACCATTCCAGGGGAACCGAACCTGGGGTAAGTGCTGGAAACTATGATGTCTCTCACCACTCAGAGATTTCTGTACACATAACAATATTAATAGTTACAGGTAGGTAGCCGTGTTGGTCTGCCATAGTCAAAACAAAATTAAAAAAATCCTTCCAGTAGCACCTTAAAGACCAACTAAGTTTGTTATTGCATGCACACAAAAGCTCATACCAATAACAAACTTAGTTGGTCTCTAAAGTGCTACCGGAAGGAATTTTTTTATAACAACATTAAGTACAGTAAGGCTATAGAAATAAAACAATGAATGGGAACATTTAAGTCAGGTTTTCATCTCTATTGGTATAAAAACAAAGCAAACTCCATGAAATAAATATTTAAACATTTTTATGTCATTAAATATCATTTAGATAATCTGTGGTTTTCCAAATAGAAACCAGCCACTTTTGTTTTATTCCATGAGGATTCCAGCAACATGCAATTGGCTTCTCCTCTCTATATAACTTGAGTTCAAGGCATTATCAAGATATACACATTTTTATTTTTAAAACATTTGATGTCAGGAATTAGAAAAAAAATATTTTACCTCGAACAATAAGCTGAGCAAAGTTGGAGACTCCAGATCCTCTCTCAGACTGAGTAACACAGCGATATAAATCCTGATCTGTTTTTGTCACTTCCTGAAGTTTAAATGTAGCAGCAAATCGTCTGTGATTTATGTTTTTAGTTAGGGCCACAGGAATGTCTTCTCCATTTCGTCTCTGGAACAAAAGGAAAGCAACACAAAAAGACTGGGTGATTAAAACAGCATCTGATCGGTAGGATCACAAAACAAGCAACTTGGCAAGTAATGAAAGGGAAAATGGAACCTTAGCAAGGTGCCCATCTTTATGAGTGAGGCGTTATGGGAGGAAGGAAAAGGTACTATAGGCAGATTGGCCAATATTCTCTCTGCACTCTGAACACTGCAACCCATCCACTACTCTGAATGGCTTCGTGATAGTAGAGACCATGAAATGTTAGAAATAGATGGCAGCTTTGTACTGGGTATCCTGATGCTTAAGATCCACAAGTGAAGTACCGTATATACTCGAGTATAAGCCGACCCGAATATAAGCCGAGGCACCCAATTTTACCACAAAAAACGTGGGAAAGCTTCATAGGAGCCACTGCCTGCCTCACTCGAGTATAAGCCGAGGGCGGCTTTTTCAGCACAAAAAATGTGCTGAAAAACTAGGCTTATACTCGAGTATATATATCAGGAAAGGAAATACACAACGACAATATAAACAAATGGGGTTGTCTCCAGTGAACAACTTCTGCTTGTGCGATGAAACTTCTCTTCCCCTCCCACTCCAATGCTCAAAATCTGCTTTCTAGTTTCTCCCAACCCTCCAGAGCTTTAGTGTGCTGGGGGCACAGAGGGCGGGGAGAGGGAGAAAAAATACCACTGCATGAGCGGAAGTTGTTCTGCTCACACAATGACTCTGACTGATTGAACCCATAGTAAGTTTCCCTTATTTCAAGTCTTGGAAAACTTAACCTTCTTGCAATATATTTTGAAAGCAGAGAACCATAGTTGAAGAACTGTCAACTTCTAAAGTATGGAGAACTCCATTTTTTTCAACTGCAGCCAGAAACAATAATCTCTTGTCTCTCTTCCCCATGTCTGGTATGACAAAACACATGCTATCATAAGTAAGCAAGTAAATATTACCTCTCCCAATGGCCTGTACTTCATCATTACTAATCAGATTAGGAAATTGAACCAAACCTTTCTGTACAAGATTCCTGATAAAGCATTAAAGAATGTCCCCTTAAAGCCCTGCAGACAATCTCTAGGATGGGAACAGTGAACCTGTGGCCCTTTGGACATTGTTAGCTTACCAACATTTGTGAATTACCCACTATCATAGGTATACACAGCACTGCGTCTGTGACTACTTGATTATTTGAGCATTTTTAAAGAGGTGCAAAATGAATAAACTATGCATATACATCTCTGAACAGTTCCCACACTTTACAAAACAGCCTCACCCAGTCAGGAGTCCCTGACATGTGTACCTGGGCATTTAAAAATGCAAATGTACATGGTAAACCAGAGACAGGGCAACTGAGGCCCTTCAGATGCTGCTGGACTGTAATTCCCATCAATCCTGGATGAGGCTGATGGGAGCTGCACTTTGGACGGCCATAGGTTTGTAGTCAAGTCATGAAATAGCAAAACATTAAAATTTAATTTAAAATAATTTGTGTCATTCATGATTTAATCAGATCAAAAGGAAGAAGAGAGGGAGAAAGAAAGTTCTCAAGACTACTTTCTGTGAATTGTTATGTACTGTATGGTCTACAAAAAATAAAACAATGCAGGGAATCAATTGCCATGCATAATGTCCCATTGCAGACAATCTTTTCTCTGCTTAATAAGCCAAGATAAACAAGCCTTTTGCCCCCCCCCCGAGTCCCTTTGCTTCCTCCTTTTGCAGCACAAGCAATCAAACCAGGCAACATCTAATAATGCCAGGATATTAAACCAGACCGTGCTCTAAGATCCTGGCTGGTTCTGAACTTTGCTTAACTGAAGTTTTCTACATTGCAGCATGTAGATGCCCCGAGAAGGAGCTGCGTACATGAGCAACGAACTCATTCATATCACACCTTATAGGCAAAGATGCAATTGTGTGAATGTGGTCAGTAGGGTTCATGGGAACTCAACAGCCGCCACAGTTTGTAAACCAAAACCGCAGGCTGGCAGAAGGTAGAAGAAAGAAATCACAACACATTATACATGGTCAGTGATGTGTCCTGCAGCCTTGTAATCAGTGAAGAATCTGACAATAAAAGTCCCTAGGAAGGAGTGCAATAGGGCCAACAGTAGTAGCATTTAGGCATCCCCAGAGAGAATCTACTCAGATAACAGCCACTGAGGCTACAGAGTGATGCTTATGTGACTCTGAGCTATTGTCCCGTTGAGGACCTAGTTAACTGAGGCAGAATTGAATTCAAACCAGGAGGAACTTATCATCTGCTGCTGTTATAAGGTAAAACAAAAAAGGAACTGCAAACTAAGGAGCCAGGGGAAATGATCACATTTATCCGAGAAGGGAAGGCTCTCTTCAAACCTAAATGACAGCAGTGGCTTCAAAAGATGGAATGTAGAGTGACAAGAGGGATTTCATATGCACATATACACATTTTAGACTGGAGTTCCAAGCAAAATCTCAAATGAAATGGTATGAAGACTGAAGTTGCAGCACTGCTTGTCCAATGCTACTATATAGCAGTATCTCTAAAGCACTATTTTAATATGAGAAAGACCACCAAGAAAGTGTAAATCACACCTAATCATTCTTACATTTCTCTCTGCTGGATAATATTAGGCAGAAGCAAGTGACGTGTGTATATACAATTTTAAGTTTGTATTAGAGAAATATGCATCTTCAATTATATATCACTGGGGGGGGGGGAGAGAGGAAAGCTCCATGACCCACCAGAAAAACATTCCCTGGAGAAACCTCAAGCCTGTTATTTTATAAAACCAATATTTATACATACATATTATACTTATGCAGTTCTCAAGTATTCAAGTACTGTACACAAAAATACTGTTCACATTATTAATCATATCTACATCCTGCCCTTTCACCCAAAAAGCTGAGGGCAATGCTCTCAGAATGGGTGATTCATTACCAATAAATTATTCCAAATGGGACGCAAGGATATTCAGCACTATAGGCCTGCACTCTTAAACTAACAGATTAGGTTTTTTGGGGTTTTGGGTTGTTGTTTTTTGTTTAACAAAAAAATAAAAATAAACTATATACAACTCCTGGCTTCAGTGGAATTCAGCCAACCTGAACAGAAAATCATATAAGGGTGCAGGTGGTACTATGGCCAATACACCGTCACATTCATAAATAAATGAGAATTTACATCCCTCAGTAGCTGTCTCGGTGCCAATGGAGAAAACATGAACTGACTCCCTAATGCCTTGGTTGCAATCATATGTATGCAATTAGGCTGGCTGAATTCCACTGAAGTCAAGAAGATTTAAACAAAGATTGCACCCACTGTCAGAAGTTACATATTCATACTGCTTACTCAAATAAACTGGATGTATACCATGCAGGATATGTATATATAACTAACAAAGGAAACAAAAGTATCTTACCATCTGTTTTTTCTTAAAATGTACTGAAGCAATCCTAAAAATATACAAGATTCTATCCCCTTTTGGCAGTGTCGTTAAAGCAGAAGACAAACATGTGGACTTTCAACTCCATATTCAAAGGCTGTAAGTGTTAACACTCAGCAGGAAGTAAGCCCAGCTGAACACAATGAGACTTACTTGAGAGTAAACATGGGAAATGATTCTCACTGTTGCATATGAGTGAGCTGCACAAGTTCCAAGCCTCTAGTTTTCAACTGGTAGGTCAAGAACCAGGATTGCATCATGCCTTAGTATAACTATAGCAAAAACAAACCACAGCTACATGGGACCAGACACCACAAGGAACTGTGTTTAACTTAAAACTTAAAAAGTGGAAGTTCTTGATCTCCTGTGATATACAAAAGAGAAGGCATGGGATGAGGGATGTGCAAGATCAAGGCTCATGGCAAGTTCTTGCTTCTCCTGAAGCAAACTAGACTGCATGTATCCGAGGTCTGGATTCCATCTTGGTTAATCAGAAGGACACTTTATTAAGCTTGGGCTTAACCTACTGCAGTTTCTGTTTGGAACAACTGGTATAAAAAGAACTCTTATCTTTCACAGGAGCAATATGTTATGATGACAGACTCAACAAACTACTTGTAAAGTACTAGGAAATCAATGGTCAAAACATTGCAAGCACTACTATTAGAGATCAGAGTATGCATTCTGGATACAAAGGGGGTGTGTGTAAAAAGCCAGACCGCTGTGATCAAAGAAAAGAAAGCTATTTTTATGTGAATACTATCAAGAGCACAGAAAAAGAACATTGGAAAGATACTTTCCTACAAGAGCTATAATAAAGAGAGACATCTTCTGAAGAATGATGTAATGCTGGATGTACTGTAAGCACTAGCTAATTTGCAGAATTGAGTCTGGAGGGACTGAACCTGCAGCAATTCCCCTGAATCATGTGTCACCACAGTTGCAGGGCAGCAATGAGACAGAACAAGATGAGGCATAAATTGCTTACAAGACTCTGGTCGTGAAAGAAAAGGAAAAGGCAAGGAGATCTTTATGAATTAACTTTATAGTAAAGGGGGGGAAGTAAAGAGGTGTGAAGCAAGAAATCTTTAAAAGCAATGTTGTGTAGCAGCAATACACCTGGGAATCCAGTAAGGATTGATTTAAGAAGGTAGCGACTTAGGGCCTAAGCAAAGTGCTATAGAAAACAGGCTTAGTTAGCAGTGTTGCCTCCAATGCAGGCAAGAGACAGGAAGAATTCAAAACTCCAGAGCTGCCAGCCTGTTCAGCGGGAGGAAAGTAATTTCCACTAGTAATTTTTTTTTAAAAGGGAAAGTAAATGGGTTACAGGCACAAAAGACTACTCTCATTGGAGATATCTCTATCCATTTATCTATCGATCATCTGATTATTTATTTATTTCAGTTCTATACCTCCCTTCATCCAAAGATCTCAGGGCAGTTCACAGCATAAAAATGCAAAATAAAAACACAAAGCAGCACTAATAAAAACAAGAACATGAACAAAACAAACCCACACTGCTCCTCCCACAAAAACATTTAAAAGGGCATAGAATGTTAATCAGCTGACAGCCTAGTTGAAGAGGAACATTTTCGCCTGGCACCTAAAGATATACAGAGAGACAGGAAGTGTCCTCAAGGAAGGATGGTGTCATGCTTTACACATCTACTGAGAAACAACAGCCACTCCCTGTTTCCTAGAGCAGGAGTCTTCAACTTTTTCAGACCCAGGATCTACCTTTAATACAAACAACCATTCCTTAATTCTCCATTGCCCCCTCCCCCCATCCCCAATAATTTGTATGTTAGCAGTGCTGCTGTTGCAGCCCGCTGTGGATCAGGCCATAACCCAGTGGTGAGTCCCGACCCACCAGCTGAAGACCAGTGCCCTTGACCAGTGCAAAATACATGGGTGGAAATCACCGGCCATTCATTATATTACAGTTCTGTGTATATATATTCAACATGTATTGAACAAAGTGGCCCAAAGACTGAACTTGGGCTGTGGGTGTGTGGATATTCCACTCTCCCAAAACAAAGATCAATATTTTTTATTACTGATATTCATCTATCATGCACAAATCCTTGGCCAAAAAAAGAAGAAGAAGTTCATCTCAAACAAAGATGTATTTTACTTCCAAATCTTCTAGGGTTGGGCACTGGCAAACTGCTAGCTCTCATATATCACTCAGGCAGTCTGATTTATGGGCATTCAGAATCTGAGTAGGTTCTCACTTGTAAATCTTAATGCATGGGGATGAAAGACAGTTATACAAGACTACAGTGATCTATCAATTGCCAGGAACTAAAAGGAGCATATAACATTGGAGAGGTACAAACCTTCATGCTTAGGGTCACATCTGAAGCCATCTAATCTAGCTACCCTTTCCCCCCATTTTTTGTTTAAGTTTGATGAATCCCAACTAAACTAGCCTGAAAAATACTTAATGTGGGATTCACCCAACCAGCCCTGTCAGCAAAGCCCTGTGCAAGGAATTCCGCTTGTGCCATGGAGCTTCCCCTCTCTCCTCCCCCTGTATACCTTGAAATTGGTCAGGAGAACCCCCAGGACAGCAGGATAGTAGAGGGGGGGTTGTTCCATCTGGCTAGCTGAAATGCTTGCACCAATGGAATCTCCACCATAGATGTAAATTCCACTCTCAGACTGTTTTTCAATATTACAATTGCATCAACTTCACAATGTTCTCTATTGCATTTTGTCTTTCAAAAATAGACTTTTAAAACAGTCATTTTGGTAGATGTACCTCTTCAGCTGAAGTGTATTCATCCTTTAAGGTGAATATGTGGCATTTTTTTTTTTGCACACTATCTTTTTTCATTTACTGTTTGCAGCTGACTATTGCAGACAACCCTCACTACTTTGCTTAGTGGAATCAAACAATTTAGCAGGCTGCTTCTTTTTTAAAAGCATGTTTGTTTGTTTGTTTGTTTGTTTGTTTGTTTGTTTGTTTGTTTGCCTGCCTGCCTGCCTGCCTGCTTGCTAGCTAGCTAGCACTGGACAAGTTTTCCCAATTCTGTGTATCCTTTATGGGTTGAATATGCCAAATTATTCTACTCTGCTTATCTTCCAAATGCTTATAAAATAATTCTATAATTACTAATATGCTCTTGCCCTAATGTAATTGCTCCTTTTGTTTGTTCTCATGATTTATTATCTCCCCCCATCCCACCCCACCAACCCTGGCAATGTGTGATCCTAGGATCCCAAACATGGCACCTGCGAGCACGCCATCCACAGACACCCCCTTGCTGTTGACCCTCTGCAACATAAAAGTATGGTAGACCGGGGTGGGGGAGAAGAGAGACAGAAACAATACATTTCTTGTTCCTTTCAGCCACCCACTTTTAAACCCAGACGAAAGATAGGTTGAACACTCAGCTTCCAAAGTCGCTGAGAATCCACAATCTTTAATAAATAGGTTAAACAAATGGCAGGAAAGTCTGAAAGTTAGGCCTGTTGCTATGATCATGCAAAGGGTTGAAGTTGTGCCACACCAATCAGTCAAGCTCTAAATATACAACAGATGCCTATGATGGCAGACAGCTACATTCCAAACAGCATTTGCAACCATGCATGCACCATCACATTGAAGACACTGCTTTTTATAAAGATACTGTGGCTTACATGGTGGTAAAAGGCAATATCCTCCACAACAGAAGCACCCTAATCCTCATGATGTCCAGAACAGAAAGCAGAAACATCTAAATGTACACAATATTCCCTAAACACAGAGAAAAGTCATGAGTTGTAGTTGCAACAAACTGAACTCAAATTCGTCGTTCTCTTTTTCTATCCTTCAATTGCTATTTTCAGGCAGTTGCTTTAATTATCTGCAACTCCACTAGGAATGACATTTTCCTGTGGCTGGGAGAAGAAAGGCATCATGCTGCATTAATGCTGATGAGCCTCTCAAAGGGTGAAACCATGGCACCCTCTTCCAGCTTTGGCATGCCAACTAAGGAGGCATTTAGCCAGCACCTAAAGCCATTACTGACAGATTACTGACAGGATTACCAGTCATGCTTTAAAAAAAAACCCACCACATTTTAACCACGAGCGATAACCTGCCTCATTTCAGATCCACCAAAGTCAACGGTAGCACCAAGATCTGTATGGCAAACACACACACACACACACACACACACACACACACACACACACACACACGGAACTGCAAAGGCAGGTTAAACCTCTTTGCTCAAGCCAAATGATGTGTTGATGCCAAGGCTCAACAATGATGGATAGGCTCATTAGTGGTTCCGTTATCAACTACTGAACCTAGAGCCAGGGCATATGGTTTAGCAGATGCTCCAAGGAAAGGGCTTTATTGATGGGGGCCACATAGGTGTCGTCTTATGCTGGCCACGGACAAGAGATCTCAAACCATTCCCAAATTAGAAAATAGAATGAAGCAGCTTGGTTCTGAAACCTATTGCTCAGATATTTGCACTGAGCTAACCAAAAACACAGGGTGTTTTTGAAATCTTCTATCTGACCCCCAAAACACACACACACACACACACACACACACACAGAGAGAGAGAGAGAGAGAGAGGGGGGGAGATTTTAGTGTTCTGAATTACCTGATCTTGTTTTGGACATGAAATCAATGTGTTCCAAAAAGCTTTGCTGTTTAACTCAGAAGTATGTTCCAACTAAGTTCAGTACAACATGCTAGCATGTGTGCTTAGACTTTCAATCTTCCCGCACATAACACAGGATCAGGCAGCCCAAATTTTAAACATTTTTAGGCAGGCAAGGGGTGACATAACTGGGCTCCTGAGCCCCACAGGGATGCCACAGAAAGAATGTAGTTGGTCAAGGTAGCTGTGGACTCAAAAAGGTTGAAAACCTCTGGGGGTGGGCCTTCTGGGAAAAGATCACAGCCACAGTAGGTTCAGAGTCCCACTGCCATATCCAAGAAGAAGCACTACTACATCATATTATAACTGAGTGATCACCTGTTGAGAAAATACTATCACAGATGAGCTCATGAATTATTTGATCCTATTACTTGAGGCAATGAAAGCTAGTTGCAAAGTAATAATTTTCACAGAACCTTGCAGCCAACTGTGAACTTGCCCTCTATAATTCTGAGTAGGTTACTTTCATATATAATAGGCAGATTTACTTTTCAACATGATTTGTAGTTAAAAGAGCTCAAAGTTTCCATCTATTTTTCCTATGTAAAGAAGCACTTTCAGGAATATTTACTTGCCGTTAGAATCCTACAATAAAGAGATGATACATCAACCTGGGTTTCAAAATAAGCATTAACAACAACTTTTAAACGGATCTGCAATGAGTTGCAAGCTAGGTATTAAAATCACTCAGTACTGTGTGGATCCCTATTGGTTTAGGAATTGGGAATATTGCTCTTTTTGGATAAGTCATCTGGCTCAGGTCCCCTTCAGCGGTAGTCTCTCTACTCATATTCAACTATATAGAGGGAGCTATGTTGAGGTCACCACCCCCAACTTGGTGAGGTGAGCTGCTTAGGCCACTCCCTCTCTCATTGAGCCTCAAAACTTTGATAGGTAGATAATTTCATTGACCAGCAAAGTCTTTTATAACCAAACCTCTCCAAAGAACTGTATTGAACACCCCCATCTGTATGGAGCCCAATCGTTCAGGGAATTTTTGTTCAAACTTTTGCAGATTAAATTTGTCTCCCCTAGAAGCACACCCTGTACTAGGATCATGCACATGAATTCCTTCACAGCTTCTAACATGTGAGAAGTGGTACCCACTGGCCATGCCCCCAAATGATGGCTGTGTGCCCCAGTGACCACACAAGGTTAGTGAACAAAAAGGTAACACATGCACATCATTCTATCACATTACTTCTTGGGTTGTTGTTTTTTGTTAGTTTGTTTTTGGAAATGGTTGTGTTTCATTATCTTGTAAACTATCTTGGTGGGTTGAATTTTTAATGAGATAAACATGTTTATTGTTTTTAACAAAAAGGAGAGGAAATCTAATTATGTAATTTAGACAAAACAAAACATATGTTTGCTAAAACAGCTTTTGTCTGTTTGTTAAACAATCTACCCTAGAGAATAAAAATGAAATAATCTGACATCAATCTGATATAGAGGACTGCATAGGGTGGAAACTTTCCAGTTGGCTCTTTTTAACCACATTGGATCAACACTTATTTAGGTTGCACAGAGTGGTTAACATAAGTACTTGCACACTGCCATTGTTAGCACCTTAGCTGTGACAATTATACAGGTTCTTTTAATGTGTGTTCACTTTGGCACTCCTAACACTCTGCTTCTTTATAATGATTTTTTGTGCTTATCTAAGTGTTGTTTTTGAGGGACGCGGGTGGCGCTGTGGTCTAACCACAGAGCCTAGGGCTTGCTGATCAGAAGGTCGGTGGTTCGAATCCCCAAGACGGGGTGAGCTCCCGTTGCTCGGTCCCTGCTCCTGCCAACCTAGCAGTTCAAAAGCACATCAAAGTGCAAGTAGAGAAATAGGCGGAAAGGTAAACAGTGTTTCCATGCGCTGCTCTGGTTCGCCAGAAGCGGCTTAGTCATGCTGGCCACATGACCTGGGAGCTGTACGCCGGCTCCCTCAGCCAGTAAAGCGAGATGAGCGCCGCAACCCCAGAGTCGTCCACGACTGGACCTAATGATCAGGGGTCCCTTTACCTTTTAAGTGTTGTTTTATTGGTGTTCCTCATTTAATGGAAACTCTTAGTCTCTAGGGATACAGCTTGCAATTACTAAACTGGTCATGTAAAATCAAATAAAACTATACTTGAGTCACTGAAATCAAATGTTTACATTGAAGCAGAAGGCATGAGCAGTACCATTATCTGTCATCTCATTTTATTTTACTCATTAGTAACAAATGTCATGGAGGATAAGGCTATCAATGGCTATGTTATACCTCCACTGTTAAAGGCAATATGCCTCTGAATATCAGTTGGTAGAAATCAGAAGTGGGGACAGTGGTGCTGAGCTCCAGTTCTGCATATGTGCTTTCCACAGGCATATATGAAAAGAGGATGCTGGATTAGATGCACCCTTGGCCTGATCCGGTATGACTTTTGTGATTGTACTTCATCCTGTTCTAAAATCTGGAATTCTTTAATTCAGTTGCATCACATGGATGAAACTTAACATTCTGTTTAAAATCAAGGTATAATTTGCTATCAACTTCAATCAAATAGTTTTTCAAAATCACAGATACATATGCCCCGCTTATCCGCAAGTACCATACAATTTTTCCTCACCTCACTGAAAAGGAATTCCGAATTTAGCACATTGCTCCCCAGGACTGCATTTCCCCCATTTGTTTAAGTCTAAAACATATTGCTGACATTTTTAGGGTGGTTATGGTGCCTAAATAAAATAAATGTGTAGAGAGCATTCTACTGCAGAGAATATTCACTGCAGTGTAACAGCAATTTCACATAATACCTTGATTATAAGAAAGGGCTACAACTGAGCTATCACAGAACACAGAGCCCATGAATAGAGAGATATTTGACGAAATAAAAAGTGTATCACTGCATCTTCAACTCATGTGAGTCAGATTTTGTTCATAAAAGCGGGGGACTCAAAAACATTGTAGTTGTATAAGTACAACCATCTTTTAATATGAAATAAATGAAAATTCGACGATGTATCAAAAGAAGATGTATGAACCTGATAAAGAGGATTTATTATGAATTCAACAGTGGGGGATGCAAGGAAGTCAATTGAAATATGAAATTGAGAAAATTAGAAATGCCTGGCCTACAAAATTGGGCCAGGCCCAAGCAATGTTATGAAATAATATTAGTAAGGTTAAATGTATAATGAATGTGTATACCTCTGTGAGAGGGGGTGGTGGATTTGGGCTTCCCACGGCGAGAGGGGGGAAGTATGAAAATTTAACCGATATGTTATCTGCTTATAAAATTGTAAAACCAATAAAAATTATTTTAAAAATAAAAAATAAATAAATGAAAATTAAAAATAAAGCAAAAAAATAAAAAAAATATTGGAAAGCATTTTTCAGTTATGTGACTTATCCTGTATAAACCAGAAAAGGTAGAACTTTCATTTTTGTTTTTGCAAGATGTATGCCCACAAATGGACCACATTGAATCAGCCTTACCTGGAGCCATAACTTGTTATTCACTGCATCCCTCCCAGTAGCAATGCACTGAAATGTAGCATTCTGGCCTGCATTGACCTCCACATCCCCAAGCCTCAAGAAGTGAGGAGATTTATCTGTGTGAAGGTGGAGAGAGAGAAAAATGTTACCAAAAATGTTCAGACAAAAAAAGCCCATTTACTTCTCCCCAAAGATAAACATTACTGCAGCCTTTGGTTAAAACTAATTTTTACATGAAAGAAAATAATTGTTTCAACTCAAGGAGAGAGAACAAAACAGCCTTGATCTTTCTCCCTGCACCACACAAACTCTGCTAAAGCTTGTCAGACATGAATTAAAAGCGATTTGTAATAAGCCAAAGTATAAAAGGATGTGAAACAACAACAAAAAGCCTAAAAACTCTGGAGTGAACTTCCTTTACATTATGCATAAAACCACTGCAATGAGAAACCACTGCATTAACAATACAAACAATCAGATTTAATTAGCTCCATATAGTGCCACGTAGACATCCCTGTCAGGAAATATCACCTGCACCACTAAATACAGCAACATTTGACCCGCTGACAAAGCTTCTCATACTAACTGTCCTGCCTCGAGGAAAGCTCAGTGACAAAACCATCCTTGTGAAATATTAGGGTTGAAAAAGGCAGTGGTAGCAGTCGAGAGAGAAATATGCTACATAGTTTGCACACACATTACTCTTCTAAATTACCTGGTAACAGGCTACACATCAAGAGTCTAGGCTTAGCAATTCAATAGACTGACCCAGTCTATTACACCTGCAATTAGCCAAACAACATTCAGTAATGCTATGCCTGTGCCAGATTCCCAGCAGGTTGCCTAGCAGAAAGGAATGTGGAAGGAGCAAGGCGTCTGGGCGGTCAGTGTTGGGCAAATGCACCAGCAGCGCTAAATCCTCCTGCTGGTGCATTTGCACTACACCAGTCTCTCTGCCACCTCTCCCCTCTTCCTCTAGTGAACAACAGGAAACGACCTACTGGGAAGCTAGCCCAGCAAGCCACTTCTGTTGTTATGTTCCCTCATGAGCTGGAACCCCAACTAATAGAAATCTTATACATCTACATTTAACTATAAGCTACACGTCTGTGAATGTTGAGAAACATTAAACTGAGGTATTTAAATTAACAAGAAAACAAGATTAATTCACTGCTTCAAAGGCGTCGTTTCCCCACGTTTTAACAATTTGTAAGAGGAAAAACTAGAGTGGGAGGGTGGAGAGAGGACACCAATGGTTGGATGATGGAAAAAGCAGTCAGACAATATTGAGCCTGTCTTGAAAAAGACAGAGAAAAATGTGACTCTTAATCATTACTTACCACAAGGGTAACTCAGAACCTGGATGTCATCAATGGCAATGTAGCCATTTCTTCCATCTGAGACTTCGGCCTCAAATATTACCTGTCAAAGAGAAAGAAAAAAATGTTTACAACCGTCACTGCTACAGAATTCCCATCAGTGCAGGGTGCAGATATAAGACAACACTTTTTCATTACAACTTTTTCATTACAGCTGAACTTGCTGCTACGTTTCACTCCTGAATTTAATCATTTTCACCGTTCTTAATTTACACAAAGATCAGCTATTAATTAAGGCTACTTCAGTGCCCTTGCCCTCTCATTTTGGCCTGCAATATGCAGAATCTTTAGAACAAATATACCATTTTAAAACGAAGCAAATATTTTCCAGTAAAAAGAGGACAGATTTTTCACATACTGCCTAGGTGACAAGGCCCTTGCATTTTCTACCTCAGCAATTCAGCTGAATAGCACATTCACAGTGAAACTGAAAGTATAAGATTAATATGCTTGTACGTATCTTCGTTCTCTGTTTCTGCCAAGCAAGAGATAAAAAATGTGATGGAAAGAATAATAAAGGCACTGGTATCATAGCTCCTCTGATGCCTAGCCGAAATCCGTGTCAATAGCAGCAGCAGAAATGGTGTAATCCTCCGCAATAAATGGATAGAGTTATCTCCATGCCCACCTGAACTCTGAGCACTGCAAGACTCCAGGGATGATGCAGAGAGAAGCATCAAGTACTAGAATTCAGGGAGTATTCAGTTTCAGCCCAAATCATGAGCTCTCAGTCTCTCTCTGTGAGGACCAAACATCTACATTTCTTGCTTGATTTTATTTTTTTATGCTATAACATGATATTAACATGCATTTGCAGCAGGATTTTATTGTATCTTTATATTGTTTTCTAAAGCAGCCAGAAAACTAACTCTCTCTCTCTCTCTCTCTCTCTCTCTCTCTCTCTCTCTCTCTCTCTCTCTCTGTGTGTGTGTGTGTGTGTGTATGTGCGCACGCCAAAAACAAAACAAAGTAGAACAGCATATCATCTTAACTGTGTAGTTCTGCCTTCAGGTGGAGGGATATTGCTTTTTTCTTTCTAACTGACAGTGAAGGCTTTATTTAACCCTTACCCACCCACCATTTCACTGTGGTTTTGATACTTGCACAACCTTCATGCAAAAAAGGCCAGTTTAATTAAATGCAACATTTTCCCAGATTAGGGCCTCCATGCTGACAATTATGAGAGGGGGAACTGACACTGAGTTCCCCCCATTCCACTCACAGAGCTAAAATTCCCAGAGTCCCCTGAAAAGTGGACTTGATTGCTAAGCCACTCTGAGAGTTGTAGCTCTGTGAAGGGAATAGAGGTCTCATAATATCTCTCAGCACCTTTAAAAACTATAGTTCCTAGAAATCTTTGGGGAATCCATAACAGTTAAGCAGGGCTCCCCCACTGTAGTTTGGAATTCAGTGTCGTGCTAACGCAGGGGTAGGCAATCTAAGGCCCGGGGGCCGGATGCAGCCCAATCACCTTCTAAATCCGGCCTGCGGACAGTCCGGGATTCAGCATGCTTTTACATAAGTAGAATGTGTCCTTTTATTTAACATGCATCTCTGGGTTATTTGTGGGACCTGCCTGGTGTTTTTACATGAGTAGAATGTGTCCTTTTATTTTAAATGCATCTCTGGGTTATTTGTGGGGCATAGGAATTCGTTCATGTTTTTTTCCCCCTTCAAAATATAGTCCGGCCCACCACATGGTCTGAAGAACAGCTGAAAAAGGTTGCTGACACCTGTGCTGAGTCAATAATTCTGCCAGGCCAACCATTTTGGCTTGCCAAATGGAATGATCCGCCTATCTTCCTCCCCGCCCCCCTTGCTCTGTTCTGGGGGTTCTCCCAATTCCCTAGAGCCAATTGTGGTGGGGGGCAGGGGAGAGGAGAGGGTGGGAAATCCCCATTATACAATTGGAAGTCCTTGCACAGGGCTTCTGCTGATGGGATTCATTCATTCTAGCTGGCTGCCTTGTCCCTCTCATATTTTCCAAAATAACAATAACTCTCTCTCTCAAAAAATGATGTGCTTTGGCATCACCCTTTAGTCACCCCTTTTAGGCACCTGCACTGCCTGCAAAACTTTGTGAAGGCTTATCCAGAAAAGATCTAAATCCTGGGCTCGGCAAATTCTTCCTGTTAAGTTCCAGTATGTCCAACACAATTACTGTTCAGAAGACAGCATGAAAATTGCGTGCCCATTCAAAAATACACAAATGTGCATATATTTATGTGCAAAAATGTGCAAAAATACACAAATGTACACTTGGAGCACACCGTTTGTGCTTTACTTGTGCATAATAATATTCCATTTCAATTAAAATCAGGGTGGGTGTTTGTCACAGCTTCTTTTCTAAAAGGACTCTGTGCTGTGTATACTTCTTGTCATTCAATGGGACTTTAACAAAAGCAAATACTTTACTTACATACCAATTAGCCTTTTATTCACTGTAACAAAAGAGCAATCCAATGTTCAATAAGTTATCAAAAGAAAATTTTAAAAAATACAGATTGCACTATCTAGCCTTAATATTTGGAATCATCTATCCTGCTTCAGAATTGAGCATCATGGTACAAAATGCTAGGAACTGTGACTATAGGTATTTGCATTCATTCCCCAAGCCCAGCATGCAGTAATATCTGCTGGCATGTTCTATTCCTTCCCCCTCTGCAAACAGAGAATTGTCAGCTGATGCATGTAAGAGCTCCCTGACAAGGGTCTGGGTGTTTCCACATATGAAGCCACCAATGGGAAAAATGGGGAATTCTTTCATTCCTGGAAAGACAGGCCTCACATAGAATCATATAACTGTAGAGTTGGAAGAGACCTTGAGTCTAACCCCATGCAATGCAGGGGGGCTCTTTTGCCCAAACGTGGGGCTTGAGCCCTAAGAATAAGAGTCTCATGCTCTACCTACTCAGCTATCTGCTGGTCCAGCACTTACTAAAGAAAACAGCTACAGTGAAAGTTCACATTTCATCATGGGATTTTTGTGGTGATATATAGTCAGAAAACAAATAAATGAAACTTAATAAGCAAGTTATTGATCTTTTGTCAAGTCCAATAACAAAAATAAATAGTATCAACTACTTTTACATTATAAAAATTAATCTTTTGCTGCTTAAAAAAATAATAATCAACAAGTTTACTCAACTATGACACCATGAGCAGTGAACATTTTTAGCTTCTAATTGGTAATTGGCAGTAAAAAAAAAGGCAAAAGTAAATGACCCTAGATTCATATATACCCAACCTTGGGCTGACTTTCATAATCATATCTGTTACGTGGCCAATGTGGAAAAGAGATGAGAGATGGGGTGTATTCTATATACACAGAGACTGTATTAGCATCTCTCAATAACAAGATATACTCACTGATTAACTTCCAATCACCAAGTTTCTCAGCCGAAACAAAAACGATGGAAAAGACACCACATGCTTCCCAGAACCTTTATAAATTGTGTATTATAAAAGTGCATAATCAATACATTTCTAGGAGTTTCATTTTGCAGCTTGTTTCTTGCATCTTCATGTGTTCTATTTAGGCATTAACTTAATACACAAAGGGGGCTAGGAGAAGGGAGAAACATACTACCTTTGCCATCCCATCACCCTTCATGAGGTAGATAATGAGGTGGATTCTAAAACATGCAAGAACCTTCCATGTTTACAAGAAGCTGCTTGTTCTACAAGAATGGGGAGGAGCTTTGTGTTTGTCACCACAGCCCAACACAAAGCATGCTAATTTACAATTAATTTAATTCTAGATCAGAATACCTGAAGATGTGGGTGTTTGTTTGTTTGGCTTCACACAGAATCATTTAAGCAATTAAAAACATTCTAGAACATATAAAGCTTAGACTGTCACAATCAAATATTTTGTGTTTATTATAATCCATCTCACTTCCTTTCTTTAGAATTTCTTTGTTCAATAAACAAATCAATCCCCAGTTCCAGTCAATCGAATGTAAGAAGAGAAGTCTGGTCTAACTAGAGACAAAACCCCCATCATGAACACAGAATTTTACTGGAATGCGTAAAGAGTTTGCTTGGTGGTAACCCGAGCTAATAATTTTTACTACAAGTAGAATGGATATAATGATTATAGTAAATTACAGCTTTACACTGAGTATATGGAAAAGCCGACATGATTGCATTGGCAGCAGTGAGATGAGAAACTCAAAACTTGAGATAAAAAGACAGGTACTTGACAAAGCAGGCATCGCCAAAGTGGCAAGCAAAATGGCTAATTAAACCACTAGCATTTAGCACTTGGTTAAATGATATGACCTCCTCTCATATCTTCCTGTACTCTACTTGATCCCAACTGCTGAAACACAATAAATCCTTCCTCCATTTAATTCCCCTCCTGCATACTACTTGAATTTTTGAAACCAATTTGAAGCATTTCTAAATTTTCTAGACACTTAAAAAAGAAAGTTAAATGGGGCCCTGAGACACGAATGCCAAGGCAATATAAATTAGCTAAAATGGACTTCAGAACGTTTTAAAAGGGAGGGGGGTTCACTGAAATAAAGTTCAAATCTAACAGGACATAAAAAAAAATTTAAATGCTAATAAGTACCGGTACCTAAAAGTATAAAAATATTGAAAAGTAATTTTAAAAGCTAAAAGGGCTTGGAAAATGTTATCAAACTTACTTCAAGTTCAAAAATGTGAAAGAGCCAACAACTTCCAATGAATTAAGTTAAGCCTGTTATTGCCATATTTCTTTGGCTCCAACAAAAGAGTCAAAAGCTGAATAGGTGAGAGAAAACCTCCCAAAGGAGAGGCTCTAGAAGGGGACACTCATTACCTCTCTTCTTTTGTTCAGTCTGGAAGTGGGAGCACCATGGAGAGATGACACCAACATTCATAACAGAGACAAGGTCTCATTTATGTGTGGTTTGGGGAAGTCTAACCGTATCCCTATAGTATCCCTACCAAGTTCCTTTGAAGTTCTCAAAATCTAAGGTTCTTGCTTGCCTGGCATCTTCCTTCCCTGTACATTGTCTTTGATCTTGTCACGTACCTGTATGCCACCTTCTGAGAACATGAGACCATTTGCAGCATTTCTGTATAATTGTTAAGCCTTTAAGAAAACATCGGCATCAGGGCAGAGTGCATTTTTATCATAATGATTTAAAATGAGAACGTAATATAAAGAACAAACCATTGACCCAATGCTTCATTCATTGTTGATCAGCTCTATGGTGGATCTTTAAAGTATGAGACAGCACCCCTGCTCTTCTCACTGTGGCCAACTAACTGCCTATGAGAAGCTCACAAGCAGAAGATGAGTGCAGTGGTATCCTCCAGCAACTAGTATTCAGAGGCATCCTATGTGAAGAATTAATTTTGTCTGCCCTGTATATTCCAGAATTCAGCTTCATTGGATGTTGGTTTTAGTGTTGTGAGAAAGGGAAAAATACTATTTTTTCCACATCACACATAATCTTATACTCCTCTATCATGGCCCTCATGGACTGAAAGAGGAGGAGGAGGAATCTCTTGCTTTGCTGAGCCCCACACAACTTCAGAAAGTTGAGAGTTGGGAAAATTTTCATGCTGACAAAACTCACTCTACCCAGGCTACAAGCTCTGGGGGCTCATAGGGATCTCTTAAAGAAATTATCATTAGAACCCCCTAAATTATCACATGTTCACTTTAAACCAAACTAATCCCCCTGGGTCAGTAGCCGGAATGGTAGTACTACAGCTGCACAGAGATGGGAGGAAGGGCCTCTCATTCCTCTTGGCCCCTGGAACACTGTGGAAAGACCTAATGCGCCTTGGAAAATGTATTTTCATCAAGAGCTACTGCAATGGAATTCCATTAGGATCAGAAGAAAGAAACAGATTTAGAGGGCGAGTAAGCCAAAGAAGACTGTGAAGGCACTGTGGTGACTGGATATTTGTAAGAACATGCTCACATATTTTTAAGTTTCAGAAATAAGTATGGGACTAGCAATTAACATACAAAGGAAATTACAGGTGGCCATGATGTGTGAAAGGCTTGGAAAAGGGTGGTTGACTGTAGAGTGGGCTGTGTATTTTTTTTTAAATCTAAGCAGAGCCTTATCTCGTCAGAACATAATATGTCATTGCTCGTTTCCTCCATAATACCGACGTCTGGGCTTCTACCACCTTATCTTGAAATCTACATTTAATTCTACACATGTTCAAATACTTTGTTCTCATCAAGCGACAGGTCTTTCTTTTTGGTTGAGGATTTATTTTCTCCTGCTAGGCTCTACATCATTAAGATGAGCAGAAAGGCAGATTCCACAGCTAGCCAAGTTCTAATTGTCCTTATCATTTCAGCAGATCATTCAGCCGGCAAATCATCCATTTCTGTCCAGCTACAGGAAAAGATGGATTCTTGCTAGCTTAATTATCCGAAGCTTGATCTCAGATGCAGGTCAGTTCCAGTGCCTGGTGTCAAGGATGGTGTTAAGGGACTGGAGACAGAAGGGACTGCCATCATGACAGCACAAAAGCCAACTTACGCTTCAGCTAGGAAATGAAATGAGTTTTGTCCTTCATGCTGGTTTTTCCTCACTTCATTTCCTTCAAATTTTGATGCATTCTGACCTAATTCTTGCAACTCCAGGAGTATTTCTGGACTATTGGCTGAATTACTAAATACAGAATATACTGTATATTATATTTTAAGACATCTGAAGAACGCTAAGGACAATGAGAACTAAAAATTCTTAGGATTCTCGCCTTAAATGTAGGCATATTAATATTAATAATAATAATTTCATTTCTATGCTGTTTACATTTGGGGGGATCTCAAAGCTGTTTATAACACATTAAAACATCAAATAAAACAACCCAGAACGAAACGTTACTGGAAAAAATAAAATAAAAAGTATACATTCAAAGCAACGTAATTAGCAGGAAGCTAAAATTTCAAAATGAAACATTACAAAGGAGGTCAGCTCATTTAACACAGCAAAGTTAACAAAAAAAAAAAATCTTAAGCCAACTCAGAAGACTGTAGCTCTACAGCTTCCCATGTTTCAATGCAATTAAAAGTCCAGCTGCAGCATCTCCTTCAGAAACAGCAGAACTCCTGAAGGAGAGATGATGACTGATTTGGTCTTCCCATGGTCCTCTGCAGCTTCACTGATGCAAATGAAGCCATGGTTTGGCTTCCCATGTTATCCAGGCTTATGGCTTGTCTCCTCCAGACAAACTACAAGTTCTAAGCTGATAAACAAATTAATTACAGCTCATGGTTTTTCTGGGGAGATACAAACCATCAGAGCAGCAGGAGGACTAGAGGAGGAGCAAAGAGACCATGATTCCCCCCCCCCTGTGAATACCGGTACCTGTGAGTTTATGCTTAGCCACTGTGCTTGCTTCGGCAGCACATATACTAAAAATTGGAATGATACAGAGAAGGTATTTATGTACATATTAGTTGTATGAAGCTGTGTATACTTTCTCCTTCTCTTTAGTATTGTTGTTGTTGTTGTTACTATTATTATTATCCGGTTGGAAAATCAATAAAAATATAAATTTTTTAAAAAGAGAGTTTATCCTTAGCCACAGTTTGGCTTGGCATTATGTGTGAACTGAGTCTTTGAGAACTAAATACCGGTAGATAGGAAGCAATTGCAATATACAGAGCTTGGAGCAGCATGAGATTGGAAAGGATGTTTCAACATGTATTTTTACCTAACCCACAAATTTTTTGTTGACATAATAAAATGAATCTCCCTTGTGAAACTTCCAGATAATTTTTGCTTAGCTAATTTAGAAACCATGAAAACATAATTACTTCCATTTGAGTGCTTAAGCAATGCTGTGCGGCACGGTTTTCTGCTGACAGAGCCCCAGAGGATTTTTATTTTATTTTTAACATACTAAATCAAACACTTGGGTGGAAAATTTGTAATCTAGCCTTTTATAGATTTTCCAGTGAAGAAACACATGCATCTCCTGAGATTTGAAAATGGAGTTAAGTGACCATCCTCCTGTTCTTAAAACCACTGATATTACTTAACATAGTTGGTCAGCAAGTGTTCCCCGTTATATTTTTCTAATGATATTCAACCAGGGGAGTGTACTACATGCACTGTTATTTTCTCAACAGAGGTTTACATCTGGTAACTGAATACACAAATTCATTGGTTCAGCTCAGCCAACACTTTCTCCCGCGGGATCATTCATGATGTAGACAGTCCTCTAGAGTTTGTTTGGCAAGTGATTTTGGCAGGAAATGTGTAGTAAAATTAGCAAAGTTGAACAACAATTCAAGAATACTAACAGGGGCTGGGTGAAATTATGTGCATCCCTCTTTCTGAATGAACACTGTAGCATGAATTAAGGGAATGATCTACAGCTGGAGTACCAAACAGTAGAGGGATGCAGTGAATTCAGAGAAATCCAAAGCGTGATCTGTCCAAAATGTCCTGAATATATTGAAAAACCCAGTAAGGGCTTCCCTTGAAAGAAGCCCACTTCAGCTATCCTTCTGGAATTTGACAATATTCATCCCATCAAAGAGACTACCATCTCTCCAAATTCCATCTAATTCAGTGCGAAAAATAAAAAGGTATAGACTGTTCTTTTTTTTTCTTTTTTTAAAAAGAAAATTAGGGACCTATTTGTCCCTAATTTGGAAGTCATTAACTGCTCATGAGTGGCTACTATGTCTACCAATTTTATTCAATTATGTCAACAGGGAAAAAATTATAGGCTTTAAAAGAAAAAAAATCTGCATAATAGTGAATGAGGGAGGAACAAAGCTTAATTTTCTGAATTGAAATTCAAACCTGAACTGAATTAGGCATGACACAAAGGGAGTCCAAGGTAGAGGAAGGCACCAGAAAGTTGTGGAGGAAGAAGGGATGGTTCAGGAGAAGAAAGGATCAGTAGTTTCCCCCACTTTCCCCCCTCCCCACTATCTCTTAGAACTTGGAAGGGCTTGAAAGGGGAAGAGCAACAATGGCTTCCATGCAAGAGAAGTCTCAGGATGTGGGCACACAGCCCATCAGAAAAGTGTGTATAAGCTGGAGGAGGGGAGGGGACCCCCTGTTTCTGTAACTGTGCCATAGGGCCCAGACCTGTGGGTTGCTGCCTGGAGGCTAGAAGGATGTGTGTGTTTCTATCCACAGCACCATGGAAGTTGCTTTAAATTTTTTGTTTGCCAATACAGAGTTAACTAGACGTTTGCTTTTCTTATCTGGGATGGTGCACATGGTGAATGTGTCATTATGAAAGGTTTCCTAGCTCTCAAAACTAGTGTTGAACAAAGATAATTCCCCTCTAGAGCCATTGAGTCATTTAAAACCCCATCCCAAGATACCAAGTCCAGGAGAGGGATGGAAGGACCACTCCATTTTGTGAACTTTGAAGGATAGAACTAATTGAGAAAAGAGAAGAGTAGGTACTCCACTTCCAGAGCTAATTGGGGATGTATAGTGATGGGATGGAAGGAGTCAAGGAAGTTATAGCTAATCTTCCCTTCAAACTTGCTGGGCTTTGCATTAATTCTTCTTGTGTTGGAATAAACCCTTCCCTCTTCTTCTCTAAACTCAAATTACAGTGCAGAATACTTTCCCCTTCATTTATAAATGCATCTAAGGTGAGAGTTAGGAGATATAAAAAAATCAAGAGGACATCATAAAATGAGACGGCAATGATCTGCATGAAAACTGGCGATATACTCATTTTTGTTGGGTTTCGCTTGCTAGATATTGGCAGAATAGCTGCCTTCTGCCTGTACATTTTGCAGATGCATGACTACCATCGTGGGCTTTCATGAGAGGTAATGCTTGCTTTTATTTGGACTTTCTCACTTTACATTCCAACTTCATGAAGGAGGCAATGGCATGGAATCTGGGCTCTCACTTTTATTGAACGAGGAGTAGGCTTGAGAATGTGGCCCAAGTGAACACTAAATAGTAAGACAAAGGAAGCAAATAAAAATCCTCATGAAAGTCTGAGTAGAACACATATCAACAATAGCTTTGGGAATTTCCCAGAGCTTTTGAATTACCAGATGCATGGATCAAATGAAGTCATATTAACAGTGGGCTTGGATTCCATCTAATCAACCGTTCCCAATCATCTAAATTCAGATAATGGGGTAACCTTGAGTGCATATGTGGGTGTCTGCAAGTGTCTCATTTTGTCAGGTCTGATTCATCATTTTTAAAAGCTTGAGGGAAGCAATATTAAAATGTGGACTTGGAAAAATATTAACATTCCCAAAGGTGGTAATTATATTTTACTTAGGTGGGGCCAGCCCACCCGCTCTCTGCTGCTCAAGTCTTTTGGGTACTTCATGTATTTTCTGCCCGCACTGTTCTTTTAGTTTAATAGACAAATCAGGTTTATGTGTTTCAGTAGCCTGAAGGGGAGAAAAAAACTTGAACATCATAGAGTAAAAAGATGCATAAGATATAATGATGGGACCTAAGTCTTCCAATGCTGCAAAGTCACACAGGGTTTGAAATATAAGCAGTGCAAGCTCACATGAAACCAATCCAGAGCTTCCTTCTTAACAGGACTATTTATTAATTATTTTGTTAGGTCCACAGGCATGCCCATTATCTCATAGGTCTACAGTTAAAGTGTCCCCAAGGCCAGAGCTGTAACTAGTCCACAACCCTGCAGCTAAGAGCCTTGGAAAAGGTCCCTATGGTATAAAGCCAGGGGTGGGGAAACTTTTTGGCTCCAGTGGGCCAGAACTTTATCTAGTGTCACCCTATGGATAAACTTTAACAGCTGGGTGGGACAGCCCACCTGTCAATCACATGATTGACTTGTGGGCTGTCTCACGCACCTGCCACAAGCCCTTGCAAAGCCTGCCCAAATTGGAGATTGAAAGGATCAGTGCAGGGTGGACTTCGCAGGTCTTTCAAGCTCTGCAGGGAAGTTCAGAAAGTCTGCCCTGCCCTTATCTGGGTTGAAAGGAGGAGCTTTGAAAGCAGCACTTTTCAAGCATCCCCACAGCCGCTCCTTTAAGCTCTGCTAGATTTCCAAGCCCCTCAGCATCTTGCAGTGTCAGCCCAGTGCTGATCCTTTCAGTCTCAAGTTTGGAGGATGAGAGGGTCGCTATGGTGTGGGCTTTAGAAGGCACGAAAGAGCTTGGAAATCCAGCAGAGCTTCAAAGGAGGGGTATGGGAATGTTCTCAGAGTACAGAAGAATTCTTCCCTTCACCCTTCTCCCGCTGCTGCTAGGTGAACAGAATGATTTGAAAATGCAGGCTTTCTTCTGTCACTTATCCCAGCTGCGTTGGGAGCAGGAGGGGGCAAAGGGGAAAGTGCATTGGGAAGGAGAAGGGGCTCCATCAGACAGCTTCCCCCTACTTGACCAAGGTGTGCTCCTGCTAATGGGCAGTTGGAAACAAGCCATGGTCCACCATTAAGGAGAAAATAGGAGCACCCTTTAAGCTCCCAGTCATTCTTTTGAAGCCCTGCCCTTACATGCTCAGTACCCGAAGTCATATATGACATCTGCTGTCGGGCTTCCCCCAAAGCAACCTCATAAGTCAAATAAGCCCCGGTGGGCCATGTTTGGTACATAGGAGAGAGGTTCCCCACACCCGGTATACATCATGGGCATGGTCTGCAGCTGCTATTCTATCAAGCTGCCCAGAAGCAGAACCAGGCAGGTTCCTTGGGGCTGGAACCACAGCCCCTTCACCAGGTTCTGGCATAGTTTAGTTTGCCACCTCTCTCTTCAAACAATCAAGGTCACAGAATGGAAGAAAAAAGAGCACATTCCTAATTTATTTTAATAGAATGTGCACACAAATAAATAATCATTTACGGAAAGTTCAAAAAGGCGCCCATATTGTTGATGAATCCACAAAATACTTTATCCCCATTTTTGGCACATATAAAACATAAGAATCTTGGATCAAGCTAGTGGCCTACCCAGTCCATCATCTTATTCTCACAGGGGCCAACCAGATGCATATGGGACCTGAGTGCAACAGCACTCTCTCATCCTGTGGATTCCAGCAACTGATAGATGAGTGCACCACGGCATAGGAAATATTGTGAATCTGATCAAATTCTACTCAAATCAGTGGAAGGCATCTCCAGTGCTGAAAACAAGCCCAATTGTCGCATCTTGTGAAATGGCCTAAAGGGAGCATAAGACTGCAGTTCAAAAAGTTTGGACAATCTTTTTTAAAACACATACACACAACAACTTCGCAACACTTTCCCTCCTGGTCTTCAGTGCCATTGGGCTTCCATTTATTCCACTTTGCAAGCAATTCTTGGCAGCAGCAATAGTCAGAATCTATTGTGCAAGACATTGTAACTCTGGCTGCCAGAGTCTGGCTTTACAAAACCAATAAGAGAAACACATGAAAGCATTTGAAAAGAAACCCAATTATTATAGCTTTTTGCAATGCAACAGCTGAGGTATTGGATGGCAACCCTTTAATTTAATAAATAATAATACATTCTATAGGCTTTTAAATGTGCTCGTGAGAGGCGGGGTTATTGGTTTGTTTTTGTTTTATTGTTTATTTTGTTTTTCTCATTTTGTTTGTTGTGAACTGCTTTGCAATCTTCAGATAGAGGGTGGTGTAGAAGTTTAATTTTTTTTAAAAAAGAAACCCAAAAACATAGTTAGCAATGGATAAAAATTACCCATGGAAAAACAGGCCTAAGTAGATGTACCTTATGCTGCAGCATCATTGCCATCATTTCTGAAGAGTTCCCTGATAATTAAAATAATCAGAGAGAGCCTTCAAAAGAAAGCTGTGCAAAATAGCTATTCAGAAGGAACTAGTAATTGTTCTTCCACAGCCTAGGTTATATGTTCACAAGGCCAAAGTACTTCTTAGTTGCATTTAATTGAAGGCAGGCTGTCTTTGAAGAGGGAAGATATCAAGTGGCCTGAAAATTACATGGCAAAAAAGATTGTCATTTTCCAGATTCTAGCCAAATTCAGACCTAAGATAATGAGTGTTGTTCTCATCTACCTACTCTCTGACATACCGAGATGGGCGAATAGGGGTGGGGATGGGGCACTTATTGAGCAACCACCTCCATTCATATTACAAATCTCCCAGTCACAATAAATGCCCTCACTGGGAGGGAGGGGAGATGTACACTACTCAAGGGACACCTCTATCAATCAGAAATACAAGTTCTAAAAAATCAAAGTTTACTTGCAACTTAGTATTTGCTTTCCTCACAGTTGGACTAGCTATGCAGAAGCACCATTTCCCTCAGCCCGATATCAAAACTGATCCAGGGCGGGGGCATGAAAATAGTTTTCCATTTCCAACGTCTATCCAAATCAAGCAATATTTTGTATTTTAGTGTGAATCCACTATGAATTTCTCCTATCAATAATAAAGATTGAAACTGATGCTGTTCAGTTTAAATCAATAGCTTGAATCCTAAGGTGAATTCATCATCCCCTGAGCTTCAAAGACCTCTCCTGAATAACGTGCAATGGGAAAGGGCAGTGGATGGAAAGTTTTCCTTCCATGATCTTCCTTGTTAGCTTATATTAGGATCCATTATTCTAGATGATTCCCTTCTCACCCACCAGCTTCCCAAATCCCATTGTTCAGGAGGGACCCAACTCTCCAAAGCTACTTTCTAGAGGATGCAGAGGGCTACAGGATGAGTGAAAGGACAGATAATTTTCCATCCATGAATTTCCTCTCATCTTCAGAAACCATGTCAATATGACCAATTTTGCATGCCACATTAAACCACTGTCCTATAGAATTGGTGGGGGAGAGTGGAATTTTTATTTGGGTAACCTTAAAGCCTATGGTTTTGAATCTATGGGATGGGATTCCATGGTGGAAGAAGCTGCTGAAGGAGTCAGACTAATCTTTTTGTTGAGTTAATGGTCCTAGCCAAGTCTGTTATGCACCCTTTCTACATGTCTAAAGAGTTGGTCAACTCCAAATGTGTTGTCATAGAAACTACTAGCTAGTGATACCTCCAGGAGGAGGGGGTCGGTCTCCCCCCCTCCCCGGCAGGACACTACATCATCCTAGGAGCTAGAGAACAATAGGCTAGGACAGTGTTCCCCAACCTTGGGCCTCCAGCTGTTTTCGGACTACAATTCCCATCATCCCTGACCACTGGTCTTGCTAGCGAGGGATGATGGGAGTTGTAGTCCCAAAACATCTGGAGGCCCAAGGTTGGGGAACACTGGGCTAGGAGACAGAGTAGGCTAGTCACATCTAGAAATGGGAGTTGGGAAGACAGAGAGGACCTAATAATGGGGGAGCAAGATCTATTGGAGTGCTAATGCCATGAACCCTTCCATCTTATACACAGGTCTCATACACACACACACACACACACACACACACACACGTGTGTGTGTGTGTGTGTGTGTGTGTGTGTGTGTGTGTGTGTAAATAAAACCATATATTGAAAAGATACTACAGACCTTAGTAACCTTCATTCCAAGAAAACCAAAACTAATGCAAACACTGGCACCCTGAAGAGTCTCAACCCTCTGAGATTGGGTGTGTGTAACAATCATTTAAAACAAATTAACATGGCTAGTAGCATGCTGATACAAGTGGCTTAAAAGTCTCCTCCTTCAGTCCCTGCTGCTGCTGTTCCCCAGATAAAATAAGCCATACTCTTGAATTCTTTAATCATCCAACCTAGGATGTTGCTGGTTTCTTCGAAATAAGCAGAAGTGGCAAGCCAAGATGTTAACAAGAGCTACATCTTTTCTAATTTCTTACACAGTACCAATAGGGTATGAACTTGTTAATTTTTAAGCCATGGCTATGGTGTGCTGCTATTCTGATTTGCAAAACAGAAGAAAACAAAAGCATTCACACAACCTTTTATGCCTAACAACAAACAGAAAATTTTGCAAGCTGGAAGCCATGAGGGAAATGATAACTAGTCTCTAAAAAGATGCCTACGTTTTTGACAATATAAATTTTAACAGAATTAACTACCTAATTTAAAAGCTCTTTAATCATAGGACAGCTTTACCACAAATGTGACAATAGTAATACAATGCCATTCATGGCTGCACATACAGAAAGGCAGTATTGCATGATACGGGCCATGGAAATGACAAATGTAGGGAAGATAAGCAAAGCAGCTCTACTGCTAAAATATATTTGCATACTGCAGAGGACCACTTATAACAGAACAGCAAGGAAGCAACTACGGTATATATATCAGGATAGTGAACAAAAAATTGTGGGCGAATAAATCAGAAGGCAGACTTGACTGATCTGGCATGTGAGAAGACCTTGATTAAAGAATTTAGGACGCTATGCAGATTTGTATTTTGAATCTCTACTAAATATGACATATTGATTGTTCTTGCTGTTATTATTTATTAAATTTATATCCCACCCTTCCTCCCAAAGAAGCCCCAGGTGGCATTTGAGACACTCTTTTACCAGCCTCCAGAAAGCAAGGACACAAGAGATGTGCAGAAAAGCTAAAACAGGGGCTAGCAAGGAAACTGCAGACACGTTGTGTCCAACCTGCCTCTCTTCCTTCCATGGAAATAACTTCAGATTTACAACTGAATTCTATATCAGTGACTGTTTTTTTTAAAAAAAGTTGTCACGTGGCTGGGTACATGATATTTGCTCTGCCTAGTAAAAAGCTGTCTGTGGACAAATGCCGGCTCCCTCAGCCTGAAAGCGAGATGAGCGTCACAACCCCAGTCCTTTGACTGGACTTAACTGTCCAGAGGTCCTTTACTTTTTACCTTTAGTATGTGATGACCAAGCCACTACCCAGCAGAGATGAGCACAAGCTGGGAAAACCTTTGGGTAACTAAATAAAAAAGGAGCATCTTTTTAGTTAGAACAGTGTGTGTGTGTGTGTGTGTGTGTGTGTCCCTGTCCAGATGTTGTGGACTACAATTCCCATTATCCCCAGCCAGCATGGCTAATGCACAGGAGTTGTAGCACACAGCATCTGGGGGATATCATGTTTGTCAACCCTGCTGCGAAGTAATTACAGCAAAATGACTAGATATGCTTCTCCTGGAGATCTTCAATGTACCCGTCTTTGTTGAAACATGTGCATCACAGAGAGATTCTATATATTCTTTGCATATAAAATGTATATTGCCTGAGACCACATCAAAAAATAACATAAAACAATGCGCCAACTTTTGTGCTGTCCTTAAGCAAGTAGGGGCATGGCAGACTAAAGCAATTCCACAGACAACGTTGCTTAAACCTTCATAGTAGCACACAGCTACTGTGAAGAGGAACAATTTATACACAGAAGAATACATCAAGAAGCCGTATGCCCCGGGGTGAAAAAGTGGAAGAGAAGAAAACGAGATGCGCTCTGCAAAGAGAGTCTCGCTTGAGCCCCCGACACAGTAATATATCGGGACAGCTATGTCACAGAAACTGAACTAATGTCTGATGTGTGATTACCTCCAAAGCAGCACTGGATTTAGGGCTGTTCTTCTGTGCAGGGTGCCAAGTCGATCCATTTAGAAGATCCATTTGGTGGCCCCAGGTTTTTGCCTTGCACAGGGCACCATATTACAGAAGATTATCAAAGTCCACCCCTGACCAAAACTCCCATGTGCATCTAGACAACTCTAGATATTAATCATCTGTGCAGCCCACAGGGTCTTCCTGGGCTTATGGGTAATCCAATCTGACCCAAACTTCTCCAGACATCCAACTGCTACAGGTGAGCTTGAAGTTCCTAAAAACATCAGCCAAGTAGTATCAGAACCATTCCCCCCATTCACGGCCATCATGTTGAAGATCAGCATTGTCAACAAGAGGTGTAGTGGTTGATTGTTGAACTAGGTATGGAAAGACCCAGGTTCAAATCCCTATTCAGCCATGAAGCTCACAGCTTGACTTTCAACTAGACACTATCTCTCAGCTTAATATGGTTCTTCCAAGGATAAAAGAGGTGGATGGTCATGTGTGCTACCTTGACCTCATTGGAGGAAAGGTGGAACAACCTCCACTGTCGGAGGCAGTATGCTTCTGAATACCAGTTCCTGAAAACCACTGCTATTGTGCTCAGGTCCTGCTTGCTGGCTTCTTAAACATCTGCTTGGCATCTGCTTGGCAGCAACAGGATGCTGCCCTACATGTGACACTGGCATGATACAACAGGCTCTTAAGTGTGTGTGTACGTGTGTTAAGAATTAGCTTTTAAAGAATATGTGTGTGTCTCATTATCTGCACACTTAATGGCGCAGCAAATGCCATTCTCAATAAAAGCAGTGTGAGGTTGTGTGCAGTTCTAAATGTTGCATTCTCATTCTTCTCCTGCCTAATTAAAATGCTTCCCGTTACTATTAATTCATTGTACAACAAAAGGTACTGTACTGCAAAACAATAGATGGTACTGAATAATGACAGTCTTGGCACAGCACACAGCACATCCTTCTAGTTGGCTTTGGTTTAGTTTTTTCTCTCTCTGCACTCAAAAAAACCACCAAGTCAACAGTCATAGCGCTGACAAAAGTAAATGATGAACAAGGGCAATGCAAACAAAAAAGAAAGAAAAATTTCATAAGCCATCTCCATGCTGTAAAACAAGCCTTTGGATGTGCAAAAATGCGAGGCTTTTGTTCAACAATAAATTTAGTCGATGTCAGAATATCTAGGCAACTCAGGCGCTATTCATCTTGCACTTGAAAGCTATGTAGAACAATCCTTTACTAACAGCCATGATTTTTCTTTCTCCCCTTCCTGTTTATCTTTTATTTACTGCCTTACAAGGCACTGTTGAATACTTCAATTTCTAAAACCAATGTACACTAAGGAGGGAGGGGGAAAGAGCTGTTTGTTTTTAAACTCAGCAGTATATATTTTGCTCTGGCAGTGACATTTTCATCACACTGACACTGCCAACAAGAATCATCAAGGTGCAGTTAAATGCTTAGCTACATTGTAATATTGGAATTTCAAGGTGATAATTACTGGCATGTCACAGGGACACAGTGATAAAGGACACGTAGAACAAGCCTTATACAGCTCAACCCTCTCTGCACCTTACCTCTGTCCCACCATGGGCCTGTCTAAACTTATATTAAACTACAGAGGGAAATATGCTTTATCACTTTAGTTCCTGAAGTAGTAGCAGCAGCAATAATAATAATAATAATAATAATAATAATAATAATAATAATAATAATAATATATTATTTATACCCCTACCGGTATCATCTGGCTGGGTTTCCCCAGCCACTTTGGGCAGCTTCCAGCAGGATATTAAAAACACAGTAAAAGATTGAATATTAAAAACTTCCCTAAACAGGACTGCCTGTTGCTCTTTCAGGTACTTTCCTCTTTAGGCACTACTTGGGCAAGCAATGATTCACCATCCCCAATGGGAAGAGTTAAATTGCAGAGAGGGGTGGGGGTGGGTCACAACCCTTACCCCCCAAATTCCCAGGCTGTTCACTTACATCTGGGGGCATTGCTGGGCAATTGGAGGCAGAAAGGGGGGGCAAGAGGCAGAGATGAGGTAGGCCAGGGGGGTCTTCCCTCCTGCTGTGATCAGCTCCCCACCCCCTGATCTCCCAGAACCTGCAGAGGTATGAAGAGGGTGGAACAGCGACAAGGCATCCGTCTTAGATTGCTTGGGAAGGACCTGGGGGAAGGAGGAGACTTGGGGAACTGTGGGAAGGAAGGGACCTTCAGTCCTTGCCACTGGCTCATTGGGGTAAGATCTACTGGGCCTGTTCTGTTTTTGTTTCATGGAATGAAGTGTTAACTTTACTGACACCTTGTTCACCTGCTCCCGACACCCACCCTGAATCACCTTACAATCCTTCCATCTCCTGACCTGCCCCCACCAGCCAGTTCCCCCTCTTTCTCACCATCACAATATGAGATCTTGCAGATTCTTCTGAGAATCTGCCAAGAAGATAACTGTTGCCCATGTCCCAGGGGTGGACTCTGTTGGCCCTATACAGTTCAACCTTGTCAACTAGCATCTCTGCTTACCATCCCAGTTAATGCCATCCTGAGCTCCCTTACTCCCTGACAGATCCTATTTAATCCCCTAGGATCTCTGCCTGCTTCCTCACATGCTTCATACAGAAAGCTCAGCCTTCTCTATTTGATAATGACCTTTTGTGACAGAAGTTATCGATAGAATTAGCTGCAATCAAAATATAATTCATAAGATTAATCATAGCCATATGTCCAGGAGAAACAGATGAAAGCAATCTGTTAATGCCAAAGCAAAGAGAGACTGGTCAATGTAATTGTTGAGCAAAGTGTGTTGTGTTACCAAACCATATGGGTGATTTAATTAACCAAGCTTCTTTACAAAACATAGGTAAAATTTAACTGTGTGTGACTCCTGATAAATGTTGTTCTTTTCCCTTGCCCCCTGGTTAAGCAACAACATTAAATATATATTGGCCAGATTTTTGAAATGAACATTGGGATGCACATAGGCTGCACACACATCACTTGAGAATGGTGCATCTTTTGTTAAACAATTGCTTCTCAAGAAAAGACAAATGATGTGTGAAGTGGGTTCTAATCCTTCCCTTGCCAGCTACTCAGTTAACTATTGTAAATTTGAAGCATATCATTCTCAACTGATATGTTTCTTTTATAATTTGGGCATGTAATCAAATATGATGTGAATTTGGATGTCATGTTGTCAGCTGGGCATCACCAACTTTTAATGTTCCATCTTCCTCATCTCAAACCATCTCACTATTTTTCATGTTAAGTTCATCATCATATTTTAAAGTATTTAACCAACAATTCATAGTTGTTTACAACCATCTCAGGCAGTCTGCTGAAAGCACACACATTTGAAATGTGCATTTTACACCAAACTATCAACACCACCTTTCAGTAATTATTTCATGCCTTTTTTTAGCTTTTCTTCGTGGCCAATATCATCTAAAGCTGAAAAGTGTTGCTGTCTTCACAAAGTGTGATTTCAACGGTAATTGGGGTGAACTCCATTAACAATAATCATCACTGACAAACTGAAGCTGTAGTGACCTTTATTGCACTGATTAAACTAAATGGCTCGTGCAAAAGTGATTTGACAAAATAATCAAGACATCCACATTAGACAGTGGGCAGCAATCGGTTTTTCATATTTACACCCACATCAAGAGTGATACTGTGCAGGAAAACATTCCTCACATTTCTTCAAAGTTTATGAACACAAACAGAAATTAAAATTACAGGTAGGTAGCCGTGTTGGTCTGCCATAGTCAAAACAAAATAAAAAATAAAAAAATTCCTTCCAGTAGCACCTTAGAGAGCAACTAAGTTTGTTCTTGGTATGAGCTTTCGTGTGCATGCACACTTCTTCAGATACACTGAAACCGAAGTCACCAGACCCTTATATATAGTTAGAGGGTGGGGAGGGGTATTACTCAGAGGGGTGGTGGGAATGGGTGATAGGCTGATAGCTGTGGTAAACCTCTTGACGACTGTTAACGACTGCAATTAGTCTTACAGGAAAAAGCAAGGGGTGAGAAGGTTAAAAATAGCTTTGTCATGTATAATGAGATAAGAATCCAATGTCTTTATTCAGACCAGGTCTCTCCATGGTTTTAAGTTTGGTAATGAGTTGCAATTCAGCAACTTCTCTTTCCAGTCTTTTTCTGAAATTCCTTTGCAATAAGACAGCTACTTTGAGATCTTGTATAGAGTGTTCTGGGAGATTGAAGTGTTCTCCTACTGGTTTCTGTCTTGTGATTCCTGATGTCAGATTTATGTCCATTTATCCTTTGGCGTAGAGTTTGGCCTGTTTGTCCAATATAGAGAGCTGAAGGGCACTGTTGGCATTTGATGGCATACACAATGTTAGACAATGAGCAATTAAATAGTCCTGAGATGGTATGTTTGATGTTGTTGGGGCCAGTAATGGTGTTGTCCGGGTGTATGTGGCAGCAAAGTTGGCATCTGGGTTTATTGCAGGCTCTGGTGCCAGTGTCCATGTTAAGTCTGGTTGTAGTATTATTGTGGGTGAGGAGTTGTTTAAGATTGGGTGGCTGTCTGTAGGCGATGAAAGGTCTTCCTCCCAGAGCTTAAAATATTATAATACCACCAAACACCACACACTTTCTAAGTGTTTGACATGCTTCACATCTGTTATTGCACTAATAATTAAAACAACCTGTAAGAAATTAAGTGTGATCATCCCCATATTGCAGATTGGGAGAGGCTGAGACTGAGAGAGAATGAGTGTTCCTGAGTTGTGTGTCTGGGACAGACTAGATGTGACATCTGTCATGCAGTCTGCTCTTGTGTTGTTGATTTAAGAAAAGAAAACAAAGCAGGATGGATCAAGACCATGGTGTTGAGAGAGCTTTAACCATTTCCCCCTGTGCTGCAGTCCTAATTGGAACTGAGGTGGGGAACAAAAGATTAAAGCCCCACATCAAATCTGGCTTCCCCCCCCCACCCCCATGCTGGCTATTCATGACAAGTATCAAGTTTGTTTTGGCTCTCAGCCATTAAACACTACACTAGCTCAAAAGACGTTTTGTAATGCCATTTAAAAAAAAACCTGGAAGAATTTACTTTCCTTCCTTTTTTATTTTTACAACTCTTCAAGTTCCACATGAACAGAACTCTTGCTCAGGAATGGATGAAACAACAAAGGCAAATCATAGGACTGGATTTTCTAGTGCAACCAGTTAACCTCCTTTCATACTTCATGATCACTATTCTAATTGGATTAAGAGTGCACCAATATCCTAATTTTATAACAGCAATGTGACACTTACATTAAAAGCAGGAAATAAGATCCTACACATGAATCTTGATTTGTGAAGTCTAAATAAAAGGCAGGGTCGACCCTCTTACACAAGCCTGTCACTTTTAGATTACCCCATCTCCCTAGCTCTCCATTCCCTCCAAGTTCCTAATACACACACTGAAGAAAGGTTGCTATCTCACACGTTGACAGCCCCCATCTCCCTGCCATTGCCACCTTGCTTATTCATTCTCCAATCCCAGGCAATTTCCATGTACATGTGGCACCCAATCTATTAACCCAACAGAGCCACCAGCCAATCAAAGCCCACCTGGGTCAAGGACCTTGACATTCTTATACAGTAGACCACTTAAGGCCAATACAACTTCTAAGAAGTCACCACCTCTCTCTCTCTCTCTCTCTCTCTCTCTCTCTCTCACACACACACACACACACACACACACACACACACACACACCTGAGAAAGAACAGGAGTATAGAGCACAATACCCAATTTATTAGGATCACTACAATCCTATGCACACTTCCTTGGGAGTAAGCACCACTGATCTCACACTGAGTTTAACAAAAGATCTTCAGCAAACTGAAATGCAGCTTCCAGATTCCAGAAAGAAGTGTTCCTGTTTAAACTGTCAGATGAAGTAGGAGCTTCAACAATGAAAAAAGACAAACTCAAGTCTTTGCTTGATTGTTTTCCTTGTTTGTCTGTCTGAGATCCTCTATGCTAATCTGTCACAAATAATCATGAAAGCCTCATTATTACCACTTACTTGCCAGAGCAAGAAGAGTTTATCAGTTACCCTGGTGAGCCAGCAAAAGATTTCATTGCTCCTGCTGTGTTCCCTCTCCACTATACCAATACTGTATTTATGGGTATTTATGAAATTCATCTGGGATCATCAGTATTCATATATGACTGGATGTTGGACTTTCACTGTAGAATCTCCATACTGTAAAGGTGTGCACGTTTACTTATACATCTGTTTAGATTTATGGATAAACTATCATCAGAACTTGCACCATGAGACCAATGGCCACCTGGCAAAACCTATTGAGACAGCCTGCAATTCAACAACAAACATGGCATTGCAGCAAAAGCAACGTGAAGCTTTGTCAGCGCAGCCCTGGTTGTAGTCTTCCAGCTTCAATCAAATACAATGATCTTTTGTATGACTGTTTCTGTTTGCATCCTAGTGGTTACAAGAAGAAGAAGAAATACTACAATACAAAAGGAAAATATTAGGCAGTGCCAGATGGATTTCATACACCAATAAACAAACTGACAATGCAATTTCCTTAACTTGCACGATTTAATTAAGAAAGCCACCAGCATTTGTCAGTGTGAAAGAACCAATTAATTATTGCACATAAAGCAGAACTCTATATACAGTTTTTATAGATGGCTTGTTGCGTACAGAATACTCCTCCAGTGGCTACAAATAATGGCACGTTCCTGTGTAACTTAGAAGAAAAAGATTAAAAGGGGGGAATGCATAAAGGGCGTGCAATTCTGAGAAAAGCTACAAATCATACTGTGTGTTTGGCCTGCGTTTGACATATTTAAACTGATGTTATAAATGTTGTGGGTAGAACTGAGAATATTTTGCCTTGCACTTGCCACATTATACAAACACAGAGTGTTAGACTGCAACCTTTTTTTAAAAAACACACACACACAAAACCCTACAACTGCTGTGCCAATCCATAAGCAAATTTCAGTAATATTCCAGAACAGGCCCATTTGCACATTCATGTACAATCACTTGATTTCTCTACACTTGATGACTAGCAGCTGAATGTGCAATTGCGCTTTGAGGTGAATGTGAGGAGATGAGATATGAAATTTCTGCCTGAGGTGCACACTGAATTCATGAATGCAGATAATCATTAAATGTTTCAATCATCAGCCTATGAATATGCATGTATGAATCAGTTCATTATCTCAGAGTGGGAAGAGACAGGCAGTGCGGTTGAAGAACTTTAGACAACCTGAAAAGAGCTTCCACTATACAGTACTTTAGTATGGATGGAACCCACAACAGTATTTAACTGAAATATCACAGAGATTCCCTCGGGCTAACTAAAGAGACAAAGGGGCAAGATCCACTCTTTTGCAGAGGACAATTCCACCCAGGTGCCCAGTACTTCATTTTATGTACCTTCTTGTAGATCCTGAACATAGAGCTTTGATTTGGGTTCCCCTATTGGCTTGTAGTGTGGCAGGCATCCATCATCTGCCTACCACTCCCCATCGCTCTGCTCTGTCTCCTGATTCACTTGCATGGAACAACTTGTTATCAAGTAGACCTGCCTGAAATATAAATTCCAACTGAGAGGTTGAACCTGCACCCCCCCCCCCGAAAAAAAATGTTTTGGGCATGCTAAACCACAAACAAATGTTTATTTAAAAAGAACCATTTACAGTACAGTCGTACCTTGGAAGTCGAATGTTCCATTCCGGAAGTCCATTTGACTTCCAAAATGTTCAGAAACCGAAGCGCGGCTTCTGAAAATAGTTCACAAGCCAGAACAGTCACTTCTGGGTTTGCAGCGTTTGGCAGCCAAAACATTCAAGAACTAAGCTGTTCGAAAACCAAGGTACGACTATATCATCCAAGTTTGATTTGTGGGAGATCAGATGCTCCTACCGTTGTTCTGAGCATGTTTTGAGTGTGCCCAAGTAATCTCCTCCAGACGCTACAGGGGTAAAAGTAGCCATATGCATAGGTAAGGAAAATACTTGTAGCAATATGACTGAAGGCACTGACCTTGCTACTAGGTTCACGTTATGATTATCTCCTATTTGCATGCTAGAATTCTAGTTCCCCAATAGCTAATGTTCTAATACTGTTATCCAATAACCTCATAACCTCATCATCTACATGTTAGCCACATGGTCCACCTGATATGGCCCCCTTGTGGGAAAATAAACCCTGAGAACCTTAAGTTTCAAAATAAAGCAAGTGGGTTTCCGCTATCCATCATGATAAGAGTACTCCACTACTGACTGCTGTTTCCAGTCCAACAAAAAATAATAATGAATGAGCACAATTGGTGCTGCCCACTCTATACCTCTTCCCCTTTAGGATTATTTCTGCCTACTCTTTGCTTCCAATTCTTCAACTGTGATTAATCCACAGAGAGACATTTCAACACATATCATGATTACTTAAGCTTTCTAAGAGCCTTTGCTGGAGGATCTTGTCAGAGGCTTTCTAAGAGCTTCAAGTACGTGGTATCAACTTACCCTAATCTACATGTTTATTGAAACTCTCCCCAAAGCCAGAGGATTATAAAGCCACGGTTTCCACTTACAAACCCTAGTTTGGTGTCCTTCTTAACAGGGCAAGTGTATCCATTCCACAGCATCCACAACTATCATAGCTACGCTGTGCCTTTTCATCTGTTTTTTAATTCTTCTTGAAAGATGTTAGTCCCCATTAAGGTTTGCGATTCTCAAATGACAGACCCTTTTACTGCAACACAAATTGCTTTTGAAACTCCCAGATTTCAAAAGTGGTTTTCTGAATGACACTGGGAACAGCTGACAGAAAAGCAAGTCCAAAGACCCACAATCTATTTTTTTCCTGTCATGCATCTTTCTCTTCTGTGGTCGTCATCAGTCCAGTTTGGGGGAAGAAATATTCAAGTGTTGTCATCTTTTACCCAGCATGAAATCTAATAGCATGTGCTTTTCAGTACAGTGATACCTCTAGTTGTGGACTTAATTCATTTCTGGGTGCCGTTCGCACCCTGAAAAGTCCGCAACTAGAGCGCCTCTTCTGCACATGTGCGCAGCATGATCGAGCGCTTCTGTGCATGCGTGCAGCACGAAGATCGCTTCTGCACATGTGCAAAGTGCACAGATTGCTTCTGCGCATGCGCGGGCGGCAAACCCAGAAGTAAACACTTCCGGGTTTGCCACGTTTGTAAGCTGAAAGTCCATAACAAGAGCGGAATGCAACACGAGGTATGACTGTATTGTTGTATATGCTGAGTAAAGAGTTTAAATGATCTATGATGATTGCTCCTTCTATGACTCAGGGGATGGAGTTTATGGGTGTGTGTGTGTGTTTCAGTCTTCTAGTTCAGTTTTATGTAAGCTGGCATAAGGGTTAGTCCTGCTTATCCTTTGTTTAATATTATCAGCAGTGCTCTCGGTGCATAGTGAACAACCTCATGAACAGATACACAAGGGACCCACTTAAGAATATTACAAGTATCACCTTAACTGTAGGAATGGCGTTCTGTTAGTTTCTTCTCAATTCCTCTGGCAGGGAGGCTGCCATTAAGAGATAAGGCTACATACATAGCAGAGATTAGTTCAGCAAGCTAAACTTTTAGTTCTTTTCATACTTTTGGATAAATACCATCTGCGCTCAACATCTGCCAATGGGGGATTTCCTCCCTGTGGAAATATTAGCTTCCAAAGAGGGATTTTCCTGAGATTTCAGTAGAGGGTTAAATTTCTCTAGCCATACCTGAGCTGGCCGCATTAAATTATCAGCCCTCTCAGCTGATGCAATATGCCTCTGTGAAACATACATACATACATACAAACAAACAAACAAACAAACAAACAATTCCTGCAGGTTGGGTGCAAAGGCTGAGCCACCACGAGTGCTGCCTCGCTTCCATTTTCTTTCTTTTTAAAAAATGAAGTTACAATGACACCCCCAGAAATCAGCAGACAGCTCCCTTTCTCCTAATTGGGGGAGGAGAGGGACATGAAGATCTCCCTTCCATATGTTCCACTTCTCTGTTTTACATATGAAAGAAAGAGAGCATGAGTGAGCATGCGTTTTGTCCATACGTGTGTGTGTGTGTGTGTGTGTGTGTGTGTGTGTGTGTGTGTAAAAGAGGTGGGAGGGGACACACACAAGGCCCTTCGAAGAGAGACACTGGCTTCCCAAACTCTCTCCAAGGATAACAGAAGCATGAATTTAGTATTATCCTTATCAGAATTTATATCCTGCCCTTCCACCCAAAGAAGCCCAGGGAAGCAAGCACCACAAATGATAAAACCATTAGAAGATCTATAAACTTCTAAAATAATCTAAAAGCAATATCCAATAAAAGGGGACCCAGGTGGCGCTGTGGGTTAAACCACAGAGCCTAGAGCTTGCTGATCAGAAGGTCGGTGGTTCGAATCGCTGCGACAGGGTGAGCTCCCGTTGCTCGGTCCCTGCTCCTGCCCACCTAGCAGTTCGAAAGCACGTCAAAGTGCAAGTAGATAAATAGGAACCGCTCTGGCGGGAAGGTAAACGGCGTTTCCGTGCGCTGCTCTGGTTCGCCAGAAGCGGCTTAGTCATGCTGGCCACATGACCCGGAAGCTGTACGCCGGCTCTCAGCCAATAAAGCGAGATGAGCGCCGGAACCCCAGAGTCGGACACGACTGGACCTAATGGTCAGGGTCCCTTTACCTTTTTAATATCCAATACAGATGCAGACTGGAAAGGGTCTCAACTTAGAAGGCTTGCTGGCAGAGGACGTTCTTCAGTAGGTTCTGGAAAGACAACAGAGGCAGTGCCTGCCTAATATTTAATGGCGGGGAATTCAAAAGAGTAAGAGCTGCAGCACTAATGGCACAATTCCCATTGTGTGCATGAATCCCTCACTTGCAGAGTGCAGTGACTTATTAGATATGTAATGGGTGAGACAATATTTTAGGTATCCTGGTCCTAAGCTGTACAGGGCACCCAAACTAGCACCTTGAACTTAGCTGGGAACCTAATTGTCCCTCCCTCACACAGTTATGTCCTACCCACTAATGTGCAAAAAGTGGGAAAGCCCTAGTAACATGGACAGCCCAATGTAACTCTGCTTATACTTTACAGCAGAAGAGCAACAATTGCACAGTATCTCAATCTACTGAACCACCGTTAAATGGCTCTGATGGAGCATACTAGCTTTCTGGCTCTGAATATCCAGTCTGTTTTGCTTTGTACTATGGAGTACTTGGAAACAGAGGTCAGCTATTAGTGTCTGATACACAGAATAATGAGCGGACTGAGAAAACTGTATCAAAGAGGGAAAAACATAATAAGTGATGAAAAGATGAAAGGGAGAAACCTCACAAACAAACCCAACAGATTTACAGAAGTCTTCTAAATAGTGACAGCCTGATTGAGGGCCAAAAGGTTTGTGCAACCAGAAAGACAGGGCTGCATTTTAAAAAGCATTCTGCTGTGACACATCACATAGGAGCAATTATTTTCACCATGTCAATATACGTATAGGCAACTTGGCACTGTGTCAACCCAGCTAACATGAACAACCCTGGTGAACTTTTCCAAGAGCAAAATCAATCAGGCAGTGTTCTGGAGGATTTCAGTGTAAAATAAGCAAAAGGCTTGTTTTTACTTATACTCTGCTTTAAAATAATGTAGGAGTTTAGCACAAAGTGATGGTCATCATCAAAGTTTGGACCTTCAGACAAGGCATGATTTGCTGGTTCTGATCATTTCAGAGATTTTTTTATGAACTTCTATCAGAGGGCAGTCCAACACGTGGCCCAAGGGCCACTTGTGACCCTCAAGGCCCATTTTTGTGGGCCTTGGCAACATTTGACACCTCCCCCAGGAGTTGTGCTGCCTTCCCAAAGCCAGGGAAGCAAGGTGCTGGGCTTTGGGAAGGAGGTTTTGAGGGCAGGTTCCATGTCAAAGTACTCTTGCAGCCCACTTGGTATGAAAAGTTGGATCACCCTGTTCTATCACGTTGCCTCTTACTCATACAGTGGTACCTCTGGTTATGAACTTAATTCTTTCCGGAGGTCCGTTCTTAATCTGAAACCGTTCTTAACCTGAGGTACCACTTTAGCTAATGGGGGTTCCCGCTGAGGCAACGCCACCGGTGTGCAATTTCTGTTCTCATCCTGAGGTAAAGTTCTTAACCTGAGGTATTACTTCTGGGTTAGCGGAGTCTGTAACCCGAAGTGTTTGTAACCCGAGGCACCACTGTATTTATCTAAATTAAAAAGTTCCAAATGGTTACAGAATTTGGGACTTTTCAGTTTAGAGAAAAGGCAAGTGAGGGGCAATATGATAGAGGTTTATAAAATCATGTACCGGTATGGCATGGAGAAAGGGGATAGAGAAAGGTTTTCTCCTTCTCCTGTAACACTAATAATAATAATAATAATAATTATTATTATTATTATTATTATTATTATTATTATTATTATTATACCTTTACTGTCATTGTACAACCTGTGTAAAATGAAATTAAACGAGCCTCCCCCCAAAAAAACACTCAATCTCTTATCAAACAACACACCACCTCGCAAGTCAATTTTGCTATGTTATTTTCCATTCAACAGCCTAACAGCCCACTGATAGAAGCTATTTTTTAGCCTGTTGGTACGGCTGATTATACTTCTATATCTCCTGCCCGAGAGTAAAAGATTAAAGAAGTGATGGCTGGGATGTGAGTCATCCCTGAGATTTTTTCTCGCTCTCCTAAGGCAACGATCCCTTGCAATGTCATCTAGCGGACTCAAGGGACAGCCCATGATATCATGTGCTGTATTCACCACCCTCTGTAGAGACTTTCTGTCCGTGGCTGTCAGGCCAGCATACCACACTGTGATACAATATGAAAGGACACTATAACTCATGGACATCCAATGAAGCTTAATGTTGGAAGATTCAGAACAGATAAAAGAAAGAACTTCTTCACACGGCGCAGAGTTAAACTATGGAACTTGCTCCCACAGGAGGCAGTGGTGACCACCAACCTAGATGGCTTTAAAGAGGATTAGACAAATTGATGGAGGATTAGGCTATTGATGGCTACTAACCATAAAGGCTATGTTCTGCCTCCACAGAAGGAGGCAGCAATGCTTCTGAATACCACTTGCTGGAGACCACAGGAGGGGAAAGTGCTCATGTGCTCAGATCCTGCTTATGGGTTTCCTACAGACATCTGGTTGACCACTGTGAGGACAGGATGCTAGACTAGATGGGTCATTGGACTGATTGAGCAGGTTTTTCCTATGTGCTCATGCTTGCTCTGAATAAGGTTACATTCTTCCTTAAGGATCACTTCCACAGCTTGGGGACGTTGCCAGAACCAGACCTTACTTTAGATTCCCTGAGGAACATCTGTGACATCAGTTGGCTTTCACCAGCAGAGGTTGCCATCCCAGACAGAGATATAGCTTAGCTACTGTTGCCCATCCAATTGTAATATCCATATTTGATTACTGCAATATGTTTTTTACATGGGGATGCTTTGAAGACTTAGACCTATAAAAACAGAGCACTTAAATGAAGATCAGTGTTTGAAGCTAGCCATGGGGGGGGGGGGACTACCGTGGTTTGAACAGACCCACTGGGCTTTCTGCTTCCAGGCATTCAAAATGCTAGGTTTTTAACCTTTTAAGCCCTTTAGGCTTAGGGGATCTGAGCACTGAAGGACTGCAGTCAGATAGGAACCTTCCCAGCAATTATGATCCCCAGACTGCAACCCTATGCACACTGAGAGGATATCCCATTAAACAGTCATGTGCAGAATTGCACCGTCAGAAGCCCTTCACTGGATGCACTGAAGTAGCAAATGGGGAAAGGTACTTTTCCATGGTGAAGCCTTGCATATATGGTAGCCTTCTCCAGCAAGATCTGCCTGATTTTTTCTTTGCTACAGCTTACATGTCAGGCTAAGACCTTTTAAAATATGCCTACACACTCTTAATGAAAGGTGACATTGGCTTTCTCCACTGACCATCCAAATCTTTGCACGAATGGAACAATGGCATTGGATACTATCAAGAGTGCTGCGATATGGCAGCCCTAACATGTAGGTCCAAAGTTTTTGAAGAGGAAAAAAGGAATATATTCACAGGGCAAGAGAGTGAGATTATTATTAAAAAAAAAAAGCAACTGGTTTCATATTAACAATTCAATTAACTTGAAGTATTCTTTTGTAATTTACAAGAATTTAAATTAAAAACAGTGCAACTTGGTATTTGCCAAAACTCAGGAATAAATTAAGTCAAGCTCTTTTGGCAGGCCATTTCCTCATGCCTTGCAAAAAAAAAAAACAAACCTGGAGAAAAAAACGATTCATTGCCAGTTAGCAAATCATGGCACACTACTGCTTAGCAACACATTATTAGAAACCAAACAAGACACCCAGTAAATACATACCAGTATTTTTAAAAGCTTTACTGAATTAGTGATTTGGTGGGATTGAAATTGAAAAGGTCCTGTATTTTCAAAGCAAGGGTGCTATTAACTCTAATCTTCAGAAGTCAAAGCGAGCTGGAGCTGTGTGTGTGTGTATGTGTGTGTGTGTGTGTGTGTGAGAGAGAGAGAGAGAGAGAGAGAGAGAGACCTGGCATTTGATCCCACTAGCAATATACCTGGATTATCGCTCCTATGTTTTCTAGTCTTGGAATTACTTCTCAGAATGCCTCTCTATAGCTGTCACTACCTGCAGTGAGCCATTCATGTGCACCAGCTTAAATTACAGATCAGTTTCCTGATCACCAGCATAGTTTTTATTATTATTAATAAAAATATTTATACACTGCCCCTCATGTAAAAACATCTAGATGGCGCACAAGAACATGTGCAAGTACAAATAAAGGATATAATACCACAAAGCAATACAAAATAACCATTGATATGAATGGCTCATCTTGAAAAAGTTAAAATGAAACTTTAGTGCCAGGTTATTGGCTCGGCACATAAAACCTATCACCACTCAGAGAGGTGGGGTGACCACACAAAGAGGATCCTTAGCCCTGTGCGAAGGGGCTTGCTACCATAAAGCCAAATACAACTGCAAATCAGCACATAATACTCAAATTTCTAACTCTCATGCTAAGATTTGTGTCTCTGCTCTGAACTTACCCTTGCCACATATTCAATTTTAATTTATAGATCTTTTATTTCATGTATTTTGGTGATATGGAGGTGGTGTGTGCGCGCTTTTTTAGAAAAAGATCAATAGCTATTTTGAAAGTTGCTATAATTTCTCCATGGGATATATTTTTTCTAATGACTAACGTACCTTTTCTGCAAACAACAACATCCACTCCCAGCAATTATTTGTATTATGACATAGAATTTCCCAAAGGCAAAATTATTTGTATGCTACACAAGTCGCCGTCCCCCATCCCTATTCCCCCCACTTACTAATATATGGAACCTCGGTATATTTGCTACTTCACACACAAGACTAGAAGTGACAAGATACAGGAAAAAAGAAGTTTTACTATACTTTTAATGAAGATTTGGAGAAATTTGTGGATCAAGCCATGATTAGCTGTCTAGGCGGCATCAATGACTTTACTGCCTAAGTCAAAAGGGAAGGAGAGATTTAGAAGCTATTTTCTGATACGGGTGACAAGCTGAATTGTTGGAAATTCCTGGTAAGATCTCAACTGGATGGTGATAAATTTTTGGTCTGGGCTTTCAGCCCACATCTTATTTACAGTTTACTGCTGTAGAACTGGAGTGGGGTGGGGGAGAGGAATACTTCCAAAAAGAAAAACCAATGAAGTCTACAATCCTTCAACTTGAAAGTGTATTATTTGAGAAGATTTCTCAGTCTTCTACAAAGGAAAAAAGAAGAATATATATATAAAGAGACAAAGGGTGGGAATCATCTAATTCAGGGGTAGGCAACCTAAGGCCCGTGGGCCTTCTCAATCTGGCCCGCAGACGGTCTGGGAATCAGCGTGTTTTTACATGAGTAGAATGTGTCCTTTTATTTAAAATGCATCTCTGGGTTATTTGTGGGGCATAGGAATTCGTTCATATTTTTCCCCCAAGATATAGTCCGGACCACCATATGGTTTGAGGGATGGTGGACCGGCCCACGGCTGAAAAAGGTTGCTGAACCCTGATCTAATTAGTCCCACTAGGGGAAGCCCACAGAAAGCCTTCTGGTCGTGCAACCCCCATGTCCCCCAAATTGGGCTGTAGACAACCATCATGAAACTTTCCTCATCTAGTGCCCTCCAAATGACTTGGATTACAACTCCCACCAACCCCAGCCAGCAAGGCCAATGTTCAGGGATGATAAGAGCTGTAGTCCAACAACCTCTGAACTATGCCACACTGGAGAAGCACGACAAAATAATCCAGGCTATCCTCACAATAAGCCGAACCCAAAGTAGCTGCAGGGAAAGGATTAAGGATGGCATTAATCACCTCCCTGGTCCAGCCAATTGCTCCCTCCCTGCTAGTTTTTATCAGCCAAGAGGGGCAAGGGTCCAGAGTGCAAGTGGCTGCCCTGGCCGATCCAAGCACATTCTCGAGCCTTACTCATTTATCTGGAACATCACAGAAAAGCTTGTGGTTTGTCTGGAGGGAGACAATGTGGCCACAGTCTCGCTTTTGGGAGACCTTGCGTTTGAAAGGTCATGGTTAGTTCTGTGCTAACAGCTCTGTGAGCCTTTATTCATTTGAATAAAAGTGCCATGTAGTTGTATTTCCTTGTTATAAAGATATGTTTACTCTTGAAACCAACTGTATACAATTATTTTGAGGGGGGAGTCTGAGCACTATTGTATCATCATTCGAAAAAGCCAATAAAAGACTGGTTTTCAATAAAGCTGTTAGGTTATTGACTGCCTCCTGAACTCGAACAGAATTACAAACATCTGACATATGCACCATGCCCCCGAACAAAAATAAGATGTTGCTAACCCTTCACATAATGATGCATTATACTCCATTGTGTGTGTGATTAAACAGCTCACACCTTTAAGGTCTTTTTCATGCGCCTGATGAAACAGTCTGCTATCCATAAAATGTCATGACATAAAGATCCAGTTAAGGCCAGATGGAGTTGCAGTTCTTCCCCTGTGGTGTGATCTGCAGCTGCTTGAGAATGTCAGCAAATGAAATGACCCATGAGTAGGACCAACTGCAAGGTTACTGTCTATCCTCAAAGAGAAAGGACAGTGAATGGGTTAGAGAAAATCACGCTTTCATGCTCATGGGATCACACCCTAGAAAAGGCACCCTTGGAGCCCATCTGTGAAGGGTTTCATCTAAAGAGCCTCAGCCCTTCTGATCTTTTATCCATCTCGGGTTGAAGTTGGCTATGTCGACAGAATCAAAATAAATGATTCCAATAAGACAATAAGCAGCAAAACAGATTAGTAGGGGGCCACTGTGCATCTGGTGATACGATTGCTCCTTGTATCTTTTCTAAAGAGGCAGCAAGCAACACAGCTTGCACCTGACCTGTTAGGACTGCTTGATCTCAAGACACAGCTGCAGGTAATTAACTGGCCTGTGAGAGCTGATCGAATGAATGAGTGCACCCAGAGAGAAACCTGGAAGCTGCTCACATCTGAGCAGCAGGGTAATTAGTTACACAGTTAGGGATGCGCCCGAAGACCTTTAATGGGTCAGGCAAATCCTGCCACACTGCAGCAACTTTGTACATCCCTTGGCAATATTCCTCAAGGACACAGAGAACAAAAGGATAACTTGGAGCCCACCAAGCCTTGATTTAGTACAAGAGGAAGATAGAAGGATAGTGTACAGTCCAAGGATGTCAATGATGTGTTTGCTGCTCTTCAGCCTATTGCTCTACAAACTTGCCCTGCTTTGGTTATAGATAGCTATCAGAAATTAATCAATTCCATCTTAACAATTGGGAAGTTAAAGGACCGTCAGTGTTAGAAACTGAGATGTGAAAGCTAGGAGTTAAATGGCACCTTAAGCCTAGGTTATGGGCACTACACTGGAATGTCTAGACGCGCTTTTCATAATAACAAGAATACAAAGCTGGAAATGAATAAACTGCAGCTAAAATATTAGGTTCATTTTTCACATGGTCTAGTCCTTCCCTTGCCCACCCCGCTAATATCTCTTCTCTAGTCTTCAGAGAGTAGCTGGAAAAGGTCCTCCTTTTCTTCCACTCTGTAGTTTTAATCTGAATTCTTAGGCACAGTACTGCACCCAGAGCTCAGAAACTGCTCGTGCTAATGAAATTCCCTGCCGCAAAATGCACCTAGAACAATGTGAGTTTCAAACACTGAGGACCATGTAGTTCATGGGTTTTTAAAGGGTTATGCGGTGAGACTGCTATTGAAGAAGTAGACCCAGCTGATCCTTGCAGTTTACAGAACACTATCAAATTGTGCCATATCAGGGTTATGTAACAGAGTAGAACAGTTCCATTCCTGAATAGTTTTAGAGCTATATACAACCCAATCAACAGCTTTAAAATCATAAACTATTATATTAAATGGCAGTCACATTTGCATGGCATTCATATATATATATATATATATATATATATATATATATATATATATATATATATATGATTTTTAGCTTTCATTCTGTATGTTTCTGAATCTAAAGCTACTATTTCTTCTTTAGTGTGAATTCAATTGTCTTTGATTACACACACACTTTTTTAAAAAAAAGAAACACCCAAGGTCAATATAATTGCAAACAGTCCTGTGAATATTGCAAATGAAACACAATTTTTAGTGGACAAGCTTTCTTCTTGGTGTTTTTTCCTTACATAGCAGTGTAACATTATCTTAAAAGGATAAAAATCAGCGACTAGCCTCCTTTGGACAACCTCAATTGCAAAACGAATAGTTCTTGTTATCATTTAAGATAATTATATGCTTTCAAGTGCTCTGCTGCAGTCCCAGAACTGATACATCTGCCTTCCACAAAGAGCAAGCATTGGGCTAACTGTATGTGCCATATTTTTGTGTCACATTTCCCCCCTTCATTTTTTCCATTTACAGAGCCAACATTTTTGTTCCATTTTTGAGTGTAGCCCCCAAACGATGAAAATCCATATATGGAAGCAGCCTTTCCAATCACACAGAAAATGTTTTACGAGCAGTATTTATCTGTGTTCCCAATTTGCGGTACGGCATTCAGAGATGTTGGAATCATGTCACAATAACCAGAAAACTGGAGCGATGCAATGCATGCCATTCTCTTGAGCAGTCAATTGCAAAATCAGGGCGTTCACTAAAGTGTTGAGGCATATGTTTCGGGCAATTTGAATACACAGCAGTACAAAATGATGCCATTCGTGACCTTAATGGTCAGCACGATCACTAACAGTTTGTTCTATGAATGGAAGGCACCTTTGCTTATGGATGGACCCTCTTTCATGAATGGATAACTCCTACCATTTATGGAAACAAAAACTTTGTAACATAGGAAACTGCCTCATACTATGATCCTGAGTCAGACGACTGGTCCATCTAGTGCCATACTGCCTATGCTGACTGGCAGCATGGGTCCAGGATTTCCAACAGGTGTGACTCCTAGTCCTACCTGGGACCATCTGCATCCAGGGCAGATGTTCTACTACACACCTATGGCCCTCCCCACTCGATCAAACCTATTGTTTTGGAATCGGTACATTTTCCAGTCCCTAACACATCTTTCAATTGGAGTAGGCAATGTACAGCAACAATATGTAATCTGCATCTTCCCCTGCCTAGAGCAAATAATATTTCAATTAGGAAAACGATATGGGGAAGAGTTTGCTCCTGCATCCCCCAGCAGCTCTTCCTCCCATAGCTGTGTTGCCTTTTTTGGAGGTGGGGGGGGGTGACTTTAGGGGAAATTTGATCATAGATCGCCAGATGTTATGATGCTGTTCAAAACAAACTATTTGTCTTCAGATGCAAAAATGGGAAAATCTCAAGTAGCTGCAGTCTTTTATAGCAGGGAGGAAGGAGGACCTTTGTTGACCCAAAGGCCATATTCCCTAGATTGCAACTTTCGTACAGTAGGCTACATTCCAGTAGTGTAAAAGTCAATTATTTCTACATCTTCCCCCCACACCCAACATACACACTCTCGTTCTGGACAAGCAAGAGGCATTGCCCTAGTTCAAGGACACATTGCAGCCCCACAAAAACACTTGAAGGTGTGGATCAGGATCGATGAAGGGTGTGGCCTGGAGAGAGGTGTTGCCAACTGAGGAAGTGGCATGGCTTGGGGAGAATTCCAGGGCTGCATTTAGCCATGTGGACTGATCCCCCCCGGTTTTATTGGAAAAGAGAGCGCAACATGAGTTCATGGCTGACTATTGCAGTTTCACAAAGCACTGCTCCATTCTACATCATAACTAAATGGATGAATTGCTTCGAGGTGTCAGAGGATGTGGCACAATATATCACATGAAAGTTGGTGTGTGGTTTTTTTTAAATGAACAAACAGGAATTTGTCACTGAAAATCATAATCTTTTCTGCAATCAAGCGCATTCTCTCATTATTAATATTTGCTTATCTCTAGCCACTCCACATTGGAATGCTAAACCTGTCAAACTTTTTTGTTTATTGATCCTTCTAAATGGATAAAATCCCTCATGGAAGAAGTTCACGAAAAGGTGACCTTATGAATGAAGGCCCCTCTGTTCAGAGCCACCTCATTTGCAAAAGCAAAGGAAGGACTACTAAACAGCATGGACTCAATATGCTGCAGATGGGTTATTTTTTTAAAGGGGCCAAAAGAGACCAAATGATTGACAAGGAACTTGGAAATGAAACCATTTGTGTTGCATTTTGAAAAGAAAGACACTGCTTGGTAGTTGCTGTGCAAATCTTCCAGAGGCAACAAAGTACTTATTAAAAGATCTTTTGAGAAAATGTAAGATCATTCTCTCCCCATTTCTGACCTCAGTAGACTACCTCTAAATATATGGATTGGGGACAGGGAATTCCTTGAGAGCATTTATTATTATATTTAGCATTTATATAGCACTTCAAAATGTCTCTTAAAAGTGTTTCACATCCATCACTTTGCTTTACAACTTCCTTGTAAAGCAAGTTAGCATTATCATTCATATTCTGAAGATGGGGAGCCAAGGGTGGTATCGAACTGACACATCCCATTACTGCAAGGATTTTTCCTTGTGGAGTGGAACTCCCCCCCCCCCCCAATTTTCCCTGTACACTTCAAATCTGTACCAGGAAGCCTCAGATCAGATATGGGAATACATAGTGGAGGAAAGGGAAATCCTTAGCAGGCAGGAGACTTACTTAGCACTACTTTGGATACAACCCCAAGGCTAACAAGGCATGCAATTTATTTAAGGCTACCCAGTGTGTTCGTGGCAGAAGTGAAATTGACATTGGGGACTTTCTCTGATTCTTAGTTTAGTTCCTTGGCACTAAACCCGAGTTTGGACCTCCAAAGAAGACAAGGATTCAGTTGACAAAGGTCTGGGCTGCAAAGTAGGGATTGATGAATGTGTCAACTTCAGTTTCTCTCAGTGTCTCATTTTTCAAATCTTAAGTCCAAGTTTTCCACATCAGTTTGCATTTAGGGGCGTTGTTTTTGCATTTTTTGCTCATGAAAAATAGCTGGCACTTTGGTGCACATTGATCCTACTACACACATTTTTGCAATCAGTTTTGCCTAATGAAACACATTTTATATGCTTTATTTCACAAATATATGCCCGCTGTCCCCTAATGTACACATTTTTGTAGACATTTATTTTATTTTATTTTATCTTATGGCTAGAGAATGGCTTTTTAAAAATTGGAGAAGTGTAAATTTGTGTGTGTGTATTCATATTCCATTAAGAATGGAGTGAAACTAGATACTACTATGGGATCAGACGTAGTTTTTGACATTGTTTGAGACCAAAAATTATCAAAGTGACAATGGTGTTGTTGAACTTTTATAAACTCACTGATGAGTTTGCTGGAATCAAGTTACATTGGCACTCAAGTCCAATCAACTCTTTTTCCCCCCTGAGAATAATTCACAGTGCAGGTCTTAACCTATAAAACAGTGAATTGGTTGCTTCAATATATCAAACAGACAACCCTTTTCCTATCTAGCATTGCTCTCTTTTTTTTAACGTCTACCAAGCACATTCTCTTGACTGCACCATGCATAAGCTGAAGCCTACTGATGAGAGAGGTGAGTCAAAGAGTTGCTATGGAACTTAAGCCTTTTTCAGCACCTTATTTTATTCATTTATTTCATAAGAGTCATATACCACTTGATTGTTTAAAAACAACAACAAGCCTAAAAACCAAACAAACCTCAAAGTGGTTTACATATTCTTCAAATGTTACATGAATTTCTCACACCTGACTTGTACAGACTTCGTGGTGAGATTAAACAGTGTGGAGACATTTTAATCAGTTACCATTTGTGTTGGGTTTTTTTTACATTTTGATTAATGTTCTAGTCCATTCCCCTCCCCCATAACACTGCTCCCAAGTTCTCCGGGTAGAGTACCAGTATTGCTGCCATGGTCCCTCCATTCAGCCAGGGGCAGCAGCACTAAAACAGCACAATGGAAACCCAATTCAATCAAGGAAGGAGGAGGAGGAGAATCATATAAACTGAGCACACAATTTAACTTTTACAGAGATCTTTATGCCACTCCACCATCACCATGCTATTTCAGCAGAAAGGTTTTCTCCCTCTCTCAGAACACTAGAGCTCAAGGACTGCCAAGGACCGCCAATCAAGCTCAATGGTAGAGGATTCAGGACAGACAACACATGGTTAAACTATGGAACTTGCTCCCGCTGGAGGCAGTGGTGGCCACCAGCCTAGGTGGTTTAAAAGGAGGATTAGACAAATTCATGGAGAATCAGGCTATTGATAGAGTACACAGTTAAACTACAGGATTTGCTCCCACAGGAGGCAGTGATGCTCACCAACTTGGATGGCTTTAGAGGGGGAATTAGAAAAAATTAAGGACAAAACTGTGATCAATGGCTACCTATTAGCCATGGTGTCTTATGGTCTGTCTCTATGGTTGGAGGCAGTATGCTTCTGAACTCCAGTGGCTGGAAACTGCAGAGAGAAGAGCAGCTCAGATCCTGCTTCTATCAGGCATCTGGTTGGCTACTGTGAGACCAGGATGCTGGACTGGACAGAGCACTGGCCTGGTCTTACGTTTAGTGTTCTCGAGTTGAATAGATGGGCTGAAGCCCCATCTAAATAAACTGGCATGCCTCACACTGGACAATACCTCTGATCTTTTTTACAAAGAGAGAACTGACCCTCATCTGATAGCTGAGAATCTGTTATGCTAACAAATTAAACAAAGATTAAATCTAGCTGCCTTATTCGTCCCTCAACACTACACAGGCTGCCACCTCACACTCTTGAGTCATCTGCTTCCAAAGACAGGCGTACCAAACTCCACTATGCCCAAGTGGGGCAGCAAATTCCCAGAACTCACTTCAATCTTTCCCAGCAGGATCAATGCCTATTAAGTGATGCTGATAAAAGCAAACACTGCCAGATGATTACAAGGCATTCACATATGTGCCAGTTTCAAAGCAATTATTTCCAAGCGCGCGAGCACACACACAAATAAAATTAAAATGTTTTCCTTTTTCCCCCCTCCTGGCAGTCACACACCAGCTACAAGTTAAACATTCTATTACTTGAGTTAATCATTCAGAGGATATGATGGATGGAAATGACAGCATAACCTTGGTGGTAGTCACAATCTCACATCCTACCTGCCTGCATAGGGGTCTTGGCTTACCTGTGCAATTATACACCCTCCTTGGGATTAATTTAAAGGATAGTATGCATGCACATATTTGTATGTGTGCTTTATTTACCCCAGGCTCTGTAACATGGAACCTGTGTGTATGACTTGGGCCTGTGTTATGCATTACAGCACAGCAAATTCTTGAAAAGCAAATTCACGGCTGTCAATCCCATCTTAAAATGCGTGTGGCATTCGGCTAGTGTTTGCTAAACTCTCTACAGGGGCGAACATGCAGCCAGCAGAGTTACTGAACTGGAGCATTGTCACAGAGAATTGCAGCTGAACAAAGGAGACATTCATGCCATGCTCTTTAGTTGTAACGCAACATTAAAACTAGGATTGGGGTGGGGGAGACGTGCACACAAAAATCAGTGCTTTTTAAGCAGCTGTGTTGCCCTCATGTCCTTAAAGGAAGCCCTTACAAAAGGAAACACACACACAGAAAAGGCTCAGTGTTCAAAGACAGAGAAAACAATTCACACTGACGGGCTCTCTCCACTCATGAAATTGTACAAGATTATACAGCTTCCAACTACACTCCATTAGATGGCATTTAGAACGAGATACAACTGACTATAATAGAGAGCTTGTGTAAACAAGAGCTTCCAACCTCCTCCTCTTTTGATGGAGAGAAATGGAAGAGATTTAATTTTCCCTTAGTATTCACTTTGCTGTGTGTGCTTAAACAAAGCCTCAAATGGCAAGGGAGAGAGGAAGGAGAGCTCTTCTGCAGCACGGCTTCCCTTCCAACTCTACAATTCCATGATTCTGTTTATTAAATATCTATATCGCCTTCCATCCAAGGATCACAGAATGGTTTACAATATAGAAACACAAAAGTACACAGCATAGTAACAGACAAAAACAATGGGACTAGGATCAGCATAGCATTTGCAAGATCCGGTGGCCTTTCATTTCCCCAACAAGGGATAAAACCTATGACAGTCTTGGGGCTGGTATAGTTCTCTTCACTCCTGTTAAATGGATGGGAGGGGGGAAGTGAAAATTGAGGAGGGGGGATGTGCCCCACCAGAGTCCAGCAGGGTGTAGCAAGGGTTTATTTTACATATTTACATTTATAAAAGACTATTAGGAGTGGTTAAAAAAATGTTTAGGGGTACTCTCATTTTGACTCTAGAAAACCATCATTTTATAGTTCAAATCGATAAAAATAAATACAGTAAATGGACAAAAGTACAAAGATTCACAAAATGTTTAGGGGTATGCATACCCATGTGTCTCCCCAGCAAACAAACACACTGACTATTAGTATAACATCTGGGTGACTAAGAACTTCTATCCTCACATGTCTCTACTTGAGAACACTTTTACTTATCATTAACTGTATTGTTTCCTATCCACGGCTCCTTCCTACTACTTAACACAGTACCAAGAACACACCATGTAGAGATGCAAACCACGTTAAGAAGATGGGATCCCAGGAGCTTTACATGAATGAAATGAAAATGTTAATTCATATGGTTCAAGGGTCTTGCGAATTTCACAAGGGGGGGGGACTGTGAGACAGATATTCACATAGACACTGTGTGTGCATGCGCACACACATGCACACAGAAAGATAAACACACTCCTCTATAAGAAACAACTGGTGGAGGGGAAAATATCTCCTATTCTGTCCTCTCCCCTGCTTCTCCGATCTCAAATGTCCCCTCTTGAAGCTATCAGTCTCCTGTTATACACCTTTGTGGGGCAGAAGTTAGAGTGCTGGGCTAGGAACTAGAAAACCAGGGTTCAAATCCACATTTAGCCATTAAACTTACCAAGTGGCCTTAGGTCAGCACCATCCCTGCTTAACTTACTACACAGAGTTGCTGCAAGGATAAAATGGAGGGTGGAACTCTTTCTTTCTCTCTCTCTCTCTCTCTCTCTCTCTCTCTCTCTCTCTCTGTGTGTGTGTGTGTGTGTGAGAGAGAGAGAGGGGGGGCAAAGTCGTAATGTGGGTGTCAGCTGTTATTGGAATTCACTTTGTGTTCTCTTGGCACTGAATGTTTCTGCAGCATAGGATACTCAGATCCCTGATGATAATAATAGCAGAAGAGAACAAAGAGATGGGTGGCTTATAAGATTAGGATGGAGAAGGCCACTCTGGCCACAGTGTTGGGAGAAAGACACAGAAAATCTGTTGTGTCTGTGTAGAGTAGCAACACCGGGTGAAATAGGAGAAGGGATAGTTAAGGCACAGTATCACAGATTCCTTACATGAAGAGGCTGGGGGCTTAAAATTAGATGCACCAGAATGCTGCCTACTAGGAAACCAGGTAAATAATAATTGGCCAGAGACAACATGTCTGGGTATTGAGGAGCAAGGGAGCATCTTCTCAAAGCCAGCTCTCAGGCTGGGTGTGTTTTATGCCTCTAAAGTGCACTTTCCCCATTTCTCCTTTTCCTCCTCAATAGAGAAGTGCAACATGTTTCAAGATACTGCCTTGCAGTTTTTCCACTTTGATGAAAGTCACATTATAACCCACTTTAGGAATTAGCAATCCTTCAAGCAGAAAGCAATTGCAATAAGGGTTTACCTGGTATTCATTGGGCCAGAAGGTGCTGACGGCCAGTTCTGCCCGGAGCCAGTCTTTGCCTGTGGAGCCAGTCACATTCCAAATGGGATTCGCCAGGGGGCCCTTGTTTACCCTAACCAAAATGTTCAGAGTTCCAGGGCTCACCCCTTTCTTGCTGTACAAAAGGTAGCTGAAATCAACACAGTGTGTGTCATTCTCTTTCATAGTAGGAAGCTGAAGTCGAGCCTTCTCTCCATGGCTGTGGTGTGAAGAATCCACTATCATGTACGACCCTGAGAAAAGGAGGAGGAAAAGAGGTCATGAAGTCCAGACATTCAGGAAAAGGAAGTGGTTCCTGCCTTCACAACGTTTGTGAACCTTTTGGTCATGCGCCATGATCTCTTGGCACAATTCACTAGAAGTGGTTTCTATACAGGCACTCCTAATGTTCACATGGCCTTGCATCTGGGGAAATTAGGAGGAGGTGTCAAGGAAAAAGGGGGTCATAGGCTTTGGTGGATAAAGAATTTAACATTCTTCCTCCACAGAGACTGATCAGATGCCACCAGCATCTGATAGCTGGAGTTCTCAAATTTACATCAGTGCATTTAAATGGAAGTTTATATTAGTGATTTTATAATGGGAGAAAGGGGCTCATGAAAAATCTCTTATACCATTCTGACAAGACTTCCCAAGATCCATAGGAGCAAAGGACTAGTTCAGTGGTAGTGCAGAAGTTCCCTCAGGACTTCCTGGTAGGGCTGGAAGGGGCCCTTGTCTAAAGCCCTGTCTAAACCCCAACAAGCATGGCCAATGGTCAGATGTTCAACTACGATGACATCAGCAGGCCTGTGAGTCAGTAACAGTTGGCCATCTTTGTCTTACTGGAGGAACTGGCCCTTCTTCATAAGCATGATGCCAAAAGAAATACAGCAAAGTTCAGTGTTTGGCTTTTTCGGCTTTTAAGAAAATGGTTTATAATAGATTACTGACACTTACACTTTTGAAACCATTTATCTACATTTATATGCAATGAGGCTATTCTGCATGCCAACTAGCTTTCTAGAGATCTTTATTAACTACTCTTGAAAATGCACTTGAGGTAATGCAGGATAGATTGCTGAAAGGTTATTGCTCAATGAAAATAAAAAATAGGTCAGTATGTGACAGAAAAATCAACATTTATTTTGTTTGTGTACAAACCTTTTAATTGCCTTTCCAAGCAATTCAGCATTGCTAAAGTTAGTGCCTAATAACACAGACAGTAATGCTTTGCAGATTCAAAAACACCTCTAAAAAGGTTTATTACTGACGTGCAATTATATTTTACTTGTGCATCTATTGAAACAAAAAAATATTTTTTGAAAAGAAAAAGCAGCTAAAGTTCAAGAGTCCAGTTTACATTTACATTTGATTAACTAGACAGCAACCACTGAAGTGATATTTTTTTAAAAATGGGAAGACTACACTGGCTGCTTGCCAACTTATTTTTTTTCAGTTTGCTTCTTAAATCTGGGAATAAACTGACAGAAGTATATTTACATTTATAATTATTGACAGTTACGATCAGAGAACTTTATTAGGAGTGTCTGGCATAATTTCTACAAGGTACATAGCACACAGACTATAATATTTTATGGACTCGGTACCGTAGTTGCATGGACATTGCTGTCCTCAAATGCATATATTGTTGAGCAGAAAGAGGTCAGCAGAGTGAGTCACTTATGTTCAATGGGTCACACATTTCGGCTCAATCCCCACATACCTGCTCAATGGGAAGTGCCTGAACTCAGAGACCCCGCAATTATTTATCATAGGTATCCTTCACCTAGGGTACTGAACTGAATCTATTAGATTGGAGATTCATTATGCAGATTTAGAAGGGAGGTTCATTGTGCAGATTTCAGAGAGCTCGCAAGTTCAGGTGCACTTATACTGCAGGTGCACCTGAATTCAAATGCCCCAGCAATTCACTGATGTATAGCTCAAATGGCTTAGTACATGGGGTCAACATTTTTTTAATTGTATTGTATGTGCTTATTCTATTGGATTCTATTGTTAATAGCCCTGAAATCTTTACATTAAGGGTGCTATATTATTATACTTTTAATAATAACTATTTTTTTTAACAATTTCACATTTATTCAATGAATCTATCAATCTGCTATGACTATTTTTTGGATCAGTTGACAACCCAGGGAAGGACCAGCGTTCCAGGGTATGTTACATGATTTGCATGGAAAAAATCAATCCCTGACTCAAGCAGCTCAGTTGGCTAGAACATGGTGCTGATAATGCCAAGGTTACAGGTTTTGTCCCTGGACAGCTACATATTCCTGCATTGCAGGGGGTTGGACTAGATAATCCTCAGGGTCCCTTCCATCTCTATGATTCTATTATTTCCAGGTAGGGATGGGAAAGACATCATTCTGAGACCATGGAGAGCTGAGACCAGTCAGTATGGACCAGATTGACCTTTCATGGGAAAAGCAAATCTGGCCACTGTCACACATGCTCTCATTGGGTTAATGCGCTGTATGTGAGGCTGCCTGTGGAAATTTCAGCTTGTGGGAAATGTGGCAACCAGATTGACATCCGATCTAGTTATATTTTTGATGAGATGAAAATGCTATAGAACTACAGTGGTACCTCGGGTTACAAACACTTTGGGTTACAGACTCCACTAACCTGGAAGTAGTATCTCGGGTTAAGAACTTTACCTCAGGATGAGAACAGAAATCACGCGGCGGCAGCGGGAGGCCCCATTAGCTAAAGTGGTACCTCAGGTTAAGAACGGTTTCAGGTTAAGAACAGACCTCCGGAATGAATTACCAGTAAGTTCGTAACCAGAGGTACCACTGTAATAGCAGTATTCTGCTGCCATGTGCAAAGGCTTCCAGTAAGTTCCTGGTTGCTGTTTTTTTAACTACAAACCCCTGAATAGTTTGGAACCCCCTCCTCCCGTATGATCCTGTTCATCTGCTGTGTCGAATATTGGAAGTTCTGCTATGTGTTCCACCATTTCAGAAGCAGAGTTGGCTGGAACCTCTGCAATTACAGCACCCACTTTATGGAGCTCCATTCCTAGAGAGGTGAAATTGGCACCATCTCTTTTAAGCTTCAGGTAAACAAAGACTTCTTTATGCCACCAAGCTTTCAAGGGAAAAATTGGCTGATAAGAAAAATGAAACAGGTAAGCTGCTCTTTAAGAATCTTCTGCCCCATCTCTACCCTGAATGTATTTCCACCTCATCCAGGCTTCAAAACTGGAAGTGAGCCCAAAAGCAGATTCAAGAATGTATTTGCACTGGACCACACCTTTGCCCAGATAGCATCTACCTTGGCCCTAAGGCAAGCAACAAGACCAAAGCAGGCAAGCAGCCCGGAATGAACAGAAGAACACGCTCTAATTAGTCCAAAAGGAATTCTTAAAGGTGGGCCAGGGCTCCTATTTGTGACTATTGTAGCAGAAGTTTCATTATTCCTCCTGCCAATATAAATAAATTGGTATATTAAAAAGGATTTCCACTAAAAACAATGCAACGGTAAAATTGAATATCTTTTTAAAAAGTTATAAAAATGCACCAAAGATTGTGCTTTGTTCACTTCTCTCTATTCTGGCTTCCTTAAAATAAAAAAAAATAAAAAAAAAAAAAACACCTCACCCGCTTACAAAGCAGGTTCTCCTTCATGGAGAGCACGTGTTGCGGTGGGGGCCAGCAAGTCACCCCTCTGTTGCTGGGCGATATCGTATAGATGACCACTGCTGTGATTGGGCTCTGGGTGTCATTGGGAAGATTTCTATGTTGCAATTGTTGATGGACAGCCCAGAGGTTATATATTTCTTTGCACGCTGCATTGGAGTCCTCTTTGCTGCGTGCATCGCATCACCCGCCCTCCCTCCCTATTTTTAGGCTTCTGCGTATGACCTTGCTATGCCTGTAATGGGGTCGTCTGCTTTTGGGGCAGGGGCCTGGTAGGAATTTTTCCATTTGGCTGATTGGCTTGTGCCATCTGGTTTTTGCCTACTGCGTAGCAAATAGTCACAACTTGTAAGGTTGGCGGTTAGGCATTGGTTATTAATTGGTTGGTGGAGGGGTCAGGATTGGCTGTGGCTGCCCCTCCAATGCTGCTGCTGCACGGGGAATTCCATTAAAGGAATCCAGGGGCTCGCCATGCTTGTCCGTATCCCCCAGTCGGGGGCCAGGGCAGAGGCATAGCCAGCCCAGGTGGTACCCGGGGCGGAATTTTTTTTGTCACCCACCCACCACTTTGCCAGAGCTGCACCCAGTGGCATAGCAAGTCACCCCCGCCCCCCAAAAATTATGGTGCCACTTTGCGAGGTGTGGGGTTTTTGTGTGTGTGTGTCTATTATCTCTTTTTTTTTCAGTAAAGTTAAAATTTAATTTAAAAATAAAAAAAAATAAAGAAGTGTCACCCCCCTCTAATGGTGCCACTTTGTGAGGTGTGGGGGTTGTGTGTGTGTTTGTGTGTGTGTGTGTCTATTATCTCTTTTTTCCAATAAAGTTAAAAAAAAATTAAAAAAAATTGCTATCTGCTTTGCCAAGAGAAGAGAAGACAAGAGAGAAAAATGAAGTGGATACATTTATAGGGAAGCTTTTTACGGTTTAATGTTTTTATATGCTAGAAGCCGCCCAGAGTGGCTGGGGCAATCCTTTCAGATGGGCAGGGTACAAAATAATAATAAGCTGGCCCAGTGATGATTGTAGAGCCCCACTTCTGCAATCCCAGGGTTGAGTGAGGCAGGGAAGGGGGTGTGACCTTAACAACCCAAATAAGTTTGAGAATAGCAGCTTTATTATGCTCAGCCAGAGCCCTAAAAATGGCAGTTAGCAAGCTGATATAATGAAAGAGAGAAAAAAAAATTGCATCAACAACTCACAACAAAGACCTAACCAGGCTATATTCTTCAGCAATCTCAGACATGCCCATTATTTTGTGAAATATAAATTAATAAATAGAACCAGAGGTGCAGAGGCTCAATGGAACAGTTACACTGTAGAGTTTGGGTTATTATACAGCTTTGCCTGGCAGGGGGAAAAATAAGTACCTTGAGATGCTAAAAAGAATGAAACTTTCTCACAGCTAATAAAACACATTTATTTCTCTCGGTATACTTGGTAGCTATTACATCCTTCAATTGTGAATTCATAAAGAAACCTGAGTGAAATAAAAGTAATGCAGTTACATGGAAAATGTATGCTTTATTTTGGAAGCGTCGAAAAGCATTCCCCATCGGTGCCATGTTGAACACTGGAACAATGAGCAAAGACTTATTTACAATGTTTTGAATCCTGGTTCCTACATCTAGTGTGTCACTAGCTATCAACTGGCAAGCAAAAACAAAATTCCAACAACCTAGTCTTGTCAGATGCAAAGGGGACAGAGATTGCCGCTGCAGTTGCAAAACTGCTATGACGTCTCGTTGGAGGTGCAAAATCAGACAGTGATGTAGGACCAAACCAAGATGTCTCTTACCCTCTGCAGCTGTGAAGAGGGGAGAAGGGATAGTTGCTGTGCTGCTGATATGCCCGGACGGGGTTCCTCCTTGACCTCACATGAAGGCACAGTGCAAGGCCAGAGACAAGGGGAGAAGAATTGTCTTAGCAACCACAAGTTTTGCCTTGGCTATCAAGGCCAGCCAACCCATAGCTCTGGACCCTGGGTGTCAACAATGATTTTGTTGAACCTAGAGTGCATTCAGACTTGGGGATTATGGCATCAGGGTCCCTGATTATAATGCCAGGACTCCTTTCCTGGTTTCTATCGTTCATTTTACACTGCATTACCTGTTGTGTTATACAACTGTGGCTTTTTGATCAATGTACCACCTTGTCACACTCAATTTAAATGACAGGAAAGAACCACGTTTGCCACCTTGAGTTCTTTAAAGGAAATGTGGGATATAAATGTAATAGAGTAAAGCCAAAATCACATATAGTTAAAACACATTGGGTTCAATGGTGGGCAGGATTGCCAAAGTCACTTTTCCTGGAATCTGTCCCCTTTGTAATTTTTATTTTTTTGCCACATGTGTAAAGCTGAATGTGAACAAGTTAAATACTCTTAAGTTGTGGGCTTACTGTGATAATAAAATCACCAGGAAGAAATCAACAAGACATGCATGCATGAACAAGTTAATGAATGAACTAGCAGGACTGACCATCTATTCATAAACTTTTGGGAAATGGCTAGTGTAAACATAATTTGAAGCCAAAATCACTCTTGATGAGAAGATGGCAAACACTTCCAGTTTTGCATGACTATACTAAAATGAGATCATACCAACAATTGGTCTAGCCCCATAACCTGACTTTGACATAATCTGTGCCATAAACTAATGAAGCACTAATGAAGGATGCAAATTGGCACAGGAAGCTTCCATTTTGACATGATTATACTGCAGGTCAGACCACCGATCAGCCTAGCTCTACCACCTGTCTCTGGCATGACCTGTGCCATAAACTGTAGGGCACTAATGAAGTACTTAAATTACTCACCAAGGCATAGGTACTTTCCAACTCAGACCTCATAGTCTACTCTAGACAATAATACAGGGTCCTGGCTATGATTATACGCATATGGTCAGCAGGGGAAAAGAACCCTTTAATTACTGGCTGCCCTGTTTGCTCTCGATTCATGACCCACTTTATTTATTACGTTTTCAGTGATCGAGTAGTTAGTGACTAATTACTTGATGTATGCTCTTGACAAGCTCCACTAATTAAAGAGAACACCACAGGTGTCTTGCCGAAGCTAACGATCTTACCATAAGCCAGTCTGCAATCAAGTGAGCTAAAGAGTTATGGTCCAATTCTCAAAGAAACCCAATGCCCTCAAATCAAATCACTCTGCATGGTCATGGCCTTTCCTGCATGCCAACAACCTGAAAGAAGTTGCTTTTGAAACCCCAGGACCACCCCTCATTTCACATCACAGGCTCTCTCCTAACAAGGGTCTTAAGATCTTTTTTTCATTTGTAGGCAATGCCCACAGCTTGTTCGTGGTGACAAAAGCAGCAACAAAATTGTGGTTTCTTGAGCTCCCTTCAATATAATTACGTAGGCAGATGTGTTGCTCTGTGTTATTTTAATACCTGCAAGTTAAGCTAGGCAATAAAGGAATATTACAATGCTGTTTATTAAGTACCTAGCTATTATTTAGCATCACTAAATAAGGCCCATTTAAAGACAAGAAAAGGGGGAAGGGAACCATTTTGAGAAACTTCCATGTTTTTAGTTGCATTCAAGATTTTACCCAGGGCACTACTTACAGATCATTTGCAGGATCAAAACGCCACTGTGATACCCAAGGGTGAAAGAAGTGAAGCTTTCAGGAAATAGGATTTGTTTTCGTATTTCCATCATAATTATCACTAGCTGGATGGTAATCTGTGGTCTAAACCACAGAGCCTAGGGCAGTGATGGCTAACCTTGACACCCCAGATGTTTTGGAACTACAACTCCCATCATCCCTAGCTAACAGGATCAGTGGTCAGGGATGATGGGAGTTGTAGTCCCAAAACATCTGGAGTGTCAAGGTTAGCCATCACTGGCTAGGGCTTGCCGATCAGAAGGTCGGTGGTTGGAATACTCGCGACGGGGTGAGCTCCCGTTGCTTGGTCCCTGCTCCTGCCAACCTAGCAGTTCGAAAGCACATCAAAGTGCAAGTAGATAAATAGGTACCGCTCTGGCAGGAAGGTAAACGGCATTTCTGTGCGCTGCACTGGTTTGCCAGAAGCGGCTTAGTCATGCTGGCCACAAGACCTAGAAGCTGTATGCTGGCTCCCTCGGCCTATAAACGAGATGAGGACCGAAACCCCAGAGTCGTCTGTGACTGGACCTAACGGTTAGGGGTCCCTTTACCTTTACTGAATTTTACTTCATATGATATGGCACTTATTTAGTGGCACTGGGGGGGGAAAGTGTAAATTTTTGCTTTCCAAGTTCAGAACACAATGTACTGAATAAATCAAACTTTTTTTAAAAAAAAAAATTATGAGTTAAATATAGTTTGTGTATATTAGACTGTACTCCCAGGTACAAGCCAAAATTATATATAATGATATGACCTCAGGGTCATAATTGCTAACTTGCAAAAGGTGAATTCCATGTTAAAAGCTGCATAGACCTCCCTTTGATCAATTAGAATAACAATCTTTTTAAGTAAGAAAAATAGAGATCATTAGGAAAGGGACAGAAAATAAGCTGGCGATATAATAATGCCATTATAGATTTGGTGCAACTGCACTTCGGATGCTGTGTAGAGTAAGGTTACCAGATTTTGTTCAATGAATCCGGGGACACTTTTCAACTTCCTACTAAACAGATGGATTTTGTCAGGGGACTGATTTGTAAATCCGAGGACTGTCCCTGGGAAACAGGGGACATCTGGTAACCTTAGTGTAGAGATCTGATCACCTCAACTCAAAAAGGGTATTGTAGAGCGAGAAAAGGTGTAGAAAAAGACAGCTAAAGTGATCAAGGATTGGAGTAACTCCCCTAATGAGGAAAAGTTTACTGTGCACCATTTGGAGACTTTTCAGTTAACAAAAACGGTGAATAATGGGGCACATGACAGAAGTGTAAAATTATGCATGGTCTGAAGAAAGCAGATAGAAGGAAGCTATCTCTCTTTGGTCTGATTCAGCAGTGCTGCTCTTATTTTACATTTTAATGGTAGCCTATGCAACAGCTCATTACAACAGTGTGTCTCGGTTTTCATCAAAAGCAGCAGTGATAGCAGCCCAAACTAATTTGCTGTGCCTGGACTGACCAGAATTGAGGTTCGGAGCCTAGCGAAAACTGTATTAATGCGGAAGATTCCTGAGCAAATGCAAAAATAATTCACTTTATCTTTTCTTGGGAGAATTAGCTGAGTGACGTTTAGACCAATTACAAGCTTTTGTCTTTCATGAGATTCTTTTGTCATAGACGCTTAGTCATGGATGTCCATACCAAAACGAATCTTGCACAACAGTGTTTGGAAATACTGGTTGCTGGACTGCTCTTTTAAGCAATAGAAATGTCTCCAAACCAAAATGTAGCTTTGGTTACAATTATTGCCCAAGGGAGAAAACAAGTATCTCTGTTTCAAGCCTTATCAAGCTGGGGTGACAAAGGGAATCATACCTGTGTCTGAATTAGACATGTCTCCATCTCTGCTTACAATCAGTATTGTAAAATGCTTGTTAAGAAGGGGGGGGCAGAGAAATGACATTGGAGGCTGTGAAATGACCCACTATTATGATAAAAAAGCACCTGCGTTCTTTAACTTTGACTAGAAATGGAATAGTGTTGTTCAAAAGCTAGATACTCCATATGAGAATGAGCTGGCTGAGCAAAATGGGAATTTAGCAAGATAAGCTACAGTAGGCATCCAAATTCATTTGATATTCACCTCCTTAAAATGATCAAGTAAAAAAATGTGAGACTCATTCATCTAGGCAGAGATTTTCATGTTCATTTGGCTTTCCGTGCCCCCTTCAAATTCCAAGCAAGATTGGTTAAAGACTGATTTGAAAAGCTAACTGTTATCAAGGGGGTAAAGCTTTAAGAAGCCATGACTTACAGGGAGAATCTTGAACAGGGTCTGTCCCCCCACCCCACCCTCTTCCCTCCCTTGCATGCCACACACTGTTTGGCGTTAAGCTTTTATTTGCTGACAGGCTACTGTGTTTTAAATAAAAAACTCATAAGTTTTTTTAAAAAGTGCAAGCGCTGCATATTAAAATAGTGGTTTAAACAGAATACAGAATGTGCTGTAACCAAGACCGCTGAGCTTTTTCAGCACTGCACTGTCGTGTCCTGTCTCACAAATCATGCCTCCTCTTAAATGAATAATTCCAGAGGCACTACAAAGGTTTTTAAGGCATATTTTGAGGGCACTGGAGATTCTGACTCTAGAGGGGCCAGGCTTTCAGCTTGTTTTTCTAGGTCATGTCAGTGGGGCAGGGTGTCTCGGTTTATGATCACTCTTTGAACTGTTGAGAGGTAAGACTTAGGACTAGGCGGGATGTAGTATAATTATGCATTATTCAGTTTGTGTGTTGGTTTTTGTTTTAAAAAAAATCTAGTTATATTATCGGGGAGAAAGGGTTGAGAGGGGCCAGATCTTTCCTTTAAAACTCCTGAACAAATGCATATATTTCTTGTATATCTATATGATTTATTTTAATACATTATCCTATAAGAACCTGCAATGGAGAGGGAAATGCACATCATTTAAAAGTCTTCTGATGGCCAGCAGTAAACCAACCTTTTGGGAAGCAGGCCACAAAGAAAGTGTATTGTCTGAGGGCATTCTTTGCCTACTCATGTAACCTTATGGGTATGGGCTATATTTGACGTAGATACGGAACCTACCAATCACTGATTTAAAAACTAATTGTCCCACACTTGTTTGTTTTGTTTGGTATTAATATTGCTCTGTATGTTTTACTTTTAGGTACCTGAAATTTGACACGGGTGGCGCTGTGGCCTAAACCACAGAGCCTAGGGCTTGCCGATCGGAAGGTCGGCGGTTTGAATCCCCGTGACGGGGTGAGCTCCTGTTGCTCTGTCCCAGTTCCTGTCAACCTAGCAGTTCGAAAGCATGTCAAAGTGCAAGTAGATAAATAGGTACTGCTCTGGCGGGAAGGTAAACGGCATTTCCGTGCACTGCTCTGGTTTCGCCAGAAGCGGCTTAGTCATGCTGGCCACATGACCCGGAAAAACTGTCTGTGGACAAACGCCGGCTCCCTTGGCCAGTAAAGCGAGATGAGTGCCACAACTCCAGAGTCATTTGCGACTGGACTTAACTGTCAGGGGTCCTTTACCTTTACCTTTTTACCTTAAACTTAATGACAATAATAAAAGTTATTCAAAAAGAAATCCACTCTTAACCACTCTTAACACACACTACGTTAGATGTGCAGATACAACTGAGCCCAGGGAATACGTCCCTCCTGGAGGGTAGCAGAGCCTGCAGTTGCTGTTACAGAGTGCTTGTCAGTAACAATGAAAGCACGCTGTAAAGAAAGGAACCTTTTCTCCCTCCTTTGGTAAAGGATGCTGAGGGGGGAGAAACTAGAGCAGACTTTTTTCATGGTAGGGAATTCTACCTATGTGGTAGGAAATGCTGGAAAGAAGAGGTGAGGAACTTGTAGCGTTCCGGATGTCATTGGGCTACAGTTCTCATCATGCCTGGCTATTGGCCATGTTGGACGGGGCTGATGGGAGTTGCAATCCAACATCAACTGGAAGGTCTCACGTTACCCAACTCTATAAGAAAAGAAAACGGAGATCATATTTTGAAAGGTACTGATGAGGTTCTGATCTGCATGGGAGCTTTGCTTTTTACCCTGCAACCACTTCCCATATTTTACCTGCACGGAAATAGACTATCCAAGTATCCAGGAAATGGCACTTCTCTCATGATCAGGTACAAATTCCTCTACTAAATAACAGAAAATAAATTATTGTTTTGAATTCAATGTCTCACTCTTCTGATTGTACCTTCAATACAAGTATTTCTCCTTGTCAGGCAGCACAATCCTCCCTCCCCATCTCTGTGTGCTGTTCTGGGGGTTATCCTCACCCTTCAGAGAGGATTTGGAGAAGGTGCAGGATCACAAAGGGAGAGGAGAGTAGGGGGAAAGTGAGGTAGAAGACCCTTGAGCGGGTTTCTGCTAGCATGCCAAATTAGTTGAATTTGGGCCATAAATTTGTATTTGGGGGGAAATATTTGAAGGTGGCCCTGAAATCAGCCCTGAGTGCTCACTAGAAGGACAGATCCTGAGGTTAAGGCTCCAGTACTTTGGCCACCTCATGAGAAGAGAAGACTCCCTAGAAAAGACCCTGATGTTGGGAAAGGTTGAGGGCACAAGGAGAAGGGGACGACAGAGGACGAGATGGTTGGACAGTGTTCTCGAAGCTACTAACATGAGTTTGGCCAAACTGCGAGAGGCAGTGAAGGATAGGCGTGCCTGGCGTGCTCTGGTCCATGGGGTCACGAAGAGTCGGACACGACTGAACGACTGAACAACAACAACATTTGAAGGTGGAGTATGTTTAGAAAGGGGACTAAGTGTGTGTGTGTGGGGGGGAGTTTCAGAACCATTGCTTTAATCATAAGACTTGCCAAATAATGGACTAGGTTCATTATCCGAGGCAAATCTAAGATCAGAAAAATCAAAAGAAAGCCATTTAAAAAGTTGTTTGACATGCAACACTAAACCATGGTTTAAGGCTACATGCACGAGCCAGAACAAGCCTGAATAAAGCCTTGGGCTCATACAAGTCCTCCTCCCCCTATACAGATGGAAGAAATATTTCTGAAACATTTATTTAAATGCTTAAAGAATCCTGACTTGTGAACCAGAGATTGAGACAGAATTTAAACCCCAATGTCCCTAACAGAAGAGCCTTCCTCAAACTGTTAGCCTCCAGATGTTTTGGAGTACACCTCTCATCGACCCCAGCCATTGAACTGGGCTGCAGTGGAACACAAAAAAAACCATTAATCTCCAAATGGTAAGTTAGTACGTATTAGACGGGATAGATACACTGCTCTTAGCAGCTCTTCGCTGTTGCCTCGCAGCAATACATTCGTATGAGGGTTGTAAATAAAGTGTTAAATAAAACAAGAATCTCCTGAAGCTGCTTATTGTGAGCTGTTGCTACGTGTGCCTCTCAGTTCCCCCATTTGCTCCAACTTTTCACCAAATGAAAACATTGCTTTTTGTCAAATTTGGCTGCGATCCCTTCAAAGGAAGCCCACTTGCTTTTAGTGCATCTTTGGTGGTGTGAAGAGCCAAGTGGAGTGCCGGTTACTTGGTGGGCATTGCCTCTCAAAAAGGTTTTTAAGGCAAAAAACATTGGAATCCTCCCTCTAGGATTAGGAGGCAAGAGTATATGCTGTAATGAAAGGTCCTATAGATGAATTATTTGCTCTTGCTCTCTCTCTATTTGGTATCACAGTAATTGATTTGGACAAGTAACATTTGGATAAAACCGGGAGATTGTGTCCTTACTTAAAATACAGCTTTACAAAGTGAAATCAATGACTGGCTCTAAGACTTTAAAACCGTGCGGAATTTTGTAAGATCTTCCTTGCCCACAAGTTCAGTTAGAAATAATTGGTTATAGTATCACTATTAAATGAGCAGTACTCTTTCTCCCAGTAGGGGCTGCCATAGTAATGATAGAGCACTGTACTTAACAGCAGGAGGCCAAGTCTCATGAGGTAGACTGGGCTTGAGAACATTATAGTCCCATTATCTGCCATTAAAAAGAAATCAGGCAGCAAGTGTCAAAACAGAGTTAAGATAAATTCCATTCCAGAGCATCAGCCATGTACGCGGAATGCAGAGAGTCACTTAGGAGCAACAGGTGCTTTAACGAAGCAGATCCGGGATATGACACACATCCTAATCCAGATGTGAAAAAGCAACTATTAAAACTAGACTTCAGAAAGCAGGTTTCCGAGAAGAGTAATCTCAACCATGAGCACAAAAGATCCTGTGTTCTGCTGAGGGGGGCGGGGGAGTAGAGCATCTTAAAGCTATGAGGATAAAATAAAAGATGACTCTCATAGCAAATGGTGGCATTCATGCTCATAAATACAGCATTGCTTCTGACATGTACTCTTAAATCTTACCTTGCTATCAATTTTGCCCCCATCCTCTCCCTCCTAAGTCGGAAACGACATTCCTTTATATTTTGATTGTGGTTAATTATCTATGTTTTATGTTTACATGGCAAACTGCTTTCCTTTATCTTGGTCTATTAACAGTGGACAAAACAAAATAAAAAATAAAAAAATTCCTTCCAGTAGCACATTAGAGACCAACTAAGTTTGTTCTTGGTATGAGCTTTCGTGTGCATGCACACTTCTTCAGATTCACATGAAAGCTGATACCAAGAACAAACTTAGTTGGTCTCTAAGGTGCTACTGGAAGAATTTTTTTTTTTTTTTTTTACTACAGCAGACCAACACGGCTGCCTACCTGTAACTATTAACAGTGGAATTCTAGTGCCTACTCTGCATAAGTCTCATGGATTCCCATTTAAATGGGTATAGAACTGTAGCCTTAATTTTCCCTTTGCCCTGGAGCTCAGGAAAAAAAAACAACCTAACATGGACTATGAAACGGATGTGGGAATAAGCAACTTCCTCTATCTGTATGGGATTCACCAGAGGCTTGTCATGGTGTTTCTGTTGGAGTACCAAACTTTACTGAAAAGCTGTAGGCAAAGTAGGGCGCAGGGAAACAAGTGACTATGCTTGAGAGGTAGGGAGCTAACAGCATACCTGATGTCCCACTGAGACCCACCTGGTTGTAAACTGCACAATGCCAAAAAGACATGGAAGGCAAAGGACATGCATTTTCATTGTCTACCAGAGTCCCTGGCAAAGTGCATCTTGGTGTCTGTTACCTGTTAGGATGATCTGGCAGAAAAATTCTAAGCTCCCTACATCATCCTTTCTTTTGAGCAACGAACTCAAGAGAGAAAATCCATTGTCCTCATGTTAAAGAATGCACTGCCTCAGTACCAGTACAAGGGTGCAAATCATGAAGCAGCATGTTTAAGGGGGGGGGTTCCGATTTCACAATGAATAACAACCAATGCGCAGGTCTCTGCATCTCTTATTTTTAACATGTGAATATGGAAAAGGAGAAAACATGGGGATCACAAAAATATTGGGATAAGGAAGTGGTTAGGGGGCAAAACTTCAGCCAAATTTTATTTTTCAGACACACCCTGGCAAATTTCTTGCCACGATTGCTGCTAATCCTTTTATAACAGGCAGTGGGAGCCTCAGGCAGTAAATGTATTGGCGGGTCAGCCCTGTAAATCAACTAGGCTTGCTGCATACACACACACACACACACACACACACACACACACACACACACACATTTTCCAACTTCTGAAATGAGAGAAATGATAATGGAGACGGGGTAATTGGGTACACTTAAGATATTTTCCTCTATGGAAAATGATTGGTAGGGCACACATTTTTGGTAGAATTGCTGAAACAATTGGTCATCATGGAAAGAATTTAAACTCAGTGATCCAATCCATATTCTGTGGTTCTCAGGACCTCTGGGTAGAGAGACTCTTGAACCTGGTTCTTTCAGGGAGTTAGGTAGATATATCACATCCTTTGGCACATGCAGCCTGCATGTCTCCTGGTGCCAAGAAGGCCCAACAGAGCCTTGCCTTGTCTTACTTCACCTGCGAGATTAGTCATTGTTTGTCCTTCCTCCTGTATAAAAGTTCAACTTGCCGTGAGCCCAACTATGCAACATAATGCTCCGTGCCAAGCCCATAGCTCACTTCCAGAGCCCCATTAGTTTCCTACCCAGCTCCAGGCAACAAATGAGCCTTGAACCATGTGTTTTTAAAAATGTATTTTAAAATATATATATAGACATGAAAAACAATTTACACTACTTAGAGCTAAGCAGGTTTTCTTGTTTTCTTTTAATGTACACACACACACACACACACACACACACATTCTATTGTTATATGTAATCAAAGTGAATTCAATGAATCCATACATCACGTATCGAAAAGGAGTAGCAGTAATTATACAATCAACTCAACATCCAAAAGCCTGGCCACACCTAAAATTTACCTCATATTTCTAGATCAGTGTATCAAACAACGCCAAGCACAATAAAGTATGTTAATTTATTTATCAATCAGCATGAGGATTTGTGCTTGTGTGGTGGAACCTTTCCTCTCCACCCCCCACAAATCTGTTCAAGGGGACCCCACAAGTTTCTGAAGCAGATTTGGGGGGGTGAGGTTCACACAGGATGAGGATGGGGAGAGGGGGTGACGTTCTGTTGAGCACATGGAATTATTATGCTGACAGAGCAGTGAACACACTAAGAAATGTAAGTATCAGCATTCTTCCATTTTACTATCAGCTTCAGAGTTTCTCTGATGGTATCCGTTTTCTGCGAGTAAAGATGCTAGCACAATTATCAATTAAGTTAATCATTCCTAGGTCCCTCAGTCACCCACTAAAGAGTACATTCCATTAGCTGAGCCTTCTGGTGCAATTCTACTTTTGCTGTTTTTAAAACCCTTACAGTCTAGTTCTCCATGGCTTGCCAAGGAAGTTGCCCAAATGAAACTCCACCCCCCCTTCCTTAGGGCAAATGAAGAGGGAATCCTGAAGAACAGCTGCAAAATAATTTGAGCCAGTAAAGGCAGGTCGCAGTTAATGCACACGTGTTGAACTCCTATTGCACAAGAAGAACTTGACAGCCCAAAGCAAAATGACAGCCCCGAGGGAAGAATGGGATTTAGGCATGCCCTAGCTGCTGTTATGGGGTAATTAATATATTGTCATGTCATTAAGGAATTATTCTAAAAAGTCAGTTCACAAGGGGGCAAGCTATAGCTAGCAATTATTTTCCCTTTTTACAATAGGAACCCTTAAACTTAGTCATTCAAATACAAGTTTAATACATTTCACAACAAATAAGGGTTTAAATGTTCTTAACTACTTGGGTGTTCCAAATGGGATAGCCAGGTGCCTTTCTAACAGTACAGAAATGCCACCAACACCCCCTGCCCCAATACTTCCTTATTTAAGATTTCTTGCACAGCCTTTACAAAAAGGTCCCTAGGGCAAATCAGAACAATATAGTAAACAGTTATAAAACCAAATTTTAAAAGCTACAGTTTTAAAAGCAAGTAGCACAGTAAAACTGCTCCAGTCAAAAGAGAGCAGTATGGATTCAATGATAAAGGTGGGTCCCAAGGAAGAAAATGTCTTAATGGTCAAAGGCGAGGGTTATCATCTGGTGGAGGCTATACAGTGGTACCTCGGGTTAAGTACGCTTCAGGTTAAGAACTCCGCTAAGAACAGAAATCGTGCTCTGGTGGCGCAGCGGCAGCAGGAGGTCCCATTAGCTAAAGTGGTGCTTCAGGTTAAGTACGCTTCAGGTTAAGAACGGACCTCTGGAACAAATTAAGTACGTAACCAGAGGTACCACTGTACAACAAAGATATGCTAGACACACCTCTGTGAGGAGAAAGTTCCATGACTAGAGACTGCCACAGAGAAAGCCCTCTCCTGGGCTACTATTGCATACCCAGAGGAATGGCTATCTTTCAAATTACCTTCTCAGTTCTCTGGGCACACAGCCTCCAATCTGTCCAGCCAATAGCGCAAATGTCCCTCCAATCTGTAGACCAGCCTCCCCCAGCATGGTGTCTTCCAGAAATCATGGGCGACAATTCTCATCAACTCCTGCCACCACAGCTGCAGTCCATGATATTTGGAAGAAATCACATTGGGGAAGGCAGCCCTAGACCCTGTATGAGGCACTCTGTTTCCGTTCTCTCCTTAGCCTCTTTCTTTCCCCACCTTCCTGACTTCCAGCCACTCTTTCCCCACAGCCCACTAGCAGCTCCATCTTCCTTCCGCCACCTTGCCTCATGCATCTTCCTCGAGTGCAATTCCCACCCTGCCTGCCTTCTCTTCCGTGGCGTTGAAGTAAATGCAATTCATTCTGAACTCTAATTTGCTTTGAAACAACTCTGTAACGTATTACAGCCAACTCAACTGAAGTCGGGAACTGTGGGGAGTTGGAAAATAGGAGAATATATACTTGGCTTTTGTAAATTAATCTTCCCAATTTCAACACGCACATATATATCAGCCTGCACATTTGCCAGAGTGCATTTTATTTGTCCATTTCTATTTTCGGTAGGCAAAAGCACTGCAAGCACCTAATACATTTTCTTCTCTTCAGTATACCAAGCAAAATGTAAATCAGTACTTCCTTAAAGGCACACAAACGGCCAAACAAGCCGTGCAACACAGGAAGTCACTACGTCGCCAGGGACCCAAAGTCTTAGTTACTGTAACAACTTGGAAAAGCCATTTGCAATCTGTTTCTCCTAGGTATATCGATTCCCTACCCCTCATCCCACCCCCTCCGGATGTGCCGTTAGTAGGTAAACTCATTAGCTGAACTCCTGTTCTATCATGTTGACAGGTGCAACTACAGCAAGCGGGAGGAGGCAGCCACACACGTGAGGTGCCAGCTGTGCCTTAAATCTTACGGGCATCAAATATTTGTAGAAGCAAACACCACCATGGCATAGAACAATACAAGTTCCCACCACCGAGTCTCCTGCCAAGCAGCATCTGCAATCAACCCATATGTGTCTCATGAGAGCGGAGGCAATTTGAGGGCTAAAGTAAATGTGATGTGGGGATTTCACGACTGATGAGTATTTTTCTCCTTCGCAGCAGCTTGGCAGTGGGAGGATTTGCATCAGACTGGGGGCAAAGGGCTAGCCTTCCAGATTCAAATGGTGTGTGTGTGTGTGTGTGTGTGTGTGTACGTGCTACATCAGGAGCTGCAGTCAGAGAACTCCCACATCACATCTGCGTGATGCATGCCCCCCCTCCGCCTTAGATGTCACTCACCTCACATGGCAGTTGCAGGAAAGGCCTTAGTCGTGTGTGTAAGCAATGTAGCAACATTTCAAATGCTCTTACTGCACATAGGGCAGTGCAGAGATGGAGCTTTTTTTCTACAGTAGTGCCATCACTTTTGGAGCATGAATCCCTGCCAGGCAGACCCTGTACACTCTGGTAGATTACACACTGCTGCATTCCCACATGCAAAGTGCCAGCACAAGAGTAACATAGAAGAAGCATCTAAACTGATCTTAGACAAGCAATGATGATGGTGATGATGTGGTGTATATAAGGGTGGTATTTCTACCAAAACTTGTTTTCTGCCTTTCCAAACTCATTCTTGACTTCTGCTGAAGATACTTTTTAATTCTGAAAGCTCATTCACATTATGTGACAAGCATGCTTGCCCTAAATACACCAAAGTTTATAGTACCAAACACTGTGAAACATCAACAGGGAAGGCTGCTGAACACATGTAGGAATTATCTGTGACCTGGGCAAATTTATGTTATCTGTTTCCAGATCACATGGAGAGCCAGATCACATGGAGCAGACTTCTCTGTTGCAACCATTCCCCTAATTTGAGAATTGTGTTGGCAGGAGATACAGCAGTGGTGGGCAATGACCACAGCTCTTTTATTTCCCCTCATTCAGTAGTTAGTGTGACTTTTAATGTCTTGACAGGACTTACCTTCCACCTAGATCTTGCTCCTTTGCCCTTACCACAGCATAAATGTTCATTGCACAACACTCTCGTGAAATTGTGTGTGTCAAAACAGATTTATCCAGGAGAATGGATGGATAAAAACTAATAACCTTTTTAAATCTAAAGGAACAACTGATCCATCAGTGTGTGAACATAGCAGGGTTTTTTTAAAAAAAAAATATGTGTAGGACATATGGGATCAATAAAAGACACATCCGCTGTAGAAAAATGGGAACTATGCAAGATGTAGAAGAGGCAATATGGTGAAAGAAACTGCAAGAGGGATTGGATCTAGATCCCCTCAGTCTGCATGTGCAGCTGGGGTAAAGGGATCCTGAGTGCAAACATGACTCTACAGGAGGGTGACCCTGGACCTGCTTCATGTGAAGGAATTCTACACACAAGTAACAGCACACATGTTGAGCCCCTTCAGACACCCAGTGGCAGGACTAGCCTGTGAAATCCAGCATTTCCATTCCCTGCTGCACACATTCAATGGATGATGGTTATAATGTCTTAGTCAAAGAATTTTTATCAATATTAAATATTATTTATTTAAAATGATTACTTGCGGCATAAAAACAAAACACAGAAAAAACTAAAATTCATTTATATATTTTAAAAAGGTGGGACTAAAACATCCCACTCATGGTGGGAGGCCACAGATAAATTAAAAGCCAAAGGGCTGGCAGAAAATAAATGTTTTTGGCTGGTGCCTAAAGGTTAAGCAATTATGGTGCCAGCAATGCTCTCTGGGGAGAGCATTCCACAAGCAGGAAGCCACCACTTTAATAGCCCATTCTCTGGACCTCCCATGAAGGGAGCACACAGAGAAGGGTCTCAGGTGATGCTTGCAGGGTCCAGCTCATATGGGGCAAAGTAGTTATTAAGGTTAAGTTGGGGGTCAATTTTTTTTTTACAGCATCCAGTCTAGAAATTTGTTCCATTCCAATATTCCCTTGTTGCCACGCACTGGTAACACATTATTATATTTATCAGAGTCATTGGTTTCTGAACTAACTGGTATCTGTAGCATTAGAATCATTACAGGGTATGCCTGCTATGTTAAACATGATGAAGTGCTGTACAGCATCATCATGGAAGGCCCAGGCCACATAATATATTCTATGTTTACATGCACCTTCTCCCTGTGTACCACTGATGGAGACTTTGACCTTCAATGTAGCTTTCCATGGTAATTAAATTGGGCAACTAACTTCTTGATTTATATTTCAAAGGTCAATTAAGCATGCAGCAATGTCTGGCATGTAATCAAATTGGGAGAAGATTAAAACTTGAGCCATTAATTTTTTTGATAAGTGGTGCAAATATATATGAAAAATGCTTGGTAATCTATCACCTTCAGCTCTTTTTCCTGCACCTTTCTCCCCATTAATATTACACTGTACACCTTCCTTCTGGGAATGCTATGCTTGCAATAAAAATTAGTTAATAGGTTTGAGTTAAACTTGCTTTACAACTTGTTTATTAGCTGCAAAAATTAGTGTTTTAAGGGAAAAGCCACAATCATTTTGCATCCTCTATCCTAGGAGAAGATTGTAATCTCTCAGTATTTATTTTTACATCAGATTCATATAAACATGGCCTCAATATACCAGTGATATCCCCACAAAACACACATTGCCCCATACTTGAAGATTTCGAAGAATCAGTAGAGATTGCCAACCCAGAGGGGTGGTGAATGACACAGAGTTGTCACAGCTTTCCATAATGCCTAGTGAAAACTCATCAGTTGGCATGACATCACCACATTGCAAATGATGTGAGGAATAATTGCAGAACGCACAACTTAAAGATGTCCATCACATAGAGCTTCAATAAAATTCCAGGGACAGAGAAGAAATAAATGCAGGGAATTGAACTGAACTATGTTCTTCCATTCACGAAAGGTATTTTGGTCCAGCTCACGAATGGGGAGCAAAGGGGGCTTTCATCAATATCCCTGCTGCTTCTGATGCCCCCTGAAAGTCTGCTCCACAGCACAGGGGAACCCTAAAATACAGCATAGAAGGTGGCTCATCTCCATTCCTCTTCCAATTGTGAAGACCTCACCTAGATCAAAGCCTCGTCCATGAATGCAGGGTGGATTCCATGAATCCATTTGTGGAAGGACACCATTGGATGCAACCACTCTTTTGGCAACAGCTTCCTTAACATCTAGCTCCACCTTTAATGCATGGTAGTAATGAGTAGTTATCTCCTTATAAAGTGCTACTTTCAGAGATAGGTCCATATAGTAGCCGTGACAACTCAGAATAATTAAGAGAGTACTAAGTCCAAGTTTTATTCAATCCCTAATTTTCTCCTATTAATGACCCTGATGCAAGATGAAATCGTTCTGAAACACAAAAAGTAGTACCATCTCCACTTAACCACCAGTTACAATAGGCACTTAACAGTGAAATAAGACTGGAGGTAGTTGCTATCTGCTTAACATGAAGGTCAAAGACAAATATCACTGCATGTAATTTTTCTTCCTATTATAACATTTCAGTCCACTCTGGAGGAGTTAGAAAAGCATGCAATTTCAATTAGGTTTTTAAAATAATTAAGGAATACTTGCTTCTTTGAGACACATAAAACTTGTATCCACCTTGAACACAGGAAACATCAGCATCTATATTTCAATTTCAGACCTTTGATCAAAGTTTGATTTTACAGATCTATAGCTTTTAAGATCTTTACCAAAAGTCACAAGCTAGTGACACATTGCAGAGTGAAGTCTTTGTAGCCATAAGTCATCAATTAGAAGTCACTGTTGCTAATATTCCAGAAATAAACACTTCCACTAATGTTCTTTGCAAGGAAAAACACATGTGTTTTACAGCAGGGGTGGCTAACCTGTCTTTCAGATCTTGATGGACAACAATCCCTATTAGCTACAGCCAGCATGGCTAGCAGACCAGGATGATGAGAGTTGCAGTCCAGTAACATTTGGAGCGTCAAAGACGACTAGTTACTCCAGTTTTATAGAAATGGGATAAACAGCACTTCATCAGTGCACAAAAGAGAACAATGTCATGGTTTGATGCCCAGAATCACACTTTTCTCCACTTAGTCAGGTTTGTTCTGATTTTACCTTTAAGACAGGATTAGTAAACACGTTCTTTGTTAATGGATGATTTCCCAACAAACATTGTAAATTGCATTATTTAATAATTGCATTATGTATTAAATATACAAATGATTTAGTATAACCTGGACACTAAGATGCTACAGTGAAACTTGTGGGGTTGGCAGGTACGTCACCAAACTCACCACAAATTAACCATGTTGATTGTCAGGTATTTCATTCAGTCAAAAACTATTGTGAGAGCAGTATTCTCTCTCTTTTTTTAATTTCTCAGTGTGACCCTTTGTTTACTCAGAAATATCCCATTATGTTCAGTAGAGTTTACCCCAGTAAGTGTGCTTAGGATAACCACTAGTGTCATCTGATACAAAAGGCAGGAGTAAACCCATCCCCTTATTTCCCAGTTCTGCATAGGTTAAAGTATCTTTTTTTTTTTGAGCACTCTCCACCTGCAAATTCTTAACTGTATGACAATTCCACACACACACACACACACACACACACACACACACACACACAGAGAGAGAGAGAGAGAGAGAGAGAGAGAGAGAGAGAGCTAAAAAAGCAGGCATCAAAAAAAATCATCATTCAACAGTACAACATCACTGAAAATTAAAAGAAAATGGGAAATTAAGCCATCCACAATTAAGTCACATAAACCAGCTCCTCCTAATGATCGTGTTCTGTAGCTATTAAATCTGAACTGGGCACAGTTTTTGTAAAAGCAGCACGAAACAAATGAATGCAGGCAGATTGGAATAGAGATAGGACTGCTTGCTAATCAGAAGCTGCAATCTGTAGATGCAAACCCCAAAGTTCCAAGAGGGCTATCTTTCCAATTAATGCTAGTTTGCATATACCATATACACATGGGTATCAAGGCACCAGTCATATTGGAGTGGTAGCGCATTTGCTGAGTAGAACATAAAAAGAAAGAACAAAGGTGGCTAGCACGATTATGCTACACCGCATCCATAAAGTGTGCAAGTCTGGCATCTCACAGGCTTACGAAAAGCTAGTAATGACAGAGTAGGACCTAAATTGTCTCAAACTCAGTTTGAGTTTGCTCCAGGCCACATCCTAGTGACCACAGCTGCCTTCACCCTGCACCAAGTGTATTAGCTGAGGGAGTCAGAGCTTTCTTATAATCTACCGTGGTTGCTCTGTGAAGGTGCTGAGGAGACTGGAATGTTCTGCATGTCAAGGGTTTCTGAAATTAGGGCACTTATCTTTGTTCTTTTTTAAACAAATGCTTTAAATACTTGATTATTTGACTAGAGAAGTGGTGAAGTGTTTGCTTTGCCAGTAAACTGCCACTGCATAATACCTAATACAAAATAGGTATGCTTGTGTGTTAGTTATACAAATCAAGAATATTAACCACTCCCTCCTCTTTGAACCCCCAATCACTATGAATTCTTAATCGAGCTATTTTCTGAACAAGAAAACCAGATCACCTCTTGAAATCAAAACCAGATTATCCAGCTGATGCAATTCCACTCATGTAAATATTTCATGTTTTAACAGCACATGACCATGAAGAGAACTTCACTGGAAAGACCTCTACAGTAAAGTAATGGCTTTCTCCACTCACTCTCCCCAACCCTAGCCATCTTGAATGCAATAGCAGCTTAACACTGTTAAAAGTTGACTTAACTCCACTGCATCAATTAAGGTGGACTCCTCAAATATACGTATATAGTAAAGGTAAAGGGACCCCTGACCATTAGGTCCAGTCGCGGACGACTCTGGGGTTGCGACACTCATCTCGCTTTACTGGCCAAGGGAGCCGGCGTACAGCTTCCAGGTCATGTGGCCAGCATGACTAAGCTGCTTCTGGCAAACCACAGCAGCGCACTGAAACGCCGTTTACCTTCCCGCCGGAGCGGTACCTATTTATCGACTTGCACTTTGAAGTGCTTTCGAAGTGCTAGGTTGGCAGGAGCAAATATATATATACTGTACTCTTAATTCTTGGGAAAGTCAGGCTAGCTTCCTGGGGAGGTAATGGGTTGCTAAGGCAGCAAAGGAATTGGATCTGTGTGAGACATCAAATGGGTGGCTAGTTAGAAAGACACAGCCAGAGGTGGGAGCAGAGAGTTGGAGTGATGTGAGCTAGAAGCAAAGCAGCAAGCTGGAGACAGGAGACGGAGAACATGCCTTCTTTAAATGCAAGGCTGCAGCTATGGGGGAAGCAAGGTCCTATTGGGGTGTTAATGCTGTGAACTCCTCCATCACAGGCTCTGGTTGTAGATGTGTATAAATAATCCATGTATCATAAAGACACCACATTCTCTGCTATCCCTGATTCCAAAGGAAGCATGGACCCTGAATAAGCACCTGGAATCCCTGGAATCTCACACTGCTTGGAAATTGGGGTGGCATGCAACATGTAACTAGAAATGCTGGTTGTAAAAATCACTCGACTTTTTGTGTAACAATTTTAGAATAGGCATGGATTGGCTGACCAGTAAAACACCTATGGGGGGCTTCTCTGTTTTCAGAATGAAGCTTATACATATACAAGTTACTGGTGCATTGTAGATGCACCCAAAGGTAATCAGTTAAAGTGAATTAACCACTGTACTTCCTTAGATTTTATTACATCTTTTATCATGGACAGGGAAGTTTTAGAGAGAAACGCAAAACAGTGTGTTTGTTTTTCAGTACACTGAGTTTATTTTGCATTCCAAGACAGCAAGCTTAGAAAAGATCATACCTTAGTGGAAAAAAATGGTTTCTAGGTCTGCAACAGCTTTAAGATAAAAACTTTTAACCTACAGAGATTTCATTAAAACCAGGACATTATATTTATATAGATATGGGTATGCCATAACTAAATCACCAGAACTAATTGCTGAATTAGAAATTTTCTATGCTGAAGACGCAGATTCAAATAGTCACGTTCTGTTCATGTGTTGAGTTATTAGGCAGTCACTTTACAGAGCCTATGAAAGCAACATTTTACCCTGTGAAACTGGTGCCTACTCTGCAGCAAAGAACAAACCCTGATTAGCAATCACTATGTGGTTTTTATCAACTACAGTGCCAACATAACCTTTAACAATGGTTAACAGTCCAATCTTATTCACCTTTACTCAAAAGTAAACCACACTAATTCTCAGATATGTGTACATGGGATTACAACCTGAGGCAAGGTCAGAGACCACAGTTTCATAACCTATCCTGTCTCCTAAAATGTTTAAGGGATAAATATTGCTTACATGCCTACAAAGAGCTCTACCAATTCCTCTACTGTCCAACTTTCATACACTTGTTTATGACCCACAGGGGCTGAACGATTGCCAGTTTGGTATAATACAGTATCCTGAACTCTGTATGTTTGTAGGATTCAGCTATATTTTACTCATCATGTAAACTAATTACAATTAATGACTAAGTTAGGTCCATTTATTTTAATGGATCTACTCTCAGTAAAGCCTAGTTGCATGCCTGTGTGCGTGTATTTGTATCCAGCCGGCCATGGGTGGAGCTTCAAAAAGGCAACAATAGATTTCTTGGTTACTCATAGCAAAATTGCTTGTGTGTTAGAAACCTACCAGTTTAATGAAAAGAGGTTCAGTGCAATGATATAGCCAGAATGTATTGTTGCTATATTTACCATTGTAAAACATCAATGAATGCTGTCTCAGCAGCAAAACATAATAAGGGAATACAAATTACATGCTGAACAGCCAAAAGGGATAGTGTTTCAAAAATCAATATTTACGTCGGCAGACCCTCAGATTCTGTGGAGCATTACATGAGAAAAATGTGTAATGATTTTACTATTTCCTCCATCTCTTTTCTATGATGTTGTCTGAGTAATTACTTTTTGAAGTAGAATTTGATGTTGCCCTCATTATGTCCTCTGCCTCAGCACTCCCATCATTGACTTATTTACTCAACACTTATTGTCTCAAATTAGATTTCAAGGCCTGTAGGTCATAACGTTATGCCTATTAGGCCATGCAATAATGAAAAAAAGATGACGAAGGTCCTGATTAGGACCTTTAAGTAGTGCTCTTTCACAGCCATGATATTATCTTCAAACACACATATTTACATAAACTAAATATTATTACATGAAGGTCAAGAATTCAAAGGTTATCTCAACAAGATAAATGATATGAACAATTCCTCACTAGTTTACTTTGCATTTGCAATGAAAACAACTAACCAGTCAGCTACTGAGATTACCAGATAATGCTAACCTACCATTCCCATCATCCTTGACCATTGGCTGTGCTGGCTGGGGCTGACAGGAGCTTCAGTTCAACAGTATCTGGAGAGCCACAGGCATTCTGTTTTAGATACCACTCATCTTTAGAGCCAGGATGTGGGTGGCACTGTGGGTTAAACCACAGAGCCTAGGGCTTGCCGATCAGAAGCTCGGCGGTTCAAATCCCAGCGATGGGTGAGCTCCCATTGCTTGGTCCCTGCTCCTGCCAACCTAGCTTGCATGTCGATAAATAGTGCAAGTAGATAAATAGGTACCGCTCTGGCAGGAAGGTAAACAGTGTTTCCATGCGCTGCTCTGGTTCGCCAGAAGCGGCTTAGTCATGCTGGCCACATGACCCGGAAGCTGTACGCCAGCTCCCTCGGCCAGTCTTTAGAGCAGGAAAATTTACCATTCTTCAAGGTTGGTTTTTTTTAAGTGCTCCACAATGCAGTGACCTCAGTTCTCCGAGCGCTGATCCGTATGTAGCCAAAAATGCAAATCCTTATGTAGCCACCCATGCAAAAAAAAAGAAGGTATGTGCATATTAAGCCAGCAGTAAATCTTAAGCTGTAAGAGTTTATAGGTAAATGGATAAAAAAAGAGAGTGGAGAGAACTAATCTAAATGTTTTGTAGAAAGGTGAATGCAGAAAACAGCGTTGTCATTTAGAAGATAACATTGCATATATTCATCCCAAGTATTCCAAACACTTCTAGTTTCCATATTCAAGAAAGCTGGCTGAAACTCACCATATTTTCCATTACCTATTAAGGCCTCCTGTCGCCCTCTTTAACTTTATTGTTTTCAAGCTCATTTAAGTTCAGTAAAATGACAGAAATCTAGTTATCGCAGAATACTGCAGACTGGGACTCGAGAAGGTATTAGCAAGTGCAACTTAGTGCTAATGACCGAACACCATGTTGATTAACAAGCTGTACTAAACAGGCTTTAAAGTGAGAGAGAAGGTGCTTAGTCAGCCCTGGAAATTTATTTTGATAGACTCTCTCATTTTCTTCTCCTAACAAGGCCATTAGTTTTAAAATGAACTACTACAGAATAAACGTGCTCAGTGAGATAATCCATCACCAGTTTATTAAAAGAGAGAGCAGAATGTTTGACTGTAAGAAAGAAAAAAATGCAAACTAGGGGTTCATAACACTTAAGGGTTCTTCAAAAAAAAATATGGAAATGTCAGGAGTTTTAAATATCACATGCACAAGTTAACCATCCTGGCTTTGAAATTTCTATCTGCATATTGTGCATAGATAAACCCTGATTAACCATCTCAACTTTCAGAATGTCTACCCACATATTTTGCAAACATATGCCCCAATATCATCTCTTTTCTCCTATAGTGACAAGTGCTGGTTAAAAAAAATGACACAACATAAACTTTCATAAACAGAAGAATAAAATCATAAATATGCAACCACTGTCCTGAGCAGTTTTTGGGAAAAGCAGCTTTGAAAAAAGCATATTTAATCTCCAGACTGAGAACACACACATGGGGTGTGCATGTAGGCATGTTTGACATTCTCATTTTATGACCAAACCTCACTTTCCAAAATCTAAAGGTTTTAGGTGATGACCACTAATTACAGGTTTCTGCACATATAATAAGCAGCTGCAGGATGTATACAATTATTAGGAAACCATATCTACTGTACCATGCAACATGTCAGTGTTGGGTGTCATGCACATTCACACGCTGGTACACTGTGTTTCTTAAAGCATTTTTACCTTGCTTTTCAGCTGAAAAGGCTCATAGATCATTAACTAATCCTGCCCTCAAGAATCCAATCCAAAAAACATAGCACAAAAGGAAAAGCAGACAGGGAAGGAGGAGGGGCTAAAAGGAAATTCTGGCTCCAATTATTAAAAGTTGCAGTTCTTACAACAATATCTGTAAAGCAGCACTGTATATCACATACAGGTGAAACTCGAAAAATTAGAATATCATGGAAAGGTTCATTTCTTTCAGTAATTCAACTTAAAAGGTGAAACTAATATATGAGATAGACTCATGACATGCAAAGCGAGATCTGTCAAGCCTTTATTTGTTATAATTGTGATGATTATGGCATACAACTGATGAGAACCCCAAATTAACAATTTCAACTTTGGGGTTTTCACCAGCTGCACGCCATAATCATCACAATTATAACAAATAAAGGCTTGACATATCTCGCTTTGCATGTCATGAGTCTATCTCATATATTAAACTCCAGTAGCTAATGAAAACAATTGCTTACATAAATGGACTTTTCCATGATATTCTAATTTTTCGAGTTTCACCTGTACTCTGTCACTCTCTGTCTCTGAAGTGCATCCTCACAAAAGTTAAAAAGTACTGTAAATTGTTTCTCATTACAGGTGTTACTAAAATGCATCCCCCCCAATAAATGCTAGGGTTATTTCTGTTTACCTTCCCAGCAACATATTGCCAGATTTATCATGACTTTCACATTGTGGGATTGTGCAGATGTTATATTGCCAAAAACCTAACTGTCATTTAGCATTTAAGTGCTGATTGCAGCACTGCACACTTCTTTCCAGAGCAGAGCACTTCTTCCCCCACAAAACTTGCTCATGGTTAATTATCAGGTCAGCAGTGATGGCTGCTGACTATGGTTAAAGTTAACATGGATGTGAAACTAGCCTCAAGCAGCAGTTAAGTCTACTAGAAAGAGTTCACACTCTAGAAAAGACGTAATGTTTGATTTAAGCAGTCTCATGCTTATATCAACCATTGAGAGAGAGATGACAACCTTTAGAGTCAAGGCATTAGGGGACTTTCTTTTGGCTCCTGAATGTCCCCTTCGCAGGGATGAGGAACCTGTGATTCACCCCCCAGATGTTGTTGAACCCCAACTCCCATCATGATGGGCATTGCAATCCAGCAACATCTGATGAACTACCTGCTCTGATGTGTCAAAATTATTCATACAACTGTGCACAAGACATGTCACAGGGCATGTAGGAAACATTAAGGCATTTTACATCTAAATGCCAAGATCAATTTTTAATCCGTTTCCCTGCATGTTTTTCTGTAGTCAACTTATATTGGATTTTTTTCTGAGACAGTGCAAACAACCTCATAAACCATAATCTATGTAGTTGTTTTAATATTTAAGACTAATTGCACAAAACCATTCCTAATTTCATTAGGCAAGGCACCTGTTGAAGGCATGTTCTTACATTGGGAGCTTTCCCACATGTGTTACAACTTTGCTTTTGAAACTTTTATCTTCAATTACAGCTGAAATGCAACAACATTACATTCTCAAAATAGCAGATGCAAGACACCGTCTCAGCATGTCCTTTCTGCCTCCTGTAATCTCTTGACATTCTTCAAAATGTACTTTTATCTGAGAGGGCAGTAGCCTTTACACTAAAAATGTGCCCTTCATTAAAAGACTCTCCCTCCGACAGTTCAGTAAAGAATGTAACACCTTGAACCTTTGTTGTTGCAGCTGAAAATGGGGCATTTCAGATGTGGTAATTATAACTGTTGGATTTAAAGATAAATGTACAACTATAGCAATATCATTTTGAAGTAAACCGCTTTGGAAAATATACTGTAGCAAAATATCCAGACATTTTGCTGAAAATCCAACACTACTATGGGAACTTATGGGCCTTCATCTCCCATCAGCCTCAGCCAGCATAGCCAATGGTCAGGGATGATGAGAGTTCGAGACCATCGTTCATCTGGAGGGCCACAGAAACACTGCCTTATACCAAATCAGTCCATCTAGCTCAGTATTTACACTGACTAGCAGCAACTCTCCAGCCTGAATATGTGAATGGACCAGTGGATGTTGTCATCACATGGCCAGCCCCACACATTCCCACCAGGCCCTTCATTCAGAAAATGACACCTGGTGTTTGGTGTCCAACTGACACCAACTGCTACTCCCTCACTCGTGTACAAGGCTGTTTGAAAATAAAGCATGCCACTTTGCCAAGAACCATACTGCAAACTTCCAAATCCCTGTTTAATTCTGATTTATCTGTAAAATCATTAAATCCATAAAATTCAGAACTCAGGAGTGGAGAACCTCTGGTCCCTGGGCCTAATTACCAGTAGGTCCAACATGTGTCCCAATTTGTCCTGCAATTCTGTTTTCTCCAAACCACACCCACTTCCCCCTCTCAGGCATCACGTGACATCAGGCATGAAGCAGGTAAGGATGGAGCTCCAAAGAAACAACTGGAAGCTTCAGGGGAACTGTTGCAAGTTCTCTGTCAGGCTGATAGTGGTTACAAGAAGTCTCTTCAAGGCATACTGCCCACCTTCAAAGAGGCCCCCTGTGAAACTGCCACCTTGCACCATAATGATGTCTTGTGATTGTCAGATGGGCAGCCCCACCAGTCTGTCAAAGTTGGGTATATGACACAGAGGGGAAGGAAGGGAAGGATCCGGCCTGCTGCATTACTAAACAGACACTGGTACATTGTGACAGCAACACTTGCATGTCATCAAAAAGCAATTGTGGACACTACCATTTCCGATGCTAAAGGACCATCAAATCCATAGAGATTGACAAGCTTCCATTCAATACTGCATATTATTTCATTTAAGCTCCAGAATTCCATTCTTTTCAGCCCTAGAATCCATTCTTGGGTCATATCCTGAAGTCATGAAGATATAATTACCCTCATGGAAGAGCAGAGTCATGTGGCTGCGCGTCCCTGGAAGCACCTTGTTCCATACTGTATGCTACTTTGTGATTTGGATTTATTTTTGTTTTCTTGCTAGCAGTGCTGGGCTCCAGGTTTAGGGCGTGGGGAAGCTGGGCAAGAAGCCACCGGTGGGCCCCTCTCTTCTCTCCTGCCAACTGAACAGTATTGTTTCTTTCCTCTGGGTCCAACCACCACCACTTCCCAGCCAGTGGCACCTGATGTTCTTTCTACTTACTTCATTGTTTGCTGCTTTCCCCCCTTCTGGGGCAGAGCAAGTGGTCAGATGACAAGAAAAGAAGTACTGTAATAAGGCAATCAGTTTTGGGTAGTCAGCAGTGGCTGAGTAAAATCTCCTATCAAAGTTCGGTCCTCAGTTGTTATTGGACTACAATTTCCATCATCCCTAGCTAGCAGGACCAGACCCAAGTAGACAATACTGAGCTAGATTGCCCAATGTTCTGACTCAGTATAAATAATCTTCCAGGTCTCCTAACCATAAGACCATGAAAATACAGCTGTTTACTTTAGCTACAAACAAGGCTGAAGCTTTCAAAACTTTAATATGAGTTTTATAATGATAATCACTTTACCATACATTGTACCATTGCTGCATTTTATGTGTGGAAAAGCCACCCTTACCATTTCTGAAGTATTATATAACTATGTCTACCGAAGCAACCTTCTAGATTTCATGGGCTCATGGTTCATTTATTGCACCCATGGCACTTTCTGCCAGAAGGTCCCCAATGCAACGTGCTTCGTTTTAAATAAAGCTTTTACCCTTAAGAAATTTTGGCTGTCAGTATGGTTCTGATTTCGTGTGGAATCTAAATGTACCACTTGCTACCTGTATGGGCAGAAGGGTCAGAATTTTTTAATAGTGAAATGTGCATTTCAAAGTTTCTATTATGTATACTTTCAATTAGTCATGTCCAGGCAAAAAAAAAAAGCAAACTTAAGAGATAGCTTTTGAGCATGAAAGAACCTGAGCAACTGCTGTAGAACAGGACATGGATACCCTCCAGCAACTTTAAGTGTCTTGTAAAGGACAACAAGGCAGAAAAATCTGATTCTTGCATCATCACTCTCACCCTTATCTTATACACCCTGCAGCAGGAATTCCAGCTCCTTTCTTCCATGTCAGCCACCCGCTAGGCAGAAAAATAAGATACTGAAAACAGATGTGTGAATTAAAAGGAGAAGAGAATGAGAGGCGGGGGGAACTGAAGCAAACTAGGAATCAGAAGGCTTCACAAGTAAGCCGGGTTGTCTAACCTCTAGCTCTCCAGATGCTGCGGGAATCCAACTCCCATCAGCCCCAGACAGCATGGCCAATGCTGTGGGGTGATCAGGGGTTGCGTTTGAACAATATTTGGAGGGCCACAGCTTCCCCATCCTTGCCATAAAGGGACTATACATAACATGGCCTAACACAAAAATTGAGACTAAAGAAGAGAAATGAAAATGAAAAAAAAGGGAAACTGTGTTAACTAAGAGAGGATAGGACTAATCACGTTAACAAATGTGCTTGTCAGCTCTGTGGTTAAAAATGATTTGGTAACAACCTCCCTCTCCCACTGCTCTCCCCAAAAATCCCTTGTTATTGCAAGTTTTATGTTACAGCCAATTAAAAAAAACATTTATGGAAGACGTTTTAAGCACTATCACTGATTTGCTGATAAATAATATTCTTAATATTAAAAGTTCAGGATAGCCACACACTGAAGGATTTTCCCATATGAAATATATATAAAGATGCAAATCCAAGTGGCACTGAACACCATCAACACTATTATTTCAAACTACTTAAGCAGTATCAGAGGTACCTAAAGTTCAGATGTTGAACACTGGAATTCAAATCCCAAGTTCCATCTAGCACCAAGTGAAGCATACAAATTCAAATGCACCAATTAATTGATTTGATCACATGTGTTGCAGCTCCGATAGAAACATGCTGATAGAAAGGGCAAAAGAACAGGCTCAACTGAAAAGTATGACATTTTCAGTCTTTGTGCCCTATAATAGACTTATGAATGAAATACGTTTGACAGCCTGATGTTGACTATTGATAAAAAAGAAAAAAAGAAAATCCGAAATTCTTAGGGGCATAATATAGCTTAGCAGTAGATTTTCGATTCAATGTCATGCAATATCTTCAAACATTCCTTTTACACCTTTCAGCAAAGCATTATGTACTTCATACATGACCTTCCCATAATAAAGAGATAATTTTCTTTTTAGCATAATTTAAATGTGCAGCTGAAATCAATAAAATATAATGGTTAAAGCTAGATAACAAATTCAAGGGGGACTGGATCTTTCCCATCAGAAGTGATTATTGTAGATAAAATTGCAAATTGTCTCCCAGTTAGGACATGCTTTAAAAATAACCTAGCTGAAACATTCCAGACAGCTAGCTTAAAATCTTTCACGGTTGACCTCTAAATCCAATGTTAAACTAGATCATGACTTAAAAGGACTGAGAAAGAAGCACAGCAGCCATGATTTTCAGGCCAGGAACTCTCATATTTGCTCATTTTGTTCTAAGCCATGGTTTGGCTTAGTGTTGTGTGAAATGGATCTCACACTACCATGACACTGTGTGATTTTTTTTTTTTTAAGTGTAAGATACCCGTTGGATTCGCCTGTTGTGCTATGCTAAGAACAGCTGTTGCATGAGTGAATTGCCACAATGGGGACATCACCCCACAACTGGTGTAAGCCATTAAACCAATTAATTCAATCTATAAGAAATTCTAAACTATGTTGAACCCATAGAATTTAGAAGAGCTTGGAATCTTGAAGTGATGGGCTGCATTCACTCATTACAGTAACCCATAGTTAATGGATTACTATATATGCACTGGTGGCTCTCACTTTGCTCCTCTCCAGCAGGAGTGGGAGGAACAAACTATAGCCTCCAGCTTAGTGAGATGGGAACTTGGCCAATGTCACTCAGAACAATAACTGTTTCCAACTTAGAATCATAGAATCATAGAGTTGGAAGAGACCACAAGGGCCATCCAGTCCAACCCCCTACCAAGCAGGAAACACCATCAAAGCATTCCTGACAGGTGGCTGTCAAGCCTCTGCTTAAAGACCTCCAAAGAAGGAGACTCCACCACACTCCTTGGCAGCAAATTCCACTTTCGAACAGCTCTTACTGTCAGGAAGTTCTTTCTAATGTTTAGGTGGAATCTTCGTTCTTGTAGTTTGAATCCATTGCTCCGTGTCCGCTTCTCAGGAGCAGCAGAAAACAACTTACTCCCAAATATTCTGCCTTCCAATAATTCCACACTGTGTTCACCTTTTCACTTAACTACGAGTCTTCTCTCTAACACAGGTTAGCTGTGGTAATTAAATTTCAGAACCACTACTGAGGCATCTAAAGTAAATCATCATTTCAAATAGTGGTTGTGGTGGCCTTATTACATGGTTTATACTATAGTAGTAATATAATAACATTTATGCATTGCTTTGCACCTAACACTGGCCAGTCTTTGCACATACATTTCTTAACAAGTGCCACCATGACTACCTATGTTGAGTGACTTTGATCTCACAAAGTGCAGTGCTGGGTTACCAAATAGGCAGAGTAGGCACCGGTCTATGGGCCTCACGCCTCTTAGAGGCCCTGCGACAACAGATCAAAATAATATTGATTTGATCTTCATTGAAAATTACAACCAAGCTTTCTTAGTTCAGTGCTATCCCACTTGAGCATGCGAGTGAGGAGCTCCCGAGATTTCGACTGCCATGGGGCCTCCACAGGGTTCAATCCGGCACTGAGAAAGTGCATTGGTTTAAAAAGTTATTTTTATATGCAACAACGGCAGCAAGAATGTTAATGACACAAAGATGGAAACAAGAAGAGTTACCGACAAAAGAAGAATGGCAGATGAAGTTAATGGACTATGCAGAATTGGATAAGATGACAGGAAGAATTCGAAACTGACGGGACCAGGAATTTCTAAAAGATTGGACTAAATTTGAGATATATTTGAAAGATAACTGTAAACAACAAATCACGCGAATAGGCTTGCAATAAGTTTTGTGAGGTTAGTTTTAAGAAATATTACAGAAATAACTTTGGAAAATAATATTTGAATTTGATTATTAAATGTAATAGTGGAGTATGAAATACAGGAGGAAGTTAAGAAAAGTGAAAATCCCGAGAAGTGGTTGGTGGAAGTCAGAAAACTTGTATAACATATGAATGTTAAATGTTATTTAAAAGAATGTATGTAGAAATCTCTAATAAAAATTATTTTTTTTAAAAAAGAGCAAGTGCATTGGTTCTTAGTACCTACTTTTTTATACCTAATAATGGGGACTTACCGGTAACTTCTCAGTATTCTAACTGGATATCAAAACTGAGCTTGCTTTAAGATTTTGATTTTGCAGGCTTGCCATAGCTCACTGAATGGGTGGGTGGGTGGCAGAAGGCAATGCATAGTTTCGGGGAGGGGGGAAGCATCTGGAAGAGGTGTATTTTCTACATAATATATATCATGCTGTGGTTTGCTAGGCTATATAGTGCCTTTAGGCTGCTGCTTCAGTTCCCAAATTGCATTGAGATGGTTTTAGTTGTATTTTATTTTTTAATCATATATGTGAACTGCTTTGGGAGGACTCTTTTGTGAAAGGCAACATAGTCAGGGTGAAGGTACTCATCCAGATAAAAGAATCCCCTATGCCAGGGGTGTCAAACTCCGGCCCGCCAGATGTTTTGAGACTACAATTCCCATCATCCCTGACCACTGTTCCTGTTAGCTAGGGCTGATGGGAATTGTAGTTCCAAAACATCTGGAGGGCCGGAGTTTGACACCCCTGCCCTATGCACTTAACAACAACAACAACAAAGGATAAATTTTTTCCCCTTCAATAAACACTGGAGCATGTGTGGCCATTATGGGGTTGTGCTTCTGCATTTATAACGCGTTGCCTTGTTTAACAAGGAAGGTGCACTGTAGCATCCGGCCATTTATCAATTGCAGCCAGTTAATGATAGAAGCCTAATCGCTAATTACAAACATGAAAGCGCACCCACTTTTAAGGGTAATTAATTATAGGAAACGGGTGGTGAGAAAAGGGGCTTGCAAACCAGTTGGTCTAATTTTACAGTGTAAAGTTCTCATTCTTCCTCCTTGTAAATGACACAAATGGTTCAGAGGCACAAACAAAGGAGCCTCAACCTTATTTCTTCCTTTTGTATGATTAATTATTCAATAAACTATTAAATGAAAAATGCAGTTGGACTTCGGAAGCATTCATTTTACTCAGCATATCATTTTGTCTAGAAAGCACCGATTAAGCTGTTCATCAAAGGTGAACAGACAAGGTCAGCTAGGCTGCACCTCTCCAGTTATTCATTATCTTGTCCACAGTAGTAATTAACAATAGAAATATTTCCATAAATCAGATTTTTTTCTGATATTTGAAGCTGATGAACAGCCAGAAGATTATACGCTAGTATTGTTGTTGTTGTTGTTGTTGTTTTGCTGTTATCCAACACAATGCAGTATAAATGTCAGGTAGAATTTTCTATCAGGCAATAGTTGACCTGGTCTTTTCTTTTTTTTAAAAAAAATGAGGAAACCATCAGCTAAACCTATTTAAGCAAACTTTTTGTTTATGAGGAACGCACTAAAGAGCAGATTTACCAATGCACAAGAACACACACATTTATTCAAACCTTTTCATTAGGTCTAGAGACCTTTTGGCATTACAAATTGCTTAGATGAATATGTTAATATTCCACGTTGAAAATAAAATTTGATGGCATATGTAGATACTTTGAATGATCTTTACTGTACAGATACAGCACACCTATTTTTAAACATGATATATTAGATTTTTAATTTGTTCCATGTTACTTGACTTACAACTATAATTCAGCAAATACATATCATCAACTAAAGTTAATTTGAATTGGAAAGGGCAGGGAGGGGGAACCTTCGCAGTAAACAAAATTAATTGGATGCAACCAGGGATCTAAATAATTACTATGCTCTCCGTATTTATCACTTACTAAATTTAAAGATTGTGTCACTGTTAAAATGTTTAAATATTTTCAATAATTGTGTTTTCCTTTACAAAATACACTTCAATTTGTATCTATTTCTGGGGAAGCATCAAGTAATTCTAAACACATATACCAACTCTTCCATATTTTACTCTGGCTAAATCAGTGGCCAGAAGATAGACTGGTAGATATCTGGGGGATTTTTACATATGGGCCAGGATTTCTTACACCCTGTTGTTTAACAATTGCAAGAACATTAAGATGCCACTTCCCTCCACCTCTCCCACCCAAATTATACTGCTAGAATGAAAAAAAGCTGGGGGTAACCAGGAGGGAATTTTGAGAGTGGAAGGGCTGAATTCAGTTTAGGTATCTAGATAAATCTTTCTGCCTGGCTCCTGCTGGGGGATTGAAGGAGGTCTAGTAAAAAACAGTTAACAACATAGATCTCCGGAGCCTGAAGTCTGTTCACAGTGGGCTAAATGGCTTAATTATATAACCTCAGTTTTTGTCACTAAGGTTTTTAATTTCTTTTATTTTTTCTTCATGTTCTCTGAGGTTCAATGGTGTTTGTGCGGGACAAATTGCTGGTGGCTCATTCTTTGTATCTACCCTACAGCCTAAGAAAAAATTGGGAGATTATTTTCTTCCAAATGAAGATGGGAAGCCTACATGTAAATGCTTCTCTAGGTTCCAAAAGTAAAGTCCCTCGACCAAAAATAAAATAAAATAATGTCAACATCATTTTCACTAAGAAGGCATGACAGATTTGTAATATACAGTGGTACCTCGGGTTAAGTACTTAATTCGTTCCAGAGGTCCGTTCTTAACCTGAAGCGTACTTAACCTGAAGCACCACTTTAGCTAATGGGACCTCCTGCTGCCGCTGTGCTGCCAGAGCACAATTTCTATTCTTAGCGGAGTTCTTAACCTGAAGCGTACTTAACCTGAAGCGTACTTAACCCGAGGTACCACTGTACTACAAGTGTGACTGGCAACCAAATGGAGTGCTTCTGTTCAGAATTTAAGGAACTCCATTCCATTTCCACCACTATCTCTCATTCCATCACCCCAACCATCAGCATTCCATGATAACTGAGCATGCTCATCTTCACTGTGCTTCTCCCATTTCATTTTGTTAAAAAAAAATTTTGTACTTCTGCATACTATGAAGTTCTCCCAAGCTTGTTGATACTCCCCTCTTATGCATAAGTAGTGCTATTTCGACTACATACGCATTAACACTTACACGCCTGAACATCAAAATAAAATCTGAGAGATAGGGAGGGCACATGGAACTCTTATGTTGGGAGGTGTCATTCTATTTTGGAATTTAGCTTACCATCCAAATTCCCTGGGAAGTAGGCTACTGTTATCGTATTATGAGTTGCACTCAGTTTTATTATTATCTAAAGCAAGGTAAGTTTAATAGTTAAGACCAGGGGCGGAGGAAGCCTCCTTGCTACCCGGGGCGGTGAACGGAGGCATCCCCCTGGGGACGGGGTGTCGTGACATTACGTCGACATTACAACGGAGTGTGCATGCACGAAATCACCATCACTGTAGCAACCCTTACCTGGAGGCATCTCAGGTGGCAAGTAGTGAGGCTCTTGAGCACTAACATGAACCCAGTCGAAGTCGTCATATGGGTCTTGATGGTAATCGCAGGGCCCTGGACCATCATTAAAGGTGCAACCCCCTAAAAGAAAGGGAAGGGGAAAAATATGTTATGTCTTAAATATCAAATCTAAGAGTACATGCATATAATCTAATCCAAAGTGTTTTCTAAAGGGAAAACTACTGAAGCATGCTCACATAGTCAATGAAAACAGTTCCTGAGTTTCCATACCAGGAGTGCTTTTTTTAAAAAGAAAATTTGAATAACATTGTCCCTCATCATATTTTGCTTACAATTTGTCAGGTTCAAAGAAATCCCCTCAATGGGGCAGAAATTACAAGCCAATTAACTCAACTCCATGTGGTTTAGTACTGTGCTCAAAGGGTATGGTCTGAAGGCACATGAGGCCACCACCTTGCTAAAGTAAAGCCAATCTAGTTGTGGTCAATGCATGAATGAATGACTGCCTGGGAACCACATATATACTGTATTGAACTCCGCAATGGAAGGAAAGTGGGATATAAATCTAAGAAAATAAATATTTATTTAAAAGTGCATATGAAACGGTGAAAAATGGATGGGACAAATTGAATAAGAACTGATGAGAGACTGCAAAGTAAGGTACTACAAATACTGGATTAAACTTGACATTCAGCAAAATCCACAGTGAAAGAGAACAAAATGCACTAATACTTGCATTAGCAGAGCTTTAATTTAATGTTATTGACTTACTACTATTGATCTATCAACAGAAGAGAGGAAGATAGAGAGATACGATACAAACCTAAACACCAACCAACAAGGCCCTAGATCTGAGGACTGCGTCTTTATGCAGTCGCTGCTATTAAGGTAACATGAATGCCAAGCAAATTTGAAATTCAGCCCATTGTGGGAAGAGGGGAAAGAACTTGCTTTGAAGGGGAGGAATGGTTTTATTTTTGCAATTCAGTGTAGTTTCAGATGTTTTGCTTCAAGAAAAGCTGAAGAACCCAGAACGCATGGAAGGGCAAATTAAAGTTCTGCTATGAGAACTACAGCAGGGATGGAGAAGCAGAGATGGGTGTCATATGTTGTTGGACTGCAACACCAACCTCACACCAACATGATGGGCAAACATTCCCCATTCCTGAAATACAGTATACCGGTAGGTCTTGTTCCAGAAGCATGTATACTGTAAGGAGGGAAGTTACATGAAAGAACAGGTGGTGTCCTGCCTCTTCTACAAGCAAAACTTGCTATGTTGTATTTGATATTAAGTGAGAAGTAGGCAATCTTATGCCTTATGGGGGACATGGGTGGTGCTGTGGAGCCAAGGCTTGCCAATCAGAAGGTCGACGGTTCGAATCCCTGCAACAGGTGAGCTCCCATTGCTCTGTCCCAGCTCCTGCCAACCTAACAGTTCAAAAGCATGTCAAAGTGCAAGTAGATAAATAGGTACCGCTCCGGCGGGAAGGTAAACAGTGCTTCCGTGCGCTGCTCTGGTTTCACCAGACGCGGCTTAGTCATGCTGGCCACATGACCCAGAACAAACATGTCTGCCAGCTCCCTTGGCCAGTAAAGCAAGATGACCACCGCAACCCCAGAGTCGTTTGTGACTGGATTTACTGTCATTCGTCTTTTACCTTTACCTTTTTAGGCAATCTTAATTATGGAATGGAGACATTATGAGGAAAAGTGTGAGGAATAAGTTGTGCTTTTTTTGACAAATAACTAAGCAAAGATGAGCACAAAGACCTTTTTTCAAAGTCAAAGGTAATAAACCTTCATTTTAGTCTTAAGGAAATGCAACAGATCTTCCCTCCCTCAGGAGAAGGAAGATTAAAAATGGGGAGAGGCTACAACTCAATAGAAGAGCACATGCTTTGCATGTAAAGGTGCCAACTTATATCCATAGCATCTTAAATTTAAAATGATCAGGCAACAGGTGATGATGACCTGTTTCATGACCTTTGTTTGATTCCTTGGAAAGTCATAGCCAGCTTGAGACAATACAGTCTAATGGACAAACAGTCTAATACAGTGGTACCTTGGGTTACAGACGCTTCAGGTTACAGACTCCGCTAACCCAGAAATAGTACCTTGGGTTAAGAACTTTGCTTCAGGATGAGAACAGAAATCGTGCGGCGGCGGGGTGGGAGGCCCCATTAGCTAAAGTGGTACCTCAGATTAAGAACAGTTTCAGGTTAAGAACCAACCTCCAGAATGAATTAAGTTCTTAACCCAAGGTACCACTGTACAGTGTAAGGAATGCACATCAGCTCCGTGTGGGAGCCAAATAACGAGACAAATCGGGTGGTTTGGGAAGTTCCCTCCCTTTCTGAGAAAAAGCACAATGACAGTGACATTGACGCTGCCAGTTGAGTCAGACCCCCCCACAAAGGCTTGAACAATATCTCTTTGTTTCTGTGCTTTATACGGCTCTATTTCTTCCTGTATATCTCTAGGTTTCTCTAGGTCTACTGGCTTTTGCAAGAAGTGAAGCTGCCCAAAATGTTGCCTGCAGAGCTCTGGATTGTTTTTTGTTTGGTAACATTTTTAAAAGTTGAACGTGTCTTGCGTGGTTTTTATAGGAGGGAAAAGAGAACAAAACCATCAAACGACCCAGGGCTGTCTTTTGCATACTCTGCAAATGGAAACTACAGTCTAATTCCCACATAAACAATATGAGCTAGATGGGACTATTGGTCTGACTCAAAACAAGGCAGCTTCCAATGATCCTATTCCTGATTTTCAATGCCTTTATTACAATGATCAGTTTGACAGGTTCAAATTTGTCACTATATCCTGACAAAGCCACTGTTATTTGGTGCTTTTCACATTTTCATCCCAAAACATGTGTGTCTATGTGCCCTTAAAAGAACTTTTATCAGGTGAGCAGCCATGCATTTCACAACACCATGTATTAACTGGCTACTATTTTAAAGGCTACAAACTGCCAACCTTCTTATGTAGCAATACTGATACAAAAGTGCTAAAATGCAGCTAAAAGCTATCCCAGTAGGAAAGCATAATGTTACACCAAATTACATTGGCACCAACTGAGAGTTCAACTATGAGTAATCTCAGCTGCTTTATATATCCAGGTTTATAGGCACACACTCTTTAAGGTTTAAACCATGCACATTTTTCATTACTGTGCCACGAAGGAGGAGAAGGTGCACTATATTAATAAAGGATACAAAAGGAATGCCACCACTGTCTGCACAAAACGATAACACTGATCAAAAGGTCTATTAATACCACGAAAGTTCAAAAACCTTATAAATGCATGCACTGGAAGCATTGCTGGGGGGCAATCTAAAATTTTTAAAGGAAAAAAATGCAGAATTGTATCATGCAGTTTTGTTTCTGTTGTTTTTGTTTAGTCGTTTAGTCGTGTCCGACTCTTCGTGACCCCATGGACCAGAGCACGCCAGGCACTCCTGTCTTCCACTGCCTCCCACAGTTTGGTCAGACTCATGTTGGTAGCTTCGAGAACCCTGTCCAACCATCTCATCCTCTGTCGTCCCCTTCTCCTTGTGCCCTCAATATAAGAGGCTTGCCTACTCTTAATATGTAGATTTATTCATTAGCATTATGTAGGGTTACTATATTCCATACAGTGAAAATCTGGACAGAAAAGTTGTTGAGCTGTGTTTTCTTTGTTTTGCCATTTTTGAGCTATTTGTATGCCATTATGGAACTTCTACAAGAAACTAACTGTTTGCAACAACCAAACCTAGACTATAACCATACTATAGACTTCTAGTAGGCATCTTTATGCAGTGGATATCAATTAAATACGGAAAACTATTATTATATTATTATTATTACTATTATTATTATTATTATTATTATTATTATTAGTTTATAAACTGCTTAATAGCCAAAATGGCTTCTAAGTTGTTTGCAGTTCTAAACCAGTTATAAAAATATGTCCAGTAATTATTAAAATACACAATGAAACAATTTCATCAAAATATTACAAACATCCAGAATTAAAATGTGCAATAAATTTAAGATCATTAAAACAGCATAATTAAACAATTAAACAGGCAATTAAAGTTCATTAACTCAAGAGGTGCAGGTCAGGAGATTTCAAGTTGACAGGTGAAACTCGAAAAATTAGAATATTGTGGAAAAGTCCATTTATGTAAGCAATTGTTTTCATTAGCTACTGGAGTTTAATATATGAGAAAGACTCATGACATGCAAAGCGAGATATGCCAAGCCTTTATTTGTTATAATTGTGATGATTATGGCGTGCAGCTGATGAGCACCCCAAAGTTGAAATTGTTACTTTGGGGTTCTCATCAGCTGTATGCCATAATCATCACAATTATAACAAATAAAGGCTTGACATATCTCGCTTGGCATGTCATGAGTCAATCTCATATATTCATTTCACCTTTTAAGTTGAATTACTGAAAGAAATGAACCTTTCCACGATACTCTAATTTTTCGAGTTTCACCTGTATTTATACTTTAGAATGTGGTCAAATTAAATCAGATATTATGCAATAAATAAATTGCCAACATCTCTGGAGAAGGGCCATTGATCTGTAGTAGAGCCTATGCCAAGGTCAAACCTTGATATCTTCAGTTGAAAAAGATCAAACAGGAGGTGATGGGAATCACCTTATTCTCAGAACCAGTCAGAGGCGGCAATATTGAGCTGGATGGACCAGTGATCTTTCTCAGTATGTCAGCTTTGTATGTTCTCGTGAAGCAATAATATTGTGGGAAACAAGCACACTAAATGTATAAAATTCTGTATCAGAGTTTGATGCCTATCCTGAAATAATTTATTCTATACATCAACTGAGTCACTGAAATATGATCATGTAATACCCAATGGCAGCAATCTTCTGCAGATTACATGACGCAAGGTTCATAACAGACCTGCTTTAATAAGTTGGCCAAATTTTCATGGAAAGTGGAGGGACAGGTCACAAGTGGAACTGACGGTAGCGCTGCAGTTTACAAAACAAGTCCAATGAACTTTATAGTCAACCATTTGTATAACCTATTTCCAAACCTGCTATTTTGACTTGTACCCAACATAGCACTACATGGATGCTCCATCAGTGCAATGATTTCTGCTTACATAATATAGCTTTCTCCCCCTCTTCTCCCCTGAGCCCCCTCCCCAAGAATTCTCAGAGTTCCCACAACCCCCTGGAGCAGATTTGGGTAGGGTGCTGGCTGCATAGGGAGAGGAGATTGGGGTGCCGATGAGGTGGCTTTAGTTGAATACCGCCCTCTGCCTTCATACAACATTACATGATTTATTGTTATGGCATAACCTTTGTTCAGGGCTTATATTAAACCACACACTTGGTACAAGTTCAGAAAAGTGTGTTGAACCAAAGCCTTAGTTCATACTCACACTAGGTTAAAAGCTTCCCCTTAAGGATTAAGTATTGCCACAACCATGATGTTTCTGAACATGCTCACCTGAAGCAAAACCTGAAGAGGTTCAAGTTGAGGGTGGATGGCAACTTGGAAATGAGTTAGGATCTGAAACACTCCTACTAGCTCAATCAGCGAAGATGTCACTCCATATTTATCAGAAGAAGTGGCAGATACTGACATGCATTTATCATCAAGATCAACCAACTTTTTGGGGGGGCAGCAGTGGGGGGAGAATTCACTCTTTAGGAAATAATGGAGAAAATTCAAAACAACTAGATGTTGTTTGGTAGCAAACAGAACTTTAATATCTCTGACAACGCTGGACTGATTTTCTAAAGCATCTAAAATCAGTTCTATTTCCACCCGAGTGAAGTCTTTTATATATTAGGCATTTATGTATCACTTTAGATTGTCAAACAAAAACAAAGAGCACTGTTTTCTACTCAGCTGATTGCTATGTCAGAGCAACTGTCAAGGATGGCAGATTACAGAATGGAAGGGGGGGAGGCGAGAAAACGTACCAGGAAACAACATTAAAGCCTCTGAAAAGTTACAACACTATTCTCACCGAGGGACCTTTTTAATCAGCATCTGTCATGACAAAACTTAATGTTCAAATCTTGCCTGCTTTAAGATTATAATAGTGCTAGAACCATTCTGCAGCAAAACCTTCCATTTCTATAGAAAGTAAAATTGATAAAATGAAGAGTGGTATTCCTTTAAGCAATGTTATCATTGTCTGCTGTCACAATACCAAATTGACATACTGCTTTAACACACATGCCTTAAGGGCAGCCATTACCCTTTTTAATGGCTTAAGTGCCCTCAAGTATATAAATGTAAAAGTACCAATGGATCTCACATGGACTCGTTTGGAAGATTAATGTTCCTAATTGCTGTCCTTCAAAGCCCCTATTAATTTTAGGAATCTAAATCCTGATTAGTGCTAACTACTGGCGACAGTGCACAAGCAACTTCAGAGTTTGCCATTTACTGCTTGCAAAAAACTAGCCAAGCTAGTAACGGTAAATTTCCACTGTGCACAGCAATGGAATGCACACTGGGTTTTTAATTCAGTTTTTAATTCAATTGGTTACAAACTAAACTCAAAGTAAATTTGTATTTGGGTGTTTTGACCTATCTTGTAAATGTATTGATACAGATTGAGACTGACACCTAGCATTTCCAGGCTTGTGCCCATTCTGCTGACTTTTATCACGGCTTCAGGGAAGGGACAATGGCTCCTGGTAGAGCATATGCTTTGCATGCAAGAAGTCCCAGGTTCAGTCCTTCTAGGATCGCTAGTTAAAAGGGTCTAAAGAATCAGGTGATGGGAAAGCGTGTTCTCCTTCATGGAGAGCACATGTTGCGGTGGGGGCCAGAAAGTCACCCCTCTGGTGCTGGGTGGGATCGTATAGATAGCCACTGCTGTGACTGGGCCCAGGGTGTTGTTGGGGAGATTTGTATGCTGCAATTTGTTGATGGACAGCCCAGCGCATATATAATGGCTCGTATGCAACGTGATCTCCCTCTTGGCTGTGTGCTTCGGATCACCCGCCCTCCCCTCTATATTTTAGGCCTCTGCGTTGACCTTGCTATGCCTGTCATGGGGTCATCTGCTGTTGGGGCAGGGGCCTGGTAGGAATTTTTCCATTTGGCTGATTGGCTGGTGCCATCTGGTTTTCGCCTACTGCGTAGCAAATAGTCACAACTTGTAAGGTTGGCGGTTAGGCATTGGTTATTATGTTGGTTGGAGGAGGGGTTATGATTGACTGTGTCTGCCCCTCCAATTGTTGCTGGTGTATGGGGAATTCCGTTAAAGGAATCCAGGGGCTCGATGTGCTTTTGTCCGAACCCACAGTCGGGGGCCAGGGCCTTGCAAGAGCTCTGGGGGCCTGTGGGGAGAGGGAAGGGTTAGACCACCCGGCTCCCTTTATCTCTCCAGAGTGTTTTCCCCTTACTGACGGTCGTCAGTTCTGTCCCCAGAAGGACAGATAGTCTTAACCAATGCCTAAGCAACCACTCACATTATTTGTATTTTAATAAAGTTGTGGCCAAAATCATGCCAAAAACCAAAACTAAAATTACTGTGTGATGTGTGAATTATTTGAGGGGTGGGTTTGGGGACCTCGACATGCAAAGGCTTGTGAGAATGGCTGCTAATCATAATCAGACAATACAAGGCTAGATGAATGAAACAGTCTGGCCTGGTATAAGGCAGTTCCCTATGTTTTGTGTGATGGCCACAACTGATGTACCACAACTGGATGAAAGGGTCTCTGTCATGGGTGTCTATTTTGCATAGTATTGTACTGTACTGTTTTTAAAAACATGTGTCTACTTTTTTTAAAAAGAAAACAACCTGTTTTTATTGTATGCTGACTTGAGTGAAAGGCAGTTCATGGATGAATACAGCTACTTCACAAGAACATTCAAAATTGCCACATAAAACATAACCCCTTGACTTCGAAACAGCATATCTTCAAGAGGCCAAAGGCTCTGTGGTGCTCTGTCAAAAGCCATTGAGGATGAAATGAAAGTATTTGTAGATCACACGAGGGCACTGGGTTCACTTCTTACTTCCTCCACCCTCAGAAGTGTAGGGGATGGTGACCAGCTGACCTAGGCTTTCTCGGTAGCAGCCCCTAAACTGTGGAATTCCCTGCCCATGGGGGATGTTTAATATCTTCATTGTACAGCTTCCACTGTATGCTGAAGATGCAGCCTTTTACTCTGTTGTGTGGGACTCACCACTTTTGTGGTAGCTATACTGTTCTGTTGTGGCTGCATTATGACATGATAGTTTATTGCAAAATTAAGAATATGTGGTATGTATTTCATACTACACAGTCAGCAAAGTCTAGTTCCCCCTCCAAATAAATTTCAATACAAATTACAGAAGCATTAAGTATATGAAAGTATAATTAAGAACCATGAATCAGCATTGTCTATTATATGTTTTAAATGTCACTAGTGCACATATATTCCCAAGGGTAGTAGGTTAAGAGGATAATAAGAAACCACTCTTTCCTGTGGTTAAAGCACACAGTTTTTATTCATCAACATGGGCAAAGCTCCATCATAATGTATCATTTTACTGCTGTAGACAGTGCCCACCCCCCTTTGTCTGCACATTTGGCTGCCATGTGAAGGGTCTCTATGCACATAACGCTCCTCCATGTGAGCAACTATAGCTCCTTCAATACACCAAATGAGCACACAGTAGGTGGCAGGGGTGCAATCTATGTGGGGCCGTGGGGGCTGAGCTCCAACCCCCCAAATCTCAATGAAGGGGCAGCCCCTCTCTCACACACACACACCGCAGGGCATCAGCACAACATGTCAGCATGCTCTGCAGCATGCGCAAGTGACATCATCACGCCAGGGTGTGTGTGCACCCGACATGCTGACATCACATGGTCTCTCAATCACAGGGGCAAGGGGGCGTGCCTGGTGGGTGGGTGTGGCCATTCTGCACAATGGCGGGGCAAGGCTAGCACATGCACCCATTCTTTCAAACATGGGACGGTCTTTAAAACCACTAATATAAAAAGCAATGTAAAAACCAATTGATTGATGTAATCAACTCACCTCTCATCTGAATACTTCACTAATATTTCAAAAGAACATTATCATCCCTTAATGGCATACCAAATAAATAAGAAACTGCCAAGACTCATTTCAAAATCTAGGCAGAATGCCAGCTAATCAGGAATTAACACTACAAATTAGATATGACATGGTATATCTGGTGTGTATTTCCTTTCAAGCCAAAGTCATTTCTTCATCCATAGTTGAGGTTAAAAATAACCCTGATATTTAGGAAGCACTGAATGTTACTAAAACTGATACAAATTAAACTCATTCTGAAGTGTACTAATCAAGACTAATCTGAGGGGAGCAATTGACAGAAAGCAACTGGAAATATGAAAAGGCTGCATACTGTTCACACCATGCTATCTCAGAATATATCAATTAGCTTTCAACCTCTCAGATCACTGTACTTCAGGTACTTCATCATCATCACCATCGTCATTATCATGTAGCCTGGAAATAGGAAAGAACCTGATTCAACAAGTAGGAATACCGTACATACCAGCCAAATTCAGGAAAAAACCAGAGACCTATACAGTCATCTGAAACAACAGCAAACAGAATGCTACAGAAAATTACACCTCTCTTTGGACTCCTTGAAATCTGATTCTCTACTTCCTTTCTAGTTTGAGCTTCCAAAAGCATGAGATGCCGCATTTCCCCATTTGCTCTACCATCTAAGGGCAAAATCTTCTCTCATGATAGAAGAGCTTCCTGCCAACATATCAGTTTGCAAAGGATCAAGTAGTGCTGTCATCTCTGCACATTCAGTGCAAGTCAGAGGTCCAGAGGCTCCACAAGATCAGGGTTCCTAGTCTCATGGACAAACCTATAAACTGAACACACAGAGGTCAAGGGAGCTCAAGAGTGGGACATGGCCCCACTCAATATAGCACGAAACTTGTGGGTAGAAAGAAGGAAAAAGGGCTAATGTAAACAGGATGGGAATGGCTCATCCCACACATTACCTGACAATAAATTATCTTATCTTATCTTATAAAACAAACCCAAGAAGAATACAGAGAGATCTGGAACTGAGAGTTGCCACTGAACAGCAATACGTACAGTAGTGATGGAGGCAACATGGAAATAGGGGTAATCACCCAAATGGGAAATTCCATTTTGTTCTTTACTACAAAGGAGTAGTGCTGAAAGGAACACCTGAAAAAGCAAGTACAATCCAGTGCAAATTCTGCACATTAAAATTGCACAATCCTTTGTGCAGACTGCACCAGTAACCATTCCATGCAGAGGACAGGTTAACTAGAAGGGGATCTGGATAGTTTGTACATTAGTGCTACATAGTTTGCCGGTACAGTGGTACCTTGGTTCTTGAATGGCTTAGCTGTCGAACAAATTGGCTCCTGAATGCCGCAAATCTGGAAGTAAGTGTTCCAGTTTGCGAACATTTTTTGGAAGCCAATTGTCCGACACGGTTTCCGCTTGAGTGCAGGAAGCTCCTGCAGCCAATCGGAAGCTGCGCCTTGATTTTCAAACAGTTTCGGGAGTCAAACAGACTCCCGGAACGGATTAAGTTTGAGAACCAAGGTACCACTGTATAGGAAAGAAAAAGGAAAGGGGTGGCACAAAGCAGTGGTTGTTTATATTTGTCAGGTACAATTTTCAGAGACAGGTGCCAACTAAGCTTTATTATCATTTTTAACGGAATACTATGAGACATTGAAGGACAAATTGCAAGGGGCTCAGGTTATATACAGAACAATACTCAAATAGCCATTATAATGGAATTGCTCAGCCACCCCAAAACAAGCCTTCAAAAGTCTTGCAATAGTTTGCAAACAATGAGGGTACATGTGGGATAGACATGCACCCATTTCCACAATGCATGGAACATTCCCAAGAGACAGGGGAAAGTGACATGCCAGGTGGCTGGAAACTGCAGCAAACATAAAGCTACCCTTGTCTATTACCAAGCGTCTGGATTAATGCATCAACTGCAACCTGAATCTTTCCCCTTTCAAGTAATTCTCTAGTTGACTGAATGCAAAAATGACATCAGATATTCTATGGAGTAAATAATGATAATCACTTCTAAGCCAATTTCACATTCAGTAACACCTTCAGTGATCTCAGGAGATACCAGTGCGGTGTCAAAGGGTTGCAGAAAGTGCTTTAGACAGGTTTGGCAAAACATCTTACTGTAGAAAAGCTCTGCTGCAACCTAATTAGCAGTGACAGAACAGAAATGAACTTGAAATCTTCTGCAGCTTACCTGTCATTTGAGACTCACATCCTCATGAATACTGGACTGAGGATGAAAGGAAGCAATATTCTGCATAACACAAATAGGCAAGATGGTCTTAGTTTTACCATACAACTTACAAATCCTATTTAATCAATGCCTATTTGTTTCTATTTCAAAATGCTTAGAAGAGAATATGGCTGTTTTACAGGAAACTGATTGCTCTGTGGCCAATATGTAGCCTCCTTTTCTTATCAAAAGCTAGTTTTACTTATAAGTTATTTCAAATTAATATTAAAAATTGTAGCAGCAAATAATGTTGCATTTCAGACATGGGAGGTCAGTCATGATCGCTCAAGCTACACTGCCTTTGATAAATAGTTCACTTTGCTTATTCAAAAATGATCAAACCATTCTTTTTCCTGAAAATATACTTGCTGGGATCCAATGTGTCCCACACACTTAGGCACAAATGCATTCTCCCCCTTTTAAAATATTGGCAATCTTTAGTACCAAGCCACTGAGCAGGGGGACGTTTTCAGTGCATAGTTCCTGCAACAGGCAAAGCTCCTGCTCGTGGCAGGCATCCGTAAAATCAAATGATGAATGTGTTTCTGCTCTGTGACCCTGCTCCTGCAGAAAAAGTGCAACCCCATCCAGATTAGGCCATCTACCTTCTTCTCTGTCTAGAGATCTACTGAAAGGTAAAGGTAAAGGGACCCCTGGCTGCTAAGTCCAGTCGCGGATGACTCTGGGGTTGCGGCGCTCATCTCGCTTTACTGACCGAGGGAGCCGACGTTTGTCCGCAGACAGTTTTTCCGGGTTATGTGGCCAGCATGACCGCCAACCTTCTGATTGGCAAGCCCTAGGCCAGTGATGGCTAACCTAGACACTCCAGATGTTTTGGAACTACAACTCCCATCATCCCTAGCTAACAGGACCAGTGGTCAGGGATGATGGGAGTTGTAGTCCCAAAACATCTGGAGTGTCAAGGTTAGCCATCACTGTCCTAGGCTCTGTGGTTTAGACTAAATCGACCAGCAGGCCGTATTAGGCCCCTGAAATGGACTTTGGACATGCCTGAGCTATGCACTGAACAACAACCATAATAGTACTGCAGGCACCCAGAAAGGAATGCCGCTCAAGGTCATCTTTGGGAATGGAGACGTTTGATATAAATGGCAGAGGATAAGGCCAATGAAGATTTACCTTTTATATATGAAGGTTATATATCAGAACTGTCATACACAGAATGAAAGGAAAATATATTCTCACTTGAAGTTTTACAGAAGTATGTAAATGCTTTAAATAATGTTTCGGCACAAATGAAAACTGCTAAGAATACAGCTGACAATTAAGGGATAATTTTGGGTAATGGGTTGTAACTGGAGATAATGTAAAATACACAGTAATATTAGAAGCTAAGGTTGCATCAACAATGGTGAGTGGGAAGTCATTTAATTAAAACTGTATTAATTTGGTATTATTTTATAATAATCTGTGACGACTCGATTGAAATTTGGAACATCAATAAAAATAATTGGTGAAAGAAAGAAAGAAAGAAAGAAAGAAAGAAAGAAAGAAAGAAAGATTACTCCAGGAGAACCTAGAGATCACATAGGAAGGAATCTTATTTTGCAGGAAATATTAGAAAGGAGTTGTTGGCAAGCAATTTGGTTCACCTAAACTAGTGAAGGAAAATTCATGGGGAAAAGGAAGGAAACATGAAACTTTTCAGTTTTCGTTCATCTAAGGGAGAAAGGTAAACTATTTCAGCGGTCAGAGAGTGGCCTGGAGCTTATACCACTTGTCACTATGTATATCCAAGAAATGCTTCCCTACAGACTGCAGATTGCCTCTGATCATGGATCATGCAACACTGAGCTACTTAGCTTTACTAAACTGTACATGCCAACAGGACAGCACCGCAAAACAGAAACAAGTCCAGTAAAATTCAGAAGATAGATAGATTAATCCAAATGAGAAGAAGCAATATTGATTCTATGCCATTTTGAGCACAGAGCTCTTTTTCAGGCAACAAGGAAAACTAGACATATCAGATTGCCTCAAATCATGAATCTCCAACACAGTTACTTTTCAAGCTTTACTAGACTGAACCATGAGAAAACATAGACATATTAAGGGGGAAAGCCTTCATAAACAGCAGTAACCTCCAAACAATAAAAGCCGCTTAAGACCATATAAAAATCAATATTTCATAACTGGCACATAACACACTGGAAATACAGCACAACATAAGAATGCTAACATCAATCACCAATGGATTTAAACCTATAATACCTTATTTGCACTAGATAGCCATTGAATAACAAATATGCAGTTAAGTGAAACCTAGGTGGAATCTATAAAAACTGTTTGGAAAATGCTTTTTTCAAAGCGTTTTTTTAAAATACATTGAATTTTCCATAAGGCTCGCCATTGCCATCTAGTATCACATTGTATATTGCACTTCAAGCACACTTAAAATGTTTTATTTGCAGCTGTATAGCTGAGTCCTTACTCTTTTTGGCAATGGGTGTTGAATGAACATTTCAGCATTCTTAACACTGAAGAGCTAAACCCTGTATTGTTCAACACATGTAGGTGTTTCTTTTTATATTATATGAAACTGCTGTATCTTCCCAATGGTCCAGAAAGCAAGGAGAAGAAGCCAAAGGCTTCCATGTAGTGGCTGGTGTGCTAGCAGTTCTTAAGCCTCAAAATTAGCTTTTGCCCACTACCAACACACATATCTTCCCTTCTGGTTTTCAAACACTATACAAGTAAGAATTTCAGCACTAACCATTCAGTAATAATACTTGCTAAACCTGACACACACAAAACTAGCTGGCAGGTAACCTATGGAAGACAAGCTGCAGTACTTGGTAGAAATTTATTTGCAGGGTATGGTAACCATGCATAACCAAGCTGCCTAACACCAGATCACATGGCCATTAGTTCATCAAGCTCTGTGCTGCCCCACACAAATTAGAAGCAACTCTCCAAGATTTCAGATGAAATGTTGTATCGCAAGCATCACTATTTTCGTCATTGGGGTGTATTTAAATATTCGACTCCCCTCCCGACTCACGAGGCAACGGGGAATATGCCTACAAGGAGTTTGTGCATCCAAGGAGGGCAAGTCATAGGAAAGATGATAAATTGAAAGCCTTCTTATGCCAAATTTCCAAGCTCAAATCCTTTTGTACAATCTCAGTATTGCCCATTACACTTATCAGTACAGCCTCTGTAGAGCCCCAAAGAATCTGTGGGCATATTGTACAAAATCAAAGGCAGTGCTTTTAATATATCTTAAACTTCCATTTCAGAAGGCGTTATTCCTATATAAGTCATACCGTCAATTGTTTGCAATGGGAGTCTGAGTGGCGGTTGGCTTTCCTTTATCCTTATATAGTGTAAGAGAACTTCAAAAAAATCCTGCAAAGATTATACAATATCTTTCTGGTTAATGAAACCAATTCATATGCAGTTTTTACTATTCTCAGGTGTAGCAGCAGGGATCAGATAGACTTAATTAACGGATCTGTCACTGCTGCAACCCTATCTCAGGTTCCTTAAAGAAATCACTTAGCATCTGAACGGTTCTACAATACTGTAAGGAGCAGTGAAAATAAGGTTTATAAAACACACAGAACTGCTTTATATTGAAACACACCTGAGACCAGGGCTATTTGCTCTTTCTGGCATACAGCTTGTGGGGATACCTGGGAAGAAACTGGCTCGTAGCCAAAGGGATTGTGGGGACCAATGGGGACCAGTTCCTCTGCAGTAGAACATGTAGCTCAGTAGGTGTCCCTGTTTTCACCAAGGTTGGAGCTATAAAGGCTGTCCCTCAACAACAGACACTTAACACTGTAAAACAATAGAGACAAACATCTCTCACCAGCAGCCTCTAGTGATTAGCTGAGAAGGACCAAAAAAACAAAAAAAAGTGTCATTCCAATTTTAGAAAATGACATCTCTTGGCCTCGGGGTTAGAGCTATGAAGGAGCTGCTGAAGTACAGAATACTAAAAAAATAAAATGTCAGCTTAAAATGCAATGAGTAAAAAGCCAAGGGACTGCACTCAGACAACCTCATATACTTACCTCTGCCTTTGGGCAGCCAGAGCTTTTTCGTCATTCATCCAGAGTTGAAAGGGGAAGGGGCGAAAAAGGTTTTTTAAAAAAAGGTATGACTTGGAGTTATGAGCAAGAATTATTTAAGGTTGGCTGCAGTCCTTAGAGGACTGAGAGTCTACTTTAACAGAAGTCTTTGAGGTTCGGACAGTGAACAGATTACAGTACTGTACTAGGAAGACTAGCTCCCCACCCCCCACCCCTTCCAATAAGTATCAGTAATATTGCCATACTGCAAAGGAAACGAATTAACTTTATACTGTGGCATGCTGCTCACCATTTAAACATACAGTGGTACCTCTAGTTGCGGACTTAATTCATTTCGGGGTGCCATTCGCACCTCGAAAAGTCTGCAACTAGAGCACCTCTTCTGCACATGTGCGTGGTGCGGTTGAGCGCTTCTGCGCATGCGTGGGTGGCGAAGCACGTTCGTAAGGTGAAAGTCTGTAACAAGAGCAGAACGCAACATGAGGTAGGACTGTAAATGGAGAGAATGCATGGGGAAAAGCACACGTTTTGCATTTAAATGTTTCCTTCCAACAAGGCCATGTTTTATTAAAAAACAAAGCGTGCTGTATTTATTTTATATACCAGGGTGAGGAGTATTTTCTGAATGCCAGCTGCTGAAAACTGTAGGAAGGAACGGTGATTTTGTGCTCAGGTCCTGCTTGCTGGGCTACCACAGGCCACCAGGACCACTGTCCACACTCAAAGGTGGGAGGGGAGGGTTTCCCCACTCCTGTTATTGAGAACCTCAATGCAAGAAAATAAAACAATAAAAGTGTCACTAAAAAAGTTTACAGCCATAATTCAAAACATACAGAAAGTTAAAACCACAACAGAATAGGCAAATCAAAACTCATATTCATATGACAAGCCAAGTGGACTTTCTTGTTGCTTTTGAATACTAGCTGCTTGGAATGTGCAAAGCATTCCACATGCATTAGCTCAGTAATCCTTACAAATATTCCGAAAGGCAGCTTGGCATTATTAACCCTATACTGAGTTGGAGGTCTGAGGCTGAGTGACAACGGCTTAACTATCACCACCTTAACAAGTTCATGGAAGAGATGGCATTTTGAATAATAATAATAATAATAATAATAATAATAATAATAATAATAATAATAAGACTGCTCAATTCACAGTGCATTTTCTACTCAATCGTATACTTATTTCTTAGCAGACATGTATAGGATGGCATTGTCAGACCATTATATTAGAGCAGCAAGCCACTCCATAGTCTGAGGCTTGTTCCCATGGCCAGTTACTGTGCCAACATAAATCAGTTCCAGAAAGTATAATAAGTATAAAACACATACCAACATAGTTTTAAACTATTAAACTAGCAATTGTTAACACAGGAAAAGAAAAACATGAACCCAGCCCAGACTTTTAGAAAAGAATTATTTTAATTGAACTTCTAAAGATTTAAAGGAGCAGCAAAGCAGTGCTTTTCAATAAGTTTTTGAAAAGAGGCAGTGCTTTCAATCATGCAAATACTACTCAAATGTTAAAAGAAAGTAAAAATGAAGTTGGCATTCCGTAGTACATTAAGCATCTTTGAGTTTGGGATGAACATTCCTAGCGTCATCCAGTTCAACCCATTACTGTAATTCTTTTTTCGACACACATAGCCCCTTTGTGACATCAGCATCTGAACATTTAAGCTTCCACTTAACCATAGTTTCCTGTTTCATACAAATTGTGAAACTATGATTATCAGCTTCAGAACAAGCCAAGATAGCAAAGCACAGTTTGAATAATGTCCTGGCTTGTTCCAAAGCTGGTAACCAGAGTTACCCGCTTTGGACCCAATGGTTTTTGAAGCTTATTCTACCACAAAGAGAATAGCAAAGGGACTGTGTGCATGAATGGAAAGGTCAACTGGGAGAGAGTTCCACAAAATTGGGCCCACAATGCACAAATCATTGAGGATAGAAGTCATGCATCTGAACCATGGGGGACCACTAACAGTGACTTCACTGAAGACCAAAGTGATTGAGCAGGGATATTAGGGAGCAGGGGACCCAAGTGGTTAAGGGCTTTGTAAATTAATACAGGAACCTTGAACCTGGCCTAGGAGCATATGGGCAGCCAGTGCAATATTTTGAGCACTGGAGTTATGTGCTGCTGATAGCCTGTCTCCATCAGCAGCTCAGTTGCAGCATTTTGTGCCCACTGGGGCGTCCAGACCAGCCCCAAGGGTAGCCCCACATAGAGCAATAACTGACTAACTGGGTGACCAGACTATCACTGTCCAAGAACAGCCTTGTTTGGTGTTCCAGTCAGAGTTGCTAGTCATTGTTGCTGTTACTTGGGGGGGGTATCTATATTTTAGAATTTCTTATGATTTCTGTGGAAATTATTCAATGTGTGTATTCTGCTGTTTTATTTATTGCTTATGACTACTTTTGTTCAGTGGCGGAGGAACCCTCTCCGGCACCCGGGGCGGCGCAACTCCGTATGGAATGCCGCACATGCACAGTCTGTATGAGCTGCCGCTTGCGCGCGGCGGCCGTACGAGTTGTTGCTGCACATGCGCAGTCCATACGGGTTGCCTCTCACGTGAGGCGGCCGTACGGACAGCGCACGAGAGCGGCAGCCCATACGGATGCCGCACCCTCGGTCGCTCTACAGCTGGGGGGAGGCAGGGGCCATCTTGTCGCCCCTCCCAGAGTGGCACCCAGGGCAGCCCGCCCCCTCCTTTCCCCTTCCTAAGCCACTGCTTTTGTTAAGTTTTTAATTACTTTTTTTTACATGTTATAAGCCATCTTGAACATGGTTTTAACCCGGCCAAAAAATAAAGGCAATATTGCCTGTGTGCAGGAAAATGAACAAATACTAAACTTTGAATGCACATTACAAGCACAAACATGGACCTCAGAATGCAAGGCTGTTACTGGACCATTGATATATCCATGACAGCACAAAAGTCTACTTTTCAATTTTAGCCATGAAGTTGACTAAGAAGGGCATTCTTTTTGTTGTGATAGGGGAAAGAGAGCCATAAGAAACAGAAGACACAAAAGTGAAGATGGAAGAAAAATCTTCACAGCGGTCAATACTGAGAGGCTTGGAATGCAACAAAGAAATAAAACTAACCCCAGGCCTGCTTTTATACAACATGCACTTTCTCCAAACAGAATATTAAGCAGTCTGGATGCAATTACTCTTCTGACAGGCTTGTAAAAACACCCTACCCATATAAGTTAATAGTTCATAATTCATACTGATAGCTCTGTGCAAACAATAGACATGTATGTTGCTTAGCAATGCTCAAGAGTTTACCACCTTAAATCACTGAGCCTGTGAGTGAAAAACGAATGGGGCTGTTTTATAGCCAGATCTGCACTTTCAAGTTTTAAAGTAGAACATTTACTGGAGACATTAGAAGTAAATGAAGGTTTTAATCTTACAGCACTGTCACTTTCAGTTCAAATAAAGAATCGTGGAAACTATTCAGAGACACACATTTCTGATTTGATACAGAGCATTTAATCTTTTTAAATGCACACGTGGTTCCTGCTGGCTAAGAGAAACAGTTATCCTGGGAGTATAAAATGGCTCTAATCTAATACTAACTTTACTATTATGAGGCTTTTATTCAGAAGAAGACCAAACACACCGCTGCTGCATGAATAGCAAGGTCAAGGTATCTTGCAGGTTTCTAATGCACCAAATCCTGGCTCATAAGTGCTGTACACTGTGCATGCAAATTAAAATAGGTGGGTTTGTAACATTCTATTGTTAAGGCTATCCATGGCTATTAGCCATGACGGTTTTGGAGGCATCAATGCTTCTGAATACCAGTTGCTGGAAACCATGGGAGGGAAGAGCACACTGGTGTTCATGTTCTGCTTACTATGGGCCACTTGCTGGCCACTGTGAGAACAGGATGCTAGATGGGCTACTGGCCTGATCCAGCAGGCTATCATTATGTTCTTAGATTTGACAAAAGTTAGGAAAACAAGTATCAATGGCTTCAGGGTTTTATATTGGCCACAAATTGTAAACAACCGCTCCGATTTCCCCCCACAGTGAATAGCATCCTTCCCCAACCCTGACGCTTTGAGCTACAACTGCCATCAGTCCCTGCTGGCAGAACTCTGCTGGCTAGAGCAGATAGGAGATGTAGAAACATCTTGAGGACACTAGGTTGGGGAAGGGTGATTGGTAATGCGCTCAAAAGCTTTGTGACATTGCTTTCCCATAGAAATGCTCCATCTTAGCCTGAACGCAAGAGACCGCAAGCCTCTAGGAGTGCATATCATTCTGATAGTTGTGTTATTTCATCTGAAGGATAAGCATTTGACAAACATTTCTATGTCCTTAAGTACAGTAGTTTCGGCTTTTCACAAGCAGTACAGATCATAAGCAACAATGCCTTTATGGTATCATCTGCAACTCGCTGAGGGGGAGAAACCCACTACAATCATCTGTGTCTCCAGCCTAAGGGGAATACATAAGACAGTGTGAAAGTTTCCTTTGCTGCTAAGTCTTTCAGCTGCAACATGATTAACAAGCTCTGCTAAGCCTGCACTAGTGCACTAGGCAATGAGGAAGGACCTTGTGTCTATTTCACTCCCTCGTTCTCAACAGGTGAAGGCATTATGGATGAGTTACTCATGATTACTGCTTCTAAGCTAAAAGAAGGGGTGGAACAGCCGGAGATGCATAACCAGGAAAGTACAGCAAGGTCAAGCTGACCTGCTAAAGGGAAGAGAAATTCATAATGTCATGGAAACAAAGCACTGTACAGAAGAGCAGCAGTCATGTCCAGCCAATGGCAACAGGAACTCCCATAAAATCTGGCCATTGGCCATGCATGACAGGGCAAGTGTGTGTGGAGGGGGGTAACCTATGGCCCTCCAGCTCATTCCTGACAATTCGCCATACCGGATGGATGTGGGAAGGTCCCATATTAGTTATCCCTGGACTAGACCTTTTGAGTCCCTCCCCCAGAGGCCTGTAGCTCTTATCAAGTACTATAAGAAACTATATGGAAGACTACTTAAGAGACAATGTCTTACTTTTCTTTTCTGCACATGGAAGAAAAAAAACCCTTCCAAATGCTGTATAGCAAAAGCAGCAGCAGCAGCAAATGACAGTTCATTCAAGAATGAATCCAAATAGAAGATTAACGGTGCCCTGCCGGTATCAGGTAGAGGAGGGGGAACTTAAGTGTATAATTTTTGGACTCACAATTGATTCTTTCCGCTTCTGCTACAATTACTTAAGTACTGCATCTAGGACTTGCTCACCTAAAACTAGTGATTAAATGTATTCTTGGAGCTGACAGTATGCAATTTTGTCCAGAGTTCTAGTCTGCTTGTATTAAAGCAATACTTGGTCTATTTTGGCTTCAGTGAATCAAACTTGGTTCCATTAAATAGTTAACCAAGGAGTGAGTTGAAAAATAGGGAATCTCAAAGTGCTGCACACAGAAGACATATTTACCTTTTGGGATAACATGCCAAATAATTGCAACATGAGTGTGTACCGGTATTTGTTGATCATCTCACTCAGCAAACTGAGTGGTATCCAACTCAATCATACTCAGAGTTGACTAGCTTAAGTCCACTGATTTCAATGGGTCTGCTTTTTGAGTACCTTTACCACCTTTCAAATACCACCAATTCTCAGTATACTGTATGCATAGAAAATTTGAAGCCAAAAGTGCTAACATACAGTGGAAACAACCACAGTCCAGAAGTGGTTTGTAGAAACAGGTCCAGTACCATGTTTGAGGAGGACCTCTCCATGCTGGCAGACCTCTGGTCACAGACTTACCTGGCAGAAGCAACTGGGTCAGTGATCTTCCATTTGAAAAGATTCCACAATGCCTCAGAGTGACACAACATTAGAGCTATTGGAGAAATATAAAAGGGCAGCTTGCTGAACCAGCCAGCCAGCACCAGAGGCACAGGGGAGGTATATGTTTTGGTGGATCTGGCTGGCTCTGGGTAGAGAGGTGCTTCCATGATCATGCAAGATTCTCTATTTCAGACCATTTAAAGAATTCAGATTTTAAAAGCTGTAAGTGGATTTCAGCATTCTATCAAAATTATACTATAAGGCATTACTTGTAATAATGATTTAAATTAATCTTGTACTCAGTAGTGGCCCCTTCTCCCTTTACGATAAAGTATTGCTTTGTTGGGTACCTTGTTGGTCCTTCCACATCAATGAACACAGCAGGTTACAAATTAAGAACTAGTATACAGTATATCGCAGATCGAAAGGTTTTAGAGAGTATTGTTGTCATAGTGGAAAATCAAGAGCATTCAGCTACATAGCGATTCAGCCACCTTACACATGATCCAGTCAGCAATTATTATTTTTTGAATTTGATCTAGCAGGAATTTCATATACATGAAATAAGACAATAGCAAGCTGAAATGCCACAAATGACACCCTGGCCAAGAACAGAGACACCAACCTCCTATTTTATCAAGTATTTGGATCATTTAAGGAGCATATTTGTGTCAATATTTGTAACACACATTCCAGCCTCTGTTTTCAAAAGCACCCAAACTGCGTTATCAAAATATAGGGCATCCTTTTCTATCCTGCAAAGGAGGAATCTATGCATAGGAAACACACACTTCCATTCATCTCCATATTGCCACATCCTTGTCCCTACAGCAGAAATAATACTTTCCAGCACAGAAAGGGTTCCAATTAGACTAATGAGCAGTACAAGTTAACACAAGATGGAACACACGGGTTTCAAGTAGACTCGCTTTCGCTCTCTGTATTCACCAGTCCCTTTCAAAAGTGAACTGAAGCTCCATCCAAGTGCAGCAGCAAGGTTTTTGAGGACTAAATTCAACCGCGCCTTCTTCACACTTAAGACCTGGCAGCATTATTTAGTTCTGTGTCTATTTGGGTCATATGAAGCTGCCTTGCACCAAGGTCCCATCTGCACTATACATTTAAAGTGGTATCATACCACTTTAAAACAGTGGTGGCTTGCCCTAAAGAATTTTGAGAAGTGCAGTTACTAAAGGTGTTAGAAGACCCTGCATTCCCCTCAAAGAGCTACAGTTCTCAGGGTGGCTTAACAGTCAATCCCTCTCTTCCCAGGAAAGTCTAGCTATCCAGTTCTCAGGCATGGGGGGGACTTCATATCAACTCCTACGGTAGACTCTTTTTGATTTTCTGAAAGTTAACTAAACCATGTTGAGATATACTTAAAACAAAGTATTCTATCATATAACATAATAGTACATAGGGATGCATTGCCTCGTGAATTCCATTATTCCAGAACATAATAAATAAGCTCCACTTTTCAATTAATAAGTTATCCTGTTTGACTCTTTTACTTTATTTGACCATGCCTTTAATGGCTGGGGACTGGCTTCTCCACCCCACCCCATATGTAACGTCTATCAGTATATGGTGTTCTTAATAAATGAATTATCTGTTTAGTATTTTTAATGTAACAGAGTAATATCCAATAGTAATTGGATCTGATAATAGTTCATATCCTGTGATTTTTTAAAATAATCATTAATTACAGCAGTACTAAATGTTATTAGCCTGGAATACAACCAGAATGGGCAAAATATGATATAGATATATGATATAGATATATAGATATAGATATGCCAGGGGTTAGATTTCAAACGCTCTTTATGCAAAGCCCTCTACCACTAAGTTATGATCCCCAATTAAAGTTTCTATCCCTTGTTCACTTAAGAAGTACTTCACAGGTACACACAGTCTGGTCAGAAGCAAACCCCTTCATCCCATTGTGCTTATTTTAGAAGTTTTTTTTTTTAAAAAAAACCCCAAACTATAACACTCCCATTAGCATCGGCTTTTAAAAACTTATCGGGTAATAAATTGAGTGTGGGTTGTAACACATAATCATTTTGTAACAAATTCAGGTCTTAACAGAGGTACCCATGAACCACACAATTATTGTGACAAGGTTATTTTCCCCTGGGAGAGAGGACTGAGGTTAGTGGTTTATCAACGTATTGAAATTGCTGAGGCAGATCAAAGTGTGGGGAGGAGGAAAAGTTGGGGGGGTGAAGTGCATGATCCAGCACTCTAATTCATTCATTGACTACCGCATTTGCACGGCACTAATTTTAGTAATTAGGGAGAGAAGTCCATTATTACACCATCCATTAAATAACGATCAGTAACCTTAATGGCTAATTGGAAAGGAAAAAAAAGATTTATTGTACAAAGCATACCAAATCAAGCCAGAGTCAGCTACTAAGAACATATGTTGGGTTCCTTAATGTATATTTTCAAGAACTCTACTGCCATTTAGGGAGTGGGGGAAAGGACCCATGTAGAAGTGAAACAGAGCCTAATAACAATTACACTGACTGGAGCAAAAAGTAATTCGTAGTGAGCATAGAGGGAGAAAACATTTCTCTACATGCTTCCAAGCAGCTGCTCTACTGTTAATGGTAGAGCATGGTGCTGATGCATGCAGGTATATTTAAGTCATTGCTAGATGTTGCCGTATTTCACATACAAAAGCTGCCTACTCTTGAATAATGCATACCACAGTACAGTACACTGAATTCAAGAATGTTAGATGCAAGGCAGGATTTTTGCTACGTCAATTAGACAGATGACCTGCAACTACTGGAGTGAAGGCTGTTGTGCAACAGAAGTGAACTTTTTCAGTAAGTTTCCATTCCTCCGAGACAGAGACAATAATTTCTCAAGACATCTGCTGTCCTCTGGCAGTTTAAATTTCAACACAAAGGTGAGCTCTTTTACCATGGCAGGTGCAGGTTCTCTCTCTGGCTGCTTTCCATGTCAGAAAGGCAAATTTAACTCTGTTGTCACACAGGGGCTCAAAGCAATGCCCTGAGACTGGTCTAGTACTATAAGGTACATTCATTTCCTCTTCCATGTTCTATCCTTTATTAACAACCACCACATGTTGCGCAAGTAGCAGTCATGTTAATAGCTTTGGGTTAAAGATCCAGATTTCAGCTTCATTCATTTGTGGAAAAATGAGAATGGGTTCATATACACATGTTCCAGAGCTGAAAAAGCTTAATCATGAAGAAACACAGAAACGAAGAAAAACAAAATTAGAGTATTTTTAGGAATGTCATACCATTGAAGAAACCTAACATATCTGTTTTAGTTGATTAAGCAATTTTACAGTCAATTAAGTTTCATAGGTAAAAGCAATTATGAAGCCAAAAGTACAGTATGATTTTAGATGCTTGCATTCACCATAAATAAGGCATTCCCACCTAGACCCAACAGCATCTTGAGGACACCACAGTGGCTACTCCTGGCCTAGTGAGTGTGTGAAGAGAGGTCTTTTCATGAAGAAGAAAAGGCAGTTTCCCCCCTGTACTAACTAAAAATGGCAATGTTGTGTGGCAGCATACCAAAAACAAAGAACAAAACTCAGTCACTAAAAAACCCAAAACATACCAGCAACTATGCCACCATCAATGGTAAGTGTAGAAAGGCCCTAGGACAGTGGTGTCCAAACTTTTTTTAAAGGGGGCCAGATTTGATGAAGTGAAGGGCCGTGAGGGCCGACCAAAGGGCCAACCAAAAGTTGTTGAGCTTTTTTTAGGATTTTACCCGCAAGTTGTTTTGCTTTTTTTAGGATTGAAGTTGTTGAAGTTTTTTTTTAGGATTTTACCCCAGGAAATTAACTGCCACGGGGGCCAGATTAAACCGACCAGCAGGCCGGATTAGGCCTCTGAAACAGACTTTGGACATGCTTGCCCTAGGAGATTCTGTTGACACTGCTAAAAAACATATCCACAACTCAAGTCCTACCATTCAAATGACTGGGAGCCAGTGGCCTCTTAATGTACTCTGTGCACACTTCACAGGTGCTGGTTCTATGCAATGCTGCATACTCAACATTAACCATTTCATCCAAGGTTGACAAAACCATACAAACTGTGCATCAAGAATGCATGATGAGGGAGGGAATATTCTAGACATGATGGAATTCCTTTTCAGCCTTGCATGAGCATATGAAGCCACACTTGGGGTAACTAGTTTTCCATACCTGGTTTTTAAACTGCCATCGCAATCAGATTTAGTAGAGATTTTAATCTTTTAAACATAACCTGCAAAAAAAGGGCACAGTTGCTCTGATGCTTTGCTGATAGTGGTTAAAGAGTGACTCAGCTTGCCATGTGATTGGATTGCCAAAAAGAGGGTATGAGGCGGCTGTATGGCACCTACTGCTTAGGGGCAATTATGTAGATGTAACTGACCTATGTAAAGAGAAACAATACTAATGCATGTAAGCAGCGTGCTTTCTCAAGAAAGAAACACAATCCACCTTGGAAAAGCTTGCTTTCCCCCCTCAAGACTTAAAACATTTGGAATGAATCAGGTGTGCTCTGGAGAGTGCTTTCTTTCAGTGGATATACACCTATGATTTGTAGTGTTTAATTGGGCTCCAGCTGGGGTTAATTGTTCCCCCCTCCACCGTTCTTGCTGTTTTTATTTCTTTTCTACACAACAGATTAATGGGAAACAGAAACACCCCTGCTCCAAGGCGGAAGCTGTGAGCAGGAGAAAATATCTGTCTTTCATAAGAGCACAAGCCAAGAGAATGCAACATAGTGCACTCAGAATGTTCTGGGGGTTCCCAGCTCCCATCGCCCTCAGTCCCAGTCACCATGGCCAGTTCACAGAGAAATATAGGTAAGTCATACCATCTAAGTGTGCAGGTGCACAGAGCAAAAACTGCAAATGCTTCGCTTTTCCCCAGAGGGTCCTCGTTCCTACGCCATGGCTTGGTTCAGTGTTGCGTGAGAACCCAGGCCACCAAGAATAAAGCTTAGTGTTGCACTGAGCTCTCTTTTTTCTTTTCTTTTTTTGAAATAATTTTTATTAGATTTTCCAATTAAACAAATTTTATAAACATACTAGTAGACTTTAAGCCCGTTAAATTAACGGGCGCTAGAACATCATGGAAAGCGGGGACGGCGAGAACTTGCTGAAGTGCTCGATGTACTTGGGCGCCCCGGCCAGCGCCGAATGGCCCTTCAGCAGGCAGTGCAGGAGGCGCATCGCGGCGGCGGCGGCACTGGCACCAACCAGGCCCCGGCAGGCCAACTCAGCCGCCACTTGTAACGGCCGCTGCCGCTTAGATGTAAGTCCACGCGAGCGCGCACCCGCCGCTTCAACAGCCCGGCTGCCCAAAGTCTCTGCGCTCCAATCCCTGTGCCCGTGGGGCACATGCGCAGTAGGACACAGGGACGGACACAGGGACTGGACACAGAGACACTTGCACTTTATTACTGTAGATACAAACACACACACATCCTCGCTCTGCCGAGCTGTGACTTCCCTCCATCACGTCAGCAGGTTTTCTAGTCCATTCTAATCAGGCAGTTTCTTAGTTTTTTCTTCCAGCTATGCCATAGGGTCATTCCAATCCCGCTAGTGTCTTCAAACTTCCACACTTAGATCTTAAATAGTCAACAAATTTACTCCAATCCCTTTGGAATTTCAATTCGTCCTGGTTACGGACCCTGCCAGTCAGTTTTGCAAGTTCCGCATATTCCATCATCTTCATCTGCCACTCCTCAATCGTTGGTATTTCCTGTAATTTCCACTTTTGGGCTAAAAGTATTCTTGCTGCAGTTGTTGCATACATAAACAATCTCTGGTTTTTTTGCAATTTCTTCACCCATCAAGCCTAGCAAAAAAACTTCTGGCTTTTGGGGGAAGGTATACTTGAACATCTTTTTCAACTCATTATAGATCAGTTCCCAAAATAATTTCACTTTTTCGCATGTCCACCACATATGGTAAAATTCCCCATCCTTTTTCTTACATGTCCAACATAATTTATCACTCATCCTGTACGTTTTTGCCAGTTTTACTGGTGTTAAATACCATCTGTACATCATTTTTTGTACATTCTCTTTTAAGGTGACACATGCTGTAAATTTCATATTTTCATTCCATAATCTCAACCACGCATCATAATCAATGTTGTACCCAAAATCCATTGCCCAGTGTTGCACTGAGCTCTCTGGGGCATTGTGGCAAGTTGGGGGCCTGCCTTGCTGAGATCCCTTTGAACTGGGAGCAAGTCCTCTATGCTATGGAATGGCAGCTTTGACCTATCTTCAACTGCTTAGTTTATGGGGGACACTTTTCAAAGAAAAACTCCTCAGAAAAATTACAGGGAGATGTCATCTATAGCTGGTTGTGTTTCTTTCTTTCTTTTTTTTCATTTTAAACAAAACAAAACATGATTGCCAGACCAAACAAACCTCATAAGAAAATGTTCAACTAAATCCACCCACACAACAGTAGGAGCTGTTATCTCAGAAAAACGATTTAGAGGTCGTAATTAATTTGATCACTGCTGCAAAAATAGGGATTGCAAGAAAATGGAAAAAGAGCACAGCTCCTACTCTTTTCAAGTGGACTGGAAAAAAAGTGGTCTATCACAACTGCTCAAATTAAATTACTATAGGAGAATACAAGCAAATCTACACAATACGTATGAAAAAATGGGTGTTCTACTTGCTGTTTTGGAATAAAAAGTACGGTGGCACTATAAAGCCATATGTTGTTTTTTATTTATTATGCTATCATCTGAAACATTTGTTACCAATATATTACAAACATTAAAAATACATAAAAAAATAAAAAATAAAGGAGCTAGAAGTAAAAGCTTCACAGTCAAATGAATACAGTGTATTATGTTCTTCACTTCTTATTGGAAATTTGCCACCTGCATAAAGGTAGTGCATAAATCTAAATAGCTTCTATAAGCTAACACAAATGTTTGGCTAAACATCGGATAGAAGAAGAGGAGGAGGAGGAGGAGGAGGAAGAGTTTGGATTTGATATCCTGCTTTATCACTACCCAAAGGAGTCTCCAAGCGGCTAACATTCTCCTTTCCCTTCCTCCCCCACAACAAACACTCTGTGAGGTGAGTGGGGCTGAGAGACTTCAAAGAAGTGTGACTAGCCCAAGGTCACCCAGCAGCTGCATGTGGAGGAGCGGAGACGCAAACCCGGTTCCCCAGATTACGAGTCTAAAGTATCCCACCTCCCACCCTCCTTTCACTAGATCAGCATTACAGTGGTACCTCCGGTTGTGAACGGGATCTGTTCTGGAGGTCCGGCCGCATCCCGAGGAATTCACAACCGGAGGACCACTTCTGGTAGTAGAGCGCTTCTGCACATGCGAGTGGGACAAAACCCAGAAAAATACTTCCAGGTTTGCTGCATTCACATCCCGAAGATTACGTGTCCAGAGGGATGCGTAAGCGGAGGTACAACTGTATTAGGAAAAGGTCAAATAGTATTATCTAGGATGTGGCCAGGGAAAAGCCATGAATTACAAACAGAATTCCACAATAAGCTTTAAGGGAGGTGTGAAAACCCTGTGTGGTGTTAAAATTAATGAATATAATTTTATATAATTTTAGCTCCACTCATTCAATGGGTTTGCTCAGAGTTAAAATTCAGTTGAGTATCATCCTCTGTGCTTAAAATATAACTTTATGTTATATGGTCAAATTAATTTAAATAAGGCAAATGGTTAATAAGGATTGTTGGGAATCCAGAATGACTTTGGACAGCATGGTAACTAGCAAAAAGCAGAAATAAAAATGCTCAGTTTGTCCTGTATGAATCAAGTATGATTTTTGGTCTTCCTTTGTCACATATTATGAATAGAATCAATCAGTTTGACACTTTTTTTCTCCTTGACTTAACATATTATCCATTCATTTATGACTCCTTTTTAGTTATTGATAGAACATTTATATCGTATATGACAAGTCTCATCATAATATAAAATACTTTTGCAATATGTTTGCAGATTTATTAAGGAATATTAATTGCTAATCATTTACTTAATCTTGACAATAGAATAATACAAGAGACCTAGTTATTATTTACTTCTTAACACATTTTTTTGCCCTGCTCTTCAGTCAAAAAATGCTCCTAGAGAGGCTTACATACAATCATTAAGAACAAAACAGTCCTTGCCTGCAGGGTTAGAATCTGAAATACATGACACAAATGGCAAAATAGATGAGAAGGGAAGAAGAAACAAGTACAATTTCTTAAAATTAAACACTAGTTCTTATAATGACCCAATTGAATGGAAACAGTCCAGGGAGAGGCAGTACCAAATGTAGCTGGCTCCCCTCGCTGAACTGACAGTTGCCTTTCTTTCTTTCTTCTCTCTCTCAGGCCACATGCAAACTATACCTGTCAGCTCCCTATAGCACAGGCCAAATCACCTGGAAAATTAAGGACCTATACTCTCATCCCATGAAGCCCCAACATTGGTAGCAGCAGGTGTGATACAATAAGGGGTGGAGTGGGGGTTAAATCTGCACTCACTCTCCAACACTTACTGAGGATTTTGGGCAATTCACTATCTTTCAATTTAATCCAACTCACACAATTGGAAAAATCATGGGTAGGCAAACTAAGGCCCGGGGGCCGGATCCAGCCCAATCGCCTTCTAAATCTGGCCTGTGGATGGTCCGGGAATCAGCGTGTTTTTACATGAGTAGAATGTGTCCTTTTATTTAAAATGCATCTCTGAGTTATTTGTGGGGCCTGCCGGGTGTTTTTACATGAGTAGAATGTGTGCTTTTATTTAAAATGCATCTCTGGGTTATTTGTGGGGCATAGGAATTCGTTCTTTTTTTCCTTCCCCCCCCCCAAAAAAAATATAGTCTGGCCCCCCACAAGGCCTGAGGGACAGTGGACCGGCCCCTGCTGAAAAAGTTTGCTGACCCCTGGGCAAAATGATACAGTGGGTAGGTAGGAGAAAAACTCTGTGTGATCCTTGAATGAAGAATGGAATAAACTAGGAGAAAATTAGGCTCTTTGAATGAATAATGGCATAAAAGTATAATAAATACATAAAATACCATCTCACATCCCCAACAAGATCATATAGCCACAATTTACCCTTTCCTCTTAATCTGCTATTTTGCCCATTTGGATCCATGGTCAATCTGGATTATCTGGGGAACCTGTTGCCCTACCCCTTCAAAAACAACATGGAAGTGACTGATTTCTTTCTTTGGGGGTGGAAAGGTCTAAAACCTATGTGAGATCTTGTTGTTGCTGTTGCTGCTGCTGCTGCTGCTGCCATACTGAATGAGGAAGCCTCTTTCCCAGAGAGTACTTCAGATGGAGCAGCTGGTGCTCAGCAGCCATTTCTGAAATTTTGAATAACTCTTGAGTTTATACTGTTTCTTTTTTGCCTCATTTATGTGCTATTGTGTTTTCTGCTATAATTATAGTGATGTTTGCTAATTTTGTAATGCCATTCTTGTCCCTGTGAGCGGCTCTGAACTCAGAGCTGTTGGAAAAGTTGAATACAAATATTCAATCAAAAATAAATCCTTATACTCTCAATAGGGAACAGAAGAAAGCATTTGAAGCAGACAGACAGCCTCTGATCCCCAACTTTCAGCAGACACATAACTTAACTTTAAATGTAGCTATGTAATTTAGTGTCAGCCATGAAGGGATACTTTGATTTGTACTTTTAATTAAAACTGCTTTACACTGTGCTCCTTGATGGAACTGTAAAAACACTGGGCTGTATCGACTTGTGTCCTTCCACTCACAGAAGGTTCTTATATCCAGCAGAGGCTTCCATAAATTGTAGTAGAGAGGTGCGCCCGGCACCCCCCCATATCTGCTTCAGAAGATTGGGAGATCCCTCTAAACATACGAGGTGTCATATAAAGGCTAAACAGAAATGGGGAATTTGCAAAAAAATCATTTCCTCCCTGTTCTATTCATTGAAACTGGTTCAAAGAACCTTCTATGAATGGAATGGCACAATTGAAACTTAAGGAGTAACCCTGCACCTCATAGAAAATAGAAAGTGTTTATTGTATGCTTTATTGTTGTTACTCACCCAGGAATCTTTGGACAGAGGGGCAGGATCTACATTTTTAATAAACAACTAAAATAAATGTGAATCACATCCAAACAGCAGCAATTGGCGTATTAAACACCATTCAATCGTGTGTTATTTCATTCTGCTTCTGTCCTAGAACTAACTTCTATTCATTTGCACATTACAATGCCTTATTTTAATAGAATAAAAGTGACACGGAAATACACATGCCTTCAATTCTTCCTTTCAGGCACTTTTAATCTCACAATGCACTCTCTTAAACACAAACACAGTCTCTCCTCTGTGCTGAATTGCTGGATTTTTCAAATGCGTGTGTCACAGCCTTTACATTTGTTAGTATAAACCAGACACTCAATGCTTTATCCCTGTCATTTGAAGGCGTGTTGAGAGACAGAAAACAGAACAATGTATGTTTAAGAGGGCTTGGCTATCAGCTTTGAACATTTGCCTGGATTTTTTTTAAACCGTATGTGAAAGTCTACTTTGGTTTTTGAACCATGGTTAAAAATACCCCCACAGAATTAGTTCCAAGCAATATTTAACCAATGTATAAATAGTCAATAAAAAGAAGTGTGGTGAGTTTATTCTTTTTAACGGATTGCAACTGTACCTGAGCTCTTCAGAGCCCTGCAGTCTCCGCTAGAGTTTCTGTCTGTATTCGTTTCCAGAATACAACAAAGAAAACCTGATTCCACTGAACAGAAGAGATAGTCGTTACTTATTATTTCTGAGAGAGGGCAGTCTTTGTATAAATGTTTGGTTTCAAGAGATACACAGTGAAAACCTGTAATTGCCAGTGAAAACAGGAAGACAAAATGATGCCTTAGAGGACCTGTGGCAATTGGCAAATGGCTACCCACAGTGGTGGGCCTTGGCATCGCAAATTTCAGTAGTGCCCTGTGCAACACCAAAATTTGGCACCCAGTTTCTCAGCTTCCACCAACACAGATGGTTCCAAAGTGGGGATTGGACACATTTATGGACGAAGACACTCTAAACAGCTAATAGTCTTGATAGCTGTATATCCAGCGTCAGAGGCAATATGACTCATTGCCCATTGCTAGGAGTCACAAACAGCAGACTGCCCACGTCCTCCTTGTGGGCTTCTTATAGGTTGGCCACTGTAAGAACTAGGATGCTAGTTGGATAGGTCTTTCATCAGATACAACTGGTCTTTTCTTATGTTCTTAGGAGCTGATTAAAGGGAGGCTGGCCAAAACCTTAGGTTTTAGCTTTGTGCTTCTGGTAGGAACAACTGACCAAATGTTTTCACTGGGGGAAGGCATCCTACATACCTATTTTGAGTATCCTTCAAACCATATGAAAATGTGTTTCTCTCTGTGATGCCTAGACAACATGGCTAAGTACAATAATTAATTATTATATTATATTATATTATATTATATTATAATTATATTATTCTCTTCATCAGAAGATCACAGGGCAGTTTACAATGGAGCTGGTCACTTCTCAGAAGCTGTAACACAGAACTTAACTTTCCTTTTATGCTCCCAGAGGATTTTCATCATATTAACTGAACAAAAAATAAAAAATGTATAATACAATGGAATGCCATCAATCTACCAAACCATGTTTTCCAGGAAAATATATTTCGAAGTGTTTATTCAGCTATGACAGCCAGACATAGGCATGCCTGCTTTAGATTTATTAAACTCCAAACATTTCAATATGACGTTTTGCAGATGCTTATGCCCAGCCATCCAATTCATAGAGATATTGCTGCCTCAAGTACCCCAGAACCCAATTCTTCAGAAAATGAAAATTCAACAGCAATTGCAATATGAGGGGGTTTGCCTTCAATAATTTGTTGGAGGGGGTCTAATTAAAATGTTGTAGACAGATGCATTTTAATTTAGCATCTTCTGCTCATTAGAATTTAACACTCTTTCGTTGTCCTCTATTAAGTTTAATTCTTGCTTGTAACAGTCAAGAGGATGCAGATGGAAACAAAACTGACCAGAAAGAAGAAAGGAATTAGGATAGGTTAAAGGAGTTTTCAAAATAGGTTTTGAATAGTGCTTGGGTTTTTTTTTAATTACACCTGGGGGGAACCATCTGAAAAACAATTAGGAGTAATTTCTAAATGCTTTCTAAAGCTCGTACAAAGTGTTGGGATTTTTGTGGTTGGTGGGGAGGTGAGCTTGTACACTGTGACCAGTAAAGAACTGCCTGCAGATCATCAAACAGGTTCAATGTAATCACCAGGTCGCAAATGAACATGCATAACATTTCTCTTTAATAAAGCAGTTTCCCTGTTCAAATGTAATGGAAAAGTGTGGTTTTCTATTACAGTGTGAGAGAGAAGAGGGTTAGCAGTCACAACACTTGTTCTCTATCAAATGAACCATCGTTTATCAAACTGAGATAGTTATGTTTGCAGTGACGGAGAAAGGGGGTGCGGTCCACCCAGGGTGTCATCACTGGGGGGGGGGTTGACAAAATGAGTTGCTGTTCATTTGGTTGGATTTAAAAGGGGGCTCACGAAACTTTTTAGGAGTGACATGGTGGCTTAGGTGCCTGCATGTTCCGCGCTGCCTGAAATGGCAGTGTGGGACTTGCGTCTGCCTACTGCCTCTCCCTCAGCCGCCCTACAGCTATGGGGGAGGCGGCAGAGAGGCTCCACGTGGTGGAGAGACTTGCCCCGCCCCTATGGGTGGATCGCCCCTGGCTGCAGGACACCCCCCCCCACCAGGCACCCGAGCAGCTAGCTCCGTCGCTGTATGCTTAAATTGCACCACCATTTTTAAAAGCAATCTTCTGGTACTCCTCTTTCAATGCTAAGTGCCAGATGGCGAGTTTATATAATTAGGCAGCAAATCTTCAACTGGGCCATTTTAGACCAGGGGTCAGCAACCTTTTTCAGCCGTGGGCCGGTCCACCATCCCTCAGACCATGTGGTGGGCCAGACTGTATTTTTTTTGGGGGGGTGAACGAATTCCTATGCCCCACAAATAACCCAGAGATGCATTTTAAATAAAAGGACACATTCTACTCATGTAAAAACACACTGATTCCCGGACCGTCCGCGGGCTGGATTGAGGGCGACTGGGCCGCATCCGGCCCACGGTTGCCTACCCCTGTTTTAGACCATTGTAGATGAGGAGTCGTATGTTTGAATCCTTGTCGAGGGGAGGGGGGAGCCACCTCTCTACATGTTCAAATTGCATGCCATGGAAAAGAATTGGCCACCTCGCCTACATGTAAGGACTTCACATATAAATTCATGGCTTACAGCTCATATTCTTAGTTGGATTACCTGGGACATTCAAGTCTGGAAGAAGTGGGATGGGTGGTTATTGGAATCAGACAGAAATCAGAGCTTGTGGCAGAAGTGGGAATAAGAGAGAGAGAGAAATGAGTGGACACTGCCTGCAGGAAACTGGAGGGCATCCTGCTCTAGAGCAGAGAAATGAAACTATTCTGACAGCACAGATGGCCAGCAGATTAATGGCGATTCAAAACCCTGGTTTTAGAAAGAGAAAAACCAAGTGCAGAACACAGCTGCAGTTTTTACCTTTGGATTAGGCGACTCTTATTAGTTTAATGCTTCTACACCATATAATCTATTTGTTTCACAATGCAGGCTGTAACTAAACGTATCTTTACAAAAGGAACATCCTCCAAGGTCCAAGCTTCAATTCCAACCATTTTTAGCCTCTGTCCCCCTGAATGCACAACATGCCATAACAAAAAAGAGAGAAAGGCTCTTTGAAATTCATCACCTTCCCTCATTTCCTACTCCCATCTCTATGACCTATTAAAACCTCATTCTTCCTTCTTAGCAAGTTTCCTGCTTCGGAATCCCTTTTTTCAGACTCATTCCTAAACACCTGAAACTGAATTCAAATTAATGTGAAGTCTGACAGCTCATTAAATCAATGCATGAGTTTCACGTAACAGAAAACAAGGTGGCTCTGTGCAAACAAGTTTATCAGGAAATTTGCTGCCAAAGTATTTGCCTTTTTTTCCATCACCAAACCTGTTGGTTCTGAACTTGATGTGAACTTGACATGCCAAAGGGAGTGGATATTTATAAATCCAATTTAAGATGTAGTTAAGGCAGATGGGCTGTAGGAATAAATAACTGTGCCTTCCATATTTTGTGATAGTTTGGGTATGTGATTCATGGGCATAATCCTCATCTGAATTTCCTTCTAGTTCGTGACTGGAGATGGTGAACTAAGCAATGTTGCAATTCATCTGAATACTGTATACTTTCCATCCAGATACCAAGTATAAAGGAAACCTAGATCAAGTATAAAGACTTAGTATCCTCATTTAAAGCTAACATTGGGAACAGAGGAATCTGCCTTATGCCAAGTCAGACCATTCATCCATCTACTTCAGTTCTGTTTACACAAACTGGCAGTGACTCTCCGGGGCTTTGGACTAGCAGCCTCTCCCAGCCTTACTTGGGAGATGATGGGAATTGAACTTGTGACCTACTGAATGCAAAGCAGGTATTCTACCACTGGGTTATGGCCCTTCCCCACTGCCGATTTCTCAACCACCCTAAAAAGATTAGGGTGAAAAATTGCCTTCCTGCCCCTCCTTTCTCTCTTCTCCAATACAAATTCTTTCCCCTCATCCCGCAGCTCACTACCCAATAACCAAGACTAGCCATAGTGAGTCCTAGCCAAGTGCCATCTTACTCAATTATATGAAGCAAGTTTGAATGCTATAACAGGGAGTTGTGCTCGTGTTAACCACTGTCAGTGGAAATATAGATGTAATCTTAAACCGCAGGTAATACAAATTTTGTTTCACAATTCTGTGGTTCTAAGGGAAAGATGAGGGAGATAGATGGTGGGACCATCTACAAATATAGCCTTTTCCAGATCTTTTAATCCTGACTAAGAAATCCGCTGTATTATGTTTGTACTGGGTAAACTGAAATAATTTTTTTAAAAAACCTCAACCAATTATACTGTGGTTCGTGTGCTCCCAGGCATTCTATTCCAAATCACTGCAATTGCTTTTATTCGGGGGGGGGGGGAGAGAAGAGTGCATTTGCTTTTTTATATTAAAAGAAACCCTTTTCTCCCCCGCTTTCTTCTCACATTTACTTATGCCCAGCTTCAGGTATAAGCAGTTTCACTGCCCTTAAAGGTTACCCCTGGGTCCTTCTTTATCTTTACCACAGAAATAAAATTAACGCAGCCCTGGGGTTGGAAGCAAACCATTATATACTTGTGCTTAACACACTTTTATACACACATTTAGGATCTATCAATTTAGAAGCTCTTGTTCACCACCCACAGCTACTTCCTCTTAGCCTAGCAGAAAAATAGTTCTTCGCTGCTGCAGGCTAATTACACCATCTGTTTAGCCACCATACAGCAACGCTACAGACATAGCACATTAACTCCTTTAACATTCCCAAACGGAGCTGCCTTGGGCTGCCCTCATACTGCTTCAGACTGCGAAAGACACAGTTGGGGCAGAAGGCAGTGGAACTCAAAAACTCCCTATTATTTGTATTCCTTGCTTCCTCCAATACAGCTGCAGTGCTGAGTCTCCACAGGGACTTCAACAATCTGACAATTTCCCTCCACCTCACCTCAGTGCTGTAGTTGCCAGTTGTCAGGACTGGCAATAAAAACCATCAATCTCCCTTTCTCACACATACACACAGGCGAACCCATAGAAAAAGGGAGAAAAATCCACGCAAGGCAGCACGGCTTGTCAAAAGAAATAGGCTGTTCCCAGGCAGAGCATGCAAAACAGAGAAATGATTCAAATACAGTCTGAAGTCTACATTCTAAAGATCTAATGCCCAACAGGCCAATGTTTGGAAATATGGCCTGTCGAACTTTTACACTCTCTTTATATGCACACATCCTTCATACACCTTACGGTGTTCCTGAAACTTTGCGTGTCGAAGTCCCCAAACCACCCCTCAAATAATTCACACATCAGACAGAATTTTAGTTTTAGTTTTTGGCATGATTTTGGCCACAACTTTATTAAAATACAAACAATGTGAGTGATTGCTTAGGCATTGGTTAAGACCAGGGGTGTCAAACTCAAATTCATCGGGGGCCGCATCAGCAGTTTGGTCACCCTCAAAGGGCCGGTTGTATCTGTAGGACTATGTGTCCACTCTTTACTATCATAAATTATTGTCACTGCATTCAATTATTACTGCTTTTTGTATTTTAAATATATATTACATATATATGTGTGTATGATTATATATAACATATTTCATTTTCAACTGCATATTACTCAGTATGTGTGTGTATATATAATAATAATATAAGGTTTCAGGGGGAGGGGGCATGTTCAGGGAGGAATTAAGGGGCAAAGGGGGATATTTTAGTAAGGTTTCAGGGGGAGGGGGCATGTTCAGGGAGGAATTAAGGGGCAAAGGGGGATATTTTAGTAAGGTTTCAGGGGGGATGTTCAGGGAGGAATTAAGGGGGAAAGGGGTATATTTTAGTAAGGTTTCAGGGGGGATGTTCAGGGAGGGATTATGGGGGGAGGGAGCATGTTCCTCACTCGTTTCTGAGGGAAGCCGGAGAGTTGCTGGCGAGTCCGGCAAGAGGCTTCCTTTCTGCCAGTGACTCAGCTCACAAGATGAAGTGGGAAGGAACGTGCAGCGAACGGGAGAGCAGCTTTGGAAAGCCCACGAGGCCAAAACGGCCGAAAATCAAAAGCCTTGCCGGGTTCACCCGGCAAGGAAAAAATGGTGCGGGGGGCTTCCCCCACGCAGCAGAAAGCCGCGCGGGGCACCCGCGAGGCGGCAAAAAGCCGCGCTGGGCCAAAACGGCCCGAAAATCAAAACCCTTGCCGGGATCTCCCGGCAAGGATAAAATGGTGCGGGGGACCTCTCCGACGCGGCAAAAAGCCGCGCGGGGTGCCCCCAACGCGGCAATAAGCCGCGCTGGGCCAAAACGGCCCGAAAATCAAAAGCCTTGCCAGGCTCACCCGGCAAGGAAAAAATGGTGCGGGGGGCTTCCCCGACGCGGCAGAAAGCCGCACGGGGCACCCCCGAGGCGGCAAAAAGCCGCGCTGGGCCAAAACGGCCCGAAAATCAAAAATGGTGCGGAGACGCTGCAGCCAACCCCAGAGCTTCGCGCCTCGGCTCCCCCGCCTACTTCTCGTGAGTGGCCACGCCCACCGCTCCCTCCACCAATCCGCCTTCCCGACTCTGTCCCTGGCGGGAAACAATATGCACTCCGAGTCTTCCTCTCTCCGCTCTGCTCCCTTCCTCTCGCGCGCGCTGACCTTCGCTGCCCACCGCCAATCAGCGCGCGCTCGCGGGCCACATGACGAGGTCTCGCGGGCCGCATTTGGCCCGCGGGCCTTGTCTTTGACACCTCTGGTTAAGACTATCTGTCCCACAGGGGACAGAACTGACGACCGTCAGTAAGGGGAAAACCCTCTGGAGAGATAAAGGGAGCCGGGTGGTCTGACTCTCCCCTCAGGCTCCCAGGGCTCTTGCACGGCCCTAGCCCCCGACCGGGGGTTCGGACAAAAGCATCGAGCCCCTGGATTCCTTTAATGGAATTCCCCTAACACCAGCATCAATTGGAGGGGCAGACACAGTCAATCATAACCCCTCCACCAACCAACATAATAACCAATACCTAACCGCCAACCTTACAAGTTGTGACTATTTGCTACGCAGTAGGCGAAAACCAGATGGCACCAGCCAATCAGCCAAATGGAAAAAATTCCTACCAGGCCCCTGCCCCAACAGCAGATGACCCCATGACAGGCATAGCAATGTCAACGCAGAGGCCTAAATTATAGGGAGGGAGGGCGGGTGATCAGAAGCACACAGCCAAGAGGGAGATCACGTTGCAAACCCACCAATATATATCCGCTGGGCTGTCCATCAATAAATTGCAACATACAATTCGCCCCAACAACACCCAGGGTCCAATCACAACAGTGGCCATCCATACGATCCTGCCCAGCACCAGAGGGGTGACTTGCTGGCCCCCACCGCAACACGTGCTCTCCATGAAGGAGAACACGCTTTACAGAACAGGCCCTCTGTTTAGAAAACTTATTAGACCTTCTAGAACACCATATCCTAACAAAGCAGCTTCTCTGGGTTTACCTCTCAAGCTCTCATCATCCCTCTACCACTTTCTTCCCAAGCTGCCTGACCCCCATCAGCTGTGGCTCCTACACATACCAGTATCTTACTCCTTTCCCTTTAACAGGGGTGAACTTTGGTCTTTCAAATTTTAGTGGTGCCCGGTGCACTGCCAAAATTCAGCACACATGCCCCTAAGATGTGTCGGGTATAAATAGTAAAAATATCATTATCGAATGGGTCGTTCCAATTTTCATCAGAGAAATGCTGGAAGGTATGGTATGTGTGAATACAACCATTTTCCAGTTTACTCCAAAGCTTAAATGACTGAGTAGCAACCAATACATTTTATGGTTTGTCAAATATTTGAGTTGAATATACTTACCTTTTGAGAACATCTTCAACCGTGCTAAGAATACCTCCCCCTTTCAATTAGTTTTTGGCAGTCCTGGTAGAAGTTTCCTTTTTTTTTTTTTTTTTTTTTAAATAATTTTTATTAAATTTTCCAATTTTTGTCCAGCCCCGGTTCAGGCCAGATCACATACAATGTATACAATCTCTGATGACTTCCTCACACCCCCCCTCATTGTTTTCATTTTTCATAATATACATTCTTACCAGGTTTCTATTTCCACATCTTTAACATTTCCATAATTTCTTAATTTCAAATCGTTTACCACCCACTCACATCTTTAGCATTCTTATCCTTTTCTTTAATCAGATCCCTATTCCCCCCCCCAGTCCCAGGTGCAGACTATTTCAGTATCAAAATTACTTATCATTTATAATATCCAATTATAATTCAATATCAAAATTACTTATCATTTATGGTAACTATCCATCTTATGTCATTATTTTCCAAAAATCGTACTGTAATCATTTCCTGCCATGCCTGGTAGAAGTTTCCACTCATTCATTTACACTGAGTTCAGTGTCAATTAGCGACACCATTTATACAGGCAACTGTCTATGTAGCATCATTATGTCCTCCTGTTCACCATATAATCCCTGAGAGAGTGAGGGGCTAATCAAGGAAGCAGCAGCCTAAGAGAAATTTTAAAGGGATCTCTCTTTTTAAAATACATTTAAAAATAAAATAAAAAAGGTAAAGGATTCCTGACAGTTAAGTCCAGGCGCGAACGACTCTGGGGTTGCGGTGCTCATCTTGCTTTACAGGCCGAGGGAGCCGTTGTTTGGCCAGCATGACTACCGTAAGTCGTTTCTGGTGAAACCAGAGCAGCGCACAGAAACGCCTTTTACCTTCCAGCCGGAGAGGTATCTATTTATGTACTTGCACTTTGATGTGCTTTCGAACTGCTAGGTTGGCAGGAGCAGGGACCGAACAACGGGAGCTCACCCCGTCGCAGGGATTTGAACCTCCAACCTTCCGATCGGCAAGCCCTAGGCTCAGTGGTTTTAGACCACAGTGCCACCTGCGTCCCGTTAAAATACATAAGTACTGTTTATTTGTCTTTGAAATTTATAGATTTTTTAAAATAAATATTTCAGACAGCCTTTTTAGCACTTGCAAATGTATCTAAGCTATGTGATCCTCTGCATTTTTATCAGTCAGCATTCTTATTAAAAATATAATCAAAGTATAATAAATAATAATAATAATAATAATAATTTATTATTTATACCCCGCCCATCTGGCTGGGTTTCATTATGGCTAACATTTCCTTTCTCTGCCTAGCTCACTGCATCCTTTCTATTCAATTTCATTTTCAATAAAAGCAATTGTATCCAACAGGATTAAGATGAATCTTACAAGGGTTTTCAACCCTACAAAAATTATTAAGTAGATACCCGATAACCAAAGCAAAATAATATTCACTTCAACTTCTTGGAAAACTTTAGCTCATTATATAATTGGGCAATGAAGAATCTCTAGGCATCAAAAGAATGCAATGTTTAAAACGATCACTTTCACAAAACAGACTAACAGAAAAGCCCTCTTAGCCTGACTTCATCTCTGAACTTTTGAAAAAGCGACACATAATCAGAGGATACACAAGCTCATTCCACTCTATACTTCAAGACAAGGCTTACTAGCGTCACAGAAGCATTGATAATAAAATTGAATAGGAAGGATGCAGTGAGCTGAGCAAAGAAGGAAAATTTTAGTCATACCTGATTATGTTATTCTCAGAAGAACACTCCGATAAAAACACAGTGGAACAAATACATCTGCATTTAACTGCTAAACATATTATTTGAAATACTGAGATATATATATATATATATATATATATATATATATATAAACCTGGATGTTTCAAAGACAAAATAGCACTCATTTAAACATTTATATTTCAAAACTGAGAATTACTTTAACGTTCCTTGGTAGGCTACTCATCTACAAATCAATTTAGATGTCATTTTAACAGTAGAGCTCTGTACCAAGGAAAAGGATAAAAAAGTCCTTGAACACTGCAAGAAATAAAACCTATTTTCATTAGCCAGCTTTTATTCATGTCTTCTAATTACAGCCTTTCTTTGTTCCAACATTTTCTACCACTAATGAAACCATAATTAAAAAAGATGGGGGGGAGGCATCCACTAAAACAGAGACTTAGCTTGTGTAACTTATTCTGTCTGAATTTAACTACCATTGGAAAATTACTAAATGGATTAAGCCACAGTACATGTGGTCAGTGCTACCTAGCAAAAAGCTAGCTATTCATTAGTGCTGCACACAAGCACTGTGTGTGTACGTGTATACAGATATTATGGCTACATCTCAAAAATGTCTTTAGATATGGCTTGGCACAGCTTCAATATTACAGACTGCCAGCAATATTAGGGATTGCCAGCAATAAAAGCAGAGTGTATGCTACAGGGAACACATTAAGTGAAAACAAGTCTCTGTACGCTTCTGTATTTCGGGGGTAGCAAAGCAAAGTAAAACTGAGTATTTGGCCCAGAGATAACACACCCATCCTCTTGGCCTTTTCAACTAATGGAAAAATACCAAGCTAGCCAACAACGTTGTATTATATAGATAAAGATCAAGAGCTGTACTGCAGCAACCTTTTTTAAAAAAAACCTTAATGTGGAAAAAACTTTAGCAAAAGTCAACCAGTGGTGAAAATCCAGCAAAACTGGGCAAGACTGGTTTGTCACATGGTCTCTGTTGTCACCACAGGTTGAATAAGCAATAAGTTTGCAGCTTGACCAAGACAGCAGAGATTCACGCATTAGTGCAAGGCACCAAAGAGAGGTGTGATTCTCAAGAGCAACAGAGAATTGTACCTTCTTTTTGGAGGATATTTCTAAAGCTTAAGCTCAAGCCTTCTTAAAGTGAAAGGCAGAAGGTTGCATGGGCAGGTTTTGAACCCAAACACAATTGGCTTTGTACATTAGAAATGAAATCATAAAAAGGAAAATGTGTCCTCCTCCCTCGCAGGATTTCAGAGTTCCAAATTAGCCAGTCCTTTTTGCAGAGTGGCACCAATACATTGGCAAACCAACCTTCTCTCATTTATCTATTTCTAAGCTGGACAGCTGTGTGTGTGCCAGTTGCTTCTGTTTTCTCCTCTTTTCATTTATTTGTGTCTGCATCCCCACCCCCCAAATCCAGGTTATCAGAGCACATCAGCAATTGTACATATTGATGAAAACAGCACAAATAAATGTTATTTTGATGTGATGGAGAACATGGCCACATTGGTTCTTTTTTTAAAAAAAATGTCCTTTTTTTGTCTATGGACACAAACACTCGTGCACATCAGCAATCTAGCTAGAGAAAAAGACACAAAGGAATGGTATTACATAATTGGAAACTGCAGCACACTTTACATGCCATAACTATGAAATTAATTTTAGAAATGTTGAAAATTAGGAAAAGGGGGAGCACAAGGTGAGCAGAGTGAACTACATAGAAAAGCAAGAGGGAAACCCCCAACCGCACTTACCACTGTGGCTTCATTTGCACAGTATGGTAAGCCAACCTATAGTTTACTGGGACCATGCAAATGTGCCAACTTCTGGAGAGAAGTTCATATAGCTTTGATTCTCCCTGGTCTGTTTTTTTTTTTAGGGCAGCACATTATGGCATGTTTGTTTTTCAAACCTCTGACCATGTTTGATGTTTCTCCTTTTTCTTCTAACATAGGACAAACCTTTGGCTACAGATAGTGATAAAGGGTAAGGCGCCTTAACCACAATCCCAGGTTCAGATTACAAAGACAAACCTTAGTTTGGCTGGCCTGCCACACCATGTGGTGATGCTGAGCAAAATGGAACAAGAAAGAGTCAAGCAGATATGAGCTCATTTCTGGGAGCCATCACATCTATGCTGTCCCAGCAAGCCATAGTTTGGACTTACCATGCTGTCCAAACAAGGCCTGCATGTTTTCATGTTCAAATGGGAACTGATATCTCTCAGTTCCCTCTCACTGGTGCTCTTTTGAAGATAGGAAGTTGCCTTATATCAAGTCAGACTATTGGTCCGCCTAGCTCAGTACTGTCTATGGTGACTGGCAGTGCTTTCCATCATTTCAGAAAGGGGACATTTTCAGTCCTACCTGAAAATGCTGGGAACTGAACCTCCGAACTTACTGTATGCATGGAAAACAAAGGCTCAATCACGGAGCTGTGGCCCTTGGCAGCCCTCCAAAATCTTGTCATTTTGCACCCAAGATTTCTGCAAGTCTTCCGCAGTCTATAATTTAGTACCTGCAAGTTACTTATAACCACACAAATCATGATTATTTGGCAATAAGTGAGTCCCATTGCTTTCACAGGAACTTGGGGCTGAAAATGCAATTTTGGAGCAGTCTAGCCATGAAGAGTCACTTGTGGCCCACCATTTTTCTTCCAGTGACGTGCATCTCAGTTTATCAGTGGGGGGGAAAGATGATCATTATTTTTTTTAAAGACAGATGTATTACCGGTACATGTATCCATAGCAGAACAGAATTTCCAGACAGTCAAGCCAAACCACTAAAATGACTTGCTTGAAATATGTGCCAAGATTTACCAGTAAGATTACACAGGAATGAAGGGAATGTAGAACACCTATTCATTATTACGTAATCAACTTGGCAAAAAGGCTTAATTGCAACAGTTTCTCCACTGTAGTCTAATGCAAATAGAAAAATTGCTTGAGGGGAGAAAACTCTTAAGATTATTACGGTAACAGCATATAAACCAGACAGGTTCAAATTAGCGGGTTTTGCAACAACAACAAAGGTCAAATGTGGTTTTTTTTTTTTTTTTTTTAAAGGATTATCTCACAAAAATCTCCTCCTAAAGTAGGAACAAGAGTTTCTGTGAGAGTATTTTGTATAAGGCTGGTTCAAAACCACATGTTTTGGTGTCTGATGGTGGCAATTATCAAGAAGTGCTTAGGAGGTGTGTTAGGCTACCATTTCCTCTAATAATGAACTCAGTTGGTTGAATGCCTATCATTTTGGAAGTGAAACAAACTCAAGGGACACCCCAGTTTCTTAGAAATACATACATTTGTAAATGAAAAGAAAGGTTCGCTGCTCCCCCACCAAATACACACACACAGAGACAGACAGACACACACACCTGCCAATGAAGGGATCTTGAGAGTGTATCACTGAAATATGTCTGAGACACTCAATATTTGTGTGTCAATTGCCGGTGGTGTAGGGACATATCCGGAATACCGCAGTTGGCAGCAGTGTCCAGGCAGAAACTGGCAAAATTTCAGGGGAAATCCGGACATATATGGCAGCCCATGGCAGCAGTGTTGTTTTTGCCGATTTTCCATAAAAATAGCTCAAAAATGGCAAAAAAAGAAATTGCAAAAGGAAGCGCAACAACTTTTATGTCTGGATTTTCACTGTTTGAAATATGGCGACCCTATGGTGGGGGACAGAAAGGGGAAATTGGTGGGGAGGGTAGAAGAGAAGGTCAAGTAGGAGTGGCTCATCTGCAGCAATCGCTTCCTGTCAAGGGGTGTCACTGCCACTTACCAAAAAGGGATGGAGCGAAGTGACAGTAAGGGCAGAGCTATGTAAGCACATTGGGACAGCCAATCCTACACTCGTGCCAGTATGCCTAAGCAGCCCTAGCCTCACCAAAGCCTCATCCCAATAGGTAGGCAGCAGTGACACCCCTGACAGGAAGCTATTGCTGCCATCGCATCCCAATGGATGAACTGCTCCTGGAATTGACATACATAGTCCCTGACATATTGTAGGAAGTTTTCTAGAAGGGAGGGGATGCCATCCCAATCTGTAAAACAGCAACCTATCCCCTCACCGCTATGGGAGGTAACAAACAAAAGACACTCAGGTTTGAGTTGGCAGCCTTCAAGCACTATACAGTGGTACCTCTAGTTGCGGACACAATCCATTCCGGGGTGCTGTTTGCACCCCAAAAAGTCCGCAACTAGAGAGGCACACTTCTGCGCACGCACACGGGCGAAATCTGGAAGTATACACTTCCGAGTTTGCCGCGTTCGCAAGCCGAAAAGAAGCAACATGAACCTAACGCAACACGAGGTATAACTGTATAGCAGAGAGGAGCGAAGGCCTGGGAGAAATGGAGAAGAAATGTGTCCTTTACTCCTTTCTCCACACTCACTTCCCCAGGAGGTCTGACTAGTCTCCTGTTCCAGGCCGCCCACATCCCTGAGCATGAGCAGTGCTTTTAGGAAGTGGGAATGCACTGTATCATTTTTTATGTGTTTCTTCATTAGTATCTGGTCATAACGGAGTGACCAAGCTGGTGCTCTGTCATTGGGCTTGGGGCTCATCCATTTGGATGGTGCTAGGTTGACTATCCCTGTTCATAAGATAACCCATACGTCAAGCATAAACAAGTGATGCCAGAGTGTATGAAAGAGAGAGCATGCAACAATGAGTTGAATGCTCCCAACAAAAGCTTCTGGCATAATCAACTGTGCACATCTTTGCTTTAAAACAGCCTGACAACATTACCCACAGAGAAAAAAAATCTTAAAAAGCAGCACAGGAAGCCAAAATCTAATTCAGGAACTATGTCATTTTTGGAAATAACGATAACGACGAAGGTCTCCCTTTAAGTATCTACCCGTTTCGAGCTGTTTAGCATTTCTAGCAACACACTTTAGAAAATGGGAGTCAACAAGTGATTTTCAAAAGCACAGCTGACGCAGCACCTCCCTCAGACCTCTTAGACCTGCTCAACAGAATTCAAAGCTAGTTCACCCACAGCCACCTCCAATTTTGCTTTCATTTCTGCCTCCTCACAGAGGGATAAATGGAAAGTTACAGTGGGAAAATGGCACAAATTCTTAGCATAGGCTCCGTAAATGACTGCAGTTTTGCCAGGAGAGGGGAAAAGAACACAGGTTACACAGGCTACAAATTGAAAAGATTAAATCCAATTTGTTGGTTCTCTCTCCTGGGTTAGGTTTCTATACTGAAACTTCTCTCTGAGCTTTTGCTACAGGCAGAAGTAATATGCTCAAATATTAAAAACAAAAACAGATTTCTGAAAACAAATATGACCTGCACCCAAAGCTATCACACACACACACACACACACACACAACTCCCCCCCCCAACAAAATCCTTTGATACCTTGGATCCATTGAGTAATATTGCATAGCTAGAAAAGGCCAAGGAAACAGGTCAAATATAATAAACAGCCTTTACCTACGATACTGAGAAGTCAGCGAATGGATAAAGGAATCTGATAACAGAGATCAGATGCACAGGGTGGGCAAATACCATAGAAAATGAACAGAACACCAAGATAGGCTGAACAAGCATAGTAAACATTATGAGACTATCTATAACCCCTAATCATTAAGTTACTTTTTTTTTTAAGAGAAATCTTTAGTTGTATTTTTAATATAACATTACATGATTTGGGCTTTTTCATGCAGCGGCATGCAGCTACCAGTCATTATCGTTAAGTGTGGTGCAATAAAGTAATTCACATGCATGAATTACTTGATATTACTTGATAATAAGCAGCAATTCTCGCAGGACAGGGGTGGGCAGAAGCCAAAACTACTGGTAGATCACTGGATTATTTGCTGGACATTGGCAAGAAGTTGCAGCTCCCAATTGATTAATCACAACAACTTCTCAAAGGTTCTCCCCACCACCACCCCATGCCTCAGATTCAGTAGTTTGAATCCCTGATGTGTAAGTAACACAGATATACATATGCAGGTCATATGCAGGCATGGCTCATGGGGTGCAGTAACTATGTGATTCTGACCCTGAGCCACTATTTTACTGTACATTCCCACAAGCTACTGGACTTTGACCACCAAAACCAAAGGTGATGAACTTGTTGTTGGACTACAACTTCCATCGTCCTTGACTGCTGTAGATAATGGAAGTTGGGAATCCAGCCAGGTTTGTTCCCCCCCCCTTTTTTTTTGTCTGTGAAATGTGAGCAGGTGTAACACTGACCTAGTTCACACATCACAGCAACCAAAGTACGGCTTACCTGGAGTTTGCAAAAATTCTTGATCTCAGAGAGCAGATCATACCTGCTTTGCTCCAACCTGGGCTTTTTAGCTCAGCACAGGAAAGCAGCTAAGCCAAGGTTTGGCTTAGTGTGCCAACTGAACCCAGGATAATAGTTAAGATCCCTCCTCCTCAACCACAAGTTGTACCCGTAAGTAAACCTGGGCTCCACTGCATGGTTAACTATAAGAGACCTTAACCATGATCCCAGGTTTGAAGGACAAACCTTAACTTAGCTGTTACACTGAGATAAAAAGCCCAGGCCAGCAGGGAGCAAAATGGGTGCAATTTCCTCCTTGAGAGCCAGCATGGTTTAGGTTAGCTTTACGTGACACCAAACACGGCTACTATCTGAAAAAGTATTTTTTGTATTAACATTATTATTGATCTAATATTTATAAATCCTTAATTCAGGATAAATTCTGAACCCAGTGACCACATAAACTACACATGCGAAAGTCAAGCACTAGCTTAGTTCTTCAAAATAAAATTCTATTATTTTATTTATTTATTTTCAACCCATGCAACAATAGGCTAAATTTCTCATGGGATAAACTATTTTTCTGTCATTCTGAAGCATGCCAAACTTCAGAAATCCTAAGATGGGAAATATTTCTTAATTGTGCTTATTTTGAGGCAGATGTGTTTCTTATTTGTTTTGCTTGTAAAAGAGTGTAATTGCCAACACACACACACACACACATACACACCCCAAAAGGGCAATCCAATATTTTGCTATTGTATCTTGAACAATGAAGTTGAAACTGCATAAAAACATTATCAATGAAAACACAACAAAATATTTAAGGCTGGAGCTCCATGTATGGCTTCCACAGCTTGGTGATACATGCTTGCTTGGTGTGAGAAACACAGACACAAATGAGTTAATATTTATTTTATCAATTTCATTAAAAATATTGGCAAGTCATCGTTCATCCACTGATACCAATGTGGGGTACAGAATTTAAATTGGACCAACCAGCTAAATCATATAATAGATAACACACACACACCCTAAAAACCTCACCATCCAAACAAAGGTATCTAAGAAACAGCAGAATAGGTTAATATTCAATACTTCCAAAAGCAACAGCCCAAACTGGGTATGACAACTTCTAATGTGCTCCCAAGATAAAAATGTGCTATTGGGAGATTGATGTGTGTGTGTGTGTGTGTGCATTTAAGCATCCCCGATAGCAACAATACAGCCAAATTCCAGTTTCAAAAGTTATATCAACAAGTAAAGGATTTGCTTATGCTAGATTGCTTTTTATAACTCTGCTTAGCATCTGTGTGTATAATACCTCAAAGCAAACTGATATGCTTTTCCTGCACAAGTTTATCTTACCCATCTCAAAAACTAAGCATATGGCCAGTACTCATCAGTGCCATTTAGATGTAGGACAAAGATTACAAAGATTACCCTCTACCACCACAGACACACCCAGCCACAATAATGCAAGAACACAGACTAAGCACCTGAAGGCTTTTTCACTACCTCATTTGAAGATCAAAACTTCAGATAGGCAAAGTTGCTCTTACAGCTCCAATTAGTAGTTCTGCATGAACATAAAGGCACTGCTAAATGTATGAAGAAATTACGGGATCATAAAGGCCAGTTCTAACCACTATGAAAACAATACAGAACTGTAAATTGAGGTGGGTAATCTTATTTCTTACCAAGGGCAAAAGGCAAAATCGGGAAGAGCAATAGATGTGACTCTTACTTTTGTATTGTAGGCTACATTCCAGCCACATAAAATCACAGGGGTTCTACAAAGACACACACACACCCTTCGCTATAGCCACCCATGCAATTACCATTATCCCAATTCAGTGATATATCTCAGACAAGTAAAAATACTAAAGGAGAGTGTCAAACAGGTCTAGTGAGAGCTGTGGCCTGAGGGAAAGGGGTGTTGAGGGAGAGAGCCCTGAGAGACAGACAGAAACGCCCCTGCACTTGAGGTTCCTCACCTCACCTGTTGTAAATGCGTAACTATTCAGCTTGGAGAGTGGTAAATGGTCTATCCAGCATACAAAATTTTACCTGGATTTGGGAAGATGCGGCTTAATCTATTTATAAGCAAGCTATGTATGAGGAAACCGCCTCTCTCCTTGTGCAACTCTCATGTACAGTGGTACCTCATAAGAACTTAATTCGTTCCGGAGGTCCGTTCTTAACCTGAAACTGTTCTTAACCTGAGGTACCACTTTAGCTAATGGGGCCTCCCGCTGCCACTGCACGATTTCTGTTCTCATCCTGAAGCAAAGTTCTTAACCTGAGGTACTATTTCTGGGTTAGCGGAGTCTGTAACCTGAAGTGTCTATAACCTGAGGTACCACTGTACAGGCATTGGCCTCGCACCAGTGGTCAGGGGTGTGGGAAATAGTAGTCCAGCAACATCTGGAAGGGGACAGTTTCCACATCCCTGGATTGAGACATGTAGAAGATAGGGGACTAAGGTAAAGGGACCCCTGACCATTAGGTCCAGTTGTGTCCGACTCTGGGGTTGTGGCACTCATCTCGCTTTATTGGCCGAGAGCCGGCGTACAGCTTCCGGGTCATGTGGCCAGCATGACTAAGCCGCTTCTGGCAAACCAGAGCAGCGCACGGAAACGCTGTTTCCCTTCCCGCCGGAGCGGTACCTATTTATCTACTTGCACTTTGACGTGCTTTCGAACTGCTAGGTTGGCAGGAGCAGGGACCAAGCAACGGGAGCTCACCCTGTTGCAGGGATTCGAACCGCTGACCTTCTGATCAGCAAGCCCTAGGCTCTGTGGTTTAACCCACAGCGCCACCTGGGTCCCTGAGATAGGGGCCTACACAGACTCAAAATAAGGCTCCAAAGGTGCCTAGAACACTCCTGCAACCACAGACCATACAAGAATCACATTATTATTATTATTTTGCAGCGTTCTGTAAAAGTTCTCTCAGAAATTAACATGAACACCCATGAAAGAAGAATTGAGGACTCTGTGCACACTATACTGACTGTGTGCAAAGCCCCCTAAAAACCACAAGCTTCTCCTCCACCAAAGGAATCTGAGGAATCCTGAGCGAAAGTCATAAGGAAATTAATCCCACACATTTATTTGAACAAGCCAGTTAATAACCGCTGCATTACAGTAAAGCACTGCTCCATCCAAAACCTTTACCAGCTGCTGAGTGAACTTATTTTCTATTTGTAAAGCTTAAGAGAAACAGAGTCTGGCTTTAAAGCTTTATCTCAATTATACTTATTAAGAGCAAGTACTACCTTTTAATATTAATCAGGACTTAATAAGGCCTTCCTTCCAGCTGTACAAAATGCCTCTTGTTCAAGCTCAAACAACTGAAAAGGTATTTTTAAAATCATGCCATGCATTCCAATTAAGGTGATGATACAATTCCTTGGTGCTCGTGATCCTTACAATAAGGCTTGACCAACAATACAGTTCCTACTAATTATGTGAACCTGGACTGGGGGGGGGAGGAGAACACATTAATAAATCTTGTGTTTGTCATGACCATTGTAATGTGCTCTTAATGAACAGCAGCTTTTTATTTTTTTAATAAAAAAACAACTTTGAAGTTTTGGCCTTTTTCCTCATTCCAAAGGGGGGGGGGGAGAGAAGATAAAAGGAAAAGGAAAAATCCAGGTGAGTTTTACTCAGAGGCACTGCCATTTTACCTTTTTCTTTTAAATAACTAATGTTTCATCTTGACTTTGATTTAAAGTAAGGCTACCTTTAAATAGAATTTGAAACTTTATGAGAGAATATGCTCAAGAGGAAGGGAAAAGACTCGGTGTTGCGTTTAGGAATGTTAATTTCATTGCGTATACAATTAGGGCAAGTCCAGTTCTCTTTTTGCCTTCACAAATGATTAATTGCAACAATCGTGGTACAAGAGTAACTTAACTTGAGGGAGCATCACACAGCAGAATGTACAGCAACTACACACACATGCTAATCATTAGTCCGATGTAAAAACAGTCCAGGTGGGATTGAGCTAATGAGTCCTGTCACATTGGGGCTTTCCCCCCTCTCCTCCCCATACCCCCCCCCCTGGTTCTGAGAGCATCAGAAAAGGCCCTGGAACAACACATGGGGAGAAGACAGGAGGGATTCTTTAGAGTAATGTTGAAATCCACACACCATGTGTGTGTGTGTGTGTGTGTGTGTGTGTGTGTGTGTGTGTGTGTATACACACTTTGAGACAAAAAAAAGCTTGAAGAAAGAGCAGGAAAGATGTTCTAAAAAAAGTAAAAGTTAGAATATTCAGCAGCCCTGCGTTTTTGCACAGGCCATCTTTTGAGACCACTTATTGTGCTCTCCTTGCTGATCAGAAGGTCGGCGGTTCGAATCCCCACGACGGGGTGAGCTCCCGTTGCTCGGTCCCAGCTCCTGCCTACCTAGCAGTTCGAAAGCACGTCAAAGTGCAAGTAGATAAATAGGTACGGCTCCGGCGGGAAGGTAAACGGCGTTTCCGTGTGCTGCTCTGGTTCGCCAGAAGCGGCTTTGTCCCTCGGCCAATAAAGCGAGATGAGCACCGCAACCCCAGAGTCGGACACGACTGGACCTAATGGTCAGGGGTCCCTTTACCTTTTTATTGTGCCCTCAGGTTACATTGTAGCCTTCTGGGCTTGTTCGGCAGGGGTGAGCTGGAAGCCCTCCTCTGATGTATTTCAGATCGCACATTTATCTCAGGTACTTATCAAGGATAAAAAGCATGGGCCAGTTAAAAACTGCAATAGTCACAACACAAGATCAAACCATGGGCAACTGTCATGGTCTGAGGTAGTTCTGTGTACAACCAGCAACTCCCATCAGCCCCAACCAGCATGGTCAATGGCAAGGGGTGTTTTGCTGGAGGAACCCAGGATTGCAAAGGCTACTGCACAACAAAATTAACAATTTAAGCAGCACTTTCTGATTCAATAAGCTAGAAATACTACCAGTGACTATAGTAATGCTTTATTAAGACACTTCCCTGCAAAGTAAACTTTGTCAGGATCCTTATACTCAGTCACTAAACAAGACAAATGTTATGACTTTTCACAAGGCAAATGGGATAAGTGCTATTTTAGGGGGTTACTATTTTTTGTAACACAAACTGCAGCAAAGAATAGTTTTATGCAATTTTAAAACAGTGTGCAATTAGAATACAGGCAATATGAAAAATGAAGCTACAAAGAATCCAGTTGTGTGTGATTTCGACTGCCACCTACTGGTCACAGTCTGATCATTTAAAAAGCATATACTTTAAAGTCTATTGATTTAGGTTTAAAACAGGGTCCCCCCCAAAGTAACATTGAGCAAATGCCAGGATTGGGGGGGGATAAATATTGCAAGAGATATGTATAACCACAAAGAAGATGCACTGAAATATGCATACAGCGTGTGGAGTGAAATAAACTTTTCCAAAACCTGGGTAAATACAAATAAAAGCAGCTGTGGGGGGAGGGGATGACTTTCTCAGAACCACTTAGAAAAGTATCATTGCTCCTGAACATGTCAATTTTTAAGGTTGTAAGAGCTGTTGAGCACTTGCTATCTCAGGGAACACAGTCCTTTTTCTCTTATTTTTTCCAACTACCAGATTTAGAGATGGATCACACAAGCCATACACTTAATGTGTTTCAGAGTATCTTATTTAATCCTGCTCTCTTCTCCCTATCAAGACAGGCCATCACACACACTGACTAATTCCAGAAACACCTCTCTCCGATTCAGAGGAAGTTTTAATTCTCCCACAAGCCCACCCTTTAATATAGTACTAAGGACTATGACTATGTTGGCCCTTTCCCTCTTTATTAGTGATCTTGTTCCATTGCCATGTGGTGGCCTTTTGCTATTGTCTGCATTTTCAATTTTACTTCAAAATAAAACTTCACATGAAAACTGTCACCAGAAGAAGCAGCATGCACAGAAGCAACAACTCTGCCAGAACTGTCCTGCCCGTAATGTATCCACTAACAACATTGAAATGAGGAAAAAAACACCCTACAGCTGGCGAAGTTCTCCTGTGCAGCTTTTGCAAGTACAGTTGCGGTTGCGGACGGGATCCGTTCCAGAGCTCCGGTTGGATCCTGAGGTTTGCGCAAACAGAGGGACCGCTTCTGAGCACGCACACACGCACGCACGGTGGTAGAGCGCTTCTGCGCATGTGCGTGCAGCAAAAACCCAGAAATATACTTCCGGGTTTGCCATTTATGTATCCCGAAATTTACATAAGCAGAGGGATACATAAGCAGAGATACGACTGTAGAAGGGCTCTCTGGCAACGGACTTCAACTGGTGGGTCGGGACCCACTACCAGGTCAATAACCTGATCAAAGGTGGGTCTGCAAAAGGGCATCGATATGTGTCATCTGGTTCTGCCCCGACTGGGCTTGGGTGACTGCAGCACCTTCTAGGACCTTCCAATCCTGGAAAGCAGGTCCTGGGTGCACTGGACTCACAATGGCTTATTGTGAGCACCAGACTCAAGCAGCATAGCGCATAAACACGCGGAAGCAAGCGGTGCTAGTTGAAGCATATCTTCGTTTATTTCTGATAGCTACAACAAACTAAATAAACTACAGGCTTGCATATAACAGCTTCTCACTCCACCATCTTAGCTCTACTACAAACACTCGAGTCAGGCTGGGAGGGAAGAGCATTTAAAGCAATTACAGCAGTTCCCGCCCCCTCCTCATAACATCACATCAAGAGATTCTCACAATGGGAGAGGTGAAGGTATCAACAGAGGTGAGGAGCAGTTCTAGCACAGCCTCACCTTCCTCAAACAGACCACAACAAGTTGCCTTAGGACTCTAGTAAAGCTGTGCTCTGTCTTGATGAGAACCCATTTAGCCCACTGACAAAATGATCCATGGTATGAACATCATATTGAAGAGGCCATGGATGCCAAGTTTGTTACAAAATTCATCTTTACCAAGTATATTTTGTGCATCCATGCTATACATGATCTTCTGAAGCTCTGGTAAGGAACTCAAATGTTTCAAAACATAGTTTTCAATAAGCTACCTTGAGAGAACCCAGATACAATTCCTAATTACCGGTAATACCAATAGACATCTACATAATATATTCCACAGTCTACTCCGTAAACCCCATCTTTGCCTATATTAAACATCAATACATGCTCTCAGAATTCAGATTGTAAAACTTGTTGTCCTGTACATTAAAAAAAAATAGTTTGCATCACCAATGAAATACAGCCTTTGACATGCTCTGTCTCTCTGTGTGTAGCTGATCTCAAAAATAAAAGCCTCTTGATGGATTAATGCCAATAGTTCCAGATTAATCACCCCCATAATGCTTTGCATGTGCCTACACATTGGCCTTTACATCACAATAAATCTTGAGCCATTAAGTTTCATTTTGTGTTCTCTTACCATAAATTACTCACATCATGCTCCTGTGCACACAAACCCTGTATAAGAAGTTTGCTAAGCTTTGACTAGCATGCTAACAAAATACCTGAGCATTGTGCCTTAAGTCAAAACATTTAGACATCATGGAGCAGCCTTGATACATTAGGTTCCCCTCCCCCATCCTGAATGCAGGGCTGTTTATTGGAGATTCTGTGCCTTTGACATTTATCAACCAAGGCTGACAGCTTAAAACTGTTTAGATCAGTAGATCAGATGGTGGAAGCAAATTTTTATTGGTAGACATTAGAGTTAGGGGTATACCTGCTGTTTCCAGAGGATATTAGGTTGTATACCTAGATGCAGTGGATTTAAATTAATCATAACTAACTTACGTCTATTGATTTCAATAGGTATACCTCATTTAATTAGTTAGGTAGTTAGATACAACCTATTTGTCCTTTGCATTCTTGTAGCAGGTGCACACAAAATGTTAAAAGTGACCTTTCCTTCTAACAAGCAGTATTACCTTTTGTTTATTAAAATGCAGATTGTTTTACATTGCCCTGCCTCAGAAAGGCACCTAAACTAAGGTGTTACCAATGTGTAAATGTAGTGAAATGCACAATGTGTAAATGTAGTAAATTTTTGCACATTTCAACCATCTTGTTATTCCAGAACAGCGCCATCTGGACTTGCTTCAGCCTGCAATGCATTCAAGTGCTGAAGGGGTGAGTTAAATCCTGGAGGAAAAATAAACAAGACCTCCGAAAACCAAGCGTAAGTAAAGTTCTTCTTCCCTTCCATTCCAGGTCAAGTAATCAAACAGTAATAAGATGATTATTTTTGCACATTGCAATGAGTGATATGCAGAGCTCTTCTGAGAAAACAAAATGGGGTTGTGTTTGCAATGACCTGGAATTATTTGTCCAGTGTAGACAAGGATTGTTTTAAGATAATGAATCTGTAGGATAAACAGTTCTGGCTCCTTGAATCTGTAAACAAAACATTTATTTACTTATTTATTTGGATGTCTGCACTATGGCCCATAGACATTTGTGAACTGCAGCTTTGAAACTGACCAATGTTAATTTGCTGCCATGACCTCAGATTGTCAAACTGGAACTGTCTTCCATTGAGATGCATGCTATGTCTACACAAAATATGGGTTATATACTGTGTTTTAGCTTTGGGGAAACAGTACTGTATTATATATGGGGGAAAAAATTCCCAACACTTTCATGGAAATATATATGGTATCTAATTTAAACCAATTTGATTATGCCAGTAGAAACAGTTAAGAAGCTTCTTAATCAAAATGGCAAACATTATTAGATTAGTTTATATTAACCAAGTGGAACAAACTTTATTTATACCAGAAAAAGAGTATATGCAATGCTTTTAGATTTACCCCTCCACACACACACTGATGTGTGTGTTTGTACGTGCATGTTTATAAACACACACACACACACACACAGTTATGTATTACTGTCAGCTGCTTTGGGTTCCGTTTTCAAAGGATTAGTGGGGTAAGCACATTAGAATTAAAAAGGAAATAGGAAATAGTTTTCCAAAGCTGGAAATTGGCACCAGCGGCATCTCCTTATCAAGCAACCATTGCATCTTGGTATCTTGTTATAAGATGCAGTGCACACATTTTTCTTTCTTGGCACAGGGAGTCTTAGAACTGGGCTATAAAAAGCTGTTTAACAATGCAATCCCTTCACTGAGTTACATCAGCTGCAGAAGGATAGCATCACTCCATTCCAAGATAGTAAAGTGTAGTAAACTTAATCAGCCTTACTTAAAATGTCATAACATCTTAGTCATCAAAACTTTATGAGCTGGGCCATAGCTAGGATGGCACTGCCGGGTGGGGAGCAGATGAGGAAGAGATGTAGGTCTGTGTAATCTTAGTTGTCACCCTGTTCTCTGTTCTCCTCTATACTTTTACAGCTATCAAAGGAGGTGCCAAAGTTGGGGCTCCACTTCAGATAGCAAAAATGTATTGAGCTGGCACTGATCACTGATTGCTGCATAACAAGGGTGCTATCTGGTGAATGTGGGGTCCTGGTTTATTGAACTATGTGGAAGGGGAAAGAGCAAAGATGAAATGCAAAGCCCTCATTCTCAATGGACAACTAGGCACAAATGTCTGCTGTAGCTGCTATCTGTTGTACATCATGATATTCACTTGCAACCAAGCAGCCTTTCAACATGCACGTAAGCCAGAACTTTGCCCACCCAACACCATGTAAGATCACAAGAGAGGCCAATAACAAGCAGCGTCTAAGGAGCGGCCACTAGTTCCTCTGCATAGGAAACAATGACCTGAATCAGCCATCAATGTAACTTGCAGAATTCTTGTTATCTTTGAAAGCTGCTAGACTCGCAGGGGTGTCAAACTCCGGCCCTCCAGATGTTTTGAGACTACAATTCCCATCATCCCTGACCACTGGTCCTGTTAGCTAGGGCTGGTGGGAATTGTAGTTCCAAAACATCTGGAGGGCCGGAGTTTGACACCCCTGTGCTAGAGGGACAGAAATGTAGCAGGTGTGGATTTACATGTGGGAAAAGTGAGAGGGAATGCTGCACCTGTTGCCAGGCACCACTTTCAAAGGAAGAGGGAATCTGCGAGAGAGAAGAGGAGGACAGCAACACCATTTCTCGAAGATGCTAGCGGGACTCGCTCCATATAACTGATAGTGTTCATAAAAGCCGACACTGTTTCTGCCCTCGCTCTGTTCTTCTGATAGTTTGCACATGTATTTGTTTGTGGAGTGAAAGTCCCTCTTACTCACATTTTCATGGTAGGTACAAAATGTGAAGGGGGCACTGGGGTGGATCTCCACCACAACAGGCCAGGAAGGACTGAGAGTCTGAATCATTGCCAGAAAGGCTGGAGTTGGGGTGGGGGAGAGAAACTAAACAACTATATGACTTCTTTATTGCTCCCCAGTTATTAATGAAGTAGTGTTACAACTATGAGGAGGCAGGAAGAAAGAGAAGAGGCTGAGACCGACAACAAGGTGTCCTTGGAAAACATCACCAAACACTGGCCATCAGCATCAAATGAATATCCACCAGTTGTAGCACAATGAGAAATGGACTAGGCAGAACAGAAAGCACACCAAGGTGTACACAAGTCCAACTGTGATCAGAATTTCCATGCACTGATCCAGGCATGGCCAACCTGTGCTCCTCTGCATGCAGTTGGACTACAGCCTTAATTCCCTTTCCCTGGCAAAACTGGCTGGGGCTGATGAGAGTTCACAGTCCAATATCCAACACCTGGAGGGTCGCAGGTTGCCCAGCAATGCTCTAATCACTCTGACCAGCTGTCTAAGCTAAAAAGTGGGCTTTTTAGAAAATGTTGGAACTCGAAAAATTGACATCACCTTAAGTGATTTGAGATCTAGAAAGTTTAACTTTGTAAACAAAACTTTTAAAATATGCCATGCTAATTTTACATCTCTGTAGGTCAAAGCTGTTGAAAGGAAATACTTTGTTTAGGGTTAAACATCAATAAAGCTTATCAGTACAAATTCAAACTTGTACTTTAGAAATTATTTTTACTGAAATACTCGTAAAAGTTTTTTTTAAAAAACATACTTGTAAAATGTTCTTTTTAAGTGACAACTCAACAGAGCAAGTATTCTCCATCTTTAAATGTAAAGGAATAGAATAGAAACCATCACATACTAATTTTAGCATGCCCAAGGAGCTATGCATGCATATATATGCTCTGTGTGTGTGTGTGTGTGTGTGTGTGTGTGTGTGTGTGTGAGAGAGAGAGAGAGAGAGAGAGAGAGAGAGAGAGAGAACGAGAACACACTTTGAAACTGCCCAATTTGCGTTATTGTAGAAGCTCATGTTTATTCATTGATTTTCTGAAAAACTGCATCTTTAGAAATGGAAAAAGGGATGTGGAAAAACTCAACATGGAAATAAATTCCACCATACATCACTAGTCCCTTTCCAGCCTCTGTATGTCCTCCTTCAGTACCAATTTATATGGCTTGAGTCCTGGGATGTATAATGAACCAATACTCTATTCGATTTATTATAAAACTTATACCCTACTTTTTGACCTAGAGCTCCACAAAGCAGATAACACGCATGAAAACAGGAAAGCAATTAAAGACATTATGAAAGCCTGACCTACAGTTGTAATTTCAGTGCGCTTGGTCACTTGAGTGTGAGATTGGTCTTACAGTTGCACTCCTTGTCCCTTTTCCATTTACCATTAGTATCATATTCACTAGACCCCAAAGGGCTGTTGACCTTGTGGAAGCCACATTCTCAACTTCTAGACATGTGACTCAAGCCCACCACAGTGTACAACAAACCAAAACCAGTATATAAAACATACACCACAACTAATCCAGTTTAAATAGCAGTTCAACAATACCACATGATCAGCGCACAATAATTAAAATTTCCAATTCTGAATAGAAATGAAAATGTCTTAAGCATGCATCTGAAATAATGGATTGTTGGTGCATGCCTTATATATAATGATAACAATTTGCACGTTAAAGTGGCCACAGCACTGGTTGGATACAAGGTGAACAGCAGGAGAACTTTGTACCACCAGAATATCATCTGCTAGGGAATGCAATGATCAAGCAGGTGCTTAAGGGGAGAGATGGTCTCTCAAATAGCCTGGTAGCAAGGTTGCTTAAACAACTACCACCACCTTGAATACAGCAGGCCATTGCATACAGCAAATCAAAATCCTCCTCCCCTAACTGGATGGATAAGAAAATATGGGAAACCTCATGGTTATTCAAGTTGACATACCAAGCAAGAGCTGTAAGCAATCTTGAAGAAGCTAGATTCCTAGGAAGATGGGCTTTTTTAAAAAACTGCTTGGAATAAAACAAATCAATGTAGTGTGTTCCTTATAACTATTTTTCACCACTTTAAATATAAAATGTGGTTCTTTCTCCAAATGGGGTAAATGTTTACATATGACCACCATGAGACTAATCTATTTGTCCCTGTTCCCTTATAAAATGTTATTAAAATATTATAAATGTAAGCAAATTTGGAAAAGTTTAAGTTGCAATCCTTCACTCACTCACCTGAACTCAATGGGACTTACTTCAGAGTAGGACTGCACTGTTAATTGTTTATTTAGTGATGAAAGTACACGTGCTCAGCAAGATGACTTTTTAAAGTGATTTGATTCTTCATTCAGCTCAATTGGTTGTTGAACAAAAGTGCCACTTTGTATACATTAACAGACACATTGCCTGAAACAAAACATCTTCACACTTTCTGAATCTTCTCTTCATATTCTGCTAACAGTATGTAAAGCACATAATGCTAAACAGAGAGCTGTGAATCCAGTCTGCAACTTGACAATGAAGAAAACCCCAAGGCCTCTGTTTGCAAGACTAAAGCCAGATTACACTCATTTAGCTCTAGGAAGTTAAAAGATTGGTATCATATTGCAACTTGCTATCATTAAAAAAAAAAAAAACCTGCTCCTCTGGGTCCCCTCTCCTACCCAATCTTACAGGGCCAGGAGCATTATTCAACTCATTCCAGAAATATGCTCCCCCTATTCAAATGTGGAAAGCGGGGGGAGGGGGGGGAGAGAGAGAGAGCAGTGCAAGAAATCTGCAAAGACATGCAACATAAAGAAAATGTTATCTATAAACTAAAATGAGTGTGATAAACAGTTTTTGTGGGTGGGTGGGTGGGTTTTCTCTCTAAAATCAAGCTCCAAGCAGGCATAGCAAAATTCAAATCTTCAGCACAAAGGCTTGTACTGACATATTTCCAGCCAGGAATGGCAGAGATTTCCTGTGGAATGTGGAGAGTTTTCTCAAGGAACCACAGAGCTTATTCCTCTCCACTAAAAGACTAGTCAAAACATTTTCTCAAGAAGAGCTGACTGTAGAGAGGTGGGGTAGGGAAGTTTTAAGCTAAAGCATTTTTTCTTTCAAGAAAGATTAGATGTTAGAACAGCCACAAGCCAAGTTAAATCTGATCCACTGAGTACTGTATTCTGCAACAGATCCACCTGGGGTGACAGGGACAGGAGATGGCAGGGGAACGCTGCAATGTACCTGGTCTCAGATCGGCTGCATCATTGTGGTTACCAGGAGCGGTCAGGAGGCCAGTGTGATGCAGCGGCAGGAGCGCCAGACTGCCACTGCACCCGCACTGCACCAACTTCACTACCACCTCTCCCCTCCTGCTCCTGGTAATAGCAGCTGATGGAGTCCCAGTGGGACAAACAGCATTGGTCTGTACACCCACTCTTGAGTGTGAAGACCAAGTTCTAACACAATCAGAGAAGGTAGGAAGTATTTCAGTGTAACAGAACATGAGACATACAGACAATGCTTTTTATTGCATGACAATACAAAGCCAAAGGTCTAACTGGTAGATCTCTGGATGATTGGCAATAGATCAGCAAAGATTGTTTAATAACTGCAGCAGCTCCCACCCTAAATTATACAGTACTGCTGAAACGAAGTAAGACTGTGGTAACCAGGAGTGGATTTGTATGTTGAAGGGTTGTGAGTTCCATTCAGTTATGATACTCAAAACAAAATTCCTGGGCTCAGAATTCTGTAATCCTAATTGTCTTTTGCACCAGGCTCTGGCTGCTGGATCTTTGGGTCCTACTAAAAAAACCAAAGTAGATACCTAAAGCTGGGTGTCTGCATGCTCCAGAGTGGTTGAACAATCAATGTCTCCTTCACAGAGAACTCTCAGATCTGTAGCTCTAAGGGGGGGGGGGTCTCCTCTCAGCACACATGCCAACTACAGCTCCCAGGCATTTCTGTTTCAAGTAGCATCATATTGCTTCAAGTGCATGGTGTGACTCTGGCCTGAGGGTTTCTGCCTGGTTGGAATGTATCCTTGAACTCAGATAATACTTTTTGCTTGCCTGGATGAGGGGTAGAGAGAGGTGTGCACATGAGTGTGGAAACTAGCCTGGTGCACAGAGGTAATGTTGACAATTATTGCTTTACCAGCTTTTGCCCCTGTTCCCACCCACCACTGGCAAGTGGTTCCCCCCAGAAGATTGCCCAGAAAGGAATGTAGCTTTCAGACTGAAAAAAGGCTCCCCATCTCTGTTGAAAGAGCCCTGGAAAGGTGTTTCAAGCTCAGTTCATGGCCCTGGAAATGAACTCCCAGGCACCTTTGTGGGAGATGATCTTAAAATTCTTTATATTATCAAAATAACATGCTATCGTAAATGGGCTCCCAAGTGTTTTTAGAGCAGAATTCTCTATTTTTAAGCAAATATTTACAATCTGTCAAGAGGTTATGGCACTGGTGAGAACCCTGTCAAAAAATGTTGGCTAGTGGCATTTCAGAATAAGCCAAGCTGTTGCTGGTATTTCTTCACTGATTAACCGATGGTAGAAGATAGCGATAAAAAGGAAGCATTTTAAGATTATCCTTGTCGTAAGATCCCAATATCATGAACCTCTGCAACAGATAAACTTAGTGTTAACAGCCATCAGCTCATATAGTCTTGAGGAAACTTGGTTGATAGCATTGAAGAAAACAAAGGTCCTATAGCACCACAGAGGCTTGCCAGATTGCTGAAGCACAAGCCCTCCTAGTGAAAAAGCAGATGGTTACTTTTACTGTGCGAGTGCACTTTTTTGTTATTTGTGTAGCAGCCATGGGGAAGCCTGAGCAGCTTTGGAAATGGAGGGGGGTTAACTCTTTGTCTCCCTTCCACAGCCCCAACAAAATATTCCTCTCTGAAGTTGCTATCAGCATTTCAAAGGAAGCCTCCATTGACACCAAAGGGAATTTCCCTGGAAAACACATTAACTTCAGAGAGGCCTTGTTTGGACTGCAGTATGCAAAGAAAGCATTAAACCTACCCTCCTGCCAGTGTAGGCCAACTCAACCTGCTGATGGTTTCCTCGAGAAATCTCTCTTCCTGGCAGGATATTTCCTCATAGAACAAACTGAAGGCAGAGACTTGGGACACAATCACACCATCCATTTAAAGCCCCACAATTCTCCTTTAAATAGTCATGGCTTCCCCAAAGAATTCTGGGAGCTGTCCTTAGTTGTCAGGAGACCCCCTAATTCCCCACACAGAGCTACCATTCCAGAGTTCCCAGGGAAGAGGCATTGCTTTGCAAATTGTGGCTCCTGGAAGGGAATAAAAGGTATAGGGACCCCTGACCATTAGGTCCAGTCGTGACCTAATGGCCGAGGGAGCCAGCGTACAGATTCCAGGTCATGTGGCCAGCATGACTAAGCTGCTTCTGGCGAACCAGAGCAGTGCACGGAAATGCCATTTACCTTCCCGCTGCAATGGTACCTATTTATCTGCTTGCACTTTGACGTGCTTTCAAACTGCTAGGTGGGCAGGAGCAGGGACCGAGCAATGGGAGCTCACCCTGTCGCGGGGATTCGAACCACCAACCTTCTGATCGGCAAGCCCTAGGCTCTATGGTTTAACCCACAGCGCCACCCGCGTCCCTTTTCCTGGAAGGGAATAGGAGTCCCCTAACAATTCTCAGCACCTTTAAACTCCCAGAATTCTTTGGAGGAAAACATGACTATTTAAAATGGTACCACAGTGCCTTAAATGTATGGTGTGAATGTGGTCTCAGTTGTTAGGTACAGCCCAAGGTAGTCACATTGCCTACCTTTGGCTATTTGATTAGGCAGGAAGTTGCAAGGTAGAGATGAACAAAAAAGGTGGTATGCTTACACATAGGGAAGATAGGAAGATTCCCACATAAATCAGTTGCTAGCTCACCTGTATACTGAAGGTAAGTGCCACAGAACCTAATACTCAACACCAGGCCTCAGCTGACTCATGACCCCTGCTCCTCAAGATTAACTGTGCTTTCATCATTAGTAAGTTGCACCTCATCAATAACTGTGAATCAATGCCTAAAAGTTCATTTCAGAGTATCTGATGCGTGTGAGCAGGCTACAGTTTTAACCAAGTGCACAAAACCATCTTTTTTTGTTAAGATCATTCTTAAACCACAGCACCTGAGCATATATATATATTTAAAAAACCAAATTGAACACTCTCCCACACACACTAATAATCAGAACAATCCAAAAACAGTTATGAATCATAAACCAATGAACCAAAATGATTCAGTACTTTGTCAGCTGAAATACAGCAATCCTTGAAAAGGATTGTGACTGGCAATCAAAACAAAATAATGAATATGCAGGAGACTGTTACCCAACAGCAAAAGAAAGTTGGGGGAAGGGGGTTGTTAATTCAAGTTACATGCCTGTTGGGTAATGACACATCTGCCTCTAACAGCATCCAATTCTACGAGCCATCACACAGAGGCAGCGACTCAGTGTTCTGGGCACAGCGGTCTCAGCAACATCACAGTGGGACCAATTAGACCCTTGCACTAGAGGAAAAAATGCTGGCACCCCTCCATCCAGTGAAGCAACTCCAGCACACTTCAACAGCTAAGCCTTTCCCAAAGACTTAGTCAGGAGAACACGGGGCTTGGTCTACTGCCAAAGAACCAGCAATGCCACAGCCACAACAGTGGCTGTTTCCAAAGCAGCAAGAGAATTTAGCAGTGGCTCCACTAATTGCCAAGTATGGGAAACAACTTTAAATTTCACTCTACAAATGCTTTTGCAAGCTTTTTGTTAAAGCTAATCTATCTGATTTAAATTTACCTAACACAACAGCAATACTTCCCCACGCCATGGTTCATACCTGAAGGTCCTACCTGGTATATACCTGAAGGAGCGTCTCCACCCCCATCATTGAGGTCCAGCTCTGAGGGCCTTCTGGTGGTTCCCTTATTGCGAGAAGTGAGGTTACAGGGAAGCAGGCAGAGGGCCTTCTCGATAGTGGCGCCTGCCCTGTGGAACGTCCTCCCATCAGATGTCAAGGAAATAAACAACTATCCTACTTTTAAAAGACATCTGAAGGCAGCCCTGTTTAGGGAAGTTTTTAATGTTTAATGCTGTATTGTGTTTTTAATATTTGATGGGAGCCGCCCAGAGTGGCTGGGGAAACCCAGCCAGATGGGTGGGGTATAAATAATAATTATGAATTATGAATTATTATTATTATTATTATTATTATTATTAAAGGACACACTCTTTTGTTCTTTCTGGAACATACACATATGCATAGAACTATTGGTGAGGAAACTTCACCAGCAGGTCCCTGCTTCAAATCTTCCAACTGTCAGGAACAAAACCCACTAAAGGTCTTGAAATGAGAGTGGCCTTGCATCTGAAAGCCCAGAGCAATGGATCTCCCAGACATACCAAGCCAATGTCCCCCACACCTTAATTCTTTCAGGGCCACACCCTGTTACTTGTTACGGCAATTAAGACTGTCTTTGTGCTCACCTGGCCAAGAACCTGCTCACCCATCAAGTGAGCTTCCAGGTAACAAAAGGCTATCACTGAAATGCAAGAGCAATAAATGGGGAATTGTCTTCTGTAAATAACCTCTACTACCCAGTATTTACAGTATATCCATTGCCAATTTCTTCTTTGTTTAATCTACTTATTCAGTCGGCCTCTTTAATGCTTTGGATTGTTACTTTCCCCTCCGCCAACCCCTCTTTTCTTTTGTGATAGCCTTCCAAATACTTTCAGGAGTATTCATACATTCCATTTAATGAGTGAACCATCTGTGCACCTCTATTTGAGCTTAAAAAAAATCAGCAAATGTACACCCTTTCACCCAACACTTGTACATGTGCAGAGCCAGCCTGTGCCCATGTTTAGTGTGTAACCTAGTCTTTTGTTACATTCATAAACGGGTGCTTGTGCTTTTCATTTATTTATTACTTTCATTAATTTCTATCCCGCCTTTCAGAAACATTCTCACAAGGCAGCAAGCACAAATGCATAAACTAAGCATACAACAATATATAAGTGCATAGCTAAGACTATCAACTCATTGAAAGAACCGGCACATTAAAATAACTATCAGCCACAAAACACCATGTAATCAAATATTTGTAGAAAAGCATCACAAAATTCAGCAGCAGTTTCTTGTGCTTTTCTATTAATAAACTCCCTTTCTTGGTTAAGTTGTGATGCCTTGGCTCTCTCCTTCCTTTCCAGAAACCTAGTGGCATCACTCCAAGACCAAGCTTCCTAAGATATACATGCTAATTTCTGTTAATTTGGCAAAGGTACCAGTTTCCTGATTCAGCTCTACTGAGTGGATAGCCAGACTAGAGCAAGTGCAGAACGGAATAAAAACATAAGAAGAGCTCTGCTGGATCAGGCCAGAGGCTCATCTAGTCCAGCATCCTGTTCTCACAGTGGCCAGTCAGAAGTCTATGGGAAACCACAGGCACAATCATCCTGACAGGAGAAGGGCAGCGGGGGTTGGGGGAGGTTAGTGCACATTGAGTTAATGTGCATATGCTCCATTTAAACATTAGTGAAATACATGCACTGGCATATCAATATGGGGTAGGATGTGATCCCCCTGCCTTCACTGCACATTCAGTATATTTTCTTCAGCGAAGAAATAGACAGGCCTTCAGGAAGACCAAACCCTCTTCGGTATGTTAAGAAACAACAGTTTGTTTAAGGCCAGTTTAAACAGAACAAACATGTCCTTTTGGTTTGCTTTGCCTATACAGTTATGTTTATGGAAGCAGAAGGCAAACTTTTAACGGCTCTTCTGCCCACTATGCAATTGCTGTGGGTTGGTCTTCTTGTCTATTTAACGCCTGCTTATATCCTTCCTAAATCAGATGATCCCTATTCTGCAAGTTATTGATCTCCCTGGAGGTGGACACTTCTGTCAATTCTCTATGGCCCATCCATCTCTTCAGGGCAATCCTTTCGTTTCTAGATGAGATATTGTGTGAAATTCATCTCTACAGGGGAGGACATTTCTGTAGATATTACAGTTAGACCCCACCTCCATTTTCATTCTGGGCAAACAGTTGAGGCTGATCAGGAACTGGCTTTTCCCTGTGTTACCTGCAGCTTAAATCTGAATGCTTGAGCTACTATTAACTTGTATTTGAGCTTCACGAATCCTTAACTGACTCCCTAGTTTTCTCTGTAGAAAGGTTCTTTATTTTAAGAAGAGGGGCATAGATGTCCAGTCCCACCATGTGAAACCCACTTCAGTTTGAAGCAAAGCAGCCCTGGCACAAGGTTACTTCTGCCTTGTGACCTAGGTCTAAACATCAAACACAGTCATTTAACAATTTGCATTAAATCAGCAAATTCTCAAATAATGAGCAAACTTAGTGAGCAAGTTACAAGGGGCAGGGAGCGCAGCTTTCCAAACGCTAGACAGCTGCTTATGTACAGCCGCATCACAGTCTTAACTAAACAGATGAAGTTTGGGAACATCAGGGCTAGAAATCTGGGAGCTAGTCCAGTTCCAACCCCAAATCTGCCAACTTTAAAGCTTCCCAACAGGTTTTATAGCAGCAATCAAAACAGCAGGCTCTAAATTAAAGATTTTATTAAGCAAGGCAGCCAACATTCTGCAAGGCCACGCACCCAAATCATGCTGAAAATGGCTATTGGACACTTTTGAGATTATAAGATTATATTCTTAAAAGAACAACAGCAAAAATCTGCTAAGGGAAGCATTTGCCCTGGGAAAAGCTTCCATTATCCTTGGGTTAGGGTAGGGATGTGTGTGTTTTTTGCAGAAGTTGACCCAGCTTTTCAAGTACTTCTCATTTTCCAGCTCTCCATTGAGTATCTGGAGTGCAAATGTTGTGTGTTCACATGTACCTCTGCCCTCTGCCACAAGAGAGTTCTTGGGTTTCTTCCCTTGTGTGCCTTGATTTTTATTTTTTTATTTGGGGGGGGGCAATCTGAATCCCTGCATAACAGAATGAATTGCTTCTTTTTGTCCCTAGAGCAAAAGATTCAGATTGTTAAAAGGCAGGATAAAAGCACCAAACTCCGTGCTTTTTTCCCCTTAAAAAAATGTTTAGGGATACTCTCATTTTGACTCATGAAAATCACCATTTTACAGTTCAAATAGGGAAAAATAAATACTGTAAATGGACTAAGATTCACAAAATGTTTAGGGGTATACATACCCCTGAGTCCCCCCAGAAAAAAAGCACTGACCAAACTCAGTTGAAAATTATTTTGTTTTCAGTGTCCATCTAGCTGTATACCATGCAGCAATCTAAAAGACTTAGAGCATGTATAGATGTGTGTTAAAGGAAAGCTTTGCTGCCTTAAAAAAATATGTATTGATGTTGGGATTGTGGCTTTATATAAAAGAGTTCAGTTGTTTTAAACATTCTTCATTGTTGTTTTATAAATATTTTTATGTGCAATGGGATCTTCACATCTAATGGTGGCCATTCAGAAACCTAGAATATAGCAACTGCCCTCCTGGGGTGGGAATGAGCATCAAAAATTGATTACACCACTCACTTCTGTGGCAGCAACACTGGCTGCTTGTAGTCCTCTGAGTACAATTCAAGGCTGTGGCCTCTGGATTTATGCAAGTGACCATTTCCTCTCCTCCTTCATGACTGGGTGAAGAGCAAGCTTGAGTATTCCGTTGGAGATTCATGGTTGTGTAAATATGCACACTGAGGTATGTGAATAGCTAGGGCACCCCAGTTCCACAAATGCTTTTTCTTCAGAAGAAAGAAACACATGAGCAGCACTTTTCTTTTCTTCTTAAACTCAGGCATAGATGCCCAAGTACAAAAACATTTATATTCTGTCTTTCCAAATAAAAACTCTTTCAGGGTGGCTTACATATTAGAACCATACAACAGAAAAAAGTAGGCCTTCCCTGACACCCCACCCCACCCGAAATTCAAACTACACACAGATATAGCACCTCAATTTGATAGCACTGACAAAATGATATAGTTTCATACCTTGGGTTACGGCCGCTTCAGGTTGCGCGATTTTGGGTTGCGCACCACGTCGAACCCGGAAGTAACGGAACGGGTTACTTCCGGGTTTCGGCAATCGCGCTTTGCGCATGTGCAGAAGCGCCAAATTGAGTCACGCGCATGCGCAGCGGTGCGGGTTGCGAACGCGCCTCCCACACGGATCGTGTTCGCAACCCGAGCATCCACTGTACAGAAGTACAGCCCATCAAACCATGGTGTTTCACATAAGTATACTTGCTTTTCAAGTAACTAAATTTGTGTCGAGGTTGCAACACACAGGATGGTGAGTGGCTGAGGAAACCTTCAAACAGTTTACAGGGGTTATACTTTTTTAAAAACAACAACAACTAAAAGCAGTTTTGTCATCTCTTTATTACTATACCAGTAATTTTGTTAACACGGGGAGACTGCTTTCAAATCAAAACTACAAATTAGGGACCAATTATCAAATAGGCACCAGCGTTCTGATAAAACCTCGAAAGCAAATCAGAATACATTCTTCTGGAAGAAATGACTAAACATTTACCAACTTATTCCTCATGTTAAGTGTATCCTCCAGGGATTGTCTAGTGTGTGAGCTAATTAAACATAAGCTATCCTGTAGAGCTTCTTGAATTCTTGATTGCTTAGGGGCTTCTCTGTCTTGAGGACTGAGGCCAACATTCCTCACATTTAGACTGCTTCACAAACTACATGGGATGCATTAATTTCTTTTACATGCTGCATTCATGTTCAACGTCAATTAATTTTCTGGAGCCATTTCAAACCTTTACAGTTGGTTCTGAGGTAAACAACTAAGGAAGAGAAAGAGAGAGGGGGGAGGGAGGGAGGGAGAGAGAGGGAGAGATGAAGTCCCCCCCCCGCCCTACTTACAGCCTATGAAACACAGATTTTGCTGGAGCATGAAGCTAACCTTCCTTGTTTTCAGGCAAGTCAAGGATGAGATGTTTATAGTTAGCATCTGGATGCCATTATCATGCACAAGCCATCTATCCAATTACCTCAAAGTATAACCAAGATCCACAAACGCTATTAAAAATTACATGTGGTATTCCTCCAAATCCACAGGATTGCTGTGTAGCCTGTAAATTTCAGGCTAAAGGTTTTTAAGCACATAGTTTGTCAATTGAAGAGTTGTGTACATTCCCATCTCCCAACCCAATGACTTCCAAGCAACATCAATGCTTCCCCTCAGTCCTATCAACATTTATAAAATAAAAATGGCACACCAACCACCCTGTTCACAATCTGGTCAGAATTCAGACTGGACATTCTGAATTTTAACAACAGTGACACTTTATGGTATCCAATTGGTTTTCCTCCACAGGCAAAAGGCATCTGGCAGCAGATCAAGGCAGGGAATTTTCAGCAATTCCCAGCTGTAATCCTTCAAATCCCTTAGCTCTCCTGAGCAGATCTGGGGGCACAAGAGACACTGGGGGGGTGAGAGAGAATCCTCCAAAACTGCCTTTCTCCTAGTCCAGGGATGCCTTCTGTCCACAGATGGACATAAACTGGATGCCACCTGCTGGAGAAATTATTTTGAAGCAAATTAGTCCTGATAGTTTGGGAAGCACTATCCCTTTTCCAGAGAGCACTTTTCTCCTCTTACAAATGAGATTCAACACAATGGGACTGGAAACCAGGTATCACATGAATGGCTGAAGAATGAATTACTTTGCCATTGTGTCACAGCTCTGACAATGCACAAGGGAATGTTTATGTGATCATATTCTTCTAGCAAACCAGGCTGCTGCTCCCTGGGGAGGGAGCAATTTCATACATTCTAAAGCAACCAATGTGAGGTATACTAAAAAACAGGACTCTGGCCAACTGTGGATCTCTGTTTTTTGTTTTTTTTAAAAAAAAATGAGGTTTGTGGTTATTTAGTATGTTTTTAAATAAAGATGTAGTTCATTTGTTGTAAATCACCCTATTATTTTTGAATCCGTTACATTTGAGCTGCACACTTTAAAACCTCTTGGATATACACATACCGGTAGAAATGTAACATTGAGGTGCCCTGAAGTTGCTTTTGGTAAAATAATGTGCACAAACTCATGGGCAATATTATGGACAATTCATGTATATTCTGCTTTTTTCCTCAAGGAGCTCAAGGTAGCCTAACTGGTTAACCCCCCCCCCCAATATTTTATCCTCCCAACAATCCCTGGACGTAGGTTAGGCTAAGAGATATTGACTAGCCCAAGCCACCTAGGGAGCTTCATGGCAGAGGTGCGATTTGAACCTGGGTCTCCCAAATCCTAAACTCATTATCTTCTCTATCAGCCACCATTAGCTAGTGTATACAGATTATGCTGAAAATCACTGTCTCAGAAATTTCCAAACATATTCCAAGGTGCATATTTTTCTTAATGAGGTTAAGCACCATTCAATTAAGGAAACAATCATTTAGTTTGCTCAGCAAATGTACTTCAGTGGCTGTTTCCATAGCAAAATCCATTGCTGAGTCACAATTTTGTCTTTGTTTGGATATTTTCTTAACTGTTTAAAAATACTGCATGTACACCAAGGCATTTATTTTATAATGGCAACAAAAATCAACTGAACCCAGCACAATCTATATGTGCTGTTGTGATCAGATGGGTCAATAGATGCAAATTGAGGACAGAGAAGTGTGGTTCCAATTATAATGTCTTCCAACAGCTTCTGATAAATTACTCCTTTTAAAGAATACCATCAACATTTTTTTAAAAATGTGTGTGGCCATTAATTGCGATGCATGGTCAAGGAGCAACTCCATGAAATACTTGACTCTTCAAGTGACATGGCTTTATATAATTCAAATTAATTTCAAAAACAACACACACAAGTATCCAAACCCTCTCTTCATGTCAAGTGGTTAAGCAAGGACGAAAAAACCTGCCTTGGTTTGTTTGTTTTTACCGGTAATGCAATTTTAAAAATTAACTCTTTCACTGGAATACATTAAATAGCACTTAAAAGCAGTGTTAGAAATTCAGATATGTGAGTGAATCGTCAAATATTTCCTTAAAACTAAATTGCAGTCACCACAATAGAATGTCCAGTTGTGATTTCCCCCTCAATCATATTATTATTATTATTATTATTATTAATTTCATTTCTATACTGCTTTATATTTTAAAGAAAAAAAGTGATTTACAACACTTTAAACATCAAATCAAACAATCCAGAATAAAACAAATTCAAGCTTTAAGGAAAGTATTTCAGATCGTTCTCTAAGTGATATTTTGCATTTCCCATATTTATTTACCTACTTGATTTATATAGCCAGCCCATAGCAGAAGTAATCTAGAAAGCCAGTATGGTTGTACTTATTAAGATTTAGAAGCCACCTCTTTCCATACACACAACCCTGGTCACTTAGCTGTGGATGAAGATCTGTTGATAGTGCCACAAGGCAAAGCAAGCTGTGACTTGAGCCTGTGCTTTTAGTGCCATGGCCCCAATTGCCTGGAAGTCTCATCCCTTAGAAGTAAAGCAAGATGCAACATTGTTATGTTTTCAGTGTTTGCTGAAAACCATTATTTTCTCCCAAAGCTCTCCAAATGACTCTTTCATTTCTCCTGGGGTTAATCTTTGTTGGTTTTTAATGTCCAAAACACATTAATTATCTCTGTTATATTTAATACAGTGGTACCTCGGTTCTCAACGTCTCCATTGATGAATGTTTCAGAACCCGGATGCCAAAAACCCGGAAGTAAATGCTTCCGTTTTCAAACGCGCCTTGGAAGTTGACCAGCTTCTGCTGCGTGTTTTTCGATTTCCTCAATTGGATTTGCGCCTCGGTTTTCAAACGTTTCAGAACTCGAACGGTCCTCCGGAATGGATTACATTCAAGAACCGAGGTACCACTGTATTCTATTTCTGTTTTCACTTTCTACACTGGTTTATTGTTAGTTTTTTTTTATTGCGGACTGTAAACAGCTTTTTGGAGGAAGTTCCTCAAAAAGTAGGCAAAACATTGCAACTAAATAAATGTTGGGCCACATCCCTCCTCCCCTGCATCTCTCCAATGACCAAACCCACATTGTTCAGAAGAGATGCTCAAGTCTCCAGAAGTGCTTTTGGTGAGGCATTTTTTTTTTGGGGGGGGGAGTTAGGAGGAAAGGATTCAGGAGTGTCCTGGTGAAAACTTCCTTCTGTTCAGGACCCAAACACTGCATTCTGTAGAGAACACTGGTTATCTTAAGTAGTTTGGGCCACCAGTTTTCAACACCATATCTTATATTTACATTTCCGTTATCTGTGTTCTCAGCTGTTGTGAAATACTTATACAAAAGATAAGCTGTGAAGGAGGCTCATTAGCTGAATGCAGCACCCTTCAGTTGAGACAAGTTATGGTAATTCAACAATAATGACCATTAACCCATAAGCCTGTTTCTACCATAGTTGTGAGAAGTGGCACTTAACTCTTCATTTCCAGTTTTGTACCTGATTTAAAGGTGTTGTGACCCAGGGATAAACAATGATGTTAGTATGTCCTGCCCCTGCTACTGAGCTTCAATCAAAGAAACATCATTTTTTATGTTACTCAAGCTTACAAGATCAGCACTGATGTCAATTTGCAGAAGTTTTGTGTTTTGGGAAGCATATATGAAGCAAAACCAAATTTTCTTGCTTTAGAACTCTGCACTTGTTTCTAAAACATAAGGCTTTGAGCCTCCTCAGCGGGATCATATTGTTTCAACTTACACTCACTTTTCCCAGAAATGTTTTTAAAAACCATAAATCAGTTTTCAGTGTAGTTGTCAAAATTCCACAAGCCCCATTTGTGTCTGGTTAGCTTTAGGATTTGCTGACTTTTGAAAACACTGCAAGATACTCTTGATATCAAAATAGTACCGTACATCATTATTCATTATTGGTACAGTGGAGAGCGTTCTATTGCACAGCTGGTAAGAAATCGTACAAATTATAGAATTATTCCTTTGCAAGTTCTCTGCTACTGTGAGTAATTACACAATGTTTTAACAGTTAAAAACAGCACAATTTATTATTTGGACAACATTACTTTGTGACTTACAAAAATAAATAAAGAGTTTGTGAGCAAGTGCCTGAACTTTTGCTGATTTCGACAAAGCTGGAACTGCACCCATAACTGTGAATTGGTCATTTAAACACTTCTTGTGGATGTTCCTTTCACTGTCTCTGATTTGAAATACCCAAGAATATCCTCTGGAGAATTCCTGACTCTGGAGTGTTGCAGCCAAATGTAATAATAATAAAAAAATGAGAGGTATGTTACAGAGAAGCAGTGTTCACCTTTCACTCATAAAAAGGAGGCACTTATTAACTCCTGCCTGCCCTCTGACTCCCATTGGCTCCTTGGAACACACACATATTGTGGACTACTTGCTAACACAACAAAGAAAGGGAACATCATACGTAACATGAGCTCAAGAGCTGGGTGATATTCACCTCTGTGCAGAACGTTGGCAGGATGAGGAAAAGACCCCGAAAGAAAAGGTATCAAGTGATAGAGGCACACTCCCCAAACAGGCAAAGAATTGCTCAGCAGATTTCTCTATATTCTCACAAAGTATAAAGGAAGCTCTTAGTAATGTCTCCACTGATAGTATATTTCTTTATATCCCATGCACAGGAACCAAGTCCCAATAAAATATATGAGGGGGCTGGATCTCCCCACAAAGTTGATGGGCATTGCCGTTCAAATGGTGTGCATGCTCTGCGTCATGTGATCAATTATGTGGGACGGAGCTTACCTGACCCCCCCAAAAAAAATGTTATCCAAGTTGGTACCCCTGATCCCATGTTTCACCAGGCAGCCTACATGGTTCTCCCCTTCCACATTTAATCCTTAGAACAGCCCCGTGAGGATGGGTTAGGCTAAGAGACAATGACTGGCCCAAGGTCACTCAACAGCTGGGTGGGGATTTAAACCCAGACCTACCAGATCCTAATAAAATAAGAGTCATGCCCACTTACTTCCAACCTTGTGCTATTTCCCCCCACTCCTCCACAGAATGAGGCACTATTATCAGCCTTCAGCCCCCAAACCTGCCAGTAACTTATTTAACATAGAATCAGAATTGCTGAGCTGAAAGAGACTCCAAGGGTCATCTAGTCCAACCCCCTGCAATGCAGGCATCACAGCTGAAGAATCCGATAATGACCATCCAACCCTCTGCTTAAAAAACCCCAATGAAGGAAAGTCTACCACGTTCCAAGGGAGTCCATTCCACTATTAGACTGCTCTTACCATCAGAAAGTTCTTCCTACTGTTTAGTCAGAATTTCATTTCTTGTAATTTGGACCCTTTGGGTTGGGTGCTACCCTCTGGAGCAGCAGAAAACAAGCTTGCTCCATCTTCCATGTGACAGCCCTTCAGATATTTGAAGATGGCTATCATATCTCCTCTCAGTCTCCTCTTCTCCAGGCTTAATATATCCAATGTGCTGCTCTTCTACTCCTTCACCTCATCTATCAAAGGCTTTTCATTCTAAACACTTGACTGAAGGTATCAGAAAGCCACTTGGGCAGAGAGCCATTTTCAGAGAGATTTGTGGACCATATTTAGGTCGGATGTCAACACAGTGCGCTGCATAATCCACTGTAAAAATCAACACTAGCTTAACGTACATCGAGCCACACTGACAACTGATTCAAGAAATAAACTGGAGACTACAATAAAAATTTCAATTAACATGCTGGTGATGCACATCGATGAGATAGTGAAGTCACAGCTAGTAGGCTAAGATTATTAAAGATGTTAATTAAATGGTGATCAAGACAGTCAGCATTTACACTGTATCTGATAATTTTAACACAGAACAGTAGACAGGAATTACAATGAACTTTATATAATCAGGCGAAAGGAGATACGGAAACCAATTATGATGTAAAAGTTGGGTGACAAACGTGTGCAATAGTGTTACGTAGTATTAATAAAGTATCGTAATATTTCTTCTCTGCATATGTGAAAAGTGGTATATAACTCATTTCATAAATAAAAGCTATTATTGTCCTTTATTTCAGGAAAGAAACCGTACTTCTGTAAATTTGCTATGCTCAAGATTTCTCTATAGCAGACCTTTGAACACAGCATATTGAAGGAAGTGTTAGCCAAGCTGAAAATTCACAGAGGTATGGAGGATCGCTGAGGATTCAACGAGGTTACTGAAAAGAAACCACATTTGGGCTATCCATGGCTGTGAATGTGGTGTAATGTGGGAGAGGTTCAAATCCCAGCTAAACCACGAAACACACTGAGTGATCTTGGCCAGCCACGCTCTCTCACAACAACCTACCTCACAGGTTTGTTGTGAGGATAACATGGGGAGGAGGGAACCATGTACACCACCGCGAGTTTCCTCGGGGAAAGATGAAATACAAATGTAATAAATGTAGTCTGTGGCTGTTTCCTAATAACCTACGGATGGCTGCTTCCTTTCAACTTAAGAGCACAAGCATGTATCCGATGGACAGGTGCTCCAGCTTGATCACCACAAAGTTGAAGAAGGAGCTTAAATGCACCTTAAACACACCACTTTAAGACTATTGGGATATAACTTGTTCATTTATTTATTTTATTGAGGAACTTTATATATTGCTTAACATTTCTGACAAAATATCTAAGCGGGTGATCATGCGTCAAGACAATTCACAGACCGTCTGGCTGCGTTTCATACCTGCACCACTGCAGGTTATCTGCGAATAAGAATCCTTATCTTAGTTTCTTTCCTTTTTTTTTTTACCACACCTAGTAAAGTTCCAGGATACTGATGCAACCCTTAGGCGATTACACTACATTCTAAGCCATGAAGTAATGCAGAAGTGTCGAATACACAGTTATTACTTCCTCCCTTGGGGAGGGGAGCAGGGAGAGGGGAGAAGAGACTACTATGAAGCAGCATAAGCAAGTTTTTGGCAGCAAGAGTCACACAGAGAGACCACAGATTTAACAGCATCAGGAGTCAGATTGTGACAACCAAACCACACATTTGAACTTGCTATGGCAAGACGCAGGCATAAAGACAAAGTGCTTTTGTGTAGGAGGCGTGTGCAACATGTAAACAGATGTGAAACCCAGCCCCACTTCTTTGGCTTTCCATGCCCAAGGGCACAAGAAGCAGAAAAGTTTTGATTTCGAAGGAAGACAGATCAGATGCTCTGAAAACATGGACAAGATGTGTATCAAACACCCACACTTTGCATTTGCATTTGTGAAATGTATCACCTACAATAAAAATAGACTTCCAACTTTGGCAAATAGGGACAGTTCTAATCCCGGAAGTCTTCCAACCCAAAACGTTCAATCAATTTACAGAAAGTCCTGCCAAAATAAAGGAGGGAGGGCAGAAAAAATAAGACTGCCTTTGAAAGCTGAGCTTTTGCACAAAATATATCCCTTTCAAGACCAGTCTTTTACAGCACAACCCAGCCAGAAGTAATCCCATGGATTTATTTCCACATAAATGTGTGCAAAGTATTGCACCGTTAAAGTTGCTGCTCCTCTCTAAAGCTAACAATGCACACAGCACAAATGGATTAGGACATCCTGCTTGCCTGCATCCAGATCAAACATTGCTGGTGACAACCGAAAGGGTCCCAAGAAACGCAGACAATAAAACTGATTCTAACTGGGGAGCTGTGTGTATCTCTTTCGCTACAGGCTGAACAGTAGCTTTCTCCCTGGAAGCCGAAGGAAATGGTTAAAGGCAGCCCTTCCTCTCGGATGTGTCTGCGCGTCCTTTGAACTGGGCAAGCAGGTTTGTTGGGACTTTCTGCATTTCGCTTTGTTGCTGTCAACTTGCTTTTTTTTCCAGTTCTGCAAAAACCTTCAGATGACTTCCCAGGGCCCTTAATCACCACCTTTCCAGAAACAAAGCCTCGGCTAGAAAAAGGCGCTTGCAACACACAAAGTTATTTACGTCCGGGCAGTGGAGTCTGCGCGTCCCCAGCAGTTCCGGCCAGGTACAGTCTCTGCCTGCCTGATTAGGCAGCCAGGATCGGCCCCGCTGCCAAAAGTTAGCCCGACACAAAAGTCAACAGAAGAAAGGAGGGCTCGGCCTGTCGCTGCTGGGCGCAGCTTGTTTGCTTTCGGAAACCCGGAGAGCAGCTGTAACGCATTAACTCTTTCACGACTGCTTTCCCTCTCCTTGGAAAGGGGAAGGGTCTGCTGGGGTGGGAGGGGGCAAAGAACAGAAACAAGGTGAATCGGTTATAAGCCAGGAAACTATACCTGCCCTCTCTTCCCACCCCCCGCCGCGATTCAGAGGCTTGTGAACTTTTCACCCATAAACCGACTGGCTTCTTTCCACCTTAGGCAGAAAGTAGCAGCCGACTCCCAATTTGGGAGAAACTTAAAAAAGGTAAAAGTCGTCTGAAGGAAGGTGGTTGCTTTTCGTTCCATCCTTGTGCAGAAAACAGTCCGCAGAAGGCGAAAGGAAAACACATTCTCTTTCTCTATTAACAAAGAAGAGAAAGGGCAGAGAAGGTTCCACAATGGAAGCTCAGCCAACGCTGTGCAAACGCTACCTGGGAAACTGACCAGAAGAGAGGCCGAGGGGGGAGGCGAGGATTAGCGTGAGAAGCTATAAGTGTGCAGCTTGGAAGTCTCGTTTTAATAGCTCTCCACCCTACCCCACCCGGTCTGCATTGAAGGTGCAAAACTAGAGCTATTTTGCACAAAGGGCACCCCTACTGTCGTCTTGTCACTCATCGTTAAGCGGGAAAAGAGGGGCTTTCCCCATATTTTACTGCGGGGGGGGGCAAGAACAACGGTTCCAAACGTTCCAAATAGCTCCCAACGTTCCAAAAGCAAGTAAGACCATGTGCCAACGTTCCAAAGCGGAACGTTCCTCGGCTCCTTCTCCAGAGGGTCTCTCCCACTGAGGAAGGGGACTGGTCCACGTTCTCCTTTTGGAAAGCTGCGCTCAAGCGGGCTCTCCAGAGAAAGAAGCCATCGGGTCGCTGGGACCTTGCTCGAGCACAACCTCCTCCTAGGTCTCTCTCTTCGCCTACTCTCCCCTTTGGGGGGCTCCCCAAGCCCGGACGCGAGTAAAAATGGGTACAGTAGACACACACAAAACACACACAAAACTGAGCGGGAGAAGCCTCCGAGAGGCGGTCCACCTCCCGCGTAGAAGTAGAAACGGGACGCCTTCCCGCGAGGTAGCCACTTACCTGCCGAGAACTGCCCACGGGCCACTCCAAGCAGGGCAGCCGAGGGGGCCACGAAGGAGGCGAGCGCCGCCAGCAAACCAACGGCTCCAACCGCCGGGGCCATGCTGACTTTGGAGAACTTTTGCGAGGAGTCTCTCACTCAACTCGGGCGCTCTCTCCCGAAGCTGCGAGGGAAGCTCGTCTTCCTGGCCAGTCCGGATCCTCCTGTTGCCTGGATGAAATAGGGGGCGGGGGGGGGGGGCGACGGAGAGCCCGGAACAGCAACAGGGTTGCCTTTCTTCTCCGCGGTGTCTGCGCCGGAGTGCTCCCTCCCCGCCTTCCAGGGGCAATCCCGAGCCAGGCGCGCCTGCACTTGGCGTCGGCGGCTGCACTTAGTCCACGAGAGTTACTTTGCCGATCGGCGAGTGGGGAAGGGAGGAGCCGAGCGCGCGCGTCCAACCCTCCGGTTCTCAGCGCTTCGGCAGAGGGAATGAGAGACTCATTTCGGCCGGGAGCCCATAGCCCAGCGGAGAGGGGCCCGCCAGCGCCTCCTGCTGCTCGAGCATGGGAAAGCAGTCCGGCGGAAGAGGGCAGCTCGACATCGGCTGCGTGCGGCTGAGGAAACAACCGCCCTGTGTCTCTCGACCTCGGCTGCGCGGCCACGCTCCTCTCGGGCTCTTTTGCAGCTTGCTTTTGCAGACAGAGAGGGGAGCAGGGTGTGCGCGTGGATTTGGGAGGAGAAATGGAAAGGAACAGCCGGAGGTTTGGGGGGGGGGGAGAAGCGAGATGTGTGTGTTTCCTCACGTTTTATTTTTTTTGTCACAGGCACCGGCAGAAGGGGGAATCCCAGGCTCGCTTTGCATAGGCATGAAGTAGAAAGAGAACGTGCTGAATTGCCTAATTCGTCCGATTGCTTTGTTTTCGCGGTTCTACCAAGCGCTTTTCTGGCGAGAAAAAAAGGATATTCGTGTGTCTCCCGGAAAGGTGCAGCTTGGAGATCGCTGGGGTGGTGATGTGTATGGTATGTTCTTTATGTTTTCGCCACCTAATCCTGAGTAATGCTTACTCAGGTGTAAGACCCAATTACTCCTCGATAAGGCACGTCCACGGTTGTTTATTCTTAAGTAAGTGTGCCCAGAATTGCAGCTGTATACAGCTTGCCTTCCCTACTGGAAGCACTCTTGGGATAATGGGTTAAATAAATTGTAAGCTGTATGCAACATCTTGAGATGGTACCAAGCACAACTCACAAAGATTTTGGCTGCCAGGCTGCCTTCTCTCTCTTCCCCTCTCCATCCCCCCCCTCCAAAGCTCTATATAGCTTTAGCAGCTGCATGGCAAATCAGCAGGTGCAGTTTAACCATCTCTTCATTTCTAGTTAACCCAAACTACACCTGTTCGCTTGCTGCTTGGCCCATCCAGCTGTTTAAAGCAGCTGCCTTAAGAAGCAATCAAACTTCTTAGGTGAGTCAGTTTCACATTTGTTCTGTTTTCAACATTAGCCTTCTGTCTGGGGTATCTAGTCAGTTTTAAGAGGCTAAATACATGGTCCTGAAGGATCTACCCATGCTTTATGTGCTTCCTAGTGAGTGGATGAAACCAATAGACCAGTGATGGCTAACCTTGACACTCCAGATGTTTTGGAACTACAACTCCCATCATCCCTAGCTAACAGGACCAGTGGTCAGGGATGATGGGAGTTGTAGTCCCAAAACATCTGGAGTGTCAAGGTTAGCCATCACTGCAATAGACCATCAAATGGTAGTTACTACACATGCTGTAGAGGGAAGTTCAACCTGGGAAGGTGACCCATCTAATATTATTATTATTAACAATAATAATAATAATAATAATAATAATAATAATATAGGAGAAAGAAAACTCTAATCCTGAATCTCCACTGGCTTGCAGCTATAATAATTCATGAGAAACGCTTCAGGAGTAAACTCCGAAGAAAAATCCGCACCCATGGCTTTGTGGGACATCTTTGGGAGAAGAAAAGGCTAAGGAGCAAACCCTGCACAAATCCAGAGTGGATTCCCTAAGACTGTTGGATGGCACCTTGCATGGGCACAGCATTGGGGGGCGAGGAGTTGCCCTCCCAAAATCAAGTAAATCAATAAAAATGCTTATCTGAGCTTCTGCCCCCCCAACAGAAAGCATGCCCCCCAACATAAATCCTGGCTACATCCATGGCACCTTGTATGCCCCCTTCCAGCAACTCCAGCAGCCCAGCTGGTGCCAAATTTATTGCTCTGCTTTCCTCTGGACCACATCAGTAAAGCCAGGTGGGGATCTGGGCAGCTCAGGATCTCAAAACACACTGCCCAGTCTTGCGCTCCAAAGAGGTCATTTCGGTGCTGCTAACGCAGCAAAAACAATGTGGGAGGCAGCAGTTTTGAATTACTGGTCTCTGCAGCCACAGGTGCTGTAATTCTCCAGCAGTTTGCCTTTCCCCCCACAGGTGGACTCCATTGTCTCTGGAAACAGATGAATGCCAACCACAACAAAAATATTCTTAAGGTGATGGTCACTATACTATTGCCTGATCCTATGCATACCGGTATTTCCCAGAAGTAAGTTCTAGTGAGTTCACTGAGACTTGTTCCTTAGAAAACTAGTTGAAGAATGCAGCCACATCCTATCCATGTTTACTCCAATAAAAGTTCCACTGTTTTCAGTAAGACTCCGTAAGTGTATGCATAGAATTGCAGCCTTGATCCTATGCATGTTTACTCAAAACTAAGGCCAACTGTGTTCATAGGAGTGAAGCCCATGACTCTTGCCATACTTCAAGGGCTCTTAACTGACAGGCAGGGTTAAAGGAAAGGAACATTGCTGGACACAAATGCTGCCAAATTAAGTTGAAAAATAAATCCCCACTCATCCATGAAGCTTGTTGGCTGAGTGGCCTTGAAGAAATTGCTCTCTCAGCTTAACCTGTGTCTCAGGATTGTGAGAGTAAATGGAATAAAAAAATCCCAGTCTATACACTGAAAGATGCTGTAGACATGATAAATAGCATAATTGGACTCTAGCCTTCTTGCAAGTGGAACCAACAGCACAAGTGTTTTCTGACTTTCAACTATATTTTACAACAATTATGAAACCAGATTTTATAAAAATATCATCTGTGCAACACAAGTCCAAATGGGACTTACCCTAGCATCAATGAATCAAGGAGTAGATAAAGGGTGCAATATTATGCATGCCACATGGAAGTCAGTCCTGTTCTGAATAAACATGTTTAGATTGCACATTAATGTTGCAATTCTGTAAGCACACATTAGGAAGTAGGAATTGATTCTGAGTAAAGTAGCTTTGATTGCACTGCATGGGCCACATTTCTACATCAACAGCCCTGATTTCTTTATATTGACCTGTTCACTGCTGTTAGATGTTACCTAGCATGCATTCTACCATCTTGCACGAGCTAGGCTATTAGTTTGCCATAAATGGTGACCTGTGGGTGACCATACTCAGTATGAAGGCCTTATATAAGGCAACTTCCTATAGGACCAATCAAAACATGGTCAGAGTTCATCAAAATGGTTTTGCCATGGCTCTGAACCAGTGACTGAGAATATGCAAGATTTGACCTCTGCACCATGCAGAGTGAATCGTTTCAGAAGAAGGGAGACACATTAGTTCTTACTGAGCTGCACATGATCTTTAAATGAAACCACATACAAAAAGCAACTAGAGAGTATGAGCCCATATTGCTCAAAAATTGTTTTCACAAAGTATGTTAGCACTAGCATTTAAGTGTTGCTTTACTACTGACACTGCGAGGGAAGTGTTCCTGTCACAGTTGGATATCTACTTCATAAGTGATAGTTTGTTGTCAAATTTGATTGGCACCCTGAGTCTGCAGGCATGTAGATTCTGCAGTGATACATATAGGGAATTTGCACTAACAGAGGTAGTCCAGCATTTTATACTGTCAAATCTACTCATATATATATATATAGATTGTGCTTAGGAAATGCCCTGTCATTTGTTGTGAGGAATCCAGATAATATTCTCCAAGTCATTGCCTCCCTTTGTAGGAAATCCTGTTCCCACAGCATCCAAACTATGGAGTTGATTTACTAAGGAAGTACAGTTTTTCCTCTACCCCCTCCCCCTACTCAGCCCTGCCTAAAGCAATCAAGATTATTGTTGAAAACACTGGTCCATGTTTGTGGTTCTGCAAGGGCTATATAAGGAACGCAGGTGGCACTGTGGTCTAAACTACAGAACCTAGGGCTTGCTGATCAGAAGGTCGGCGGTTCGAATCCCTGCGACAGGGTGAGCTCCCATTGTTCCGTCCCTGCTCCTGCCAACCTAGCAGTTCGAAAGCACGTCAAAGTGCAAGTAGATCAATAGGTACCGCTCTGGCGGGAAGGTAAACGGCGTTTCCGTGCACTGCTCTGGTTCGCCAGAAGCGGCTTTGTCATGCTGGCCACATGACCCGGAAGCTGTACGCCGGCTCCCTCGGCCAGTAAAGCGAGATGAGCGCTGCAACCCCAGAGTCATTCGCGACTGGACCTAATGGTCATGGGTACCATTACCTTTACCTTTTTAAGGGCTATATAGGGAATTTGTGACCCTCCAGAGTCCAAACAGACTGCAGCTTCCATAGCTTGTGGTCAGGGATAATAGAATCATAGAACTGTAGAGTTGGAAGGGACGCTGAGGAACATCTTCTAGTCCAACCCCCTGCAATGTAGGAATCTGCAGCTGTCCCAAACGGGGATCGAACCTGCAACCTTTGCGTTACCAGCACCACACTCTAACCAACTGAGGTGTAGTCCAACAAAATTTGGGATGCCCCATGCTCCCCATTCCTGCAATAGGACCGCAAGCACCTATTTTGTGGAGTTGAAAAGCCAGCCACTTAGAACTTCCCTTTTCTTTTCTTTTTCCATTTTCTCTTTTAACTTTATCTATTTTATTTGCCTCATATCTGCCAGTGGTCTGAGAAACTGTCAGTATTAGGATATGGAATACCCTCCTTGCAATGAGGCTATCCCTGGGTGCAAGGCTATCCATATCCCTTTCACTATGGGGCAATAGCGATGCAGGCCACATCCACACCATACATTTAAAGCACTATTATACCTGGTCCTTTTATATATACCAGCAGGCACCAACCAGGCAGTGACTTTGCTATAGCTCGCCCCTCCCAAAGAAACCCAGGGACTGTAGTTTATTAAGGGTGCTGAAAGTTCTTCAGGGACTCCTAGAGCTACAATTTCCAGAGTCCCCTGGGAAGATGACCTGATAAACCATTCTGGTAATTGTAGCTCTGTGAATGGAATAGGGGCTTTCCTAATAACTGTCAGCACCCTCAACAAACTACAGTTCCCAGGATTCCTGAGGGAAGCCATGACTGATAAGAGTGATATCATAGTGCTTTAAATGTATGGTGCACATATGGTTGTTTTATGGTTCTTTTTTTTGGGGGGGGGGAATTGGCTATTTTATGGTTCTTTGGAAAGGGGCAAAGGGAGCATAGCTCTCCAGCAGTTGCAATTCCCGTGATCAAAGGTTACTCATGGAACCAAACTTGTTTGCCCCAGTGTGCTTAATTTAATAATAATAATAATTAGCCACCATAGGTTGGAATGGCAGCACAGAATTTGGAGGGTGTGTGTCTTTAACATGTTGCCCTGTCATGGTGTAGATCAGAATTGCCACCCACTCTGAGCTCATCTGCACAGAAAGAAAGGAATGAAAGCCGCACAGTCATAATAGTTTTTTGGTTGAATTTTGAATCAGGACTGAATCCAGTAGGTTGGTGTTGGTATAAGGACTCAGTTGTTAAAGAGGCATTTCCTAAATATTGCATCAAAGCATGCACAGAATACAGTTCCTTAAGCACTGAGTTAACACACACTGCTTCTATGTATGTATGTATGTATGTATGTATGTATGTAGTTATTGATTACATTTCTATCCCACTTTTCCTCCAAGGAGCTCAAGGTGGCATACAACGTTCTCCTCCTCTCCATTTTATCCCCACAACAACCCTGTGAGGTAGATGAGGCTGAGAGTGAGCAACTGACCCAAGGTCACCCAATGAGCTTTGTGGCTGAATGGGAATTGAACCCAGGTATCCCAGGTCTCTTCAGCACTCTAACCACTTACACCACACTGGGTTGTTTGTTTGTTTTTGCTGAGGGGGTAGTTTCCAACTGGACACAATGTTCAGTATCTCTCATTTCAGCTTTAGCACACATAATTTTGTAGTCCCTGCCCTTAGATTTTTAGCAACAACCCAACAGAAAGACATTTAACTGGTGAAATTCCCCACATCACATGTCAATAAAAGATCATCTGCTAAATTTCTGTTTTTCAGGATGCTGGCACAGGAACAGGCTAGTCAAAGTTAGGAATCCTAGTAAAAGATAATAGCAAAATATTTTGCTAGTTAGTTCCCATTTGGGAGCTCATCTAGAAATCAGGGGGCTAGATTTATGGTCTGGGGTTTGATAATTTACCAGGAGATAAGCTTATTATTCTACATGTCTGTGTTAGACTTGGGGAGAGGGAGGCCTCAGAGCTAGCATTAAAAAATACACAAACGAAACCACAACACAGGATCTTTTCTTTGTGGTCGAGATGGTTAACATTTTACAAAGATCTTTGCTGTGCTGTGCTGAGAAACTTGAATGCTGTCCGGAAAGGTTTCACTTGAATGGAGTGACTGAAAACCAACCCCAATATATCAGGAACATGCAAGCAGCTGTGGTTCGTGAAACACTGATTCTTTATCTGACAGCGCCAAGGAAATGCCAAGTTATGTTGGGTTAGCACATGAACTCCTGATCTTGTCACATTTCTGGTTTCTGCACTTCAGAACAATGAAGCATGTACCTTTTTCCACAGTCAAGATTCCACAGTTCAAGCAGTCAGTGTGAAAACTATTTTATTGCTTTTTGTTTTGAACTATTCCAATTGCCTTTTCCATTCAAGTTATAACTTAAAAGTGCATGGTTAGCCAAACTCATGTGGATGATAAACCTAGGCCAGTGATGGCTAACCTTGACACTCCAGATGTTTTGGAACTACAACTCCCATCATCCCTAGCTAACAGGACCAGTGGCCAGGGATGATGGGAGTTGTAGTCCCAAAACATCTGGAGTGTCAAGGTTAGCCATCACTGACCTAGGCATTCCCTTTTGCTCCTTGTCTCCTCTGAGATCGGTGGTGCACTTGGGTAATTGTAGACTCTGGACCTAATGGTCTCAGACTTTAATGGGTTCAAATGGGTTCATTTACTTCAAATTTGTAGTAGGCTGGCTTTGCCTTGCTCGTTTTGGGGATTGCTTCTGCTCATTCAGTTGTGTGGGACCCCAGACTTCTGCCCAGTAGAGGATGGTTTCCACTGGGGTTGATGGGGCAGAAGGCAGGAAGAAGAACAGCAGGTGGAACCAGAGTCAATGATGGGCAACGCCAGCTGATTCTGGTTCTGTCTCTATTGTCCTCTGTTGTATTCTACAAAGGCAGTGCTGAGACTAAGGCTCACTGCCAGGGCCACCCCATGGACTGGATGCAAGTAAGGAAGCAGACAGGTGGGTCCTGGCTGAGGTCAGAGCTTGCAGAGGTGGATTTAGGGCAGTGTGCCCAGTTCTGCCACAATGGGCAAAAAGACTAGGAGGTGCCGCAGGACATCACAGCTATGATGTAGTGAATTGAGCAGAATAGAAGGTGAGAGGCGGGTGGGTGGGTGCCAAATCTTGGCCTTGCACAGGGTGCTGCCCCCTGGAGCTTGGTTGGGAAGCACCCCATTTGTTCTAACGGACCAGTGTCCACTGCTTCTGCCCCCAAAGTCCCACCTCAGTGGCACCACTGCCTGGGATGTTTACTGCCTGAGAAATGATGCTGAAGAGCCAAGGAATGCATTAATTCACCATAGCTGTGGTTTTCATGTGTCACAAGGAACCCTCGGGTTCTTCAGTGAATTTTCAGGGGGTTCTCACAGAGAAAATGATAAATGGTGGATATGTTGCTGGAAAGGTTCTTTCTTTCTGGTTGGAGGAATATCACATGAATATCCTAAGGACCATTTGCAGAAGAGAGTATTTATGTGAAAGATGCTTAGGCCTTCCTTAGTAATGTTAATCTGGAAAGGGTTCCTTTGGGGCATGTCTTTCCCAGCAAAATCCAGTGCAGCTGTTCCATACAATTAGAGGCATCTAGATGGCCTCTGTGGGAAACAGGATGGTGGATCAGATCACTAGTCTGATCCACTAGGGATCTTTTTATGTTATAGGTAAATCCCATTGAGCTGAATGAGTCTTATTTGCAGGAATGCTTGCATATCTGTCTCTTCCTTAGCCTTTGCTTGGATGGAGGTTGGGCCCCTATAGTTCTAATGAACAACTTCCACGCAGCAGTTTCAGAAATGCAGCCCAGTCCTACAAATGTTTATGTAGAAGGCAGTCCAATTTAAGTTAATGGGTTTTACTCCTAGATAAGTACATGTCAGATAGCAGCCTTTGAGGTTCTTTCTATAGATACCCAAGTTCAAGCAGAAAGTTTGAAAGGTATTTTACTGGTTCTCCTATTGAATGAATTAACTTTGAAATGAGGATTGGAGCTCTTTCCCGCGGTGGATCCAAGGCGAGCTGTGCTGGCACCATGAAGCTGAACATCTCCTTCCCAGCCACCAGCTGCCAGAAACTAATTGAAGTAGACGATGAGCGCAAGCTGCGCACCTTCTATGAGAAGCGCGTGACCACAGAAGTCTCTGTGGATGCTCTTGGAGAGGAATGGAAGGGATATGTTGTCCGCATCAGTGGAGGCAATGACAAACAAGGCTTCCCCATGAAGCAGGGGGTCCTGACTCACGGACGTGTCCGTCTGCTTCTCAGTAAAGGCCACTCATGTTACTGCCCTAGAAGAACTGGAGAAAGGAAAAGCAAATCTGTTCGGTGTTGCATTGTTGATGCCAATTTAAGCGTCTTCAATTTGGTCATGGTAAAGACAGGTGAGGAAGATATTCCTGGACTGACTGACACCACTGTGCCTCGCGGGCTTGGTCCCAAGAGGGCTAGCAAAATCCGAAAGCTGTTCAATCTCTTCAAAGACGATGTCAGTATGTTGTGAGAAAACCATTGAACAAAGAAGGCAAGAAGCCCAGGACCAAAGCACCCAAGATTCAGTGCTTGGTAACTCCCAGGGTCCTACAACACAAGTGCAGGCGTATTGCTCTGAAGAAGCAGTGTACCCAAAAGAACAAGCTTCTGGCTAAAAGAATGAAGGAGGCAAAGGAAGAACAGCAAGAGCAAATAGCTAAGAGGCGTAGACTTTCTTCTCTGAGAGCCTCCACATCTAAATCTGAATCAAGCCAGAAGTAAATGAGAAACTGTGTTCCTAAAAACATTAAATAAAACTTTTATTTGGGGGGGGGAGAGAGAGAGAGAGAAAATGAGGATAGGAAAGAGGAGACACTGGAGGATGCCATTCATCGCAGAACTCCCATATACTGTTAGATAGAGCAGCTATTAAGTATGTGAGCTTTTTATTTCTCCAAAATGTAATTGAGGAATGCCTAATAGGATCTGCACCTATAGCAAAATCTAGGAGATATTCTGAAGCTATAATCAATGCACATTTAAATGGTCTCTGTTCATCATTTGGTTGATACAGTATGTATAAATTCATCTTACATTTTTCCTGTTCTAAAATATTTTGGCTGTTTTGCCTTTAAAACTAAGAATAATCCAAAAAGAAATTCCAATGATATATTTCTTTTTAAAAAACAAACAACAAACCCCTTTGAGCTAAGAGTTGTTGAGTGGGAGCTTGAAGAGAATTAAAACAGCTGAGAGAAAAACCCTCATATGACTTTTTCTTTTCACCCTAGAGGGAGATTCTACATCACATGTGAAGTCCTGAGGAACCAGCCATCTTTTAATCCCAGCTGGTTATAGGTTCCAAATGAGATGAAAAATAAATCTCCCCCAGACTAAATAGAAAGAAACACTTAATACTTCCACATCTCTGTAGGCTCTCCCAAACCTGTAAGTGTTCCCATTAGAGCCTGTCCGCTGCTCTGCTGGGTGCTGTCAAATCAATCATAAACTAGGTTGCAACACAACAAGATTGATCCGGGGGACAGGGACAGACTTGTTACTTTCCATTTCGGAGTATTTGTTTGTTTCATCAAATCTGTGCTTGCAGGCTCTTTTCCATATCATAAAGGAAAAGTTTTCCTTTACTGATTGCACAAACCTTGGCTTATCATTAGACTGCCTGGTTGCAATGACATTGCCTAGCGAGATACAGTGAAGGCAGGAGTGTCTGACATTCAGAATTCCTAAACGAAAAGCTTGCTGTTGAAATACCTGCAAATTAAATAAGTAATATCACTGTATCTCTGTTCCTGGTGCTTTATAGAATGCAAGAACATAGGTCCTTGCTCTGAAGAGCTTACATATATAAGGAGCCAATTAGTTAGCCTTCCAATACACCCATACGCTGGACTAGTTGACAGTTTAGGCAGAAAGTGAATCAACTTGTATCCTGCCATATTGGTAACAAGACAAGAAGTTACAAAGATATGTTTGTCAGTACAGCAGGTGCCTCTTTTCCCATCTCTCCCAGCCTACATCTAGGTTTTCATATAGTACAGATGAACCAAATTCCAGGGTTTTAATCAGAGTTTACACCTGGGATTTATTTTCATGAACTGTGTGACAAATTGCTGCAGTCTAGATTAAACCCCAGACACCAGCACTGGGTTATTGGGCCCCTCGGTATCTCACCCAGTCACTTATATTGGTCGTCCGACCTTGTCCCTATCCAAGTGCTCACGAATGAGTATCTCATAGAACTCACAACAACAAATGCATAGTCCACAACACAGAAGGAGGGATCTGTCTGGGGATGTGGGTATAGAGCAGCCTTTTTTGGTGTGGGAAGTTTTGGGGAATTCTGCTGCAATCGTATGCACCTGAATCCTTTGATTCAGGCAACATTCCTCTGAAAACCTATAGTCTAGCATGCCTAAAGTGCCCAAATGAAATGAGTCTGGATTATACCATTAGAAGAAATGCCACAAGAATAGATTGTAGTAGGAAAACAGAGTAACTCAGCACATTCCTCTAGGTGCTCTTTGGACATTCAAGAGGTCACTAATAGCCAACACTGCTGAAATTATCCTCAAATATGTTTTTTAAATTGTACAGTATATAATATAGGTTGCCTTAAACAGAATGGCAAGATTAACAATGGTGTGGAAGGGAAAAAACAAAAGGAGCTCTTCTGGAAAATGCTTCTTGGGAAAAACAACAACCCACAAGCAGGAGTGGAGCAATGAGTAGCCAGTTTTTAAAATGAGGCGAACAGGGAACAGTGTCTGAAGGTTGGAATGCTATATTCAACAATATTGACAAGTGAAGCGTCACTTCTTTCTGTGCCTTCAGTAGCTCAGCAAGTAAAGCTTCACATGTGTGCACACACACAAAATCTCTCTGCCATAAACTCTTTTTATCCTTATGCTGTAATTAGAAGAACAGCAAATAAAAATATAAATTATCAGATGTCAGTGATGACGCCAGCAAAATCTGCATCAGAAACATGGCACTTCCAGATGAACATTCATTAGAACTTTAGTGCAAATGTCTCTGAAAAACACATCTTGGCATCCACTTCTGCCTAATATAGACATTTTCACAAGCATTTCCATCTAAAGTAATGCATTTTTGTGTATTTTCTCTCTCTAATGTATGCATGTTTTTCTCTAATGTATGCATAATGTGGGCAGGACTTGGACCAGCAACTCACTGTTCAGAATTCTGCTTGCTCTGCTCTAATACTCCTCCTGAGCAAATTTCTCCAAGTACCTGTACCGGTATGATTAAAATTTAGCATCGTTTTCTCCCTCATGGTAATGGGACTACAACCTGTGCTGGGCCCTCATAGAATCATAGAATTGTAGAGTTGGAAGGGACTCCCAAGGGAGACCATTCCAATGGATCTCTGGGCCCCAGAGAAATTCATCCTTTCCCCATTCCTGCTTGTTCCTTTGGGCTCGACCCACTGCTGATCTTGAAGTCCTGACAAATCTTCTGTAGGAGCAACCTGGCTATCCTTTGGATGCAGCCCTGTTAACTGGACTGCGTTATTAGAACTCATTACTCTGGATGTTATTTTCTGAATCGTACCAACCAGGTTCAGGAAGGGCAAACACACACAAACACACTAGTTCCATTGTCATCTTTGTGTTCCAGGGTTGCACTGAGAAAGTCTATTGTACCTAGGAAAGGTTCCATAGATTTTGGAACCATGTTTTTCCAGGGTTTCAAAAATGCACGCCAGCTTCCATAGGTACAGGTGGCTTCTCCACTCAGAGTTGCCTTTGAGGATTCAGAAGGTGGCAGGGCAGAGCTAGAACACTTCTGCATTTATTTAAGCCCTATTATGAATGCCTGAATAGGACCATTCTAACAGGGCTTTCTGTGATTTGTCAAATATGCAACTCTGTAAGATCTTCAACAAAGAGACCTTCAAAGCTGGCATGTGAATGTGCTTAACATATTAAGCAGGAATCAAATAATTTTTGCTCAAGTCTGACTGATTGCTAATTCATTGATATAAAGAGGTGGTTCTACAATTTTTTAGCAAGTGGGTTAAGGGTGGGAAGTTTGCACAGTGAACATTTCTAACCATTGTTAGGGTGGGGAACCCCTCTTCTCCCGTTAAGGCACCTAAATGAAGCGGCTAATTTTTCACAAGGGCAGAGCAGCTGCTACTGTAAACCCCTCACAAATTCAAGCTTGCACTCAGAGCTTTCAGACATTTGGTAGAACCAAAACATTTCAATGATGCCATCGTTTATTTATAGCCTGTTCAAAAAATGTTGGGTGTTAAAATACATTTGAAAATATGGACACTTGATTTAAGTTGCTGAACTTAAAGCTGTTTTCCAGTGTACTTGAGGAGACAGATCATTATAGTAGTCCAAGGTTTTCTTGATGATATGTATTCTAAGGAACCATGTTATTACTCATACCCTCCAACATTCCTCAGATGAAAATAGGGACATTTCTTACTCCCCTGAAACCGATCTGCCTCAACCCCTCATTTTTTGTCGTCCCCCTCCCCACCGCCTACAGAGCATTTCCTATCAGAAGAAGGACAAGTGTAACCACCACTACACAAACAGGACACGGCACACACACCCTCCACTGACGACATTCCATAAATGGGGAGCTACAGAGAAGAACCATCTCTGTGACCTTAAAAGAAAACTAAAATGACATAATCTGTGACCACTTCCAAATTGGACCTGAGACTGAGACTTCCTGCATGGAATGGGAAAATAGCAGTACAGAGCATGGAAGGGGGAACTGTTGTTTGGTCTATGTCCAGGGGAAGATTTACCTTTCCTGTCTAAGAGCATGGTTTGCTCACCCTGACTTTGGCCTTGCTAGCAAACTTTTTGCTTCATATATTAGTTGTTATCATGCGTCTGATTATTACTGAAGCAGTGAGATTATGATTCAGGACCTTCTGTAAAAGCTGGCTCTCTAATACATGACCTCGACCTAAGCAGGTTTTTTGTTGGGAGCTGAATTTGCCCTTCTTGAGTTGAGAATTTCTTTGAGACTTCGTAAAGGAGGACAGAATGTTCCCCTATTTATAATCTGAGCTGCTATGGGGCAACTCTCTGACTGTTTCTCTAGCCTTAAGGCTAAAAGAGAAGTCTTTGTAGTTCAATTTGTGCTTTCTACACTTATTACCAGAGAGTCCAGGGTGTAACAATAACATAACCCTTAGAGAATTGCCCATTCCAAGGATCCTGTGCTCACTTGCTTGCACATTTTCTGCAACGTTCACTGGTAGGGCAGTAATTTTCCATGTTTGACCTTTGACCCAAGTTGTTCTGCGCCCTTCCTTTTTGTTTGTAATGCCTGAGTCAAAATGGCTCATGTAATTTTAAGCAACCCAAAATTGTTCAATACTTCCTTGAGTAACTGAAAACCTGTTGTTTAAGGTTGAAACAAAGTCTTGAAATTGCTCCCTCAAAGAACTGGTGCATCTAGATCAGGTATCTTCAAACTTTTGAGACTCAGGACCCACTTTTAAGCCAGACATGCATTTGAGAACCCATTTCTTAGTTTTTTTAAACCATATAGTTGTATGGTGGTAGTGTGCCTGTTGCAACCCACCGTGACCCAGCAGTTGAAGACCAGTGATCTAAACTGACCAGGCTGGATCATCCAAAGCCATGATTAAATTAATATTGGAGGTTCTTAATGTTATATACAAATTCCATTCCTTGACTCCCCCATTTTACTCAAATCACACCCTTTCCACAATAGCTTTCTAAAGACTGTAGCAAAAGTGTCCATTGCAACATGTATGGGTTCAGGAACATACCTGGGAATAAGGGCCATTAAACAAGATGGCATGTATAGGATTGCACTGTTAGGAGACATTGCAGAAAATCTTTTGAGGTTGTTTTTTTTTTTTAAACCAAGCAGCATTTAGTGCTGTTTAGTATATACTAAAATTTTGTAAAAAGGCACAGGAAAAAGCTAGCAAGAACCACTACAGATGGATAAGGAGTAGGGGGAAAGTTACAGTTACAAGCCAAAGACCTTGGGTTCACTGGGAGTCCATCTTTTTTTATTTGACAAGTTCTTCCCATGCTAAAACGGAGCACCCCACTGCAGGGAGCAGATAATAGTGGAAAATATATAGAGTATCTTTGGACAGAGGATAATGATAGCCAGGTGCTTAGTAGCCTCAAGGCTCCTCAGATATCTATTATGTCCAGTAGTATTATACGCAGCGGAGTGGTTTATGAAGGACCTGAGGGCCGCATCAATTATTTAGCAGTACAATAAATTGTGTAGTCAGTTCCTCAATGCAGATAGGGCTCCTGTGATGACTGTTAAAATCTGTTAGATTTTGCAGATTTAGTTGATCAAAAAAAGGGCCATTTGGTGCAGATCCTAAAATAGAAGGTATTTTTGTTTTTAAAAACAAACTCACACAGTATAATGGGGTTATAATTTTTCATTGGCATTATGCAAACTCTTACTTATGAGTTTCATTTGATTGCATTGAAAAAAGCAAAGCAGCCATAGCAAAATTTTTACCTGGATAAAAGTGAATCTACCCCATTCAATAATTAGTTTCCTATCTGCCCATTCTTTCATTTAATTGGAAACTGTTCTCTAAAGATAAAAATGGTCTTAATGCAACCCAGAGACCCAAATGGGAGTACAGAAGGAGCACTGCCTGTTTGTCTGGTAAGCTAACCTGCCTAAAATAAATCTAACAGGACAGCAAAATTATCCAAGAAGTGGGTCTGACTTGAATTTAAAGAGAGGTTGAGGAATATCATATTGTCAGCACTACTTCTATTTTTGGATATACATTCATTGGTTTCACCTGAATTGTTTTCTTAAATTTATCATTTGATTATATGGTTGTATCCCACTCTGGGACCTTGTGGAGAACGATGGGCACAAAATCTCTTAAATAATGATAATGATGGTGATGGTGATGAGTTCCAATAGTTATTGGGAGTCATTCAACTGCCTAATGAAACTAGTTAAAATATTTTAGTCTTCAAGAAATCCTTAGGACTGTTTCACATTCTGCATTTTTAGATCTGTGCCTAAGATGTTTTTAAGCATCCACCTAAGTATATGCTGGGGATGTGGGTGGCACTGTGGGTTAAATCACAGAGCCAAGGCTTGCTGATCAGAAGGTTGGTGGTTCGAATCCTGGCGACGGGGTGAGCTCCCGTTGCTTGGTCCCTGCTCCTGCCAACCTAGCAGTTTGAAAGCCCGTCAAAGTGCAAGTAGATAAATAGGTACCACTGCAGCGGGAAGGTAAACGCCGTTTCCGTGTGCTGCTCTGGTTCACCAGAAGCGGCTTAGTCATGCTGGCTACATGACCCAGAAGCTGTACGCCGGCTCCCTTGGCCAATAATGCGAGATGAGCACCGCAACCCCAGAGTCGGACCCGACTGGACCTAACGGATCCTTTACCTTTTCCTTTAAGTATATGCTATGTGATTGCAGCAAAGATGTATTAGCAGACATATTTCACTCAAGTACGCTTACTGGGAAACAATAGTTAGTGACAGCTCTCCAGTGAATCACCACTTAGCCTGAGGAGGGATTCATAAGAAAAGGGAAAGTAGTTAGACTGGTAAGGAGAACTGATTGCCCAGTAGGCCAGAGGAAATTATTTGACATGGTTTGATCTCCTACCAGCTGCCTCTGCCGTTTCCTGCCCCTGCCAATGCAAAGGTAGACCTTTTCTAACCAGTAGCTTTTACCCATCTATTGCAAGGTATGCCTGTTTAGCTTCCATTTTAAAAGCTTGTGTGCCCCTAATAAGAATGGCACTCCCACTTATTTTCCATTCATTTCTGTCAAGAGGCAGCCTCTAGACTGCTACGTTGAAGAGAAAGCGGGTGTTCTTTGTGGGTGAAGAAGAACCAACTCCTTTTTGGGTCATAGTGCCTTTCCCTCAAATGACAATATCATTCTTCTCCCTGCTCCCCACTGCCAGATTTTCTGTTTAAATATTGGAAAGGTTTGAAACTGATCATTTGGTTTCTCACACCTCTACCCATCCTTATTTGCTGTAATTAATCTACAATAAATCTGAAATTTAGTATCAGGCGCAGGATCTGATTGAAATATTCTTACATTTACTTTTCAGAATGTGGTTGTCATTTTTTTTAAAAAAATGACATTTTGCAGAGGTGTGTGCGTGAGAGAGAGAATTCATGCACATTTATTACCAGAAAACTTATTTTTGCTCAATTATGCTATTGCCTTCTTCGTCTATTCTGGGATTGGAAGTGATTCACCCTCAGTCACAACACATCAGCATGTCATGGGCATATTTAAAAATATGCAATTAGGTTTTTTTAACACTTTGTGTGCAATACTTCCCTTAAGAAAAAAATAGACTTTAAGCTACCTGTTACCTGCAGCTTTCCTTTTTTTTTTGCTCAGAGTACCAGCCTTTTAAAGTATAACCTGATGAACACTTTCAATAATAAGGATGAAAACAACAGAGTCAAGGTCAATACTATTGGAGACTGGGTAATAAAATTGTCTTTAGCAAAAGGCAGAATGAAGTGAATGCTTCTGAAAAGTGCATTCCTGCTGAGCAAGACCAGTGGGGTTCTTGGGAAACTTCCTTTAAAACCGTTCTTTCTCTTTTCTACTGAGAATGATTACTCAGAAATTATGGATACAAAGAGAAAAATAACATGCTCACTAGTACCTGCACCTATGCAAAGGTCATAATATTGCAAACATTTATTGGCCCAAAGATTCATTAATAGCACAGTCCTGTAAATCAGGGCAGTGGTGCTGGTGCCCACCGGAACTGGCAGAGTAGGAGGAAGGGAGACCAACATGAAGTGGAGCCAGAACCAATGACTGGCAGATCCAGCTAATTCTAGTTTTGTTGTTGTCATCTTGGTCCTCCTCCTTGCTGAGTTGCACTAAGGGGGACACAGCCTGAAGGCAGTGCTACCCCCTGGACAGGTGGTAAGAAGTCAGACAGGTGAAGACTGATCGAGGTGGGCAGACTTCAGGCTTCTTGGACCTACTTGTGCTGCTGCTGCTGTTTTTTTACAAGACCCCCAAGGTCTACCAACGAGAGCCTGGTGCTCTTGGACTTACAGGTAGAATTAAAGAGTAGTGTGGCTTTGAGCAAATTCTGAGACCAGGAATTTCTTTTTGGTACCAGAACCGAGCTCAGATCACAGTCCTTTCTTCCCAAAGTCCATTCTTGTTTAGTTTTCTTCATTTCAGCAGCCTAATAGTTTTGTTGTTGCTGTTGTCCAACACTTGGGAGTCTGATTTAGTCATGCTGATTTAGTAAAATCATAGAACCAGAGGATCCTGATTTACCATCTAACCAGTGCTATTTTTTTTTAAATAGAAAAAGAGGAGTTCACAACAAACTTCTCCCTTGGTCTCTTAGAATGGCAATGGCACCCACCTGAGAGATGCCAGAGCTGAGCTCCAGTGAACTCCAGCTGGAAAAAAAGCTCTGTGTCCACCTATATATTTCTACTCCATAAGGTAAGCCCCATTGACTTTAATGGGACTTTCTCCCAGAAAAGTGTGCATAAAATTGCAGCCTTAAATGAGCACCAGAAGCATAAAAGCACCAACACCTTAAGACAGATGAATGGTAGTCTTCTGGAAACTTACTTGGAGAAGGGCTGCAGGTCAGTGGAAGGGCACTTACTGTACTTTCCATGCAGAAGGTTCCACGCTCAATCCCCAACTGGATTGGGAAAGAACCATCTGAAACTCTGGAGGGACACAGTAGACACAGGAGGAGAATCTATGACACTCCAGGTGTCTTTGGGCTTCGCCTTTCGTCAGCCAATATGGCCAAAGGTCAGGGATTATGGGCATGATAGTCCAGCAAAATCTAGAAGGCTACAGGCTCCCCATCCCTGGTGTAGACAATACTGAGTGATATGGGCCAATGTTCAGATGGTACAAGGCCACTTATGTATTTGTGATACAATTTCATTGACTTTATCATATTAGTCACATGAAGGGAGCATCACATGATCATATGATGCAGCAGACTGCACTGCTGGTCCTTCCCTTAGCTTAGGCAACTTCTCTTGGCCCCACCACGAATGTCCATGTGTTAGGCGTGGATGCCTATAATGGGTGAAACTTACGTGTATAGACTTCTGCAGTAACTGAAATCCCAAACTATCAATGTCCCAGCTCAGGGACATCCACGTGCATAGGTTTTACCTATGCAAACATCTAGGGGAAGCCATTCAACCACAAGAGCAGTACCAGCAGCACAACCCTGCTGCCCCTTGACCATGTGGAAACCCCTTCAAACGAGTAATGCATGAAGGGGGCTTTCTGTCATTTCTGCATTTGCAGCTTGGCTGCCACCATCTATTTCCGATTTGAAAAAATTACCTCTGACAGCCATTTGTCAATTTGAATGCCAAGTGCTTTAGATATTTTGCCACCTCTTGATTGCTTTGATGCTTGGCAGGTGTCAGTTCTAAAACAATATCATTATATTACAATAGAAGCAAATGACAGTGCCTTCATTGCTATCAAATATAGCCAGATTTTTATGGGATATCACCAACCAACAATCAAATATTGCCAAATACTAAAATACCAACATGAGCCAGTGTAAAATGCATAGATGTTGAACGTTCACAGTATATTTGGCAAATATCCAAATAATTGAAACTCAAGAGATAACGTGATAAATACCCCATCAAAATACACAGAAGATGATTTTTAGGAGAATACTGGGGCAGAATTAATTTCAGTACTAGCTTCCTGCATTCTCAATCTGATGCTTCTATGCTAAGCTGTAAGTATGAAGCAGGAGAACATAAGAAGAATCCTACTGGCTCAGTCTGAAGGCCCTATTTAGTCCAGCATTCTGTTCTCACAGGGGCCAATCAGATGCCCATGGGAAGCTTGCAAGCAGGACGTGAACGTATTAAGTACTCATCTACCTGCGACTCCCAGCAAATGGTATTTAGAGGCATAGTGCCCCAATAGCTACCATAACTAGTAGCCATTGATAACTTTATCCTCCATGAGAATCATGTACCTCCAATAAAGCAAGAGCCCCAAAACAGGTACCTTACAGTGTCAGCTGGAAATGCATCTTCTGGCCTCAGACTTCAGAACTGATCTGCCTGCATTGGAGCTTTTCGCCTTCTGGATGATAAATCTATGAGTGGGGCGTACACTAAATATTCATCTCTGCTGTGCACACTCACTGTCAGGTTACAATTGCACAGCAATATTTCCCACTCAAAAGCAACTTTTTACTACTCATTTTATGGTAATAAGCCACTGAGAATGAGATCCTGAAAATGGGTTCAACTTTTGTCATAGGGGAAAACTGACTGTGGGATTGGTCCAGATAGAAACAAGAGGGAGGGTGTATTTGGACACCCCCCCCCAAATACACTTGCTTTTGTAGTCCATTTGTGGAACAAGTAAAACTCAAGTTGTCAATGGGTGGCTATTTCTGTCGACAAAGGTCATTGGGAAGATAGCAAAAAAATGTAAGCAGCCCAGTGAGTGTCGGCTGTGAGGATTATCATATATTAGACACCTTCAGACAACTTAATTCCACTTGATTCCCTTCACATGGTGGATTCAGAAAACAATAGATACTGGGTGATGCTGGCTGTCTAAATCCACAATAAGCTTCCATTAATTCCAGGTAGTATTTCGTCTCAGTTTGGAACTGTGTTTTTGTTTTCATGCTTTGTTGCTCTGCTACAGAGGAGGCAGAGTGCCTGGCAATGTGAATGGATTGCAGAGGGAGGCTTGTGATCTTCTAATCCAGCTGTGTTCAAAGTTTTAGTGATTGTCACAAAGTGAGCATTTGATGGATGGCACAGAGGGCTGGGCTACCTTGCTTTGTGAATCCTACCGCTCTTTATGGCAGCCGTGGATGGAAACTTGTTATCAACCACCGTATCTCCCATAGAAATCTAAATGTTTCATATTCTGCTCTCCTGTAACAAACTTCCTGAACTCTTCCACTCTCCAAATCAGCTTTTATAGCTTTATTCATGGCCTCTGAATGAAAATAGAATTCTAAATATGGGTATGGTAATTTGACATTGCTCCTTTGCTCTTTTATATAAGGGGGAAAATAGTTGAGATTTACAACCCTTCTCAAATCACAGTGGCCCTCTTTTTATAAGGCAATACCGCTTCCTGCTGGGATTGACACCCCAGAGAGACTGAAGCCTTCTGTTTATTCACGGAACAGATATGGAATGGGTTGTTAAAATGCAGTCTTTCCCAAGCTACTCCACTGGCATGTCTCGTCTTGATCTAGACTGCCTGAAGGTCGATTCCAGTGGCTAGAGGATATGTGAGACGCCATGCTCATTAAGCATTGGGCTTTTGAAGCATTGGTCTAGACTCTAGAGATATCTTAAATGCAGCCCCATCTATTTGATCCATGGGTTCCAGCAGGAACATATATTATATCAAACCACCTGGATACGGGTTTCACACAAAAGGTAAAGATCTCCATGGCTGGTCACAGTGATAAAGAGATGGAGATGATCCTTTTTGAAATTTTTGATTATTCAGACTTTTAGACAATAACAATCTGTATTACGGGGCTCTGTTGACCCTTGGGAGCAAACACAAAACATCGCAGCATATCCCCCCCTCAAAAAGAAATTCCCACTACTAGGGCCTATTTGAGACAGTTGAAAATTGCACAAGCAAGAGCAGAGGGGTCACAAATGGAGGCAGAGTTTTGCATTATCAGCCAGCAATTGCTGATATCATTTTCATTGATGTCTCATTCATTTTTTCCTGTTTTCCTTGTGGCAAGGAGTTCCTTAGTTTGGGTTTTCTCAAGCTAAAGACAGGCATTTGCTCTGGAGGTACTGGGACAATTTCACCCATTTTAAGCAGAATTTTTCATCTAGTCCAACTCACTTATTTTATTTTATTTTTAAAAACCCACATGCATTTAAAGGGGGAAAGGTCTGAGACAACACTGGGATGGAGGTCCACATTTTGTCCCCTGGTGGATAGGCAAAGGGACAAAACTGGGCTGGGTAAAAGTAGCTAAAGAGTGATAGGATCAGAATGTCCAAATTACATATTATGAGGAATGCATGGCTGTATTGAACCATAGCCCACAAGTCCCTGGTAGTATCAGGTTTAAAACATGATGTCATTGCATGCAACATTTTTTTGTAGTACACAGTGGAGGGTGACAGGGAAACTTTGAGGATAATGCTTTCACACCATACAAGGTTGTTTCAGAGGCAGGGGAGCAGCCCTTAGGTCAAAAGGAGCCATGATTCCTCACAAAATGTAGCTTGGGCCTCAGAAGAGTTGCTTGAGTATCCACAGATTTTATTTTGACAGCAGTGAATGCAGAATGTGACATTTCCTGTTCTTTGAAAAACAAAATTCACCATACCTAAAGATGCACTTATTGAGAGAGAAATATCAACCTGCCAACACATGAAAGTGTTATGGCTTCAAGCTAAACCTGAAAGTTTTTGTGAGGGTGAAGGAAAAAAATTGATTACCATTAGCTAGAAAGACTTTGGCTTTAATCTTATGAAGAGTCGTTTCATTAGAAAGCATTTTTAAGAGCTAAAAAGCTACACTCCTGATATTTCTAAAGAATTAATTTTTAAATGGGTGATGTTTTTATATTGGACAATTCAATGTGTTCCTTTTATCTTCCTGGTGATTCTTTCTAAAGAAAAAGAGAGAGGAGAAGCTTATTATGGGCTGGATCTAGAGTCGCACACAGTAGGGCCCCTTTAGTTTGCAGAGCTGAAAACTCTTGTTGGAGGAAGGGGGGGACAGTAATACACACCGGTTTACCTTTTCCCCTGCCAGAGGCAGATTTAGGGATGCACAAGTGGCTCTGTCACACTGGGCATGGAGCCTTGGTGGTGCTGCAACTATGCTGCAGAATGGAAGGCGAGAGGCGGGCAGCCCAGGCAAGTCCTGCCCCATATAATTGATCCCATGATGTGGTGCACACACAGCATTTGAAGGGCAATGCCCATCAACTTTTTTGGAGGGTGGCCCTCTCAAATATTTTCTTGGGGGGGTTGGCTCCTATGGGATGTATAAAGTTCAAAACAGCTTAGTAAGTTTGGTCCCAGATATAAGCCACGAGATTCCTCCTTCAAGCTGAAGCTACCTCAGAACCCTACATATTCCCCCCATCGGCTAGTCAACACGGGTGATTTCCTGTGCACCCAGCTCAAGTCCTGGGCAAGGAAAATGATAGCTGGATCAATGCTTGCAGTTTGGGGTTATTGCTCCAGTTAAGCTTAGGTAAGGTAGATTTTGTATTTCAATTGAATTGTTTGGTTCAGAAGGCCATCCCCCTGGGAAAAAGTACCACGCTGCGATCGCTGAAGTTTATGCCTTAATAAAACTGTCATTAGCATATTGGGCTATTTTGATACCGGAAGCCTTCTCATCAGCTCGGCAAGAGATTTAAAGCCCAGATTTTTGTTTTAACTGGTATTATCTGATGTGCAAATATGTCATTTTTACATTCACTTTGTTGAGCTATACATTCTTTCACCCAGAGTGTACGTGGGGATGACATCCCCAATGAAAAGCCGAACCTCCTCAGCTCTGTAATTGTTTTCATTCCCATTAAAAGATAGAAGCACAAATAATAGTGAGGGTGAAGGCATGCAATCTATAGCACGTCAGTAAATCCTTGATATCTATTAAACCCCCACCTAAACTTGCAATTCTCTTGATCGAGCACGTAAGGAGACCCTTTTCCATCTGCTGTTTTTGCAGATGAGATGCCAAATGTCTTTTCAGTTGCTCATAGGAAGCGATGGAAATGCAATTACAGGACTCATGACTTAAAAGCAGCATTTAAGAAAAAGGTGAGTGGTTTTTATAAGTATCAGATCACTGCACGGGGAATGATTGCAAATGATATTCATTAGCAATAAAAGAGAACATTATTTAAGTTTTATATATTGGTTTATATCTAATAGATGAGGTATAAAATGCCTGTCATTTATCATTCCCTTATTATTCAAACACTTTTCCATGTATGCATTTTTTTGGACCGGTACCTAAACCAATAAAAATGCAAGAGGTTGTATGTAATGCTGTCATCCCTTTTTATGGAAGCTTCTGTGATCCAGCAGAGGCTTCCATGAAGGGAAGGTGGAGGGAGGGAACTTCTGCTGATTCTCCCTTCTCTCTGCATGCCCCAAATCTGCTACAAAAGATTGCAGGATTCTCTGGAACAGTGTAGGAATTGGGGGCAGAGGGGCTGCAGGAGAAAGATGGAATTTACAAAAATTGCCTCCTTCCCCTTTCCGTTCAAAGATGCCCCTGTGGGATTAAAGAACCTTCAGTGAATGAAAGGACAGTACTGGAGACAACCCAATAGCTTTGGTATTAGTTTCATCGAGTTTTTAAAAACTGTTGCATCTCCATCTGAATCATTAAAAGGCAAGGCTTTACTATGCCACGGCTAAGTGTTAAGGCCTCTTAAATATTTCAAAAAGTAGTTTCTAAGATATTCCCCAATGTTTGTTCATTCTCATTTAGAGCCATTTTATAAAGAAGCATTACATTATTTATTTGTGCGTATTTATGCATGGGCACGAAACATCTGCAAAACATTAGAGAAACAACACGCCTTTGCCTTGCACATTGCTGCTTTTCTTGTATGGAATTAATGTATTCCCTTGGAGGCTGCCATAATAATTATACCATGTTTCATGTAGAATAACAGTGGAATGAAATTCAGCAAGGACAAATGCAAAGCGTTACACATAGGAAGGGAAGAAAACAAACCAAGGCACGCAAACAATGTTGAAAAACAACAAACTTTAGAGTCAATAAGGATTTAGAGCAGCAGTGGGCAACTTTGGGGGTAAATGTGCCACAAGTACTGGTGTTATGTGGATGACACATCTCAGAGGAGTTTGGAAGTTTTCATTGCCATTTTCAATTAACTTCAGTTTTAGTGCTTATCTGAACCTTAAACTGTGATCAGTATGAACTATGGATTATCAAAGCAAACCACCTATATGCTTTCCCTGGGGCGTACTGGGTCTCATCTATGTTAAACACCTAAACAAATTAAAAGAACCTAATTGGTCATAACACCGTTCAAAGATAGCTTGCTTTGGTAAAGCATAGTTAAGACTAATCACAGGGTCTTTTTTAGGTTTGGCCAGAAGAATGCCACAGTCTTCTCAGTAGGATTGGCCTTTGGATTTGGGGACTTATTGGAAGGTACATCTCTCCATAATTCACATGCTGAGTTTATGGTTTTCATACATGTTATCTGTACTGTAAAGGTTTTATTCTGGGAAAGGAATTAGAACACTATTGACAAAAAAATGTCCACCCAGCATACATCCATTCTTAAGTGATGCTGAACAAGGGTTTAGATGATTAGGAATTTTTTTTTGCGGTCATGGGTGTCACATTTTTGGTGTTTTCAAATATAAGTGCAAATGAAACAAAATAAAACGAGCAAGACCAAAATAGAAGAAGAATTAAAAGTGCCATGCCTTTGTTGTTTCATTTCCTTTACTACGGAGCGTAATCAATACTTTACAACAGGGTTAATATGCTCTCTTCAAGCATGCTATTATTCTTTCAAAAGAGCACAATAACTTTATTAGTTATGCTGTCTGCAACACTTCCAATGTGACAAGACTGCGTGGGTGTTCAGATCATGAGCAATTCTTGGTGCCCTCTCTTGGAGGATTTCCATGCCTGTTAACAATAGCAGCTAACACTACACAGCTGCAAGAAATTTTAATGTTGGAAGTTCTAATTTTAATTAGTATAATTTACACAAACAAAAAAACCCACACAGAGATTCACTGTTTCTCCCTAGCAGCAACTTACTATTCTGATGCTATATTTGCCAACCCTTTCCTATGCAAATGAAGTTTGGGTAATAGTTTTCCTTTCCCACAAAGAAAATGAAAATGGAGTAAATATAAGTTTTCAGAAACCTCTGTGAGAAAACTCTGATACAGAGCTCTTGCTCGTAAGTCTATCCATTCAAGTTTCTTAATGTCATCTTCATCCCCCGCCAATAATTAAGTGGGACCTGAAGAGAGTATTCAGTCTTGTCTATGGGATTCATAATTCTTCAGTTATATGGAGGTTCTCGTTGAATACTGTATAGGAATGCCTTGTCTACAAGGCCATCCAATCAAATGCATTTTGAAGTGTACTAAGGCAGAGGTTTCCGAAAAATGTTCCATGAAACACCTTCTACATGTTATCCTTTCATATGGACATTGATTGCTCTATCCTACACACTCAGAAGTAAACTTCATGGAGATGTGTATAAGACTGCAATCTAAGACTCTGAAAAGAGGGAAAGAGAACTGGGGGCAGGTGTTGGTGGGGTTATGCATGGATCAGTCCTGATTTAGGAAAAGTGGGCACACCCAGAGAGATATATTAGGAAACACATATCCCCTGATAAATCTATAATAATAATAATAATTTATTATTTTTACCCCGCCCATCTGGCTGAGTTTCCTCAGCTACTCTGGGCGGCTTCCAGTCAAATATTAAAACAATACAGCATTAAATATTAAAAACTTCCCTAAACAGGGCTGCCTTCAGATGTCTTTTAAAAATAGGATAGCTGCTTATTTCCTTGACATCCGCTGGAAGGGCGTTCCACAGGGAGGGCGCCACTACCGAGAAGGCCCTCTGTCTAGCTTCACCATGTTCAGGTTTAACTGCCTACATGCCAAAATTCCTGACTCTGCCCCCCACCCCGGCAGTAGAGAAGCCAGTGGATGCCAATATTTGATCTGTGTTCCTGACATACTTTCAGCACTTTCCTCCAGATTGTACTGAAAGGTGTTGCTGTTGCTGTAATTTCCCACTGGCACCCAAATGCCTGGATTCGAAATTTTATCCGCCATACAAAGACTTGGTGAATGGGTTGAGTCTCTCCCCCACTTTGCCCCGTGAACCAGCTTTGATTCAGGAGACCTTCCATTTTGGCTTTTTGACCAAATGCTGGTTGCAGATCTATTTTCATAATGGTGATGAGCTTTTCATGCCTCTAAAAATGAGATGAATGAAAGTGCAGGGGGGGGGGGGAACTGATAACATCAGAGAGCTAACCTTAGGCTTGCCCAAGTGACAATATGCAGACAGTTCCTGCCTCAGTTCTTTCCAGAATGGAGACCTCTTGCTGAGAATTAACATATCACAGAATATAGCTTTTGAATTCAAAAAGCTAGTGCTTCACCAAATGAATTTGAAAGTTCTCAGATGAAGACAGTTTTCCCCCAGGGAATGATGGAACTAAAAATTACAGGTGCCAGGAATTCTACATCTTGGGTTCTGCACCATGAACTTGGCTTACATTGTTATACAACTTTTCCTCTTATGTGAATTTCACATACAACATAATATGTGGAACTACTACAGCAGATCAGGACTGCTGTTCAGCAACTGAGTTGCCGACACTTCTTGACTTCATAACTTTCAGCAGCACAAAACAAGGGAGTACTCTTGCGGAGTCATCACAAGATAATGTGTCCCAGTTTAAGACTGTCACAGCTCCAGCATACATGCTTTAACTTGGAAAAAGCATCTGCAGTTACCCCCTTTACCCAAATGCCTAAATCTACTTAAAACTCCTACTCTCTAGACACAGTCCTATGCTCCAAGCACACCAACCGGAGCTCTTTACTACAGGGGTGGACTTTAATAATATGGCACCCTGTGAGAGGCCAGATTTGGCACCCCCAAATGGATCTTCTCAATTTTTTACCCCTTTGGCTTGCTGCCTTGTGCTGTTGAACCACCCTCTTTGCCCTAAATCCAGTGCTGCTTTATTATCAGGCCTATATATTGAAGCTGCTGGCCACTTTGCCCTTTCCAGAAATCCCTCCTGTCTGCGATAGAACCACTGACTGAGGGCTCAGAATGCTTGTTTCCCCCCTGCCTCTCAACCACCTCCAGTCAGGTAACATCTTGAGCATCTATACTCCCACTATGTGCTCTGACCTACAGACCAAGGACCAGTTCTATGAGAAAATAGGTCAGGCTGTCAAGAGAGTCTAGGGCTCTCTTGAACACCCATTGCTGCTGGGACATTTCAGTGCCAGAGTTGGAGACGATAATCATACATGAGACAACTGCATAGGCCACTTTGGTATTGGCAGCACAAATGAGAATGGACGAAGGATGCTGGAGCTGTGCTCCTATCATAGCGTATGCATCACAAACACATTCTTCTCTACCAAGACAAAACACTGAGTTCCTGAAGACATCCAAGGTCAGGCCACTAGCACAGCTGGATTTGATTGTCACCAGGTGATCGGCACTGAACTGGGTAAATGTCACAAAGAGCAACACCACAATGCCGACTGCGACATGGATCATTCTCTGGTGGTGAGCAGGATCCATCTCCAGCCAAAGAAAGTGCAGCCTTGACTCAACACTGCCATTCATACCCAAAGGCTGATTCCATTGAACAAACTCTACTGAACTACCACAGGGATAGAGTCAAAGCATAAAAGAGACAGCCTCCTTTAGCAAAAGAGAGCAACAGATCCCTGACTGGTTTAAGGCTGGCATAAAGGACATGGAATCTGTTATTGCTGCAAAGTGTGAGACTCTTGTGAACTACAAGCATGCACCCTGTGAAAACAAAATTAAAAAATTCCTTCCAATAGCACCTTAGAGACCAACTAAGTTTGTTATTGGTATGAGCTTTCATGTGCCTGCAATAACAAACTTAGTGCTACTGGAAGGATTTTTTTTAATTTTGTTTCAACTACGGCAGACCAACACCTACCTGTAACTAGAACCCTGTGAAAAGACACTTGTTGCACTGAGAAAGGCAAGGGGCCGTGCCCAGTGGATTGCCAGACGATGTGCCCATGACTACTGGCTAAAGCTTTGTCAGAACATTCAATTCGCTGCTGAGACCAGCAACACTCGCAAAATGTACAGAATCTAATATCAATAATCAAGTATCTAATCAGATAGCAACATTTCTACAGCATTTTGATGGGTCACAAACCAAGGCCTTTTGAGTAGCACAATGGCATGAACTGGCAGGACAACGGGGGGAGGGGGAGGGAGAAAGAGGAGGTAGAGGATCTCAGCAAGGGGTGTAGCTGGGACTGGGACACATCAGGGTGAGCTGGGGATGGGGAAGGAAGTACTCACAGAGAGATGGAGGATGGCAAGGGGATGGAGATCAGTCCACAGGACCCATCACCAGAGCCAGAGAGGCCCCTGTCTCCATCACCACGTTGGGCTCAGGCGTAGGGAGCAGCAAGCAGGATGATCCAGAAGGCAGAGGCATGCAGGGCCCCACAGCCCAGCTCCCTAGCTGGCCAGGTGGGGCTCGCTAGCTCTGGGAGGAAGTGTGTAATTTCTCAACTGGAATAGGCTTGGAACAGGTGAGGGTCACATGCCTCATCAAGCCCAGATGCTGCAATCAGCGTGCAAAGCACAAAAGGGAAGCAGACTTGAGGTGCTGTGTCTGCTCAACTGCCCATGTTGATGGTCCTGGACCTCTAAGGGATTGTGCTTCAGGTTTAACTCTGGACTGTATCCTTACTTCAGACTTCTACTTGGATTGACCCTGGACTCTGTTTCCTGGCCTTTGGATTTTGCTTGTGTTACTTGACCCCCGAACTTGGACTTTGGACTCAGCATACTGACATGCTGCCATGTAGGCCAGGGGTTCAGGACACACAAGGGCCTGGTCTAGCCATACCATTCCCCACCAGGAATTCCTCAATGCCACATTGCTAGTGTATGGATATTGCATAATTTAATCACTAGGTGGTACTAGACTCAGTTGTATATGGGTGTATTCAGATACTCTTCTGTTCCTGCTTAAGGGAGACAATAAAACAATACAATTCTTGCTGTGCCCTCTAACCCTTCCATGACACCCAGGGATTAAGAAGCAGATAATAATCAATCTCATTAAGGCTCATCAGGCTAAATGCAGCATACTGGTTGGTTCCCCACCTTTTAAAGCACCATTGCCTACTGAGATGCTTGCTTTGTAGGTGGCCAGTCAGGTGACAGTAAGAGGATAGGGGGTAAAAAGGTATACCATATCTTTTTTTAAAAGGTTAAATTGCCAACTAGTTTTTAGAGCAACTCCTGCTTCACAGACTCAGTTAACACTGAGCTACCTGGATGTAGGTGAGGCTCAGGTTGAATAATGCAAGAGAGCAGAACTCGGATGTTGTTTCCTTCAGCAGCAGCTCCTAGTGGGCTGTCTCATATAGGAGCTGCAGTTCAGTAGCTAGCTCCATCTCTACTGAGAAGTGCCCCTTTATTTAAAAGGGCCAGTCTTCTCCAGTAGGCACTTACCGGTAATACTATGAAGATGGGGAGATCTGGGTTGCCCTGGGGCTTCTGATACTGACAGTGAGATGTCCTCAAGCTGGGGGTGAACTGGCTTCATGGACTCTTCTTGTAGAACTGCTTCCAGTAGGTTAGGTGCTTTGGGGACTGCTCCTGAGGGCAATTTGCCCTCACATTATGAGTTCCTTGCCTCATTCCTTGCAGAAGGTATGACAGTTGCTTTCTTCTGCTTGGATCTTGAAGCATCTGTCTTTGTAGCAGCTAACAAATTCCATAGATCCTCTTCTTCAAGCCCCTGCAAGGGTCTAACTAAATGGAATCTTCAGTCTTTTCTCTACTGATACAATGAGCTGAAATTATAACCTGATTAACACTGCAATCACATGGGTATTTTGTTGGGAGTAAGCTTGATCAGTAGGACTTTTCATGCATAGGATTGTGCTAGATTGTGTAGGTTAGCCATATTGGAAGACCTTTCACTGCCTACAGACAGTCACCCAATCTTAAACAACTCATCACACCCACAATAATACAGCAAGCAGACTTAACATGGACACTGGTACCAGAGCCTGCAATAAACCCAGATGCCAACTTTGCTGCCACATACACCCAGACAACACCATCACTGGACCCAACAACATCAAACATACCATCTCAGACCTATTTAATTGCTTATCTTCTAACATTGTATATGCCATCAAATGCCAACAGTGCCCTTCAGTTCTCTATATTGGACAAACAGGCCAAACCCTACGCCAAAGGATAAATGGACATAAATCTGACATCAGGAATCACAAGACAGAGAAGCCAGTAGGAGAACACTTCAATCTCCCAGGACATTCAATACAGGATCTCAAAGCAGCTTTATTATTACAAAAGAATTTCAGAAATAGACTCGAAAGAGAAGTTGCTGAATTACAACATCACTAAACTGAAAACTATCGAGAGACCTGGTCTTAATAGAGATATTGGATTCCTGTCTCATTACATATGCTAATCATCTGCATACTATCCCTTGCTTTTTCCTGTAGGACTAATTGCAGTCGTTAACAGTCGTCAACAGGTTTACCATATCCATTGACTCAATCACCCATCTCCTACTACCCTCCTGAAAATCCCCACCCCACCCTCCCACTATATATAAGGGTCTGGTGAATTCTGTTTCAGTATATCTCAGGGGTCAGCAATCTTTTCCAGCTGTGGGCCGGTCCACCATCCCTCAGACCATGCGGAGGGCCGGACTATTTTTTTTTGGGGGGGGGGGAATGAACGAATTGCTATGCCCCACAAATAACCCAGAGATGCATTTTAAATAAAAGCACACGTTCTACTCATGTAAAAACACCAGGCAGGCCCCACAAATAACCAAGAGAAGCATTTTAAATAAAAGGACACATTCTACTCGTGTAAAAACACGCTGATTCCCAGAACGTCTGCGGGCTGGATTGAGAAAGCGATTGGGCCGCATCCAGCCCACGGGCCTTAGGTTGCCTACCCCGGTATCTCTGAAGAAGTGTGCATGCACATGAAAGCTTATACCCAGAACAAACTTAGTTGGTCTCTAAGGTGCTACTGGACAATAGGATTGTGCTGTTAGTTTACATGTTTCTTCCCCACAGACATCTTTAGTTCTAAAGCCCAAATGCTGGCAACTTCTGCAAACCATGATTACTATGACTTTGAATATTTGTATGTCTACCTTGATGCCACCTGCACTACACATCTGTGTTATTTGGAAGACTAAAGCTTCAGCACCTTATTAAATGTCTTGCCTTCGTAAATGCAATGAGATGATTATTTAACTGACTTACAAAATAGATGCTGCCTCTTAATATTTCTATAAAGTTGCTATGGCAATATTGATGACTTCATGATGTCTGTATAAATATGGTTCTGATGACAATTTTAAATATAAAAGTTTTAGTTCACATTCAGTCGTGTTAAATGGATTTAATACCTTAACCAATAAAATTGCAGAGACAAAAGAGCACAGTTGATAGAACTGTGTGTCCATACTTGTGTTCTTTAGGGACGGGGTGTGTGTATGCACACAAAACTGCCCAATGGCTTAACCAGGTTTCCTGGCTTGTAAGAAATGAAAATGATTGTTGTTAGACTAGCTGCTATGAATATTAAGAGAACTGGTTTTTTGTTTTTGTTTTTAAGGAAGTGTTTAGACACACATAATAATTCATCCACAGTGAGTTGTTTAAAACATGCAAGGACACAATCCTCTATCAGTACTGGCTTCAGACCAGTACAGTCTTGTCTAACAATATTGCAAGCTATGCTAATGATGCAGAGCAACTTTTAAGTCACTTAAACAGGGATGAGAGAAAAAGACAGAGGCAGCTAAAGGCTAAAGGCCACCCCCCAAAAAAAGAACACCCGAACCCCTGATCCTCCCAAAACATGGAAAACAAAAAGGCTGCTATCAAACGGAGAGGGTTGGTCTATTTTCCAAGCAACCAGCTAGACTGCCTTGTCTGCTGTGCACCTTGGGAGCAGACCTGTGCTGTGGATGCAGGAGCTAAGGTCAGAGAGGAAAGTGTGGAGAGAGAGAGAAATGAAGAGGAGCTGCAGCTGAAAAGGTCAAGCCCTGAATAGTGAACTGATTCACATACTTGCTTCCTTTCCTGAAGCACTGTATTCTGTTTTCTCCTTTACATAGTGCCAGGCCAAGCTTACTTCATCAATATGAAAGTTGAGAGTCCTAGATGCAAGCATAAGGCAACAACCCTCAATTCTTCTCAGCCATAGAAACTCCCTTAAGTCCCACCTGAAATATGATGTCAGATTTTATTTGCACACTTGTCTTTCTCATTTTCTTCTTTTTTTGTTCTTCCTTCTCCCCCTCTCCTTTCTCCCTAGTATTTTTCCTCTTTTTATGTCATTTTTAAAAATCACCTCGTTTGACAAATTTCACAATTCATTCAATTGCTTTATTTATTTATTTATTTATTTATTTATTTATTTAAAGAGATAGAAAATGAAACAGGCAACAATAAATGTTCCTTTTATGTGTCACATTTTTAAAAGTATCAGAAAATCCAAGATCAGCAGAGGTCATAATCCAAGTGCTGTTTGTTTGTTTGTTTGTTAAAATACCAGTGGCTCAAGGAACTGCTTTATACTGAATCAGGAAAATATCCCACCCAGTTCAGTATTATCAGTATTTTGTATGTCACCAAGATAATTGTTTATTTATTTTATTATTTAATGGTCTTTTAAAGCCATGTTTCTGGGCAAACTAATTCAAAGTGTCTTACAACATTGAAAACTCAAACCATCAGTGAAAATAAATAGATAATAAATAAACAAGTCAGTAAACACACACACACACACACACACACACACACACACACACACACAAACCAATCCTACTACTAGAAGATTCCCTATGGCATGGTAGCATAAGGGAAGTATGTATGAATGGAAGAAGAATGAATATCATTCAAATTTGCATTTTGCAGGAGCATTGTACCAGGATACAAGATCAAGGATATTTCTTGTTTGTTTGCTTTTGATTTCCCTCATCTGGAATGCAAATCTAAAAATTATCTTGGCTAGAATGTGCCAATAGTTTTTATCCCAGATTAACAGCATCCATCCATGCATACAAAGAACACAAAGGGGAAGAGGTTAATGTGTGAAAATGCCCTTATTGCCATATTGTCCAAGGAGGAATTAACAGTTATTGTTTCTTTTCTCTACTGCAATTTTGCTGAGCAATGAAGGGTAAGAGGGGCAAGTCTTTCATTAGTTTTCAAGAAAGCAAATACATATCCAATAAAACAAGTACAAACAAGAACTTACATGAAGAGCAAAACCTCTTTTACAAGCATGGATACCCATCCCAAGACAAACCAAGCATTGGCTCGAACAGCAGAACAGACTGATGCACAATGTCCCATCTCTGAGGCTCAATTATCAAGCAAGTGCCTATGCCACAGTGTGGCATGAGAAGCCAGTAGATAAGAGAATGGCATGTTTCTATTTATTTATAAAAGTTTTTATATAGTGCCCTCTCATAAAATATCAATGTGGTATACAGCAGTAGAAAAACATTTAAAAAAACCAGTAAAAGCAGTACGAAACACACTATTTACAACATTAATACATGGAAACCAAACCTTATAAGAGCTTTCGTGTTTCGTTGAACCCCTAACTACCTGGCTGTGTTGTGTTGTGTTGTGTTAAATACTCAGAGAGGGCAGTTTCCCACACTCTGTCAGTACAACCCACATTGTAAAACCCACTTACAACCCGGTGTCTTCCAATGTCTTGAAATCTCCATGCGCGTTGCTGGCAGGAGCATTGAGACCAAATCTTTATGCACAGCAGAATAATTCAGAGAGCTTTCCATGAACAAGAAAGCCAAGGCTGGATCTGATTCAAGGTATTGACTGCTTATTCCAGACATTTTATCAAATATTTCTGTCCAAAACTGGTTGACTCAAGCACAGTCCCAAGTCTTTATGCCCCTTGATCAGGATAGGATTTGGATGGAAAGTCTTGCTGTCTGGATTTGAAACCTTTACAGACAATTTAGCTGAATCAGTACAGCATAATCACAGAGTGATGGGTTCGAACCCCACCTTGGGCAAATGATTCCTCCATTGCAGGGGGTTGGACTAGATGGCCCTCGTGGTCCCTTCCAACTCTATAATTCTATGATCCTAACTCAGTTGTGATGGCGAACGTGAGCACATGATGCTGTGTATGCAACTTATTGTTAGAAGAGCTCTGGAAGTTAAACAACTCCTGCATTACATATTCTATATCTCAAGGAGAAAGAGGCGGCAGCATGCAATAGCAAGGTCAGATTGTACGTGGAGATGGGAAGACACACATCAGTGACAGGAAAACCTTATCGTGGATTCCCATTGACATTTATTCTTCATCTCTTTATTGGATGAATATCTTTATTTCCTGTCCCCTCACTCAGTTGCATGCAAGCTCTGTGTTTGATCTGAGATTTTTGTGAACCCCTGGGAATGCAACTTCCATCTATATGGAAATCTTGTGCTTATACATGCCTTCCGTCACGTTCCACTGTTTTGTTCACTTTCTTGCCCTTTTCAGGCCAGGGTTGCCTTTTTGAACAATTTGTCCTCTCTCAAAAATAAATTTAACGGAACATACAGTTTTCCTATCCAAGTGCTGAAGAACGGTTGAAATGCAAGGAGCAATGTCCATCTCTACTTTCTGGACCTTAGGCTCCTCTCCTCTCCTCTTAGCCTTTTTTAATCTTGGTTTTTGTCCCCTGCCAATCTTTGGTGGGCTGAGTAGGAGGAACTTCAGGTGGCAGGATGTGATGGCCTGGGATTCAGGCCATCTGAACCTGAGGGATCCCAGCCTGCACAGGATTCCCCACCTCCAGAATCAGCAGAGCCGGGGCTAGGGCTTGAGTCTGAAGGGTCCTCACCTGTGCTGGATCCTCAGGTGCAGGCATCTTCTGAGTCTGCTCTGGCTCCTGATGGGGTGGAGGACCCATTGCCTGCAGGTGCTCCACTCCCAGCCCCATCAGGGGAAGCTGAGGTTACCTCTGGGTCCGGTAATCCTCCAGCCTCTCCTGAGCTGCAGAGGCTCAGGGCAGAGAGGCGAAGGGAACTAAGTTCCCGCAGGAGGAGTGCTCGCCTCCAAGACAGGAGAGGTGAGTCACCTGAGGATCGGAGACGCCCTATGCCTCGGGGCAGATAAAAGCTGGCCAGCCCCAGCCCCAAGTTGCAGGAGCAACATCGTTGGTGACCAGTTCCTGCCGGTGTTTCTGCTTGCTACCTGTCCTGCTTTCCTGCTTGAGTTCCTGACCCGCCCTGGTTCCCTGCTTGCCTACCTGTTCCTGACTTCGCCTGCCTCCCTGCCCTGCGCCTAGCTTCAATTATTATGCACTGCCTTTCGTTGCAACTCTGACCACGGACCGGTCTTTGACCTCGCCTTACGGGTAACCCACGGGACCAGCACACAGGATGCCATAGGACACAACCACTTTACTGACCCTAAGCAACATATGAGCACCATGATGGAAGTAATCTGGCACATAAATGCACTGAGGGTAGATTCATGCCAAAAATTCAAAGCACATTTAAAGCACATGGCGTCCCCGAAAAGAATCCTGGGAACATATTTTGTTAAAGGTGCTTGCAATCGTAGCTCTGTGAGGGGGAAACTACAGTCCTGAGGATTCATGAACTTTAAATGTGTGCTAAATGTGCTTTAAATGTACATTGTGAATCATAGAATCGCAGAGTTAGAAGGGGCCCCCTGCAGTGCAGGAATCTTTCTGCCCAACATCCCGAACCCTGGGATTGAGAGTCTCATGCTCTATGAACTGAGCTATCTCTAAGTCACAGAGCAAGTCAAACATCCGATGTGAACTCTGGACAATAATGAATGAGTTGCGGTTACAAGAAGATGGAACTCAAATGGATTTAGAAATCGAAAAGGTATTTCCACACACACACACACACACACACACACACACCCTTGGGAAATCAATTGGTGACACAGTTACGTTTATTACTCCCCCCTCCCCTTGTTTAAATATCAATTGAATCTTGTACTTTTTGTGTAGATTCTCCACCTCATTGGGAGCTCTGTGGCATGGGTAAGCAAACTAAGGCCTGGGGGCCAGATCCGGCCCAATCGCCTTCTAAATCCAGACTGCAAACAGTCCGGGAATCAGCATGTTTTTACATGAGTAGAATGTGTCCTTTTATTTAAAATGCACCTCTGGGTTATTTGTGGGGCATAGGAATTCGTTCATTCCCCCCCCCCCCCAAAAAAAATATAGTCCGGCACCCACAAGGTCTGAGGGACAGTGGACTGGCCCCCTGCTGAAAAAGTTTGCTGACCCCTACTCTATGGGATCAGGGTCTCTAAATGCATGAAGAGCCTACACAAGCATAGCAGTATGTGTTTAAGCGTTCCCACTATTGTGGGTGGTGGGGCTAGCAGTTTTGGGTGGAACCGATAAGTGCAGCCCGTCTTCTCCCTCCATGCATCGTGTGTGCATGTTCATCAGCACTGGCGGAGAAAGAGGAGTGTGGGGAGAGCGCGATCCCTGGCAGCGCGATCCCGGTGGGGTACCATTGCGGCTGCCTCCCTGCCTGCGCTGAGCGCCACGCCCCAGGACGCACACCAGCCCACCCCCCGGTGCTGGAGCATGAAGCTCCGCCACTGCTGGCAAGCCACAGATAAATGTGTGATCTGAGTCCACTGACTTGGGCTTGAGCTAATATAAAAGTATTGTGTGTAGTGTGAGATCTATTGATTCAGTCATGTGACTCATTGTCATTGGATGTCACTTTCATTATGACCCTTGTAAAGGGTATATTTCATGACCCTTGTAAAGTCCAGATGAGCAAGTACCGAATTCCTGATTTGGGTAAGAAAACTTGGTGTGTCACAATTTCCCCTTGTTTCCCATGTTCCAGAAGCTGATTATCTATGTGCCTTACAGGAACATATGCTGCCTCAGCCCCCACCATATTTTTTTTGGTCCCACTCTCGCCTCCTGAGAATTTTCTTGATGCAAAGAAACTTCCTTGGGAATGGAAGTTATTAAAGTATTCTTTTAATTGGGATTGCCGTGGAAGGAAAGAGATAAAAAAGGGATCATTCCTCAAAGGTATTCTGCCTGAGGCACTTTCTACAGTCCAAGAAGAGGTGACTGAGAATTTGCTTTTAATTAAGCTGAGTTAATTAGCGGAAACAGGAAGGTCGGAACCTTCTGTAAAGCAATTTGGTGCAAGGATTTAACACTAGTAGAAGGTTCTAAGGAAGAAATGGTGAAAGGCCACACATTATTTCTTGGCGAAATGTATTAGGCTCAAGTATGAAGAAAGTTTGTTTAAATTATGGGTAACACTTTAGGCCTCGTGTACAGTACCTGACTCTCGGAAAAGGCACTTTTTTTTTTTTTTTTTTTTAAATAATTTTTATTGATTTTATAATTTTATAAATATTCAACGTTACATTTCGGTCAGGATTCATCACTCCCCACCTCTCACCTTGGGGAGTTATTTAATCTTACCCTCCCTCTCACAGAGGTAAACCCATTCATTATTTCCCCTGACCTTAAAGCAATCATTATCTGACTTCGGCCTAACCCTGTTACCGGGTAAACCATTCTTAGTTACAAAACTTAGTCATAGTGACTTCCTCCGCACCTCCCCAGTGGCTGCATTAAACAAAATATATCTCCAGTTCAGGTACATAGTTACATTAAGCATATCTTTAACTTTGTAACAAAGCATAGTTCTAACTCTAGTAAAGTAACATTACATTCTTTTTTCATATCATCTGTTAATTCCAACCTCTGCGTCATCCTCCCAAATCTTTTATAAATTTCCTTCTGACTCCCCTGAATCTTCAGGCTCCCAACTTCGAAAGATCCTAACATAATCATAACTCAAGACCATGTCCGATAGAAATGTTCAAAATCCACACATTTAATCAATCCGGGGTTACCCACCTACACTGTTCAACCCTCCCCTCGCCTTTCCCCAGTCCAAGTCCAAGTGCTTGCTTGCACTTGGACTTCACCTTCTCTTTGACTTCTCAGCTGTTCCTGCTCCCACTTCTTAAACCAATTCTTCTTCTTTATTGGTGTCTTCTTGCGTCGAAAAAAATAGTCCTTTGCCGATGTTGTTTTCTTGTTCCTCTTCTTCAGTCTAAATATCTTGCGCCGAGAAGAAATTTTCCTGTGGCGAGGCTTGCCTTTGACCTTGGGGGGGATTTCTCCCCCTTCCATCCTTTGTGCAGCTGGTATGACATCAGTGTTGATTACTTCTCCTCTCATTCTTGCAGTCTCCGCTTGGAATTCCTTTCTCAGTTCCCAGATTTTTTCAAGGACCCTCTTCCAGCCTCCATTTTCAAAATCATCCTCCATTTTCATAGACATAGCTTTGCAATATTCCAGACCGAACCAAGTCCAAGTTCAAAGTCCAAATTCCCGCAATAGAGTCCAACAGGTCCGATTCAGATCCTCTACTTATCAAGAGTGTTAATTAGGTGCCCCCCCGATCAGGGGTATCAAAAGGATCCAATCTCTGTTGTATAACCAAATTCCATTACAGTTCAACCGCATCGGTAATAAAGTTCCTGATTTGGTGCCACAGTAGCAAGGGACGGACCTCCGTAATTACATCCCAATGCTGTTCCAGATCAGTCCAAATTCTTGAAATTCTTTCTTAATTACTCACATTTAAGTCGTCCGATCTTGTTTTGTTTTGGAGGAATCGGCGCGCTCAGGGGGGAAGGACTCGCGGCTTCCACCCGACGGGCAATGGCGATCCGATGAGCTCCGTCGCCCCGCGTCGCTCACGGCGGCCCCTACTGGGGTCTACCGGGGAGTTGGGGCAACGTTCCGAGCTTCTGCCGGATCTTAGGTCCCGGGACAACCCTCCCGGGAGTTTTGGGGGTTGCGTCGCCGTCGCAAGCTCCCCTTTGAGCCGGTCGGGTCGGGGAATGTCAAGAGCGACATTTCCCCCGACCTTCTCCCTCCGGCGCGCCGACCGGAAGCCAGGAAAAGGCACTTTTGGCCACTTTTAGAAACTGGGAATATTTTGGCACAGATGGGTAGATAGGACAATGGTGCTCTGCACCATGTGATGTGCAGGATTGGCCCAAATATATCATCTGAATCTTCATGGAATGGAGAGCAAAGCAACTGAGAGACAGGATCCGGAAGCAGTGGGATAGCGAAAGGGTTAAATACCACTCCCCACCCCCATAACTCAGTTTCTTGACTCCAAATTGTCCATCCATCCTAAAACTGCTTTTACTTAGAAAAATCAATCATCTGCCTTTTTTATTACACGCATATGCACATAACATGTAGTTAGGCCTTCAGGCGTCCTATCAAGTAGAATAAAAACTTGTTGTAAAAAAAAAAACCCTCTTATTAATGTATAATTTTATATCATCAACATCAGCTGGATTTGATCTGCTGTCCTACATGCATTCACAGAAACCAGAAGGAAACACTTTAGTAAATTATGGTGCGGTGGGGAAGGTAGCTAAGTAAGTTTCTTGCTGCACTTTAGTTTTTGTACAATCTAAAAACACTTGCAGAAACTATTAGTCTGAGAGATTTTGTGGGAAATGGTTCAGACAAACATTCTTTTTGCTTTCTGAAAATTAATATCAAGTGCTTTTACAATATGGAGCCCAGAGAGGAAATTGCAATGTCCTTTCACTGAAAATGTATCGTGTAGTTCATTACATCCATCATGTGCGATGCCCAGTTCCTTGAAAATTTGTTTTCTGTAACTCTGATAAAGGTAAGATCTATAGACCTTTTGTTGTAACGAGGTGAGTCATTCCAGCCTGGATGTTTCTCACACATTTTCTCTGGATAGAGGCTCTCTTTTATAACCCTGATAGAGTGAAAACACATTAAACCCATCAGAAGCTTGTCTGCAGTATGTCCAAGATAAGCATCATATAAAGGACTTTGCCGGTTCCTGATCAGCTTCTTCTGCAAAACAATCCACTCCTTTTATCCATTTACTTCAACTATTTGTTTTGCTTCCCTGTAAGAATCCTCTATGTGGTACCCAGCGCTCCCCAAGGCATTTTCTTTCCATTAACTCCTTATTGATTTTCATTTATGTGTACAGATTACAGCATATACATTAACTGAAAGCATCAGCTGAGGAAAAGTTCAGACTTCAAATGAGTTCCAGCTTGGTGACAGTGCATTAGCATCTGAATGTTAATCACAGCCTGCGACCATTGTGTTTACAGACACACTCAGTGACATACAGCTTTGCCCCCCACTCTCTTTTGCATGCCCTTGCTAGTGTAGTGAAATGTGGTCCCTGACATCTACTCTGGAATGATATTTATTCATTAGATTAGAGCCTTAATTCTCTTTTTTGTTAAAATAACTTTTTAAATAGAACAAAATAAAAAAAAATCCTTCCAGTAGCACCTTAGAGACCAACTAAGTTTGTTATTGGTATGAGCTTTCGTGTGCATGCACACTTCTTCAGATACACTGTTTCTTCACATACACTTCTTCAGATACTTCTGTTTCAGTGTATCTGAAGAAGTGTGCATGCACACGAAAGCTCATACCAAGAACAAACTTAGTTGGTCTCTAAGGTGCTACTGGAAGGAATTTTTTTATTTTTTACTTTGTTTTGACTATGGCAGACCAACATGGCTACCTACCTGTTTTTAAATAGAACTTATACTGGCAAAAACCCTTAAGCAATGCAGGCCAGGCCTGCTGAAGGCCAGTCTCTGTCCTATCTTTTCAGGAAGGCTTCAGGTTTAATAGGGAGGTCTCCGGTTTAATAGGCAGCATCTGCACCTTGGAAGATCCCAGTCTGAAACCTTGGAATTGTGATGAAACCTGTGCTTCCCATCATGAGCATTAACAGTATCAGGCAGTGGTGCTGTTGAGTTGATGATGATTGCCGAATAATCTACACCCACTAGCTCAAAATGTCACTTGGTCATAGCTTGAACCTAGCTAGCAATCATAAAGAGAGAAGATACTGGGCACTTCACTAGGACTATTAGTTTTGACTAATTTGCCTTAGGCAGACTGCATTGATAGGAATCAAGAACTGCTAAGTTGGAAGAGATCACATGAAGGCACCCCAATGAATCCTATAAATCTGTGGACCCCAAACTTTCCCCCAACTACTTAATGAATTTTCTACCTCTTGTGTATTGTAGAGTTTATTATAGAATAACTCTGGACAGTTCTGTCACCTGCTCTTGTGAAGCATTAAGGACAAATCCAGAAGAGAAGCTTTAAAATTAAATTGACACCTTTCTAATTTCAGAAGACTGAGAGTCGCACTGCGCACTTTGATGCAAGATACCATACCATACCTTTGGAGCCTGTAACACCACCTGCTTTGCGTCACAAGATTTTTCACCTTGCTCCCCCCCCCCAACAATCCTTCTCCAGATGTCATTTCAAGCATGTAGTATATAATTTTATCTGAATTGTGGGATCTTCAAAGCACAACATATTTTATAACAAGAGGCTTGATCTGCGATGAAGATGAATCCTTTTCTCTCTGATTCATTGGAACTGCATATACTATTGTGCATACCAGCGAGGTCCAGGCTGATTGTCAGCTGTTAAGTTTAGCGCAGCATGTTTGGAAGAATGAGATTGCAGAGTTCCTTTGTCCTGCCTGTTTTGTAAGTGTCTCTTTACCACTGTCCTAGATTCTCTCTTGGCTATGTGACTGTTTGGGAGAATTACCAACGAACTACTGCACATCAGGCTATGAATCCTGAGACATTTTGCTTCCTGTAAGGACTGGATAAAGCACTTCTTCCCTTCTATACACTGCAGGTACTCTGACAAATTATACATAGAATCATGTGCACCCACTTTACTCTTCAGAAGTGGCCTTTAGGGATTGTTTAAATTATGTCAAGTAGAGTGATGGTAGCAAATCTTACCATTCACAATGAACTGCAACAGTTCCCTTGAAGGATTGCTTTAACCCATATGTCCCCACTCGGCTGCTTTGATCTGCAGAACTGCACTTTTACAAGTGATACAAAATGTTCATTCCACCTATGCAAGGAATTGATCCATCAGTGTGGCAGCAAGTGTTCTCGATTTCCCTGTCAATTAATATTAGGCAGGTGCTTTCACTGTGCCTGCTAAAAAAAAAATTGTTTCAGCAAGACCTGCAATTCCAATCAAATTTTATTAAGAATAATATTTTCAAAACTGTTGATCTAGATATGTTTTGATATTGATCTTTTGATAGCATTTTTTGTTAACTTGCTTTTAATGTTTGCTTTCATTGGTATTTTTAATGAATATTTCAGACTGTTCTGTGGAAGCCACTTTGGAGCATCCACTTGCCATCTCGCCCATAGGGAGAGAAACATCACACCTCGTGCCACAGAGTTGAAAGGTGGAGCCCCAAATGAGTAAGTTGTTGATATTTGTTTATTGGCTCCAGTGACTTCACTTGATTGCCTTCAGATTAGTGACAAAGCAGTGGGCAGTGAAATCCCAAGCACGCTTACTAGGGAGTTAGCCCCATTGTCCTCAGTAAGACTTGCTTCCCACCAATGTTCTGCACTAGGGGAAGACATCATAACTCATCTCAGGGGGCCTTTTCTGATCAGGATGTGAAGGCATCTAGGGAGGCTTCAAGAATGCCAGACAGTGGTGGATTTATGGTCTGTAGGGTGCTAGGCACACACTTCTCAGGGGCCATATTCATTCACCTAAATAAATGTGACCATGTTATAATTTGGAATGTATGAGAAGAAAAAGCGGAGGAGGAGGAGGAGGAGTTTGGACTTGATATCCCGCCTTTCACTCCCCTTAAGGAATTTCAAAGCTGCTAACAATCTCCTTTCCCTTCCTCCCCCATAACAAACACTCTGTGAGGTGAGTGGGGCTGAGAGACTTCAGAGAAGTGTGACTAGCCCAAGGTCACCCAGCAGTTGCATGTGGAGAAGCGGGGAAGTGAACCCGGTTCACCAGATTACGAGTCCCCCGCTCTTAACCACTGCACCATGCTGGCTAAGATGATAATAATAATGTTTCTGCCATTGCGGAGGATTTGAAAGGGGCTTCAGAAGACCCACAACCAGCTGATTATTGGGTATTCAGAAGCACTGTCTTGCTAATTTGCCCAGCAAAAAGGGTTTCCTGTTGTGCCAGCTTTGCAAAGTGCTCTGCAAGCTGCTTGTAGAGGGAGGAGGCATCAGGTGACTGAAAGATGGGCAGCTCCACCCAGCTGTCATAATTGGTCCACTGGCCAGATCCAGTTCTCACCACTTTCAGAAAAGGTTCTCCTTTGAAATAGAGTCAGGAGGGCCACACCCATAGTTTGAAGTGACCTGGGTGAACAATCTTGGAAAAGTGGTCTTGGAGATAATCTGGCCCCAAGCTGTCTTCTCCCTCCATCCCATTCCTCACCATCTAATGCAGCCAGGATGCCCAGAAATGTGTATTTTTTCTTTCCTGAGCGCATCCTTGAAACATCCAATAAAAGATGAAACACTCATCAGAATTTCATATCAAGTGTGTTTATGTTGATTGGTGAAGGCATCTGTTTCCCCACCACTCCCAATGTGTAACAAGGAAATTTCAAGACAGTGTAAAGAAAACATGATGTTTTCAGATTGACAATTTAGCCTTAGGGGCCTGATTATCCCATGCACAGGATGCCGCAGAGCACCAGGAAAGTATGTAAATCGAGGACTCTCCAATCAAATAGATGGCAAGGGTTTGCGCAAAGCAAGCTGCCCTGTGTATGAGCTACATACTTATGATTCTCTCATCAGGTTGTCAAAGAAAGTCAGCCAAATGTAGATGAGGGCTATAGCTGGGGGAAACTGATGCATATGTAGGCTGCTGTGCAAGTGCAAGCGCAGTGTGTTCTTTTTTAACGGAACTGAGAATTTATAATCGTAACCTAGAGCTGAGTGCAGGGATCAGCAAATGTCATAGCTAGCTTCGTAATTATGGCTCACCTCAAAACCTTCCATAGTCCTTACAAGCACTGAGCTGCAAATAAAATGTTTTAAATGTGTGGTAATGTGCAATGTACAAATGTGACACTAGATGGCGACAGTGAGCTATGCCAAATTCAATGTATTTTTCAAAATGTTTTTTAGAAAAAGCATTTTCACAGCATTTTTTAATATGTGAGTAGATTCTATCCAAGTCACTAGGACTACTCCTGCCCAAGCCTTCCAGCCAAGAGCTCTGGAGCAAGTGCCATCCATCTCATCAGAAGACTTGAGTGCCAGATGTTCACATAGGGTTGTGTCTGTGATACCAAATTTGGTATTATGGGTCCAAATTAGGATCAAGCAGAATTTTCTTCTGCACCTTTGACAAGGCAGACCTTTCCAAAGGCATATAATGTGGGAAAGAAGAATGGAAGCTTAAGGTATGTTGCTCCAGTGAAAACAAATCCAAAACTGAGTGTCTTACCCTAGTCTAGAGTTGGCAGAAGAAATGAAGGGCTTGATGGATGAGAGGGTTTATTCCATTATCTTTTTCCTTGATGAGCCCTCCCATCCTGTGCCAAAGTGGCTCCCAAGTTAACAAGGAGTGACGCCATGCTATACATTCCCATCTGGCTTCTTAATGGACAGCGTGTTCCCATTACTAACCATTGCCAGCATCCCATGGCTGGTAACCAGGCAACTGTATCAGGATGCAAATTGCTATCGAGTTGTTTTCTGATTCCGAAAGCCGTGTTGGGGAAGGCAGACCTTTTACTGCTCTGTCCTGATGACATGTTAGCTACTTTATGCTGATAGAAGCTATATTATTCCCTGCCTCACCTACGCTGCCTGTCCTGGGTGCTGGGTACAGTTACCAGCCACAGATGGTGAGGACCAGCTGTCCATGCTTAGCTTAGTATCCCTGAGGCAGCTGTAATGGGAAATTGGTATATGCAGTGTGCCGTATATGTGCTGAGTATACTCTTTGACTCCTTCTGCTTCTCCTTATTTCCCCCCGTTTTGTTCTGCAGCTATTATAAATGATGATGGTTATTTGCTAAGTGTTAACCAATGTGGGCAGCAACCTGCTAACACTACAGTACGTCCATGTGCTGAGGGCTTTTCTGGTCTGCTGGAGCTCATGCTGAGTAAATGGTGCTAATTAACACACTTTCTCCCACCTCCTCCACTTCTTAGGTCTTACTGTTTGCTGTTTGTTTGTTTTTTTAAATGAAAACTTTCCTATGGTTTGGCACAAGGCTATGACTAGGTGGGGGAGCACCTGCTGCAGCTGCAGAAGGTCCCAGTTTCAGGGCCCAACATCTCCAACTTGGGCTGGGAAAGTCATCCTGCCTGAAATGATGGAGAGATGCTGGCAGTCAGGGCCTTCTCACACCGGCCATTTCTAGTAGCATAGTGGCTATTTGACTTGATGTGTTTCGGATTGTATTTGGAGCAGATTGCCTGCACCTTTGGTCACATGTTGCTGTTATTAATAGAATAGAATAGAATAGAATAGAATAGAATAGAATAGAGTTGGAAGAGACCACAAGGGCCATCCAGTCCAACCCCCTGCCAAGCAGGAAACAACATCAAAGCATTCCTGACAGGTGGCTGTCAAGCCTCTGCTTAAAGACCTCCAAAGAAGGAGACTCCACCACACTCCTTGGCAGCAAATTCCACTGTCGAACAGCTCTTACTGTCAGGAAGTTCTTTCTAATGTTTAGGTGGAATCTTCTTTCTTGTAGTTTGAATCCATTGCTCCGTGTCCTCTTCTCAGGAGCAGCAGAAAACAACTTTTCTCCTTCCTCCATATGACATCCTTTTATATATTTGAACATGGCTATCGTATCACCCCTTAACCTTCTCTTCTCCAGGCTAAACATACCCAGCTCCCTAAGCCGTTCCTCATAAGGCATCGTTTCCAGGCCTTTGACCATTTTGGTTGCCCTCCTCTGGACACGTTCCAGCTTGTCAGTATCCTTCTTGAACTGTGGTGCCCAGAACTGGACACAGTGTTCCAGGTGAGGTCTGACCAGAGCGGAATATTAGAAAGCGAGTGCAGGAAATAACCAAGCAAGTATTAGAAATCATCCCAAAATTGGCCTTACTAAACATCTTCCAATACAATAATGCCTATTTACACCACGAAGAACTCATAACCCACCTACTTTCAGTAACCAGAAACATAATAACCAGACACTGGAGAGACCTGTCAGGAGTAAGCATGGACCAATGCTACCAAATAGTATAGGAAACAGCCTTACAAGAAAAATTAACCAATAAGCTGAAACTGACATGGGGACAAATAGAAGAAGACACCTTCACCCTGGTATGGCTCCCCTTTATCACATACACAGCCCAACAAGACAATGACAAAAATCCACCAACAGCATACAAATCAATATGGCTAACCTGATCCAAAACACCCACCCACCCCACTCACACATGAAAACAAAGACCACCACAGCCAACCACAAGTGAACAACCACACCCTAGGCCAACCCCAACCTCTCTCACCACCAGAGGAACACAAGTGAACAGCAGAGAACCTGCACAAGCAACGCTGACATCAAACCCTACATATATTAAGTAAAATAGAAACATGGTCACCTAATCCCAACCCCACCCATCTTCCCCCTGTCCACCTCTTTCCCCCCTTTCTCCCAAATGTCTCAACAAATGAAACTGATTTGTAAAAATGTTACATGGAAAAAATATGAGAGAGAGACATTGCACATTCTTTTGGAAATCTTTAATAAAAATACATTGAAAAAAGAAAGTGAGTGCAGGGTGTCTGTTCCGCATTCATGGCAGGTTATGTCCATGGCTGGAGTCACACTTTACATACCCTCATGTTCCTCCAGCCAGTAAATTTTGGAGTTATGAGCATGTACATGGGGATAGCCCTTTCATAGCATTAATAATAATAATAATAATAATAATAATAATAATAATAATAACCTAGTATTCCAGAATGTTGATGTTGTGGGACTATAGCAGATTAAAAGATGAACTATGTGTCTGCTTGAGCTATGGTCAACCTGGTTATTGTGAGGAAAGTTTGCCTGCAGCTAATGTTTGCTGTCATGGGCAGTGCTTTGACTCAATACCATTTATTACATTTGTATACCGCCCCATACCCGCAGGCCTCAGGGCGGTTCCAAACATAAAATCACAATATAAAAACCACAAAATGCATAATAAAAACAAAAACAAGAATAGCCCAATAATCCCACTCACACTCCCCAACACAACCAATAACCCCCCCCCCACACACACTCCCTAACACAACTGCTGCCCAGTGTGTGTGTGTGATGATGCGTAATGGGTCCTGTTGTGCTGTCCAAAAGGCCCAATGGGTCCTAGTTGCAGCTCTGGAAGGGCCCAATAGGGCCTGCCTGGCTGCAGAATATTGAGGGGGCCCAGCCCCCTCAGTGAAAATGGGGGGGATCAGTCCCCACAACCCCACATAAATGGTGTACCTGTCCAGTATGTTTTATGAACACAATTCAAAGTGTTGGTGCTGACCTTTAAAGCCCTCAATGGAAGTTACAGGGTACCAGGCAAAGGGCCTTCTCAGCAGTGGTGCCCTCCCTGTGAAACACCCTCCCATCAGATGTCAAGGAGATAAAGAAATGTTTTGGAAGACATCTGAAGGCAGCCCTGAATCAGAAAGTTTTTAATGTTTTTCATTTTATTCTGTTTTAATATGTGTTGGAAGCCACCCAGAGTTGCTGGGGCCACCCAGCCAGATGGGTGAGGTATAACTAATAAAAGTATTATTATTATTATTATTATTATTATTATTATTATTATTAGCTTTGAAGGAAGCAGATTCATCTGTGTCTGCCCAAAAATAAGTGGCATGGCATCCAGCCCCACTGAGATTGCTGAATCTGAGCAGCCTTACTGCACAAGACTGCAATCTCACCTTGGACAAAATTTACCATGCTACAGAGGTACAGCAACAAGTTGGCAACTCTTTCTAGACGACGACAAAAATGCATCCATGATTTTTTCTCTGCCTTCTCAAATACAATACAAATGACTAAAGAATGCAATAAATTTCCTATCATTTTACTTCCCATATAAGACTGTAAATCTTGAAATAGAATCAGAACTTTTTTTAAAAAAAGCCCTTCATTTCCTTTTCAAAAAGAATTTTGGAAGATTAAACTTTTTCTAACAGAGATAGATTATCCTGGTATTAATAGTAGTGCAGGAGAGCAGGATAAATGATTTCCAGCAGTTGGTTACAAGTTTTTAAAGTTTTATAGTTAATGACCAGCAATAGCAAGAACTGAAACTTGATTTAGCATTTTTGTAGATAGACATCACTCTGTTATTTGAAGCACAGATAACGTGTCTTATAGTTTCCATTTCTCCACTGCCTTTTCCCCCCTTTCAAAGTAGCTGCTTAGTATAAAATGAGTTTTGGATGTACAATTCAGCATTCAATTCAGAAAGTATATTGTATGGTAATCAGGGCGAACATTTAATAAAAGTGTTTGGGTCTCAAGAATATGCCTTTCAATATCCTCTCCTGATCTACCTCCAAAGGTCTCTTATCAGTAACCCTGGAAAGGAATGCGTATATCATTTTTGTTGAAGAAGGAAAAATACAGACTTGCGGTGGCCTTTGGAAAACAATTTTCTGCATAAAGGGGTAAAAAACAAACAAACCACAATCTCACAATGCCCTATAAGTTTAATTGGAACTGTAAATGTTTTTTGGTGGAATACTAGTGCTGTTCCAGAACTCTTGAGGGCAATAGGTTTGGATTGCATCAATAAACTATATTAAGCTGCGGTGAGGTCTCATTACATTTACAATATTTTTGATGCAGCGGCAGGTAGAGGAGCTCGGTCCAGCCTTTACCTCTGCTTAATTTATTTTCCTTTTAAAGCAAGAGTTGCTATCCTGCGGCCCTCAAGTTGTTGTTCAACTCCAATTCCCCATCAGCCATCACAGGCAACGGTCAGAGATGATGGGGGCCATTGTCCAACAGCACATGGAGGGCACCACCTTGGCTACCACAGCTTTAAAGGTTTGGATCCCGACTGAGGTCCAGTGGAGGCTCTGACTGAGGTCCAGTGGAGGCAGAGGGCCTTCTCGGTAGTGGCACCCGCCCTGTGGAACGCCCCCCCTTCAGATGTCAAAGAGAACAACAACTACCAGACCTTTAGAAGACATCTGAAGGCAGCCCTGTTTAGGGAGGCTTTTAATGTTTTATAGATTATTGTATTTTAATGCTCTGTTGAAAGCCGCCCAGAGTGGCTGGGGAAACCCAGCCAGATGGGCGGGGTATAAATAATAAATTATTATTATTATTATTATGATGATGATGATGATGATGATGATGATGATGATGATGAATGGAGCAAAGAGGAGAGGGGGCTGTTTTAATCTACTCATTCCCCCGCAGCTCTGACAAAGCCTCCCACACTGTTCTGAAGGTTTCCCTCCCCAAATGTTCAAGGACAGATTTTGGGGAGGTGTCAGGGGCGGTTAATGCTAGTCCTACTCAGAGCAGACCTATTGAAGTAAACGGACATGACTAACTTAGGTTCATTCATTTCAATGGATCTACTCTGAGTAGGACTAGTGCTGAACACCACCCAATGAAAACAGCCTCCCCACCTTTCCCCATCAGGGGTTTTCTGTGAGCGGTTGGTGCTGACCATGGTCAGAGCTGCTGCCACAGTATAGCTTGGCCAACTTCACTCCTGCCTCGTTACTGGAGTAAAGAGGTCCAGTTTCTTTTATATCCCATCTATTTTCCTCAGAGAAGTCACAGCTGATTTTAGCACAGCTTTATGTGGAAAGGGATATTTGAAATACATAAGCCAGCGTTAGTTATCCTTTACTCATGCCCGAAAGTATACCTTGGTGTGACATATAACAGAATGTTCACATTTAATTCCAATTTTGCATAAAAATACATTTTGACAAGGCACACATAGCTGTGGTGAATCAGGATTGTGCTATATTGCAATATTGATCTCAAAATGTAAAACAATGATCTGATTTTTTATAGGGGTTGTACATTATTATTTGAAAGCCTGTTTGGCCAGCTTAGAAGATGAAATAAAAATGTATCTGGAAATATTTTCTCAGCTATTTTCATTAAAAAATAAACCTATTAACTTCAGTTTACGTTTTTAGACCATTATCCCATATTGAGCTATTATTTTTATCTAGCACATTACTGTATTCTTCTAACCTGCTGGTCCTTAATGAGTGTTATATTTATTGTGTATATCTAGCAAAGTCCTTTTTTAAAACACAGAAATGGAGGAAAGCTCTGCTGTTGTTTTGAAAAGAGCCACCAAGATGAACAAGCTTTGGACTGACAGGGCTCCTTAAGATTTTGCAAAGGCTTGGTGGTTCAACATCAAAGAGATATTGGTGTGGTAATAAATTCTACTCTATGGCCCTCAGGTGTGGTGCATTTTGAGATACATGATGTGGTTGCTTGTTTCCTGACTATTGAGAGCGGTGGGCTAGTGGCAAATTCTGATCTACAGGCACTAAGGCTGTGAACACACTATAACTTTAAATCACATTTGAAGCACATTCTTTCCCTCAAAGAATTCCGGGTGCTGTAGTTTTTGCCTCACAGAGTTACACTTCCCAACAACCCTTAACAAACCAAAGTGCCCAAAATTATTGGAGAGGGGGAATTTGCTTCAAGTGTGATTTAAAAGTATAGTATTGTAAACAGCCTATCAGGGCCTGCCCACCCATGAGGCAAGGTGAGGCAACCACTTCAAGTGGCAGTGCCCCCACAGGCACATTACCCGCCCTGCTGCCTCAAGAGAAGCGATACTGGCGGCAGCAGTGCTGGTCTCCGGTGAGATCCTGCCAGAAGGCAGCACCACCGACAGTGTTCTGTAGGCGCTGCTGTACAATACAGGTAAGGCAATTTTCAGCGAACGCAAGGGTGTGTGTGTCAGTTTGCATTTCTTAGTGCAGAAAGTATTGATCTGATGTGTAGAGATCTTTCCTATTCTAATTAATTCAAAAGGGTTCTGGAAGCTTCTCTGTGTGAAAGAAACAAGCAGAAGGTTTGTGGTGTTTGGGTTATTCCTTCAGAGAAGCCGAGTACAGCTAGTTTAAAGTGGTTCTATTATCTCTTCTGTCAAGGTCATGCTGACTATAATAATATGCCAGAAGGAGCCTGAGTTTCACACTTTCTCTTTCTGTCTCTTTTCCTTCTGGTGTGGTGTTCTGTATGCTTACAAGGTGTTTAGGTTTATACTTATTAAAAGTTATTCTAAGTTTAAGTTAAGTCTGCTGCAACTGGATTTCTCATGGACAGTGCCAATCCTGAATGTATTGGATTTGTGACCATTATGCTCATTTGCCTTCAGTAGCAGTAAAGCTCTGCTGGATGAAATACAGTTGCCTCTGGTCTATTTTTTGGGGGAATCCTGCTAACTCTACATTGGAATCTACTCTGGATCAATATTGAGCAGAATTTCCATGACAGTACATGCCCTTTTTGCCTCAAGTGGTGAATGGGATATGCCTATAATTAAACAACAAAAATATTTTTTCTTAAGCCAATAGAGACATTCTGGGAGGAATAAAATGCGCTGCTAAGGAGCATAAACATTTCTGCTTGCTTGATGGAGTGCTCTACCCTCTACTCCCCTTGTGCACTGTTCTGGGAGTTCTTCTACCTCTCTGAGCGGCTGAGCCAATTTGGCAGGAAGGGGAGAAAGCCCCATTGCACTAATGAGCATCCTTGCCTAGGTTTCAACTAGTCAGACCCATTAGTTGCATCCAGCCCCATAGCTTCAATACCAAGCCATTTTCTTCTTATTCCCCCTCCCCCCACACACTTTGCTTAACGTCTAGACTGATGAAGGGTTCTGATAGACCCCAAAAGCTCCTTGCTATTTTGTCATAGTAAAGCAGGGGTGCAGTGGGCCAGATTTGATGAAGTGAACATGCGTTGTTGAGCTTTTTTAAGGATTGAAGTTGCTGAGCTTGTTTTAGGCAGAGGGCCTTCTCGGTAGTGGCACCCGCCCTGTGGAACGCCTTCCCACCAGATGTCAAAGAGAAAAACAACTACCAGACTTTTAGAAGACATCTGAAGGCAGCCCTCTTTAGGGAAGCTTTTAATGTTTAATAGATTATTGTATTTTAATATTCTGCTGGAAGCTGCCCAGAGTGGCTGGGGAAGCCCAGCCAGATGGGCGGGGTATAATAATAATAATAATAATAATAATAATAATAATAATAGGATTTTACCCCAGGACATATACTGCCACAGGGGCTGGATTAAATAAGCCCCCGAAATAGACTTTGGACATGCCTGTAGTAAAGGGACTTTGGGAATTTTCAAGAGTGGCAGTTAAACCCTTAGTGATGCATGCTAATGTAACCTATCTCTTGCTCTGCTTTCCTCATTTGGTGGGGCTTTGTCAGAGAAATGTTTACATATAGAGGACTGGCAAATATTGTAGTGCCCCAGGAGATAACATAATTGTTCCTGCAGTACAGCAAGTGGGCGGGCCCTTCCTTGCTCTCCCATGCCACTGATTTAGAGATAAGAAGGGAGATACAGGAACATAAAATGTATTGCAAAGCCAGTGAGGAGAACCATTTCAATGAGAAAAACTGCAGAGATATGTCTGGAAAGACAGACTCTGCTTCTGTCACAAGTAGACTGTATAGCAAAGGCAGAAGAGACATGCTGTCCCAACTGCCAAGCGTCACACTGGAGGGGAAATCCTATACTGTTGTGCACTTGGCATCGTGATTAATCCAGACAGAAATGGGATTAAATTTATAGTGGGTTGCAATGAGCAGTGGATCTTGTCCTTTAATAGAAAGTGTGACTACTTTGGGAAGTGCTTAATTGTTAAAGGAAGCCAATTGGTAGTGTCTGCTGCAGTCTTTTTGATTCACAGTTATTTCCGTTGTTTGTTTTTCATCAGAATTAGCCATTCATCTCCTGAGCAGTTTCTGACTGGCCTGAGCTACTCTAGAATTCCAACACACTTTTAATGGCATGTATTGCAGCAGTCTGTGGTCTCCCCTGTTGTTGCCTGTGAATTTCCCAACTGGGGCTTGAATGTTCCACAGTCACTGGCAGACTTCTGTTGCTGTTGTTTCTTTCCCCATAGCTCCACCTGGCTTCTTCATGCTCCATTATTTACCCGCAGCAGGAACCATTTGCTTTTTAAAAGGTTATGCAGTGCCAGCAACTATAGGGAACCCTTGCTGTCTTTTTGCTGTTCCTACACTTTTTTATTCCTCTTACCAGATTCATACACACTTCAGCTATCACTGCTGGTTTTGCCTTATTTTTGCATTCTCTAGGGCTGCCATCTGGTCAGTTCTAAATGAACCCGACCAGTGTTCTTTTGGGGGGGAGGGGGGGTTGAATCTGGCCAAAATACAGAGCAGAAGAATTTAACCATGCGATCCTATGCATGTTTACTTGGAAATAAGTCCCTGTCTGCACTATACTTTTAAGCAGTATCCTACCACTTCAGACAGTCATGGTTTCCCCCGGAAACGTGGGCACTGTTTGTTAAAAGTGCAGGGAGTTGTTAGGAAACCTCTATTCTTCCACAGGGCTCAAATTCCTGGATATATCATACATGTGTGTGTGCGTGTGTGTAAACATATATACAACCTGAGCCTATGATGGAGGGGCTCACAGCATTAGCACCCCAGAAGGTTTTGCTTCCCCCATAGCCACAGCCTTGGATTCAAACAGAAATCAAGCATTGCTCTGCCTCGCAAGCGTCAGCCTGCAGCCCATGTCCATCTTCTAGCTTCTAGTTCAAATCACTCAATGCTCCACTCTGGCCTTTGTCTTTCTAACTACCTGCCAGTTGCGGTAGTTTTCCTCTGCTGCCATGTCACTTCTTTTCTCTTAATGGCATAATAATAATAATAATAATAATAATTAATTAATTAATTTTAATTTTATTATTTATACCCCACCCATCTGGCTGGCTTTCCCAAGCCACCCTGGGTGGCTTACAGCACATAAAAAATTTACTGACAGGGCTGCCTTCAGATGTCTTCTAAAAGTCAGATACAGTGGTACCTTGGTTCTTGAACTTAATCCATTCCGAAAGCCCTTTCGACTCCCGAAACTGTTCAAAAACCAAGGTGCAGCTTCCGATTGGCTGCAGGAGCTTCCTGCACTCAAGCGGAAGCCATGTCAAACTTTCGGGTTCCGAAAAACACTCACAAACCAGAATACTTACTTTTGGGTTTGCAGCGTTCGGGAGCCGATTTGTTTGACAACAAAGCCGTTCGAGAACCAAGGTACAGCTGTAGTTTTACCTAGGCTATCACCTCGACAGGAAATTAGCCTGGCTACTCCAGGAATTTGAATCCTTGCTGGATCCCTTGCTGGATCCAAGGATTAGAAAGGTCTCTGCATACAGCCTACTCCCCCACAATTCCTAACATTATAGAAGCAGGACTTTCTGTGATAGTACTCACTGGCATGGAGTGCTGGCACCTTTTCGTTTGTTGGTTGCTGCCCATGGCCACCATTTTGTGCTAGCATCCATTGCAGCTAAAAAAACCCAGGTACCAGTATTCTGAGTGCCAATCCTTATGTAGTAGAAACTGTACCATCTGCGTACAAGAAAGGGCCTTCGTGGTGGCACCTCAGTTGTCAAATATTCTCCCCTGAGTGGCTTACTTTTATGTAATTCCTGTACCAAGCAAAGCCCTTTTACTTACTTCTAGTTTTGTCTCCAGTGATTGGTTTTTATGTTGTTCTGCCATCTGGTGTTTTATATTTTATTGCTGTTGTTGTTTTATTGTATGCATTTTATTGTTTTCATTTTATAATTGGGGAGAAATTCAACACAGCACTGTGTCAGTTGTTCCACCAGTGCAAGCTTTTCAGCTTGCCAGGCAGAGCAATCCCCTTTTGTGCTGTGCTGGGGGTTCTCCTGACCCCACCCCACAAACCAATGTTGTGGGTGCAGGTGGAGGAACTATCAATGGCTGCTAATCACAATGGCCATGTTCAGCCTCCTCTGTTGGAGATAGTAGTCTCTGAGCACTGGTTACTTGGAATCTGAAGTAGGAAGCGTACTGTTGTCCCCAGGTCCTGCTTTGATGCTTATCCTAGGCATCTGGCTGACCACTGTGAGAAGAGGATGCTGGATTAGATGGGCTTTTGGCTTGATCTATCATTATATTCTAAAGATGTGATGTTTTACACCAAGGGCTAGAAATATAAGCTACTGTTACAGTCATCTTTGTATCCCAACCTTCATCTAAACAGGTCAGATGCTATACATGGGAGTTATTCTACTTTATCCTCACCACAGCCCTTTAAGGTAGGTCAAACAAAAATCTAGCAACTGCCCAAGGCCACCCAGTAAGCTTCAGGGTTGAGCCGGGATTTCCCTATTTGAATATGCATAAGCTCTCATAACTCATCAAGCTAGAGACTGTTTTTAGTGTTTTGTTCACCGCTATTCTTTCTTTTCCTTTCTAAATTCCTCATCTGCCACATTACAAGAAGAACAATCACTCTACATGCAAAGGCAACCTATTCTTTCATTTTGCTCCAGTTGAGTATGCAGAGGGTTTAGAGAGTGTTTAAATCTGGCCAAACCTAAAGGGAGGGGAAGCGGAGGACTTGGCACACAAATGCAAGATGGCAGATCATAAGCAGGAGTTTTGGATTAAAGTAAAAGTAAAGAAAAGAAGCAATCTGATTTGCCTAGCGGTTTTGCCTCCTTTACCATTGCAGTTCCCTACATCTTTTCTTTCATCATATTCTAGAAATGCTAAGACTGGGAGAACATTTGAGGATATATTTATTTGCCCAGGTATTTTCTGCTATTGATACTCCGTTGTAGCTATTGTTCTGCCTACTGCATTTGTATTTTGTTTCATATTACTATTGTACACCACCTTAGAATCTTAGATCCTTAAATCCAGTACATGCTTGTATCATTTGCCTAAGTGGGAGTAGTCACTCTCATAAAAAGCACATATTTGCACACATGAAGAAATCTTCTTGCTGGATTAGAATGAATGGACAAATCATTATGGATGAAAGTGTTCCCTGTATGTATTAGTGTTCCCAGACTACATAGACGACATTGATGAGATTTATAGCCTTGGGTATATATTATAATCTGCATAATTTATCTGGGGTGGGGGATTTAATGTGTGGAGTTTATCACTATTCACGCATTATATGAGCCTGTGATTTCCAGTTGGTAGGTTCTTGCTTCACTCTTTAGAATTGCACCTGATCCTCTTAAATTTGAACATAGTGATGGCCTCTTGGTACAAATCAAGTGATATAGATGTACAGGGTGTGATTTTGAAAATGTTAAGTGCATGAAATTGGTAGGTTGTGGGCATCAAAGCACTTACACCATCTGAAAGCTGCTTGATGTCCTCTGCTGCTTGGTTTAGCCATACAGTAAACTGTTGTTCATGTGTTTTCCACATGGTTCAGTCCCCCACTGCATGGTATATCACAATTTGCCACTGTTAATGTATTTCGTAGCATGGAGATAAATGGGTGATAAGAGCATTCAGCATTCTCTAGAGTGGACACCATGCATGTGCATGCAAGCCACATGAGTTCATCAGTGTAAACGTGGTTATAGAAAGAAGGATAACCAGGCATTTTAAGTGTACTGTGTCATCTTTAATTGCGCAATTGTAACAATTCAATGTGTTAGTCTTCAGAAGTCATTGTTGCTCATTCAGACCAGAATCATTGTTCAGAAATACAAAGGAAAATGCTGCATTTTGAAAATCATCATTTGGCATTCAAGTCTATGAGCCAACCTCCGTTTGCACATTTTTATTATGACTTGGTGCCAGCTTGAGTGAAAGTGTTAGTAATGATAATTTAACTTTTTGTCTTTCAAATAATTATTCTAATTACCTAACCTAAGATAGATTTGACATAATAAGATGCTAAGTATTCATTACTCTATCTGGATTGTTTCCTATCATAACGGATTATCACTAATGCAGAATACATTGTGATGCCTATTCTTTTAATAAGCTAATATCTTTTAAAACTAAAGTCTGTTGTGCAGGATGTTAATTATATGTCTGCTTATTGAAGTAGATTTTATTTTATTTCAGCTTCCACTTTGCTCAGATAAAGCACAAAAAGAAGTCAAGAAATCGCTGCATAACAAAGAAAATGAATTGCATATTAACTCCCTGATGATGCCAGTGCGGCTTCTCCTAAACCATAGGATAATTGCATTTCAGAAACGGGAGTCTTACAAATGTAAACAATGAGGGGGAAAGAACAGTAAATAATTATTTTTCTCATTTTTCTTGGTATAGGCTCATCCATGGAATCCTGGGGGTGTTCTTTAAGGTGGTGATGGAAAGGCTTGAGGAGGCCCATTTTTTTATTTTGTAAAAGCCTCATTAAACTAAAGGGATCTCAACGGTACTGAAAAACACAGATCACAGATATTACAGAATAAATAGATGTTCGCCATTCACACCTTAGCCTCTTCACCCTCAACCTTAGCTCTGTGCATCGGCAGGTAGGTTTTGCTGTATTCACTTACTATCCAGTTGCTACACTTGGAGGCCAGAAAGTGGTTTTATGCAAGACAGATTGTTTAATGGCCTTTAGCATATGGCTTGGTGCACTAGCATGAACCAGGCATACTATGTGATCCACTGATGCCATATCCTCCTAATGACATAATACAGCTCTCTCTTTCATTGCACACCAAAACCAAGATCAGAAGTGAGAAACCTGTGGTCTCAGGATAGCCTACAGCCGTTGGTATAATCTCACATGGATGCTCTCACTGGCTCTGGCCTCTAGAAAGCATCCTCCTGGTATCCGAGGGAATGGGCTCCCAACAGAAGAAAGGACCTCCATCCCTGAATGGGGTGAATGAGACAAACGGGTGCAGAATGAGTTGGTTTTCAAGCACAGCACAAACCTCAGAATATTTGCATTATAATACCTGAAAAGAAAGAAAAACATGTGGCGGAATGGGGAGAAGTCAATGCAGGCACACAGTCATTAATGCCATTTCTCATCACAGAATGAATTTGTTGGTATATTTGACAAAAGATGAATTCGTACCAAATACGATTTTCAAAAATATCTACTTAGGATGGTGCAATGTCCATTTTGGGGGGGGGGGGTAAATGATTACTAAAAGTAAATGAAAAACAATGGAGAAGTTACCTTACACAATAACCATGGTTCAGAGGGATTTTAGAATAGAATAGAATAGAATAGAATATTTTTATTGTCATTGTCCCCTTCAGGGACAACGAAATTATTTGGCTGCTCCATCCACCCAGATAGGGCACTCCACTCAAAAACAAAACAACTACAAAAACACTGATTAAAACCATACACACTGATTAAAACCATACACACTAATTAAAACATAACTGGTAAGAGTAGATGACTTCAAAGTCCAGGCTTCCCATTCAAGGCTGTGATTGCTCTGGAGAAGAAGCTGTTTCTAAGACGGCTTGTTCTTGTTGTCATCGTCCTGTATCTCCGTCCCGATGGCAAAAGTTCAAATAGACGGTGACCAGGATGCGATGGATCTTTCACTATGTCCAGTGCCTTTCTGTGGCACCTCATGGCATAAATCTGCTCTAAGGTGGAGAGCGAGCAGCCAACAATGCTCTCTGCTGCCTTAACAACTCTGTCCAACCCCATCCTGTCCTTAATAGTACAGCTTCCGTACCACACACATAAGAAATAAGATTTTTATTTCTTTCAGTGACTACTCGGAATAATCTGTATCATTAGATTGTTAGAATGGCAACATTTTATCAGGTTTACAGGCGTACTGGGCCAGAGTGACAGGCTTAACTTTTACATTCAGTTTGCAGCAGCCTCATTGAAGGCAGAGATTTTGTTCTGCTATGAAATATACCCAGAGCAAAATGTAAGGTTCTGGGGAGTGGGCGAAATATTCTCTGACTCTCAATGATGTGAAAAGGATTTCAGTTGAGAAAGAAAATACATAAGCACCTGGCATTATATCCTAAACTTGTTTTTTCTCATTGGCATCCGTCTGTCTTTAGGGAGAATGGAAGAGTGTGTCATTGTGGGGGCAAAGTGATAGGCCAGTAATTCTGTTTCCCCCTCCTGTGTTATTCTGCTGTGTTCTCTCTGCACAGTAGGCTAGAAATTAAAAACAAACAAAAAAAAAACAGCTCCAAATATAAACTATATATCCTGTCTCACATTTTTTTATTCGCCTTGCCTCGAAGTCTTCCACTACTGTTGTATGATATCTTGGTATTCTGTTTGGGAATTAAATCACTTTCCATCTGAAATGTGTTCAACATAAAAAGAATAATAATAATTGTTGACATAAATGCATGGATAGCTTAGCTGGATATAGTGGATGCTTGTTAAGTTTTAGTCCCCCTGAAATCAATGGAGCCTGTAGGTCATTCCTATCATGTCCCAGTGATTCCAGCAGGACTAAACCATGATTGGATCCAACTTCAATGCAGACTTTGATGTAATTGCTTATGTTTTCTTTATTTCTCTAAACTTTACTTTTTTACAATAGGCAAACGTTAAGGGCCTTTGGTGTAGTCTTGTTACTTTTATCCAAATGCTTCCAGTAGACCTTTTATAGAGCACACAAGACCTCCTGCAGAAGATGCCCAAGGTAAACAGAAATGTCTGCACATTTCTCCAGGAATAATAATTTTCCCCATTTCAGCTTCAAGTGAAAAAGAGACGGAAGGAGGAAGGTCATTGCACCGCCCGTTACACTACCTGCTAAACCCATCAGAAGAGCAAAATGTGGTATGAATATTGCCACCAGCTGAGTTAACAAGGGGAGAGAACTTTTTTAAATTGCAGGAAGCGACAGAGATGTGTGGCTCCAAGTTATGTAAGCATGCAAAATCTCTGTCATTGAAAATAATGACATTGGGTAAGACAGAAGTGCCTTGACTAAGGGGCACAAGTTCCTTAAGGTTTGCAATGAGGACGGAAGGTTGTCAGTAATGACCTCCTTTGTTTCTTCACCCCAAGTCAGGAATGCAGTCAGTGCAAAGATTGTCTTGAAGACACAGGCCAAGAAATGAGTCCAATTCAGCATCAATCTACAGTCTCCAGTATTTTGCATATTTCCTTCCAGGGTAGGAAGAAATATGTGGGATGTGTACCTGAAAACAATTGATCCTACTGAGACCAGGAAACTCTCAAATTCCACTGAGAAGCTGAATCTTGCCCAGAACCACAGATGCATTTAGGTCAGGCAGTATGTGATCACTACGAAGATAATGACAAAATGGGCTCGGGAGCCGAAGAGGCTGAGCTTGGACATGACTTTGAGTGTTTTGATGAACACACAAGGAAGCAGGCCTACGCAGGCAATTACCAACCATGTTTTCTCGGTCACTGGGAGATCTGGAAAGCAAGTTGCCACTAACAACCAGATACAAAATGCATGTCATGATCAGTTCCATCAACTGGGTCACATTGACAACTCTGCCACCAAGTTTCGGAAACGGCTCTTTGCAGCAGGCATTAGCAATGTCTTCATATGTGCCTCTCACTTTTACCAGCTGCCCGTCTTCATTTTCCTCATACAAGCAAGCTATTAGGATTTTGCCAGTGTAGCAGCAGAAAACTGCAGCCAGGATAATGAGAAGCAGCCCACTGAATCCATTGTGGAGTACAGCATATGGCAAACCTAGAACAAAAATCCCCTAGAGACAAGAGAGAGAGAGAGAGAGGACACAAAAAAAAACCACCTGAAGCAAAATGTTTACTAGAAACAACCCATTCAAACCCGCAGCTGTCAGTGGCTACCTTTTGCTAATTGCATGGAAGGATCGCTGTTACATTAACCTGTCTCAGTAAATAATAGCTGCCAGAAATGTGTATATTCATGATGAATGAAGTTAGCAGGGAAAATAACTGCTGGCAGAAGCACAGAAATCCAGATAAGCCAGAAAATTGAAGACAAGCAAATTGTAGAGACAAGCTCCTATTAAATATCAAGTGCTGATGTGATTGCAGGCATAATTTAAAAGGCTGCGAAGCAGTTATTTAATCAATGTGCATATTAATGTTCAATAGCAGTTCAATAATGATAAAATCAAAGAGCTTTCACTGTCCCCACGCATTTTGTGCAAGCAGGGAGGTGGTACTGCTGGATAAATAAGCAGGGGGGACCTAGAAATAGCATCCCTCTCATATTTCTGACCTTGCAATATTACTTTTTTATGGATTCACACAGATTCATGAAAGGAAGAACTCTTCACCTTCACCCATAAGGCAGACACACATTCTTCATACTCTTCTGAGCCAAGATACTTGTGTTCTGAATTTTCCTTTAATTGTGAATACAGCCACCTTGTTATAAACAGCAGCAATATTTAAGCGGCAGGTATATATGTGTGTTTTAAATGCATGCTAGATAAGAAGCCCCTTCATGGATCACTGCCTTGTCATGGTGAAGGGGCTTGAATAACTCCAAGAAGCTATGAGCTATGCCGTGCAGGGCCACCCAAGATGGACAGATCATAGCTGAGAGTTTAGACTAAATGTGATCCACCTGGAGAAGGAACTGGCAAACCACTCCAGTATTTTGCCAAGAAAACTCCATGGACCTAAAAAAGGAGAAGCTTTGAGAAGAAAGTGAGTTTCCAAGGCATGCTCTGGTTCATGGGGTCACGGAGAGTCGAACACGACTAAGATGACTAAACAACAACAAAAGATAAGACCATCAAAGTGTTTATATATATATATATATATATATATATATATATATATATATATACATACAGTGGTATCTTGGGTTAAGTACGCTTCAGGTTAAGAACTCCGCTAAGAACAGAAATCGTGCTCTGGTGGTGCAGCGGCAGCAGGAGGTCCCATTAGCTAAAGTGGTGCTTCAGGTTAAGTATGCTTCAGGTTAAGAACGGACCTCTGGAATGAATTAAGTACTTAACCAGAGGTACCACTGTATTTACATTGTGTGGAAGATGGGTATCTGTTTTGGCTTGGCACCAATTCTGTAGCTGGCTTATTATAGCCTTTGACCCTGCCAGTGATACTTTAGACTATAGAAAGCTGCACAAGTCGAGACTATTTGTCCATCATGCCCAGTATTGCCTACTCTGATAAGCAACATCCCTTCAGGTTCTTAGGCAGAGATCTTTTGTGTCACCTACCTGTACTCCAGTGTATTGAAAAAAGCGAAGATCACCAGTGTTGAAGCAATGATTCTTTAACATCAATTTTGTTGGACTGGTCATGTTGTACGGATACCTGATTATAGTCTTCCAAAGCAGCTACTCTATTCTGAACTTAAAAATGGAAAGTGTAATGCTGGTGGTCAACAAAAGAGATTTAAGGACTGTCTCAAGGCAAATCTAAAAAAAAATGTAGTATAAGCACCGACAACTGGGAAACACTGGCCTGTGAGCGCTCCAATTGGAGAACAGCCTTTACCAAAGGTGTCATGGACTTTGAAGACACTCAAATTCAGGACGGAAGGGAGAAATGTGCTAAGAGGAAGGCACACTTGGCAAACCCCCACCGTGATCAACTCCCGCCCGGAAACCAACGTCCCCACTGGAATGACGTGTGGATCCAGAATTGGCCTCCACAGTCACTTATGGACTTATTGTTAAAACCGTGTTCATGGAAGACAATCTTACTCGGCTATGAGTGATCGCCAAAGAAGAAGAAGAAATGTATAGCAAACAGACAAACCGATTGCATAGCAGATGAGCAGAAAGTATCTAGCAATGCTCAGGAATTCCAAGAAATCAAAAATTACTGTGATTTATAAATGGATTGTGTAATTTGTTATTTTCTAGGGCTGTGCACTGCTTCCTGCCTTACCTGACTGGGCCAACCCAGCAAACGTCTAACCAGGATCTCACTCCAATTCAATTTGGAGTGGGGCTAATGTTCAATTAAGGAACCTGGGTGGCACTGTGGTCTAAACCACTGATACTCTTGGGCATGCTGACCAGAAGGTCAGTGGTTCAAATCCACACGATGGGGTAAGCTCCCATTGCTCTGTCCCAGCTTCTCCCAACCAAGCAGTTCAAAAGCAAAAGTAGATAAATAGGTACCGCTGTGGCAGGAAGGTAAATGGCGTTTCCATGTGCTCTGGCACTCATCACAATCCTCTGTGCATCGGTAGTGATTTAGTCATGCTGGCCACATGACCCGGAAACCTGTCTGTGGATAAACGCCAGCTCCCTTGGCCTGAAAAGTGAGATGAGTGCCACAACCCCATAGTCACCTTTGACTGGACTTAACGATCTGACCCACAGTCCTATTAGTTTCTTGCCAGATATGGTTAATATCTGTTTTTAAAGGTCCAGTCCACTATCTTAAATTGAAATGGTGTCTGATGATATTCAAATATGGACCCAAACCTCATTGATCTCAGAAACCACCATGCCAAATTGGACAGTGATATCTTTAGAGGTGTTGAAGGGCACAGAGAGCAGACAGAGAAACCAACTTTCCAAAATTATGTTATGCCATGTTATATAACATTATTTTACATTGTATGCATTGCTCAAGAGGGCCAAATATGTTTACCCTAAATTCAAACAAATTTGTTCTATCTACCTGCCCTGCACCTACCTATCTCATACCTCTATAGTACATACAAAACCAGGTGGGTGACCCTCCAAATGAAAGTCTCTCACTTTTCATGTACCATCATGCCCAGTGTGTTATTTTTATGGCAATTTAATTCACATTAGTACTGAAACTGGCAACCTCTTGAACCAAGTTATGCATAAAAAAAGATTCAATTTCAGATAAACAGTTCTCACTGACATTTCTCATTTATATATTAAAAAGTCTGCAAATATACCATGGACATCAGTCACAGTTTTGTCAGTGTTTCTCATTTCATGAAAGATAATTGAAAGAAAGAAAAAAGGAGAGAAAATTATTTATGGAAATAAGGATCTAATAAGGATTTATTAGATAAATGTCCCAGGGACAGTGGAACAACTGCAAGGAACAAGTATGTTATATGGACATGGGAAAAAAATTTTTTTTTTTTTTTTTTAAATAATTTTTATTAATTTTACAATTTTATAAACATACAGTGTAACATTTCAGTCAGGATTCATCCCTCCCCACCTCTCACCATGAGGAGTTATTTAATCTTACCCTCCCTCTCACAGAGGTAAACCCATTCATTATTTCCCCTGACCTCAAACAAATCATTATCTAGCTTCGGCCTACCCTCCCGGGTAGGCCATTCTTGGTAACATAATATATTATATAATAATATAATATAATAATATAATAATTTTTGGGGGGGGGAGCGGAGTGATGGACAAAACATGAAAGAGGGGAGAAGGCTAGTTTCTCGCAAAAATAAATTGAGAAAAATAGCGCCTGTGCTTTTTGTCTCATATCTCTGGTTCTACAAATGCTGTAAACCTGCTCTTAAAAATAAAAGAGAAGAAAGGAAAGATGGGAATCTGAGGATTATGACAGATTTAAGGGGGACAACTGCCCCCTTGCTACATTCCTGCCCATGTTATGTTACTCTGTAGACCACCCCCTCCCAGAGAGGGAGTCCCCTGTTTTAAAATAGTCCCATCAACTATTTAAATGGATTGGGAAAAAAATGCAGCTTATTATATAAATTGACTGCCTTACCTATACCAGGGTGTTGGTGTTTTCAACAGCTGCTTTGTGAAACTTATATTATTTTTTATAGTGTACGTATGGGTTGTTGTGTCAGTGTCAACTGGATAGGTTCTCTTTCTATTCGCTTGTTATATTTTCTTGATAGTGAGAGGGATTGGAAGGCATTGCCTGTACATTTCATTTCATTTCTCTCTGACTGCATTCTTTACAATTCCACCATCACCACCAACTCATGCGAATATATTGGGGAATAACACTTCATACATCTGATGAAGCAGACTGTGGCCCACTGAAATTTGTGCCTTAATCAATTTGCTAGTCGTTAAGGTTCCACTACACTCTTTCTTCTATTCTGCTGCGATTACTAAGGTGGCCACCTCTCTGGAAACAAGCAAATAAACGAGTAAGGTCCACTTCAGCATTATTTTTGAAGCAATTGTCCTAGAGCTGCATCCTCTTTATTCTTACACTGCCAGGGTGTTACATGTAAGCCATGGTGCCTGGGGCCCATTGGGACAGATAGGGCAGAAGGCAAGCAGTAGTTGACATGCAGGGTCAACTAATTCCAGTTTTGTCCCCATCCTCCTCCCTGCTAAATTCTATAAGGGCAACGGTGAGATTATGGCAAAGGAAGTTGGCTGGCAGTGCCACCTACTGGACTGGATGTTACAGAGGCAGGCAGATACAGTGGTACCTCGGGTTAAGAACTTAACTCGTTCTGGAGGTCCATTCTTAACCTGAAACTGTTCTTAATCTGAGGTACCACTTTAGCTAATGGGGCCTCCCACTGCCACCGTGCAGCTGCCACACGATTTCTGTTCTCATCCTGAGGTAAAGTTCTTAACCCGAGGTACTATTTCTGGCACTTGCCATTCTTTGCCAGTACAAACTTGTGCTCCCTCATTTGGCAGGGATGGAGCTGTTCTGCCTGCCTTTAGGGTACAACATAAACCCCTTCCCTCACCTAGGGAGCAATCCAAACCCAATAACTCTGGAATGAGTGGAGTTTGAAATAGGTAGGTAGGTCTCTGGCTGAGCCAACTGAAATCCCTCGTCCCAGCTCAGTCATAGATATGTCAACATAAGTCCTCCATCCTTATGCAGTCAGACTCAGCCAAAGCTGACACATGATGCTGGGGTAACTCCTCAAATGCGGGGGCAGGACAGGACAGAGCAGGGGGAGACTTAACCTTATTCCAAACTCTATTCAGTTTAGTCACATTGCCTAGGAACTCAGCAGAAGGTACACTTGCAAAAAAAAACAACCCTTTATTTTAAAGGCTTGTCTTTCCTCTGCCAGGTTTAGAACAGGGGTAAGTTACATTGGCATAATTTAAATCACATTGGTTTCCTTCCTATAGTTTGGATTGCTGTGCCCCATGACTTTTGTGTGGTCCTTCTTAACCATGCAAAGGAACTAGATGAGCCTTTGCAACAGGCCTGGGAGATGGACTTCCAGTCCTGCTAGTTTGCAGCACCAGTACAACCCTGAAATAACTGACCAGAGTACTCCATACAATGAATTAGAACAAAAATTCACTGAGTTAAAAACAACTGCACAGCGTAAGAACAAGCACAGAGGTGCAAAGTTGAGCCCCTATTAACCTCCCTAGGTGGATTTCCCCCTCTTTTTGTTGCAGCTGTTACATTGAGGAAATGTGCTTTGGTTCTCCTAAATGTGTTGTGAGCATCTCTATGGACCAGAAAGATGAAGATAAAAAGAATAAAAACTCCCAGGAGTCTCTGTGGAGGGGAATATGCTATTACAAAACATTACATTGCTTACAGGTGTCTCTTCATATATACTGCTGTGTGTTTATAGAAAATGTATTTTCCTGGTGCTAACATAAAGCTGAAAACTCAATTGAAAAATTGAAAATGTCAGAATTTATCTTCTGAATAATAATAAGACCAGTTTTTAGGAACCCCAGATTCTAACAGCCATCTCTGTCCAAAATTTGCAAACCAGCTATTCCATTACTGAAGATACTTGGGTTTTAATCATTTTATAAAATTCTTCCTGTTGGTTTGAGGGGGTTTTTTCTACAGCAAACATTTATACTACAAAATGATGCTGGAAGTTAATGACCCCATTGCTTTGTTTGTTTTTAATAGGGAGAAAAGCTGCCTTGTGACCACAGAGCTCGAAATGCTGTCTGAGAAAACAAGCTCAACAATTTCAAATCAATTTCCCTTTCTCCATATTTTTTTCCTGACTTGTTTTGCCAAATAAATAACACCTTCCCCCAATGTGGTTTTCTTTGTTTAAGGGGTTGGCCTTGTAATCTGATTGCTTCAGACCCAGATACCTTTGCAAATTAATTTAGTGTGTGCTGGAGCAGTGTGTGTGTGTGTGTGTGTGTGTGAAGTTTTTTTTGGGGGGGGGGTGGGATTCCAGTTCTACAATTCTATGATTCTGTGATTTGGGGATAGGGAGGAAAAATGGAAGCTACAGATATGTGTCAAACAAGGAATCCCTGGGCTGGTTTAGGGATTAGCCTATGGCTGGCTGAATGCAAGCCATTATGAAACAATGGCCAGGCATTTACAAATCAAATAAGGTTCTTAGGTCTGTGCAAAACAGGGGTTGTCAAAGTGACAGGGAAGTGTGTGAGCTGACAGTAAAAAATGTCATTTTGCAGGAGATTTTTGGTGAGAGGTGTGTTGGGAAGAAGGAGGACCAAGGCCAGTCCTCCATGACCTCCTAGGCAGGCCAGATCTCCATGTGGGGGCTGGAGGGCAGGGCCATTTTGGTGCTGGCGGGAGGATGCTGAAGGAGGAGGAGACAGGAAGTCATGACTGATGGCTGCTTTGGACCCAAGCTTGCTGAACGTAGGAGAGGCAATGAGAGCCAGTCTGGTGTAGTGGTTAAGAGCAGTAGATTCGTAATCTGGTGAACCGGGTTCACGTCTCCACTCCTCCACATGCAGCTGGTGGGTGACGTTGGGCTAGTCACACTTCTTTGAAGTCTCTCAGCCCCACTCACCTCACAGAGTGTTTGTTGTGGGGGAGGAAGGGAAAGGAGAATGTTAGCCGCTTTGAGACTCCTTCGGGTAGTGATAAAGCGGGATATCAAATCCAAACTCTTCTTCTTCTTATGGTGTAATGTTCTACACCCACTCCATTGAAGACTCCAGGAGTAAATATGTGCTAATAAACAATTATTCTTAAAGACACTAGCCTCCGCTATGCCTCAATCTTCCCAACAGATACACAACCTAGGACAAGAGCCTGGAACTCCTGCAATTTCACAGTGCTTGTGAACATTGGGTTGGTGTGTAACATTATTTTGGTTTCTTTTCACCCTAAATACTGGGAAATGAACCGTCTGAAGAAATATGCTAGGATGCGGATAAACAACTAGTAACCCAAGGCCAAATCTGGTCCATGAACAGTCCTTTCTGGCTCTCCGGTTGCCTATCCAAAGGCAAGAATGTGTAGGAGAGAGTGGATGACTGTGCCCATCAGACTAGTTAGAGGTCCTTTTTCAGAGGTTAAGGTGGTACCTTGTTTTGCCAGCCACCATACTCAATATGAAAAGGTCCAAGCATGCAAAAAGCATGGTCTATGACAGCTGCTATGTGAATAGACTGGGGAAAGAACAGTAATAAGGAGAAAGGAGGTGGATAAAGGAAGGGAAAGAAAGCAGCAACAAGGGAAAAGGGGAGACAGACAAGAAAACCAGATGGAAGGAAGGAGGCCACCTTCTGGTACTTTGGACAGCCTTGGCCAAGGCCACAGAGATAAAACGTTATTCGCATTAGCCAATGACCATAGCAACAATAAAACATTACAATGTGTACAGAAGAGAGAATTTGATATAAAAGCACATTTTAAAATTCTGAATCATAGGTACAGTGGTACCTCGGGTTAAGAACTTAATTCGTTCTGGAGGTCCGTTCTTAACCTGAAACTGTTCTTAACCTGAGGTACCACTTTAGCTAATGGGGCCTCCCACTGCTGCAGTGCTACCACCGTGTGATTTCTGTTCTCATCCTGAAGCAAAGTTCTTAACCCGAGGTACTATTTCTGGGTTAGCGGAGTCTGTAACTTGAAGCATCTGTAACCCGAGGCACCACTGTATATTGCAGAACAAGCACAAAGAGGCACCTGTGTGGCACCTAAGAGTAAGGTATTGACACCACCTGTGTGGTGGTGCATTTTGCTGATGTTGAGAAAACATTTGGGCATGTCCGTGATATTTACATAAATATTCAAGAACTGTTCCAGTGTCCTCCTAGTCAGTGGACTAGGAGGAATAGGCTAGTACCCTAAATATTCCCTTGAAGCCTCCTTCCCAAAGCCCAAGAAGCTTCTGGCCCAGCTTAGGGAGGAAGGCACGATGTGCTGATGGGTCCAAGAGCCCTCCCACCACCTTCCCAAAGTCCGCTTGGCTTTGGGAAGGAGGCAGGAGGGCCCCAGCCTTCTGTCAGAGGCCTGGCACTCCCTTCTCAAAGCCAAGGAAGCTTCTGCCTGGCTTAGGGAGGGAGGCATGATGCCCATGCTTGCAACGCCCCTCCCAATCACCCTCGCAAGCTGGCACCTCTGACCTTAACTGTTTCCTACGAAAAATTTCACTGCACACCACTGGACTCTTCCTATGTTAAGCCGACTGGACTTTGAATGAGGAGTAGGAGGATGTCCTCTAGCCTCATTCCACCCCAGTGTGCATGCTCATCATAATTTCTGTAAGCTGTACTTGCATAAATCCTGTCCAGACAGTAATCAGTCATCTCTAAAAATGCATAGGATGTGGGGTGAATAAGGATCCCATTTTACAGAGGACCATCTTCTATTTGATGAGCCATCCAGTCCAAGTCCAGCTGAAAGAGAAAGAACTACAAAAAGGAGAACAGAAACCGCAAAGGTGCCGATCAACAGTTAGCACCAAATAGCAGACTCCGCAGGCACACAGGTCGCCTGGCATCTATACCTAATTAGCATATGCAGATTTTATGGAAATTGGCATCCTCTTTTCTCCTTTGGTGATGTGTGAGTGGCTACCCTCAAAGGAACCTGAAGTGAGGATTGCAGAAAAATCCTACTTCTCATTTTACCTGTACACATCATCCTTCATATACTGTTCAAAGGCACAACAGATAATAGGAGATAATTGCTTCAAGGCACATTGGGGTGAGGGTGGGGGTGGGATTAGACTACTCTGAAATCATAAGCTTTGACCCTATGCCAATTTTTTGGTTACTTACAACATTACTTTTCAAAAATATGCATGTTCATTCTTGAGGAAACGGTACAAGTTTGGATTCCTGACACACACTTCCAGTGACAAACATAGGTTTTTGGCAAAAGGAAGAGAACAGTTTAGCATTTGGGAGGATTAAGCTGATTACTGGTTAAAACTGGGGAGGGTAATGCATTTTTTAATTCCGACTGATTTGCGTCTGAGAGTGTGTTACGCAGGGAACACTTGCTTAATTCCTACCCACTGAAATGAATGGGATTTTGGCTAGATATCATTTCCTGCATGTGCCTTTTCTCACTTAAGATAGCTATGTCCTTTTCTTCTTCCTTTCCCCTGTAGCAAGGAATGTGGCAGAAGGAAAGTTTTATTTTCTCCACTTAGCTCCAGGTGCAAATATTCTGTGCAGCTCACTACCTCTGAGACTTAGGGTGTGATTTGTCATCCTCTGTACTCTGTGTAATCAGTGTTTAGGGCATTTGGTCTTCTGGAATAGGTCTATTTGCTCATTCAAGCAAAGCATTGTGCTTTTTCCAAAGAGAAAGTGTGCCATTTGTTGGATTTACACACCTAGTGGTGCATGATAGATTAACTATGGTATGTTTGGCAAGGGAGAACACAGTCTTTTGGATACCTCTGTGCTATAAATGCCAATGATATGTAATGGGATAATTAACATATATGGTTTTTCAGTCTTAAAATCATTAGAAAGTAGGGCCGGATTTCTGAATCTCTGTTTGTAAACACTAGGGGTCACTCTTCCTTGGCTTAAAAGTACGGTCACTGCCCAGTACCCGCTGATATCTGAGGAGAACATGTTTCTGTGTAGGAAAAGCTTTTGGCTGTAAAAAAGTTTTTAGCCTTAGGCTGTCAGTCACGGAGGCCCAGCATCTATATTCTTTTTGCCTTGTTTTCCTCCAAGCGCCGCTAAGATTTCTCAGAGGCTGTACGTTAAAGAAAATAATTTACACAAAGAATGAAGTGGAGAGTAAAGGTAGTTTTGACAGTTAAAAGTTTCAATCTCAGACAACTGTGTACCGAGACTTCCCCTCCTCAATAGTTATCAGAAGCCTAGATGTACTGCCTAATGAAGGTTACTTTTCTTTTCTCCCCTCATTCTTAGCACTATCACTTGCAGGCTACACGTGGGAAACAAGAGAATTGTAATTATGGCTTTCACTCGAAGACTACATGAAAATGCACATCTCAAAGGAAAAAGACAAATGCCTCAGTTCGGCAGACATGATATATGTAATCTATGGAATGGCCTTGAAAGGCAGGGATCAGTCAGGAACGGGAGGCAGGGAAAAAACATCAATTTACTTCTCTGTGTCTGTTTCTATATAAATTGGGAGGCGTCAAAGTCCGAGTCAAAAGGAAAGGGTGCTAGAACATTTTCCTTGCAGAATGAATGTGGAATGTGTGTGTTTCTTTTGAGGGTAGGGTGGGCAAAAACCTGTACACACTGATTTCCTCACTTAGTTCAGGACTAGCAGCAAACCATAGTTTGCAGTCAATGCCCCAACGAGCAAAAGGTCCTTCATCCATGAGAGGCAGAACAGTGGAGATGAGGGTCCTAATTCTCATTGCCCTCAACTTTTGGATAGCAACTGTGTGAAGTGGAGATCCTTGGGTATTTGTGGAGACTCCCTGTGTTTTGGAGTCCTGAGTATCCATGATTCCAAAATGTGAGTGGACTCTATAGATATAGGAGGTTCCCCACCTCACACAGTTGCTCTCCATGAATGGAAGGAAATGGTGGCAGAATAAGCATTCTCATTCCCATTGCTCCTTCACCTGCTTTCTGAATACTACACCTTAGCCCCAGAAGAGGACTAAACTATGTTTTGCTTCTAATCCAGAAGTAAGGAAGACAATCCAGGTGCACAACAGATGGAACAAGTGCATAGGGACAAAGCTCCATCACATAGTACAAACTATGGTCTAGTGTTACATCTGCACTGCAGTTTTACACTGGCCTGCGCGCTCTTGAATAATTTGTTTTAGAACTCAAGTCTTGAATGTGCTCACAGGGCCAATTCAAAGTGCTGGTTGCTGCCCTAAATGGGTTGGCACCAGGTTATGTGAAGGACTGCCTGAGCCCACATGAGCTTACCAAGCCCTTCAGTTCATTTGTGGAGGCCCTGTTTGCAAGTCTGCCCATGAGGTCCACCAGGCTGGTAGGTACAAGACAGGGGCCCTCTCAGTGTCTGGCTCTGTCATCATTATTATTTAATGTGTGACATTTTAATGTATTGTAATCTTTGTTGGAAGCCACCCAGAGTGGCTGGGGAAACCCAGCCAGAAGGGCGGGGTACAAATAATAAATTATTATTATTATTATTATTATTATTATTATTATTATTATTATGGAACTCCCTCACACAGAATGTTCACCAGGCTTCCTCACTGAAGGCTTTTAAATTGCCTTGAAAGACCCGACTGTAAGAATAGCCAGTCTAATCTTGCAGCTGGAGCTGGAAAAACACACAGAGGCCTGAATTTGCTCTTTGTGAGAATCAAGTGCTATGGCGCTGGGAAGCCCCTTACTCCAAAACAGTAGCAGTATCTGTTAGAATATTAATGATTTGAATCTTCCATCCTATGGTCAGACTGTATATATGTGTAAAGAGAGAGGTGAGCATGTTAATGACTATGTGTGCAACATGTGTGTGTAGCAATTAAACAAACAGCAACAATGAGACTCTCCTTCTCAATGAGCACAAGGCATTCACTGATATAATATAAAAGCAAGCAATATTTTGGTGCCTTGCCATTATGCACTGCAGTGACTTAGCTACTGTTGCTAAGAATAACTACATAAAGGCTAGCTACATGAACCAGTTATGTGAGATATTTAAGGTCTGCTTTGCAAGCAGGAGGAGAAAAATCTGGGTGCATAGCCCTTCCATACTTGGGAGCAGAAAATCTCAAACCAAAGGGTTACAAATAAATCCTCCTTCCCCCACCCCCATCCCAAATCGTAACAATGTTTTCATGTCACAGGATGCTGCTGAAGTTTTACTAATGCAAAGAGGGCTGTCACATTAAAAAAATAAATATCCCAAAGTCTTGTGTGGCAGTGGAGAAGTAGAAGTGGTATTTTTAAATCCCGTTGTGCATTGAGCATTGCAGTTTAAAGGGCCCCCCTGACAGAGTGCCACCATCCGATAAGCAGCCACTTTACAGCCCATTAGGCTGATGAAACTGATGGAAAGGAGCTTTGGGATAGGACAGGTTTGACTAGGATGAACACATCAGTTCCCGCTGATTTTTCATAGGGGCAAACTTGTTCCCATCTATCTGACTCACTTCCCCTGATGTGAGCAACAGAAAGAAAAGCCACAGACATGTTCCCAAAGCTCATGGACAATGTAGCATCTTCCGTTTGTGACTGGCGAGCACCATTTGGGTCACCTTGAGTTCCATTCACTTTTTGGGGGGGGGTTGCAATCTTTTTACTGAGGCTGCTAAAAAATAAAAAAGTCGTCTTAAGTGCTCACAAGGAAGCAGCAAAAGCATCCTGGAAGTGGCATCATTATTGCTTACCTGGAGGTGAAGGTGGTGATGAAGTCAGAGTTCGGTGGGCAAACTGGCAGGAGTGTTGGCTCAGTCCTGCTGGTGCATCTTCATGGCCCTAACCTTGCTGCTGCCTTGCCCCTCCTGCTGCTAATAAGTGGCAGCAACACAGTGGTGCTGGGGCACATTTGCTAAATAGTGCTCCTGGAAGTAGGTGGATTAGTCAATAACTCCCTAGATCCCTTTCTATATAGATCCAGAAGCTCTGGAGGTCTACATTGCTGTTGTTCATTACATTTATTCATTGCTTACTACATAAATTGTGCCAAAGGGACTTGCCATGGAAAAAAAGAAAAAGCTATACAAAAGTTTAAAATACCAAAGCAACAAAATGTTATTTACTAAAAGTATCAGGGTTGGATGTAGGGTGGCCCCTCTCCTTGCACCTATCAACATGGAAGCTATAATTTTCTGGGCAGGGCTGTGCATTGAGGCCTTTGTTACCTGCGTGTGCAAAAGAAGAATATAATATATTTCTTTAGAAAAGGTAAATGTCTGGATCTTTAAAAATAAATGCCATCAAAATTACATGCAATTCAGCTTAAGGGGAAAGGGCTTACTGGAAATAATTTATACCCAATGCAGAATATAATTAGAATACATTTTTATTCCATATGGACCCAACACGGTGAAGCCTTTCACCCCCTTTACCTCCCAAACAATCCAGATCATCAAACTTTTTACAATTTGATGTTTTTCTAATAGCTCTTTTGAGTGATTTCAAATGTAGCTCAGAACTGCTACCTCTAATTGCCATGCAAAACAGTGTTGCCCTTTCCTCCGGCTAGGGCAAAACGACTGTGTCGTTCTCATTTGTTACACTCGGTTTCCACCAGTAAAGAGCAGTCTGATTGCTTTAATCATTCTTCTAAGGTCTGTAAAGACTTTCCCTGCCACCCCGAAGTTCCAATTCATTATTTCACACAGGCTTTTCCATCATCATCCCATATTTGCCAATGCTTTCAAAAGAAAAACAGGATCCTCTAAATGAAGAGCAAGTGGGAAAGGTTTTTTGTCTCACAGAAAAAGACACAAACACACACATAAACACACACACACACACACACACACACACAGAGAGAGAGAGAGAGAGAGAGAGAGAGAGAGAGACTAACCCACATAGAAACAGGCAGGTATGTGAGATATAACATCGTCAAGCTTTATTACTCTCTCATAACAGTGAAATACGTCTGGGGTGTCTTCTTGTTGCTGTTTTGTGCCTTTGGCAGTGCCAGAGTTGGCTGCCAGCTTTAGCAGAATCATAGGTTTGACCCCACGTCACTCAGGAGAACAAGGAAGAAATGACAGTAGATAGGTTTGCACTTCCTTTCCAACTATTCCCATCTCTTTACAACTAGGGTGCAGTGGAAGCTTTGAAAAAGAGGAACTGGCTTGTGTAGCTGGGCTGCTCTGTGACAGCTTGGAGCTTCTAAAGTATCAAATGAGTCAGTAGATTTGCTGTTAGATTGCATAACTGGGAGATAGACCATATTTATATAGTTATCCTTCTTCTCTGCCCCACCCCCAATATTCCCCAGACAGTCTATATTAATGCCTTGGCTATCTGCTCATCAGGTGCTTCTACAAAAACCAAAAATGTATCTTTTCAGGACCCTCACAAAAAAATGCTGAAGAGCACACAATTGTAAAGAACAGTATATTGATAATAATAAGTTTACAATTAAGTAGGCAAAATATTATTATAACTGCAAACTGTACAACTCAGCAAGACTTACAAAGAACCATATAGCACAAAAAATTTTATTGTAATGTTCTAAACAGCTGACAAATATTATACCTGCAAACTATACATTTCAGTTTGGCTTACAAAGAACTATTATTATTGTGCGGAAGAATACTCTAAGCAGCTGACAACAAGCTTCTGAATATAGTCCTTTTTCAAAAATCTTCCTGTTTTATAAAATAATTTATTTTCTATTATCAGGGCCCACCCTTTTCTTTTGAGATTGCATATTTTAAATTGTAACTTTTAAAACTGTTTTTAAGTTGTCTTTTAAATGGTTGTAACCACCCCTGGAGCTAAGGGTGCAAGAAGGGTAGTAAATTAAATAATAACAATACTGTTTCCGTTCTGCTGCATTTTGTCTTCTTCCAAAAACTACATTATTTGTCTCACTGTCCACTGCGACAAAATTATGCAGCTTACATAATTTACATAATTAAATATGCAAAATATATAAAAAATCTCATGTTATTCCACCCCATTCATCACCCCATTCATTTCAAGGCAACAGAAACACAATGCAAATGAGGGGGGGGGCAATCAATTACATATCATTTGCAGCCTGAAAACCACAGCAGCAGCAAATACCAATCATATTTGCTGGATTGACTTCCTTTCTGGGCATGGAAAGAATAAATGAAGATTGTTTTCATTGGACTTCTCTGACATCCCTAGTCCTAATCATGCGACTGTGTTGCCTGCACCTTCCAGGTGAGCTGCAGCAACACCATGCCAGGAAGGAAAATTTGCAGCAGTGCCCCACCATACTAACCACTATTTGTTCAAGCGAGCCCCACAAGTCTAGGGAGGAAGGTTTTCACCTTGAAGGACACAACTTGTAGGCAGGCTAGTGATTAATGATGAGCATGCTTCTCCTCACTTGGTTCAGAATTTGCAGCTCATTTCTCAAAACTGTGGAACAGGGGAAGCATTTTCCAAGACCAGTCCAAAGCCTAGACCAGGCATCCCCAAACTGTGGCCCTCCAGATGTTTTCGCCTACAACTCCCATGATCCCTAGCTAACAGGACCAGTGGTCAGGGATGATGGGAATTGTAGTAGAGCAGGCAAAACAAAGGGCATCTCAGCATTTTTTATGGGACTTCTTTCTGACTACTGGAGCAAACATATATTATGAACTGAATACCTTTAGCTTTCAAGCTTTTCAAGTTCATTAAGAAACTTCCTGCATGCTACATAAGCACACTGATAAAGAAACTGCAACTGTAAAATGAATTTCTTTTATTTTAACTGTATGTTTTTTTGCAGTTGGACAATGTTTTCTTGAAAATCAACTGGTGGGGGTTTTTGTTTTCTTTTTTAAACTGCATTGGCAGTAAAATACACAATAGTTTCCCCCCCTGAAACTTCAATTAAATATCAAAAGAAATATGAACTGCTTTGCCTTCAAAGGAAAGAAGCGCAGAGAAGGAACAAAGTTCTTAAATACCTTTATATTTTCCCTCCATGTTTAGAATCCCTTTAAGAGCCATCCAAGTTAAATTTTGCCAATCTCTCAAGTTTTCCCTCTTTCTGACATTTGGCTGTTGCAATCATACAGACCCAAGCATTTCCAATTCCTAACAAGATTCAATATGAAATATAAGCATATGAATGTACAGCAGTAATTGATCACATTTTTATTGTTTTTGATGCACTTCTTAAATTCAGTGCTACTACCATTTCTGCAGCAACACCAATCGAGCCAGAATATTTTAATTTAGCCCATTAAATCAAATAATCCAAATACAGTGGATCAACAGCTCTGTACATGTGGCTGCTGTGTACATCAATGATGCATATGTTGCAGCCAAATGATATATCATCTACTTTGCGTGCAGGCGGTCCCATGGTGAATTCATGTCATCTCCAGGTAGGACTGGGAAAGAATGCTGTCTGAAATCCAGGAAAGCTGCTGCCAGTCAGTGTAGACAAGACTGAGCTAGATAGACCACTTGACTCCATATAAGGTGACTCCTGATGTTTCTATGATGCTCTTTTGCTTGGAATTTAGGAAGCCTAGATAAAGGCACTTCCGAATCTTTATTATTCATTATTGTTATTTAGATAGACTCATAAATGTATGCAACACAAGGAACTGTATACAACAAAAGGAAAGAAAGACAGGACCCTGCCTCAAGGAGTTTGCAATTTAAAATCCAACAATGAAGGGGAAAATAAAGGGAGGAGAAATGAAGAGCGAGTGAACAGAGTAACAAGGGATTAATGCAAACTCATGCTACCATCTTCAACTTTGCATATACAATCCAATGCTACAATAACTGATTAAGTAATAATTGACTTACACTTCTATTTGGTTTTGGACTTTGAGTAGAAAATGGAAATCTTCAGAAGGCTGTGAAGAAAAAAACAGTTTAAGAAAATGATGAATGGGTGATGGGCAGGATGTCTGAGTATTGTGTTACCTGAATATTACATTCCAACCAGCTTCCCAGGTGGTGATTTTGCATGTAACCCTGAGTCTGGTGATCTGGGTCTTGGGCATGGGCACCAAACACCTTCTACATCCTGTCTGGCAAAATTTACATTTTCTTCATTTGTATATAGGCAACCTTTCCATCTCCAAAAATGATCCAAAAGAGGTGAAAACATTTGCTTCATTCAAGATATCCTGTACAAATGAGACTGTTTGTTGCTGAAGTTAATTCTGCAGATGTATTATTTCCTCGTTGGGAATTTTTCAAGATGTACATTGACAGAGCAGCTGTGCTATATAGAAGTAGATTCTCCTTAGTCCTTCATTTCTACCAGTCCACACACTGTATGCAAAAAGGACTCTGCAGTAGTCCTCAAGGCACTGCTCAAAATTATCGAGGGTGAGTAGCCTACAAACTAACACCTCTAATTCAAATCCTTCCAGTTGTGGTCATTACATAGATCAGTCAATCATGAGGCAGCTACAAGTGGCTGCCAGAATATATTGCTAGGTATTATGCAAGCCCATCTACCATTACAAACAACTATAAACCATAAAATAATTACTGCCCTCAAGTCTCAAAATTGACTGATGCTGCCAAAAGGAATTCCAATATGTTTTCAGTGGCAAACTATTAGTTTGGGAAAGTTGTTAGGGTGAGTCATGGCATACTTAAAAAAACAGTTCTCTTGAACCAGGTGAAAATTTACAAACTGCTGTGAAATCATGTAAAAACTAATCGTTTGTTTAAATTTAGCTACATAAAATAGAAACAATTTTTGCTTGACACATTTCTTCTTTGTTGTTGACAATGGGTATAAATGACGAGCCTTAAGTGTGTGTATGAATTTAGCAGCTTATTCTTTTTTAGCTGCTATTTTGTTCATGTTAATCTTGTTTTATAAATGCTTTATTGATTTGTTAATCATATACTATGAGTTTTGCTGTAATTGTGATGTTTAGCCTATTTTTAGTTACTGTTTTGTTAATAGTGTTTTATAGATTGTATTATGTGATTTATGCTGTGATGTTCTGTGATGTTCTATAATGTTATTGTTTGTAAGCCGCTTTGAGATTCATTTGAATGTAAAGTGGCATAGAAATACAATAGATCATATCAAATCACCGCACCTCATATATACAAGATCTGTATTCTAGCACATAAGTCGGATCTGAGCACGTTTCAAAGAAATGGATAAATATGATCCTTTTGTGTGCCTGAGAGTGTTCCTACATTTATCTTTGCCCCTCTCCTGCCAGATGAATTATTCTCCACAGAAGTATTATTTTCATTTCATTTCAGGTATTTAGCAGTTGCATACTGTGCAATACTGGTCCTTGAAGTGGCCTTCATTTAGTAAGAGAAACAGAGAACATCAAACATTAAAACCTAAAAACAATCCTAAACTAAGCCAGCGACACTCTAAGAAAGCTGGAAGGAAATGCCTTAAAAATATTTTTGTCATGTGGTAGAAGAACAACAAATATGCTTCCTGTACATGGCAGCTATAAGCAGGTAATTCTACCATGGTTTAAATTCCTGACATCCATCTTTAGGATGGCCTGACTTCATTCCTGTTTCAAACAGCTGGAATTCAAGAAATATATAATGTGATTGATTTTTTTATTACTGATGAAGCATTGACATTATGGAAGATGCTTATATTGTTAAGGGGAAAAAACACATTTGGTTGATTCACTGAGTAAGTTCTATGTGAAAGGTATACTCTCGTGAGATGTGTAATTAGCATTTTAAAAAGCATTTTTATTAGATTGGAATACAGATAAGAATTATTTAAACACCCTTGACTGAAAAACTAAATTACATCAGGAGCAAAGCTTCCATAGTTTATCATTTTATGCTTGATTTAGTACATAGGAGAAAAATGCATTGTTTGGCTATACTTTGCCAGTGGGTTATAGTGTTGCCTTGGAAAGAAGTAATTGACTGAACACAGTACTTTTTAAAAAGGTATCTGGAATATGTGTAGATCAGTGCACACTAACCAATGCACAGCCTTCTGGGTAAGGCTTTGGGGTAAAATTGTAAAAAAAGCTCAACAACTTTGGTGGGCCCTTACGCATGTTCATCAAATCTAGCCCTCTTTGAAAAAAGTTTGGGCACCCCTGCTCTATTCTGATGGCATGAGTATCATGACGACCGGTAGATTCTTATCTTCTGCAGCCTTCATCCGCCTTCACAGCCGTTGTAACATACCACTTATTATCTGCCACCTGTTCTGCCGTTTAGGACTTCATGGATCATTCTTTGTCTAGCTCCTCCCCTTTGACCTTACCACCTTGGGTGACCCTGCTGGGAGTACGAGACTCCCAACGGCTTCGCTCACAAGGGTCATAGGAACGTGCAAGCCCACTCACCATGACAAGGTGATGATCTAGCAAGTGATGATTACCTGTAATAGGCCCCACTGGCACCACATTTAATGCAGTATCATACCACTTTAAACAGTCATAGTCCCTCCACCAAGGAATCCTGGAAATTGTGTGCGATGAGAGCTGTTAGGAGACCCCATTGCCTTCACAGAGCTAGAATTCCCTGGGAAGAAGAGTTGATTGTTAAACCACTCTGAAAACTGTAGCTCTGGGTGGAGAACAGGAGTATCTTAACAATTCTAAACACTCTTTACAAACTACACTCCAAAATATGGACTAGGCCACCCTTCTGGTCTGTTTCAGCGAGGAATAGAGAATTAACTCTGAAACTGATGATTTTTGACTCCCCATCAGGGACATTTCTTAATAAAATATTTCTATAGTCGCTGGTAGTATTTCTAGTTTATTGAATCAGGAGCTGCTGCTTAAATTGTCAACTCTAATAGACAGCAGTATATGCAATCTAGGGTGCCGCCAAATGTTTTGGACAACAATTCCCATAATCCCTGACCATTGGTTGGGCTGGCTGGGGCTGATGGGAGTTGGAGCCCAGCAATACCTGGATACCACATGTTCCTTACCCCTGCGTTACTGGTTTCAGTTAATATCTACTAACACTTGTGTTTGTTTGTTTGTTTGTTTTTAAAAAAGAAAACATACAGTAAGCTGATTAGTAGGTTTGAAAAACACCCTTCATTTAGCTGTGTTGGTACGTGTTCTAAACACATGAGTTGATTCGATGTTCTAGTTTGGGGAAATGATTTCACTTTGGATCTAAAGAAGAGATTATACAGTTTCATTACAGGGTGCTTCCAAGAAACAGCTTAGAAATACTCCCCTGTTGGATATTAGAAACAATCCGGCACTTTCATATTATTGAGTTGAGCCATGAGGGTGAGTCTCAGATGAAGGCATGAATATTTTAAATCAAACCCTTTTCTCTGCTAGGGTGAAGCAGCTGACTACTTCCTGTGCCAGTTTAATGATTATAATAGTTGATATGTTTTGCCCTATTCTCTCCTCACCTATTGTTTTTCTTCCTATCTTAATGAGGTTGCAAGCCTATGGGCAGGGTCCAGTTCATTTAAAGATCTGTACAGTTCCTAAGCAGTCCTTTTAAAAGAGGGACGAAGAATCTGTGGCCTCCCAGATATTGTTGGACTCCAACTCCCATCATCCTTAATCATTGGCCATGCAAGGTAGGACTGGAAGGCCACAGATTTCCCATCCCTGTCCTGGTCTAAAATAACAAATGATGATGGTGGGTCATGTGATGATAAGAAGTGGCGGGAAGAGTCCTGCTAATTCATCCCTTCCTCTGATTATAGTTCATAGACTATGCGAAAAGGAGAAAATGGTTCCTATGCCTTCACCTGTTGCACACAAAAGGGAATCTTAGCAGTTGCAGCATCTCTCAACCCTGTCAAAAATCTTGTACAAGGTACAGGAGACTTTGAATATGGACTGCTTTTCGCTTCTGGGAGATTCTGCCTGTATTTGGCAATGTTTTGTAGGCCAAGTTGCAGTTGCTTGGGTCAGATGAAGTTGTTTCAGGAGGGAACATGGGAAGTTACCTTATACAGATCCAGAACATTGATTTATAGGATTTATGTCTTCATACCTGCTGCGGCTAAATGTATTTGAAGAATAGATATTTATTTTATTATTTAAGTTAACTACTGGCCTTTGCTGAATAACTGCATGATGAACTCTGTCTTCCCTCATTACCTTGTTGCTGTCTTGTTTCCCTTCATTGGCTCGTTCTTAAATGTCAGCTTCTAGCTTTCCAGAGCAGGGAGTGTGTCCAATTTCCCTGGGAGTGACAAGCTTAGTATAAGTTGAGGTATTCCAAAATAACACGCAGTAATCCTCTTTTCAGGCCAGCCCTTGCAAAGTAAGCCATCTGCAAAGCAACAAACACTTGAGCGTATCACTTGACATTCTCGTCAGTAAGAGGGTTATGGCAAATGTGCACTCATCCCTGTTATTTATTGAAAATGACTTTTTTATTGGTCCTCCTCTCCAATGAGCACAAGAGATCATCATTTTTTTAAAAGCTTAAGCAAATAATTCATCGTTAATTATTTTTCTTCTATATTTATCCCCCTCCCTTAAAAAATGTAGAATGGTCTCTGTTATGTTCCTTATTCCCAAATTCCTTATTCTGCAGTGGTGTAATTTAGTGGAGATGTTGTGTTTGTGTGTTTAGTGTCACTTCCCTCTTTGCTGGGTTACAGATCGAATGCTACTATTATTTGGAGTACCTATATTTTTGGCTAACTCAATAATTCCATGCACCAGACAACTATTATTTTTCCCAATCAAACCTGAAGTGGCACCTCTGATATTGTTTAAAATTCTGCTAACATACATTTTTTCGATATTGTGAGTTGCTATGGAAATGATAGTTTAACCTATTTTTTGGTCTAATGATTGAAAACACACATGGTAATCTGTGGTCCTCCAGATATTGTTCTACTCAAACTCCCATCTGCCCCAGTTAGCATGGGCTGTCATCAGGGATGATGGGAGTTGGAGTTCATCAACATCTAGAGGACCAACACTGAATTTCCTACAAGCAAAGATTATTGGTTTGTTAGCTTATCACATTCTCAATAAATTGTCCAAGGCCAATGCAATTAAAACAGTCTTGACCTTACCATTCTGCTGGAATGCCCAAACTGCATATTATGTTAAATGTGATCATGCATAAGGCACCAGAGCTGGCCCTACAATGAGGCAGAGTGAGACAGCTGCCTTAGGTGGCAGATGCTGAGGTGTGGGGAGGGAACAGAGCTGTGAGTGCCTTGTATCCCCTACGCAAGCCTGCTGCCTTCAAGTGCAGTGGAAAATACTGTCCTTCTACCAGTATTGGAGTAAGATTCAGCAACCAGTCCAATTGAGTTCTCTAGGTGCTTTAGGGGCAAGGCCCACCTTGTCCTTTACCCTCAGGCAGCAAAATGCCTTGAGATGCTCCTGTTTGGCACCAGTAGAAGCTTTCCTCCTGCAGCAAATAGAAGCTGGAAGGGTACAGGCCTGTGGGACACAGGGAAGTGTCTTACATCGTCCCTTCCCACGTGCTGAGGTCCCAGTCCTGACAAGTCTCCCTCTAGCCACTATTTAAACAAACAGATATGTTTAAATGCATGTTACATTTAATGTAACAAATAGAGTATTCACCTAAACTTGTTTCACTCTGAGTTGAATTTTCAAGGGTGAAATATGTTAGAATCATAGAATTGTAGAGTTGAAAGGGATCCTTAGGGTCCACCCCCTGCAATGGAGGAATCTTATCTTGCTTCCTGCCTTGAACACCTTCCCCGTTTCTGCTTTACAACATAGTGGTTGAGGTGTGTAAATAAGAACTACAGATAGTCTGACTAGCAGATGGAACAAAATATTTTCTGTATTGTAGGAGCCCACAAAGTTAGTGCTGGATAAAAGGGGCAGGAGGAAGAGTGATGTTTCTTTGTGAGGATTTATCTGGACATATGGCATATGGAAGAATGAGACTTTCATTCCCTGGAGTCTGGTTCAGTCAGCGTAGGCCCTTCAAGTCTCTTGAGCTATCCCTGAACAGCATGTGGTACAATGGTTAGAACAGGCTTCCTCAACCTCGGCCCTCCAGATGCTCTGAGACTACAGTTCCCATCATCCCTGACCACTGGTCCTGCTAGCTAGGGATCATGGGAGTTGTAGGCCAAAAACATCTGGAGGGCCAAGGTTGAGGAAGCCTGGGTTAGAATGTAGGAATAAGACCTAGGAGACCAGGGTTCAAATTCCCATCCAGCCATTGAACTTTGTGGGTGACCAGGAATCCGTCACCAATCCTCAGCCTCTAATTTACCTCACAGTGTTATTGTGAGGATACTATGGAGAGGGGAGAACCATGTGCACTACCTTGAGCTTTTTGGAGGAAAGGTGGGATATAAATATGATAATAAATAGATATCAATAAATCAATCGTGTTTTTCTTTGGTGATTCCCATTGAACAGAAAGGGTGATGCAGTTACATGGGCTGAGGTTTCCAAGCGAGGGTTCTTCCAAGCCACTGGTTCTTCCAAGCCATTTCAACAAAATACCATATTTTCATGTGAGTTTGGTGTGGTGGAGGTTGGCCTTTTAAAGGTATTTGTGCTACTGAACTTCAACACATAAAAGAAACAAATGGAGGCCAGGTCTTTGAAACTTGTTTGTCAAAGGGCTGTGAAGCATCTGCTTCCCAAGTTCAACTTTTATTCTTTTCAGAAGAATTGCTGCCCACATTATAATTAGTTTCTACTGAGGTTATTTTCCCACCAGCACTTACAGTAGTTCTTCTGAAATTACACTCCCCCGCCCTTGGTAATCTTTGAAGAACACTGTAAATGTAGCATACATGGCATGTTAGAAGTACATAAGACAAAAAGTCCCTGCCCTGAGGGACTTAAAGTCTAATTCCAACAGACAACAATTAATGGGATGACAATTTAATTCAAGAGTGGGGGGAGATGTCAACAAAGAGATCAGTACTTGAAGGCTTCTGGAGAGAAACGGATTTGGAGCAGGGATTTGAATGTGGTGGATGGCTTTTGTCAAGACCAAGAAGTGGGAAGCTGCTCATAAAGCCTGAGGGACAGTATGAAAGAACTGAGACTCAAAGTGACAGAGACAAAGGAGATACTAGGAAAAGACGACTGTGAGGTATACAGATCCAGGAATGAAAGCAGGCATCAGTGTAGAATTATGGGACTGGGGAGCTGAAAGCAGGACTTTTGATAAAGAGATTCATAGTTATTAGCTATTATTTAGAACATTGTTCACCAGTGTGATACCCTCCAGATGTTGTAGGGCTACAACTTGCATCATCTCTGACCACTGGCCATGTTAGCTGAAAAAAAAAATCCATATGGACTGGTAGTACAGACCTGTCATGGTATTGCACATGCAAACAGGTGTAGTGGTGCTACACTTTGAATATTTAGTGTATCATCTCAGACTGACTATCTATCTCTTAATGCTGTTGTAACTGTTTACTGGTTTGGCAACAAGGTCATGAGTTCCAGGCACCAGCCTTTTATAGATGAATATTTCCAGATCATTTCTAGGTTGGTGGGGAGGAAAGGAGCGTTACTGAATTATATTTTGTACTTGCAGTATTCTATCGACTCAAATGCAAGGGAGAAGACAGTAATCCCACCCTTGCAAATAAGTGCTGGCCTGCTCATTCAAAGTGAGCAGGCAGTCATTCCAGAGATGAAGAAGTGGCAATACATGGATTGATTATGTGACCAAGACACACATGGTATGGAGTTAAGGTGAATGATAACTCTGGATATGTGCAGCATAAAATCTGCACCAGGACAGTCCCAAAGTGTAAATATAATGCATTTGTGTATGACTGAGTTAGCTATGTATGCTTATTTTATGGATTACCATTAGTATGTTGCAACAGAAATGATGGAAGTCAGCTCTATTTTGAGAATGATGAAATTTAACAGTTGCTTGGCATCATTAAAAACTGCAATCTCCACATATGTGTGCAATTAAAATTAGAGACCATACTGTGGTGAGGAAGAGCGATAAAGATAGCAAGTCAGGAAAATTGTTCTCGATAATAACAAATTACCCATAAGCAGTTCACAGAGAGATTAATGAATGCTTGTTGCCAGTCTGAAAAACATCAATGCTGGTAGCAATTGCAAAGGTTCGTGTCCTCTTCACTGACTTCCTCCTCCACTAGGTGAACCGTAAAAAGAACAAGACCAAGTGTTGCTAATCAGTAGTGCGTAACTCCAGCCTCAGCAATCTGTCACCAAACACAGGATAAAAATATAGCACTGCCATCATGCAGGGGTCACAAAGGAATGAAGTAAGTGTTCTGATTCAAACAATGACTCAAACAAGTAGAGCTATTTGTTTGTTTATTTATTTGTACAGCTGGCTGGCTAACTTCTTCCGATGAGTTAAGAAGATAAGAAGAGCCCTGCTGAATTAGACCAAAGGCCCATGTTATTCATTATCCTGCTTTTACGGTGACCACCAGATGCCTATGGGAAGTCTGCAAGTTGGACATGAGTGCAACAGTACATGCAATTCCCAGCAAATGGTATACTGAGGTATAGTGCCTGCAACACTGGAGGCAGAACAGAGCCATCATGGCTGGTAGCCAGTGATAGCTTTATCCTCCATGATTTGTTCTAATCCTTATTTTATTATGTACATCCAGACCAGGATGAGCTCATGGAGGTCTGGGAGAGATAAGCTCCGAGAAAGGCAATGCTGACCTGGATGTGTGACAGGTGGTTGGATGATCAGCAAATAGTAGGTAACAGGATGTCCACATTAGAAACAGCTGGAAGCAGCTGGTCAGATTTGGGTACCAGCAGTTCCAAAGGACTTCAGAGCTTCTTCTTTTTTAAAAAGTAATTTATGGGGGGGGGGAGAACTTGTATCAAAAAATGGGAAACTCTATATTGTGATAGATCACAAAGATAAATATTGCAAGTCAATTAAATATTAAGCACAATCCTTTAAAAACAATAATGATGAACTCTTCATCTAAGAATGTGTGTAATCAAATCATACCCATAAAACTATTAGATCAATGTTACAAGGCATAATGCAATGCTTTCTAAAAAGCTGTATAACCAAAATAGACTTCTAGAAGTCCACACATTTCAAACTCTAACATGTAACAACTTGCTACTAGTCTAGCATCTACTAAGGCTTTATGTATTGCATTTGGTTGGATTTCTGAGCTCTTTGCTAAATAATCAAAATATATATTGATACAGTTGGATTTCCTTCTTAGAAATGGCTTTGCATCCTTGGCTTTTCTTCTCTTTTTAAATGTGATGCTCTTCTTCCATCTCTTTGCCACAGATATTGGTACCTCAGGACCTGGGAGAGCTCCCAGGGATTGACACATCAATCACAACTCATTCTCCATTACCGGCTTGCCTGCACTATGATTCCATGTTCCCATGTGTGTAAATGATGGAAAGAGCCAGACGCACAAATGCTTCCATGGGACACCCCACCCCACCCCGGCTGAGGATTGCAATTTGTGGTGGAAAATGAACTGCTAAGTGCCTGTAAACAGTCCACTTTCTGAGTTTATTCTTCCTTTTACTTTTTTTAAAAAAATATCTGCACTGGCTTCCTGTTGAGATAGGAAAGCCCAGCTGTCATGGGGTATTCAGCAAGTGGGATGGCTGTAGAATGCAGACCACCAGAAAGATAGCTTACAGGGTAAAAGAAATCCCCCCCCCAAAAAAAACCCAACTTCTTGGTCACCTTGAAAGTTAAGGTACCGGTATGTGCAACAATAACCCTGCACCCAAACTATGAGAATTTTGCCAACGTTTTCTCTTCCTTTCTTTCCATTTAGGACATTATATTAAGGTGTTCTCCCTCCCTCCTTCCTACAGGGTCCAGTGAATATCTATATATTCAGTGCCTTTAGAATAATTTTCAAATGCGTTTTGGGGGGGAAACCCATAATATTTTTAAGCACATCACTAGCTCTAAATATCTATTCAGTGAACAGATACTCAGCTGCCCCATTCCCCCCCCCAACAGAACCAGACTGACTGCAGCTCTACAACAACACACACACACACACACACACAAACACACACACACAATTTAAGAAAATAATAATCAGCCAACCAGTGAGAATACAAGAACAGATAATTAGGGAGTCTCCTGATTTAGTAGCACTTATCGTGTATCCATTTTTCCATTCTCCTAACTTAGAATCTTGGCTTGCAGATATTATTTCATTCCCCATACCCTCATCTTTGAGTTATGATTTTTTGTCTCCTCAAGAGCTCAGCTAAGAAGCAATATACTTTTATTTCCTCTCTTCTCCTTTATCTCATATCATCACCTCTTGATGTATCTTCCTCCCACTCCATAGGCATCCTTTTTAACAATTTCTGAAAGCCTTATATATTTGACCCAAGTGTTTAGTGACTACCAAGTGCATTAAGTTACACCATCTTCCTATACACCAGCTCCATCCATTCCCTGCCATCATCCTGCTCCTTGGCAGCTCATATCAAGTCCTTGTATAGTGTGAGGAACAGGGCCAAAAGTGCAATGGTACTAGTGGCTGATATTGCACAGGATCTGTGGTCATATCCAAGTGCTAGCAAAACACATCACCCACAGGGGCAACCACTAGTGGGGCTAAGGGACCAAGTCCTTTTACCCATTTGTATCCACCTACTAACATTTATTGTTTGGGGAAAGCTATTGATAGTTCCAGTTGGCTTAATTGGGTTCTACTTCCAGATCTGTACTCCTGGATTTTTTTTTTATAAAAAAAAAAAAAAAAACAGAGCTCTGTTATCTCTAACACAATGGAATGTGCAGGTTTATGAAATTTATGACAACATGAGCTTCTGTTATCTTCATTGCCCAGGTAGAACTTTCTGGTCAAAACAAAATTAAAAAATTCCTTCCAGTAGCACCTTAGAGACCAACTAAGTTTGTTATTGGTATGAGCTTTCGTGTGCATGCACACTTCTTCAGATACACTGACACAGAAGTCACCAGACCCTTATATATTGTGAGAGGGTGGGAGGGGTATTACTCAGAAGGGTGGTGGGAATGGGTGATTGGTTGATAGGTGTGGTAAACCTGTTGATGACTGTTAACGACTGCAATTGGTCTTACAGGAAAAAGCAAGGGGTGAGATGGCTAAAAATAGCTTTATCATGTATAATGAGATAAGAATCCAATGTCTCTATTCAGACCAGGTCTCTCCATGGTTTTAAGTTTGGTAATAAGTTGCAATTCAGCAACTTCTCTGTCAAGTCTATTTCTGAAATTCTTTTGTAATAAGACAAGCTACTTTGAGATCTGGGGCCAGTAATGGTGTTGTCCGGGTGTATGTGGCAGCAAAGTTGGCATCTGGGTTTGTTGCAGGCTCTGGTACCAGTGTCCATGTTAAGTCTGGTTGTTGTATTATTGTGGGTGAGGAGTTGTTTAAGATTGGGTAGCTGTCTGTAGGCAATGAAAGGTCTTCCTCCCAGAGCTTGAGAAAGAGAACTGTCATTGTCTAGGAGAGGTTGTAGATCTCTGATGATGCGTTGAACTGTTTTAACTTGGGAGCTGTATGTGATTACTAGTGGTTGTGATGGCCTGGGATTCAGACTCAGACGCTGAACCTGAGGGATCCCAGCCTGCACAGGATTCCCTGCTTCCAGAACCAGCAGAGCCAGGGCTGGGGCCTGAGTCTGAAGGGGACTCACCTGTGCTAGATCCTCAGGTGCAGGCATCGGCTGAGTTTGATCTGGCTTCTGATGGGATGGAGGACTCATTGCCTGCAGGTGCTCCACTCCCCACCCAGTCAGGGGAAGCTGAGGTTGCCTCTGGGTCCGGTAACCCTCCAGCTTCTCCTGAGCTGCAAAGGCTCAGGGCAGAGAGGCGAAGGGAACTAAGTTCCCGCAGGAGGAGTGCTCGCCTCCAAGCCAGGAGAGGCGAGTCACCTGAGGATCGGAGCCGCCCTATGCCTTGGGACAGATAAAAGCCGACCAGCCCCAGCCCCAAGTTGCAGGAGCAACATCGTTGCTGCCCAGTTCCTGTTCCTGGTTCCTGTCCTCAGCTTTGTTACTTCGGCTTCCTGACCTCGGCTTCGTGACTTCGGCTTCGTGACTTCTGGTTTGAACTGACTTTGGCTGGCTTCTGACCCGGACTGTTTAACCTCGGCTTTATCGGACTGGACTAGACCTCGCCTATTGAATACCCCTCGGGACCAGCACAGTGGTGTTCTGTTGTTTTCTTTTTTGGGGTCTGTCTTGCAGCAAGTTCTCTCTTGGTATCAGTCTGGCTCTGTTGATCCATTGTTTAACTTCATCAGGCAGATATTTTAGTTCTAAAAAGGTTTGCTAACAATGATGGTTTACAAGCTGTAAGGAACACCATTTCATGGCAGATTTAGATCAATGTTTCCTAAACTCCTACCCACTCAAACCTCTCTTGTACCTGCAATACATTGACGGTATTTTATTATCTGGACACATGGTCAACAGACCCTGGACACCTTCCACCAAAAATTCAATGACTTTCACCCCACCATCAACCTAACAATGAACCAATCTATGCAAGAAATAAATTTTTGGGACACTACTATAAAAATACAGGATGGGCGTATAGACACCACCTTATACCGTAAACCAACTGACCAACAAACATATCTGCATGCTTCTAGCTACCATCCCAAACATACCAAACAATCTATTGTATATAGCCAGGCCCTACGTTACAGCCACATCTGTTCCAACTCTACAGACAGAGACTCTCACCTAAGAGATCTACAGCAAACCATTTTAGAGCCTTATTCTCTATGACTTTTTCTAGTTCTCTTTTAAAGTCATCTGAGTTTGTAGCCATCACTGCCACCAGTATATTCACAAGGCCCTATTGGAAGACTCCAAAATTTCAATATATTTAATTTAGGGACCCCAAAGACAAACAGTTTGGACTCATAGTTCATAAAACCAGTTTCATAAGACTGACATAAAAATATTTGAAAAGGTAAAGGCATAGTTTGTTAAATGGAGCAGCAAGAATGGGCACCACTGCAGGAAATGAGTTGCTATGGTGAGCTGGGAGAAGTTTGAGCAAAGAGGTACCATTTGAAGAAAACTGAAATGAAGACTTAAGTAAACCATTGTCATAAACGCTCTTTATTATAGCTTCTTATTTGCCATAAATAGCTCCCCATTGCTGCCTTACCTTGAAATGCAAGTTCACCTGAAGCCAGCTGAGCACTATTCTCTATGGCTCCAACCTCTAAATGACCCCTATACAGTGGTACCTCAGGTTACATACGCTTCAGGTTACATACGCTTCAGGTTAAGAACTCCGCTAACCCAGAAATAATGCTTCAGGTTAAGAACTTTGCTTCAGGATAAGAACAGAAATTGTGCTCTGGCGGCGCAGCGGCAGCAGGAGGTCCCATTAGCTAAAGTGGTGCTTCAGGTTAAGAACAGTTTCAGGTTAAGAACGGACCTCCAGAACGAATTAAGTACAGTGGAACCCCGGGTTATGCACGCAATCCGTTCCGGGGCCACGCTGCGTAACCTGGGCATGTGTAACATGAACGCATGAGGGGGGGGACAAAAAACCTGGAAGTTCACTTTTTTTGCGCTTCTGCGCATGCGTGGACTGCGCAGAACGCTTCTGCGCACCCGCGCACTCCACAGAGGACTTCCGGGTCGCCTCCGTTCTTATCCCGAATGTACGCAACATGAGGTATGACTGTACTTAACCAGGGATACCACTGTAAATGGAAAGAGGATGAGCTTGGTAGAAGTTCCTGCTTTGAGCTCCTTGGCTGTGCCCTGGACCTGCTTCCTGACTCTTCTGTTTCCATCAACTTGCTGCACTCTGACTCTTTCTCAATCTTGCTCATCTTTTTGGTTTGTTCCCTGTCTACCCTCTCCCCCCCCCCCGTCCCCGATCTAGCTAAGTTTTTCGCCAATCCCTTGACATTAGCTTTGCCCCTTGAAAAAAACCAAGTGAGTTTTCTTTCTTTTAAACAAACAATTATGAATTGGTTTGGGAACACACAAAAACAAATTTAGATTATCTGCGCCAACTGCTTTAAAAAAAAGTGAGAAAGAAATATAACAATGTAATTTTTCCCTCCGAAAAAATATCTTTAGTTACTCTAGAGAAATAAATGGGTTTTTATACATAAATTCTAATTACCTGCTGGTGCAACTGAAAAACCTTTTGTTAAAATTATGGGTAAAAAAATGAAGACATGTACCAGTACACTACTGCTTAGATTTTTGATTTTTTTTTTTTAAAAAAAAGGATTTGTGAAGTAGATTGGTATTGGCTTTCAGTAAATAATGGAGCACTTTGAATATTGCATGTCAACTTGTGCTTTTGGAAATAGGTGGTTTGTTTTGATCATTCAGAAGGGAGTGCAAATATCTCCAGCTAATTAAAGTAGAAAAATTAGTTATGCATATTAATAATACAGCACCTGTGTTACCTATACAGAACTCCCTATACAGCAAAACAACTGGTCGTCCCCCCTCCCCATTTGCGGCATATGAATCACCAGCCACTTTTTAAAATCAATATGTTTTTATTAAAGATTTCTTAGTTTACAAAAATACGTGCATTGTCTCTTTTTTCAAGTTGTGTTTTCTATACATCAGTTCCACTCGTTGTGAAACATTAGTGTTGCATGCAGCATTAGGTTCTGAAGAAAAGAGGAGGGAAGAGGGGGAGGGAGGAGTGGTGAGTGGGGTGGGGTGGGGTGGCAATGCTTCTATTCTTCTGCTTAGTGCATGTGTGGGATTTTGTGTCAGCATCACTTGTATGGGTTCTCTTAGTACTCGCTTGTTGTATTTCCTTGGTGGTGAGAGAGGTTGGGGGTGTCCTAGGGTGTGGTTGGTTGTCTTTGGTTGGCTATAGTGAGATTTGTTAATTTGTGTGAGTGTGTCCCTGTGTCTGTTTCAGTTTATTGGTTAGTTTTTCTAGTAAGGTTGTTTCCCATACTACATATGTGATACCATTGGTCCATGTTTACTCCTGGCAGATCTCTCCAGTGTCTGGCTATGATGCTTCTGGCTGCTGAGAGTAGGTGGGTTATGAGCTCTTTATAACATGAATGGACATTATGTTGTGGGGATTTCCCTTAGTTTGTTTGAGAGGAATGGGTATGCTGTGGTGGAGGTATTTTCGATTTATGTATCTCTCCAGTTGTACTCATGGTTTTGTCTCATCTTCTAGAATGTATGGGATTATGTGATGCACTTGGTTGACAATGTAGTATAGTTCTATGTTGGGGATTCCCCACCCTCCTACTGAGAAGGGGAGGTATAGGCATTTGGGGTTTATCCTTGGTTTTTTGAGTGAGAAGATAAACGAGTGTAATTTTTTCTGACATTTGCAGAGTTAGGTTGGGGAATCCAAATTAGGAGGGTTTGGAATAGGTAAATTAATTTTGGGAGGGTGATCATTTTGATCATGGCTATTTTGTCTGAGAGGGTGAAGTTGGTGTTGTTCCATCTCCTCAAGTCTTTGTTGATTTGTTGCCACAATGGGTTGTAATTGTAGAGGTATAGTCCATTGAGGTTTCTGGTTATTTGTACCCCTAGGTATCTGAACTTGGTGCGGCAAAGTTTTATCTTGGTGATGTTGGCAAATTCTTTTGGAATATGGGGGGGTGTTGAAACATATCTCAGATTTTGCAAAATTTACTTGTAGGCCTGACACCATTGCAAAGGTGTTGGGTTCTTTGGTTTGGGTGGTTCATGGGGTCTGGTGTTGTGACCATCAGGTGTCTGCAAAGAGCCCTAATTTATAGGTTCTGCCTTTTATTTCCATTCCCTTGATGTTTGTGGTCTTCATGTTAGTTAGTAATGCTATTAGGTATTTCCATTCTAAGCAATCAAAAGCTTTGAGGATGTCTAGGGGCATAATCGTCAGTGGGAGTTTAGTTGCCTTGCTGTGTTTGATCAGATTTGGTAGTTTCCTGATGGGGTCGGTTATATTACAACCCGAGATGAAGCCAATCTGGTCTGGGACTATTAATTTGTGTAGGGAATTTTTTAGGCGGTTAGCCAAGATTGATGTGAATATCTTGTAGTTTTGGTTTATTAATGAGATTGGGTGGTATTATATTCTACTTTGAAGCTGTCTTTGAGTGGTTTAGGGATAGAGACTATCTTGGAGGACGTCAAGGTTTTAGGAATCGGGCCCCCTTTTATGATGTCATTGAATAGGTGGGTCATCAGGGATTATCTGAATTTCTTATAGAATTCTGCTGTAAAGCCACCTGGGCCTGGGGCTTCACCATCCACCTCTGTAAAAACAATATATTTTATATCTTGCATTGTGAGCTATAAGATGAATACCCTTCAGTCTCATTCAGTAAATTTATCCCAAGTCACCCTGGTGTATGGATGTAAGGGATGGGGCCTCTTCTGTCCAAATGCCCAGATGGGGGCTGATGGGCCATAGCTCCACCATGGTGATCTCGGGAGGGGTTGCTCTGATTTGGTGTACATCACAGAGTTATCCATAACCCTGCTTAACCTTGCCCAAATAATCAACCAGCTGACAAGTTGGTCGATTCACAATGCACACCCAATGCTTGTGCCAAAACCTGTTGACATCTATGATCAATAAAGTTGTGGGCTGTTAAAATTCCATGTAGTTGGCCTGTGTTTATTCCAATTTCACCATGCTTAGGCCCTGCCATCCGCAGCTTCACTGCACCTGGGCTCCATAATAGATATATTGTTTGTCAGGAACGTGGTGGATAAAGAAGTTACTCAGTTCAAGCATGGAGGTAAGAAGCAGTATTCGAAGTAATTGTGGACCCTAGTGAACCTTTCATATTACCTTCTGTAAAACAGCAAATGAATTGCCTGCCTTCAGCAAACAAACCCCTCTTGTTCTCGTTCTAGACAACAACTTAAATGTAGACTTGTCAGTTTGTCTTTGTTGAAAACTGAAGTTCATCTGCTGGATTATTTCCCCCAACTTTTTATAAGAAGCAATTCCTAAACATTCTCTGTGTGTGTTCTCCCACAAGTTTCTTTTGCAGAAACTGCACCTAGCTATTTATTCGTCTTAGCTGGAGAAACAGATTGCTTTTTGTTTTTATTTGTTTACTTTTTTTTGTAAACGTGAAGTCCTGGCAAGAAATTTGTGTGGAGGAAACTGGGAAAAGTCTAAGGGTATTCTTTACATGAGCAAGAGGCAGTGTGGGGACTCAGGGTAAACACTGATTAGTTCTTTGTGTGTCTGAAAGCAACTGAAAGAGCCAAACAGACCACTTTTATGAATGATGATAGAGCAGACTCAAGTGACATGGGGTCTTTCCTCCTTCCAAGTACAATATTTTTAGCAGCTGTAACAAAGTATGGGCATGCAGAATGAGGTTGACTGGTGGGGTTCAACACTGGGGATTAAGCCGTTGTCAAGTCTTACCTGGAGCAGGTAACCTAATAGAGGTTTGTAAAATTATGGCTGGTGTGGAGAGAATGACTAGAGAGGAATTCTTCACCCTCTCCCACAGCACTAGAACCTGGAACCATCCAATGAAGCTGATTGGCAGAAAGTTTAGGAAATAGAAAAAGCAAGTCTTTCTTCACACAACACATAGTTGACTTATTTAACTCCCTGCAACAAGATGGCCAGAGGCTTAGATGGCTTCCATGTAGCCAACTTTACAGAGGGTAGTTGTACCAACTGCTATGATCAGCTGAACAGGTTCAGAGGCAGTATATCTCTGCATACTCCATGCTGGGGACAAAGAACAATGAGTGTTCCTTCTTTCCTGTTGTGCTTGTGGACTTCCCAGAAGCAGCTGGCTGACCATTCTTGGAAATGGAGTAGATAATACTTTGTCTTCATCTAGCAGAGCAATTCTTATGGGAAGATTTGAGGATCAGGAATTGTATCCAATTAAATCATACCCATGGAAAAATTGAATGTAAGCTGGTCAGGTCCATTGATTTAATTGGTTCTACTCTTAGTTGGATTCAACCCAGGATCATAAATATCAGGACATGACAGAATTCACGGACAGAATCAAGTAAGAGGACCAGCTTTCATAGTACAGTATAACCATATCCACACCCTCAAATTTACTGTTAGAAACCTAGGATGAGCATGTTCATGTCCACCTATGCAGATGTGCATCTGAATCCACATTAACTGTACCTATGGAGTCTTGCTTTGGTGCATGGAGCTTTGTTGCTTGATTGGCATGAATCCATTTGTAATGAGTGACTTTTTCTGGCTGCACATCCTGCTGTTGATTTGCCTACATTGCAATTACCTTTACAAAGGAAACCACTTTCTTTTCATCATAAAGAACTACGCACATGGATCCCACATGTGATACTTTTCCACTGTCTCCCTTCCAGTCTTAAAATGAACCAGATTTCCAGAAATTGCTACTAAAACAAATGGAATGGTATTTAGAGAAGTACGAGCAGGGCAGGATGACCTTGTAACAGTTTAGTTGGCCACAGAGGCCTTTTTCTTTCTTTAATGGTATCCATTACTGAAGTGTATCTCTAAGTGCTCACCAAAATGCATTAGATTCACACGGAGGCATCAATACTAGATTTACTCAATAATTCTTTCCCTGGCTTTTCAGAAGCTCTGCTGAGTTTTAAATACTTTTTTATCATTTATAAACTAATGTCAGATGTAGGAGAAAAGCATTTAAGATTTCACACAGTTGTCACATTGAATAAAGCCGACAAGTGGGCTATGAAGAAAAAACTGGGAAGCTAATTATTAATATAAATGGAAGTGATGAAAAGCAAAACAAATTATAATTCAAAGCTTCCCTCACTATGCAGTTGCCAAATGCTTCTTTGCCGTAACAACTTAGGGATTCTGGGCTACGTATTACCATTATCCTTATTAGATTCTGGACTCGCATGTGTGGTTTGGTGGGCTTTTTCCTCAGTCAAGCTACATACTACTTCTCATGTAGGTCCACAGGGCACAAATATGTCACATCTGGGTATCAACTCTAGATGGATTTGTACATATTGCAAATTGTGTGAGAGACACCCCCCCATCTCCAGATGGACCATATTAGTTCCACTGAAATCAGTGGAACTGAAAACACATGAAATGTGAGATATTGAAACATCCATACAATAAAAAGCATTTGAAAACAGCTGATTTCACAAGAATGGTGGTCAAGTTACCACTGAAGAAACCCTTTCAGAAAATATGTTCTGTTGTATTTGGATATATTTGGATAGGAACATATATCCCTATATATATCGGAGCACTGGTCCTTCTAGTTCAGTATTGTCTACAAAGACCGGCAGCAGCTTTCCAGGGTTCCAGGGACAAGTCTTTTCCAGCTATACCTGAAGTTGCCAGGAATTGAACCTGGAACCTTCTGCATGCTCTACCACTGAGCTATGCCCTTCCCCTTACTGACTTATTTTGATGGGAATGTGTTAATCATTTGCCAATTATTTTAGTGCTATGCTTTTACTGATGCTTGTTATGTGGTTTGAATGTTTGTTGTGCATTGCTCTGAGGAAGGGTGATAAACAGGGGCGTAGCATGGGAAGGCTGCCGGGGCAATGGCCCTAGGTGCATTTTTAAGGGGGTGCTACGCATTCGGTTCCTTATGCTGCCCTGCGAGCTCTGCACTGCTTTGTGAGGCTGGCATCTGATCTGAATGATTCACCAGGCAAATGATTCAGATCAGATCTCAGCTTCACAAAGCAGTGCAGGGCTTGTGGGGGAGGGTGAGAAGGATCCATCAGCCATGCACCCTTCGATCCCAGCCTCGCGCACCCATGGGCATCGAGAGCCCCTGCTTGGTTCCAGTGTGGGGGTCACTCCAGCAGTGTTCACCCTCCAACCCCCAGTGCATGCGTGCATCTGCCCCGGCACCAGCAAACCACACTACACCACTGGTGATTAAATAAATAAATAAATAAATAAATAAATAAATAAATAAATAACATTATATATTGTTCTTCTCTCACAGTGTGGTATTCAACTTAGCTTTACTCAGACCAACCAAAATTGATAAACATGACTAAGGTAGGTCCATTCATTTAAATAGGTGTCCCCTGTGTGAAATTTAGTTGAATACCACCCACTGTCCCCAGAGTACCTTACATCTGGTTCCCAAGTAGGCTGCTTCCAAGCAAGTAAAAGGGCCTGCTTACCTTAAGCAGCCGACCTGTATGATGTGCATGGCTCTGGACTGTTTTCTGAGCCTTGCATGTCTAGCCATACTTTTCTCTTCTCTTGAATAATTTCCAGGTGCACCAATTCATAGTTCATATCAATAACTACTCCCCAAATTAAACTTAACTGCATGAAACAAAAGAATTATTGCAGGCTCTATTAACATCAGAAGTGAAGTGCAGAGCTAAGAAAGGAAAGCAGCACACTGCTGTCATGATCTCCAAAGGACAACAAAACCTAAAAGCAACAAAAGGAATAGCAAATATAACAGGGACGTTAAATAACTCCTTAGCTCCTGCTGAGAAAATAATCACTTCTTACCAAGTCCATCTTCTTACAAAGTGCAAGTGAACACTGTGCAGGGCCCAAAAGATAATAAACTTGATTTCTCCTGGAACAAAAGGGGAGGGGAGTTTCCCCCGTCTCTAGAAGACCTTGAATTCCCTGCCTGCAGTTCCAGATGTTTAGTTGATAATTGTTGATGACTTCGCTGATCATAACTGTCAAGTTAAAGCACTTAAGAGGAACAGTCCAATATCAAAACCATTAGGGAATGCAAGGAAACCACACTGTATGTGGTCTGATTATTTCACTAGTAAAATGTCTGCACCCTTCAAAGCTTGACTTAGATGCTCCATAGATTAGGCAGTGGCAAGGCTGCTGGATGGAATAGGAAGATGCAGGAAGGGACAAACCACACCACATCCCAGAATCTTCCTAGCAATAGGGAGTCAGGACCAATTTGATAGTGACTGGAGCCACTGCTATTTTATAAAAATAATATGGGCAATGTTACTGAGGCAAATCCAGCAGATTCTCTTTCAGTGTTCTCATTCAGATGGGGATGTAGCCCCAAGGGAAGGGAGGGCTAGGCATGAGTCTGGGCACCATCAAAGGAAGCAAGGCAAAGCCAATCAGAGGTCATGTTTCAGTGAGGCAAAACAGTTGGCATCTTGTCCTGGCTCCCAGTTGTGAAAAAGGTACACAGACACTTGGCATTATCCTTTACAAATGCTTTATTCCAGAATTTACCACAATGTCCAAACATAGATTGGGCTATAAGGTGCACAAATCAGCAGCTGAAACAGAGCTCTACAGTTCATGGCTAGGCATAAGCTAAGATGTTGTCCCAACACTTGACTGGCATCCTGAGCTTCTCTTTTGAAGAGAAGGACAGGCACACCCCATTCACATGGGTACCATCCTGAGACATGGGACTGGGCAAGCAGGCACTTTTGCGAGTAGCTCATGCTGGTGCCACCAATGTTGCCCCCTTGGAAATGAAGGTGGGATTGAGACTGCTTGTTCACTGTTCAATCTAGGCTCCGGCATCTCCTCTAAGGTGGCAAGTACTTCACTACAAAATAAAACAAAAAAATTCCTTCCAGTAGCACCTTAGAGACCAACTAAGTTTGTTCTTGGTATGAGCTTTCGTGTGCATGCACACTTCTTCAGAGTACTTCACTAGTGAGAGGCAGAGCTGGGTGTGAGTAAAGCAATTCTCCTTTGATGCTTAGATGTTCAGTGATTCTGAGGGAGGGCTCAGCCCCTTCTCAGTATTCAGATCAATATGCTACACTATTACCCAATCTCCCTCCCCATCTGACCAGCATTGCCATGGCATCTCTATGGGGCTCATCATGACACATATGAGCAGAATGTTGCTTCAATGACAAACAGGCCCAGACTGACCTTTAAGGACAAGCTAGGTTCCATCTGGGTGGCTGGTTCCACATCCGGCCAGTGCAGCCTCTCAGTTAAAGTAACAATTTGTTCACAAAGTTCTAACGAGGACCATCTGATGACCCATTTCTAGTGCCTTTATTCAAGGAAAAATCTTCTGTTGGTCAACAGCTGCAATACTAACAGACAGAGGATATTCTGTGATATTTTGACTTCCTGGCCAACAGGTTGGACACAGCCTGCAGAGGATCTCACAAAGGCAATCTTCTCCTTGGCCTTGCCGCCTTCTCACTCTTCTGCCTCCCCAGGTCACTCTGCAAATTGCAGGGGAGGAGCCAATCTAAATTGCGGCCATGAGTCCCTAATTGGAAATGGGGCCATGTCATGTCATCCTGGGGGTTTTGACCCTTTGCTGATCTTGATGAGTTTCAGAACACCTGCAATTTGCTGTGGGGACAGGGAGATTCAGTTTGCTCCAATGGGTATTTTCTTTTACTGATGTATATTGCAGGCACAGTGGACCAATCCAAACTACTATTGTAGCAGCAAGCAACAGCCCTCCTACCTCCATGCCTGAGTTTCAGTTTTGATTGAGAACAGTGTACCTAAAATTTGTGTGTGGGGGGGAGGGGAAATCCCACTATGATTCCAGAGAGATAAATAGGTATGCAAATTATTTGACTGGCTATTACAAAGTGTCAAGTAATACAGTGGTACCTTGGGTTAAGAATTCATTCTGGAGGTCCGTTCTTAACCTGAAACTGTTCTTAACCTGGCCCTGCTGGACACTGTATTGATACAGTTTGTGTCATATGAATACAGGTAGATGGTTATTTTACCACAAATTGGTTGAATCCTTTCCTTTTATGCCCTTGAATTTTTTCAGACTAAAGCATTTGTTCTTGATTAAAGGGCTGTAGTGCACACAGCCTGATCTTATTCTCTTACTTACATTATTTGTTGATTCTACAGCCATGGGAAGTTCTATTTTCCCAATCACATCAATGGCCCATAGATCAGAGACAGTGCATAGTTACTACCACTACTGTCTATGAATCTTTGGGAAAGGGTGGTAGCTCATTGGTGGAGCATCTGCTTTCCATGTAGATCAGGCATCCCCAAACTTCAGCCCTCCAGATGTTTTGGACTACAATTCCCATCATCCCTGACCACTGGTCCTGTTAGCTAGGGATCATGGGAGTTGTAGGCTAAAACATCTGGAGTTTGGGGATGCCTGGTGTAGATAGTCCAAGGTTCAATCCCTAGCATCTCCAGGTAGAACTGAGAATATTCCCACAATACAGACATGGAAAGCTGCTGTCAATTAGTGTAGACAATACAGAGCTACATTGACCAATAGCCTGACTCACGCAGTTTCATATGTTCCTATGTAGTAGCCTGCACAGTCCTACGAACTGCTCCTGTTCCTATATCATTCCAGACTTTTTTTTTTATCTCAGTAGCAATGAGGAAAGACACAAAGTCCATGTTGGGAACCTGTATGTCTCCAGATAATGTTGGGACATTTACTCTCATAAGAATTCAGTGGTCAGGTTGCTCACTGTTTGAGCATATTACACTGATCCTGGTCCGACTGCATTGGCTACCAATTAGTTTCTAGGCCCAATTCAAAGTGTTGGTTTTGACCTATAAAGTCTTAAACAGCTGAGAATCGCTCTACCTCAAGAATCGCCTCTTTCCATATAAACCTACCCAGACCCTGAGATCATCTTCTGAGGGCCTCCTTCATGTGCTACCTCCTCGAGAGGTCTCTGCAGTGGCTCCCAGTCTGTAGAATGCTCTCCCCAGGGAAGTTTGCCTGGCACCTTCATTATACACCTTTAGGCGCCAGGCAAAAACATTCCTTTTTGACCAGGCCTTTGGTTGACCTGATCAACATCCCATACCCTTTTAAAATGTGGCTCTTTTGGGGGGGGGGGGTATTATTGGGTTTTTCTTTTTGATTTTATATACTGTGATCTTTTTATGCAAACCACTCTGAGACCTTCGGGTATAGGGCGGTATATAAATTCAATGAAGAAGAAGAAGAAGTCAAGTCAATATGGCCAATAGCCAGATGATTATATGCCTCAAGGCCACAACATCTGGAGATTCCATGCCTTCACTAAGTAGTTCAAGGAAGACGGAAGGTCAGTGACTATATCTGTGCAGATGTGTATTGTCCTGATGACTTCATTGCGCTTGAAAATGAAGATGTATCCTCAGACAAAATTAAGTAGCATTGAGGATTTATTCTTCTTTTTACTTCTACATATTTTTGAATACTTTTCTTATATTAGGCACAAGTCACTGTAATATGAGAAGTTGTTAGGTTGGGAGAAATCTTTAGAGACCAAGATAAAAGGAAAACAAGCTTTGTTCCAAAATATTTCTCAAAGTGACCTTAGAATGGTATGAATATATTTCTTTACAGTAACAAGTAAGAAATGATACCTTTGTAGTTTAGATTTGGCATCATGGCCTCAGGGAGTTGCTAGCTGTCTCTTATGTTAGGAAATGCTTAGGAAATTCACAGTGCATAGTTCCTAGGTTAAATTTTTAACACGAGGCTTTTAGTTCTTAGCTTATGCTCTTAACTACTATACCATACCGGCTCCTGAAATATCAAATCCTCCCTGCCTCAGCAAGAAATTGCTTGGTTACTAGTCACATACCCCTCCTTTGGGAAGGAGGGCAGAACATAAATTTGACAAAATGATTCTATTAAAAAATAAAACAAGAATCTTTGGAAATTCCGTTCACTATTCAAAGACCCCAGGTTTTCTACAAGAGCACCTTCAGCTAAAAGGTACTTCACTTTTATAGTGTCTGCACATTTCAGTGCTGATTTTGCAGAAGTTTACTGCTGGGATAAATTCAGGATGTTGTGAGAGTGTAGATGCAAATAAGTTACATTACTTGGAATAGCCACAGGAGTAGGGAGCAGCAGGCTTGTTACAAGCAACACCTGCGCCTTCTGCTCTTGATAATCAACCACTGCTTCCCAGACAGGTTGAGAGAATGAGAAAGGGGGAAAGGCCAAGGCCAGAGGAGTAAGAGAGCATTGTGGATGAGCAAGTGAGTAGCAAGACCTGGGTCCAGTTTCCAGTGACAAGTGCAAAGGGAGCCAGTTGAGGATGGTGGGTTGCCATCCAACTTTGGCAGTGGTGACATCAAAGGGTCACCTTTGAGATGGCATGGGGCAGGGGACATATGTTTGTGGTAGACAGCCTTAATGAAAGAAGGTGGATCAGAGGGAGAGTCTGGAACTGCATTTGGGTTCTGAGTGGCAGACAGGACTTGGATGCAGGTGGGGATTTTTCCCTGGGTGAGATACGGGGTCGTTTGGAGCGATGATGAGGCTGTAAACCCCTCTAGGTGCTGCATGGGCAGTTGCACTCTTTGCACTCTGAACACAGTATGCTGCTGCTCTCACATCATTTTATCTCTCGCATCACCTCCCAGGGCCAGCCCAAGACATTTTGGCACCATTTTCTTGATAGCTGGCTGATATACAGCCCAAACAAATATGGGTGAAAGTAGATGACAGACACATAGAGCCAAATTAAAGGTGTCTATGATGACAACTCTGCAAAACCATCCTACTTAGGAGTAGAATGGTCTTTATTTGGCCCTGGCTTTTCCTATTCCTGTCCTAGACCGATATGAGTTTCTAGATGTTTACTGCATACATTTTGTGTTTGATGTTCACTACATTCATATGTGATTCTGTGACTATTATATTATAGTGATGCTCTGACTATTCTGATGGGTTTGGTTACTATCTTCTTCTCCTTTTGCTGTCTTTGCTTCTTCTAAAATGTAAATAAAAAATAAAAGCCATCTCTATACATTGTGCTTTTAATCACAGTCTCTATATAATAAAATAATTTAATCACCATGCACTTCATTCCCAAGATTCACACTAATTTGCCTTGTTCCTAAATGGACCACTGGTTGGAATATGCTTTTGAAAGAAGAATATCACCAAAAGAACCTTTAGGGTGTGGGGGATTTAAATTTTTTATTTTTTTTAAAAACTGAACTGTGGGAAGTGAAGCAGATGGTCACTATCTGGAAATTTTATTTGTTAGATATAGCCCATCTGGTTTTCTCCTTCATTGCAAGGTTAGCTTGCAGTACCATCAATGTTCTGAAAGGCTAGTCAATAGAATCCTACAGATCTGATCTAATTTAATATTTATTATTTTTGCAACTGTTGGGCTTCTGGCAAAAGCCTATAAAGCTTTGTTAATGTGTTGATTAAGCCTCTTCGTTCTTAGATCCAATGCATGGAAAAAGCTAAGAGACATAACAGTGTAAAATTAGCAGTCACTAGCTCCCTCCATTAATCAGTTCCAGCAATTCTGGCAGCCATCCTCCTGCAACAGACGCAGTAGTTAAATGAAGGTGGTAAAGGCTATTTTTAAAAGCATATTTTTTTAACTGAAAGCATCAAATGTCATCCTAAGCTGGTTCTAGTTTCTCTTGGCAGCATCAGACTGTGAAAATCAGGAGGGGTTCTTTAGCAAACATCTGATCATTTGAGATCGTAGTTATTAAAGCTCTCTTAAAGGCCCAAACTAGATGTGACATCAATTGTGTTAATGGAATTAATGGTGGGGAGGAAAACTGCTTCTCTCCTCCAAGTTGTTATCTGCATCAAGAGGGAAGCCTTCATTGGCATCAGTGGAGGCTTCCTTTCTTAGCAAAAGTGACTGAACAAAACAGACTGGATCCAGAAAGCAAAGTGAGTTATAAACAGGTAGGCTGAACAAAATAGTAAGGTTGCTGTAAACAAGGGCCCATCCACACCTCAGCTTAATATGAATATGTATGCCTTGTGTGTCCTTTAATTTACTCTTGTCCATACAGCTGCTGTCCCAAACTTTATCCCTGCTAAATCCAGTGTCTCCCTACCTTTTGAAAATCCAAAAAGGACACCTGCTCTTCTTTCAAAGCACCCCTGCCAGTTTTCCATGAATGCGCTTATCAAATTTTGGGGGTTTGGTTTTATGTGGGCATTTTGGATGTGGAGCAGTTTCTGCAGAGGCTGGAAGAGCAAAGAGTAGAAAACGGAGAGAACTGATGTGGGAACTTTGGGTTAAAATCACATCTGAATATAAGCCGCAAAGATATGGGGACAAATTGATTGTTATTTGTGGATTTTGTGGGCATCTCTGGATGGGACCTAACAGTGTACAGAGTCCACTGATTCAGCAACTAGTCAGCAGATCTGACCAGATTCCAAGAGAATGAAACTACCACCACCACTAGAACACACTGAGCATGCTAACCTTTCTATACACAAAAAACCCAGGGTGAAGGAAACTTCTTTGGCTCCATCTGGTTATTAAGGAATATTCCCCCAGTTTAAAGGCCTCTCTGGATGCAGCCAGAGTTGTTAATTGTCGCTGCACCCTGTGTGGCCTCTGCAATACTAGCTGCTTTAAAACTCTGGACCAAATTCACCTTCAGCTTACACTTTTCAGTGTGATCCCTTGCCTTTGCTTTTCCAACACCTTCCACATTTGAACAACAGCTAGAGGATTTTCAACTGGATCAAGGTGTGAAGGGAAAGGACCCTGAATGGGTTAAACTCTTCCTCTCCATCTCCTGTACTCTTGACACTTTTCAGGCTCTCACACAATTTCTATTTCCATAAGTGTGTGTGTGTCCGGGGCGGGGGACATGCATCTTAATTGTACTCACACAATAAACATCACAGTTGCTTTGGCCCTCTACAGGGATCTGTATTTGTGCAAAGGAAATACAAATAAATATATCTGACCATAAATCCAGGGAAAGGTGAACCACATGACATGTAGTCTGACATGCACCATTCTGCCAGAGAAAGGGCAAAAGATGAGCTAGTAGTTGATCCTCTTGTGCCATCCTAGGGCTCAGGAGCTGGGAAGAATGGAGCAATCCTGCACTGCTGCTCTAAAACAAATCCCCACTTAAAGTAATTTGTTAGTAATTTGTTTCTCCTTTCCCCTCTAAGGTAAGCCTAATGGGAACCATAAAACACTGACATCTAGTAGGTGGAGTTGGGTGTAGAGTAGCAGAGTAGTGAGCTTATTATAACATGCGGCTCCAGGGTTATGGGCATGAATATTATGTGCAAAGAATACGGAGGAAAAATAGAAGCGAAGCAGAGAGGGAGCCAAGAAAGGAGATCATTTGTATGCTGGAGAGCTATTTCTAGTTGGTCAGATGGTGGCCTCTGTACCCTCTGCTTCTCTCTTTGCACACAGGCACAGGCACACTAAGACAGTAGCACTACCTTACTTTTCCACAATGCTTTCCTAATGAAGCTATGGTCCCCCTTGGCTTCCTACTCAGTGCTAATCATTGTTGCATACCACATGTTTCCAGACAGCATTCCAGTCTGTTTGTTTTTCAGTAGCCATGGCCTGATGGCTAGGTTCACAGTGCTTTAGCTTTGCCAGGAATCCTTGAAGCCAGAGAGTCTCTGCAGCAGACGAGTTTGGATTTAAAGTAACACAGACAAGTAATAACAAATTAAATATTTCAGAAAGAGATGGGAATATGCATACTTTCACTAGCTTATTAGTTTCTGAGTGCCACACAAGGAGATAGGAAATGAAAACTCAGCTTGCTCGTATGATGCAAACACAAATCCACCCTTAGTTGCCAGTGCTGGTTCATGGTCCCCACCTCCTTGTCTTTCTGTGCAAGGTAAAGATGGAGAAAGAGAAATGTAGAAAATGGTTGAGAATCCCCAACACTGAGGCCTCATTAATGGACTGTATTATAGAAGCGTGAAGATGCTTCTATAATTAAAGTGAGCAGCAAAAATAAGATTCTATCACTATAAGCTCCACAATTCTATAGTCTTTAAAAATGGCATCTGTTGGGCCAAGAACATAAAGACCCACCCCACCCAGACCCACACTGAAATACAGAATCTCTGCTCTGCACTGAGCACTCAACCCCAAACAGATTCCCCCACACCCTGTTCACACCTCACTCCACACTGAAATCCTTCAACATACAGTAAGGTTTGGATGTTTCATAAGGTAGCACAGGACCAAGACAACATGGAGCATCTTTGCAGGTCCCAAGCACTCCACCCTCTGTATCTGGATTTTGGGCCTGAAAGACCAAGGGAAAGTGTGGATGTATGGAGGACAAGGATATAAGATGAACCTGTTGAAGAGAGAGGTTTGGAAGAGAGATTCTTACTCTCTTGTAGCAGTGTGAAGCACAATGGTGATTACTCCTCTTGAAAAGTCATCTAAATTGGTGGCCATCACTACCTCTTGTGGGAGCAAATTTCATAGTTTATGCATTTTGTGAAGAAGTACTTTTATCTGCATGTACTTAATCTTCCGACATTCAGCTTATTTGGATGGTGTCAATTTCTAGTATTATGGGAGAGGAAGAAAAGCATTTCTTTATCTACTTTCTCCAAACCATGCATCTATCATTTTCTTGAAAGTAAAAAAACAAAAACAAAAACCCAAATGTTGTAATCTTTTGAAGTTGCTCCATCCACTTGATCATTTTGGCTGCTCTTTTCTGAACCATTTCCAGTTCTACAATATCTCTTTTGAGGTGAAGCAAACTTAACTCTACACAGTATTTCAAGTGTGGCCACAACATACTTTTTGTAAGGAAAGGTGGTAAGTATGCAGATCTTGTAGCATTGCACATCATTGCTGATCAGTGGACACGTGTTAAGGCATCAGCCTGAACTTCTAGTTACCTGCCTTTGTGGAGTTTGAGACAGCCTTAGTTCCAATCTTAAACTGGTAGGTTTTTGTTTTGTTTGTTTGTTTGTTTTAAAAAAGAATTTATATATGTATCTTATAGCAGAAGGTGGAGGCAGAAGGTAAATTGGGATCTATAGTTAATCTCTAAGTGATCTGCAGTAGATTGGCAAGAGTTTCTGACTCCCAGCAACTACCGTAAATGAATTTCCTCCTAAATTGTATTGTTGAAATGAAGAAAGGTAATCAGAAGTGGACTTTTGTGAGAACTGACCAAGAGTTCAGTTCAGTTCATTAATTGAAAACAAATTCCTGGGCACCCTGTTCTTAAATTCTAATGCATATAATTTTTATACCCGGCTCCAGTTGGCAGCTATTGCACTTCTAGTAAAAACAACAAAGATTTAACATGCCTGAAGTCTGCCCACCAGAGTCATATACCTTAATCAGTAGGTGCTTATACCTTTATCTTTCCTTAATCAGACTGAACCTTTATCGTAATGAAACTATACATACATCTTATACCTTTTATATTTCATCCTTGATTTGCTCCATTATTATTGTCTCTGTGCCATCAATCCTGAATACCAGCTATTTTTTATATCATAGAACAATGATATTTGTCATGATAAAGCCCTTTGACTTTGTCAGAATGGCAGCTGAATTTCATGCAGGGCCAGTTTCCCCCCACTGTCACTCAGAAGCAGAGTCCATGTAATTATGGACTATCTGAACTCAGGCTGACTGGTGACTCAAGGTCACGTTTGCTACACACCTGTCATTTCACTCCTCCTATATGTCTCCATTATCCCTTTCAAACATCCCATTATTGTTTCCTTGTGGGGGTGGGCCTGATCTAGGCACCTGCTTGGCATAATTGAATTCAGGGTCAGAGTATTGCTTCTGCTTCTACCTGCTCTTATTAGCTCTGCAACTGTTTGGGCAGATTCTTCTGACCTTCTGCTTGGAATAAAGGTCAGCCACAACTTGACATGCAGAAATAACAGTCAGCTTCCTAAGAAGTGAGATTGGGATACACTGAAAATGTATACTAAATCAAGAATACAGCTGCAAACTGTATAGCCAGTTTAAAGAACTTTATTAAACCCAAGATGAATACCACTCTCTTTATTGTCAAAGGGCAATTTCACACTCTATCTAGGTGTACACCTAAAGCTATAAAGTACTTGCAATAAATGGGTATTGTCCACATACACTTATCAGATAGCCATGATTACTGGCAGTTCCCTATTGAATATATACTCAGTGGTAAACTCAAACTTGCCTCTGCATACCATGTGAATTCAGTAGATTTCACACAGTGACATGACTAAACTGATAAAGCCATTGGAACAGGTAAGTGAATAATGTACTGTGCCCAGCTCTGAGTGTTGCAGTTTATGAGTGTTGCAGTTTAAGAAGGATCTAGACAAACTGGAACAGGTTCAGAATAAGGCAGAGTAGATGGTCAGTGGTATAGAAAGCAAGCAATCCTATTAGGAAAGGTTGAGGGAACTCAGTATGTTTAGCCCCGAGGGGAGGGCATTTTTTAGAGGGAGATTATTTTATTATTATTAATTTATGAATTGCCATTCACACGAGTCTTGAGGCAATGTGCAAACATACCGTAAAAAGACCTAAAAATAGTTCTAAAATGGTACAAAAGATATATTTAAAAACAGTACAAAATAAACACCTAAGGCATTTTTATCCATCTGAAAAGTTTGTCCAAAAAAAAAAAAAAAAATCTTTGATTGTTTCTAGAAAGTACAAATACTGGGCACTTTTCATATCAGCAGGGATATGAGATATCAACAGAGCATGCGTAGCCACTCTGAAAGCCCTGCCCCCAAGTTGCTGCGGAATTGGCTTCTGATATTTTATCTGGGACTTCAAAGGGAAATTCTCCTGCAGAATGCAGTGACCTACTGGGTGAATAAAGAATACGTTAGTCACTCCAGTAATGTGGTCCTAGGCTGCATAGGGCCTTATATGTTAGTACCAAAATCTTGCATTTGGCTCAGTAGTAGACTGATAGCCAGTGCAGATCCTGTGGACAAGGTGTTAGATGTTGGTGGTAGCTTGCCCCCACAAGTAGGCTAGTGGCCATATTCTGTACTAGCTGCAGCCTCCAGACCAACCTCAAATGTAGACCCACATGTGGTGGGGCTCTTCATGTACCTGGAGGACCATCATTTAGAAGAGGGTGAAGACTTGCTTTTTGCTGCCCTGGAGAGACTAAGGTGAATTTCAGTGGAACATTTTCAGAAATATATTGATGGTAAGACATTTGACTATGGATCCAACTACCTAGAAGAGTTATGGACTCTCCCTCTTCAAGCAGTGGCTTTACAGCACATCTCTAGCTCTGGATTTTCTACACTGAGCACAGGGCTGGATGACATGGCCTGCAAGGCCTCCCCCAACTCTATGATTCTATAATTATGACAAGACAGTATGAATTGGGATAGGCTTGCCAGCTGCCACCCCTGTTGTCCTGTTTGTCCACTGAAAAGTATAAAAGCTGCAAGAGATGATGCAGCACAAAGTTCAAGAAAGGAAGGGGCCGTTTCATACAAACTATATAAGACCAATATTTGGCACGGCTAACTTTCAAAATGGTCAAAGTTAATCTTAAATATATGGTTCCTTACTAAGAAGTTAAGAATTCCTCTCTGCCTCATTTTCCATATGCTTGAGAGTGACAGTGGGGAAATTCTGGTTGCTATCATTTTACTGGTAGAAAATGCACACCAATTTTTAGAATGCTTAAGAAGTAATGAGAGTCCTTTGAAAAGAAAGTGCAAGTAACTGGAACACATACCATTTTGGTCCAGGTCTCAATTGAAGAAGAATTGCAGAAGAAAAGAGCTCTGTTCAACATGGATGAGTAGTGAAGGGAGTAAATGGATTGTATATTTATTTGGATTGTATATTTATTTACATTGAGCAGAATTCTCTGTTGTCAGCACAATGTGATGTGCATTTGAATTGAATTTTGGGCTTGAAGTAGCTAAGCAAATACATTAAGAAAAGAGGGCTTTCAGGAAAGTGAAGTGCAAAATTTCTGCATCTTTTTCATATGCCATATGATTTGTATCTCATACTCAGTTTACACAGGTTTTCTTTAACAAGATGCTAGCTCCATGTTATGGAAATATTAGTAGAAGATTTTGTAATGTTGCCCTGTTATATTTATCAATGTATGCCACCATAAGAACTTATAGCCCAGCACCAAAAAAGATGTGATAAGGAAGGTAATTTGTTTAAATACATACATTCTATCCATGCCGTTTGATCTGTGAGGGTTCATTCAAACATGCAAATGAACACTTAATGTTGTATTTAGCAAGAAATGAATGTGTATATGCATCAGACTGAAGGGTCAAAAGGCAGGAGCTCCAGAAATAAATAGTAAGTAAACCAAACTAACTAAAACCAACTGAACATGAAGCATTCTATGGCCTGGCATTCTATGGCCTGGCAGCCATAGAATGGGAGACATAAGAAGCAGGGCTCATTCTAGCTGAAAGGCCAGTTCCATCAAGCACCTCCTGTCCCTGGGTTAGTTCTATTCCAGGTGTTCGTTATAAGAACTATTGTACTATTTAAAAATTGGTGCCTGAGTTCGTTTCCCCGCCCCCTTCACTCCCTGCCCTTCCCCCCCTTTTGTGTTGTGTCTTTTACATTGTAACCCCATGGGCAAGGAATGTTTTCTTTTAATTGATTGTATGGTAAACTGCTCTGGGAGCCTTTTTGGCTGAAGAACAGCGTACTACAAATGCTCTACAAATAAATAAACTAAGCACTGCATAAACAAATCCAGCTGTGCTGGATATACAGATAAGTTCAATCAAGTTTTCATCTGAATGACCCTTGAAAGTATTTAAGTGTGTGTGTTTTTTATGGATGTGATAAAGGGTGGGCTCTTTCCTATAACTGCCCATGCTCTAGTCTGACAAGTTTGCCTTTAACTTGCACCAATATTCCTTCAAGCCAACCCTATGCTTACTTGGTCCCATTGAAATTTACGGCATGCCCTTCCATTGAGAGGTGTTTAGGATTGATATCTTTGTGATTTAATCCTGGTTTTCTAGCGCTTCTCTTATCCTGCAGTGTGATAGGTGACACACCAGATGAATTGCTTTCCTTGGGGTGCATTCCAGAAATGCAAACCGCAGTAGCTGTTTTTGGACCTTTTATATCACTGTGATTTCTTGCCCTCCCCATTTTTCTTCTATTCCATGTCTTCTTTCTTTCAGTCTTGAAACTCAACACGCTCCTTGGCCATCTCAATTCCATTGTCAAGATCTTTCTCTGGCTGTCCTTCTTCTCCAATATTTCAACCCAAGGAAGAAGAATGGCATGACAATTGAATCATAGGTATTGATTTTAGTTTCTAATGAAATATCTTTGGCCTTCCAAATCTTTACTAAGTTTTCTGTCCTTGGCAGCATGTAATCCAATCCTTTTTAGATCATCCTCATAGCCCTTTTATGTCACCTTCACAACTCCAACTTTGTTACCAACCCTCCCAAGAATATAGATTATTCCACTAGTTATATTTCTTGATCTCTAAGTTCAACACACTCAAGACCAAACCCTTGTTCTCAGTGTCAATAGAGTACAAGTAACACTTTTATGTCCACAATTACCAATGCATTAGGCATCCACACATCAGCAGTAAGTATAGATGGGTAGGGAAGCACACCCTTTTATCTCTCTGATTATGTGCAGGAAGAGTTGTTAAAGGTGATTACGGCTAGGCTCAGCTTTTTAAGTGATCTTGAGCAGGTACACCAGGTCCTGTCTTCAAATGATTAGTTTCTCCCTTTGTATCTAAGGTTTGTATCCCTTGCCCTACTTTTTCTATGTACCATATTAGCTGTTATCAGTTCTCTTGAGCCAGTAGATAGTACAAATAGGACCTGCAACAACACAATGCAGTGGATCCTTAGGCTAAAGGCTAACTCAGATTTTTATTACATTGCTTTAATTGGCAAAATGTGAATATGGCCAAAAGAAACATTTATAAGCATATTTCAGCTCTCCGAGTTGAAAGTGGTTCAGCTCCTACCTATAGCTTTGGGAGACAATTACCTGAGGCCTATGGCAGTTACACCATGGGGTGGCATTTTCTCCTGAATGTTGTTTTATGCAAAGCCATTGAGTGTGGTCATTAGGAGATTTGAGGAGTCTCCAATATACCATTAAAACTCAACTTTCCCTATAACTTAGGAGTTAGGTGTGGCTGTGCAGGTCCTGGAGCTGTGTTTGGATCCTGTGGTGGGTTAGATGAGGGCTACTAAGCTGAAATTGAATCCTGACAAGATGGAGGCATTGTGGGTGGGTAGTTCACAGGTCTGGGAAAAAAGCAAGGAGCCTGCCCTGAATAGGATCACACTCCCTCTGAAAAAGGAGTTGTGAAGTCTGGGGGTGCTGCAGTCATGGCTGACATGCTAGCTATGTTTGTTCCTGGCCAAGAAAAGTCTGGCCACAGTGATCTGTGCACTGGTAACCTCATGATTGGATTAATATAATGCACTCTATGCATTATATTATGCATTCAGTCTGCAAAGCTGAAGCTAATGAAGAACAGGATGACTAGACTGCCATGATGAGGCAGCTGGGTAACACATACAAAGGAGTTGGGAGCAGACAAGATTTGAAACATATGCTGGTAGCGTACCCTGTCACACATGTGCAAACAAAAGTTGAGCATAATATATGTGTAACTACACCAGTAAACTGGCTGGGAAGGCAGTAACCTGGTAAAATTATCACCCACTTTACATGATGTTACTTCGTACAACTGATGCACTGAGAATCAGTCTGAAATAAAATGCCACCAGATAAATGGGCATATGTTTTTTCAGTCCACAAACGTGCCTGAAAGGAATTGAGGGCTAGTGTAGTAAAGAGGGAATGGAGGGAAGAAATATTGCAATGGATGATGAAGGAACCCATCACTTCAGCTTCACTATTTGATCCACGTATCTTTTCAATGTGTAGGTTTCCTCATCAGTTCATGGTCAGTTACTTCTCTCAAGGGGGAAGAGGGTGGCTACCGTTCTGTACATGCTATTATCTATTCTCAGGGAACCTCTGCAGGCTCCTCCACTCCCCGTTAAAGAGCTAAACTGTACCAAATGATTCGAACCCAGAATATTCCATTGCTCCACCCCTCGTCCCTTTCAGTATCACCACATTTCTCCCAGTATTTTAGTTCTGAAAAACCTCCAATGCACATGCACACACACGTTAAAAATGCCAGGCCTGCTACATGGAGATAGTGTAGCCTATATCGATTCAAATCCACATCTCGCTCATTGGTCCAGTTCAGTGCCTGGGGTTGCTGACGGCGAAATGAGGTGATGTCCTATGATTATTATTATCAGTGCTTTTTTTCTGGGGGGACGCAGGGGTACGCATACCCCTAAACATTTTGTGAATATAAGTTTGGCGTCATTGAGGGGCAGTATTTCAATATGAGTAGGAAAATGAGAGTACCCCATAACAGTATTTATTTGTTTGTTTATTTGTTTATTTATACTGTTAAACGTTCCCATTCCTATTGTTTTCCATTCCCTTGTTGTTCTTCACGCTTTCTGGCCAAGACCTTGTCGCTGTTCCGCAACCTCCACCCCGGGCGCGCGCGTCGCTCGCTGCCCTCTTCATTCGCTCGAAGCCTCCTCCGTCCTTGGAAGGCTTCCCCGATTGTTCATTGTCCCGTGACCTCCTCAGGCCCTTGGCCGGTGCCTGACTGAGGCGAGTGGGCCAGGCTGAGGGAGCGGGACAGGGGCGTATCCTTCCGCGGCGCCCTCCCTTGTGGCAGCGGCTTCGACGCCTCTCTCCCTCTCCCTCACAGGCAGCGTCTCTTCACTTGAAACTCATTTCGCTAGCCGGGAGAGAGCGAGAGCGCGCGGCGTCTGCCGCTGAGGAGGGGCAATGACGCGACCCGCTCTGCCTCCTCTCTTGGTTCTGGCCGCCTTACTGAGCCGGTGCAGCGCTCAAGTTCTTCAGCCGCCGCAGCAGCAGCAGCACCAGCAGCAGCAGCAGCAGCACCAGCAACAGGCAGCGCCTCAGCAACGAGGTACAGTAAAGTTTGCAGGCATGGAGCTAGTTCCCTAGAGCTGTGAGGGGCTTCTGGTAAACACACATAGACACACTTCGGTTGCTCTTCCTCCCCAGCCCGCTTCTTCTTTCTCCTCATCTCTCGCCTGCTTCTTCTGAGTCTTCCCTCCACGTCAGTAAATGAAGAGAAGCAGCAAATGGTTGGTGTTTCACCCCCCCCCCCTCCTGTGCACTGCATCTCCCACAGATGGGCTGAAGAGGCACTTGCGAGAGCTGTGAAAGGCAGCCCGGCTCCAAGTTTCCCCTCTTCTGGTCAAGCTGTTAAGCAGGCAGCTGCTGGGCTTCCACGCTGCAGAAGGGCAAAGTGGAGTCAGGCTCCCTTTATGCTCCTTCCCCCCACCCTGCTTTTTCGGTCCCTTGGAGAGCATTTGCTTTATTCAAAACGCGCCTGTTGCAAATCTGATTTTTCAGACCGAGGGGGTTCTTGGCACCACGTGTTGACGGGACACACATTCAAGGCCACGTCCCCACAAGAGTCACAATTGACACCAGTTTTTTCAGGCTGCTTTGAAGTTCTGAGTATAAGCCTTTCAACTGGGAGTCCCCAGTGCATATTATTATTATTATTATTATTATTATTATTATTATTTGATGATTATGACCTGGAGAACTGAACCTGCGTCTCTAGGGAACAGTCTCATTTCTGCTTATTGCTAGACCATTGTCAGGTTTTACTTGCAAACTGCATCTTCCCAAATACTTCAGGCTACTGTATGCGATGCGTAGTTCCATGAAATAGTGAGGTTGTTATGACTTACTATTGTGGCGATGGGGAATAACTCCTCAAATATGCTGTAAGCACCTAGGGTTTTGGCTAGGTGAATGTTGCATTGTATACTTCTTTTTTCTTATTCTGCAATATGAATTGGAAAAAGAGAAAAATCACTTAAGAGGATAACATGGGAGTTGTATTAATTAACGTAAAAAATGGCTCCAAAAGACATACAGCATGAATAAAGTCTTACAGTATTGAAGTAATTGTATATAGGCTTTAGCTTTAGCTAAAGAGAAAGAGTGCTTTTCAAAGAGTACTTTTCTCTTTGAAGAGAAAAGTTTGTGCTAAGGTTAGAAATTGGCTGTGTTGGGGGAGGAGGGATCTGATTAAAAATAACAAAGCCTGTTCATGACTTTAATGTAGAAATCTGAAAGTAATTAAAACATTCAGACTCATCTGAGGATTTTCTGCCCATCCCACATTTTGCATTAGAGGACCAGATGCTATGGTCAATAGCCAACTAAGCCAACTAAGTTGGGGAGGGGATATGGACTTAAGTAACTTTAGTCCATTGATTTCATTGGGTCTGCTTTGAGTGTAACTTAGTTTGATATCATCCTTAAACCTGTAGGTTGTATGTGCCTTTTAGGAAACCTGAAATAGCTGGCTCCTTAATGCTAATTTTAACTCTTTGGAAGATTTATGAGGGCTTGTCAAATGATTAGGAATAAGTACCATTGAAATCAGTGGAACTTACCTTTCGTTATTATTGTTTATTAATTTATGAATTGCATTTTACATGCATCTCAAGGTAATTTATAAACATACCATAATGTTTTAACAATGTTTTAAAAACATTACAAAACAACAAGAACGATAGGTTTTAAACAATATAGAATGAGTACCTAAAGTGGAAACTTTTTTGATCCATGCAAAGGATAGGGCTACTTATGTCTTCTCAGATTCTAAATAGAGTTATAATAAACTATGGGGAGAACTCAGACAGGTTGACTACATTTGGAAATAGACTCACTGGAAAACAGAGAGCAGTCAGTCACATTTTAAAATAGCACATTTAAAATACGTTGGGGCACATATTCATTGCTGTTGCCATTTAGTGTTCAGACGAGGAGGTAATTTGCAGCTATAGAAATACATATTTTACCATTTTTCTCACCTTCTCTTAGTACTGATGATGTTGTTATTTATAGGGGAGCACTACCGTAGCATCATACACAATACTTCAAAGAGTAAACCCAAGCCTGAGATAATACAGGTCCTTGTGTTGAGGACCTTTGAGTGTAAATGTAAGCATTGAGGGATAACCAGTGCTAGAGAAGAGAAGGGAAGAAGGGGAAATTCTGCAATTCAATATGAACAGGTGTAATTGCATGTGCATCAACTTCATTTCAGTTGGGGTTGAGAACTATGTAGAATAATAGTTTTTATTTAAAAAGGTGAACAAGAAAACGGGAGGGAGAGATGGCTCTATAGAAGTAACTCTGGAGCATTGAGGTCTCTGAGTAACCTTGAACAGCCAGACTTTAAGTAGAACCTGGACATTGCTGATGCATTTGAGAGTTGGAATATTGGCACGATCCCATGGAAGCAAGCAGAGGAGGATGTTAATGTTGCTATGATTTGTCCAAGAAGAGCATTAGAGAAACCCGATGTTGTTCACATCCCACTGAAACAAACAGCCAGACTGTATAGCTCAGTCATGGTCTGCTACTACCTTCTGCAGTCTTGAATCTAGAATGCTGGGTAGGGATTAAAACTATAGCAATGCCTGTTATGTATGCCATGTTTATATTGGAGAAAACCACAATGTTTCCTTTTGGTGGCAATTGGTTATTCTAGTAATGACTCCTCACCACTATGCCATATGTTTTTAATGCCTATACTGAAATAGATAAGTCTACTTTGCATGTAATTTATCTGGGTGGTTATGAAAAGAGAGGTAGTCAAGAGCAAGGAAAGAAATCCACTTACTGGCATAGAGAAATTATGCATTTATTATTTTTATTTATTGCATTTATAGTCCATTTTCAAAAGTTTGCTGTTGTTCCCTGTCTGTCCTTATATCCTGTCGCTCTTTGAGTGACCCCACAATTACCTCCTGCTTATTTGGTAGGATGAAGTTGTGGGAGAATTATGAAAAGGACTGTATTTAACAGGCTTCGTATTGAGCAATATACAAGTTCCACACCCCTACGATGCATCTGCGACTATTTCATTTGTTCAAAGCTGCCATTTTGTTCCAAGCCAATCTAAGCACACATTCAGAATTTGGCACAATATGGGGAACAGTTATTCTGTCCTTTCCTCAGTGGGGAGGTATTACATTTAACAAACAATATTGTGTAATAAATACTGTGATAGTACCAAATGGCACTTTCGGATATTTTGATATATATTCCTGTCAACCATGTTCAGGGCATTTGGGGTCATGAAATAGTTAAGACATTTCCAGGGTTTCCAGATGGCAGTTAAAATGTAGAATTCCAGCACATCTTGCACCTCAGACAATATGCTACTCTGTAATTTGACTTTTTAAAGTTGTTTGGAGACTTTGTGGTCAGAAACCTGGAGTTAATTTAATATTTAACTTGTTGCATCATATGTTACTTATTTTTCTGTTAACTGAACTGTGCTTTTTTTCCTCCTAGAGGTCTTTTCAAAAGTATCAGGTCTGCATGAAGAAAACAATATTTTAGAGCACTGGATCTTACAAGTTTGAATGGTTTTAGTTCAGGAAAACATGCCAAAAAGATATATAGTAGCCCTTAAAAAACCAGACTACACACTGCCTCCTCTGGAGTATTAGAATGAAATTTGTGGGAGTGGAGAAAATATTTGATGCAATTCTAGGAATCAATTAAAAAACACCCGCAAAGCTTAAACAAGCTTTAAATTTCACACTATGTTAAATACATCCTTCCCAGACTTTAGATGAATTTTAGTTTCATATTCTCTTTGTTGAAGATTTGGAAACTGAATTTTTAAATTCATATATTCAGTTGGTTTGATAATGATTTAGGGATCAGTACTTGAGCCACAAACTTGATATGTGACATCTAAATCTATGTAAGTATTTTACTGGCAGAACTGTTAGTCATTTACATTTATATTTTTTCAACAACTTGTTATCCAAATCTGGGCCATCTGCAAAAAGACTAGGGAATCAACATAGTCAATGCAAATAGCCTGAATATCAAATCCAATCTAATTCAGTTATTTTATTTATTTTTGGAGTATTTGGCCTTAATGCTTATTATTATTACTATTATTAATTACCTGCTGTTTACCCTATGGTCCCAGGGTGCATTACACTTGTGATCCTCGGATGAAACATGATATATAAATTCAATAAATAAATAATGTAGGCAATTGGAATTTTAGGGTGGTATTCATAGTATCATTGAATTGTGGAGCTGGAAGGGTCATCTAGAGAATCTCAGTGACTAATTGATGTTGCAGAAATTAGCAGGTGGAAACACAGCTATTGAAGTTGCATGGCCGTCAATGACATTCTGGTTGAAAAAGTAACATTGAATGCAGTTTCTGAAACATCTTTTACTGATTATGAGCTGATTATAATTTGATCATACATGGGTTCTTGTATTGTTTTGCTGTTTAAAGATACACACATAGGAATCTTGGTGAGAAATTCTATTTTTATTTTGTATGCTTCATGGTATTTAGCCAGTTGCCCCTGCTTCTTATTTTAGGTTTCATTACATAGAAGCATTGTATATCAAAGTGACAATTTGTTTTTGGGGCAATATGATGTCTTAGTTGCAATGTCACATCAAAATTTGTTCACACCAGCATATTGAAATTTAAGATAATAAACATTTCATTGTAGCATGGATCAAAGAAGAATGCTTAAATTCATGTGGAAAAAATACATTTCAAAAACAATTACTTCTACAAATGGTAGAATGCATACAGATGTCTACATGATGCGCTTCTGAACAGCACAACATAAATTTAATGGTGATTGTATTTCATAACATTGCAATCAGCAACAGTACATGCCAGTGTCACTTACTGTCCACTGTATTATAGCTGTCATATTTTTTTAGACAAGATATCGTCAAGAAAGGATGTACTAGTTTAAAGCAAGTGATCTTTAAAGCAGGTGATCTTCTTTCATGCTTTGAACTGCTTCATCAAACTAAAAAAAGGATCTGATTCCATCTGACATAACGTGTGGAACCTTAAATAACTGCAGAATAGAATTGGAAAGAAATATATGTAACAGTCTTGACAAATGCATGATTCAAATGGGAAGTTAACAAAGACACAGGAGAGATATAAAAAACTTGGATTTATTTTAATTCTGATCCCTTTAGTGCATATTTCAGATGCAAACTCATCTGAGTGTATGAGAAAAACACTTTTAACCCTTCCCCACTTTGTTTCTCTCCTACAAATCCTTCCCCAGGTCATTTAAAAATATTTGTTTCCCAACTGGAAATGAGCACATCAGGGTGGCCTCAGGAAGAATTGTTTGGGCCCAGAAAATTCTAGGGAATGGAATCTAGCCAGCAAGTCAGCTCCTAGGTTCCTCCAGTGGAGTATTTTGAGAGATAAATGGAGCCCACTTGTCAATCACCTGACTCCACTATAATGTTAGATTATTTCCACTTTGCCAGCTAAGGGATGGTTGACATTGTTACTGACTGGGAACTTTCAAGCTTCCATGACTTCCATAGAAAACTCAGTAGCGCAGTCCTGAAATACATGGATATTGTTTTTCTTAATTAATGACAGGGTTGGACTACCTGTTATATTAAAAAAAACACCTCTTGCTTGGTGGATGCTTCATCAACATCACACATACAAGTTTCACAAGGGCTTGCCAGAGTCTTGCAACAGCTTATGTCTTTGAGTCAGAGCCTAATGTCATTACAGCAGCTGCAGCGAGGATATGCTTGTGGACTATTGTGAAATCTTACCATGAATAATAAACTTACTTTCTCATTCCAGCCTAAGTACTATTCCAGCATCCAATTCTGTTGGAAGTTGATAGTCAAATGTTTATGCATTGTTTTCAAAGTTTTAAATCATAGCCAGTTCCTTCAAACAGCCATAAATGCTTGCATGTCACTGGGTTTTTGCTATTCAAGCAGCAAGGAAATGCTCTTGGATAGCAGCTGCAAAGAGCTATTTATTTATTTTATTTTATTAGATATTTATAAACCACACTTTCATTTAAAACATCACATGGTGATATACACACTAAAGGCACAGTATTACAACAAAAACATCAAACATATAAGTAAGAGGTGACTGGCAAGGAATAACAGATTTGAAAGACCTAGCTGAATAATTTTTTTAAAGAAAACATCTAGAAATGAGTAGGGATGGCTAACACTACGCACTATGCAAAGAAAGCATTACAGTAGTCTAGTCTGGATATAAGCAGCCATGTGTACTTTCTCTAGATAGGGTTGCAACTGCCAAACTACCTTATATGGATAAAAGTCATTCCAAGAACTACCTGTGCCTCCATATATAACACTGAGTGGGTACAGGAGAACCCTTAAGCATTGTAATTGTTTCTTTAGAGAATGTATAGACTAGACCAGTGGTCTTTTTAACCACCTGAACTTCCACCTTATGTGGATTAAGCTTTGGCAGAAATGTAGCTAGGAACTGATTGCATAGAACTGATCCATTGCTGTCGCTGACTGACTGGTGTATTAACATCACTTATGGAAGAAAAATGAGTCATTGAAATTGAATATATAGTTGGTATGCACATGTAATAGAATGTGGTTCTTTTTAATACTGTCAGAAACAAAAGAATCAAGCTTTCTAAAATAGTGCCATTGTTCTGTTGGTTAGACGTGTTACCAAAGGATGTGCTTCCCTCTCCTAATCACTTCTGCACTGGCCATACAGTAAGTGCATAAAATATTTGCTGGAGTGGGTGGGCGACTTTGCCATGCACACTCTATACATTGATTATGTATACAGCTGCTGTGTTTCTTCTTCCCAGTTGTAATACAGACAAGTGAACAGTGTGTCAGTTAAACGTGGATATTTTCTACCACCTACATATCTTGGTAGCTAGAGAGAGCCTCCAATGTGTACTTGTTCTACTGAAGGCTAACAAAATCATTTTGTACATGGGTGACATACTACAGTCTAGCTTGCCATGCATTAAATAGCGAATAAAAATGCATCTTGCCACAAAGGACATTTTATATCCATCCATCCACCCATGCACTATGGAAAGCATTTAACAGAAGGTAAAAATGCCTATAATGCTGGAATGAAGTGTGAAGTTAGAACATTTAACAAAAAGCTGTAGAAAACTAAAACAACAGTAGAATACTGTCATCTTGGTAAGACAAGACAGGGCTAACGGGCAGAAAAGAGGGTAACCCTTTTTCGAAAAACAATGCTGGCTCATGGTCCAATTGTTGGGATAATTTATTGTCTTCCCAATTGGAGCTGAAGAACTGAATAAGAATTGGGTTGCTAGTGCTAAGTAAGAAATCCTGGATGGAAATTAACAATAAATGCCTGATATTTTGACTGTGATAAGATCATCTTAAATGCGAGAGTTGAACACTCATCTCATTGTGGAATGGTGATTATTAAACACAGGATTTTAGTCAGTGATTTTACTTCTGTTAATACATTAAGCATGACAGTTGTTGAATACAAAATGTAGGCATACCCTGTAATATGCTTCTGCATTAAAAGCAGAATTTTAGATCATAATGGTACAAGAAATTGGTAGTCCAGAGTAGATTCTAACATTTTCTGCTATAATTCTTGAACTGTCAAATTTTGGAGAGTTCATAACTTTGGATAGAAAACATTGTTGGCTTCAGAAGCAGGCTCACCCCCTTCAACCCTGAAGCCATCTCTGGGAATGGGCAGCCATCATTGCATAACCTCGGTGTCACTTGGAATGTGGCTGGTGGCTATTGGCTGAAGGGATATCATCTGTCTCCAAAGCTGGTGTCTGAGCTAGAACAATGTTGGTGAAGCTGGAAGTTTCAAAGCAGGTGCCCCATTGCTGAGCTATGGCCTCTCTCAAAGCAGCTCACCTCATAAAAATCAATAACACATCATATAGGATGAAGAATTCTTAGAACTCAGAAACCTGCACACTTACGGTACTTTAAGACATTTGGGTTGGCTTAATGACATGGCTACCTTTACTCCAAAGATACCTTGGGCTGTATTCAACATCCATGTCCTATCAGTGCAAGGATTTCTGATTGCAGAAGGAACTTCTGTCCTCTCCTCCCTCTGTACCTTTCCAAAATACGTTCCAATCTGCTGTTACATGTAGATTCAGTCAAACATGTATGTATATTTATATTCATTTCTGGGAGTGTAATTATGTGGATTTGCAATGCTATTTATTGACTGTATTTGAGAAAAGGGCAATGAAGAATAAATAATATGTACCCCTAGAGTGTTTTCAGTAGAATGAAGATCGAAGATTTAGATATTTTCTGGGGACCTAAATACAGATTAAAAAACAAGCTGCATTAGGTATTCTTCTTGCCACTTTAATTTTGTCATAAGTAATTATAAATGTAACTGGAAGTTGAAAGGCAATTGCACTGGATAATACAGGAGACATTAATTTTCAGAAAACTTGTCACAATCAAATTTGAGGGATTTGCAAACTTTAAAAAAAAGACTTTAAAAATATTTTTCCCCCTTCTCTACATTTTCATTTTATAATAGCAATGACTGCCCGTAGGCAGGGTAATTTTCATGTATTAATGATGACTTTTCCTGGGTAATGACTGAAGATATTGCCAAGAGCTACCAACCTTCCATGGTTTGCTATTAATCTTCCAGAAATGCCCTGTGACTTGACTGTAATGACTTAATTGTATTCTAACAGTTTGAAACCAGCATAATTCCCCTGCATTTTGTCAGTCATTATATATTCCTGGTAGTGGTACTAGAATTGTTTTCTTCTATCAACAGTGCCTCTTGAAAGAACAACAAAAACCTTTAATACAATGATGTATTTTTAAAATCATGAGAGCATAACCAGGCTGATAAAATCACTGTCATTGCATCTTTTCTTGTAAAATAGATCATTGCCAGTGGTGATAGTGAAGTTGCAAAAATAATCTCCTGCTGTAATGGCGTAGTATACATCATTATTCATAGTTACATTGTACAAAGATTGTACAGGACAGTGAAGAAAAGTACCTCAACTTATTAATACCGGTATCATCCAGCATATTAAACCTAAAAACAGGATGGTATTTTCAGCATTGTGCTTATGATGTCACTGTGAAATGTTGTCTCTAGTGACCATACCCAATGTGTTGTGTAGAGGGGAACATAAATTATTGAGGAATATGGTTTTATTTATTTATTTAAGATCTCTTTAATATACCCCAGAGAAGGCTGTCGGGTCACGGAGTAGATCCTTGCACGTGTGGAAACCTTTCTGATTATACTGAGCTTAAAAGTGTTAAGGGAGCGATAGTACCTCTGGTGGGGGACACATCATGCTCCTTTTGGGGTAGTTTGGCCATCTTTGGTCCCACCTGGCACTCAGCTCTCACCTGTGGCTCCTAGAAGCTGTCAGCATGCAACAGCAGCCACACACCGGAATGGTTTTGATTGGCAGGCTAAACCTTCAGCGAGTTAAGGACTTCCTCTGCATGCAAAGATAGGCTTTGGCAGATTGTGCGGATGAGACCAATAGTGGGCCCAATGGTCAAGAATGGTCTTGTCTACATATTTTCACAATTAATGACATCATGTCATTATTTTAACATCTGTTTTTGGCATTTGTCTTTCTCAACAGACAACAAAGTGCACCTCCAGGGTTGAAGTCTTTCCTATGGTGCAAGCCTGGGCAGTGTGTATGGAGGTCCTAGGCTGTCCAGACAACAATAATTTTTCTTTTCCTAGATGGGTTACCTTTCCAGGTTGACAAGCCCCGAGTTAATGAATGGTATCACCCAATATTAACTTAAGAACATAACTGGTTGAAACCCAAGGACCATTATTCCAGCATCCTGTCTCCCTCATTAGCCAACCAGATTTATCTGGAAAGCCCATAAGTAGAATGTAAAGAATCAGCCCATTCTGATGCAGCTATTCTCTAGATCAATTATACACCCTTTCACTTTGTGCAAAGATGCAGGATACACACCTAGTAATTTACAATGTAAAATTAAAAACATGTAACGGGAGACCCAATGGGTGCCACTCCAGTAACAGAAGACGTCTGTCTGTAAAACAGTGAGGGATGTTTTAAGGGAATACCCACTTCCCCTTGCAGCTGCCCCCCACCAATAATCTCTGGAAATTTCACATTATAGCACAAGTTACAGGACAAATTAATTTCATATAGTGTGAAATTTACTTTTTGCATAGTGTTGAGGTTAGCTTGTCCTATAACTTGTGGTATAATGGAAATAGCTGAGTGAATAAATGATTGAACAAGTTTTTGAGCAATGGGTCACTTAAGTGCTAGCAACCATGATGCTTATTGAATGAAAATGTATATGAAAGGTATCTCTGCATCTTGGAATTATATTAACTGGTGACAGCTTGAGACATATGAGAAATTAGACCAACAAGGTCAGTACATTCTATAATTATGTTATTGTAGTTTCATTTGAAGACCACTGTTTAAATCTGGATCATGCATCAGACTGATCCAATATGACTGCTTTTTAATGGTGTTCTAATATCATAAAAGGGGGGGAAAGCCTCCTTAGAAATAAAAACATAGTAATGATATGAGGTATTGGAATTCCTTAATAGAGACACACATTGCTTACATGAACAATCAGTTTCCTGGAATCATCCCACATTTTGCTGGCTAAAATGAAAGATGTCAGCTGGACCTTGCGAACATCTGTTTTCAAAACTCTAAGGAACAAAATTGTTCAGAATGTTCTCAGGTTGTACTACATTAAAGCTACTGATCTTTTTTAGCACACAGTGACACACAGCCCACACAATTTCATTTTAGAATGCCCTCAATAATATTTCACTTTCTTGGTAAAGCTAAATCCTATTTAATGAGAAAAGCAGATGTTTGCATTGGATCCCAACCATTGGAAGAGTGTGTGTGAATATCCCACAGCAAATTGCTAGGTGGCTTCCTTTATTCTACTCACCAGCCCTCTTCGTCTGGCCTTGGCACAACCCACAAAGCATGACACCTCTGCCAGGCCACATAGCCTCCCCACTACTTATCTGATGAGGATCGCCCAGTGGTCAGAAGTTTCAGGACACATAGCTCCAAGTGAGCAACTTGCATCATCATAAGTTAGGAGACTTTTAAAGCATGTTCAGACTACCTCTCCCAGGCATCACTCTCTTTAGAGTCTTAAAGTGTCAACCTCTGCCTCCCACTCCATTCCATAGGCTCTTCCCTGGTATTCTCCCTGCACTGTTGCACCAGTGATGTGTAGTTAGAAGCACCTGGTTCCTCAGACTTAGGGGAAGTTGCCCATGTGAGTACAGACTACAGGTCCTGGTAGCCCAGGACATTCTTCTGGGGACTACTTTGGACAGACTTGTGTGCCATGTTACCCTGATCTCCAGCAGATCTCCCTGAACCTGATCATGCTGCTTAGCTGGTATCTCTGCAGTTTCTGGCTCTGTGAATGGATTGCTGCTGGATTCAGGGGTCATGCCACTGACTATCTGAGTAATTTTCTCAGTTTTTAGCTGAAAAAGAAATTGCTAGATGCAGTACAGCCTGTCAATAAGGAGGAAACCCTTTAGCAATCCCCCAAGCCTTAGAACACAGGAGAAATCGATTGGTTTCCCCTGCTCCTCATCCCCAGTCTGGCATTTTGTAGCAGATAAGGAGATAAAATCCTGATTTTCACTGGGCCACATGGTTATAAGTTCTAATTATTAACTCCTATTCTCTTAGCTTCACAGTAATATTAGACTTGAGAAAGGAAATGAAGGAGGGATTGGTACTAACCTTGTGAGTCAGCTCCCAGGGGTGTGTTCTTTTAAGCTAATAAACAAATTGTAAATTTCAGCTTATATAATGTGTCCAGGAAACTATAAATTAAATAATTGTACAAGTGTCCTAGATAATGCATCTGGAGTTGGTTACTACACTCACATCCTACCAAGAGCAAGCACATCATGCGATATTGGAAATCTGATAACATTACAAGCCTTTGAGCGCCATGCATTCTCATCTGGAACACAGTTTCCTGTAGTATTGCTGATATGCCAGATAAAATAAATGGGTGTCCAAAATCAACCTCCATTATTACTGCTCTCTTTTAGTTCCTGTCAGTGCTGTGATTTGTTGCTAAATGTAACTGTACATAAAACAGCAGGAGAAGCTCAGGGTTTCTTCCTCCTCCTTTGCAGTTTTGCATTGATGCTGAGTTCACTTTTAGACAAAAAAGAAAAGCGAATGTGGCTTACATAGCTTCTTGGTAAAGAGAATGTGGTTAATACTGCTTTTCTGCTACGGTTAGGTGTACAAATTTATATTCAATAGGACGGACTTCCAAGTATCTATTCACTTTCAAGTTTCTCGCTTGGGGATGTCATTGTTATTTCTCTTTTCATCCTCCTGATGTTAATATTCCTGTACTGGGCTTCTACACAATAATAAGCACTAGAATTCCCCACCCCACCCCCATCTCATTGATAACAGCAAAAAATAAGTACAGCAAACAATATAGGCTGTAGAATTAAGTGTATAAAAAGATTCTGTTAGTTCCTCCACATTATACTCTTACAGAAATAATTATGAAAAATATACAGTACTCTAGGGAAGGAGCATTGCTCAATAGTAAGGCACCTGCTTTGCATGCAAAAGTTGCCAGGTTCAATCTCTGACATCTCCAGGTAGGGCTGGGGAAGTTTTCTTCCTGAAACCCTGAAGATAATCTGTCAGAGCTATCGAAGCAGATTCTGTTACATAGCCAGGGCAAACCCTAGACTGAAAAGGGCCAAGAAAAACCATTTTATTCAGGAAAGCTTAGAATTGTTCGGCCACAACATGCTAAAGTATAACTAATTCACATTTATTGTATAAAAATACTCCTTGTTTCTTCTGAATGTCATTCAGTGACTGTATTCAGACGTAAAGCCAAACCATGGCAGATTAATGCAATGGGGCTTCCCAAAGCAGGATATCAAACCACAGTTTGAAGTTAATTTGCCTAACTGTGGTTTGCGGTTATGTTTGAATAGACAAGACATTTCCAAGCATCAGAGCTTTAGCTCTGCCTCAGTAGGCTTCTGCCCTATGAAGATGGATGTTGTTCCACTTTGAGAAGCTACTGCCCTTCAGAGGCAGGAATGAAGTTATGAGACTGAGTTGCTGAACAGATGGACAATAAAAGCAGACAAGCAGCTATAAACTATGGTTAGCCTGCTGTGTATGTGCAACCGTTGTGTGGATTACTAACTGTGGCTAATACAAACCATGGTTTGTGTGATGGCTGAATTGAGTCAGTTCTTTTGTGAGTGTGAGGGAGCTATTGTGATCCTCAGGGCCCTTCAAAGTATATGAAAGGTATGTACCGATTAAGAGAGAGATTGAGAAATCAAATAAACCAAATTAACATAATTTACATGCTCTCATTTTTCCGTTGTTTTGCAAGAAGGATTATGATGTCCTTGTGTTTGTGTAGCCTGACTGTGTTTGAACCTTGTTTTGAAATGAAGGAACAGCAGCTGTAGCCTTGGGTATCTTTTGAGAGTAGGTGTGGTTCATACCCACCATCCCAGCAGGATGGCTTTGTTTTATTTGAAATGAACTTGGCTGCCTTAACTGAACTTGAATGAACACAGAAAAAGTACAAATCTTCCTTTGAGATCTTCTTGTTCTTTCTTCCTAGAACAGTAAGCCAAAAAGGAAGGTCTTCAGCTCTAATGGTGTCAGACATGAAAAACAGCCCTCATGAGGAGGCTGTATTTTCTTGCTTCAAAACATTAGCTGGAAGGATAGATGTTCCTAATGCCACTGTTCTGAGCAACATAAGGACAAGATAATCCTTAAATACAAGTAGCCCAGCAAAATAATAGATGAAGCAATATTTAAAGATGTGTATTTTGACAGCACTGAAGTGTTGTTTATGACCAATTGCACACAGGCATTTGTGTTAACAATTTAACATCACAGTCCTTCCAGTAATGACTTGCTAGGATTTTGTATTATATGAATTTTATACTATGTGTAACAATTCAGATGGGGAAGGCTTCCAGACCCTTTTTTGGGTTAATATCATCCTCATTCTGCTCCAGACGTCACCATCTGTTGCAGGGGTCGGCAAACTTACCTGGCCTCGGGCCGGTTCCTCCGGCGCCGCTCACACAGCGGGCCGGAGGGCAGGGGAGCGCACGCCCATACGTGCGTGCACTCACTTTTTCTGGCACACTTCTGGCGCGGCGCCGGAAATAGCTTGTGTGCATGCACAAGCGTCATTTCCGGCGCACTTCCGGGTCGGCGCTGCGCCACTAATAGCTTGTGCACATGCTCACGGGCCTCCGCAGACCCGGAAGTGCGCTGGAAATGACGCTTGTGCGTGCGCACAAGCTATTTCCGGTGCCGCGCCGACCTGGAGATGGGGAGCTGTGCCGCGCCGGTAAGAGTGGGCAGCGGGGGGTCATTGGGGGGCGGATAATTGGCTCGCGTGGGCCGTATCCAACCCGAGGGCCTTAGTTTGGGGACCCCTGATCTGTTGTTTAAAGATAAACAGCGTGGAACTATCACCTGAGAGGAAGCAAAATATTTTCTAATACTTCTGTGAAATCCATGCTGAACATAAAATTCACTATTGATCATCAGGAGAACATTTTACATGGATGGAAATGTAACTAAGTAATTGTAACTTGCCATGTTCTTAACCTCCTATTCCACTTGGTGGTGTGTTGCAAAACCAGATTTATTAAGTACCGGGTGAGCCACCAAGCTGGTAGGTTGCAATTTATTAGTTGGGAGACAGGTTCTGCAGGCCTGATCTAATGTAGCAGTGCTGGCTGCTTTTGGAGTCAATGTACTGTACTGGGTTAGAATTATTTGTTTGGCCCGCTATATATTCACAATAAAAGCACTCAGAGTGTTTGGCTATATGGGGTTATTTCCTCCACTTTTTGCCTGTTGTGTAGTTGGGGAAAAGGTTGAACACCCCCCTCCTTCAATCAGCTGTTTGACTGGGAAGGGTAAGCCTCGGAAATCAGAAAGACTCATATGTGACTTCCTCTCTACTAAAATGTTTTTTTCTGAGCTGTGTGGAAGATGTTTATGGTAAAGCAGCTTCTGTATGGCTAGGACAACCTTGACACTCCAGATGTTTTGGGACTACAACTCCCATCATCCCTGACCACTGATCCTGTTAGCTAGGGATGATGGGAGTTGTAGTTCCAAAACATCTGGGGTGTCAAGGTTAGCCATCACTGGGCTAGGTGAACATTTAAAGGATTGCCTGATTCCACATGTAGCTGGTCTACCAAACAATATACAGCCAGTTTCAGGCTCATTCTGTTTTCTATATTCTGCTGTTCTTAATCTGTTGCATTATTTCAGTGACTACTTTCCATGTACATGTATGATTTAAGTAGAACTGGCATGCATTAAAACTGGAGACCCAATATCTGTCATATTCCAGTGCTATGAATGTTACCTGCAGAGAAATACACTTTAACTGCAGTTACCCAGCAGGTCAGTACTTACAACAATTCAAATGTAAGGGGAAATGGGTGGAAATCCCACTGTATTTTAGTGACCTGTTGGCATTTAAGTTTGGTTTTAGTTCAGATGTAATATTCAATACATCATTGGCTGTAATTGCAACTACTCTATGCTTTTCAAAATGTAGTTTATGAAACACAGCACCAACCCCTGACAAGAGTCTTACTCTTTCTTTTATAAGTATGTCTTCTCTTGAAGAAAAATTACTATTGACATTTTTCACATAAAGCCAACTTGCCCTTTAAATCTTATCCAGGTGGAGATAAGAGCTTTATCCTCAATTTAAAGCCCTGCACACAAGTGTGCACATACACACAGAACGAGAGAATGCCTGGGATATAACAGACAACAAACGTTAGCGTAGGACTACTTTTGCAAACCTACTTTTTGTTTCAAACAGAAACAGGAAAAAAATCTGAAGGGATCAACATATTCCCCCCTCTTCCTTCCCCCAAAATGAACAGTTCACACCTGGTAGCTTTAAAGTCTTTAAAGTGATTTGAAAATACCCTTTTGCTTTCCCACTGTGACCTCCTTGCATACATAGATGCCATAATTCATTCTGCTTGAAACTGAGCATGGCCTGTAAAAAAATAATCTGTAACGTTAAGTTAAAACTAACCAAAGGAGAACATTGTCAGCAAAAGCTGAAACTGGCTTAGACTGAGTTAAAGTAATAAGGCCAGTGTTACCTGCTCTACCTGACTGCAGCTCAGTTCTGACACCTCTCAGGTGGGCACCATTGCCATCTAGAGAATGAAGGAGGTGTTCATAGTGAGTTCTGGCACCTCTTTGAGCTGCCATGACATTTTCAAAAGAGTTTAATGGTGTAGAATATGTGATCGTGTAATGAAATTGTGGACCTGAATCCACTGCATCTGTGAAAGTGGTGTGCCTACAAAAATAGTTTCCAGGTTACGGAACATGAACTGAAAACTATTTTAGGATACATGTTTCCCTTTTCGATGACAGTTCTATAAAAGTGAAAATCCCCCATGACTCACAGTACTCCTAAACACCTTTGGGAAGAAGATGTCAAGAGGATACCAGGCATTGCTGCACTTGAACTCCTAAAGAAAGGTGCTACATTGATCTCATTGGCCTTGAAAGAATTCGGTGTTTGAAAGTGATAGCACTGTAACTTTTCTTGCAAGTTGGAACCTATAAGGCATACAAAGGGGGGGGGGGAGATGGACTTCGTTGGCAGTCAGGAATAAGCTCCCAGCTACTGCTGTTGCTTATCAAAGCAGCAGTTCATAAAAGCTGAGCAATTAACAGAAATTGTGTCTCCCGTGCACAGAATCCTCCAAACATCTTCAATAATAGCACAGTGTTCAGTAAGTATGGGGAGCAATGACACTTCAGCATGTTTTCTAGGGCTTGGTCATTCTACCTGTTCTTATTTTCAACCAGTTATGGAAGTCTTCACACACAATATCACTTGACAGAAGTGACATCCCTCTTCACAAGGGATATACAAAACCTTGTTGCTGTTGTTTAGTTGTTTAGTCGTGTCTGACTCTTCGTGACCCCATGGACCAGAGCACTCCAGGCACTCCTGTCTTCCACTGCCTCCCGCAGTTTGGTCAGACTCATGTTAGTAGCTTCGAGAACACTGTCCAACCATCTCGTCCTCTGTCGTCCCCTTCTCCTTGTACCCTCAATCTTTCCTAACACCAGAGTCTTTTCCAGGGAGTCTTCTCTTCTCATGAGGTGGTCAAAGTATTGGAGCCTCAGTCTCAGGATCTGTCTTTCCAGTGAGCACTCAGGGCTGATTTCCTTCAGAATGGATAGGTGGGTGGGACTCTCAAGAGACTCCTGAGAGTCCCATGAAAAACCTACATTTATTTTAATCTCACCAGAAAGTGACATTGCATGTGTTGGATACTGATCCACAAACATATATCTGTATTTCCCCCACCCTTGAATACTTATTTCAGATGGTGATTTCAGCTTCTTGTTAAAATCTTAGCTAAACTTCAATAGGCTGACCAGCTTTCCTAGAACAAGGCCTTATCTCAGTTTTACATTCAAACAACTGACCAGTTTATAATTGCCTGTGGTGCTGGCCATTCTTCCTAATTTTGTGCAGTTTTGTTACTGTTGTTCACATCTCCTTCTTTCCATGCTTGGAAATTTAAAGTTTTGTTCTTCTCATAATTGTGTTCTAATGATGGTTTTATTTTATTTTTATAAGCCATATTGAATAACTCATGGTGGGGAGAGTGGAATGTAATTTTTTGAACAAATAAATAAATACACATATTTTAAGGGCACTTGTCTGTAATTACAGAAGCACAATTCCCCCTAGAATTAAACCATAGATTTCTTTGTATTCAGGACTCAAGATTCAGGACTAGTTCTAACAACCTTTATGTAGTCACATCCAAGTAGTAAAAAATGAGATTGCCTTTCACATTTTCATTTGTGGAGTCAGGCTTCCAGTTCATATTAGTGATTGTGAGCGGAGAATCAGTAAAATTTGGACAAAAACATTCAAAACCTCATTACAGAAATAAAATCATGCTTATTTTTACAATTGTGAAATCTTATCTTCAGATCTCATGAAATAAGATTTTAAAGCATTTATATTCAGATTGCATATTTTTGAAGAGGTAAAAAACAACACCTTAGCATGTTGGCTTCAGATGCAGTGAAAAGAGTCTGAAGTTTACATTGACTTGCTCAGCTTTTTGATGTTTGCAATCAGTAGGATCCTTTCAGGGTCCATATTTCAGCCATCAATCACAATGCTATGGGCATCTGTCCAAGGCTGTATTTAATCAGGCATTTTTTTTCTTGCGTGGAGCTCAGCTGCTAGGTAAAGGACTCAGCCTGGCTGACAAAGTTTAATGGAATAATTGGGATTATAAAGAGATTTGTTGCAAGTTGAACTGCCTTCTTTCAGGAATGGTTGATTTTAATTGTTACATAGGGAGGCTTTCTTTATTTTGTGGTGGTTTCTTTTTGATTTGGGGTGGGGGTTGTCTAAAATATCAGATTTCGCACTGACACAAAATCTGTGCACCTATTTTATTAACTTATCCTCTCTCCTATGGCCAGGATTCAGGACTGATTCTTATGTGTAGGTTCAATAAACTTGATTAATTTTGTAATCTGGCACTTGAATCCACATTCTGGTATTGAATTCATTACTCACCATACAGTGGTCATCAGTTTGAGGCTTCTTGTGTGAGCTGTTGCTCATAATGTTTTTGTTTGCAGGAATCAGCACTGTCTTCTGAACCCTTGCCAGTCCCCTGCAGGGTGAATTAGTACTTTTGATTTTCAGTTCATAGGATTAAAGTAAGAAATTAGAAAGGACAATGGTATGCATAAACCAGGCATGTCCAACTCCCAAGAGACTGCGATCTACTCCAGCTATAAAAATAGTGGCAGTGATCTACCCATTGGATTGACCAAAGTTGTTGAGCTTTTTTGGGGAAGCCTAAGCCATCGATCATCGAGCGAGTGAGATCACACGATCAACCGTGATCGACCAGGGACACCCCGCGATCGACCGGCCGATCACGATTGACCTGTTGGACAGCCCTGGCATAGACTATCTCCAGGGATAACTATAAATAACCATTTGAGGAATGCTGTCAATACATCAATGTGTATTTTGCATTCACTGTGAAATGAATGCTGTTAGTATGGTTTAAATATTTGTAATTTAAGCACAGCCCCAATTCAGACAATGCTCCGAGTTCAAATCATAGTTAGGAAGATTGTAAATAAGCTCTGGTCTCACATATTTCCTCTATTCGCTTCTCAGCATTAACTATAGCATGCTGTGACATCCCCAACTAAGGTTGCCATATGTTTGGGGAAAGCCGGATAAGTCCTCTTTTGGGGGGCCAACATGCCCATCTGGGCAGATTTTTACATTTTAAAGGAAATGTCTGGGTTTGGGGGGGAGGGGGTTCGATGGGCTCAGGCTCGGGCTCAGGCTCAGGCTCAGGCTCTGCATGCCACAGCCACAGCTAGCCTGAGCCAGGGAAAGAGGCGTGCGGGTGTGGCAGCAGCCCCACGGTTCCCCGGTTCAGGCTGGCAACAACTTGGGGTGTCCTCTTTCTTGCTCTTCAAGATATGGCAACCCTATAATAGTGAGCGCTTTCCCCTTTGCGTGAGGATCCAAAATCCTGGGTTCCTAATTCTAGTTCCGAGTTCTGCATGATGTTTAGCAGCAGGCAGAAAATTTAGGGAATTATGCAGTAGAAGGGAAGGAAGGAGTACTTGAGTGTAGGGCTTGTTCCCCCTCCCCCTTTAATAGCCCATCATGCCTTCTCGGGTCTTGTGTGTCTTTATTCTGAGGAACGTGTAGACTTGGCACCTATTTTGTTTTTGCTTTGAACAGCTAGTCTTGAAGAATAGTATGTAACTGAAAGCCTGCTCCTAGAATTTTCCCTTGAAATTTTCCTGTGTATATTTGCCACCAGAAAACAACAGGAGATGATGGACTGCGAACTTGAATATTCCTCTTAAAACCTGTGGCTATGTAAGTGCTTAATGGATGTGAATAGAATGAGGAAAGAGGAAAGAGTGCATGTATTCTACTGTGGAAGTTGTTTTGAACAGAGATTACTTTACCTTCTCCAAGGATGCAGACATGATATCAAATCAGAATTTATCTTATAGGTGTTTTGTATATATATTGCACATGAAATATTATCATTACTTGGAGTTTGGATTTGAATTATGAGTAATTTATTTTACAAGAATTACACTGTCATTCCTTATTGGTTTCAAAATAGAAGCTCAATGAATTTTTAAATTCAACACTGCATTATGCCATTGAAGGAGGCATTCAAGCAACTGTCAGATATTCAGCAAAGGTACCTTTCTTTTATTTCAATGTGCTGTTCACCAGACTTTAAAAAAACCTAATAGTAGTTGGAATGCCACTTGTAGTTTTTAACAATGGATCAATGCCATATTGGAAATGTACCAACCAGAGTTTTAACAGGGATTTGTTTTGTGCTTGATCTGTTCAACATTATCATTAATTACTTGAATGGAGTGGAGAACATACTCATCAAATATACAGAGAACCCCATATAGAAAGGATTTCATATATTTTAGTAGATTGGTCTGGGATGAAGATATTGCAGATCCGGGCTGAAAACACTTGAAATTTAATACAACAGTATAGTGCACAGAAAATAAAAAGATTGAAGGCATATGCCATAAAGGTGTGTTACATATGAGGTCTAGTAATAGCAGAATTATCCATGGTGCTTAGTTTGAGCATTATGCTCCAACTAGTTGAAGCTTCATTTTTCAACAAATTAACTAATTGGTAAACATTAAGTGGCCCTGAATGTTGAAGGACACCTTTTTTTAATCTTAGCAATGGCATTTTTTTATAACATTGACTTCAACAGGAGAGAGATAATAGCATTTAACATCTTGTTATAATACTTGCAATAACCCTGTAAAATGGGGCAGTATTATTATTTTAGTATTGTAAGTGTGGGCTGGGGCAGAGAGAGGTAAGAACTTCTATAAGCCTACCTAGCCTATGTACTCTTGGGCCTGATTCAAGGGGCTAGAAATGGCCTGTAAAGCCCTGAATTGTTGGGGCCAAGTATCTGCAAGAATACCTCCTTGAAAGCAGCCAACTTAAACTTCATACAGGAGGGGCTTTTCTTGTGGTCCCCATAGGGCGACCCTTAACCTTGGTTATCCCTGCCAATTAATAAACCAACAAATGGGTTGGTTCATACAGAAGACACAACTAATGCCTGTGCCCAAACCTGCTGACATCTGTAATCAATAAAATTGTGGCTTCTTTAATCCTGAAATGGCAGTCCTTTGTTTACTGCAACTTCCCAAGCCCTGGTTCTTCATTCGCGGCTTCACCTACAATGAATGCTCCATATTTATTATTTCTGCTGACCTTTCCCTTGAAGAACATGGAAAATAAAATTTAAAAACCCGACCCAATTGTGTTTGTACACTGATAGATGGAATAAGACAGAATGTATCTTGACTGGGGATGCCTGAACTCCTTTAAATAAAAGTGATAGTATTAAAAAAGTCCAGCTTTTATTAAGTTTATTTTATAATGATTTTTAAAATCCATTTATGTAGCATAATAGAAACAACAAAGTATTTAGGGTTTCACTACAGCTAACCAAAAGCTTTTGTATGAATTAAGAAATTGGAATGTATTTTGTTCATGGTTCTCTTTAGTAGGTTCTCATGCTCTTGTCAGCTGGTGAAATGGCAGAACAACTTCTGTGATACCACTTGGTTAAGGCAATATATTTGGAAACAATTTGCCAACCAGTGTTTGCTTTTGAGAACAGCAGGATAGACAGCCAAGCAAAAACAGATTTACAAACAGTCTCATGAAAATCCCCCAATCCCCCAAAATATGTTTCTGGGGTTTTTCTTTTAACAGAAAATAATTTCTCTGAATGCACAATCTGTCATATTCTAATGAGTGCTGGATTGTTTATCAGTTTGCTCTGGTTTTAATTAGAAGCAGTAACAACTCAATTTAGAAGCAGCAACAATTCATTTCCATAATAATAGATTGTATCCAGATTTCACTCCCACCAGGGGGAACATGCTTTGGGAAGAGTTCTGCTCAGGGGGTGCTTTTGATGTCAGAAGGGAAGGCACCTTTTGGCTTTTTCCTCTCCCCCTGCAGCCTGCAGTGTCACTTCCCACAATTGTTCTGCTGAGTAAGAGAATCCTCCAGAACAGTTGTAGGAGATGGCACTGGGGAAGGAGCTGCAGCAGGAGGGGAAATTGATCAGTCCATGGACAGAAGGAGCCTTTTTATTTTAAGATAGCTCTGTTAAATTTTATTTATATGTGTACATTTCATATAAACAGCTGTACGTCAAGAGAAGGAATAACAACCATTAAAAAATTTCAAAGTCAACAGTACAAAATGCACAATATTCCATAGGTTATGAAGTACAGTATTTGGGGAGGGGCAAAAGCAGTAACACTGAGTCCTCCCAGAATGAGTTCTTGGTTAATGAGGGACTGAGACCTGCTCCTGAGGCATTGGTAAAGGGTATATAGCCTCAGAGCTCCCTGAAATTTTGGGCCTTTTTGATTGCTTTTCTGAAAGAACAGTTTGCTGGATATTATTTTACCAGAGATGACTGAAGTCTGGACCTGTTCCAATATCCTTATGATGTATTCTGAAGGATGAATAGATAGTGTAGATAGCGGGCATATAGATCATTCAATAGCCTTATGCACTTACTATGCCAAACTCCCTTTGTAATCATGTAATGATGTCTTTCCACTTGCACAACAGAAACCTGCTTCCCTCCAGCCTGTTAAACTCACCTAAATCTGCTCCCTAACCCTTTAGAGTAGATTTTGAGGGCACATGGGGGACTGCGGAAGGGAGAAAAAAGAAAGTCAACTCAAACTATTCCTGGATCTCGCCTGTGGCTCAGCGTCGCTGTGCATGTAGCAAAAAGCAAGTTAATGTGCAACTAGCCAATTGGCATAATAATTGCATTCTGCAGGTGAGGGTTCACTGTGGATCTTATCATATCAGGCAATCTGTTTTGCACAATATAAGATTAGGGCTTTAGTGTTGTGACACCTACACTTTGAAATTCTGTTCCCTTGAATATTAGACTGGTCCCACCACATCTGTTTTCTTTTTGGCACCTACTGAAGTTCTTTTTTCAGCAAACCTTTTAGCTGAAGTCTTTCCTAGTCTGAATCTATTTGGATATATTACTATTATTTTATCACTTGTTGTTTACTGCCCTGGTCTACATTGAGAGGAAGGGCTGGAAATAACTGTATAAATAAATACACTATGGAAGGGTAATTTCTTTGTGTTCAGTGGGTCAAATTTATACTATAAAACATTTAGAAAACAATTTCACAATCATAATTTTTAAAATTATTAACAATTTCACATTTCCTTGGTACTACAATGGCTGACCCCCAAAGTTAGCAAATTTCCAAGATGTGGTACAAAACAATAGCTGGCATAGACAGGAAGTTTAAATTGTGAAAGAAATTAATAAAAAAGAAAGTACCGGTATTTATATAAATAGATTTACTGCCTGAGAAACTCAGCATTTGTGCTCAGAAGAAAATATTCATGTAGCAGGAGATCAGACATTTTTGGGGGGGAGGGGAGGTGGAGAGTACCTATTTTTTTACTTGAATTTTTTTCACTTGAATAATACACAATATGAAACATTTTCTTTACATTCTCAGAAATTATAGCCATGACCTAATCCTCAGTCACCAAGACAGTGACAAAAGAGTTTAAGCTCAGCGCAACTAACCTATTCTTAAAAATGCAGAATATCTAAGAATATTTATTGGATAAGAAATGAGGAATTATATAATTATAACTGAATAAAAGCTGGAAGAAGCATCAAATAGCAGGGATTTCATAACTAGCTGAGAAGTGATAAAATCACCAATTGTTAACTGAAACAAATTGTACAGTAAATGAAGAAGTGATTTTGATAGGCATTTTAATCATTTAAAGATGCTAAGGCAATATTACCACCACTATTAACCCACTCGTGGATGTAATCATCCTAGTAACAGGGTAATGACAGTAATATTATTCAATGTTATTGCTTTTTTTGTATACTTCTATACCTTAGAAAACTATTAACAAAATCAAGGTGATTATCATACATTAGAATTTAACTATTGTTAGGGAAGAACAGTAAAATATGACATTTAAAAATATCAGTTACTATAAAATAATATAGTAGACAGTGAAATACTTGAAATCTAAACATGCATATTCTAGCCCAGCAATCCACTGGTGCTATATTCAATGTTGCATGAAGAGACTTCTGCTCTAGAATTCCCCAAAATCTCTGCAGCAGACTTTGTGGATGCATGGGGGCACTATGGGGGGTGGAAATTTGTTCCTCCAGTGGAGTGTGTTATCCTCTTTGAAAGACATTAGTGGATTTCACCCATGGAGTTTCTCCTCTGATTTCCCTATTGAACATAAGGATCAGCTCCTCATCCTTGCTATTGCTGGAACCAACTGAACTCATTCACTGCCTGAGCATCTTTCTGCAATGTACCTGCTTGCTGCTTATTAAATGATGTACTCTAGATTTAGCTCACTTTGGTAGATGTATAGGGGATAGTGAATGGATACACCTGTCTTTGGACAAGGACACCGTACTAAATGACCTTTCAGCACCATCCAACTCCATTTTCTATTGTTCTGGAAAGGGATGCAAGCTTGAAGCAGATTTATGAACTGAAACTTTAGTTGATTGATCAATGGGGATGATATAGTAGGCAATACTGAGAGTTAAGGGGAAAGCACTCATTTTTGCAGGCAATTTTGGCTCTGGTGCATTATGATAAAAGATGGCACAACTTCCTTTTAGTTTGCAACTCATTTAATTAATAAAAAAGACAGATATCTAGGTACTGGTAAAATGCAAATATGCTTATATTTAATATTTAATTGAATTGAATATTTGATTGAATGAACTTATTAGAGTGTAGATTAATTATTCAGCCATTTGACACCTCTAATTCTATAAAATCAACAGAACTTATTCTAATGTGTTTAGTATTTGGATATCCCATACTGGAGGGGAGTTAAAAATTGTCCTGACCATATCTGCAAGTTTCTGAAAGCCTGACTTTCATTTTTTAAATTTATGCAATTTATATTGAATAAATAAATTGGACAAAATTATAATTTGCACGATTACATTGCAAAGCTCTAAAGCAACTTATGTTGTTTTCAGTGTTCACAACACTGTGAAATCTCACTTGTGGTTCAGTTTTGTAAAACAACCTCATTATGAATTTGACATTATTTCCATAATATGTCCATTGTTTTCTTGCAGCATGCACTGTTACATCTACATATGGGCTTGCAACAAGCTGCATCTGTCCCTGATACATGATACAAGAGAAATATTCCAGGAATGCTCTGACCACTGCTAAGCTACAGTGTATAGATACATAATGTTCCCCATGGAGCTACTACTGGAGAAGGAAATGTATTCTTAATCAAGCAACTTGCAAACCTTTTCATGCTGTAGGAAAAAAGGTCCTCCAAATATACTTTATTTCAGGAGATGGAGTCAACCTTGCCAGTGTTAAGGAAGAAACCACTGCCTAGAGCACAGTTTAAAACAGGAAGGAACTACCGGTAGATTGCGAAGGCCATAAGCTTTCAGGGGGAGAATGTATGTTGATGTTTATATTATTGTTTAGATACAGCTTTAGACTGAGAACCTTAAGATTTCCTGACAATATCTGTAGGCTTACCCATCCTCAATCTTTGTATTTTGCTATGTTGCTACTTCACAGCAAAATCTGTGACAGATTTTATTTATGAGAGAAATAGGAAAACTAAGTTAAATATAGGAAATGAACTTTAATTGTGCAGTGTGTCAACATCTGGATTGTCGTTTACTCCAGGAAAACTTGACGTGGCATATCTTCCAAAGAAATACTATTTCCCCCCTCATTCTTTTGGCTTTTGTTACGATTGTTTGTTTTTAAATTTGCTGGCTTACTGAGTTAAAAATTATGGTGACTCATTCAGGACCAAAACTGAACAATGGAGACACAACAAAAGCCCTCATCTGTGTCTGAAAGCCAACTTGGATAATTAGATCAAGTGTTCCTTCAGCCACATGTTGATGCACTGAGGCAGGGTTAGGTTAAATTAGCAGTGCTGGAAAAGCTGATAAACTTGGTTTATACATGAGCTGCAAAGTCTGCCCTTGCGTTGGACTGTTACTTCTTCAGTTGACTGTGTAGAAGAGTTGTTCCTAACATGGTGCCCTCCAGATGTTTTGAACTACAACTCCCACCATCCATAGCCAGCATGGGCAATGGTCAGGGAGTTCATAAGCCAAAACATCTGTGGGGAAAGCAGGTTGTGGAAATGCAGCTGCTGAATAACCAGTAGAAATGTCCCTTCAGAAGCTGCTTCAGATTCTACATACAGTTCTTTCCCAACCCTTATTTCTATTTTTGTTTGAGCTAATCAAACAAATGGACAGCTGAACAGGAACTAAACCGACTTAAAATTTAAGATGTCAGTTAGTCTAATACGAAACAGTTCTGCTGAAGACCAGCCAAAAAAAAGGTGTGAAGTGTGTTTTGCTTAAATTTTCAGAAGGTACAAGGAGCCCCTGAATGTCATGACATTTAAGCAACATGTGGCCAAACGGATCTGTTTGGCACTATGATGTTATTAGGTTCACAGTTTGATCCCTGATTGGTTGGGATTTTGAAGAGGGAGAAGACCCTGCAAATGTGCCAGAGCAGCAGTAGACCACATCTGTGAACAGGCATGTAAAAGCGCTAATTACCCAAAAGGAAGAAGGCTGTGAGAGCCACACTGTGAAGCCTGTGGAAATGCTTTTTAATTTGTATGGATGTATAAGGATGACTGGATAAGAACTGAAACATAATTCTCAACAAGTATTTAAACACTTGAAAGTTAATTAAAAGTGCCAAATGCCTGGTTACCACATGTAGCCTTCTACACAAATATACTTGGGCTTGTCTGTATTTGAATGGAAGAAGTGGTGAGTGAATCTTAAGCAGCAAAATTTCTGTATATTCCTGCGTATAAGACTACTTTTTAACCCAGGAAAATCTTCTCAAAAGTTGGGGGTCGTCTTATACGCCGGATCGTATTTCTTATACAATGAGTATATCCCAAACTCTATATTTTAACTGGAAAAGTTGGGGGTCGTCTTATACGCCCAGTTGTCTTATACGCCGGAATATACGGTATATTGCAGTGAATTCCTAGATCAGAAGAACGCTAAAATGATTCTGCTTCACATTGGTTGCAAATACTTAAATACTGTACATGTGCTCATCCAGGCATGCCAACAAGATTTTCTAGGCTCCGTACATTATATGTGGATTGTGGGGAGGAGAATCTATTGGCAAGAGCTGATTCTTATGTGCCTATATTGATTTAACCTAGTCTGCCTCACAGGGTGATATTCCTAATAGTTATTTGATTTATTACCTGCCCTCCACTGTAAAGTCTCGAGGTGGATTACAATAATGTAAAATGTATTATTAAAAATAGTTTTAAAACAAATTACAGTTACAATAATAGAGTGGAACCTATTAATATGGTGGACCCTATTGTAAGTATAAATGTGGTGTGGGTGTGTGAAGGATAATGTACATAACAGTGGGAATAAGCTTACTTTAACATGTGGGACTTATACAGTGGTACCTCGGGTTACAAACACCTCGGGTTACAAACACTTCGGGTTACAGACTCTGCTAATCCAGAAGTAGTACCTCAGGTTAAGAACTTTGCCCCAGGATGAGAACAGAAATCGAGCGGCTGCGGCGCTGCAGCAGTGGGAGGCCCCATTAGCTAAAGTGGTACCTCAGGTTAAGAACGGTTTCAGGTTAAGAACGGACCTCCAGAACGAATTAAGTACATATCCAGAGGTACCACTGTACATCTAAATTATGCAATAATCAGGCCAGATTTAAATTAACTGAAGCTTTGAAATGATAGGGTCCCATTACCTTCTACATCTTCACATCAGCCATATGAAGTAGGTTAGATTGAAAATTGGTTACTTGCCCATGGCAGGAAGTGATGAAAACCAATGTTGAGTTGAGTTTAAAATGTGAAACTGCACACAGTCAGAGAATTTTCTTTTTATTTAACAAGGTTAGCAAAATGTGTTTTGTTTCTGTTTTCCTGAGAGTTGTGAAACACCACCAAGTCAGAGTATTTTTTATATTCCACAATGACTTAGACCATAATAGATTTGTTTTTAAGATAACAGAAGACCTGGAGATGATGATGATAATGATGATGATTATAAAAATAAAGCTCTTTAGAAAGTTATTTATTTATTTCATAAAGTTTGTACATCACATGACTGTAAAAAACAAACAAACCCTCAAAGTAGTTTATAAAAAGATAGAGCATGAAAACCAAGAAAAAAACACAACAATAGTTAAAAACACACAAAGGGTTAAAATATTAAAAACAGGTTAAAATTAACATCAATGCTTTTAAATTAATAAATTTCATGTATTTCTTCTTGGGGGAAGGGGACCTTAACAACCTTAATTAGCCCTTGCTCATCACTGTAATTGTGTGTGTGTGTGTGTGTGTGTGTGTGTGTAATACTATCAGTTTGATATATACTTTGTGGTTATGGCAAAACACTATTTCAAAGGGTTAAAAAGAAATCACTGTGCTTAAATTTTGAGTGCCTGAGCTGTCATCAATCATAATGTTGGTTTTTGAAATTATAAACAAAATCACTAAAAAAGAAAAGGTTATAATGTTTGGGTTATTTTTGTGGTTAAGTGACTACTAATGTTTCCATTTAAATGATGAAAATGGGAAAACAGCTTTAGTGAGGCAGTTCAGTTGTCTGTGAGCAGATGTTACTCCAATATAATCGGTAGTTACAGCATTGTAGTTAAAATACAAACCACTTTTATTCCATACTTTTGAAATGGTACTGATCAATCAGTGAATGAACATAATTTGCAGAGAGCAAGACAATCAGTTCAGTTTTATTCAGACATTTCTAGAAAGAAAAACCCACTTAAATATTTTATCAGAGTTGACATTGATCTTAGTTTCCCTGCATGTGTGAGGAACCTTTGGCCCGCCAGATCTTGCTGAACTGCTACTGCTATCTATCCCAGCAAGCATGACCAGTGGCCAGGGATAATGTGAGTTGCCATTCAGCAACATCTGGAATTCCAAAGCTTCCCCACATCTGTTGTAAAGGTTACATAGTAAGTGGTCATTTTGACAAAATTTATGTTCACTTCTCAACTTAATGGTACAAGGTAGTGGACTGTATAATGTCCGATCAAGAAGAATGCTTTGTTATTTTTATGAAGAAATTTGCAATCTAGCCCTACATGTTTTCACAAAGTATTCTGTTTTCTTTAGTTAGGGGATGGGGAATCTGTGGCCTTACAGATGTTGGTTTCCAACTCTCATCAGCCCCAACCAGTTTGGCCAGTGGTCAGGGATGATGAGAGTAGTAATGGAAGGGGCTCACGGGTTTGCCATATGCCGATGAGTCTGTTGATGTGTGTGTATATTCACACAGTCAATATCTGACGTCACTGGAGTTAAGCTATCTGAAGGGCATGTAGCAGGATTTGTGGGGACTATATTTGCAACAAGCAAGATAAGCCTGAAGGGTAGTGGAATCCATAGTCCATTGGATTCTGCTGTTCCACAGGGATCCCTTCATGGTGACTGCAAAATTCATAGTGTTCTGAAGAGGGGCAGGGAATGGTTGTCTGAATGACCCTGAAGCAAATCAGACATGGGGATGACCTTGACTACCGTATACCACCTTAATTAATTTTTTAGGGGATTTTTAGGGGGGTAAGAATATTTTCTTTCCTCCAGTGTGGCATACAGCTATCTACAACATACATTATTCCAGGATGTAGACTGTGGGATCTGGGAATACCTGGGAAACAAAATCTCCTTCTGAAATCTGCCTATGATCTACTGAGAGCTCTTTCTCTAGTGTTCTTTTGTACCATACAAACTGATTCTCAGAAAGAGCTTAGGAGCCAAGTCATAAAAGTAAAAGAAGGAAGTGCAAACCTGAGAGAAAAGGGAAGTTTTATTTTAAAATATATAAAAGAGCATAGAAACATGATATGAAAGCAAAGGAAAATGTTGACTGACAGAGGAACCTAGTATTTCTTGAAAGGAAACCAGCTATTCTTGACTCTTGCCTGCAGAGCGTCTTTACAGACTCTCCATGGTTGTCCCTAAGACCAATCAAACTATCAAGCATTCTCCGTTCCCATTTGTCCCATTATAAATAGGTTTCCATTAATAGGAAACTTGACCCATGCATACACAGAAAGACTGTCACACAGGTGCTTTCTTATGCACACACACCTTTCACAAAATCACTCATAAACCTGAATGCACTTGAACATTATTTTATAGTTCATATTAAGTATGCCTACTGCTGGCATCTTAATATATCTATATCTATTTATCTAATCTCCCCCCTCCCATGTTATGGCTGATATAATCACTATATTATACAAGAGGAGAATGAAACAGGTTCCAAATGAGATTCCTTGTGCAGCATCACTTCGAGTGTTTTATTGTCTCCAACAGAGAAGCAAGAATGTCTCCTAAATCTGACCAGATTACTGATTATGCTCTGCTAATTAAGGCACAAGCTGTTTGAATAAATTGTCCACTCAGGCACATGCATAGGATGTGACTATTTTTGAAGTGTGATTTAGTAAAGGATTGATTGAGAACCCCTAAAGAGAATCAGAGAACTCAGTGCAAATCTGTCTGAATATATCTCTCCATGAGACATTAGACAAGTGGTTTTAAAACTTTTCACTTCTTTGGAGCTATTTCCATACCAGTTCATCTGACTCAGAACCCCTGGACTTTCCAGAAGGATCAGCCTTGCCCACCAGATTCTTATTTTCTTATTTGGTCAACCAACACTATCCTCACCTCATGCACTGTAACTCTACCTAACGTTGCATCTGATCTTGCACTCCTGCTGTCCTTCTCTTCCTCAGGTAGATCAGTGTGTCTGGTTGTTAACCAGAAGGTTGGTGGTGCCAGCCCATCCAGGGATGTCTGTGGGCAGGATTCCTGCATTACATGGTTTGGACTAGATGACCCTCAAGTCCCCTTCCAGCTCTACAATACTATATTCTGTTATTCTGTTACTCATTCTGTTAAAATGGTCATTTCATGAAGAATTCTGACCAAGCACATTAGGCCTCCCTGTTGCCATGTGTGAATTGAAAAGGGAATACCCGACTCTGTAGTTGCAGAATAATATAGGCAAATTGTCTTTCAAGGAAACATCCACAAATACGTATCTTTTTGTTCTGAGCAGCACCTATTAAAAACTTCTGAGTTTAACCTCACATGGCACGTGAGTTTATATTACGTATCCAGTTGGTTATTGAATCCGTGCTGTTTGCTAATGTTTCAGCTATAAAGCTGAGTGGTTGCATGTTAAAAGTTATCCTTTCCATAGCACACTATTTTTATGAAAGACATAGCTCTCTGCAACCAATGATGTAGTGTGTAAATGTATGTATACATGTGTGCTTTAGATGCATTTGTTACTGGAGAAGTAGTAATTGTATACTGATGAAGCAAAAGAACAGTGACCTTCATCAGGAAAGATGACTATTTTTCTGCCAGAGCCCTAGTCTATGATAATGAACCTATTGAATTGAGATAAGTAAGAGGTTAGATTTAACAAACTGAAGGAGACTCTACACCCCCTGGCAAGTCAGGGGCTCTTGTTACTTTCATCAATAAATAGAAAGGGCTAGTTATTTCTAGTGGGTAGAGATTGCAGTTCTCAGACAAACAATATAGCCTATATCCATAGGGTTCAGGTTCAGAGTTCAGTCTGGACCTGGAGGCCAAGGTCTCCTTGGAGGAGGAGCGGTGCCCTCTAAGAAATTTCCATTCTGCCAGAAACCCAAACATCCCTGCCCCAGGATTGGAGGTCATTACCCCAGCATCCTGTGCTACCACCCTTATCTCCCCCAGAGGCAGAGGAGATGGTGAGCTAGGCAGGACCTTCAGGGCTGCCACCAAAATGCCCAGATAGCTACACTGGAGATTTTTCAGGAGAATGGGAAATCACATGAAAGGATCTGGCCAGATCTGTTGCTGCCTGGGAGCCAGGAAGGGGTGAAGCCTCCATTCCTTCTATAAACTCCCAGTCAGTGCTGCTTCATTGCTTGAAGCCACTGCTTCCATACAGCCCCAAGCTCCAGTCTTCTGAGGAGAAGTACAGTGACCTTAGATTATCAGTAACAAGCATCTGGATGAAACACTTTGAGATTCTTTGTTTATGCAGAACAGGGTTCTTATCTTAGGATAACGACCCTAAAATAACAGCCTCTTGAATCTTTACTGCAAGCAAACAACTTAAATATCATTAACTCTTGTTTCAAATTTTGTTATCTTTTGGTATGTGTTTATTAGCTCCCTTCCAGCAACATCCTCACAGTTTCTAAATAATATGTCCTAATATTTGAGCTGGGGATGCATATGCTTGCTAAGTGCCTTTCCCCTTGTATTTGTATGGCAGGCTCACTCTGCTTTGCTATGAATTATTTAGTATCCCGACACCTTCCCAGTTCTCTTTGTCTCAGACAGACAAATCACTGGTGAAATGCATGTGTATTTATGCAAAACTGAAAATGCAAGACAATTTAACTCTGTGAGATAAATATTCTTTGGTGACAGAATGTTTCTCCTACCATGCTTGTGAAGATAGTTCAATAAACTACTTTACAATGCTCCTGATCTGCCAGGCAAACAGAAAAGATGTGAAAAGAGGAGACACTTTTTTCTCTGTGATGTGATGTACTGTGGCCATCATGCAGAGATGTTGCCAAATTGTATTTCATCTCTCTGAGGAATTTATTCTACCTTTAAAGAAAGTATAAGCTGTTTCAAATGGGTTAATCCGATGGGTTAGAATGATTTTTATTATTTGGCAGAATAGCATAAAATACAACAAAACTACCAAATGCTGATCTGAAACCGCTTTGAGGTTGTTTGTTTGTTTGTTTGTTTGGTGTGGTGTTTTTTGTTTTTGTTTTTGGCAAGCAAGTGGTATATAAATTTTATGAAATAAATAAATAATAAATGCTTTCATAGGTAACATTCTAGTTATTCTTGTCACGACTCAATAACATTGACTCTTCTGAATCAGAGGAGCAGTCCTAAGATGCCGAATCCATGAGTTTGGGCAAGGCCCTCTCCCTGACATATCTCAGGAATCAGCCACTCAGGCAATCTTTATTGCAAAGAATTCCATGGATAAGGAGCCACTCACACAACTATTTTCAGTGGGAGAAAAACTCCCATCGGTGGCAATTAGACCTTTGCATTTCTTGCAGCTATAGGTGCAGGAGGCTTCAGCTCCAATAAGGGCATTGGGAAGAGCAAAGAGTTAAAGTTCACCTTTGCTGGTGCTACGTACAGTCTTGATCCAGCCCAGCCAACTTCCATGCCATCCATTTATTAAACAAAAAATAGTCATGCAAAGCCAATCCACATGACAGTCATATTTAACTTGGCCCTTAGTCCTACCTGTCTCTCAAACTATGTGCTGTCCCAGGTCCTGATGCTGAATTAGCACTATGTGTCACCCACTGTTGCTTGTTGGACTCCTGTTACAGTTTCTGCAATCCATCTCTAGCAGGGATTACAGTATTACAACCCACAAATGTTGGGACCCACTGCCAGGCAGTGAAATACCACAATGAACCTCATTACAGAAAGATTCCTTCCTTATTAGTGACAACAAATTGAATGCTAGGAAATGCTTTCCCATTTCTCCACACCTGCTACCCTCTCTCAAGTTTAAAAGACATATCAAACTGGATATCATCATACACTACAGATGCTAAAAGATGTAAGAGAGCCTGTTCACTATGAGAATAATCTCCTGACATCCTGACTTATCCAAGTATCAGTAGATATCTTTCCTGAGTAAAGGCTTGGTAAATACTTGAGGAATTTCTCTTACGTTGTTCTCTTGGTAAAAGATACAGAGAGTTCCTGTATTGATTTCACTGGGAGCACAACCCCTGCTATAGTGTGACTGGGGTGGATGTTTCAGTTCTAAAGGACACACGTTTAGATTGAAAGCACAGCTC